>JAUMIR010000001.1:103397500-105897500 GCA_030847615.1 Gambelia wislizenii
TTTTATCTCACCTTTCTCCCAACATGGGACCCAGGTAACTTTACAACAGGGTTAAAACAAGCTAGAGCTAAAAACCTGATGATAAGAATGTTAAAAACACAATTAAACAAGTTATATTTAAAAAGCCATGAATTCTTTACAAAGGTATAACCATTATAAAAAGTATACAATTAATTCAAAGGATAACGATAAAGATAAAATACAGCACAAGCACCCCACAACCACTCAATCATCAAGTGCCTCTTTAAAATGGAAAGGTCTTTAGCTGCAGGCAGAAGAAAAACAGAGAAGGGGACAGCCTAGCCTCCTATGGGAGGGAATTCTACAGCCTTGTGGACTGAGAATGGATTGAGAATGGAATGAGATAGAATGAAAAACTGTAAAAAAAAATGGTGATAGAGGTGAATCATTTGTATCAGTTCCCCCTTCTCCATACAGTCCTCACCCTGCCTGCCATACTCTTAGTGGGGTGTGTGTGTCTACAAACCCTGTCAGAACAGCTTTTCAAGGGGTACAAAGAGCTGGGGGTGGGGAAAGAGGATGAAGGTGAATCACTACAAATCACCTCCCCACCTCCTCTAGGGAAAGGCTCATAGGAACTCATTCCTTCCTACTGTGTTTTTGTCTTCCACCACTAGAAGGTCCTTCCCCAACTAGGTATACTGGAGATTTCAGTCTTAGACAGCCACATATTATGTTGTAGTTCTTTACAAAGAAGCAAATACAACGGCTTTTACATGTGCCTGAAAACAGTTGTGTATTCCCTGCAATCTGCAAAAAGAAATGCAGTCAGGAAGACAATTTGTGAATTTTTGGTAGGTTGTATTTTGCAATCTTTAAAATGGTCTTTTGACTTAATTTGATTGGCTTCAAAGTCAAATTTCCCCTAAATACATGCAAATGCACATGTGTGTACACACACACACAGAGTGCTTTATACAAGGCCCTTATTCACTCCTTTCAATAGGGATTTAAATTTTGATTGTTTAAAAACTGGAGCCTGTATGATATAAGTGAAGCCATTTTGAATGTTAATTTTTACATGGCATGTTTTCTCCCACACAGAAACGACAACCAGTTCCTGCCTTAGACTATAATACTGTTGGAAACGAAATACATTGTTTTTTCAGAAGGTGGTATTTGTGGAGAGCATGTGATGAGCGGCTGAGGGAATGTTGATGAGTGAATGGGAAGAGAGCATGAAGGAGCCAATTCTGTGGCAGGGTGATGTAGAGCCTGTGCCTGGGGCGGGTATAAAAGCTGGCCCCTGGTGCAGGCTCCTCAGTTGGCCCGATAGGAGCCGAAGAACCCTCCTCCCTCTCATTATTATGATATGCTTATTATATGTTTGCTTATGTTACTTGTCACAATTTGCTAGACGGGTGGCATGGGCCCTGATCCAGGTAAGCAGGAATAGGGGGGTCTCCATCAAGTTCAAGTTTAAGTTTAAATTTAAGTTCAAGTTCAAGTTCACAGAGACCCCCCTTTTCCCTGTTTAAGGATTAACACCTTGTTTCTAGGGGAGGGGAGGGTGTCAAGAGGAGCGTCTTGGCCAGGAACTCTCCCCTCCAGGAAGGGTAGGTGACATCCGACATTGGGCCATTGGCCAACACAGGGTTGGGCAATGAAGGGATCCGGGCCCATGCAATAGTGCCAACCATTTGCAGCCATTAGCAAGTTGCGGCCTTTTTATTGCCAATTATCTTCATACTAACCTATACTTAATCTTTATGTCTATCTTGTACTCAATATAATTGTTAACACAGCCTGTAGTAGTACATGTCTTTCTTAAGGGAGGGGAGTGGGGTGTATGGTCTGGGTCCACAATAAGTGTTAAGAAGAATAGAGGCTGATTGGAATATAGAGTGAGTGGAAAGAAAGAACCTCACAAGTTGTTATTGAGTCTGGCAGATTCTGAAATTATATGGTCACCACAGAGTGGGACTAGCAACCAGTTTAAAGTTAACCAAGTTGAAGACAAAGTTCAAAGCATTTCTGTTATTTTGTTCAACTCATAAATCAATCTTTATATTTTGTTTATCAAATCCAGATTCCTCATGAATTATTTCTCTTACTAGTATTTATTTAGCACGCTGACACACCAATACAAGTACTATCCACTGCAAGTAAAACCCCAATCCAAGGAAGGGATAAGGGGGGATTTTGACATAAAGGTGGCAACTGTGGAACTGTGGTCTCCACAGATATTTATTTGCTGGCAGCATAAGTGATGAGGTGGCCAGGCAAATTTGATGCAAATTTGGCTGGTGCACCTAGCATCAAAAAATTGGTGGCAGTGGTGGGATTTGAAAGGCCCCTGTGTCCAGGATTGAGTTGTGTAACTCTCCAAGTGCTACCATGGTGGCATTCTTAAGAAGATAAGAGACTAGGGGGGCAGAATATAGACATTTTACTGACCTTTTAAAACCAGACAGCTGTTTGGGAAAGTTTTGTCTTCCTGACTGAAGAAATGAAATAGGCCATTGTGTTCTGTGTTCTCAGTATGCTCCTGCTCTAAGTTTTAACTTTGCAAGTTTCTAAGCATGGATTTGGAGGAAGCCCCATACAGAGAGTCATAGACTGGGTCTTCTTTGTTCTTCTTCTAAAAGATGCCTTAAAGGATCAGGTGTCTCTGATCCTGAAGGGAGGATGCAGTCTTTATAACTACTAGCCTCTGAAAGTCTCAGCCTCTGAGTTTATCTGATTTAAAGTCATTTGAATTAGTGGCCATAACCACAACATGAGGTCATGATTGCATACAGGTTATTTGAAGGACTATATCTCTCTGTATGAGCCCAGTAGAGCTTTAAGATTGTCTGGAGAAGCCATTCTCTGTGTCCCACCACCTTCTGAGGCTTATTTGGTGGGAACAAAGGAGAGGGTCTTCTTGGTGGATGCTTCCAGACTTTGGAACTCCCTCCCTAGGGAGGCCAGGATTTCCCTATCTGGTGGCAGGTTTCAACATTTTTGTGCTGCCAGGTTTTACAAACTGATAAGGGCTGGGCTGTGCGGTGCAGTTTTAAAGATTTTTAAAGATCTTTAATAGAGTTTATAGAGTTTCTTTTTAATGCATTTTAATATTTTTAATGTTTAATGTTTTAACTAATAAATTATTTTATTCCTTTTTAAATTTTATATTCATACTGTTATTTTTACTTTTGTTTTTAATTTGTATTGTTTTAAATATGTTGTCAGCCACCTTGAGTCCCATTGTCAGGAGAACCATGCGTTTTAGATGAATAAAATAATAATAATAATAAATTCCACAGTTCAGCTAAATATCACACAAAGAAGTGCTATGATTAAAGGACTGCCCTGACAAAACTGCAGTGCTGAATATCGGTAGATTGGCATGACTTGCAAGCTTTTCTACAAACTGCCTGTGTGTCCCTGAACAAAACAACTGTGTTTTTCTCAGAGATTGGAAAAGTTACTCTTTTGCACAACAGCTCCCACAATCCTACAGCCAGAGTGGCCAGTTGTAATTGAAGAAGTAACTTTTCCAGACACTGGTATTAATCTGAAATGTTCTCATTGACTGTGATAATTTAATAGACATTTCTTCACATTGTACAATTTTCAGGGTGGTTTCTGTTTAACTACAACACTTAACTGGTACACCTTGGCTGGCATCATATAGTGATATATGCAGGCATAACTGAAAGGCACACACACTAGTGTATACAATGTTTTGGTCATGGCAGAAGAAGGAATCCAGCACCTCCATCTGCTACAACTTCCTCCCATGCCACCTACCTGTTTTCTGGTCAGCAGATCCCATATGATCTTAGCAGCTAATCAGTGTCAGCCCTGGTTAGTACTTGGATGACCACCAATGAAGACCAGGTCCTGTAGGCTATATTTTAGAGGAAGGAGCTGGCAGAACCACCTCTGAGTATTCCTTGCCTAAGGAAATCCTATGAAATTAATGGGATCACCATATGTCGACAGGTGGCTTGAAGGTACATGCACACATATTCCTACCTCAACAATTCAGTGATTAGGGGGAGAGGAGGGGGGTAAAGAGGGCTTCCAGGCAGCTGCCTGGCTCCATGTCTGAAGTTACCTGCAGGAAGAAATAGTGAGTCTAGGGGAATGACAGCATTTTTCTGCAGCCTGCTTGTAGGCTCTTCAACCAGCTGGCTACCTGGCTGCTCTCCAACCTACCCTGGCCATGGGAAGCCTGGTGACAGACAGGTCAGATATGCAAGGTGGGGAAATACGATGTTACTATATACCTAGTGGAATGCTAAGGCCTACTATTACAAGGCAGGATCTACCTGCCTAAATACCCTAAAGGCACCAGACCCCATCTGATCTTGGAAGCTAAGCAGTGCCAGCCCTGTTTAGTACTTGGATGGGAGACTGCCAACAAAGACCAGGTGCTCTAAGCTGTATTTCAGAGGAAGGAACTGGCAAAACCAACTCTGAGTATTCCTTGCCTAAGAAAACCCTATGAAATTCATGGGGTCATCCCATAAGTTGACAGTCAACTTGAAGGTGTGTATATGTGTGCATGTGCATACACCCCTCCCCACCCACCCCCAGCCCTTGTTTCTACTTGCTGCAGCAACAGCTTATCCCTCTTTCGGAACGGGGAGTACTTCTTGAGGGTGTGAAAAAGTTCACATTTTAATCAAGCATGAAGTATTTACTCATTACACAAATTTTAGGGAGTGCAAAAACAGCTTTGGGTCTGTAATGTTCTTCAGGCATTGAAATTCAGTCAATGTCTATAAATAGATGAATTAGCAGCTATTTCTTGTGAAAGATGGTCTTTACCATTAGGGGACTGGAAAACATTTCTACCAAACCCTTTGATCTACAGCATGTTTTATCTCTACAATAGTTCTATCCCAAAAGATAATGGCTCACCCAAGAACACTCAAACCATGTCTGATGTTCATTTTTTAAAAAATGAAAAAAAAAATTAGAAAAAGCTCAGCCAGAGTGTGAGGGAAGCAAGAGAAATTTGATTAATACTTTTCCCTTCAGCTGCTTTTCTACTTTAGATCCTCTGTCTCAAATAGTGTTTTTCCCCCCAGAGGGGAAGAGATTGCATACACATGTTCTTTCATCTCACAGGTGGAGAAATACATAGGAACAGAGGAAACTTATACTGAGTCAGGTAATTGGTCCATATGCCCTAATTTGGAGAAGGGTTATCTCATTACCCTCTGTGGCCTAAATGGAACCAGCTAAATATGGGTCATGGGATGCTGAGAAAGGCAGTGTGTGTCTGAGGGGGAAAGCATGTAGAAGGAGAGGTTTGACTATTTGTGAGAGGGACAGTGAACAGACGGAAATGGATAAGATCAAGTCAGATGGAAATATAGATTTGGTTAGATAGGAACTGGGAGTGTAT
Source organism: Gambelia wislizenii (assembly GCA_030847615.1). Classification (NCBI taxonomy): domain Eukaryota; kingdom Metazoa; phylum Chordata; class Lepidosauria; order Squamata; family Crotaphytidae; genus Gambelia; species Gambelia wislizenii. The sequence continues at coordinate 103,402,866 of JAUMIR010000001.1, forward strand.
GAAATGTTAAGTCAAGAGTTTAGGAAAAGGTGTTACTGATCCGCACTACACAAACAATCCAGTTTGAAGCTGGATTATTTGCCTTGGCTCCTTCCTATGAAATCCTGGGATTTGTAGTTTGGTGAGGCACTAGCGCTCTCTAGTTGAGAAGGCTACAGACCTTGTAAAACCAAAAATCCCAGGGTTCCATAGGAAAGTGCCATGGCAAATAATCCAGCTTCAAACTGGATTATTTGTGCAGTGTAGATGAGGCCCCAGCCTGAGGTGCTACGTTACACTGAAAGTATGGAGGCAACTACATGTTGGATCAGGGTTTTTCAAGCAGGGTTCCCTGGAACTCTAGGGTTCTGCGAGGGGTTCCATGGGGATATATATATATATATATATATAGAGAGAGAGAGAGAGAGCTGTAGATGTAACCATTTTTATATTGTTGTTCCCTGAGACCTGAAAATTATTTCAATGGTTCCTCCAAGGTAGAAAGGTTGAGAAAGGCTGTGTTTGCTGCTTAACCTGTTTGTAAGTCAATAATTTTTTGTTGTTTCAGTATTCTCTCTCTCTGTATCTGGAAACCTTTGTGAATCCAACACAAACCATATCTGCTTGTCCAGCATTAAAGTCAGCTTAGTGTCCAGTAATTAAGGTTGGGAGGTGGGGGATGAGGTGAGTAACAGGATCCCAAGGGATGGTGTCTGGATGAACAACCTACAGAGGAGATCCAGCCATCATGCCTAACTTTATTGACACTAATAATGGCTCTTCAATTGTTTCAGGGGGAATTTCCTGGGAGAAGTTGAGATGACAAGGATTGAACCTGAGACTTTGTGCATGCAAAGCATATACTGTAATGAGTTAGGGTCCCTCTCAAGAAACATGAGATGGTGTTCAGCCGTGTGAAAAAATGGCAAAAAGGGAAAGAGTTAAGCAACTCCTTTCATACTTCTGGTGCTCTCTTTAAGAACATAGTCTCCATTGACTGTTTTTTCATTTAAAAGTATGAAGAAAAGGAATATGTGATTGAGTGTTGCATGTTCTTTAATCCCCAGAGAACTTCATAGCCAAATGCAGACTTGAATTCAGGATGTCCAAACTAAAAGCCTCCTGTAAAAGATTGTCTTGGATTTCTGCACCCATTACTTACCAGCCAAATTGTATCACATTTAGGACTCACACAATATTACTTAAAATGTGCCTAGTCCTTTTGTATTCTCCATATGCAGCGTTCGATGCCATTCCTAATGAATTTTTTAAAGAAGTATTCTCTGCTACAGTTTCACTACAGTTAGTGATAATGTTATGTTTGAGCATTGTAGGCTTTGCATCCCACCTAAAGTGAAACAGATCAGACTTCTTGCTAGAACCTCTAATTGTTCCTGCTGTGCTTGCATGGCTCAATCAAAATAACAACATAAAAATCAAAATCAAAGTGGCCTTTAATATGTGTCCTGGAAAGTAAAGATATGATTAAAATGGAACCATTAAACAAAGATGTAGTCCACTGATTGTCATTTTTCTTAAACAAAACTGCTGTGAACTGCTTGCTTTTCAGTAGATGCCAGCCACATAATATATATCTATTAATGACAGCATTGTAATAAATGGATGACAGATTCTGTGGATGATGGGGAGGTTGTAGATTTAAGACTAACTGCAATTCTATACATGTCTATTTGGAAGTAAGTCACTTTTAAATTCATTGGTTCTCTTTCCCAGCAAAGTGGGGAGGAGGGAACAATGTGTGGCCCTGGGGCCATAAATATCCCAAAGCCTATTTTTTGTGGTCTTCAATCCTCCTAGACTCATTTTTTTCTGACTAAGGAGACAAGGTAAATGGCCTCTGCTGGAACCTCCTAGAAGCAATGATTCGCCCGTTAAATAGGCTGGCCCCTCTGCACCATTTAACATGAAAAATTCCCTCCATTTTTCAAACTCAGAAGGTGGCTTCTCACCACTTCTGTTTTTCCTTTTGTTTTCCAGCATTTTTGGTCCTCTTTGCAGCCCCCAAAAGGTCCTAACAGCAGAAAGTCTGCCCTCCCCCCGACTGTTGCAGTTGACCACCCTGGGGTAGAGCACTGCATTTTAAACTGGAATCCTCTGTTATCAGGTTATAAATCTTAAAGCCTCTTATGTTAGAGAACATTAATACACATGTTATTCTACATTGCCACACTGAGTAGCATAGAAGGGTTTCCCTATTTTATTTTTACAACAACTGTGTAAATTAGGCTATCCTGAGAAAACTCAAATTCATCACATGTCTGGATTTGAAACCTGGAGTTGAACTGGGATCTGCCTTGTACAAGTGAGACACTCTGACCACTACTGAAATAGCAACTAAATGATTATGTGATGATAGGAAGGAAGGAAGGAAGGAAGGAAGGAAGGAAGGATCAGCCATTGGTAGCCCTGTGAAGCACTTGTCCTATTACATTGAGAAAGTGTGAACTTGATCAGCGTGGGAGAACTATGAGCTGCCCCATGAAAGCCATGACAAGCCCCATGAAGAAAGAGCAGAATGTAAATGAATCTAATCTCAAAAGAAGTATAGCTATTCCAGTTAAATCATATCTAGTTACAGTGTCCAAAGTGGTAGGTTTGTGGAACAGGGTAATTGGTTTTTGAAAAGAAAATAACACATCAAGAGTGTACCCCAGAAGGCTTTATTATTAACTATTTTTGAAGGAGTTAATGAAAATGCTTTGCATAAAGATCTTATTGCTATGTTGCTAGGCTCTGCTTGGTTAGAAATTACAAGAATGTGGACAAATCTGGAAGCTATCTCATTTTGACATTGGTGTGGAGTTGCCATCTCAGAAAAAAATTACCTGTAGAATCAGAATGACCAAAGGGAAGCTTAAACTCGACATGTTTACTACAGTCTGGGCCCCTTTCACTTCATCAAGAAATGAAAAAGATTTATGGGGTGGAGCACCACTACATTAGAGATCACTTTGGGCCTCATCTTTTAAAGTTGGTTATGTTACTAAAATCATTTTGTGTAATTATTTTAAAACAACAACAATTTTATTTTAAAATGAATGCATTTAAAATTAATGTTTGTATTACTTGTCCAAATGTGTGGCTGTTTGTCAAATAAACACAAAAAAGAAGTATATATATATATTGCATCATTGCTGTTGAAATGAATAACAGAAGATGCTTTCCATAAGGGGATTTTTCCATGCTACTCATTTACAGAATGTCTACATGCAACCTAGAGATCTCTTTGGAGGAGGCTCAGTACTTGACTGAATAATCAACAGAAACAATTAATGAGGACACACAGGTCAATATGATAGGAGTCTACAGCACTGTATAGATACAGTATAGCATGTATTATTCCTTCCAACAGTGAATTCAGGTGTTGAGTGCCAAAGGTTTTGTAGTCAAAATAGGACCATTAACAGACAAGATGTAGCTTGCTCAGGGGAACTTGGGAGGCTCATGGATTACAAAGCAAACCTAAGGAGACAAGAAATGTGGAGAGGCAACCCACTGCCCAGTTGACAGCGGATCTCAACTGGAAAAGAAAAATAGAATACCGGTGGTAGTAATGACAGAATGGACTGCAGGAATTCATGTTATAGCAGCCTTCAATAAGCTGGTACCTTCAAGGTGTCCTAACAGTTCCACCCCTACCCCACTAGCATAGCCAATTCTCAGGGTGGATCATGGTAATAGACATTGTAGTCCAAACACATCTGGAGTATAGGAATTTGTGGGGGACTGGCTTGTAATCCTCAAGAAGAAGTATATGTAGCTGACCGGAACCCTAAACATTTTGTGTGATGATAGCCTACAAGGTTGTCCCTCCTCCCATCTTTCATCAAATATGACTAAACTTGAAAATATGGATTTTGATTTTTTTAGGTTCCTGTCTTTTCAGGCTGAAGTACTAGTGAAAGACCTGTGTGTGTGTTTGTAAAAGACAGTAAATATGATCCCGTGTACTATTTTTTTAGGTGGCATATTTTCGTGTGGCTCCCAGAAGTAGCAATTTCCACCTGTTGTTATCAATCATTTCAATAGATGGTGCTGTGTTCTTATAGAAAGTGATTGTAATCTCATTTCTCCTAAATGCTAGGTGCTATGAACAAATTTGATTGCTTTTCCTAGCTGACATTCATTAAACAAATCTAATTTAACTCTAGAAAACGCATTTCACATATAAAATAAAGTGTTTCTTTTATTTAAAATGGACACATCGCTCTTAATTATTTGACAGATTTCTTTGCAGTAAGTTCTGTCCTGTATATTTTTGGGGAAAGCACTTTGTCTAGTCCTGCTTTAGAAGAGCAATGTACCGTACTTGTCTATCAGATACATTCCACCTGTGTCAAAGGGAGCAAATTTTTAATCTGTTTATTTAAAAAGACAGGACATTTTAGTGCAGAACTCAATAGGATGGAGACTAAGCCTTGGGAAAGACATGTGTGAGGGATTTATTGCCCAAGAGCATACTTACTTGAGATTCAGTGCCATACAACTTGGTTTGGCTCACTTCTAAATAGACATACCTTGGATCATCTTGGATTGCTCAGGAGACTAGAATCCTGGGCATATAATGCATTACTTGAAGTTATTTGTAAAAGGGGCATTGTGGCTTTTTAAAAAATGAAATAACAATTTAAAATGTTAGTGGTATGTTGTAATTCATACATGTCTCTATGACACACAGATATTCTCTCTCAGTGTGTGAACATGCTTTGCCTCCGAGTGTTACATTCCATGACATTTCATCAAGGTTTGGGATTTTAGAAGATCCTGGTCTACTTGTTTTATTGTTCACATTACCAGTCACAGTAAAAAAAAAATCAAGTAAGAAAATGCATCTTGAAGTTTCAAACCACACAAAGGTTCTTTGGAAACTATACGTTTTCCCCCTCCCACATCTACATGCTTTTTGTCTGGTTCCATTGACAAACTAACTTTTATTAAATTTCTTATTTATCAGTAAATATTGGTATTATATGACAGAAAGTTTCTTCCCTCTAACCAACACACAAATTCACCTCTTCACTGAAATTGAAAAATTCTTTGTCTCTCTCATTCAAGCAGAAGACCTCTCCCACCCTCTCTCTTTCAGAATGCCTTTTTGTTTCCCTTAAAAACCCCACCCACAAATGGATTGACTGAGATGATCAGATCTGCTCCCTGTTTCATTCCCATCCCTTCTCCCCACACCTCCCGTCAGAGATCTCCTCTTGTTGCCAGCACAGAGGCGTTGGAGCTCACATCAATCCTTTGGCAACCAAACAAGGCATATTAATAATAACGTGCCTTCTCAATATGTTTCTCCTTCCCACTGCCAGTCTTTCCAATATTATTTCTCTTGACGGAGGCGGGGAGGCAACCTGGGGCAAGGGGGGGGGTTGAATTTGTAGGGGCAAGAAAAATAAGGTGGAGAGGAATTGGTTTGCTCCCTGGTAGGGTTTGCTCTTCCGCAGCTGCTCTCATGATGTATGCAGAGAGGGTTTCCAGGGGTTTCGTCCTCCTACTGAGAGGGCAGCAAGAGCTGTTGGACAGTGGAATGCACTGCCTCAGAGTGTGGTGGAGTCTCCTTTGGAGGATTTTGAACAGCTGCTGGATGGCCTTACGTCTGGGGTGCTTTGATTGGGTATTCCTGAACAGCAAGGGGTTGGACTAGATGGCCCTTGTGGTCTCTTCCAACCCGATGATTCTATGATTCTGCCAAAGGATCGGGCTCACTGAAGAAGCGCTGACTTTGGAACAAGAGGCAGGCTGTTCAAAGAACTGTCCAAGGTGCTGAACCCGACTCCATCCCCAAAGCTTCAGCAGCCTGGATAGCTCCCGGACAGCCTGGCCCAGCAGTCGAGGGGGCCGCAGGAAAAGCTTCCTCCCCCCCCCACCCCACCCCACCCCACCCGGGGGACCCCTCACTACCCGCCCTTAGGGGGGCCGCCAGGAAATGGACTGCGCCACCCTTTGCCTTTACCCCTGCCCTGCAACAAGGGTGGCCCGTCTCTCCCAAAGAGGACCCCCAATTAACCCCCCACCCAAACCTCGACCCCAGCGGCCCTTCCCTCCCTCCCTCCCTCCCCGGCGCCCCCTGGGCAGCCTTACCTGACGATGACATACATGACCAAGAAGTTGCCGAAGAGTCCCACCACGCAGACGACGGAGTAGAGGACCATGATGACGATGGCCGTGACCATGGAAGGGCTGCCCGAGGCACAGGGGCCGCCCCCTCGGGCCCCCAGGCTGCCGTTGGGGCCCCCGCAGGCCAGGAGGGTGGCGTTGGGCTCGCTCAGGTTCCAGCCGCCCGCCTCCATGCTCGCCTCTCCGCCCGCTCCCCGAGGGCAGGCTGCGGAGCCCGGCGGGGGAGAGCCAGCAGGGCCGCCCAGGGCGCGCTCCCCGTCCGGCCGCTCACGCCAGGCGGAGGGCCAGAGCCCGGGCGGCGGCCAAGGGCCCTCCCGCCTCCGCGCCCCAGCCCCCGGGAGAGCCGCCGGCTGCGGGGGGCAGGAGCTCGCGGGCCATCCTTCGCCGGGCGGCACCCGGAGCAGCCGGGGCCGGGGAGGGAGACGAGAGGGGAGGGAGCCGAGGGGGAGGCCGAAAGGAGCCGCGGGAGAGGAGCAAAGCCCCGCTCGCTCGCCTTCCCGATGGGCCCGCGTGCGCGCACTCACACGTGCATTCACTCCGCTGCCTCCGACACGCACACGTGTCCCAGCGAGGTGGAGAAGCAGGGAGAGGAGGAGCCTCCGGCTGATGGAAGAAAGGGATGGGCCAGGAGGACGGGGTCGGTTTTATCCCAACTTGGGCGCCGGATCCGCGTCGCTTGAGATCAGGTGGAGAAGCCGAGAGGTGGGGAGAGGGAGGCGGGAGTAGGCGCAGCCCCCCCCCCCGCAGCCCCACTCTTTGGCCATCCATGGTAGGGAGGCACAAGATCGAGACTGTCCTGCAGTCCCCCTGTTCGAATTACAGTCTTGGTTAAGATGATGATGATGATGATTGGTGATGGAGAGGGCAAAAAGAGGCCGAGGCTAAGGGGAAGAAGGTGGAGAAGCCACTCCTCGACATGCCTACTCAGAAGTAAGCCCTTCTGAGTTCAGTTGGACTTTCCCTTGGTAAGCATGCCCAGGCTGGCAGCCTCAGCAGGTTAGTCGCCTCCATAGTCACGGGGACACATGAGGTAAGGAACTGGGAAGCTTTCTTTTTCCTCCTTTCCACTCTTCTTGGAACAGTAAGAGGGCAGAATAGGCAGCAGTGCCCAGTGGAGATCATTTGTTCATTTCCAGGAAAGATAGACAAAGGAGTCCCACTTACTCCAATGGCCACCGTGTGCCTGACTCAAATGTTAAGGATCTGCCAGGTAGGCTCCCAAAACATCAGGACTCAACCTGGTGCCATAAAGGGAGAAAGGGACAGCCCTTCCGCAGTGCCTCTACCGCTGTGCACCATGTTTTAAAATCTGGTCAGGTGTGAACTTCAGTGCTAGAGGGAAGGATTACACCCACCGAAAAGAAAGAAATCAAGTTTTGTTTTGTTTTTAGAAAGTGAAGGATGGAGAGGAGCTGTGCAAAATGGTACGTGTCTGGTTGTGGAGCAGTTGCCTCTGCTTGTTTCACCACACGTTAAAAATGGTTGTAAACAGTCAGTCATTAGCTTATTCTTGAAGTTGAGAGCCTCAAGAGGTTTAATAATACAGTAACAACAGCAGCATCTAATTACTGCACATATAATAAATGTTATACAAATTTGGTATACAGCAATAGTTATGATCAAGCAGCAGACAAAAGTCTCCAGTCAAACAGCATATTTTAAAGTGGAAATGATTTTGGCATGCAAGAAAAGAAAAGAAAAGAAAAGAAAAGAAAAGAAAAGAAAAGCCACTGTTGATCTCATGCTACTGTGCATGTAGACACTGTATGAAAAAACCCTTGGCAATTAACAAGGAGAATGAGAGTATTGTCTTCTGACCCACTAGTTAATTACCTCCTAAATTGGAAATAGCAGCTCTTTTGTACACTTCAGGTGCATGACAACAGATAATACAATCAATTCCACAGACACCTCTCTGCTTATATAGAACTTTGTTATAACAGCCCAGGGGGAAGAGGCAGGAACAGTGCTGTGTATGGTGTGTGTGTGATTCTAGAAATATAACTACCAGGTTTAGATGCAGTGCAGCTTTCTTGGGAGCTGTTCCACTAATCCCTGGAGCAGATATTGCCCTACTGAATCAATGAGAGCTGGTTAAGTCAACACTTACTAAATTCCATTAATTCAACAGTTCTTGTGAGAGGCAGCCTGGTGTAGTGGTTTGAGCACAGGACTATGACTCTGGAGACCAGGGTTCAAATCTCTGCTCAGATATGGAAATCCACTGGCTGACCTTGGCCAAGTCACACTCTCTCAGTCGCAGAGGAAGCCAAAGCACCCCCCCCCCCATCTTGCAAAGAAAATCCTGTGATAGGCTCGCTTTAGGTTTTCCATAAGTTGGAAATGATTTGAAGTTACACAACAACAACAACAACGAGTCCTTTTATTGGGACTCTCAATTGGATTTAGGCCAAATACTCCAGATGCTCACTGTTCATGCCTCAATGGGATTAAGCTATGTCAGTACTTTGAGATATCTAGGAGATTTCTAGGTTGTCTAAACCCACCAATGGCACTACCTTTCCATGGTGGTGGGGCTGCATGCTCCTGTGAGGCAAGAGGCTATGTTGATGGCAGCAGTGCTTCTGGTACAGTCTCCAATGACAGAGGGTGTGCTGAGGAGACAGACTGTGCCAAACAGCTACTGGGCAGCAGCAGTAGTGGGGGGTCACACTGGCAGAGGATCTCTCAGAGACAATGGCAGTGGCACCATAGCTAACGCTTGTTAGTACAGTGCAGAGGGAGGTATGATAAACCTCCTTTTGAAGATCTTTCACCATGGAAACCCCGTGATGAGACAATCTAAAATGAAACAAGAGATAGTGCCTGAAGATGAGACTCTCATGTCAGATGGCACTCAGTGAGCTACTGGCACAGAGCAAAGGACAACTACGAGTAGCGCTGTGGTTAAATGATGTAACTGGATTGAAGCTGAAAAAATGTTCAGCTGTTACATGCTCAGAGGTGAAAGGAAAGTCTGAAGCTATAGACCATATGTTATAGGAACATGCAATGTGAGAAGCACGAATCAGGGGAAGCTAGAAATAGTAAAACAAGAAATTGAGCGTGTAAACATTGCAGTTCTTGGGGTTAGTGAGTTAAAGTGGACAGAAATGGGACTTTTTGGGTCAGATAATTGCCCAGTGTTTTACTCGGGAAATGTAAATTAAAGATGAAATAGAGTGGCATTTATAATGAGGAGAGCTGTAGCAAATGCAGTCAAAGGATATAATTCAAAGTCTGATGGAGTCATGTCAATAAGATTTCCAGGAAAACCCATCAATATATCCATAATCTAAGGCCAAATCCACACTACACAAATAATCCAGTTTGAAACTGGATTATTTGCCATGGCTCCTTCCTATGGATTCCTGGGGTTTGTAGTTTGGTGAGGCACCAGCACTCTTTGGAGGACAAGGCTAAAGACCTTGTAAAAACTACAAACCCCAGGATTCCATATGAGGAGGGCATGGCAAATAATCTAGTTTCAAACGGAATTATTTGTATATTGTGGATTTGGCCCAAGTTTATGCTCAGGCTACAAAGGCAGAAGAAGAAATTGAAAGATTCTACACTGGAGTCCTGGAGGAAATTTCTCACACATCAAAACAGGCCTTCCTGTTAATCATAGGTGATTAGAATGCAAAAATAGGAAACAGCAGAATCAAAGATTTTAGGAAAATTTGGTCTGTGATCAAGAAATGAAGCAGGAAACCAATTGACTAATATTTGTAAGGCCAATAGTTTGTTCATTGCAAACACATTCTTCAAGCAACCCAAGAAATTACTGAATATATGGACAACTGCTATAATAATCTAGGCAAGGAAATAGAAGATGATAACAAAAAAGGAATAACATGAGACTTCTTCCACAAGATCTGAGAAATCAAGGGGAAATTTAAACCCCTCGAGTGGGGATATTGTATGACCAAAAGGGGAAATCATTACATAACCAAGTATAAATAAAACAGCAGACAATGGACCATTAGCTAAATAGACACTAATCCTTTTTGCACATCTCCCCCAAGGAACTAGCCATCCAAATACACAAAGGTACATATTTTCTCCAACAGGGACTCATAGTATATAAACCCCACACACTCCCTATGCCACCATTCTTTGAAGATTCCAGCCACAGATGCAGGTGAAATGTCAGGAATAAACTCTTTCAGAACATGGCCTCACAGCCCGGGAAAAAAATAAACACAAAAAACCTATGAATGCTGGCTGTGAAAGCCTTCGACTTTACATATAAATAAAAAGATGATGGAAACAATACATGGTGAACTATATAAAAGAGATGAAAGGATGACAGATTCATTTGAGGAAGAACCATATGAATATGAACCTCCAGTTTTAGAAAGTGAGGTGGAAGGTGTACTAAGAGCACTTAGGAGAAATAAATTACCAGAAACAGATTGCATAACAATAGAGCTGCTTCAATCTACAGAGAAAGAATGTATTCTAGTTCTAACTAAGATCTGCCAACAAATATGGAAAGCAAAACAATGGCCCACAAACTGGAAATGCTGAATTTATATCCCAATCCCCATGAAAGGGGAATCCAGGGATTGCAGTAAGCACAGGACCATTACATTAATTTCCCAAGCAAGCAGTCATGCTCAAAATTCTACAAACACGTTTACCATATTTGGAACAAGAAATGCCATATGTCCAAGCTAGTTTCAGGAAAGGAAGAGGCACTAGGGATCATATTGCAAAGATACACTGGATATTGGAGTGCACCAAAGAATTTCAAAAGAAAATCAGCCTGTTCTTTATAGATTATAGCAAAGTCTTTGATTGTGTAGATCATGAAAAATATCAATCACTCTTAAGGAAATGGGTGTGCCACATTTGATTCTCCTGATGTGTAACCTCTACTCAGAACAAGAGGCTACTGCCAGAACAGAATATGGAGAAATGGCATGGTTTCCAATTGTCAATGAGGTCAGGCAAAGCTACATTTGATCACCCTATCTGCTTAACTTGTATGCTGAACATATGGTATGTAAAGCAGGATTAGCTGCAGAGGAAGGAGGTGTGAAAATTAGAAGAAGGAACATCAACAATTTAAGACATACAAATGACACCATACTACCAGCAGAAACCTCTCCATTGACGCCCCCTTGTCGTGGGAGAGAGGCTTGCGTACCCTAATGATGTTTTGAGCTATGCTGGCGGTGGCATAATAGCCACCGGTAGGGTCTCCCATGCCAGACAGGTCAAAACCGAAGGGTCTGACAAAGAGCGTCAAAGGGCAGGATGGGCTCTCTAGCCTTGTGGCAACCGTCCTAGGAGAAGGAAAACTCCAATCCCAAACCCGGGCAGATGGTGCTCGTCCAACCCTGTAAGGTCAACCATCTAAGAGAAGGAAACTCTAATCAAACCTACGGCCCGAGGACCTCACTGCCACGTCCATGCTTGCAAGGCCACGGCAGATGAATCTCTGGTTTAAAGGGTGAGGCCAGTTCTGTGCACGCTGCGCTCCACCAGAAAAATCCATTGCACAGGCTCGAAGGACAAATCCATTTCCAAAAAAGCCCTGTAGCGACTGGCGAGGGACGAAACTGGCAGGTGTAAAGATGCACTGGAAGCCGCAGCCCCAACCCTGCATGCAGGCAGTTCAGGACATTGGTCGCTCAAGCCTGACCCGGGAGATGACAGTCTTGTTCGGCAGCATTCTGAACGACCAAGCAGCCTTTTTTAAGGAGAGCACTGCTTGCTCCATATGGAGAGGGGCCTAGAAAAGGTGGCCTAAAGAAAGCTCATCCCCAACTACCTGGTTGGCTAGCCGCGGCCAACGGGAATCTTCTGATGCGGTCAAACCAAGGCAAAGAAACAAAGGCACACACCGGCCTCCAAAGGTGTAAATAAACTGACACTTGCATGCTGGAACATCAGAACCATGCAAGACTCTGAAGATAGTGGACAGCCTGAGCATCGTTCTGCCCTAATAGCCCTTGAACTATCACGGCTTAATATTGACATCGCTGCTCTTAGTGAAGTTTGCTTCCATGAGGAAGGCAGCCTTAAAGAACATGGCGCCGGCTACACACTTTACTGGTCTGGCAAACCCAAAACCGAAAAACATCTGTCAGGAGTAGGCTTTATGATTAAAAACTCCATTGCCTCCAAACTCGAAACCTTGCCAACAGGACACTCTGATTGCATTATTTCCTTACGCCTCCCACATGTTGTTCTCTTTAGTATATATGCCCCAACTATGCAAGCCGACCCTGTAGAGAAAGACAAATTCTACACAGACCTACGCCAACTCATACAAAAAGTCCCTGTAGAAGATAAAATTATTATACTGGGTGACTTCAATGCCAGAGTAGGAAAGAACTCCGAAGCCTGGAAAGGTGTCTTAGGCAAGCATGGTGTTGAAAATTTGAATGATAACGGACGCCTCCTGCTAGAGTTCTGTGCAGAACAACAGCTGACTATTACAAACACAATCTTTCAGCAGAAAGATAGCTTGAAGACAACCTGGATGCATCCCCGATCCAAACATTGGCACCTCATTGACTACGTTCTAGTCCGTCAGAGAGACATTCGTGATGTCCGTCATACACGAGTGATGCCCAGTGCAGAATGCCAAACAGATCATCGCCTTGTCAGATGTAAACTAAATCTTCATCTTAAGTTCAAACCTAAGAGGGGTGGCATCTTAAAGAAGAGACTCCAAGTCAACAATCTTCAACAAGCTACCATGAGAGACACCTTCCAGGCAAATCTACAAACGAAACTTGAAGACCATCCTACAGATCCTTCTCCTACAGTGCTTTGGCAACATATCAAAAACAGTATCCTCCAGTCTGCAGAAGAATCCCTTGGCTTCTCCCACAAGAAAAATCAAGACTGGTTTGATGAAAACAACCAAGAGATCCAGGAGCTGTTGGCAAGGAAGAGAGCTGCTCACCAGGCATACCTCGCCCAGCCAACCTGTCATGTAAGAAAATCAGCTTTCCGCCTCACATGTAGCAAACTACAACAAAAACTCCAAGACATGCAGAACAAGTGGTGGATCAATATAGCAGAAAAGACGCAATGCTGTGCAGATCCGGGTGATCATAGAGGATTTTATGAAGCTCTTAAAGCAGTGTTTGGACCTACTTATCAGGTCCAAAGCTCCTTATACAGTACAGATGGTCAAACATTAATTACTGATAAAGCCTCCATCCTAAATCGTTGGGCTGAACATTTTCAAAGTCTCTTTAGCGCCAACCGAGCAGTCCAAGCCTCAGCTATCCAATATATGATACAAAAACCAATGAAAAATGAATTGGACATAGCTCCCACTTTGGAAGAGACCCTTAAGGCCATACAGCAGATGAAAAACGGCAAGGCAGCTGGGATTGATGGAATCCCACCTGAAGTTAGGAAACATGGAGGTCATGCACTCCACGAAAAATTCCACGAATTCCTTGTGAATTGCTGGGAAAAAGGGGAACTGCCATCAGACCTCCGAGATGCAGTCATCATCACCCTGTACAAGAAAAAAGGAGCAAAATCCAATTGCTCAAAATATCGAGGCATAACACTGCTCTCTATTGCTGGAAAAATCCTTGCAAGGATACTCCTGAACAGGTTAGTTCCTGCTATTGCAGAAGAACTTCTCCCTGAAAGCCAATGTGGCTTCAGAGCCAATAGGAGCACTACAGACATGGTATTTGCCCTTAGGCAACTGCAAGAAAAATGTAGGGAGCAGAACAAGGGTCTCTATGTAACATTTGTCGACCTCACCAAAGCCTTTGACACTGTAAGTAGAAAAGGTCTGTGGCAGATCCTGGAAAGACTAGGATGTCCCCCCAAATTCCTTAAAATGATTATCTTGCTACACGAGGGACAGCGTGGTCAAGTCAGATATGGCGATGCTCTTTCAGAGCCCTTTCTAATAACTAATGGAGTGAAGCAAGGTTGTGTTCTTGCACCAACTTTATTTACAATCTTCTTTAGCACGATGCTCCAAAGGGCTATGGCAGAGCTTGAAGAAGACGACGGCATCTATATACGCTACCGTACTGATGGTAGCTTGTTTAACTTAAGCCGTCTGTGGGCTCACACTAAGACTCTAAACTATCTAGTCCGTGAGCTGCTCTTCGCCGATGATGCTGCCCTTGTTGCCCACACAGAAGCAGCTCTGCAGCGCCTAACATCCTGCTTTGCAACAGCTGCAGAGCTGTTTGGGCTAGAAGTCAACCTGAAGAAAACAGAAGTTCTTTACCAGCCTGCACCACAGGACGAACACCACCATCCCCACATTGCCGTCGGCAAATCAGTGCTCAAGTCCGTTCAGCAGTTCACCTACCTGGGAAGCATCATCTCCTCAGATGCCAGGATTGACAAAGAGATCAATCACAGATTAGCAAAGGCATATAGTGCATTTGGAAGACTTCACAAAAGAGTCTGGAGCAATAAACACCTGAGGCAAAGCACAAAAATCAGTGTGTATAGAGCCATCGTACTGTCTATCCTCCTTTATGGAACTGAAACATGGGTCACCTATCGCCACCACCTACGACTCCTCGAGCGCTTTCATCAGCGCTGTCTACGCACAATCCTAAATATACACTGGACTGACTATGTGACGAATGTTGCTGTCCTTGAGCAAGCAGGGATCACCAGCATTGAGGCCATGATATTGAGAACACAGCTGCGCTGGGCAGGGCACGTTTCTAGGATGGAGGACCATCGCCTCCCAAAAATACTACTCTACGGTGAACTCACCACGGGTCAGCGTAAGAGGGGCGCTCCAAAAAAGCGATACAAAGACTCCCTGAAACAACATCTCAGGCTTGGCCAAATTGATCACCAACAGTGGTCCGCCCTGGCCTCACATCGAGAGGCATGGAGACGCACTATCCACAATGCTGCAGCCTTATTTGAGAACTCACGACGAACAAGTCTTGAAGAGAAATGACAACGCAGAAAGAATCACAACCCAAAAACATCACCCAAGGAGACCTTCTGCTGTGCTTTTTGCAACCGGACTTGTTTATCTCGGATTGGCCTTTTTAGTCATCAGCGCGCTTGCAGAAAGCACGGGATGAGTCCTTCCTGAATCTTCGTTTGCGAAGAAAAGCCAGAGAGATACCAGCAGAAAATAGGGAGTACTGAAGAAAATCAAGGAAGAAAGTGCAAAGGCAGGTTTACAGTTGAATATTAAGAAAACAAAAATAATGAGCACCAGTGATTTACGTAACTTTAAACTAGATGATGAAGACTTGGAAATAGTTCAAGATTTTCCATACCTTCACTCAGTCATTAGTCAGAATGGAGACTGCAGTCAAGAAATCAGAAGCAGACTAGGACTTGTAAGGGCAGCTATGAAGGACGTAGACAAAATCCTGAAGTGTCAAAATATAGCATTGAATACTAAAGCTAGGATTGTCCATGTCATTGTCTTTTCCATTTCTATATGTGGTTGTGAAAGCTGGACAGTTAAGGAAGCTGATAGGAAGAAAATCTACTACTTTGAAATGTGGTACTGGAAAAGAGTTCTACAGATACCGTGGACTGCTCAAAAGACAAATAAATGGGTCGTAGATCAAATCAGATATGAACTCTCCCTAGAAGCCAAGACGACTAAATTGAGATTGTCATACTTTGGCCATATCATGAGAAGACATGACTCATTAGAAAAGACAATAATGCTTGGTAAGGTAGAAGGCAGTAAGAAAAGAAGAAGACCATGGACTTTATCAGTCGCATCAGTGTCAGAAGAATGTGACGAGAACACAAATGGGTGACATTATCAGCTGGTGTCCTTCGGCCATTCCAGGGGTGTAGTGTGGGTGTGAATAAGGCATCCCTTTTAATTGATGGCTAAGCCTGCCAATAAAAAAGGGACACTTTATTCATGCCTGTGCTACACCCCCGGAACGACTGAGGATGTGGGCATCTGATAATGTATTGTCATGTTCTTCTGACGCGTTTTGGGATGTGGTTTTGTGCTGCGTTTCCTCATGTCCGATAAAGTCCCACATTCCAGACAGATAGACTCAATCAAGGAAGCCATGGCCATGATTCTGCAAAACCTGAGCAGGGCTGTTGATGACAGGGTGACTTGGAGGTCTCTCATTCACCATAAATCTAAGTCAACTTGACAACAGATAATAATAACAAAAGCTTGTCTTAAGACCGTTTTAAAATGTGTTGCCTAAGACAGGAACCAAAGATCAGTTATACCAACTGTAATTTTTTAGAATTTAATAAACTTCACAAACCTCATGCAAGGATTGTGCAGATGCATTATCATGTGCAGGGCATACCATGTGTTATGTATTATGGATTTTTGGCATTTGATAGCATCAACTGTGACAAACTGTTGGGTTTTCACCATCATCACTGTCACAGCACTGAAACAGATTTGTTCCATTCAACTTGTGAGTATAGATTGCGAACAAAGAATTACTAAAGAATCCTAAAATTATGAATGTTTAGAAATATAAAGATATTTAAATATGAATATTCTGAGTTACCTTTAGTAGAAATAGCTGACCAGTCTGATGTGGTGATCAAATGTGGGTTTACTGTGGTTTTTATGTGCCATGGCGGCAGCCTTATCTGCAAAAGGCATAAAATTCCTCTTCTCCTGAAAAACATGGGGAAAGTCATTGTGTGCACTGGATATATACAAGGAACAGAGATGTAAAGGAGGAGGAGGAGGAGGAGGAGGAGGAGGAGGAGGAGGAAATTAAGAATTTCACAAACTCTGGTCCATTATTGATTAAGACTATACTGTACTTCCTTCTGAATTTTGCCTTGACTCAAAATGGCTTGCCTCTGCTACAGCTAAAGACTGCTACTTCTAGGCTGGTCCTTGTTTGCAAATTTGAACTCAGGGATGTTTTAGTTTTTACTAAACTGCAAGCATCTACCTAAAACAAACAAATTCCTGTAATTCCTGTCAGCAGTGGAGGACATAAGCACGCGTAGAAGCCTTTGTTGAAGAGAATGAGAAAGGTTGGGTCCAGGAACTAACTTCTATAGGCAGGAGGGCTCCATCCCCATTTTCAAAGATCCCTCCTCTCATGTGAAACCACAGCTTGCCTCATTGCCTCTCTGTTGCACTTTTGCAAACTGGAGGGGCTGCTATGAAGAGGAAGGGCAGGATATTCTCCTTCTGGATCTTAATCTGGATCTAGTCAATAGGATGTGCATATTTCATCTGTGGTCTAAGGGCTTTGAGGTGCATGAACTATATGCAACAGATGATTCTTCTTCAGTTTCCTTCCTGTTACTTGTTTTTGTGAGGGAAAAAAACTTTTTAAACATGTGGGTGAAATGGGCCCAATAGTATGCTAGTGATGGGAAAAGAACTTTCCAGGCTGAGCCTTTGTAAAATGTGGAAAAATCTTGGGAAAAACCCAGGTTTTCCCAATACCCCCCCCTGGAAAAAGCTCAATATCAAGATGTGCCCACCCCAAGTCTAAAAGTCTACCTGCTTCAAAAGTACATGATAGAGTTGTAATGTGCCTGTTAAAGGATTAATGCCTTTTTTCTATAACGGACCAATGGATATCCTTACAGGACAGGGTGATGAGGCAGGTCCTCATTTTTTGGAGTTTATAATCTAAATGCTAGTAGTGGAGGAGGGGATAAAGGAAAGGGAAAGAATCAAGAGAGAAGAGTGACAAATTTAAGATGAGATATAAGCATGCAAATGTTATGTTTGGTTTATATTTGGTTCAGGATATGAAGAATTACTGACACAAGCAAGATCTTAAACCACACTTGACTGATGTGGCAGCAGTGTAGCACAATGTGGCACTTTTGTACGTTATCCATTATCCTTCCTAGCCTATAGCATGTGGCGTATTATATAAACACTGAGCTCTCCAATCTCTCAGCATAACAAATGCTGGGCATTGCATATGATGAATGGGCGAAAACAGTCCATAATATGGGAAGGATTGCTGTTTAGGTACAAAAACTCTAGTGACACTTTGCCTATGAATGAAGGGTACAAAATAAAAATAAGGGCATAATCTACTAGGACATTCTCTTAAGCAGATACTATTGAAATAAATGGTTACCGTATGTATAATTATAATGCTCAGAGTTTGAAAGTAATGTTATGTACAAGTTACTCAAGCAATTAGTTACTCCACCAGCAATGTGATGAACTTGAAAGGCTTGTAATTCACTATTTTTTTGTATAATGTAAAATCTTTTTTTCCCTCCCTGTTACTTATTACTGGGTGTGTTTTGACATTCCAAACAATGGAAGGGGAAATGAGAAATAGTCATGTGGGAGACTACCCATGTTACCTTTCTTTGTACATTTTTCTTCAGCTCATCAGGAACAGAGGAGACCATATCAAGAGGTGAAAAGAGACATGTACAGAGACAGAGAGACATGTACAGAGGAGTAGGAGACACATAGAAAATGGGCACAGCACTAGAAGCTCAGAGTAGTTGGATTTTAAGATTTTTTTTTTTAAATAGCCTGTCTTCTTGAACTGGGAACATATGAGAATCATGGAGGCAAAGAAAGCTAAAGTAAATGTAAGAGAGGAAATTCATGAAGATTAATCCACGAAGTTTTAAATTGTGATCAGGTTAGGGTTGGGAAATATTCCTTGGAACTTCCTTCCTGTCCTACAATTGTCATAAACCTATAAATTATGAGGTTGTCATAAACCTATCACTTCATGTCTCCCAGCCATTAACAGCTGCCAGCTGTGGATGACACTTTCACCATTTGGAGCCACAAAGAAGAAGATATGGTCTCATTTCTGAACTGCCTGAACAACATCTACCCAAATATCCAATTCACAACGGAAAAAGAAAAGGAAGAACACTGCCATTCTTGCATGTCCTAGTCATCCGCAAACCAAACCAACGGTTAGGCCACAAGGTATACAGAACCCCCCCCCCCCACATGGACAGATACCTACACAAGAACTCCAATCATCACCCAGGACAATAAAGAAGCAGAATAAAAAGATTGGTACACTGCGCAAAAGGGATCTGCAAACCCCACTACCTGGAGGACAAACTGAAGCACCTAAACTGGGCCCTACAGGCTAATGGCTACTCCAGATCAGACATCACAAGAGCAGCCAGACCCAGAAAAAGCCACAGAAATGAAGAAAAACAGCCACCCAAAGGGAAGGTATTTTTACCATACTTCAAAGGAGTCACAGACAGAATAGGAAAACTGATGAAGAAACACAACCTCCAAACAATCTACAGCAGACTGGAGGAGGGCAAACGTTGTCCCCATCTCCAAAAAGGGGAAAAAAGGGGATCCCAACAATTATCGTCCAGTTAGTCTGATATCAATACCAGGGAAGATTCTAGAGCAGATCATTAAACAGAGAGTCTGTGAACATTTAGAAGGCAATTCCATAATCACAAAGAGTCAACATGGGTTTCAGAGAAACAAGTCATGCCAGACTAATCTGATCTCTTTTTTTGATAAAATGACCAGCTTGGTAGATGAAGGGAACGCTGTGGATATCGCATACCTTGATTTCAGTAAGGCCTTTGACAAGGTTCCCCATGACATTTTTGCAAACAAGCTTGTAAAATATGGGCTAGACAAGATAACTGTTCAATGGATTTGTAATTGGTTGACCGGCCGAACCCAAAGGGTGCTCAGCAGTGGCTGCTTTTCATCTTGGAAAGATGTAACCAGTGGGGTGCCACAAGGTTCTGTCCTGGGCCGAGTGCTATTCAACATCTTTATCAATGACTTGGATGAGGGAATTAGGGGCATACTTATCAAATTTGCAGATGACACCAAGTTGGGAGGAGTAGCCAATACCCTAGAGGACAGGATCAAAATTCAGAATGACCTGGATAGACTGGAGAGCTGTGCCAAAGCTAACAAAATGAAATTCAATACGAAGAAGTGTAAGGTACTGCATTTAGGGCAAAAAAATGAAATGCATTGATATAGGATGGGGGAGACCTGGCTGAATGAGACTACATGCGAAAGGGATCTAGGAGTCCTAGTAGACCACAAGTTGAACATGAGTCAACAGTGTGATGCGGCAGCTAGAAAGGCCAATGCAATTTTGGGCGGCATCAATAGAAGTATTGTGTCTAGATCAAGGGAAGTAATGGTGCCGCTCTATTCTGCCTTGGTCAGACCTCACCTAGAATACTGTGTCCAGTTCTGGGCACCATAATTCAAAAAGGATATTGACAAATTGGAGTGTGTGCAAAGGGTGACTAAAATGGTGAAAGGTCTGGAAATGATGCCTTATGAGGAGAGACTTAGGGAGCGGGGTATGTTTAGCCTGGAAAAAAGACGGTTAAGAGGCAATATGATAGCCCTGTTTAAGTATTTGAAGGGGTATCACATTGAGGATGGAGCAGGCTTGTTTTCTGCTGCTCCAGAGACTGGAACACGGAGCAATGGATGCAAGCTCCAGGAACAGAGATTCCATCTCAACATTAGGAGGAACTTTTTGACAGTAAGAGCTGTTCGGCAGTGGAACACACTCCGTCAGAGCATGGTGGGGGTCTCCTTCCTTGGAGGTCTTTAAAGAGAGGCTGGATGGCCACCTGTCAGGGATTCTTTGATCAAGATTTCCTGCGTGGCAGGGGGTTGGACTGGATGGCCCTCATGGTCTCTTCCAACTCTGCAATTCTATGATTCTATGATTCTAAAGACCAACCAATAAAATCCAGGAAATGCTATGCTCAGTGAAAGACAAAAGAGATCCTCTCACAGCTGCAGGAATTTACCGCATACCATGCAGCTGTGGACAAGTTTACATAGGGACCACTAAACGCAAACATGAATCAAGGAACATGAGAGACACTGCAGACTGGGCCAGCCAGAAAAATCAGCAATAGCAGAACATGTTACAAACCAACCTGGACACAAAAAGTTATTTGAAAACACCGAAATTCTGGACCAGGCCAACAACTATCATGTCAGAATGCAGAGAGAAGCTATTGAAATCCACAAACACCTGAGCAACTTCAACAGGAAAGAAGGAACCCTAAAAGTAAACAAAATCTGGCTCTCAGTCCTGAAGTACACTAAAATTAGAACTCAGTACTTGCAAATGTACTCCTTCCAGGGACAGGGGGATTTCCAGCAGATAATGGACTATTAACCAACCATTATCCAAACAGACACTAATCCTCCTTGCATATCTTCCCCCAGTAACTACCCATTTAAATACACCTCACAGTATATAAATCCCCCACACTCTCCTACCGTACCATTCTCTGAACATGCCAGCTACAGATGCAGGCGAAACATCAGAAATAAACTATTCCAGAACATGGCCTCACAGCCCGGAAAAAATCCAAGGAAAATCTTTGCTTCTCTTTGTTTACATGGTGGGAAACCTACCAAAGCTTTGTTCTAGCTGATATACCACTTCAGGACATGAAATATAGTATAAATATTTATCCCAAACAATAGCAAAGTGTGCCACTGTTGATGAGACCTGGCCACTATCTCTGTTGGCACCCGCCAGATCAAAGCTTCCAGTGCCACACTCAGACATCTTTCTAAGTACTTTGCTACTCTTCAAGACTGGTTAACTATAGCCCTGTTTTCCAAATCAGTCCATCTATCCAACCTTTCTGCCTTGTGTGGTTCTTGTTAGTGTGTGTTGCATGTGTGAATGCTTTTGTGTTATTTTCCAATAAAAACTTTTTTATTTAACCTGGAGTCCTCTGCAGTTAGTTCTGGTATACAAAGGTGAGAAGGTCCAATTGCTAGTTTACTAGAATGTGTTCAAGAAAGGCCCTGAGCTATGTCTTGTACATCAATGATGTCATGTGCATCAATAACAGAAACAATAAACAGACTGCCTCTCCATTCATGTATTTCCTTGGCTGCTGGCACGCTGCAGAAATAATGCAGTTTGACACTGCTTTAATTTATCATGGCCTCATCCTATGGAATCCTGGGATTTGTAGTTCATTGTGGCACCAGAGCATAGAGCAGACTACATATCTCATAAAACGACAAACCCAGAATTCCATACCATTGAGTCATGGAAGTTAAAGCAGTGTCAAACTGCATTATTTCTGCAGTATGGCAGCAGTCAAAATCTCATTTGTGACTTTCTTTAGAGTTAATAAATATTGTATTTTGTATTTTGAATTTGCCCAAAGTGATAACAAGTTTTAGGTTACTGTTGACCATTCCTGTCCTGGATGTAAAATTTGCTTCCATTGTACTGCCTCTTTGGAACATTGGACTTTATTACTCCTCTCTTTCTAGATGCAATTTTTGTCCCCCCACCTCACCCTCAGACTGGGATCCAGGTGTTTTCATTTAGCGAAATTTCTTTGTTTCAGAGCTGTCATCATTTTCCTGAACTCAAATTGCAATATATTGTTGATGAGAAAATGTATTGTAGTTGGACCCTTGCCATGGGAAGTGTCATTTGTAAGACAAGTGCATGATCTGTCAGCAGGCTGCAATGCCTGTGAGAGTCTGCACAATGTCCCATCCCAGTGTAATGTGTTGTGTTGCCATGAGAGGCTTATCTTTTGTACCATACAAAGCAACATAGAAACTTGGCAGCTTTGACTGAATGTGCCGAAAGAAAATGGGACAGTTAGAAAACCAAATCCAGTGACAGGTACGCATGCTGAGGGAATTGGGTATGAGTGGCACATGGAGACACTCATCCGGTGCTTGAAGGTATAGCTTCTCCAAGCTCTGGCTGAGATCCTTCAAGCACCACTGGTTGTTCCTATTAGGAAAGTGAACAGTGCATGGAAGAAGATGCTCTAATAATTGATCAGAGATAACAGAAAAATACCTTCAGCATGCCATTCACCATACCAAAGGGAGAGGGGCATAGAAGAATTCTTTCAGAGGGATTCTTCCACGTGCTGTGTCCCCTCTCCAATGGTTAAGTAACATGCACTGTTATTGGTAACTAGTGGAAATGACAGCAGGGATCCTCTGGTTGAAACACTCACAGGACACTCTTCACCTTAAGTTCCAGCAAGTAGGATTTTGAGGAAGGGGTAGGGTTTGAGGAAGAGGTGGAACATCTATATTACAAAACCTTTCATGGAGTGGATTAGAAGGTCCCCACCCTGTAGATTGACAAAGACACAAGATTGGGATGGAACATTGTACAGGTTCTCATGGGCACTGCAGCTGGTCAAAAAGAAGGGTGTTGGAGTTTCATCATTCCAGAACTAAAGTCTTTTCCCAAATTCCTTATAGTCTGTGCTTCTGCCAATCCAATGCAGAGCTTCTTGGTTTTTAAAGATCATTTTTTAAATTAGAATTCTGCCTACACTAAAAGTTAAATACAACACACAAACACAAGCTACAAAACTATATCAATATGTGCTAAAAAAATATGGCTTCCAACTATCTTTTCTGTGGTCATATAGTAATTCCTAACAATCTACATCCCCTTTTATATTATAAAATATTACACTTCATCTGTAAAGTCAACTCATATTAATAATCAAAACCAATAATCATGCCTTTCGTTCTTTCTCAAAAAAGTCAATTAGGGGTATCCATTCTGTCAAAAAAGATACTAATGAACTTTCCCTAATCAAAATAGTTAATTTATCAATTTCTGCTAACTCACTTATTCTTAACAAACATCCTTCTTTAGTTGGTAATAAAGTACTCTTCCATTTCTGGGCCTATAATAATCTTGCTACCATAATCATATATTGAAGTTTTCTTCCATAGTTCAGGTTTAAATGGCATATTAGTCTTTAGAATTCTCTGCATCAACGTGTATATTTGCACCCAGTATTTTTAGATTTTTCATAATTCCACTGCATATGGTAAAATGTCCCTTCTTGTTTTTCACATTTCCAGCTTATTGTTATGTGCAGAATTCAGCATGCTGAAGCTTTTACTTTTTAAAATTAAACATATCCACCCATACCACATTATATATATATATATATATATATATATATATATATGTTACAACTGGTGAAGTAGCACCATGTGTGCATGTGTGTATCCATGACTGGAGGACAGAGAGAAGATATAGTAGGTAAGGTATGAGGTTTCAGTGGTCTGCATAGATCCTTTCCTTTGTCTGTATCTAACACAAGCAAAAGAACTCATTTCGAAAATAGATGTGTTTTGTTTGCTATGCACATTTTCCCCCCTGATCAAACAATTTTGTTCCCCTCATGTAAAATGTTTATTTTTGCAGGGCAAACTTTGAAGATGCTTCTAGTTTGTGCCAATGGTGGCCACAATCAATGCAGCAGCATCTTACCATGCACTGCAGTGCTTCCTAGCACTACGTGAGGCTGTTGAGTGTGACAGTAACAGTGACACACTGTATGCTTTATTGTACCTGTTCATTTTCTGGTGTGGGAGCTGGAAGAACAACACCTTTAGAAAATGGTAGTCCTGTCTGAAAGGATACAACAAAAGGAAAGAATAGGAAGGGTACTATATTTCCTCGGTGGGGAGAGCTTTGTCAACCAGTCAATTTCCCTTTCAAATTGTTGAGAAATATATACCCTGCAAAAGGTTGTTTGGCAAAGTCTTTATTGGACTTCACAATCTCTTGACGGAAATGGTTGCTTTTGGTTGATTTGCCTTCCCTCACAATAAGTACTCTGAAAATAAAAATAAAAAAGGCTCCTTGGTGCTCTTTTACAGAAATTGTGCATGCTGGAAGACAGGTAGAAGGAGGAGCTGTTGCTACACCATGCCAGTAATGTACCTCACTTCAAAATGATTTTGGACCACTTCCCAGTTTCTCTCTCTCTGTGTGTGTGTGTTCTTGATAAATTGCAGATTAAACCCATAGAGACAAAATAGAATATAAGCAATGAATGTTAAGTTCACAGTGCCAAACATTGCTGGGAAAGGGATGACTTCCATGAAAGGTGTTTAACATCATTCTAAGAGTGCATTTCTGGGCAATTCTGCCAATTTGCTTAGTGCCACATTGGAATTTTTGGTAAATTCTGATTTACCAAAGCAGAGCCAGCATGATGCAATGGTCAGAATGCTGGACTGGGACTATCTAAGAGACCAGGGTCTGAATCCTCACTCAGCAATGGAAACCCACTCTTGGCAAGTCATACTTTCTCAGCCTTAGAGGAACATAGTGACAAACCTCCTTGGAATAAATCTTGCCGTATGATATGGTCAACATAAGCTACAGTTGACCTCAAGGCACATAACAAGACAACAAAATCCTGATTAAAAAAGGTACTGAAATGCTAGGGGATTGGCAAATCTCCCTGTTTCGCTTCTTGCCATATTACCATTGTGCAAATTGTGATAAATTCCAATAAAAAATGAACTGAAACAAAATTCTTACCCAACCCTAATCTCAAGTTCATTTAAATATTGATCATTTTGTTCGTATGGTATTATCAAGATATTTAAAAGACTGCCTAAGTTCATATTTTCTATGGCTGGAATTCACAACTGCAGTTATGATTGTATAACCTAGAGTGATACATTTGCACCTGATTTGTATTCATCCTGATTTGCCCCATCCATGTTCTCCTTCCAACGGCAGGTTAAAACATTTTTGTGCCACCAGGTTTTTACGAACTGACAAAGGCTGGGCTTTTAAGGCTGTGCAGTGTGGTTGTTAAGATGATGAAGGGCCTTTATAGAGTTTTTTAATGCATTTAAATATGTTTAATATTTATGTTTTTAACTTATACATTGTTTAGTTCTTTTAAAAAATGTATATTTATACTTTTTTTAACTTTTACATTGTTTTTAACTTGCATTGTTTTAAAGATATTGTTAGCTACCTTCAGTCTCATTGTCAGGAGAAAGGAGGGACATAAATGAATAAAACACAACAACAATAATGTCACAATCTCTACATATTCAGTAGTGTAGGGAATATGTAAGGATTGTAAAAGTCCCCCAATCATAACTCACTGGATAGCGGTTGTTGTGAGTGAGAGGTGTGTTCTCCTGCCAATCAAGACACAGCAGTTGACATTTTCACACACACCCTCCCAACCAGCAACCTCTGGTATGAAGAGCAATTGTTACAGGAATTCTACTCCTGACTGTCATGCTGGACATTGCTTATGAGAGGGGATAGAAACTTTAGTCTGTGTCCCAATTGACAGGATAACATACAGCCCTGCCCCCCCTTGTTGCTCACAGTAGCTGCTGCCCAGAAAGTCAGGGGTGGGGTGGGGTGGCTGGTAGACACTACTTAGTAGCAACCATGGTCCTGTCTATAGGAGGAGGAAAATATAATCTCCTCCAAAGTAACAGCAAGTTGCAGTGCTGCGACCTGTCTTAATGGTCAAAAGAACCCCCCTAAACTTCACATGCCCCCTAGCCAAGATGGTGGCCACAAGTGATTTACTCGCCATTTTAAATCTGCTGCCATTGAAATTTTTTAAAAAACTGTTTACCATGGTGCACACAAGCAATACTTTGTATTTACAAAATAAAAAATAAGTAAAGAGAGAGAGAAAGATCACCATTTTATCTCCTTACTGATCTCTTGCTTAGCTGAAATTCCAACATGGTGGCAGCAGGCACTTTCCCTGTTTGCTAGCCCCGCCCCCATGCTCATTCGGCCAATCAAATTATGCTGCCTCATTGCAGTGATGCGAATATGACTATCCTAATGATCGCACATTTGCATGCCCTATGGTAAACAGTTTTTAAAAACTAAGAGAAAAGCTCCAAAGGCTTCCCTTGGGAGCTTTATGGTGGATTTGGCGGCCCCCTTTCTGAATGAGATGCATTGATGTGAATGTCCGTTTAGATAGATTGCCTTCCATGCGATTCCCATTTGGATTATTTTCACTATTTGGATAGGACCTAAGTATCTGATCTAAAATCTGATCTGATCTAAAAGTCTAAAATCTCAGTTTATATGTATATATCTGTGTATATTTGTGTGTATGTTGTGTGTGTGTGTGTACTTGTAATCACATTAGGGATTCTGTCACATGTTAGTGACTGTGAGTATGAAACCAGTGGCTGGTAAATGCTAAAAAGAATGATACCTCCAGAAATTAAATGCTGCATAACTTCTGTATTGGGCTTATAAATATCAAAGGGCAACTGGATGCTTGCTGTTGAAAACAAAGTAATGAGCAGATGGGCCTTAATCTAATTCTGGCAGGCAACTCTTTTGCCCTAAAATTCTGGATTAATTAAGAATTAAAATGGGTATGATTTGTTACATGCAACATAAGTGGATTTCTTTTCACTGATACCTTCTCAAATGATACATAATTGTCTTTCTTCAAGTTAGCGGTGAATGTTTTTGATACCATTGAAATATAAGCCATGCCACTGAGGAAGGAGGGAGATTTAACCTTCGCTTTTTTGCTTGCTGAAAAGGGCAACTGAAATTATCAAGGGGCTGGAGAAACTCCCCTCTAAGGAAAGGTTACAAAGTTTGAGTTATTTTTATTGCTCAGGGGAAAAAACAGGTGAAGGGGGATGTGACAGAGGTATGTTACAAGCCTTGTGTGAAGAAAATGGAAAGGGAGATCCTCCCTCACATGGCTTATCTCATGATACTAATACTCAGTATCATCCATTGAAGATGAATTTTGGGAGACCAAAGACATAAGTGACAATTATTTCTTTATACAATGCAGAAGCAAACTGTGGAATTCACTACACCAAGAGGTCATTAGAATCATAGAATCATAGAGTTGGAAGAGACCTCAAGGTCCATCCAATCCAACCTGCTGCCATGCAGGAATACACAATCAAATCATTCCCGACAGATGGCCATCCAGCCTCTGTTTAAAAATCTCCACAGAAGGAGACTCCACCACACTCCCAGGCAGTGTATTCCACTTCCGAACAGCTCTTACTGTCAGGAAGTTCTTCCTAATGTTTAGGTGGAATCTCTTTTCCTGTAGTTTGTACCCATTGTTCCATATCCTAGTCTCTGGAGCAGCAGAAAACAAGCCTGCTCCATCCTCAGTATGACATCCCTTCAAATATTTAAATATGGCTATCATATCACCTCTCAACCTGCTCTTCTCCAGACTAAACATGCCCAGCTCCCTAAGCAGCTCCTCATAGGTTATGGCTTCCAGACCTCCCACCATCCTGGTCACCCTCCTCTGGACACGTTCCAGCTTCTCAATATCCTTCTTGAATTGTGGTGCCCAGAACTGGACACAGTATTCCAGGCGAGGTCTGACCAAAACAGAATGCGGTGGCACTATTACTTCCCTTGATCTAGACACTATACTCCTACTACTACTAGTGATGGATGCTAACTTGGATGGCTTTAAGGGAGGATTAGACAAATTCATGAAGCTATCAAGGTATTAAACCTAATGGCTTAGATCTTGCATTGGGATGTATATCTCTAGCATATAGCTATGCCATGTCTCCCAGAGCAACCCCTAAATCTCACCTTTTCAGTGTGGCAGCCCCCTCCCCCGTAACAGCCATTTCTGCATCAGCGAAGAGTGGTTGCTAAGCCATGTTCTGCTATTCCCCTTTAGCCAGAGGCACTGAGCCAAGCATCCTCAGCATAGCTGCTGCTCTGCTACTGTTCACCAACATGCAAAATAACCATTCAGGAGAGGGGCTGCAGTGGAGAAAAGGTGAGTTTTTTTGGAAGGGTGGTTGGGCCTTGTACCTCCTTCCTCCACGTCTAATCCTGCTTTACATATGATATGTTCAGCATAAAAGTTAAACAGATAGGGTGATCAAATGCAGCCTAGCCTGACTCAGTTGACAATTGGAAACAGTGGCATTTCTCTGTATTCTGTCCTGATGGAAGCCTCTTGTCCTGATTACAGGTTACAGATCAGGAGAATCAAATGTTGTGGCACACCCATTTCTTTAAGAGTGATCCATAGTTTTTTGTGATCTACAAAATCAAAGGCTTTGCTATAATCTGTAAACACAGGATGATTTTCTTTTTAAATTCTTTGGTGTGCTACCTTACCCAATGTATGTTTGCAATATGATCCTTTGTGCCTCTTCCCTTCCTGAACACAGGTTGGACATCTCACATTTCTCTCTCCTTATACGGTTGTCATGCATTCCCAGACCCAGTGAGCAATAGTTTCAGAGTTCTTTTGTAAACATTATTGTCAGAAATCAAATAAGCATACTATACAAAGTTGTTGCTGAGGATTGAAACTTAAAGGATACACACTATATTAAAAACAAATTACAGTTTCCCCTCCACATTCGCGACTTTCACATTTGCAGTTTTGATTATTCGCGGAAGGCTGCCTCCCCCCCCGCTGCTCAACACACCCTCCCTTCCCAAGGCAGCAAAGGGCTTAGCCGATCGCTGCCTTGGGGAGGTGGGGTGGGAAGCAGCTGGTGCGTTCACTCTGTGCCCCACTCCCTTCCAAAGGCAGCAAAGGGCTTCTGAGGAAGTCTGTCGCTGCCTTGGAAAGGAGGGGTGGGAAGCAGCTGGCGCGCTCGCTCTGTGTCCCACTCCCTTCCCAAGGCAGCTAAGGGCTTCTGAGGAAGCCCTTCACTGCTTTGGAAAGGAGGGGTGGGAAGCAGCTGGCGCGCTCACTCTGCACTCCACTCCCTTCCCAAGGCAGCGAAGGGCCTCTTTTTGCTTTTCGTCTGTCCTTAACTTCTTGAAGAATTGCATGTGTTATCCATTGAGGTTTCTCTTTCTTTTTGGCTGCAGATAGTGTCTTTTTGCATTCCTCCCTGACACTGTCCTGGTTTCAGTCCAGAGTTATTTTGGATTCCACTCAATTAGGCCTAATAGTGCAAATCTATTCTTTACCTTTATCTTTAAATTCTACAAGAATGCTCTTTAGGTTGTATTCTGGCATGATGGTTGTTTTACTGCTCTTCTTTAGTTTAATTTTTGACATTAGTCGTTTATGATGTGTGCCTCAACCTGTTCCTGCTCATTGTTTTTGTTACTAATTATGTAGTCTATCAGATTTCTATATTGCCACTAGGTGATGTCCATGTATTCACTCGCCTCTTTGGTTGCTTGAAGAATGTGTTTGCGATGAACAGACTGATGGCCTCACAAAATTCAGTCAGTTGGTCTCCTGCTTCATTTATTGATCCTAGGTCAAACTTTCCTACAATCTTTGATTCTGCTCTTTTCCCTACCTTTGCATTCCAGTCACCTATGATTAACAAAAAGCCCTGTTTTCGTAGGTGATCATTTTCTTCCTTTACTCCAGCACAGAATCTTTCAATTTCTTCTTTTTTTGCCTCTGTAGTTGGAGCATTTGGATTATGGTAAAATTGATTTTCCCTGAAGTCTTATTGATATGATTCAGTCAGACCTTGTATTATATCCTTTGACTTTGGTGGGGTGATCACTTTAGGGCTGGTTTATTTAACAGCTCAGGAGGTTATCACCAAGGATCTGGCAGCTCTTTCATGCTATGGGGAAAATTAGGAAGCAGGAAAAGGAAGACATGTATTCAGAATGTAATCTTCACCTACAACAGCTCTGGTCTAAGAGCTGTGTACCAGGAAGGCAAGGATCTGGTGGCAGTTTTGCCTGTAACCAAATCCTTTGCACCCACCCTGAGGGAATTTGGGAATAATGCCTCTTCTGTTCAAGTGACTCATCTGATTTGTGGAAAAGCTGAAATTATGTAGAGGGGCATAATCTTTTGATATCAAGGCTGGTTTTCATGGGTGAAAATTTGGGGAAGGTCTTCTCAAAGAGAGAAAAGCACTGAATGCCTGACTCCCCATTCACCACCACTAACATCAGCACTCTCAATCCATCACCAGGATTCCTTTGATCAGATTCTTTAGTGCTGCTCACAGCTGTCCCTTGGCTTTTGGTCCCAAGTGAAATCAATGGACTGATGGAAAACACAAAATAGAAAGCAAACATTCTGACAGGCACATATGATTGAAAGCAGGGTCTGTACTTAAAACAACAAGCTGATCAGACACTAAATGAACTGTCTGATCTTTTTATGAATTTCAGGACTTGATGCATGGGATTAAATCAAGGGAGGGTGAACCGTGGCACTGGGGTTGCATGTGTCTTCCTCCAGGCTGCTTTTGGTGCCTTAGACTCCTCCAGATTCTCTGGATTGCCTCCCCCCCCCCAAAGATAGGGCAAATTATTTATCCTGAAAGCCTCTAGGAGTAGCAACTCACCCTTAAAATAGGTTGCAGCCCCAGCTGTGCCATTAAAACAGCAGCAGCAGCAACATTTTTTCAAAATCAGAAATGTTTTAAAATATTTTTAGTAGGTGAAGGTTGGTGGTCTGTTCAGCTCACAAAAGGTCCAGGTGCAGAACAGTGGCCCCAGGACTTGTTGCAGTTGCCTACCCATGAAATGGAGGAGAGAAAAACCACAGACATGCAGGCAGAGCCCTTTCTATGCAACCTCCTCTCCCCTCCACCACCACGTTGTTCTTGAGTGGAAAGAATTGTGTAAATTGGGTCTTCAAGTGCCGAGCTATCTATGGAGAGCCTGTATCTGGAAATTGGGTAGACTGCCTGTTCTGGATAGGGTTATACTCCCCCTGAAGGAGCAGGTATGTAGCTTGGGACATAGGTCCTGTATCCATCTTTATCACTTTGTGGTCCCAATGGACCCTGTGGCTTGAAGTGCTAGGGGTCAGTTTTGACTAGTCTGCCAGTTATAGCTTTTCCCAGACAAAGAAAATCTAGCTGCAATGGTTCATGCACTGGCAGCCTCCTGATTAGACAACTTTAATGTGCTCTGTGTGGGGCTGCCCTCAAAGATAACTCAGAAACTGAAGTTAGTGTGAAACACAGCAGATTGAATGCTGACTGGCATACCATATAGACAATACATAACACCAGTCTTAAAGAAGCAGCACTGGCTGCCATTAAGCTTCTGGTCTGAATTCAAGGTGCTTGTGATGACATTCCAAGCCCTAAACAGCATGGGATCTTGACACTTGAAGGAGATCCTCTCCCTCTACAGTTTGCCCAAGCACTGAGGTCTTTTGGAGGGACCCACTTCTGTGTCTCACCAGTGAGAACAATATGCAGTGGGAGAATGTGGGAGAAGGACTTCTCAGCTGTGGCACTCCAATTGCAGAATGCTCTTGCAGAGATTCTCCAACCATTATCCCACCAGCAGTGTGGTTTTCCACTTGGGAAATTCCACAAGTGTCACCAGCTGTGAGGGTTCCTCTCAGGCAATCCCAAACTGGGCCAAATATGGGGTTTCTACCCTTTAACCCACCAAATATGAAGACTTCCTGGTGCTCACAGCAATTATCAAGAGTGAGGGCTTTCCATGATCCTTACCTCTGCCACAATTTAAGGACTTCCACTCTGTCCTGCCTGTGTGACTCAAGCTGTGGGGACCATCCAAATGACCTCAAGGTACATATGAGGATTCATGCAATTACCATCCTAAATGGACACCTCCCCTGTATATTCAATGCTGCCACCACAAATACCTTGACTGAATCAAAGCTCTCAGACAGATAGCATTTATGGAAGCCAAAGTGTATAAAAACAAATATAAATCTTACAGAAGTTAAACATCTCAAAGCAGATTAAATATTAACTATATCTAAAACAACACACACACTCTCTCACACTCCTCTTAAACTAACTCAAACCAACCATACCAAACCGCCAAGCAAAACTCCCTTCTCTACCACCAACTCTAGTCTAACTTAAAACCCTTGTCTAATGCCCCCCAACTGTCATTCACCAGCTGTATGCAAATCTCCTCAAACATTTCACCAATCAGCTCCTTATGCATTAATATACAATCAATAAATCAAGCAACATTTTCAAATACAAATCCATGACACCACAGCCCTCCCCTTGGAGCCTGACTAGCACCAACTGTGATGCCAAAGAAAAATATAGCTATTCACAAAAGCCTTTAGGGCCTAACTGATTTGCTCCAAAATAATCATACACATGGTTTTAAATTGTTTAAACATTCTTAACCTGTTTCTGACTTGTCAACTTGTTGTCTATTTAAATTCTTCTTATTGGTTTAAATTGTTTTACACTGTTAATACTGATTTGACTTGTATGCCACCCTGAGATCTTGTGATATGGGGCAAGGTATAAATATTATAATCAATCTACCTACAATCCAATCAATCAACAAATCACAGAGTGATCCAAGTACCTATTGGAGTGTGGGGAATGAATCTATCATTTTATCATATGAGGTGGAAATCTGAGGATCCAACCACTACAAGGAATCTTATGGAATCTGAATGAAGTTCAAGTTGTCCTTGGTATAAATGCTTGAAGGTTCCAGCCCACTTAGCCAGAGGCAATAGCCAACCATATGTGGCCTTGAAAGAGAGCTTCAACAAAGCATTGACAAATCAAGATGGCAGGCACAAGTGAATTATGATGGCTATGGTGTGAATCCAATGTCGTGGTTCAGGTCACTTGCCTTGCCTGCAAGCTCTGCCCCCTGCACATGTCGGATCAATCAGCTTTCCCACTTTCACTCTTCTCCATGGAAATCCATAAAGGGTGAATTATAGAGTTGGAAGAGATCACTTTAGATTACGACCTAGAGAAGCGAGAGAATAGCTTCCAATTTCTGCTCTTACCAGGAATCTGTATCAAAGTGAATTGGTTGTCCCAATCAGTGGGAATCCACATTTCCTTTGGAGATTTTTTAAAAATACAGGAATAAAGCCATGAGCAGAGTATTTGGCAGAGTATTTGGCATTTTTGGCCCCCTCCTTCCAAATATAGTGGCTTGATGAGGGATCCCATTTAGATAACACAAATGCTCTTTGAATTCTATGAGAAGTATTTTCACTGTTTAGACAGCCCCTATACCAAGCTTGAATTCTGAGCACATATGGGACTGTCACTCTTCTCTGAAGAAAAAAAAGTTGTATGCCTTGACTAAGGTTATGTTACTAAGACTTAGCTGTCTGGCTTATCTAGCTTCCATTTGATTTCTTTTGTTCAGTATGCTTAAGGTGCTATCTCTTGTTCCAGTTCGTTAATAAAGGACATGAGACATGATTCTGACAAAGGTCAGGGCTTTTGTATTCAATTGCTTTCCAAGATAGTAATTTAAGGACAGAGTTTGCCTTTTGTAGCAAAACCCACAGTACTTGAAAGTGCTTAATTCTGCTGAGAAATTATAATGTTTTGGAAGAAGCTGATGTGTTTTTCTTTTTGGGTGTGTGGGTACATGTGTTCTGCACAATCAATGAAAAAACTAATAATCAAGAAGAGATTTAAGTTTGGTGTTGGTCACGATCCAGTAAAAACAAAGCCTATTGATTAGCTATGGGGGAGATTAACCCCATATAACCTAATGGGATCCCAAAAAACTTTATGTTTGGTCAGGACACAGCCATTATTATTTCTCTTGATAGTATCATTCTGAGTTTTACTGTAACTGTACCCAGACTTTTATGTTATTCACAGCTTTGACTTTCAAATTTGATATGAGCCAGAAAAACATAATTGTTAAATAGCACAAGTATAACATTAAACAACAACAGCAATACTCCTGTAAGGCTCAAAATACCACCACAGTCATTCTAGCAGGTGACTACATAAAATATCATCTAAAGATTTTCATAGTCTCAGGGAATACCCTGAAACTTTAAGTATTTCATTCCTGTCATGGAGAAGTAAGAACTATTTATTTATTTACTAAGATATTTCTGTACTGTCTCCCAACCCACAATGGCTCCTGGTGCAATGAACAAATAGAAACAGTGCAAAGATGAAAACATTTAAAAACACATTAAAATATTATTTAAAAACAATTTTAAAACAATCCTAAAATACAATGTTAAAACCGCTAAAACAGAGCAATTTCAGATATTAAATACCATGGTCCACAGGCCATGTGTGGCTCACCAGAGCACCCAGGTCGTCCCAATTGTGGCTCTAAACCTTTACTGCAGGAAAAAAATTAATCTCAAATTGGAGACTTGTGCCCTAGACATCTCCAGAGGCTATGGTCCTCTATTTTAAGGCAGTTTCCACCTCTTCTCATGCACACATGTATTTGCACCACCTTGTCCTTTCTGGTTTTGGAAAAGTGAGTTGGTGCAGGCTGAGAGTGTTCAAGAGTGATAGAAAATGGAGCAGGTATAGTTCTTGGACCCCCTATAGCTGTCCAACCCTACTATGATGGAATTTGGATGAGAACAGAAGCAGGAAAGGGGGAATGGGGGGAGTGTTTGTATATTTGCACACAAGAAGTGAGACAAGGGAGAGCATATCCTTGGAACATTGGAATATGTTTTGTGTCAGGTCAAACTATTTGACCATCTATGTTGATTGGGAGTGGCTTTTTGAGATCTTAGGCAAAGGTTATCTCAGCCCCTCCTATCTGAAAGTTTTAAAAGTGAAGATACCACAGACTGGACCTCGCTCCTTCTACATACAAAGCATGTGTTCTACCACTGAGTGATTATCCCTGTCCTTTTATCCTTTAGCCCTGCAGTTTGTTCTTAATTCTTATGTTTATTACAATCCTTCATCTTAGCAAGCAAAGCATGTTTGATTTAAGATGCTAAGCACTCCAAAATCATTGTTTATGAAGCCATAATTTCAGGACCTCAGCCTGCTACCAAACAAAAGAGAAACACAGGCAGTTTGCAACTCCAGTTTTTCACGAGCAGACAGCAAGTTTTCACCAGCAGCTGAATACCAGACATCTCTGCAAAGCAGTACAGTATTTTTTATTGGGGGGGGGCGGGGAACTTGGGAAGAGTTCTCTTTCACAGAGACTCTTAAAGTCTGATCAGTGCATTGTCTGTGATAAGAGTCTCTCAGACAGGCTAAATGTGTGACAATCCTTCTGGCTGTTATTACGGTACCTCAACAACTTTAATATCATAAAAAGGGTTGCAAGTCAGTCAGGGCAGCAGAGATATGGAAATGTTGACCTATGAATTCTAAAGTTCATGAACAACTTTTGCTAAATTAAATTCCATAAATTTTAGATATACAACACAGTCCTAAAATGAAATAAAGTGCATTTTTGGTGCTTGTAGATTGACCTGTCCTGGAACCCTTCTCCAGAAAGAGATGTTGCTCTTGGTATTTAAATGCTCAGGTAGTTAAAACCAAGAACAAGTATTAATAATATATGGTTGGTCCTAAACATAAGCAGATGGAGTTATTTTATCCACCAAATGGTCATGGATCCACCGGGAGCATAATTTGGAAAAGCAATATTTGAAACTAACACCAAGAAACTCATAGCCAACTCGGCCTTGCCTATGCAAGCTAGGGCAGTATTTGTCATCTTATGTGGGGGATCAGTAATTATTTTCCCCCGATGTGCCAGCAGACAGCATCATATCTGTTCCAATTGGCTGCAATTGTTTCTTTTTTCTTTCTTTCCTGGAAACTCATCCAGGGACTAGCAGCCAATGGCTCTGGGATTGGCACCAGTCCAGGTAAGACCACTTTGAGTAGCACTGGGCTCAGGGAATCTGGGAGTTCTAGTCGAAAAATGTAGGATTTCCAAGTTCTGATGGAAAGCAGTGGATCCATACTGAAAGGATCCATACCAGAAAGGATCCATACTGATCCCCTCCTTCACCTGGCCATGGGCTTACCTTGCAGTGGTAGGGGCTTGAAAACTGCATTCTTTGGGTTTTTTTTGCAGTACTCTAGAATAAAGGTGGTGGTTGCTTTGGCATCATGGGAGAATTATACCCACTGGTGACGCCATAAACCTGAAGCCAAGGGAGGATGGAAATACTAATGGCAGCAATAATACTGCTGGTAGTATTTTTCTGCCCATCCTGACCCAGTTGCCTTTGCTCTTTCATTCCTATAGAGGCTTATACAACAACTCATTGCAGCAAATAATATACGTATTGAATAAAAAGTATCAGACAAAAGTAATGTTAAACAAAAAATAGTTTCTCTCTGCCTTTTGCACCTTTATCTCCAAATGTCAGTATCTAGTTCTTTTCCAGCATGACACTTTTGCAAGTATGTAGTTTAATTAAGCCTGGAGGGCACAACACTGAAAACATTATTCAAACCATAAAAGCTTTTGAGAAAGTAGCTGAACTATCTCAATAAAACTGTGACTGTTTTAAATCTGTCTTACTGTGAATAGATCTCTTGCTATGGTTCTGCTTAGGGTATTGCTTAATGGGATCAAGGAGTTGATAAAACCCTTGATGACCAACACATGAAATAACGAGGACAGACACAAAGCTTGGGTTAAAATAGGGGCCACTTTATTGATTCTATCATCTATTTAATCTTTTTCCTTGGGAGATGAAAAACTAAGGGGAAGCTCCAATGTGGAAAAAGCTGGAGCTGATCGTCTCACCCAGATCTACCTCCCAGCTTCCCTGGGCAAAACACCAGAGCCCCGGGGGGGGGGGCTTCCCAATAATTGGGCTACCCCCTGGGCACCCTCTGCTGGAAGGCAAAACCCCAGGATGAGACACCTCATCCTTCTGGTGAGGGCTCAACACTTAGGCTGGCCTCAAGGATAGTCTACCCTCAAGTCATGTGATCTGCAAGGGTAGTTTGATAGAGCCATCCTTCACTAGGAGAAGGGAAGGGGCAGCCCTTGCTTATATTGCATCATCTCCTCCTACAAACCTCCTATGACCCAATTAAAGGCTTCTTATCATCTGAGGCCATCAAAGCACCTTCCCCTATGCAATGTTATGCTGTGCTGGAGGGGGTTCATTAATGGTCCACGTTAGCCACAGCTGTTGGTATCTGACACCCATTTATTTATTTATTTATTTGGAGGAGTGTTAGATAGTTCTGTCATGGAGATTGGGACATGCAGTTAAAGTAGATTTATTCTGTAAAGAGCTGAGATGTAACAATCTGCAGAGTGCAACAGTGTGAGCTAGTAGCAGTTAGCAGAAGCTAGCTGATGTATAATTTTTGATGAGCTAACAACTCTGGTGCCAAACTGTCTGAGAATGCTGCTGTGAACTCTGCTGAGCTGGGTATTTAGCTATCCTATACAACTGTGTTTCAGATCCTGAGCCTAAGCAGGATCTGTTTTGGATCTCGCTATGTGAAGATGTTTTTCTTCTGGATGTTGTATATTACTGTAAATATTCTTTATTATGCTATAGTAAAGAGAGGCTGATTTTTAGACACAAGCCTGTGTCTGTGTGATTATTCTTATGCCTGGAGCAACAATACTCTGCCATAATGTTTTGCTGCCTGGACCTCTTGTCTTGTTCAGAGGTACCCAGTGTATGCTAATCTGACAAGTTCAAAGTAATTTGTGAATTGTATTGAAAAATAGAAGAAGGGAGACTTTGAGACAGAGGACTTCAGAATTTGGAACAGCTATCATGACCATGCTGGCTGGAGGATTCTTGGAATTTTATTCCAAAAAGTAACATTTCCATGTTCTGGAGCCAGGAAGCTGGTAGAGGGCGAGTCACCTTGTGATATAGGGTTTTCCTGTTAGGAATCTGATGCCAGGTTTTGCATCCACTATATTCTGCCTATGCATTAGAAAATAAAGGAAGCATATTAGAAAGGCATCATAAGTTTCTAGTACTCTCTCATCCAAAGGATGATAAATCTTGTAGTGTTCTCACTGGATTTCTCATTGCTGAGGAAACAAGGAAGTTGTTGTCAGGCTGGTTTTAGAAGTGGGATATCATGTGCTGGCCAACCATGGAATAATGAGACCAGACACAGATAACTGAGTTGAATAAGGCCCACTTTACATAACCTAGAGCCTATTTATTTGCATTGAACCTGGATATAAGGGGGAGAAACCTAGTGCAGGATAACCTGAGGCAGGCATCATCCCTTGACTTCCTCCTCAGCCTTCCTCTGGACTAACACCTGAGTATTATTGTTGTTGTTGTTGTTATCTTATTCATGTATATCCCATTGCCAGGTGGCTAGCAACATATTAAAAACAATGCAAGTTAAAAACAATACAAAAGTAAAAGCATTAAGAAACTCTATACAGAACCTTAAACAGTCTCAAAAGCATCACTGCACAGCCTTAGACATCCAGTCCTTGTCAGTTTGTAAAAATCTTGCAGCACAAAAATGTTCTAACCTGCTACCGGAAGAAGAGGAAGGATGAGTAGCTGGGTTGCTCCCTATGTGGCCATTTCCTGGAAAGCAGACCAGAGGAACCCCCTCCCAAATAACAGGACTTAAAGTGAGGGCAAAGCCCCCAGGCCATCCCCAAGGGTAGTCTCCTTCTCCATCCCATGGGTCCCAGGACATAAAGAGGCAGCTCCAGAGTCCTCCCCCTCATCAAAAGGGTGCCCAGGTGTTCACCATAACTGCTAATTTTCTTCCCTACCATCTGTCATGGACAAGAGAAAAGCATCTGCTGAGTCCCATTCCCCCACCAAAAAGGGGCCTCATCCCCTGTTGCAAATTCCCCAGAAATTATATATCACCACTTCTGATAAATACATGCCATCTACTCTGTAGAACTCAAGCTGTTGAAAGACAATTTTGGATGTGTGACAAAGTGACCCAACCCTCAGTTTAAGGCATTATGGATTGCCTTATTCACTCTTATCTTCACTATGCCAAATTTGGCATGGCAAAATAGCTAATCACAACAAAGTTTATCCCTGGCCATTTGGTCTTAATTATCTGAAGGGCATGAAGAGCCTGCAGAATAAGGGCTGTGCCCTACAACAAACCAGGGTCATTTCCACTCAGGTGGTGCGCTTCCTAAATAACAGTGGTAACAAACCATGCCAACAAAGGTCTGTCTTCCCCAGCCAATCCACAAGTGGACCACTCAACCCCAATTGACCCCCAAAATTGCAGTTTTGGGCCTGGCACATCACCCAATAGATCATACTATGGCTGCAAATCAGGACCTGTCTCCTATCCAGGCATAAGCGAGAATCTAGAAAAGAAGAGTGTTAGAAACATAAACAAAACCCATCAAACTTAAGATGTTGGATATGCATCCTTTATGCAAAGGCACTCCAGTGCCCAATAACCTGGATTGATCCTATTCCCAGGCCCATGGCAAAAGCCATGGAAGCAGCCCCAATACAAAATAAATGGGTTCCAAATTTAACCCCCTGAAGGCCCAACCAGTGGAAGTGACAGTCCAGAATTGTATTTAGTAAGGGTGAAAAATCAGCATTAAAAAAAACCCTAACCTGCATGTAACTCTGTAAATCATGAACAGGTCATAAGGCCTGAACATGACAAACACCCAACATCACCTTTGCCCCTACCCACCTTTGATCAGTCTTACAGGTATGAATTGTTAACATAGCCTATTGCCCAGAAAGATCAATATCCTTTAATTCCAATGCTCTTCCCAATGTACCCATTTAGACAATGCAACCAGCTCACTAACTGTCAAGGCAGCAAAAAGAGGCAGTCAAAGATGCGTGGAACAATGGCCTCATAATATGAGGTGCAAATAACCAAATACTCCACAGCCTTGAGAATATCAGGAGATAATGGTTCCCACCCATCCAATACTTGGCCTCACTCCCAAGACCACCCCTCTCATGCTTTGTGCATTCTAAGGTTCTGTTGTCCTGGTACCCCTACGATCTGAAAGCAAAGGCTAATGATCAGAAATCTGATCATCCTATTGGGTAATGGGGTTAGGAAGCTCTTTATGGGTTTCAATCACCTCTTGATATGTAAATTACTATAGAGGACTGGGATCTAATGTGGCTCACAGCCTCCCCAATAGATTCTGTTAGAACCCGTGCGGCCTTACAGTTGGCTAACCTGAACAAAATGCACTTTGATTGATTTTACAACCAATCAGAATGAAATGTGGTCCCAAAAAACAAGAGGTTGTATTAATTGTATAATCTGTTAATCTAAAGTCAGAATAAACAGTAACAGTATTAAAATCAATGTGGAACCAACACGCTCTTTTTATCTATACATAGAATCCAACCATTTTTTAAAAATAAAGTTCTATTGATTTAACAAAGAAAATTTTTTACAGTTGTTATTCTGTAATAGGAACAATACCAGGAGAACTGGTGTAGTAGATGGTAAAACAACTATACAAAACAAAATTAAAACATAACAAACACAGAGAGAAGGGGCATAGGATTCATCAGGAAAGCAGTTCGTGGCACAAAAAAGCATGAAAGTAAGGACATCAGGGGGAGTCGGGGAGGACATCTTTCCACATCTTACCATGACGTGGTGGAGGCACTATTGCAAGATCTGTGTTAGAAAGATACGTGATTATTGGGAACCATTTTTCAATGAAGGATTCAGAATCAACGGGGACAGCCGTGTTTCGGCTGATGTCCGAAAGCTTCTCCATAAACCACACATCCCAAAATTTGTCCCATCAAGCAGTCACAGCAGGCATTTCATTCTTCCAGTTTTTAGCAATAACTATCCAAGAGATAGCAAGCAGGAAAACAATAATCTTTTTATGTTTAAGATTTCTATTAGACTTAGTAAGAAGTGATAGCAAGAGCAGCTCTGGAGAGGGGTCTATAGGTTGTATGGTGATGGCGCTAATAATATCTATAATTCAGGACCAAAGCCTCTCAAGGCTTGGGCACTCTAACCACATATGGATGAAGGTGCCCAGAGCAGAGCATCCCCTCCAGCAGGTAGAGGGGATGGCTTTTGTCATCCAGGGAAGCTGGATTGGTGTGAGATGCCATTTATAAAGGAGTTTAAATGATGTCTCCTTCAGAGCAATTGAGCGAAATTTAAAAATCAGGGATGTCCATAACTTCAGTCATTCCGTGTCATATATTTGGATATGGAGATCATTTTCCCAGCTCATAAAAGTGTCCTGAAGCAACCACCTGTAGATATGAGCAACTCTGCCTTTCACTGGAGAAGTGGCTGAAGTACAGATATGCTTGTATACTGTGAGGGAGTGCAAAGTAAAATTGGAAGTCCTCAGATGCTCCAAAAAAGATTGGATCTGGCAGAGTTGGAACCAATTGAGGATGTGTGGAGAGAGAGCCCTAAAAAGTTCATCTGCAGTCTTTGGTTTGGAATTATAAAACAGATCTTGCAACCTCTATACACCCCACTCTTCCCATAGGTGAAACTGGTTAACTTTATCAGGGTCGAAGAAAAGTGGGTGGAAGGTAAATGGCTGTATGGGGGAAGGTGGTGGTGCAAAGATATGCTGCCATTTGTTCCAGACCAGTAGGGACATGCAAAAGAAAAGGTTGTCCAAAGGTCTCAGCTGATAAGTGGAGGTTTTTGAGAAAAAGTATTTTAGGGCTATTGGACATCTCAAATCAAGCTCCAGCGCAACCCATGGCATAGTCAAATTTTTCTGGAGGAGACGGATAATTTGGGTGAGCTGGAATGTGGCAAAGTACAGTTCCAAATTGCGGACATCTAAGACTTCAGAGTCAGGGGTAGTAAACCATATTCACCTTGGGAACCAGGGTCTCTTTCTATCAAAGACATAATCATGCAACATTTGTTTCCATACACTGAAGTAAGAAGGCAGGGGTGACAAAGGAATACTCTGGAACAGAAATAGTAATCTGGGTAAGGCAAACATCTTAATCAACGCTATTCTGCCTAAGAGAGAAAGTCGAAAAGTTTTCCAAATTTTCAACTGGGATCTTAACCACCTCGTGAGAGTCTTATAATTCCAAGGAATCAGTTGTTTAAGATCCTTTGTGATCAGAATCCCTAAATATTTAAATCCAGATGGGTGTAAAGAAAGTTGGGTAATTTTTTGCCATTTCAATTGGGAGGGAAGTGAGACATTAAGGCAGAATAATGCAAATTAGGAGAGGTTAATCCGAAATCCAGCATACCTGTCAAAGTCCTCCAAGACCTGTTGCAATGCGGGGGATGACTTGTCCATGTCACGTAAGCACAGCAGGACAATGTCCGCATAAAGGGACTGTTTATGTTCCCTCTCATTAATCAAGGGACCTTTGATGTTAGAGTTCTGCCTGATCATAGTGGCTAAAGGTTCAATAGCCAGGGCAAATAGTATTGGGGATAAGGGGCACCCCTGCTTGGTTCCCCATTTCAGGGGAATAGGCAGCAAGTCCATCCTGTTGACGAATGAGTGCATGAGACCCAGAATACACATCCTTCAGGTAGTTAACAAATTTAGGACCAAAACCCATTTCATTCAGGACGTCAAAAAGATAGGACCAATCTATATGGTCGAACACCTTAAGGGCATCCAGGGAAATCAAGAAAGTTGGATGAGAGGAAAGTTTAGAATGGTGTATAATGTGTAATGGCATCGACAATTTTGCGACCAGGAATGAATCCTACCTGATCTGGGTTTATGTAGGAGGAAATGAATGTGTTAATTCTGTTTACCATTATGGCAGATAAAATGTTAAAGTCTTGATTGATTAATGATATTGGCCGGAAAGCTGCTGTTATAGGGCTGATCTGTGCAGATTTCAGGATGCGTATAATACGGGATTGCTTCCATTAATCCGGGGGATGAGAAGTGTCCAAGACTTCATTGTATAAGTCAAGCATGTGGGAGAGTCAAGTCATCCTTAAGGAGTTTATAACATTCTGAATTAAAACCATCTGGGCTGGGGGCCTTTCCGGGATGCAAGTTATGAAGGACCTAAGTAATATCTGTTAATGTAATAGGGCTGTTAAGGGTTGCTGCATGTTCTGGGCATAGCTTTGTCAGCGACAGAGATTTTATGAACGCAGATCTCTCATGGACAGGTTGTTCTGCAGTGTGTAGGTTAGTGTAAAAGGATTCAAATTCTCCCAAAATGTATTTTAAAACAGATGTCACCATGCCCCTTTTGGTAGTGATGCTGGAAATTAATTTTTTCTCTGTCCTTTTTTTAAACTAACCAAGCCAATAATTTAGATTTTTTGTTATTGTGGTCATAATAATAATCTTTGGTATACAGAAGGGCTGTTTGAATCTGATGGGTATCTAATTCCTGGAGTTCTTCTCTCTTCTTGTTGAGTAAGAACAAATAATTATCATTTTGTGTGTTTCTATGAATCTTGGACAATTCTGCAGTCTTCAGCAATAGTGAGGTTCATTTAAGAGTTTTCTCTGCTTCACACCTTCCTAAATAAAGAGACCACATAGCACTGCCTTCATAGTGTCCCATAGCAGGATTTCTGAAGTGTCCTGCTGTTTATTCTCTTCATAAAATAGTTTTAGACTAT
Organism: Gambelia wislizenii; assembly: GCA_030847615.1. NCBI lineage: Eukaryota > Metazoa > Chordata > Lepidosauria > Squamata > Crotaphytidae > Gambelia > Gambelia wislizenii. The sequence goes on from JAUMIR010000001.1 coordinate 103,446,937, forward strand.
TTCAAATATTGGATCTAAACTGAGCTTCTAAAAGCAGCCTGGGGTTAAACATCGGGGGTAATAAGTGGACAAGGTAACAAAGCGGTTATGTAGCAGACCTTGCACCATTATATATCTGCCTTTCTTATCTCTTATCAGATCATGAAGTTGGAAGGGGGATGCCCTTGTCCAAAATGATCACAACCCCTTGGGATTTACCTGAACTGCCAGCGACAAATTGGTTGTCAAATCTAGAGGAAGGGAATACTGATTTATTTGTCTGATTGTGCACCTCTTGAAGAAAGAGAACATTGGGCTTATGGGGGTGAATTTCTTTAAGGATTTTTTTGTGCTTTAATTGAGATCCTAGCCCTTTGACATTGAACAACAATATTTGAGTATCACCCATAGCTAATTATAAAGGAGGGTTGGAGATTATGTTTTTGCTGAAACTCAAATCTAGTGAGCTGTCGCATCAGTAGGGGCCAGAGACACGTAAAAGATCCCACAACCCATACAAACACAATTCATTTAAGGCTGACATACACCTTCTTCCAACAGGACTTAAAATCTAAACACACATAAACAACACAGAAAAACAACAACAATAACCAGGGAATAACCAGAAGGAGGGAGGCCACCAAGATGATCGCCTCCTGATCAGACACCCATATCAATCCGATTACCTTCGGAGTGCCAAAAAAAGACAGCGGGGGGTGGCATAAAGTTGAGCTGCAACTTCAGTTCTTGCAAAAGCGGTGAAAAAGTAGCATAAGTTGGAGTAAGCATGAGTGTGATAGGAATAGTGTAAGTTTGGGCACTTGACAATCCTGCAGCCGTTCTTTAAAGTCTAGCAGAGAATGGTAGAGTGAGGCTGACCTAGGATGAAAGAGAACTGTCAAGATTCCCAGTTTCTTGAGTGACGATTGGTAACAAGTAGAAATAGCAACAACGTGTCCAAAAGAGACTAGAGAAGAAGCCCTTGGTGAGCCAGCAATGGTGGCAATCTTGTTTGTAAGAAGATGGTGACAGTGGAACAGTATGGCCACCAATCCCTGTAGGGGAGCCCAGAAGAATAGCAGGGGAGTAGAATCATTCTACAGAGTTGTATTAAAGGGGGAGGAGAGCTGTCAGAACTCCCAGGCTGTCAAGTGAAGGTTGACAGTTGATGGAAGTATTAACAAAGTATCTAACTGAACTTGAAGAAAGGCTTCTGAAGAGCCAGCAATGGAGGTGTTCTTGTTGTTTAGCAGAGGGTGATGACAAGATGACAGTATGGCCACCACTCTCCATCCAATAGCCCATAAAGATATCAAAGGGGGGGGGGTCCCACAAAGATAATCCTCAAGGGGTCCTCTGTTCTCATTGGTCTCTTGTCCTTTTTCCACTGGGCAGCTGTCCTGTCTGCCTCATCCCAAGTAGAAGAAGCTGGTTGTTCCTTCCTAATTTCTATTCCAAGGAATTAGGAACCTGGGTGTCTAGAGCAAGTAATATGTCTAGAAGCTGTATTTTCCTAGTGGCAGACATGACAGAGTTAGTTCCCTTTCATGACTGTGATCCTAAATGGGAATCCCCAACGATATTTTATGCCAGCCTCCACCAAGAGAGAGGTAAGGGGTTTGAAGGCTCTCCATTTTCGTAGGGTCTCTGGGGAGACATCCTGGAAGATCGAGATGGGTTTCCCACTAAAGGTAAGAGGAGCTAGGTCATTTAGCTTAGAGGTTACCTGCATCTTCTTAGAAAAAGAGGAAAATCTCAGGAGACTGTGTCGGGGAAGTCTTCGGGCCAATTGGGAGAGAACAAGTGATCTGTGTGCTCTCTCAGTATCATCTTCTCTAATATTCAGACTGGGACACAGATAATTAATCCAAGTGATCAAAAAGCTTTTGAGGTCTGTCTGTTCTGTCCCTTCCTCAAGCCCACAAAGGCAGATGTTAAGATGCCTGCTCCTATTTTCCAGGTCATCAACCTTGTCCATTAGATACTGATTAGATTCCTCTAAACGTCAAATATGAAGGTTTAACGCTGATGTTGCTTGTAGCACCTTAGAAGCAGTATTGAATCTGCCCTCTACCGGCTCCCGGAGGAAGAGGCAGAAGAGATAAGAGGAGAAATAGCTAGGATGCTGAGGAAGGCAAAACCACCACCCAGCAACATAACCGTGAAAAAAAGAAAAGCCATCAAGGATCTCAATGCAGACCCAGAAATCATTATTCTCCCAGCAGACAAAGGCAATGCCACAGTAATCATGGAAATAGAGAAATACAGACAAAAAAAAAAAAAAAAAAAGGGGACTCTTGGACCCTGCAACATACAGAAAACTCAAGCAAGACCCAACCAACAAAATCACCAGAAAAACAAATGCCTTGATCAAGAACTAATCAATTCAGCCAATCATACACCAGAATCTATGCAAATCAGAGGCTCTCCCACCAAGAGTATATGGACTTCCCAAGATCCACAAAGATTCCATTCCACTCTGACCCATAGTGAGAGCCATTGGATTCCCCACATATTACTAGACCAAGTTTCTGGCCACACAGTTACAAACCCACATAGGACAAACCCCTCACTACATCAAAGACTCAGCTCACTTCATAGAAAAAATCAACAACATTGAACTGAAACCCGGAGACAGACTGATCAGTTTTGATGTTGTCTCCTTGTTCACCAAAGTCCCCATAATGGACACTGCTTACCACAAGCTACTTCCAGTGGGATAACGAATTCTACTAACAGATAGATGGGGTAGCCATGCGCAGCCCCCTGAGCCCAGTGATAGTAAACTTTTACATGGAACATTTTGAAAAGCAAGCCCTGGAAACAGCATCAAAAAAGCCCACAACATGGTTCCCATATGTGGATGATACTTTCACCATTTGGAACCACAGAGAAGAAGATTTGGTCTCATTCCTGAACCACCTGAACAGCATCCACCCAAATATCCAATTCACAATGGAAAATAAGAAGAAAGGAACACTGCCATTCTTGGATGTCCTAGTGATCTGCAAACCACACCAACAGTTAGGCCACAAGGTATACAGAAACACCCCCCCCCACACACAGACAGATACCTACACAAGAGCTCCAATCATCACCCAAGAAGCACAATAAAAACATTGGTAGACCGTGCAAAAAGGATCTGTGAACCCCACTACCTGGAGGACAAACTGAGGCACCTAAACTGGGCCCTACAGGCTAATGGTTACACCAGATCAGACATCACAAGAGCAGCCAGACCCAGAAAAAAACATAGGAATGAAGAAGAAAAACAGCCACCCAAAGGGAAGGTATTTTTACCATACATCAGAGGAGTCACAGACAGAATAGGGAAACTGATGAGGAAACACAACCTCCAACAATCTATAGACTAACCAAAAAAATCCAAGAAATGCTACACTCAGCAAAGGACAAAAGAGACCCTCTCATAGCTGCAGGAATTTACCGCATACCATGCAGTTGTGGACAAGTTTACATAGGGACCACTAAACGCAGTGTGCAAATATGAATCAAGGAACATGAGAGACACTGCACACTGGGCCAGCCAGAAAAATCAGAAGTAGCAGAACATGTTATAAACCAACCTGAACATAAAATGCTATTTGAAAACACAGAAATTCTAGACCAGGCCAACAACTATCATGTCAGAATGCACAGAGAAGCTATTGAAATCCACAAACACCTGGACAACTTCAACAGGAAAAAAGAAACCCTAAAAGTAAAAAAATCTGGCTCCCAGTCTTGAAGAACACTAAAATTAAAATTCAACACTTGCAAATGAACTTGATCCAGAGACAGGGGGATTCCCCGCAGATAATGGCCCATTTACCAACCATTAGCCAAACAGACACTAACGAGCCTTGCATTTCTATATCCAGAAACTAACCATTCAATTACACAAATTTACATATAATCCCCAATAGGGGTTCACAGCATATAAACTCCACACACAAACCTACCCAACCATTCTCTGAGGATGCCAGCCACAGATGCAGGCGAAATGCCAGAAAGAAACTATTCCAGAACACAGCCTCACAGCCTGGAAAAAAACCCAAGGAAAATCTATGAAAAGAGAATTACAGTTGTCCCTCCACTTTCGCGAACTTGACATTCGCGGTTTCGGTTATTCGTAGTTTTGGGAGGCCCCCCCCGGGCCCCCCCAAAACCGCGACACGGGGCCTCCAGAGGCCCCGTGAAAGACCTGGGGAGGGGTGGGGAGGCCTTCGCGGGACGCCCGGAGGCCCTCCGGAGGCCCCGCGAAGGCCTGGGGAGGGGTGGGGAGGCCTTCGCGGGACCCCCGGAGGCCCTCCGGAGGCCCAGCGAAGGCCTGGGGAGGGGTGGGGAGGCCTTCGCGGGACCCCCGGAGGCCCTCCGGAGGCCCCGCGAAGGCCTGGGGAGGGGTGGGGAGGCCTTCGCGGGACCCCCGGAGGCCCTCCGGAGGCCCCGCGAAGGCCTGGGGAGCGGTGCGAAGGCCTGGGGAGCGGTGCGAAGGCCTTCGCGGGACCCCCGGAGGCCCTCCGGAGGCCCCGCGAAGGCCTGGGGAGGGGTGGGGAGGCCTTCGCGGGACCCCCGGAGGCCCTCCGGAGGCCCCGAAAAGGCCTGGGGAGGGGTGGGGAGGCCTTCGCGGGACCCCCGGAGGCCCTCCGGAGGCCCCGCGAAGGCCTGGGGAGCGGTGCGGAGGCCTTCGCGGGACCCCCGGAGGCCCTCCGGAGGCCCCGCGAAGGCTTGGGGAGGGGTGGGGAGGCCTTCGCGGGACCCCCGGAGGACCTCCGGAGGCCCCGCGAAGGCCTGGGGAGGGAGGGGTAAGGGCCGGGGAGACCTCCGCGGGGCCTAGCAAGGCCCCGCGAAGGCCTGGGCAGGGAGGGAGGGAGGGCGGGGAGACCTCCGCGGGGCCTAGCAAGGCCCCGCGAAGGCCTGGGCAGGGAGGGAGGGAGGGCCGGGGAGACCTCCGCGGGGCCTAGCAAGGCCCCGCGAAGGCCTGGGGAGGGAGGGAGGGAGGCCCGGGGAGACCTCTGCGGGGCCTAGGAAGGCCCTGCGAAGGCCTGGGGAGGGAGGGAGGGAGGGCCGGGGAGACCTCCGTGGGGCCTAGGAAGGCCCCGCGAAGGCCTGGGCAGGGAGGGAGGGAGGGCCGGGGAGACCTCCGCAGGGCCTAGGAAGGCCCCGCGAAGGCCTGGGGAGGGAGGGGGAGGAGTGTTTGTTATTCGCGGATTTTTCACATTCGCGGGGGTCCGCGGAACGGAACCCCCGCGAATGTGAAGGGACGACTGTATTGCTTTACTATGTTATTTGTGTGTGACTATAGAAAATAAGATCAACACAATGTTTAGGTTAACAGGATAGTCTTGTAGGCACCAGTGAGTCAATAGGGGAAAGACAGAAACACTTTGCACTAACGACTGCAGAAAATAAAACCTTAGATAAAATATAAGTTAACAAGAATTCCCCATCAGTTAATACCAGTAGGCCTTCTGATAAAGGAAGAAGATTACAAGCTCTTACAAAATCTGCAAAAACCTAGAGATTTCCCAAGGTTGACAATGCCAACAGTTCCCTCCTCCCACAGTGGGTTTGGAAGTTGTGAACAAGAAAAACTATAGTGACTCCTCATTGCTAGTCTCCTGCCAAGAGAGCTATAAAGGTGCTGTTCCACATAAATAAATTATGTGAGAATTTCTCTTTGGGAGATGTTTTAACTATAATTTGAATACAGAGATGAATGCATATTTAAGCCTCAGTAATTTCCCACAATATCTTGAGCACTTTAAAATCAACTGTCTAAGAAGAAAACTATATCAGCTACTTGAAAGTATACGACCCCCTACCAAATTGACAAGATACTGTTATCCTACCCCCCCCCCCAAAAAAAGGGGGAAAAATGAGGAGATTCTACAATCACTTCATTTAAATTGCTCCATAAGCATCATAAGGAACTAAGAAGGAGCTTGAGATCACCACCTCCTCATATTTAGGGAATAGAGAATGAAGCTTTGCTTGTTGATTATAACACCAGCTATCTGCGAAGAAAAGGAAGAAACACCAGCAACCTAGATACTGCAAGACTACACTCTCAAAATGGGCTGAACCTCAGCTAATGTGTCCAAATGCTGCAAAACTGCTGAGGTGCAAGTTTCTGACATTTGCTAGGCCAAAGACCTGAAAACGCTGGTAATAAGTACGATGACTATTAGCACCTCAGTGACTAAAGTTTCAGTTCACAGCTCTGAAACCACAATTCTAGGAACCACCCACCCACTAGGCCCGGGGATAATCCGGCATGAGGCAAATCTCGTTCAGTTATTTATTTCAACCATTTTAGAAGAGCTACCAAGCACTTCTTCTGTTGCCCTTGGAAACACTAGGCCTCTCCACAGGGCTTGCAGACAGAGCAGCAGCTCCTTAAACAGATCAAATTAGCCCTCATTTTATAAATCTGATATTTATTGAAATTTCTTGTAGGATATATCCCTGTAACCTGCTATTATAAAATAAATATTAAAATTGCCACAAGACCCTGTTTCAACACTAGCTATAAGCCAAGTCCTCCTGCTCTTGTGGCTTCAGAGGGGGAAAAAAGGAGTCTTCAATATGGAGGAAACAATCTCTGCTTCTTCATTTCTGAGAGACATGCTCAATGCCTCTAGGAATCATTCTCTACTCCCTCCTAGTCCCCTCCAACCAAACTAAAATACAATTTAATTAAATTACAACTGAATTAATATACCTATGACTTAAAATAAAACTGACATAAAATAAAAGTGATTTAAATTATAACTGAATTAGAATGAAACCAAATTAAAATACAACCAATTTAAAATATAACCAAATTAAAACAAAACTGACTTAAATACAACTGAATAAAAACAAAACCAATTTTAAATTCAACCAATTTAAAATATAATTGATTGACAATACAACCAAATTCAAATAAAACTGACTTAAAATGCAACCGATTTAAAACAAATCTGACTTAAAATTCAACCAATTTAAAATACAACCAAATTCAAATAAAACTGAATTAAAATGAAAACACAATAGGTTATATTGCACAGGAGATGAGCCAAAAAGTGCTCAGCTGTCACCTGTTCAAACCCGTGTCACCAAACAAAGCAAAGCACATAGTTCAAGTTTAGTCATCAAAAGAGGATGCAAAGGGTGGGAGAGGAGCTTAAATATCCTCCAGCTCCACCCCTGCTTACTGTCCAGCTGTGATTGCACCTGATGTAAAAGCATCTGGCCTCTCTCCATTGGAGGCCAGCAAAGGCAGTCCCTCTCTCACAGTCTCTTCTTCTGTGCAGATTTGGGAACACATTCTGTGAGACAAACTACAAGAATGGATAAGCCAAGATGGGAAAAATGAAAAGTCTCTGCAAAGCACCTAAATTCACATAGTGTTTGTAGTATGTGGGGAAATAATCATTGTAATGTAAAAGCAATCTTGTGTACCTCATTCACATCCTAAGATAAGTCTAGGGTTTTTACCTGCATGCCTTTTGTTCTCCCAAGTTCCCTTTCTCTTATTTCACTGGGCACTTCCAGCCAACTGGAGTGCTGGGTCATTCAACACATGACCTAATTTAAATTTTATTGCTGTGTTTATGTTCTGTTTTAAGTTTGAGTCTCCATGAGGCTGGAGCCATCTTTGCCATCTTCATCTTAAGCCATCTTTCCTGTAACCATGCTATGACGTTTCACCATACAGCCTTCTACCACTGTAGGCTGGTGAGTTTTCCTACCCTAAATATTCTTAGTCAGTTAGGAACCTCTTTTTAAAGTTTGTTTTAGTATGTAGATTGAGATTGATATACCTTCAGTAAACTTTGATTTGCATTTTAAACTGACTCCTTTGTTTTGTAATGAGTCTAATTTAACTGAGTAATCTCAGACCTCTGAATAGACTTTTTAAATGTTAATTGAGCTTAAGTCAGCCTTTTTAAGTTGCACTCTGCATGAAGTTAAAAGATTTTTTAACTCCCTTTTTAAAGAGATAATTCTTGTTGCTTTTTAAAAGGACTAGATCCTGGAATTTTTAAATACAATTTTATTTTTTGGACTCATTACTCCTACAGTGTTTTTCAGCAGCAATCCTAGCAGAAGGTGAAACCTGGACAGATGGGATGGGCAACTTATATCTCTCTAGATGTTTTTGGACTGCAGATCCTATAAGCCCCATCTAGCATAGGCTAGTGAGGGATGACAGGAATTGCAGTCTAATAATATCTGGAAGTCTATTCCAGACTTTATTGCAGTAGCTTAATAAGGAAATGGAGGCTTCGCAGAACTTCCGTTTAAGCAATCCTGAAGAAGAGCCTGGAGGCAACACAGAAGGATATACAGTTGTCCCTCCATATCCATGGATTTAGTATTCGCAGATTTACGTATTCATGGCTTGAAAATATTCTTAAAAAAATATTAATCCAAAATGCCAACCTTCTTTACATTTCCAGCATCGATTATTCATGTTCTTATATATTCTTGATAGCTTATCCGATGTCATGTACCATCTGAAAAACATTTTCCAGCAGTTCTCCCTTAAATCCTGACAAACTGTTACTCTCATGGTTTTGTTCCATAATTTCTCCCATTGTTCATACAAAATTGGTGTACCTATATTCTTAGCCCACTTAATCATAGGTTCCTTTACTGCCTCATCCTCACAATCCCAATTTAATAGTACCTTATATATTTTAGATAATATCTTAGAATCTCCTGAGAATATAATTTCTTCTATTGCTGTCTTATTTTCTTTAAGTCCAAAAATTCTTATGTCCTGTTTCAATTTCTCCCATATCTGCCTATACAACCACCATTGGCAATGAATACCTTCATTGTTTATTTCTTCTTGAGTTTTTATTTCTGGCTGATTCCCTTTCCATTTTATTAAGTCTTTATATTTCAGCCATTTTACTCCTGGTATTCTTTCGCGTCTATAAAAAGCCTCGTGCGGAGATATCCATATAGGTGTTTTATAATGACATCTTAGTTTATATTTTTTCCACACTCTGAGTAATGATTTTCTTATAAAATGGTCATTAAAGTCTTTGTTTACCAAATCTTTATTGTACCATAAATATGCATGCCAGCCGTATCTTAGATTATCCCCCTCCAAATGTAGCAGACTTTCATCTTCGATGGTTATCCATTTCTTAATCCAAGTCAAACAGCTGGCATGCAGATACAATTTCAGATTTGGCAAACCCATCCCACCTCTTTCTCTGGCATCCTGAAGGTATTTAAGCTTAATCCTAGGTTTTCGTCCTGTCCAGATGAACTTATTCAATTCCTTTTGCCAAACATATACAATTCCATCATTGTTAATTACTGGAATCATTTGAAACAGGAACAGAAACTTTGGAAGAATGTTAATCTTTATGATAGCTATGCGACCCAAAAGAAGAAGTGGGAACATTTTTTCATTGCTGGTGGTCATTCAAGAAAGCACACAAATTTTGGTCGATGGTTCATGATTCGGTAGAGAAGATTGTGAAAAAGAAATTTCAAATGCAGCTAGAGACTTATTTGGTGTGTCTGTTTGGTGATGAAATTAAAAAAGATGAGGAGAGAATAATATTCAATTTAATAGTTGCCGCAAGAATTGTTTTTGCATGACATTGGAAACTTGATAGCATACCCACAAGAGAGGAGTGGACTATTAAAGTGGTAGAATTAATATATTTGGACAAATTGACAAGAGTTATAAAAAATAAGGATGTGGAAAATTTTGAAAATGAATGTAATGAGATTAAAGCGTATTTAGAGACAGTATGGGGGGCTGGATAAATTCCGGATTTCTTGTATAAAAGGATAAAAGACCACACCCATTTTTGAAATTTGTGAAATATATAAAGAATTGTCATAATTGAAGTGCAGATATAAAAATACTATACTATACTGGAAGGCTTATTAATGGTGATAAACAACCAGAGGTGGTAATTCTTAATGGGAAGTAACAAGTGAACTTGGGAGTGAAAAGGGTTGAATAGGTTGGATGAAAGGAAAGGATAAAAGGATAGAATGCAATAATGACATAATGAATTAAGGAAGAGAATAAAGGAGGATTTTAGATAATATGGAAAAGGGATAGTAGAATAATAATGTTGTATGTATGTATTTGGAAGAAGAAAGAATGTATAAGGTACTATTGTAACAACTGTGATAACTGTGTTAAGTGTAAAAGACGTTAATAAAAATTAATTACAAAAAGCCAACCTTGATTTTGCCATCTTAAATAAGGGATACCATTTTGCTATGCCACTGCATATAATGGGACTTGAGTATTCATAGATGTTGGTATCCACGGGGGGTTCTGTAACAAAACCGCAGCGAATATGAAGGGACAGCTGTAATAATTCTTCGGGAGATACAGTGTACCATAACTGAGCCAGAAGCCCCATGTAGATGAGATGCTCATGAGCTCTCACAAGGAAGGGCTGCAGCAATCTGTTAATTATGTTTCAATACCTAGCCTTATCTGAGGGTTCTTCCTTCTAGGAAAGTTCTTCAGGTTTCCCCCAACTCTGGGTGAATGGGGATCTAAGGAACAGTGGTGTAGGGGTAGATTTTAAAGTGTGGCAGAGGCTCATAATGACAAACCCCATAGTCAGGTTCCTAAAAGTCAGTTATTGTATTGAATTGTATCAACAAACCAGTTGGAGCAGATTTCGTTTCCATCAGGACTAGGCCTTTTGTAAATCTAATGGGACTTATTTGCCCATTCAAGATCAAGGGCACCAGAAATGCTTTTCAGAACAACAGGAGCAGGTCAGGGAAAAAAAAATGGTTTCTGGGAAACAGTCCACCCCCACCCACCCTCTATGAGAACTGATACTAAATTCAGAGAGAAGTGGTAGATGTTTTAGGGTTCATCTACATGAGCCAGGATATACTGGCTCTCCACTGCTGTATCCTGTCCATGGATCAGGCCTGTTCCTCCTCTGTTACCTGGAGGAAATGGGTTGGAGTCCAGCTGGGCCCACCTGCCTGTCCCCGCAGCCACAGCTGTTGTTCATGTCCCACTCTCTGCATCCAGGCAGGAGGCCCACAGCACATAAGGCCCCCTACATGTAACCCAGCCTGGTCACATGCTGCAGGACCCTGGATCCGGAAGAGCGAGGCAGCTACAGAGACAGGCCAGTTTGCCAAATTGGACTCCTGTGGTCATACAGGGCCCAATCTGTTTTATTTTGGCTGGAACAGATTTAAACAGGTATTTTCTTAAAACATTTTACTGGGTTCTTCCCTGTCTTCCCCCACTTTAGCCCCATCTTTGCCCCAGGGATTGGGAGGACTGCTCAGGGGCAAAATGGGGGGAAAAACCTGCATCATCGGGACTGCAGTGCTCCAAGATGGCGGTGAATTGCCCATGCAGACAAGCCCATAGTCATCCTTGCTAATCTGAAATTTGTGTCTGTTTGAACTTGCCACGAATGCTGCCATGATAGCTAAAGTGGAAGATAGTGCTATAATTGTGTAGTGTGAAAGGATGACTGATGTAAGCTTCCGTCTGTAGGAATATATTCTTATTTAGAATGTATACTAGATTCCTTTTACCTTAACCACAAGAGGAAACCAATAGAATACTCAAACTACCACTAGGTCATGGCAGCAAACAGAAGCAAGTTATGAAGATCTATTAGAAGGAATGTGTGTAGTTGGTGCATTTTGCATGTAAGTATAACACGGACAACAGTTATTACAACATTTGTTGTTATTGTTCTGTCTTGTCAAGCGAGCTTTGATTTATGGTGATCTGTATGAATGAAAGACTTCCAAGAAGCCCTGTTCTTGACAACCCTTGCAAGTTCAGGACTATGGTTTCCTTGATTGAGTCTATCCATCTGTAATGCAGTCTTCCTCTTTTTTTGTACTGCTTTCAGCTCACATTAATTATGTACTGCAAATCCGGAAGTGTGAAAACCAGAGACATCAGTATTCTTTGCACTGGAAAATGTGCAGGTCCAGTGAAATCAATGGTCATAAGAGATGTCTAACAGGGCTGGACTGTGACTGTTGTGGTTCATTTAGACATTTCCTAAGTATTTCTTGGGTCATAGCTTTGTAGAAAAAGGAAAATGATATTCATACTATTTTGAAATATGAAAATTCCCTGGCAATGTGCATAGTTTCACTCTACTGTATCATTTTATTACTTTTTCGTTCAGAAATGTTGCTTGGTATATATCAGGTTTCAGTTCCTGTGAATCTTACTCATAAAACTAGATAGTTTCTGGAGATGGATTTTTAACTGACATAATATAAAATGCTAGCAGGCATACAGTCTATTTTCTTAGTTTTTGCAACACTATTTTCCTGGCTTCCCCTTTCAAGCTAATATCAAATGCATAGGAGCTGTATATTAAAAATGTAATAACAAGCTAAACTGCAGAGCATACATTAGGTTTCTTTAATTACTGAAGGAATATTTACTGAAGTACCTCTTTTTTGGAATGGCTGTGATAGTTTCATAATCAGATGCAGAGTGGAGAGGATGAAATTAGCATTTGTAATTGCTAGTAATTACAAGTGATTGCAAATGTTTGATATACTTTAAACAGATGTGTCCACTAATATTGCAGAGATACAATTTACAGAGTTTTTCAAATGGTTGGAAAAACCCAGGAGGAGGTCGGGAGAAGAATGGGACTGTCGCACTTACACAGACCCATTTCAGATGACGCAGTCCTCCTCTGTTCTCCTTTCAACCTCCTCCTGACCTTCCCCTGTGCTGCTTGCTGCGCTTTTTACTGATGGAAACCTCCGTGAATAAAAAGTGGCACAAGCAGCATGGGGGAAGGTCAGGAGGAGGTCAGGAGGAGGATGGGGCTATCTGAAATGGGGCTGTGTAAGTGCGACAACCCCGTTCTTCTCCTGGCCTCCTCCTAGGTTTTTTCAACCATTTGAAAAAGTCCATAGTGAGCACAATCCAATGCAGTGCTATGTGTCCTTAAGTCTGTTGATTTCTATGGGCCAAATCCATAGTTCCACTGCTAGTTCCATTTAGAGTAGACCCACTGAAGCTTTTGCTGAACGGAAAGTCAAAACTTATATAGTTCCAGTTGATTCAAAGTGTCTGCTCTGCCTGGGACTAGCAATTAAATTTAAGTAACAGGAAAGAATCATGTAGCCCTCCAGATCTTGGGTCTATAGCTCCCAGCATCCCTCAGCATTGGCTATCGTGGCTAGGGCCACTGGCAGTTGTAGTTCAACAAATACTTGGAGCCTCACATGACACCTACCAGCAAAAGAACGTTTATGGAGGGTGGTTTGATAAAGTCCATAATTTTTCAGCTTTATTGCTTATCACAGGGTTCTTGGGGTTGACCATGTACAGTATATGCCACTGGCTTATACTCCGTAGAAGAAGGGTGGGATAAGGACATCAAAAGGGTTGAGCTTCTGGAAGATTTTAATCACTGTTGTCCATTTTTAATGAGAAAATTTCAGCAAGTACACCTAACTAGAGATGTCACACACCTGCCATTGTACTGATGTTTGAGCATTAAAAGAGTTAGTTAGGAATTTCTTTCAGTCTAATGTCATTTGTTATCTGTTCCTGGTGGAGCTAGAAAGACTGTAACCCCAAACATAAATGTATAAGTTAAGGTAAAAATGGCACAAAGCCAATATTACTGACAATAAAGAGATAAGAGTCAAGGTTATACAACAGCAAGGAATGCCATTTTCTCCCATCATCAAAACAATTAACATCATCCAACTCTTATCTCCACATTATATGATGCTGAGAACCATTAATACACAGTTACAAAGTTTAATTGCTCTCATCTGATCCACGGGACAAAATTAATGTGGAAGTGACCACTTCATCACTTTGTTAATATACAGCATGTTGTGTAGTTAGAAAAGCTGGAGACTTCTTTACAAACAACTGAAACTGTGGATATGTCTAGATGCTGAAAAAAACTCCTCATAGAATTTGAGAATACCTTTTATCCCAGTGAAATCCCATGATGATTTGCTGTATTCAGAAGTGGGGGGGACGGACGAAAACTTCAAAAATTATGTGGGAAAAGCCTTTGTGGCTTCTCCTGAGATTTTTTTAAAAAATGTGGAGAAATTCACATTCCTGCTCATTAGGACAACAGGATTGCACTGCTCTACATTCCCAGATAAGAGCAGAAGTGGAAACCGATTGGTCAGATGTGTGCAGGGTGCGGGCTTCCTGGCAATGAAGTGGCTGGAAGCACCATTCTGGAGTTTCACGGTATCAATTGTGCACTTTTTCGCTGTGCTGAGGTGACCAAAAAGCTTTTTTAAATGGAAGACTGCACTTGCTTAGATTTACAGGGAAAAAATTACTGCGCACCATCAGCAATGTGAAAGAATAATAATGTAAGTAATTCACTCCCAGCCACCATCTTGATTTGCAGGCATGGCTCCCTGTGAACTTCAAACACAGATAGCTTTGCACACCAGTGATTTTGCCAAAAAACCATGGAGACAAATGTGTTGATGCATAGCAATCAGCACTATATCTTCTCTAGACAAGCCCTGAGACTTAACAGGGCTATTAAAGAGACAGGTTTTAAAAGGGAAACCAAACCCTATGATGAATGGCTTAAGAAGTTGGGTACGTTTAGCCTTGCTGCCAACTGAGTTCAGCCTGCAAAAGAAATTTGTGTGTGTTTGCCTATGCACCTTCAAGTCATTTCTGACTAAGGCAAACCTACCATGGGGTTTTCTAGGCAAGGTTTGTTCAAAGGGGGTGTGCCTTTGCCTTCCTTTGAGGCTGAGAGAGTGTGACTTCCCAAGGTCACCCAGTGGGCATTCATGGCTGAGTAAGGATTCAAACCCTGGTCTCCATAGTCATAGTGCAATGCTGAAACTTCTACAACACTCTAGCTCTTTTAACAGAATAATATAAAGAATATGCCTTTGCATATAGCACATTTGGAAGATTACACAAAAGAGTCTGGAGTAATAAACACCTGAGACGAAGCACAAAAATCAGTGTGTATAGAGCCATTGTATTGTCTATTCTCCTTTATGGATCTGCAACATGAGTCACCTATCGCCACCACCTACGATTCCTCAAACGCTTTCATCAGCACTGTATACGCACAATCCTAAATATACACTAGACTGACTATGTGACGAATGTTGCTGTCCTTGAGCAAGCAGGGATCACCAGCATTGAGGCCATGATATTGAGAACACAGCTGTGCTGGGCAGGGCACGTTTCTAGGATGGAGGACCATCGCCTCCCAAAAATAGTACCCTACGGTGAACTCACCATGGGTCAGCGTAAGAGAGGTGCTCCAAAAAAATGATACAAGGACTCCCTGAAACAACATCTCAGGCTCGGCCAAATTGATCACCAACAATGGTCCGCCCTGGCCTCATATCAGGAGGCATGGAGACGCATTATCCACAATGCTGCAGCCTTATTTGAGAACTCATGCCGAACAAGTCTTGAAGAGAAACGACAACGCAGAAAGAATCACAACTCAGAAATATCACCCAAGGAGACCTTCTGCTGTGCTTTCTGCAACCGGACTTGTTTATCTTGGATTGGCCTTTTTAGTCATCAGTGCACTTGCAGAAAGTATGGGATGAGTCCTTCCTAAATCTTTGTTTGCGAAGAAAAGCCAGAAGAAGAAGAAGAAGAAGAAGAAGAAGAAGAAGAAGAAGAAGAAGAAGAAGAAGGAAGATAAAGAATATAAATTAAAATTTGGAGTAATATTACTGGGAACAATGGTTTTATTGTTGTCACTAAGCACACCAGTATCCCATTAGTGTTAAGTGAGAGGCATTGGCCTAGAGCAGTGGTTCTTAACCTTTTCTTTACCAGGGACCCCCTTTAAATATCTTTTGTTGCCCCAAGTCTTAACTCAAGATTTAAAACCCTAATAATTGTAGCTAACAACAACAATAATACAATTACATCATCCATTAAACTTTCCCTCAGAGGCCCTCTTGCTTCTTCCTGCAAGTTTGTGGCTGGAGTGGATTGAATGGCAATGTGCAGGCCAAGCCAGCCAGCCTTTGCCTTGGTTCCTGTCATGTGGCTACTCCACTACAGGGAGGAGGTGGGCTAAGCAGTCTTCAAGCCTTTGTGGACCCCCTGTGGGGACATTGCGGACCCCAAGTTAAGAACCACTGGGCTGGAGAATGCTGGAAACAGAACAATGCAACCAGACCTTGAGAAGGGTGCTGGCAGGGGGATTCTGGGAGGTGTAATCCAAGAGTAACTTTCCCAGGCTCTGAATGCAGCCTAGAATCATAGGGCTGGAAGGGACCCCAACAGTGATCCCATCCGATCGGCTTCTGCCCTGCAGGAACACACAATCCAAGCATTCCTGACAGATGGCCATCCAACCTATGTTTAAAAAAAACCCAAAGAAGGAGACCCCACCACACTCCAAGGCAGCAATATATTCCACTTCCAAACAGCTCTTACTGTCAGGAGGTTCTTCCTAATATTCAGGTGGAATCTCTTTTCCTGTAGTTTGAATCCATGGCTCCGTGTCCTAGTCTCTAGAGCAGCAGAAAACAAGCTTGCTCCTTCCTCAGTATGACATCCCTACAAATATTTAAACATGGCTATCATGTCACCTCTCAACCTTCTCTTCTCCAGGCTAAGCATACCCAGTTGCCTAAGCCGTTCCTCATAGGGCGTAATGGCTTCCAGACCTCCCACCATCCTTCTCAGTATCTTTCTTGAATTGTTGTGCCCAGAACTGGAAACAGTATTCCAGGTGAGGTCTGACCAAAGCAGAATGGGGTGATACTATTACTTCCCTTGATCTAGACTCTACTCCTATTAATGCAGCCTAGAATCGCATTGGCATTTTTTGCTGCTGCATCACACTGTTAATTCATGTTTAGCTTGTAGTCCACTCTTTATTTTCTTTGAGGAAACCTACACCATTACGTTAATATGTTAGTGCCTATAATATAGTTTTTAAACTAAAGCATTGGTGGCAAATTATGTATACAGTAGGCCCCTCTTATCCACTGGGGATTGATTCTGGAGGGGGTGTGTGGATTCTGAAAACCATGAATAATAGTGGACGCCATTGAAAATAATGGGACTTCTGGTTTAAAATACCATTGAGTTGCCTTGGAGGGCCTAGAAAACAGCTAGGGAAGACACATTTTCTAGGAAGACTCTATGGTAGTTGTGCTGTTTTGTATCCCATGGATAATGAATCCATGGATACGGGGGTCCTACTATAATCTGAACATCCTGTACTGTGAATAGGTTAGGTTACATTGTCCCGAGATAAACATATGGGGGCCCCAAAGTAAAGCATTGCAGGAGACCCCAGAATTCCTTAAACCAGCCCTGCCCTTTGCAGTAAAATAATTTAAAATAATTTAACCAGTTGTGTTTGTGAGAATAAATCTTATCAATAACAGGTTTTAAATAAAAGAAACACATTCAGGGGTAGCCGTGTTGGCCATGCAGCAAAAGAAAATAAAAAATCCACAAGAAAGTGAGGCCTTCATTAGTCAGCCAAATGCAAAACACATGATGCAAGCTTTCAAAATTCTTCTTCAGGCAAAATATGTTAAAAAAACATAAAGAAAGAAAAGTAGTGATGTTGGAGTCACAGGCCTACCATGCTGTTTCAGATGTTATTTGTGTTGCTTTCCAGGTGAGGGGTCTCATGCAGGCAGAGGTCACTCCTACTTCCTGGCCATCTGGAGTTGAGACAAAAGACAGTAAAAT
The DNA here is from genome assembly GCA_030847615.1 of Gambelia wislizenii. NCBI lineage: Eukaryota > Metazoa > Chordata > Lepidosauria > Squamata > Crotaphytidae > Gambelia > Gambelia wislizenii. The sequence goes on from JAUMIR010000001.1 coordinate 103,464,605, forward strand.
TTAAACCCTTTTGTAGTGAGCAACTTCTCTAGCATCCAGCCTGTCCCTGTCCCTTTGTGAAGCAAAGAGCTCCATTGTTTAGGCAGAGATCACTGGATTTTTCAAGGAGTCTCTGTACTGTTGCATCTGGAAACAACTAATTGACTAGTTTTACCTATACAGCACTAAAGGTTGTTTCCAGATGCAGCAGTACAGAGACTCACTTCATCTAACTTGGCACAGGCTTCCTGTGCTGTGGAGGAAAACGCCAATTTGTCTACCAGCAGGGTGCTGTTTGGGGCCTGTAACTGCTTTAACTCCCTAGCCTTTTTTTCTGTTGTACTACTGAGCTCTTGGATGGTGCTTGAAGCATCACTTAGGGCCATCCAAAATCCCCAAACTGCCATAGCCTTTTTGGAGGGGTAAAAAACTGACCTCTTGCACTGCGTAGGAAAGATGTCACACAGGGTTTCAAATGGGTCTGCGCTCATAAAAGACCCTTTCTTCCATGGGATCCTACCCTGACTGGCAACCTATTTCTCCAATGTTCCATGTTGGGGCTGCTTTCAAATATGTTTGCTCCTTGTCAATAACTAACTCTCTCTAACAGACAAAAGTGTGAAGGTGTCTCCTTAAAATACCCCTGTAATGCCCCTGTGGATCTAACGCACAATGACATCCCTCTAAATGTCCCCGCAGTTTCTGCATGGCTTCTGGTGAGTTCTTTACCTCTCAACCAAGGAAAGTGGACTAGGTACTCAGTGACAGGGAGACCACCGGGGTCTGTTTGGGGAAAATCCCTGCATCTGCACCAAACAGAGCTGCAAGGGGGTTAATACACTCTAAGGAATCTTACTATCACTTGGCCAAGCAGTGGGGAAAGAGGATTAGGGTCCTGTCTGAGTCCTGCCAATTATAAGCTATTTTTTTTCCGGAAATGAGGGGTACCTCCTCCAGATCCAGGTAAAGCACTGAAACTCAACAGATGTACAAACCACTTTTCTCCAGGGAGCTACCCTGAAGGAACTATAGAGGCAAGCAACCTGAAATGGCAGCAGTCAACTTGTACAAAACCAAAGTTACAAGGTTCTGCTTCTTACACCCTCTGTAACTATAACCGGGGAACTTCTTTCCCTAATGTGTGTGTGTGTTCCTAACATCTAAAGCCTAATTCTCAGATCCCACACCACAATAGACACGGAGAGTGGGAGAGATTCCCAGGGACAGTCAGTGCTAAGTCCTTGCTTTCTACAATGGCTCACAAATGGTTTTCTGTGGCTGTGTAGGTGTGGCTGCCAGACAAAGACCAAGAGAGAAAGAGGAAAAGATTTCAACACCACGGTAGTCCTTATGGCTCCACTTGCTCAAATTTGTATTCACAAGCACTCACATAAAAGCCTGCTGGAGTCTCTTACAGGTTTCCATATGTCTGTCCTCCCTAAACTGCATGCGTTAACTCATGAGTCAGGGGGGACAGGGTGCTGCCCACATTCTCCTTTAATCTTGTTGCTCGAAGAGGTAGGGGTGCTTTAGAGACCCACACATGATGCCACAACTATATTAATGTTTGGGGAATTATTATTATTAGCTCAAATGGAAGGCTGTGAGAGGTGGGTAATTTCAAGACCTTTTCACCTCTATATACCAGTACTAACTGAAGAGAACCCCAGGTTAAAGTGAAGTAAAATGTTTTTATGGGAAATAGCACAGAAAGCATTCACACACACAACACACACTCACAAGAACCACACAAGGCTATTGAAGAGTTAAAGCAGAAAGGTTGGATAGAGGAATAGATTTGGGAAATAAGGCGATAGTTACCAGTCTTGAAGAGTAGTGAAGTACTCAGACCAAAGTCTGAGGGTAGCATTGGAAGTTCCAATCCGGGGGCGCACCAACAGAGAAAGTGGCTGGGTCTCATCCACAGTGGAACACCTTGGTATTGTTTGGGGCTAATATTTATAACCAATTTCATGCCTTGAAGGTGTGTTTTGGCTACAACCATGACTGAATGATTCTCCCACAGGAGGAACAAAAGAGAATGAAATCCCACTGATTATCTTAGATGGCTGGGAGATAGATATTGATTGATTTATGACAACCTCACATTGAAGGACAAGAGGGGGTTCTGAGGGATATCTCCTGGGGATTTGGGTTCTGTAGATCACTTGGTTAATTAGAATGGGTGACTCACTGATTAGGACCCCAAGAAGGAATTAGCACATATATCCTTAATAGTTTTGTTTACTAAGGGGCTTCTGCTCAATCCTAGCTTGCGTGTGCTTACTAAAATATTTCTAAGACATCTTCCCAGGTCCTTGTGACCACCACCTGACCTCACTTTGGATTACCCCAGTCTATTTGACCCCTGTCCAATATTTCCACCTTTGAGATATTATACGGAGGGGGTAGTAGGGCATGCTAACACCCCAAACATTAGGAAGAACTTTTTTTACTGTAAGAGTTGTTTGAGATTGCCTTGGAGTTGGACAACTCTCCATCTTTGGAGGCCTTTAAACAGAGGTTGGATGGGCATCTTTCAGGAGTGCTTTAGTTGTGTTCCTGCATAGCAGAGGGTTGAACTGGATGACCCTTGTGGTCCCTTCCTGCTGCTATGATTGCATTGAATTTATAATCATGCCCCCCCCACACTTACTTATGCTATTTATTTATTTAGGAGTACAAATGATTGATTTAGGAGTTGTTTCTGTTTTCCTAAATTCTGTGCATAAATTCTGAGGTTTCTTTGTTTAAACAGTATAGTTTTATGCATTCTTTCTCTTTAATAACTTATCACTTGGTCACTCTCTTTTGATCACATCCTCATGTCACCCAGCCACATGCATTACACAATCATGCAGGTGTCTCTGTGAAATCTTGCTGGGTATGTTTTCTGCCTGTGGTTCTTTAACTGTAGATGTTCTGGACTGAATCTGGATCTTGTGTGAAAAGCAGGCATGCTATTACTGAGCCATAATGTACTCATACATTACATTATATTATGTTCATACAGGTGCTTATTTAGCTTAGTATGGGACTAACTCACAAATAGCATTTGATGGCTGAAAAATGTCGCTGTCCCACAGATCTATGAAGATGGATGACAAACAGTTTGAAAAGACTGCTCAGTCAGGTTAATCAGGGAACATGTGGCATTTATTACATTTAAACTGATCTACCCAGGCTCCACTTTGCTTCAGATCCAGTTGACTTGAATTAGATATTACATTACTTTGCCCCTGGGAATATTAAGGATGATCTATCTGGAGATGGCAGAAAAACCTTTATCAGTAATGGATTCATCATCAAAAGAGAAATCTTGGGCAAACAGAGAGAGTACAACACTATGAACGCAAATAAAAGGGTAATATTGATGACTCAGTTGATGGAGAAAAAAACCTAGACTGGCAATTTGGAATTTATTTATGGATAATGTCATAAAACAGCAAAGAGAGGTCTTGTTTTTGAATGCAGAAAAGTCAACTTTGCCTTCATGATGCTTTGAAGGTTTCCTCCAATGCAGGCAGCTCTATTGGTTTCAGGTTTTATTTTAGGGGGCATTGGTATGTCCAACTCTGGCCAGAGGAATGGACTGCTACAGGTTTGTTAATGGATTTGACCTTTTTGGAATTTTTTTCTGATTGTGGTGGCTGTATGGATCTGGATTGATGAGTTTGCTAAATCATTAGTCCATTTCTGGTGTGACAATTTGGCTGCCATGCATCTAAGAGATTTATGTGCTTAGTGAGGGTGTTGGTTACACATTGCTTACAACACAGTATACCATTTATAGCTGTCCATGTGGTTGGCATGGATAATGGGATAGCTGATGCTCTTTCCCACCAACAGATGGAGTGCTTCAGAGACCTGGCTCTGGAAGCAGATGCCAACTGTGACCCAATGTCTGTAGACCTGTGGAGTCTTGGAGGGGTGAGGTTGTCAGAGCCATTGGTATTTCTGTAGCATCCTCTACTAGAGCTAGTTATAAGAATGCAGGGAAGGATTTCAAATGTTTTCCATCTGGTGCAGGGCTTCTGCCCCTTTGGCCCATTCCTGTAGATCATATCCTACAGTATTGTGTGCTTTTGAAAGATAAGAGACTGGCACCACCATCTGTTAGAAACAAATTAGCAGCCTTGGCTTTTGCAGCAAAGGGTCAAGGTTTTGAGGACACCACTGGTGACTTTAGGATTTGCAAAACCCTGGAAGGCTGGGCCCATGAGAGGGGGTGTGCGGTGGATAAGCATGAACCATTCTCCCCTGGTATAGTGTCTGTGCCCAACCCCCTTGAGCAGGGAGGGGAACAGTTCTAGCCTGCACATCCATGTGAAAACAGACTCAAGGCTGCTGAGAAAGTGAAAGTTTGTTGAAATAATACAGCAGTGTAACCCAAACTCATAAAAATGGAAGTTCCATTCACCACACACCTTCAGGGATCCAATATTAACCCACAGCTTTTCCACCCTTAGAAGGTACCAGCTTTGCCCTTCCCTTCTTTTTCCATATACTTCCATTCTCCCCTTTCCTTTAAGGTAATGCCTCTCCCAGCATTCCATTGACATTGGCCTCACCCAAAGCCCACTGTTCTCCACACCCCTCCAGCAACACCTACTATCACATTGGTGGTATGGGAAAGGTTCCCTGCTTCCCTGGGAGGAGGGAGGGAGGTCCCTTCCCCTCCCCTTTCCAGATGCCTTTCCCTCTCCCCAGCCATGTTCTTCCCTGCCAAACCCTCCTGGGAGCTGGTCCCTCTCTTGGCCACCTCACCCTGCAGCCCAAAGGGATTCCCCCAGTCCAGGTTTTCTAAGTCCTTTCCCCGCTTCGGCCATCATCTCTCCTGCTTCCCTCCAGCCAAGCCTCACTCTGCTCACTCCTTGTTCTTCTGTCCTCTGCTGTCCATGTCCCTGGGCTCCTCAATTTTCCATGTCCTGATTCTTCTTCCACCTCTTCTTGAATCTACGTTCCCCTTCCTTCTTTTTTGCTCCCCTCAAATAGCCCACTCTCCTCCATAGTCCCACCTCCCTCCTCAACCTTTTCATTCACTTCTCTTTCTACCCCCTCCACCCTCCATCCAGGTCCTTTGGTGTCCTTTGGCCCTGATGCCTCCTCTGTCAACGCTCTGCAGCATCGGTGGCATTGGAATCAAGGTGAGTATGGGGAGTTGATGGCACACATCCCACATTCCGTCCACTGCCTCTACATATACTCAGAGGTCTGGGTGATCAATGGGTGACTATTTGTTCCTCTGCTTATGAACATGCTCTTTTTCATGCAGCTTCATTAACAGCTTTCTTTGGGGCTTTAAAGGTGAGCAAATGGGTAGTTGGCTCAAAACGAGATTCTTTTGGGAGAGCTTTATCTTACAGAGATCTCAATCTATCAGATTGGGTCTTATGATGTTTTGAAAATTATTAACTCGCTTCTTCTTTCTTGTTAGTCTCTAGGTGCTGTGTGGTGCAACAGTGGGTCCTCATCAGCTGCTACAACTTAGTCCACTGGGTGACACACCAGGCCTGGAATCTGCATTTTTGGGAGCAGCTGGGGCTGAGTAATGTTGCCACTGTTGAGTGTCTGGGAAGGCGTGGCCTCCGATGGATTGGCTTGTTGCCAATGTTATTGGAGGAGCGGCACGGCTTCTGCCTGATGTGCTTGTTATCAACCTTGCTGGCAATGATCTGGGTCTGCTTAAAAGGAAAGCACTTATTTTGCAAGTGCTGTCTGACATATGTTGCATTCAAAGCATGTGGCCAGGGTGGTGGTGGTTATCTGGTCTGATAGCATGCCTCGCCAAAATGGTAGAGCGAGGGCAACCCTCGATGCACTGATTTGGCATGTCTTAGGGTCAACAAAGAGATCTGTAATGCTATGACAAATGGACACTTTCTCCTGCATCCTAACATAATTTTCCAACACCAGAGCTCTACAGGGCAGATGGTGTACATTTGTCAGAATTAGGTAACAAGATCTTCCTGCAGGATTTGCAGGAGGGGGGCAGTGTTGTGTTGGCTGGCCTGGTTGGGGAAAGGGACAAAGTGGACACTTGTCTCTTGTCCATGGCAAGTAACAGGGATAATTTTATACTTCAGTGTACCCATTGGCACCCTTTTGTAAGGGTGGGGTTCTGGAACTGCCTCTACAGGTTCTGCAGCCTAGGAGGTGGAGAAGGACTCTGCCCTTGAGGTGCTGTCTCTTAAAGTCCTGTGTATTGGGAGAGAGCAACCCAGGTTTTACCTTTTAGAATACAACCAAACAGCATGGGATTGCCCTCGGGGTCAGGTATTTTGCACAAGGGAAGGCTTGGGAGGTAGTCACCAGGTTAAAACCTGGCTTCAGCTGGACCTGCACCAGGTTGTTCACCCTCTCTTGCTCATCTGCAGACTGTTGTATTAAATAGGTTTAGGTCAAATAAAGTGAGCCTTATTTAACCCAATCTTGTTGTCTGGTCTCATTATTTCAGGGTTGGCCACCAATAAACTTGCCTGTTTGAGATACATACAATTTGCCGGGGAATTATTAAATGGCTTGTGATATGTGTAAATGGCTTTACACTTCCTTAGTCTCTTTAAAGACAACAAAAATTAAAAATTAAAAATGGAGATACTTAAATGGAAATGATCCAGTTTTTATGGGTCTTGAAAGAATTTCATCAGTATAGCTCCAGTGTTGACATCACAATATTAATAGAAATCTTGGGAGCTTGCTTCATCTCTAGTTTATCCTTTGAGTCATAATTTATTGTACTACTCACATAGAATTGGAGTAATGGTATATGCTATTTTACATATATACGTTCATAACTGAAAGAACCTCATTCAGCTCATGACTGGAGTGATAAAATGAGCCATCAGAGATATGAACGGCTCAGAAATATTTTTCCAAATATCCTACATCACTTCAAATGGAGAGAATTTCAAGTGAGTTAGTTCATGTAGCTGCAAAACAGTGAATGTGAAATTGTCAAGTCATGATTTTTCAGGTCAGCCCTGGGAATTTCTGTTGAAGGATAGTCTAGAAATCCATCACTTCCCTTTCCTTTATCATCATACAGGTATGGAAAAGTCCTCTACCCTCACATAATATCTAGATAGGATATTCCAACATGCTAATTTGAAGCTGCCTAAAAGTATCATGTAAAATAATTTATTCTAAACTGTCTTGGAAGCTAAGCAGGGTCAGCCCTGGTTAGTACTTGGATGGGAGATCACCAATGAATACCAGGTGCTGTAGGCTATATTTCAGAGGAAGGAACTGGCAAAACCACCTCTGAATATTCCTTGTCTAAGAAAACCCTAGGAAATTCATGGGGTCACCATAAGTCAACAGGTGATTTGAAGACAGGCACACACACACACAAGCTTTCAAAAGTGCCAAGTTCTATAGACAGGCTCTTTTTCCATTTGGGTTCTGTGCCCCTGGGGTGGGAGATTAGTGTAAGATTCTGTATAAACCTATTTGCCCCTCTAGCAATCACTATAAACCTATTTGTCCCTCTAGCAATCACCCAGCCCACTAGATTTGTCTGAAGAATGGGATGCTTTGCGTGAGCTTCCCATATCCTGGCTAAGTTCTCCCTTTCTGCTCAATCATGTTATGTTCCTGTGTTGAGAAGCTGGATGGAGAGAGCCAGAGAGTCCCCATTTCCTGGACCCCCCAGTATGCTACCTGTGCACATGCCCCAAAAGGGAGAATGGGAAGGGGGACTCTGTCAACCCCCATAAGCATCCTTCTGCATACAGGCTTTGTAGTCAAGTATAGAAAATTGTGCCAAGGAATGAATAACTTGTGTCTAAAGCAACCCTAGTCATTGTCACCAAAAGCATTATGTCTCAGTCATGAGCAGGGATAGTTCTACTCTATTGTGCACTGGTCAGACCATAGCTGGAGTGCTGTGTCCAGTGCTGGGCAAAGCATCTGGGGAACATAATCTGATGTGTCACCAGACACACATTTAAATGGATTCCCTCTTTCAAAACTGCATTTCCCATATGAACATGTTCACCACAGTGGTCATTCTGCTTCATGTAGTCTAACTCCTAGCTCTATGCAGGATCTAAAATGTAGGGTACAACTAGAGAAGTCCTGAAAGATAGCTGTCTAACATCTGCTTAAATACCTCCAGTAACAAAAGAGCCCATGACCTCTAGAGGAGGCCATTGTACTATCAAATCTTTAGAGAGTTTCCCTTGTCATTTAACTGAAATATGGTTCTGTTCATTTCTGCTCCTTAGATATTTGAAGTCTTTTATCATGTGTCCCCTTAATTTTCTTTCGTCCAGGTTAAACATACTCAGCTCTTTCACCTGGGCCCTGTAGGACTTGATGTCCAGACCTGACACAATCCTAGTTATCCTCTCTTAGCAATTTGTTTAGTTCAGGTCTTACAATGTAGTGGTTAGAATGTTGGACTGAGACTTATAAATCAAATAAGTCTCTAGGTCCTCCAAAATGCTCTGCCTGTTAGTTGTACCACATTCTTGTTCAAATCTTTCGGAAAGCTGAACTCATGATGAATTATTTGTTCCATTAAGAAGGCCAGTTATCAAAGGCACTGGAAAAGAAAACTTCTTTTCCAGGTTTCTATTCCAACATGCCTTTCTCCATCAATGCCTACTTTTTGTCTTACCTGCTTTGCATTTTTTCATATGAGCTTGCAGGAATCAATTGGGAGGAGGGGGAAAATCTCATTAACTTCAATGGGTTTTGGAGTTGTCCCTTAAGGTAAGCTACATCTGCCTGAGCAGATAGGAACTCTGTTTATGTTGCTTTTGAGATTCTTGAGTCCCATGGCAAAGCCATAACATCTAAACCATATTCAGAGAAGCTGTGGTCACACTGGGAAAACTGGTGCTGCACTTTCAAAACAGCAACTTGTTGACAGATATTTGCAAGAGTGAAAAATAATATAGCTGTAATAGAGGCTGCTGTCGTGTCCTTTTGTCCTATTAAGGTCTTGGGATAGATCCAACCATTGAGCTTGGATGAGATCCATCCTTCACACTCAGCATGCAAAACTGCCACAAGACTTCCTAAGCAAAAGGACAAACTCCATTTGCAGAGCTGGAAGGCTGGGAAACCTCTTGCAACCTGAGGGCCAAATTCAATTTCAGAGACAATCTCAGGGGCCACATGCCAGTGCTGGGCAGGGCCAAAGGCAGAAGGGTGGGACCAAAAATGCCAGCATATTTTAGCAGAAAGCTTTTAGTATTAAGAGAAGCACCTCAACCTTTTGGGATGGGGAAAAAACTGTACAAAAGCTGGGATACCACCAAACTACCATGCAACATGAAAGCCTATCTGAGGAAACCTAGATTGCTGGATTGGGACCTCAGCAGGCCTGGCTTTGGCCTCAAGGCAGGAGGATCTATACCTCTCCCCTATATTTTGCTTGGTCCTTATCAGAGTTTGGCCATAATGGCAGAGATTCTGGGAGCTGTCATCAAAAACAGTATCTATCCCAAGCTTTTCTATGCCTTATTCTGCTATTGTAATTTTTATAAACCTCCCTAGTAGATCTGTTTGGCCAGGGCTGGTAGATGAAATGTTTATGCTCTTAATGAGAACAGCAACAGTTCTTGCAAACACAATTTCAGTACCTAAGTGGGGAAAGTCTTCTATTTAAGCTACTTTATAGTAAACATTTATTGCAAGGCCAATTGTGTATTTGTTCTATCTCACTGGATTTATTACCCTGTATTTTTATGTGTTATATTAGAAGTGTCCAATCACTCCAAAGTAATTACATGATTATTTATTTTAGCTGGCTAAAACTATGCAGGGAGGGGGAAAGATGCATTGAACTGGATAAAAGAAATGAAATTTAGTAAAACATAGTATCACTTAAATAGTTAACAGTTTTACCAGAATAGGGTTGAGATACTCTGACAAAGTTTAAAATTGGCTTACTTTTTAAATTAGAAAATGACAACCAACCAGAGGATTGACATTTATTGCCATTTTATTTGTGGACTTCATTAGGGTAAAACAAATGATCAGAGTGGTACTCTGCCTCTTCCTCTCTTCCTCTTAATATCTAGGGCAGCCTTCCCCAGCATGGTGCACTCCAGATGTATCTAGGGTTGCTATCAATCCTGGAAAACTGGGAAAATCCTGGATTAGAGGGAGAGAAAGTTGTCCTGTCTGACTGGGCTGCTTCAAGTAGCAGATCCTGGATTCCAATTCCAGGCTTTCTGTCTGCAGCCTCTCTGCTCTGGGTCACATGGGGAGTACAGTGCAGAAGATGGGAGAGTACAGTCTAGGCTAGGCGGGAGAGTGCAGCGTGCAAAAGGTGGGAGCTGGAGTGTGCAGAGCAGGCAGCAGCAGAGAGAGTGAAGGAAAATCAAGAGAGAAGAAAGAAGGCCAGCAATTTACGTGTGTGTGTGTTGTGAGTCTGGCCTCCAAGTTCACTGCCTGTGTAGAAGCTCCCAGGGTGGTGGTGTGCCTTTTGGTCATTGCTGGGAGGCGAGATGGCCTGGTGGGGCGGCAGGTCCTTTTCTTTGCTCACCTGGTCAGCAGTGGCAGCTAGAAACCCAGTTTTGCTTATTTAAATAACAGGAATCTGCTGCACACTCACTCCCCATGGCCCAGTGGGGTGGTAGGTCCACTTCCCCTCTGGGCTGGCTCACCCAGTTGGCAGCTGCAGCTGCGTGCTCCTTTGCCCCCAACCCCCCAATCCTGCCTGGCCCCTTCCTTGACCTGCAGGGCTTCACCTTCCTATCAAAGCTTGTTGGATGAAGGCAGCTAGATGGGTCTCTTCCAGGCCATCCACGTCCCCTGCAATAAATTGGCAGCGGTGGTAGGAAGGCCTCTGTGGCCGGTGGGCAGGGGAGAGACATCCTCCCTTTCCCTGGTCAAAATGTGGGTACTTTTGTTCCAGTTTTGTGGCAGAGAATTATGGCAACCCTATATTTATCAGACAACAGTCCCCATCTATCCCAGCCAGAAAGGCCATTGTCTTGGGATGATGAAATGTGGTAGTTTATGGGAATCTTTGGTGAGCTTGGGGGAGAAAATTTTATTTCTGCTGCACCAGGCCTGGAAACTGCTGGAATTACACAGATCAATATTAAGTGGCCAGGTGTACATCTCCAGTGTAGATAGGGTGGGGTTGGGTGGTGGGGGTGGTTCTTGGTTTCGTTTAAAATGCAACCCCATTGCACTTGGGGTGGGCCTTCTTTGGCTTTTTCTTTTTTGACTGCACAGGAAGTGGGGGGGAAATCATGCACTCACCAGGGGTTTTGAACTGCAGCTTCTTGCAGTCCTAACCAGCATAGTCAATGGTGAAGGATACTGGACTCCTAGTTATAGGTGGTGGGGAACCTATACTGTGGGTGATGTAAAAAAGGTATTGGGGCTACACTTTGCTCATCTCTGTTTTTGTCCAACATATCTGGAAGGGCCAACTTTGGAAGAAAAAAGGCAGGATATAAATCCAACAAACAAACAAACAAAACAAAACCAAAAGGCTGGTCTAGAATAAAGCAACACACACTGTGGACTGTATCAGTCAAGCCTCTAGAATTGTTCTTTTGCTGGCATATTTTGTGCTGTGTTTATGCCAGCAAAAGAACTCCCCTATCAGACCTTACCTTCAGTCCCAGTAAAAGGCAGCCCAGGCACTAATGGAGAGTGAATGGAGCTCCGTTCACTTTCATGCTTGTGATCGCCGTGAATCTCGCGAGAAGACGCGAGCGTGGGAAATTTTAAAAATAAAGAAAAAGAAACACACAAAACGTTCAGCCATGCACAAAAACACACTAAAAAAATTACAAGTAAACTGTGGAGGTTAAAAAAAAAAGAATGTTCCCTACCTGGCTGTTTCAATCTCACCCAGAAATGTTCTGTCATTCAAACTGCATTTACGTGATCACAATGGCACGAAGTTTCAAACGTCGGCAATGCTAGCAACAAAGCGGCAGGGGAGATCTATTGACAGCTTGGCCTGTCAATAAAATAGAATGGCTTTTTGACAAGATATGATTATGAAAGGATGATGTCATCTGATATGTGCGCCCTTTCATGATCATTAGACATCCTTATGACACTATATTTGCCGCATCTGATACAGTCCTTTTTCTTCATTATTCTCCTTGTGCCTTGCTGCCACATTATTGACTCTCAGGATTGAGGAAATGCACGGGGTGATATTACTTTAAGTGTTCTGCTAAAACCAGGGGCCCTTTCACACAGTACTATGATTCCACTTTATCTGCCATGGCTGTCAAGAGCGCTGCACTAGGGGGCCTGTCTACACTGCAAAAATACAGCAGTTTGACACCACATTATTCACCATAGTTCTAGCCTATTGAATCCTGATATATGCAGCTTGGTGAGGCACCAGAATTCTCTGATAGAAAAGGCTAAATGCCTCACAAAATTACAAATAGCTGGATTCCATAGTACAAAACTATGGTGGATAAGGTGATGTCAAACTGCTGTATTTCTGCAGTGTAGACAGAACTTGGATTTACTGGTTTTGGGGGGAAACTCTCCCAGGCACTAACCCTGTGCAGAACCTTATTGGCTAAAGGTCTTAAAAATGGACAATTAACCAGAGTGACTCCAAGTGAGATAATTCAGGTCGAGGACAAGCTGATTTTGCAGCAAAAACAATTATTTCTTTATTAAAAAGACAGGAAAAGATAGCAGTAGAAACAAACAAAAGTCTATATTCAATACAAGCTGTTAATAGCAGTTTCTGAAGGAAGAGAAAGAGAGAGAGTGTCTTCCTTTCTGGCTTATATACAGCCCTTTTCTAACTTGGGAGCTGTCCCCTGGAGTGAAGGCAACACCTCTGGGCAGGGCATGTTATTCTATTGGAGGTTTTGAAAGGCCACATGTGCTTAGAGTGATGAATGCAAAGCCTATGGCTTGTGTGTAAAGGGCAGATGTGAACATGATCTTTACCTTTCACCCTCTGGGCACTGGTAATGATTCTAAGATGGTCTGGGAGACAAACAATGGAGTTGCACACCTTGACACAATGCCAATCAGGTACGAGAGACTTCTGCCCTATTTAGAATTGCCCAATATTTATGGAAACTGCACAATACCTTACAAAGGGGGGGGGTTGTACCAGGGCTTGTCTAGACATTGAAAATACTCCTTGTAGAATTTGAGGAGAATATGCGAAAAAACACCAAATACTTCACGGGAAAAGCCTTCTTGAATTTCCCCAAACTTAAAAAAAAAAAAAAAAAAACTCCAAAGGAAATGCACATTCCTGCTCATTGGGACAACTGATGTGATTTGTTGCACAGTCTGGAGAGGGCAGAAATTACCATCTGATTGGTCAGACATGCACAGGGGTGGGCTTGCTGTCAAGTGCCCAGAAGGGCTAGCAATTGTGCGCTTTTTAACCTTAAAAAATCAACTGTCAGTTCAGTGAAGAAGGGAATCCGAGAGAGCCCAGAGATGATAAGGAGGGTGGCCACTGTGAGGAAGAGGAGGAGCCACTAGCCCTTCATCCATCCCGGCAGCAGTGGCAGCAGCCTCTGATTCCAGCTGGGAAGGAAAGGGCATAGCCGCCTGGCCAGCCATTAGTTGCAGAAAATAAATAATAATAAATAAAGTTTATTTATATCCCGCCCCTCTGCAAACAATCGGGGAAGAAGAGGGTAATTTTTTGCCACTTTGGCTTCATCTCACCTTCCTGGGCTGCTCCTTCTCTCATGCCTGGCCTGCACCCTTCAAAGCCCACTGACATCAAGCTCAGTTGATAGCAGCCCAGCCCAGGATGGCAAGATGAAGCCAGAGTGGCAAAGAGCTGTCTTTCTTTTTCTTCTCAGCAACCAGCAACTGGCCAGGTGGCTCTTCTTGTCCCTTTAATTACAGCCAGAATTGGAGGACACTGTTGGCACTGGGATGGATGAAGGGCAGGTGGCTTGGTCTCTCCTCTTCCATGTGGTGGCCATCCTCCTTGTTGTCTCTGGGCATTGCTGTGTTCTTGCCTTCCTGTGAATGTCTTCCCTGATCAGCCCTCCCTCTCGTGCAAAAAATGACATGGCCACCATCTTGATTTGTGGCTGTGTGAACGTCAGAAAACACCATGAGAACAAGGCAATGCTACTGAAAATTGGGTATAATGTGTGGGTAGGAGCATTATTTCTTCTCATTTAGATGAGCCCCTAGTCTGACCTAGTTTGGCAAGGTCTTCTATTGAGACCATTTCCTTGTCAGCAGGAGGGAGGGAAATTCCAATTTGAACTTTAAAATGAGGCCTCACTCTCCAAGATGGCCAGGGATCCAGGCTTTTCACTGCTCTACCCTTTCAATCTTACAATGTGTTCAGACCCTGACAACAGGTAGCTTCCTGCCTTAAGCATCAAAAGTCAATTTGCAATTCATATTTATTGAGTGTAACCCATAACATGGCTGCATCCTATGGAATCCTGTGGTTTGTAGTTTAGTGAAGTGCTCTCTGAACTGCAAATCCCAGGATTCCATAGAATCAAGCCATGACACTTAAAGTGGAATCAAAGTGCTATAACTGTGTAATATAGAAGTGCCCCAGACACAAGGATTCTGTGATTTTCCAGATGTGACTGGGATAAATCTTCCAATAGTGTCACTTGGCATAGGTCAGCAATGATGGGAGTTGTAGTCCCACAACATCTGGAGAGGTGCAGGTTTCATGTTCCTGTACCAGATATTTAGGAAGAGAGAGCAAATAAATACAGAGCAATAGTCTATTCTACAATCTAACTTGACACTTAGAAATGGCAAAGATTTAATTCCTATCAGCTGAATTTCAGTGAAAGACATGCTCTTCTTTTAAACAATGGAAGGCAGCAAATTGCTGCATTTGACCAAACAGGATATAGATTTTACATAATGACAATACTTACAGTGACTTTAATGATTTTACAACCAGCAGCACAGGAGACAGGAAACACACAGTGTCATCTAAGCAATCTTCTGCCCTGTAACTATAAGCTAGAGCTAAATCTGAAGTTATATGGGGAAGCAGGAAGGGGAAACATCCCACTTCTGAGAAAACTGTAAGAGGAGAGGCCCTCTGACCACAGGGCAGCAGAGGCATACACTCACTTCTTGCAAAGGGAGGTTCAATATCTGAAGTAACTTCACTCCACCAAAACCAATATTGACATGTAGCGAGACCCTCTCAGCCACCTTGGATCCTATATAAGGAGAAATGTAGACTATAAATAAAATAAACAAAATAAAATAAATCCACCAAAGCAAACTGCAGACTATAACTCTTGCGAGATTTGCTGTGTGATTTGTATTTTAAAGTGTTATATATTTCAATATTTTAATGTTAGTGGTTTTAACTGTGTAAATTGTTTAATTTGTTTTTAAACTTGATATTTATACTTTTAATAATTTGTATTGTTTTTAACTTAGACTGTTTTATACTCATTGTTAGCTGCCTTGAGTCCCTATATTGGGAAAAAGGTGGGATACAAATAAAATAAATAATAAATAATAATACAGTAGGACCCCTGTATCCGCTGGGGGTTGGTTCGGGGGGGGGGCTGGATACTGAAAACCATGGATAATAGTGAACACCATTGAAAATAATGGGACTTCCAGTTTAAAATACCATAGAGTTGCCTTAGAGGACCTAGAAAATGGCTAGAGAGAACACATTTTCTGTCGTAAATGATGGGACATGCAGTTATTAGATTTATGCTGTAAAGAGCTGCAGTGTAATATAATTGCCTATAGGGTGCAGAAATGAGTACAAAAGCTTGCTAGAATTAGCTTGTATATTGAGATTAATGACTTGTCAAGTATGACCTTCAGAACTTGAGCTAGGAGTCCTGAAGTCTGGGGACTGCTATCTCTCTTTTGTATGAGGGAATGTTTATCTTGCTCTATAAAGCTAAAAGGATTGGATATCCTATGCTGCTCTGTGAATGTATGTTCAGTTCTGTTTTGAATCTCTGTACCATGAAGATGTACTCTGTACTATTGAAGATATTACTTTATGCTTTAGTAAAGTGAAATAGTTTCTTAGGCACAAAGCTGTGTCTGTCTCTTTATTCTTCTGCCTGAAGAAACAAGACTCTGCTACAAATTCTTTGCTGCCTAGACCTCTTAACGTGCTCAGAGGTTTAATGCACTAATGTGACATTTTCTAGGAAGAATCTATGGTAGGTGTGCTGTTTTGTGTCCTGTGGATAATTGACTCAGTGAATAATGAATCAGTGAATGTGGGGGGGGGGGTTTCCTACTGTAATAGATTTAGCCCAGGTATGGGAATTGTGCAGTCTGTGGTGACTAGGGCTCCTGACAGCTGATGTTCTACAATATCCACAGGACTGTATGAGTTACAGTTGTAGCAATAGTGTCAAAATAATGACAAATGGTGACTGTGAAAATGAAACAGTTATGGTTAGGTAACTGTTTTATATTTACGATCACTACATAGTCATTTTGACACTATTGCCACAATCATAACTTGTCACCCCAACCTACTTTACTGGGTATCAGCTGAATCGGCAGAAGGAGGGCCATTCTGGCAATGATCAGAGCATGGTTGAATGATGTTTGCATCAGGTTTTTTGGGGGGATGGGAGGAGAAGTTACTTAGTTAAGCATTAATTGATACAGGATTCCATCCAAAAAATATATCCAGGATTTTTTTTTTCTGCTAAGCTTCTCTCTTTCAGCCTCTTCCTCCCCCTCCCCTGAAACTGGAAGGACCCCAAAGTTAGGCCCAGTTAGGTGGTGAGCTGTGGGCTGCATCATGGGGCCTTTACTTAGCTTGCCTTAAAGCGCAGTAGAATAGAGGATATTATCCCATCACTGTATGTGTGCGTGCACGTGCACATGTGTGCATGTGTGCGCATACACATGTGCACACATGCTTTCAAATCACCTGTTGACTTATAGCAACCCCATGAATTTCACTGGGTTTTCTTAAGCAAGGAATACTCAGAGGTGGTTTGCCATTCCCTTCCTCTGAAATATTGCCTACAGACCTGGTCTTTGTTGGTGGTCTCACATACAAGTACTAAGCAGGGCTCACTCTTCTTAGCATCCAACAGCAGACAGGATCCGGTGCATTAAGGGTATTTAGGTGAACATCCCATCACTTTTTTCTCTCTTTT
Organism: Gambelia wislizenii; assembly: GCA_030847615.1. Taxonomy (NCBI): domain Eukaryota; kingdom Metazoa; phylum Chordata; class Lepidosauria; order Squamata; family Crotaphytidae; genus Gambelia; species Gambelia wislizenii. Next base: position 103,481,659 of record JAUMIR010000001.1, read on the forward strand.
AATTATTGTATATTTTTAATCTGTTTAATTTAATATTGTTTTTAGGGGTGGGTGGGTTAGGGTTTTAATGTAATTATGGGGTTTTTATGATGTAAGCTGCCCCGACTGCATTGCAGAGGGGCAGGATAGACATACATTTTATTATTTATTATTATTATTAGCATTGAGGAAATACACCACTACCAGTCCAATCAGCTTTTATATGTGAGATTGGAGGGTGTGTGTGTGACTAGGCAAAACTGCCTTCAAGTACCCTGCAAAAAGGCAGCAATGCATATTACATCTTCCTTCATGTGAATTGTCTAACGTGAACATTTCTTTTGTCTGCAAAATGTTAAATGCAAGCAGACCTTGGATTAGAGCAGAGGTGAGCAGTCATGTACTTTCAGATGCTTTTGTACTGCAACCTCCATAATCCTTCACTACTGCTTCTGCTGGCTATGGGCACTGAGCATTGCAGACCTACACGAAAGAGGAGGCCTGAGGCTGCAGTGATGTATAGCAGCCTTCAGACCCAGTGAAGTTGCCTATCCATGTCCATCTTGGCTTAAGTACCATTGAGCTCTATGGTCTTACTTCTGAGTAGACCTTTATAAGGTTGCACTGATAAGGAGGCAACAATATGCATGATTGTTTCAATGGAATTAGTATCACACTGTGATACTTTCACTGATTTCCCCCCCAAGCCAACACCATGTAATTAGGTTAGAAGAGGAAAAACTAAAGGCTGAATGTACTGTTCATTTTAACAAATAACTCCCACCCTAAGTTTCATTAAAACTTCTAAAACAACAGCAACAACAACTGTCAGGCTTGGGCTGAAGCCTGAGAGAAATCATTAAACAAATGTTATCACATATTGAAGGAAGACACAAACAACCATATTGTGTTGCGGCACAGAAAAAATATTTAGAAACTGTTCCTAAAAATATGTTAAGCATATTGCTAGAACAGGGGGAAACACACACACACACACACACACACACGGACGTACCTCTTCTCATAACATTCCAGGAAGAAACAATTATTACAAGTATGGTACAGAGCGGAGAATAACCACTGACTTCTTTTCGATGTTCTCTGGGAGGTTCTGAATAAAAGAGATTGATTTGGTCCAAAGTCCAGCAGACTTAGGACTTTATCAGATGCAGTCTTTAAAATGTTCTTTTCAGGCAACCCCCCACCAACATTTTTGTTCCTGCAAAAGAATGTCCCCCACCACACTCACCTCCTTTCCCAGCAAAGGCTCCATGGTGAATGAAGAGAAAGTGAATGGAGCCCCGTTCACTTCCTCATTCAAAATCTTGTGCAATTTCATTGCGTGGGAAATTCAAAGTTAAAAACAGAAGGGGCTTACTGGCTTGCCTGACAGGCCTCTTTGCAGCCTGGCTGGCACCCCACATTCTGTCGGTGGCCTCCGCAGCCGCATGGCCCGACATGGGGGCCGCCATTTTCGCCTTCTTCCTGACAGGCTCCATGGCCAGGAAGAAGTGTATGAAGCTTTGGCCAATCAGGATGTGCATGCCTTGTCCTGATTGCCTGATTATCCAGTGGGGGAGGGACTTCTGGCCACGCTTCCAGCGTGGCCAGATGACGTGGGACCTGTGTCAGGGGCTGGTATAAAAGCCGGCCCCTGGCACAGAATCCACAGTTGGTTCAACAGGAGCCGAAGTCCCGCCCTCCCTCCCATGGGAATTTTAGTTATTCAACTGTACATCAATTTTTTGCAATTCACAGGGCGGATGGCATGGGCCCTGATCTGGGTAATCGGGGAAAAGGGGGGTCTCCATCAAGTTCACTCAGCCTTCCATCCTTTCGTAGGTCGGTAAATTGAGTACCCGGCTTGTGGGGGCAATTAGCTAACACACATTGGAAACTGTTTAATGCAGTGTAGATGTGTAAATAGCTGTTGCTTAAAACAATTTGTAAGCCGCTCTGATAGCATTGTGGCTGAAGAGCGGGGTATAAATAAATAAATAAATAAATAATAAAATAAATAAAGTTCAAGTTCACTGAGACCCCCTTCCACTTTTGCTTTGGTTAATGACTTTGTTTCACAGGGGAGGAGAGAGTGTCAAGCGGGTCAGCTCAGTGAAAGCTCTCTCCTCCAGGAGTGGGTCAGCAGTGTCTGACAGAGGACCATTGGCCAACAAAGGGTTGGGCAATGAAGGGATCCAGGCCCATGTGATAGTGTTAACCATTGGCAGCCATTAGCAGGTTGTGGCCTTTTTATTGCCAATATATACAACATACTAACCTATACCTAACTTCTTATATTTAGCATGTAATCAATACAAATATCTAGCCAACTTGATGTTGTGAGTATCTTCTGTTGGGGAGTCAGGAATGTCCAGTCTGGGTCCACAAATAAAGCATTTGAAGTTTACACAAGCACCTACACATACTTAAAAAAAAACCCCAAGTAACCTGGGGAGGGTAAAAAAAAATTAATCACTTACCTGGATGTCCTGATCAGCCCGGAAGTGTTCATGCCTGTCCGGCCACTGACAGGGTATGTACGAGATTTAAAGGGACAGAGGAAAAGGCAATGCTGGCAAAAAAGCAGTGTGGGGGGGGAGTCTATTGACAGCTTAAGCCATCAATTAAAAATGACGGGATTTTGGCTTTTTATAACTACAAAAGGGTGTCGTCGTTTGATCTGCATGGCCTTTCGCAGTTATGTGCTGTCTTGATGATGCCATATTTTCCGTGTCTGATAAAGTCCTCTGAAGCAAACACATAAATTAAAAACAGTAGGCTTGAGCATGCTATATCTTAACATTTTGCTGGATTTCATCAATTCTTTGTAAGACATGCATTCAATATGAAATGTATGCAGTATGGTAGCATGAGGAAGGGAATTGTTTATGAGGAAGGGAATTCACCACCATCTCCTTAACCCTGGCCAAAAATCTCAGCCACAAATTAGTGTACATTATTGTACTTCCCCAGTTCTCCTGCAGCATCACCACAACAATTTATTTCTATAGGGCTATCAGTATACATGGTACTTCACAAAATAAAACCACTACAACAAAACAATACCCTGTGAAAGGCATACAATCTAACATGCACAGAGATGCACAGACATAGGGGAAGGAAGGAATAATACACATACAAAACTAAGCCAATAAAGTTGTAAAACAAATTATCCAGATAGAAATACAAAAACCAATGCAATACGATATAATGCAGACTGACAAATCCATAAAATCAAAATATACGAAATAATAAAACAATATTAAATGAAAATTCCAAAAGCTGTGGAAAACAAGAAAGTTTTTAACTGATAGGTAAAAACCATGGGGAAGGAGTGGCCTGCAAATGTTCAGGGAGTCAATTCTACAAGTATGGAGCAACAAGTGAAAAAGAACGAAGTCAAGACGAGGAGGAGGAAACTGTTGGTTGAGTCAGAAACCTAACAATCATCTATATGAGGAGGTATTATGCTCATTTCTGTGCATTAACTGACAATTGCAGCAGTGTTCATTTTTCTCCATGATTTTTTGTCCAGATTGCTGATATGGGAAGTTATCTGTGATTGAGGTTTACACAGAGCATGCCGGTGAATAAAGATAGTGGCCATCACTGAATTACATTATTATTCTCCAAAAGTTGCCACTATTGCACAGGTTTATTAATTCTAAGACATGGAAGTGTGATCTTCTGCTTAAAAAACTGTTTTTGTCACTTTACTGCTCCAAAATTGCTCATGGTCACTACTGTGAAAACCAATAATGGCAGTTCTGGGCATTTTGTCGCTGGCAAGCCCGTTTTGACCACCAGAATGTGCTCTGCTTCAAATTGGTTGTTTGAACAGGCAGGAATGCATATTTCCCTGTATTTTTTTAAAAAAAAACTTTGCAAAAAATTGTGAAGGCTTTTATCATGCAGTACATGGAGTTTTGGCCCACCTCCTTCCCAATATGGCGAATCACTGTGGGATCTCGTTAGGACGAAAGGTATTCTCCTCACATTCCATGAGGAGTTTTTTCACCATCTAGACAACACCCTAACATTCTTGGGATGCAGATCCTGAGAAGGCTGGTAAAACGAAGTGAGGGCTGAAAAATAGGGGAGAGCTAGGTCATGTAGGATTTTTAAAGTTTAAACAAGAAGTTTAAGAGATATCAAAAGTGGAGTTACACGAACAAAACAACAGGCCAAAAATACAATCTTAGCAGCAGAAAGTTGAATAGAAACCAGAGGAATTTAATTAATGTTAATTTAATTTAATTCCATGCTCTATGCCTGCAGTTTACAAAATGATCCCCATATGGACAATTTTGTGGGTATTTTGTACACTTATCATGAAGAGAGAAGTATGTTTGGCATAAAAACAACAATGTTTATTTATAACATCTTTTCCAACAAAGAGCAAAACATCAAACTTACGTTGGCCCTCCACATTCGCTGGTTTACCTTCCGTGGATTTGATTATTTGTGGATTATTTGCTGCTCCACTGCTGCCCTATACCATTTTTAATAGGCACATATAAGTCTTGCTTGGCATTCACACAGTATCAGTGCAAGACTGCAAACCTGTGGCGATGCTTGTAAGTCCCTATTAAAAATGGCATAGGGCAGCAGCGGAGGCAGCAGCAAGCTCTGCCAGATGCCCACTTTTGTTTTGAGAAGGAACCCCACCACCTGGAAGGCATCCATGGTGGGTTGAATCTGTGGATCATACTTTTGTGTGTGTGTTCAATATGGTTTTGAGAGGGGCCTAGAAATATTCATGGTTTTTGCACTTTTGCAGGGGTCCTGCACCCCTATCACCTGTGAAAGTTGAGGGCCAACTGTACAGTCAAGACAAAGACAATAAAACATAACACTATAAATGTACGTACATAAACTTCCCAACATCCCATTAGCCACTAACCCTTTTAGCAACCTCAGCCACAACTCAGCAGCTTGATACAGCAAATCAAAGATGAAGGTCTTCAACCCCATATGAAAATGGTTGAGATCCTCCTCCAGCCAGAGGTCCCAAAGAAGACAGTTCCACAGATGCAGAGCCAGGTAAAGATTTGCAGTCTTGACAGAACTGTGTGTGTGTTGGTAGAACAGACAATAATCCTTTGCCTGTAGATTTTAAATGCCTAGATGGTACATACCATGCTAGCTGAGCTGCCAGGTACTGGGGGGTAATTAGAGCACAGAGCCCTAAATACAAGAACCCAACGTTTGAAATGGGCCCTGTTACAAACTGGTAGCCAGTGAAGGGATGTATGGGGTGGGGGGTAGGGAAGAAACATGACTATTTAGGGAGATTTAAAACAACCTGGACAGCACTGTTATAAATTAAAGCCAGAGGAAAAAAGAGAGCAAGACTTGACTCATGAGTTATCATTTGATCAAAACAGCAATAAGTAGCTCTAAATCAATGTGGGGGGTCTTCCAGATACTTTCAGACTGTAACTCCCATGGTCCCACACCATTAGATATGCTATCTAGGACTGACAGTTTTAGGCCAAAAATTATGGAGACCCACTGTTGTCTACCCTTAGAGTAAATAGAATGTAACTTCTTTAATGACATATTTCCTGCTGCCAGGATTCCCTGTTGTTTTTACAGGTACCAGGGGCCACCAAAAAGGCAAATAAAAGGGCCAAGAACAAATTAAGCCTGAACTCTCACTAGAAGCCAAATGACCAAACTGAGGCTATTGTCCTTTGGAGGTGGCACAACTGATTGGAAAAGACAGTAAAGCTTGGTAACTTGAAAGGCAGTAAGAAAAGTGGAAACATTACAGGTGGATTGACTCAATCAGGGCTGCCACAGTCCTGAGACTGCAAGACTTAAGCAGGACTGTTGATGACCAGGGCTCCTGGAGGAGTCTCGTTCATAGGGTTCTTAAGTCAAAGTTGACTTGACAATGTATAAGAACAACAAGGATTCCATGTTAGTTTTGCTGCTCCCCATTCCTGTACCTTTAACAGCAGCTTGTTCTTCAGAGATCACCAACCAATATTTATCCTCATGCTATGAGTTATTCTTTTCAGCTGCAGAAAAACAGCTGCTTTTCAGCTTGTGACATAGCATCCCAAAATCTTATTTAGACTCTGTAAGATTATGTTTAGAAGGCTACTACCCTTTTTGTCTGGCACAGGGGTGGGGAAAGTTAGGCCTGTGGGCTTCATGGCACCCCTAGGCCCTACTTATGTGGCCCTAGAGTTCCCCCCAACCCTCAAACATCCACTCCATCAATTTTTAATTTGGGGCATGATTTTTGTGGGTGGGGGGGGCAATTTTCACCCCCAAATTGTGTCAAAATCCCCCATGCATACAAATGTGCAAAACACCCTCCCCAACCCTACAAATCCCACAGAACTACCACCCTTTCCAATACTTTTTTTCCAATCTCCCCTCCAAAATGGTGAAAGGAACTGATGTAACACTGCAGGATATCATTTTGGAGGGAAAACAGAGAGAAATTGATATTTTGGCATACTTCTGGAGGGGAGACCCATGTGGGCTGAGGATACATGTATGGAGAACTAGTCCTTGTAGAGTAGCCCACCCTTCATATAGCAGGACCTCTAGGCCTTCAATAGGTGCATAACAACATGCTGAAACATGTACGGATGTAACTTCCTTTGACATTCTTATTTAATTTATGCCTAGATGTTCAAGGATTCAGAATGCCTGTCAGATAATAAATAACCTGGTACACCTGGAGAATTAACACCCAAAAGGCCTTGCCATAGATTAAACTTGATTGCCCTTTTGTTCTCTCCCTTCCTGTGACTCACCCCTTCGTGAACGAGAGAACAAAGCATCTATCACTGGGGGAAGCTTCATGTAATCATGGGGAGGGATCACAGCTCACATGTAGAACAAATGCTTTGTATACACAAGGTCCTAGTTTCAATTATTGGTATCCTTGGTGAAAAGAAACTATTAGCAAGGAGTGGGAAAGACCACCACCATCAGAGACCTGTTGTTTGTCAGAAGTGATAATATTGGACTGGACAGACAAATTGTCTCACCTGATACAAGGTAGTTACCCATGTTCTATCTGTCATTTAGCCCACATCTATGGACGCAAAATGAATGAATGCGAATAAGAATCACTCATTAAGCACATAACTGGTTATTAGCCTATCTCATGGAAGACACCCAATTTACAACAGTAACTAGTTAAGGATGACAATACGTTGGACAGAACCCTATTGTTAATGCCAAGTGGGGCAGATTCACTGAGAAGATTAACAGACGCTTGAAAAAGCCCCAAAGGCGCTTGCAAGAATGATGTCACTGTACCGGAAATGAATGAATGCTAATGAGAATCACTCATTAAGCACATAACTGGTTATTAGCCTATCTCAGGGAAGACACCCAATTTACAACAGTAACTAGTTAAGGATGACAATACGTTGGACAGAACCCTGTTGTTAATGCCAAGTGGGGCAGATTCACTGAGAAGATTATCAGACGCTTGAAAAAGCCCCAAAGGAGCTTGCAAGAATGATTTCATAGTACCGGAAATGGCTCCCGGTATTGCATGACATCCTCCTCCTCGCATGCTTTCTCTGTCCTCTCTCCATGCTGACATGACAAAAAAGTTGCTGCTTTTCATTAGCAAAAACTCCCACTAATGAAAATGTATACTTTTTTCATCATGCCAGCATGGAGAGAGAACAGACCAAGCATGCCAGGATGATGACATGTGCAAAACTGGGACCCATTCCTGGTACAGTGACATTGTTCTCGTGAGCTCCTTTGGGGCTTTTTTCAAGCATCTGATAATCTCCTAAATCAATGAAAATAAATATTGATTTAATTTCATTAATTAAATTAGCAATTACTCATTGCTAATTTCATCCTTGAAGGAAGCAATGAGTAATTTTAGCTATTTTCTTCCTTTTGTGAAAAAGTGTTTGAAAACTGCACAGTTTTCAATGATGGTCCAGAATTCAGGACTTACCTTATGCAAAATGCACCCTCTTTTTGCACAGAAAACAGCATTTTCTGCACACAAAATATTTCTGTGCAAAAACATTTTCCACAGGGAACGCAGAAAATGTCCCAAACTGTGAAGATTCTCATCAATCCAGTCCTGGCACTTGAGAAACACGTTTTCTACCATTTTTTGAATATTTTCTAATATTCTTTCCATTCCTGTTACCATATTATCACTGACTCATTGGGCCGACTCTAGTTGGGACTAACAATAGGATTTAGCCTATAGCATCTAAGACCAGCAACTCTGTCTATGAATACAAGTTGCTTGAGAACTTGAATGGAGGGAAGAGGGCACTGTTGTGCTATTCTCACAAATTTCCTATGGATATCTCATTGGCCATAGTGGGAAAAGAATGATGGGTAATACAGATATTAGGTCTGATCCAGCAGGGCTTTTCATATTTCCTATGCTGCTCCAGCAGAGAGTCTGATGTTACTGAAAAAGGTAAGGAAGTGAACAATATTACTTTCCGGAACAGCACTGCTATCTGTGAGTATTTGGGCCTGTAACCTGGAAAGACATATGTGGGACCATATGAGCAACTGCTTGCTTGACTTTTTGGGTCCATATGCTTTTGTACACCATAGTGCACAACACTGTAGTTACAGTTACAGACCCAACAGGTGGCAATCACACCACTCTTTGTGCTCATAAAACATGCATCAGAGATCAGACATACCTTAAATAATCTAGAAAGAACAAAAGCAGTCAGGCAGCAAGAGAGCTCCAGAGTCTCCCGGCAACCCGCTTTGATTTAAGAGTGACAGGATGTTCCTTCTAACTCTTGAGGTAATGTTTTGATGGAGCATGATATATAATTAGTGCCCACTCTTCACTGGAAGTAAGACTCCATAACAACAGTACACTATTCCCAGGGGAAAGTTAAATCCCTTATTTCTGAACACATTAATCCAAAGTTTCATTGGAGTAATTGAGTTTGCAGACATGTCCTACTCAATAGTGGATGTAATCAGCCATACTGTGTTTTCAGTTTTATTTCAGCTTAATAATAATGGAGTGGGGGAATATTTCTAGAGGAAGAGAGAAAGGGTGTAGGTTGAGAGGAAAGGAGAGAATTTTATTTGCAAGGCCTGGTAAGTGGTTTGCTTGTTGCCATAGCAACATTAACATCCTAGCAACAGCTTGTTGGTACCAAGTTGACATGGAATGATGAACTGATGCCACCCAAGAACAGGAAGAGAGAAGTGAATTGGGATCTGCATTCTCCCCCATAAATATTTTGTGAGTTTTTAGAAGGTGTGCCACAAGGCTTTTTAGCACCTTTCCCAAGCCAAGTCACATATAAAATGAGGGTGGGGGGGGGGAAACTGCAGTTTGGGAGAGGGTGTTCATTTGGCATATCTGCCTTGAAACATCACTCAGAATAATTTCATTCACTTGTAAAATCATCATGATTTATTAGCAGAGCTTTCAGGAACACATAAAAAATAAATAAAGGGCATCTTCCTTTGGATTTCTTCTTTTGGACAGTCTTTACTCTCCATGGAGAGAGCGTGTGTAGTATTCCAGATGTTACTGGATTGCAACTTCCATCAGTCACCAAGACCAGTAACGATTATGTATTATAGGAGCTGCAGTCCAAGACCTGGACAAGCACACACCTTCTTTTTCCCTGCTGCTAGACACACTTACCTGGAGGTAAGCCCCCCTAAACTCAGTGAAACAGACATGTATGGGATTCGATAGTAAATTAGTTTTAGAATGTTGAGATATTAAGAGAATACTTCCATAGAGGGGTATAAAATGCTCTCTAGATTAAATAGCTTCATTTCCCCCAGTACCTGTTCTGATGCCTTAACTTATCCCTATTGATATTGAAACTATTCGTATGTTTTTTTAAAAAAAATATCCATTTAAATTACTTACTTAAAGCAACTTCCAGCAAAGCAAAAAAGAGGAGTTTGAGTGGTCTAAGAATCTTGGGTTTAAAATCTATATCACACAGTATGCATAATATGCATACACATCTTTAAGGAAGTATTCTATCTCATATTGTATCTTATAAGGACATACAATGTAAGCATTTTACAATTTGTCTTACATTTAACACAAGAATTAGTGTTTGGCTCTTATCACATACGGTATTTATAATTTAACCACACTTTCTGACAGAATAACAGAGCAGCCTGCATACTGGTCTTTGTGTATTTGTTCAATATATTGCATCTGACACAGGGAAAGTGCAATTGCAGAGAGCATTATGACAGTGATCTTGGTAGCTAAAACACAGGAGAATCTTAAGAATGAAAATACATGACTGTGGTGACCTTCCCACATTTCCTCCACTGTTTTACCATCTGGGAAGACCTTTCCATGATCCTATTCATTATCACCAAATGTGGGGCTCTTCTAAATGTCCTTGTGGACCCTGCATAGAAGACTTTACTCTTTAAACCACTAGGCACCATCTATTAGACACACTTAATACAAGCTACTGCCACACTGTTACCCTATGTGCTTGGGGGTGTTAAGGACCCTCAAAATATCAATATTAATTTGGGAAATTTATATACGCAGGTTGGCTATGCGAGTGGGGGCAATAGATAGCAGAATCTTTTGACCTAGGTTTACCAGTACTAAGGAGGAGACATTAAGCTAGATAGTACAATAATTCATCTTTGAGAAAAAACAATAATAAAATTCACACACATATTCAGGCTTCAAGTATTCATGCAAGGCTAATGAATAAAGCAGGAAATATTGGGATAGAGGAATAATGAAGGGAGTTGTTTTTGGGAGATGTGACACCTGTCCTGTAGAGATGAGGTCATGGAAGAAACCAAAATTTGGGTGGTCTGGAACAGGAATGGCTGCACAGATGGACATAGTGTCCACAGGAAGGGGATCTGTGAGCTTGGCTACACAGATGGATGTAGTGTCCACTGGAAGGAGATCCATGCACATTTGAGTGGAGTTTTGGAAGGGTTTTTATAGTCAATATTTGCCTTCTGGGGATGGAATTTAGAGTGAAATACAATGGTTTCTCAGAGGTGCTCAGGGTGAGGCAATAGACACTCTGGATATGTTAATGGCATCTTAATGTGTGGATGCTTTGCGATTGAATGGAGGAAGCAACTTCCTTTGTGGAAGGGTAAAGGTATGGGGATTATTTACAGGTTTGAGTATCCCAGCTTTAGCTGCTAGGATTAGCCCGGTGTTCAGACCTTCAGTTGCCTTGCAAATTAACATTTTCTTTGGAATTTGGGCTGGCACCTCCTTAAGTGTATACCTGACTGAGTCTGAACACTAGTCTTTGGGATTTCTTGGAATTTTTCAGCATTAATGGCTGCACTAGATGGGAAGCCACATTTAACCTAATTATTAAATATTGTTAATTTATTATAGATATGGGGCAGGCGGTGTCAGGGTAGGTAACAGACATTTCAGAGAAGAAAACCAGGAAACAAATGGCCAAGTAACATCAGAGTGTAGTCAATATGGCAAACGTTATTAATGAGTAAGAACACACAAGCTGAGAGAGGCTGCAGCACTTTGCTTTTGCCTCAGCCTACTGGGAAGGGCAAGATTTTGCCTCTACTCTCCTCTCCTTTGAGTTAACTGAGTGCAAACTCCTTTTGCACTTTGAATTTAGTCTGCAGAAGTTAAAGTAAGCTGAAGGCAAAGTATGAAAGTGGGAAAAGGAAAGAGAAAGTAGAACACTTAAAAAGCAGTTTAAAATGTGGGATGGCAGGGAATTAATTAGCAATGTCCCTGCCAAATTAGGACAGTTGGAGGATGTGAAACTGTAAATCTCTGCATCTGGATTTCTTAGCCCAAAGCCTCTGTCTGCCTCCCAAAGGTAACTGCTATCACAGAATCATCGCTGACACCACAGACACACCACCATACTTATAACCACTCTGAGAACACTTGTAATGTTCCAAGAGACATACATGTGTGTACATTACAAACATTTATTAAACATACAATCAATGTACAGGTCAAGATTATAAAATCTCATGGTTACTAGGTTTTAAGGCTTAGTTGTTAGAGTTACCTACTTAACCCCAGTTACCTATGTCACTCACAGATCACATTACTACACTCTCTACCCTGATTAGAATTATTCTGAATAAAACCTGACTAACCCTAAGGCCTAATTAAACCTCACTGAATAAACAGTTTCCTTACTCTAATTGACCCTAACTCTAATTCATCAGAACCCTTACTAATAGATCAACTAATATTTTGAAAGCAAATTCAAACTCTGAACCAATCACAGGCTATCCCTCCCAATTGACCACTTACCTTAGTATCCCTACTTTACATACAACACAAAATATTATTGCCTTTAATATATATTCAGTAACACATTTGCAGAAGTCCAGAACAACACAATGGCCACCTGATTATAATCACTTGTTTCACTGACCGATTTTTTTCAGGGGTGGAGAACTTTTCCTTTCTCAAGCCAACATTGCTGTCAGAGACTACTTTCTGGAGGGGAAGTTAGAGACGTAAATTTTCAGCTCTCTTACTTCCACATGCACATCCGCACTGTGGGAGAAAATAAATATTCCTCTGCAGTATTCCCCCTGTGTTTGAATGTTTTGAATTGTTGTGGAGGAATTATTCTGTAGAGAAAAACATATGGGTTATTTTGCATGAGGAACTTGTTTTCAGTGCAGAAAACAGGTTTTCTGTACAGGAAAAACTTTATTTCTGGCAGGAAATCTATTTTCTGTACAGAAAACAGGGTTCTTCTTCTTCTTCTTCTTCTTCTTCTTCTTCTTTGCAAAAGCTCATTTATTTTTCTCTGCAGAATAATTGCTCACTGATAATTTGAAACATCAACTTTCTAGAAGAAAATTGGGCATACTTCTGGCTGGTCTATTATTCTTCCTAGTTACCAAGTTACCAAGTTTATTCATACAGACCAGAGCTCCATCAAACAACAAACATGTTATACATTAACACATAGAACCAGGTTGGCATCCATATATACAAAAATTAATAAAATTAGGATACTCATTGGTAGAATTTATGGAGCTCAGGTCAGCTTTGTATTATTCTTTGTGATAGGATTCCCCAAACCTGTTCTCAATGTTAGAATGGATACAAATATTCTTTCTACTCCCTTTCTTTCTCTTTCCCCTTTTTCTTCTTGATCATCTTTCTTTTTTAACATCCCATTCTGTATTTCCCTATATCCTTTCCTCCCTCCCTGCCTGGAACACTACTGAGAGGTACATCATTCCTGTCAAAGGCCTGAACTGATTGATTCCAGAAAACTTTTGAAATTAGCCCTAGGGCTGCAGATTGCTCAGTTGTTGGCTTGATTTATGTCAGTTCCAAAACTGAAATTCCATCTTTTGTGGAATTTCCCTACATTGATTAATTCACCTTCATATATTGTGGGATACCGAGAGAAGGAGGAGGTGAAGGAGAAAGTGGTAAAGAAAAAGTGGAAAAAATAAAACAGGAATCTCAGTGGAAGAAATTCTCTTCAGCCATAGAATATAAAAGATTAACTGCACAGCTGCTGCTTCAGTTCTCCCATAAACAGGGTTTCAAAGCCCAGTGTCGAATGAGTCACAGAATGTATTTCCATAACCACAAATGTAGAAATGGCCAAATGTTGGAGAAATTTTTATCTGTTGAGAAATGGATGAACATACTTTGGTCTGCCTAGTACTGTACATATAGCAATTGTAATTTCTGGTTCATTGGTTTCTTCCCTATTCTGCCTAGAATACTGACATGTAATATAAATGGGTAAAACATTACTTCCCAGAAGTTACTTCTGCCCCTAATTTAAATCACCCTATTTTACTTGACTTTGAAGTCCTGTGCTAATGAGCAATGCAACCTAACATAGGGCAGATTCTACCAGTTTTCCTTCTCAAAATTTTAAGCAGCTCCTTTTACCATTCTACCCTTTGTCTAATTTTACATGTGTGTGCATGGACTCAAATGCATACATTGTCTTCATAGGATTTTACTAATCAATCAGTCCAATTGAAGGACTCACCCACATACGCAGGGGAGGGCAAATTCAAATACTGTAGGATTTAAAGTATCTAAATTCTTAAATGTATATTAATTGCAAGCAATTTTGGAAATAACCATAAAGACTTTAATAAATCTTGCAGGAAGTGGGGGAAGAGCAGTTATTTGGAAACAGTCATGTGCTATGGTGGAGAATTACATCTGAAAACCCTTAGACAACTGCAAGAGAAATGTAGAGAGCAGAACAAGGGTCTCTATGTAACATTTGTCAACCTCACCAAAGCCTTCGACACTGTGAGTAGAAAAGGTCTGTGGCAGATCCTGGAAAGACTAGGCTGTCCCCCCAAATTCCTTAAAATGATTATCTTGCTACATGAAGGCCAGCACAGTCAAGTCAGATATGGTGATGCTCTTTCAGAGCCCTTTCTAATAACTAATGGAGTGAAGCAAAGTTGTGTTCTTGCTCCAACTTTATTTACAATCTTCTTCAACATGATGCTCCAAAGGCCTACAGCAGAACTTGAAGAAGAAGAATGCATCTATATACATTACCATATTGATGGTAGCTTGTTTAACTTAAGCCATCTGAGTGCTCCACTAAGACTCAAAACTATCTAGTCTGTGAGCTGCTCTTTGCTGATGCTGCTGCCCTTGTTGGCCACACAGAAGCAGCTCTGCAGCATCTAACATCCTGCTTTGCAACAGCTGCAGAGCTGTTTGGGCTGGAAGTCAACCTGAAGAAAATGGAAGTTCTCTACCAGCCTGCACCACAGGACGAACACCAGCATTCCCGCATTGCCGTAGGCAAATATGTGCTTAAGTCCATTCAGTAGTTCACCTACCTGGGAAGCATCATCTCCTCAGATGCCAAGTTTGACAAAGAGATCGATCACAGATTAGCAAAGGCATATGGTGCATTTGGAAGACTTTACAAAAGTCTGGAGTAACAAACACCTGAGGTGAAGCACAAAAATCAGTGTGTATAGAGCCATTGTACTGTCTTTTCTCCTTTACGGGTCTGAAACATGGGTCACCTATCGCCAACCTATCTGGCTTTTCCTGATCCCCACCTCTGCAACACCTAAGAATTTCCTCTGGTCCCCCTTGTGTAACACCAACTGTGGGATCAATCTAAATGCACTTAACGTTCCTATGAAGATTTATACTACTTTTATCCCCAACAGGAGAGCACCTTTCCACCTTCAATGCCACCACCACAGACACCTTATCTGAAACCAGACTCTCAGAATGATAGCAATTCTGGAGGCCAAAAGTGTATAAAAGCAAAAAACAACTTTATTTGCAGAAGTTAAACATAAAACAGCAGATTATTTATATATAACATTTAAAATACCACACTCTGTATTCTCAAGCTAAATCAGTCCCCTACCAATCACTCAACTCAAACTCATTTCTCTCACTCCAGCTGTAGTCTAACTCAAACACATTCTTTTACTGCAGTCTTCTCAAAGCCCGGGATAAAAACTACTCTTTGCTCCAACTGAATGTCCAACTGTCATTCACCAACTGTATCATGGAAATCTCCTCAAATGTTCCACCAATAAGCATTCACTTCAACGCTCATTCTCCCCCCTTCCAACAGCTACAGTATTTACCACTTACACAATAAATCAAGCAACATTTTTACATACAAACCCATGACAACACAGCCACAACCAGCAAATCAGTAGTATGTCAACATGTACATTTCATTAGGCCCATTCTAGGTAGCACCAAAAATTGGATTTAGGCCACTGAAATTAACTTTTCCAAGTTCTTCTGCTTTCAAGAGCAGGGGACTGACAAAACAACAACACCCCCCCCCCAAAAAAACAACAAAACACCAGAGCCCAGTAGATACAACAATAGCAGAAGAGACGTACTCATCAAGATGTAATGATCAGTTCTTCTTCGTGGTCTGTGAATGCACACAATGGTTTAATCCTGAGCCTGCGCAGAGCACTTCGGAAACTTCTAGCACCTCATTATAAACTTTGGGGCGGTAGGACCACCCCCCTCAACCCTGGTGCATATAAGCCCATCCCTCTCACCAAGTGCCCAGTGCCTTTTTTTTCTACCATGTGGAAAGCACTGAAGGAACTTCTATTAGCCTCATTGTTCTCATTTTTTGACTCCATTTTGACTTTTTCTGACTTTGGACTGGACTTTGACTTCTCTTTTGCTTATCCCTTGGATTTGGTTCTCAGATTGGATTGATTTACAGCTTTGACCTTGGATTCTACTGACACTATGCTTATCTCTTCGTCAGATTTGACTACAGGACTGTGTTCTGCCTTCTGACCTTGGATTGAACGGTACTGTGAAATATATTCCCTCTAAGCATGTCTGGGGCTGGTTTCTTTAAATCCTGCTCCCAGTGCTCGGCCAAAATGACTGAGTCTTATGGCCATTCCAAGTGCCTGTTTTGTCTCAGGGAAACCCATGATGTTGCCTCCTGCAGGCATTGCAAGGCCTTCACCCCACAGGCTAGGAAAAAATGGAGATAAAAGGCTTAAGGCCCAGTTGTATGAGAAGGCCCTATTGGTTTCTGCTTCAGGGAAGGGTTCGACTTTGGCACTCTCCCCTGAAACGTGTAAGGGCCCAGCCAGAAAAGGTTCTGCCTCAGTACCGGTGAAGGCCCTGGTGTCTGTCCCGATGGTGACCAGAGCGAGGGATAATGGTGCAGGCCGATATGGCCCTGATGATCCCAATCTTCAAACTGGGGGTGGAGAGTGAGTGCCTGGCCCTCCTCCTCCTCCCTAGGAACACCTGGCCTTTGAGTGCCTTTAAAGCCAGCTCCAGCCAGACCACCGGCAGCAGCAGCAGCAGCAGCAGCAGCAGTGTGGCTTCAAACTGGGGGTGAGAGTGAGTGCTTGGCCCTCCTCCTCCTCCCTAGGAACACCTGGCCTTTGAGTGCCTTTAAAGCCAGCTCCAGCCAGACCACCGGCAGCAGCAGCAGCAGTGTGGCTTCAAACTGGGGGTGAGAGTGAGTGCTTGGCCCTCCTCCTCCTCCCTAGGAACACCTGGCCTTTGAGTGCCTTTAAAGCCAGCTCCAGCCAGACCACCGGCAGCAGCAGCAGCAGTGTGGCTTCAAACTGGGGGTGGAGAGTGAGTGCTTGGCCCTCCTCCTCCTCCCTAGGAACACCTGGCCTTTGAATGCCTTTAAAGCCAGCTCCAGCCAGACCACCGGCAGCAGCAGCAGCAGCGTGGCTTCAAACTGGGGGCGGAGAGTGAGTGCTCCTCCGTCTTACCTGAGGCCGGGAAGGAGGTGGGGCAGCCATTGGAGTAGTGTTGGGGAATGGGAGATATGGCTGGAACAGAGCGAACAAATGTTGCAAGAGAAGACGGGATCGCTGTTTGAAAGCTATCCCATCTTCAGTTCCCTCTGTTTCCCAGAATGGCTTGGAGAGCAGACCAACAGAAACTCAGTCTGCTCCTCTGCAATGCCAGGTCGGTGAGGAGTAAGACTCATATCATCCAGGATCTTCTCTTGGATGAGGACGCCGACCTGGCTTGCTTCACGGAGACCTGGCTGGGAGAGGATAGCGCTGTCACATGGGTGCAGGCCCTCCCAGCTGGGTACTCTGTTAGCGAGCAGGTGAGAGGAAGTGGGCGGGGTGGTGGTGGAGTGGCTCTAGTCCATAAGAACCACCTGACCTTAGCCAGGATACCTGTCCAGAACACAGCCCACTGCGAGTGTATATACCTAAGCCTGAAGACCAGGGACAGCTTGGGGATTCTGCTAGTCTACCGGCCACCCCGTTGTCTAGCAGACTCCCTAACTGAGCTGACACAGCTGGTCTCAGAGCTGCTGCTGGAGTCCCCCAGACTTTTGGTTTTGGGGGACTTCAACATCCTGCTCGAGACCAGCTTAACAGGTGCGGCTCGGGAGTTCATGGAGACCATGACAAACATGGGCCTATCCCAATTGGTCAACAGGCCCACGCATTGTGCAGGTCATATACTCAATGCGGTCTTTAGCTCGGATCAGGCATATCCGTGGGCGGAGGTAATCAGTACCTCTGCTTTGTCATGGACGTATCATTTCCTGGTCAAGATGGAACTTAGAGCCTACATCTGCCCCACCGGGGGTGGTGGACCCATTAAAATGGTCCACCCTTGAAGGCTAATGGAACCTATGGGTTTCCAGAAAGCCTTAGAGGGTTTAATGGTTGGAAATGCCGGTGATCCTGTCGATGCTCTGGTTAATACGTGGAACACCGACCTTACCAGAGCTATCAACACGATTGCGTCCTTGCCAACCCGCTTCTAACCGCAGACCATGGTATGCACCTGAGCTTAGGGAAATGAAGTGGTTTGGACAACGACTAGAGTGCAGGTGGCGGAAGACTCGACTCTTATCTGACAGAACTCGCCATAGGAACTTTCTTTGGTCCTATCGGGAGGCAATGCGTGCAGCGCAAAGATCCTTCTCCTCTGCACGTATTGCGTCTGCAGAGTCCCATCCAGCAGAGCTGTTTAGGCTGGTGAGGGAGCTGGTGCAGGTGTCCCCTGCGCCAAATCCCCTGCTTAACCCAATGACTGCCTGCTGTGATGCATTTAATAACTTCTTTGCAGATAAAATCTCTCAGATAAGAGCCGACCTAGATGCCACTATTGTAACAGAAACAATGGACGAGGTGTCCAGTGACTCCGCTGATGTAATTATACTGGATCAGCTGCAATCTGTGAGTACCGATGATGTGGACAAGCTCCTTGGTAGTGTGAGGAAAACAACCTGCCCCCTCGACCCTTGCCCATCTTGGCTGGCCGTCCAGGGAGGAGATGTATTGCGGCAGTTCCTTGTGAGCATCATCAATGCATCCTTCAGGGAAGGATATATTCCATCATGTCTAAAGGAGGTGGCCTATTTTGAAAAAAACCTTCCCTGGACCCCCTGGCTATGAATAATTATAGGCCAGTCTCTTTATTACCATTTTTGAGCAAGGTGATCGAGAGAGCGGTTGCTCTTCAACTCCAAGCTGTCTTGGATGAAACTGATTACCTAGCCCCATTTCAAACTGGCTTTAGGACAGGCTTTGGGGTTGAGACTGCTGTGGTTGCTTTGACTGATGATCTGCGTCTGAGCATCGACAGGGGTAGTGTGACCCTGTTGGTGCTCCTAGACCTCTCAGCGGCTTTTGATACGATAGATCACAGCATTCTTCTGGATCGCCTGAGGGAGTTAGGCATCGGAGGCACTGCTTTGCAGTGGTTCCGGTCCTTCCTCTCAGGCAGGACCCAGAGAGTGCTGCTCAGGGACAGTAGCTCCAGTAAAAGGGAGCTTACCTGTGGAGTACCACAGGGTGGTATTCTGTCCCCGATGTTATTTAACATCTATATGAAGCTGCTGGGTAAGATTATCCGGAGTTATGGAGCTGGGTGTTATCAGTACGCTGATGACACTCAGATCTATTTCTCCGTATCTCGTTCGTCGGTCTCGAATTCTGACGGCATCTCTTCTCTCAATGAATGTCTTCGGGCAGTAATGGGCTGGATGAGGAAAAACAGATTGAGACTGAATCCGGACAAGATGGAGGTGCTCACGGTAGCGGCCCCAAAACCAAGAATCAGGTTGCAATCTCCAGTCCTGGATGGGGTCACACTCTCCTCCAGTGACTGTGTTCGCAGTCTAGGGGTGCTCCTTGACTCGTCGCTCCTGATGACAAACCAGGTAAATGCGACAGTCAGGAGCACTTGTTATCAGCTTCGGCTGGTATGCCAGCTGTGCCCTTTTCTGGAAGTAAGGGATCTTGAGACTGTTGTGCACGCGCTGGTAACCTCACGTCTTGATTTCTGTAATGCACTCTACATGGGGCTATCCTTGTGCTTAGTTTGGAAATTAGAGCTGGTACAACATATGGCAGCCAGGCTAGTTTCTGGAACATCTAGGAGGGACCACATTACTCCGGTTCTGAGGTCCCTCCACTGGCTGCCTATAAGCTTCTGGGCCCAATACAAGGTGTTGGTTATCACCTTTAAAGCCCTAAATGGCTTGGGCCCAAGCTATCTCAGGGACAGCCTTCTCCCTTATAATCCTCCCTGTGCTCTCTGGTCCTCTGGGAGGAATTTGTTGCAGCAACAAAGACCTAGGCTGGCGACCACCTCCCAGAGGGCTTTCTCGGCTGTCACCCCCAAATTGTGGAATGGCCTGCCGGATGAGATCCACCTATTGACATCATTAGACAGCTTTAAAAAGGCTGTCAAGACAGTTCTCTTCAGGGGGTGGCAAGGGCATCGGAACGAGGTTGGTTTGTCAGGAGCTCCTGAGAACCAACGGTTAAAACGTGGGAAAGCTACCTGATAGAGTGAAGACCTCGGGTGGCACATCTTGTCCCTGTTAAGGGACAAGTGGAGGAGACGACAGAAGACCAGTTTTCCAGGTTAGTGGAGAAAAACCAACACGGATAACCTGAGAGGTCTAAACGCCATATCCCACCCAAGTTTGAAACCGCCGCTTGCGGTGAGAGCGACGCCACCACTTTTAAAAGTTAGCGTCAAACTATAGAGGTGGAAAAAGCGGCTCTTTGTTCTTTCATTTAAGATTCCTTACGTTTAAGTCTGCATTTCTACGAAGAAATTTCTAAATATTTCAAGTAAAGTCTTAACTCGAAAACAGAGGAACGGAAGTAAGAGACGGCTTGAAGGAAAGTACGACCTTAAGACTTAAAGTTACCATGACAACAGGAGGTGCAGAAAGAGCAAGAAAAGTCGAAGCAAGGGAGGGGCATGTCGTGGAAGTAAACAGAGAGGGAACGGAGAAACGAAGTCAAAAAACACAGAGTCTAGGAGAAGAGTAAAATAAATGCTGAAAGGACTATAGGATTAATACGGAAAGATGGAAACTATCTATGGATAGGAGGAAGAATAACGTCGGGGAAATAAGGGACAGCACAGTAAAGCTTGCACTATCTTGCTTACAGCCGAAAGTGGGGTAGAGGAAGCGTCGAACCCAAAGTCCCCCACCAAACAACTAAATCCTGCTTTCTTGGAAACCTGTCAACAATAGCGCCAACAGCTAATAGTATTAATAATGCTGCGGAGATCACATTAAAGTAGACAACAAACAGGCAACAAACATACATAAATTTGCCTCCCAAAGGGGTAAGGAACTTTGAACTTTGAAATAACAAAACCCTAGAAGGAGGACAAGAAAATTTAAAGCAACCTAATAAATGTGAAGGAAACAAGAACTGGGTTCAGAAAAACGAAGCGGAGAGAAGCTGGGAGGAGAGAAAGAGGCAAGGAGGGGAAGATATAGAAAGGAATATTTGTAAGGACTGGTAATTATGTATATTTAAATTCAAATATGATCTAAAAAATTGTCATATAAAGCATATAAAGACAACAAGAAAATAGAAGAAAGAGGTTGAAAGTGATTTAGAAATAATCTTGAATCAAATTGGTTAAAAATTGATTAGGAATTAATTAATTAGTCCAAGAGGGGAACAAGTTATAAATGTACTTTATAGAAAAAAGGGGAGCTCAAATAATAATGAAATGGAATTCATGTGTAAATGTGTAAATGTGTAATAGCATGTAATATAGGTATGAATAGTACTGATATACGGGGAACTACGTTACGGTGAAATTGGATACAGATTATGAGATTGAATACAGATTTAAAGGGATGAAATAAGCATATGAATAGGTGTAAGCCAAAATTTATATGAAATTGTTGAATTGAAGAAAAAAGCTCATTTGGAGAAAAGAGTTGAAAAGAGTAAAGGGGAAGGGAATTATAAATTGTGTGAACTAGGAGGGGAGGTATTGATTAAGCTAGAAGGGGAAGAAATAGGAGGAAAGGAAAAGAGAAAATAGGATTTGGAAAAAGAAAACAAGTAGAAAATTACATTAAGAAAAATGCCAACATCAAGGAAAACATTGGCCCAAACAAAGTCACAAACTCAAGAGGCAAGGAGAGCTTCTATAGAATTGACTACGAAAGTGGGAGAGACAAATTTAATGATTCTACAAGAATTTAAAAAATTGAGTGCTGATTTGAAGTCAGAGATGAAAGATCTTAAGGGAGAAATAAGAGAGGATTTACAAAAACAACTAGAAAAGTTTGGATCTCAATTAGAATCGGTAACGAAGGATATAAAAAAGATTAGCAAAGATCTTAAGGAATTACAGGAGAAAACAGAAAGATTGGAAAAAAGAACCCAAATACTAGAAAATAAAGCGACAATAGAGGATAATTACAAAACAATACAAGAAATGAATAAGAGAAATAAATGTATTAAAATAAGGGGTCTGTTGGAAATTCAAGGTGAAGATATATCAAAGCGAATAATACCAGCCCTAGCCGATTTTGTTAACTGGGAGCACGAACAGATGGATGTTGAGATTGATAAACTGTTCAGGATAGAATCGTGGATAGCGAGAAAGAATAAACTACCTCGAGATATAGTTATATATTTTGTCAGAGAGAGAGTAAAAGACATAGTAATTCAACAAAGTTTAAGAGAAAACTTGATTATAGAAGGTCAGGAAGTAAAGATTTATAAGGATATACCCCCACAGGTTTTGAAAAGGAATATGGATTCCTAACCCGAGTCCTAAGAGAAAAAAAAATAGGATATAAATGGCATAAATTAGAAGGAATTTTGGTTACATACCAAGCCAAAACATATTTGATTAATTCAACATCTAAGGCAAGAAACTTTCTATCTAATATACATGAACGGCAACTGAGAAACAAAGAAATAGTAATAAAAGGAAGAGAAAAAGAAAGTAAAACAGAGAAGAAAGGAAAGGAAAAAGAGGAAAAACAGGTAAAGGTCCGAGGGGAGAGAGAGGAAGAGATAAAGAGAAAGTCAGAACAAGCAGGAACGTTATCTAAGGAAATAGAGCTAAAGGAAAATAAAGGAAAGTTGAATTTAGAAAGTAATCAAGAAGGTAACTTAAGAGAAGTTGAACAAGAGGTGTTAAGAGGAGGAGAAGGAGAAGAAGAGGAGGAGGTGGAAGGAGAAGAAGAGGAGGAGGAAATCGAAGAGATAGTAGAAACTGGGGAGGAAGAGTCAGGAGAAGTAGAGGAGACAGACGAAGAAGATATATAAATAAGAAGTAAAATACAGAAAATAAGGAGGAGAAAAATATGGAGAAGATAATAAGTTGGAATGTGAGGGGATTGAATAGTCCACAGAAAAGAAAATTAGTATTCCATTACTTGCAAAAACAAAAACCAGATATCGTCTGCTTGCAAGAAACACATGTAAGGGGTCAAGATAAGAGATTGCTGAAAAATAATACTCTAGGGAAAGTATACACAACCAACTATGACAAAAAAAAGAGGAGTGGCGATTTATATAAACAAAAAATATGATTCAAAAGAAATATTTAATGATAACGAAGGTCACTATATAGGTGTGGAAATCACCCTACTTGAGAAAACAAAGTAGAAGTTTTGTTTTCCATTAGAAAACAAAGGGAAGTTTTATAATAAGATATTACAGGAATTGCTGAGGCATGACTATGAAAATCTGATTCTAGCAGGCGACTGGAATGGCGTTCTGAATACAGATTTAGATAGATCAATCAAAAGAAAAAGAAACAAAAAGAAAACACAGGGAAGATTGCCAAAAGAGATGATAGAAATGATGGATCAATTAGCACTTGTGGATATATGGAGACTAAGACATCCATATGAGAAAGATTACACGTATTTTTCAGAACGTCATGGATCTTGGTCTAGACTAGATATGTTTATAATATCAAAAACATTAGCGAAAGATGTAAGCAAGGTAGAAATAAAACAAAAAATAATATCTGATCACAGCTCAGTAATTTTAGAATTGAGAACAAAGAAGATATACAAAAATTGGAAACTTAAAGATACTCTATTGAAGAAAGATGAAATAGTCGAAAAGATAAAAAAGATAGTAAAACAATTCTTCGAAGAAAATCTTGACAAAGGAATAAGCATTGAAAATGTTTGGGATGCGGGAAAGGCAGTTATAAGAGGGCATCTTATGCAACAAGAATTTGAGTACAATAAGATAAGGAGGAGAAGAGAAAAAGAAATCTATGAGAAGATAGAAGAAGGGGAAAAAAGATTGAAAGAAAAACCTGTAGATGAGAAAACGAAAAAGGAGATAATAATCTTAAAAAAACAACTGGAAATGATTATGACTACAGAGATAGCGAACAAATTGAAATTTGCTAAACAAAAATACTTTGAGCATTCAAACAGACCAGGAAAATGGCTGGCTTATAAGTTAAGAAAAGAAAGAGAGAAAAAACTGATAACGGAGATAAGATCGGGTGAGACAACTTATACAAAGCAAAAGGATATAATTAGAGTTTTTCAAGAATACTATGAGAAGCTATGTGGTAAACATAAAGAGACAGATGAGCTTAATAAGGAAATGAAAGCATAATAACGGAAGATCAAAAGATGGAGTTAAATAAAGAAATCTCCAAATTAGAAATAAGGGAGGCAATAAGACGAATGAAGATAGGGAAAGCTCCCGGTCCGGATGGTTTTTCCACTCTATATTATAAAATCTTTGAAGAGGAATTATTAGAACCCCTATATAGACTGCTCAATGAAATAAAGAGCGGAAAATGTCCAGACTCCTGGAGAATGGCTGATATTGCCCTAATACAGAAGGAGGATAAAGATCCTACTCTACCAACAAACTACAGACCCATTTCTTTGTTAAACTTAGACTATAAAATCTTCTCAAGTATTTTAGCAGAAAGGCTGAAAAAAGTTCTAAGAGTCTGGATATATGAGGATCAAAGTGGATTCCTTCCTGGCAGGCAAACAAAAGACAACTTGAGAGTACTTATTGATTTAATAGAATTTTATGAAAAATATAATGATAGAGAACTGCTACTGATCTTTGCTGACGCCGAAAAGGCGTTTGATAATATAAGATGGGAATTTATGAATGAAGTATTAAGAAGAATGAACATGGGAGAGAAATTTTGTGGCTGGATAAGTAAGATATACAACAATCAACAAGCACAAGTAATAATAAACGGAGAAAAAACAAAGCCATTTAAAATCTGGAGGGGGACACGCCAGGGTTGCCCACTATCGCCGTTATTATTTATTACTATATTAGAGATATTAAATAGGAAAATAAGATTAGATCCTCCAATTAAAGGGTGGAAATTTCAGGGACAAGAATACAAATATAAGGCCTTTGCCGACGATTTAGTGTTTATCTTAGAAAATCCAAAAGAAAGTATTGAGAAACTTTTGGGGACAGTGGAAGAATTTGGGAAATGGGCAGGCCTAAAGATAAACAAAGAAAAAACGATGATGGTCACAAAGAACATACGGAAAATGGAGGGAGCAATATTAGAAAAAATAACAGGCTTTAAAATAGTGAAAAAAACCAAATACCTAGGAATAATACTTTCTAATAAAAATTCAGAGTTATTTGAAAACAACTATGTGAAATGCTGGAATAAAATAAAAGAGGACCTGAAGAGATGGGAGAAATTAGAACTATCGCTAATGGGGAGAATATCAGCGTTCAAGATGAACATACTTCCGAAGATGATATATCTTTTTATGAACATTCCAATCATAATCAATGATAAGGTTTTCAAACCTTGGAAGAAAGACATAGCAAGATTTATTTGGCAGGGCAAAAAACCCAGGATCAAGTATAAAATACAAACAGACATAAGGGAAAGAGGAGGTTTTGCCCTACCAGACCTACAAATTTATTATCATGCGAGCGCATTATCTTGGATAACAGAATGGGTAACATTAGAGAAAAAAAGACTGCTGACTCTAGAAGGCTTTAACGCAAGGTTTGGATGGCACGCCTACTTATGGCATAACAAGACAAAGGTCCACGGAGAATTCAGACACCATTATTTAAGAAGAGCTTTGCTAGGGATCTGGATGAAATATAAAAGGAAAATATGGCTTAAAGTGCCCCTGTGGCTCTCAAACCATGAGGCATATTTCAAAAGAGAAGACATATATAAAGGGAAGTGGTTAACATATAGAGAGATACTTAAAAAAGAAGGAAATAAATTAGTAATGAAAACCCAAGAAGTGTTACGGGAGGAGAATATAGAATGCCATTGGTTTCTTTATAGACAGCTATTAGAAAAATTCAAGATTGATAAAAAATTAGAGGGAATAGAGGAGAATAACACAGAGTTTGATAAGGTGCTCCAAGGAGGTGGGAAAAAGATACTGTCTAAAATATATAGAGTATTATTAAACCTAAGCCAAGAACAGGAAGTTATTAAACCGTATATGATATCATGGGCGAGGGACTTGGGTTATGAAATAGCATTAGAGCAATGGGAAAACCTTTGGGGTAAAAACCTATCCTTTACCAGAAGTAGTAACATTAAGGAAAATATATACAAAATGATGACAAGGTGGTATCTAACACCTGTAAGAATAGCGAAGATCTATAAGAACATGTCGGACCAGTGTTGGAAATGCCAGAAGGCTTCGGGAACTCACTACCACATTTGGTGGAAATGTGAAAAAGCTGTAAGATACTGGGGGAAAATCCATAAAACAATCACGAAACTGTTAGATACTGATTACCCAAAAGATCCAGAGATTTATCTATTAAATATGTTTGAAAAGATAGACCAACATGTACGAAAAAAGTATTGGAAGGTGTTGTCCTATATGATGATAGCTGCAAGAATAATTTATGCAAAATATTGGAAAAAACAAGAATTGCCGACTTTAGAGGAATGGGCGCTGAAACTTTTTGACATGTATGAAATGGAAAGACTAACTGTTTTAATAGATGAAAATAAAACAATAAAAGATCTAAAGACATGGGAAATATTAAACCCAATATGGGAAGGTAAATGGGGAAAGGAAGCCAGAGTAAAAATAGATATTGATTAAATGGTGGATAATGAGGTTGTAAACTAAATATGAAGAATATTGATATATATATAGATAGTTAGATATATATAGATGAATATATATATATATATATATATTATAAAGAAGGTTGTGGTGTATATATACCTGTAGAGGGATAAATATATGAGTATGTATATGATGGAAGTTAAATTATATACAGAGATAATTAGAAAAAAGGGGAAATAAGAAAATACAGAAAGCAGATAAATAAGAAAGGAAATAATAATAAAAAATAAGGGGGAAAATAAGATGGGAAAAAGCAAAATGGAGAGCAAAGAGCTAAAGGAAGTAGTGTGTATGAATTCTGAGTGGAGTTTAGGGAGTATGAGGCAGAAGAAATGTATATGAGAAAGAGAAACAGAAGAAATGTATACAGGAAAGAGAAAATAAGAAGAATAGACTTGCCCTGATATATGGTGATGTAATGGATGTAATGTAATGGATATATGCCAGAGAAATATTTGTAATGTTGTGTGATGTGTTATTTTATGTTTGAAATTGGAATAAAAATAATTAAAAAAAAAAAAGACAGTTCTCTTCAGGCAGGCTTTTCTGGAATAGCTAACCCCGGCCTCAGGAACCCCCTCTGGAGGTTGCTTCTGGACCTCCAAACTGATGGTGCTTGCTCGAAAGGGTTTTTAATAAATTGTATTATATACTGATTTTAATTTGTATTAATTTAATAATTTTTTAAGGGGGAGAACGGGTTTTGAGTTTTTTTACTGTGTACTGTTTTATTGTTGTAAGCCACCCCGATTGCTCGCAGAGGGGCGAGATATAAATAAATTTTATTATTATTATTATTATTATTATTATTAAGACTTTGGCAGACCAGAGACAGTTGGTATTGGGAGTACCAGTATAGGAGTCTTCCAAGATGGTGTCAAAACTGAAAGACCCTCCAGCCAAAAAGACCAAGGCTGCTGGAAGGAAGGAATCCCCTAAGAGGTGTGGGTCTCAGGAGCACAAGAAAGCCAAGCATACTGAACACCAGTCTTGCAACCCAAAACCAAAGAGATCGAGAGGTGAACCCAAGAGAGGCTCCTGGTATCACCCCTGGCGAAGCGGCATCTCTCAATACCATCACCAGACTGACACAGGGAAGCAGAATCCATTTATGCAGTGGAAAAGATGATGGATGACTCCTCCATCAGTGTCCGTATCATCAGGATATTGAGGTCCAGGTCACCGTTGGATGTTGGTGCCATAGCACAATGTCAGTCATGATCCTGATCCCGATTTCGATCCTGGCCCCACTCTCAGTCTGTTCACCATTCTAAGTCTTCCTCTGCTTCTCAGTCCTGCTTGGGTTCTCAATGTTGGTCGCAATCCCGATCCCGATCCTGAGTCCAATCTCGGTCTCGGTCAGAGGATCGTTGTGCTTCAAGATCCCGCTCTCGATCAATGTTGGTCCATTGTTTGCTGTTGATGCAGTGGTCCCATTCTTGGTCATCCCATTGATCACCAAATCCAGATGTTCCAGACAGGCAGAAAACACCATTGCCTAGGCCACCTTCTACGTCTCTGATACTGGTACATCCCAGATCACTGACACTATGACCGTCAAAGGATAGGTCCCACTTTGCTTTGTGGTCCTGCACACCTAGACTGTACTGATGCTCATCACAATCTCCATCTAGTAGCTCCCAGTCCTCAGACAATGAGCTGTTATGTTACAAGGAGGACTGGTGGGACTGGTACGATCGGTACCAATACGACCCTCTACCACCAAGAGGCTTCTACTCCAATCAGTACTACTGGTCCCTGGTACCATATTCCAGATGGTTTCCAGATGGCTTCCTCAATTCTGGAAAGAAGATCAGGACTCTTGGCGATGGCATCACTCCTCGGAAGGACTTCACAAGCCTAGCTGGTCTGCAGCTATGGAGTTGCCTAAGAAACATAAGTCCCCTCAGAGGAAGGCGCCCAAATGCCCCTCTCATCAGTCATCCTCGCCTAGACCAGCAGATAACTAGAGACTCACCCACCCCTGTTCCAGAAGGACAGCCCAAGCCTCTGCTGACACCAATTACCCATACTCCAGACCGAAAGTCAAATGAGTTATATGGTGACACCCCTATGCCCAGGTCATGTCCCCACGGTAAAGGTGTGGTGCTGGAGCCAGCTTCACTGACAGACAACATCCACTCCTTCTCTGAAATCGTTAACAGGATGGTGGCATCCTTGGATCTTCCTACCTCAGTTCCAGATGTGCACATAGATGACCCAGTCTTCCATGACCTGCAACAGCAAGCTCCTCCACTGCCTTACATCCCATTCTCTATGTTTTTGACACAGGTTGCCAAGGCAGACTGGAGTACTCCATCCTCTGTCTCTCACTGTCATCTAAAAGACTAGAACCCCTCTACAGGGTCTCGGATGAGGCAGTTCCCTGGCTATCTTCCCACTCAAAACCAAATTTCATCATTGTGGATGCAGAGCAGATGCACACTTCACACAAAATCTACTCTTTGTCTACGGAACTAGAGGGCAACTGAGTGAAGAAACTCAGGGAGAAGCAGAAAAGAAGAAAAGAAAAGCTGATGAAGGGGGTAGTGAAGAATAGAAAGAAATGGTTTAAAAGAGGAGAAAGGAAAAAAGCAAGCAATTAACAATAGATATATAGAAGTGGACATAAGGGGAACATAAAAGCGGAATAATTAAAAGAAAAAAATAGAAAAAGAACTTTCAGCGTGGAGAGGGCTAAAGAGATCAGTACTTAAAGAGACAGCGTAAACAGTATCTAAGTAAAGGAGGACTTGGAAAGTGTAAGCGGAATAACTGGAAGAAAAAAAAGAGGTGTGTAGGTAAAGAAAGAAGGATACTAAGATTAAGATAAAAAAATAAAGAAAAGGGAAATAAGGAAAATAAAGAGAACGAAGAGAAAGGTCTTATGTGACAAACATTCAAAGAGCTGCTGAGAAGCATCCGGGTTAAAGGAGGAGAGGCAATCCTGCGAAAGAAACAGGATAGAACGAACAGCAGTGAAGT
The DNA here is from genome assembly GCA_030847615.1 of Gambelia wislizenii. Taxonomy (NCBI): domain Eukaryota; kingdom Metazoa; phylum Chordata; class Lepidosauria; order Squamata; family Crotaphytidae; genus Gambelia; species Gambelia wislizenii. The sequence goes on from JAUMIR010000001.1 coordinate 103,511,460, forward strand.
TTAAAAAAAAAAACAGTAAAGGAACAATATTAAGGAGTATTAAAACCAAGATAAATTAAAGGAAAGAAAAGAAAAGAAAAAATATATAAAAGAAAAGGAAAAAACAATGAACAGAGAGGTTAGTTTTAAAGGACCAGTGTGAAGTGAAGTGCTATAAAGGAGAGGCGGTAAATTAAATGAGGAAGAAGCAGGAGGGAGCATATGGTGAATACGCTTAGAAAAAGTTGAAAAGAGAGTCTTCAAGGAGTATAAAATTTGTGGCCAAGACAATTATCAGAAAATACAAGAAAAGAAAGGAAAAAGCAACAGAGAAAATACTAGAGAAGCCAAAACGGAAGTAATAAGGAGTGGGAATCTAAGGAGTTGAATAAGGGACATAGTAGAATCAGAAGATAAGCGGAGAAGAAGGATCTAAGAGGGTGAAGAAGAGAAGAAAAAAAGAGGAAGAGAAGAGAAGACAAGGGGAAAGAAGCAAAAGGGGCTAAAAATTATAGGGAAGATATAATGGTACAATTTGTATAGTTGTATAATTGTATAATTTATATAACCGTATAAAAAGGAAAATTTGGGTTTTTTACGACAGTAAAAGTAAAATAAGAAAGAGAGGGAAAAGAACAATACAATATTGGGAAAAAATAAGAATAAAAAAAAACAAATAAGAAAAAAATTCATAAGAGAAAAGGAGGGGTGGAAAATATATATTATAAAATATTGGAAAGTGTTACGGTTAAAAGAAAGTAAAGGTCAATGAACAATGAGAAATAAAAGACTGGTTTGGAAAAGGGGACCTGATATCTAATTTGCAGGAGATAGAGATTGTGGTCAAAGCTGTGAGGAATTAGTGAACTTATTATTTGGTTAATGGGAGAAGGGGGAAAAAGAGAGAGAGATATAATACCAAATAAGTGGATTTGTGGGATACAGCACATATCAATACGAAAAGAAGAAGACTGAGGAGTTAATACGAATAAAAATCAAATAAAAAGACTAAACAATTATAAGATATAAAGATACAGTGGATTAAGGGAGTATGCCAATTACGAGAAAAAATTTAGCACAGGCACAATTTCAAACACAGTCAATAAGGAGATCATCTATAGATATGGCAACAAAATTAGTAGACACAAATCAAATGTTAGTAAATGAATTTTAAAAAATTGAGTAAAGAATTAAAAACAGAGATGAAAGACTTAAAGGGAGACATAAGATTAGACTTACAAAAGCAATTGGATAAATTTGGTTCTCAATTGGAAGCGGCTACAAAAGATATAATAAAAATAAGTAATGAACTACAATAATTAAAAGTTAAAACTGGAAATCTAGAAACAAGAACTAAACAGCTGGAAAAACAAGCAGAACAAGAAAATTACAAGAGAATAATACAAGAAACTAGAAGGAGAGCGAAGTGTATGAAAATAAGAGGGTTATCAGAACAACGAAGCGAAGATTTAGCGACAAGAATTATTCCTGTTTTAGCGGAGTATATTGGGTGGACACCAGAACAACTTGATGTGGAGGTGGACAAACTTTATAGAATTGATTCCTGGATAGCGAGGAAGAAAAAGCTTCCAAGGGATATAGTAATATATTTCTTGAGGGAAAGAGTTAAAGACATAGTCATACAAAAAAGTTATAAACAAAGCTTAATCATAGAGGGAGAAGAAGTCAAGATATTTAGGGATATACCGCTCCAAGTACTAAAAAAGAGGAGGGAATATATTTTTTTGACCCAAGTACTCAGGAAAAAAGAGATCCAATATAAGTGGAATAAAATTGAGGGAATAACTTTCACTTACAATACAAGATGGTGGTGATAAATACTACAATCAAAGCAAAGGAATTTTTAACAAAACTACAAAGAGAGCAGACAGACATTATAGAAGTTAAAAAGAGAAAGACAAGTGATAATTTCCAGGAACAACAAATAATACTAAAAAATAATCAAGGGGATAAAGTAGAGGAAGAAAATATACAAAGATTGGATAGTGAATTGGAGGGAGCAGGTCAGGAAATAGAGAGGGAGATACTTAGAAGTGTAATAGAAAGTGAGGAAGAAGAGGGTGAAGAAGGAGAACCAGGATCAGAAGTAGAGAGTAACAAAGAGGACAACATAGTAAATTCAGAGGAGGAAACTAGTGGATAAGGTATAAATATAACAAGAATACAAGTAAAACAATTATGATAGAGAAAATACTAATGTGGAATGTTAGGGGGTTAAACAATCCAGGTAAAAGGACAAAAGTATTTCATTACCTTGATAAACATAGAATTGATGTTGCGTGTTTACGGAGACACACATTAGAAATCAGGACAGAAAATTGTTGAAAAATATGAAAAGGGGAGAGTTATATATAACAAACTATGAAAAGAAAAAGAGAGATGTTGTAATTTATGCAAATAAAAGACATAAATCAAAAGAAATATTCAATGATGAAAATGGATATTTTATTGGGGTAGAAATAATCATGGATGGAAAGAAAATATTGATGGTAGGAATATACACACCCCAAGAAAATAAAAGAAACTTTTTTGAAAGTTTACTCCATAAGATCCAGGAGTATGATTATACAGACTATTATTTTAGTGGGAGATTGGAATGGAGTGTTAAATTCCAGTATAGATAGATCATCTACTTTAAATCTCCGAAAGACTAAACAAGCAAATCTACCAAAGACAGTAGGGGAAATTATGGAGCAGTTGGTAGTAGGAGATATATGGTGACATGTACATAAATCGGAGAAAGATTACACATTCTACTCTGACCGACATAAGTGCTGGTCAAGAATTGATATATTTTTAGTATCCAAAACACTATATAGAGAAATAAAGAAAATAGAAATATGTCAGAAAATAATATCAGATCACTGCCCTGTAATAATGGAACTGGGTCATTACAAGAAACAGAATAATTGGAGATTGAATGATGTACAGTTGCCCCTCCACATTCACGAACTCAGCATTCGCAGTTTTGATTTTTCGCGGTTTTGGGAGCCCCCCCGGGCCCCCCCAAACCGCGACAAGGAGCCCCATGGTCGCTATGGCAGGGGAGGGGGGCAAACAATATTCACGGATTTTTCACATTCGCGGGGGTCCGTGCACAGAATTGGCATGGTAAAAATTGTGTCCTCTTATATCCCTTGAACTTGACAAAGCCTTGATGGAATCTGGTGGGTTCTGCCTGGAAGCTGATCAGATCAGAGATGTGGTCAATGGGGTGAATCTAATATTCATCCTGCTGAGGGGAGATATAATGAAATGAGTGGGACTTTGTCATTACAAATAAGTCTCATTAATTTTTGTAGGTCTAGTATTTTTTTGATACAGAATTACAGGTTGGACTAACACTGGATTAACAATACTGTAAATTGGACTAACCTGGACCAACACTGATGCAATGCAAAGCCCCAGCAGTTACTTTTTAGAAAGAAATGGTTAGAATTTAGATTCAGAAAGGATAATTACCACTACACTTTTTTAAAGGCCACAGTTCAAAGTGCTGGTCATGACTTATAAAGCATAGGTCCAGGTTATTTAAAATATCATATTCTCATATAAGTACCTGTCCATTTTTTGAGATCTTTTGGGGAAGCCTTTCTCTCTGTCCTGCCACCCTCACAGGTGTGACTGGGAGAGGGTTTTCTTCTTGGCTCCTCCCAGGATCCAGAATTCCCTTCTTTTACCCTAAATGCTCAGAGGTCATGAAGACCCTCAAAATATCAACATTAATTTGGAGAATTAATGTACTCAGCTTAGCAGTGTAAGAGGGGGCAATGACAGGACCTTTTGGCCTATATATACTGGTAATAGTGAGGAGATATAAGCTAGGTAGTATAACAAATGATCTTTGAGAAAAACAATACTAAGAACACTCATACACATATTCAGGCATCAAGCATTCATGCAAGACTAGCGAATAAAGTGGGAAGATATGAGATAAAGGAATAGTTAACAACACTTTTTCCTGAAGAGATGAAGTCACAGAAGAAACCAGCAGAGTGGGGGGTCCCGATCAGGAATGGCTGCACAGACAGACATAGTGTCCACAGGAAGGAGATCCATAAGTGCTTGAGTGGAGTTTTGGAAGGTTTTTTTTAGTCAATATTTGCCTTCTGGGGATGGGATTTAGAGTGGAAGACAATATTTCTCGGTGTTGCTCAGAGAACAACAAAGGCATTCTGGATATGTTAATGGCATCTTAATGTGTGAATACTTGGCGAATGAAAGGGAGGAAGCAACTTGCTTTCTTTGGTAAGGGTAAACTAATGAAGATTATTTATAGTTTTGCATTTGCCAGCCTTGGCAGATGGGATTAGCCAGGTGTACGTGCCTTCAGTTGCCTTGCAAATTAACATTTCATTAGGATTTAGATAGTTTCTCCCTAAGTGCATACCTGACTAAGCAATGCTTGTCTTTGGGATTCCTAGTTGGGGAATTTTCCAGGTTTTAGTTAATGGCCACACTGTGTGGAAGGCCACGTGTTTACCTAATTATTAAATATTGCCAATTATTAATATAGATATGAGGATGGGGGTGTCAGGGTAGTTTTGCAAGGTGTTTAGCATTCTCTGACAAAGAGTGCTGATGCCTCACCAAACTACAAATCCCATGATTCCATAGGAAGGAGCCATGCAAATAATCCAGTTTCAACCTTGATTATTTCTCTAGGGTGGATGCCCCCTTAAGTGTGGAAAGCCTGGGCTTTGTTCCTTCTCTCCAGTGCACATAAAACATATGGTCTGAGTCAGGCACTCTGCATACAGACAAACATTTGAGTGAATTATTGATTAACTGATTGACTGCATTTATCCATCAACTTTCAGCTCACCAGGATCCCCTAGGCAATATACAACAGATAAAAACATGTGAAGTTTTAAACACACAAGCAGAAAGCATTTAAAAATAGGCTAAAATGAGTTCTCAAAAACAGATTTAAAAACTACAGTTCAAATAGCTAGACCATTCACATTTGGTTTTAAGGACCATGCAAAAAGTCATTTGTAGGTGAAAACCAGCACCTTTAATTGAGCTCAGAAGTAAATTGTGGGCCAAGGCAGTTCTTGCAAACCTAGTGATATTTGGCCTTTGTAGTGTGCTAGTGCTGCTGGGTGAGTAAATGAATGACTCAGTGATAAGCCTACAGGCAAGGGTGATAAAGGCTATCAAAACATCATAATCGAAAATATGGTGACTGGACCTCCACATATTTGTGCTTAGCTCATGGAACAGAGAAAGGAAATAGATATGTCACATTTTTTAACACAAGTTATTTTCTTGCTTCTAGTGATGGCTGAAATCTTTATAATGGAACTAACAGGAACAGAAGAAGATTTACAGCTCTCTCTTTTACTTTCTGTCTTACCAGTTCCCATATTTAGGAACGGAATGTTCCCACATGAGCCAACTGAAGAGACAATAAATAGATAAATAAAAACATTGACACAGTTTATAATTGGTGTTAAAGATATCATTCACCAGACAGAAATGAATCAGTGTTCTCCTTCACTTCACTGGAGTTTATAGAGGAAAACTTCAGAGGACTGTTCATAAAATTATTTCCAACCAGACAGATGGCTAGCTAACAGCCCAGATGACTGTCCATGATTCATCAATGGGAGCTAATGACACAGAATGATCATCTGGTTGCTGGGGATCTCTCTCTCTTAGTTTTGGAATGAGATACCTATCAGAACTCAGGAGAGGAGAACTCATCTTAAACAGAGAGTGAAGTCAACAATGGCAGTGTTAAAACTGGAAGAGACAAAGAGCAATGAGCTGGTTTTCCCACTACAGTTGCTAGAAACTTTATGGCTGAGGATGGGGTTACTGGACAATAGTATGGGAAGATTAACAAGGTCCAGCATAGGGATGCAAATCAACTTCACAATTATTCATTTACAGAATGAAAAATGGGTTTCTTGACAATTGGGAGCTCCTTTCAAGAATAAGAATAGACAAACAATAATTTTGTCCATTTTTTTTCTGGTATTCAGTGTCCCAAGGTATTTCACAAGAATTATTCCGTGGTGAAAAACATGAATTTTTCTTTTCTTTCTTTTTCTTTTTTTGCACAAAACTGCTTTTTCTTCCAAAAACTGGGTTTCCTGCACAGAAAACACTATTTTCTTGCACAAAAACATGGCTTTTTCTCCATATAATAATTCATATGCAACACTTCAGGATGTTTGAATACAAGGAGAGTACTGTGGAGCGCGATTAGGCATGCTCTCAGCAGAGGTTTAGAGCAATTTCTCCCTCATCCCAATATAGTTTTCAGATGGCCAGAGCTCTACTGAGCTGATGGAGTACATCTGTCTGAAGGGGGGAATAATTTGTTCCTGGGAGACTTGCAGGAGGGGGTGAGAGCCGTATTGGCTGGCTTGGTGGGGGGAAGGGACTAAGCGGATGCTTGTCCCTTGCTAGTGGCAGGTATGGGGGGGGGGGCTAAAGGTCAGTTGGTGTACACCTTGGTACCTCCTTGTGGTGCAAGGATGGACTCTGGAATGGCTTCTTTGGCTTCTAGGGCCTAGAAGGTTGTGAGGGAGTCTGCCCTTGGGCCTAACCTGGGGCATTTGCTCTCTCTTATAGGGTCCTGGGGCTTGGGTGGGAGTGCCTCAGGTTACCTTCCAGTTAAGACCAACTGGGGTGAGCAACTCAAGAATGTTGGATTGCCCTCAGGATCAGGTGTGATGCCCATGGGGGGCTGAGGAGGTGGTCATGGGTTGACACCTGGCTTCAGTTAGACCCACATCAATTTGCTCCCCCCTCCTAGGTTTTCTCCCAGGTACAATTAATTAATTAAGTTATAGGTCAAATAAAGTGGCCTTGTTTAAACCCATCTCTGTGTCTGGCTCATTATTTCTGGGTTGGCCATCAATAATTCATGTGTATCATGTGTATCAGATAATGCTACCTGTTTGCATCTGTACAAATGCAACTGTCCTAATGATTGCACATTCACGTGCCATATGGAGCTTTTTTAAAAATCTGGGAGAAGTCCCGGAGGCTTCCCACATGGAGTTTAAGGTGGATTTGGCTGCCCCCCTTCTGAATGACATGTATTTATGCAAATGTCCATTTGTACAGATCACCTTCCATTCGCATCCCATTAGGATTATTTTCAACATATAGTATAAATAGTCCACCCCAAGTTTTCCCATGGGTGTCTGGGAAAGTTAGAACAGTTGGCCTCTGGCCTTAGACAAAGGGACAACTATACTGCAATAAAGCTTGCATCCTTTAAGTAGCTGGTGAGTCTGCATTTTTTGCTTCCAAAAACTTCAAGCCTGTAAACACAACACTGGTGATGGAAATGATAATGAACCCCAACACAATAGCGAGAAAGAAAACAAATCAGCAAAAACAGAGCCCACTACCAGGCATTTTACTTCCTCTTTCTGCTTACCTCTACAACAACTGAGTAATTTACCTACTTCCAAAGTATTATTATTGTTTTTTGTTTGTTTGTTAGAAAATCTAGCTAACAAATTGAATGAAGACACCATAACAACTGCTCATATGGGTTTTTGAGACCCATTTTTCCAAGATACCACAAACAGAACTTCCCACCAATTAAGACTGTTGTGTAGTTATTTATCTATTTAGCCTAGAAAACTTTCATGTTTCTCCTGCCTAGTCATTTTAGGTACAGCAGCCATTGTCTGCATTGCACGAGCACAGTCCTGCAGGAACAGTGTGCCAGTGACCTTCAATCAGGTAAAGGATATTTTCCTACTTTTTCACATTTCTTCCAAGTTTTGAGGACAGCTTCAACATGTTCCCTGCCTTCCTTGAGTTTTCTGCACATCAGTCTCACTGTACATTGGCATCTAGATGAGTATTGTGGCTTGGATGTTTGGAAAATATTCCATGAGATGAAAGAAAATGACCCCATTACCCAAAGGGTACTGTTACTACATTTTGCTGGTAGCAAAGTACATGAGATTTTCAAAGCATTACCTGATAGTATAGCTGATGATTGCGAAAAAGCATTTACCAAATTCTTTGATGTTGTTTTGTGCCTTCTAGTTGTTTTGGACATATGGCAACCCTAAGGTTAACCTATCCCAGGGTTTTCTTGTCACAATTTGTTTGCCTTTGTTTTTCTTTGAGGCTGAGAGAATATGTAGGTTTCCATGGCTGAGTGGCGATTTGAACCTGGTCTCCAGAGTCATAGTCCAGTGCTCAAACGACTACACCACAAGGCCCCCACCAAATTCTTTAAACCATGCAAAAACACAAAACACAAAACACACACACAGCCCCCCCAACCCATTGACTTTGAACAGTATAGTTTTCACAAAGCATACAAAAAGAGGAAGAGAGTGCTGATGAACATCCCACCCATTTATGCCACCTTTCATGGTCATGTGCAACTAGAAGCATAGATCATGATATCAAGGCATAGATAATTCAATGATATTCTTCAGACAAACTCTGGAGGCACGTTTTATGAGAATCTCAGATGACTAAAATACAGGACACTGCTCAAGCAAATGAAATGCCAGAAAGGCATCCTCAGCTAACAGAACAAGGAAGTCTCTCTACATAGCTCAAAATTGTACATGTACTCAATAAGTATTCAATCAAGAACCAGAGAACACATCCAGAAAGTGGTCTTGACCTGTTTTCCTAAAGCCTAAGAAAATGCTTGTGAAAACATTTCAGATAGGTCTTACCTTCACAGGTGCAAATGCCCTGCCAGAGGCACCATTTGCTACAACTATGGGAAAAGAAACCACTATACAAGGGTCTGTAGCTTACCACAGTTTCCATTGAGTATTCGCCCCAAAGGCCAAAACCAAACAAATTATCTACAAGCTGGTTGTTCAAGGGAAGACAATGTGTATGTTTATAAAGTGTGTTCTACAAAAACAAGTATCCATAAACAGCTTTCTGCCATGCCACTGCATTTTCATCTCTCTCTCTCTCTCTCTCTCTCTCTCTCTCTCTCTCTGGCTTTTCTTCACAAATGAAGATTCAGGAAGGACTCATCCTGCACTTTTTGCAAGCGCGCTGATGACTAAAAAGGCCAATCCGAGATAAACAGGTCTGGTTGCAGAAAGCACAGCAGAAGGTCTCCTTGGGTGATGTTTCTGGGTTGTGATTCTTTCTGCATTGTCATTTCTCTTCAAGACTTGTTCGGCGTGAGTTCTCAAATAAGGCTGCAGCATTGTGGATAGTGTGTCTCCATGCCTCCCGATGTGAGGCCAGGGCGGACCATTGTTGGTGATCAATTTGGCTGAGCCTGAGATGTTGTTTCAGGGAGTCCTTATATCGCTTTTTTGGAGCACCCCTCTTGCGCTGACCCATGGCGAGTTCACCGTAGAGTACTATTTTTGGGAGGCGATTGTCCTCCATCCTAGAAACATCCTAGAAAAGCATTTTCATATAAGGATATAAAAATGAAATTTTAATTGAATGTGATGGCTCAGTGTGTGTATGACATCATCTTCCCACAAAAGCCACAACTTCAGAACACTGCAATAAAAATATATGCTTATGGAACTCCAGGACCATGAATAGTGTTTGGCATATTTTGAGCCAGTTTTGCATACAGAGGCTTTTTTTTTTTAAACAAGTGATTGCCTATGGCAGTGATAACACTAGTTACAAACCACTAGGACTCATTCGGGTAGTCCAAGATACTCACCTTGACAGGCTGACTCAAAGTTTGCAGAGTCACAAAGCAAATAATCTGAAAGTTGGAAAAAAAAAGCAAATAAAACTTCATACTGATACTACTTCTCAGCTAGTGGCTATATGACATAGGGCTTGTCTACACTGGCCAGAATACACTGCTTTCTGGCTGAGTATTCTGGCCCTGAGCTGGCCTGGATCTCCCCTCACCATTACTGTGATGAAACAGGCAGAAGTCCACATGCACATGTTGGCTGGTATCAGCAGGTGCCTCCCCTGTTGCCACATGCTGCACTCTCTGAAGCCAGGAAGGAGGCCCTCATCATGGGATCAAGGATGGTCACATACAGAGGGCCTTGATCACATATTGGGGCCTCCTTCCAGGCTACAGAGCAGTACCAGTGGCAGCAGTGGTGTCCAGTGCTGCAGCCCGCCTTGCAGGTACAGACCCTGCATTCCCATGCTGGACCCATCTGGGTTTCCTCACAAGGCATGGGTTTTGCGGACCCAGACCGGACCACCCCTCCGCCCTCTTGAATGAACACAAACACGTGGTTGCAAAAAGAACATTGTATTGGTAACAGATATGTGCATAACTTCAGAAATTAGGTTAGGTACAGGTTAGTAACAAAACACGTTGAGGTAGATAAGTTGATTTCTATGCTACTTGGATATAGCTTGGCAATAAATTTGGCCGCAACTTGCAAGCAAATGGTTGGCGTTAATGTATGGGTCGTGATCACAGCGCGGCCCGCTCATGTGGGCGGCGCAGGGTCCGGTCCATCCCGGATCCCTTCCCTGAAGGAGAGACCCTGGCCGAGCCGCCTGCTCAACGCTCTCTCCTTCCCTGAAAACAAGCATGTGTTATTACTATAAGGGGTCTCCTTCTGAACTTGAACTTGACCTTGAATTTGAACTTGCGCTTGATCTTGAACTTGGCAGAGACCCCTGAGCTCATGCTATTTTCACGACCCAATACATCCGCCACCAAGGCGTTCCCTTGGAACTGCCTTCCGCCAACCATTCCTCATCAACAGGCAGGCCTACCGGTCCCCGTGGGCCCCCGGCCTTGCAGGCAGTGCGTGTCCCGGCCTGATGTAGGAGGCGTAAGCCCTGGAACGCCATCGGCCTAACCGCATGATTGCCTCCGTGGACATGCCGGCCTCCGCTGCCATGGTCGCCGCTCCAATCCTGAATGAATGACTAGTGAAGCCCTCGACCGGCAAGCCCAGACCTCTGAGGGTTATTTTAAAAACGCTCACAAACTGGAATCTGGTGAGCGGCGTCCCATCCTGGTGCCAGAACAGGGGGCCTTCTCCCGGCCCCCGTGCCTCCAGGAACGCCTTCATGCTCTCCACAGGGCACGGGGAAGATCCTTCGACCTGCCGGATGTGTAACGTGGCCCCATGGCCCCGCTGATCTGCCTTGGATCGCCGGATGCGTAGGGACAGGTCCCGTGCCCTCAACGTAACATCTCCTATCTGCAGTGCCAGGCCCGAAGTGTCTGTCTTGGAGGAGCACACCACCTCCCCCACCCGTAAGGCTCCAAAAAAGGCAATCGTGTATGCCGCGCCGAAAAGCAGCGCCTCATAGCTGGAGTGGCATATGGCTGGTAAGTGATCTACCACCTGCGCCAACATTGCGTAAGACAGGGGGCGCCGAGCATCCCGTGCCCTTGGTGCCCGCCTCCTCCAGCCTTCCAACGCCTTTCTTACCATGAAGGTATCGCAAGGGTCCCCATAGCCTGCTGCCTTGCTGAAGAAGGAAATGCCCGCCGCCTGGCCCGCTATAGTCCGTGACGCCATCCCTCTTTCCTTCAATGAAGCCAGGTAATGCAGTACTGCCCTCTCCGATGCAGGGCCGACGGTCCCGTAGCCGTGCTGCTGCCGGAAACCCGCGAACTGCGCCGCCGCCCTCCGATAGCTGGCCTGCGTGGAGGGGGCCAAGGAATCTGCTACGCCCTGGAGCACGGTTCGTTCCCAAGGCTCCAGAGGTCTGCTGGGAACTGGGTCTCCCGCTCGTCCGCATTCGGCGCCAGCATGCGGAACCGGTCTTCCTGAAACCGAGACAAGGCATCTGCAATCTTATTGTCCACCCCGGGGATGTGCCGGGCGTGAAAGCTGATGTTGGCCCCCAGGCAGGTCAGCACGAACTTGCGTACCAACCTCATGACCCTTTCGGACCTGGAGGACTGCCTGTTGATGATTCTTACGACTGCCTGATTATCACACCAAAAACAGACTCTCTTGTCTCTGAATTCCCCCATCCACAAGGTGATGGCCACTACAATGGGAAAGAATTCTAGAAAAGTGAGATCTCTGGTGACACCCCTCTCCGCCCAGTCCTCTGGCCATGGCTGAGCGCACCAGTGCCCCTTGAAATATACCCCAAAACCTAGGCTGCCTGCAGCGTCGGAGTGGACCTGCAAACTGCTGCCCAGCTCCAGGCGGCCCTGCCACATGGTGATCCCGTTGTAGCTCTCAAGGAAAGACAGCCACAACCTGATGTCCTCCTTCACCTCCTTTGTAAGGCGAATGTGGTGGTGCTGCGCCCGCGCCCCCCCGGTGAGTCTTGCAATGCGCATGCAGAAAGCCCTCCCCGGGGACACCACCCTGCAGGCGAAGTTCAGATGACCCAGCAGCGACTGCACTTCTTTGAGTGTGGCCTTTTCCTTCCGCAGCAGGTCCGCCAGCAATGCCCTCAGGCTGCGAATCTTATCATCTGGCAGTCTGGATATCCCTTGTTCTGAATCGAGCTGAATGCCCAGGTATACCAGGGATGTGGCTGGTCCAACTGTCTTGTCCGGCGCTAATGGTACCCCCAACTCCGCCGCCAACGCCTGGAACGAGGAAAGCAGAAACCCGCACTCTTCCCCCCCGGCTGGGCCCATCATGAGGAAATCGTCTAGATAGTGCGTAACAAAGGGGGACCCTGTGCGCCGCTGCAAAGCCCACTCCAGGAATGTGCTGAACGTTTCAAATGCAGAACAGCTGATGGAACAGCCCATGGGCAATGCCATGTCATAGTACCATTTTCCCTGAAACGTGAAGCCCAGAAGGCAGTGATCGTCAGGATGCACGGGCAGGAGCCTGAAAGCTGATTGAATGTCACATTTTGCCATCAGCGCCCCTTGCCCGCAATTCTGCAGCAGGCGGACCGCATAGTCCAATGATGCATACCTCACCGTGCAAAGTTCCGGTGGGATTGCATCATTAACCGAGGCCCCTTTTGGGTATGACAGGTGGTGAATGAGCCTGTACTCGCCGGGGGCCTTCTTGGGTACGACCCCCAGCGGGGAGACCCTCAGATTGGGCATGGGACGTTGATCGAATGGCCCGGCAATGCGCCCTGCGGCTATCTCCTTTTTGATCTTGGTAGCCAGCACCTCTGGCAGCTGCGCTGCGGACTTGAGGTTGCCCGAGGTGGTGGCCTCCCGTGGGCCCTGAAAAGGTATGCGAAACCCAAATTCGAATCCCTCCGCTAGATAAGTGGCCGCCTGTTTTTTGGGGTAGGCTGCCAGAAGAGGGCGCATGGCATCCACCTTGACCGGAGTGAATGCCATGGGCCCTCTGGCCCCGGCCATCTCATTTTGAAGTGTGGCTGCCTGTGGTTCCGCTGGGCCCGCCCTCTTTCCTGCCGCCCGAGGGGACGGAGCGGCCGCCACGAAAGGGCTGTCCGCTGCTGCCTTGCCGTGAGCAGTTGACCTTTGGGTGCCCCCCCCACAGCTGTCGCAGGCATGCTCAAACCTACACTTGTATCTGGAGCACTTGCCCCCATTGAACTCCCAGCACACCGGCTTCTTCCCTTCCTTCTTGCGTGCTGCCTTTTGAGGGTCACCCTTCTCCCGCCTGCCCGGCCCCGTGGCCTGAAGCCAATTGGGGTAGTCGATGGTCTCCCATCTGTGCATGGGAGACCTGGAAGCCTTCTTCCTGCATTCTATGTCGTATAGTATCGCGCTGGCATCCCCTGCCTGAGCACGTACCAGCAGTACCTGTCGGAGGTGGTTGATCAGGTGCCATGCCCGTTCAGGGAAGACCAGCGCCACCACCCCCATGAAGACCGTGTACCCATTGAGCCAATTGGCAAAGGTGCGCTCAGCCGCTTCCCCACTGGCCTTGTCATTATCTTTCTTGTCGCTTTTGTGCACCCTGGCCTCTGCCCCTGGAGGCGGGGCCAGGGTGAAGACATCAACGTAATAGCCTTGCAATATCTTGGTGCGCACCTTGTGATCCAAGTGGCCCCCTGGGGGGTCTTCCTTGGACTTGGCCTCCCGCAGCTCCTCCCCTTGCGGGTGTTTTCCTTCAGCCCTCCTATCAGCCCCAGCTTTTTCCCTGGCCCTGCGCAGTTTGAGAGCCCACGCTGGCAGGCCCGGTTTGAAAGCCCCTATTTCCCAATACCTGTACTTGTCCTCATCTGAGGACTCACCTGACGAGGACCTCGAACGGGACCGACGCCGCTTCCTGTGAGGGCTCCGCCTCCCGGCCGACCTGCTACGCCGCCGCGAAGACGACTCATGTGAGGCCGATCGCCTGGATCCTCTGGAGCGGCTCCTTCCTCTCGACCTGGAACGTCTGCTACGTTCGCTGTTGTTGGGTGCCCCTAGACTGGAGGAAGTATTTGGTACCCCGGCCCCCGTGGACTCCCCGACGGGTGGTGCCGCCTGAGCTGGTGCACTGTTGTCAGCAGCCCCTCTGTCTATCCTCTGCAGGACAACCGACAGGGCCCCCATGACGTCAGCCAGGGTGGGTGCTGGGTGGCCGAAAGCTTCGACCGGGGGTCGAGGTGCTGCGGTGACCCCACTGCCATCCTCCTGCCCCGGTGCCCCCTCCCCATCACCCGGCGGGGCGGCCTCCACTGCTAGCGGCGGCCCTGGTTCTGGTCTTTGGCGCTGCCGTGTAGCCCTCTTGGGTCCCATAGCCCTTGCGGCCCTTGTGACGTGTCCTGGGCTCTCTCCTTGGCTAGAGACTTGATGAGTGCTTGGTGACTGTGGTTTTTTTTTTATTATTATTATTATTATTGTTTTTTTTTTTTATTCAGCGCCGGCCGCCGCCCCGCGGCCCGAAACCTGCAAACAAAAAACAAGCCTCCCCATAGGCTGCTGTGCCGTGAGCGCTCCCCCCGTGTTCCCCCCATTGCTCATGCATGGCCCCCAGCTCCAGAGGTCAGCGGGTAGGAAGTTGCGGGGGGGGAGGGGGCGAGAGGGAGGGGAGCAGGCAAGGCCAGGCCCTTCCCAGTGTGACCATAGTGGCCCGTTACAGAGCCATTCATCCTTGCCGGCCCCTTTTCACTTGCCGAGGCCTGTCAGCCCAGCCTGGAGCCCCTCCCTCACAAGGCCCATGGCCGCTGCTTCCTGGGTTGGCAAGAACGGGCTTGGGTGATTGCTGGCATGGTCCCTTCCGCTTTCCCCCCAACGCGGGTGGCTACTGGGGGGCCAGGAGAGAAGGTGCCTGGCTGGCACGGCAGGGGTGGGGGCCCGCGCTTCGGGGGGGGCATGGATTGGAGGGCGGCTGCGATGCCGCGCCCCTCCGCCCCACGCCGTGACCAGGTTCCCTTCTGCCACGCCAGTTTTCCCGCAAGGTGCCGTGCCGCAACCCCGTGCGCCGCCATGCCGCGCCTCCCCCTCCCCGCTCCCTGTGCCGCCGGCCCCAGCCGCGCTGCGGCCGGCTCCCGCCGGTGATAAGCCCGGCTCGTTGGGAGGGTTGTGGATGGCCCGGCCCATCTGGTTGCAGGGGCGGCGGACGCGCCTTTCCCAGGAGCGCGTCCCGGTGGCGAAGCGGCCCCCGCCCCCTATCGTGACCCTCCGGTGGCCGTCCGGTGGCGAAGCGGCCCCCGCCCCCGATCGTGACCCTCCGGTGGCCGTCGTGCCGAAGAGCCGCTCCGGCTCCTCCCCCCCCACCCCTCGCGTCCGCCCCAGGCCCGGCTTGCGGTCGCCACCCGCCCGGAGCCCCCAAGTACCTGCAGGGAGGGGGGGTCGCCAATCTTTTTTGCGGCAAGCGGAGGGCGCTGCTGCCTGCTCCGCTGCCGTCTCCGATCTGGGAGGGGCGCGCCCGCATGCGCCCCTTTATCCGGATCGGCCCAGCCAATCGGGAGCGAGCTGCCTCGCTCCCGATTGGCCCGCACTCCTTTTCCCTCCCCAGCCGCAAGGGCGGCTGGGAAGGAGAAAGGGGGAAGATGGCGGCGCGCATGTTGCGCCACGCGGCCATCTCCCCTCCCCACCTCTCCCCCCCACCCTCACCTCGGCTGGGACCGCCGAATGAAGGGGGGGGCGGAGCTACGGGCGGTGGTATGGGGGCGCCGGCCGGGCCGCAAACAGGCCCGCCGGCAAGCGGCGAGCCCCCTTCCTGTTTTTTTTTTTTTTAAATAAAATAAACATTTTAAATAGGTTTACCCTGGCTTTGCCTTGGATGTAGTCAAGGCTGTCCAAAGGGAAATTGGGGCAAGGGTCCTGCATCATTTGGATTGTGTCATTCCCCCCTCCCAGACCCCCGGTCTGGGTTATGAGGCAGACAAAGAGGGTGTCAGGCTTAGCTCTCAGGACCCATTGGCAGATCCTGACAGGGAAATGGAAGGGCAGAGGAATGTGCCCATGAAGCAGGGCTGGTTTAAGGCACCAGCAGCGTCAGCATCCGCAGGGGGCCCCATCATTGTGGGGGCCCTCGTAGTAACCCTCCACCTGCAAAAACATTATTAGTAATAATCTGAATATCCTGTACTGTGAATAGCTTAGGTTGAAGTTAGGTTACATTGACCTGAGATAAACATATGCCCCCCCCCAAATAAAGCATTGCAGGGGGCCCCAAAATTCCTGAAACCGGTCCTGCACTGAAGGAGACAAACAGGGATACCCTGCAGCAGCCACAAGACATAGATACCACCCAGACCATACCTATAGCATTTTAACACAGACAGGAAAGAGAGGACTTGAATTGTTCTGAGTGTATAAAATGTGTGTTAATTAGGCAACAGCTGAGGGAGGATTCCAGACCATAAATATCTCAACCTCACTCTCAGCATGGTGTTGCTGACAACCTTTCTGGAGGAAGCAACCTTCTGGTCTCTTCAATTCCTGGCTCTTGCTTCTAAGACTTCTGGACTCTGCTTTGTGGACTGACCTTGTTACTCAATACTCCCTCAAACTGACACCTTGGATTTATTGCTTTACTCTACTCTGATAACTGTTTACCCCCCCGGACTCCGATAATGATAGACACTGGGTGGTGGTGGTAAGCTCCTGTTTCACCCAGCTGGTGGACTTTTCTGACTACTGGCTTCCAAGACAGGACAGACTGCAGGACTCCAAGATGGAGGGAAGCCAGGAAAAATTGCAAAACTAGACAAGCCCATAGGCATATTCCTTTTCACATGAGGAAATGGTTTAAGAAGAATCTGGCCACGGTGACACATGCCTTGATTACATCCCATTTGGACTACTGCAATGCACTCTACATGGAGCTGTTTTGGAAACTGTTCAGAAATTTCAGCGGGTCCAGAATGCTGCGGCCAGAATGTTGACTGGAGCCAGTTATAGGGAAGATAAAACTCCCCTGTTAAAACAGCTTCACTGGCTACTAGTTTGTTTCTGAGCACAATTCAAAGTGATGGTCATGACCTATAAAGCCCTGTGTGGCTTGGGTCCAAACTATTTGAAAGATAGTATCTCCCAATACTGCCAGAATTTTAAGATCATCAGGGGGAGGCTTTTTCTCAGTCCCACCATCATCAAAGTCTTGCTTGGTGAGGACACGAGAGAAAACCTTTGCAGTGACTCCTCCCACCCTCTGGAATGCCGTCCCACGGGAGGCCAGGCTTGCTCCCTCCCTACTTTCCTTTTGCAAGCAGACACAGAAGTTTTTATTCCAACACACATTTAACTTGTAGCTGCAGGCACAGAGGCTTTTATTGCGGTGTGTTTTCTATTGTTATTTTAACATTTATATGTTTTAAATTGTCGTGATTTTAATTCTTTTAAAGTTTTAATTGTTTTTTAAATTGTATTTCATATGTTGTGAGCTGCCTTGGGTCCCATTTTGGAAGAACGGTGGCATATAAATAAATAAATAAATAAATAAATAAAGTTTCCTGCCAGGGAGAAGGAAGAGAGCAGCTTCTGGGCAGCCATTTTGAGTGGGTGAGTTTGAATTAAAAAAAACACTGTTGGGAGAGTGTGCCTGTTGCTGAGGGGGTGGAGCTTCTGTGAATCACATCTGTGAGTCACTAGGGGCTGGAGCTAAGAGCCTAGCTCTGTATAACTCCTCCCAGAGGCGCGCGCCTAACGCCACACAAATTTGATCAACCAAACAAAAGTACAGCATAGGCAGCAGGGGAGCAACAAACTTGTTTTAGAGGTTCTCCCTTACAATTTTAATTTTTTTAAAAAATATAGTTTTGAGGGTTTCTTGCTTAGAGGAAGTGAAGCAGTAACTTGCCTTCAGAATGAGCTTGCAGCCAGGAGATCTCTAAAAAGTCATATTCCCAGTAGATTGAGCTCACTGACAGAGATTGTTGAATACTGGAGGATTTTTTGAGGAAGAAGGCCCCAGTCCTGTTTCACTGATTAGTTAAGCCTTCTCAGCATGGACACTGAAGGAACTGCTGCAGTCACCTGCAACACTTGTGGGATGTTTGTCTTCTTGTCTACAGATGTGGGGAACTTCACATGCACCAAGTGCAAGTTGGTAGCCCTCTTGGAGGAGAAAGTCCAGCAGCTGGAGACACAGGTAGCTATACTTCACTATATTCGTGAGCAAGAGGTTTTCCTGGACAGAACAGAATGAACAGTCTTGGATGGGGACCACACAGAGGAAGTTGCTGGGGAGGAGAGGGTCACTTCACAAACACAGGAGGTAGACAGCTGGAGGAATTTCACACACAGAAGTAGAAAAAACAGGGATTGTTCTGGCAGCTTGCAGCTACAGAATCAATTTGAAGCAATGAGGAAGAACAGCATGGACAGATTTCAGGAGCAGAGCAGGGGACCCTGAGAGTACCACTGCAAGGAACAGCCACTGCTAAGCCTCGAAGAAGGTGTGTGGTGGTGGTGGTGGGATTCCTTGCTGAGGGGTACAGAAGCAGTGATTTGTGGGCCTGACAAGATGTCTCAGGAGGTGTGTTGTCTCTCTGGGGCAAAGTTCCGTGATGTAATGGAGAGGCTGACAAGACTGGTCAAGCCTACTGATTATTATCCCTTCCTTTTGGTCCATGTGGGAACCAATAATACTGCAAGGCACAGCTTTCTGAATATCAGAAGAGATTATGAGGCTCTGGGGAGGAAGCTGAAAGAAATGGATGCACAGGTTGTCATCTCGTCTCTTCTTCCAGTTGAAGGGCATGATCCAGGAAGGGAGAGGAAAATAGCCGATATAAACAACTGGCTCCACAGATGGTGTCGTCGAGAATGATTTAGATTCTTAGATCATGGGCTTTGTTTCCATGAGGGGGGACTTCTGGCAAGGGATGGGGTGCATCTCACGACAGTTGGCAGAAACATTTTTGCCTACAGTCTCAAGAATTTGATCAGAAGGCCTTTAAACTGAGTCAAATGGGGGAGGGAGAGAGTATTCTGGAAGGCAAAAGGGCTGGAGAAAATAGTCAAACTGTCATAGAGGGAACAAGGCAAACAGTGCAAGGACCCAAGAGAGGGAGGCAAAAAAACTTGCACAGGCAGAATGTAAAGGGAACACATGGTCTTAGATGTCTCTACACTAATGCACAGAGCATGGAAAATATGCAAGATGAACTTGAACTCCTAGAACAACAAAGCAAATATGATATAATAGGCATTACTGAAACCTGGTGGGATGAGTCTCATGATTGGAATGTAGGAACAGAGGGGTATAACCTTTTTAAGAGACCAAACAGGAAAGGAGGAGGAATAGCATTATATGTCAGGGATATTTACACCAGTGAAGAGATCCATGACATCAGTACTGGAAGCCAGGTGGAGAGCTTCTGGATAAAAATTAAAGGGGAGGGAAACAACAGAGATGTTATTGTGGGACTCTACTACAGACCCCCAAGTCAGACGGAGGAATTGGATGATGCCTTTCTAGAACAGATGACCACACATGCAGGAAGGAGAGATGTAGTAGTGATGGGTGACTTCAACTATCATGATATTTGCTGGAAATAACTCAACCAAAACTTCAAGGTCTAGCAAATCCCTTACTTGCCTGGAAGACAATTTCATTGTCCAAAAGGTGGAAGAGGCAACAAGGGGGTCAGCTATTTTAGAGCTGATCCTAACCAACAGGGATAACCTGGTTAATGGAGTGCAAGTGGTGGGATCCTTAGGTGAGAGTGATCATGTTCTCCTGGAATTTGTTATACAATGGAAAGGAGAAGCCAGGTATAGTCAGACACGCATTCTTGACTTTAGGAGAGCTGATTTCAATAAACTCAGGGAAATACTGGAGGTGATCCCATGGTCAGGAATACTAAAAGAGAAGGGACTTCAAGACGGATGGGACTTTCTCAAAAGGGAGATACTGAAGGCACAATTTGAAACAGTACCAATGAGGAAGAAAAATGGGAGGTGCCTCAAGAAACCAGGATGGATGACTAAAGAAATTTCAACGGAGCTAAGTTTTAACCAGAACATGTATAGGAAATGGAAAAAGGGGGAAATCACCAAAGAAGAATTCAAACAGATAGCGAACACGTGTAGGAGAAAAGTCAGAAAAGCTAAAGCGTAGAATGAGCTCAGGCTTGCTAGAGAGGTTAAGAACAATAAAAAGGGGGTTTCTGGGGTATGTCTGCAGCAAAAGGAGGAAGAAGGAAATGGTAGGGCCACTACGTGGAGAAGATGGCAAAATGCTAACAGGGGACAGAGAAAAGGCAGAATTATTCAACACCTTCTTTGCCTCAGTGTTTTCAGAAAAGGAAAAGGGTGATCAACCTGAGGATAATGGAACAGAGGACACAATAGGGGAAATCCAGCACAGAACAGGTAAAGAGGTAGTACAGGAATACCTTCTTAATCTAAATGAATTTAAATCTCCAGGACCAGATGAACTATATCCAAGGGTATTAAAAGAGCTGGCAAAGGTAATCTCAGAGCCATTGGCAATAATCTTTGAGAACTGCTGGAGAGCAGGAGAAGTCCCAGCAGACTGGAGGAGGGCAAATGTTGTCCCCATCTTCAAAAAGAGAAAAAAAGAGCATCCCAACAATAATCGTCCAGTTAGTCTGACATTAATACCAGGGAAGATCCTAGAGCAGATCATTAAACAGAGAGTCTGTGGACATTTAGAAGGCAATGCCATAATCACAAAAAGTCAACATGGGTTTCAGAGAAACAGGTCATACCAGACTAATCTGATTTCTTTTCTTTCTTTCTTTCTTTCTTTCTTTCTTTCTTTCTTTCTTTTTTTTTTTGGATAAAATTACCAGCTTAGTAGTAGAACCCTGTGGATATCCCTTGTCCCTTGATTTCAGTAAGGCCTTTGACAAGGTTCCCCATGACATTCTTGCAAACAAGCTTGTAAAATGTGGGCTAGACAAGTTAACTGTTCAATGGATTTTGAATTGGTTGACCGGCCGAACCCAAAGGGTGCTCAGCAATGGCTCCTCTTCATCTTGGAAAGATGTGGCCAGTGGGGTGCCACAGGGTTCTGTCCTGGGCCCAGTGCTATTCAACATCTTTATCAATGACTTGGATGATGGAATTAAGGGCATACTTATCAAATTTGCAGATGAAACCAAATTAGGAGGAGTAACTAACACCCTAGAGGACAGCATTAAAATTCAAAATGACCTGGATAGACTGGAGCAAAGCTAACAAAATGAAATTCAATAAAGAGAAATGTAAGGTACTGCACTTAGGGTGAAAAAACGAAATGCATAGATACAGGATGGGTGAGACCTGGCTGAATGAGACTACATACGAAAGGGATCTAGGAGTCCTAGTAGACCACAAGTTGAACATGAGTCAACAGTGTGATGCGGCAGCTAAAAAGGCCAATGCAATTTTGGGCTGCATCAATAGAGGTATAGTGTCTAGATCAAGGGAAGTAATAGAGCCACTCTATTCTGCCTTGGTCAGGCCTCACCTAGAATACTGTGTCCAGTTCTGGGCACCACAATTCAAAAAGGATATTGACAAATTGGAGCATGTCCAGAGGAGGGCGACTAAAATGGTGAAAGGTCTGGAAACCATGCCTTATGGGGAGAGACTTAGGGAGCTGGGCACGTTTAGCCTGGAATAAAGATGGTTAAGGGGTGATTTCATAGCCCTGTTTAAGTATTTGAAGGGGTGTCACATTGAGGATGGAGCAAGCTTGTTTTCTGCTGCTCCAGAGACTAGAACACTGAACAATGCATGCAAGCTCCAGGAACAGAGATTCCACCTCAACATTAGGAGGAACTTTTTGAGAGTAAGAGCTGTTCGGCAGTGAAACACACTCCCTCGGTGTGTGGTAGGGTCTCCTTCCTTGGAGGTCTTTAAAGAGAGGCTGGATGGCCATCTGTCAGGGATGCTTTGATCCCGATTTTCTGCATGGCAGGAGGTTGGACTGGATGGCCCTTGTGGTCTCTTCCAACTTTACAATTCTATGATTACATGATTCTAAAGAAAGAAAGAAAGAACTAAAGCACCTCAAACAGCTTGATATTTTTGAGCCATTAGAATGTCCTACTCTTTGCATTTTTCCAACACTAGTGGGCCAGAAGCCTAAGCAGTCAGGCAAACATTGGATTTGCAGGGACATTACTACCTAACCAAAGCATTAAATGAAAGGGAGACATCATTGTAGATCTGAATAGGGGCATTGCCTATCATTAGTTGGAGTTCCAACCAGAGTCCAGGTATATAACAGCTTTTTTTCAACTTACATTGCCCTTTGCCACTACAACTGCCTTAATTTGGGCATTTGTTTAGCTTCAGAAACATTTCAGAATGTCATATGTAAAGTTTAGGCTGACGTTTTAGGTGTTTTTAAGTTAGGTGATGAGATCTCTGTTTTTGCTAACACATCAGAGCATTGTGAAAAACTGTTGTATGAGGAGAACCTGACATTAAATCAAAGCACATGTCAGTTCAAAACACATTTTAGGATTTTTTTGGGATACATCCTCTCCAAAGATGACATTTCAATTGGCCTCCAAAAAGTGATGGCCATGCCTAATGTGTCTGTACCTACTAATCCTCTGAACGCACAGAGATTACTGGGTCTTGCAAACTATTGTGGCTCATTCATTCCATGGTTAAGCTACCTCTTTGGGATGGCTGAAATAAAGAAAAAATATGAGGATGGTCAGAAAAACTAAACTGTAAGAATATCAATGATATAGTCAGACAATTAATATTGTTATGATGGGTAAATAACAATAAATAGTAGAATAAGCATGGAAATTATAATCATTATAGTGACCTGACATTACTTTACATTATGGAACACAGGAACTTTTAGGTAGGAAGTTGAATGTTTAGAGTATGGATGGGAGGTTGAAAGATGGGAAATAAATTATAGAAAGTGAAGTATGGGAGACGGTATGCAAATGTGTTTAAATGTTTAAGATAAGGAAGAGTAAGAGAAGATTTTTAGAGTATAAGAGAAAAGGAAATGAAAAGTAGTAGTAGTAGTAGTAGAAGATTTGGAAGGATACAGATCATGGTTTGTAATGGATAGTTATAAGAATGTAGAAATGATGTTCAGGAAATGTTAGAAAAATGTGTATGTGAAAAGAAATTGTAGGAAAAATGATTTATGTAAATCTGTGGGAATATTTGGAATATTATAAGATTACAATACTTCTTTTAATAAAAATATCAATTAAAAATTATTACCGTATGCATTACTATATAAAAGATGGGCTAATGTAAAGGAAGTTTGTAGAATATCATGGTGTTCCACTAATTTGCATGAGAAACATGTGCAGCATCTTCCTCCATCTTGTTACTTGCATATGAAATAAATGCCCTATTGCATACAAAAGATGTTGTATTACATAAAAAAAGAAAAAGACCAAACTGCTTCAGTTGAGTTAAAATGATGCAAGTGCAATTGATGTTGTCGTGTCATACCAAAGTACCTTCCAGGCAAGAAGGCTTAATGAATGGCACATACCACTCCTGTTGTCTTGTGGACAGGGCAGTCCAGATTTCTACTGCTTCATATGCCAGCAAAGCTCTTTCATGTACAGAGCCATGGCATGTCTCTCTCTGGCTTTTCTTCGCAAACGAAGATTCAGGAAGGACTAAGCCCGCGCTTTGTGCAAGCGCACTGATGACTAAAAAGGCCAATCCGAGATAAACAGGTCCGGTTGCAAAAAGCACAGCAGAAGGTCTCCTTGGGTGATGTTTTTGGGTTGTGATTCTTTCTGCGTTGTCGTTTCTTTTTAAGACTTGTTCGGCGTGAGTTCTCAAATAAGGCTGCAGCATTGTGGATAGTGCGTCTCCATGCCTCCCGATGTGAGGCCAGGGCGGACCACTGTTGGTGATCAATTTGGCCAAGCCTGAGATGTTGTTTCAGGGAGTCTTTGTATCGCTTTTTTGGAGCGCCCCTCTTACGCTGACCCATGGTGAGTTCACCGTAGAGTAGTATTTTTGGGAGGCGATGGTCCTCCATCCTAGAAACGTGCCCTGCCTAGCGCAGCTGTGTTCTCAATATCATGGCCTCAATGCTGGTGATCCCTGCTTGCTCAAGGGCAGCAACATTCGTCACATAGTCAGTCCAGTGTATATTTAGGATTGTGCGTAGACAGCGCTGATGAAAGCGCTCGAGGAGTCGTAGGTGGTGCCGATAGGTGACCCATGTTTCAGATCCATAAAGGAGGATAGACAGTATGATGGCTCTATACACACTGATTTTTGTGCTTTGCCTCAGGTGTTTATTGCTCCAGATTCTTTTGTGAAGTCTTCCAAATGCACTATATGCCTTTGCTAATCTGTGATCGATCTCTTTGTCAATCTTGGCATCTGAGGAGATGATGCTTCCCAGGTAGGTGAACTGCTGAACGGACTTGAGCACAGATTTGCCGACGGCAATGTGGGGATGGTGGTGTTCGTCCTGTGGTGCAGGCTGGTAAAGAACTTCTGTTTTCTTCAGGTTGACTTCTAGCCCAAACAGCTCTGCAGCTGTTGCAAAGCAGGATGTTAGGCGCTGCAGAGCTGCTTCTGTGTGTGCAACAAGGGCAGCATCGTCAGCAAAGAGCAGCTCACGGACTAGATAGTTTAGAGTCTTAGGAGATTTTCAGACAGACAAAAATCGCCCCTTGCCGCGCGAGCAGCCTCCCGAAACTGCTGCGCGGCAAGGGTCTTTTTCGGACGATGCTGTGCCTCTAGCGAAGCCGTCCGTGTCACTTCCGTGAAGCTTGGGACGGCTCCGCGTCATATTTCAAGCACGGAGGCTGCCCGTGATTGAAATATGACGCGGAGCCATCCCAAGCTTCACGGAAGTGACACGGACGGCTTCGCTAGAGGCACAGCGTCGTCCGAAAAAGACCCTTGCCGCGCAGCAGTTTCGGGAGGCTGCTCGCGCGGCAAGGGGCGATTTTTGCCTGTCTGAAAATCTCCTTAGTGTGAGCCCTCAGACGGCTTAAGTTAAACAAGCTACCATCAGTACGGTAACGTATATAGATGCCGTCGTCTTCTTCAAGCTCTGCCATAGCCCTTTGGAGCATCGTGCTAAAGAAGATTGTAAATAAAGTTGGTGCAAGAACACAACCTTGCTTCACTCCATTAGTTATTAGAAAGGGCTCTGAAAGAGCATCGCCATATCTGACTTGACCACGCTGTTCCTCGTGTAGCAAGATAATAATTTTAAGGAATTTGGGGGGACATCCTAGTCTTTCCAGGATCTGCCACAGACCTTTTCTACTTACAGTGTCAAAGGCTTTGGGGAGGTAGACAAATGTTACATAGAGACCCTTGTTCTGCTCCCTACATTTTTCTTGCAGTTGCCTAAGGGCAAATACCATGTCTGTAGTACTCCTATTGGCTCTGAAACCACATTGGCTTTCAGGGAGAAGTTCTTCTGCAATAGCAGGAACTAATTTGTTCAGGAGTATCCTTTCAAGGATTTTTCCAGCAATAGAGAGCAGTGTTATGTCTCGATAGTTTGAGCAATTGGATTTTGCACCTTTTTTCTTGTACAGGGTGATGATGACTGCATCTCGGAGGTCTGATGGCAGTTCCCCTTTTTCCCAGAAATTCACAAGGAATTCGTGGAATTTTTCGTGGAGTGCATGACCTCCGTGTTTCCAAACTTCAGGTGGGATTCCATCAATCCCAGCTGCCTTGCCGTTTTTCATCTGCTGTATGGCCTTAAGGGTCTCTTCCAAAGTGGGAGCTATGTCCAATTCATTTTTCATTGGTTTTTGTATCATATGTTGGATAGCTGAGGCTTGGACTACTTGGTTGGCGCTAAAGAGACTTTGAAAATGTTCAGCCCAACGATTTAGGATGGAGGCTTTTTCAGTAATTAATGTTTGACCATCTGTACTGTATAAGGAGCTTTGGACTTGATAAGTAGGTCCATACACTGCTTTAAGAGCTTCATAAAATCCTCTATGATCACCCAGATCTGCACAGCGTTGTGTCTTTTCTGCTATATTGATCCACCACTTGTTCTGCATGTCTCGGAGTTTTTGTTGTAGTTTGCTACATGTGAGGCGGAAAGCTGCTTTTCTTACATGACAGGTTGGCTGGGCGAGGTTTGCCTGGTGAGCAGCTCTCTTACTTGCCAACAGCTCCTGGATCTCTTGGTTGTTTTCATCAAACCAGTCTTGATTTTTCTTGTGGGAGAAGCCGAGGGATTCTTCTGCAGACTGGAGGATACTGTTTTTGATATGTTGCCAAAGCACTGTAGGCGAAGGATCTGTAGGATGGTCTTCAAGTTTCGTTTGTAGATTTGCCTGGAAGTTGTCTCTCATGGTAGCTTGTTGAAGATTGTTGACTTGGAGTCTCTTCTTTAAGATGCCACCCCTCTTAGGTTTGAACTTAAGATGAAGATTTAGTTTACATCTGACGAGGCGATGATCTGTTTGGCATTCTGCACTGGGCATCACTCGGGTATGACGGACATCACGAATGTCTCTCTGACGGACTAGAATGTAGTCAATGAGGTGGCAATGTTTGGATCGGGGATGCATCCAGGTTGTCTTCAAGCTATCTCTCTGCTGAAAGATTGTGTTTGTAATAGTCAGCTGTTGTTCTGCACAGAACTCTAGCAGGAGGCGTCCGTTATCATTGCAATTTCCAACACCATGCTTGCCTAAGACACCTTTCCAGGCTTCGGAGTTCTTTCCTACTCTGGCATTGAAGTCACCAAGTATAATAATTTTATCTTCTACAGGGACTTTTTGTATGAGTTGGCGTAGGTCTGTGTAGAATTTGTCTTTCTCTACAGGGTCGGCTTGCATAGTTGGGGCATATATACTAAAGAGAACATGTGGGAGGCGTAAGGAAATAATGCGATCAGAGTGCCCTGTTGGCAAGGTTTCGAGTTTGGAGGCAATGGAGTTTTTAATCATAAAGCCTACTCCTGAAAGATGTTTTTCGGTTTTGGGTTTGCCAGACCAGTAGAGTGTGTAGCCGGCGCCATGTTCTTTAAGGCTGCCTTCCTCATGGAAGCGAACTTCACTAAGAGCAGCGATGTCAATATTAAGCCGTGATAGTTCAAGGGCTATTAGGGCAGAACGACGCTCAGGCCGTCCACTATCTTCAGAGTCTTGCATGGTTCTGATGTTCCAGCATGCAAGTGTCAGTTTATTTACACCTTTGGAGGCCGGTGTGTGCCTTTGTTTCTTTGCCTTGGTTTGACCACATCAGAAGATTCCCGTTGGCCGCGGCTAGCCAACCAGGTAGTTGGGGATGAGCTTTCGTTAGGCCACCTTTTCTAGGCCCCTCTCCATATGGAGCAAGCAGTGCTGTCCTTAAAAAAGGCTGCTTGGTCATTCAGGATGCTGCCGAACAAGACTGTCATCTCCCGGGTCAGCCTTTAGCGACCAATGTCCTGAACCGCCTGCATGCAGGGTTGGGGCTGCGGCTTCCAGTGCATTTTTACACCTGCCGTTTCGTCCCTCGCCAGTCGCTACAGGGCTTTTTTGGAAATGGATTTGTCCTTCGAGCCTGTGCAATGGATTTTTCTGGTGGAGCGCAGCGTGCACAGAACTGGCCTCACCCTTTAAACCAGAGATTCATCTGCCGTGGCCTTGCAAGCATGGGCGTGGCAGCGAGGTCCTCGGGCCATAGGTTTGATTAGAGTTTCCTTCTCTTAGATGGTTGACCTTACAGGGTTGGACGAGCACCATCTGCCCGGGTTTGGGATGAGAGTTTTCCTTCTCCTAGGACGGTTGCCACAAGGCTGGAGAGCCCATCCTGCCCTTTGACGCTCTTTGTCAGACCCTTCGGTTTTGACCTGTCTGGCATGGGAGACCCTACCAGTGGCTATTATGCCACCGCCAGCATAGCTCAAAACATCATTAGGGTACACAAGCCTCTCTCCCACGACAAGGGGGCGTCAATGGAGAGGCATGTCACATAGATAGAAAAGCTCTTGCAGTAGCCTATGCATGCTCTTATTTTACTTTATACATAGATGGGTGTACATTCGCCATTATAACTCATCACAAACTACTTTGAGCCGATGTTCAACGATCCATCTTTTTGAATACCAATTCCTATTGAGTGATGGATACTTAAATGGCAGTGATAGGTCTTCAGAGGTATTGACCACCTAAAAACAATCCGGCTGATTATTTTTGTGCACATTCTATCTCAGAGACAGCTACTGATCATGCAGTTGCTGCCTAAGTAGAGAGGCATGTCAATTTCCTTGTCTCACATGCCAATTCTAAAGCCCTTTTCTCTAAGAGACTGTCACACATGACGATACATGTCTCAAAACAATAATTAAGACTATTTGCAAGGTCTGGTGGAAAGATCTTCTGAACAATTAGGATGTCTGACTTCTGAAGCACAAGTAGTTATTTGTTAACATAAAGAATGAACTTACTGGCATATAGAATGACTTCCATCAGGGTGGGTTTTTTTTTTATTATTGTTCTTTGTAGAAGTGAGCTGCTGATTTGGCTCATAAAGGTCACCAGGGTGTGGTTAAAATGAAAGCTCTTCTAAGAGAGAAAGTCTGATTCTCTGGGGTTGACAATCTTACTGAATATCACATAAAATCCTGCATAAGGTGCCAGGCAGCAATTCCACAGAACCATTCCGTGCCCTTGCACATTTCTTTGCTTCCCCCATCACTATGGGTAGATGGTGGTATTTAGGTCTGTGATCTCCCTAATAGAGGTAATCTTTCAGTTATTATTGATGATTAGCTGTTATCCCAAGTAGAAATGGTCACCACTACTTCAGCAAATGCCAAATTAGACAAAATTTTGCTAATCTTAATGGTATTCCTACTATTGTGAATAGTGATAATGGGCCACCTTTTCAGAGTATGTGATTTGCTCAATTTTCAGAATACCTCAGGTTCAAAAATCATAAACGCACACCTTACTTGCCACAAGCACATGGAGAGGTTATGAGGACACTCAAGAAAGTTCTATAAGCTGCTGCAACAGATGAGGCAATATGAAACAAGAACTATTTCAATTTCTCTGTAGTTATTAAGCCACAACCTATTCTTTTAGTGGCATGGCACCAGCTAGTGCAATTTGTGACAGACAGGTATGGCCAAAATTACATAAAATTGATTTCTCACTGAAGGCTTCATCCCTGTGACAGTATGGTGGCAAAGCAAAGTTTACAATGAAACAGGATACTGATCAGCACAAGCAAGCCAAAGAAGTACCATTAAAAAGGGAATACATAGAACTTCTTAAAAACCCTGAGCCCCATAACAAGCTTTCCATGTCTTTCTTTCCTGTACCATATCAAATGATAAATGGTACAATAGTCACTGTACAAAGGAGTGCCCATAAAATTACAAGAAAAATCCTCACATCACATTGTTTCATAACACTTTTATGGCTATGATGACTTTTTAAAGTGACAATGCTGTTATGTCCACTGGTCCTACTCTCCCAAATCCAGCAGTTGCATGTGCTTTCAGTCTAACCATTGTGCTCCAAGCAGTCTCAAAGACAATATTACAAAAGGTTTTTTTTTTGTTTTTTTTGGTGAATTTTGCATCAGCCAAGATGTTTGCTCTTATGATCCACTCGTGTTTGTTTGTTTTTTTACCTATACAAGTTGTATCATTTTTAAAATTGCAGATGTTTGTTGTTCAAATGTTCTAGGTATGCAGTCATGTTTGTGGTTTTTTTAAAAAAAATCTGTGGAGAAAGGAGAGATGTAATATTGTGGCTGATGCATTCGTACATCCAGGTCAGGTAATTAGAACGGCTGAACTAAGTATATAGTCAACACTATGTTTTCTAGTAGCTGACTCAGAAGGCTAGGACAGATGGCCTGTGACCTTGGACAAGGAAAGAACTATACAGCAGTAAAGCCTCCACCCTGTAAGTATCTAATGAGTCTACATGCTTGCTTCCAATATATTCAGGCCTCTAAACACAACACTAGGGATTTATTTAATTCACATCTTATTGCAAAATTACCTAATTTCTCACTTTTAAGCCAACAGCCAGAGTCTAAACTAGAGGAAATGGTTGGTGATTTGCTCATTTCAGGTTTCAGAGTAGTTCTTCTGTCCAGTAATGGCAGCCATTGTCAAAAGTCTATTCAAGACTGCAGGGTTAGCACACTGGCCCAGAGGGTAGCAAGTTTTCTCATGTCTAATTTCCATGGCTATTTTGTCCCACTCGAACCATTAATTTAGCCCTTTCCAGGCATATTTGCTATTCATTTGTTGTTTGCAAGAAAGATCCAGCTTTAGCTACCTAGCCATATTGAACCAGGCAGGGTAACTCCAGTACCTCTCTTAAATTTTGTGTCTATTTGGCTTACCTACTTGGGTGGGCTTTTGGACAGAGGTTTACACCAGGATCAGACTGAGCAATTTCAGTGAATTTGATGCAATTTGATTGTGTTCTGTTGTTAATATTCACCTTGAGTCTTCAGTATAAAGGGAAGGACAAAAATGTTCCCTTCGGTTTCTCTTGCTTCCTCATTTTTGCAATATTAAATTTGGTTAATTTGGCATTTTTAGATTTTTCTCAATGCTAAATTCTGTTCATACTGAACTTTGAAAACATTTTAAAAACTTGCATGAACATTTGTACACTTTTTTGTGTGTATTCCTCCTAGTACATGATTATTATTTTTTTATTTTCAAGTTTGCCTGACACATACCTATTTTTTGCAAGCAATTCCAATAGGATAATTTTAATTTCACTAATATATGTAGATTAGCATGCACTTTCCCCTAATATGTACATTAAAAAAAATTTTTTTTTTGAGAACTCCATTGCAAACATTGAAAAACAAGTGGAAATTTCATATGAAAATTAACTGATCTGGGCTTATTTAACACTTTTTTATTTATGACATTTATCTGCTGCTCTGTAACATAACATTTCCTAGGTGGCTTCCTATGAACAAACATATAAAATAAAACATAAACTCATAGTATAAACAGTAACATAAAATAGGAGAACATAACAAAATTCACAGCATTGAGAGACCCAGAGCACATGGATTATTTAAAAGACCCAGGTGAAGAGAAAGACTACGGGGATAATGCCAGGCAAATCTGTCTGGGAAAAGGTATTGTGTGGTATGCATGCCATACCAAAAAGGTTCTCTCCCTATGTCCAACCACCCATGTCACTTCAGTTGATGAGGGCAAATGGAGTTGGCCCATCGAGGAAAATCTTAAGATTCAGGGGTTCTTTCAGATAAACCATTCCCAAGCTGTTTAGGACTTTAATTGTTAAAACTAGTGCCTTAAATGGCCTGGGAACAAACTGGGAGCCAATAGAACTGATAAAGTATATGTATAATATGATCAAAACACCCAGTTTCAGATAGAAATCAATGGCTGTTTTTGAATTATGGTTGACATCTCTGTGCTAAATGAATGCAGTTTGGAATTGAAAGCTTTCCACCTTCTTTAGTCTGGATACTTTGTGATTTGTGTGTGTGTATGAATTATTTAATTATTGACATATTTACAGGCTGCTCTGTCTTATGGGTTTAAACCATATGTAGCATTTTTTTTTTTTAAAAATCTTCATTTTCATACCAGAATCATTTATAATTGAGGTAAATTAACTAATTAATCAGCTTGGGAAAAGAAAGAAACCAAACGAGGTCATTCAGATTATATTTTAGAAGACAACTTTTCCAGTGTTCTATTTTAGCAGGATTTAATGAATTTCAGTTCTTTGATTGTGAAATGCTTGAAGATGCTTTATTCTATTTAGTTCTGTTTTGATTATTTCATTGGTTCGATATGAGATCCTTTTTTTTTGCTTGGTAAGTTTTTAGTTAGGTTTGTTATCCACCTTGAGTGCTATTTTGGTAAAGTGGGATAAAAAGAGAAAGAGAAAATGAAAGAAAGAAGAAAAAGTGAACCTCTTTAAAGGGATGTTTCCACTGTATGGTTTCCCTCTTCACATGAAATGGAAATTCCTGGAAGCAACTTCTCCATTACACTATTCCATGAGGCTGCAAGCAGAATGGATTCCTTCATATGTTACTTACTCTACCTAACAGTACTCCATTTGATTAAAAAGAAGTGGATTCCTGGTGGTAGCCCACCCATGCCATTGCAGCCCTTGCTAGCAAATGGAAGGAACCACTTCATGTAGAATTGTGTGAGAAGAATGCTGTCACTGAAGGCATAATTCCATGCCATCCCTCTTGGTTTGTCAACACAGTAGGAAAGACAAAACCAATAGTGATGGTTACAGATCTGAGAGGTCCTCTGCAGTAGCCTTGCTTCAAGCAAGTGGCATGGGTATCTGGGTGTAGCCTTCCTTTTTAATTCCTTCCCATTCATCAGAGTGATGCCATATTGGAACGATGGAAGATTACAACCATGGCTAGATCCAGCTGCCATTGTAGAAGATTAAAAGTATGGCTAAATGCATTGTAGTACCAGGCCAGAAAGGTCCAGAGGCAAGCACAAGCAACAGGCCTTGTTAGTGTACTGCTGCCCTCATAGCTGCCAAGTGGAGACACTGGCCTTGCCCGAACTTGGGGTTCCCGTAAGCATATGCAGCTACTTGAGATCACACTACGGGGAAAGGGTTCCTATGCCATTGTACTATCATGTAAGAAACACCTGTAAATGTCTTTCAAAAACCTTTGCAACGACTGTGGAAAGGGCTGTCATTCTCTGTATATTCTTCATTCTCTCATTATGCAAATTAACATTAGCCTTGTGATTTCCTCACTTCAGTTTCAAGCTCATGCCCCAGACCATTATTTTTTTTTTTTGGTGGGAGGCCTGGATACACACTTGTAACATTCTAACTTCCAAGCAGCTCAACAGTCCTTCATCTCATACATACCGTCCCACCAGCAATGAAAAGTTTTGGTTTAATTCTGAAGTTTTGTTGCATATTCTGTTTTTCTTACAATCAACCACCTAATTTTATTTAACCATAACACCCAGACTGAGTGTCCTGCAAGGTTGCCAACTATTTTGTAACTTTTCAGTCAATAATAAAGAGACAATCACATCAGTGTCTTGATTTTTTGCTATTCTAATGGACCAATGGGTGGAAACAATAGGGCAATTAACAGTTTTATTTTTTCCAGATTTTTTAAAATGCAAAATCATGAATCAGTCTCCACCAAATCAGTTTCTCTTGCAGTTTCTCTTCTCTTTCCTCTGCACTGATAACATAGCTTGGTGGCTGAACTGTTCTTGTCCACTGCAAAATGTTTATAGTTTTTGATGAGTGCTACCTTGCTGAAACTTCTTTTGCTACAGTCACTGGCAATTACTGGGGGGGGGGGAACTCATAGAAAAATACAAACTTCAGTGAAAAACAGGTGCATTTCTTTCCTATAAAGGCCATTTAATAATATAAGTGAGGCAATTTGCATACTTTTCCAAATTTATTTCCCCAGCGGCTACATTTTACAAAGAAAATTCTCAGAAAGCTCTGTGGGATACCTGTGCAATCGATATTTAGAATTTTCTTGCTTCTAAGACTCTAGGGTCATAGATTTTAGAATTGCATGGAATGCAAAACAATGCTATTGATTATTTTGAATCTGTGCTGTCATGTATAGATGGCATTGGCCAAAGCTGCATTAAAAACTGACTGTGAGTGAATAAACTCAGGAGGCTGCAAATCCAGCAGGAGAAGAAGCAATCCTTGTTCCCATTGTCTGCGACACTTTCCTTTGCTCTTCCCAGGCATCCCCCTTTCCTGCCTCTGCACAGGAACAAGATCTTGCCATAAATCCAGATGCCAACTCTACCCACATATTTATTCAAGCAATATCATCACCGGGTCTAATAACATAGCTCACGACATTAGAGGTACTTTCAGTTGCTCATCCTTTAATGTGATATATGCCATCCTTTGTCAATAATGTCTCAGCACTCAGCATAGACACACTGAAACAAGTTCATATATAAATACTGTGAGAATACAGTTTCTTGATGCTGGAGGGTGTGCCATCGTAGTGGTAACATCCAAACAGAATTAGCTGTCTATTAAAGGATATTCCAAGGGTCAAACTAGACAATACATTTCACACATTTTCTAAGAGGTGTTCCCTCTAAATGTTGAAAGACGTCTGTTTGTCCCAAAATGTGATTGTTCTTGCCTATGTATTTTGTATTGAGTGTGCTTTGTTTTGTGATTGATCACAAATCTGAAAGTGTGATTGCTGGGCCACATAGTGTACAGAAACTATCGTGAGAGGAAAAATGGCTTAATCAAATGGAACTTGCATTACCTTAAATGTGTAGTTTGACCCCCAACCACCATCTGGAGCCAGGAGCATGATACAATTATGGTGCTTTTAGATCAGGCTTTTTGTTCCAATTACAAACATCTAAATACAATAGATGGACTCAGCAATGTCGATATCTCTAGTAAAGTCAGCAGAACCGTGTCTGATTATGTGAGTCAAGAAATCTGGCTTGATAACATTTCAAAAACTTCAAAGTCTTGTGTACATGTTATGTGCCATATAAATCAAGTGAAGGACACATTTTATTCTAAATATCTCTGTGGTGTTTTTTTTTTAAAGTTCCATGCATAAAATTCAGAAATTGAACTCAGATTGTTTGCTATTAATTTGCTAGTTTAAAAGATGCTCTCCAAGTTGGCATGTGGAGATAACTGCCTTAGAAACTAGGTGGCTGTAGAATTTCTAATGAGATTTTCTAAACCACTCCCAGGACAAATTTATTTATCATATATACTGATAGAGGTCTCAGCTCTGTGGGTACTGGTATTTGTATAGACAAAGTGGCATCAGCCATGCACAAAAGGGAAATATCAGTGGATTTAGAGGTACCCAGTAATTTGCAGAAGCTAACTAAATTAGGGATAGGAACAGCCTTTAAGGGAGGGGGGAGAGCATTTAAAAGCTACTTAGTAAGCTTAATGGGGTACAAGTGGTGGGATCCTTAGGTGAGAGTGATCATGTTCTCCTGGAGTTTGTTATACAATGGAAAGGAGAAGCCAGGCATAGTCAGACATGCATTCTCGACTTTAGGAGAGCTGATTTCAATAAATTCAGGGAAATACTGGAGGTGATCCCATGGTCAGGAATATTAAAAGAGAAGAGACCTGAAGATGGACGGGACTTTCTCAAAAGGGAGATACTGAAGGCACAATTTCAAACAGTACCATTGAGGAAGAAAAATGGGAGGTGTCTCAAGAAACCAGGATGGATGACTAAAGAAATTTCAATGGAGTTAAGTTTTAAACAGAACATGTCTAGGAAATGGAAAAAGGGGGAAATCACCAAAGAAGAATTCAAACAGATAGCGAACACGTGTAGGAGTAAAGTCAGAAAAGCTAAAGTGCAGAATGAGCTCAGGCTTGCTAGAGAGGTTAAGAACAATAAAAAGGGGGTTTCTGGGGTATGTCTGCAGCAAAAGGAGGAAGAAGGAAATGGTAGGGCCACTACGTGGAGAAGATGGCAAAATGCTAACAGGGGACAGAGAAAAGGCAGAATTACTCAACACCTTCTTTGCCTCAGTGTTTTCAGAAAAGGAAAAGAGTGACCAACCTGAGGATAAAGGAACAGAGGACAGAATAGGGGAAATCCAGCACAGAATAAGCAAAGAGGTAGTACAGGAATACCTTCTTAATCTAAATGAATTTAAATCTCCAGGACCAGATGAACCACATCCAAGCGTATTAAAAGAGCTGGCAAATATAATCTAAGAGCCATTGGCAATAATCTTTGAGAACTCCTGGAGAACAGGAGAAGTCCCAGGAGACTGGAAGAGGGCAAATGTTGTCCCCATCTTCAAAAAGGGGGAAAAAGAGGATCCCAACAATTATCGTCCAGATAGTCTGACATCAATACCAGGGAAAATTCTAGAGCAGATCATTAAACAGAGAGTCTATGAACATTTAGAAGGCAATGCCATAATCACAAAAAGTCAACATGGGTTTCAGAGAAACAAGTCATGCCAGACTAATCTGATCTCTTTTTTTGATAAATTTACCAGCTTGGTAGATGAAGGGAATGCTGTGGATATCGCATACGTTGATTTCAGTAAGGCCTTTGACAAGGTTCCCCATGACATTCTTGCAAACAAGGTTGTAAAATGTGGGTAGACAAGGTAGCTGTTCAATGGATTTGTAATTGGTTGACCGGCCGAACCCAAAGGGTGCTCAGCAGTGGCTCCTCTTCCTCTTGGAAAGATGTGACCAGTGGGGTGCCACAAGGTTCGGTCTTGGGCCCAGTGCTATTCAACATCTTTATCAATGACTTGGATGAGAGAATTAGGGGCATACTTACCAATTTTGCAGATGACACCAA
The DNA here is from genome assembly GCA_030847615.1 of Gambelia wislizenii. Lineage (NCBI taxonomy): Eukaryota > Metazoa > Chordata > Lepidosauria > Squamata > Crotaphytidae > Gambelia > Gambelia wislizenii. The sequence goes on from JAUMIR010000001.1 coordinate 103,547,932, forward strand.
ATTAGGAGGAGTAGCTAATACCCTAGAGGACAGTATCAAAATTCAAAATGACCTGGATAGACTGGAGAGCTGGGAAAAGCTAACAAAATGAAATTCATTATGGAGAAACGTAAGGTACTGCACTTAGGGCAAAAAAATGAAATACATAGATATAGGATTGGGGAGATCTGGCTGAATGAGACTACATGCGAAAGGGATCTAGGAGTCCTAGTAGACCACAAGTTGAATATGAGTCAACAGTGTGATGTGGCAGCTAAACAGGCCAATGCGATTTTGGGCTGCATCAATAGAAGTATTGTGTCCAGATCAAGGTAAGTAATAGTGCCACTCTATTCTGCCTTGGTCAGACCTCACCTAGAATACTGTGTCCAGTTCTGGGCACCACAATTCAAAAAGGATATTGACAAATTGGAGCGTGTCCAAAGAAGGGCGACTAAAATGGTGAAAGGTCTGGAAACGATGCCTTATGAGGAGAGACTTAGGGAGCTGGGTAATTTTAGCCTGGAAAAAAAGACGGTTAAGAGGCAATATGATACCCCTGTTTAAGTATTTGAAGGGGTGTCACGTTGAGGATGGAGCAGGTTTGTTTTCTGCTGCTCCAGAGACTGGAACATGGAGCAATGGATGCAAGCTCCAGGAACAGTGATTCCACCTCAACATGAGGAGGAACTTTTTGACAGTAAGAGCTGTTCGGCAGTGGAACACACTTCCTCGGAGCGTGGTGGGGTCTCCTTCCTTGGAGGTCTTTAAACAGAGGCTGGATGGCCATCTGTCGGGGATGCTTTGACAATGATTTCCTGCATTGCAGGGGGTTGGACTGGATGACCCTCATGGTCTCTTCCAACTCTATAATTCTATGATTCTATGATTCTATGACTGAACATGTTTGGTAGGTATGGAATTCTGACTGACTGCTGAAAGCGAGGAACCCTACAGGAGTAGACTACAGTTTAGGAAGTACTTTATAATGTAGTTAATTACAGTTATATTTCCATCTACCCCAAAGTAGTTACCATTACATTAACTTTAATTCCCCCCCCCGTTTCTTGAAAATAACTAACATTGTTACTTTTGAGATTACTTTTAAATGTACCATTAGAGAGAGTGAAACACTCATCAGAGGATGGTGATGCTAGGTGACAGGAGCAAGGTGCCATGCAGGCTCCCTTGTACCCTCTAAGCCAGTCTGCTGCTAGTCTAAACTAGTGCAGTCTAGCTGGATTTAGGTTAGGAATTATTGTCCTACAACAACTGCTTTGGAATTTAGGATTTGGTGGCAACCTTATTAAGAAGAACATTGTTGACTAAGAGATGCTTTGTCAGTTTTCTCCTAGATAAGGTATATTTGGCTGCAGTCCTGGATTCCATTACTTGCTTATTTTCAGTAGGCTTAAGCAGACATCACTGATGCAGGATTACATTATTTGTCAATTATCTGGACACATAGAAGCATGGAAAGCTTTTAATTCAAGCTTATCTTTAAATGGCTTCTGCCAGATGAAATACCAATTGTGCACTTACCAAAAGTATTATGTTTTTACAGCAAACAGTTATAGATCATCCAAAGGGATGTGATCAGCTTTAGTAGTTTAACTGATTTAGTGATTAATTAATGTTCTTTTATTCAGGGTATGCTTAATTTAGCATAGAAACACTAAAGCAAGAGTAATCTTGTCATTGTTAAAGTTAACAGGCCACTCTGCCCAGGTTAATTCCATAACCAGTTCATGTGCAGTGAAAAGGGATTCTGGGAGTTGTAGTCCAGTTGTGATCCAAAACAAAAGAGGAAGATTTCCAAGCTCTTTTCATTTATTTGTTACCCAAATTGCTTGGGGTCAGTTGGGGACCTTCAGATGTCCTAATATTAATTTGGGGAATTTAGTTAAACTCAACTTGGCATGTGAGATGACAGGCAACAGTGGGACCTTTTAGCCAGTATACCAGTAATAATGGAGGAGACTTTAAGCCCAAAGGTACAATTAAGTAGTCATTATTGGAAATAATGTAAATAGCATCCACACAAACACACAGGCCTCAAGCACTCATACAAGGCTATCAAAAATAGTAAGGAAGTTTTTGGATAGAGAAATAGAGTAAGGGGGTAGTGGGTTATACTGTACTGATCCTTCAGAGCTGAGATTGTGGAGTACACTGAAAGAGAGGGCAGTCCGGAAGACTGGATGGCTACACAGTCTGATGTGGAGTCGAAGGGAAGTAGAAATGTGCACCTGGCTGCACAGACTGGTACAGAGTAGATCGGAAGGGGATCTGTGTGCACCTGTGTGGTGTTTTAGGGTGATATTTATATGAAATATTTTCCCTGAATGGGATGGGACCTTAAGTGGAATACAATGTCTCTTGGAGTTTCCCAGGGTGAAAAAAGGGCGTTCTGGAAGAGTTAATGATGGTCAATGGGTGCCATACTTTGGAACTGAATAGGAGCAGGCAAAGTCTTTTGTTGGAGGAGAGCAGGAAAAGAAGAACCCATTTTACAAGCATTAAGGTCTCTGCTATCATGGAGTAGATTAGTGAATGACTCACCTCCCAGGTGTTAAGTTCTGATCTGAATATTTGATTTTGGGGAATTTCTGAAGTCCCCTCCCTTGGTCATACATGAATCCAGCTTTGTTATTGAGGGATCTCAGGTTTACCTGCTAACCACGTGGATGGCCACATTAAGACAAATTATTAAATATAGCTGATAATTTGATATTCCAAGATGGGGGCTATCAGGGTAGTAACATATGCATACTTCTATAATGTGAGCTACATTACTCACATTTTCAAACCATGCTGTCTTCAACAACAGTTGCAGCATGAACAGCAGTCACCTTTGTAGATGGATTTAAAAAGAGTCTTGTTAGCATAAAAAGACAGAAAGAAATCTAACCTTTGAGAATAACTAGAAGAGATTTCTAGAATAAACTTTTGTGGACATAATCCACTCCATCAGATGCATGGAGTGAAGCCTTTGTGGACAGACATATACATACATGGGGGTGGGAGTGTGAAGGGTAATGGAAATGGAAAAACATGTTGGAGTGATACAGTAGTCAATGGTCATAGTTAAAAGGACAAAGGTGAGAGATAGGTTTAGCATACAAGATCAGGTAAGCACATCAACATTTGTAAAATTGAGCAAAGTGTTTCTCAAGTTACTAGACAAATCACTAGACTACAGCGATTTGGTATGAGTCCAGGACCAAGACAGCTTTGTCTTAAAGCAGCCAGGAGAGAAATTCTTTTGTGTACGCATATTGAAGACTAGTGTTTTCATCCAAATTTGATAGAAATATACATGCCTTTCCAAAAGCTGGAGAAAAATGTCAATCATGCTACAATTAAGGCTCAAAGAGACTCCATGGACAAAAGAAAGGCATGATTGAAACCCTTTCTGTTTTGTGGAAGAAGGAGAGGAGATCATTTACCTCTAATCATATTTTTGAGAGAAGGGTCATCCATCCTCATGGAGGATGGGGCCAGCTATGGCTACTAATCAGGATTGCTATATTTAGCCTCTGATATCAAGATGCAATATACGTTATGTGTATTAGTTGCAAGGGCGAACAAGCTGGCGGATTCAGATGCAGTCATGTCCCGCTGATGGGCTTCCAACAGAGAATTTATTGACCATTGTGGGAATAGAATGTTGGACTAGATAGGCCTTTGGTTGGTTCCAGCATGGGTCTGATTTTAGATAAGGGCAGCAGGGCAGGCTGGATGGGAGCCTCCTGTGGGCCAAATCTGGTCAAGGGGCATGAGATTCCTCATTGCCTCCTCTACAGATGCCGTGCTCTGTGAATGGCCCTGAGCTACTAAGCAAGCTTGTGTGCAGGAACTGCTTTAGAATTTCATGTAGATGTAGACACAGGTTACTATACAGAGATAACCAGTTCTGGGTCTTGATTGTGTAAATACACCCTGAGTGAAATGATTGTCTTGCAAAAGGAAGCAAATGTAGAACCAGTTCTTAATATTTCTTTGATCCTAGACACAAAGAATCAGCTCATTTTGCAATGTATGACACACAATTATTCAAATATGTGGGGGAAAGCACTTCAGGTTCTTGATTAGATTTTTCACATTAGAAAGAAGCCCGCTTTCCCCTTTGTCACCCATCAATTCTGTGATTTTCTACAAAGGATTTGGTGCCTTTGTTCCTTGTTTATGAATCTGCATGGTAGATTAATCTCTCCTATGTGCTTAGCATTTAAAGTAGGTTTTCACTTAGGTTCTCACTTGCATTTTCTGCTGTTGTCCAGAGGTGGTGCTGAGTGCTTAAGTACCACATCACCAAAACTGAACTAGAACTTGAACAAGCTTCTTAGATCTTTCTTCATGCATCCTAATACACTATGCCTGGTAAGGCAGTATATAAAACATGCTTTCTTAAAGGAAATGAAGGTAGACAATAAGGCGAGTCTCCTTTCTATTCACTACAAAATAGAAATCAAGGTAATATACTTAGTAAAAACATGGAAATGAGGGGGTTGTTGAAAGACAAAGCTTGAACTTCTGTGAACACTAATCTTGGGAATGAGCTGTTTTAAATCAGTTGTGAGTAACTCGTGGTCTTTCATATGAGGCTGGATTGTAGTTCCTATCAAGCCTAGCCAGTAGCCCCAATGGTGAGGGAGGATGGGAGTTGCAATCCAATTTATACAATTTCAGCTATTATTTTAATTGATATGCTTTGTTCAATAGTATTTTAATGTTATATATTATTGTGTTTTTATTTCTATCTGTGTTTTAAATCAGAACCACAGAGTTGGAAAGGGCCCTATGGGCCATCAGGTCCAACTCCTTCCTCAGTGCAGGATCTCCAACTAGAACATCCCTAGCAGGTAGCTATCCAGCCTCTCTTGAAAACATCCAGAGAGAGAGACCTCACCACCTCTCTGGGTAACAGGCTCCATTGCAGAACTGCTTTCATTGTCAAGAAGTTTCTTCCAATGTTCAATTGAGTCAACCCTCCTGCAACTTAAAACCATTAGATCTAGTTCTACCCTCTGAGGCAGCAGAGAACAAGCCTGCATCTTCCTCTTTCTGGCAGCCCTTGAGGTATTTAAAGAGTGTGATTATGTCACCACTCAATCTTCTTTTCACCAAGCTGCACATGTCCAGCTTCTTCAACCTCTTCTCATGTTTTATTCTTCATACCTCTTATCTTTGTTGCTCTTTTCTAAGAGCTTGCTCCAACTTGTCTATATCCTTCTTAAAATGAGGCTCCCAGGACTGAGCACAGTACTTCAGATCAGGCCCTGATCAGCACAAAATATTGAGGGAATATTACTTCCCTCAACTGAGAGACTATGCTTCTATTAATGCAGGCTAAGACAGCATTTGCCTTCTTTGTTCCAGCAGCACACTGCTGGCTCAAGTTCAATTTATGATCAACAATAATCCCAAGGTCCTTTTCACATGTGGTACTACTGAGCCATGTATTCCCCCATCCTATATCTGTGCATTTAGTTTTTTGTGGCCTAAATGTAGAATTTTGTATTTATCTCTGTGGAATTTCATTTTATTAATTTCAGCCCAGCTTTCTAGTTTATTGAAGTCCTTTTGAATTCTGCTCCTTTCTTCCAAAGTGTTAGCTACCCCTCCAGTTTTGTATCATCTACAAATGTGATAAGGATTCCCTCAACCCCATCATCTAAATCATTGATAAAAATATTGCAGAGTGTTGGCCCCAAGACAGAACCCTGCAGCTCTCCACTTGAGACCTCTTTCCAGGTTGATGCTGATGACAACTGTTTGTGCATGACTTTCCATACAATTATGGATCCACCTGATGGCATTTTCATCTATTCCATATTTACTCAGTTTCATAATCAAAATATCATTGGGGACCTTATTGGTGAAGTCCAGATAAATGACATCTGCAGCATTCCCACCATCTATTAAACTAATGATCCGATCAAAAAGAGATATAATGTCAGTTGGCAAGACATGTTCTTGACAAACCCATGCTGGCTCCTACTAACCACTGCATTGTCATTAAGATACTTGCAGACAAATACCTGTATAATTTTTTTCAAATATTTTCCCTCTTATTGAGGTCAGGCTGGCTGGCTTGTAGTTTCCTGGGTCTTCTTTTTTGCCTTCTTCTTCTTTTTGTTTTAACAGAGAGGCAGTGTTTTCTTGTTTCTCGTCCTCTGACACTTCACCCATTCTCCAAGATTTCTCAAAAGTGATGGCAAGAGGTTCTGCTGTGGGTACAGTTCATTTGACCCTGCAGATATGAGCTCATTTAAGTAAACTTGGTGATTCTTTATCAATCTTGATTTGCAACCTGAATTCTTTACCAAGGTCTTTGCTGATGCATGGAAACACACAGTCCTCTTTTGGGGGGGGGAAAACCCTGAAGCAAAATAGGTATTGAGCAGTTCTGCCTTTTCACTGTGGCCTGTTAGCATTTTACCATCCTTGCTAAGCAATGGCCCCACCATTTCCTTCATCACTCTCTTGCTTCAAACATATTTGAAAAATACACACACCCTTTTTGTTGTTCTTTGCTTGCCTAGCCAGTCTCGGCTCATTTTGAGGTTTAGCTTTTCTTACACTATGCCTGCAAGCCCAACCTATACATCCTTTTTTCCCCTTGGTGATTCATCCTTACTTTCATTCTTTATACATGCACTATTTTCTCTTTACTTCCTCCCTGAGTTTAACTGTGCAGATACATTGGCTTTTTCAGATGTTTCTCATTTTTCTTCTTCCACAGAATTATTTGTTCTTGTGCTTGTGTTATCCTAAGGGGAGAGGTCTGTTACAGTCCCACCCGTGATGCCAAAACCTTCTTTAATATTTGGGAGAATTATTAGTTCAGATAGGAGGCCTGCGAGAGGAGGGTAACTTTGGGGATCTTTCCACCTATGTATACCAGTTCTAACTGTAGAGGAGGCTCATTAAAGTAAAACAAAGTATATTATTGGAATAAGACAGAAAGTAAACTAACATACACTACATACATTGTTACAAACCATACAAGGCTATAGCAGAGTAAGGCAGAAAGTTTGGATAGAGAGAGAGGTCTGGAAAGATAGGGTGATAGATCCCAGTCTTGAAGAGAGTTCCATGCAATGAAGATACTCAAAGAGGCATCTAAGGGTGGCACAGGAGGATCTTACCTGTGGTGCCCTGAGAAAGAGAGTGGCTGGGTCTGTACACTGTGGCACCCTTTGACTGTGACACACCTTGCTATTGTTGGGGCTCTAATATTTATACTCTATTCTGTGCCTTGGAGGGGTGAGTTATTTATAAGAAAGCTTGGATGGCTTCCCCACAGAATAGACAAAAGAAACCAAAACTCAAGTGATTGCTTTAATTGTGGAGAGACAAAACATTGATGGGCTTGCAACAACCTCATAAGGTTGGACAGAAAGGGGTGTGAGGAGAGATTTCTATAGGGTATGGAATGAGAAACGGTCACTTGTTTAGATGATTGAATTATAGTTCGTAACGCCCAGGGCTGGAAGACAGGATTAGCACATACCCCTTAACAACTGGGTTGTTAGCACAAACCCATCATGGGGGCTTTCTGTAAAGTCCTAACTTGGGCTTTCCCACCATTTTATTTCTAGACATGTCTCAGGTAATTGTAACCTTCAACTGACCTCCAGTATGCCTAAACCAATGTGACTCCCCAAAGTGTCTAGTATGTCCAGTTATAGACTCTCATGGGGAGGTGTAGTAGGTTATGGTAAAATTTGTACTTTCATGAAATCCCACCCATTCTGGGTGTCTTTTTCTTTTAATATCTCTAGTCATGGGATAATGTAGTGAGCCACCCTGGGTCCCAGACATTGATTGATTTCAAATTCTATCTCACCTTTCTGTGCTTTACACACACATGGCAGCTTACAACATGTAATCAAAGAGTATCAAGGTAAAATTATGGTGACAGTGACTATCATAATGATGTTGATGATGACAAACATAGTAGTAATAAAAACTGTAGTGAGAGGTACATTGCCGTACATTCCTTCCACAAAATGGATTCCATACCTTTGATCTACACAGTTGTATTGAGCCTACTTACCAGAATTTGAAATAGCATTCCTATTTTGCTGGGGCTTGGGCTGTTTTTATTTGTCATTCTTCAAACCCGTTCACACCTAGATCCCTTCTCTTATTGCCTCAGCCATAGAAGCTGGGAGCTAGAAAGATGAGAACTTTTAGCTGGAGCTGACTTTAGTCATCATGACAGATTCAGGCATATCTCCTCTTCTGCATATTATGGCCCTTTAACATTACACAATTATAGATAGTGATTCTACCTTTATTTGTCATGGTTCTGTCCTGTGGAAGCCTGGGGTTTGTAGTTTAGGGAGGAATATTTAGAATTTTCCACCAGAAAGCTCTAGCGCCTCACTACATGTCCCAGATTCTATAGGATGCTGTCATGGCTGACCATGTGGACTCATAGCACTATAATTGTATGGTGTGAAAGGGCCCCTGCTAAACATACAGCCCCTGGACTTGCTGTAACCCTGTCTACAATTGCAGAAAGTTTCTGTACTAGCAATGAGAATTCCCCAAAGAAACAATCTATTTCTCATTTTTAAAATGAAGACTCTGACATTACCACAGCACTTTTAAAGCAAAGGCATGTGGTAAAATATGTTTGAAGAGACAGAAATATTTTGAGGATTTAATCAGCCCAAGAAGGGTTGAAATAGGGAGATGATTTTCATAATTACTTATACTGATTTTGATCTAACTCTGATTATAATGAGCTGCAATATGTCAGTCAGTAAGTACACAGCTGGCTGAGACATTTTCTTGAGAATCCTTGGTATGAGGTTTGTTGGCCTGAAACTTCTCCTTCCTCTTTATTATGTGTAAAAACCCTAATCCTTTGGACTAATAAAAGTACCAGACTTTTTTTCCTCCCCTGTGTCCCTTTTCCTCCATGCAGTTATAGCATCATGTTTTCGCTTTAACTGCCATGGCTGCATCCGCTGGAATCCTGGGGTTTGTAGTTTTGTGAGGCATTAGAGGGTTTTCAATGTCCATCCTTAAAATGCACATCTCAGGATTTCATAGGACCTTGTATACTTTTAGCTGTGGCAGTTAAAGTAGAATGATAGTAATGTGAAAGAGGCCCAGGACAAAAGTTTCCTTTTCAATTGGAAGCAATGGTGGTAGTATTTTTAAGACAAAAAATTTGTTGCTTACATTTTATTTTATTTTTTGCAGAAAAGAAGGACATGCTTTCAGTTGTTTCACAGAACCTTGGGAAGTAACTTTTTAAATCTGAAGCTCCCAGGATTCTGGGAGTCTTAGTCCAAAAGGTCACTTTGCTAAGCTCTGGTTTTTGTTTTTTGGAAGGCAGAAGGGCACTCATATTTAATGACACTAAATAATTTTAAAGGAGCTTTCCAATGTACACACCCTTATCTTCAAAATGGATCCAGCAGATTGTATAGCTTCTATAAAATTCAGACTAAAACCCAAAGTAGATTCACCAGCCCACTGCCACTAGCTTTAAGCAAAATTCCCAATGATTAGGAAGCAGGACTTGAATAAACTGTGTTGCTCTTTATATCCATATAGATCCTATAGTTCTGCAAAATAATCCCATACTCACTTTACCAAATATTATGAATCTGCAGAAATCAACCTGACTTGCTACAGACTTTAGATTTTTATTTTTAGAGAAAAGTATGCTCTGACGTTCTTAAAGGTACATTAAACCACAGGAACACCTCAGATAAAATGAGCTCATTAGATTCCTAATGTAGCTGGATTTGGCAACTCACCATTCAGAATGCCAGTCTCTTCAAACCAATTATCTTCCTGGGCTGTACAAGGAAAACAATCTGCTCAGTTACATAGCACTAGCTGCTCTTATTAGACTTAACAGCTTGGCACAAGTAGGGTTAGAAGAACTGTATGGTATGTATTTCTTCAAATACTCTTTCCTCCAACCCTCCCCACCACCTTTCTGTAATGGATTTCTCCCCCAGGAAGCCTTTTACCAAATTGCTCCAATTTTGCTGCACACATTTTTTTTGTCCTTCTGAAACAGCATAGATTTATTTTCATGGTTTAAATTCCTCTTACTGTCATGGACGGTGCATCTTCCTCTTCTTTTTTCACTTTGATATTCCTTTTGCAATGTGCTGCTTGTTTGCCATTTTCGACTCATCAGTTCCTCCTTCCCTAACATCTCTTTCTCAAAATTCAAAGACTTTCTTCTGTCCCACCTTGCCTGCTCGATAACTCTACATAACTTCCTTAAATTAGTGGTTGGCAGTTGTTGGCCCCCAGATCTTATTGGACTGAAAATTCTATCACCCCCATCACTGGCTATGCTTGCTAGGTCTAGCAGAGGCTGTAGTCCAAAAATATCTGGCATGTTACAAGGGAAACAGCCCTACCTTAAGACATCTTTGTTCTTATTCCTGTTCTTGCCTATTTAACATAGGGCCTAAATAGAAGTGGCATAGGCATGGCATATAACTAGCAGTTGAAAGACCTGGTTTCAAGGCTCTAGCAGATTTTTTTTAGAATTACATGAAACATAAAAAAACTGCAAATTACACACATTTCCCATTGTCTATTCTGCATCTTTTGGTAGACTCTCCTACAAATTATTTCTGTACATGAGGGCTGTTTTCCAGCCCATTTGCATATTCTGAGACCTAAATGGGGCCCAATGTAGTGAAAATTACAACACAAGACTCTTAGGACTTTATCAGACCCTCCCCCCCTGTTAACATGCTTTTGCCAGCATAAATTATGTCATTTTAAGTACTGCTTCCTTGGCAGTATTGGAGCACAAATGGAGCTCCATTTACTTCCGGGGTTGAAATCTTGCTGATTCTCACGAGAAGACATTAGCATGGGATATTTAAAAATAAAAGCCAAATAAACACATAAAAAGTTCACACAAGCACTAAAACACACTTAAAAAGTCCCAAGTACATGGGTGTGTGTGTCATAAAAAGAGCGTTCCCTACCTGGCTATCATGAGCTCACCCAAAAGTGTTTGCCCATTGATGCTGTATTCACATGAGTACAATGGTGTGAGGATTCAAATGCCAGCAATGTTGGCAACAAATCACCACAGGAGATCAATTGAAGGCTTGGTTCATCAATAAAAAGGAATGAGTTTTTCACAATATGTGATCATGAAAGGGCGATGTCATCTGGTATGCATGACCTTTTGTGATCATTAGGCATCCATATGTTGCCGTATTTGCCTGGTCTGATAAAGTCCTTACTGGATACACAATTTAATTTACAGGCTGTTCTTTAAATGTGCCCTACCAAAAAGCTTCTTCAGAGAATTTTAAAGTTTCAGGAGGATATTGCAAGACTGGGAGGGAAGGCAGATATGATGGTTGAGGATAATGATGATGATAATCTTGACGATGACAACGACAACAATATACACAGTACATTGGCACAGGGATATTTGAGCAGATCTCCTGCATTAGCAGGGGTTTGGATTAGAGCACCTTTCAGATATATTCCAACTCATTATGATTTTCTCAGTATGAGAGGAGAACCTTCTGATGTCTTGTCCTCTCCATTTACTTGGAAAGGTAGGAAACTAGACCCATAGGATCTACCTGAATATCTGCCTACTATGGGAGAGCAACCCTTGTCGGACCAGGCTGCTTCATACCTCGGCTCCAACAAGGCACAGCATCCCCAGTGAACTGAATGGTGAGTCAGTTCTCCCAGTTTGCCACAGAAGGGGCTGAAAACTTTAATGCACTGTCTACTTTACTCTCTTGCATGCCTTCCCCCATTTCTTTTGTGCTTATTATTAGCTTCATCTGATACGCAGCTGTACCCCTTCCTTGAATTAGAAGACCTAAAGATGGTAGTGCATATGCTGGTAATCTCAAGGTTGGACTTCTGCAATGCACTGTACATTAGACTATCTCTGTACCAAGTTTGGAAAGTCCAATTTAGTTCAAAATATGGCAGCCAGATTGATTACGGGTACATCCAGGAATATATACTCCTGAGTATACTGTCGGCCATGGATTCTACCATCCACAGTTTAAGAATATTTTTTTAAAAAAATCCAATAAGTTTATATAAATTGGTTGGTTCACAGTGGTGGGTAGTCCCCCTGGGTTTCTAGTCTCTCACTGGGCTGGTTATAAACACTGCAGTGAGTGGTGGCAGTGATTTTGGCCTCTAGGGGGCACTCTTGAATGAGGCTACTCGGGGTTACCCTTAGAGAGACACTAATATGGGGGTTCAAAGGCCAGAGCCCCAGTCTATGCCATTTTATACAAGGAACACCATTTTACCATGCCATTGTATATAATGAGACTTGAGCATCCACAGATTTTGGTATCCATGGAGGGTCCTGGAACCAAATCCCAGAGGATGCCAAGGACCCACTGTATTATACCAATATTAAAATCACTCCACTGGCTGCCAATTAGTTCCTGGACAAAGTACAAAGTGTACATGGTTTGGGTCCAGGTTACCTGCACGATCCCCTCCTACTGTACAATCTGCCTGTACACACAGGTCCTCTTGGAGACATTTACTTCAACCAGCCAGGAGTAGACTGGCAACTGTCACCCAGGGGACCTTTTCTTCAGCAGCCCCTAGACTGTGGAATGACCTGCCTGAAGAGATTTGACAGCTAAACATGTTACCTGAATTTAAAACAGTTTTAAAAATCTATTTTTTCTGGCAGGCCTACCCAGTTGATTTTGAACTATGACTTTTAAATTGGTATATTTTAAGTTCATGTACATAAGATTTTAATGTGTAATAGTTGTTTTAATCCTATGTGTTTTAACCTAAGTGTTAAATGGTTTTATGTGTTTAGTTATACAGTTGTCCTTACACATTGCCTTAGGCAAATCTGTGCTTAAGTCCGTTCAGCAGTTCACCTACCTGGGAAGCATCATCTCCTCAGATGCTTCTATTATCATTAACAAATGTTGGATTGAAACATCTGCTGAGGGCCCTGGACAATTACTGTAAAAATGAACGATTGCAAATTAACCATGACAAAACCAAGGTAGTAGTGTTTTCTAAGAAGAGGCCAAAGCATAATTGGCAAATAAATGATCATAAAATTGAACAGGTGACTACTTATAGGTATTTAGGAATAATATTTCACTCCCTATGGGCATGGAGGGCACAGAAAAAAAAAAGCTATTGAAAAAGTACAGAGAAGCACAAAGACACCCCTCTTCTTTTTTAACAGCAAGGGAGGACAATATATCCTCTCAGGTATTCAGGTTTTTGTTGCCAAGGTGCTAGCTCAGTTGCTGTATGGCTCCGAAGTGTGTTTATTTGTAAATCCACAGGAGGCTGTGCAAACTAAATTCTTGAGAACAATGTTTGGTATTCCCAGTTGTGTTCCTAATGTAATCCTATGATTAGAAGCTGGGGAAATGTCAACAGAAGCCTGTATATGGCAGCACAAATTCAACCTCTGGCTGAAAATATTGTTTATGCCAGTAGGATTGGCTCCTTTAATACTGATTCCTTCCAATCAAAATGGAAAATGTTACTAAATATAAAACTTTTAACCTTAGGCTTCTCTTCAGCAGCTATCCTAAGCTTAGGGTATGCCAAAACAAAGACAGCTATTTTCAACACTCTGAGACATTGAATTTCAAAATCATTTAAATCAAGCACTTTTGTACCCTGATTTTAGGGATAATACAGGATTATTTGCACCAGCCAACCATCTGAAAAAATTGACTATTCCTACATTTATAAGAGCATTTAGGCTAGCTAAATTAAATGTCCTGCCTTCTGCTTTGCTGGAAGGTAGATTTAAAAAGATTCCATGTGATAAGCGGATTTGCCCATGTGGGCTAGGAGAAGTAGAGGCAGTGGGCCATGTATTACTTTACTGCAATCTTTTACCACAATCTTAGAGCCTCTCTTATAACACCACTTATACCAATAATAATAATAATAATAATAATAATCCAGGTAGACAGGGTAAGTTTTATTTAGACTATCTCCTGTCAGATCTAAGTGCTCAGGTTACAGCTAAAGTGGCTAGTTTTTGTGCTGCAGCCATAAATTGTCACAGATGAATGGAAAAGTAGTATTGTTATGCATTTAGCTAATGGTTTTTCCACACTTCTTCCATTGTTCCATCACAGTTTTAATTGCATGTAATGTATGTATGTATGTAAATGTAATTACAATGTTTCATTTTTATTTTTTATTTTATTCTGCTGGCTATTTGCCATAATCAAATTTATCTATCTATCTGTAAGACATTATCAACTGCACATATTCACTATGGCAGAAGTGCCTGGCAAAAATGTGTTCTGCAGTAGGAACTTCTAATGCTGCAGAACTGTACCATTGTGGACAAGGTTCAGCAGCACTGACCCCCACACCTTGGAATATAGTATGTCCATGCTAACAAAAAAATAACGGTTGATACTGTTTTCCATAATGCTGGGAGGATATCCTGCCCACCCTGCAATGCTCACATGCTGTTGGGTGGGTGGGATTTTTTTTCTAGAAAATCTCCCACAGTTGTGTTTAGTTTTTACTCTGGGCCAGTTTACACAGCAAATTTATTGCGGCAACTTGTGGTTTAATTATTTTCCGCAGCTGTGCCAGTCAGGTTTTTTTTCTAATTATGTTGCTTTGAAGTTCAGACTTGAATAAGTGTGTGGGGTGTGGCTCTGTGTGTTTCTGTAAATCTGCCTGTAAATGAACTCACTCCATAAAGCAGAGGGAGAGTAATCTCTCTGCTAAAAGACCTTGTGCCATGCCGTGGATCGCAAGTTTTTCCAGCTGCTCTCTCTCTTTCTCTCTCTTTCTCTCTTTCCCCTCCCTCCCTCCCCCAAGCAGAGAGAGAGAGGGGGAAAATAGCAGTTCAGCTTGCTACAGCCCTTCGTGAAATGGTTTCTCTCCCCCCCCCCCATGCACAGGAAAAAAGGTGACGAACTGAGCTTTTGCATACTTTCAAAACAGCAGAGGATGAGAAGGAATGCTCCCTGAATGAAAGTTGTTGGGAATCCTTTTTTTTTTTTTTTTTTTGCAAACTGGCTCGCAAAATAGCAGACAGGATTTTTGCAAGTTTCTTCTCTAATGGCTACTGTCTTTGCCTCCTCCCTGCCCCTCTTTTAAGCCCACCCCTGCATCATCAACCAATCACAATGCAGCTGTGCTTTAACCCTTAGCAGAATGCTAGTTTACACTGCCAATAAAGCACTACATTGCAAATATTCCTGCAAAAATAGCAACATGCCCTGCCACGCTATATTTGGGTGTTTTACCTTCCCCCCTTCTGAATGAGGCGATGCTGTGCTGCGATCCGTGGGAACTATGAGCTATCTTAGCGGTATATTTAGGGGAATATTTGCCCGTGTAAACGACCCCTCTGTTTCTTCTTTGTTTTCCTGTTTGTTGACAATTTTTCCCCTTCTTGTTGGAAGACACTTTCTATGGCTGTTTCACCAGATTGGTCCTGGAGAGAAGTGCTACTCAAAATGGTGGTCCTTTGACTGGTGCCCGTCTTGAGCCACTGACTGCTCCTCCCTGGCAACTTTCCGAAAAAGAAAGAAACAATTATACCCAATAGGAAAAAATTAGTGCCAATCCCCAGCACATGGAAATAAATAATAATTGCCTGCTCCCCGTATCAGAAACCCTGAGATGTGCAGGTGTTGAAGTTTTCCTCCCATAGATCCAATTGGTCAGGTTTCCTGCCTATAGGAGCCAATGGGAAGGACATCAGAACTATGTCTTCGGATTGGGACAGAAAACCACTCTCTCATGGTACAAGAAGTTATTTCTATGATTCTTTGGAACAACTGGGAATGTTATTCTTTCTCACACCCCCTCAAAGGTTAGGCTATGGAAAGAATAATTAGTTCTACAACTGGCTAGAGGCTAGATGGTTGTAGAACTAATTTATTTTTTTCTGTGTAGTGTAAACTTTGGGGGAGAAAAAAAGAATAAACTTCTCAGCCATTTCAAACAAAATAGAAAGGAACAAGAAAGTCGACAGGAACAGTAAACTGTTTCTTGTACCAAAGGCACAATCCTCAACTTTAATAATATCATAGACTATGCTGGCCTCTAACAGTACTTCTTGGGGTTTCTTTAGCAGAGCCACTATAAGACAGAAAGACACAGCATAAATCATAGAATCATAGAGTTGGAAGAGAACACAATGGCCATCTAGTCCAACCCCCTTCCATGCAGGAATACCCAATCAAAGTATTCCTGACAGATGGCCATCCAGCCTCTGTTTAAAAACCTCTAAAGAAGGAGACTCCACCACACTCCAAGGCAGTGCATTCCATTTCTGAACAGCTGTTACTCTCAGGAAGTTCTTCCTAATGTTTAGGTGGAATCTCTTTTCCTGTAGTTTGAACCCATTGCTCTGTGTCCTAGTCCCTGGAGCAGCAGAAAACAAGCTTGCCCCATCCTCAATATGTCATCCCTTCAAATATTTAAACATTGCTATCATGTCAGTTCTTAACTTTCTCTTCTCCAGGCTAAACATACGAAGCCGCTCCTCATAGGCTATGGCTTCCAGACCTCCCACCATTTTGGTCATCCTTAAATAAATATTTGTTTTTTCTCACTAGTGTAATCAACTGAGAACTCTAGTCAGGATGGTGGGAGGTCTGGAAGCCATGTCCTATGAGGAGTTGCTTAGGGAGCTGTGAGAAGGCTGTGCGGCCGTGTTCTGGAAGAGTTTGCTTCTGAGGTTTCAGCTGCATCTGTGGCTGGCATCTTCAGAGAATGGTTGGGTAGGAGTATGTGTGGGGTTTATATACTGTCAGCCCCTGTTGGAGAGGATATGTAAATTTGTGTATTTGAATGGACCATTAGCCAAACAGACACTAATTGTCCTTGCATATCTCCACCCAGAAACTAGCCATTCAAATACACAAATTTACATATACTCCCCAACAGGGGCTCACAGTATATAAACCCCGCGCACACTCCTACCCAACCATTCTCTTAAGATGCCAGCCACAGATGCAGGTGAAATGTCAGAAATAAACTCTTCCAGAACACGGCCCCACAGCCCAGAAAAAAACACGGAAAACCTATGGATGCTAGCCATAAAGGCCTTCAAGTTCACATACAGTATATAATTCCGTCTTTTAAAATACCTCAGCAACTTTACATGAGCGGTTGTCCCTCTGATAAGGGAAAGAGATGGAAGAAGGTAATAATCTCTCTCTCATACACACTGTTTTCTTGAGATACGATTGGTCTATAACCCTATATTGACCACAGTATTACAGTATAGCTTATTTATTTTCATTTTCATTATTTTCATTATTTATTTATTTTCACCATTTATGGTGAACATGCCATATTCAGTGGTGAGTCCAAGTTTGTTTCTAGCCTCTATAAACTGATATTCATGGCCTTGAGAACTACTGCTAGAAAATGGATGAACCAAACGATGTTGTCAAGTAGTGGAGGTGATGGTGGGGAGAGTTTTCTGACCTTTGTTGTCATCATTAGAAAGCTAGGTAGTTCTTAAGACCATTGCCTGATTGTGGTGTGATTCTTTCTTTCCATTTAGACATTATGAATTGAAATGTAGAGGATAAAAGCAAAGCACAAGTGAAAAGGAGGCACTCTGCTATCTCTCTCCTCTTGATAATTGATTCACTTAAAAGCCACTAGCAGATGGCATGGGCTACCCTGAGCAGACTTTCTAGATTCACTGTTCTCCTTTTAAATGAACCATATGCTAAGACTCAGAGTACTCAAAAATACAGCTGAATATCCTTATTTCTTTGCTAGGTTCCTTGAGAATCTAAAGGAGGAGGGAGCAAGCATGTACAGCTGGATCCAGATGGCTCCCACAAAATGCTAAAATGATTGATACTGTGGTTTCAAAAGCAAAGGCGCACCACTTGACATTATGTTTACTTTGCAATGCAGAGTAATGCCAACCTAAGCAAAGATGCTCTGGGTTGTGTTTTCTGAGTGCTCTCTTCTTAATGAGGCAGGGTGAAGAGGGTTGCTACACACGTGCACTTTCCTCACTTGAAGCCATCCATGTGTGTGCAAATGACCCACAACAGGGAATCGGACTTTACAGGAAATAATGGAAGTTAATAATCCCCACATTAAGCTATGAGTCCTCCAAGTGCTGAGAAATCAAAAGATGTGCATATGTGAAACACCAGAGCTTAGAAATGGTAATGGGGGAGGGATGATGGTGATGGTGGTGTAATGAAGTTACATTTCAAAACAAAAAGTAAAATAATAAGAGTGAAATTATTGGTGTAACAAAGAATTTCTTGTTATTTTTAAAATTTTAAAAGAATGTTAAAGAATAATTGTGATAGGCATTTTAAAAAGTTTTCTTATCAATTTTAGTTTGTTTTCTGGGAAGAATTTGTAATGTTTTATGTCCGTTCTATTTTTTAGCTCTCAAAAAAGGAATGGAACCTAACAGAAAACCAAGGAGCAGCACAACAAATAACACAATGGTCTACATCCTATTTTTAGTCCTAACTAGAACAGACTCTTTGAATTAATTGGATTTAATTGGTATTAATTGGATACCTATGTCTTAACTTACTGTTCACCTATAGATTCAATGCGGCTACTTGAGCAGAGACTAGCCAGTAGGATTCCAGTCAATGTGATATTTTTCCAGCATTGTAATGACTAAGAGAAATGTATTGCTGCTCCCAATTTATAATGATTGACATAAATGAATTACTTGTAAAAAGCTCTGGTGAACACATCAGAGTGAATGGTATCCTAACTTGGGTTGGATCCTAACCATACTGAGGACACTCCCACTGGTAGAAGAGTGGGGGGGGGAGGCCATTCCTATCTTTCCCCCAGTAGCACTCTATGCTCACTGAAAGTGTAGTCTCCAAAGGCTCAGGAGACCTACTGGAGCTTCAAGGAAAACAGGCTAAGAGCTACTGGGAAAAGGTGTAAAGATGGCCTCCCCTCCTTTGTCACCTATTGGGTGGGGGGTCTCCATTGGAACAGTGTCCCTTTTATGAATGAAAGGAGCCACAGACATGGCAAAGCAACACAGAATGCCAGCCTATGCATTCTAGCCCAATTATTCTTTGGTTATTTATGTAGCTTTTCAATCATCCCAATGATTTGAAGGCTGGTTCAAACATGTACATGTTCAACATGTGATGATTATAACAAGACAATGTATGTTAACTTGTTAATTTGAATGTAATCATTTGTTTTATTTTTGTACCATGCTGTGTATCTGTTTTTAGGTTTACAATTTATTTTGCCTATTTCAGTTTGTGATTTTGGGGATTTTCTTAGCCATATTGAGTTCTATTTTATGGAATACAGGTGGGATAACCATTGATATAATAAGTAAATAATATATTGTAAATAGAGGGACCATTCCAGATATTCTCAGATCCCAGATCTAAGCATTGATGTTTATAAGCTGTTCTGGGTGCCTTTTGGGGAGCTACAATTGAAGGAAATGTGTTTTCAATAATGAATGATTGACTTTTCAGAAAACTTCAAATACATTATTTTTGACAGTCACTTCAGAAAATAGATACTGACAGTGAAGTGTATGGTAATAAAGTGTAGAAAACTGTGATGCATATGAACATATACATGCCTAGGTAGCACATCAGAATATGTTCAAGCCCAGTGCTAACTCAGGAAGACAAATATTCACTGGTAGCTTGTGGAATCCCAGGGTCCCAGGGTGGGTCCCACCCTCCAATAGCTTGGGAGAGCATCCTATTGCTTGGTCCATGTTAATGTTTATGGTAGCATACCACTGATGAAATATTAAGGGATATTTTCAAATTAGGGGACATGTCTAAAAGATTAGCAGCAGAGGTGGTTGGTGGCTCCCACTTTGGGAGAAAGGGGGCATACAAGTTAATTAATTAATTAATCAATTAATTAGATAAATAAATAAATAAATTTGATGTGATAAATCCACTCTAGGTTTTGAAGAAGCTATACTAGGTTTTACAGGAGCTAACTAAGGTGCTGAACCCTTATCTCAGAGTAGGTTCAGCACCATGGATAGATCTCATAAAACATGAAGTAGCTTCTGTAAAGCTCAGCATGGATTCACCACCCTGAAGAGAGAGCCAATGGCTGGCTCTGATGAGCAGCATGCTGAAGAGTACAGGAGATACATTTCCACCAGCTAACTTCAATGCAAGGTTCTTATTCCAAGCCCTGAATTCATCCTTTTGATGTAGCAGTAGATGTTCAGCAGTTCACCTCCCTGGGAAGCATCATCTCCTCAGATGCCAAGATTGACAAAGAAATCGATCACAGATTAGGAAAGGCATATAGCGCATTTGGAAGACTCTACAAAAGAGTGTGGAGTAACAAACACCTGAAGCAAAGCACAAAAATCAGTGTGTATAGAGCCATTGTACTGTCTATTCTCCTTTATGGGTCTGAAACATGGGTCACCTATCGCCAACACTTACGACTCCTCGAACGCTTTCATCAGCGCTATATATGCACAATCCTAAACATACACTGGACTGACTATGTGACGAATGTTGCTGTCCTTGAGCAAGCAGGGTTCACCAGCATTGAGGCCATGGTATTGTGAACACAGTTGCGCTGGGCAGGGCATGTTTCTAGGATGGAGGACAATCGCCTCCCAAAAATAGTACTCTACGGTGAACTCGCCACGGGTCAGTGTAAGAGGGGCACTCCAAAAAAGTGATACAAGGACTCCCTCAAACAACATCTCAGGCTTGGCCAAATTGATCACCAACAATGGCCCGCCATGGCCTCACATTGGGAGACATGGAGACGCACTATCCACAATGCTGCAGCCTTATTTGAGAACTCACTCCGAACAAATCTTGAAGAGAAACGACAACACAGAAAGAATCACAACCCGGAAACATCACCCAAGGAGACCTTCTGCTGTGCTTTCTGCAACCGGACTTGTTTATCTCGGATTGGCCTTTTTAGTCATCAGTGCGCTTGCAGAGAGCGCGCAGCATGAGTCCTTCCTGAATCTTCGTTTGTGAAGAAAAGCCAGAGAGAGATGTCCTGACTCCAAAAGCCTATCTCGGTGGTTTTGGAAAGAAAGTCCCAGACCTCTTACTGTAGCATCTGTCCAGGTGTGTAACAGTCAAAAGAGTTGTAGCCAAAATAAGCTTTCGAAGCTCTGAGCCCACCAGAGAACATCTCATCCAGTATCCTTCTCAAACCTAGGTGTGGCCTTAGCCTTATTATATTATTATGAGCTATGCCTGATGCTGTTGATAGTTTGCTGTAAACAAGTCATGCCAAAAATACTCTTAACCTCTTCACAATACTACTATGTGGGCCCCTTCTGTTTATTAATCACATTTTTAAACAAAGTCTATATACCAGTTGAGTTTTACCAGAACCATGGGACTTTGGTAAACTTTACACTATGTTCTTGCAAGTACATTTTGCTACCCCCTTCGGGCAACCTGGCTAATAAATAAGTAGCTGAAGATCAAGCTACACACTTCAGAGATATTGCTGTGCTCCATATCACGCCAGCCCACCATATGTTGTTTTTCTTTCCTGCACTTGGTTTGTTTTCAGTTAACAGTTTGATTCAGGCTGTTTGTTTTTTTAAAAAAATTGGCAGCTCTGTGCTTCTTTTAATCTCACTATAAAATTGATCTAGCTTTTGTACTGTTTTCTTGCCTCCAAAAAAGTACACTCCCAAACAAATAACCAAACCATGTTTATGAAATAACTCCTAAATTTTTTTGTATGTATGTGTGAATATATAGATAAAGAGATAGATAGATAGATAGATAGATAGACAGATGATAGATAGATTCATGTATTTTTGCCAATGTGGTATAATTATCATTCATTTTAAATGGTTTCCTTTCTGAAGAATGAATAGCAGCTGAGATAGCATGGTGGGAATATCTGAATGATAGAGACCTTTATCTGCCTTTTTAAACAAACTGTGTCCAGATGTTAGAATAGTTTTTTTTCCTAACTTTTTTGAACTAGAACTCCCGAGAATCCCCCATAACATTCTGGCAGTTGTAGTGCGAAAAGTGACTTTCTAGTCTCTGTCAATAGAACAACACTGTTTAGTCCTAGCAACTTTTGCTATGGTGCTATGAAGATGTGGGAGTATACAAAAAGATTCATTTTCATAGATTTATATAGTGATTTATTACAATTATAGTCCACCTTTCCTCTGATGAGCTCAGGTTATAAGGCATGGGTCTCCTTTCCCAAACATTATCCTTGAATAATGTTCAAGGTTCGCTTGCTGAGAACATGAGAGCAAGCTTTCTCTGTGGCTGCTCCCACCCTTTGGAACTCCCTCCCATGGGAGACTAGGCTGCCCCTCTCCCTGTTTTCATTTCACAGACAGGCAAAAACATTTGTTTAAGCAGGCCTTTGACACATAATTGTGGTTTTTATCAGGGTCTGCTTTTATGGTGTTTTTTTTTTTACTTTGTATGTTTTAATTGGTTTTAATTGCTTTCAATTGTGATTTTAATTGTTCTGTGAACTGCCTTGGGTCCCACTTTGGGAAAAAGGCAGCATAGATATTGCACAACAAACAAACAAACAAACAAACAAACGTGTGCTCAGCCTATTTCAGCCTGACTCTGTTGGGCAGGATGAAAGATAATGACTGGGCCAAGGTTTTCATGGCCCCATGATAACCTTGGATTTCTCAAGTACCAGTCTAATGCTATGATCACTGCATGATACTGGCTAACATCTAGAATTTGTAAATATGGGTAAATTGATTGAATTACCTTTCCAGTTCTAATGGCTCCAGACTCTCTGAGGAGGTCTGCTACCTTTCTATATATTCCGGCATATAAGACGACTGGGCGCATAAGACGACCCCCCCCAATTTTAAAGTTAAAATATAGACTTTGCCCCCCCTCCAGCCAGCCACCTGGCTGGAAAGGCTGTCCCCCACCAGCCAGCCAGCTCAGTGGCTATAGATGATGGAATAGTCTGTGAAATTAAAGGACTGAGAACAGCTAAAAAAACATGGGATACTTTGAAAAATCTCTGTGGTGTTCAATTTTTGAAAAGTAAGGTTTCATTAATTATGAAGTTGGTTAATATGAAGCTATCAAATCCCAAATTTTTGAATGAGCACATTAATGATTTTAGAGCCACATTGGCAGACTTGCAAACTCCTGGAGAGGAAATCCCCAAAACTATGCAAATGGAAATCTTCCTGGCAAGTTACTTATTTATTTATTTATTTATTCCCCGCTCTTCAGCCACAAGGCTATCAGAGCGGCTTACAAATTGTTTTAAGCAATAGCTATTTACACATCTACACTGCATTAAACAGTTTCCAATGTGTGTTAGCTAATTGCCCCCACAAGCTGGGTACTCAATTCACCGACCTACGAAAGGATGGAAGGCTGAGTGAACCTTGGAACCCGCTGGAATCGAACTTGCAATGTGGTGGCCACCAGGGCTCCCTGTTCTTCGCTGATGATGCTACCCTTGTTGCCCACACAGAAGCAGCTCTGCAGCACCTAACATCCTGCTTTGCAACAGCTGCAGAGCTGTTTGGGCTGGAAGTCAACCTGAAGAAAACAGAAGTTCTTTACCAGCCTGCACCACAGGACGAACACCACCATCCCCACATTGCCGTTGGCAAATCTGTGCTCAAGTCCATTCAGCAGTTCACCTACCTGGGAAGCATCACCAAAATACAATCCCTAAATGGAGGGCAATTAACACTTCAAAGGCAAAGCAGTCATTCTCACAGCAGAGGGAAGGATCTGCTGGGGAAACTGCCCAGGGAATTTACCACTTCAAAGACAAGGCAGTCATTCTCACAGCAGGGGAAAAGATCTGCTGGGCATATAAAACAACCCCCCACTTTTGATGAGATTTTCAATTGTTAAAAAGCAGTCTTATACACAGGAATATACGGTAAATCTATCTAGGAGAGCACCCAGGCTACCTTGTATCTATGGGGCCCAGTGCCATCTTGGTTTGTGAGTAGAAGCCTCCATAAAGGAGTGCCTTGAATTTACTGTTGTCAAAATTGTAGGTTCCTAGTACTCAACTATAAGTTAATTTCTGTGCTAGGATTGCCAGCAGTTTCTTGCAAGCTATAAAAGCCTCAGGATTTTCTCCTGGGGCTGGTTTACACGGCAGGTTTTATTGTGTTAAGTTGCGCTTTAGCTATATTTTGTTGCAGGTTCACACAGCCAAAAGTGCTGGGGGCATGGCCAAGCATTGGAGAGGGAAAGGAATGCCATAGGAATGTCTGCCCTGGCCCCAACTCCGTGCTGAACAGCTTTTAGAGGCAGCCCCCCCACCGACTCCCTTCCCACAAATCAAACGTAAGGTTTTCCTCCTTGCTTAAAACAGCATTTTCTGCCAAATAGAGGAAGCCAGAGAGAGAGAGAGAGAAAGAGAGAGAGAGAAAGAGAGAGAGAATAGCAGTTCAGCTCTGCTACAGCCCTTCATGAAATGGTTTTTCTCCCTCCCCCATGCACAGGATCACAGCTGACGAACTCAGCTTTTACATACTTTGAAAACAGCAGAGAGGATGAGGAGGAATGCTCCCTGAATGAAAATTGTTGGGAATCCTTTTTGTTTGCAAGCTGGCTTGCAAAATAGCAGAGAGGATTTTTCAAAGCTTCCTCTAATCGCTACTATCTTTCCCTCCCTCCCTGTCCCTCTTTTAAGCCCGCCCCTTACATCATAGCAACCAATCACAGTAAAGATCTGCGGGAGCCCTTAACGGAATAGTAGTTTACACTGCCAATAGAGCGCTACATTGCAAATATACTGGCAAAAGTAGTGACATCCCTTGGCATGCTATATTTGGGTGTTTTACCTTCCCCCTTTCTGAATGAGGTGATGCTGTGCTGCGATCCGTGGGAACTATGAGCTATCTTAGTTATATATTTAGAGGAGTATTTGCCTGTGTAAACAACCCCCTGGAGTTTGTAGCTCTATTACTATCATAATAATAATAATAATAATAATAATAATAATATTTTATTTCTATCCCGCCCCTCTGCAATGCAATCGGGGTGGCTTACAATATAAAAACTCCATAGTCCCAGTACCCTAGCCCACCCACCCTTAAAATAATATTAAACTATAAAAGATTAAAAACATACAGTAAATTAAAAATATATAAATTAGAAAAAGATTAAAACATACAATAGTTTTTTTTTTTTTAAAAAAAAATCTGATTACAGCTCAGGGAGGACAGCCGAGTCTTGGGCCGGGATAGTTATTCAGGAAAGGCCTGCCGGAAAAGATCTGTCTTGACAGCTTTTTTAAAGCTGTCTAAGGTGTTAATAATACGGATCTCGTCCGGCAGGCCATTCTATAATCTGGGAGCAGCAGTGGAGAAGGCCCTCTGGGACGTCACCGACAGCCTTGTTTTCATAGGCTGTAACAGATTCCTCCCAGAGGACCGAAGTGCGCGGGGAGGGTCGTACGGAAGGAGGCTGTCCTGGAGATAAGTTGGACCCAAACCATGCAGGGCTCCCTATTACATAAAGAACGCTGACATTCTGCCCTGGCCACAACAGTTGGATGAGTTCCCTCATCCACATGTGCATATCTAGACTAGTTATGTCTCAGGTAACTAGCACTAACTCTACGGTTGGCTGATCTGCTGCAGAAATGCACAACCATGCAAATTGGGTCAAATCCTGTCTGTTGGTGGTAGGATGCATGTGTGCAATGGCATTCAGCCACATGATCCTGGTCTTGTTTTTTATGGGTCCTAATTTGTCTGTAATGGCTTTTAGCCCCCACCGCAGTCCACATGACTCTCTCTCTTTGGTGGTCTGGTTCTCTACCCTGCCATTGTCAAGGTTCGTGGCAACTGTTTTACTCTGGAGTGGGCAGAGCAGAACAGGCTCTTCCCAGTTGAGATTTTACAGGGTTTGGGGGACTACTTCCTCCAGTAGGGACACTGTTAGGGTATACTTAGGGAGAGGGGGAAGTATTTCAGGGCAAACCATTGAAATTTTTGCCTCCCTTGTTTCTAGCCTCTGCATTAATTTTGTAATTTTATATTGCATGACTTGTGGTTAGTGTTGGCATGTTGTCCCTTGGTTTGGCTAGTCAGATACTGGGCAGCATGCTGTGCTTTTGCATCTTTGTCTTCTAACATGGCTAGCTTGGACTGTAATGCTGAACTTGAATGGTGGCTGCATCTAACTTGGCACAGGATTCCTGTGCTGTGGAGGAAATTTCCCATTTGTCCATCAGCAAGGTGCTATTTTGGGCCCATAACTGCTCTAACTCTTTTGCCTGTTTTTCTGCTGTGCTACTTAGCTCACGTATGGTGAGCTACTTGAACCATCACTTAGGGACATCCAAAATTCCCAAGTTCTGTTGTCTCTTTGGAGGGGCCAAAAAATAACCTCTCCTTGCACTGTGTGCAAAAGGCATCACATAGGGTCTCAAACAGGTCTGCAGTCTTAAAAGATCCTTTCTTCCATGGGGTCCTACCCTGACTGGCAACCCATTTCTCTAGCTTATCCATTTGGGCTGCTGTCAAACATGTTTCCTAACACTAGAAACTCTCTTAACAGACAAAAGTGTGAAGGTGCCTCTTTAAAGCACTCTGGCAATGCCCCTGTGGCTCTATGTCATGAAGATCTCTCTCTCTCTAAATGTCCCTGCAGTTTCTACACAGTCTCTAGGAGGGTCTATGTCTCTTTACCTGGGACGGTGGATTAGATACTCAGTGATGGGGAGACCATTGGGGGTCTTTTGGGGGAAATCCCTGCATCTGAAGTGAACAGAGCTGGTGTGTGTGTGGGAGGGTAATGAACACTAAGGAACTTACTTTTGCTTGGCCAAGCGGTAGGGGAAAGAGGGTTTCAAGGTCCTATCTAAGTCTTGCCAATTATAAGCTACTTTTTTTGAAAATGAGGAATACTGCCTCCAGATCTGAGCAAAGCACTGAAACTCAACAGCGGTCTGTCACCGCCTCTGACACACAGATTACTACTCTCCAGGGAGCTACCCCGAAGGAACTATAAAGGTACAATGACCTGAAATAGTGGCATGTAGCCCCCACAAAACCAAAGTTACAGGGTTCTGCTTACTACACTCTCTGTAATTGTACCCTGGGCAACTCCTGTCCCTAACGTGTGTCGTGTGTTGTTCCTAACACCTAAAGCCTAACTCTTGGATCCCACACCACAATAGACCCAAAGAACAGGAGAAATTCCTGGGGGCAGTCAGTGCACAGCCCTTGCTGTTTACAATGGCTCATGGATGGCTTTCACCAAACTTGTGGTTGTGTAGCTATGGCTGCCAGGCAAAGACTAAGAAAAAAAAGGGGAACAGACCCCAACCTCACAGTAGTCCTTATGGCTCCACTTGTTCATATTCACATTCTCAAGCACTCATGCAAAAAGCCTGCTTGTACAAGGCTCCCTATGTCTGCCCTCCATGAGCTGTGTGCATCAACTCATGAGTCAGGGGGTAAAGGGTTCTGCCCATGTTCTCCACCAATCTTGTTACCCAAAGAGGTGGAGGTGGTCTGTGGGAAGCCCACCCATGATCTATTATTAGCTGGGGGAATTTTATTACCTCAGATGAAATGCTATGAGAGGCAGTTAACTTCAGGACCTTTGCACCTATGTATACCAGTACTAACTGCAGAGGACTCCAGTTTAAGTGAAATAAAATGTTTTTATTAGAAATTAACATAGAAAGCACTGACACATGCAACACACACTCACAAGAACCACACAAAGCTAACACGGAGTTTAAGGCAGAAAGGTTGGATAGAGGAATAGATTCAGGAGATGGGACTATATTTACCCATCTTGAGTGTAGCAAAGAATTCAGATGAAAGTCTGAGGATGGCACTGGAAGCTTCAATCCAGGACAGTGCTGACAGAGAGAATGGCTGGGTTTCATCCACAGTGGCACACATTGCTATTGTTTGGGGATAATATTTATACTCTGTTTTGTGTCCTGAAGGGGTATTTGTGCTTAGAACAAAGCTTAGATGGATTTCCCACTGTTTAAACAAAGGAAACCAAAACTCATCTGATTGCTGTTAATAGCTGAGAGATGGGAACTGATTGATTTATGACAACATCAAATGTAGGACAGGAGGAGGGGTGCAGAGGGATATTTCCTGGGACTATGAGTTGTGTAGGCCACTTGTTTGTTTAGTGTATGTGACTCATTGCCAAGGGGCCCAAGAGGGGATTAGCATATACCTCCATAATGGTATTGTTTACTAGGGACTCTGCTTAATCCTGTCTTGGGTGTGTTTGTTAGAATATTTCCAAGACACCTTCTCAGGTCCTTGTGACCCCTGTTTGACATCACTTTGCCTCACCTTGGTCTACTAGACCCTTTGAAATGTCCAATATTGCCAATTATGAGATTTTATAGGGAGGGGGTAGTAAGGGATGACAACAACATGTCCCAGAATCCCACAGCCAGCATGCTCATGGCCATGCTGGTGCTGGGGATAGGAGGTTTCCTGGGATTTGTGGTCCAAAACAGTAAGATTTTCAAGCCAATTTCTAACCTCTGCTTTTGCTCTGACACCTGGACCATCAGCTGGATGCAGCCCATGCTAAGCCTGTAGAACTGTTCAGGTTGGTATGCTTCAGTGGTGGTCACATTCTAATAAAAATGCAAGCATATAAAGCTCCTTCATAGTTATGTGGTTTGACTAGAGATGATGGGTTAGTGCCTTGGACAGGAGGCTAACAGACACATTGAAGACTGTAGGGTGGCCTCCCTCAGTAACAAACTGAAAGTGGCAGCTCTGTGGGCTTTATATTAGGCCATAAGGAAGAAAAAGTGGTGGCCTCCAGATTTTTTTAGATAGTAACTGCTGTCACTTCTAGCTGGAATGGATAGTCATCTAGGGTGATGATAATTGTAGTTTAAACATCTTGAAAATTCTGGTTTGCCTGCCCCTCTGGTAGGCAAAAACACCAGATTGCCTTGGGGGTTATCAATGCACTTCCTAAGCCAGAAGGATTAGGGCTTGAGGTATAAATGGTAGGGCTGGAAGTTCTTCTTCTCACCAGCATTGCAAGCATCTACCATTGAGTTCAGATAGTTTAAGCACACATTATTCTGGATTAAGTCATGACTTCCTAGTAAATGTATCCTTTTGTCATTGCATAATATTTTGACTTCATATTGCAGACAGTAAAGCTATAATCCTACACACACTTCAAAGAGCTTGGAATAAATGAGCCACAAATAACAGAATCACATGTAACTAGTTACTTGGGATGAAGGGTGATTAAAGAGAGCTTAAAGAAGTTACATTTCAAAAGTTACAGTGCCTTGAAGAAGTATCCACCCTCCTTTGACTTTTGCACATTTTGTTCTATCTGGAATTGAAATGGATTTCATTGGCATTCTTACCACTTGACATATACAAGATTCTCAACACCGAAGGTGCCACATCGTTTTCATTGTGGCACAAACATCAAGTAAACAAAAACAAAGTGGAACAGGAGTGAAGGTGTTTAATTGGTGTAGTAAGTAATGATTCCAATTCCATTTAGAATGTTACTTTTAAGGAGTGCTTCAGAGGCATTTTTCAAGGGTTTCTTTTCTCAAACAAGTAACATAGAAATAGGAAAGTAAAAGGAACAGTGCAGGAAGTAACACCACAAGCTACTTTTTGAACATTAAGTAGTGACTCCTCAAACATTGTAATGAGTAAGGGGGAAAATAACTTTTCAAAGGCAATTTTAAAAAGTAACTTGCTAAGCTGTGAGACTTACAAGAGTATGAGTCCCATTCAGTGGCGCTTACTGCTGATTATATAGGGACATGTTTGCACTGGTAGGCGTGGCTATTTCAGAGCTGAAAAGGTTACTTTTTTGTCTAAACTGCCAGATCTCACAGCCAGTATGGCCACTGGAGTTAGTAGCAGTGTGACACTTCTTTAGATGTATGTTCAGATCTAAATGAATATTGTTAGTTTGTGGGAAGAAAAACAACGCCTGGGAACAAAGGAAGGCTACTTGCTGTGCTCTAAGCAGTGTCAAAAAGCATCCATTTTAAATTACAACACCATGGTCATCATGTCTGTAGAGAAAAAAGACATGAGGATCTTTTGGAAAATAAAGACATCCACAAATGTATGCCAAGTACAATTACATCAGGACTTTTATTTTAAAGGCTCCCATCTTGGTAACTAATATGTTTAATCAAGACAGTTCTGTGCTTGCTGCATTTCAAAGCTGCTTGAATATAATGAAAGGCAGAATATTAACATTCAGGACCAAAAAACCCCATCATTAACAACATTTCCCACCACCATTCAAGGCTTGTGTAACAAAACAAGGGTAAGCATTCATCTGTCTCACAGGTGAGATTTGGTGCAAGGAGATCATAATGCATTCAATGTATTCCTTTTTTAATAAACAGAAGAGTGTTCTGACAGTGAGGTGTGTCTGCATGTGCCTTATCTACTGCAGTGTTACCATCGAATGTTCATATTATACATTAATTGCACAAAGTACTTTGAAATTCTTATTTGTGCCATTTACATAATGTCTCAGTAGGTAGATTAATGTCCTTCCTTTTTAAAAGAGGGAACATTGAATATGAACAAGTGATTTGGGGAAGTGAAAAAATGATGGTAAAAAGGACGAGAGTAGAGTCATAAATAGTATTCTTCCCTTCTTTGCCCTCTCAGGAGATACAGAGTTCCTTGCCCAGCAAATTCATACTACTTCCCTGACACCCATAACTAATCCATTCATACTACTTCAGAAGCCCTTGGGACAGAAATGAAGATGTTTTACAAAAGGTAGGGACATCTCTTTAACTGGATCTTGGATCCAGTTAAATGGATCTTGAATGTCTCCATCATACCAACTGATTCCCATTATAATCACCAGAAACTTCTTCACTGTAGAAGCTGCAGCTTTTGCAGCTAATACTGATGAGGGCACTCTTCCACTTGCACACTGTGATGGTAATCCATATAATTTCATTTAACTACACTCAAATGCAATCTTGGTATATCCAACACAAGTATAGTTTTTGCAAAGGATGTATTTCAGAGTGGTGTTTAACATCTGGTGGGGTTTCAATTTTAATCTGCTTTCTTCTGTTGGCCTTCCAAAATTTATCTTAGAATTTACAGAAATAGAAGAGTGCATTTCAGTGAATATTTTCTTGAGAAGGTATCTAAAGGACCATGAAGACAGTGCAGTGAACCCAATGACTTCATTTGCCAGCTCATGCCCCTTGTATGAGCCTAGGTAATTCTTGGGATCCCTGTCTAGTATCTGGGACCAAGCAAGACTGAGGACTTGGATCATGCCTTCCTGGAACAGATGACCAAACATTCAGAAAGTAGAGATGTAGTAATGGGAGAATTCTACTATCCTGATATTTGTTGGAAGTCAAATTACCAAGAATATAAGGTCCAACAAATTTTTCTCTTTCCTTGCAGACAATTTCATTGTCCAGAAGGTGGAAGTGGCAATGAGAGGATCAGCTATTTTAGAGCTGACCCTACCCAACAGTGATGACCTGGTTAATGGGATGTAACTAGCAGGACCCTTAGGTGGGAGTGACCATGTTCTCCTAGATTTTGTTATACAAAGGGAAGATAACCATAGTCAGATATGCATTCTAGACTTTAAGAAAGCTGATTTCAGTAAACTTAGGGAAATTCTGGGTGTGATCCTGTGGTTGTGGTCTTGTAATTCTAGGCTGCACCAATAGGAGTATAGTGTCCAGATTAAGGAAATTAATAGTACCACTCTATTCTACTTTGGTTAGACCTCAATAGAATACTAGTTCTGGGAACCACAAATCAAGAAGGATATTGACAAGCTGGAATGTGTCCTGAGGAGAGTGACAAAAATTGTAAAAGGTCTGGAAACCATGCCCTGTGAGGAGAGGTTTAGGGAGCTGGACAAAGGCACTCCTGGCCACTGCTGAAACCTGGGTATCCAGGCTGAGATCTGAGTCCAGGAGCACACCCAAGCTGCAGAACTCAGATTTCAGGGGGAGTGTGACCCCATCCAACACAGGTTAACAGATCAGCCAAGGCTTTGACAGGATAACCTGCCAAGGCAAGAGGAAACTCCCAAAGAGCCATCAGAAATCCATCCAGATCCATAAGCCTCCTGGCATGGACCAATTCCCGCAAAGACTCTCAGTTCTAATGAGTCTAAAACCCACCAGATGGTGATCTCTCAATGACAACGGAGCTATAGAAAGTTCCTCCACACCCAGATCACCATCCTCCTGTCCCACACAGAAAGCTAGGTCCAGAGTGTGTCCTGCAGCATGGGTGGATGAATTTCAACAGGGAGAAATGTAAGGTATTACACTTAGGCAGAAAAATGAAATGAACAGATATAGGATATGTGACACCTGGCTTGACTAGGCTTCATCAAAAGGAGTATAGTGTCTAAATCTGAGGAAGTAATAGTGCCACTCTATTCTGCTTTGGTCAGACATCACCTGGAATACTGTGCCCAATTCTGGGCACCACAATTCAAGAAGGATATTGACAAGCTGGAATATATCCAGAGAAGGGTGTCAAAAATTGGTAAAAGTTCTGGAAACCATGCTCTAAGAGGAGCAGCTTAGGGATCTGGGTATGTTTAGCCTGGAGAAGAGAAAGTTAAGAGGTGACATGATTGATAGCCATGTTTAAACAGACACCATATTGAAAAGGGAGCACACTTGTTTTCTGCTGCTCCAGAGAGACAAAGCAATGGATTCAAACTACAGGAAAAGAGATCCCATCTAAGCATTAGGAAGAACTTCCTGACCGTAAGAGCTGTTTGACAGTGGAATATGCTGCCTTGTAGTGTGGTGGTCTCCTTCTTTGGAGGTTTTTAAGCACAGGCTGGATGGCCATCTGTCAGGAATGATTTAATTATGTATTCCTGCATGGCAGGGGGTTGGATTGGATGGCCCTTGTGATCTCTTCCAACTCTATGGTACTATGATTCCGTGACATGGTGGTAGCACTTGCATGTCCAAGAGTGAGGCCCTGCCAAGAAGATCGACAAACACCAATGTACAGTTGGAAAAATAAAGGCCACAACTTTATTGATAACAGCTGAAGATGAGATGGTAGCATTACATGGGTCTGGATCCAGGCATCAACCAACTCACCTGTTGGCCAATGAGCCCACTGCCAGCCTGCTGCTGGCATAATGGAGATCTGGATTCAGTCCACCACCAGGCCCACAGCCCAAAGGACATTCCTGTTGACCAACCTGGCTCCCACAAAGGTGCATGCCCCACCAGATGGCATGCCCTTCCCAGGTGACACCCCGGGATCCTGAGGGTGACTCCCCCTCCCCTCCCAGTGTCATGGACACAGAACTGATGTTCCTGGATTCCAGACCTATTGCCAACAACCCCCCAGAAGTTGTGACAAGTTAATAGCATACAGACAAACCATAGAACTGAGGGTGGGTAGGTGGGTGGGTCAGCTCACCAGGAGCAACTGGAGAGCCCTGTGAGGCAGCTGGGAAGATATACTCAGCTGCCAGACCAGAGGGAAAACTCTCTGCCTCAGGGAAGAGGCTCCTAATTAGCCAATCGGCTAGAGTAATCATTCCCGCCAATCAGCTCAAAGAATGGAGCCTTTGAACTGATTTGCTGCTTGGGAGCAAGGCCCACTGGGAAGAAGACTCCTGGCATGGCACCATGCCGGGTGGGCCCGCTGCCTGGGGCCCACTCCGGACAGCAAAGAAGCCACTGGGTGAGTCCAGCACTCCCCTTGTTGACTGAGTTCGGTATGTTGTGATTTCTTACCTACTGTATGCAAAAGCAAAGACTAGTTAGCTTGAGATCAGAGTTTCTGAAACTAACCAGTCTTTTTTTTATTCATGGCATTTAAACTATTTTTCTTTGTGGTATTCCTGGCCACTTGATTTTCTTCAATCCATTGTTAACTATCCCGAGCATTTGGGATTTACCTATGATGAGAAAGCATTTATACTCTTGCCATATAATCCAGTAAGTGTTTTGACAGTGGAGTAAGTCAGAAATGGCTATAGACTGCATACATATAAACTATAAATATAAATGGGGACTGCTATTATATTGCAGATCATTAGAAGTACAGAAATGATGAAGAAACCTACTTCAGTATTTTTTTTTTTACCTCAGGATTGCAGGGGGAGGGTGTACGTCCTGGTGTTGTATGTAATATAAAGCACACATTTGCAAACCAGGTGAGATTTTCATTGGCCTAACAAATGAATCTTAAGTGTTAACAATGCTTATTTGCAGACTATTGCATTTTATTATTGTATTTGTTCTTGCCATAGGCCATTGCTATCCCCATAGAATTAAAACTGTGAAACCATTTTTTTTCAAATTTATCCAGAGAGAGGGAGTGAAGACACAAGCCCACGCATGTCTAATAGATTTAATACTGAAGGCCAGACTATCTCTATCAGTTTTCCCAGAGCAGAGAGGTAGTCAACTAGTCCTGCACAAGTCATTGTGCAATGAGTAAAATAAAAGCAAGGGATATTGGGGAAAAGTCCTCGTTTTTGATCCAAAAATCCCTTTTTCAGTGATCCAGTTCTGACTTTGGAGCACAGCTTGGCTAATTAATTCATTGCAGTTACAGTTCCAAGACCCCACTCTTTATTTACTTACTGTGCTTAGTGATTAAATGATGGAAATTGGATCATGAGAATCTTGTAAACCAGCAGGCTCCTATCCTCTCAATGTTCTATGGATGACCTACGGGGCAATGTCAAAGTGGTAACAGTGGGATCACAACTGACATCTACATCAGTTTTTGCACTTCTAGTACAAAAGGTTCAAAGGCTTCTTGTTGGAGTCATTTAAAATTCAAATACTGTATATCTCTCTGTTAATTAAATCAAGTCTCATTTTTATTGCATAAAAAGGTGTAAACATTTCCTTGTTATATCCCCCTCTGCTCCCATCTGCACTAGATTAGCTTCCCTCTTTCTCCTCTTTCTCCTGTTTCACTAAAAATCTGGTAAAACTGTATACAGCTTAGGAGAAAATGAGTTTTTTTTTTCCTTTTCTTATTCATATTTGGCTTGAGCACCCAACTTCAAGAAGTATCTGAAGCTTTTTTCCATTAGTTTTCTGTCATGCCTCTATGGAGGTGAAGATAAACTTCCAAAATAGAAGCCTGCAGAACTCAGGCTTGTGAATTGTTCCACATCCAAATTGTCTCCCGCCCCCATATTGTTTCCTGATTTGTTGATGCTTGGTGCTTCTTTTCCTAAAGAACCTTGTTTTAGGGTGCTTGATAAAATGGTCAATTGATCATGTAAATGAAACTGAAGTGCAGTTTTGAGTAAGAGCCATGAAAATGGACCAAATATGTATTTCAGTGTTGTTGCTCTTCTTTATAAACTTTTGGACCTCCTGTTAATCTACAGCTACTGTTTGGATTACATCTCCCAAAATGGCCAAGTCAGCCTGGAAAATGTAGTCATAGAATCATAGAACCATAGACTTGGAAGAGACCATAAGGGCCATCCAGTCCAACCCCCTGCCATGCAGGAATACACAATTAAACCATTCCCGACAGATGGCCATCTAGCCTCTGTTTAAGAACTTCCAAAGAAGGAGACTGCATCACACTCTGAGACAGTGTATGCCACTGCCGAACAACTCTTACTGTCAGGAAGTCCTTCCTAATGTTTAGGTGGAATCTCTTTTCCTGTAGTTTGAACCCATTGCTCCATATCCTAGTCTCTGGAGCAGCAGAAAACAAGCTTGCTCCATCCTTAGTGTGGCATCCCTTCAAATATTTAAATATGGCTATCAGGTCTACTCTCAACCTTCTCTTCTCCAGACTAAACATATCCAGTTCCCCAAGCCGCTTCTCATAGGGCATGGCTTCCAGACCTCCCACCATTCTGGTCGCCCTCCTCTGGACACATTCCAGCTTCTCAATATCCTTCCTGAATTGTGGTGCCCTGAACTGGACACAGTATTCCAGGTGAGGTCTGACCAAAGCAGAATTGAGTAGCACTATTATTTCCCTTGATCTAGACACTATACTCCTTCATCTAGACACTATACTCCTATTAATGCAGCCTAGAATCATATTGGTTTTTTAGCTGCTGCATCACACTGCTGACTGATGTTCAGCCTGTGGCCCACTAAGACTCCTAGATACCTTTTTCCTCTACTGCCATCAAGCCAGGTGTCACCTATCCTATATCTGTGCATTTTATTTTTACTGCCCAAGTGTAGTATCCTACATTTCTTCCTGTTGAAATTCATTTTGTTAATTTTGGCCCAGCTCTCCAATCTGTTAAGGTTATTTTGAATTCCAATCCTGTCCTCTGGGGTATTAGCTACTCCTCCTAATTTGGTATCATATGCAAACTTGATAAGCATATCCTCTATTCTCTCATCCAAATCATTGATAAAGATGTTGCAGAGCACTGGGCCCTGATCAGAACTCTGTGGCACCCCAACAATCACTTCTCCCCAGGATGAAAAGGATGAATTCGTGACTACCCTTTGGATTCAACCCATCAATCAATTACAAATCCACCTAATAGTTGCATTGTCTAGCCCACAGGTTACTAACTTTTTTGCAAGAATATCATGGGGGCAGGGCTGGTTTAAGGAATTTTGGGGGCCCCTGCAGTGCTTTATTTTTGGGGCGCCATATGTTTATCTCAGGTCAATGTAACCTAACCTATTCACAGTACAGGATGTTCAAATTATAGTAGGACCCCCATATCCACAGATTCATTATCCATGGGACACAAAACAGCACACCTACCATAGAGTCATCCTAGAAAATGTGTCCTCTCTAGCCATTTTCTAGGCCCTCCAAGGCAACTCTATAGTATTTTAAACCACAAGTCCCCTTATTTTCAATGGCATTCACTATTATCCATAGTTTTCAGAATCCATGCCTGCACAGAACCAATCCCCAGTGGATAAGGGGGGCCTACTGTATGACATAATTTGCTACCAATAATTTAGTTTAAAAACTATATTATAGGCACTAACATAATATTTTTAGTTAATTAGCAATTAATGTAATGGTGTAGATTTCCTCAAAAAAAAAAAAGAAGAGTGACTACAAGCTAAACATGAGTTAGCAGTGTGATGCAGCAGCAAAAAATGCCAATGCAATTCTAGGCTGCATTAATAGGAGTATAGTGTCTAGATCAAGGGAAGTAATAGTACCACACCATTCTGCTTTGGTCAGACCTCACCTGGAATACTGTTTCCAGTTCTGGGCACAACAATTCAAGAAAGATACTAAGAAGGATGGTGGGAGCTCTGGAAGCCATTATGCCCTATGAGGAGCAGCTTAGGGAGCTGGGTATGTTTAGCCTGGGGAAGAGAAGGTTGAGAGGTGACATGATAGCCATATTTAAATATTTGAAGGGATGTCATCCTGAGGATGGAGCAAGCTTGTTTTCTGCTGTTCCAGGGACTAGGACACGTAGCAATGGCTTCAAACTCTAGGAAAAGAGATTCCACCTAAACATTAGGAAGAAGTTCCTGATGGTAAGAGCTGTTCAGAAGTGGAATGCACTGCCTGGGAGTGTGGTGGAGTCTCCTTCTTCAGAGGTTTTTAAGAGAGGCTGGATGGCCATCTGTCGTGAGGGCTTTGATTGTGTGTTCCTGCAGGGCAGAAGCTGATTGGATGGGGTGTCTGTTGGGGTCCCTTCCAGCCCTATGATTCTAGGCTGCATTCAGAGCCTGGGAAAGTTATTTTTGGATTACACCTCCCAGAAGCCCTCTACCAGCACCCTTCTCAAGGTCTGGTTGCATTGTTCCTCTTCCAGCATTCTCTAGCCCAGTGGTTCTTAACCTAGGATGCGTGATGTCCTTACAGGGGGTCCACAAAGGCTTGAAGGCTGCTTGGCCCACCTCCTCCCTGTAGTGGAGCAGCCATGTGACAGGAACGAAGGTGCTGGCTGGCTGGCTTGGCCTGCACATTGCCATTCAATCAACTCCAGCCACAAACATGCAGGAAGAAGCAAGAGTGACTCTGAGGGAAAGTGTAATGGATGGTGTAATTGTATTGTTTTTGTTGTTAGCTATTATTATTAGGGTTTTAAATCTTGAGTTAAGTCTTGGGGCAATGAAAGATATTTAAAGGGGTTCACTGGTTTAAAAAAAAGTTAAGAACCACTGCTTAGCCCAATGGCTCTCGCATAACACTAATGGGATACTGGTGTTTTAGTGACAACAATAAAACCATTGTTCCCAGTAATATTAGTCCAATTTTTTTATTTATATTCTTTATATTCTTCTGTTAAAAGAGCCAGAGTGTTGTAGACATTTTAGCATTGCACTATGACTGTGGAGACCAGAGTTTGAATCCTTACTCAGCCATGAATACCTACTGGCTGACCTTAGGCAAGTCACACTTTCTCAGCCTCAAAAGAAGTCAAAGGCACACCCCCTTTGAACAAACCTTGCCTAGAAAACCCCATGGTAGGTTCACCTTAGTTAGAAATGACTTGAAGGCACATAGGCAAACACACAAATTCCTTTTTCAGGTTGAACTCAGTTGGCAGCAAGGGGAGGAAGTGAAGACCAAGGGGGAAAGGGAGGGAGGGGAGAGAAACCAGAACATGTTAAGAGCAGCTGGAAAGATGGGCTGGAGGGGATCTATGTGGAAGGAAGGAAGGAAGGAAGGAAGGAAGGAAGGAAGGAAGGAAGACACAAAAGGTCAGAAAGAAGGAAGGCAAAGAAGGAAGGAAGGGAGAAATGGGTGATAAAGAGAAAGAAGGGAGGGAGAGAGAAAGAAAGAAAGAAAGAAAGAAAGAAAGAAAGAAGCCCTTTCTGAAGAGAGAGCAGGGGAGAAAGAGAAGGAAAGTGATCCTTCTGCCCCCCTCCCACACTCACCCCTCTCCAACACATGCCTGGCTGGCTTGTCTTTTGACGATCCTGGAAGGAGGGGGCGAGGGAGCAGCAAACTCCCTCCAGAATCAGCCACACAAGGAAAGCTCAGTCTTTCTCTTTCCCTTTCTAGTTTGGGAGACACTTTTTTTTAAGCCAGCAGGAGGTTTTTTCAGGAGGAGGGTTAGGATGGTCAGGGTGGGGCCCTCTGGCTGTGTGAGGCCCACCGCAGATGCTGATTTGGCGGTATGGTTAAGCCGGCCCTGCATTGGGGAACTTCTCAAAAGCCTTGCTGAAATCAAGATACACTACATCCACAACATTCCATTCATCTATCAAGTTTGCAACTCTATAAAGAAAAAAGATAGATAAGATTAGTCTGGCATGACTTGTTTTTAAGAAATCCATGTTGACTTTTAGTGATCACAGCATTCCTTTCTAAAGACATTTTCAGACAGCACTTACCACGCAAGCAGCCTCCAGAGCAGTAACGAGGCTGCTGTGTGGCAGGGAGTCCTTTTTGGACACCGCTGTCCCTCTTCCAGGATCATTCGTGGCACGTACATCAAGCTTCGGAAGGGGTCATGCCATATTTCAATCACAGAAATTGCCTGTGATTAAAATATGGCACGGCCGCTTCCAAAGCTTCCCTTACGTGCCATGAATGATCTCGGAAGGGAGACGGTGGCATTCAAAAAGGACCCCCTGCTGTGCAGCAGCCTCGTTACTGCTCCGGAGGCTGCTTGCGTGGTAAGGGGCATCTGAAAATGTCCTAAGTGCTTACAGACTGCTTCTTTAGTGATCTGCTCTAGAATCTTTCCTAGTATTGATGTCAGGCTGACGGGGTGATAATTATTTGGTTCTTCTCCCCCTCCCCTTTTTAAAGATAGGGACAACATTTGCAATCTTCCAGTCTACTGGGACCTCTCCTGTTCTCCAGGAATTCTCAAAGATTATTGACAGTGGTCCTGAGATTACTTCTGCCAGTTCTTTTAATACCCTTGGATGAAGTTCAAGCCAATAATTTTGACAAGCTCTGTTCTAAAAGGCTGTTAGAGATGGGAACAATCTGCTCACTTTCTTTCCTAAGGGAAAGTCTAAGGCTAAGTTTGCAAGCATCTACCCAATGCTGACATAAACTCAGGTAGGTAGCTGTTCACAATACAATACAATAGCTGTTAACACTTAGATTGTAGCATAGTGACTGTCAGGATCATTCCCTGATGTGACTTATTCCTGCCTATTTCAGTGTTTTTTTGTAACCTTGCTATTAACTGTGTTTTCATTTCTTTGTGCTTGTTAATGATGGTGTTGTGGTGCCTGTGGATGGGCAGTACAACAGTTAGTAGTGAGAATGGATAGATAAGCCACAGCTGCACAATCAGATTGGAAAAAAGGGATGGTCATTACATCTGAAGAGAGGGTCAGGGGATGTCAGAACAGGTTGTCTGGGTGCTGAGATATACAATCACTGGAAATTTATACTGTAAAGAACTGGCATGGTAAGGTGTGCTACAGCCTGCAGGGGCCAGCAATGAGCAGGCTCAATGCAGCTGGCAAGCATATCTAGATTATATCTGGGAGACAGGCACGGAAAGGAAATGAAGGCTAGAACCTTATCTATGTGGGAAAATGTGTGTGAGAACCACTAACTGCATAACCCATGCCTGTACTGTATCTGTACTGTATAGCTAGATCACCCCACACTTTCTGTCTCTGCTCTTGACTTGGGTCTCAGACTGTGTGCAGTCAGTCTGGGATGTACAGTGCAGGACTTCACTGTACATTGTGCTGTGATATGTAGTCTGTATGCTAGGAGTCTCAGATTCACTGTAAATATTACTACGATATACTTTAGTAAAGAGGAATAGTTCAGACATACATCTGTGTCTGTGTTTGCACACTGCGTTTACTATGTTTACCTTATGTAAACTTGTCCACAGCCGCATGGTATGTGATAAACTCCTGCAGCTGTGAGAGGGTCTCTTTTGTCCTTTGCTGAGCATAGCATTTTTTTGGATTTTATTCAGCCCAAGAAAATCCAATAAATGCTACGCTTGAAGGACAAAAGAGACAAACCAGAGCCCCAAGTGGCCCCACAGGCCAATGGCCAAGGCATAAAACAGGAGTCTTACAGCACCACCATCTGAGTTCACCCCTCCAGAAAGGACTAGAACCACTGCTGAACAGTGCTTCCAAATCCCATCTGAGAGAGGTAGACCAGAAGGATACCATGGTCAATGGTATCAGAAGCCACTGAGAGGTCCAGCAGAACCAACAGGAGCACACTTTCCCTTCCAGTTCCCCGCATAGGTAATCCACCAAGGTGACCAAACTATTGCCATCCTATAATGAAGCCTGGAGATAGAGTGAAATTAGTCTAGATAATCTGTTTCATCCACAAATCCCTGGAGCTGGAAAGTGTGGGAAATGTAGCACTCTTCTTGCACCTCTTCTTAGTAAGTTTAGAAAATTCCTTGCATGCTCAAGTTCCCATCCCCCTTCTCTTCTCAGGTTGTCTTAGCCACTTGGAGCTATGGGGTGACCACTGAGTCATTCATCACATGGCCTCCTAATTTAAATGTTTTATGATGCTTTGTCTTCGCTTCTTTTCTGGGTTTTATGCAGCTTCTCCATGATGCTACTGTTTTTTCCCCTTTCCCCCTTTCCTCCATGCATCTAACTTTCAAAACATGAAGGACTGTGTTCGCAGTCTGGGGGGTGCTCCTTGATTCATCGCTTCAGATGACGAGTCAGGTGAATGCGACAGTCAGGAGCGCCTGTTATCAGCTTCGGCTGATACGCCAGCTGCGCCATTTCCTGGAAGTAAAGGACCTCAAGACTGTGGTGCACGCGCTGGTAACCTCTCGTCTAGATTTCTGCAATGCGCTCTACATGGGGCTGCCCTCATGCTTGGTCTGGAAACTTCAGTTGGTACAAAATATGGCAGCCAGAGTGGTCTCAGGAACATCTCGGAGAGATCATATAACTCCAGTGTTAAGATCTCTCCACTGGCTGCCTATCAGTTTCCGGGCCCAGTATAAGGTGTTGGTTATTACCTTTAAAGCCCTAAATGGCTTGGGTCCAACTTATCTCCGGAACCGCCTCCTCCCATACAATCCTCCCCGCACACTCCGGTCCTCTGGGAGGAATTTGCTTCAGCCACAAAAATCTAGGCTGTCTGCAACCTCCCAGAGGGCCTTTTCGGTAATCGCCCCCAAATTGTGGAATGACCTGCCGAACGAGATCCGTCAGATAACAACCCTGAGTAGCTTTAAAAAAGCACTAAAGACGGATCTCTTTTGGCAGGCCTTTCCTAATTAGATCCCGGCCTCAGGGGATCCTGGCTTATTTTAGTACGCTGGCCATTTATAGTATTTTATAGTATTTATTGTTTTTAATTGTGATTTTATATCAGTTGGTTTTAATTTATAATTGTTTAATATTTTTTTATGGGGGAGGGTGGGTGGGGGGTGTTTGGGGATTTTATCTGTATTGTATTTTAATTTTTGTAAGCCGCCCCGATTGTTTTAACAGAGGGGCGGGGTATAAATAAATGTTGTTGTTATTATTATTATTATTATTATTATTAAGAAAAGAGGCAAGCTCTTGCTAACCTGCAGTCACCTCTTTATCTGAGGAAATATGGATATCACTGCCGTAATACTTTTTTAATGTTATACTCATATACCCCAACAGAAAGCCACCACACATTCTAGGGTCTTGCTCAAGAAAGGAATATTTGAGACTGATTTATAATTTTTGAGAGTGGTAGCATTCAGGGATGATTCTTTTTTTAAGTAACAGCCTCACCACAGCCTGTTTTAGACAAGATGGAAAGCTGTCTTGCTGTAGTGAGACATTCACTACTCCCCTTACCCAATCCACCAGTCCCCCTTGAGCTGCTTTCAACAGCCAGGAAGGACATGGATCCAGTATGTTCACGGTGGCTCTCACCTCTCCAAAGATCTTGTCAACATCCTCAGGCTGCACAAATTCAAATGTATCCAATAATACAGCGGGCCTACTCTATCCGCATCTGTGGGATAGATCCGGATAGAGTGCTAGCCATCTGTGGACTGGGACATCTGTGGATCACCCTGCCCCATTATAATAAATGGCAGCACATGTGTGGCCTCGCACATGTTACCAGCCATTGGCTATAATGGGGCTTGAGCATGCTCATTTTTTCCTCTGCATGGGA
Organism: Gambelia wislizenii; assembly: GCA_030847615.1. Taxonomy (NCBI): domain Eukaryota; kingdom Metazoa; phylum Chordata; class Lepidosauria; order Squamata; family Crotaphytidae; genus Gambelia; species Gambelia wislizenii. Next base: position 103,590,911 of record JAUMIR010000001.1, read on the forward strand.
CCTCCCAGACTTGAATGCCCACAGATGGGAAGGGCCCATTGTACATTATTACATGCAGATAGCAAGAGTACATCCACTGAACCTGTATCAATTATAGCATTCAAGCCAGAGTGGATCTGAGTGATTTTGTCTGCAAGGTGTACTGTAGATTTTTTCAAAGTGGTCTGTTGAGTGGTCTGTGTTTTCTTCTTGTGGGCCAGAGTGTAAGTATATAAGTGTTGTTTCACAGCCAACATTCTGAATCAATAATTTTCATCTGTCAGTTGACAGGAATAGTTAAATCAAGACATGCTGCTGCATTAATTGGATAATGACCACTGTGATACCTGGTCATAGCTGAGTTGGAAAAAAGCAATAAAACTTTGTTTTTGTAGCATGTTAAGCATGAGATTGGAAGAAGCATAACACTATTCCATTAGGAAAAACACCAGACAAACAAAAGATTACTGTACTCTTTTTAAGTGTGTTCCTGAGAAAAGTAAGAATTAAAAATGTATTGTGTGAACCTGTCTTTTATGGGCATAGCTGATTATAATAGATACTGTATGTCTCAGTTAATATATTAAGTGAAACATTTGCAAAATCACTCACTTGTGCCTCTGGACTGTCTACACATGAGCAAAATATGTAATGTGGGTAGTGGATGCACTGAGAGGAGGTACTTCAGGCTGTACAGCAGGATCCATTTCCATGGTTACAGATTTGTTAAGGGTAAGTCTGTTATACCTTAGACATTCCACAAAGTCACATAGAAGTGTTTGGCTATGACTAAATGTATTACTAGCTCCACTGGGCAAGAATGAAAATGATCTTACTTTGGGTAGGTGTGGGGGTTGAATGCAAAGTGATCACAGGTACTGGGGTTGAAATGACCTTGATAGGTTTCTTTGTGGTGGCGGTGGGGAGAGAATGATCATATCAAGATGTTTGCCAGAGTTACTTTATAATATACTACAGTACTTTTTAACATCTTCAACAGCAACCTCATAACAAGCATTCCAGAAGTTCCAGGAAAAACAACCACCCTCTACTTTAAATCATGAATGATGGCATCAAGGTAAAAAGACAGCAATCTATGAGATGGAGTGCTGTCATTGGGTGCTTCTGTTCTATCACTGCTCTTCAGAATTCTTTTAGTGGAGAAAAGAGAAGTGATAGGAGAGGAGAGCACAGAACAAGCTGAAAGAAGTCCAGAGAAAGTCTGGGCCAGAGGTTTGGCACAATTAAAAAAAATCTTTACAAGGCTTGACTTTATGTTCCCTTTTATGTACAAACTAAATGTTGCTGCTCAGGAGAACACTGCTGAGGCCACTACAAGTTTGTCATTTGGAGCAAAGTCTAAGTGCTTACAATGGGATGAGCATATCCACTCATACTGTACCTGTGGAAATCAACTGCTGAAGTGTCATTGAGTTTCATTGATGTCACTTTCTCTTCTAGTCTGACAGGATTTCAAAGTCCCCCACTTGAAAAAATCTCTTACTATTTGAAAAACTGGAAGAGAAAGAGAGAAAGAGAAAGAAAACACAGATCTATTAAAGCTACTTTTTGGAATTACAATTCTCAGAATTCTAGGAAGTGTGGCCCAAGAATAATGTTTCTAAGCTCTTAGGGTGCATCTACACTGTAGAAATAAAGCAGTTTGACACCACTTTAACTGTGGTGGCTCCATCCTACAGACTCCTGGGATTTGCAATTTGGTGAGGTACCAGCACTCTTTGGCAGAGAAAGCCAAAGACCTTATAAAACTACAAATTCCAGGATTCCTTAGGATGGAGCTACTGCACTTAAAATGGTATCAAACTGCATTATTTCTACAGTGCAGGTACACCCTGAGAGAGTGAATATGCAACCATGAGACTTTCCACCCCACTGCTTTAATGGAGTCTTTGCTTGGCCCTTCCTACTCCACGATTTTCCTTCCTTCCTCAGAGCTCTTAAAGTGACAGGAAGAATCTTCAGGATGTTGCTCAGAACTCTGTCTCATTCCAAAGCCATAGGAAATATTGCTCACAAATGCAAATCCTTATCTAACATCCCCAAACTCTTCTTAATTTGAAGCAAACCCACCTCTAGTGGCATTCTGTCCCATCCCCATTCATAAGAAGATGATCTCTGCAAGCTAAATGTAAATTTCAGAGTTTTCTATCTTTTTATTTTTTATTTTTTATTTTTTTGTGGGGAGTGGGGGACTACAATTTTCTCAGATCTCCCAGGAAGTGTTGCTGGTTGCTCAAGTATTGTGAAGTGGAGGCTCCATTTTTGGTTTAACAGAAGTCTCATCCAAACTCCTCCAGGTATTACAGGAACTAGTCAGGTGCTATCCAGGCTGCCATTAAAGCTTAGGGTATAGCTGCTGCTTCACAATACCCAGCCAAAATAGGCTCTGATTTTCACAGTATTTTAATTGCCATTATTTTGTTCAGTACTCAGGTAACTTCCACTCTGCATTCTATTTGGGGACCTCTGGCATAGATTTTCAGGAGAAGTAGGAATGGGGCTCTGAGTTGAAAGGAAACAGGGAGGGACATCCACTGAACAATCATACTTCCATTCACATTATGCTGAACTCTGCCCCTTCTTTCCTGAAAATTATGGCTTATAGTTCAATTATAGCTTATAGCTCTTTCCCTATGCAAGTGGCTGCTGTTCCTTATGCAAGTTGCTGTGTAGACCCTGACAGTTCAGCTGGAATACAACATCTGCTAAAGGGTTAAAGCCTGTAGATTTTCCTTGGTTTTCTCTGAAGATGCCAGCCACAGATGCAGGCAAAATGTCAGAAGTAAACTTCCAGAACACGGCCTCACAGCCTGGAAAAAAACAAGGAAAATCTATGTATGCCAGCCGTGAAAGCCTTTGACTTCACAGGTTAAAGCCTATCTTCATGTTGGAGACTGGATTTTGATTAGGTCCTCATGCCTACTGTTGAAAAGCACTTTTGATAAAAGCACTGATACAACTTCACACTTCATATTAAAGTCAGTGCTACACACTAAAGGTAAAGATCTTCTGTTAGCGAGATACACAAAAGACAGTTGCACTATGCATATGGGGTGAATTATTCTCCATAGTGCAACAGACATATTCTGCTGACAACAATGGAAGTAGAGTTGCACATACAAGTAACATTATGCATTGCATTTGGCACCTCTAACCTGTTTATTTAATTAACTAAATAAAATGGAACTTATGCATGAAGCTAAAAAATGTAAAACATATATAATATTGAGGTATAATTTTAATAAGAATTAATGAAAGTTTTCAAATGTATAGTTCACTGCAAATATTAGGACTGCAATTAAATAGTTCATCATCTTTTTTGAAAAAGGTGCAATTAAATGGAAACATGGAATTAAAATTGGCATATTTCTCAAGAGCAGCTCATTTGCTTCAGCGTCAAGTACTTCAAATTAACCTATCAGACATTAACTGCTTTAATTTAACACTTTTTTTTCTGTGAAAGGCTAACTGAAGCTAGTGAAACAAGTTGTCATCTTAGCAAAGATAAAGGTGTTCCAGTGAATATATCCATGAGCATTAACTAATTGTAATGTTCAGTTTTGGCTGGCAAGCAAAGACCATCATAACCAGGAGCATTCAGAAGAATGGTTTGCCAATGTAGTATTTTAAAATATCTAAGGTCTGTAAAATCAGAGGTGTGTGTCTTAAATGGGTATCCATGCTTTTTCTGTTATCATAGAATCATAGAGTTGGAAGAGACCACAAGGGCCATTGAGACCAACCCCCTGCCATGCAGGAATACACAATCAAAGAACTGTGTGTTCCTGCATGGCAGGGGGTTGGACTAGATGGCCCTTGTTTATTTATTTTATTTTATTAGAGTATTTATACCCCACTCTTTAGCCACAAAGGCTCTCAGAGTGGCTTACATATAGTTTTAGCAATAGCAGGCATTCTCTAAGCAGTTTACAATGTGTTAGCTAATTATCCCCACAAGCTAGGTACTCATTTTACCGACCTGGATTCGACCTTGGAGCCCTGCAGGATCCAACTCACAATGTTGTGGCTGTCGTACTGACATTTAACCACTGTGCCACCAGGGCTCCTTGTGGTCTCTTCCAACTTTTTGAATCCATGATTCTATGATAACAGAAAAAACATGGGCATCCATTTAAGACACACACCTCTGATATTTACAGATTTTAGAGATTTTATGTTATGATCAGTCATGTCTCAGAACAGGAGCAAAGTGCAGCCCACAGGCCTCATGCAGCCCCCCCCAAATGTTTTTTTTAATCTCAAATGCCCTCTAAAGGGCATGAGGGCATTTCCACCACATTCCCCCCCCCAAGCCAGCCAAGTCCCAAGAGAGGCTCTTTTTGAAACAGGAAGTTAGGAGGAAATAACTTCTGCTCACTTCCTGTTGTAAAAAAAACCCTTCTCCTGAGCCTAGAATAACCAAAGAGGCCCCCAAACATAGTGAAACTGATCAGGGACATTTGGAGCAAACCTTTCATGGGAGTGGGTGTAGCCCTCCAAGGTCTCCTGAGGAGCTAATATGACCCCCTACGCTTCCACAGTTGTCCACCCATCTTTGAACATGCTATGGATGGAAAAAGTCTTGTATGGTGCTCAGGATTAGCATGTACTACAACAACGTTTTAGGCCAAATGGCTTGAAGTTGGCTTAGTAAAATTATACATCACATTTCATGTTCTTTTGCTTTTTGAACACTTTGATTTGGGTTTGCTTCTTCTATCACTTGTTCAAGATCACCTATGTCATAGTCCCTTACGTGTGAAGTTGAAGGCTTTCACAGCTGTCATCCATAGATTTTCCTTGTTTTTTTTCTGGTCTGTGAGGCCGTGTTCTGGAATAGTTTCTTTCTGACGTTTCACCTGCATCTGTGGCTGGCATCCTCAGAGAATGGCTGGGTTGGTGTGTGTGTGGAGTTTATATGCTGTGAACCCCTGTTGGGGAGTATATGTAAATTTGTGTAATTGAATGGTTAGTTTCTGGGTATAGAAATGCAAGGCTCATTAGTGTCTGTTTGGCTAATGGTTGGTTGAGGGGGCATTATCTGCTGGGAATCCCCATGTCCCTGGGTGGAATTCTTTTGTAAGTGTTGAGTTTTGATTCTATTGTATTTCAAAACTGGGAGCCAGATTTTGTTTACTTTTAAGGTTTCTTCTTTCTTGTTGAGGTTGTCCAGGTGATTGTGGATTTCAATAGCTTTTCTGTGCATTCTGACATGATAGTTGTTGGCCTGGTCTAGAATTTCTGTGTTTTCAAATAGCATTTTGTGTCCTGGTTGGTTTATAACATGTTCTGCTACTGCTGATTTTTCCGGCTGGCCCAGTTTGCAGTGTCTCTCATGTTCCTTGATTCGTGTTTGCACACTGCGTTTAGTGGTCCCTATGTATGTCAGAGATAGAAAGAGAGAGTTAGTTAATGCATGTGTGTATGTGTGTGTGTTAAAGAGATCCTCTAATATCTTCTTTTAAGAGTGAAGATGTACAAGAAATGGGAAGGATATCCCCCCAATAAATTGTGCTTGAAATTGGCTTGCAAAGCAGCTCTGATTAATATAGATATTTTGTCCATTATAAGCAATTTCCATCCCTTTAGTAGTTGGTGCCTGGCCATTTCCATCATGAAGCAAGATGAAATTTGCCAGCTAGTCATAAAAGATCTATAGTATTAATTTAGTTTAACACATTTTCTAGGTAACCCAGTAGAACAAATGAGTGGGTCCAAGGGATGATACACCTTGTAATGAAATGGACTCACCTTGTAATGGTTGAGGATCTTTGTCCAGTATTGGATTACCTTTGGGCACAATGTCAAAATATATAAATACATTTCCCCATTCCAAAGCCTGGGTGCAACCACTAAGAAGGCCAGCTGGAATCCTGTATGGGAGATACATATGCTTAAGCCCTGTAGTTATAGTGCTAAGCAGTGAGTCCTGGCCTGACACAAACACCCCATCTCTGCTTATCAACAAGCCACTGCTGTAGTCAGCAGGGGCCTGTTCCCTTGTCATTCAGGAAGCAGTTGACTGCTGTTTTCACCCCATCCCATGAGCAATCTCCAGTCTGACAGGCAGAAGCAGGACTGCTGCTACAATTCTCCCTCATGAGTACAAGGGATCCTGAATATGTAACAATCATGAGTGCATAACTCTAGGTTACACATTTACAACTGCCATAGAGGATTCTGGCCACCCTCTTGTATCCCTACTAAATTGGCCATTGACAAAATGTTTCTTCTGAACTTTGGTGTTATCAGCATACTGGTAGCACTGAACCCCTCTAAACTGTTGATAACCTCTCCTCACCATTTCATGTGTAAACAACATAGGAAACATAATGGAACCCTGAGGGACTGCATAAACCAACAGCCATGGTATGAAAAAGAAGTCCAGGAGATACCACGTTTGATGGTGTCAGAAGTCACTGAGAGATTCAGCAGAATCGACAGGGACACACTATGATGTCTAGTACCTGGCACAGACTGTCCACCAAAGCAACTGGTGCAGTCTCTGTCCCATAATCAGGCCTGAAACAAGAATGAAATGGATCTAGATTATTACCCTTATCTAGAAGCCTCTGGAGTTGAGATGCTACCAGGAGCTGAGTTGCATTATGTTTCCTTTGGCTTTAAGACCTGATTTTATATGCTTTTAGACAGGGCTTGTATCCTACAGGTGATAGACATTTCTTCCTCCCTTGCTTCTGGTCAAATACATAGCACAAGTTTTGAATCAATTTAAAAATCTGCAGAACCCATATAGCAGCCAGAACAGTGGGACATGTAGGACAAGTGGAATGCAATTCCCTCAGAGCAATGTAGCCTCGCTCACTCTGAAATGTGGGATAACCATGCACATCATGAGCTGTGAACTGGCATAATTCTCAAACCCTGCTTTCATTCATCTTTTCCTGTTTCAGTCTTATAAGACTGAGTGTGTTCAGGGGAAGGTGGAGGGTGGGTGGGAACAGCATTCAACTATTTCTTTCAGAAAGAAGATAGTTCTGTCTGTATGCTTTTATAAAAATAACAGTGTCCTGCTTTTGATTATGCCATGCTTTCTCTGTTTTAATAGCATGATTGTTAAAACTGTGAAAGAGTATCAGTATAGTATGGCAAAGTGCTTTTCAAACACATTTTGGCCCAAATCTAGCAGCTAGTCCCAACTAGGATAAATCCATTGAATCAAACCTGAATGAAAAGTCAACACTAACATAAATATCACTGATTCAGTGATTGGACCTTATCTAAACCAGGGGTTGGAATCTTGTTGCTTCCCAGAGGCAAGTCCCAGCAACCTTAGCCAGCATAGCCAACAGTGAAGAATGCTGGGAGTTGCAATCAAACAATATCTGGAGGGCCACTTGTTTCCCATCTCTCCTCTACACCATTCATCTTACTTACGATTCAACATGTGGATGAAATGGGAAAAAATACAGTTTTAGAAATAATAATGCTGCTGCTCTTCCTTCTAGTCTTTCTTCATTTGCCCTTCTGCCCATTGGATATTTAAGGTGATATACGCAATTCAGATGAAAAACAGCAAAAAAATACAAATAGTGTAAACTGATGTGTCATGTAAGCTACACGATTAAATTTCCTCATCTATACTACTTTTTACTACTACTATATATTACTTTTACAGTATACTGCTACTGTTTCAGAGGAGGCAATGGCAAACCCCCCATGAGTATTCCTTGTTTAAGAAAACCCTATGAAATTCATGGGGTTGCCATGAATCAACAGGCACTTGAAGGCACATACTTGATTTACTTTATACTGTACCACTAAAGGTGCAGGAGCCCTCTCCCCTCTTGGACCTGGCCACCGTAGTTAAAGGGTTCAGTTGGACTGTGCATATGTTTACTTCCATTTGTTCCTATTTCACTGGAGAAAAGTCATCAGTCCAATCCATTTTCCACCCTGACTCCTGATGTCAAGAATTGATCTTTCTTAATCATAGTGGTGGCAAAAAGAGGAAAAGTATTACTTAATTGCAAAAGGCAACCTCCCAAACATACCATACCAACTTCTTTTTGTCCTCTCCCCTGCCTCTTTCTTTGAAAGCAGCTGAACATTTTTAAAAGGATGCAAGTGTTTAAAATATGTGTCTCTATAATATTGATGTTCTGACTCATCTCAGAGCAAGAAGGACTAACACATTAGTACTGATTAGAAAGGAAATATTTTCTGTATTGTTTCATAAGAAATAGTTATTCCTGCCAAAATAGTTCTTAAAACAGAATTATTGCTAAGAATGTGTTTTGACATTCACACATCTCACCTACTAAGAGAAGTGTGAAAAGGTGAGTGGAGCATTGCACTCAAGAGCCTGTGCATGTTACAATGATACACCTGGCACTGATAAGTCTGGGCCACTGAGCAGATGGTCCTGGAGAAAAGGGTTTTGTCAGCAAATCTGCAGCCTGAAAAAGATATGCAGATTATGCCATTTATATTTTATAGACATTTTGTTTGAAGCCCATTGATGAGAACTCATTTGCCGTTCTCCCCTTGCAACTGATGGTGTTTAAAAGTACTGGCCAGTATTCTGTTTCAGCTGCTTACTTAAATATACTTAAGGAACGTCTCCTGGTCTGACTGCCCCCCACCCAACCTGATGGAAATGTCATTCACCCATGCTCTGGTTGCCAGCAGAACAGACTTCCTTCTGCCCATGCAGGTGATGTAAAAGTAAAAAAAAATACAAGTAAAGCAGGTTGTGAGGGGGGGGGTATGATGGTGTCACAATCTTGACTAAACATTGATTCTGAATACAGAACAGTTACTGAGATTTACTCATCCATATTCCATATTCATGATTGCTACGTAGCCACAATTAAAACACTCTTGCCACATAATGCCACAATCATAACACCCTCCACCCTCCCCAACCAAGCATCAGCTGCATGCATACTAACAAAGTAGCTGATACAGAATACTGGCCACTTTTCTTTGGCTTCACCAGATCCAATATTCTTATTTGTAAAATGCTTGAACAGTGCAATGGCTAGAGTTTGACTTCTCTTTAAGCATATCTGCCTATGTGAGATGAACACAAAAGCCCCTCTCCAGAGACATTCAGGTCACAGGAGAACATTAATTTTAAAGAGAAGGTCATCCTCTAATCTTTGTGTTATCCAACCATTTTGCAAAGAAGAACTTCATTTACAATTCAGCCAAAGATAAGCATTTTTTTTTGCTACAAAAATGTCAAACCTAGAATAAACAAGGGTTCAAACTGATTTGCTTCCAACACATAGCAAAAGCTAGAATACAGATCAGTGTTTCATCGCATTTAGCTTCAGATATTACCTATTTGTTTTGTTTGTTTTAAAGAAGGCGAGCCAATTCATTTGGCTCCTGCAACCATCTGTGGTGTTGAAAATGACTAAGACCTGAAATCTATAACCTATTTATCTAGGTGTTAAAGTTGAAGTGGTAGGGAGTTCACCCCCTCCCAGATTGTTATACCTAGAGGAAGTAATTTTAATGTTCCCATTTGCTTAGTGCATCCAAGGTTTAGATTCATGTTGGGTATCTTGTATAACACTTAACATTTGTATAGTGTTTTCCAGTGTTGAAAGTGCTTCACATACATTATCTAGCTGGAATTTTTCTGTAGCACTGGCTGTCAATGAGATCATGAAGCTGCCCTGGGTTTTAGCCTGAACTTTAAAAGAGCTTTCCAAATTGTGGAACTTACTGTAAAGAGAGTGTTTGGCACCAGTGATGGCTCCTTCAAACTTTGATCTCAAGCCAAGAGTTGGTACCACTGACTTGGGAGCCACCAGCAACCCATTGTCTTATGACAACACTAGGTAGGGTAGTATTATTTTCTCTCATATTGTCAATGGTGGAAAGAGTGGGAAGCTGAGACTGGCAGATTAGCTTGCCTAAGACACTGACAGATCTCAGGACAGAAATGAGATTGAGATGAGAGACGAACTGTGGGCTTCCTCATTTATAGATCAGGATCAGTCTCTAGCCATTACACTACACTAGCTGATAAGTGAAAGATAATGTATTACTCTAGGAAGTGTGAACAAGGCTGGTTCATTTAAAATGCAGACCATCACAGTACTTTGATCACAGCACTTGGTACTGATGGATACTCCTAGGAGGAGACCATTAGAATGCACCCCTTCCCTAGAAGAATTTCCTAGTATTCCACTGTGCTTGCATATACTTCAGATCATGCCCAATATCTGTTGTTATTAACATTGATGGATATATATCTTCTTTTCTGAATGAAAAGAAGAACTTGGGAATGTATGTGGGGGAAACAGTGGTCAGAGCTGTTTATACCACTGCTGATCTCATTCCATTGGCTATGGTGCCTTCTTGGATATACCTCACTAGCAAATCTAGGCTTGTTCTTTAATATGTGAAGTGTCTCTTGCTGTGCAATATTCATTGAATACTGTACCTGGTGCTTCACACTCCATCTTAGATCTCTGATGGGCAGCTGAATACTTCATATTATTCCAGTCTAACAGGATTCCATTATATGTTCTAGGTAATACATTTGGCTCTCCATATCCACAGATTCTGCATTCATGTATTCAAAAATCCATGATAATACCCCCCCAAATATAATTTTAAAAAAAGGAAACCCTGATTTTGCCATTTGATGTAAGGGACACCATTTTACTATGCAAATGTATATAATGGGACTGGAGCATCCATGCATTTTGGCATCTGTGGGATGTCTTGGACCAAACCCTGGCAGATACCAAAGGCCCACTGTAGCTCAGCCAAGGGGGCATAAGATGAAGCAAAAACATAGCAGACCCAGGGCAGAGCAGTTTCAGGACCATGGAGAGCAATGTTGCAGCTACAACTCAACTGATAACATGGGTTGGGTTTAATAGGAAAGCCAAGAGTGTCTTGCTGATAGCTTCTCTAAGGAGATTTTCAGACCTGCCAAAATGCCTGTTTGCCACGCGAGCAGCCTCCCGAGACTGCTGCGCGGCAAGGGTCTGCTTCGGACGACGCTGTGCCTCTCGCGAAACCGTCCGTGTCACTTCCGTGAAGCTTCGGACGGCTCAGCGCCATATTTCAATCACGGAGGTTGTCCGAGATTGAAATATGGCGCTGAGTCGTCCGAAGCTTCACGGAAGTGACACGGACGGTTTCGCGAGAGGCACAGTGTCGTCCGAAGTAGACCCTTGCCGCGCAGCAGTGTCGGGAGGCTGCTCGCGCAGCAAACAGGCATTTTGGCAGGTCTGAAAATCTCCTAAAAACTGTGTTTGGCTGTTACAGGGTCAGCAGTATTGGCTATTCCTAAGGACAAAGAATCAGAGGATAGTGGCACTTCCCAAGACTGTGTGAAAGAATATGATATCTAAGGAAATGGGCCCCAGTTCAGGAGACATTGGTTTCCTCAGGGTTGTTCTCACAGGAACCTATAAGTCTCTATGTGCTCTCAGTTCTAGGTCCTGACGCCTATTCCTTTCTGGTAAAGATATTTCCACCTGCACACTTTCCCCTTTCTCCATCCTGGCTAGTTGGTATTAACTCCTTTCTGGTGACAATCTTGACTTTTCCTTTTAGGAACAATATCCAGGCCAGCTAAACAGGCTCAGTTTGCACCCGTCTGCACCACTGTTTTCTTTTAAACAGCAATGTTTTTCAGTTCCCGTCCTCCTCTTTCTTTCAATTTTCAGGTTGGGACTGGAAAGATAATTTGTTACTAGCAAAGGCTGGGTTGACTGAAGCATGTCCTCTAGACCTTTATATAGATTTCTATCCAGACTTGATCTAATGAACTACACACCCCAGAATGCAGGTGCAAGAGCTACCTTACTGGAGCTAAATAAACACAAGTTCATTGAGTCAGTAACAAGGCCTCTGAACAATATAGTTTGTAACTAAACTGGGGCCATTCCTATCTTGTGAAGAAATCTGAGATAGCCTCTTGTCCCCTTGGGAGACAAGTTCTGACTGCCAGATTTTACTGATTCATGCCCTTCTCTGCCCACTTGGTTTAAAAATGAAAGAAGGAGGCACCTGAGAACTGCACTTCCCCCACATTGGTCACCATTTATACTGATGAAACCTCCATTGTTCCCAGATCTGCTCACCTTTCTGTATCTCTTTGAGATGGATGGAAATGAAGGGTAAGTTAGGCAGCATCCATTTGCCAGATGATCCCCACAGCAGCTTAATATAATTCTTCCATACGATCTTCCAGATGCAATGAATGAAAAGTCTGTTATCCAGATTAGAATGCTTTCTTATCCCAAGATCAAAGCCACAGAATAGAGAAGGAGGGGAAAACATGCCTTTATTCTAGACAATTGAGAGAAAAGACAGAAGAAATCCTATTCAGCCTCCTGCCACATAAGGTGCTAATACCATCCAGTAAAGAAGAAATGGGGGCAAATGTATGCTGAACCTTGAGGAAAGAAGCCACCCAGGTCCTTGTGAGGTGTCTTGCATGTTTCCCACACCAACACTGCCCACATCTCTCATTCCTCAGTCTCTTGTGGCTACATTCCATCTAAATGGAGCTAAACACAAACAAACAAAAACCCCTTGTATATTCTCTCCACCCTTTAATTTCACTGAATAGACGGTTGGGAAGGAGAGCAAACTTTTGCTTTTTTCTCGTTCAAGGCTGGGGTCTCTTAACTTTCCTGTTGCACTTGACCACTCTAGAAGATCATTGCAGACAACAGGGCTCTGCAAGACCAAACTGTTCTGAAATATTTGTTGTTTGTTATTGTATGCCTTCAAGTCATTTATGATGTCTGGAAATCCTAAATCTATCACACAGTTTTCTTGCCAGAATTTGCTCATAGGGGGTTTACCATTGCCCTCTTCTGAGGCTGACAGAGTATGACTTTGCCAAGGTTACCTAGCAGGGATCTGAAACTTGGTCTCCCAGTGTCCTAATCCAACACTCAAACCACTACCCCATACTGGCTCCCACCAATAAAGATACCTTACATCAGTATATTATTGCTGGACAGCCCTCCCCCCAATACTGTGAGAGTTACAGATAAACTCAAAGGGGGGGTCAAGTTTAGCTATGGTTTAGCTCAAGAGTGGAAGCCAAAGGGCTACAGCAGAGCTTGAAGAAGAAGACAGCATCTATATACGTTACTGTACTGATGGTAGCTTGTTTAACTTAAGCCGGCTGAGGGCTCGCACCAAGACTCTAAACTATCTAGTCCGCGAGCTGGTCTTCGCTGATGATGCTGCCCTTGTTGCCCACACAGAAGCAGATCTGCAGCACCTAACATCCTGCTTCACAACAGCTGCAGAGCTGTTTGGGCTGGAAGTCAACCTGAAGAAAATGGAAGTGCTTTACCAGCTTGCACCACAGGATGGACACCTCCATCCCCACATTGCCATCAGCAACTCTGTGCTTAAGTCAATTCAGCAGTTCACCTACTTGGGAAGCATCATCTCCTCAGATGCCAAGATTGACAAAGAGATCGATTACAGATTAGCAAAGGCATATAGCACATTTGGAAGACTTCACAAAAGAGTCTGGAGTAATAAACACCTGAGGCTAAGCACAAAAATCAGTGTGTATAGAGCCATTGTATTGTCTATTCTCCTTTATGGGTCTGAAACATGGGTCACCTATCGCCACCACTTATGACTCCTCGAACGCTTTCATCAGCGCTGCTTATGCACAATCCTAAATATACACTGGACTGACTATGTGACAAATGTTGCTGTCCTTGAGCAAGCAGGGATCACCAGCATTGGGGCCATGATATTGAGAACACAGCTGCGCTGGTCAGGGCACGTTTCTAGGATGGAGGACCATCGCCTCCCAAAAATAGTACTCTAAGGTGAACTCGCCACGGGTCAGCGTAAGAGGGGCGATCCAAAAAAGCGATACAAGGACTTCCTGAAACAACATCTCAGGCTTGGCCAAATTGATCACCAACAATGGTCTGCCCTGGCCTCGCATCGAGAGGCATGGAGACGCACTATCCACAATGCTGCAGCCTTATTTGAGAATTCATGCTGAACAAGTCTTGAAGAGAAACGACAACGCAGAAAGAATCACAACCCGGAAACATCACCCAAGGAGACCTTCTGCTGTGCTTTCTGCAACCGGACTTGTTTATCTCGAATTGGCCTTTTTAGTCATCAGCGCGCTTGCAGAAAGCGCAGGGTGAGTCCTTCCTGAATCTTCATTTGCGAAGAAAAGCCAGAGAGGGGGGAAATATTATGGCCCTCCAGATATTGTTGAACTGCAACTCCCTGCAGACCTAGCCAGCATAATCAATGGTGAGGAATTCTTGGAGTTACAGTTCAAGAAAAAATTGAGGACCACACAATTGCCCCAATTTAGTTTTACATCGGGGTAGGAAAAATGTGCCCTGTGGCCTACATATTGTTACTGATTTTCACTTTTGCCATTCCGAAAGCCATCTGAGCCTCCCAGGCTTTAAAAAAGCATTCAGGCCAAATTTTGCGTGATTTTCTTTTGTCTCCAAATGCACTAAACCACCTGCAAATACAGTGGTTTAACTTACTCCCCTAAATTCATCCCAGAATACTGCAAAATGGCTTAAATCAGGCAAAATGATGACCAGAAGTGACACTGTATCACTTCTAGTGCACTTCAGTGTGTGAGGAAGATTGCAGATGTGAAAACTGGCCCCTGTACCTTGTCACATTTTATAAAAACGAGCCTTTGGTTTGTATACTCTCCCAACTCTTTCCCCACTGTGGCTGCAAAGAGGAGACTAGAAGTTTAAACTTCCCTTTCTAACCAAGAGCAGTTTAGTATTATATCAATGTCTAAACTGTATTAATTTTAATTATGGTTTAGTGGACCAAGTCAGCTTCATAAATCATGGTTTAGATACAGAGTTGATCATAATGCAATCAGTAAAATGTGATGGTAAAAGCTTCTGAATGGACATTTTCCGACACCGTTTTATCGTTGCTAGCACGGGAAGAGCTCCCAGGAGAGTGACAGGGCTCTTGAGCGGCAGGGGGTCATTTTCGGACACTGCCATCCCTCTCCCAAAAGCATCAGTGTCAGTTCCGTGAAGGTTTGGAAGCCGCAGAGCCATATTTTAATCACGGGCAACTTCCGTGCTTAAAATATGGCTCTGCGGCTTCTGAAGCTTCACGGAACTGACACTGATGCTTTCGGGAGAGGGACGGCAGCATCTGAAAACAACCTCCTGCCATGCAAGAGCCCTGTCCCTCTCCTGGGAGCTGTTCCCGCGCTAGCAATGATAAAATGGTGTCTGAAAATGTTCAAAGTCTCATAGCTTACACTAGTGAAGAAAGGGGAGAGCAGGGGGAGTTCATGTATCTGTGTTTCAAGTGACATTCAAGTGACACTACTATAGTTTAGCATTGTATCCAAATGAAGCCAGCAAATATCCTCCCTAAAAGCCACTTATCCTGATAATCGGGAGATTAAATTCAGAGGTTTGTAGTATTAAGGAAGTGTCCGTTCCATTACTATAGAAACAAAGCCAAAAAAAAAAAAAAGTGGTGGAAGATAAAAACACAAAATCTAAATTGGACACAAATAAGAATACAGAATTGTTGAGAGTGATCTTTGCAGAATACACAGGAGAGAACTGAATCATATCTCTGCTTTACAGTCCAGATTAGAAATGTTGTTTTCATACCATTGGATGGTTATTAGCATCTCAAAGATATTACTTTTTTATGCTTTCCATTAAAGTGCCTCACAGCACCATCTCAAAAAACCCCACAACACTGAAGTCCAATTAATGTTCTTCAATTAAACCAGTAGAATATGCTTCTTAATGGATGTGTTAATATAGATAAACATATCATTATCACAGTCAGCTTCCACTCTACCTTGTTAGGAAAAGAGGGAAAAAATAGTGTACTGCTGTCTTTACTTCATTTGCCAGTAGCATGTCAGATAACCATACTCTTTTGATCTTGTATTATTTTAAGCTCTTTGTAGCTCCTAAATTTAATGACACATTAAAATAATGTATTTGGTATGGGTGTATGTTAGGGTATAAATCCTGGTTTGGTTTTTCTTCAAGTGATAAATAGGATAGCACACATACAGAGGCTCACATGACCCCTTGCTGCAAGACAGTCTGAGTTTTTTGGTCAATGCTCTACAGATTTTGCACATTTTCATGATGGCTTTTGGCACATTTCTCTAAAATGTGCAAAAATGGGGGCGGCGAATGGATCAACAGTTGCCTTCTTGTATAGGCTAGTAAATGTAGTAGCCCTGAGTAGACTGTTTATGTCTTTGTTATCAATCAGCTTGTTGGTTTGTCTGCTTAATTTATACATGGTGAAAGAGTGATTGTTGCACTGACAATGGGTACTATTCTCACATACAGTAAGCCTGGGTCCATTCAAGGGAAAAGTCAGCCTATATTGTTTAACAGCTACACCAGCCCCAGTCATGCAAATCTATTGTCATGTGCGGTGGTGTAGTAAATGTTTAAGTGCAGGCACTCATCATGACTGTCCCCCATAACCACCACCCTGAGAAGAGTCAAGAAATGCTGGCAGTTGTGTTGTGCCATAGACAGACAGACAGACAGACAGACAGACAGACAGACAGACAAATAGACTATAGTTCTAGCAATGTCCACCAGGTCAGACGCAAATCTTCAAATGCTGACTAAACTTAATGGAAGTAAAATAGGTTCAGGGTGTAATTTCAAGCACAAAGGCACAAGGCCAGCTGAAGACAGTTTTTGGCTGTGGTGAAGGCAGTGGTGGTTGGTGGCTTCCATGTAAGTGGGACAGGGAATCTGTCCTGAGATTTACTTTGAATTTCAAAGGAGCTAGCCAGGGTGCCAAACCCTACCCACCATATAGTTTCAGAACCTTGGATAGCTCTTTTAAAGTTCAGATTAAAACCCAGTATAGATTTACCACCTCTCAGACATGGGAATTACCCAGTTACCATTGGATGAAGGCCATATCTCTGCCAGCACCCCGCATTTCTATACGCAGAAGCTAACCAGCTAGTACTGTAGTATTGGTAATGGACCAACATCATCAGCCCTACCTGGATGTACAAGGTACAACCATGTGTCACATACACACTTCTGCCATTCAATCTCTCAATACCTGCCACCTGAGGAGACCACATCACTCTACCCAATGGTAGGATTAACTGCTACCATTATGTTGAGTGCTGAATGCTTCCTCTGATGATGCTGTTTACCATTTCAAAAATCCTTCCTCTTGTACTTTTCCTCCTAGCAAGCCTTAAACCAGTGCTTTTCAGGCTATATGATGTGGGGGAACCAGTATTTTTCCCAGTGTGTCAGGGACCAGCACTACATTTGTATCCATTGGCCACATTTGTTTAATTATTTCCTGGAAACTTCTAAGAAACCAGTAGTCACCGGCTCAGGGACTGGTCCTGGTCCATTACCACCATTTTGAGTAGCACTGGTTTAGTCCTGGCTAGAGGGAGGGCAAGCTGGCTGGGAAAGTAGCTACTGAGAAAGAGAAATGACCTCATTCATGATTTACTCCCAGTTAGAAGAAACCTTCATTTGAATACCTCTCCCCCCACCCCCCCATCACATCTATTAAGTTAATTTGACATCTAGTACATTAAGACAGTAGGCCAATATTATAGTTGCCTTAGGGATATAAATATCCATACATTTCATTCTTGTAGGCAAGAACAAATTCTTTGCATTTTTCTCCTTGCTGTAAGAAAGGCCTCGAAAACTGTGCAGTATTTCGGGACTAGTCACAGTTCAAGATTTATTCTGTAAAAACAAAACAACCCCCCCCCAAACCTCACATGAGTCTCTTTTTGAATAGAAAAAATATTTTCTGTGCAGAAATATGATTTTTCTACATGGCAAAATTGTTTTCTGCACAGAAAAATGCAGTTTTCTGCACAGAAAACCCACATATACTTTTTTGTGTGCAGAATAAGTCCTGAACTGTAAAGATTCTCATCTGTCCAGGATACCCCTTGTCAGGGTTTCCTGAAACTCAGAAAACATATTTTTCAACAATTGTTCAATAATTTTTAAACATCCTTTCCTTCTCTACTTAGGGAAGCCATTGGAAAGAACCTCCCTGTGGTAACTCTCTCCTGTCCCAGCATAATTCCACCATGGAGGGGGGGCACAGAAAATGCCCTCCTTATGGAAACAATTCCACTCTTGGAATGTAGATATGGAATGCAGCCAAGAGTGGAATTACTTCCCATATGGAGGGCATTTTTTATTCAGCCAAGTATTTAGTCAAGAGGAAAGGCTCCATTTTTCACTTTATCAGTGACAATAGGAGTAGGTACGGTGTCTTGGAAGTGATGTTACTAGTCCATGTGTTGAGTGTTCATATGGCTGCGGTGAGGATGATTCACCAACAGGGATACCACTCTCAGCAGCATCTCTGTGGTGGACTATAATGTTGTGTTCCATCTCTGAGGTGAGAAGCTGGAAATTGGAACTATGGGGGCAGGTCATAAAAAACTCCTGTGAAGAGCTGCCATTGGTTTTCCCACAGCAAATCCCATCGGCTTCTCTTTGAAGGAGAGTCAGGAGATGGAGCAGAGTTCTGTAACTATACCCTCTCACTAACTAAAAGTTAGTCTAAGGTTGCCAATATCTGCTATTCCTAAGGAAGAGGTCATAAATCTGTATTTGATGTCACTATGAAATACGACACATCTGTCATTGGGAAATTCACCCATAAATGATGATCAATGTAAATAAAATAATGCTAAAACAATAGTCGGGATTTATTTGCATTATCCAAATCATCAAACACCTTAAAATTTAACCCATGATGTATCTACCAGTTTCACATTCATGCTATTTTGTCGCATATGGTAACAATATATCAATATATATGTATGTTTATCTTTGGTTTTTGTTTGTCCTGCCCATCTATTATCCCAAAAGTATACAGACAGATATCTTTAAAGGAAAGATTATGGTCTATTGCACAGCAGTGTAGTTTCTGCATTGACTTTTCACAGGAAAGCAGAACAAAAGAAGAGTAATAGGAAGTAGAAAATCCAGTATATTTCCCAAGGCTCTTTTCTCCATAAGGATGCAATTGCCATTCTGAAAATTCTATGTTTTTTTTAGAAATACAGAAGAGCAAGAATGCTTTGGGAAGCATTTCTACCCACAGGAAATTATGTGTCTCTTGTTGATTTTTTTTTTTTTAAGAAAAAAAAGCATCTCTGATATGTGGATTTGTAGTTGAAAGCCCTTCAGTACAGATCTAGAATTGCATAGTTATAATTGGTACTGGAGTGGACACACAGAAGAAAAGTGCTCTTCTTACTATTGTATCCAGAAGGAAGCAGGGAGGTTTATAGCATCTGCCAGAATGACATTGCAAGGCATTTAGGAGTGAATGAATGGGTACAGACGGATCAGAGATAATGTCCACACTAACAATGGCAGTGGGCAATTTAGCATCCTTTGGAACAGTTTTAGTACTTTTGGAGAAAGTGTTGACGGTTTTTCTATTAAAATATTTTAGAGTTTTAGCTAAATTTCATCTTAAAATTAATTAATAGGAGTAATTTCTATTTGAGCATAGCATATGAGAAAGTCTGATGCAAGCTAAAAGAATTTCAATTAGCTACATGAAATTTCTGAGGAGGCTTTCCCACATCATTAGGTTTCTCCCCCCCCCCAAAGTTGCTGAGATGTGCGACAAAATTGGCACTGGGGGTGGGGGGATGGGACCCACATCTGAGGAGCAAAGACATACGGTAATTACAATGATCTATAAACAACCATGGTTGGCACAGAGCTCATAGCTGTGGTAACAATTGTAGTGAGAATGTACAAAAACTGGAGCTATAATATGGTTGTAAGAAATTATTAGTTTTTTTAAAAAAACAATTAAGTTGAAAGCTCCTTAACTTTGAAAAATCCAATTTCATTAAATGTTATTCTGTAGCATTTGTATTGACACCTCAGGAAATCCACATAGATTAGTAGTTTTACCAGTCCCCACATTAATCCAGTGATTGCCACTCAAAATTTAGTTTGATAATGGCCATTATTACCCAACAGTGACTCAACGGCCAGCAAGGACCCTGCTTCCATGTCAGTGGGGTGTTAATCTGCTCTAAATTTTAGTCCAGGCTTTAAAGGGGCTATACAAGATGCCCTGTCTTGAGGATAAAACTGAGTATTTTGGATAGCTCCTTTAAAGTTTGGACCAAAACCCAAAAGCAGATTCACTACAATGACATGGAAGTCAAGGGCTGACACAGGTCAAAACTAGATTTGCCATTCATATAGGGATTTCTCTTTCCAGCTTCTTAGAGCACCAAGGATATTGCATGAAGATGGAAGGCATATTTTTTATTTTCTGACCAGTCTGTTATTGTCATTTAAATGGAAGATACAGCAATAGCATCATGACATACTGAGTTGTTGAGTTTTTAAATTTGATGTAGCCAGACTTGCTCCTTCTAAGGAAAGCAAGGAAGGAAATGTGCAGACAAATGATCTGCCATAAAGCTGGTAGAAAGACTGATACATTTTAAGGACATTGAGAATGAGACCTTGACAACAGTCATTTCTTCATTACACCAGTTGATATATGGTAGCTATGAAGGCAAGCCAGTTGCTGATTACAAAGGGTGGGAGAGGTGAAATATGTCCTTGAATGAATTTTTATTTTGTAGACAGACTCTCTCAGTAGGTTTATATAGCATATATGAGCCACAGCTTGTAATGAAAGGGATGCTTCTGATCAAATGCTAAGGATGCTGCTAATATCTCTACTGGGCATCTCCAAAGGGTCTTGACCTTTCCCTCATTGGAGTTTGAGAATGCTTCTGGGCAACAGTTACTGTCTATATCACACCTGTTTCTGAGTCTGCTGTCTGGTGAAATGAGAGGTGTATTGAAAACAGTAGACAATATCATGGGTTGGAAGAATAAAACAGGTTTATCTGGGAGAAGGGGGAAGATTGTGTTGTGCTGTGTTTTTAATTCTGGAGGTAACTGTTATTCTATGAGTTAGGTGTGGGGCAGAATCTGTTGGCACATTAGATGGAATGAGCACTCAAATTCCCATGTACTGTGGGAAAAAGAGACATTGGTGAAAATAGTCCAGATGAGGTAAGGGGTGGGATGGGGTGAGGGTGGGGTTAAGGAAGTTATGGAGATGCCTTTTTCTGGGACTGTTCTCAGCTACAGGATCAGCTGTCATATCTGGACACATCTGGCTTCTAACCAAACAATTGTACTCTGTGACTTAATTCTGGAGTATTTAATGCACGTTAGTTTGCTGCACAGCTAAATCGGATTGCCATGCTGTATGAGAACCATATCCATTATAGGGCTGCTCATATTGAGTGCATATATGTTGTTTTGGTTTACAGCATATGTAGTATTGGATATGAGCCATTTATTTGTTTCATTTGTTTTGTTATAGCATTTTGGCCATCCTACTATAAAATGTTCTTAAGGGTGGTCTAACACATTAAATTAAATTAATTAAAATCTGCTGTGTCGAGAATTCCTAACTGAGATGGTCTCAGATCTTGTGTTGGAGATACCAAAGCTATTGGTACTTAGAAATGTCAACATTTCTGTTGAGGCCAGGTTACATGGAATAGCTTGAGACTTCATGGCTATGGGTCTGTCCCAGGTTATAATTATACCAACTCATGTCTCAGCTGACGTGCATGCTTTTGGTGTTTCGTTTTACTTAGGAAGCTTAGGATTCCTGTATTCTCTGTGCCTCCCCCACACCCCAGGTAAGGATAGATGTGATTTTGGCAGATGGTCTTATCACTATCAGTCTCCAGGATGCTGTCAGAAATGGTTGTTTTTTCCCCTTTTGGGGATCCTCTACCTGACTATCCTAGATGTTACTCACATGGGTGACTGACACAACTTCTCTTAGGTACCTGGCACAATGAGGAGTAGGAGACAATGGAGCAATGGAGAATGGCTGGAGAAAGAAAGAAAGCCAAATGTTGCCCTAAGAGCGTCTCCTTGAAGTTTGGAGGAATTATAGCTCAAAAGGAGGCCTGCCAGAGGAGGGTAACTTCTGGGATCTTTATACCTATATATACCAGAACTAACTGTACAGAGAACTCCAGTTGAAATTAAACAAAATATTAACACAAAGAGATAAACTAGTGTACAAGGACATACACTCTTAAGAACCATAGAAGACTATTGAAGAGAAAGGTTGAAGGGTTGGATAGAAAGATGTCAGGGGTGGGAAGGGTGGTAGTTACCAGTCATGGAGAAAGAGGCCTGTGCAGTGGAGAGACTCAGATAGCATTTGAGCGTGGCACAGGGGCATCTGGTCCATTGAGAAAGAGAATGATGAGGTTACATGCAGAATGGCAGGTCCGGTCTGTGGCACACATGATTAGAGTCGCAGCTACGATATTTATACCTTTATTTGTACCCTGGAGATGTGCGTTAGTTATGACAAAGCCTAAATGGCTTTCCCATGGATCAGACAAAAGAGTCAGAACTGAGCTTATTGCCTTAGCTCCAGAGAGACAAAACATTGATGGGATTTGCAACAGAGTCTTAATGTTTGGTCAGGTAAGGGTGTATAGGAAAGATTTCTGTAGGCTATGGGTGAGTGGTGATAATTGATTGCATGATTGAAAGGATTAGCATAAATCCATTAACACCTGGGTTTTCTGCATAATTAGGAAGCCCTGGTAGTGCAGTAGTTTAAATGCTGGTACTGCAGCCACAACATTGTGAGTTTGAACTTACAGGGCTCCAAGGTTCCCTCAGCCTTCCAGCCTTTCATAGGCTGGTAAAATGAGTGCCCGGTTTATGGGGCAATTAGCTAACACACATTGGAAATCTCTTAAGGAATGCCTAACACACTATAAAAAGTGGTGTAGATGTGTAAGTGCTATTGCTTAACAATTTGAAAGCCACTCTAAGAGCCTTTGTGGCTGAAGAACTGGGTATAAATACCTAAATAGATAATCCTATCTGGGTTTTCCCACCATCATGATTTGGGACACATCTCAGGTCATCGTGACTTCAACTGAACTCTGGTACAGTGTTTGGTCAGCATGACCTCAGAAAGTGTCCACTACGTGCAATTATGCAATCTCACAGGGAGGAGGAGTAGGGTATGCTAACAAAGGAAAGAGTATTAGATAATCAAACAAGCACCCACACTTTGAAAATGATTGCCTATTTTTATGTACGACATGTTCACGTTTTTTTTTAAAAAAAGGGTGAAAGAATGCTCTTTTAAACTTAGCTATGTTAAGTATTTCTATTCCATCCACTAAAGAAAGTTGCAGCTTTTGAATAGTACAATCAATAGGACCCAAAATAGGAGTTAACAACATTTCAATGTGGAAATAACAAAAGCCTCAATCAGCCATATCTATGTTGCTCTGTTTGGCTGAAGACGTATCATTCAGACAATGATTTGAAAAGAAGACAGAACACAACTCAGGAAAATCTGCACATTGTTCATCAGATTCTGAGTACAAGTTTAAAATGCATCAACTCCATACTTCTGAATTTGACACTGATGGAATAATATTCCTAAAATCACCAGAGATGCCGTATCTCCAAAAAAAAAACTTGTTAATGTGATTTACAAAAGTTTGTATTACCAGAGTAGCACAAGCTGTTGCTCTTATTGCTGGACATAGCTTTTCTTAAAGGCAAGCATTGAATAAAATCACTTTTTCCCCCATGTTCTAGGAATCCTTCAAAGCTCATGAAAATGAAAAAAATTCAATTAATAAATAAATAGAACTAAATCTCATGTGTCATCACTGATTTTTCTCATAGGGATAATTATTCCCTTCAATTCAAATAAAATGATCCTGTTTGAGAAGAGCCATGTTGATGTTCCTTGGAGCTGCCATAAGGTGAACCATACTGTGAGCTCTACCAGTAGAGCTAGAGAGTGATGTAGTGGTTTAGGTCTAGGAGAGCTGGGTTTGAATACCTGTTCAATTGTAGAAATTCAGTGGATGACCTTGTGTGAGTCTCATTCTCTCAGTCACAGAGGAAAGCAATTCCAAAGCTCCTCTGAATGAATTTTACCAAGAAAATGCCATAAGTAAGAGTTGATTTGAAGGCACATAATAATAAAACAGCAGAAATGCAGTTTCATTTCCCTGAAGTTGGAATGAGACTCTTCAAATGTCCCACATTGCACTGGCTATCTTGTCATTTGCCGCATTGGCTGGGCCTTCAAGAACTAAAAGCCAGAAGGTTCTGAGACCTCTGGGCATTTATGGCTTTATGGAGATTACAGATTTTTAAAAAAGGAATAGATAGATAATAGAGAGGCCAGTGCTGCGACTTGGGCGCAGGCACTCCCGGCCGGGTACTCAGTTAGTGAGCAGGTAAGGAAAAGTGGGCGGGGGGGCGGAGTGGCTCTGGTTCATAAAAACAATCTAACCTTGACCAGGAAGCCTATCCGGAACACAGTCCACATCGAGTGTATGTACTTAAGCCTGAGGTCCAGGGATAGCTTAGGGATTCTGTTAGTATACCGGCCACCCCGTTGTCTAACAGACTCCCTAACCGAGCTAACACAGCTGGTCTCAGAGTTGCTGCTGGAGTCACCCAGACTTTTAGTTCTTGGTGACTTCAACATCCCACTCGAGACCAGCTTGCTAAATCTAACGGGCGCAGCTCGGGAGTTCATGGAATCCATGACAAACATGGGCCTATCCCAATTGGTTGTCGGGCCTACTCACTGTGCAGGTCATACCCTCGATGCGGCCTTTAGTACGGAACAGGAATATCCGTGGGCAGAGGTGATTGAAACCTCCGCATTGTCATGGACGGATCATTTCCTGGTCAAGATGGAGCTAAGAGCCACTGTCTGCCCCACCAGGGGTGGTGGACCCATTAGAATGGTCCGCCCTCGAAGTTTAATGGAACCAATTGGATTCCAGAAAGCCTTGGAGGGTTTAATGGTTGGTAACGCCGGTGATTCTGTTGAAGCTTTGGTTAATATTTGGAACACCGACCTCACCAAGGCTATCGACACAATCGCTCCCAAGCGTCCTTTCCAGCCTGCTCCTAACCGTAAGCCCTGGCACTCAGAGGAGCTTAGGAAAATGAAGCAGGCTGGACAACGACTAGAGCGCACCTGGCGGAAGACTCGACTCTTATCCGACAAGACTCGTCATAGGAATTTCCTTAATTCTTATCGAGAGGCGATACGTGCAGCGCAGAAGTCTTTCTCCGCTGCACGTATTGCATCTGCAGAGTCCCGTCCAGCAGAACTGTTTAGGGTAGTGGGGGAGCTGACGCAGATTCCACCTGCGCAGAACCCCTTACTCAACCCGACAACGGCCTGCTGTGATGCATTTAGCATCCACTTTGCAGATAAAATCTCTCGGATAAGAGCCGACTTAGATGCCAGTGTTATGACAGAATCTATAGACGAGGTGTCCAGCAACTCCGTTGATGAAATTTTATTGGATCAGCTTCAATCTGTGAGTACCGATGACGTGGACAAGCTCCTTGGTAGAGTGAGGAAAACGACCTGTCCCCTCGATCCCTGTCCATCTTGGCTGGGCACCCAAGGGGGTGATGCATCGAGAGTACTCCTTAGGGATATTATCAATGCGTCCTTCAGGGAGGGGTCCCTTCCACCTTGTCTGAAGGAAGCGGTGGTTAAGCCGCTCCTGAAAAAGCCTTCCCTGGACCCCTTGGACAGGAACAACTATAGACCAGTCTCTTTGCTGCCTTTTCTAAGCAAAGTGATTGAGAGGGCGGTCGCTTCCCAACTCCAAGCTGTCTTGGATGAAACCGATTATCTAGATCCATTTCAAACTGGCTTTAGGACGGGTTATGGAGTGGAGACTGCCATGGTTGCTCTGGCTGATGACCTCCGCTTGGGTATCGACAGGGGTAGTGTGACCCTGTTGGTGCTCCTGGACCTCTCAGCGGCCTTTGATACAATAGACCATTCCATCCTCTTGGATCGCCTGAGGGAGTTAGGAATCGGAGGCACTGCCTTGCAGTGGTTCCGTTCCTTCCTCTCGGGCAGATCCCAGAGGGTGAGGCTTGGGGACAGTTGCTCTACTAGAATAGAGCTTAACTGTGGCGTTCCTCGGGGTGCCATCCTGTCCCCGATGCTATTTAACATCTATATGAAGCCGCTGGGAGAAGTCATTCGGAGGCATGGAATGCGGTGTCATCAGTATGCGGATGACACCCAGATATACTTCTCCATGTCTCGGTCATCGGCTTCAACTTCAGATGGCGTCTCTCCTCTGAATGATTGTCTTAAAGCAGTAATGGACTGGATGAGGAAAAACAAATTGAGACTGAATCCAGACAAAACGGAGGTACTAACAGTTACAGGCCCAAAACCAGGTCTGGGAATACAAACTCCAATCCTGGATGGAATTACACTCTCCTCCAAGGATTGTGTTCGCAGTCTGGGGGTGCTCCTGGACCCGTCGCTCCAGATGACTAATCAGGTAAATGCAACGGTCAGGAGTGCCTGTTATCAACTTCGGCTGGTACGCCAGCTGCGCCCTTTCCTGGAAACTAGGGACCTCGAAACTGTGGTACATGCACTGGTAACCTCCCGTCTGGATTTCTGTAATGCGCTCTACATGGGGCTACCCTTGTGCTTGACTCGGAAACTTCAACTAGTCCAGAACATGGCAGCCAGGTTGATTTCTGGCGTTCCCAGAAGAGAGCATATAACACCGGTGCTAAAAGCTCTCCACTGGCTGCCTATTAGTTTCCGGGCACAGTACAAGGTGTTGGTTATGACCTTTAAAGCCCTACATGGCTTGGGTCCAACTTACCTCCGGGACCGCCTCCTTCCATACGACCCCCCCCCGCACACTTTGGTCCTCTGGGAGGAATCTGTTACAGCCTATGAAAACAAGGCTGTCGGTGACCTCCCAGAGGGCCTTCTCTGCTGCTGCTCCCAGATTATGGAATGGCCTGCCAGACGAGATCCGTCTTATTACCACCTTAGACAGCTTTAAAAAAGCTGTCAAGACGGATCTTTTCCGGCAGGCCTTTCCTGAATAATTATCCCGGCCCAAGACTCAGCTGCCCTTTCTAGGCTACGATTGTATGTTTTAAATTTTTTTCTTCTAATTTATATATATTTTAATTAATGCATGTTTTTAATCCTTTGTAATTTAATATTATTTTAAGGGGTGGGTGGGCTAGGGTATTGTGAGTATGGGGTTTTTATATTGTAAGCCGCCCCGATTGCGTTGCAGAGGGGCGGGATATAAATAAAATTTTTTTATTATTATTATTATATAGATGCTGGAAGTGACAAAAATCAAAAGATATATACTTCCATATATGGTGGACATGTTCTATGACACAGAAATATTGGGTGAAAACACAGAAATCAATAAAAGAAATGACAGGTATAATGATACAAATGAAATCTGAAAGTTTCCTATTAAATATGGTAGATGAAAAACTACTATTTAAGCATCAAAAAGTAATAATAAGCTTAATCACAGCAGCAAGAATACCATATGCAAAATATTTGAAAACAAAAGAGGTACCAACAATGAATGACTGGAAAATTAAGATATTGGAAATGATTGAGAATGATAAGTTATCAAGACTATTCAAAGATAAAGATTTGGAAAATGTTTATAAGGAATGGGGCAAGGTTGCAGATTATATAAAGAAGGATCTGTCATGGCCTTTGGTTAGTGCAATCGATTCAGCAACCTCAACTGCTGATTTATTACAATTATGATCTGCTCTTCTTCCAGTGATCTCGGAGCAGCTTATGTATGGTACCAGGCAGTTCTAGGAGCCATCCAGACCCAATCAGTTTTAGCAGCAAAATTGTGCCATGTGTCTTCAGGCCAGGAATGGAGAAGCCATGACCCTCCAGACATTTTCAGACATCCTCCAAGTCCCATCATCCCTAGCTAATATGACTAATGGTTGGGGTGATGGAAATTGTAGTACAACAACATATGGAAAGCTTCAGGTTCCCAGCTCCTGCTGTGGCTCATCTCTGTGGCAGATGAGAGACATTTAGTAATAAAAAAATAGCTGGATACAGTGCACTCTTGCGAAGTGGACTAGACTATAGCTATTTGATCTGGAATAACTAGATTTTATAATCATTTCCAACTTGTTTGGGCTTGCTGGATTGTTATACAGGCACTACAGTGAACTGAACAACAAAGTTAGGATTTCCCAAGCCATCATATTTCCCATCACCATGTATGGATGTGAGAGTGGGACAGTGAGGAAAGCTGATAGAAAGAAAATCAACTCATTTGAGATGTGGTGCTGGAGAAGAGTGCTGGGGATACTGTGGGTGGCCAAAAAGACAAACAAATGGGTCCTAGAACAGATCAAGCCTGAACTCTCCCTGGAAACCAAGATTTAGTAAATGGAGTCTGTTGTATTTTGACTACAGCATGAGATGATATGACTGTGATGCACACCAGCTGAATTTACGTCACTGTTCAGACTAGCTGCCTCGTCACTTACATTGCCACCATTTTGTGACACAGGGGCCTTTCACATCCCATAGCTACCACCAAATTAATGATCTGTGGAAACCACAGTTCCACAGTTAGATGGATAGTACTTGCACTTGTGTGTGGGTGTTTATGGGGTTAGCGTGCCAATTAAATACTAGTAAGGGAAATAACTCATGAGGAGTCTGGAAGTGATAAAACATAAAGATTGATTTATTGGTTGAACAAAATAAATTAAATGATTTGAACTTTGTTTCCAATCAGCCTCTATTCTTTTTATCACTTATTCTCACTGCCTATACATTATCTCAGCTCCACTCACAGCCATACACACATCACAGCCTCTCCTCATCACATCACATCTTCCACTCTCCCTTTCAACTGTCATCTCTCTTCTCCTCCAACTGTCATCTAGTCCTTTCACACTAGGAAATCTTTCACCTTTCCATACCAGTTTCTTGCCACAGGATTGGCTCCTTCATGTTCTCTTCCCATTTGCACTCCACCAATCACATGGTCTCCACAATGACTCACCAGAGTCATTTTTTTCATGCTACGAAAAGTGGAGGGCATTAGAAAGCGAGGAAGACTGCATGCCAGATGGATAGATTCAATAAAGGAGGCCACAACCCTGAATCTACAGGACTTAAGCAGAGGGGTTGATGACAAGGGGTCATAGAGGTGTCTCATTCATGGGGTCACCATGAGTTGAAAGGCAGTTAACAACAACAAAGTTTTATAGAGGATAAATTACAGGCCTCACCTCCCATCACTGCAAGTTTACTACTTTCCAATGTTCTAGTGAGGGAAGAAGGAAGGAAGTGACATTTACTTGCCTTTATACCTTAGCACCATTTTTTGTTGCCTCTCACTGAGGAGAATGATGGAAAACAACTCAGCAGGCTCAAAAGCCAGTTGGTGTGTGTGTGTGTTTTAAATATGGCCACAGAGAACTGCTGGCAGGAGGTGGAATGTAAAATCTGTTTGTATTTTAATGGAGGTTGGACTGGGGTTGGAAGCCTACAAATTTTGCAGTTTTTTTCCTACCTACGTATTGTACTTGGTAGACTGATTTTAACTCCTCAAGGGAGAAATTAGAAGGAATTTGTTAAATTTGGAGTAATCTTTAGCCAATTCATCAAAATGAAGAAGACTTTATTATTATTGTTCTCTGGTTTTAATAGCTTTTACCTTTCTCACCTTGCAGATTGTGTTTGTTTGTTTGTTTCATTTATATGCCCCATTTCTCCCAAGATGGGACCCAAGGTGGCTACCATAAAACAAGTCATAGAACAACTGTGTTCTGTGACTGTGTTTAC
Source organism: Gambelia wislizenii (assembly GCA_030847615.1). Lineage (NCBI taxonomy): Eukaryota > Metazoa > Chordata > Lepidosauria > Squamata > Crotaphytidae > Gambelia > Gambelia wislizenii. The sequence continues at coordinate 103,620,638 of JAUMIR010000001.1, forward strand.
TTAGCATCCTAATTTATCTGGAGGTCCCTTCCCTAGCCAAAGCATTGGATCTTATTACTTGTTATCCTTGCCCAACTGAAGAAACACAGCAACTGTGCGAAGCAGAATTCCTAGTACTGCTAGTAGGATTCAACCTAAGGCAGGTGGTTCCTGTACTTTTATAGTTATTTATTTATTTATTTATTTATACCCCACTCTTCAGTCACAAGGCTATCAGAGCAGCTTACAAACTGTTTTAAGCAATAGCAATTTACACATCTACACTGCATTAAGCAGTTTCCAATGTGTGTTAGCGAATTGCCCCCACAAGGTGGGTACTCATTTTACCAACCTTCGAAAGGAGGCCACTGAGTTGGGAAAGTCTGTGGTCCAGCCATTTGTAAACCAGTCATAATAATGGGAACTGGGATTTTAAAAAGAATCCTACAATACTATGGCACAGGTTCTTAAAATAATTTGCAATAATATATTTCAAAAATGAACAAATGCCTACTACCTGAGTTCAAACGTGTGTGTGTGAGTATGCAAGAGAAAGAGGGGGATGTCACTAACAAGTCCAACTCACAGTTGTCGTGACAATGTTTTGTATCATTGGTCCTATGGCTGCTCCTTTACAGTTGAAATGGAAACTATCTATTATGGACATAAGTGAGAGGTGAAATAGCAGCTGAAGGGCTGAAAACACTTCAGTTTGAAGCTTGGAATGCTACTGAAGAATCAGTATAATGACATGCTGAAGCCATCTATACTTGAGCAGTGGTATGCTGATGATGTTCTGGGACCATTCAACATGTCATTATTTTCATTCTTCTCAAAAATAAATCAATCCCGCTGCTTCAGACAACAGATACATTGTGCAGTTTGAAAGGACTGCTTGCAAAGCTTTAGTAAGTACTGGTGTCCTCTCTCTTCATTCTACATTTTAATTTGTTGGCATGACTTATCATTTGTTGGCACTTTAAAGATGCAAAAAATAAGAATAATCTCTCAGCTTTATTCTTATTGAGTTTCTAAAAACCCTATCAATGTTTTCTTTCCCTCCTTGTTTGCAAGACAAATGTAAACAGACGTTGTGTTATAGTGGTTAGTGGGTGGGATTAGGAACTGGGAAATCTACATCCCCACTCAGCCATGAAACTCATAACTTTATTAGTTAGATCATGAATCAGCTACCTTGAATCCCATCTTGGGAGAAAGGCAGGATATAAATTCAGTCAATCAATCAATCTGACAGACAGAGAGACAGAAAGTACAGGAGAGGCATATATGCCACTTTGAGTTCATTAGAGGAATGGTGGAGATCTGAATGTGTTTGATTAATAAGTATCTGATTTAGCCCCAGAAGCATTGTGATCTGATCATGATTAACATTCACAGATCATACAAAGAAATTAAAGCATAAAGCTGGTTTGGGTGCAACCACGCAATCCATTTTAAACAGCAATTTCCTGAATACATATATCTTTAAAAGATGTGACATCCAAAGCAGGTAAAGGGCAAGGGAGCAAAGCTAGGAATTAAATGATTGACTTTGGGACTAGTCCTTCTCTAATCAACATTAGTGAACTACAAGGATACTGTATCGTGCTGATCTACAGATTAGTTTAATAGAAAATAATGGACACAGACTCTGGCAGAAGCAAATTGAGTTAGAGTTGCAAAGCTAAGTTAATAGACACAAAGGTAGCATTTTATTCCATCTCATTTAAGTTTATAATGAGATCCTTTGCCTGTTAAGAGAAGGAAGAAAGACAAATCTTATTCCACAAGTGACCTTAAAGGCTTGACCATTTAATTGCATTTTTTAAAAACCAGATGACAATTATTCAGAGTGCTGTAAAGTATTTTAATAAGGAATGAGAAACCAGCCCTTTATTGTTTTAAATTATTCTCCAGTTTAATGTAGGAGAAAACAGAAATAAGCACATTGATTTCTAAAACCTTCTCAGCAGGAAAATTGACAGTCCCCAAAGAACAGTTTTTCTATAGATTCACACTCTTAAAACCTGCTGCGTATAAATATGATGTGCATAAAAGCTCTCTGGCTTAACCCAGTTGGTTCCATTGAGTTTAATGCATTCCCTTTTGGCTAGGAAGGTGGGAGTGTGGGGGTAATGGCTTGTAGAGTTTAGACTAATAGCTCTGTGACTTTTGGTACCAACATGTAAGTGTTTATGAAAGATGCTGGCTTTCTAATCATCATGTCATTATAGCATTAGAAGCCATTACTTTCTCCCTCAGCAGAAGTGGACTGGCTTTTTAGGGTACCCTAGTGTTGCAAGCTCTGTATTTTGTATCTCTATATTCATAGGCCATTCTGTTCTCAAGACACATTTCACACAGTTATAGCACTTTGATTCCACTTTAACTGCCATGGCTGTATCTTACGGAATCTTGGAATTTGTAGTTTGATGAATCACTAAAAGTCTCTGGCCAAGAAATCTAAATTCCCTTCACTAAACTTCACATTATGGAATTTCTTAGGATGGAGCCATGGCAGTTAAAGTGGAATCATAGTGCTATAACGGTGCAGTGTGAAAAGGCCATATTTCAGGGGCCAGGACTGTCTGATACTTTCATCATCATCTAGCAGTATGGGCTTTGTGAGTACATAGGCTCTGAAATGTCTCCCATCTGGGAATCAGTCATTCAGGAAAAAGGTTAGTTATTGTGACCTGGCCATCAATACACTTGAAGAAGTGGTGGTTGTTTTCTGATTCGCCTGGCACTAAGAAGCAGTTAAGCCTTCAATTCAGGGGGAACTGCTGTCATCAAGATTTTTCAGGTTCTCTGAAAGTAGTTTGAGAGCAATCCATACTAACCTAATGATTGAAATGTGTTTAAAAGCCCTGGAGTTCTTAGAGAGCCAGTAAGGTGTAGTCGTCTGAGTGCTGAACTACAACTCTGGAGACCAGGGTTCAAATTCCTGCTCAGCTATGGAAACCCACTGGGTGACCTTGGGCAAGTCTCTCTCAGCCTCAGAGGGAGGCAAAGGCAAATCCACTCTGAACAAATCTTGCCAAGAAAATCTCATGATAGGTTCGTCTTAGGGTCCATCATAAGTCAGAAATCATCATCAACAACTTCTTAGAAGTAAGAATGCAGATTCTTCAGATATTTGATAGATACAGGCTTTATTCCTCTATATCTCCTTTCTTTTCCAAGGTCAACTCTTCTAACCTTCCTAGATACTCCAAAAAAACCTGGGTGGACTACCCATCCTTCCTTGTGCATTATAATAACCCTGCAAATATTATACACATTGCCTGTCCTTGCCACCTTTCCCCCCCCTCTTAAAATGTCCACCCCCTATTTCCTTGGCCGCTTTTAGAATACATCTGTTTGACCAGTAGACAATAACCACAAGTAGTTTTAAAAGAACCCAGACAAACACAAAAACAGACAAGCCAATGTACAATATAGACTGGCAACCAGTTCCCTCCTCAGCTTCCTTCAGAAAGCTGGATGACCCTCGCCTTTGTTACCACTCTGAAGTGGTTCTTCTAAAGCCAGGGGAAACCAAGAAATGAATTCTTTGAATTTACTCTTTTATTTTCACTGGATAACTGGATATACTGCAGAGAGCAAAGCTATGGCCTGCCATTTTGACTTCCTAAAATGTGGCTAGGCCCTAAGGGAAGCATTACATATATAAGTTAGAAGCCGGATCTTTGCCATTATCCTGCTTCCTGCATGATTTTTTTTTAAAAAACGATGATTTATAACTGCAAAGGGTTGGGTGTCTTAGCAGACACTGTCAAAAGTGTTTAAGAGTAGGCACTATGTTGCCAATCCAGCATCATGTATACTTTGGGCTTGAGGACAATGATATTAAAAAATCTTGTTGTGTTATATGACATGTATAATATTTTGTCTAATGCCCTTACTTCCAAGCAGTTTTATCTGGTAGCTGAACACAACTGAATGTGAAGGAGCTATTCTTTTTCCTGTATGCATCATCAATATTCTAATTGTCTTTCATTACCTGTGCCCAACAGAACATTTAAGATGCATATATGCACATAAATTCACTTCCTTTCCCTTGAACAACAGGTCATTGAGGATATTGTTAGACTTTACATAGGCAGATAAGAAATGACAGCCTCTAACTGAACATGATACAGTCCACCTGGAAGAGGAACAATTAGGAAGTGGGGTGCTTTAAAATAGCCATTTTTGTATTTTTCAGGGGACGTTAATTCATGCAGCATTCCCTCAAAGACAGAACTATGTTTTAAAACAGCATTATTCTTTTTTAATATTTGCATTTAGTTAATTTCAAGATACATTAAGCTTTTCAACACCAAGAAATTTTTAGCTCATACTGCAAATATCATTTATTCATGTACTGTATAACGTCTATCAATTTGGGGGAGGGAAGCTGGAGTGACACACTCCATCCAAACATAAGCATTATAATGCTTAACATCATCCTAAGCATGCTTGTCTGTAAATAAGATCTGTAGAACAGAGCTGGATGGTTTTTGAGTTACTCATGCATGGGACTGGGCTGTAACTCTCCATCTGCATCCATTTGGGCTTTAAAGTACTTAAAAGTGACTGGATTTTGTCCTTATGTTTTTTGGGCTTAGTTTTCACTGGGTGAAAGAGTGGGATTTTGTAGGAGGGTTTGGATGTCTAACCCTCCTATGACATCAGCAGCTATTTGTTCACAGTTTGCTTGCTCAAAAGGCTGATATTTATGGATTCATGAAACAGCTTCCATCTGCTTTGTCCTTGGAAAGGTAACTTCCATTAAGAGGATCAGTACATCACTTTCAAGGCTCAAAAAGCAATAGATCATTGTTCCATGCTTCACAAGCGGAACTGCAAACCATCTAGATGAACCACATGTAGACTTAATGGCCCAAATGTTACTGGAATTGCTGGGATCCATGGGGACCCCACTTGTGACACTAAAATTCTGATATTAAATTGGGGAATTTTAATTAGCTCAAAGGTATGGCCGCGAGAGGACGGGTAAATTATAGGACCTTTGCACCTGGCTATACCAGTTATCACTGACAAGACTCCAAGTGAAAATGAAATAAAAATAGTTTTTATTGGAAAATAATCACAGAAACATTCACACATGTACTCACGCTAACAAGACAACCACATGAGGCTAACGAAGAATCAGAGCAGAAATATTGGGATAGAGGAATAGATTTGGGAATGTATGGGCTATATTTACCAGTCCTGAAGAGCAGAGGTTTGTGCAGCAAAGGAACACTCAGACTTGGAACTGCGGGTGGTACAGCAGTCCAGCAGAATGTCCAAGTGTGTAGCACACATGGCTAATATTTATACTAATATTATACCCTTAAGGGGTGTTTTGAGGGTAAAATAATGCTTAGATAGGTTTCCTGTAGTTAAAAAAAAAAAGAAACTCCAGCTTCACTGATTGCTGCTAATGGCTGAGACATTAAGGTTGATGGGTTTATGGGTTTATGGCAGCCTTTGTATTGTGGAGAGGAAAAGGTGTGAGGGAAGGTATTTTGTGGATAATGTGTCCGCTCAATATAGGCTCACTGAGAGGCACCTGGCACAGCCTAGGGACGAATAACCCCAGGAGTAGCCAAACAGCAGTACTGTGCAGCAGAAAGGGCACAAAAACAAAGGCTTCAGCCAGCAGCCATTTCACCACTCTGACCCACTTTCACACACAAGAAAGATTTACAAACAGCAAGGTTCATCCAAAAAAATCTGGAAGTCTTTATCTTCAGTTTCAGTATAAACAAACACAGTATATACACAGCAAACCTCATTCACAAACTTTACAGCAATTTCCCCAACATCTAACAACCCTCCTTCTCCTCATGACACCAACCCACAGACAAAGCATCTTGTGGTTCAGCTATATAGGAGTGTTTGTTAGCCTTCTGCTGAGCCAAAGCTGTGGTCAAACCCACTTCAGCTGTGCTAGTCTGTGGACTGTTGCTCCAACATTTTTCCTTTTGCACTTAAAGCAATATTACCCTGACATAATGGGGTTTCTGGTCACTCTTTGTTTTGGAGTATGACTCACTGCCAGGTGCATCCAGCACAGATTAGCGCATTCCTCCTTAATAACTCTGAGTAAGGGGCTTTGCATTAATCTTGTCCTGGGTGCATTTGTTGGGGAATTTTCACAACATCTTCATCGGTCCTAGTGACCTCCACTTTACACTGTCTCTGGTTGGCCCTGATTTACCTTAGACCTCATGAAGTGTTCAATATTCCAAACTATGAATTATTACACAGAATGGGTGTAAGGCCAGTAACACAAATCCAACAGGTTATTCTAACTAAAGCAGCCCCTTTCAATCAATGGAATTTAAATAAATGTTGATTTACCATTCAGCAACTGGTTCAATGGTCCCAACCTGGTTGGGACCACTAATTGTATTTAGTCCAAAGAAAATACTTCTGATGAAAATACACATTTTACATTCTGTCAGTTATTGTTTTGGCCATTGTGAAGGTTGGAATTCTCTTCTGATCTCATGCAACACCAAACTCTTTTCCCAAGCTCCATCTTTTAGTTGCTCATCCTCACCCAACACAACCATTTAGTGGCTTTTGGAGGGTGAGGGGACAGTGGAGAAGCATCTAATTATATTCCTATAGCTGGACACACAGCACTTATGTACTCCTTCAGAGCTTCTGAAGGACCCCTAGTAGGTCATAGAGGATGTCTTATCACTGTGGAGATGATGATGATGATGATGATGATGATGATTTTTACCCTGCCCCTCTGTTAAAAACAATTGAGGAGGCTTACAAAAATTAAAATACAAATACAGATTAAAATCCCTAAACACCACCCACCCCCACCTTCCCCCATAAAAAGATATTAAAACAGTATAAATTAAAAACAACTAATCTAAAATCACATACAAAAAATATAGATAGCCAGAAGACTAAAAGAGGCCAGGAGCTCCTGAGGCTGGGATCTAATTAGGAAAGGCCTGCTGAAAGAGATCCGTCTTTAGTGCTTTTTTAAAGCTACTCAGGCTCGTCATCTGATGGATCTCATTCGGAAGGCCATTCCACAATTTGGGGACAATTACCAGAAAGGCCCTCTGGGAGGTTGCAGACCAAGCATGAGGGTAACCCCATGTAGAGCGCATTGCAGAAATCTAGACGCGAGGTTACCAGCGCGTGCACCACAGTCTCGAGGTCCTTTACTTCCAGGAAATGGCACAGCTGGCGTATCAGCGGAAGCTGATAACAAGCACTCCTGACCGTCGCATTCACTTGACTCATCATCTGAAGCGATGAATCAAGGAGCACCCCCAGACAGCGAACACAGTCCTTAATGGAGAGTGTGACCCCGTCCAGGACTGGAGGTTGCAACCCAACTCCTGGTTTTGGGGCCGCTACCGTGAGCACCTCCGTTTTGTCCGGATTTAATCTCAATCTGTTTTTCCTCATCCAGCCCATTACTGCTTTAAGACAGTCATTGAGAGGAGAGACGCCATTGGAATTTGAGGCCGACAATCGGAACAAGGAGAAATAGATCTGGGTGTCATCAGCGTACTGATAACACCCAGCCCCATAACTCTGAATAATCTCACCCAGCGGCTTCATATAGATGTTAAACAGCATCGGGGACAGGATGGCACCTTGCGGAATGCCACAAGTAAGCTCCTTTCTGCTGGAGCAGCTTTCTCCGAGCCGCACCCTCTGGGACCTGCCCGAGAGGAAGGACCGGAACCACTGAAGCTCAGCGCCTTCGATTCCTAATCCACTCAGGCGATCCAGGAGGATGCTATGATCTATTGTATCGAAAGCTGCTGAGAGGTCTAGAAGCACCAACAGGGTCACACTACCCCTGTCGATGTTTAGACGCTGGTCATCGGTCAAGGCAACCGTGGCAGTCTCAACTCCAAATCCCGTCCTAACGCCAGTTTGAAATGGGTCCCTGTCTCACAATCTCCTCTCCAGCCCCTCTCCTGTCCCTAAATTAATGATAAAAAAATACAACTTTTCAGACTTACCTTTTTTGCACTTACCAGGTAGCCCAGGAGTGAATGGAGCCCAAATGGAGCTGGTTTGAAATCCCGGCTGTTCTTGTGAAAGTGCAGGAAATTCAAAAATAAGCAACAAAAAGTTGCAGCAAGCACAAAAACACACTTAAAACATCCCAAGTAACACAGGGAGGATACTAAAAAGTGTATCACCTACCTGGATGTCCCAATCTCACCAGGAAGTGTTCTTGGCATTGACCTCACAAAGGGATCACACCAGTGAAACAGGCACCTTTTCATTTGTTGACAATTTTGTCACAGAAACAGAATGGGGGATCCATTCATGGCTTAGTCCATGAATAAAAAGCAGCACCAGCATAACAGCAGCTAAATGGGAGAATAATGAGAGGGGAATGATATCATGTGAAAGGGAAGCCCTTTAGCAATCTCCTGGCATTGTTATAACACCATATTTAGAGTGTCTGATAATCTCCTGTGTGTCCAGCTATAGCACTGTAGCTGGATGCTTCTCCACTACCCTCTATACTCCCTACTGGCCATATTTGGGGGGCTGTAACATTCAGAAGGTGAGGCTCAGAGGGGTGATGAAAGAGATTGGCTATATTGGATTGCTTGACCACATTATAGATTAATAGATTAAGCTGTTGAGATCATTGGTCCATCTTGCCAGTACTGTTGAATTAGCTGAATTAGCAATAGCTTTTATGCAGAAATTTTGCCCCAGCCCTGCTGTCTGAGATAAGTGATACTAAGGAAGGAAATGGGTGGTTCTTCAAAGAAATACTCTGAAATTTATATGTTCTAAAGATTGCAGATTCATACTGGTTCACCAAGGAAAGAAATTTTCCTCCTTTACAAATTTTCTCCATAACTGTGTCCTAGCTCTGGAATACCCAGTTAAAGAAGAAAGCAATTGTTCCTACGCTTATTTTTTTTTTCAGTGCCAGCTTAAAACATTGCTCTTTGCCCAAGGTTTATGTACATACTAGCTGGACTCAATGTAACATATGTGGGTGATGTGTTGAGGGTGAATTGCTCTCTTGACCTGTCCCTGGTGCTACTGCCACAGCTACCAATTGACTGCATGGGTCCTGTTGGAGAGGCAGCAGAGGCATCTTAATCTGTGCCAGTCCCACCACCACTGTCAGTTGACTAAATGGGTCCAAAGTCAACTGGCAGCGGCGGCACCGGGGGAGGTCAACAGAGCAGCTCACCCTGAATACATACCAGCGTATGTTATGTCAGGTACAGCTAGGTGGAGAGGCAGCAGTGGTGTCCCGCCATCACCACCGACATTCCCACTACCACAGCCAAGTTCACTCAGTGGCAGTTGGGCCCTGACCTCCTCCCCCCTTTGGCCTGGCAAGGGTGGAGCTCAATGTCTGTGGTGGCAGGGCCTTGACTTCCCTCCCCCCGTTTGGCCTGGCAAGGCTGGAGCTCAACGGCAGTGGTTGCGGGGTCCTGATCTCACCTGACCTCATCCCCCATTCAGCCTGGTAAGGCCAGAGCTCAATGACAGCAGTGGCAGGTCCTTGACCTCCCTCCCTCCATTCAGCCTGGCAAAGCCGAAGCTCAGTGGCAGTTGTGGCGGGGCCCTGACCTCCCACCCCCCTTTCAGCCTCGCAAGGCCAAAGCTAGGTGGCAGCAGTGGCAGGGCCCTGACCTCACCTCCTGTTTGGCCTGGCAAGGTTGGAGCTCGACAGCAGTGGTTGCAGGGCCATGACTCCCACCGCCATTTGGCCTGGAAAAGCCACAGCTTTGGGGCAGTGGTGGAAGGGCAATGACATCACCCTTGTTCCACCAGGCAAGGCCACAGCTCAGCAATGATTGTAGGCGCTGCTGAGGAGGTGCTGCTGAGAGCTGATTGGCTGGCCAAGGAGCACCTAATCAGCCAATCAGCACACTGAAAATGGCAATATACCCAAGATTTCTTCTGACTGGAAACAGAGATGGGATGTGTAGTGGAGGCAGAATGGTGCAGAGAGGCCAAACTGTACAGGGTGACGCTAGTGAGGAGAGGGATGATACCAGCCTTAGTGATGCCACAGGAGATATGGAGGGAAGGGGAGGGAGCATTTTTCTCATAACTGTTCTTATTATTTTTGTCCATTCCTTACAAATGGGTGTTCCATTCCCGCATTCTTCACATCTAAATCTTTGCTCGTTTTAATTGTGTCTGAGGGGGAGAAGCTTGGGGTAGGCTGGCAAAGATCAATTTTATGTCAAGACAGCATTAATGTTTTAATCCCTAGGGAACATGACTGGTGATGTTATGGCTATAATCCTAAGTGCATTTAATTGGTGGTTGTAATTAAATCAATAGGATTTATTTCTGGGTAAATAGTTCAGCATGAGGGGGAAAGACTGATGTGAAATCGATGCTAGCTAGATACTTCAGAAGTAAAACAGAGAAAGTTGCAATTCCACTCTCTGCATTAGATGGTGAGTAGAAACCTGATGACAAGCAAAATTATATCCCCAAACCAGCAATTACTTATTGATACACACTCTGAACTTCCAAGCATGAGGAGGACTCTAATATATCCAACAGTTAAAATGAGGCCCCCTTTGTTCACTCCACTTTGCTTGTAGCTGTTTTCCCTCCGTTAAAAAGCATAAAGCCTGTGAAGTGTGTCTGTTCCAAGAGAATAATGTTCAGTATTTCACAGTACTTCAAAAGGTGGTTTGAATCAAAACCACCCTGGCATAATTTCACACAACCAAATGAAACTGGAAGGCTTAGTACTGTACATTAAATGAATTAATTTTCTTAATAGGAAGATACTCAGCAGTTTCTTCTGAAATCTGAAGGTGTCACAAGTAACGACTTCAGAATCTACAGTGTACAATTTCAGTGCCCATATTCAGATTTTCCAATGTTGGGACAGTGTGATTATTTTTACAGACATTTTAATTTAATCCAGCCTGGAATTTTCTGTTTTGTGATTTTTGCTGCTGGTAAATTTGTTATTGATGCATTACAGGTAATTGGTAGGGTACAAATTGTGTAGCTACAGGGGTGGGGTGGGGGGAATGAGGGCATTGTCCCCCATATAAACCCCCCCTTTCTATGAAATTTTCCTTCAATCCTCCAAAATCTAGCATTGCACTTGAGCATTCAGAAATACTTTTTAGGCATCCAAATAAAAGGGACAGGCAACGTGATCAAGGGAATGAAAGCACAGCAAATGGAAGAATTCTAAGTGTGAAAAATTTTCATTTTCTTGCTAGAAATCTGGGGAGTGAACAAAAATTTCATTGGGAGGCTGAATTCTTATGGAGGTGGCAATGCTTTTGTCATCCCCCATAGCTACACTCCTAGATTTAGTCCTAGATACATTGATTTATGTTGGATTTCAGTTAACCAATGGAACCATTCTAGTTAGGAAAGCCCACACCAGGCATTGGAGCCAGGACAGAAACCACACTTCTAGCACCTCCTCATGCAGGTAGCAGATTTGAGTTTTAGCTTTTGAGGTGGGTTTTACTTTCCCCACCCAACTCTCCCGCAGTATAATTTGTCCCGATCCCTCTTTTTACAAAAGGATCAGTGTCAATTTTAGATGTCAAACAGGAATAGTCCGATAGCATCATAACAACAAATATTGCTTGAAGATAATTTTATTACCCTATAAGTCATGTCTTGAGAGCAGGATAACCTGTTATATTGCCTGTGCAGGCCTGTGTCACTTTTCCCCTGACTTGTTTCCATTCAAGGTTGAACATTTTGAAACCTTTGGTACATAAGCAATATCCAGGACTGATGAGAATATGCTATGCTGAGCAATTGTTCCTTCTCTACCAAAATAATAATAATAATAATAATAATAATAATAATATAAAAAATGAGCAAAATGTGGGTGAACATGGGGAGAGCAGGACAAGCAGACAGTGGGTGGGGGAGAAACGATTGTGTGTGTAGGCTTTGACTGTTCTTGGCTGTTATTGAAATGGGATTATTAATATAATTAGTGCAAGTTGTGCAGGGCCTAGAAAAAGACTGTCTGTCTTATAAAAATTAGTGTAATAATAAGAATTTAAAAGGTGTTTTTTTTCCTGAGAGAAGAATACTACAAACATGTTAAATGTCAGTAGGCTTAGTTTGTGTCCTGGCTAGTTATTTGTTTTGTCTCTCTAGCCAACACTATAGTATATTACACACATTTGAAGCTTGCAGGAATGCAAAGAATGGATGGTAACTACCTATGGAATTACTATTCTTGTTGTGTGCTTCCAAGTAATTTCCAACTTATGGCAAGTCTAAGGAGAACCTATCATGGTGTTTTCTTGGCAAGATTGTTCAGGGGGAGTTTCTGTGACCGAATGGGGATTCAAATCCTGGTCTCCAGAGTTGTAGTCCAATGTTCTAGTCACTGCACCATGCTTGTTGTCTATACAAACAGAGAAATGTTAGAAGCATCCTCTTTTGGCATTACCATTTTGGACCTAGTTGTCAGTTTAGTACAATCTCACACCACTACAACAAAGGGACACATTTGACCATCTTCATAGACCTTAGGTGATGTGTGTGCTTTCTTAGGCAAGGAATATTCAGAGGTGGTTTTGCTAGTTCCTTCCTCTGAAACATAGCCTATAGTACCTGGCACTCCTTGGCAGTCACCCACCCAAGTTCTAACCAGGCCTGATCCTGTATTGCTTCCAAGATCAGATTGGATCTGGCATTCCAAGACATTTAAGCGATAGGTAAAATACCTGAAATACCTTGGGCCTCTTCTGGCTCAGCAAACATAGTGGCTAGAGTGTATCAATGTGATGCTAAATGAGATGACATTTAAGTTTATCTCTTACACCTCATATATTTGGTGTCTGTACTGGAGGAACGGGGTCAATGAACACTTAAAGATCAGTCTGCTTCACGGCACAATAGGCTGGTGGGTAGACTAGCAACTATGACAGCTCAGTGGCTGGCTAGACACATTAACTTCTGCCACCCTGTTCTGTTACTAGTGGAATAATCTTCAGCAAACATGAGCTCTGATGCTAGTTGAGACCATTCCCTGGAATGTAATACAAATGTTGGATGTTGGTAACAAAGCATCCAAACAGAGTGACCTCTTGAAAGCACAAAGATTGTTTCATGCACATGACATCCTCTGTATTGTAAGGGAGGGTGGAGAGGGCAGCAGCTAGTGTAGATTTTTTCACAAATGTGGAGCTGTTTCACATTGAAACAGACAAGGAAAGATTAACACACAGGAGCTACAAGAGCCATGAGGGCAAACAGCTGTGCTCTATGTGCTATAGTTGTGTCTAGTTTCTGCAGTTTTTCAGTTTTCATTGATGTCTAAGCAGTTGCCTATCTGAAAGAGTAGAGCTGCAAAAACACAGTTTCACTGTGTGATGAAGGGAGCAATGTTCTCAGTACTGCTCAGCTTCAAACATATGAAAGAATCTTTTTTGATCATAGGCATAAATATTAAGGACTTCATATAGAGCAAGAACTGGCAACTGTGGACCTCTAAATGGGGTTGGATGTCAGTCATAGGCAGTGGTAAAGGAATTGAAGTCAAATAACTTCTGGAAGACCAGGAGTTGGCTTTTACTGTGGTATAGGGTCTTTCTAGGTTGGAGACATGAATTTTTCACATGTGAAGCTTAAATGTATCTTTGAGGACCCAGACCATGCAGCCTCTTCGCCCTGAACAACCAGGCAGTGGTTAGGATCATCAACAAGCAATCCTCCAGGTCAGACAGGGTCACACGACGGAACTGCCTTATATCAGCTCTGTTGCCCCTTTGGTGATGTCATCTGGCCATGCCAGAGGCCGGCCGGATGACCTGCCCTCCCCTGGCAGCCACAGCCAATCGGGGCCTGGCAAGCCCACCCTGATTGGCCAACCTCTCCTTCCTGCCCCTCCTGGCTGCAAAGCAGGCCAGGAAGAAGACAGGAAGCATGTCGGCCGCCAGGGTGGCCCATGCAGTCTCCCTCCCACACACCCACCCACACACCTGAAAGGGGGGACAGAGGGCTTACCAGGGGGTGCTGGCCAGGCCGCAAAAAGGCCCGCCAGCAAGCAGCAAGCCCCCTTTGTTTTGCTCTGGGGCCAAACCTAGCATTAGGCTGAGGTCCTTTTGACTGGTGGCTTTTATTCAGTGGGCTGTTAAGCCCACTGTGAATTGTACAGGAAGCCCCAACTGTTCCAACAGGTTAGGGATTTCAGCAGCATCAGAAACCAAAATTGGTTGAAAAGCAGAACTGATGTAGGGAACACATGAGGGAATTACAGTGGCTCACTTGGGACTGCCTGCATGTGGCACAGGCACGTATGCCTGCCCACCTGTATGTTGCTTGCAAAGTTTCCCCGTTGGCTTGGTGACCTTTTCCCCCTCTCAGCTCCCTTTGCAAGCAGTGCACAAATGTGCAGTCAGTCCCAAGGAAGCCTCTGTAGGCAAAAACTGTCAAAAGAGTGGATTCCTCATTGAATGAATGGAATTTGTCCTTAATTTTCAAGTGTTGAGTGAGTCGTCAGATAATAATGAGGTGTTAAAAGGTGGTGGCTTCTTGTACTCCACATTTTATAGAGTCATTCTAGGTGCTGAATCCTATCCACTGATACCTTGAGCACCTTGGAGAGCTCCTTAAGTGCAGCTAAATCCAGAGTAGATTCAGTGACCCGTTGACATGGAGACAACCAAGTGTCATTGGAGGGAGAGTATCACCACAGGCTGGAGACACTGGCGTGGGGTGGGGATGACATTGGCTGCTTCATTACTGGCCACCACAGCTGCTACACCTGCCACACAACTCATCCTGGGCTCCAAAATTGGCTTGGGGTAGAGTCTCTGACCAATGGGGAGGTGGTACCACCTTGTGCCTTCACACCATGCAGCAAAAGATCTTAGGGCAGCCCTGCTTGTTGCTGTTTATGCTACCTGCTAATGTTGTTAATTGTGACACAGGATGTGAAAGAGAAAATGAATTGTCATTCTTGTCAATGTACATGTCACATTTCCATTGCAAACCAATGGAATTGTGAGCTGAAAATGCCATGGAAATTCTCAAATGCTAAGATCAGAAGAAAGAAGAAACAAGATCATTGTTGTGGGTCATTATTTGTCACCTTCGATATGAGGGTCAGCATGACCTTTCTGTGTTATTTTCTGATTTAGATTTAATTCCTACCTCTTTCCTTTCATAGTCATGCACTTGCTGGACCAATGGCAATACTGGGATGTGGGAAGAAGTTCACTGTCTCCCTTATTGGTTCTCTGGCATATGAATAAGGAAGCCCTGGTGGCACAGTGGTTAAATGCTTGTACTGCAGCCACAACATTGCAAGTTTGATTCCAAGGGTTCCAAGGCTCACTCAGCCTTCCATCCTTTAGTAGGGTGGTAAAATGTGTACCTTGTGGGGAAAATTAGCTAACACTCATTGGAAACCACTTAGAGAGTGCCTAGTGCACTACAAGAAAAGCAGTGTAGATGTGTAAGTGCTATTGCTTAATAATGTGTAAGCCACTCTGAGAGCATTTGTGGTTGAAGAGTGGGGTATAAATAACATAAGTAAATAAACATTACTGCTAATTTTTAGGGATACATGGTTCCCCCTGCAATTCTGTCCTGCCTGCTTCACATTCTGTAATGCCTTCTTTCTGATTTAAGACAGAAAAATTCAAACATTCCAGAATGTTTGCATTTGTGGTTTGTCATATCTTTCTTTCCAGTTACTTACTTCATTTTAAAAAATGTCCATGGGGCCAATTAACAGTACACAATTATAGCACTTCCACTTTGACTGCCATGGTTGCATCCTGTGGAATCCTGGGGTTTGTAGTTTGATGAGGCACTAGAGCCCTCTGGCTGAGAATTCTAAATACCCCACCATAAACTGCAGATCGCAGTATTCCATAGGATGCAGCCATGACAGTTAAAGTGGAATTGTAGCTGCTATAATTGTGTAGTGTGAAAAAGTCCCTGGTTTCTGATACACTTATAGCCAGCAATGAAACAAATCACAAAAAGCAATCTCAATAGAATTACATGCACCATTACATGAATATAGAGTTTTGCCCTGTTTCCTATCAATTCTTCTGTGCACTGATAACATGGACAGAACAAAAAAAAGTTGTGAATGAACAGGAGCTGAAAACTGCACAAAGCATGCAAGTGTAGCAATCTCTACAATGTCCAAAAATGAAACATAAAAGAGCAAATCACTGAAGGGGCTATACCACAAGAAAAACACAGAATTTGGAATACTAAAATCTAGGGAGAAATTGGATTTGGGAATTTTTTTAGATGTTTCTCTACCAATTTTCTTTTATTGTGCTCTCTGTCAAATTATATACATGTGCCAAAAGCTAATTAAAACTCCACTTTAGTTGCTAGACAGTTTCCTCAAAGCATAAGCGAAAGTAAATATTTCATCAAGCAGCCACCTATAAAATGTGTCAGGAGATTATCAGAATGGCCTTTGTTGCCTGTTTCTGTCCCGCTATCCCCCATCTGCTCCACTCCCATCCCTGCCGCAGAATAAGGTACAAGTTTTCAGACACCTACCTTCATTCTGCAATAGGAATGGGCTCCCCCTCCCTTCACTTCCCAGTCATAAATGTAGCTGTTGTAAGGCTGCTTTTATGACCAGAAACTGAAATTCAAATTTAACACCCCCCTCCAGCTGTCAAAACAGTTCACCAAGCAGAAAGCCCCATTTAAAAAATAAAAAGGTACCAGGGAAGGGGAAATAAAGGGTTTTACTTACCTTGTCCTCTTGATCTCACAGGGAAGTGTCCGGCATGGACCTCCCGGTGACGTCACAATCCATTGTGATCCCAGGAGGAGAATGGGGCTCCTGTTCACTCACCCATTGTTCCATTATAATAACGGAACAGGCCTCTTATTCATGGATTTTTCCATGAATAAGAGAAAACGGGGGAGGAACAGGAGCAGAACCGGAGCATCCCAGGACATTCCTGTTCTGGGATATTTTTACCATCTGATAATCTCCTCAGTGTCAGTATTACAAGAGTAGGGTACCTGGCTTATCCAGACTGGTGATTTTTGCCAATTTATATTGCACTATTGAATCATGTTGCTGCTTGTTACTTCCTTGTCTAAATGTTCTCCTGAGCTCTAAAAATAAATCAGCAGGAGGGTGTCAAATTTCAGTTCATTTGTGTGCATTTTATGTGTGATAGAAATCATGGTGTTAGATGTGAATGTGTCAAACAACTTCAGTTCCCTTAGATATTTTTCCAGATTGTTGCAATCCTAACACAGTCTCCTGTTTCTCCTCCAGTCTCTCTCTCTCTCTCTCTCTCTCAAAAAATAGATATCTGAAGGCATAGTGCTAAAATGGTAAATGACAATGACATCGCTGCTATTTCCATTTCTTTGTGGTAAGTTCATCCCCACCTACCCACATACTTCCAATAAAGACAGCCTCCTCCAATCCCTCAGTTCACACAGTGTGCGTGTGTGTGTGTGTGTGTGTGTGATGGATCCCCTTCCCAGGTGGCCCCCGCAGTTCCAACCCTGGGTTCCTGTCAGCACCTTGCCCTTTGCCCCCTCTTAATCCTTTCCTGGATCAGGTACTTGGTTCTATTGTTGACCAGTGGCAGGGTTGTTTTGTGGTAAGTGTGACTTAACCCTTTATTAGGCTTGAGAAATACAACCAGAGACAGTTTAAACAAAGAACAAGTGCAAGTGTATTAGAATATAGTAGGACAACACATTAAACCCCAGTCTATTCTTTCACAGCTCCTCAAAACCAGAGTCAGCTCTCCCCTCTGACTGACTGTTCTATTTTTTTTTATAGCTCTTCCCTCACTCTCTGAAATCAAAGCTCTATCCCTGTGCCAGCTTTTTCCTATCTGCCCTCTGACAGAGACAAGCCTAACTTTTTGTAACATTGCCTCCCTGCATGTTCCCCTTCATAGCATTCCCTTAACTATGATTGGCTACCTTCAGCCAGGCTTGTCCAGCTTCTCCACAGGGGGTGATCTTCCTCCAAGGAAACAAACACAGGAATGGAACTGTCACAGTTTTCCAGGTTAGCACAATGATGTCCAGTTCTGGGCACTGCAGTTCAAGAAGATATTGATAAGATGGAACGTGTCCAGAGGAGGGGAACCAAAATAGTGGGAGATCTGGAAGCCATGCTCAATGAGGAGTGCCTTAGGGAACTGAGTATGTTTAGCCTGGAGAAGGTTAAGAGGTGATATGATAGCCGTGTTTAAATATCTGAAGTGATGTCATACTGAGGATGGAGCAAACTTGTTTTCTGCAGCTTCAGAGACAAGGAAATGGAGCAATAGACTCAAGCTACAGGAAAAGAGATTCCACCTAAACATTAGGAGGAACTTCCTGACAGTAAGAGCTGTTCAGCAGTGGAATGCACTGCCTCGGAGTGTGGTGGAGTCTCCTTCTTTGGAGGTTTTTAAACAGGCTGGATGGTAATCCATGAGGAGTGCTTTGACTGGGTATTCTTGCATGCCAGAGGGTTTTACTAGATGGCCCTTGTGGTATCTTCCAACTCTATGATTCTATGCTAAAGACCTAATCCCCTCCAGTGCCTTAATGAAAAAGTGGAGGGCTCCTGTGCTTGGAAAGTACAACCTCCATACGCTGATGCACTAATGAACTACAGTTGTCCCTCCATATCCACGGATTTGGTATCCATGGATGTGAGTATTCATGGCTTGAAAATATTCTTTAAAAAAAAACAATTCAAAAAGCAAACCTTTATTTTGTTATCATATATAAGGGACATCATTTTGCTATGCCATTGCATATAATGGGACTTGAGTATTCACGGATTTTGGTATCGACGGGGGATCCTGGAACCAAACACCAGTGAATATGAAGGGACAACTGTATAACCTTTATTTTTTAAGGGAAGGAAGCAAGTTCCAGGATGTCTCAGAGTTAAAAAGAAGCCAACTTGAAGGCTGGAATAAAATGTTGCAGCTAGTGCTAGGAACTGCCAGAAAATAGTCATGTATAACAGAAACATTGTTTAGGGATTTTTTGTTTAAATCCCTATGAACTACAGCAACAAATATGACAACCTCCCAGCACATCTACTGGAACCTCCCATGGTCTCCCACATGAACATGCTTTTCAGACTATCTAAAGGGTAAATAGTTCTGTACAAGATTTCAAAGACAGTATAAGGTCAAAGTTGGAAACGGAATTCCAATCTTGGAGGAGGGAACTGAGGCAGTGACTCTCAAAGAGCCAACCCACCTAACCCTCAGTTATGTAATTTTTCCAGGGGTGCATTCATATATATGTATGTATGTATATTTACTCATTGTCACAACTTTGGGGGGCAGTTGGGATGGATTACGATCCAAGGTCATCAGTGTTGGGGGCTCCATCAAGTTCATGGACAAGGTCAAGGTCACAAAGAACCCAGGGAAGGATGATGGGGGGGCACTGGCCAGGAGTGCATGCCAGCTCAGGGTATGCAATCACTGGATGTCCCCCCTTTTGTTTCTCCTTCTTTGTGGTGGGAGGGGGAGAACGAAGTGGTTTGTAGGCATCCAGGGGCCTGCCCAGATTCCTCCCCCTTCCTGGTTGGTACTTGTCAGCAGGCGGGCTGACAACTGTCTCAGCAGGCAGGTTGGTCGAAGTCTGTTTCAAACCCATGTGTTTGAGCCAATCAACTGCAGCTGTCATCAATAAAGTTGTGGCCATTATTGCCAACATGTTTTTCCAAACTTATATTGTATCTGTCTTTCATTATGGATGGGAGAGGGGGACACATCCTACCCGGACACGCAACAGTTCTGCATAAGATTTCAAAGACAGTATAAGGTCAAAGTTGGAGACAGAATTCCAGTCTTGGAGGAGGGACACAAATCTCAGGTGTTTCCCCTCCCTGCTCCTGAGGAAACTGTCTGGAGGTTGCAGTATTTGCACCTCTTTGACATACAATCTCTAGTGTCTGGGGGTGGAGGAAGTGGTAACATGGTGATGTGGTGCAGGAAGAGAGAGGAAAGCTTTGGATCCATAATTTCCAAATTCTTCCCAGCCCTCAACCATGCCCACCCTACATGGGGGAATATTTAGATCACCCTGGAATTGATCTAAAACAGATCAAGTGTATCCCTAGGGGACATGCAGCTCCCAATGACATATTTGTGGCACTTCACACCTCTAGAATCCCCAGACCAACTTTTCTCAGGCCCAGAAAAGGAGGAAAAGTTGCCTCCAGGTACAATTTGTCTTTTAAATAGGTTCCATAGTCTGGGCTGCTCCCAGACTCTGAAACTCACTTCTCAGAGAAGTTAGACTGGCATCCTCCCTACTTTTTTTTCACAGAAAATTAAAGACTATTCTATTTCAATTGCCATTTGATGAGTGACTATATAAAGCCTGTCTCACCTAAACAGTGTGCAGGATCTTGCTAATTGTTGTACTGGTGTGTGTGTTTAATGATATATGTTTTAACCCTGTTTTAATTTTTGATTATTTAATCTCGTTTTAACTTTTGTATCATGAATTTTTAGTATTGTGGTTTTTTAAGTTGCTTTGAGTCCTGAACTAGGAAAAAGGAGGGATAGAAATAGTAGTAGTAATTACAGTAGTAGCAGCAGCAGTAGTAGTAGTTGGAAGGCCTTCCTGTACTATTTAATATTTTTAAAAGGGCCATTTTTGAGAATCAGAAGTGGACTTCTGGCCACTTTGGTTTTTTAAGAAAAAATTGGTATCCATGTAACTTCTGGAGGGTCTCAGGATGTGAAAGAGGCTCTGGACCTGACCTAAATGCTATCCCTTCCACAGCAGGAAATGGATGGGGGCGTGGTGAAAAATAAAGAAATGGAGGGCAGCGAACACCATATTACCCTCATTTCTGATCTGGCAACAGACACACCAACATCACAGCATTACATTTCAATGATAGAATTACACTTCCTGTGTAGCTCCATCACCCCAAACCCACAATTGTGGTGCTGGAAAGCAGATCCGGTCTTCTTCCTGGGACCCCTTTTTGGAACAAAAACCTCATGAGGATTTTTTATTCCATTGGCTGAAACTAAACTGAGCTGAATAGGGGTGAAGGGGAGGGTGGGAATCCAAATGAGAAATTTGACAGATGTCAGTTGTGGGCCCAGAAATACCTCACAAACAAAATGTTTCCACACAGGACCACCTAAAAAAACCAAAAACAAAACACATTGGAGTCAATGAGTCCTATCACATGCTATGTGTCTTAAACTGACTCTGAGGGTCTTCTTGACAAGATTTATTAAAAGGTTTGCCATTGCCTTTCTCTTAGGCTGAGGGAAAGTAGCTTACCCAACATCACCCCATGAGTTTCTGTGGCTGAGCAGGGACTTAACAGCTCAGGATCTCATAGAATCATAGAATCATAGAGTTGGAAGAGACCACAAGGGCCACCCAGTCCAACCCCCTGCCATGCAGGAATACACAATCAAAGCATCCCTGACAGATAGCCATCCAGCCTCTGTTTAAAAACCTCCAAAGAAGGAGACTCCACCACACTCCGAGGCAGTTTATTCCACTCCCAGAGTCCTTGTCCAACACTGAAACTACTATACCATTCAGGCTCCCACCCTACCTCCTATAAGGCATACATTAGCTAACAATGGCTTTAAGAAAGAAGCTATTTGTTACAAACTCTTTCTACATCAGACCAACCCCCTTTTCCTCCTCATTCTCTGTCTAGTTGGAAGGTTTCTTTAGCAGCATCAGGACAGGGAAGATAGTGATGAAGGGTTGAGGAAACACAGACTTTTCATGTCCCCATACGGCAGCATGTTTACAGTTAAAGTGCAATAAAAACTTGAGCTGGGAAACGGCTTCCGGTCTGAGCCGGAGCGAGCGACGGACGATCGCGGAGGAGCTCCGACTCCTAACGACCCCTGTTGCGGCTGTGGAGGGGAATTTGGGGCTAACAAACCCCCTGAGACCTCCAAACGAGTCCCCCAGGCGAGGGAGCCTTGAAGGGTGCTGCCGAGCAGGAGCGCCGGGCGCGAGACCCGCTAAGCAAAAGTAAGGAGGGGACGGAGGGTAGCGGGCGCGCCAGGCTGCATGGTGGTTCCCAGCCGCAACGGGTGAAGAGTGGGGTGGAAGACATACCCACACCTCGCTGAAGAAGCCGTCAGACACCGCGGATTTAAGAGATTAAAAAGAACGGAAAAATAAGGTCCGTGGAGCTTGCTCTTGGGAGGTAGCTTCAGCCCTCCAGAAAAATAGGGCACTGCCTTTAAATAGCAGTTGGTGAATCACTTTTTGACCACTTGATTGTTTGCTTGCAATATTTTCATTGTTATTGTTTTGGGATTTTTCTTTTTTCTCTTTCTTTTTCTTTTTTTTTTTTTTTTTGTTTTTTCTTGCGTGTTGCCATCTTAATTACTGTTGCTCCTTTTATTTTTGCTGTCCGTTAGAGCCAAGTTGCTGGGTACATATATACATACATATATTATACTTTTTTTTCTTTTTTTTTTTTCTTTTATTATTTTGGCTGTTCAGGTTTTTTCTTTTTTGGCTAGCTTTTTAGTTTTTCGTTCTCCTTTTCTTTTTTGCTGAGTCACGACTGCTAAGAGAAGTACAATAAGGCATAAAGAAACCGGAAGTGCAAAGTGGCCTTGGAAAAGCTGAAATCAGATTGCCACATGGTTGGAAGACTGCCAACATACTGGGTTATATGAACGCAGGCAGAAAGCTAAAAGCCTGGCTTATGTTAAGAGTTAAAATGTTTTTCTGAACAGCTATTGAATAAGTCCAGCAACTGTTCTGTTCGCACTTCTTCTCCAGCCCCTCATTACTTGTTTTTTCTTTTCCTCTTTGATTTGGAATTTGCTGGAGATATAGTGTTGTCCTTTTTTTCCTTTTTTTTTTTGTGGTCATTGTTGTTGCTCTAAGGGTTGCCTTGCTATTTCCCCCCCCACTCTGTTTTTTTTTCCAAAACTGTTCATACCTCATTATAGTATTTGGATTCTTTCTTTTGATTTTTCTCTTTTTTTTTCTTTCTCTTTTTCCGCTCTTTCCCCCCCCCTTTTTTTTAATATATATTTTCTGTGTCTCCCCCCCTTCCCCCTCAGCTCTGTTTTTTTTTTATTATATATATATATTTTTTGATTGGTGACTTTTTTTTCTTTTTGTCACTCAAGTGTCTATTGTTAAAACCTGAACCCCTCTCAAATTGGGAGGTAAAGTCAACCCCCTTTTCTTTCTCTGTTTTTTTTCTTTTTTCTGACTTTTTTTTTGTTCTCTCTTTTCTCTTTTCCTTTCTCCCCCTTTCTTCTCGTTTAGAGAAAGAGCAGAAAGAGCAGAAATAGAAATCAGGGGAGAAGGAGTAATAACAGAGTAAGGAGATAGCTAAAGAAGGATAAAGTAAGTAAGCAGAGGGTCTGAGTAAGTAGGACAAATAGAAACAGAGAGTGAATAGGAGGGAACAGGAGGGTACAGGAGAGAAGGAGAAGAGTCTGAGGAGAGAAGGGGGAGTAAAGGTAAGGAAAGGAAAGAAGAAAGTAAAGGTATAGGAGAGAAGTCATCCAGAATTAAGGAAAGAATATAGGTTAAGGAGTAGGAGTTGGAGTAGGAGTAAGATAAGGAGCGGAGGGGGATAGAGGGAGGAGAAGAGAGAGGAGAGAGGGGAGGAGAGAGGAGGGAGAATCAGAGAATTGAAGGGAAAGAGGGTGTAAGAAGGGAGAAGGATAATAGATAGGAAGGAGAAGGGAAAAGGGAAAGAAGAGGGGGAAGAGTGTAATTGGGAAAGAACCGATTAAGAACAGGTAGAGCAAAGGGGAGGAAAAGAGGATAAGAAAGTAAGAGAAACGTAGAGAAAGGGAGAGGAGATAAAAGAGGGAGGATTACTAATCTCTTGGTGGTAATAGTAAGGAAGTAAGTAAGAATATGGCTTCAGGAGTTAGAAGTAGGACAAGAGCTTTTGACCCCTACAGCTCACAAGGACGGAGAGGCTCAACGGAGGAAAGCACACCGCAATACATGATGAAGTTTATGGAGGAGATACGAGATTTTAGAAAAGATGTGACAGTACAACTAGAAGACATTAATACGAAGTTCAACGCCCTTCATACTATACTGACGCAAACAAAAAAAGAAGTGAAAGAAAATAAAGAAGACATTCAATTGTTAAAAAAAGACAATATAGAGTTGCATGCAGAACTGGAAGCAGCACGTGACCAACTAGCACTAGCGGAAGCTAGAGAGAAAGAAGCTTGGATAAGATTAAGAGGTCTAAAAGAACAACCTAATGAAGATACCAAAAAAAGAGTGATAGAGCTGCTAATACAACACTTAGAATGGAGTGAAGAACAAGTCAGCAGGGAATTGGACCGGGTATACAGACTAAAATCGAACTTTGCAGTTAAAAGAAATCTCCCGAGAGATATAATAATACAGTGTGCAAGAAAAGTGGTGAGAGACTATATAATGGAGGTGCATTTTAATAAAGGCATTTGCCATGAAGGGAAGTTACTCATATTATTGAAAGAAATTCCAGTGAGGATTTTAAGGAAGCGCAAGGACTACCAGTTTTTGGTGGAAACTTTGAAGAAAGAAAAAATTCCCTTCAGTTGGGACAAGCTGGAGGGTGTCTTATTTACATACAAAAAAGAAAAATTCAGGATTGATACAGTGGAAAAAGCACAAGAATTCATTAAAAAGAACAAAAAAGACTTTGGACTGCAACGAAAAAAACAAACTGAGCAATATGGAAATACAGAAGAAAATAGAGAAGCTACACACCAAGTAGAAAGACAACTTAGTGAAGAGAACAGAAAGACTGAGGGCAGAAGTGCAGAAAAAATGAGGAATTTAGAAGACAGTTTGCTGGACTTAGAAGTGCCAATGTAGGGCACTATTCAACTGAGTTAAGGAGAAAATAAAAAAGTAAAAAATTTATGAATTTGGGTAATTAAGTTTAAACTTTGAAGTTCTTTTGAAAGATTTATATAAATAAAGATAGTAATATTATTATTGACGCTATGGTTGACATTTATATAAATTAATAATTCCTATAGAACATGGCGGGAACAAAATTCATGACGTGGAATGTGAAAGGGTTGAATGCAGAAAAGAAAAGGAATTTAGTATTTCATTATCTTAAAAAATCAAAAATAGATGTTATTTGCCTACAGGAAACCAGGATAAAGAAATCACAGGAATTTAGGCTAGACCAAAAAAATCTAGGAGAAACATTTGTATCATCAAATGTGAAAAAGAAGAAGGGGGTGGTACTATATGTTAACCCGCAACTAAGACCAACCTTGATTTTGGCTGATGAAAAAGGTAGATATATAATGGTAGAGATAATATTGGATAACATCAAAATATTGGTAATGGGTATCTATGTTCCTATAGAAGAAAAGCATAGTTTCTTTGGAGAATTAAAAAACATAATAGGACACATGAGCTATGATAACTGGTGTCTACTGGGTGATTTCAATGGGGTAGTAGAACCAAAAGTGGATAGATATTCAGAGAAAACGACGCATAACAAAACAAATACAAAATATCAAGGAAAATTAACAAAGGAATTTTTTGATATAGCAGAGGAGCTACAATTAATAGATATTTGGAGATTTAAAGAGGGGGAAGCAAAAGAGTATACCTATTATTCAGATGTACACTGTTCGTTCTCAAGAATTGACATGATATGGATCAGCGCCAACCTGGTAAGTAACATCAAAAAAATAGATGTCTTGCCAAAACCGCTGTCGGACCACAATCCGGTATTGGCGGTAATAAAAAGTAGAAAAATAAGGAACAATTGGAGAATTAACGTATCATTGCTATTCAAAGAAGAAGTGATTGAAGACTGTAAGAAAAAATTGAAAGAGTACTTTGAACTGAATTTAAATAAAGGGACAGACATTAATATGGTTTGGGACGCAGGGAAAGCAGTGATGAGGGGTGTATTCAAGAATTGGAATATAATAATTAATAGGAGGAAACAAGCAAGGAGAAAGACAATTCTGGATGAAATAAAACAAAAAGAACAAGAACTGGTGAAGGCCCCAAATAATAAGAAATTGGTAACCCAAATTAAAATACTGCAGGAACAATTAAATATGATAGCGACAGAGGAAATGAAGAAAAAGCTAGACTTTTTAAAACAAAAAAACTTTGAACAGGGTAACAAACCGGGTAGGTGGCTGGCTTATAGATTGAGAAAGGAAAGAACAAAAAGATTAATAATAAAAATTAAATCTGGGGATAGAGAAATAATAGATGAACTGCAAATTCAAAGAATATTTCACAATTACTTTAAATCAATATATCAAAAGAAAGAAATCTCAATAATGAAGGTGAATGAATATATTAAGAAATGTGGTATCAATAAAATATCAGACATACAAAGAGAATTATTAAATAAAGAAATAACGATAGAAGAAATTGCAGATATTCTAGGGAAAATGAAAACGAAGAAATCACCAGGTCCAGATGGCCTGCCAGTGGAATATTATAGAATATTTCAAGATGAACTAACAGACCCACTACTGAAGGTAATAAAGAATATTTTGAATACGAACCAAATCCCTAATAGTTGGAAAGAGGCAAATATAGTTTTAATTCCTAAGGAAGGACGGGACCAATTACAAATAAAAAATTATCGACCCATCTCCCTACTGAACACAGATTATAAAATTTTTGCGGCAATACTAGCTAGTAGACTCAAAGTTTTTTTGCAAGGTTATATAAAGTATGATCAAAACGGCTTCCTGCCCAACAGACAAATAAAAGATAACATTAGATCAATTATTAATATAACCGAATATTTACACTACCACAATGAAACTAAAGGAGCATTAATCTTCTTAGATGCAGAAAAAGCATTTGACAATTTAAATTGGCTCTTCATGATAAGGGTATTAGAAGAAATGGACTGTGGTCCGAAGTTTAGTAAGTGGATTCAATTAATATATCAGGAACAAAAAGCTAAATTAATAATAAATGGAAAATTATCAGAAGAAATAGGAATTGAAAAGGGCACCAGACAGGGTTGTCCTCTATCTCCCTTATTATTTATTGTAGTATTAGAAATTCTTCTTAATGAATTAAGAAAGGACAAAGAAATCAAAGGACTTAAGGTTAAGAAAGAAGAGTATAAAGTAAAGGCATTTGCTGACGATCTGGTGGTAATTTTAGAGGACCCAATAAAAGGAGTGGATGGGTTAATGGCAAAAATAGAGGAATTTGGAAAATTGGCGGGATTCAAGATTAATAAAGAAAAAACGAAAATACTGACGAAAAATTTAGATAGAAAAGAAAAAGAAGAATTAGAAAAGAAAACAAATTGTGAGATAGTGGAAAAGGTAAGATATTTAGGGATTAACTTGTCAACAAATAATCAACAATTATTTTACAATAATTATGACAAAATTTGGAAAGACATTAAAATAGATTTGAGGAGATGGCAAGGTTTGAATCTGACTCTTTTAGGAAGAATAGCTACCATTAAAATGAATGTGCTACCGAAACTAATATTTCTTTTTCAAACTATACCTATAATTATTTCGAACAAAATTTTCAGAACTTGGCAAACAGACTTAAGCAAATTCTTGTGGGCGGGTAGAAAACCTAGAATCAAATGGAAACTATTAACAGATGATAGACACAGAGGGGGATTGGGTTTACCGGATTTGAGAACTTACTTTGAGGCAACGTGTCTATCATGGATGAAACAATGGATATTGTTAGAAAATAGAAGAGAGCTAGAATTAGAGGGATTTGACTTAAAAGCAGGCTGGCATGGCTATTTGGGTTACAATAAATCCAAAATAAATAAAGATTTTAAGAATCATGTAGTGCGAAGAGCATTGTTTAGAGTGTGGGAGAAGTATAGAAATAGGCTTTGCCCAAAAATTCCAGGCTGGTTATCTCCACAGGAAGCCTTTTGCAAAAATGAGCTAAGAGATTACAATTGGATAACCTATAGAGAATTAATGGTGAAAGACAGAAATAAATGGAGAATTAAAGAGTGGCAGGAATTAACAGCGGAAGGGATACAACTACAATGGTTAACATACTACCAAATTAGGGCTAGAATCAAGGAGGATCTAAAATTAAGACAATATGAAAGTGAAACTTCAGAGTTCGAAAAATTATTGAGGGCAAATAACAAGCATTTAATTAGTAGACTTTATAGTTACTTATTAAAATGGAATTTAGAAGACGAACAGGTAAAACATTGTATGGTAGAATGGGCCAGGGATATAGGACACAATATTCAATTGGAGCAATGGGAGGAAACATGGAAGAGGGGTCTGAAATTCACGTGCTGCTATAATCTGAAGGAAAATTACTATAAATTAATGTATAGATGGTACATAACCCCATCAAAATTAGCTAGAATGAAGAAAGACATATCCTCACAATGCTGGAGATGCAAACACCAAAAGGGATCCTTTTACCATATGTGGTGGGACTGCAATAAAGTAAGAAGATTTTGGAGGAAGATAAATAAAGAGATAGAGAAAATTATAGAGGTGAGGTTGGACCTAAGACCAGAGTTATATTTATTAAATATGGTCAATTTAGAAAATTCAAAAGAGAAGGAACATAGATACCTATTACTTTACTTGATCACAGCAGCAAGGTTGGTCTTGGCAAAGTGCTGGAGAGCGGAAGAAGTACCAACTAAGTTAGAATGGCTACAGAAGGTTGTAGAACTGGCCCAATCGGACAAATTGACGAATTGGATTAGAAAGAAAACAACAAAGGACTATACAAAGATATGGGGGCCATTTATAAAATATGTCAATCAGAAAGAAGGAGATATAAGTACTCTTGGTTTCTATAGTTAGGCAAACAATCAGATGGATAAATAGGGTACAATGTAAATCTTATTTACTGTTCATTTTACTGTTTAGACGTTATAGTAAGGAAGAGATGTAAATAGATGTAAATATACGCAAAACCGCAAGAGAATGTGGTTATGTGTTTAATGAGTATTTGTGAAGTGTTGTCGGCAGGGAAATATGCGCAGTAGGAAAGAAAAAGAGAAAAAAGAAGGCAGGGCAGACCATTAAGAGCAGGGTCATACAATGGAAATGACAAAATACTATTTTGTGTTATAGGAGGTGAAATATGGAAAATATCACAGAACCAAACAAGACCAAGCGGGAAGTCTTTTAATAATTAGATGTATATGTGATGTATGTGTATTTGCTAAACTGTGCTAAACTGTGCACTTCTATTTTTTTTCTTTTTTTCTTCGACCTTTTTTCTTCTTGTCTTTTTTGTCTCTTTTTTTTTTCTTCTTCTTTTCCCTTTCTTTCTTTTTTATCTTCTGTCTTTATACAGGATGTACATGTTAATGTTTGATTTTAGCTGTTAATAATGTTATTACTGTTTAGATTTTGTTGTTATCTTTGTTATTACTTGTTATTCAATAAAAATTTAATTTTTTTAAAAAAAAAAAAAACTTGAGCTGGGAAACAGCAAGATTCCACTGTTGCTTATCCTACATTAGCTGTATGTGTCTGCCTACCACAGGCAAGGTAAACAGCAGTTGCCTTCAGAATCCCTTACTAAACATGCATAAATAGTAAAACAGAGAGAAAAGGGGAAAACAGAGAAGCCTCCTTCATCAGCCACACCCCAGCATGCTTAAAGAAAAGCACAGATCAGTAACTTTGGCCACCAAAAGAAGACATGGACAGTAATGAATGGGAAAAAAATCAACCATGGATGCATTTGGGAAGAAGCTTTCAAGTGATTCAGAATAATTTTGTTTACTTATACAAGGCTTCTCCAACCTAGTTGCTTCATTTTACATAGGCATGTCATTAGTTTTGAATTAAAAATTTGCTGAAACATGTTTAACTTGCTTTTTTGTGGTATTAGGACCCTCCCTATTCTTTCCATGTTATTTCTGCCTCTGGTACCAAAGAATTTGTTAAAAAAAAGTAATGGCAAGTCTCGGTATTTGTTATTTTTTAAGATATTGTTTCAAATTTCTTCCTTCCTCTTGGGTCATTTTTTTCCCCTTCAAATAATTTTGAGTAGTATTTGTAAAAAGTCACTTTGATTTCCTCTTGATCTGTTGTTGTATCTTGCCCCTTTTTTATTTCCAAAATTAATTTCCTCTCTTTTTGTTTTGTTAACTTGTACGCAATCCATTTGCTAATTTTATTAGCGTTTTCAAAGTAGGATAGTTTGGCATTATCTCATGTTTCTTTCTATATCTTCCACATAGCTAAATGACAACTGTTTTGTAGCATTTGTTATCATTGGTTAATTTTGTGTCTTGATCTTTATTATCTTTAAGTTTTATTTCTTTTCTTTTATTTCATCTAATATCTTTAATCTTTTTCTCTTCCCCCCTTTTTCTATTTGATATCTTGTTGTATTAGGAAACCTCGCATGACTGCTTCACTAGTTTCCCATACAGGACATTTTCAGATGCGGCTTGCAGTGCAAGAATCAAGTGGGAGAGCTTTGCAGCTGCAGCGTGGCAGGGGGTCCATTTAGGATGACGCTGTCCCTGCAGCAAAATCGTCCGTGTCTCACAGTTCTCACAGTTCTCATGGTTTTTTTGTTTGTTCTATGCATTTCCCCAGTAGGATTGTTAGGTGTTTCTAGCCTTGTCACAGAGGTTAGCTTCTCTTCGTCTGCTTTGTTTAAAATGTATTAGGTGAGGCATCGCTCCCACTGAGTTCCTCAGCTTTTTTCCCCAGACAAGCACTGCTCTAATGACTTCCCTGCTCCTGTCTCCCCAATTCTCCCCTCCTTTGAGTGGAGTTTCAGGGAGACTTTGTTGGCTTGTCCTGCAAGCCCCATTTCATCTCCCCTTTACTGGGTGAGAATTCAGCTGCCTGGTACATCTGGGTACAGCTCATAGCCCTGGAAAAACAGCAACCTTCACATGAACGCTTCAGAAAGCTGCTGAATGCAACACCATTCCCATCGGAAGTGAACTTATCTTAAGTATCAACAAATACCAAGACTAACAGACATACAAAGAAAACAATTAAACCAACCAATCAAAAAAGAAGAAATAATGAAGGCAATCAAAAAGAGCAAAAATGGAAAAGGTCCAAGACCAGATGGTTTATCAAATATTCATTATAGAAAGCTTACAGAGAAATTGAAAGAACTGCTACAAAGGGTTATGAATGACATCATACTAAGGAAGAAACCAGAATCTTGGGGACAGGCTAATGTAGTGCTGATCCCAAAAGAAGAAAAAAGATCAAGCTGAATCAAAAAACTGTCAGCCAATTTCTCTATTAAACTCAGATTATAAACTCTATGCATCAATATTAGCAGAAAGGTTGAAGGAGGTACTCCAATCATGGATTGCTGAGGACCAGATTTATGGTAATAAATCTACTAGAATATTATGAAAAACATAACGAAAAGAAATTTTCAAAAATCTTTTTCTACACAGAAGAGGCATTTGATGGTATCAGTTGGAAATTCCTGAAGATGGTCTTGGAAGAAATAAATGTGGGAACAAACTTCTCAAAATGGGTAAATGACGCTTGATCTTATTCCAAAACTCATTTCGGACCATAATCCAATTGTGCTAAATTTTAAAATTTCAAGATCTGAATATGTATGGAGAATGAAGGATAAGATGCTGAAGGATGGAAATTTTGTTAAGAAACTTAAGGAAGAAACCAAATATTTCTTTGAATTAAACAACACAAAAGGCAAGAAAACAGACAATCTGGGATGCATTTAAGTCAACCTTGAGGGGTTTATTCTTGCAGAAAGAAGCGGAATTAAAGAAAAGAAAAAGAAAGAAGAAGATCTATATCAAGAATTAAAACTCAAAGAACAAAAACTATGCCAACAACCCAAAAACAAAAATCTTCAAAATGAAATAAAATTGATAAATAAGCAACTGAGTGAGGATTTATTGGAAGAGGTGGCAAAAAAACTACAAAGAATGAAACAAAAACATTTTGAGCAGGCCAATAAGGCAGGACATTAGCTGTCATATAAACTTAGGAAAGACGTGGAGAGGAATACGATTACAGAAACTGAACATGAGGGAAGAGTATATACCACTCAAGAAGACATAGAGAGAATATTTCATTCATATTATATGGAATTATATAATGAACAAAATAAGGAAAGGGATTTGATAGAAGAGGAGAAATATATTGCAGAAAACATTTATGCAGAGATATCCCAAGAACAAAGGACAAGTATTTCTGAACCCTTCACAGAAGAAGAACTCTCAATGGCTATAAAACAACTTAAGGATGGGAAGTCACCTGGCCCTGATGGTTTTACCGCGTCCTTCTATAAGACATTTGAGGACGAGATAAAACTTAACTTGCTGAAAACTATTAATCAAATTGTCCTTGATGGTGTACCAGAAACTTGGACTGTAGCAGACGTGATGGTAATACTGAAAGAAGGGAAAGATAAAAAGAATGTGAAGAATTACTGCCCAATCTCCCTGCTTTGCGTAGATTATAAAATATATGCGACAATGATAGCAAAAAGGATTAAGCCAGTTTTATTGGAGGTGATACATCCGGATCAGAATGGATTCCTACCGGGAAGGTTAATTTCAGATAATACTCGTACCATTCTCAATGCTTTGGAGTACTATGAAAAAGCGAATGAAAAAAAGGCAGCCTTTATTTTTGCGGACACCTTTGACAACGTCAGGTGGTCTTTTTAAATAAAGGTATTTAAGAGATTAGGTATAGGACAGTTCATGATTGACAACTTACGTAAAATCTACGATAAACAGATGGCCTATGTAATAGTCAATAGGAACAAAACAAAATCTATAACAATTCAAAAAGGAACCCATCAGGGATGCCCTCTGTCTCCACTTCTTTTTATAGCAACACTAGAAGTTTTACTACACATGATTCGAAGGGAAAAGAACATACCAGGTTTAAGAATACAGAATCAGGAGTATAAAGTTAAGGCATATGCCGACAATCTAGTATTAACTGTAGAAAATCCTGTGGAGAACATAGAAAAATTATTCAGATTAGTAGAAACATTTGGAAGATTCTCAGGGTTTAGAATCAATAATGAAAAAACAATCATCATAACAAAGAATATGTCCAAAGATGATGAAGAAGGTATAAAGACGATAACGGGTTGTAAAATGACAAAAAAGCAAGTTATTTAGGAATCTGGGTGTCTAATAGAAATATGAATCTAGTGGAAAACAATTATAATAAAATATGGAGAGAGATTAAAACAGACATAGAGAGATGGGGAAAATTAAATTTATCATTGTTAGGTAAAGTCGCCATACTTAAAATGATGGTTTTACCAAGAATCCTCTATTTGTTTCAAACAATCCCTATTCTAACTAACGAGAAACTTCTTGATACATGGGCAAAAGACTTGAAAGACTTTATATGGCATGGTCGGAGGGCCAGAATTAAATGGACAACCATGATAGACAAAAAGGGAATAGGTGGGTTGGCGGTACCAGATATTCATACGTACTACAATGTTTGCAGTATGGTTTGGCTAGCTGATTGGATAAAACTGAATAATAAAAGGTTATTAACATTAGAAGGGGAGGGGTTGAGATTCGGGTGGCACACGTACATTTGGTACGAAAAGGAAAAAATTCATAAAGATTTTAATAATAACATCGTGAGGAAGGCGACATTAAGAACATGGAAAAAGATAAAACAACAATTTTATATTATGATGCCAACATGGATTTCACCCCAAGAAGTCTTTATGAGTAGATGGATTAACACGAATAAATGGTTATCATATAAAGATTTATGTACCTGGGAAGAGGATAACACTTACGAATTTAAAACAATGGGAGAACTGGAAAGGGAAGGTTGGCATATCCATTGGATGACATACCAACAGATCTATAGTAGATATAGAGAGGATAAAAAACAATATGAATTTGATTTTGAGGGGAATGAGATTGATAAAATAATATGGAAAGGAGGAAAAAAGAGGATAACAAAAATGTATAATGTTTTGCTTGAAAGGAAATTAGAAACTGAAGTGGTAAAAACTGTAATGATAAAATGGATAAAAGATGTTGGTGAAAACATTGTGCTACCTGATTGGGAAGAGGCATGGCGAAAAACAAAAAGGTTCACAGCATGCCAAACTTTAAAACTATATAAAGATTTTTAACAGATGGTACTTAACACCTCTTAAAATAAGTAAAATTTACAAGCTGAAAGATACTACATGTTGGAGATGTGGCAAAGAGGTAGGCTCTATGTACCATGTTTGGTGGAACTGTCCAGTACTTAGGAAGTACTGGCAAAAGATTCATGTATTGGTCAGAAAATGTTAAATAGTTACTTTAGTTTAGACCCTAGATTATACTTACTAAATATTACCTCCGTGCTGCCAAAAGAAACAGAAAGGAAGAACTGGAGATTTGTTTTATATCTGATTATGGCAGCAAGAATATATATTGCCTCAAAATGGAAAAGTAATGCACCATTATTAATAGATGAATGGTTATTTAAAGTAATAGAAATGAGAGATAATGACATATTAACACATATTCTGAGAAAGAGAAATATGGAACAGATAAAAGAAGAGTGGCTCCCACTGCTCAATATATGTAAAGTCAGATGGAATTAGGAATTGAGGAACCAAGAAAAGGTTCTTTTTTATGAAAAAAAAGAGTGGGGGGGAAAGAGAAGGGAAAGGAAAAAAGGAAGGGGAAAAATTTGAAGGAAAAGAAGTAAGTCATGGGAAAGAGAGAAACAAGGATAGGAAGGTTTAATCAGAGTATATTCAGTTATAAAAATGGAAGACGTTATGAACTAATGAAAATATCATGGTTTTAAGAGATAAACATATGCTATGTATTATATATGAAGCCATGGTATAATAAAGAGAAGATACATAACATAAGAGGTCTATATTTAAAAACTCTTGAGATGGATATACTAGGGAAGCCAGAATTGTAATTACAGCATGTTTAAGATTTGTTTAAAGCGATACATTTTTTTGTTTGTATAAGCCGAAGGTTAAGGTATTCTTGATGTGTTAAGCTGTAATGAATTTTTTTAAATAAATAAATAAAAAATAAATGGGTAAATGAAATATACAATGAACAAAGAGCTCAAATAAACATAAATGGGGAATATACACAATGGATAGAAATAACTAAAGGAATGAGACGAGGCTGCCCACTATCGCCTTTGCTTTTCATTTTAGTGTTAGAAATTTTGAACAGGCAAATTAGACAAAATCAAGAAATAAAATAGTTAAAATTAAAAAACTATATATATAAAATAAAAGCATTTGTGGATGACCTCACAATAGCACTGGAAGACCCTAATGGCAGTGTAAAACACCTTAACAAAATGATAGAGGAACTTGGAGGATCTGCGGGCCTGAAGATAAATGACGAGAAGACTAATATGATAGTTAAAAAATCTCACAAAGCAAGACATAAAGGATCTTCAATTGACATCAAAATGTAAAGTGGTCCCCAAAATGAAGTAGCTCAGAATAATAATATCTAATACGAACACAGAATTATTTGAAAACAGCTATAAGAAAACATGGGGGAAAATAAAAGAGGAACTGAAAAACTGGTCAAAACTATCCTTGTCTTTAATGGGAAGGATAGCAGCAATTAAAATGTCAGTCCTTCTGAAAATGTTGTACATGTTTCAATCCATTCCAATAATATTAAATAACAACCCATTAAAGGAATGGCAGAAAGACCTGTCCAAATTCATTTCGGCAGGCAAAAAAACAAGGATAAGGATGAGCTTGTTGCAAGATAACATAGAGAGGGGTGGAATGGGGATGCCAGATATTAAAATTTATTATTATGAGAGTTGTTTTACATGGTTAATGACATGGACCAACTTAGATAATAATAAGATATTAGAATGGAAAGGGCTGAACTAGACTTAGGTTATAATGACTTTTTATGGAAGGAAAGATATAAAAATAATAGTACATTTAATAATCATGTTTTCAGGAAACCACACTTAAAAGTATGGTTGAAATATAAGTCAATTTGATGTGTAAAAACAGCTCTGTGGTTGTCACCCCATGAAGCATTCAAAAGAAATTAAAAGAACAAAAATGGGTAACATACAAAAAATTGCTGAAGAAAAAAGACCAGAAGTATAAATTTAAAGAGATACAAGAAATACAGGGGGATGGAATAAAATGTAAGTGGTTTCCATTAAAAACAACTACGTGAACAATACATAAGAAAAGAAAAAAAATGGTATGGAATATATGATATGGTCAAACTGTCATAGAGGGAACAAGGCAAACAGCGCAAGGACCCAATAGTGGGAGGCAAAAAAACCTTGCACAGGCAGCAAGTAAATGGTCTTAGATATCTCTATACTAATGCACAGAGCATGGAAAATAAGCAAGATGAACTAGAACTCCGAGCACTACAAAGCAAGTACGATATAATAGGCATTACTGAAACCTGGTGGGATGAGTTGCATGATTGGAATGTAGGAATAGAGGGGTATAACCTTTATAAGAGAAACAGGCCAAACAGGAAAGGAGGAGGAATAGCATTATATGTCAGGGATATTTACACCAGAGAAGACATCTATGACATCAATACTGGAAGCCAGGTGGAGAGCATCTGGATAAAAATTAAAGGGGAGGGAAACAACAGGGATGTTATTGTGGGACTCTACTACAGACCCCCAAGTCAGACGGAGGAACTGGATGATGCCTTTCTAGAACAGATGAACATACACGCAGAAAGGAGAGATGTAGTAGTGATGGGTGACTTCAACTATCCTGATATTTGCTGGCAATCTAATTCAACCAAAACTTCAAGGTCTAGCAAATTCCTTACTTGCCTGGAAGACAATTTCATGGTCCAAAAGGTGGAAGAGGCAACAAGGGGGTCAGCTATTTTGGATCTGATCCTAACCAACAGAGACGACCTTGTTAATGGGGTGCAAGTGGTGGGATCCTTAGGTGAGAGTGATCATGTTCTCCTGGAGTTTGTTATACAATGGAAAGGAGAAGCCAGGCATAGTCAGACACGCGTTCTTGACTTTAGGAGAGCTGATTTCAATCAACTCAGGGAAATAGTGGAGGTGATCCCATGGTCAGAAATACTAAAAAAGAAGGGACCTCAAGATAGATGGGACTTTCTCAAAAGGGAGATACTGAAGGCACAATTTCAAACATTACCATTGAGGAAGAAAAATGGGAGCTGTCTCAAGAAACCAGGACGGATGACTAAAGAAATTTCAACGGAGCTAAGTTTTAAAAGGAACATGTATAGGAAATGGAAAAAGGAGGAAATCACCAAAAAAGAATTCAAACAGATAGCGAACACGTGTAGGAGAAAAGTCAGAAAAGCTAAAGTGCAGAATGAGCTCAGGCTTGCTAGAGAGGTTAAGAACAATAAAAAGGTATTTTTGGGGGGGGGTTGTCCGCAGCAAAAGGAGGAAGAAGGAAATGGTAGGGCCACTACGCAGAGAAGATGGCAGAATGCTAACAGGGGACAGAGAAAAGGCAGAATTACTCAACACCTTCTTTGCCTCAGTGTTTTCAGAAAAGGAAAAGGGTGACCAACCTGAGGATAAAGGAACAGAGGACACAATAGGGGAAATCCAGCACAGAATAAGTAAAGAGGTAGTACAGGAATACCTTCTTAATCTAAATGAATTTAAATCTCCAGGACCAGATGAACTACATCCAAGAGTATTAAAAGAGCTGGCAAATATAATCTCAGAGCCATTGGCAATAATCTTTGAGAACTCCTGGAGAACAGGAGAAGTCCCAGTAGACTGGAGGAGGGCAAACGTTGTCCCAATCTTCAAAAAGGGGAAAAAAGAGGATCCCAACAATTATCATCCAGTTAGTCTGACATCAATACCAGGGAAGATTCTAGAGCAGATCATTAAACAGAGAGTCTGTGAACATTTAGAAGGCAATGCCATAATCACAAAAAGTCAACATGGGTTTCAGAGAAACAAGTCATGCCAGACTAATCTGATCTCTTTGTCTGATAATATTACCAGCTTGGTAGATGAAGGGAACGCTGTGGATATCGTATACCTTGATTTCAGTAAGGCCTTTGACAAGGTTCCCCATGACATTCTTGCAAACAATCTTGTAAAATGTGGGCTAGACAAGTTAATTGTTCAATGGATTTGTAATTGGTTGACCAGCTGAACCCAAAGGGTGCTCAGTAGTGGCTGCTTTTCGTCTTGGAAAGATGTGACCAGTGGGGTGCCACAGGGTTCTGTCCTGGGCCCAGTGCTATTCAACATCTCTATCAATGACTTGGATGAGGGAATTAGGGACATACTTATCAAATTTGCAGATGACACCAAATTAGGAGGAGTAGCTAATACCCTAGAGGACATGATCAAAATTCAAAATGACCTGGATAGACTGGAGAGCTGGGCCAAAGCTAACAAAATGAAATTCAATACAGAGAAACGTAAGGTACTGCACTTTGGGCGAAAATATGATATGCATAGATATAGGATGTGGGAGACGTGGCTGCATGAGTCTACATGCGAAAGGGATCTAGGAGTCCTCGTAGACCACAAGTTGAATATGAGTCAACAGTGTGATGTGGCAGTAACAGGCCAATGCGATTTTGGGCTTCATCAATAGAAGTATAGTGTCCAGATCAAGGGAAGTAATAGTGCCGCTCTGTTCTGCCTTGGTCAGACCTCACCTAGAATTCTGTGTCCAGTTCTGGGCACCACAATTTAAAAAGGATATGGACAA
Organism: Gambelia wislizenii; assembly: GCA_030847615.1. Taxonomy (NCBI): domain Eukaryota; kingdom Metazoa; phylum Chordata; class Lepidosauria; order Squamata; family Crotaphytidae; genus Gambelia; species Gambelia wislizenii. The sequence goes on from JAUMIR010000001.1 coordinate 103,659,245, forward strand.
ATTGGAGTGTGTCCAAAGAAGGGCGACTAAAATGGTGAAAGGTCTGGAAATGATGCCTTATGAGGAGAGACTTAGGGAGCTGGGTATGTTTAGCCTGGAAAAAAGACGGTTAAGAGGCGATATGATAGCCCTGTTTAAGTATTTGAAGGGGTGTCACGTTGAAGATGGAGCAAGCTTGTTTTCTGCTGCTCCAGAGATTGGAACACGGAGCAATGGATGCAAGCTCCAGGAACAGAGATTCCATCTCAACATTAGGAGGAACTTTTTAACAGTAAGAGCTGTTTGGCAGTGGAACCCACTCCCTCAGAATGTGGTGGGGTCTCCTTCCTTGGAGGTCTTTAAACAGAGGCTTGATGGCCATCTGTTGGGGATGCTTTGATTGTGATTTCCTGCGTGGCAGGGGGTTGGATTGGATGGCCCTCGTGGTCTCTTCCAACTCTGCAATTCCATGATTGTATGATTCTAAGAATAAATAACTGAATTTGAATTAATTAGAACATTAGAATACTTAATTTCAAAAATGTATAGATACCTACTAACGTTGGAAACAGAAAAGGAGTCGATAAAAGATAATATGATACAATGGGCTAAGAACATAGGACACCAACTAAATTTAGATCATTGGGAAAGAACATGGAAGATGGGGACAAAAATGACAAAATGAACATCACTGAAAGAGAACTACAGTTGTCCGTTCATATTTCTTGGGGTTTGGTTCCAGGACCCCCCGTGAATACCCAAAGCCGTGAATACTCAAGTCCTATTATATGCAATGGCCTAGCAAAATGGTGTCCCTTATCTAAAATGGCAAAATCAAGGTTTGCTTTTTGGATTATTATTTTTTAAAGAATATTTTCAAGCCGTGAATGCCAAATCTGTGAATGTGGAGGGATAACTGTAGATCTGTGAATGTGGAGGGATTTATAGATGGCATCTTACACCAGATAAACTTTCTAAAATTTACAAAAATCAAGAGAATAGATGCTGGAAAGGCCAAAAATCAAAGGGTACATACTTCCATATATGGTGGACATGTTCTGTGACACAGAAATATTGGGTGAAAATTCAGAAATCAATAAAAGAAATGATAGGTATAATGATACAAATGAAACTTTAAAGTTTCCTATTAAATATGGTAGATGAAAAACTATATAAGCATCAAAAAGTAATAATAAACTTAATCACAGCAGTAAGAATATCATATGCAAAATATTGGAAAACAAAACAGGTACCAACAATGAATGATTGGAAAATTAAGATATTGTAAATGATTGAGAATGATAAATTATCAAGACTATTCAAAGATAAAGATTTGGAAAATGTTTATAAAGAATGGGGCAAGGTTGCAGATTATATAAAGAAGGATCATGGAGAAAACATGACAATATATTTGGAGTAATAAAGGAGAAAGATTACAGTAATACGAGTAAAGATTTAAAAAAGAGGGTTATAATACATACAATGAGAACTAGCCAATAGAAGTTAGGGAATGGAAGTAAACAAGATAATGAAAGATATGACAATTAGGAGAGGTATGATTTAAAATGTAAATATAGTTGTCCCTCCACATTCAAGGATTTGACATTCACAGATTTGAGTATTCATCGCTTGAAAATGTTCTTAAAAAAATAATAATCCCAAAAGGAAACCTTGATTTTGCCATCTTATATAAGGGACACCATTTTGCTATCCCATTGCATGTAATGGGACTTGAGTATTCACAGATTTGGGTATTCACGGGGGGGTCCTGGAACCAAACCCCAGCAAATGTGAAGGGACAACTGTAGCACAATTATATAGGTAATATAGTACGGAAAGGAGGAAATTGTAAAGATTTTGTAAAATCTGTATGTAAGATATGATTATAAGTGAAAGCTTGTTTAGAATTAAAATAGTGGAAATCTAATGATGTAAAGAAGATCATACCAAGATTCAGATTGTCAAAATTTGTATTTTTAAGTATGAAAAATTTTAAATAAGAAAAAAAAAGTAATGCCAAGAAACACACTTTGTCAACCAGGGTATACCTATATTGTATAGAAATATAATACAAAGATAGTTAATAATATGAGGTCCTGCCTCATATTAGTAACGCTCTTTGTATTATATTTCTGTATAATTACCCACTGAAAGAACACAAGATGTTCCCATTTTAAAGTTCACAATCATATGCATGTTTACTTAGGAGTTCCATATTTTTAATGGGGCCTAATAAGACAATTTGTGTATAACTACCACCTAAAATATAATCTTATCCCCAGTTTCCTGGGTGTAAGCTGCATGGTGATGTACAGAGCACATGCGTCTCCACTTTAACTTGAACATAATGTCTTAGGCACTCTATGGAGACTCCTGTATATGTAATAGTCCAATTTATGAAAATATCCTCAATTTGAAAAGAGAATGAAGAGCATGTGAATAGTTTCTTTATGCATACTGGTCTCACATAGTACACCTGCACCAAGCATTACCTTATATTAAAATATATAATAAGGTAAATGGCTCCATTTTGGCAATTCATCTACCATATTAGAAGATTAATCCACTAAGCGATTGAGCTGAGCGAACGTCTTTTACCTATTTTCCTGATAGGTCCATAATTAAGGAGAGATTTGAACCGAGCCTTCGAACCGAACAATGCTTTGTACTTCGTCTGTCAGGCAGGAGTGAAATCTTGTTGGGAGCACTGGCTGAGACATCATTAAGTGTTTAATTGCTATCTGTGAAAGCTGTCCAGTTGTCCATATTATCAAATTGTGTTGATAGTTCTCCTTTCACATATCCAAAACAGAAATGAGATATGGATGCTATTCCATTTTTTCAGCTTCAAGAAGGAAAAAAGAAACCCTTGATACAATACAGTGGGCCCTCCAGAACAGTAGGGGTTGCTTACAGGACAACCGCCCCCCATGGATGACAAAAAACACAGATGATCACATCTTATATTATTAAATGGCAGTGACATGAACGTGGACACTTCAGTGCATCGGCATTCTCATTGCCACCATTTTAAGTATAGCACTTGACAATCAGTGGTCGCTCGAAATCATGGATCTGGAGCCCAAAGAACAGGAGCGCACATTGCATAGATAATAATTTGTTTTATTTGTACACAGAATACATGTTTTCAAGGCACTGTGATTATATAATAACAAAAAAACCCAATTATTGTTTTATACACAGTTAGTTAGCAGTCACTTCAAAAGAACTTCAGATTAGATATTAACAGTACATTGCTTCACTATCATATTAATACAGTACTTACACTTGCACAGTGCTCTGCATTTTAACTACTCTGCAATCTATTTAAGATTAAATAATAATTAGATACAGCATTAAAAGAGCAGGACTAAAACAAAATTAGAAATAATAACACTGAAGGCAAATTACTGGAACACAGATTTTATTGTTATTTACACAAACTCCCTTAGCAAAGTAAAACAGTTCTTTCTGTTTTTTTAAAAAAACACACAAGAGGCCAAGTAGATAATCTCTGTTTATTTAGGGTATAGTCATGCCTGCATATAAAGTTAAACTGAACTGCATGGGAATCCTAAAGCCAAAGTCAGACTGCAGGCATGCCAGCTAAGAGAAGCTTCACAGGCAGGGCAGCACATTGAAATGGGAGGACACAGTACATCCGTAGAAAGCTCTGTGGGTGTAGTTTCAGGATAGGGAACATGTGGTCTTCTAGGTGCTGTTGGACAGAAGCTCCCATCATCTCTAACCATGAGCCAAGATAGCAAATAGTGAAGGATGCTGGATGTTACATTCCCAAGAACATTGGAAGACCACATTTGCCCACCCTTGATTTAACAAGTTACATAATTTCAAATCCTGGTTAGTTTAAATAACCATAGTTAAATTAAATCATGGCCTACAGCATGGATAAGCAACTCCATGGGGACTGGGGGCAATTTCCCCCCAGATCCACCAGTGGGCCACACACACCTACAGCAAATACCTCAATTTTCCTCTGCCACCCCTCTCAAAATGTCAGCATGCTAGCTTTTTTGAGAGGGACCACAGAGCATAACAGAGGTATTGTAGTATGGAGTTATGGGTTGCCTGTGGGGGTGGACTGGGGGTGTTTTCATGCATGGGGGAGATATCTACATAGTTTGGGGGCAAACATTTCCAAAATATAATAAGGGCTTTGGGGGAGTAGTGGAGGGCTTCAGGGGCCACAAAAAAGGGGGATCCATGGGCTGGATGCTGCCTGCAAGGCACATTTTGCCTACTCTGCAGAGTTTGGACTTAATGGGAACTTGCAGTTTTCTTAAAGTGATAAGACAATAACTTCAATCTCCACTTACCGTCTTTGTAAAAGTAGAGTGTTAGAGAGAGTGCACAAGCTCAAGACTTTCTGTGGCTTCTTCTCATGACCTCAGAACATGTCCAGCATTATACTGTAACCAAACCAAAGATTTCCTATGCTGCTTTGAAGGAAGAAGCTGATTTTACTATGGAAATATAATTTAAGTTTCAAGCATATATTTTCTGTTCTTCTCTTAATCATGACTGTAGTTTGCATGCATTTGATTTTGCATTCATTTAACTGAATAATCACAGTCTTTATTTTAATTAAATTTCAGCCACTGAAAGCATGACTTATTCCTAACATTAAACTCCAGGATGCTGGATAGCACCATTCCTGAATGAATTAGCATTGAACCAAATGTGTAGAACCACATTTTCCTGCGTATATTTATAGTTAATTTGCACACATAGGCCAGAATCCTGTTAATTAGTCTGAGCCTGAAGTAAACCTATTGAATCAATGCTTAAATGGTGAGTTAATACACAGTTAAATCCCTTTGATTAAATGGGTCTGCTCTAGTAGAGACTAGCAACAGGATTTAGGACCCAATACTGTAGTTACAACCTGTCTCTCCAACATCTCTCCCCTTCAGTAGACTCCCTGAATGAGCTACATTGGACATTGACAGGCCCTGATGAAGAAGAAGAAAATGAGAGAGAGAGCAGAAAAATCTTCTACCCAATTTGTTATCACTATATTTTATATGTTCGGATTTCTTTCTTTTTTTATTCTACCTTTTCCATACTTTATTAGCCTTCAAAACCTTACTATTGCTCTTTCCCCCATAGATGAGCCCCTTTTAATACACTGTCATCCTACTTTTTTTGGCAGCTTTTAGAATCATAGAATTGCAGAGTTGGAAAAGACCATGAGGGCCATCCAGTCCAACCCCCCCTGCCACACAGGAAATCTTGATCAAAGCATCCCCGACAGATGGCAATCCAGCCTCTATTTAAAAACCTCCAAGGAAGGAGACCCCACCACCCTCAGAGTGAGCGGGTTCCACTGCCGAACAGCTCTTACTCTCAAAAAGTTCCTCCTCATGTTGAGGTGGAGCTTGTATCCATTGCTCCGTGTTCCAGTCTCTGGAGCAGCAGAAAACAAGCCTGCTCCATCCTCAGCGTGACATCCCCTTAAATACTTAAACAGGGCTATCATATTGCCTCTTAACCATCTTTTTTCCAGGCTAAACATACCCAGCTCCCTAAGTCTCTCCTCATAAGGCATGGTTTCCAGACCTTTCACCATTTTAGTCGCCCTCCTCTGGACACGCTCCAATTTGTCAATATCCTTTTTGAATTGTGGTGCCCAGAGCTGGACACAGTATTCTAGGTGAGGTCTGACCAAGGCAGAATAGAGCGGCAATATTACCTCCCTTGATCTGGACACTATACTTCTATTCTAGTATCTTAAATTTCATTCTCCCTACAAGGCCAGCAATACTGTTCCATTCTAGCTTTTAATGTTGCTTGATGTTTATCTTGCTCTCTAATTGCAGCTCTTGGGTTTTATTTTATTCATATTTTATTCATTTGGGCTGTGTTTATTGTTTTATAATGTGATGTTCATTATGGTATTTTTTCATTACATATCACCCGAGGCTCCTGTTAGGCAGAAAGTGCAATTCATAAATGCACAAAATATAATACAATAAATAAAATGCTGATGTTATTTTAGGTCTATCTCAAGTCATTTAGGTGGAGCAGCAAATTTCCACCCCAGCATTATATTTGGGCGCTAGTGCAAACTTTCACAACTCTCTTTCTTCAATATGTACCACAAAGAAATCCTATATTTAAGTATATGAATCATAAAAGAAAAACATATATTTTAATCCTGAAATCAGATTTCCTACATTTTTGCGATTATAGCATGGCCTACATTGATTCCCTCCCCCCCCCACTATTCCTGACACAACCTACCTTTGTTTTGGCTATTTTCATACTGTCCAGCTTCAGAGTTGGAAACTAGGGTGTGTGTGGCCAAGCAACATCAGAATGTGGTCAAGCTAGCAAAAATTATTAATGAGGAAGAATACATACACACTAGGAGAGGCTGCAGCACTTCGCTTTTGCCTGGGCCTACTGGGAAGGACAAGATTCACCTCCCTCCTCTCTTGCTTGCTGCATAAATTGAGTACAAGCTACTTTTGCACTTTGAACTCCATTTGCAGCAACTGAAGTAAGGTGAGGGCAAAGGTGGGTGGAGAAGAGAGAAACTTGGGCATTTTAAAAGCAGCTGAAAAAGTGGGATGACAGTGGATTAATTGGTACTGTCCCTGCCAAATCAGGATAGTTGGAAGGTATATATTTTTGTTTAATTTAGCAGTAAACAACTAAACAGGGTTATGCTGTTTTACGCTTAAGTCTTCATCCTAAATAATAGAATTTTTAATTTTTTGAAGAACAGCATTTTCTGCTGGAGAGCTCTAGTGCACTCCTGTAAACTATGGCTCCCAAGACATCTTAAATCCATCTTCTTATGGTACTTTAAGAACTGTAGATTAAGAATGCACTACAGTTTTCTCACAGAGAAATCTAAATATTTCACTAAGCTACAAATCTCCAAGTTCCTTGGCACAAAGAAAATAAAATGTTAAAATGATACCAAACTGATATAATTGCGTAGTGCAGATACAGCTTCCATAACTATACTAAAAACATGATCTACAGTTTAGTGTCATTTCCCCCCTGTGCTGACACAGTCACAACCTAGATTTTTCCACACTCAGATCTCGGGGTCTCAGCAAAGTGTACCCACTCCCTAAAAGCTTAGGCCCTGTGCTCAGGTCAAAGTGTATAGAGATAGTTTTCACAGATGAAAACTGGGACACAGCAGCCAAACACTATCAGAATATGGTCAAAAGGGTTCACAAGATAACAAGAGGGCAATCATTATTAATGAGGAAGAAGACACCAAACCCCTGATTTTAAGCAGAGAAAGCCTTGAATTTATGTATTGAGTTAGGACAATCTGAAAAAAATCTACCTAAATTATGTCAGGATAATATCCCTTTAAGTGGAGAGAGAAAATGATGGAGCAACAGACTACGTACTCTGATAGCACAGCTGAAATGGGTATGTGCACAGCTGTGACTAGGCAGAGGGTGACTAGCCAAACACTACTATAAAGATACACTGTGTGTGAGTTACTGTTGTGGGTTGGTATTAAGAAGTGTTGAATGTTTGAAGAATTGCAGTTTGGCTTAGTTATTGAGGTTTACTGTATATATTCTGTGTTTGTTTTGTACTGGAACTGAAGGTAAAGCCTCCAGATATTATTGGAAGGAACTTGCTGCTGGTGAGTCTTGTTATTGTGGATGAAAGTGGGTCAGAGCAGTGATATTATTTATTTATTTATTTATTTATACCCTGCTCTTCAGCCACAAGGCTATCAGAGCGGCTTACACATTGTTTTAAGCAATAGCTATTTACACATCTAACTGCATTAAACAGTTTCCAATGTGTGTTAGCTAATTGCCCCCACAAGCCGGGTACTCATTTTACTGACCTACAAAAGGATGGAAGGCTGAGTGAACCTTGGAGCACGCTGGAATTGAACTTGCAATGTGGTGACTTGCAGTACTGGCAATTAACCACTGCGCAACCAGGGAAAGCTTGCTAGCTGAAGTCCTTGTTTTTCAAGCCCTATTCTGCTGTGTAGTGTATCTGCTGTTTGGCTACTCCTAGGTTTAGTTCATCCCCAGGCTGTGCCAGTCACCTCTCAGTGAGCCTATACTGAATGGACAAATTAGACAATTGGGTAGTCTCTCTCCTCCTCCCTCCTTTTGAGTTTCCTGACTTTTGTACTTTGAACTCAATTTGCAGCAGTTGAAGTAATCTGAGGACAAAGGGTAAAAGTGAGAGGAGGGGGAGAGAGAAACCAGGAGATTTTAAAAGCTTCTTAGAAAGTGGGACAACAGAAGATTAACCAAGTCTGGCCAAACCAGCCAAGATGATTTGGTGCTTTAGAGACAGACAATCCCACAACCATGTCATCTCCTCCCTAAGAGCAAAATGCAGCATAATAGTATATTATATACCAAACTTCTTGTTTCCACTCAATGACACTTGCTTTGGTCATGCATCTTACTTTAGAAAGTACTGGCCAGTATTTCAGGTGTTGTCAGAAGATAGTACAGCATTTGTCAGTGTCCTCTATTTGAAGTACTGTCCAGTCCACAGGTAGTTTAAGGGCAAAGAACTATAAAAATTGAGACCAGGGACCTTGATGTCACCCAACCACAGCTGACGAAGCAGGCAAACAGATCACCTAGTCACAATTTTTCCTGCTATGATGAAGTGTATTCTATTTTTGCTTAAATTATAGTAATTACTTTTGTATTTCCATCATACATATTAGCACATGCAAATTACAGTTCTCCCTTCATATTCGCTGGGGTTTGGTTCCAGGACTACCCGTGAATACCTAAATCCGTGAATACTCAAGTCCCATTATATGCAATGGCATAGCAAAATGGTATACCTTATATAAGATGGCAAAATCAAGGTTTGCTTTTTGGATTATTTGTTTTAAGAATATTTTCAAGCTGTGAATACTTAAAACCGTGAATGCTAAATCAGTGAATGTGGAGGGACAACTGTATATGCAAATTTATGCCCTCCTCACTCCTCTTTATTGGTGATTGTTATAGAGGAGGGGTTGGGAGGATGCCTAGGATGCCAGTCCCCAAACCATCAATCCTCTGACTCCCTTCATGGAAATATGAACCCTAAAATGTGGTACTTCAATCAATTCAAAACATCCACTCAAGCTAGCAGGGAAGCCAGATAAACACATTTATAAAATTCTCAGAGCCACGGGCTGAAGCTGGTCTAGAGAGTGAGCCTTAGAAAAATACTTTATACATTAGCAGGTCATCAACTGGGCAGGACTAGACATAGTGTCAGGTATTATTATTCCCAAACTCATAGAGCACAAGCTTCAGGATTCATCAGATTCATCAGAAACTTTATTGCCAGAAATCCAAGAAGCATACAATACAAAGTCATTGCTAAGACTGAGAATCTAATGAATACACTCTTCTAAGTTAAGATTTTACAATCAACAAAATCTGGTGGGTTGCATAACTATTGGTTGCCCATCATCCACTGACACAAGCATTCCTTAAACAAAAGTTACCATCTTCCCAGTGTCCTTAGCTGTGACAACTCATATCCAAAGTACCAGCCCCTTTACCTTAGTGTTCAGCCTGGCCACCTTCATCCTCTGTTACTACAACCTCAACTTCTATGGTTCCCTTAGTTCTTTCTGCCTGAACCAGGGATGTACCTTTTATCCCAAATGTGTGGATTGTGTGGACTCGAAACCTTGCCAACAGGACACTCTGATTACATTATTTCCTTACGCCTCCCACATGTTGTTCTCTTTAGTATATATGCCCCAACTATGCAAGCTGACCCTGTAGAGAAAGAAATATTCTACACAGACCTATGGCAACTCATACAAAAAGTCCCTGTAGAAGATAAAATTATTATCCTTGGTGACTTCAATGCCAGAGTAGAAAAGAACTCTGAAGCCTAGAAAGGTGCCTTAGGCAAGCATGGTGTTGGAAATTGCAATGATAACGGACACCTCTTCCTAGAGTTCTATGCAGAACAACAGTTGACAATTACAAACACTATCTTTCAGTAGAAAGATAGCTTGGAGACAACCTGGATGCATCCCCGATCCAAATATTGGCACCTCATTGACTATGTTCTAGTCCACCAGAGATACATTCGCAATGTCCGTCATACTCGAGTGATGCCCAGTGCAGAATGCCAAACAGATCATCGTCTCATAAGATGTAAATTGAATCTTCATCTTAGTTTCAAACCTAAGAGGGGTGGCATCTTAAAGAGGAGACTGCAGGACAACAATCTTCAACAAGGTACCATGAGAGACAATTTCTAGGCAAATCTGCAAACAAAACTTGAAGACCATCCTACAGGACCTTCGCCTACAGTGCTTTGGCAACATATCAAAAACAGTATCCTCCAGGCTGTGGAAGAATCCCTTGGGTTCTCCCACAAGAAAAATCAAGATTGGTTTGATGAAAACAACCAAGAGATCCAGGAGCTGTTGGCAAAGAAGACAACTGTTCACCAGGCATACCTCGCCGAGCCAACTTGCCATGTAGGAAAATCAGCTTTCTACCTCACATGTAGTAAACTTGAACAAAAACTCTGAGACATGCAGAACAAGTGGTGGATCAATATAGGAGAAAAGACAAAATGCTGTGCAGATCTGGGTGATCATAGAGGATTTTATGAAGCTCTTAAAGCAGTGTTTGGACCTACCTATCAGGTCCAAAGATCCTTATACAGTACAGATGGTCAAACATTAATTACTGATAAAGCCTTCATCCTGAATCGATGGGCTGAACATTTTCAAAGTCTCTTTAGTGCCAACCGAGTAGTCCAAGGCTCAGCTATCCAACATATGATACAAAAACCAATGAAAAATGAATTGGACATAGCTCCCACTTTGGAAGACACCCTTAAGGCCATACAGCAGATGAAAAAAGGCAAGGCAGCTGGGATTGATGGAATCCCACCTGAAGTTTGGAAACATGAATGTCATTCACTCCACGATAAATTCCATGAACTCCTTGTGAATTGCTGGGAAAAAGGGGAACTGCCATCAGATCTCTGAGATGCAGTCATCATCACCCTGTACAAGAAAAAAGGAGCAAAATCTGATTGCTCAAACGATCGAGGCATAACACTGCTCTCTATTGCTGGAAAAATCCTTGCAAGGATACTCCTGAACAGATTAGTTCATGCTATTGCAGAAGAACTTCTTCCTGAAAGCCAATGTGGCTTCAGAGCCAATAGGAGTACTACAGATACGTTATTTGCCCTTATACAACTGCAAGAGAAATGTAGAGAGCAGAACAAGGGTCTCTATGTAACATTTGTTGACCTCACTAAAGCCTTTGACACTGTGAGTAGAAAAGGTCTGTGGCAGATCCTGGAAAGACTAGGATGTCCCCCCAAATTCCTTAAAATGATTATCTTGCTACACGAAGGCAAGCATGGTCAAGTCAGATATGGCGATGCTCTTTCAGAGCCCTTTCTAATATCCAATGGAGTGAAGCAAGGTTGTGTTCTTGCTCTAACTTTATTTACAATCTTCTTCAGCATGATGCTTCAAAGGGCTATGGCAGAGCTAGAAGAAGAAGACAGCATCTATATACGTTACCATATTGATGGTAGCTTGTTTAACTTAAGCCGTCTGAGGGCTTGCACTAAGGCTCTAAATTATCTAGTCCATGAACTGCTCTTCGCTGATGCTGCTGCCCTTGTTGCCCACACAGAAGCAGCTCTGCAGCACCTAACATCCTGCTTGACAACAACTGCGGAGCTGTTTGGGCTGGAAGTCAACCTTAAGAAAACAGAAGGTCTTTACCAGCCTGCACCACAGGACGAACATCACCATCCCCACATTGCTGTAGGCAAATCTGTGCTCAAGTCCGTTCAGCAGTTCACCTACCTGGGAAGCATCATCTCCACAGATGCCAAGATTGACAAAGAGATCGATCACAGATTAGGAAAGGTATAGAGCCCATTTGGAAGACTTTACAAAAGTGTCTGGAGTAATAAACACCTGAAGCGAAGCACAAAAATCAGTGTGTATAGAATTGTACTGTCTATTCTCCTTTATGGGTCTGAAACATGGGTCCCCTATTGCCATCATTTACGACTCCTCAAACGCTTTTGTCAGTGATGTACACGCACAATCCTAAATAAAAACTGTTAATTGCAGATGCCTTGTTATCTTCTTTCCCAAAGCAAAGCCCAAACAGACACATACATCATTTCAGCCCTACACAAACTGCTATGTATACTCTACACAAAGCCACAGGAAAATTAATGAATATGGCAGTAGCAGGAGCAAAGGGGACCAATCCTTACATATACAAGCAAACGAGTTTGTAAAATGTGGGCTTGACAATTAACTGTTCAATGGATTTGTAATTGGTTGACCAGCTGAACCCAAAGGGTGCTCAGCAGTGGCTCCTCTTCGTCTTGGAAAGATGTGACCAGTGGGGTGCCACAGGGTTCTGTCCTGGGCCCAGTGCTATTCAACATCATTATCAATGACTTGGATGAGGGAATTAGGGGCATACTTATCAAATTTGCAGATGACACCAAATTAGGAGGAGTAGCTAATACCCTAGAGGACAGGATCAAAATTCAGAATGACCTGGATAGACTGGAGAGCTGGGCCAAAGCTAACAAAATGAAATTCAATACGGAGAAATGTAAAGTACTGAACTTAGGGCGGAAAAATGAAATGCATAGATATAGGATGGGAGAGACCTGGCTGAATGAGACTACATGTGAAAGGGATCTAGGAGTCCTAGTAGACCACAAGTTGAACATGAGTCAACAGTGTGATGCGGCAGCTAAAAAGGCCAATGCGATTTTGGGCTGTATCAATAGAAGTATAGTGTCTAGATCAAGGGAAGTAATAGTGCCACTCTATTCTGCCTTGGTCAGACCTCACCTAGAATACTGTGTCCAGTTCTGGGCACCACAATTTAAAAAGGATGTTGAGAAATTGGAGCGTGTCCAGAGAAGGGCAACTAAAATGGTGAAAGGTCTGGAAACGATGCCTTATGAGGAGAGACTTAGGGAGCTGGGTATGTTTAGCCTGGAAAAAAGACGGTTAAGAGGCAATATGATAGCCTTGTTTAAGTATTTGAAGGGATGTCACGCTGAGGATGGAGCAGGCTTGTTTTCTGCTGCTCCAGAGACTGGAACACGGAGCAATGGGTGCAAGCTCCAGGAACAGAGATTCCACTTCAACATTAGGAGGAACTTTTTGACAGTAAGAGCCGTTCGCCAGTGGAACACACTCCCTCAGAGCATGGTGGGGTCTCCTTTCTTGGAGGTCTTTAAACAAAGGCTTGATGGCCATCTGTTGGGGATGCTTTGATCATGATTTCCTGCATGGCACGGGGTTGGACTGGATGGCCCTCGTGGTCTCTTCCAACTCTACAATTCTATGATTCTATGATTCTATAATACTGAATGATTCCCAGAAGAGGATACACTCATAACCAAAATACGGAAATGGATTTGTTTACAATGGATGCAGAAAAGGGATATCTGTTTCTAACCAGAACACAATCTGGGAAATATAATGTAATAGCCAAAAATAACAAAGATACACCTCTGTACCAAGTCAAATTCACTGAGCAATTGCAGAAGAGTACAGGATAGAATATGTGGGGAGCTGCAAGAGAAAAATACTAAGCTGTGTTACTAAACATGACACAATAAGCAAAGGATAAAACTTGCTTTTGTACCCATAACTCAAAGCAACCATGATGGTTTCAATTAATCCATCAAAGAGCTCAGGGCCGGTTTAACCATACCACCAAATCAGCATTGGTGGGGGCCCCACAGATGCAGGGGGCTCCGTCCTAACCCTCCTCCTACAACAAAACAAAACCAGGAGAGAACCAGGAGGAGTAAGAGAATGGCCAAAAACCTCCTGCTGGCCTTGCCCCTTTTTTATTCTCCTGTTTCCTTCCTACTTTCCTCCCTCCGCTCCCACCGAGCAGGACAACCTGCAGGGCCCCCCCTCTGCATGGAGTGCGCCACCCTGGAAGTGAGCAGCAACGTGGCGGCGGCGGCAGAAAGCAGGGCGGGAGAGGAGCGCCAAGAGAGAGAGACTCTTCGGGGCGCAGAGTTTCTTGTCCCTTCGCCTTGCTCCACAGCTGGTGCGAGTACTGTTTCGGGGGCAGCCAGGCCGGAGAAAGCGGAGAAAGAGAAAGAGGAGGCGAGGCCCAGTCCCCGCTGCTGCAGAGAAGAGGAGCTCCTTCCCTCCCAGAATACCACAGAGAGGCCAGATTGCCCCAGTGCCCGGAGGGAGGCGGCAGGTAGGCAGGCAGCTCCAGGCTCACCTCACAAAGGGGGTCGCGGCCTTGCTAGGCTTTGCTCGCAGCTCCAGGTCAGCGCCAGGGCGCAGGGTGCCTCCTGCCAAGGCACAGGCAGCAGCGCCAGCCCCCCCCGACACACACCTACTGCCATCCCTACCCACCACACAGGTGATCACAGGTTGGGCCGTGTGTGTGTGTGTGTGTGTGTTGTTGTTGTTGTTGTTGTTGCTGGCGAGTTGGGGGGGCAGCTGGAGGAGCTCTGGTGGGAGCTGAGCACCCTGGAAGAGCGCCTGGAGGAGGAGCCAGCGACACAGCCCGGTACAGGATATTCAGATTAAGGTAGGACCCCTGTATCCACTGTTTCATTATCCACCAATTCAATTATCCACGGGACACAAAACAGCATACCTACCATAGAGTCTTCCTAGAAAATGTGTCCTCTCCAGCCATTTTCTAGGTCCTTCAAGGCAACCCGAGGATATTTTAAACTGGAAGTCCCATCTTTTTAAATTGTGTTCAGTATTATCCATGTTTTTTTGGTATCTGTGGGCCTCCCCAGAACCAATCCCTAGGGGATATGGGGGTCCTACTTTATTACAATTAATGTTTTTGCAGGAGGAGGGTTACAAGGGGAGCCCTACAATGATGAGGGCCCCTGCGGCTGCAGGTGCTGTAGGGCCCTTGAACCAGTGGACTCTGCAGGGCTTCCCAAAATAAAGTGTTGCAGGGGCCCCCAAAATTCCTTAAACTGGCCCTGAAAGAGCTTTTAGAATAGGTGCTAGTTTTCATGGAAGAAATTTTCCCAAGCAATGTTCCCCCATACTTTTCTTTTGGCTACCCCAATGACAATGACAATGAACATCAGAGTTTTGTGGTTTTTCAAAAGGTCTTTGGCCTTTCTGTCAAAGAGTACAGGTGCCTCTCAAAACTACAAATCCCAGGATTCTGTAGGATGGAGCCATGGAAGTTAAAGTCGTGTCAAACTGCATTATTTGTACAGTGTGGATGCACCTCCCTGGGAAAGCTCAGGAGAAAATATTTTTGTGCATTTTCACTCAGTTATTATGAAGATTGTTGCTAAGGAAGTGGAGATTGCTCTCTCCCTCTCTTCCCTCTCCCGTCAGAGAGAGAAGGGGGGAGAGGGAGATGGAGGAGTTCTTCGGAATCAAAAATTCTCAGTACTTTGCCACTTGATTTCTGATTATACTACAATGCTATTAATGAATCAGGTGGAGTTACCAGAAAGATCAAGATGGAGAAATGGATATAATAGACTCTACCCACCATATCAGATATTTAGTGGAAAAAACAGAAAAAGAAGATTTTGCCTTTCTTATAAGCAGCATAGTTTTTCTCATGGTACCACTCACATGATTCAAAATTGCACAAAACCTATGACAAAATTCAGAGAATGCAAGGCCTCAGTCTGGAATGTTTTAAGCAGTGTACTAATTATGTTTTGAATTTTAAAAAATAACAACCCTGGAAGATAATGGGAAAGAAACAGCATTTCTGCACTTTGCTACAGAATTTGTTCTTTTATGTAGGGTTGATTTCTGTAGTTAGCATTCAAGTAAGCAGGAGGCATCTCTTTTGAAATCTCTTGCTGGTTTTGATTTAAATGTTAAGAGGAGAAAGGCAGCTATTATGGCACTGTCAAAAATTTCCCAAAGAAGTGCTGGGGGAAAAAAGTTGGGTGGAAGAAAACAAAAGTGTTCCTTAACCTTTCATTTTATATTTACTTGTAATGGATTCATTTATTGTTCCAATCCATCTGTAACCTGGAAACAAATTAGTCATATAGTTCATTAGAAGCAGTTCTTTCATTTCCCCCCACAGGATTTAAGCATGCAATGGATTTAGTAAACAAAATTTACAAAAGAGGAAAGGCAGTGGGTACGATCCAACTGCATCAAGGTTTACATAATGGACTTTCATTAGGACACAGCTTCTCTGAAATACATGGTTGTAGGAACAAAATCTGGCTTCTGCTTTCCTGTGGAAAGTTAATTGAACTGAGTGGGGCAAAAATGTATATCCAAGAGTAGCCATGCTGGCTACGCAGCAAAATATAACAAAATCCCTCAAACATATTGCAATGATACTTTTATTAGGCCAGCCAACACACATGAAATACATTATGTAAAATTGAAGCTCACAGGTTTCTCCACCAAGACTGGATATTTAAGTATATATCAAACCATACTATTATGGTTGTGAAAGCTGGACAGTGAAGAAAGCTGACAGGAAGAGAATCAATTTGAAATGTGATGCTAGAGGAGAGTTCTCAGGTTACCATGGGCTGCCAAAAAGGCAAATAAATGGGTCTGAGAAAAAGCCAAGCCTTTCATAGGACAATCTCAAAGGAAGTCCTTTTGTTTCTAACAATGGAGAAAAAATACTGTCTTTCTTTCACTTTTGTGTGTCCCAGAGGCCTGGTGGCCAACAAGGATAAACACACACCATTTTCAAAAGAGAAAGTAGGTCCACTCCAGTAAGGGAGGAGTTCCCACAAGTTCTGACAAGCTGTAACTGTTAGTATGCCCTACTACACCCTCCCCACGCTATCTCATAACTGGAAATATTGGACAGTTTTTGGGGTTAGGCTGGCTTAAGCAGACAGGGGGTCAGTTGGAAGTCCCAATTACCTGAGGCGGGTCTCGAGCTATAATGGCGTGAAAGCCCATATTAGAACTGAGCAGGAAGCCTAATACCAGTCAATTAGAAGGGTATATGCTAATCCTTTTTTCCAGCCTTGGACATTCCCAGCAATAATTCAATCAAGCAAGTAAGTGCCCATTCCTTAATTTATAATCTACAGAAATCTATCCTCATAACCCTCCTGTCCAACCTTATGAGGTTGTCGCAAAACAATCCATGTTCTGTCCCTCTGCAATTAAAGCAATCAGTTGAGTTTTGGTCTTCTTTGTCCATTCCATGGGAGAGTCATCCAAGCTTTGTTATTACCAAATTTGCCCCTCAAAAGCACAGAATAAGGGTATAAATATTAGAACCCTAACAACAGTAAAGACCTGGCCATTCTCTTTCTCAGTATGCACCGGATCAGAACCTCCTGCGCCACCCACAGTTGCCTGTCTGAGTATCCTTGCTGCATGGAACTCTTCTCTTCAAGGCTGGTAACTATCACCCTATCTTTCCAGACCTCTCTCCCTCTATCCAACCTTTTTTGACTTACTCTGCTATAGCCTTGTATGGTTCTTAAGAACATGTGTTGTGTATGTTAGTTACCTTTGTGTTATTGCAACAAAATACTTTATTTCACTTTAACTGGAGTGCTCTCTAAAGTTAGTATGGTATACATAGGTTAAAAGATCCCTGAAGTTACCCTCCTCTTGCAGGCCTCCTGTTTGAACTAATAATTTCCCTGCTATTACAGGAGATTTGTTATTACGGGTGGGGTTCCAACATATCCCCACCTCTTAGGGTAGCAGAACATGTTCAGAGAAAAGCAACCAAGATGATCAAAGGTTTGGAAACCAACTCTTTATGAGGAACAACTTAGGAAGCAGGGTATGTTTACTTTAGAGAAGGGAAGACTGACAGGTGACATGATAACCATCTTTAAATATCTGAAGGGATGCCATGTAAAAGGTGGTGCGAGCTTGTTTTCTGCTGCCCCAAAGACCAGAACATGAACCAGTGGAATCAAATGGCAGGAAAAAAGATTCCAACTAAACATTAGAAAGAACTTCTTTACTGTAAGAACTTGTTTGACAGTGGGATTGACTGTTTTGGAAAATGACATACTCTCCATCTTTTGAGGTTTTTAAACAGAGATTGGATGGGCATCTTCAGGAATACTTTAGCAGTTTATGCCTACATAACAATGGGTTGGACTAGATGACCATTTCAGACCCTTCCAGGTGTAAAATTCTATGATCCTAAGAGGTTTGGCTTTGCATGCAACAACACTCCCCCCACCCCCACTTTAAATTCAGCTTTAATATTTCAAGAAAGATGCAGCACTGTGACCCTCTATCATCATATTTCTTGCCCTAAAAATGACTTTTAACATCCATGCCTGATGAAGAAGCATATTAGTGTCAAAGTCTTGCATAATGTATTTTGCACCTTTCAGTAGGCCTAATAAAGATCTCACGATAACATATTGAGTGGGACAAGCTTGCCTTCTCTAACACAGTGTCTGCATGCAGCTGTGCTGAAGAGACCCACTGCATTTGCAACATCCAGCTTTGTGGGCCCAATTTTTCATCCCACTCAGGATACATACAGACAAACCAGAGCTAGGAAGTAACAAGTTACAAGGAATGCAATTACTCATAACTAGGTACAGGTATGGATTGAAATAATATTTGAAAATGTTTAAAAAATGTCAAAAAACCCATGTTTTTCAAGTGTTGAGAAACCCAGATGAGAAGAATCCTGGGCTGACAAGATTCTTTGCAGTTTGGGACTTAATCTGTGCAAAATTCACATGTGGTTGTTTGGCATAGGACACAGTATTTTCTGCTCAGAAAATAGCACTTCTGTGCACAAATATTACTTCCTGTAGAGAGAAAACTGTTTTTGCTGTAACTAGGGACTTAGGAAGCTCCCACCAGAATAGGTTGAACACCATTTCCCCCAAATTTGAGAACCATCCATCCATGGCTTAGATACTAGGAGTGATTAAGGAGGCATGAAAACCACAAAGTCACCAATAATTAGTTTTCTTATAGAGTTGATAATCTCTAGGCAGAAATGCTCTTTTCAATTTTATTTTTCTACATCCTTACAAAACTTTAAACAAAACTCACCTTGTGTAGCTGACCACAGAGATGCTGAGTAGCCTAGGCTCTAGTTTCAGAATTGTCAGGCAAGTTACAGTTGCCCTGCCAAATGCTTGTGTTATACAGCTCATCAAGGCTCTCTTCATCATGATATAAGAATGCCTAAAATAGCTGGAGAAAATTTTGTAAAATGTCTTGGACAAATGACCAAGCTTTACTATTAGGAAAGGCCTGCCGAATGAGATCCGTCAGATAACGAGCCTGAGTGGCTTTAAAAAAGCACTAAAGACGGATCTCTTTTGGCAGGCCTTTCCTAATTAGATCCCGGCCTCAGGGGATTCTGGCCTCTTCTAGGCTGCTGGCCATTTATTATATTTTATTGTATTTATAGTTTTAAATGTGATTTTAGATTAGTTGTTTTTAATTTATATTTGTTTAATGTTTTTTTATGGGGGAGGGTGGGAGTGGGGGTGTTTAGGGCTTTTATTTGTATTGTATTTTAAATTCTGTAAGCCGCCCCGATTGTTTTAACAGAGGGGCGGGGTATAAATAAATTTTATTATTATTATTATTATTATTATTATTACTATGTGCTCCATGGGTTGTAATATTTTTGTGAACATTTTACCAAGAATAAGAAGTACTCAAATTAGTCTTCGTGAGGCCAGTGCCATGAAACCATCTGAATAAGCACTTGGAATTGTGTTTCTTAGGTGGATGTGACCAGCATCCCCCTTTCTCATCTTTAACCTCGCTCACAGCACTGTAGGGAAAGAATCCCAGGTCACCACCCACCACTTCTTGGTGGTATGGTAGAGGAAAAGTTAACAAGTAAATATGCATCAATTTGCAGGTACCATTTTCTTATTTAATTGGCTTTTCAAATGTGGTAGAGGCAGGAAATTATTCCCTGTAGTTAGTTCTGTATATGAAATTTCTGGGGTTTCAGAAACAATCCACATTTCACCATCATGTTTATGGTAATATGCCCATGAGGGTACATATTACCATATGTTATCTCTATATCTTTTATTAACTGCCAGGGTAGTTAATAAAACCACCACTGAGGTGGTTCTTGTCAGGATGTTCCATGGATTCTGGGTATTAGAGTAGGTTCCATGGAAGATCCTGACATCATCATCATCATCATCATCATTTATTTTTAACCCACCCTCTGCTCGGCAACTGGGGCAGCGTACAACAGGATTAAAACAGCAGCAAGTTAAAACAATCCTTCCCAATCCTAACCCTCCCACCACCCCTTAAAATTAAATTAAACTAGTAGAGAATTAAAACAGAGATAAAATACAATACAATATACAAAAAAAAATGGCAATAGCGGCAGGGGGGTGGGTAAGCAGTCAACTCCAGTTGAGCTGGGCGGGAGGTTATTCTGGGAAGGCCTGAGTTTGGTTCCTGGCCTGATTTCCCTGCCTGGGACTCTCTGTCTCTGGACTGCAGCCAGCCAGCCAGCCCATTTGGGCCTGGGAATGCTGTTCATCTGGAGACTCCAAGGCAGCAGCACCTGGATGCAATCTCTCCTCCCACTGCCCTGCCTACATGCTATTCTCATGCTGTGAGGGTTTACCTATTGCCTGTGTTGTATTACTTTCAGTTCTGGCTTTGGTTTATGTTACTAGGATGCATTGCCTTTGCTCAATAAAGATCTTGTTGAGTTAATGTGAATGTGTTTCTGGTACATCACAGTAAGCCAGAAATCACAATCCTTCATAATTTCTACCGTGATGTCTGAAGACACGGAGATTGGAACCCAGACAGAAAAAGACCTGGCCACAGGTGGTAACCAGGGAGCCGGCTTGCCAGATGGCGGTGCAGGCTTGCCGGAGGGAGAGCTGAGCCGATTGACGTAAGGCTGGAAGGCTGACCCTCCCCCCCGACCTCATGGAGCTGGGAGCCAGGCAAGCCCTGGGGATGGGCAGCCTACCCTTCTCTGAGACTCCAGTGCGTGGAGCAGGAATGGCCATGGGAGCTAGCTGGCTCTGGCCCAATGAGCGAGGCTGGGAAGAACGGAGAACCCTACTGTGGGATAGACCCCTAACCAAGGGGTTTCAGGAGCCTGGGGTGAGACCCCCTCGCTCAGAACTGGAGAAAGAGGTGCAGCAGCTGAAGCAACAGATGGAGACCATGCAGATGAGCCTCCTGGAAATTTTACAGAGACCGCCTCAGCAACCTGCAGCCCTGGGGGGGCAACCACCCCGAGGACCCCAGCTGCCAGCTCCTCCAGGGGGTGGGGTCCCGGCTCCCCCAGGTGGGGTCCCCACTCCTTCTGATGGAGGCCCAGTCCCACAGGTTCCCAGTGGTCCAGTGCCTCCCGTGGTGGTTGGCCCGGTTGAGCTGTGGGAGAGACCGTGTGGTCTCAAACTCCATGACCTGAAGGCCACTTTTGATGGGGACGCCTTGAAGTTGCCGTACTTCTTAACCCAGATGATGGGATTCATGTCTCACTGGGAGGAAGAATTCCAGATGGAGGCCAAGAAGGTGCAGTATGTCTCCAACCAGCTGGAGGGAGAGGCAGCACACTGGCTGGTGGGGCTCTATGACTTGGGGGCTCCGGAGTTAGGAAGCTTCCATGACTTCATGATGGCCTTCAGAGCTCAATTCGAAGACCCGCTTAGGATGAGGCGTGTATGCACAGAACTTCAACGCCTACACCAAGGCTCGAGACCCATGGCCGAATACACTTCCGAATTCCACCGCCTGGCAAGCCGGATCCCCGACCGGACCAAGGCCACTAAGGTGCAGTATTTTCAGGATGGTCTCAATGCAGTCATCCTGGAGTGGGCCTTGGTCCAAGGGAACCCAGAAACCCAACTGGGTATGTGTGTGGCTGGCTGGGGAGGTGGAAACCCTGAGACAGAGCATGAAGCTGGCCCGGCAGTGCCAGGGGCTAAGTGGGAAGCCCACTGGGCCCACAGGGAAGAAAACCAAGATGGCATGACTGGCTGGAAGCAGATCAGGAGACTCGGAGAGGGAGCGACGGATGCGGAAAGGGCTGTGCCTGCACTGTGGAAGAGGTGGGCCATCACATAGCCGAGTGCCCAGAAAAGCAACCCTGGGACAATCCCACTGAAGAGAGGCCCAAGAAGGTGGATGGAAAGCCGGCAGCACCCAAGACACCATTCAAGCCGAAACCCAAAGCAGCGGTACGTGCTTTAATCCCTGGTCATGCGGCGTGGGAGTCTTCTGAGGGGCCGGACGACAGTGGATCCTCTTCTGATGCAGAGCTGGTGGGAAATGGATCCAGCCCGCCCTACTAAGCGCCCGAGGGCGGTCTAATACTGAAGGGTGCCCAAATGCTGTGGTGAGTGGAGTAAAAGCCCCGTTTTTCCTAAAAGCCAAGATAGGGGTTGCAGATAATGGGGTCCTCCCAAAAGTAATGGTAATGGTGGACTGCAGATGTACCCAGGTGCTAATTCACCCCTCCCTAGTCAGTGAACTCTCAGTCAGTACCATTAAGCTAGACAAGCTGGTGTGGCTGTCTCAGATGGATTGGGGGATGATGAAGGGGGCCCCCGTGAGGCAAATGACTGGCCCAGTACAAATGAAGATGGGAAACCACCAGGAGGAGCTCCAATTTGTGATAGCGCCAGGCCTGGTCCCAGCCACAATGGCAGGCTTGAACTGGTTGACATTTCACAACCGCGCTATAGACTGAATCAAAGAAACTGTGACTTTTACAGGCCCCCATGTGCATGCAGGAACATGGATTGTATGGAAACAGTGAGGCCTCCCTGGGGGGTTCCCACAAGGAACCGATCACCATAGCTGTAAGGTTGCCATGGTGCAAGGGGAGGTGAAAGAGCTACCAGTAGAATATAAACAGTGACAGTATGTGTTTGAAGAGAAGGAATGTGACATTTTGTCCCCCACAGGCCGTTTGACTGTGCAATTGAAATAGCCTCAAAGGCAGCACTGCAGAAGCCCAAGATTTACTCCATGACACCGGCGGAGATGGATGCCCTCCGGGAGTTCATAGATAAGAACCTGGCCCAGGGGTTCATCAGACCTATGACCTCCCCCTTGGGAGCCCCAGTGTTATTCAGATGCAAACATGATTAATCTCTCCATCTCTGCATAGACTATAGATCATTAAATGCCATCAGTGTGACAAATCAGTACCCCCTCCCCTTAATGAAAGATATCCTGGCTCATTTGGCCAAAGGGAAGATATTCACCAAGTTGGACTTGTGGGAGGCCTATTACAGAGTACGAATTAAAGAGGGGGACGAGTGGAAAACAGCTTTTAATTGCCAGCTAGTGGCATTTGAATTCCTTGTGATGCCATTTGGATTAAGTGGGGGTCCCGGGGTGTTCATGAACCTAATTAATGATGTGCTTAGAGGATTTCTGTACAAGGGAGTCCTGGTATATCTAGATGATGTGCTCATCTATTCGGAGGACTATACGTCCCATGTTAAGATGGTAAAGAAAGTGCTCAGTAAACTGGGAGAACACCATTTGTATGCTAAACTGTCCAAATGTGAATTCCACCAATCCCGGTTGGATTACTTGGGGTATCACATCTCTAGCAGGGGGTTTGAAATGGATCCTGAGAAGGTTAAGGGAGTCCTTGCATGGGAGGCTCCTAGGTCATCCTAGGAGGCAGCTTCAAAGCTTCTTGGGGTTTGCTAACTTTTATCGATCCTTCATCCCTGACTTTGCTGAGGTTGCCTTACCTCTCACTGATCTATTGAAAACCAAAAGTTTTGGGGAGAAGAAACGAGCTGGTAAGGGAAAGGGTGAAAAGCCTCCCCCCCCAAATTGTGTGGACTGACCAATGTCAAATGGCTTTTCAAAAGCTGAAAAAAGCTCTTCACCTCTGAGCTCATCGTTAAGCACCCCAACCCTGAGCAGCCTTCTGTGATTCAAGTAGACGCTTCAGACGTAGCGATGGGTGTGTGTGTGACTGCAACGGGATGAGGGAGGAGAACTCAGGCCCTGTGCATACCTTTCAAGGAAAGTTCAATGAAAAAGAACGAAATTGGCCAGTGTGGGAGAAAGAGGCAGGGGCAATCCAAGTAGCATTGGAGACCTGGTGCCATCTACTAGAAGGATCCTCCCAACCTTTTGAGGTTTGGACGGATCACAAAAATTTGGAGGCTTTGAAAACCCCACGCCGCTTGAACCCCAATCAAATTTGGTGGGCCAGCTTCTTTTAGAGGTT
The DNA here is from genome assembly GCA_030847615.1 of Gambelia wislizenii. Classification (NCBI taxonomy): domain Eukaryota; kingdom Metazoa; phylum Chordata; class Lepidosauria; order Squamata; family Crotaphytidae; genus Gambelia; species Gambelia wislizenii. The sequence continues at coordinate 103,683,397 of JAUMIR010000001.1, forward strand.
CAACTTCACACTGAAGTTTCTCCCAGGTAAAAAGAATTTCATAGCTGACACTTTGTCCAGGCTCCCTCAACATGACAGCAAACGAAAGGAGGTAGTTGATACGGTTTTCTCCCCCTCCCATTTGGGCTTGGCAGTTCTCACATGCAGCCAGGCCAAATGACAGGAGGAGAATGTAGATCCCGCCTTGGCCCATATCCGAGACTTAACCAGGGTGCCTGACAGGCTGCCTCTGGCGGATGCGGCCTCAAATGTGACACCAGCCCCGATGTCTCTGGGGCCTTTCCCCTCCCTCTGAAGGGACACTGGGGATGGGTGGTGGTCTCAGATGGTGGACTCCCTTTCTCATGACCCCTGGTTCCTAGCTCACCAAGAGGAGGTAGTGCTGCAAGGTGGTTTAGCTTGGAAGGGTGAGTGCATGTATGTCCCTGAGGCTATGAGGGCTGCCATCCTTAAGCAATGCCATGATGTGAAAAGTGCAGGTCACTTTGGGTATGTGAAAACATTTCACTTAACATGCCGATAATTTTGGTGGCCTAAAATGTGGAGGGAGGTGGAGGAGTATGTGAAGGGGTGTCATACTTGTGCTATTGCAAAAAGGAGCAGTGGGAAGCCAAAAGGCCTGTTACAGCCATTGCCTATCCCCACTAGACCTTGGGAAGTCATTAGCATGGACCTACAGCTGGCTAAACTGTTTGTACAGCACATATATAGGCTACATGGGGTGCCCACCAAGATTATCTTGGACAGGGTGCCCAATTCACCTCCCAGTTTTAGAAAGCATTCACAAAACTGCTGGGAATTGAACTGGGGATGAGTAGCTCTCATCATCCACAAACAGATGGACAGACTGAACATTTGAACCAATTTTTGGAGCAGTACCTGAGGTGTTATGTCAACTTTCAGCAATCTGATTGGGTAGATCTGCTACCTTTTGCAGAGGTGGCGTAAAACAATGCTATGCACCAAAGTACAGGCCTATCCCCATTTAAAGTTGTCTCTGGACAGGATTCTGACCCTCTCCCTTTGGGGGAAGGAGATTCAAATGACCCGGTTCCTGTGACTCAGTGGAGTACTCGAATCAAGGAGGCATGACCAAAAGTAGTGTCGGCCCTGGAGTTTGCGAAGGCTCGCTACAAAGAGCACTCTGATAAGAAACGGGACCCCACACCAGACTATGCTATGGGAGATTTGGTGTATCTCTCCACTAAGTTCCTGAAGAGCCCTCACCCTTTGAAAAAACTGGGCCTGAAATACATTGGGCCTTTCCCTATTGCTAGGGTTGTCAAATCTGTGGCTTTTGAACTGACTTTGCCTAAACTATATCGTAATGTCCATCCTGTGTTTCCCTCTAGTTTGCTCAAGCCTGCGTGCCCTCCAGATTAACATCATCGAGTTCCTGAGGCTTCCTGCCCTATCATGGTGGACAATGATCAACATTTTGAAATCTCTGATGTGCTAGACTCTCGACTTCCCCGGGGGGTGTTACAGTATTTTGTAAAGTGGAAGGATTTGCCTATGGGTCATGCCAAATGTGTCAATCTTGAGCATGTCAAGGCTCCTTGCTTATTAAGGAAGTTCCATGCCCACTTCACTGATAAACCTGGTTGATGGTCATTTTCTAACTGTGCTCTTGCTTTGAGGTTTTGCTTTGCCTGGGTGTTGGGAGTTGGGGAGGGGAGTTCCTCTTTGAGGGGGCATTATGTCAGGATGTTCCATGGATTCTGGGTATTAGGTTCCATGGAAGATCCTGACATGAGTTTAGGTCCTGGCCTGATTTCTCTACCTGGGCCTCTCTGTCTCTGGACTGCAGCCAGCCCGCCCTTTTGAGCCTGGGAATGCTGTTCCTCTGAAAACTCCAAGGCCACAGCACCTGGGTACAACCTTCTCCTCCCACTGCCCTCCCTACATGCCATTCTCATGCTGTGAGGTTTTATCTATTGCCTGTGTTGTATTCCTTTCAGTTCTGGCTTTAGTTCATGTTACTAGTATGCATCACCTTTGCTCAATAAAGAAATCTTGTTGAGTTAATGTGAATATGTTTCTGGTACATCACAGTTCCAGAGTAGTAAAAGGGTTTATTTTGCCCACCCCATGTGGTTCAGTGCTCATGTCTGAGTGGACTGGAACTCCAAAACACGGAACTTGTACAAAGAACATGTAGGATAGGAGTGTTTCAAAGCAGACATTCCAGTTCAGTAATTGGACGCAAGGTACCATTTAGTCTACTCCAGTCATAGAATCATACATCCAATCCAACCCCCTGCCATGCAGGAACACACAATCAAAGCATTTCCGACAGATGGCCATCCAGCCTCTGTTTAATAACCTCAAAAGACGGAGACTCGACAACACTCTGAGGCAGCGTATTCCACTGCTGAACATCTCTTACTGTCAGGAAGTTCTTCCTAATGTTTAGGTGTGTGTCCTAGTCTCTGGAACAGCAGAAAGCAAGCATGCTCCATCCTCAGTATGACATCCCTTCAAGTATTTAAACATGGCTATTATATCATCTCTTAACCTTGTCCAGGCTAAACATGCCCAGCTCCCTAGGCCACTTCTCATAGGACATGGCTTCCAGACCTCCCACCATTTTGGTTGCCCTCCTCTGGACACATTCCAGCTTGCCCATATCCTTCTTGAATTGTTGTGCCCAGAACTGGACACAGTATTCCAGGTGAGGTCTGACTAAAGCAGAATAGAGTGGCACTATTACTTCCCTTGATCTAGACAGTATCCTCCTATCGGTGCAGCCTAGAATCGCATTGGCTTTTTAGCTGCCATGTCACACTGGTGACACATGTTCAGTTGGTGGTCCACTAAGACTTCTAGATCCCTTTCGCATGTACTGCCATCAAGACAGGTGTCACCCATCCTATATCTGTGCTTTTCATTTTTACTGACCAAGTGTAGTATCCTACATTTCTAAACTGAACAACTGAATAACTGAACAAGTACATATGATGGTATAACAGGAATCCAGCATATATCACCAGCAAGATTCAGGTCACAGCAGGCTCATCTGCATGATTTATGATATGTGGATCAGGCCTGTTCCTTTCCTGTTACTTGGATGGAATGAGAGGAAGTCCAGACAGGCATGCCAGTCCATTGCTGCAGCTGCCACTGCCTCAGTTTCCCTCACTCTCTCTGAAGGCTGGAAGCCACCCCGCAACATGTGGCAAAGGCCCCTGCATATGACCAGCTTTGTTCACATGCTGCAGTCCTGTTTCCTGTTGTGGAAGAGTGAGGCATAGGGAGGCTAAGTGACATGCTGGTATAGAGGAACAGGCTCCTGTTGCCATGCGGGGGTTGATCTGTTTCTTCGTGGGAACAGGTTAAAACAGGCATTTTTATTAAATGTTTTATCAGGCCCTACCCCATCATCCCCCCATCTTAGCCTTGTCTTTGCCCTGGGGGTGTTGAGGACTGCCCAGGAGAAAAATGGAGTGAAAGCTTTGCATTGTCAGGATTGTAGGGCTATAAGATGGGGGCAGGATGAGGTATATTTCCCATGCAGGTAAGTGTTTCACTAATAAATCTTGTCCACTACCACTGAGAGAAAAGGTAAGAAAGCAGATTGACAGCTGTTTCATAGACTAGGCCATAAGGTCATTTTGTATAGGATATAAATTCTGTAATGTAGACCATCCTGGGAAAGAGATTGGGATTGCCCTTCTCAGAGCAATTAGTATGAAGGGAGAAAAATGAAACTTGGGTGAGCACTCATGTGCATTATTCTTACTATCAGTAGAAAGAACAAACAGTGACTGAAAATTACAGAGGCTAAAATATTCCTATGATAATGAGCTATCCTTTTGAAATGTGTTTCTTCTCAACTGAGTAAGATAAATGCATTAGGACAGCAATGTAAAGTGTCAAACCTGAGAAATTTGCTATCTGTATTTGCAAATGTTCTGTCTTCTTCTGGATAGATGAATCATTAAAATGTGTGATTTCTTGGAGAAGAACAAAAACAACATACTTGGCACGTTACATTAATTCACTACTTTGGCAATAAGTTCTCCCATTACTCATTGTTTTAATAAAAATGTTATACATTCATATAGATTTTTCTGTTGTCTCAGGATGCCAGAGAATCTAGGATACTGGGACTGAGATCCTGTTAGCACGTATGAAGATCTAAGTTGTGCTATGCACACAGGGTGATTTTTTTTTTAAACAATGCACAATGGTCATATTCAGCTAATAGCAGCATAAGTGAAATTGTGCATGTGCTAGTACATTAAAGTACACAGGGGAGTATGTTGATGCACAATGCTTCTCTCCATTGCTTTTGCACATTGTTCATTGCAATTCCACAATGGGTTGTCAGCTGTGGACATTGATCATTGATCCACTACATTGGTATCCAGTACTCAGTACTCACATAACTTAGCTGACAGATATTTTCTCTACACTAAAATGATGCAGAATCTCAGTCTGCATGGGATAAATTTATATTAGAGGAGCCAGAGGGGATGGAATTTGTTTCTTGAGTTAACCTGATCACCATAGTTGGGGTAAGGAATGAATGACTAGGGGCCCATTCACACTACAGAATTATAGCACTATGATTCCAGTTTAGCTGCCATGACAACATCCTATGGAATTCTGGGATTTTCAGTTTAGGGAACAGTAGTTAGAATTCTCAGACAGAGCTCCAGTTTCCTCACCAAACTACAAGCCCTAGGATTGTATAGGAAGTAGCCATCGTGGTGTAGTGGTTTGAGTGTGGGACAATGACTCTGGAGAACAGGGTTCAAATCCCTGCTTAACCATGGAAACCCACTAGGTGACCTTGGGCAAATCACACTCCTTCAGTCTCAGAGGAGGCAAAGGCAAACTCTCTCTGAACAAATCTTGCAAAGAAAATCCTGTGATATGTTCGCCTGAGGGTTGCCATAAATCAGAAATGATATGAAGGCACACAACAACAATCTTATACAAGCTGGGATGAAAACATGCCCAACATGGCAACAACAACTGTAGCTCAAATATTTTTTATTCCAGACTTTTTGGCAGAGAGGCTTATAGGGGGAAAGTTTTATGTGGTAAGTTGATGAAATATGGGGACAACTGTGCAGATGTCAGTGGTGGAGATCCTGTATCAAGCAAGTGGAGCATAATGCTTTGTCCATGCTGTATAACACTCCACCTGTGCTGTTCTGTGTCTGGAGCAAGCTGGCAGCTGTCCTGTGTCCGGGAGCAGCACATGCCAGAGAAGTCAGGCTCTAGTAGGTTTAGACAGTCACAGGAGAATCAGGCCAGTGCAGGACATGCATGTATAATCTAGGTTATCTGAGCATGAGGGGAGGCCTACTAGTAAGACCAAAAGTGTTCCCAACTTCAGTCCTGTAAGCAAGCAGTCATAATGTAGGTGGTGGAGGAGGAGGAGCTATATCTTATAGCTGTTCCAAGGATGTGAGAAGAACTTCCCTCAGCTGCTGGGAGATTTATAGATACTTGACCTTGACACGCCAAGTGGCTAATTGCTCAGAATTTGCTATTTAAGTCTGTGCAATAATAATTGATTTTTCTTTTTGACACTGCTGTTTTTCTTATTGAAGGGCTGCAAATGACATAAGTGTCTTCTTGGCATCCATCAGTCTCAGCTGGGTGCACCCTCCTTTCCCTCTCCCTCAGAGTCCAGGCCAGCTTCATTTTCATTATGTGAATTGGCTCTCCTCCTGCTTCCTTTTTCACTGTTGAGCAGTTGCAGTGCTAGTCCTTCCCAAAATTTGACAAATGTGTGTCTGTGTGTGGGGGGGTTGATTTTGGACAGGGTACAAAGGGCTAGAGAATAGCCTTCTGAGCCCTATCTTATGCATGAGGAGGTCACTAACAGAATGCCAGCCAATGTCATCAAATCCTTACATTGACTTTGTGTGTGCCTTCAAGTGGCCTGTTGACTTATTGTGACCACATGATTTTAGGAGACTAATATGTCATCCTGCTGCATGAGGGTCATTTTTTTACAGTGTTGCCTCAATGACTTCATGTATCTATATAAATAAGTCCCACTTGTTCAGTGGGATTTATATCCATAGTAAAGGTGCTTAATATTCTATTGTTGGGCTGTAATCCTTTTGCAACATCTATCTGGGAGTCAGGGGCTGGGTGGAGCAAATACAATTAGGTTGCAGTGTATATCACACAATTGCCTGATTGTACTCTTTCTTTTTAAAATTTGCATTCTACCTGCCCAAGAGAAAATTGAAGATGACTACAGGTTTGTCTACATGGGCAATATACCCCATCTTGCCTCTGTCTCAGAGGTTTGCGTTTCTGACAATGTAGGGCATTTGTCCCATTCTGCCCCTGGGCACTCCTCACTATCCCTGGGGCAGATACAGGGCTGAGATGGGGGAAAAGGTGGGGTAGGGCCATTTTAAAACATTTTAAAATGAATAAAATAGAGTTGGAAGAGACCACAAGGGCCATCCAATTCAACCCCCTGCCATGCAGGAACACACAATCAAAGCATTCCTGACAGATGGCCACCCAGCCTCGGTTTAAAAACCTCCAAAGAAAGGAAGGGTGGCAAGCAGAGCAAGAGGCAAAGATGGATAGGGTGATGATCCTGGGGCTGAATTTTGCGGTGGCTCTGGAAGGATGGAAAGAAAATTGGTTGGAAAAAGTGAAGGAGAGGGTGGCCCTCTGGCAGAGATGGAAGCTGACCATTTAGCAGAGAGCCGCTTTTGTAAATACCTACCTGCTTCCGGTGGCAGCCAACTTGGCAGCTGTTTCCCTGCCTCCAGATTCAGTGATTAAAGAAGCTGATCGAGTTCTCTTCAAGTTCCTTTGTGGAATGGCCACATTCCCCCTGGCAAGGGCAGTGGCTTATGGGCAGGTAGAACAAGGAGGCCTGGACTTCCCAGCCCTGGGACCCAAGTTCATCGCCATCTTTTCTGCTCAAAACTTTGGGAAAGTTTCTCTGTTAGAAAAGGGTCAGATTCAACCTCAGGCTTGGCTAGTTTTGTTTTGTGAGTGCTGGATAGGGACTAGATGGAGAAAGACTTGGTGGGAGGAAGGCTCATTAAGTTTTAGGTTTTCTTTGCCTGAAAAATTGAAAGCACCAGATTATTTGAAAGACTTTGTTTTTTACATAAAGAAATATAGAATTCATGCTGAGGAGTTGAAGGGGGAAGACAGACCAGGTCAGAGCATCAATTGTACAGGAAAATAGTGGAGGAGATTTATGTTAACCCGTTTTTGCAAAAGTGTCAGGCCAAACTAGATTTATCAGAATACCTAAATCACCAGATTAACCCAATTGAGTATTTCATGGACAAAAGGGTCCCCAAAAAGTTGTGGGACTTGAGGTGGAGACTCTACCATCAGGTTCTTAATCTGAGGGGAAAGAAACCATGGATCGCAGAGGATGAGCAAACTTGTCCTCGTCTGAAATGTAAAAAGGCTGAGTGGCATGGCACAAAAGGAGACGATCAGACATTTTGTCCAGGACTGCCCGAGTGCCCGGGAAACATGGGAGGAGGTGGCCCGGGTCCTGGATTGGCCAGATTTGGCACAGCAGGCTTGGGAGACAATACTTTCGGGGACTGAACCTCCAGAGGGTGTCAGGGGACCCAGAAAGTCAGTGGGCCGGAAGAGGAAGGAGTCTGGTTCTGTGGCTGAGAGTTTTTGGAAAGTGCCCTGGTCCATGGTGCGCCTGGTCAACCTCTATGTGATGTTAGGGTTAGTTTTCCAGAGACAAAAGGAGGTGAAAAGTCAAAATCTGCAGGATGTAAAAGGCACTGCCTATTATGTGAAGAACGTAATTGAAAATTTAGCTCTGTGTGAAAAAGAGAAATTGCCAAGCTATCGTTGGAAAAAGTTTTGGCCGTGGTTTAGTGAGACAACCCCAGCAATAACATAAAATGATATTTTAAATAAATATTTTATTATTATTTTATTATTATTTTAGTATTTTTGTATTATTTTGTATTATTATATTAATTAATCTTTTATTGATTTTTTCATTACCAAATGGGTATAATTGTAATGTGTAAATATAATGTGATAATAGTGTGTTTAGATTAAGAGGAAAAATACATTAGTGTTAGGATATATTTATTTTTGTATTAGTAAGAAAAGAAGAAAACAATTAGTATCATTTTTGCGTTGTTGTTATGGCCTTTTGCGGTAGGGTGTATTTTTTAGTAGAATGGTCTTATTCCAATAAAAAAAATTCCAAAAAAAAAAAAAAATTCCAAAGAAAGAGACTCCACCAAACTCTAAGGCAGAGTATTCCACTGTGGAACAGCTCTTACCATCAGGAAGTTCTTCCTAATGTTTTGGTGGAATCTCTTTTCTTGTAGTTTGAATCCATTACTCCATGTCCTGGGGTTTGTCTGACCAGCCAGAATACGCCACCTTCCAGCTGGCATATTCTGGCCATGGAGCTTGCCTGTTTCCCCCTGATTACCAAAATGAAATGGGCAGAAGTCAACATGCATCCATCAGCTGCTACATGCACACATTGGCCAGTATTGGCAGGCACCTCCTCCACTGTTGCACATTGCATTTTCTGGAGCTGGGAAGGAGGCGCTCAGCATGTGATCAAGACTGGTCACATGCTGATGGTTTCCTTCCCATCTGCAGAGCAACTCTAGCAGCATCAACATCTGGAGATACAGGCCAGCATGCAGATCTGGACACTGCATATCATGGGTTTTCCCAGGTGTTAATTTAAAACTTTTAAAATAGATTTACCCCAGCTTCCCACTCCCAGCTTTGTTTTAGGTGTTAGAACTGCCTGGAGGCAAAACAGGGCAAGAGCCCTGTGTTATTTGGACTGCAGAGGTCCAAGATGGGGGGAGCAGGGGTAAATTGCCCATCTAAACAAGCCCCTAGTCTCTGGAGCAGCAGAAAATAAGCTTACACCATCTTCAATATGACATCCTTTCAAATATTTAAACATGGCTATCATGCCACCTCTTAACTTTCTCTTCTAAACATACCAAGTTCCCTGAGATACTCCTCATAGGGCATGGCTTCCAGGCCTTTCACCATTTTGGTCGCCCTCCTCTGGACACGTTTCAGCTTATCAATATCCTTCTTGAACTGTGGTGCCTGGAACTGGACACAGTATCCAGGTGAGGTCTGACTACAGCAGAATAGAGTGGCACCATTAGTTCCCTTGATTTAGGTACTATACTCACATTGATGCAGCCTAGAATCACATTGGCTTTTTAAGCTGCTGTTGACTATGTTCAGCTTGTGGCCTACTAGGATTCCTAGATCCCTTTCACATGTACTGTTTTCAGACCAGGTGTCACCCATCCTATATGTGTATGTTTCATTTCTTCTGCCTAAGTGTAGTACTTTACATTTCTCCCTGTTGAAATTCATTTTGTTAGTTTTGGCTCAGCTTTTCAATCTGTTAAAGTCATTTTGAATTCTGTACCTATCCTCTGGAGTATTAGCTACCCCTCCTAATTTGGGGTCATCTGCAGATTTGATAAGCATGTCCTCTATTCCATCATCCAAGTAACTGATAAAAATGTTGAATAGCTCTGTGGCACCCCACTGGTCACTTCTCTCCAGGATGAAGAGGAGCAATTGGTAAGCATCCTTTGGGTTCAGTCAGTCAACCAATTACAAATCCACCAAACAGTTGCAATGTCTAGCCCACATTTTACTAGCTTGTTTGCAAGATTGACCTTGTTGAAGGCCTTACTGAAATCAAGATATGCTACATCCACAGCATCATCTAAGGTATCATCTAAGTCCTCAGTCCTGGTTTGAAGCAATGGATGAGTTTTATGTATCTAACTACCCATATACATATACCTTCCTGCTCAGAGGTTTAAAGTGTGGGAGGAGACTCAACCCTGAACAATTCTAGTATAAGTGAGTGTGTACACTAATACAATTTTAAAAAGATCACTTCTACTAAAAAAGGGAGAATAGGGATAGTAATTTTCCAGCAAAATAGGCTGATTTTAACTAGAGTGTCCCTGGCATAGGGGTAGTTGGAGAAACTTACAATGCACTAGGGTTTTTTGGAAATCTAATATAGACTATATCTAACGGCAGATATCTTTGATCCTTGCCATGTGTGATGAACCAGGCCACCACACACATTAACTCAACACGCATGTAAGGTTAACATGGTTTATTGAGCAAGGATATGCATTCAGTATCACCTCAAAGCCAGTTCTGGCCAGCCTAGTACTAAACAGTAAATAAAAGCCACATCTTAGGTTTTGTTAATACCCAGCCCCTGGGAAAGCGAGTAGGAGGGAAAAGGGAGGGGGCGCCAACCAGGTGGTTGTCCTTGAAGACTGGGCAGAAGATTCTCTTTCCCAGCCTTTAAGGTGGGCTGGCTGGCTGGCATCCAGCACTGAGGGGCCTGAAAGGAGGAAAAGCACCAGGCCTCTAGAGGAAACCAAACTCATGTTGAGGCCTAGCTAGGATTCTAGAAGATTTGACTCCCAAACCCAGAATCCAGGGGAGGACACAACACCATAAGTCTTGCTTCACCATCAACTCCATACCACATTATAAACCATTACAGGTACTCAAGGAACAATTACAACCAGATTAACCCTGAAGCTGCTGAAGAACACAGTCCAAGAGTGGGAATCGTATGGCCCTCCAGATGTTGAACTGCATTTCTCATTAGCCCTGCCCATCATAGCCAATAGTGAGAAAAACATGGAGTTACATTTTAACAACATCTGGAGGGCCACATGAGTCCCATCCTTGATATAATGTGTTATGTAGCCCTCATTGATGGAACTTCGAAAATGGATGCTTGGAGAAGCAATAGCAATGACTGCAGAAGGAATGTAGTCCCTAGATATCAGTGCCCTTGCAAGCTTGTTGTTCAGCACTGATGTTCCATTGGTGGAATTAGTGGACCACTTCTGGAATAGCAAAAAGTGATGTCTATATATTGTGCCATTTTAGCCTCTGAAGGAGCTGACAGAGGAAAGAACACACATAGATATCTGTAGTTTCTGTTAACACAAGCATCAGGCTGTGCAGGAAATGATCTAAATACTCAATCTTGTGTGAGCTCTTCCAGAACTTGCTTGAATGGACCAAGCAAATAACAAGCCTAAAAACAAGCTTATACAAGAAACTGGCCTTGTTTATGAATGCATGGAGAGATAGTTGTAAAGATGAAATGACATTCATAGCCTTTCCATGCTTCATTACTTTGCAAGTGACAGTAATTAGGTGTGCCAAGTAAGCCATGGACAAGCATTCATTTAGATGATCATATTCTCCTGACTTCAGCAACACTGTACATCTTTCACTGAGAGGGTTTTCCTTTTTTTCAAGACTTTATGGAAACAGGGAGTTGGATGGGGAAGCAGAGGTTATAATGACAAGAAATGGTAGCTACTGAGCTCCAAAGAATTGGTTAGAAGAACTTGATGGCCACTTGGGCAGTTATGAATGCATAACCCAGAATTATGCATTTGTGATTGTTTAGTATTCAAATCTGCATGCATTCCCTAGTTTAGTCTCCCATTTCCCACTTATTGGCCTACAGCTGCTGCAATCAATGGGGGTCTGTTTCCCCATTGATTGAGAAATAGAAGACTGACTTCCCATGCCCCCATCCCGGCAATCTCTGGTGCAAGGGGAAATTGCAACAGGGCCCCCACTTTTGTCTGTTGCAATGGAGATCACTCATGGGAAGGGGAAAAGTGGAAAGATGAGATTGTGCATATCATCTTCAGAGTTCCAGACAAGTGGAGAGGATGAATCAGACTATCAAAACTCATCTGGCTAAGCTGTGCCAGGAAACCAAACAAAAGTGGACAGAAATACTGCCCTTGGCCCTGTTTAGGATTCATTGCACCCCAGAAAAGACTACTGGCTTATCCCCATTTGAATTGATGTATAGTAGGCCACCCCAGATTTTGGTTGAGTTAAGGGGGGAACATGCAAGAGTTAGTAAATGTTAGTTTGCAACAAGAGGTGCAAATGCTAGATAATGTATTGCAAGCCCAATGATGTTATGTGTTAGAAAAACATGCCCCAATCCCCATCATAGAAGTTCACACTTTCCAACCAGGGAATGAGGTGTGAGTTAAAGTTCCATAGCCCCACACCTGTTACAGAAAAAGCAGTGAAATTTGCTTGAGTGAAATTTTAACTGTATGTAGTTCAAAAATTCCCTGAGTGCAAAAGCAGCCAAACCAAAAAGTCAGCCTTTGTTCCCCACTCCCATATTCACAGCAATTGTTTGTGTACAGACTCAGTAGGTTAGTTCAATGTGTCAGGGATATCGCACTTGTTAAAAACTCTAGGTGATCCTGAAGAGGCAGGCAAGAAGACTCAGGTTTGATTATACTATGGGCACTCTGGAGGCTGCTCATTCAACGTAAAATCAAAACCTGCAACTGGAGAGGAAAGCAGATGGGGACTAGACCTTACTGCAGCTGACCAGATGACTGGAAGTTCCATCAGGCTGCTCAACATACAGTCAGATCCCAAACAAAATTAACCTGCATGCTGTAATGTTGATTTTATTGTCTTATGCTATATCCAAAGGTTGTCACAAAAGTTAAAATTAGCAAATATTTCAGGGGTGAATTTTTCATTGTTTTCATTCAGGGAGATTAATTTTAATAGACCTAAGATGGTTAAAAGGATGGTTTATGTTATTCTTGTTGGCATTGTTTCATTGTTGTTCTGCTATGCATGCTCATGGGTCCATCTTATCTCCGGGACCGCCTCATCCCATATGAGCCCCCCCCCCCGCACACTTCAGTCCTCTGGGAGGAACCTGCTGCAGCCTATGAAAACTAGGCTGTCGCAGACCTCACAGAGGGCTTTCTCTTCTACAGCTCCCAGACTTTGGAATGGCCTGCCAGATGAGATCCGTCTTATCGCTACTCTTGATAGCTTCAATAATGCGCTAAAGACAGATCTCTTCCGGCAGGCCTTCCCGGAATAACTTCCCGGTTCAAGTGGACTGATTGCTACCCACTCCCTCGCCGTCGTTGCTTTTATTTATGTATTTATTTATTGTATTTTATCTTTGTTTTAATTCTCCATTTGTTTAATTTAGTTTTAAGGGGTGGGAGGGTTAGGACGGGGAAGGATTGTTTTAACTTGATGTTGTTTTAATCTTGCTGTACGCCGCCCCGGTTGCTGAGCAGAGGGGCAGGTTAAAAATAAAAATTTATTATTATTATATTATTATTATCTCATGTATCTTTTGTTTCCTGCCTGCTGTCACACACAGATCAATACTAGATATGCTTTGATGGCTTAAATAGGGATTTACTTGTGTGAAATGGATTAATTGTCTTTGAAATTAATATTTAATTAAGGGTGAAAATGTAGTGGCCATGTAGACTCTAATGTCTATTTGCTGAATGCTGTAATCTTACAGTCACTATTTGGGGTCAGACTAGATAGCCCATGAGACTCTGGGACTCTGCAAAGTCTTTTTCCTTTAACTCTCAGGCCTAGTTAATGTTCTTTACTAATCAACCCTATGTTCCATAAATATATGATATGCTGGTGTAAACAAATTCTTTCTCTAATAACGGTCGAACTGTACCTAAATGTTCCTAAGCTATCTTGCCTTGAACTATCAACAAATTGTCTCAAGGAAGTTGCTGACACCAAAGAGAAGGAAGAGGGAATTGTTTTTTGCAAACTGAAATTATTGTATAAAGGTATTCTGTAATCATAGCTCTGGGTTCTGACTCTTTGGAAGATATTCCAGTCAGGCCCACTGGTGTAATAAAACTCACTTTCCAATCCGTGGGTCTGCTGTTCCATGATTTATGCAACACTTCTCTTGTTGAAAATGGTCATAACTATGAAATTAGCACATAGTGCATAAAGTAAGCGACAATATTTAAGCATTCTCAGTGTGAAAATTTATGTATGTATGCATTATGTATTGCCTCTCAGGGCTCTGAAGGTGATGTACAAAAGATAAAAACAATTAATCATTAAATATATGAGTAAAAAATGTTTTGACACAGGCTTAAAACCAGACTAAAAATACTTCTTCAAAATCATTTAAAACTAGGCAGTCAAAACAATGACAGCAATGTTACCTGAATTGTGTGGGGTCCATGGGGATCCCACTAGTGTCTGAATTCTAATATGAGGAATTTTAATTAGCTCAAGATGGCAGTGAGTAGCTAGGTAACTGTGGTATCTTTTCACCTATGTATATTGCTGAAGAGACTCCACGCAAATAAAAATGGGTTTTATTGAAAACTAATCAAGAGAATACACACACATACATTCAGGCTTCAAGCAGTCACACAAGGCTAACAAAGAAGGTAAGAAGTATTGGGATAGAGTTTGGGATGATGGTTTATACTGTACCTATCTGAAGATCAGAGATTCATGCAGCAGGAGGAACACAGAATAGCATTTTGAGTGTTGTGCAGCAAATCAGCAGCATGGAGGTAGGAGGAGGAACTGTGGACACTTTGGTATGTTTTGGGGTGATGTTTGTAGTCCATTTCCCCCCCTGAAGCGGTGAGTCTGAGTGGAATACAATGCCTGCCAAAGTTTACCAGGATTAGTCGATTGCTAATGGTTTAAACATCAAAATTGATGGGTGTAAGGCTAACCTCTATTGTCTTATGAAAAGGAGTGAGGAAAATACTGTCCAGCTATTTTAATGGGATTATTGAATGACTCATTTCTGTGAAGTCCAGGAGAATCAGTCCATGCCTCCTTAACTAATTAGTTCCAGGGCAGTTTGCATAATCCTTTCCCGGGCATGTCTTTTAGGAATTGTAGCAGGCTACTTTCTTAGGTTTTCTGAACAAATTTTGATTCCATATACTTGGGAGTCCCTGGTCTACTGTCAACTGTGTGGAGTGCCAATAATAAACCAGTTTATGAACTATTGCCAATTATTGAATTATTAGAGGAGTGGTGTGTGTGTGTGTCAGAGCAGATAACAGCAGTTTCAAGGACCAAAGGCAATTTGAAACAACACAGTCTTAGCCACCTACCAGAAACTTGAAAGGGATAAAACAAACCAGACTTCCCTTGGGATAGAGTTTCATATTCAGGGTACTGTTGCACATAAAGCATATCCTCCAACAATTCACAGATGAAAACCAGAATGTGTGCCCAAGCACCATTACAGTGCAGTCAAGATGCTAAAATTTGTTATTGAGCAGGAGCACACAAACTGGAGAAGCTGAAGCAGTTTACTTTTGCTTGAACCTACTTAGAACAGCAAGACTTCATCCCCTCTTCTCCCTGCTGAGTTGAGTGCAAAATACTTTAGCACTTTGACCTCAAATTACAGCAATTGAAGTAAGCAGAGGAAAAAGGGAAAAGTGGGAAGAGGAGAGAAAGAAACTGGGACATTAAAAAATCCACTGAAAAAGTGGAATGGCAGAGGACTGTCCCTGACAAATTGAGACAATTGGAGGACACGAGAAAGCCCTGTCACATGTCCCCACCAATTCATGGAGTGATATAATACATAACAGTCCCTTCACTGAGAATCTCATATTTTGGGCAGGCTGATATGGGAGGAGACAGATTTAAAGATATCCTGGTCAAAATATCCTGGAGACCAAGTCAAAAAGAAGCTGAGCAATTTTCTCTGCAAAATATTTAGCAAATTTGTCACAACCTATTCTTAGCAACCTGAGGTCCATCAACTGCCTGAAACTACTATGCTGGATGAGTTTATCCTGAGGTAATAAAGAACTGTTTGTTTTCCTCACCACTAAAATGTAGTCTCTATAATGGCCTCTAACCTATGCATGATTAGATTCATTTCAAACCTTTCTCCACTATTGCTCTGTCACCTATGCAAGCGCTTCATTGCCTTGACCACCTCAGAAAACCAAGGAGCCTGTGCTCTGCCCCAAGTAAAGGATGCTTGGTAGTGATTGTGTAGATTGCCCACGTCATCTCCCTATTCCACCAAGTTTGGGGGAAATCCACACCACCTCTGAGACCAACTGCACCAGCTCAGAAAAGGAGACCATGGGGTGGATAGTACACCAATAGAATCCCAGTCCAGTCTTGTTGCCCTGTTAGCTGGTATACACACTCAGACATTGGGGAATGCATGGGAGATGGACTCATAACAGATCACTGCAACTTTCCCTCACTGTCTGTCTTTTTTGTTGCTACACCCCCAAAAAACTGTGGGCACAACTAAGGCACATTGATACATCTCTCTTCAGTCAACCAGGTTTCAGTCACACATTCAAGGTCATCTTGCTTATCCAGAATCAAATCCAGATCATAAAGCTCTTCCCAGTCACTGGCCTAGTATTAAACAACAACATTTTTTGCTTGATGGGGTTCCATTGGAGCTGACAGGAATCTTCTGGTTGGATGGTAAACCAGAAGGCTGAACAGCCAAAAGATATCTCTCCTCCCTTCTCTCAATCGGTCTGTTCTATCTTCACAGCCAAACTCCTTCTGCCTATTGCAGCTGAAATATCAGCACCAATCCACCTCTTGGAACACATACTTAGCTGGGCAAAGCTATCCATAAGGTCAAATTAGATCTGGAGAACTCCCACTAAGTCAGGCAAAGGTGGTATGATGGAATAGCACCCAATCAGGTGAAATAGAGCTGCCACACCCAGCCTAACTGGCTACCTATTGAGAATGCAGCATGCTGCCCTGACAACAACTTCCCAGGACCAGAGGCCAGTGGCTTATCTTCCTCTGCCACCACCTACAACCTCAGTCTTTAAGTGAAGCAAGTCTCCACCACAGCCCAGACTACACATCTTAAGATAATATCTGCCTGAAAAATACCTGCTGGAGGTTGTGGGAGTGGGGAGGGCAAAACATGGTCTTAGGAACCCGGGCATCTTCAGTACCCATTTTCTCAACAGCCAAACTTCTCCCACAAGAATGTTGATGTTAATGAAAATTACATGAACTGTTCATGTTAATAAAAATGATAGTATGGCAGGAAACTAATGGTAAAAAGCACTTGCAAATTGATGGGTATTATGTTAGAATCTAAAAGTTAGCCTTTGAAGCCCATTTTGCTTCAAAGGAAGAAAAAAGCTTGCAATAATTATATATTTCTAAGTCCATCCTTATTCCTAAGTGAGAAAAGAGATGATCCACAGAAGGATGAGAAACTGTGATCATCTTTTAGAGAATTAAGCTAACACAGTAGCTAAATCACAGCCTTATGTTTTTGTTGGGGCTGGTTTACACAGCAGATTTATTGTGGCAACTTGTGCTTTAATTCTTTTCCGCAGCTGTGCCAGTCAGGTTTTTTTTTTTCTAATTATGCTGCTTTTTCATTCAGACTTGAAAAAGTGGGGGGGGGGGCATGGCCTCCCAAGCAGAGGCAGGCTTTATGGGGAAGGGCATAGGTCTTCTTTGAAGCCCTGCATTTTCCGAGCTAAAGAAAGACAGACTGCCAAAATAGCAGGGGGGAAGATCAAAGAAGTGGCTCTGTCTCTGTCTCTCTCTAAATCTGCCTGTAAATGAACTCAGTCACTGCCTGAAGCAGAGGGACAGCAATCTCTCTGCTGAAAGACTTTGCTGCCATGCCGAGGATCCTAAGGTGAACCTATCACAAGTTTTTTCAGCACGATTTGTTTAGTCAGGGTTCACAGACTTGCAAAATAGCAGAGGGGTTTTGACTCTCCCTCCCTGGTCCCCCTCCCTCTCCCCCTCTCTCTCACACTCTCTCCCTCCCCCAAGCAGAGCTGACAGATGGGAACTTTATGACTGAAAGGTCTTGGGAATCCTTTTTCTTGGCAGACTTGCAAAATAGCAGAGAGAATTTTTCAAAGTTTCCTGAACGCTACTGAACTCAGTCCTCCTCATTTAAGCCCGCCCCTTGCATCAGAGCAACCAATCACAATGCAGATCTGCTGCAACCCTTAACAGAATGGTAGTTTACACTGCCAATAAAGCACTACATTGCAAATATACCTGCAAAAGTAGCAACATCCCTTGCCACACTATATTTGGGTGTTTTACCTTCCCCCCCTTCTGAATGAGGTGATGCTGTGCTGTGATCCGTGTGAACTATGAGCTATCTTAGTGGTATATTTAGAGGAATATTTGCCCGTGTAAACGACCCCTTGGAGAACATGAAGCACAGAGACATAAGGCAAATAAATAACCAGACCTACTGTTAGAGTCTTGTAAATAGAGAAATGAAGAGGAACAATAATATGTCTTTATGTGTTAGTTACATTGTATTCCTCCTTTCCTTCAATGAGCTCAAGACAACATACACAGCTCACCTGATCCTCAGAACAACATTGTAATATAGGTCAGATCTAGAAAGAGTGATTGGCCTATGGTCTGTTCCGCCTTCTCTCCCCTTATTTATATCCCACCTTTCTGCCAAACTGGAACTCAAGGTGGCTTACAAAAAGGCATAAAATACCACAAAAATTCATATAGTTAAAAACATACAAAAATAAGGTTAAAACAATATTAAATAACAACAGAATTAAAACCATTTAAAATCTTACTTTAAAATGAAAATTAAAAACATTACAGCACCATTAAAGACCTTTGTTTAAAAAAAATGATTTCCAAAGGCTTGCTGGAATAGAAAGATCCTTAACCTGCCATCAAAGGACATCAAAGAGCTTCATGGATCAGTTCTTTGCCTGTATGATTTTTAACATCTTTGTCTGAAGAAGAAGCTGGTGAAGCTTCGAAAAGTTGCATGACGTATTTTGTGCTTTCTGGTTGGTACAATAAAGGTATCATTGTTCTGTGGATTTGGGATTTTGTTGTCTTTTGCTGCATGGCCAACACAGCTACCCCTGAATATGTTTCATGGATCTATGTGTATTTGTAGTGAGATCACCTAAGTCCTAGTCCAGCATTCTCTCCATTGACGCCCCCTTATCGTGGGAGAGAGGCTTGCGTACCCTAATGACGTTTTGAGCTATGCTGGCGGTGGCATAATAGCCACCGGTAGGGTCTCCCATGCCAGACAGGTCAAAACCGAAGGGTCTGACAAAGAGCGTCAAAGGGCAGGATGGGCTCTCTAGCCTTATGGCAACCGTCCTAGGAGAAGGAAAACTCTAATCCCAAACCCGGGCAGATGGTGCTCGTCCAACCCTGTAAGGTCAACCATCTAAGAGAAGGAAACTCTAATCAAACCTACGGCCCGAGGACCTCGCTGCCACGTCCATGCTTGCAAGGCCACGGCAGATGAATCTCTGGTTTAAAGGGTGAGGCCAGTTCTGTGCACGCTGCGCTCCACCAGAAAAATCCATTGCACAGGCTCGAAGGACAAATCCATTATTCTACACAGACCTACGCCAACTCATACAAAAAGTCCCTGTAGAAGATAAAATTATTATACTTGGTGACTTCAATGCCAGAGTAGGAAAGAATTCCGAAGCCTGGAAAGGTGTCTTAGGCAAGCATGGTGTTGGAAATTGCAATGATAACGGACGCCTCCTGCTAGAGTTCTGTGCAGAACAACAGCTGACTATTACAAACACAATCTTTCAGCAGAAAGATAGCTTGAAGACAACCTGGATGCATCCCCGATCCAAACATTGGCACCTCATTGACTACGTTCTAGTCCGTTAGAGAGACATTCGTGATGTCCGTCATACCCGAGTGATGCCCAGTGCAGAATGCCAAACAGATCATCGCCTCGTCAGATGTAAACTAAATCTTCATCTTAAGTTCAAACCTAAGAGGGGTGGCATCTTAAAGAAGAGGCTCCAAGTCAACAATCTTCAACAAGCTACCATGAGAGACAACTTCCAGGCAAACCTACAAACGAAACTTGAAGACCATCCTACAGATCCTTCTCCTACAGTGCTTTGGCAACATATCAAAAACAGTATCCTCCAGTCTGCAGAAGAATCCCTCGGGTTCTCCCACAAGAAAAATCAAGACTGGTTTGATGAAAACAACCAAGAGATCCAGGAGCTGTTGGCAAGGAAGAGAGCTGCTCACCAGGCATACCTCGCCCAGCCAACCTGTCATGTAAGAAAAGCAGCTTTCCGCCTCACATGTAGCAAACTACAACAAAAACTCCGAGACATGCAGAACAAGTGGTGGATCAATTTAGCAGAAAAGACACAACGCTGTGCAGATCTGGGTGATCATAGAGGATTTTATGAAGCTCTTAAAGCAGTGTTTGGACCTACTTATCAGGTCCAAAGCTCCTTATACAGTACAGATGGTCAAACATTAATTACTGATAAAGCCTCCATCCTAAATCGTTGGGCTGAACATTTTCAAAGTCTCTTTAGCGCCAACCGAGTAGTCCAAGCCTCAGCTATCCAACATATGATACAAAAACCAATGAAAAATGAATTGGACATAGCTCCCACTTTGGAAGAGACCCTTATGGCCATACAGCAGATGAAAAACGGCAAGGCAGCTGGGATTGATGGAATCCCACCTGAAGTTTGGAAACACGGAGGTCATGCACTCCACGAAAAATTCCACGAATTCCTTGTGAATTGCTGGGAAAAAGGGGAACTGCCATCAGACCTCCGAGATGCAGTCATCATCACCCTGTACAAGAAAAAAGGAGCAAAATCCGACTGCTCAAACTATCGAGGCATAACACTGCTCTCTATTGCTGGAAAAATCCTTGCAAGGATACTCCTGAACAGATTAGTTCCTGCTATTGCAGAAGAACTTCTCCCTGAAAGCCAATGTGGCTTCAGAGCCAATAGGAGTACTACAGACATGGTATTTGCCCTTAGGCAACTGCAAGAAAAATGTAGGGAGCAGAACAAGGGTCTCTATGTAACATTTGTTGACCTCACCAAAGCCTTTGTCACTGTAAGTAGAAAAGGTCTGTGGCAGATCCTGGAAAAACTAGGATGTCCCCCCAAATTCCTTAAAATGATTATCTTGCTACACGAGGGCCAGCATGGTCAAGTCAGATATGGCGATGCTCTTTCAGAGCCCTTTCTAATAACTAATGGAGTGAAGCAAGGTTGTGTTCTTGCACCAACTTTATTTACAATCTTCTTTAGCACGATGCTCCAAAGGGCTATGGCAGAGCTTGAAGAAGACGACGGCATCTATATACGCTACCGTACTGATGGTAGCTTGTTTAACTTAAGCCGTCTGAGGGCTCACACTAAGACTCTAAACTATCTAGTCCGTGAGCTGCTCTTCGCCGATGATGCTGCCCTTGTTGCCCACACAGAAGCAGCTCTGCAGCGCCTAACGTCCTGCTTTGCAACAGCTGCAGAGCTGTTTGGGCTAGAAGTCAACCTGAAGAAAACAGAAGTTCTTTACCAGCCTGCACCACAGGACGAACACCACCATCTCCACATTGCCATCGGCAAATCAGTGCTCAAGTCCGTTCAGCAGTTCACCTACCTGGGAAGCATCATCTCCTCAGATGCCAAGATTGACAAAGAGATTGATCACAGATTAGCAAAGGCATATAGTGCATTTGGAAGACTTCACAAAAGAGTCTGGAGCAATAAACACCTGAGGCAAAGCACAAAAATCAGTGTGTATAGAGCCATCGTACTGTCTATCCTCCTTTATGGATCTGAAACATGGGTTACCTATCGCCACCACCTACGACTCCTCGAGCGCTTTCATCAGCGCTGTCTACGCACAATCCTAAATATACACTGGACTGACTATGTGACGAATGTTGCTGTCCTTGAACAAGCAGGGATCACCAGCATTGAGGCCATGATATTGAGAACACAGCTGCGCTGGGCAGGGCACATTTCTAGGATGGAGGACCATCGCCTCCCCAAAATACTACTCTACGGTGAACTCGCCACGGGTCAGCGTGGGAGGGGCGCTCCAAAAAAGCGATACAAGGACTCCCTGAAACAACATCTCAGGCTTGGCCAGATTGATCACCAACGGTGGTCCGCCCTGGCCTCACATCGGGAGGCATGGAGACGCAATATCCACAATGCTGCAGCCTTATTTGAGAACTCACGACGAACAAGTCTTGAAGAGAAACGACAATGCAGAAAGAATCACAACCCAAAAACATCACCCAAGGAGACCTTCTGCTGCACTTTTTGCAACCGGACTTGTTTGTCTCGGATTGGCCTTTTTAGTCATCAGCGCGCTTGCAGAAAGCGCGGGATGAGTCCTTCCTGAATCTTCGTTTGCGAAGAAAAGCCAGAGAGTCCAGCATTCTAACCACAATGCCACACTCTCTATGCATTCTGAGAGAGATAAAGGGAATGCCGAGCTGTAAGTAAAGACATTGAACACCCAGTTTCCTACAACACTGAAATGAATATGAATATGAAATATTTATGAAGGAATTTCACAGAAATTAGAAACTGTCTCATTATAGGAAAAGTGGCACAGTAAGCACAAAAACATGCCCTCAGAAATACAGCTGAGCAATAACAATCTGATTATTTTGGGGAGAGTATATAAACCTATTTGAATACTGTGAGTGGTCAAAAGTGATTACAGTGGTCTATTACTTTACTTCTATATGCAAATACAGGGGCTTGTTACAGCTTAATAAGAAGACTAGATTGAATTTGTGCCTTACATTCGAAGTGATTAAGTTGGATCAGGAAGCATTATTGATATTCTGTGGGGGTTTTTTGGCTGTGAGGCTGTGTTCTGGAAGAGTTTATTCCTGATGTTTCACCTGCATCTGTGCTTGGCATCATCAGAGAATGGTGGGATAGGGGTGTGTGGGGTTTATATACTGTGAGTCCCTGTTGGAGAGGATATGTAAATTTGGGTATTTGAATTTCTAGTTCCTAGTGTGGAAGGATATGCAAGCAGGATTAGTGTTTACATAGGGACCACTAAACGCAATGTGCAAACACAAATCAAGGAACATGAGAGGCACTGCAAACTAGGCCAGCCAGAAAAATCAGCAGTAGCAGAACACATTATAAACCAACCTGGACACAAAATGTTACTTAAAAACACAGAAATTCTGGACCAGGCCAACAACTATTATGGCAGAATGCACAGAGAAGCTATTGAAATCCACAAACACCTGGACAACCTCAACAGGAAAGAAGAAACTCTTAAAGTAAACAAATTTTGGCTACCAGTCCTGAAAAACACCAAAATCAAAACTCAACACATGCAAATGACCTTCACCTAGGGACAGGGGGATTTCCAGCAGACAATGGACCATTAGCCAAACAGACACTAATCCTCCTTTGCATATCCTCCCACCATAGGAACTTGCCATTCAAATAAACAAATTTACATATCCTCTCCAACAGGGACTCACAGTATATAAACCTCACACAACCCTACACCACTATTCTCTGAAGATACCAGCCACAGGCAAAACGTCAGGAATAAACTCTTCCAGAACACAGCCTCACAGCCTGAAGAAACCTATGGATGCCGGCCATGAAAGCCTTCGGCTTCACATTATTGGTGCGCTGGGCAGGACATGTTTCTAGGATGGAGGACCATCGCTTCCCAAAAATAGTACTCTATGGTGAACTCACCACGAGTCAGCATAAGAGGGGCGCTCCAAAAAAGCGATACAAGGTCTCCCTGAAACAACATCTCAGGCTCGGCCAAATTGATCACCAACAATGGTCCGCCTTGGTCTCACATCGGGAGGCATGGAGATGCACTCTCCACTATGCTGCAGCCTTATTTGAGAACTCACACCAAACAAGTCTAACGACAACCCAGAAAGAATCACAACCTGGAAACATCACCCAAGGAGACCTTCTGCAGTGCTTTCTGCAACCAGACTTGTTTATCTCAGATTGGCCTTTTTAGTTATCAGTACGCTTGCAGAAAGTGTGGGATGAATCCTTCCTGAATCCTCATTTGCAAAGAAAAGCCAGAGAGATGCTGACTATTTAAACTGTTTGGTTATTTGCTTGCAGTAACAAGGGCATTTATGAGAACTGAGTAGCTGTATCATTTAGATAGCTTTGGAGAGCTGAAGGCTGACTTGTAGGGATGGACAACTGTAGAGACTGAGGAGGTTGTTGTCTACTTCCCCTTGTTGTTTTGTATGCCTTCAAGAGGTTGGCAACCATAAGACAAACCTATCACAAGGGTTTGTTGGCAAGATTTGTTCAGAGATTTGCTTTGCCTTCCTCTCAGAAGGTATGACTTGGCCAAGATCATCCAAGCGGTTTCCATGACTGAGCAGGGATCCAAACTTTGGTCCCCAGAGTTGTAGTCCAGTGCTCAAACCACTACCACTTCCCCCACCTATGAAAAAACATGCTTTCCCTCCTGGAATCCTGTAGACGTAAGAGGCAATTTTGCCACATTTCTGGTCTTTTCTGGGCTGTTTCAGAGCCAAGAGAAGCCTCTTTTTAAAAACAGGACATGATCTGAAATGTCCTTGTCACTTCCTTTAAAAAGGGCTTCTCCTAGACCTAAAATGTAGCAAATTGTCCTCCATGCCCCCTCAAAGAGAGCAAATGGGGGGGGCATTTAGGAGCATAATGTTTTTCATTTCCCCCCAAATTAGTTTGGGGTGGCTTGGGGCCATGGGAGGTATCTAGAAAAATGGACTTGGGAGTCCACATAGTGCCACAGGCCACGCTTTCCCTGACCCTGACCTAATTTGATTGCCTCCCCATTGCAAGGTACCGAGAGCTAGAGCACCCACAGTCTTTGTTAGAAGACTCTAAGCAAGAAAGACTCAGCCAGTCTTTCCGTTAATTAGTTCCATTGTGAAACTTCTCATGTTCAACAAAAGTTTATTATCCTTTGTTTTAATTGAATTAAATCTAGTTTTGCCCTCTGGGGAAACAGAAATGAAGTCTTCCATCTGTACACATTCAAGGGGTTTTTTTTCCACCTTCATCCAATCAGGATGAAATGGTTAAAGAAAACTAACCCCAAACTATTCTACAAAGATTTTTTTTAAAAAAGGTGTCTTTGAATTATGGATGGCCCTACCATTTGGCAGCATGAGATGGCTCCTCAAACAGCAAATTCTGAGTGTCATGTAAGATCAGGATCTGGTATATGATTAATGTATTATTAATGATCAATTACAATTACTGTTGCTGCTGCTGTTGTATTTTTACTCTCAGGGAAAGACAGAGATGCTTGGGGAGTTTTCTGGCACATGTGCCAAAATAATTTGGTTGATCTTGGGTGAGGGCCCATTGCTGCTCAGCCTCAGATAGCAAAACCTCATGAGGTCAGCCCCATTTGGAATGCTCCCTTGAATATTGTACAAAAAGCATTTTTTTAAAAAAAAAAAGAGTCATTTTTCAGCCCCAAAGCTGCTGAAATGGGTTAAAACAGCCACAAAACTCAGTTTTGCTTCCTCCACTTTCCCCAATACCCCCAATGTCCCTCAAATGTCCAAAAATGAAAGCAGAAGTGACATCATGCCATGGCTGATTTTGGTGTTGTGCTGTGGCATTCCTCCTGAGGCTGCAAGGAAGGAATGGAAAATAGTCCCTGCAATTTTAATTTGCCCACATCTGGCATTAAAAAAAATGTCCTTCAGTGACACACCTTACATGGACCTCTGTCAGCCATGGTTCTGAACTGGGAAGTTCACTCATAAGGCACATAAATCATTGGTAGTTCTGGCTGAAATGGGAATCATTTGAAGCAGCAATTTATTCACAGAATCAGTGTTGGATAGATAGTAGTATGGACTATTATTAACTCAGCCCAATTTTTCTACCAAGAACATTTAAACTTTTTAGATATAATTTGCTTTAGAGATTTCAGTAGCAAAATACAGTAGTAACATTAATTATTATGCAGTTTTCACAGACAAGTATGTAATTATTTGTGATTTCCATTTGATCAAGTCTAATACAGTTCCATAATGATTTTTAATCAGTTCATTTTTGTAAGAGTAAGACAGATAGTGACCCTTATATTCTGCTTAATCTTACAAATGAAGAAATATAAGTTGTTCTGGCAAGTTTCTTGATTGAATAAGGTGGCAATTTGTTCTTCATAATTCATTTATTTAAGATCTTTACCTCTCAACAATGCATTACAATGGACTTGGAAAAGGGGAGACAAACAAGTTTAATTGATAATCGCATTTAACCATCTTTCAAACAGATTTCCCTTTGATATATCATGCAAATCAAATGTATATAATTAATCACATGAACAAAGCTGAACAGCATATTATAAAACATATATTATACCTGTTGCACAATATACTTCATTGTTTCATTTATATAATGAAATGTAAACTGATTAAGGGGCGAGGAGACTGCTCTAACCATGGTTTCTGAATGATATTGATATATTCTGTTTTGTTTAAATCTCTAAATCTCTAAAGCATAAGCACATGGAATAATGGTTTGCTAAACATTATTAGTCATGATGGCTACACTGACTTTCTGTGATCAGAAATACAGTATACCTCTAAAATTCCAGGTGCTGGAGACAAACATCCATCATATTTCACCTTCTAGATCAAATTTTCAAGTCGTGTTTGACTATCCACTGATGGAAACACAACACAAGGCTACAAGGATTTACGCCTGATTTTCAATAACCAGTTTCAAGGTATAGTCCTGAACTTCAGATATAGCAGACTATGGAGAACCAAATATTTTGCTTTTGAAAGTGACATAATAGGTAATAGAACAACTGGCATAGCTTTTCTAATAATGGATAATGGCTGCAATCATTACACTATCCTTGGTCATGGAACTTTCAAAGATGTATAAATCCTCCTAGAACAAGAAGTTGGCAACATTATATAGGCAATGGTACGTATTTCTCATGACTTGCAACTGGAGGCATTTGTCTGAGTGTCACAGGCTATGGAAGAAGGATTATGCCAGGAATAGCCACTCTGTTTCTGTAGAAATGAACATATTTATTTATTTATTCATTTATTCAGTTGATACCCTGTCTTTGAGATGGCTTACAATTAAATAGTACAATCAAAAAACAAATAAATTAAGACAACATAAAACACAACAGTAAATAAAACATAGCACTGAGATAGTTAAAAGCCTCTTCTACAGCAAGTGAGATCAGTTGTCAAAGGCCCAGCTATATTAGAAGATTTTCACCTAATGGTAGAAAAACAACAAGAAGACAAGGTTTAATAGCAGTTTCAGAGCCTGATCAATGATTGAGGACTTTATCAGATGAATAAAATATGGCATCATAACAATGCCACATAACTGTGAAAGGGCACACAGATTAGACGACATCACCCTTTCCTGGTTATATTCTTCCCAAAACCTGTAATTTTTAATTGATGGCTTAAGCCGTCAATTGATCCCCCTGCCACTTTTGTGCCAGCATTGCCGGTGTGTGAAACCTCAGGCCATTTAACTCGCATGAATGCAGCATCAATGGCTAGTCCGGGGCAAACATTTCTGGGTGAGATTGGGACATCCAGGTAAGTTTCACTCTTTTTATGACCCTCCTCAGATTACTTTGGACTTTTAAAGTATGTTTAGGTGCCTGGTATAAGTTGTTTATATTTTGTTTTATTTTAAAATTTCCCATACATTGAAGTCTTGCTGGATTTCAAATGAGGAAGTGAACAGGGCTTCATTCACTTCCTCTTTATTGCCAGGGAAGCCTTCTGCTGGGTTACAAGGTATGTGCAGTAGTGTGTGTGTTGTTTTGCCGGCATAAAAACAGATTTTTTTATGCTGGCAAAAAAATGTTTCAGGGACTAGAATGATAAAGTCCTGAGAAAGCCCTGTTGATGCTAGGAAATGTGAGACACAGTAGTGTATCTCACAAGCAGAGTAATTAGGATTCACAAGCAGAAGGTGAACAATAACCAGTTCCACTCCACCTCCACTACCACCCACCACACACAGGGTCTAGCAGAGAAATAAATTAGACTTAGTCTTTTTTGTTAAAAAAAAGAGGCTTATTTACAAATATTGAAGGTGCTATAACATCTTTTGGTAGGAGGCTCTGTGATACTACTCTTCAAACATGGAGAAGAGACAGAGAACTAAGAGACTACTCATATAGACTACAAAACAATGGAAAACAAATGCAGGCTAACTGATGCTGGAAGAGGACGGTGTGGCTATGACCAACAAACAGAAAATGATATGAAGACATTATATGCTTAAACTCTTAGAAAGACAGTCAAACTAGGAACTATCCATTATAGGCATGCTAAAGCTCCTACTTCTAACAGATAAGACTGGTTGTGAGTAAGGCACTTGAAATCAAGTTACCCTTCAAATGTTATTGGACTGCAACTCCCAGCATCCACAATTCCTCCTAATTTCTTATCATGGTTCCTGGTTATTCTGAAGGAAGAATGTGATTGGTAGTCATGAGGCAACATAAACCATGAGTAGAGTGCTAGATGTTCACCAATAATTGATGGTTCCCTCTCTGCAGGCAGTGTCCTCTGTGTGTGGGACTCTGTTTTGTTGTTGTTGTTGTTGAGTAAGGGTGGGTTGTTAAGCTAGTGCAATATCCACATTTGTAAGGATGGGGAGAATAGGAGACACTCCATGCAGCCATCTGTTCTCTTGTGAGATTTAATCAAGGGTGGAAAAATCTGTCACTTAGCTTCCTCCCATAATTACACCTTCTTTTAATCTCAAATAAGTAGAAACTAGCGAATGTTGATGAATTCTTCAAAAATTAACTGTTTTTTTTCCTCCCATCTATGCTTGCCAAACTCAATAGGTTGTGATATCCCCAGCATGTGTGTGTGTGTGGGAGCCATGTTGTATATTGTATGTCTGAGGAACCTGTCAAAAATAAAGAGGTTGGGGAGGATGAGGTGAAGTGGTTTGAACTCAGACTTCTTAGATTTCAGCACTGGTCATGGCCTGATAATTCTGCCAGTTTTTGTTTCTCTCCCATTACAGTTTTTAAAATATCAAGTCCTTTCTCTCCACAAAGTGAAGAAATTAACAAATGTTGATCAATTATTCAGAAAATCAAAATGAAATGAAGTTCTTAGTCTTCCCCAGGCCTGATGGAGAATGTATAGGAGCAATGACTCGAGGCGTAGTCACACCAATAAACCTCTCTCTTGCTGACTTGTATAAGTGAATTTCTCCTTGCTCTCCCAATGGCAATAATTGAATTAGCATACCTAGTGAGTTGTATCTGAAATCCTGAGGCAAAAGACTTGCAAGCATACTGAGAAAACACCTGCTCTTTGAACATTTCCCCTTAGTCTAGCACTTTGTTGTTTTTGTTAAGTTTCTCCATTCCTCCCCTCTCCTCCCTTGTTTTTCCAAGTTATCTCTTCTTCTCACCAAACTCCTCACTTGTACTTTCAGGACAAGAGAGCAGAGTGACATCATCTTTTGCTGTACAGTTTGAACATGATGCCCTGTGGCTTGATTTCATATACCACTAAGTTGTGTGGTGGTGGTGGGGCTATGATTGACTTTAAAGGGAGGCTGAATTGCACTGTTTTCATTTGAGACTGGAGAGATGAGGAGAAACACTCACAGGAAATTTGTTTTGGCTATCCCATCAACTACTTATTGGTTTCTCTAATTTGGGAAGGAGGCAATTGTGGAGGATGGGGGGCAGTATTATCCCCCTCACCTCTCACCCCACCCGTACGTGGCACTGTTGTGCCTAATATTACTGGAAGTGATATTACATCATACCCAGTTTCAATTTCAGTCAATTTTGCTTTGGGGAGTACCGGTATTTGTGAGCTTGTACAAAACAGCTGCATTTTGTAACATTTTTGAGCTGGGGGGGTGGGGGTTAGGTGAAAAATCATCCAGAAAAAAAAGAGAAAAAATTGGGTGTTGAGGGGAGGGGATGGCCTCAGTGGATTTTGGAGCTTCAAGGGTCACACTTTGCCTACTCTTGAGGAGAACCATCCGGCTGCATGCATAATGTTACATTATTATGGTAGGGAATGGGACTGACCTTTATCCTCCCCACCCAGTTCAGCCTAGTTTTGCCCCATATGCTGGCAGTGCCACTTTGATGTCACCATCATCATGACTCTGGCACAGAAATGGGATAATACTGCCATGGT
Source organism: Gambelia wislizenii (assembly GCA_030847615.1). NCBI lineage: Eukaryota > Metazoa > Chordata > Lepidosauria > Squamata > Crotaphytidae > Gambelia > Gambelia wislizenii. The sequence goes on from JAUMIR010000001.1 coordinate 103,713,233, forward strand.
GGATGTATTAAAATCCATATTGCAGGTTTTCTTGCTCTTAAGAAGATTAATCATATTATAACTCAGCAAGCAAAACGTGAGACTAAGATGATGCAGAAATAATGATTGTTCGGACCTTCTGCAGGGCTCAGACCTCTCATTAATTCTTTTATGAAATGCCTAAGTTTAATATGGGATTGGCAACTGTAGTAGTCTAGAGGGCAGTTTTCTGCCCCTAAAACTCTCTTGTAATTGCCTAAACTGCTAGAAATGTCAGGGAAGAATGACACCAGAAATGCACTTCTCATTCTGATTTTTTTAAAACAGTACAGGAGAAAGCTGCAACCTGTTTAAAAAGTGAATTGTTTGTTCTAGAGGATTCAAGGACTGGCGATTCACCTTCTGGGGAAGGCATAAAAATGGGCAGTCTTGTAGGATAGCCAGTTTACAACTTTCCTAGGCCCTGTAATTTCAGCATCCAAACCAGAGACCTAGGGATGATGCTCTGTGATGTCATGGAGGTTGGGGTGATATTATATGGGGGAATCTCCTGCTTATGTCATTAAGTGTGATGCATTATGCATCAATCACAGTTGCACAAAATATAGCATTCAAATTAAAAATGTATATAACAAATGAGTAAAATATACATGCAAATACCTTTCAAGATAATGCTCTTACTCTGAGATTCCTCTCTATCAACCTGAGGACTGGAGAAAAGGGATCAGCCCAGAGATTCAGGACCAGGCCCTAAGATCTTGCAACCCTAGTCTGGGGAGTCTGATGGGGATGCAGTTCATTTAAAAAGCCTTGGGGAGCACATAAGCCAGCAAGACCACACTTTGTTGACCCCTGGTTTACAACAATCCAATACTAAGCACAGGTGGGCAAATTTCATCAAGATTTCAGTGCACAAGGAATGTGTCAGGTTCTGTTCCCATCTCTGATTGCAATCAGAATGGTTGCCACTCTTTTCTGAGCGGCAGTTAAAGTGACAGGCAAGGCAGAGGAGAAGGAGAGCTAATCAGGGGTGGTGGCTCTCACTGGGATTTCGATTGGGAAGGGAATGATTAAACTTTCCCTGCCCACATGCCATACTCCCAGTAGAAATCATCTCCATATAATCCAACTTTCCATGTGTCCATGCAACATCAAACTGGGACAAGTGTGGTCAAGTTGGCAAAGGTTAATAATGAGGAAGAACACACAAGCTAGGAGAGGTTGCAGTAGTTTGCTTTTGCCTGGGCCTGCTAGGAAGGGCAACATTTGGACCTCTGTCTTCCTCCTGCTGAGTTAAATGAGTACAAACTACTTTTCACTTTGAACTCAGGTTGCAGCAACTGAAGTAAGTCAAGGACAAACAAGGCAAATGTGAGAAGGGGAGAGAAACTAGGGGCTCATCTACACAAGCCAGGATACACCCGCTCTCCATCAGCATATCCTGGCTGCAGATCAGGCCCCGTTATCGCAACAAACTCTGGCCTGGGGATGGTGAGGACTACCCGAGGGAAGAACAGGCAAAAGTTCTGCATTGTCAGGACAGCAGGGCTCTAAGACAGGGGCAAGATGGGTATATTGCTCTTGTACATAATCCCTAGGACATTTTAAAAGTATTTGAAAAGATGGGATGATAGGGTTAATCAGAATTGTCCTTGCCAAATTAAGAAATTGCATTTCTACACCCAGAAACTAACCATTCAATTACACAAATTTACATATACTCCCCAACAGGAGTTCACAGTATATAAACTTCACACACACTCCTACCCAACCATTCTCTGAAGATGCCAGCCACTGATGCAGGCGAAACATCAGAAGTAAACTCTTCGAGAACATGGCCTCACAGCCCAGGAAAAAACCACGGAAAATCTACAAATTAGGACAGTTGGAGTGCGTGCACCTTTTCTCATGCTTAGTATCAGAGGATACTAAGAGTAGTATTTAACCTAAAATGTAGTTGAGGCTATTATTAGTATTTATTTGTACATAATTATATATTAAATAAACACAGTATTTCACCTACCTTCAAGATTTTTCCCTTTCAGTATTCATAAACCAAGAGAGCCAAATAATTAACAGGGTATTGTGTGTGTGTTTTCTGTTTTTAGTATTGGTTTTACTGTCAGAACATGGATCATTTCTCATGCAAGCAAATAAAAATATGAGTAAAAATCTATATACCATATGTTGTATTTTTTGAATGAACCTTCGTAAACTGTATGGTTGGAGATGGAGTAGGAAATATTACTTTCTGACTTTCTCACCCTTTTAAAATATGATAGATGGCCATGCATGCATTTGCAATATTTGTAATCAATCAGCCAGATCATTTGTTATACTGCTGTATTTCGTGATATTAAATTTGTGCACAGAAAAAAGAGGATTATTATCAGTCTAAAAATTAATGACTTGGTGTGTTGATTTGTGGCTACTGAATGTGTTGTTTCAATTTAAATTGAGTTTTCCGTACCAATTTGCTGTTATTTATTGCATACAAAGAAAGATTTGTTGTTTCTGGATACAGGACAGCAATTTAAAGCCAGGTATTTGGTGCTCATTTATGTCAGCATTTTGTAGTTTCTTATAAAGACCCACTGATTTGGAGCTGTATTGATTAAAAAAAATACAAGGTCAGCCCAACAGGCACAGAAATAGTGGTATTGAAACAGTAGTTAATAGTAAATTGTCAGTAGTGACTTCTAACAGCGGCAGGTTTTGAAAGAAAGGCTGTCAGCATTCTGTTTTCTAGTATTCTGAAATACGTATTTCCAACAATTTTGGCATATGTTATATTTACAGTTGTCCCTCCGCGGTTTTGATTATTCGCAGATCAAGGAAGTCTCCCCCCCCCGCCAAATGTGCAGCTCTCATTGGCCTGGTCTTCGTTCCCTGGGAGAGGAGGGGAGCCAGAGAGGGAAGGAGGGAGGAAGGGGGAGACAAGGTCCACTCAGGCTGCTGCTCTACTACCGAAGGGGTGACGATGCAAGTCGCTTGCCCACCTCTGGATTCCCCCCCATGCCACCGGCTCCACACACACACCCTCAGAAAAGCCCCGTTTTAAACCCATTCGGCTGGCCACTGCAGGGAGATAAGGAGGGAAAGAGGTCTCTGCAGCCGAAGGGGGGAAAAAAATCCAAACACCAAGGGAATGAGGGGGGATGCAAACACCAAGGGGGGATCCAAACACCAAGGGAATGGGTTAAAAAGGGGGCTTTCAGTGAGGATACAACTGGCTTGCCCACCCCTGGGTTCCTCCCCCCATGCCACTGACATCCTCCCTCAGAAAAGCCCCCTTCCAAATCCATTAGGGTGGGCAGGGAGAGAAGGAGGGAAAAAGGTGAAGCCTCTGGAGCCGAAGGAAAAAAAATCCAAACCCCAAGGGAAGGAGGGGGGGTGGCCAGAATGAGTTAAAAGGGGGGATTTCAGTGACATACAACTGGCTTGCCCACCCCTGGATTCCCCCCCATGCCACTGGCTCCACCCCTCTCAGAAAAGCCCCCTTTTTAACCCATTCTGACCACCCCCCTCATTCCCTTGGTGTTTGGGTTTTTTTTCCCCTTCAGCTGCAGAGACCTCTTTCCCTCCTTCTCTCCCTATGGTGGCCAGCTGAATGGGTTTAAAACAGGGCTTTTCTGAAGTGGGGGTGGAGCTGGTGGCGTGGGGGGGGGGAATCCAGGGGTGGGGAAGCCACTTGCATCGCAGCGTGAGTGGACCTCCTCTCCTCCTCCTTCCCTCCCTCCCTCTTCCCTTCCTGCCAGAATCTGTTTGAAAGGGGCTTTTGTGTTATTTGCGGGGTTTTTTTTCACATTCGCGGGTGGCTTGGGAACCTAACCCCCGTGAATGTGGAGGGACGACTGTACATGTTGTACAATAGTCCTAGAGTGTTGTAATGTAACTTGATCTATTAGAGAAAATGTAACATGACAGCTACCCTCATAGATTTGGAGCACTCTTTTCAAACTCATTTCATTTAAAATTTGGCATATAAAATTATAAAGAAGGTGTTGCCAATCCTTTAAAAATGAAGGCAAAATTAATTTTGGAAGGGGGAGATAGACATTTTAATTGCATGCCTAAGAAGAATATAAAATGTTTTCCCTTTTGCTCCTCCACACTGGAATGAAGATGAAAGAGAGCAACAGAGAGACTGAACATACATCACCGAAAGCCACATCTTTATTCAAACAAATCAAGGAAATGCAATGAGAAGCAAGCAGAACTACTAAATGGTTTGTGTAGGTGTGTGTATGTGTCTTCAAGTTTTCTGTTGACTTATGTTGACCCTATGAATTTCATAGGGTTTTCTTAGGCAAGGAATACTCAGAGGTGGTTTTGCCAGTTCCTTCCTCTGAAATGTAGCCTACATCACCTAGTATTCATTGGCAGTCTCCCATCCAAGTCACAACCAGAAGGAATCTGGAACTGTTTTTAAAGCTCAACACTGGCAAGCAGGTCATTGTTAATTTTGCCTACTTACAGGTATGTTTTTCCCAAACAAAGAAAACACAGAATAAGTGGCATTAAAATAATCACCACCACCACATGAATCAGGTAATTATTTGGACCGCCATGAAAGCAATGCTAAAATAATAAGTCAAATATTAAAAAACTGAGCTAACTAAACAGAATAAATGTGTATAATTAACCTAACAAGCAATGGGGGAAAAATGTCAGTCCCTACTCAGTCAATGCAAAAACGTCTATAAAGTCTCTTAACACACCTGCCAAATCCATTACACTGCTTTAAAATTAAAAAAAAAACACCTGTGGAGATATGTTAAAAGACAACAGGATTGCAGGAAATGCAAAGCATGTATTTTCCCAAGTTTAAGGTATAAAGAATCTCTGGATGCAAAACATGGAGTGTGAGGGGTATAGTGAGGTGGTCACATTAGTTTATGACAATAAATTATTGAAATATTAAATGATTATATAAAATCATAAATTATCAACTACATAATAGACTTTATGGTCAACTTTTTCCTGATCATTTTGGAGAAGGAGATTCAGCCCACTCACCCCCCCCCCCCAGTTTAGCCTTGGGGGGGCTTAAGCAACCTTCCCCTTGTCTATTTCAGGGTCCATTGTCAGAGCTTATTATCATCTACTCTTAGTGAAGATAAGCCAAAGTGGAGCTTCTGCCTGCTTACTTCATCCCCATTAGAAGGATGAAGCCTCAGGGCCTGAAGGGCTGCCTGCCTTTGGAGCTTGCTCAAGTCAGCCAGCAGGAAGAAGTCAGGGGCAGCAATTGTTCACCATCAAGGTGACCCAGGGTGTTCCCTTGGGATTCCCCAACCAGCCCACACTCACTGGCAGTGTAGCCAGACTGATACAAAACAAGAAAAGCCATACAAACAGAAGCTATGGACTCTTTCAAAGGTACTGCCATACAAAAAGGTATGATGCTCATTATGATTATGTACATTATGATGAGGTAAAAGAACATATCTCATGCATATAAAGCCACTATGTCTGTGTTATCCAACTAAGCTTTTAAAAAGGTCTTACTATAAAAAGAACTATTTCTTGAGGATTTTTGTTTGTTTTTGTTTTGTTTTGTTTTGTTTTGTTTTTGTTTTTTGGCCAAGGCTAGCTTGCGCCCATGCTGGTGAAATTGTGCCTTTAAAAACTGGCAGTTCTTCCATCCCCAGTCACCTGTACCACTGTGGCCTAAACCTCTTGGCTATTGACTTGAAATCAGTACAGTGTAGGCCAGCAGCTTGACTGGTGCCTTTTTCTTTTCTTTCCTCCTCTGTGCTTCTTTCTTCACTTCTTTGATACTCATGCATGATAAAGAGCTGCAGAGAAAGCCATAGGAAGCTGAGACAGTGGCTACAAATTCAGCCTCACCCACCAGATTTCAGTAGTGGGGTGGTAAACATGAGAAATTTTGTTGTGGTACAATGGCGATGAATTTTGGGAAGAGGGTAATGTAGCCCAAATGCCAGGAAGAAGCCTGTATCTGCTGTAAAATATATAGTTTGATCAACCTGATAATTTTTTTCATCACTCTTCCCATCAAAAATACCACATTCACACCAAACCACTTATAATTCTTATTGTTCCAACTATTCTCCCTCTTTTAATCTAAAAAATGTATCTCTTTAGCACTATAACTGCCTTTTCTTCTGAGCTGCATAACAAAGGGTACACTTCTTTCTGTAGAGGAATAGGGGGTAGTCCAGATGGTAAAATAAATCCTCATAGAATTCACGGAGAATCCCATGTGTCCAAATGGGACCCCACAGCATTCTGCAGCGTTCTGTCATTCTTAGGGGGGGGGGGCAAAATCCAGAAAAACCTTGACGGAAATGTGCATCCCTGCCCATTGGGACTACTGATCGCATCTAATTGCATTCCTGAAGAGGACAGCTGATTGGTCGGATATGCAGGGGGGAGGAGCTTGCTAACAAGGCAGCACCTGGAACTGCAATGGCGGATTGTCACTGTAGTGATTGTGTGCTAAGGTGATGAAGCAACCTCCCTGCTTTCCCCCCCCCTTTATTTAAGTGGAAGATTGCTCTTCCACACCTTGGATTTAGTGTTTTGTTTTTTTTTTAACCGGTTTGGTGGGGCAAATTAGAGAGCATAGAATCATGAGTAATTCACTTGGGCTCGACATCTTGATTCATTGGCATGCCTCCATGTGAACAGCAAACAGATAGCTTTGCACACCAGTGACCTTCAAAAAAATCATTGAGACAGATGAAAGCTGCTGCGAATTGGCCTGACACTGCACCAATCCATATTTTATCCAATTGTCTAGGCCAGCCCGTGACAAAACAGACTAATCTAAAACCCAGTACACAAGTTTCTTGTTTCTCCTTTTCAAGGTTGTTATGCAAGCTTTGTTTCTCTGCTTCATAAGGCAGTTAATTTAGTTTCCCCTCTTTCACATCACTGTATTTTGTGATGATTTTCCTTCAAAAACATAGAAGCACAGAGATACTGATTTAAAAGGGACAAGAACCATCTAAAGCACCCGTGAGTCTCATCATCCTGCTATACCTTGATCCATGCCAAAGGACTCAGGGAGCATATAGCCTTAGAAAAAATGTATAAGTTAGGCAAGCTGTTCATATGGATACTCTTAACCATTTGGATCTCTTTGACCCTATGGCATTGTTATGAACTTCAAGATGTCATAGGACATAGCAGACACATCAAAATGGTGTTATAATGACATCATGAGCTCACAAAAGGGCTTCCTTATCAGATTACATCATTCCCCAGCACTATGCAAGTGTTCTGCTGCTGTCACAAGGGAGTTCTTTTTTATTTTTGGGCAGAAGTCAAAAATTGATCTCATGTAGTGTTTGTGTTCCAGATTTTCATGTGTGCAAACCTGTTCTGCTGACATGATTCCAACATCAATGGGCGTTCCCACCATAAAACTTCCGGGTGCAAATGGGAAAACTGGGTACTGTACACTCTTTTTATGAACTTCCCCATCTTGCTTGCGAGTTTCTAAATTTATATCTGTGCTTTTCTGATTTTTTTTTTTTAATGTTGATGTTTGGGGGCTTTTTAGCATACTAGTGTCTTCTCACGAGACGTGCTGAAATCTCATTCATGGAAAAACGCAGATCTAAGTGGCATGAGCACTCATATTGCCAGACTCTTGGGGCGATTTTGTATCGTTATCATGACAGTGTATGAAAACATGTGTCATTGTGCCAGAACACAAACACTGTAAAATATAGTGCCATAATAACATTTTTAGGCACTTGCCTGATAATCTCCATAGGCACTGTTCTGTGGCCACTGCCTACTGCACAGTAGTTCATATTTCAGTTCTAAATCCTGGGATGACCATTTGCAAGCCATCTGGCTTCATTCCCCCAATTAGATCAGGTCCTAGTGCTGGATTTTTGTGATACTGGCATTGAACTTCTCTAAAATAAATTGACTTGTAATGTTGAAGACTCTCTTTTCCATTTTGGTATTCAAGAGCCGAAGTGAAAAGTTGTTGCCATTGATTTCCTGTTTACTCATAATTTTGTCAATAGTGAAAAGCAGAAAGGGATGCCACTATACCTATCCCATTTCCTTCCTTCCACATAGGGATGTGAAGGCTATTCACAAGATTTTTTTTTAATTTTTGTTTGTTTGTTTGTTTTTTGTTCTTGAGGAGGGTGTCTGTCTGTCTCAACACACTAAGACATTTCCAGTCTCGGTATGAGTTCCTCTTTTCCTCACCTGATCTCTGTTGAATCTGTGTCCTAGAAACAATAACTGTGTTTACTAGCACTGGCCATCTTCATTAATTTTGCAATAACCAAAATATGCAGCCAAGTAGTGATACATTTCAGTTAGAAATATATGTCATGGTAGTGCACTGGTGCCACTGAGCATATTAAGAGGTCCAGGCAGCAAAAGTTGTTGTAGCAGAATTGCAATCATCAGGCAAAGAAATTAGCACACCGACACAGTCATGTGTCTAAACCAGTGATGGCGAACCTATGACACACATGTCAGCACTGACATGCATAGCCATTTATGCTGACATGCAGCTGTAGGCCTCCTCCCCCCCGCCCCCGCCCACAAACTCACCACCCTCCCTAAAGTGGTGATCTGGGCTTCAAAGCCTCACTTTAGGGAGGGGGGAAGAAAGTGGCAGGTGGGGCTACGAAGCCCCGATCGCCACTTTAGGGAGGGTGGGAGGGTGGATGAAAGTGGTGGGTGGGGCTACGAAGCCCAGATCGTAGCCTCCACCCCACCTAGCCAACCACCCCAGAGGCCAGCCGTGCTTCCCTGGAGCCACCTTGGAAAGGCCAGGTAAGGTGGCCGGCGGGCGGGACTCTACTGGGGAAGGTGGTGGGCAAGTGGAAGGGTGGCCTCCTGGCCTCCCTGAGGTGGCTCTGAAGCCTTCGAGCCGCCTTGGAAAGGCCGGGGAACATGGCGGGGGAGCGGGAGGGTTGCTGCCTGGCCTCTCCTCAGCCTTCCTGAGGTGGCTCTGAAGCCCGGGAGCTGTCTCGGAAATGGCGGGGAAGATGGCGGGCGAGCAGGAGGGTGGCCATCCAGCCTCTCCCCAGCCTTCCTGAGGTGGCTCCAAAGCCTCAGAGCCACCTCGGGGAGGCCGGGGAAGGTGGCGGATGAGCGGGAGGGTGGTCACCCGGCCTCTCCCCGGCCTTCCCGAGGTGGCTGCAAAGCCTCGGAGCCACCTCGGGGAGGCCGGGGAAGATGACGGGCGAGCAGGAGGCTGGCCACCCGGTCTCTCCCCGGCCTTCCTGAGGGGGCTCCGAGGCTTCAAAGCCTCGGAGCCACCTTGGAAAGGCCGGGCAAAATGCGGGTGAGTAGGAGGTGGCTGCCCGGCCTATGCCTGGCCTTCCCAAGGAGGCTCCGAAGCCTCGGAGCCGCCTCAGAGAGGCCAGGGAAGGCAGCAGGTGAGCAGGAGGGTGGCTGCCTGGCCTCTCCCCAGCCTTCCCAGGGTGGCTCCAAAGCCTCAGAGCTGCCTCGGAGAGGCTGGGGAAGATGGCAAGCAAGTGGGAGGGAGGCCGCTCGGTCTCTCCCCGGCCTTCCCAAGGGGGCTCTGCTGCTTTGAAACCATGGAGCTGCCTCGGGGAGACCAGGAAAGGTGGTGGGTGAGCAGGAGGGTGATTGCCCGGCCTCTCCCCGGCCTTCCTCGGTGAGGCTGGGGAAGATGGTGGGCAAGTGGGAGGTTGGCCACCCGGCCTTTCCCTGGCCTTCCTGACAGTGATCTGTGGCTTTTAAGCCATGGAGCCACCTTGGGGAAGCCTGGGAAGACAGCAGGCGAGTGGGAGGGTGGCCACCCGGCCTCTGCCCAGCCTTCCTGAGGTGGCTCCGAAGCCTCGGAGCTGCCTTGGAAAGGCTGGGGAAGATGGCAGGTGAGTGGGAGGGTGGCTGCCCGGCCTCTCCCCGGCCTTCCTGAGGGGGCTCCATGGCTTTGAAGCCACGGAGCTGCCATGGGGAGGCTGGGGGAGGTGGTGGGTGAGCAGAGGGTGGTCACCCAGCCTTCCAGAGGGGGCTCCATGGCTTCGAAGCCACGGAGCTGCCTTGGGAAGGCCGGGGAAGGTGGTGGATGGGAGGGAGGGAGGGACTCTGTGTAGCCTCTCCCTGGCCTTACCGAGGGGGCTCCAAGGCTTCAAAGCCTCGGAGCCACCTTGGAAAGGCTGGGGAAGGCGGCGGGCAGGTGAGCCTCTTGTTTGAGCCCAGGGCACCACGCGCAGCTTCTCCAAGGGAGCCCTCCTAAATAGCTCTGCACAGGGGGGCTGCCAAAAGAGGGAGGGAGGAGAATGCGCGTGTGTGTGCATGTGCATGGCATTGTGGGGAGGGGGAGTAAGTGCTGTGAAGGGAAGTAGCCAAGGGTCTGGGAGCCGAGGAGCTGCCCGCATAATCGCTGCTAGGCTAGCCAGCAACACATGCCTTCTTGTCTCCAACTCTGCCTTGCTCCCACACTCGCTACCATGCCCCCCAGCCTTCCTCTACCGCCAGCAGATAAGTCCATCTCTTTTATATCTTTCCCTGCTTCACTTGTGGGTGAGGTATCCCCCCAAAAATAAACCCATGGGTCAGAGGGAGGCCTGGGGAGGTGGAGGGAAAAGTAGCGACAGGGCCTCCGGAGGCTCTGTCGCTACTTTCAGTAGGCTGGGGTGGGGGGGAAGTAGCGACGAGGCCTCTGGAGGCCCTGTTGCCACTTTCAGGAGGCCTGGAGGGCTGTTATTATTCGCTGATTTTTCACATTTGCGGGGGTCTTCGGAACCTAACCCCCACAAATGTGAAGGGACAACTGTACATTTTGATTACTCAGTTGTCACATGAGTTGTGATAATATTGTTGATCAAACAATAAATATTGTGAAATAATGATTTTTTTCCCTCAAAGTGACACACCACCCGAGTTATGCTCAGTTTTTTGGCGACGTTTGACACACCAAACTCAAAAGGTTGCCCATCGCTGGTCTAAACTATTCCTCTTTACTAAAGCATATTGTAGTAATATTTACAATGAATTTGAAACTCCTAGCATACAGACTACATATCACAGCACAAAACAGAGCACAGTCCTCCACTGTACATCCCAGACTGAATGCACACAGTCTGATAGCTATATCCAAATCAAGACAATTGCAGAGACAGTGAATGGGGTGATCTAATTATACAGTACAGATACAGTACAGTTATGAGTTATACAGTTAGTGGTTCTCACACACGTTTTCCCATACAGATAAGACTTCATCCTTCACATGTCCTTCCATAGCCTGTCTCTCAGACATAATTTAGATATGCTTGCCAGCTGCATTTAGCCTACTCAGTGTTGGCCCTTGCATGCTGTAGCATATTATACTAGCTCTTTACAGTATATATTTCCAGTGATTGTATATCCCACCACCCTGACAATATACTGGGTTAATTTAAACTAACCTGGGAAATAGGTTTGAATAAGTCCAATGGCTGAGTTCCCAGGAAATACTTTTGAGATTAAGAAAACATCATGTGGGTTTCCAACATAAAATCAATATGTGCATGGACAAAACATGGGACTTCCAGAAACTTCTTATTCATCCGGAGGGGCTTCCAGAAACACATGAAAAAGGCAGTTAATATCTCACAGGTGGGGAGAACAAATATATGGTTTCTCATTCTCACTAGTGAGAACAAAACAAGCAAGGTTTAAATTTTAGTACATTATATCCCATTATCCCTAGATGGTAGAATATTTTAATATCTCCCATCATCCCTAGATGGTAGAATATTTTAATATCTCCCATCATCCCTAGATGGTAGAATATTTTAATATCTTTTTATTGAACAATTTATCACAAAAAATTCATAACACAGAACCAACAAAACGACAGACAATAAAAACCATAAACATAATATAATATAAAACATCTGCAAACCAAACAATCCTTCTTCCCTCTTAAAAAGACTTCCCATACACTCCCCAGTTACTTCCTTACTACATTATTCTTCATTTCTATCTCTATATTCTACTAATCTTTTTAATTAATCTAATTAGTTATAATGATATTAATAACATTCCTATGTATATCCTAGACAAAGAAAACAAATACATAAAACAAAACAAAACCTTTCAAAGGTATTATTATATAATATAATATATAACATAATAACATTAGTAAAAATGGTCATAGCAATAAAAACTATCACAATAATAATAATAGTAATACCAATCTTTATCTTAATTTTTAAACCAATAACACAGATATCCCCTCTTAAACATTTAACATATACTGTGGCTTCCATGTTTTCATGAAAGTTTCTAATGAATTTCCTCTTATAAAGTTTATTAATTTATCTAATTCTGCCATTTCCATCACCTTATCCATCCATCCCATGCATGTTGGAATTTGGTTGGATCTCCATTGTCTTGCAAAGACCAATCTTGCTGCTGTTAGAAAATAATTAATAAATTCCTATGTTCCAATTCTTTCTTGTTCTCCAAATCTATCATATTTAATAAATATAAATATAATTCTGGATGCAAAGCTAATTTAAATCCTATATTTTCCCTATTTTTCTATTTATCTTAGAACAATATCTTTGAACTCTTTTGCATTTCCACCATAGATGAAAGAATGAACCTATTTGCATTTCACATTTCCAACATGAATTTTATTTATTTTTTTTGCATCTATTTTTTATTGTTACACATAATCCATATTACAAATCACGATTACAAATCATATTTTAGTTTTGTAGCGTAACCTTCTACACATATTACACACAATTAACATACTTCTACATGTATTACACATGTTCAAATTTTGACATCTTCAATACCTCTATACTTTCCAGCTCGTATTTGTAACATTATTTTTCTTGTTGATCAAATTTTGGATTTGAAGAAAAAGGAGGGGAAAAAAAAAAAACCTTCCCCTCCCCTCCGCACTTCCTTCCTCTAACCTTTATTGCTTGGGTTTCTTTTACTTATTCTACCCCAGTTTCTTTCTGCCTATTTACTTATCTTTACTGTTGCTTCTAAGCTATATCCTTTTCTATAAGAAACTAAATTTCTTTAGTCTGATTCTCAGACCTTACTCCTTTTCTATTTTACTATAGGCTTAATTCTAACCTTCCTCTTTTATTTTTTCATTTGTTTATTTATTGGGATTATTTGTTTTCCAAGAAACGTACAATGGGTTCCCACTCCTTTTCAATCCTTTCCACATTTTTCTCTTTTAATAGTGTTGACAGTCTGTCTGCATCCATCATTTCCCATAGTTTCGTCTTCCACTCCTCTATTGTGGGAATTGATTTTTCTTTCCATTTTTGTGCAAATAAAATTCTTGCCAGTGATATCATGTAAAGTATGATCCTCCAGTGATGTTTTATGTTGCTTCCATTCACCTCTCCTAACATATTTAACAGATAGATCTCTGGCTTCATAGGATAACAGATGTCTAGAATCTCTTTAATCTTTACATGTATTTGTTTCCAGTACTTTTTTGCCTTGGAACACCTCCACCACATGTGAATTAGTGTCCCCATAGCCTCACCACATTTCCAACATTTTTTCTCCCCTGTTTTATACATCTTATCCAATTTAACAGGTGTGAGATGCCATCTATAGAACATTTTGGTGAAATTTTCTTTTAGGTTTTGTGCTAGTGTAAATTTTTGGGTATCTATCCAAGCCCTTTCCCAATTGTTAAGCTCAATACTATAACCCAGATCCTGCATCCATTTGATCATTGGTTCTTTCACATGTTCCGTCTCTAGTTCTCTTTCTAATAGTAGTTTGTAAAAGTTAGCTACTTGATGTTTTGTTTTTTCAAAAAAAATCTTATCAAAATCATTTTTGTCCAATTGGAACTGTTCTAATTTTAGATCCATCTTAAATTTCTCATATATTTGTTTATGAAGGAACCAATTTATTCTGAAACCTTCTTTTTCCAATTGCTCTTTGGTTTTGATCTTTTTTATTTCTTGAGCTTCTTGAATTATCAGGTCTTTATATCTCATCCACTTTTGTTCTTCAGATTCCCATTTCCCAAAAAAGGCCTCATGGGTCGAAACCCACCAAGGTATTTTATTATAGAATGCCTTTTTATATGTCTGCCATATCTTTAGAAGCGCTCTCCTTACATAATGATTGTCAAATCCCCTGTTTTCTTTTTTCTTACCATACCAGAGGTAAGCGTGCCATCCAAACACCAAATTGTCCCCCTCCAGTGCTAACAGTTTCCTGTTTTCTAATGTTACCCAGTCTTTTATCCATGACAACGCACACGCATGATAGTATAATTTCAAGTCTGGAAGGCCGCATCCCCCTCTGGTCTTGTAGTCTGTTAATAATTTTTGTTTTATTCTTGGTCTCTTCCCTTCCCAAATATACTTAGATATTTCAGTATTCCAGTTTTTAAAGCATCTCAGATTTGTTATAATGGGAATGTTTTGGAATAAAAATATGAATTTTGGAAGTATTGACATTTTGATCGAAGCTATCCTACCTAAGAAGGATAAGCGAACTTTTGACCATTTTTCTAGATCCCTTTTTACATCCTTCCACATTTTATTGTAATTATTTTCGAACAAGTCTGCATTTCGTTTGGAAATCCATATTCCCAGATATTTTATTTTTGTCACTATCTTGTACCCTGATTTGACCTCTATTTGGTTTTCCTCTTTTTTTGTAATGTTCTTGGTCAAAACGGCAGTTTTTTCCTTATTAACCTTGAATCCTGATACAGATCCAAATTCCTCCAATATTTTATTGATTTCGTCCAATTGTTCTAAGGGGTCATCCAAAAATATTATTATATCGTCTGCGAAGGCCTTCATTTTAAAGTCCATTCCTCTAATTCTTGTACCTTTAATTTTCTTATTTTCTCTTATGTTGTTATTGAGTACCTCGATTACTATGAGAAATAACAGCGGCGACAAGGGACATCCTTGTCTCGTTCCCTTCCTTACTATAATTTTCTCCGATTTCTCACCATTAACCAGAACTTGGGCATTTTGATTTTCGTATATCGAACCGATCCATTTTTTAAATTTATCACCAATGTTCATTTTTTCTAAGACTGCTTTGAGAAATGGCCATTTGACATTGTCAAATGCCTTCTCTGCGTCTAGAGAGATCATCGCTAATTTCTTTTCGTTGTGGGTCTCATAATACTCGATAATATCTAGTACTGTCCTCATATTATTTTTCATCAATCTATTAGGCAGAAACCCATTTTGGTCTTCGTGAATGATCTCTTTTAAGATGTTTTTTAGTCTCTGCGCCAGAATTGCAGTAAAAATCTTATAGTCCAAGTTCAATAACGAAATTGGTCTATAATTCCTTGGGTCTCTAATATCTCCTTTTTTATTAAATCTACCCAACATGAATTTTAATAAGTTTTTGTACATTTTGGCTAATTTATCTGGAGCTAGGTACCAGTTGTACATAATTTTAAAGAATTTTTCCTTCAAATTATAAGAACAGGTAAATTTTAGGCCCTTATTCCACACATCTTCCCATTACTTCATATAGATATTATGACCTACATTAATTGCCCATGTGATCATACATTCTTTAATGTGTTCTTCTTCAGTCTTAAAATTTTAATAATAATTTGTGTATTTTACTAATTAAATGATTGTCATCTGAACATAAGAGTTTCTCAGATTCTGATAGTTTTCTGTTGTATTGCCAAATCTTTAAATGTTCTTTTACTCTTTCTCTTAATTGATAATAGCTCAACCAATGAATATTAAGCCCATCTTTCTCTAGCTCTTGTCTTTCTTTAATCACCCATTTCACTGGTAGAATATTTAATTCTTCAGAATCACTCTTATTATGACTAAATCAGTCCAAAGTCTTCACACCATATACTCTAGCTGCTGGATTCTTCTTCCAGTTGTAAGAAAAGTTTGAACAAGGTACATGTATTCAATAAATGACCAAAAGTTAAACTGACTTTTTAGACAACAAGAGCAACTGAAAGTAACCAAAGAAGCCTTGTTGCAAATATGACAGGCATGTGAAGAAAAATTGTTCATTATCCACTGAGGAAATCAAAAGAAAATGATGACAACATTAAATGAAAACCCAATTGTTTTCGCAAGTGCACTACAGAAGAAGCAACATACTGACATGAGGGGACTGCAGAGCAATCACAAACAAAACAAATTTTATAAAATTGTGTTATTTTATTTTTCAACAAATCACTAAAGAGAGAATTGAAATGTATTTTCTTCTGCTCTCTCATTTATTCTTCAGAACTTTGTTGTTGCATCTAAGTACAGCTTAATTTCTTACTGGGCTCACCAGAGGCAACAGGTAAACCACAAAGGTTATCTATCTATCTAAAAAAATCTGAATCTCAACAGTATTGTCTAAACTGTCACTGAGGAGATTTGTAGATAGGCATGATGGGAGACTGCCAACAAATAGCCTGTGCTTTAGGCTATATATTTCAGAGGAAAGAACTGACAAAACCACCTTATGTGGTCGCCATAAGTCAACAGGTGACTGGAAGACACATACACATTGTTAAACAATTTTTATTGTTCAGATGGATTTTGGAGATATTTGATTCCCACCCACCCAATCCAATTAGCCAGTACTGTATAGAGATTATGCAAAAAGCCACTAGAAAAAGTTCTGCTCTGTACCTTGTTTTCTGTGCTGGGTGTGGTGATGGTAATCTTGGTGCTGAAGAACTTTCTGCAGTTCCATTGTCATAGAGAGATCATTATCTGGTCAGGTTTAGACCCACTGAGACTTGCAACCTCTGGAGGGGTGGGGAATTGATTAGGATGGCCTGTCCCAGGAGGCTGGGGGATCCAGATGGCTTCCTGGTGGCCCTTGGGGAATTTTCAGCAGGTGATTCTGTTGAAGCTCTGGCTAGCCCCTGGAATGGAGAAATGGCCAGGGTGGTGGACACAATAACCTCTGAGCCTCCCCTCTTACAGAGTAGAGCCAAACCAACCCCTTGGTTTTCTAGGGAGCTGTTTATCATGGCTTGTCCCCAGCATCCAAGTTCAGAAGACCCAAGTTCAGACGGGAATGAAGCAGAAGAACAGGGTGTCATAACTAGTTTCCAGGACCTAAGTTTGGATGATGGCACAGAAAGACTGTTACACAAATTCCTGGGGGTCCATAGGGACCCACTCATGACACCGAAACTACAATATTTAATTGGGGAATTTTAATTAGCTCAAACGTATGGCTGTGAGAAGTTAGGTAATTTATGAGATCTTTGCACCTATTTTCACCAGTACTCACTTGATGAGACTTCAGCACAAAATGAAATTAAAATGTTTTTTATTGGAAAATAATCACAGAAGTATTCACACATGCACTCATGCTTATAAGACAAGCACACAAGGCTAACAAGAGTCAAGGCAGAAATATTGGGATAGAGGAATAGATTTGGGAAGAATGGGCTATATTTACCAGTCCTGAAGAGCAGAGGATCATGCAGCAAAGGAAGGCTCAGACTTGAAACTAAGGGTGGTACAGCTGTCCAGCAGAGTGATGGTGTCCAACTATAGCACACATGGCTATTATTTGAGGGTAATATTTATAACTAATATCATACCCTTAAGGGATGTTTTGAGTGTAAAACAATGCTTAGATGGGTTTCTCACTGTTAAAGGAAACACCAGCTTCACTTGATTGCCAGTAATGGTTGATGGGTTTATGGCAGCCTTCATATTGTGGAGAGGAAAATGTGTGAGAGAAGATATTTTGTGTTTAATGGGGATTCAGGTCATTGCTTTTTTCAGAGTATGACTCACTGCCAGGTGCATCTAGGGCAGATTAGCACATTCCTCCTTAATGGAGTTTCACATTAATCTAGTCCTGGGTATGTTTGTTGAGGAATTTCCAAGACAACTTCGTTGTACCTTTGGGTGACCTTCACTTGAACCTAATTTTGGTTTTCACTGGTCTATCTTATCAATATTGCCAAATTATGAATTTTTAGTGGGAGGGGGGTGTAAGTCTGTGTAACAGGACAGGGAGACATACCAGTGCTTGAGACAGGCAGGGACACTCCCCAGAAGCCACAGCACACAGACAAAGATTCAACAGTACCTCCCACAGCTGAATGCAGATGTCCAGAAAACCTTGATACCAGCCAGCAAAGTATATATAAACAGCAAATATCTCAGAAGGTGGCCAGCTTTTAATGAGCACACCAGAATGCAAACACAGTCCAGAAAATCAAAGGCTTCTGATAGGCAGCATGGGTCTAAACCAGTCCATGAGTCAGTAGGAAACAGAGTAATCAGGAACAGTCCAATGTCAAGGCACAAGTTCAAAGCAGCAGAGTAATCAGGAACAGTCTGGGGTCAAGGCACAAGTCAAACCAGCAAGGATCAAGGCAATAATGTCAGCAGGAAGCTTTCTCCAGGGAGATTAGTTGATCTCTGACAAAGCATCCATCGCCTCTCACAGCATATAAGGCTTTGTCAGGTGTTTCTCAATGAGCAAGTTTTTCTCATAAAGTCTCAGAGATCTCTTTTGAGTTTCCTTTTGAGCTCACTGCTGGGTATACGATGGTGGAGGTAAGTCCATCTCTTCTTTGTCCTTATCTGAATTGGCAGAGCTCTCTGCCACGAATGGTGCCAACCCACTAGGGCCAGGCTTTCCTCTGCTTGAGCCTTGAAGTTGGCAAGGTTCCTTGCTGGCACAGGTGTAGATAAACCTTTGCCAGTGTCCATAGGACCATTCCCTGCCATGTCCTCCTTCTCCTCTGATTTCCTACCCTCCTCCAACTCACGGGGCATGGTAGCAGATGAGAAAGGGAGGGCTTATGATGCTCAGAGCACTTAAACAGGAAATGCTCATTAATCAGGCAACAGCTGTGGGAGGCTGCCAGACCATAAATATTCTGGCACCTCCCTCAGGAAGCTGTTGCTGACAACCAACCATTCTGGAGAAAGCAACACTTTCATCTCTTGACTCCTGGATCATGTTCCTGAAGCCCTGAAGACCCATGCTCCCTGCTTTGTTGACTGACCATGCTACTTCACATACACACCTTGGATTGCTGACTTGGATTTCTCGCTGTATCCTACTGTCCTGGACTGCCTGGAATCTGATAATGGCATATACATGACTGGGGCTGCTACTGACTTTGCCCTTGGCTGGACTCCAAGACAGGATGCTGGTGGTGATACAATGAGTGAGACCAAGGCTAGAGTGACATTGGCAGAAGACTTGGAGTGAGTCTGAATGAATACAGCTAGCACTTTTTTGAAGCCCTACTCTATGGTAGTACAGACAGAAAAGAAATTGTTCTTTTCTGCAACCATAGTCTCTGCAGGGAGCCATCCTGTGGAGCTGTTTCAAGTAATCAGAGCAGAGGTTTGTTACACAGTGTGTAAGATGTAGACCACTTGACAACCTACTGTGAAGAATTTGCACAGCACTTTGCAGATAAAATCACTCAGATCTGCTCTGATTTAAATGCTATCATTTATACAGTTTAAGTGGGTGTATTCTTGGCTCCTGTTTGTCCTGTGTTACTGGATACTTTTCAGTTTGTGCAGTCTGAGGATGTGGATGGGAATGTTGGAGAACTGAGAGCCACTATATGTATGCTCGATCTTGCCCTGCCGGGGTCTTTAAAAAGGCCAAAGTGGGACTGGATGAATGGGTGAAGGGAATAGTCAATGCCTCCTTACAACAAAGCAATGTTCAAACTTGCCTAAAAGAGACAGTTATTAGGCCTTTGTTGAAAAATCCTTCCTTGAATCCTTCTCTAATGGATAATTATTGACCAATGTCTAACATACCATTCTTGGGCAAGTTGCCATCTCAGCAGCTTTTGATACTATCAACCATGGTATCCTTCTGGGCCATCTTGCTAGGATGGGACTTGGAGGCACTGCTTTACAGTGGCTCTGTTCCTTCCTGGAGGGGTGAACCCAGAAAGTGGTGTGGACTCCTGTTCAACTCCTCAGCCATTGGCCTGTGGAGTCCCTCAGGGTTCTGTTTTGTTCCCCATGCTATTTAACATATACATAAAACCACAGAGAATGATTATCTGGAGTTTAGGAGGATAAGGTCTCTACCATAAGACCTCCAAGCATTGTTGACAAACTTATAGGGGATTTTCTAATTCATACTCTGGCTCCTGCAATACATTCCTGAGACCAAGGGATTATAGCTTTAAGTGATAAATTAATTAACAAAAATATTTAATCAGTGATACTGTAAGTTAGGGATACAGCAAGTATTCTAAAGACTGTTTTGATACTGTAATTATACTGTAATTAGTGATACCCACTATCTAGGCAATTTGCAATTATGTAACACAGACCATAATTCAGATCCACTGAAGTTATAACACATTTTATATTTCAAACCAGAGCTTATCCTCAGTTAAGCACTCTTTTCAGCACCAGCTTCATCTGTGTAGTATCATGACAAAGCAACTAAACTCTGCAATGTTTGTACATGCGTAATTGTTGATTGCTAGCACCCTTTGAATAATCAAGGAAATGAAAAGCTCCGCTGCTGATATAAGATGAGAATAATTTTACCTTAATTATTTATTTAAACCTTTGCTATTGAAATCAATCCACTTAAACATTCAGATCCATAACTGCAGAATAACTAATCATCTAGGAAACAGTGGATGTGTTCAACTCTTGCCCAGCATGCCCATATGACCTCATCTATCATATCATCAGCTAAGAGGCAAAGTTTTTTTTAGAGAATTCAGAGGTAATAAGCACATCATTGAGTTGGAAGCTTAAGACTTTATTAAGTGGCAAGTAAAGGTGATACAAAGAAATAGAACAAAATCTTCTAAACAGGATGATGTTATTTCCCCATTCAGTTGTTAGGAACTCCAAGTAAATGACAATAGAGAAGCCTCAAGCAGATGGTCAACACACAGCAGCTCTGTAGTCCATGTCTGCCCAACGTGGACAAAATTTTGGAGATTTATATAACTAAGAGCTTTAGCTGCTACATGCACACTCTTACTAACAGTCTAATGTATTACATTTGTACTGATGGACATGTTCTTTGGTCTTATCAATGTTTATAATTTCTTCTACCACCCAGAGTAGCAAGTTGCCAAAACAGACATATGTGAGTTCCTTCTGATGACTAAGGTTGTTCCGTCCTGATTTTGAGATAAACTCTAATCTTGACACTGTTAGGGAAAATAAATGTTGTGATTAGAAATCTATGCCCCCCCCCTTTGGGTAATTTTAGTCACCAGGCCAACAAGAGCCAACTGGTCTAGTTGAGAGTCGTAAATCTATCTATTGATATCTTGGTTTTTGTTTTGTTTCCAAGGCCAGAAAAGCAGAAACAAAACTTTTGTTTCTCCTCAAGAGGTTGGGTGCCTTGGGAAAGAAAAATATATAAGTAGGGAGGGACTTTGGTACCAGTTGCTGAAGAACTCCATTTTCCCTCTGTTTAGTTCTCAAGAAGCTTTGGGGCATACAGAAGCAGGGATGAATGCTTTCTGTATTTTGTTTTGACTTTGTTATTCTTTACTTTTCTTTATAATAAAAGCTATGAAAAGAATCTTAAGTTTTATTAGAATTCTTTACGAAAGGTATACAAGTTTTGCTCAAAGCCCATGTTTTCGCTGCAAATATTGACACAAACCTCACTGCTTGGCTAAGCAGAGAGGGAACGGACTTTGCATTTTCCTAACAGACACTTCATTGGGGTGGGGTGTTAACCTTTAGGCTTTTAAGGACACTCAGCATAAAAACTATAGCATGAAATTCAGATGTAAAAATCCTGTCTCCTTGATATATAGTAGTCTTCTATTGAATTTATTCTACTTTAACACATCTATCATGCTCATCACTGGGTCTTCTTTTCTACATGCAGTGACAAGGTGATTATTGCCTGAAATGTTAATAGACTCCATGTCAGTCACAAAATTTGTAGACAAAGCATATGCAATGGTGGCCAATCTGAGAAGGATTTATAATGATGCATATTGGTGAAAATGTGTATTTGTGTATATCTATAGTTAGCTTTCTCTAAGCACAGCATGTTCCTAAACTACACTTGAGTAATGTTCATGCAGTGACTAATAAATCATGATTTGAGAGCCTGGAAAACTAAGAGCTTTATTTACCTTTATTTACTAATAGTCTTGTAAATAACTATCCAGCTATTTTGAACTGCAGTGGAATCAGTTCATACAATATTAACAAAAATAGGAAAATTTTCTGCCAACAATGAATGGTAGACTTTGAAAATGGTCACATATTTTTAAAATATCTCAAATAGGCATCCTTTAATAGATGGTAATACACACATTTATTTATATTCATTTAATTGTTTAGCATGCATGTGATTAACCAATTAAAATAGTTAAATAGTTTTGACAGCCTTAGTTATCTGGTACTAAACAAAAAGTAAACAATCCATTTGTCATTCTATGACAGGGCTAGCAATATTTAATGATTACATGTTTGTGTATTGTGTATTGTGCTTTCCCCCCAATAAATGACCATATGCAGAGTATATTATCTTATGTTGGATAGACATGGCAAAGATTCTTCTGAGTACCCTGAAGGCAATAAAGGAAATGTTTTCAGTTTCCTCTCATCTTCAACCTTCCATATTACCTAAAATTCCTGTTCTACAGGATCACCTAAATCTCTGGGAAATGGAGAAGTGTGAAAGAATTGGCAAATTCCCTTGCTTCGAATGAGTGGAAGTATATCTGAATCTAAGCCATATTTAATTGATAGGAAGCTGTATGCATAATTGTCTTCATTGTCTTGGTTATCACAATCTGCCTATTGGCAGATGGCACTTGACTGGACTGAGGCATCTGTCATTGCAAAATCATCACGTCTCATTGCTGCAGTGTGTCACATTGAGAGTTATTTTCTTCAAGAATTCCCAGTCTAGTCAGAGTCCCAGATTGTCAAACTATCTGGCATGGTTCAAACATGCTTTCATGCCGGGTTCTTTACCTAATCCCAAATTGTGTGAGAACTAGCTGTATTTACTCAGTGCTGCATGCATTTATTCAGCAGTGTATTCTGCAGCTGTGTAGACAATTTCCTGCCATAATTATGATTAGTTGTTGATTAGGCAGATGACACACTGTTTACAGAGGTCTTCTTTGGCCTTGGCAGGCATCAAAACTTTCTACTTTTGCTTTTCCCCAAACAACACACAACAGGAGAGAGAGAGAGAGAGAAAGAAACAGGCAGAGGGCTTTGGACAACAACACCCAGAATCTCCCAGCCAGTATGGCAAGTTAGCTGCGAGGGCCCCTCCTGAGAATCTTAGGGCCTGGGCAGAATTGTATGTGGAGATATTGAGGCTTATTGCACTAGGAAGTAAAATGGACATGCAGCAGATCATTTCACACTCCATTCGACCTTACCGCTTAACACCATAGTTCTTCCACAGTTCTGGTCCCGTGGGAGATGGTTGTAAAAGCAAGTCTTTTTCCTAACTGATTTTTCCAGTTAGAAAAATAATCGCTTTTACAACCGTCTCCCACAGGACCAGAACTAAAGAATTATGTCATCATGTGGTAAGGCAGATCAGAAGGTGAAATAACTCAGCTGCACTTCTGTTTTACTTCCTTGTGTGACAAGCCTCATGGTCTGTCAAATAGCTGGGACCTGTGTCTTTGACTATACAAACTATCTTATGTTGGAACACAGAGCAATGGATGCAAGCTCCAGGAACAGAGATTCCACCTCAACATTAGGAGGAACTTTTTGACAGTAAGAGCTATTCGGCAGTGGAACGCACTCCCTCGGAGCGTGATGGGGTCTCCTTCCTTGGAGGTCTTTAAACAGAGGCTGGATGGCCATCTGTCGGGGATGCTTTGATCGTGATTTCCTGCATGGCAGGGGGTCGGACTGGATGGCCCTCGTGGTCTCTTCCAACTCTACAATTCTATGATTCTATGATTCTATGAAACTATACAAATATGATTCAGCAGCATTTTCCCTTGCTTTATCTATTGCATTTGTTCTCTGTCATGAGGCTTTAATCTAACTTTTCTTAGGGCTCAGTTACACGGCAGTTTTTATTGCAATAGTTTGCGCTTTAGTGCATTTTTGCACCAGAGGTACATAGTTTACATGATATACTGCAAAATTGGTTGATCTGTTTAGTTTTCTGCTTTCTAGTTCACACAGACAGAGGTGGGGTGTGTGGACTCCCAAACACATCTGGAGGAAGATGCCAGGGAGATAAGAGGGAAGAAGGAATGGAGGGAGGGAGAGAGAAAGTGCTGGCAACTTTCCTTCCTCTGATTACCAGAGGAATGCCTGCTAGTTTTCATCCCTTAGCAGGGAGTGCTCCCTCTTCTTCCCAAAGCAAGAAGGGTGGGAGGAAGGAGGCAGCCTTTCAGCCACCGAGGAGCCATCCCCCCATCAAGCCCCCCTTCCCCTCACCCTCCCTCTCTCACACACAAACACACGATCACAGGAGTGTGAGGGAGCGAACATCCAGAAAAGCAGATCACTACTCAACCTCTCTCTCTCTCTCTCTCACACACACACACACGGGAACAAGCTAACTGGGGATTCTTCAGCCACAGCAGCCAAGCAAGCCAGGAGGCAGACAGCTGGGCGATTGGGATGGGGATAGCCCTGGCTGGATCTTTTCCGTGGCTGGAAACAACAGTGGCTGGATCTTTTCAAGGCTCCTCCAACCCCTCCCTGCTCAGTCCAACCCCCTCCCTGGTCAGTCCAACCAATCACAGCTCAGCTCTGCTGTTGTTTAGCAGCTCTGCTGTAATTCACACAGACTTTTCCAAAATGGTAGTTCACACAATCGATAGTGCGCTAAGTCACGCTACTTTTCAACAAAGTTGGGAAAAGTAGCGAAAGCTCTTATTATGCTACTTTTGAGTTTTTGAGCTCCCCCCTCCCTTCTGAATGAGGTGATATTGTGGTGTGATGTGTGTGAACTATTAGGAATCTTAGTGAATTCTTCACGGACTTATTTTGCTGTGTAAATGGGGCCTTCGTTCTATATTTTATTTTCTTCTATTAATATAAATGGCTACTCTGGGGGTGCCTGCCCTCCCTCCCTCCTCCCAAGGAAAGTGATATAGAGATACTTCCTTTGGCACAGTTGACAAGCAATTCCTGTAATGATTAGACATCTGCAGCCTTTGGGGAGATTTCTGCTTTTATGAAAGCCACTCCAATCAGAATGATTTAGTTCTTGTTTATGAAGCAGGCTATAGCATTATTGCTTTTCTGTAAAGATGTTCTGGTTCTTATAGTTTTAAGGAGGAGGCACTATACCTTATGAAAAAAATAATTTTCAGTCAATTTGGAGAAAAAGACTGTGAGTGCAATAAGTGTGTAGCTGGAATGCAGCTACAATGCATATGAGTGGCAAGGAGAAGGTAGATCAGGAATGAGAACTCCAGCAGGCAGGCTGGATTCTAGTGATGAGGGTGGTGGCATTTGGCCTGCAAGAGTTTTCTACTGATATATTCAGTCAGTGATTGGTGATAAGAGTTGAGAAACTATTTATAGCTGGGGGGTGTTGCACTGAATTGAGCTCAGAAAGGCATAAAGGAACTTCCTTTATGTGTCTACATGTATAGAATTGAGCTGTGGCTTCTTTGCTTAGTGAGAAAATGAACAAATTGGTACGAATATCAGCCCCAAACATGGCTTTTTGCCAAAACATGGCAAAATTGCCTTCTTCTTTTATTTACATCATTTAATTTTTTTAAAAAAAGTAAAAGGAGGGGTTGTGGCAAAGAGATATGTCCTCCAAGGTCCCACAGGTAACTAATGCACCCCCTCCCAAGCAGGGCCGGTTTAACCTGTCTGCCAGATCCACATTGGCGGGGGGCCTCGGGGGTGAAGGGGGCCCCCTGGTGAGTGTTGCCCTTATCTGATGAAGGAGACAGCCAGGAGACAGCAGCCAGCTCCTCCGCTCCTTTGGAGCCCCTTCCCCCTCCCTCCTCAGGCAGGGCATGGCAATAGCACTGAGCTAGTGCGGGAGATAGAGAAAGGGTTTGCTCTTGGGAAGTTGTAATTTGGAGACAGTCCCTGGCTGCATTGCTGTGAAGGAGGAAAGGCAGAGCAGCTGGTCGTGTGAGTGAGGGACTGTCTTCAGGGGGCCGCGGGGATCTTGGGGGGGGGCTGCCATGCACAGTGGGGTGGTTATTTTACTTTTTAACTTGTTGCTGGAGTCAAGACAGATGGCTATCCAGCCTCTGTTTAAAAACCTCTAAAGAAGGAGACTCCACCACATTCCCGCCCTCCTCCAAAAAAATGTCTCCAAAACTAAAGAGAAAGTGAAAGAAACAGCAGCCCTCCGTGGCAGAAGCTGGAGGGAGTTTGCTGCTACCGCGGAGACGGTGAGTGTGTGTTTATGAGAGAGACAGGGAATTTGAGGGTTGTCTCGGAAAGGGCTCCTTTCTTTCTTTCTTTCTTTCTTTCCCTTCCCTTCCCTTCCCTTCCCTTCCCTGCCCTTGCCAACTGAGTTCAGCCTGCATTTGTGTGTGTTTGCCTATGTGCCTTCAAGTCATTTCTGGCTAAGGCAAACCTACCATGGGGTTTTCTAGGCAAGGTTTGTTCAAAGGGTGTGTGCCTTTGCCTTCCTTTGAGGCTGAGAGAGTGTGACTTGCCCAAGGTCAGCCAGTGGGGTATTCATGGCTGAGTAAGGATTCAAACCCTGGTCTCCATAGTCATAGTGCAATGCTGAAACTTTTACAACACTCTTAACTCTTTTAACAGAAGAATACTGTATAAAGAATATAAATTAAAATTTGGAGTAATATTACTGGGAACAATGGTTTTATTGTTGTCACTAAAACACCAATATCCAGTAGTGTTATGTGAGAGGCATTGGCCTAGAGCAGTGGAGCTTAACCTTTTCTTTACCAGGGACCCCCTTTAAATATCTTTTGTTGCCCCAAGACTTAATTCAAGATTTAAAACCCTAATAATAATAGCTAACAACAACAACAATACAATTACACCATCCATTAAACTTTCCCTCAGAGACACTCTTGCTTCTTCCTGCAAGTTTGTGGCTGGAGTGGATTGAATGGCAATGTGCAGGCCAAGCCAGCCAGACTTTGCCTTGGTTCCTGTCACATGGCTACTCCACTACAGGGAGGAGGTGGGCCAAGCAGTCTTCAAGCCTTTGTGGACCCCCTGTGAGGACATTGCGGACCCCAAGTTAAGAACCACTGCGCTAGAGAATGCTGGAAAAGGAACAATGCAACCAGATCTTGAGAAGGGTGCTGGCAGGGGGATTCTGGGAGGTGTAATCCAAGAGTAACTTTCCCAGGCTCTGAATGCAGCCTAGAATCATAGGGCTGGAAGGGACCCCAACAGCCATCCCATCCGATTGGCTTCTGCCCTGCAGGAACACACAATCCAAGCATTCCTGACAAATGCCCATCCAACCTCTCCTTAAAAACCTCCAAAGAAGGTGAGTGCACCACACTCCCAGGCAGCAGAGTATTCCACTGCCTTACAGCTCTTACTGTCAGGAACTTCTTCCTAATGTTTAGGTAGAATCTCTTTTCCTATAGTTTGAGTCCATTGCTCCGTGTCCTAGTCTCTGGAGCAGCAGAAAACAAGCTTGCTCCTTCCTCAGTATGACACCCCTTCAAATATTTAAACATGGCTATCATGTCCCCTCCTAACTTTCTCTTCTCTGGGCTAAACATGCCCAGCTCCCTAAGCCGTTCCTCATAGGGCATAATGGCTTCCAGACCTCCCAACATCCTTCTCGGTATCTTTCTTGAATTGTTGTGCCCAGAACTGGAAACAATATTCCAGGTGAGGTCTGACCAAAGCAGAATGGAGTGATACTATTACTTCCCTTGATCTAGACACTATTAATGCAGCCTAGAATTGCATTGGCATTTTTTGCTGCTGCATCACACTGCTAACTCATGTTTAGCTTGTAGTCCACTCTTTCTTTTCTTTGAGGAAATCTGCATCATTACATTAATTGCTAATAAACTAAAAATATTATGTTAGTGCCTATAATATAGTTTTTAAACTAAATTATTGGTGTCAAATTATGTAATACAGTAGGCCCCTCTTATCCACTGGGGATTGGTTCGGGGGGGTGGATTCTGAAAACCATGAATAATAGTGAACACCATTGAAAAAAATGGTACTTCTGGTTTAAAATACCATAGAGTTGCCTTGGAGGGCCTAGAAAACCACTAGGGAGGACACATTTACTAGGAAGACTCTAGGGTAGGTGTGCTGTTCTGTGTCCCATGGATAATGAATCCATGGATACGGGGGCCCTACTGTGATCTGAACATCCTGTACGGTGAATAGGTTAAGTTACATTGACCTGAGATAAACATATGGGGGCCCCAAAATAAAGAACTGCAGGGGGCCCCAAAATTCCTTAAACCGGCCCTGCTCCCAAGCTTCTGGAATTAGCTCAAACCTGAATTAGAGTTTTGCAGTGTTGCAGTGTGCATGCGTACATACAGGTAGTGAAATTCTATTCTCCATAGCCCTAACTTGAATAAGAATATTGCTTACCAATGCTAGAAGTTCAGCAATAGATGCTTTGGTAGTTTTCACATCCTTGACCATTTCCTTAAGAAGCAAATGCACCTTTCCCCCTTTTTCTTTTTCTTGTTTTAATTCTTCTTCTTCTTCATTCTCATCAGCAGCCACCAACAAAGGATTATCATCTATTACATCTTGTAATGGCCATGACCAGCTTAGTGAGCCAAACCATACCAAACAAAAAACACCATTTGCCTCATTTGCAGTCTACAATATATAATCAGGATCAAATAAAGCAGGAGGAAAATGTGGGGATGAAAGCTAAGTCTGATTAGAATTTAAAGTTTTTAGGGAGGCCATGCTAATGTTTTCACAATTGATGTTTCAGTAGTTTTATTCTAATTTTTAAAATTATGTGTCTGAATGCCTGTGCTAGCTAAACATTTTAAAATCAACAGATTTTGAAACCAGAGGCTAAACATTTTGAATCAATAAAGAATGGTTGCACATATTAGACTGGAGGGAAGTGTAAGTCTTCCTGCTAGTTTAATTGATCTTCCATTTTAAAGCCACTCACACATTTTAAAGGACTTTTGTTGTCATTGCTTTTTCCCCATCTCACTTTATTTCATGAGAAGTTTTAATTATTGTTATGGTACATTGCTCCCAGCACCTGGTAGGTGGTGTGTGCAATTTATATATAAATAAATAAGTTAGATCCTCATGAAGAAAATGATCTCGTAAGTCAGCCAATAGAGAAAATGGAAAGAGAGCTTCTAGCTATCAAACAGGTAGGAATTCTTCCAGCTGCTTTACTCTCAAACCCCAGGCAAGGATTTTAAACCATAAGGGCATATCATCGTGCCTTCTCCATGCTGGGCTTAGGTAGTCTCCCTACCTCACCAATTCTCTTCCACAAAAGGGGAATGAATGAAGGCTCATAGCTACCAAAGAAGCTTGATAGAGTGTAACCCCCTCCCCTCCCAAATACTGACCTTCAGATTTCCTCATATCTTTTGTGGATTCTATTTGTCCTCTCTCAAACAGTGCCTTTCTGAAGGTAGCACTATTGCCTTTGAAATACTGCACATTTATATGTTTCTAGGATGTTCCCTATGAACTCTAGGGACCCTTTGTCACTACAAAATATAGGGCAAGATCCTAGGTCGAAGTACTGTATGCAAAAGTGCTGTATGCAGATCCACATAGGTAGCTCCATTATTCTCTTCATTAGCAAAGCAGCTGTCTACAGGACTGGTTTAAGGAATTTTGGGGGGCCCTGCAATGCTTTATTTTGGGGGGCGCATATCTCAGGTCAATGTAACCTAACTCAACCTAAGCTATTCACAATACAGGATATTCAGATTATTACTAATAATGTTTTTGCAGGAGGAGGGTTACTACGCCCCCCCCACAATGATGGGGCCCCCTGCAGATGCTGAGGCCGCTGGTGCCTTAAACTGGCTTTGGTTGTCTAGAGACTCTGTCACAGCCATTTATTGATGGTGGAATTAAGTGGCTTACAATGCCTGGCTTCGTTCTGCAGCCAAGGAATAAAAATGAGGTCACTCTCCCAAATCTTCCACAACTCCTTGGAGATCCAGGAGAAACCCCACCCCCCAGTTACAAATCTTCAGTCAGGACAGACATTGCCCAGTCACCTTCTCCTCTCCTTGGCCAGTAAATGGCCATGACAGTGCCCCCCAGGGCTCGAAAGCTGCTGGGGTGGGCATTGCACAAGGAGCTAGTGAACAGGTCTTTTTACAACATTTAAACATACTTCCAAATGCATACATATGTGTAACCCCAAAATATGCACACTTATTGCACTAACAGAATTAATGGGCTGGACACTTCAACGTTATAAGGAGAAACTACTGGGCAGCATCAATTGTGGAGGGTGACACTAGCAGAGACAATGGAAGCTGTGAGCCACCTTGGATTCTGTGCTAGGAGAAAGGTGATATGTAGGCTGGTATCCTATTCAGTAATTACAATACCATAAGTCTTCCTTACACCCTTGCAATTCAGTTTTACCATCCTTGCACACACAATGTTCTAAAGTTTCTCCTCACTTCTGAGGAGTTCAGCCCTTCTAACTTAACATTTGCACATTGCTGGAGAGTAGCGGAATGAATGGAAATTCATCTAGGTTCAGATGCCTGTTGCAGTGTATCCAGCTACAGGAAGAGAACTGGGCATATCTCTGCTCATCCCTCTGCTTTCTGGCAACATGGAAATGCCTGGGGTGGGCTGTGTTGCTGGAAAGATAGGTTGAGGAGGAGTGTAACATCAGGAGACATATCTACATCTCCATAGCTATGTCTCCTGATGCAGAATCTCAGCCATACAAACAGAATAGATGGATAGATAGGCAGGCAGGCAGAAACAATCCAAAATTAAGCTAGAGACAGTGCCAGAAAATGAGGCCTCCAGGTTGGAAGGCACTCAACTACCTACTGGAATTGAGCAAATGACAAATATGAATAGTGTCATGTCTAATGAGAAAACTGGACTCAAATTGAAACATGTTCAACTGCTGACATGCACAGATGTGAAAGGAAAGTCAGAAGCTGAACAATACATACAATAGGATAATGGAATATGAGAAGCATGAATCAGGGAAGCTAAGTATTATAAAAGAAGAAATGAACACATAAACATAGTAATACTTAATGTGAGCAAACTTAAGTGAACAGGAATGGGACGTTTTCATTCAGATGATTACACAATGTTATAATCTGGAAATGACAATCCAGGGAGAAACAGGGTGAAGCAAGAGTGAAGGTAGCAAAAACAATCAGTGGAAAAACGGCAAAGTCTGCCTGAATAATATTTTAAAAAGCCTAGATAGAAAATCTATCAGTATAACCATAAACCATGTTTATATTCCAACTACGAGGCATAACAGGAAGAAACTGAAAGATTCTGTGCTGGCATTGTTGAAATAGGTGTGTTTCCCCATCCCTATCTCTTAGACTGAGGGTTTTTGCCACTTGTTAGCTGATCTCGATTCTGAGGTCACATGATATCACCCTCTGGCCACCTGAGTGCTCAACTGGTGATGGTGGTTGAACCAGATGTTCAGAGTAAACATCAACATTCCACTTAAGCATTCTTAAGAATTGGATTTTCAGGATATTTACATAGGAAATGAGCAGGCTCTTTGATGCTATTTTAAGCTATTTATTACATGCTTTCATAGATATATAGACATAAAATTCCCCTTAGGGAGAAAGATGGACATAGTAATGTCTGGATGGTCAGCTTCTTTACATTTCATTACATTGCACATGAGTCATCTTATATTCAGTATAGAACATCATGCGGCCAACAAGATGTTATCAGGACATTTCATAGGGGCTTTATCTCTCTATTCAGTTCTTTAATGGACTATGTACTTACTAACACATAGCAGATTTTCAGATGGGGGAAAAAACCCCCGCGGAGGTCAGGAGAAGAACGGGGCTGTCACACTTCCAATGCTCCTCCTGACCTACATTCATTAATAACTTCTGTTAATAACAAACAGCAGGGGGGAATGAAATCAGGATGGAGGGAGAATGAATGGAGGTCAGGAGGAAGATGGGGGGGGCATGTGAAATGGAGCGCTGGAAGCATGACAGCCCCATTCTTCTCCCGACCTCCATGGTTTCCCCCCCATCTGAAAATCTCCATATATTAGCAATACTTTTCCAAACAATATACTTTAGTCATTCCATATTTTCCATAGTATCTGTTAGAGCATTATACAGACATTTTATAAATACTTTCACATGTACAGAATTTTGTCCCTTGTATCATATCCATAACCATCTTAACAATTCAACTTAGCCAACTATCCATGCAGATATACATTCTTATCTGTTTGAGGGGCTATATATCTCTCACAGCTTCTGTGAATACACAGGCATTCAAGGATAGATCTTCTTGAGTATTGTTAATATCTTCATAACATTGGTTACTACATAAGCATATATCTGTTTCAGAATAGCCTTAGAATAACCTTAGCACTATATCAGCATTTTTGGCCGCATGAATAATATCAGCATCGTTGTCATTGACAATGATCTTCTTTGCTGGAGACATGCTGGGCAGAAGTCTGATTTGCTAGCTCTATCAAGCTCTTTTTATCTTTTCCCTATGCCTACACAGTTTGCCAGCTGTCTAATAAAAATTGTGATCATTATCTATATGTCAAGTATGCTAGAGGTGTCTTTGGAGATTATCAGACACAGCAAATGTGGCACGATCACAACACCAGCAGAATGCAAAAAGACACCAACATCAGACAATATTGTCCTTTTGCATTCCACTGACATTATGCTAACGTACCTTTCTATTGACAGCTTAAGCCATCAATAGATCCCCCATGGTGCTTTTGTGCCAGCATTGCGGAGTGTGAAAATTCGGGCCAGTTAAATTCCATTACTGGAGTGGGAATGGCCAGTCCAGCGCAAAAACTTCTGGGTAAGATCAGGACATCCAGGTAAGTTTTGCTCTTTTATGACCCTCCCTGGTTTACTCGGGATCTTTAAAGTGTTTTTAGGTGCCTGGTGTAACTTTTTATGTGTTTATTTTGTTTTTGTTTTTAAATTTCCTGCACAACCAAGTCTTGTGGGATTTCGAGTAATGAAGTGAATGGGGCTCTGCTCACTTCCTCTTTATTGTTGGGGCTGTCTTTGCCAGGAGAAGAAGGTAAGTGCCAGAGGAAGCGTTCTTTTGATGGCATAGAAATAGGGTCTTTTATGCCAGCAAAAGAAGGTTTTAAATAGAATGTCTGATAACCTCCTTTATCTAATGACCAGAGTACACTTAGAAGTCTCTTCACTGTCTGTCATCTAGTGTTCTATTAGCAGGGTTCATTCCCAGTCCCATTCTACTCTTTATTTGCATTCCACTAAATATCTGTTTTCCCAGACTAAAACCAAAATCAGTTTGTTTTCAGTAAGCTTCTCTCTCACAAAACTGATTGCTTGAATGAGTTCTTATGCTATGTCTTATACTCTATAGATTCTCTCTGGCTTTTCTTCGCAAACGAAGATTCAGGAAGGACTCATCCCGTGCTTTCTGCAAACGTGCTAGGTTAATTCTTTATAAGTATATGACCAGACCAAAAAGTTGGCAACTGAGTAATCTGTCATGTAACATCAAGACATGTTTATAATCATAGCTAAATGAAATGCAATCCAGGAAGAATGAAAAAAACACTATCTGTAGCCAAAAAAGCAAAGCGCTTTATTAGATGTTTGATGAAACTCTTCAGGCTGTTAAAACAGATGAAAAACAAAGCAAAAAGTGTCAGAACTAGGATCAGGATCCTGAATACAACTGTTCGGTGACTTATGTGTAGGGATAAAGAAAACTAATACAAATAACCAATGCAATGATATAGAAGATGACCAAAAAACAAATAAACAAACAAAGCAGAACAAGAGACGTCTTCCACATGATCTGAGAAATCAAAGGGAAATTCAAAGCAAATGTAGGAATGCTTTAAATATGGTCAGTATGTGATAAAAGACAATGGAAGCAGTACATTGAAAACTATATAAAAGAGATAAAAGAATTAGAGATTCCTCCAAGGAAGAACCTTTTGATGATGAACCCACAATTTTAGAAAGTAAAGTGGAAGAAGTTCTGAAATCACTTGAAATAAATAAATCACTAGGAACTGATGGCATACCAATAGAGCTGTTTCATGCTACACATATCCAAATTCTAATAAATATCTGGCAACAAATATGGAAAACAATGCAACAGTCCATAAACTGGAAACACCCAGAATACATTCTATTCCTCAAGAAGGGGGGCATCAGGGATTGTACTAACTGTCAGCCCATCAATCTCTCCTGTGTTGTTCAAAATTTTCCAACACAGACTTTTGCTATATATGGAGCAAGAAGTTCTAGGTGTACAAACTGAGTTAAGAAAAGGAAGAGTCAATGGAGATGACATTATAAACATGCACTGCCCAATTGAAAGAATTTCAAAAGAAAATCAACCAGTGCTTTATAGACTGCAACAAAGCTTTTGTGTAGATCATGAAAAAAAAACTGTGGCTCACTCTAAAAGAAATGGATATGCCACAACATTTCATTGACCTGATGTGTAACCTATTCTGTAGACAAGAGACCACTGTCAGGAGGCAATATGTAGAAACAGAGTTGTTTTCCATTGGAAAGGAGATCAAATAAAGCTACATTTGATCACACTAAGTGTTCAATTTATATGCAGAACATATTAAAGGGAAATCAAAACTAGATTTGGAGGAGGGAGGTGTGAAAGCTGGAGGAAGAAACATCAATAACAAGATCTGCAGATGACACCATATTACCAACAAAAAATAGGAAAAACATGGAATGACTACTGTTCAAAATTAAAGAAGTACAAAAATGGGGTTATAGATGAACATTAAGAAAACAAAAATAATGTTTTCCATGCATGGTTTGCATAACTTAAAAGCTGATGATGAAGATGTCAAAACAATTAATGGTTTGCTATACCTTTGCTCAGTCATCAATCAAAATGAAGACTGTAGTCAAGAAATCAAAAGATTTGGCAGGGAAGCTATTAAAAAAACAGATAAGATTGTCAAATATTAAAGATACTAAACCGGCTATGCAATAGTAGAATCATAGAATCATAGAATTGCAGAGTTGGAAGAGACCACGAGGGCCATCCAGTCCAACCCCCTGCCACGCAGGAAATCACAATCAAAGCATCCCCGACAGATGGCCATCCAGCCTCTGTTTAAAGATTTTCATAACTCACCAATTGGCTGTATTTCATATATTGACTTATAAATGGGCTCCACGTGGTTAAAGATAGACCAGGGACCTCCCAAACAAAGAGCCAAGGTTCCTAAAATTCCTAAAAGACACATCCAGGAGAGAATTATATGAAATCCCCTGGAACTGATTAATTAGGGAGAAATGAGATAATTCTTCCTTGTCAGCTCTGGAAGTGAGTCACTCACTAATCCAATCAAAGGTAGTTTGATTGAGTGCTATTTGCTTGCAAAACTGGTTCTTCCTCTCTCTTCTCCACAAAACAATAGAGGTTTGCCTGAGACTACTCAAGTTCAATGTTAAACCATTAGTGATCATTAACACACCCAGAGAATCCATTGTTTAACCATGGGAAACTCTGACAGACATCGTATTCCACTCAAACTCACCCCTTCAGGGGAAATAATAACTATAAATATCACCCTAAAACACCACCAAAGTGTCCACAGTCCCTCTTCATGCCTCCATGCTCCCAGTTTGCTGCGTGATCCTCAGAACAATATTCTGAGCTCCTCCTGCTGCATGGATCTCTGCTCTCTGGATAGGTATAGTATGACCCATCATCCTGAACTCTATTCCTCGATCCCAATACTTCCTACTTTCTTTGTTAGCTTTGTGTGACTGCTTGAAGCCTGAATGTATGTGTATGTGTGTTCTCTTATTATTTTTCAATTAAAAAAAATTATTTCATCCTCTGGCTTGGAGTCTCCTAGTTACTACTGGTATCCATATGTCAAAAGATCCTGCTGTTACCGAGCCTCTCGCTGCCATCTTGAACTAATTAAAATTCCCCATATTAGAATTCAGACATTAGTGGGATCTTCATGGACCCCCATGCAATTTAAGTAACAGCTATATGTAGTTGTAAAATCTTGAAAGAAAAGGAGGACAGGAAGAGAATCAACTTACTTGAAATGTGGTGCTGAAGGGGAGTTCTACGGATATGTTGACCTGCCAAAAGACAAATAAATAGATCCAAAAGTTAATCAAGTCTCTCACTAGAAGTCAAAATGACTAAACTGAAGCTATCATCCTTTGGATATAGCAAAAAAGCAGCATGACTTATTGGAAATGATCATAATGCTTAGTAAAGTTGAATACAGCAGGAACAGATGAAGACCACATTAGGGATAGCTTGATTCTATCAAAAAAGCTGTGACCTGGAGATTTATATTTGCAAGACCAGACCAGTATTGTTGATGGTTCTTGTGGAGCTTTCATTTGTAGGTCATTTCGTTCATAGTTTCACCATGTCGAAGCCAACTTGTTGGCAGATAACAACAAATTCCTCAAACAGCGTTATACAGTGGGCCCTTGTTATCCATTGGAGTTTGGTTCCAGGACTGCCATGGATACGAAAATATGTGGATGCTCAAGCCCCATTATATACAATGGCATTACAAAATTGTGTCTCTTATATAAAATGGCAAAATCAAGCGTTGCTTGTTGGATTTTTTTCCTGGAATATTTTCCAGTCTTGGATGGTATACAGAGGGCCGAGTGTACTTAAGAAGTGGTGATTTATTAAGAAAACATGTCTCTTAATAAATGGATGGTGCTTAATCAACTATTTTATGTATATGATATGAAGTGACATGAATTTTAAAAATGACTTTTTCCAAATTTGGCAGTAGGGACTGATAAACTATTTACTATTACTCATCCCCACAGAGGGAAATGCATCAAAATATCATCAGTGCAAACTCGGTGTTCAGTTGTTTGTTTCCAAATAAACTATATAAACCTGGCTGTAATAAGAAAGAAGAAACCCTAAAAGTAAACAAAATCTGGCTACCAGTCCTGAAAAACACTAAATCAGAACTCAATGCATACAAGTGAACTCCACCCAGGGACAGGGGATTTCCAGCAGACAATGGATCATTAGCCAACCGTTAGCCAAACAGACACTAATCCTCCTTGCATATCTCCACCCAGAAACTACCATTAACATACACAAATTTACATATCCTCTCCAACAGGGGCTCACAGTATATAACCCACACACATACTCCTACCCAACCATCCTCTGAAGATGCCAGCCACAGATGCAGGCAAAATGTCAGAAATAAACTCTTCCAGAACACTGCCTCACAGCCCGGAAAAAAAACATGAAAAACCTATGGATGCTGGCCATAAAAGCCTTCAACTTCACACTAAGCAAAACTCCTCCCCTTTCAAAACAATGACTCACAGTGCTTAGTCCTACCCATCCCCCATCCAACCATGTTGCATCCCAGGAGCGAGGGAGAGAAGGGTGGCCTATACATTAAAGTATTTAACCAATGCGGAAGCCACACCAGATCACCACCCTAACTTCTATAGGGAGGGAGTTCCAAAATGTGGGAGCAACCACATGGAGGACTTTCTTCCAGGTTCCAATTAGCTGTGTCTGTGAAGGCAGTGGGATAGAGCGAAGTGCCTCCCCGGTAAATCTTAGAGCTTGGGCAGGCTCATATGAACAGATACGATCCTTCAAATAGCCTGAACGTGAGCCATATAAGGCTTAATAGGTCAAAACCAGAACTTTGAATTGTGTCTAGAAGCAGACTGGTAGCCAGTGGAGCTGTTGCAACAAGGGAGTTGTGTGTTCCTTGTAACCAACACCCATTAATAATCTGGCTGCAGCTCTTTGGACCAGTTGAAGTTTCCAAACATTCTTTAGAGTGTGTAGAGTGCATTACAATAATCCAACTAGGATTTCCCCTCAAAATAGGATAAATCTTTGATCGTTGTGTTACTCAAATTGCATGTGGTCCATGAGGATCCCACTAGTGTGTGAAGTCTACTATGGGGAATTTTTTAATTAACTCAAGATGTCAGCGAGAAGCCAGGTAACTGGGATCTTTTAACCTATGTATACTGGTAGTAACTAAGGAGACTCCAAACCAGAAAATACAATTAAATGGTTTTTATTGGAATTTACTCTAATCAGCTTTCATGCTAACGCTCAGGCTTCAAGCAGTCACACAAGGCTATCAAATAAAGTAGGAAATATTTGGATAGATGAATAGAGTGAGGGAATTGTGGGTTATACTATACCAATCAGAGAAGCAGAAATTCATGTGGAGGCTTCAAACTGGCTTTACAAACTGACGTGGAGATGAGTGGGAAAAGATCTGTTTGTGCTTTGGTGGTGTTTTAGAGTGATATTTATATTTGATAATTCCCCTGAAGGGATGGGTTTAGAGTGGAATACAATGTTTCTCAAAGTTTCCCACAACTAGACAAAGGGTTCTCTGGATGTGTTAATGATCATTGATGTGCTAGCCATTTGGAACTGAATAGGCACAGTCAACCTTCCATTGTGATTAGGGGAAAGAGGAAGACTCATTTTGCAGGCACTGAGTGCTCAGCTATCCTTGACTGGATTAGTGGATGACTTATCCCCAGGTGTTCTCAGGAAGTACTCTGATCTTTGTATGACCTGTTTGAGGAATTTCCAAGACCCCTCCCTAGGTTAGGCATAACTCCAGCCTTAGTGTCTGGGGAGTCCCGGTTTACTTGCCAAACATGTGGCTGGCCACAGCTAGTCAAATTATTAAATATTGCTAATTATGTGCTCTTTGAAAGATGGGGGCTGTCAGGGCAGGTAACAATTGGACAGATTTACTATTGGAGGGGACCTACTATTACAGAAAAAAGAGCAAAGGGATGAGCCATCTTTTCCCCTCCTTTAACAGTGCCATGGAGATAATGCTGCATCATGATATAGTGTCATTCTCACTGAGCAATTTGGTTGCACACAGCTCCACAGCGGTAAAAAAAAAAATCTACAGTTTTTTTCTATAATGGTAATTGATGACCAACACATGAAATAATGAGGCCAGACACAAAGCTTGGGTTAAAAAAGAGGTCATTTTATTTATTCTATCACCTATTTAATCTTTATTCTTGGGGATATGCAAAGTAGGGGGGACCCAATCCAGGAAAAGCTGGAGCTGATGGTCTCACCCAAACCTAGCTCCCAGCTTCCCTGGGTGAAACACCTGGGCCCCAGGTGGTTTTCCATCAATTGGGCTACCCCCTGGGTGCCATCTGCTGGAAGGCAAAACCCAAGATGTCATATGACTTCAGGTGAGGGCTCAATGCTCAGGCTGGCATCAAGGATAGTCTACTTCCCCCCCCCCTCCAGTCGCATGATCTGCAAGGGTAGTTGGATAGAGTCATCCTTCACCCAAAAGGGGTGGCATAGGTGTACACTGAACTAATCCCCATCTCCCCCACAACCTGCCAGGTGACCACCTATTTATGACACCACCCTAAGGCCAATTCTCCAAGTCCCTTGTAACAGTGTGGACTAGGCAAAAAAAAAAAAAAATGGAAAAGGGGAGAAAAGTTCCTACCCAGCCCATAAGCAACCAGAAGAGTCACAATATGACAGAGGTGGGAGGGTGGGTCAAATTCAACCAAAAGGGGAGGATGGAAGGGGTGCCCCTTGTTTAAATAGTCTCAGCTCCACCCCAAACCTCCTACATCATGGCATGAAATGCCATGACACAATTAAAGGCCTCTCATCATGTGAAGCCATCAAACTACCTCCACTCACACAACACTATGCTGTGCTGTTGGTGAATATTCACTCAAGTACTTATCTAACAGTCATATTTTCACCTCCCTTTTCATGGAGAAAACAGACCCACAAACATAGGGGTGGGATTAGATGTGCACTGAAATAAGTCTATGGGTGTGTGAGATGCCATGTTGCAAATTCAGTGGAGCAGCTCATTCATCATCACTTGACTTCGTAATTAGACATCCTTTACTTTAGAAAAAGTGTTAGTAAATCTGGAATATATGATGTTTTCCCACACACATGATATGACATAGTATACATTCCACAAAAAAGTATTTATATTCATTTATTTATTTCCTGTAATAGCTATGATAATTCTTTTGCAGAAATTTGTGTGGCAGTAGAGACTCTGGAAAAAAACAACAACACAATTCTATAGTAGAAAAATTGCCATAACTGACCATTTTTCAGATTCCTTTTCTCTGGAGGACAGAATACTGACCTAGTTTATTGGTGAGAATAATTGCACACCAATAGACCTAATATACAGGACCATATTTTATACAGGACTATATATGAAGAAAATCCTCACAGCTTACTGCTTTCCCTATTTTCTTTTCCTCAGAGAATAAAGCTTGTTTTCAAAATGGTTGTAGAAGTTTAGAAGGTGGTATTTTCAGTAAAGTACTGCAAGACTCTGTTATTTGTTTGTTTGTTTGTTATTTATACCCTGCTCTTCAGCCACAAGGCTATCAGAGCAGCTTACAAACTGTTTTAAGCAACAGAAATTTACACATCTACACTGTATTAAGCAGTTTCCAATGTGTGTTAGCTAATTTGTACCAAGTTATGCGCTACTTTTATGCATGTGTGTGTGTTGTTGTTGTTTTAGTACCAGCTCTAGCTGCCTTTACTCCTTGAAGGCTGAATATCTTCAGCTCATAAATATCTCTGCATAGGGACCCGGACTTGAGTGTATAACATTTCTGTCAGGTGCTGTGTGTTTTGATACCTTTGAGCACAACTGCAGCCATAATTAAATTACCACTGAAGAAAACCTTAGGGAAGAAAAATGAGAGGGAAAATCCTGTCTTTAGGATTTTAGGCGGGGGGGGGATCTGTTTACATTTAAATTGATCATTGCTACACTCAAGCTTAAACCATCAGAACTAGTAGACATTGGCTTTCATCTAGTTAGTGGAGTCCAGAGATGTTAAGACTACTATTTTTCAGTGGATTAGTGGATGACTCATCTCCAGGTGTTCTTCAGGAAGGACTCTGACATGGGTATGCCCTGATTGAGGAATTTAGAAGGCCCCTCCCTAAGCTGTGCATGACTCTAGCCTTAGTACCTGCAGAACCCCTGGTTTACTTGCCAACCATGTGGAAGGCCACATCAAGTCAGATTATTAAATATTTTGCCAATTGTGCAATATTCCAAGATGGGGGCTGTCAGGGTAGGTAGCACTGGCTATGTCCTTCTCCCACTCCCCACCAGCCACATAATGGCCATGGAGTGGTTCCAGTGGCTGAGCTGAAAGCCCAGGGGTGTTGAGTGCCCAGCTGTAACCTTGTTTCACATAAGGAACTATTATGCTACACTGTGCCATACGAGGTCTGCTTATAAGTTCAACACAAAAGAAGTCTTGTTACCCCTCATTAAGTTACAGATGTAACGTAATATATTTACTATGAGTAAGTTATTTAAAACTAGCTGCTTTCAAGCTTTGGGTATGGTTTCTCCTACTTGCTCCTTGCACCTCCTACCCACTTCTTGCAATCAAGGGAAACTTTGTACTAACTTACCTGCCCTGCCCCGTTGAAAAAGTAGTAGCAGAGCTTCCTAGATGTGATGTACCAAGCACACACGCTCACATGCATTCAATAAATTGCTTTATTGACATGGATTCATGTGTCAGGAACATAGGATAAAGCCGAAACTGAACACAGCCACAGCAACCCTCCAGATAAACCCTCCCAGTGTGAGAAAAGCATTCAGGGAGTGAGAGGAGCAGGCTTGCACCTGGCCACCCTGACCTTGACCTTCTCTGAGAGAGGAGCGTTCCTAGGCCAACCAGGTGGGCTGGCCTCCCTCCAAAACTCCAGAGGCCCAGCCAGGGGGAAATCGCCTCATGTCAGGGTCCTCCATGAATTCTACTCCAAACCCCAGAATTCCGGGATGAACCTGACACTAGGTAATATAGGATAAATATTTTTTAAGTAGCCTTACATAGGATTGCAGCATAATGTTGAGCCTGATCCAGTATTGGTGGTGGGGTGGGGACTTAGTGACCAAAATCCAATTGCTAGTTCCAG
The DNA here is from genome assembly GCA_030847615.1 of Gambelia wislizenii. Classification (NCBI taxonomy): domain Eukaryota; kingdom Metazoa; phylum Chordata; class Lepidosauria; order Squamata; family Crotaphytidae; genus Gambelia; species Gambelia wislizenii. The sequence goes on from JAUMIR010000001.1 coordinate 103,755,235, forward strand.
CTAGAGAAGCCCCACTGAATCCATGGGATTTCCAGAAATGTTGACCTACCATTCAGCAACAGGTCTAGTTAAGACCAGCAGTTATCTGAACAGCTGGGGGGAGGTCTGTGGGGAGCCCAGCCATGATCTCAGAACTATATTAATATTCTGGAGAATCATGATTAGCTCAAATGGAAGACTGTCAAAGATGGGTAACTTCAGGACCTTTGCACCTATGTATACCAATACTAACTGGAGAGAACTCCAGGCTGAAATAAAATAAATGTTTTTTATTGGAAAATACCACAGAAAGCACACACACACACAAAACACATGCTCACAAGAACCATGCAAGGCAAATGAAGAGTTTAAGGTTTGAGAGAGGAATAGATTTGAGAGATGTGACTATAGTCACCAGTCTTGAGAGCAGAAAAGAACTCAGAAATCTGAGGGTGGCACTGGAAGCTTCAATTTGGGGGCACACCGACACAGAGAGTGGCAGGAGTTTGTCCACAGTGACACACCTTGCTATTGTTTGGGACTAATATTTATACTGTATTCCATGTCCTGAAGGGGTATTTGGGTTTACAACAAAGCTTAAATGGGTTTCCCACCGAATAAACAAAGGAAACCCAAACTCTGCTGACTGCTGTTAATGGCTGAGATAGGAATTGATGGGTTTATGCCAACCTTGCATTGTAGGACAGGAGGAGGGTGCAGAAGGATATTTCCTCAGGATGAGAGTTGTTTAGACCACTTGTTTGTTTGTGATGTAACTCATAGCCAAGGGGGGGGGGAGGGCTAGAGGGGATTAGCACATACCTCCATAAGGGTGTTGTTTGCTAGGGGCTTCACTTACTCCTGTCTTGGATGTGTTTGCTAGAATATTTCCAAGACACCTTCTCAGGTCCTTGTGGCCTCCATTTGACATCACCTTTTGATCTACTCCAGTCTACTAGACCCTTTGAAGTGTCTAGTATTGCCAATTATGAGATACTACAGGGAGGGCATGATAACACAGCAGTTAGAACTAGGCCATTGTTCCTACACTTTTCATTGATGAACTTGCAGGGCTCCTGAGAAACTATGGATGCTGGGAGCTAAAACCATCATTATACCCACTGCTGATTATTTGAGTGTGCTGCATTCATCAAATGCCCACTCCACCTGGCTGATTTACCATTTCTACTGCCATTGTGCACTGAACTTCAGACTTTTCAACCAGCTGTCAAGAAATTTGGTGAGTTTCCAGAAGGAAAATCCTGAGAGAAGACTTTAGCTCTGGCCATCAGGGAAACTCAGAAAGAAATGTATAAGTCATTCATTATCATGACTCAGGGAGAAGGGACAGGAGTTCATAATGGATGGGAGTTTCCTAAAGGAGACATATTGAAGGACAAACCACAACAAGAAAGAAGAGTGAGAGGCATCTAAAGGAAGCAGGGTGATGATATAAGAACTTTTGGATGAGCCGAGACATAAAACGGGCAATATAAGAAATGGAAGAAAGGAAGACTCACCAAGGAAGAGTGCAAACAAGCAACCTATATCTGTAGGGAGAACGTCAGAAGGGCTAACACTCAGAATGAGCTCAGGTTTGCAAGAAAGGTTAACGATAATAAAAGGGGATGTTCAGCTATGTTTAAAGCAAAAGGTAGGGGGTAATCTGCTACATGGAGATGAGGCAGAAATGCTAGTGGATGACAAAGAGAAGGTGGAACTGCTCAACACCTGCTTTGCCTCTGTCTTCTCTCAAAATACAAAGAAGAGTTCAGCTCAACTTTCTGAAAATAGGAAAAAAAAATGATGCATCGAGGAGACTACAGCCTAAAATAAGTAAAGAGTTGATGCAGGAACACTTAGCTTTTAAATTTCAAACTCTCTGGGATCATATCTATGGCTATCAAGGCTACTAAAGAAACTTGCAGATGCAATCTGAGAGGCTATGTCACTAATCTTTGAGAATTTTTGAAAAATGGATGAGAGCAAGTGGAGGTGGGAAGTGGACAAATGTTGGGTCCATCTTTGGGTTGTCTATACTGGCAGAAACCGCAAACCTGCCTTGTAGCCCCTGTGGATGTTTTTGATCTGCAGCAGCCCCATACACACACCAGGGCTTCTCCAGAGTATCCGGCCACAGTATAACCATAGGCAAACTCACATCAGCATGAAAGGGCAGTCCAGCACTGATTACATGTCCTATACATCACATTATTTCCAGCCACATGGCTGGAAACATTTTTTCTGTTTGCTCGTGCATGCAAATATACATTGTTCCAGAGTACTGTATTACTGGATAAGTGGAGATATGCTTATCCAGCTAGGTGCACAATCAAAAAGTATGTTTTTTTTTAAAAAAAAGCACCAGAACTGAGTCCTATCCACCAGAAGCTCTACCCCTGGTTTCAATCCAAACCCAGTCTGCAGATGCAACATGGACAATATATCTGGGTTTCCCCCTCAAATGTGGAGCAAACCATGAATCTTCAGATTTAGATTTCCCTGCAGAATCCCAATGAAGATGTGAATCATCACAAATGTCATGTAGCAACCACACTGTGCACAAGTCTTTCAAAAGGGAAAACTAGGATCCAGCAACCAGTTAGCTTGATACTGATTCTAGAATAGATAATTAAGCAGGTGATCTTTAAGCACTTAGAAATACATGCTCCAATTTCTACAAGACTGCAAGGGCTCCTCAAACAAAAGTCATGCCCATCAATCTTATTTTTTTTATAGAGGTATGAACTTGGTAGATCAGAGTAATGCTGTGTGTGTAATGTATCTTGATCTGAGTAAACTTTTTGATAAGATCCCCCATTACATTTTTGCAGACAAACTAATAAAATGTGGGCTGAATAATGTGACTGTTAGCTGGATTTGTGGCTGGGTGATAGGCTGAACCCCAGTAGTTTCTCATCATTCTGAAGTGGGACACTGCATTGTTTGGTCTTGGGTCCAGTTTTCTTCAATATCATTTTAAATGACTTTGATGATGGAATAGAGGCGATGCTCATGACATTTCCACCAAACTGAGAGGGATGGCTAATGCTTCAGAAGACAGAATTGGGATTTTGGATGACATTAACAGATTAGAGAATGGGGCAAAACCTAACCAAATTTCAATGAGATAAATAAAAGTCTCTACATGTAAGCAAGAAAAATCAGATGCACAAAAATGGGCTGGGTGACATCTACCTGGATAACACCCGCCTGCTATTCCATAGTGATCTCCCACATATAGTAGGTATTAACAAGGCCTGGACCTCCTTAACTTCCAGTATCAGATAAAATCAGGTGTTATCAAGGTGGTATAGCAGTATGATGGAGTCTGATTCTGATTCTTTCTTTTTTTAATTTTTATACATATTTACATAATTTACATAATTTGCATATTTCACATGTGCATCTAATAAAGCAACATCATATGTTTTTAGCATCTGTTGAACATCATTAGTATTGTTACTAACATATTACCCAGTATGAATTTAATATATGTTGAAACACGTTTAGACTTCCCAAAAGTTTGGTTTGGAACAGATATTTTATGTAATCCCATACTTACTGACTTCTGATATCTTTTTCAGTAACTAACAGAACTCTACATATTTCCTGTTATATCTTTATACATGTCTTCCTCTTCATCATCCTTTCTTATCCCCTTAATAGTAAATTTTCCTCGTCATATCCTAATCCTCTAGTTTCCCAGTATTTTAGAATCGCTTTCCATTTTTCCAACGATTTCATCTTAGGTACATTATGAACTCTGGCTGTCAGAATGTCTAATTCTAGTAACTCTTGCGATTTTGTAAGCCATTCATTAATTGTGGGGGCCTTAAGTGATTTCCACTTCTGGGCTATTACTATTCTTGCTGCCGAGATCAGATATAATATAATTGTCCAATTATTTGTCTCTGTTTCTTTTTCCAACCCCCCCCGTCATGTTTAATAAAAACAATTCAGGTCTCATTTCGAATTTAATCTGCAATATCTCTCCCAGTATTTTATGGATCTTAATCCAAAATTTCTTCACCACCTTACAGCTCCACCACATATGTACGAAAGAGCCTACATCCTTTTCACATTTCCAACAAGTGGTATTTAAAGATTTGTTAATTCTGTTCAATCTAACTGGCGTATAATACCATCTGTGGGCAATTTTTAGGTAATTTTCCTTTAGACTTTGACATATAGTAAATTTATTAGTCATATTCCTAGCTTTTTCCCACGCATCAATCTCCAAATTATATCCAAAATCCCTTGCCCACTTAATCATGTAATCTTTAATGTTATCCAATTCTAAGTTCCTGTTTAAGAGCAAATTATATAACTTGCTAATCTTTTTCTTTTTTGTTTGTCCCATAATATCTTATCTAAATCATTCTCCTCCTTTCCTATATTCCCTCCTTTCATGTCTTCCATAAATCTTGATTTTATTTGATAGTAATTAAACCAATTAATTTTACATACTTCCTCCAAATCTACTTTAGACTTCATTCTAATTTTCCCCCTCTAGTTTCTATTAGTAATTCTTTATAGCTCAACCATTGTGCCGTCGTTTTCCATTTGTTTTGGAAAGCCTCTTGAGGTGAAGTCCAGAGTGGTAATTTATAATAAAACATTTTCTTGACCTATTTCCATACTAATAGAAGAGCTCTCCTAATGAAATGGTTATTAAAGTCTTTATTTACTTTGTCTTTGTCGTAGCATAGGTAGGCATGCCACCCATAACGGTTGTTATAACCTTCTAGAGATAACATCTTTTCGTTTTCTAACTTTATCCAATCTTGCAGCCATACCAAAACTGCCGCCTCATAATATAACCTAAGATCAGGCATGTCCCAGCCTCCTCTAGCTTTTATATCAGTGAGATATTTCCATTTTATTCTAGGTTTCTTATTGTCCCAAATGAAGTTCTTCAAGTCTCTTTCCCATTCTATCCAGCATTTATGATTGATTATAATCGGTGCATTTTGAAATAAGAATGACATTCTTGGTAGTATACTCATTTTGCAAACTGCTATCTTTCCTAATATTGTTAGATTTAACTTCTTCCATCTTTCCATATCCATTTTGATTTCTCTCCATACTTTTTAATAATTATTTTCAAACAAATCTGAGTTTCTTTTTGTAATCCATAATCCTAAGTATCTCACTTTTTCCCCTGTTTTACAACCTGGCTGTTTTACAACCTGGCTGGACAATGGCTGTTCTTCATAATCTTTCATATTTTTTGTTAGAATAATTGACTTTTCTTTGTTCATTTTAAAGCCTGTGTGATGCCCATATTCCGTGATCGTTCTTACCAGTTGATCTATATTTTCAATTGGGTTTTCCAGGAATAGAACAAGATCATCAGCAAATGCTCTCAGATTAAACAATTTTCCTTTTATTTTTACCCCAGATATATTTTTGTTATCTCTTATATTTCTATTCAAAACCTCTAGTACCAGAATGAAGAGTAGTGGTGACAGGGGACACCCCTGTCTGGTTCCCTTATTAATTTTAATACATTCTGATCTCTCGCCATTAATGCTTAATTATGCATATTGTTTATCGTATATTTTTTCTATTCTTTTCTTTAAACTTGTCTCCAAATCCCATCTTTCTGAAAACTTCTAGTAAGAAATCCCATCGAACATTATTGAAAGCCTTCTCGGCATCAACAAATAGCATTGCTATTTTTTTCTTGTTATTTGTTTCAAAGTATTCTATAATGTCTAAAACCAATCTTGTATTGTTCATAATTTGCCTACCTGGGATGAAGCCATTTTGATCTTCATGTATTGTTTCTGATAAAATGTTTTTCAGCCTCTCTGCAATTATTGATGTGTATATTTTATAATCAAGATTCAAACGTGAAATGGGTCTATAATTCCCAATTTCTCTTGTGTCTTTCCCCTCTTTCGGTAATAGAAATACATTTGCCTCAGTCCATGTTTCTGGGATTCCGTTTTCCTCGATGTCATTGAATGTTCTATATAATGGTATAATTATTTCACCTTCCAGTAGTTTATAATATAATGCTGAGAATCCGTCTGGTCCCGGGGCTTTATTTAATTTCAGTTGTTTTATTGCTATTGATATTTCTGCTACCGAGATGGATTCATCGAGTTTTTTCCTTTGTTCCATTGATAATTTTGGTAAGTTTTGTTGATCTATGTAACTTCTCATTTTCTCTTTCTCTTCATTCTCAATCTTTTTTTCTTCAAATAAATGTTTGTAATATTCGTAAAAAGCTTCCATTATCTCTTTTTGGTTTGTTAATATCTTCTTGTTCCTATCAATTTGCAAAAACATTTTTTTTTCTATTTCTTTTTTCAATTTCTAAGCAAGCCATTTTCCTGGCTTATTCGCCTGCTCGAAATTCCGCTGTTTCGTTCCTTTCATTTTCTTTTCTATTATACTTATATTCTCCAGGTTAATCTGGTTTTGTATCAATTTAATTTGTCGAATTATATCTTTTCTATTTGGATTATCCCTAAATTCCTTTTCTCTTATTTCCAGTTGTTTAGTCAAGAATCTGGTTCTTTGCTATTTTAACCTCCGATCCCCTTTTAATCAGTATTCCGCGAATTACTGCCTTGCTGGCATCCCATACTAGTCTTGTTTGTAATTCACCCGTCATGTTTTCTTTAAAGTAGAATCTTATTTCTTTTTTAATTTTTTTTTAAAATTCTCATCACTCAGTAGGTCTTCATTAAGTCTCCAAAATGATGTGTTTTTTATAGGTCTCTATCCGAATCTGAATTGGATTATGATCAGAAATTGTTTTTGTTAGTATTTCCATCTTTGTAATGTTTGGAATAAGGTTTCGTGAGGCTAAAATCAGATCTATTCTTGATAGAGTTTTAAATCTTTCTGAGAAAAAGGTGAAACCCTTTTCTTTCCCCTTCTTAATTGACCATACATCTTCTAAGTTAAATTCTGATTTCATTTCAAAAAAGCTCTTAGGTAGTTTTCCTTGAAATTTTGATTTTTTGTTAATGGTTTTTGTAGTTCTATCTATTTTTGGGTTTATGACCCGTTGAAGTCTCCTATAATCAATAGATTTTCTTTATCATAGTTTTCTATTCTTTTGTGTAATTCTCTATAATATGATTCTTGGTTGTTGTTAGGTGCATATATTCCCACTACTATCAATTTTCTGTCTTGAAGGGATATTTCGACTCCTTTAATTTGTCCGCTTTCATCTTTAAATAGTTCTTTTGTTCCATAGCTCTTATTTACATAAAGGGCTATTCCACTTTTTTTCTTATTGTTTGTTGCAGAGTAAAAAAGATTACCTAATTTTGAACTTTTCAAAAATCTAATATCTGATTCTTTAATTCTCATCTCTTGAATACAGACTATGTCTGATTTCAATCTTTCCAATTGATGTAGAACTTGCCGGCGTTTAAATTCAGAATTAAGTCCTTTCACGTTCCATGTTGTTATCTTAAGGTTCATCTTCCTCTTCGTTGTTATTTAAATTGTCTTCTTCTTCTTCTGACTCTCCTGTTTCCTCTTCCTCTTGATTGCTTTCTTCTTCTTTTCTTATCTCTTCTTCATCCTCTTCTTGTTTTTCTTTATTCTGTTTGTCCGTTTTTTCCTCTTTATTGATTTCTTCTTAATCTTGGTCTGTTTCTTTTTCTTTTGCTTGCTTTCCCCTTCTTTTATCTCTATCTAGTTCTCTTCCAAACATTTTACAGAATTCCTTGGCTTTTGTAATTGAATTAATTTTATAACTTTTTTGCTTATGTGTAAATGAAATTCCTTCTATTCTTTCCCATTTATAATTTATACCGTTCTTCATTAATAGTTGCGTAATTTGTTTGTAGTCTTGTCTCTTCTTCAAATTGATGGGGGTATATCCTTAAAGATTTTTTCCTCATTTCCATTTACAACCAATTTTTCTTTGTAGCTTTGTTGGATTATCATATCTCTTGTTTTCATTCTGGTGAAGGAGATAACTATGTCTCTAGGCAATTTTTTATCTCTAGCAATTGCGGAATTAATTCTGAATGCTCTATCAAATTCACGTTCTAGATTTTCTGCTGTATAACCTATAAACTTTGCTAGAGGTGCTGTTAATCTCTCCAACAGATTTTCATTTAATTTTTCTGATATCCCTCTTAGCTTAATGCATTTTTCTCTATAACATAGCTCTTGATTTAAAATTTGAGATTCTTCCAATTTTTGTTTTTCTCTTAAATCTTTTATAGTTTCCTGCGATTCCTTGGTAGTTTCTTTCAACTTGCTAATTTCTCCTTTCATTTCTTCCATATCTTTACAAATCTTATCAATTTTCTTTCCTAACATTTCAGTTTCCTTCTTATTGTCCATTCTTATTGCCTTCCTGAGATCTTTCAATTCTGCCCTTATCTCCTGTTTGATGTTTTTTAATTCTGTTTTTAAATCATCAATTATCAGTGTGTGTAGTTCTGATAGTTTCATTGCTTCTGTCGAACCTCTTCTCGTTAGTACCTGTGTTTGTGTTGTTGTTTTCTTTATGCCTGAGGCCATCTTTATTCAGTTAACTCTAACCCAGCGTATTTCCCCCCCCCCCCGTATCAAGATAAATCAATCCGTAGCAACCAATACCAGAATATGTCTTATATTCCGATTATTTGTATATTTCTCTCTATATATCTATATCTATATCTATATCTATCTGTCTGTCTATATTGAGTATGGTCTATTGAATATAATCTACAATATATTGTATGAATCAATTATTATATATTTTTGTATTGTTAACTGTATTCATATATTGTATATGGTTGATATACAGATTAAATGTGTGATTTGATATATAAATCATCTTATATTCTACCTCTTATCCTTAAATAATTCAATATCACTCATCAGATTCTCTTTCTCCTCTATCTCCTTCTCCTTCCCGCAGCTTACAATAATTCCTTTTGTTACACCTAGTTTAATTTCAGATAATATAAATTTGACTTGTTAAATTATTAAATAAAATAAATTACAATACCATTAATTAGGACTATCCTATTAACTAGTACATTAACTAGTTCCATTAACTGGTCCCATTAGTTAGTACAAATAATTGAAACAGGTTTTCCCTTGTATTAGTCCAATCAGTTAGGTATTAACTTTAAGTAACTTAACCACAATGTTAAACAAGTATATAATCAAATACATTGAACATGCGTAAATCATATGTCCTATTTTTAATCTGAGTGTTTCCTCTCAACTTTGCTTTCCAAATCCATGTTTCCTTATCTTTCAGTCTTCCAGCTCTCCTCCTCCCGTGTTCTTCTAACTCCCGTGTTCTTCTTACTCCCTCAAAATCTGCTTCCAATCTTCTCTGAACCTTTTCTTTTTCTTTTTTAATATTTAGTTATAAATGTCTTAAATTTGTCAGCTTAAGTCCGAAGCTTCTCTAGTCTATACTTTCAGTTTCTTCTTGAAGTAAATCGATGTGTTGTTAAGTAAAGTAGGTCACTGTTTTTCTCCACAGTGTGTTAATCTGTTGCAGCTGAGCCCTTCCTTTGTTTCAGCGTTTGTTACACTCACAGAATGCCACAAAGTATCCCAGTCTCAAACAGTCAGTTTTAAGTTTCATGCAGCAACAAAGAACAACAAGAAATAATAACGGTAACAGCTAGTAGTCCATCGCTTACAAATCAATCTTCTAGGCTATTTTCCTGCCCTTTGAAGCAAGTAATTCAATAAGCTTTCCCTCAAAGTCTCTATACTGAAGCTGTGGAGGGAGGTTTAACTCTAAAGAATGATTGTTTCCCAAGTCAGTAGCTTACCCTCTCCTCGTTTTGTTTCGCTTGTAGAGTTAACTCCGTTGAAGTGATAAATCCGATATTTGTTCCATAAACCTTTTTACAGTTCTCATTCTTAAGGGTCTTCACCGTCAGGCTCCCATACTCTGTAATTGTTCAATCTTCCATTCTGCCGCCAGCTCTTGACCTGTCTCGGTCTTCTATAGCGGGGTTGGTTGGCTCTGTGCCCCTGTTAGCTCCGAGACTCCAGAGACCTCCATCTCGCCAAGTCTCTGAGTTTTTCAAGGTCAAACGCCAAGCCCCACTCTCCTCTTCTTCTCCTGAAGAGTGGATCTTCCAGCTGTTTTTTTTGGGAAAAAAACTACTATAGTCGGTGCCCGGAGCACTCAGAACGGAGCTTGCTCCTAAGCATCTGTCACCAGGCAGAGTGGATCTGAAAATCTGATTCTGATTCTAACAAGGAAGAACCAGCCAGACGAGTTGGAAGAGGTTGAGAGTTAAAACAGAGCCTAAGCAGGTTTGAGCAAGTGGCTCAGCCTGTTGAACTAGGGCTCATTGAACAAGAAAGTCCTGAACTGGGACCCATTCAATATATTATAAGCTTGGTATTACATCCAAGACATCATACAACTCCATGCTGGAGGGCCATATTGCTCCACTTCCTAAAGTGTTTCCCTTTAAGACCATCCATTCCATAAGGAATAGATCTATCTATCTATCTATCTATCTATTGAATTTATAGACTGCCTTTTCCCAAGATAGGATCCAAGGCAGTTTATAGTAATTTAAAACATGATAATGTTAAAATCTTATTTTGTAAAAGTAAGAAAAGAATTAAATAACAATATTATTTTTAAAAACACATTTAAAATGTAAATTTAAATGTAAATTTTGTTGACAATTTAAAATGTAAATTGTCAACAAAAGATTAAAAATACAGCATACTGCTTCACACACATAGACACGCTACTTCTGCATAATTAAGGGGCATCCACACTAGAGAAATAATCCAGGTTGAAACTGGATTATTTCCATGGTTCCTTCCTATGGAATCCTGGGATTTGTAGTTTGGTGAGGCACCAGCACTCTTTGTCAGAGAAGGCTAAAGACATTGTAAAATTACAAATCCCAGGATTCCATAGGAAGGAACTATGCAAATAATCCTGTTTCAAGATGGATTATTTGTGTTGTGTGGATTCCCCATAGAGTTCAAAGGCCTGCCTGAATAGAAAGATCTTTATCTGCTGGCAGAAAAAGAACAGGGAGGGGACCAACTAACCTCTCATGGAAGGGAGTTCCACAGCCTGAGAGCAACCATGGAGAAGGCTCTCTCCTATGTCCTCCCCAAACACATCTGGGAGGATAAAGGTCAGTTTCAGACTTTGCTAAACTGAGTTGCTCAATAGGATCTCTCTACTTTTTCTGCCTTACTATGTTAGTTGTTTGGTGGTTGTTGCTTTTTTTGTTATTGCAAGGTTCGGAACAGAAATTACAGAGGCTTAATGCAACAGCTGAAATAAAAATAGGGGAAAATGTCCTTCTTTATATGTAAAATTGGTCCCACTGTCCTGTTTTTGGGGATGTGGCAGGAATTCACGGCATCCAGCATCTTTTGCTTCTCATTTTAACATATTTACATAATCCACAACTTCTAAAACATCCATGGACTTGGATGAAATTTACACTCAAAGCCTGGTATATTTCTGAGCTTTGGAGTCATTCAATTGGACAAAAAAAATGCATTTACTAGCATAGAAACATTTTAAAAATAGGCAAAAAAAAAATAGATAACATGACCTCTTTATCCACCAAAAGCATGCATTCCAAAATTGTATGAAGCTGGAAAAAAAGACACAGAGAAACATACATTAAAAATGTTTACAAAATGTTCAGATTTTAAAAAATGTAATCTGGTACAGAATGAGCTTGTTGTTGTATCAGCGATCCCCCTCCCCACAAAAAGGAAATGATTTTATTTATTTTTTACTATCCCATCCCTAGTCTCTGTCCACATTGATGTTATCAGGGCTCAAGCTTGTAATATGGGTCACTTTCCCACACCACAATCCTTCATCCCATATATAAAAATCTCATCAGCCATGATAAAAGGTTTGTTTTAATTTTGAAATTGTCACATATTCTAGTTTACATTTAGAAGTGTCTTCCTGTTCCCCAGGCTTTAATGATACATGTTTTAGGAGAGAATGGAATACAGTTATTATATAATACAAATATCATTGGTTGCCTTGAATCTGTGCTCTAATCCAAAGTTACATTGTCCAAAATTGCATCTAAACTTACTTGGGAGTAAATTAGACACTTACACAGAGGCCTGCAAATCCTAGCAGAAGAAACAAATCTAACTTTTTAATAGTAATTTCTGTTGTCCTTCACACCCAATCTCCCTCTTTCCTGTCTATGCACTTAGAACAGTGGGAATTTGTTCTTAGTATGATAGACCACATGTCAAACAGCAAGGGGGTTGGAATCTCTTTTTCTCCCTGGACTTTATCAGACATGGCAAAAACTGTATAATTAGGATAGGATAATAGCACAAATGGCTGAAATTATCAGGTGATGACATCACTTACCCGTTCCCGCTGCATTACACTGACATGAATGAGGCGTCACTTTTTATTGACAGCTTAGCCAGTCAATAAAATGTCATACTTCATTTGCACCAGCACAATGCAGCGGGAACAGGTATGCGATGAGGATGTCTGATAATTTTGCCTTTTCTGCTGTTGTAGCATCCTAAACGATGTGGTTTTTTAAAAGCGATATTGTCCTCATCTGATAAAGCCCTCTGCCTCAGTCTTGGGGCTCTTTCTTGCTACACAGTTACAGCACTTTGATTCCATTTTAACTGCCATGACATCATTCTGTGGAATCTTGGGATTTGCAGTTCAGTGAGGCACTAGAGCTATCTGGCTAAGAATTCTAAATACTCAATTCTAAACTGGAATTCCCAGGATTCTATAGGATGAAACCATGGGAGTTAAAGTAGAGCTGTAGGGCTATAATTGTATAGTACGAAAGGGTCCTTGTTTTAACCGCACAAGAATATTCCTGCTCCAGAGAAGGTCCTTAGTCAGGGGCTAGACTGGAGGCCCAGGAGTTCAGAATGTTGCTTTAACCCTGTGTCTGATGGGCTCCCATCAAAGTTCATAAGATCTGACTGCTCCTTCAGAAGTTAGATACCAGGGATGGAAAAGGAATGTCCCAGTTTCCACACTGGTCTCAAATTTAGAGTTCCTGACCCCTTGAGAATCTCATATGGGAAGAAAAACAGCATGTTGAAAGTTCCTGTAATCCCCACCCCCACCCCCGTACAATGCAAATGGTGCACTTTTCCAGAACTGTACAAGAGTAAGAGAAATTGTGCTGTTTTGCAATAAATATATATATATGCTTGCAGCCTTTCCACTATGCACAGGAAACTGTAGCTTTCTGAAGGCAGGGGACACTCAAAGCCCACCTATGTCATTTTACAATATGTACTTAGAAAAAGTGTACAAAATGCAAAACTAAATTGCATACTACATTCCTATAAAAACAATGTGGTGATGGGTACAACATTGTGGTAATTTGAAGTGGTGGGAAAAGTGATAAAAACCAGAGAGGGAAAGAGAGAGAAAATCTGAGTGAATTTTGAGTTTACACTTACACACACTTTGAGTTGGGATTGTCAGGAGAAGGGAAGACAAGCATGGCTGTGAAGCAGTGAGGGGGGGGGGCAGGCCAAGTGAAGCTGCAGCCTTTGCCAGTTTGAATGTTGTGCAACCCAAATGTTACATAGCAGGGAAAGAAACTCAGGCCAGCTCATGCTGTACCCTTTAGTGGTTTGAATGTTGTGCAACTGCATGGGAAAGGGTGGATTCTTGGTCCAGATTGGAAAGGCTGTGTATCCAATCACATTTAAGGGAAGAAGCATGGAGGGTAAAGGTATCATATTGTAACAGAACCTCAGGGGAGAGGCAGTGGCCAGGTAAGGGATGAGTGATATAATAATACACAACCTAAGTGTTACACAAAGAATGGGGAAAAGTGAACCACCCTTGGTTCAGGGTAGGAAGGGGAGCTACACTGCAGGCTGGGAAGGTATCATATGTTAAGTCCCACATGAAAAGTTGAAAGGGCAGCACTGCACAGTGATAAAAAACCTTAACATGTGTATGACTTTTACAGTTGTTCTGTGTTCATTAGACTGAAGAAAAATGACCTTGTGCAATTTTTATCCTGTCAGAGGAATCTTCTATCTATTCTTGGTCAGTTTTCATTTTTCCTCTTCATGGCAATAGCTGCACAGTTTTCAGGGAAGGTTGTGCAGTTTTCAGAAGAAGCTGCATGGTGTCTGGAAAACTGCATGGTTTGCTGGCAGGCTGTGCAGCTTTCAAAGGTGCATAGTGTCACGTCATTGTAGGAAGAAAAATCCCCCAGTGTCCTGACAACTACAGGGCAAAAAATAGATTCATTGTTCTCAACATCTGTAGGGAGCAGGGAAAATGAAGATTTACCATCACTACTAGATATATAGATACAAGGAAACAGATATCTACAAATATCTTCAGACATTATCTACAATTTATCCTTACTTTTTCCCTGGGTGTTATAGCTTGGTCTGGCCTTTCTGGACCTTCAAGAACTTGTAAAGTGGACCATTCTCCTTCCAACATAGAACCTTGAATGTTAGATGTCTTTAAAAAAAAAAAAAAGCAAACCCATTAAAAATACAAATGAATTTTGAAAGTTCACTGAAATTAATGCAATATTCCTCAAATATTGCCCATTCATCAAATGACCTGCATGACTATGAGTAACTATATATGTAATTAGAGCTATGTTTGCAAACTTACAGTGTGACTTAGCCAGGATAAATGATGCAGCTAAGTTGTGAAACAGAGTACAAATATACATTTAAAATGGGCATTCCAAAGGTGACAAGTTAAGAAATGACACCAAAGTCGCTGCTCATCTGGTCCAGCATTTGGTCTCAGGCCCAGCTCTGGACAGAGTCCATGAAATGTCACACAAATGATTCTGCTCAGAGATTCATGGAGGTTACTTTTGGGGACTACAACTCCCCGAAATCTCCAGCCAGCAAGGCCACCACTCCAGAGAAGTAACATTTCCAAGTTTTGCTTTTCTGTTTAAGGTGGAGTACACTTATAAGCATGTAGGTATGTCTGTGTCAAACAGTTCTGTTGACTCACCCTGCTCTTCAGTTATCATCAGATAACTATCATCAGGCACTTGACTCACAACACTTTCTAGCTTGGATGAGCAAGCTGTCCTTCTAGTATTAGTTGAATAGTTTGCAAGCAAGTGCTGTTGGAGATGGCTATATTTTTTAAAAAAGTATTTTTTAAAACCCTTAAACATTTATGATGACAGTTGACATATTTCAGATTTATACTACTGTAGTCCTTACTGATAAATAGCAAACCAAGATGTCCTATCATCTTCCTTTTGTTCAGAAAGGGCTTTCAATGGTCCTGATAGTGTTGGTGTTCTATGACAAGCTGACTCAGGGTGTGTCAAAGTAATTAAGAGCTATTTGTTCTCTGCATTCATGGTGAAAGAGAAATTTTACAGCTCAGTTGTTTCATCTTGAAAATTCTCTCTGTTGCTTAATGCCAGATAAATGAGAAAGGCTACTTTCTCATCTGCCCTGTAACCTGGCAGATTATCTTCATCAGTGTGAAACATCATGGAAGTAATTCTCTTGGTAATATACAAAGAAAATATGCATCCATTTTACACACTTACACACAGAGAAATATAACATTAAAAACAAATTAAGGCAGCATCAGAACTAAATCAGCAACCATGGTGCTCAAAATGCTAAACTGTAGTACAGGTTGTTGCCAGTACCTGTGGGGGATATGTTCCTAGCCTTACTATTTATAAGTGAAACCGCAGATAATAGTCAACTCTATTAAAATAAAGGACTTCCACTACAAACATACCATAGTTATGTTGGAAGACCTAGTAATTCCTAGTGAGGACACCTCTTTAGGCATTTTCCAGCAAAGCTCTATGGTATGTGTCCCTATTTTTTTTCCCCATCTGTGGATAACTGAAACAGCAGGTATTGGTTCTGTGGATATGGAGCAGGGGGCATCCTGTACTAAAAGACATTGCAACTTGTTTTTAAAACAAATAACCCTAGAAAAGTAAGTTAAAGGTCCTCATCTGCTGCTGAAAGGACTGTGGTGTAAGCACCTGATCAGGAGAATAATTTCTACAGCCAGGGAGCCACAATGGGAAAGGCCCTTTCCTTTGCAGCCATACATCCTCTTCATCTGGCAGAGAAGGACTTTTGAAGATGATCTTAGGGTCCAAATATTTTTATATGGGAGTTGCTCCTTCAGAGAATGTGGCTGCAAGACACATAGTTTTTTTAAAAAAAATTTCCATTTGCACTTTGAATTAGATTTGAAAATAGAATGAAAGCCACTAAAGACCACAAAGAGATTTTATTTGGGGTAGGGGGCTTTAGGAGAAACTGCTGTTGTTACTTGTTTTTCTTGTTTGGTACTTTTGCTGACTTCAGGACTCCATTGAGCCTGACACTGATACTTCTTCTTCGTGGTCTCCGTGAATCCACACATAAAGGGTTAATCCTGCGCCTGCGCAGTAGCATTCGGAAGTCGTTAGAGTCAATTGCCATTTAATTGAATTTTGGCGGTAATCCCGCCTCCAGGCTATATAGGCCCTCCTCGAGCCTGTCTTCTCAGTTCCTTTTTTTCCACCGCGTTGGCAGCATGAGGAATGTTTGTTGGAGTCTTTAGCCTTTAGTTCTTGTATTTTCTACCCCCCCCCCAATGGTTTGCATTCCCGGATTTGGACCTTCGGACTGTCTTCGGTGACTCCTCGGATTCTGGACTGGTTTTTTTGGTGATTCTTCTTGGTACGACCTCGGACTTGATCTCGGATGTCGAATTCATGAGTGCCCCTATTGTTGTTGATGATGGCGTCGACGGGCTTCTTTAAGACCTGTCTAACCTGTGGGGTGAAAATGCCTGAGTCAGACGGGCATTCGAACTGCTTGATGTGCCAGGGCGAGAGACATGATGTCCGATCCTGTCGCCACTGCAATGCCTTTACCCCTCAGGCAAGGCGTAACAGGGATAAAAGGCTGAAGGCCCAACTGTATGAGCACGTGCTGTCGGGCTCAGCCTCCTCATCGGCCCAGAGAGCCTCGGTACCGTCGGGTTCATCACAGACCCATAAACAATCATCGAAGGAGGCTTCCAAACCCAAATCCCGGGACCGGGATAAAGTGGGGGCTAAGAGCTCATCCTCGAGACCGAGGAAGTCCGATTCCGATACGGCAGATGGGACCATTCCGAAAAGCGCCTCCGGTACCGCTACGTAAGACTGACTGAAGGAAAAACACAAGGTGGTGAGGCTTACCTCTCCGAAGACCACACCGCAAGATGAGCCCTCGAAAAAGAAGAAAAGGAAGTACGACGATACCCTCTTGAGTGGTACGCAAAGGGGTCGGACACCAGTGCCGGACCGCTCCCCAAGCCAGAGGTCTCCGGTGGTCTCCCCACTCAGGCTCAGCCTCTCCAAGCTTCGATCGCCATCGAGGGAACCATCTCCGACGTCTGTAGGGGATGATCGAGACCAAGAGTTATCGGAAGGCAAACTCCACGAACCGGATCTAAAGATTGTGGAGGTGTCGACCAGCTCAGTCGAGAGAGATGGTCGCCACCAGTCCCGCTCAAAGTCGGTCACCCCAGCATCCCATCGGTCCCACTCACCTCAGATGATCCCGTCTCACTCAGCCTCGCAATCTCAGTCCCGCTTGCCGCAGCCCCACAGACCGCCCACCCCGCACCTGTCTCCGCGTCGCTCTCGATCCCGCTCTCAGGACTGGCCCCACTCTCCAGAAAGATCACCATGGAGGTCGTGCACACCCCAGCAGTCCCGCTCGCCAAGACGATCCCTGTGTTGGTCCCATACACCACGGCGGTCCCGCTCACCTCAGAGGCCCCGCAGGTCCCGTTCCCCGAGGCGAAGACGTCGGTCCCGCTCACCAAGACGGCCTCGATCCTGATCCGCCTCTTCGGGTTCATACATCTCCGACCTGGGGACATCGGAAGAAGAGTGGCTGTGGGAACGGTATGGCCATTTGTACTACGACCGCCCTTCTAGATACCATCGGTATCACCCCTTTAGCCGCTACTGGGACCATGACCCTTGGCACGCCTACAACGAGGATGTCTTCGACCCCTTGACACACTACAGATACAAGAGACACAGGGACCACCCCCGGTCCCCACTGTGCACCCCGGAGAAGGAGCACCACCGACCCATCACTAGACCACCAACAGAGTCTACGCCCAAGTCGGGGACCAGTACCGTACCCACGGATTCCAGAAAAGGGAAGGATCCCCCCGTCGAGATCGGTCTCCAGGTCACTTTCAAGAGAGAGGCCGGCCCCTCACAAGTCTCCTCCGAGAGGCTCACCGTCGTGAACCACGGTACTGCCCAAGGAGGATGGCCAGAGATCCCGGTATTGCCGAGAAGTCCTCTATCGAGGACCCCCTCGGCTCATTCTTTGGACTCGGATTCAAGATCCTCTTCTCTATCCCCAAGACCATCACCAGTTCCAGGGGGAGCCCGGCCAGACCCACCGTCTCCCTTGGACGATATGAAGGCTTTTGCTGATTTCATGCACAGGCTGGTCGGCACCCTGGGGATTAAGACCACCCAACCTGAAAAGGAAGTGGATGGTCCCATATTTGAAGACATGCAGCATAAGGTACCGTCCCTCCCCTCCCTGTCAATCTCTCCATACCTGCTGCAGGTGTTGAAGTAATCTTGGGTGACGCCTTCCTCTACACCACCCACATCCAGACACCTAGATCATCTGTACCGTGTGTGCACAGACTCGGCACCATGGCTCTCGCTCCACCCCAAGCCAAACTCGGTAGTGGTTGAGACGGCCCAGATGAAAACCTCCCAGAGGCTACATTCCACCCCATCTGACAAAGAGGGCAAGAAGTTAGATGCCATAGGGCGCAAGTTCTACTCATTTGCCTGCCTCCTCACTAAGATGACATCGTATGCAGCATGTATGGGGGCTTACCAGAAGTTCCTATGGGACACTCTGGCGGTCCACATCTCAAAGCTATCGGAGCAGGACCAAAGGATTGTCAACTCCTTCAGAGAAGAAGGCCTGGCACTGGCGGGGTACCAGCGACAAGTTGCCAAACATATTGCAGAGTGCACAGGGAAGATTGTGGCCAACTCCATTGTGGTCCGCCACCACGCATGGCTCCGGTCATCAGGTTTGTCACATACAGCACGTTCCATCATTGAGGACCTCCCCTTTGACGAGCTGGGCCTGTTCCATGCAGACACGGACTCTAAACTGGAACATGCGGAGAAGATGAGGTCAACAGCTAAGAAGTTTGGCCTACCCACCACCCACCACCCTCTGAGACCACGACTGCCTTTTCGCAGACCAGGCTCATCATACTGAAAAAGATTTAGCCTGCCACCCTCCCGACCGCGACAATCATCTTCATACCAACCCCACAAAAAATTTCAATCCTTCAAGCCCAAACCCCAATTCGGCAAATGGAAGATGGAGTCATCCAAGCAACGGGCTTGACTCCGAAGAGCCACTACCACCCTCGGGCATCAACACTTCCCCTTCACTCCATACTTCACCCTTCCCTGCCAGCCGCCTCTACGATGCATTCCACTCATGGCAGCTCATCACCTCAGACCGCTCGGTCCTGAACATCATAAGGCGAGGGTACTACATAGACTTTGAAGAACTTTCACCTCCGGCCCCTCACAGGGTGACCCCACCATCCCCACCCATCATAGAGGAGGTCAACAGTCTTCTACAAAAGAGCGCTATCGAACGAGTCCCCTGCTCAGAAACGGGAGGCCTATTCCTCTCCAGATACTTTGTCATCGAAAAGAAAGACGGAGGATTCCGTCCCATCCTGGACTTAAGAGACCTGAACTCATTTGTCCGCCCACGGAAGTTCCGCATGGTTACACTTCCATCCATCCTCCCCTTTTTGAGGAAAGGAGACTGGTTTGCCACCATGGATTTGAAGGACACTTACTTTCATATCCCAATTGCACCCTCCCACAGGAGATTCCTCGCCTTCGCGTTCGGCGGCACGGCCTTCCAGTTCAGAGTTTTGCCATTTGGCCTCTGTACAGCTCCAAGGGTATTTACAAAATGTATGGCAGTGGTAGTGGCTTGGCTCAGACAAAAAGATATCATGGTATTCCCATATCTGGACGATTGGCTTTTTATAGCTCCCTCAGCCGAAAAACTGGACAGAGACATCAGTTTGACCCTCACCTGGCTCGAACGCCTTGGATTGATGGTGAATTATGAAAAATCGCACCTTCAGCCCTCCCGGACTGTCAGGTTTATAGGGGCCTCTCTGGATTCCACCACAGGGAAAGCATTCCTCACAGACGACCGATTCCAGACACTGCGCGCAGCAGTACAGAAATGCATAGGACGAAGGAGGTCCACGGTGAGAGACATACAACAAGCCTTAGGCCACATGGCCTCCACCACAGCAATCACACCTCTCGCACAGCTCCGCATGAGACCCTTACAGAGCTGGTTCATCGCGAGGTTCAGGCCGTTTGCTCACGGTCCACTCAAACTACTCATCATTCCCCGCCTGCTCAGGAGGTCCCTCCTCTGGTGGACGGACTCGTGAGCAGTCCAACGGGGTTCACAATTCGAACAATTGAACCCCACGAGGACTATCATGACGGACACCTCTCTGTCGGGCTGGGGAGCACACTCCGAGGGACTGTCCATCAGGGGGCGCTGGTTGCGGAAGGAGGGAGCCCTACACATCAACACCCTAGAACTGCTAGCTGTGTTCAAGGCCGTGAGGGCGTTCAAACCCTCTCTGATGGGTCAGGTGGTACAGGTGGCTTCAGACAACACGATGACGGTGTTCTACATAAACAAACAGGGAGGAACACACTTGCAGACCCTACTCCGCCTCTCCCTGGACCTTTGGGAGTGGTGTGTGGAACGAGACATCACCCTACTGGCCATACATGTCCCAGGCCAGACCAACGAACTGGCAGACGCACTCAGCAGATCAACCACCAACAACCACGAATGGTCGCTGAATCGCCAGACCCTTCTCTCTCTCTTCTCGCAGTGGGGCACCCCAACGATAGACCTCTTTGCCTCCAAGGACAACGCAGTGCTTCCATTATTCTGCTCAAGAGGCCACCGGTCACGGGACAGCCTAGGGGATGCATTCCTATGGCATTGGGAGGGCCCTCTGCTTTACGCCTTCCTTCCCTTTCCCCTCATACCCAGAGTGCTCTCGAAGGTGCAACAGGACAGAGTCAAGTGCATCCTAATAACCCCATGGTGGCCCCGCCAGCATTGGTTCGCACCGCTGCTCAGGATGGCACGAGGGCGATACAAGCGCCTCCCGCAGACACCGGACTTGCTATCAATGGCAAACGGCCAGATTCTCCACCTGGACCTCAAACTGATCAACCCAACAGCTTGGCTAATAACAATGTGAACTCCCTTTCAGAGGCAGCGCAGAGGATCATCAAAGCAGCTCACCGCCCATCAACGGTGAGAGCCTATAACTACAAGTGGAAAAAATTCTGTTCCTTCCTAGAGGAGGAAGGAATCCCACTGGACCAAGTGGGCCCCTCCAACCTGATGGACTTCCTGGCTTCTTTCTCAAACAGGAATTTCTCCATCTCTTCAATCAAAAGCTATGTGGCAGCTGTGTCTTGGCACTTGCAACGACTGGGCAAACCATCGTGCTTCCGGGATCCCAGGGTCAAAGCCTTCCTTAAAGGCTACACCAACTTGCACCCCCCTACACTGGGACCCACTCCCGCATGGAGTCTTGAAATAGTCTTGGCAGCCCTATCTAAGTCCCCCTTCGAACTGATGGCCACATGTGACCTCCACCTCCTTTCCATGAAGACGGCGTTCCTAGTTGCGATCACGTCAGCATGACAAGCCAGTGAATTGTGCGCCCTCCGGGTTGACCCACTGTATACCCGTTTCCACAGAGACAAGGTGGTACTACGGCCAGACATCGCCTTCCTGCCTAAAGTGGTATCCTACTTCCACCTCAACCAGGACATTGTACTACCAGCTTTTTTCCAGCACCCATCAGATGACCTACAACGGTCCCTCCACCACCTGGATGTAAGACGGGCCCTAGCCTTCTACATACATAGAACTTCACAGCTAAGGAAAACCAATAGACTCTTCGTCTGCTATGCGGGCCCGAGGAAGGGCGAGCCAGTGTCTTCGCAACGGTTTTCGGAGTGGGTGGCTACAGCAATCAAGCTAGCCTACCAGACTCTGGGGAAACAGCTACCGGACCCCTTCCGCAACCATTCGACCAGAGCTACCTCCATCTCTACGGCATTCCTGAATGGGGTGCCTATCCAGGACATCTGCAGGGCGGCCACATAGGCAACCCCCCTGACCTTTGTTAAGGTTTATAAGGTGGACTCAGCCTCCAGAGAGGACCCGGCACTGGGCCAAGCAGTCATCATATCTTGTATTGTACAAGGATCCCGACAGGGATCATAATCACCAGACACCGGAGTCTGGTGTCTCTCAACTACCTCTTCCAGCTAATAAAGCAACCCTTGCGGTTTATTTTCAATCCTAACCTAGTCTATGGTGTCCCTTCTTCCTCCTTCATCTTAGATAGGACACCTCTCCTCCTAGATATAAGCTTGCTAATCTACCCTTTATGTGTGGATTCACAGAGACCACGAAAAAGAAGGACAGGGTGCTTACCTGTAACTGTAGGTCTTCGAGTGGTCAGCTGTGAATTCACACAATCCTACCCATCCTCCCCTCTGGTGTCCTAGGCCATCTCCTCAAAAAAAAAAAAAAAAAAGGGGGGGGAGTTAAATTGCTCCTGACCGTAAGCTGCAGCCGCGGCTATTCAGAACTGAGAAGAGCCTATATAGCCTGGAGGGGATGGTGGGTGGGATTACTGCCAAAATTCAATTAAATGGCTATTGACTCTAACGACTTCCAAATGCTACTGCATAGGCGCAGAATTAACCCTTTATGTGTGAATTCACAGATGACCACTCAAAGAACTACAGTTATAGGTAAGCAACCTGTCTTTCCCTCATGCATTGTTTTGGCTGTGTAAGCAGTAACATTCATGCCTAAACACAAGAAAGAAATGGACATATAACATTGTATTGTCTATAGTTATATGTGAACCAATCAATTGACTAAAAATGAAACTAGGGATGGAAAGAATGTTTGAAAATGTTCAAAAAGTGGTTGGAAAACATGTTTCTCAAGTGCCAGGGAACCTTGACAAGGAGACTCCTGGACTGATAAGAATCTTTGCACTTTGAGACTTATTCTGCATAAATTTCACATGTAATTTTTCTCCTTAACTACAGCATTCTCTGCACAGAAAAAGACAAAGGACCTAGAAATTGTAGTGTATGCACTGGTAACCTCACAACTCTATTTCTGCAATGCTCTCTACATGGGGCTACCCTTATATCTAGTTCGGAAACTACAACTGGTGCAAAATATGGCAGCCAGGATAGTCACTGGGAAATCGAGAAGGGGGCATATTACTCCAATCCTGTAATCTCTTCACTGGCTGACTGTCAGTTTCCAAGCACAGTATAAGGTGTTGGTAATGACCTATAAAGCCCTACATGGCCTAGGTCCAACCTAACTAAGGGATCGCCTCCTCCCGTATAATCCATCCCGCACCCTTAGATCTTCTGGGAGGGGTTTATTGCAACCAATGAGATCTAGATTAACATCAGCCTCCCAAAGATCTTTTTCTGTCGCTGCTCCCAGATTATGGAACACCCTGCCAGAGGGAGATCCATCAAGCAACTAGCCTGGAGAATTTCAAAAAAGCCATCAAAACGGATCTCTTCTGGCAGGCCTTCTCTAAATAGAACAGACCATTTTAATGGATGCTTCTCCCACTTTCTATGTTTTTATGTTTATGTTTTGATGTTTTGATTCTATACTTTTAAAGTTTAAGGGTAGTTATTTTATGTTACTGGTGAATTTGACAGTTATTTTAAATATATGCACTATTATATGTAATTTTAAGGGGGAGGGGTAAATTGTTTTAAGTTATTCCTATTGTTATGGATTTGTTTTTATATCCAATTGTTGTGAGCCACCTTGATTGCCTAATAGGCAAAAGGCAGGGTACAAAAATAAAGTAGTTGTTGCACAGAAGTATTATTTTATATGCAGAAAATGCTGTTCCCTGCACAGGAAATATTAGAATTATAGAATCATAGAGTTGGAAGAGACCTCAAGGGCCATCCAGTCTAACCCCCTGCTATGCAGAAATACACAATCAAAGCACTCCCAACAAATGGCCATCCAGCCTCTGTTTAAATACCTCCAAAGAAGGAGAGTCTGCCACAATCCGAGGCAGTGCATTCCACTGTCAAACAGCTGTTACGGTCAGGAAGTGCTTCCTAATGTTTAGATGAAATCTCTTTTCCTGTAGTTTGAGTATGTTGCTCCATGTCCTAGGAGATTTTCAGACAGGAATGCAAAAAGTGTTCCTGTCTCACAATCTCCAATCCTGTCCCTATCCTGACAGAAAAACCCTCTCCATCACACTTACCTTCTCTCCCGTCGACAGGCAGCCCAGGAAAGAAGAGAACTCTAACAGAGTTTTGTTCACTTCCTGGACTAAAATCCCACCCATTCTTGCAACAAGATGAGAGCATGGGAAATTCAAAAATAAAAGTAAAAGAACACCAAAAAAAAGTTACACCAAGCACAGAAACAAACTTTAAAACTTACAAGTAACCCAGGGAGGGTCATAAAAAGTGTGTCATTTACCTGGATGTCACAATCTCATCTGGAAGTGTTCTGGCAGGACGACCCATTGATGCTGCATTCACGTGTATTAAATGGCCCGAGGTTTCACACACCAGCAATACTGACACCAAAATGGGACAGGTGATCTACTGACAGCTTGTCCCGTCAATAAAAAGAACCACTATAATGATGCCAGCGGAATGCCAAAGGACAACGTCATCTGATATTTGTGTCCTTTTGTGTCCCTCTGGCGTCATTATGGTGCCACATTAGCCTAGTCTCTACAGCAACAGAAAACAAGCTTCCTCCTTCTTCAATATGGCATCATTTCAGGTATTTCAATATGGCTATCCTGTCACTGCTTAACCTCCTCTTTTCCAGGCTAAACATACCTAGCTCCCTAAATTGCTCTTCACAGGGCATGAATGGCTTCCAGACCTTTTGGTTGTTTTATTTTTTCCTCCTCCACAAAAACAAAAACAAAACAAAAAAATGCATACAAAATTTGTGCAATGTAAATCCCAAACTACTAAAAGTATTTTAAAACTGCAGTTTTTGAAGATGTTCTTGCAGGAGGAATAAAATTGCTGAAATTACTCATTGCTTCCTGTCAGAACAAAATTAATGAAGAATTACCTCCCTAAATGAAATATATGGGTGAAGATTAATAAGTCCACCCTATTTTTAAGTGTAAACTTTAAATAGAACTATCTAGCTGTTGGACTTCTTTAAGGGAGAGAGTTCAGCACCTTATATGTCTCCTCTAAAGTTTAGACTAAAGCCCACAGTGGCTTCATTATGCCACTGAAATGGAAGTCTCTGGCTGCCACTGATAATGTTACCCAAAGCATCTCTCCAGCACTACTCAGTTATGAATGGTTACGGCATCTCATTATATTCATTCTTTTAAAAAATAACTTTCCAAGTAATGCCCCTCCTGGGAAAGTATGAACTATACGTTACATAGCAAATAATAGACATGTCCAAATTAAATGAGCACTGAGCTGCATGAAGGGAGAACGTACAAGAAGTCTTTTATGATTCATGGCTTTCTTTAATAGATTTTATGAAAACTGATACATAATAGCCCTCTAATTGTGTAGAGCCCCTCCAAATGATTAATTCATGAAAGGAACGGACAAAATTGCTAAAGGAGAGGGGAATGAAAGGGACTCTGATTTGGAAAAATTGTTATTTTTGTATGTCAAACAGTGTGAGGGGGGCAGAGAGAACCTATTTTAAAAGTATGTGCCTGGAGGTTTCCAGGAGGGGACATTTTCCTTAGTCTGGGAATTCTTAAAGGATCAAGGGTTGCAAAAACAGACTTTGGGCTATGTATGCAGCCCTAGAGCCTCACTTTGACCATCTCCAATTTTAATTGCTTCTCAGTCAGGACTGGTCTCCTAGAAGTGTAGACTACGCTCAGCATCTACCACCAAAAACAGGTATTAAATATGGGTGGATGATGTTGGTCAATAGATGTTTTGCCAATTACCCTTGTGATCCATTTTAGGCTTTAAAGCCTAGAATTCTAGACAAACCAAGATGCTATAGGCATAAAGAGTGCCTTGCCTAATAATATGCAGGCTGGTTTTAATGAGAAGCCATTTTTGAGCTCCTTGATGCACATAATATGAATTTGAGAGAGATGTCATACTAAAAAAGAACCAATATGGACATTTTACGTACTTAGTATCCAATACGACCAAAAATGAAGCTTCTGCCAAGGAAAGACAAGATACATTGTCCACGTGGGATGATGCTACTGTGGCATTATTTCCCCCTAGGGCTTATCAGCCAATGCAACTATTGAATGAGCCTCCTCAACACATGTTGTTAGATTTCAACCATGTAAGGAAATTATAGCTTTGCAATAGAGAAATTAGGCCAATGAAACACATTCTGTCAGTGGAATTATAATTTTCAGACCCCCTGTACCAATGACACTTAAAGTGGAATGATAGTGTTACAATTGTGTAGTGTGAAAGGGACTCTGGAGGCCCAATAATTCAGAATGTTTTACTTGCGTTTCTGCTTCTGATTGGCAAATGCACAAAATATGGTCAATAGATGCATTAGAAGATGCAAGGAACTAAGTTGCTATAAATATCCTCAGGCACGATCTAGATTTTAATTAAAGCCCATAGTCATTTAGAATTTAAAGTCATAGCCATATTAGTTTGGAATATCAGTTGCACTTGTAGCACTTTTGACACTAACTGAGAGAAACAAATTGTAGCATAAGCTTTCATAGACTTTGTCTACTTCCTCAGATGCATGGAATGAACTAGTGCCTGGGAACAGACCTTATAAGCAGGCTGTTGAACATTGATAGAAATGCAAAACTTGTGGGTGTGGTGATGAGGCGACAAGTTCAGTTTAACAATGGTCATTGAGGGACAAAGGCAGAAGGAAAGATGCTGCCTAAGGTCAAGTTGGGTGGATGATCATATGAATGGTGGAGGGGATGTTGGAATGTAGTGTGATGCTAGTTGGGAACCAGAAAGGAGATGTAATAAACTGGCCTCATGAGACTGGGTTCTTAACTGGTGTTATAATATGTGTAGTGTGCCAGGAAACCATTGTCTTTGTTCAACCCATTGTTGATGGACTGCGCTTTGTGGATATATTCCAATTCAGCTGTTTCTGTTTCATCCGTTAGTCATTTTGCATATTATTTAATGTAAGTATTTTTTTTAATAATTTAATTGTTTTAGGGGAAGCCTTCCAAAAATTAATGTAGCAAATTCTAATCTGGAATAACCTTGGAAGACACATTCAAGAAAGCATATTTTATTTACCCCTGTATTCCACATTAGGTACTCTGTAAAAGTTTAACCAGCAAGATAAATAATGGGCAACTCATACATCATGAAAATCTCCTGCAAGCAAACCTGTGTCTAGCTATATCATTCATATTAAACATCTCCTCTCTTTAGGTTCTGCTACCCAAATGTCTGCTACTGGCTGTTAGCTGTATCAAGATGATTTTATCTAACACATGCAGACTCAACAGCCCAGGGCATTGTAATTGCATTCCTGTTGAAAAACCAGCTGCTTCCAGGTGACTGAAACCATCTAGATAAATCTTGTGTATATGTTTTTAAAGTGCTGGGTGAAAGACTGCATTAGAAAAATTCACACTTCCACAACATCCAAGCTGGCCAGAAAGATTATAATTGCAGATTATAATTATCATGGATAGGCAGTCATAAACAATCAACAATAACTCGTGGGAGATTATCACACTACACTGTTATAGCACAAATATTCCACTTTAACTGCTACGGCTGCCTCCTGTGGAATCCTGGGATTTGCATTTTAGGGAGGGGCATTTTGAACTCTCAGCCAGAGAGCTCTTAGCCTTCACTAAACTCTCTCTCTCTCTCTCTCTCTCTCTTTCTTTCTCTCTGGCTTTTCTTCGCAGACTACAAACTCCAGAATTCCACAGGAGGCAGACATAGCAGTTAAAGTTGAATAATAGCACTATAACACTATAACAGTGCAGTGTGATCAGGGACTTTATCCAACAAGCCCCTACAAATGTTCTTTTGCCAGCATATTTTGCAACATTTTTCTGCTGGTAAAAGAACCCTTTTTATCAGACCTACCTGTAATAGCACAAAAAAGCAGCCCAGCATTACCGGAGCATGAATGCTAGCACTGTGTACTTCTGCGTTCATGATCTCAGTGGTTCTCATAAGAAATTGTGAGCATGGTTTAATTTAAAAATACATCAAAAGAAACACACAGGTACAAAAACACAATCACAAAGTCCCAAGTAAACTGGGCAGGTTCATAAAAAGAGTGTCCCATTTCTGGCTTTCTCTGTCTAAACTGGATGTCCTGCCTATTGATGCTGTACTCACAATTGGAAAATGCCCCATGGAAAATGCCCCATGGCATGCCCTCATCTTCAGACGCAGCCAATACCAGAAGAAAAATGCCACAGGAGATCTATTGAGAGCTTGGCCCATCAATAAAAAAGAATGCATTATGTTCTACACATAATTGCGAAAGCACAGCATTGTCTGCTATGCACACCCTTTAGTGTTCATTAAGGGTTGTTATGATGCCATATTTAAAGTATCTGATAAAGTCCAAAGTCAACAGCCCTGTATTATACTTATTTGCACAGAAATAAGCCTGTAGCATTCAACTGGAATTTTAAAATGAGCATGCGATATTAGTACAGCAAAATCCTATGAATGTCTGCTCAGAGCTCCCATTTGAGTTCAGCAGGATTTACTCCTAGATAAGTGTGTACAGGAATGTGGCCACTGGGAACTGATGGCCAAGTCATGCCAGACTAATCTGATCTCTCTCTCTCTCTCTCTCTCTCTCTCTTTCTTTCTTTTTTTTTTTTTTTAATAAAATCACCAGCTTGGTAGATGAAGGGAACACTGTGGATATTGTATACCTTGATTTCAGTATGGCCTTTGACAAGGTTCCCCATGACATTCTTGCAATTAAGCTTGTAAAATGTGGGCTAGACAAATTAACTGTTCAATGGATTTGTAATTGGTTGACCGGCTGAACCCAAAGGGTGCTCAGCAGTGGCTCCTCTTCGTCTTGGAAAGATGTGACCAGTGGGGTGCCACAGGGTTCTGTCCTGGGCCCAGTGCTATTCAACATCTTTATCAATGACTTGGATGACAGAATTAGGGGCATACTTATCAAATTTGCAGATGACACCAAATTAGGAGGAGTAGCTAGAGGACAGGATCAAAATTCAAAATGACCTGGATAGACTGGAGAGCTGGGCCAAAGCTAACAAAATGAAATTCAATACAGAGAAATGTAAGGGACTGCACTTAGGGTGAAAAAATGAAATGCATAGTTACAGGATGGGGGAGACCTGGCTGAATGAGACTACGTGCAAAAGGATCTAGGACTCTTAATAGACCACATGTTGAACATGAGTCAAGAATGTGATGCAGCAGCTGAAAAGGCCAATGTGATTTTGGGCTATATCAATAGAAGTATAGTGTCTAGATCAAGAGAAGTAATAGTGCCACTCTATTCTGCCTTGGTCAGGCCTCACCTAGAATACTGTGTCCAGTTCTGGGCACCACAATTCAAAAAGGATATTGACAAATTGGAGCGTGTCCAGAGGAGGGTGATTAAAATGGTGAAAGGTCTGGAAACCATGCCTTATGAGGAAAGACTTAGGGAGCTGGGTATGTTTAGCCTGGAAAAAAGATGGTTAAGGGGCGATATGATGGCCCTGTTTAAGCATTTGCAGGGGTATCACATTGAGGATGGAGCAGGCTTGTTTTCTGCTGCTCCAGAGACTAGAACACAGAGCAATGGGTGCAAGCTCCAGGAACAGAGATTCCACCTCAATATTAGGAGGAACTTTCTGACAGTAAGAGCTGTTCAGCAGCGGAACACACTCTCTCGGAGCGTGGTGGTGTCTCTTTCCTTGGAGGTCTTTAAACAGAGGGTGGATGGCCATCTGTCAGGGATGCTTTGATCGTGATTTCCTGTATGGCAGGGGGTTGGACTGGATGGCCCTTGTGGTCTCTACAATTCTATGATTCTATGATGGCTTCCATGACAGTGTGAGAGCCAATCCACTAGAGGTTTTACTCCAGAATTTATAAGAGCAAGCTAAACGGCTGAACCCTATCTACTAAATAATCCCTATAAAGTTCAGACTAAAACCCATTGTGGATTTACCACACCACTGACATGGGGGGAAATGCCACTGTTTGTAGTCCCATTCTTTCATCTTCCATGCCTGTAGAATTTATTCCCATCAGAGAATCAGGCTTCTGACAAATGCAACATCTGGGATGTTCCATACAAAATTTGAGACTTCCTACCTACACCTCACAGTGACAGGCTATAAAGCTCAGATCAGACATAATGAACCCCTTGGGAGGCTGGAGATGATATCTTAAACATCTGTCCAAAAGCAAGCTCTAAACAAAAGGATGTGAATTCTATTTTGAATTTTTTTTATTTCCAAGAGTTAAAACATTTGATAAAAATACAAACACAATAAATTATAACAAAATCCATAAACAAACTTAACTAAACCAGAACAACAATTACACTAAGAATATTATTGACTGACTTCCTCCCAGTTGTTGGTTATAGTTATTCATTTATCAAACTTTCTTTTTCATGTCATCTTCATGTATTGATTGCTACTACATATGAAATTAAGGATGTGAATTCTAGAGGAGAAGCTGAGGGAGAGAGTGGTAGCCACAGTAAAACTCACTGTCAAATAAAAGATGAGAACAAACAATGTGTTAGATGTCTATACACAAAGTTTGGGAAACAAACAAGACAATCTTGAAATCCTAGTGCAGGAAGGTAAATATGACTTTATAGGTATAACAGAGTCTTGATGGGATGACTCCCATGATTGGAATATAAGAATTGAAAAATCTAACCTATTCAAAAAGAATAGATGGGGAAGAAAAGGAGGTGGAGTAGCATTATACATCAAAGAAATTCTTTTGTACAGAAATCAATGTGAGTAATCAAACTGGACTAGTAGAGAGTATTTGTGTAAAAATAAATGGAGAAAGAATTAAAAACAACATTGTGGTAGGAGTTTACCACAGGCCACTAAACCAAGATGAAGTAGAAATCCCCAAGAACTGGTAGTTATGACAAATTTCAGTTATCCTGATATCTGCTGGAATACTGAGCAAAGAACTAACTAAATACCAAACTCAGAACCAAAGTAAGATCCTTTTTCTTCTGTGCCATACAGTTTCCTACAATCTTAAAGTTCACTTTGTGCCTAATTCCAAAGCGTATCCATCCAATTACTTTGCTAAAATTCTTACTTTATGTAAAAGCACGTTCTATACCAACACTGGAAAAAAATACTAATTGGTTCTGATTTTAATTATGCCAGTCTCCAATTTAAATCTCAGCCAAATAGTGAATATGATATTACATTGAACTAAAAAAAGAGAGTTTTCAGTTTCGCATAGGCCAAAGATTGCTGACATTCTGATAATCTGAGGGCCAGCCTATCAAAATTCTAGAGTAATAATTATGGTATATTTAATTGTCACATGTGGTTTATATTGGTGCACTTGGTGATATTCTGTCTTCTGAACTGTATTTCAGCCAAATGTGAATCAGTTTAAACCCATGAGTTAAAATTTGTAGTCAGTGAGCAGGGATGCACAGAAACAAGATGAGGTAACTGTCATGCACAAAGAATTATGAGCTATAGAAGATATTCATTTTCACTAGGATCCTTTCACACTACACAATTACAGCACTATTATTACACTTTAAATACCATGGCAACATCCTGTGGAAACCTGGGATTTGCATGTAATGGTGTTTAGAATAAGTTAAAATGCTCTAGTGCATCACCAACCAAAAATCCCAGAATCCCATAGGATTGGCCATAGCAGATAAAGTACAATCTATAGGCTAGTCTACATGAGGGGGAAAAGTCAGAATGGACTCCTGCCCCCACACTTGCACCAAAGCTACACCACAGAGTTTATTCTCCCAGGGACTTGTGTATGTTGCCTTCACTACCCAGTGCCTGCAGAATTTTGCCCACACCCACAACCATTGTCACCACCACCACAAGCCAGGTCAGATCCTGGAGAGCAGTGCATGCAAAATGGCAATTTGGAGTCTTAGTGGACCACAAGCTGAATATGAGTCAGCAGTGTGATGCAACAGCTAAAAAAAAAGCCAATGCAATTTTTAGGCTGCATTAATAGGAGTATAGTGTCTAGATGAAGGGAAATAATAGCACCACTCCCTTCTGCTTTGGTCAGACCTCAGCATGAATACTGTGTCCAGTTCTGGGCACTACAATTCAAGAAGAATATGGACAAGCTGGAACATGTCCAGAGGAGGGCAACCAAAATGATAAAATGTCTGGAAGCTATGTCCTATGAGAAGCAGCTTAGGGAGCTGGGTATGTTTAGCCTGGGAAAGAGAAGGTTAAGAGGTGACAAAATAGCCATGTTTAAATACTTGAAGGGACGTCATACTGAGGATGGAGCCAACTTGGTTTCTGCTGCTCCAGAGACTAGGACACGGAACAATGGGTTCAAGCTACAGGAAAAGAGATTCCATCTAAACATTGGGAAGAATTTCCTGACAGTAAGAGCTGTTTGGAAGTGGAACACATTGCCTCGTAGTGTGGTGGAGTCTCCTTCTTTGAAGGTTTTTAAAGAGAGGCTGGATGGCCATCTGTCAGAAATGCTTTGATTCTTGTCAGGAATGCTGTCAGAGGGATGGACTAGATGGCCCTTGTATCTTCCAGGTCTATGATTCTATGATTGTATATGCAGCATTTTAAGCTGTATATTTAAGCTCCAGAGACAAGTTCCCTGCCAAAGGGAGAGGCTTTTTCCCTCTTCCCCCACCCAATATCACCCACCACTCGCTTTAGTGCCTCCTGTTTACCTCATCAATCAAAGTGATGGGTGAATGGGAGGGAGAGAAGGTAGAGTGCTGCACAAAGCAGGAGAAGGGGAGAGAAAAAGCCTCTTGCTTTGGCAGGCAACTTGCTCCAAAGCCTAAACACACAGCTTAAAATGCTGCATCTGCCAGTATCTGACCTGGCTGTGGCTTTGGCGGAAGGAGTGGGCAAAAATCCAGAAAAAACTCTGAAACAAAAACCCCACATCAATGTAAAACACCCAAAATCTGGGGTGGGTAGAGCCATGCATCATGTTGTCTTATTACCCCAAATTCAAGGGGAATGCAGGGTTTTAGAGGGTTTTTAATAGTGTAGACAAGGCCTATAACTGTGTAGTGTGAGACAGTGCCCTACAACATCATGGCCAAAGTTTAACAGTTGTCCAGTGGCATAAGAAGAGTTATTCTGTACCCTACTAGATAGTTTTGCTTTAGCCTGGCAGTTCAGGGATGTAGAAGTGGCTGGGAATAGACTGGGAGGGGGATTTTCCTGTTAGCAACTTGCTTCTGCTGTTCTCATATCTATTAGGACAGGAAACAGGTCATGACTATGCAGTTCAGTATCCTTGTTTGATTCTGCCCTATATAGCTTGATGGATCCATCTTCCATTTGCCCCCTCCTGGGATGTGTGTAAAGTTTTTGGTCTCCAATGAAGTCTGGAGAATTCCTGAAATTGCAGACAGTTCCAGACCAGAACATGATCAACTCCATATATGTCTATATAGTACGATCCACCCTTTCCGTGTGTTTATTTTTTGCTATGTCTGAAAAATACTTACACACATTTAAGTGTGTGTGTGTGTGTGTGTGTAAAAATGGATGCTTTAATGGCCAATGGAAGCTTGGATGGTGGGTATGGAGCTGGCCACTTTCCCTGTGCTAGGCACCATGAACATATGGAAAGGACTTAGAATGCACTCCTATAAATGCCTACACAGAAATTCCACAGAAGGGGGCTTACCAGCTTGTTGGTGGGCCTATTTGTGGCCTGGCCAGTGCCCCCATGGCTCCTCACCCTTGTGGCCCCTGTGGCCGCATGGCCTGGCAAGGAGGCCGCCATAATGGGCTTCTCCTTCCCGGCTTGCATTGCAGCTGGGAACGGGCATGAAATAGGGAGTCAATCCGGGTAAGCCTCCCTCACCTCGATTGGCTCTAAGCAGGGCAGAGGCGGGACTTCTGGCCACACTTCCAGCGTGGCCGGATGACAGGGAGCCTGTGCTGGGGGCTGGTATAAAAGCTGGCTCCTGGCACTGGCTTGCTAGGAGCTGAAGGACCCACCCATCCTCCCTCTTATTATCATGTTTGCTTATGCTCTATTGTCGCAATTTGCTAGGTGGATGGCATAGGCCCCAGATCTGGGTAAGCGGGGTAGGGGGGGGTCTCCATCAAGTTCAAGTTGAAGTTCAGGTTCAGGTTCATGGAGACCTTCCCTCCCCGCACTTAATGATTAACCTTGTTTCCAGGGGAGGGGAGAGTGTTGAGTAGGACGGCTTGGCCAAGAACTTTCCCCTCCAGGATTGGTCAGCAGCAATCGATATTGGACCATTGGCCAACACAGGGTTGGGTAATGAAGGGATCCGGACCCATGCAATAGTGCCAACCATTTGCAGCCATTAGCAAGTTGTGGCTTTTTTATTGCCCACTATCTTCATACTAACCTATACTTAATCCTTATGTTTATTTTGTACTCAATACAATTGTTAACATAGCTTGTAGTAGCATTGTGTCTTTTTAAAGGGAGAGGAGTGGGGCGTACAGTCTGGGTCCGCAAAACTCAGGCAAATAGGTCTAGGATGCAACTTCACTCTGCCTAGTCTTATTGCCACAACTACAAAGGTGGATAAGAAACTTTCTGCAGTTGTTAGAGGACCTTAGATGTAACAAGTTACAAATAACATTGTTAACTGAGAATATTTGTGGTGGGGAAGAATGCAGAAATAACCAAGTTACAGTTCTAAGCTAATGTAATGAACAAAGTTCCTTTATTAGTGCCACAGTTACATTATGAGTTACTTTACTGGTATATTGAGTAATATTTTCTGTTTACTTTCAAAAATTATTTTTGCAGGGCAGTTTTGACAGTTTTGCAGGGCAGTTTTGCAGAGGTATTTTGACAGAATTTTGTTTCCAGTTTCAGGCCATTGTTTTATCAATACTAAGGAATTACTGCCAAAAAAGTAACAAAATGATGAGTAACAAAAATGATGAGTAATACAATGAATTCCTTTGTAGACATAGCCACCAGCAGCAATAATGAATTACCTTTTAAACATAAACTGAATAACAGGAACAAATTACTTTAAAACAAATAACTTTTCAAGTGCTGGTTTTCATTCATTGAGAGCTCACAGAAAATCTCAGATCCGCAACTTAAAAGGACTTCAGACAGAGATTTAGTATTATCACCCCATTCTGTCCTAAGGAAGATGCTCCAGAGAGACCCTCCAGTCCAAGTAGAAAACCATCTTAGCTACAACAGAACAGAACAGATCAAACTATGTGACTCCTGCAAAGGCATTTACATTGGTCTTGCTTGCTAGATAGGGGGTATTCTGTTGTTGCCTCCACTTTTGTCTTGAGATGCTTTATGCTCAGCTTGACAAGAATTGGTAAGTACTGAAAAAGCTAAATAAAACTCTCCCTTTAATTACTCTTATTATATGTGGGAAATTTTAACACAATTTAAGGGTCCATTAATCCATTCTTAAGTATTCTTGAGTAAAGGTTTGTATCTGTGTTGCCTAATTATATGCCCTGTCTTCATAGCTCAGCTTAAATCTCCCAGACAGGACTAGGTTGCAGTTTTGGTGCTGCCTGGAATGGCCAAACTACATCTAACAAAACAGGGTCACAGCCAATAAGACAAGGAAACATATCCAGGGGCAGCTGTGTTAGCTATGCAGCAAAATACAACAAATGCAACAGAATCGAAAATCCACAAAAGAGTGTTACCTTTATTGGCCAACCAAACTGCAGAAAATGCAAAATGCAAAATTTCAAAGCTCCACTGACTTCTTCATCAGGCAAAAGATTTAAAAAATCAGACAAAAGAAGAACAGTGGTTCTAACTTCAAGTACTTCTTGAGAAATTCAATATTCTCTGCCTAACAAAGGGACAGCTGGCTTTACATGAGACAGAGGCAGCCTGAATCTCAAGGGAAGTTGCTTTTCTTTTGCTAACAGAGTTGGAATTTTATTACCTGTCCTTTATTGCCCTTTGTCCCTGGTCCCCACATGGCCAAGAAGGAGAATGGCCTCTGCCTGCATTGAGATCCCTCCAGAACATAGAACTACAACAGAAACAATATCTGATACAAAATATATACCTGTGACTGTAACATCATCACTTTTCTTCTCCTTTATGATTTTTTAAAACCATCTTTTGCCAATGAAGAAGTCACTAGAGCTTCGAAAGCTTGCATGATG
Organism: Gambelia wislizenii; assembly: GCA_030847615.1. Taxonomy (NCBI): domain Eukaryota; kingdom Metazoa; phylum Chordata; class Lepidosauria; order Squamata; family Crotaphytidae; genus Gambelia; species Gambelia wislizenii. Next base: position 103,791,653 of record JAUMIR010000001.1, read on the forward strand.
AATTCTCTGCATTTTGGTTGGCCAACAAAGTTATCAACATTTTGTGGATTTTGGATTCTGTTGTGTCTAGTAAGACAGGCTAGTGCAAGTTCCCATCAGGCTCATCAGAACTCTGGAGAGACCACTATGAAAGCCTCCAGGAATATGTTCCTGGACTTTCCATGGATAAGCAAAACTGTGGATAATAGTGAAAGGTGAGGAAGGACTCTAGCTGGCAGCCATGGCCCTGGAGACTCAGGCATTCACCGTGTGGCTCTTCACCCTCCACCTGGGCCTGGCACGCAAGGGGAACAAGCAGTGCCCCAACTTGTGCTTCCTTCATGGGGAAGCAGGTGAGCAAGGAGAGGGGATATTGTTTTGGATTGCAGTGAAGTGAAATCATGGATACAGTTCTGTGGATATGGGGCCTTGAATTTACCAAAGAAGAACAGTTGCCTCAGGAACATACAAAGACCTTTTCAGACCTTCTGAAGGTTGTCTGGTCCTTTTTTAAAAAATCAGAACATTACCGTACCTTAGCTCACTGAAAGGATAGAAATAGAAGATATAAAGATATTCTCTGAGGAATATTTCCTCCATAACACTCTGAGACACTTGACTCCCAGGAGAAAATTGCAGCAATTGCTGGTCTAGTATTCTTCATTACATGATTTCCTGATTGCTGGTAAGGCCATGTTTAAAGCTGGGAATGAAAAAATGCAAATATTATTTCCATTCCTATTCCAAACTGATAGAATGCATGGTCTCAAAATGGGTTAAAAATCCAACCAAAATATATTCCAGCTCCATTATGTTCCACAGAGCTTCTGCCCTTGCTGCCTTAGAAGCCATTCTGCAAAAGAAACAAGCAAAACAGATGTTTGTTGGCAGGAGCATTGCATTCATACATAACTCAGCCAACTGTGTAAACAGGCCTTGCTGTGTAGCTGCTATTTGTTTTAGGTCCTTCTGATGTGCTCCCTTTTAAATGTTTCATTCTGGGAATCTGAGCTGCTCTTCTAACCAAATTATTATTCAGGCAGAACAGAGGCAAGCATTATCAGCAGTAGTTCAAGGAAGGGCACATCTTTGAGAAAAGATAATGCCTTTGAGAATTCAAAAGGCACATGCTGCTACTCCTGGTGCAGGAAGAAGGAAGCACTGAGCAGAGAACAAGAACCAAACTCTTGTTATTGGAGAATTGGGCAAATTGGAGAACATTGACTAAAGTCATAGGTAAATATTCCCAGGCTTCTAGTCATGCAGTGAAAAGATCACACATCTTTCACATCAAAACACATCTGATGACAAATTCAGAAGACATGCTGCAGCAGGACCCAATTGGGGGGGGGGCAGGGAGAGAAAGAAATCCTTCTTTCCAAAAGGTGAGATATTGCTTGTTTTTCTATCTTTCTGTCAGTAAATACTTTTCAACATACAATTATCGGGTATGAAAAAGCAACCAGTAAAAACCATACACTATATGACACATTGAAAAATATTGAGACTAGGACACAGAGCAATGGACTCACATTACACGAAAAAAGATTCCACCTAAACATTAGGAAGAACTTCCTGACAGTAAGAGTTGTTCAGCAGTGGAATGTGCTGCCTTGGAATGTGGTGGAGTCTCCTTCTTTGGAGGTTTTTAAACAGAGACTGGATGGCCATCTGTTGGGAATGCTTAAATTGGGTATTCCTGCATAGAATGAGATTGGACTAGATGGCCAATGTGTCCCTTCAAGCTCTATGATTCTATTCTATGATTCTAATTATCTTAGCAAATTATACAAAATATAGCAAATGGTATCCAAGGGTGATCTTCCACAGTGGAATGGAGACCCATGGTAAAAATATTTGTGTCTCCCTTCTTCTTTTTGTGCACCCACCCAATTTGCTGTACATAGGTGAAGACTCCTCAACAGCAGATGGCATGATACGTGAGAGTCCACCGAGGTAAGAGGGAAAAGGAAGGCATGAGCACAACTGGTCATAGGAGATTATAAGACGTGGGGGAACATGCCAAAAAATCGTGTTCCCAACAATGCCTGGAAGCCAGGTGGAGAGCATCTGGATAAAAATTAAAGGGGAGGGAAACAACAGGGATGTTATTGTGGGACTCTACTACAGACCCCCAAGTCAGACGGAGGAATTGGATGATGCCTTTCTAGAACAGATGAACACACACGCAGAAAGGAGAGTAGTAGTGATGGGTGACTTCAACTATCTTGATATTTGATGGAAATCTAACTCAACCAAAACTTCAAGGTCTAGCAAATTCCTTACTTGCCTGGAAGACAATTTCATGGCTGAAAAGGTGGAAGAGGCAACAAGGGGGTCAGCTATTTTAGATCTGATCCTAACCAACAGGGATGACCTGGTTAATGGGGTGCAAGTGGTGGGATCCTTAGGTGAGAGTGATCATGTTCTCCTGGAGTTTGTTATACAATGGAAAGGAGAAGCCAGGCATAGTCAGACACGCATTCTCAACTTTAGGAGAGCTGATTTCAATAAACTCAGGGAAATACTGGGGGGGGATCCCATGATCAGGATACTAAAAGAGAAGAGACCATAAGATGGATGGGACTTTTTCAAAGGGGAGATACTGAAGGCACAATTTCAAACAGTAGCATTGAGGAAGAAAAATGAGAGAAACCAGGATGAATGACTAAAGAAATTTCAACAGAGCTAAGTTTTAAACGGAACATGTATAGGAAATGGAAAAAGGGGGAAATCACCAAAGAAGAATTCAAACAGATAGTGAACACGTGTAGGAGTAAAGTCAGAAAAGCTAAAGTGCAAAATGAGCTCAGGCTTTCTAGAGAGGTTAAGAACAATAAAAAGGTTTTTTTGGGGTATGTCCGCAGCAAAAGGAGGAAGAAGGAAATGGTAGGGCCACTACGTGGAGAAGATGGCAAAATGCTAACAGGAGACAGAGAAAAGGCAGAATTACTCAACACCTTCTTTGCCTCAGTGTTTTCAGAAAAGGAAAAGGGTAACCAACCTGAGGATAAAGGAACAGAGGACAGAATAGGGGAAATCCAGCACAGAATAAGCAAAGAGGTAGTACAGGAATACCTTCTTAATCTAAATGAATTTAAATCTCCAGCTCCAGATGAACTACATCCAAGAGTATTAAAAGAGCTGGCAAATGTAATCTCAGAGCCATTAGCAATAATCTTTGAGAACTCCTGGAGAACAGGAGAAGTCCCAGCAGACTGGAGGAGGGCAAACGTTGTCCCCATCTTCAAAAAGGGGAAAAAAGAGGATCCCAACAATTATCGTCCAGTTAGTCTGACATCAATACCAGGGAAGATTCTAGAGCAGATCATTAAACAGAGAGTCTGTGAACATTTAGGAGTCAATGCCATAATCACAAAAAGTCAACATGGGTTTCAGAGAAACAAGTCATGCCAGACTAATCAGATCTCTTTTTTTTTGATAAAATTACCACCTTGGTAGATGAAGGGAACACTGTGGATATCACATACCTTGATTTCAGTAAGGCCTTTGACAAGGTTCCCCATGACATTCTTGAAAACAAACTTGTAAAATGTGGGCTCGACAAGTTAACTGTTAAATGGATTTGTAACTGGTTGACCAGCCGAACCCAAAGGGTGCTCAGCAGTGGCTCCTCTTCATGTTGGAAAGATGTGACCAGTTGGGTACCACAGGGTTCTGTCCTGGGCCGAGTGCTATTCAACATCTTTATCAATAACTTGGATGAGGGAATTAGGGGCATACTTATCAAATTTTCAGATGACACTAAATTAGGTGGAGTAGCTAATACCCTAGAGGACAGGATCAAAATTCAAAATGACCTGGATAGACTAGAGAGCTGGGCCAAAGCTAACAAAATGAAATTCAATACAGAGAAATGTAAGGTTTTGCACTTAGAATGAAAAAAAAAATGAAATGCATAGTTACAGGATGGGGGAGACCTGGCTGATTGAGACTACGTGCAAAAGGGTCTGGCAGTCCTAGTAGACCACAAGTTGAACATGAGTCAACAGTGTGATGCAGCAGCTAAAAAGGCCAATGTGATTTTGGGCTATATCAATAGAAGTATAGTGTCTAGATCAAGGGAAGTAATAGTGCCACTCTATTCTGCCTTGGTCAGACCTCACCTAGAATACTGTGTCCAGTTCTGGGCACCACAATTCAAAAAGGATATGGACAAATTGGAGCGTGTCCAGAGGAGGGCGACTAAAATGGTGAAAGGTCTGGAAATGATGCCTTATGAGGAGAGACTTATGGAGCTGGGTATGTTTAGTTTGGAAAAAAAGACGGTTAAGAGGCGATATGATAGGCCCGTTTAAATATTTGCAGGGGTGTCACATTGAGGATGGAGCAGGCTTGTTTTTTGCTGCTCCAGAGACTGGAACAGGGAGGAATGGATGCAAGCTCCAGGAACAGAGATTCCACCTCAATATTATGAGGAACCTTTTGACAGTAAGAGCTGTTCGGCAGTGGAACACACTCGCTCGGAGCGTGGTGGGGTCTGCTTCCTTGGAGGCTGGATGGCTATCTTTCAGGGATACTTTGATTGTGATTTCCTGTGTGACAGGGGGTTGGACTGGATGGCCCTCGTGGTCTCTTCCAACTCTGCAATTCTATGATTCCATGATTCTATGCCAGAAGATGGAGAAAGAACAAGCTTATCGGATGCCTGTGTCCTTCAGGCATTCTCGGGGGTGTAGTGCTGCTGCTGCTGAGGCACACTTTTCTTTTTATGGGGACAAGCCTCTCATAAAAAGGGAGGCTTTACCCATGGCCATGCTACGTCCATGGAATGCTGAAGGATGGTATCGTCTGGTAAGGTCATCCCTTCCTGTTCTTCTAGTGATCTTTTGACACAGTTTTTGCCATTTCTGATAATCTTCATAGATGCTGAGAAAGATCTCCTTTCCATCTTGAACACATCTGATTTCAGAAGCTAAGCAGGGTTGGATTCAATTGGTACTTCAATGAAAGATCACCAAAAAATAACAAGCATCAACTGGTAAAGTAGGAAAGAAGGTTGCTGGAATCTCTGGAGAGCCACAGTTGACAATGATGAGCTAGATAGACCAATGGTCTGTCTTAGACAAAGACAGTTTCCAATGTATCTATATAACAAGACGGCTTACAATATGTCTACAAAAGACTAGAACCAAAGGCAGATCTAATATTGTACATGGGAAAAGACGAGAGCAAAGAAAGTCTTTTTTTTTTTTTTTGGATTATCCAGAATCTAAAACAGAATGACTAATAATTTTGCCAAGCTCTTGGAGGAACTAAATAAAAAGGATTGGCACCAGCACATGAAATCAGCTGTGTTCCTCTTATTAAGGTTATCCTTAAAATCTAGAGCCTGAAATTGTAACTCATTATGTTAAACTTGAATTAATATCACAAAGGAAAACAAAAACAAAAACAAAAACCTTCCTTGGCTGTTACCCTAAGAGGTGGTGGGTGCATTAGAGACCCACCTGTGATACCAAATTCTCAATTATTATTTTGGGGGATTATTAACTCAAATGGATGCCTGCAAGAGGAAGATAACTGTGGGGATCTTTTCACCTTTGTATACTAGAACTAACTGCAGAGAACACTCCAGCTTTAAAGTGAAATAGAGTATTTTTATGGGAAACAACATAAAATGAACTCACACACACAACACACATTCCTGAGAAACATACAAGGCTATGGAGGCATAAGGCAGAAAGACTGGATAGAAGGAGACATTTGTCCAGGAAAGCCACCAAGATAGCAGTTGATAAGACAGCCCGGCTTCAAAAACAGCTCCAAAACACAGTACCTTGTGATGTTAATAGCAGTCCATGGAGTCAGGAGTCCAGAGAGAGTGAAGAACAATGAGGCAGTCTGAGGTCAAGTGTTCTGGCAGGTGGGTCAACGAAAACAGTCCAGGGTCAAGATAATATAAGGTTTCAAGAAGCAAGGTTCCAAGAGCCAGGAGAGTCAGAAGCAGAGGCTTTCTCCAGGGAACACAGATAGCCTTTGAAAAGGAAACCAGCATCTCCCTCAGCTGCTTATGTTGGCCCAGCTCCCACTCCCAGCTGCGGGGTGATTGATGAGCTTCTGTCTCTTAATCTCCAGGAACGACGAAGCCACACCCTCTCTGCTCTTCTTTGGCTAAAGGTAGGTACCTGCTCCTCTTCCTCTTGCTGTTGCTCAACTATGTCTCCCAGGCTTGGACCCTGTGCTGGAGGAAGGCTAGGCTGCTGAGACCTGGGTTCTTCTGTAGCTGGCAAAGCCTTGATGATTTTCCCACCAGGTAAACAAGGGAAACCAAAACTTAACTGATTGTGTTAATGGCTGGGAGATAGGAATGTATGTGTGTATGACAACTTCACAATGCTGGATGGCATGGGGTGCTGAGATTTCCTTACGGGTAGATTTGGAAATGGTCACTGAATTGTTTGGGTAAAGATTCATTGCTGAGGTGTCTAGGAAAGGATTAGCACATACTCCCTGGATGACTTTTTTTTTTTTTTTTTACTAAGGGGCTTCAGCGCATCGTAATATGTGCTTGCTTGCCAAAATATTTCTAAGACACATCCCAGGTTATTGTGACCCCCACCTGATGTCTTTTTGGTTCACCCCAGGCAATTTGACTCCAAAAAGTGTCCAATATTTCCAATTATGAGATATCATTGGGAGTGGGTAGTAGGGCATGCTAACACAGTGCATTCTCAAACAGCTAATTTTACACTTGGTAAGGGTGGAGGGGTGGGTGTTTGTGCAATCCAGTATAATTCGTTTCATTTCAGTTAAAAATAGTGTTGTTTAATTGGTTGCGGGTTATGAATTTTGTGAGCGCCAAATACAAAAGAAATTCTACTTTTATCTTTATTGCTCTTTGCTTTGCAGCAAATCTGTTTTAGTGACTCAGAAGGCACTGACCTTGAGTTTTCTGGGTACTAGGTTTCAAATATTTTCATTTGCTTGAATTACTTTGAATAGAGAATGTTCTAATAGTCCAACATTCTATTAGGAAAAAAAACCCCATTGCTGTCTGTGAAATGTTTGAGGAATAGTAGGTATACATCATAACCTAAAATACAATAGATAACTGCTAACATTATCCCACCTAAAACAAACTTGTTGAATAAATGGAATTCACATTAAGTGTTATCAAGTTATAATTGAAGTTATAATTGTTTCAGTGGGAATGGATTTAGGTCAGGTGTGAACAAAGTATGGCCCATGGGTAGTGTGCAGCCTGGAACCCCCTTCCCAACACACATCCAAATATGCAAAAAATGTTTTTGGGGAGATGTGTCCCCCAGTCTGAGGAGGTTTCCCACCCTGGATTTAGGCCAACATATTCAGTACATAACTTTTATGAATATTGTGATTATTAGTGCAATATTGTAAAATATTCTAAATCAAAGGAGATTTTCAGATGCTCTAAAACCCCCCCACAGAAGTCAGGAGGGCAGTGCTGTCCTGCTTCCAGTGATTGATTTTGCATGCCCCATCCTCCTCCCATCCTTCCTCTGTCCTGCCTCAATGCTTCCTCTGTGCTGGAGGGACAAGAAAGGCACTGCTTTTCATTGACAGAAGTTTCTGTCAATGAAAAGCGATGCCTTTCTTGTCCCTCTAGCACAAAGAAAGCATGAATGAAGGACGGGAGGAGGACGACATTGTGCGAAATTGATCGCCGGAAGCAGGACAGCGCCATCCTCCACCCGACCTCTGCAGGGGTTTTTTAAGAGCGTCTGAAAAAGTCCAAAGTCAACCAATGCTGTACAGTTTGATAACATTTCGACAGCTCAGTGTCATGAATCCAGCATTAAATATCAGGATGTTCGAGAGCAAACTATAGGTGTAGGCGTAATTAATGGATATTTCTAAAATAATCAGGTTTACATACCTTTATACTAAGCTTGGAAATATATTTTTTTGGACTGCAGCTCCCAGAATTCCCTAGTTAGGACTGGCCCTGATGGTTGACACATTCTGGAAGCTGTAGTAAAAAAAAAAAATCAAGCTCTGCTTTTGTGTCATTTTTATTGTGTTATTTTTGGCACAAGAAAATAGAATTTAAAAGATATATATATGTTTTCCATATACAGTTGCCCATTCATATTCGCTGGGGTTTGGTTCCAGGACCCCCTGTAGATACCAAAATCCATGAACACTCAAATCCCATTGTATGCAATGGCATAGCAAAATAGTGTCCCTTATATAAGATGGTAAAATTGAGATTTGCTTTTTTGGATTATTATTTTTTAAAGAATATTTTCAAGCTGTGAATACTTAAATCCATGGATACCAAATCCATGGACATGGAGGGACAACTGTATGTTAAAGAGATTATCAGATGCAGCAAAAACCACATCAAAAGATCACTACAAGAACAGGAAGGGGCAAGATTATCAGACGATGATGTCCTCCAGTGTCCCAGGGACATAGCGCAGCCATGAGTAAGGTGTTTCATTGGTGGCTTGTCCCCATTAATAGAAAGGAGAAGCCTCATCTGTGGTAGTGCTACAGCCCTGGAATGGCAGGACATGGCATCTCGTAATGTCTCCCTTGCTGTTCTTTAGCAATCTTCTGATGCAGATGGGAATGTGATTTTTTGGTGCGTTCCCATGTGTCTGATAATTTCCTATGTGATGAAGCATTCTGTGCATCACAGCATCTTCACAGTTCCCCTATATAGTGATGCTAGAGGCACACTCTGTTTTTTCCTTTTTACTGTTAATGTTCAGATCTCTGGATCAGGCCAAAGCACTTTGGATTTCAGGCCAATCTGATAAGACCTTGCACTGGTACAAATTTTTTCTAATAATCTTCATTTAGCATGGTAGCTGGTGGTCATGAATCTCCCTACTTTCTCCTTTCTGTTGGGGTTCCTCAGGGCTCTGTTCTGGGCCCCTTATCATTCTCTCTTTACACACTATCTTTAAGTAATCTTATCAGCTTTGTATGGTTTTCTAGATCACCTTTACACTTATGATACTCAACTGTACCTCTCTGCTCCTGAACATTCTTCAGATTTTGAACATTCACTACAGCATGTCTTTCTGGTGTCTCAGCATGGATGCTTCATCACCACCTTAAACTTAATATGGCAAAGACTGAACTACTCAGCTTTTTCCCGAAATCTTCTTTACATTATACATTTTCCATTACTGTCTATAATGTTCCCATACATCCTTTGAATGAAGCACAGAGTCTTGGCTTCATTCTAGGATTCATTATAAGCTGCTTGTTCTGACATTCAAGGCCCTGTATAACCTAGCTCCTCCTTACCTTGCAACTCTTATCTCTTTTTACCAGCCTGTTAGAAATTTTCACTCAATGAATTCTGGGCTTCTTACCCAGCCAAGGGTTTCTTCCTCCTTGGCTCAACTTCATCCTTTTTCTCTTGCCACCCCTTATTCCTGGAACACCTCCCAATAAACTTGTGGACTGTTTCTTCCCTTGCTGTTTTAAATCCAAATTGAAAACGTTTTTGTTTTCTCAAACTTTTTGGAATTTTGGATTAATGTTTGTATCTTTATTATATTCGATTACCTGTACTGGTTATTTTGTTCTATTCTGTATTATGTGTATGTTTTTTCTTCTCCTATTGTATTTTAGTATTTTATGTTATTGGAATCAGTTTAATTGTTTTATTCTGTAACCTTTTGTAAAGTGCCATGTACATCAATGGTGCTATATAAATAAATAAATATTTAATTAATTAATCTGGATTCCTTTTGGCCAAATAATTTGCACAGCCACATTTTAAATAGTTTTATTTATTAAAAATTTCAAACATTGCAACAAATAAAAGGAGAGGTTATTAAGTGGAAAGCATGTATCCCATGTTATAGTCATACTGTGTCAAGGGCTTTTACCCTGAGCGGTTTCAAACAATATCCAAGAGCCTGAAACTAGAATGTTAATTCATTTTTCATTGTCTTTTGTTTAAAAAAAGGAGTCTCAATATAAATTAGTTTTCTTATGGCATGTTATCCAACCTAGTTGAAATAAAGCATTAAAGTTTTATGTTTGGAAATGTCATGTCTTTTATATGTGGAAATGTCTTTCATGTGTTGTGGAGTTGTCCTTTTCTTCAAACTAGACAGAAAAGGCTATTTCCTCAAAAGCAGAAAGGTTTAAATTTGATCCCCTAATGTTGCTTTTCAGTGTTTTGAAAACAAATACTGAAGAACAATGAATTCTTTAAAACATTTTTCTTTTTGAGGCAGTAATGGAGGAAGGAGGGAGTTGCCACAACATTATTTGGAGCCTGAAAAATAGCATCTCTCTCTCTCTCTTTCTCTCTCTATTAGCTTCAAAACATTACAATTGGCTCTCCTTATCCACAGATTCTTCATCCACGGATTCAACCAACTTTGATTCCAAAATTTTCAAAAATAAAAATTCCAAAAAGGAAACCTTGATTTTTCCATTTTATATAAGAGACACCATTTTACTACCTCATTATATAAAAGTACTTGAGCCTCCATGGATTTTGGTATCCATGGGGGATCCTAGAACCAAATCCCAGTGGATACCAAGGACCCACTGTGCCTAGTTTCAACTACATTAAATTGATTGAATCCGTTGTTAATGGTAAGTCAATGTGGTTAATGGTAAGTCAATGTGGTGTAGTGATTTGAGTGTTGGACTATGGAGATTATCAGACAGGAATGCAAATAGCGTTCCTATCCCACAATCTCCAATCCTGCCCTGGTCCCAAAACAATAATCTTCCCCACCACACTTACCTTCTCTCCCATTGTTGAGGCAGCAAAGGCATGAATGGCGCTCTAACAGAGCTCTGTTCACTTCCTGGAGTGATATCCCACCTGTTCTTGTGAGCAGACACAAACATGGGAATTTCAAAAAGAAAAAGAAAGCATTAAATTTACACAAAACACCTAACCACAATTTAAAAGTTCCAAGTAACCCAGGGAGGATCATAAAAAGACCAAAACATACATGGATGTCCTAATCTCACCTGGAAGTGTTCATGCCAAACTGGCCATTCCCATTGCACTGATGGGATTTAAATAGCCCAAGGTTTGATATGCCAGCAATGCCAGCACTAAAGCACCATTGGGGATCTATTGACAGCTTCAGTTTTAATAAAAAAAAGAATGCTAGCATAATGCCAGCAGAACGCAAGAGGATGACATCATCTGATATTGGCATCCTTTTGCATTATGCTGGTGCCATATTAGCCACATCTGATAATCTCCTATGACTCTGAAGACTCTGGAGACCAAGATAACTAGGAAATTAATTCAAAATGAAATGAAAAATACAGCACCATCTCATCGGCAGGGGAAAAAAATCAATCTCAATTTAATTGTTTTTCTTCAAATAGCATCTACATTCTCATCTCATCCTTTGTTCTTGTAAGACTTTTTAAAAATTCATTTTTTACATTTTTAGTCCTTCATGGAAAGTCATACACCTATATATGCATTGCAATGTAGTCAGTCAAATGCATCATTTAGCTACTGTGTAAAGCATGTCTATGCACATTTTTCAACTGCACAATTTTTAACCATTCACACTTTTCTAAAAGTACACATGCTTTTGTGTATAGTTTGCTTCTCCTAAATGCACTGCAGCTCTCTAAAATTACAAAATTTCCAGTCAAGTATGCTTTGTCTCATGGGAGTTCCAGAGGTATAGGATCAATACTTTAATCAAGAATTTTGACTCCAACAACATCACTATATTCTGTAAGATATCAGTGAGATAAACTGGTCTGTACTTCTAGACACACTACAAGTCTCTTCTTACCTGTTCCTCAGAGGTGGCAGCAGCATCACCACTTGTGTTTTTAATAACTCTGACTTTAATAATATGTGGCAACCCAAACTCATCCACTTTCACAGAAGCACAGACTCCACGTCAGAGGAGTGTGTAGAGAAATCAATGGAAAGATACCTGGGCCTTCCTGGCATAGTTTTTGGAGCACTCTTGATTTTTCAATGTCCATGTGAAGACAAGGGGGATTTCTTTGGCAGCTGCAGATATCCATCTAGGGCAGCATCCCCTGGACCATGAAGATGCCTGCTTGTCTCTCAAAGCCCCAAGACCCCCATTAAAAAAAAATCAGTGTGATTTTAAGGCAATTCCCCCTAATCACTTAGAAAGGCCTCATATGCATGAAAATACCACCGTCCAATCTGCACAAACACCCGAAAACCATGCACTACTCATAAGCACCTCCCTTTTCTCTGCAGCCCCTTTCAAAATGGTACAGCACAGTACATCTTTATTGAATAAGTCTCCAGACCATTTCAAATAAAAATAAAAATAAAATAAAATAAAATAAATGTATATATATACTGTATATATATATATATTCACTGCAAACAAGGCAACCCTAAGAGTTATAAAAGGCTCTACTCCTTGCAGTAGCAGAGACAGCTTGCTTTCATCATCCCTTTCCCTCAAATTTCTGAGGATGAGAGCTAGATATTGCTCTCTAATACCATTATATAATAGACAATGCAGCAGATAATGTAAAAGATCTTCAACATTGGGTGCCCCACATATACAGAGACTATCAAGAAAAGGGATATCCTGGTATCTTCCCTGAATCATTCTGAAGTCCATTTGTTCAAAGCGAAGTTTGGCAAAAGCTTCTAATGTTCTCTTTTCATAGGGAAAAACAGATATTTTTCTTCTTGGAAGAGCGTTTTGGCCCTTGCTAGCCATTTCAAAGATTTTATGGAGGCCAGAGCCTTAGGTCCAATTGAGCTCTATTGTTGAGACCTCTTTGTTTAAACATGCTGCCAGCATTTGAATTGCTCTTTCTAATTGCTCCATTACACTGAAACCCACACTGGAAAGCATTTTTGAAAAGTTGAAAAAACAGGAGTTTGATGTAAGATTATTCTCCTGTTCCATTAAACATAACTTGGGTAGCCTATCATCACACATTTGTGTTAACTTGATCCAATAATTAAATACTTGAAATAAACACAGGTCAGAAATAGCTGCCATACCAAATTCTGCCCTAATTACTTGTTCTGGGGTAATTTTTGCCACCCCCAATATGAATCTTAAGAATTTATTCTGGGTTCCTTCAATTTTCATATTTGTGTTGATTCCCCAGATTTCTGTGCCATACATCAGAACTGGCAAAATTTTTGCTTTATATACTTTTAAAAAAGGATAAAATGAGCAGGGATACTGAAAACTCAATAACCTGTTTGAAGCATAAATACAGATAGATGCTTTCAATTCATTCTTCTTTATCTGTGGAGCCCATGATCCTCTAGACTCAAATGTAATGCCCAAATAACTATAAACTTCCACTTGCTCAACTTCTTTAAAATCTATACACCATTTATTAATTTTCCTTTTTTTTTTTAACCAAAAATGACAATTTTAAATTTGCTGTTGTTAATTACTAGATCATTGAGCTGGCGATAAGTGCTAAACCTTTTCAACAATTTATGCAGGCCTAACCCTAACCATTTTAACTTGTAGACTGGTATCTGTATAGAGCTCCTTTATTAGAAAGAGAAGTCTCCTGTCAATATTAGTCTTTAAAAAAATTTGCCACAAAAAATTCCTATTAATTGAGTTGAAAGCCGCTCTTAGATCTATAAAAGCTGTGTAAAGACCTCCACCTTTTGTAGAATATTTTGAAATCAGATGTAAACGGGTGAAACAGTTATCCATAGTACTTCTACCTTGTCGGAAACCTGCCAGTTCCTCAACTAGAATGACATTTTGCTCAGCCCAATCCTCCAATTTCAACAGTAAGAAGTCTGCATAGATTTTAGCCACCACATCAATTAAATTAATTGGCCTGTAATTTGGGGTGGGGGTCTCTTCTATCTCCTTTTTTATTCAAGGGTATAACTATGCCTACTCTCCAACCTTTTGGGAAGCAGCCGGTATTGTTTATATGGGTGAATAGGTCTGCAAATAAATTAGCCCACCAGTCTATTCTATGTTTAAACAATTCAGGAGGCATGCAATCCTCACCTGGTTCTTTATTATTCTTTATTGTTTCAATAAGGCCTCTAATTCCCTATACAGTAACTGGAGTCCATTTGGGGAAATCATGTATATCCCCAAAGGAAACCTCCATTGATGATGTTTTAACTAGCTTTGACTGCTCTTTAAACATATTCATTTTTTTTCACCACTGGTCAGCGTAAGAGGGGCGCTCCAAAAAAGCAATACAAGGACTCCGTGAAACAACATCTCAGGCTCGGCCAAATTAATCACCAACGGTCCGCCCTGGCCTCACATCAGGAGGCATGGAGACACACTATCCACAATGCTGCAGCCTTATTTGAGAACTCACGCCAAACAAGTCTTGAAGAGAAATGACAACGCAGAAAGAATCACAACCCATCACCCAAGGAGACCTTCTGCTGTGCTTTCTGCAACCAGACTTGTTTATCTTGGATTGGCCTTTTTAGTCATCAGTGGGCTTGGGACGAGTCCTTCCTGAATCTGCATTTGTGAAAAAAAGCCAGAGAGAGAGAACATATTCAGGAAACAGCCTTCCCAGGTTGATGCAGCAATTGGGATCTCCAAATTGTATCTCAAATCGCCCAGCATCCTGGCTGCTAATTTCCAGAACTGAGTTGAATTCTTATTAGTTGCCTCTTTTTCCAATTCAGCCCAACAATTAGCCACATGACAGAGTTTTTTAGTTTTGACTAATTTTTTATAATTCCTTCTGGTGTTAAGCATAGCCATTGGTTTCAGGATATGAAAGGGCCAATCTCATTTGTTTCCTCAAGCAGGCCCTCATCCTATGACCTTTAGCATCAAACCATGGATAGCTTTTATTCTTAGGACCACTTTTGCCATACTTGGATATTAACAGAGGTTTTATGAGGGAACAGATGCCAAAATAAGCTTCTAAAACATTGTTAATATTTGTTTCATCACAGCAAACCATAGCACCAAGTGTAGTGCCCAAATCTGACTTGTAAAAGGAATTTAATTTCATCATATCCACCTGCTGCCATCTTTTATTTTTATTTATTTATTTATTTATTTATTTATACCCCACTCTTCAGCCACAAGGCTATCAGAGTGGCTTACAAATTGTTTTAAGCAATGCTATTTACACATCTACACTGCATTAAACAGTTTCCAATGTGTGTTAGCTAATTGCCCCCACAAGGTGGGTATTCATTTTACCGACCTACGAAAGGATGGAAGGCTGAGTGAACCTTGGAGCCCGCCGGAATCAAACTTGCAATGTGGTGACTTGCAGGACTGGAATTTAACCACTGCGCCACCAGGGTTAAATCTTAACCTTTTCTCTCTCACTATATCCATACATTGTGTTACCTGTCTTTGTGCCTGCGTTACTTTCCTCACATCGGAAACCAGCATTATCTGTGTAGAGATTGGTTGATGGTCACGATCTTCCCTAGTTTTTATAGTAATACCCGAAAAAAGATGTCTTTTATGTCTTGAAACACATATAAAATCAATAACACTACCAGAGTTGTGAGTAAAATATGTAAAAGGGTATGGCAAACTGCTATCACAAGGGAATATCTGCAAGTCAAAGAAGAGCAACAACCCCAAAAGCTTAAGCCCAGCTTGGTTTGCCTTTTTATTACTGGAGGACCAGCAGAACACATCCTGTAACTCCTCCTGAACTCCTGTTAGAATTTGTATTTTATTGGGCGATAAAACTAATCTAGCATCAAAATCGCCCAGCAACATAATTAAAGCATCCGGAAATTTTGTGCTGCTATCTTTTAACCAATGATTGAGAGGAGTCCATACCTCGACCTTATAATACATAGAATTAGCTGGTGGAATGTAGATGTTCACCAAGATAAGCAGAGTACCTGGTGTGTGCAGCTTTATAATTTAGCAGTTAGGGGGATTATTAAAATTTAGCTCCAACTCCCCCTCCCATCCTAAATCATCTTTAACAGCTATCCATAATCCTCCTGAGGCTTGTCCCTTACTTTTAGATTTGCAAGCTGGCTCACTCCAAGTTTTATACCCTGCCAATTCATTTCTGTTCCCCATATGCATGAAAATACCACCGTCCCATCTGCACAAACACCCCAGAACCATGCTCTACCTATAAGCACCTCCCTTTTTTCTGCAGCTGCTTTCAAAATGGTGATACAAAGTGACATCACCTCCTATTGCCCTTTTGAGAGGGACTGCAGAGGAAAATATAGGCACTAGGACTTGCTGTGGGGGTATGGGCCACAGATGGATCTTGGGGGAATTGGCCCCTTACCTTGACAGATCAATAGCCTTGGATGACTTGGTCATATACCAATCAGGTATCTTTTGTGAGGCAGAGTCAACCTGGCAATGTTATACAAATACAGATTTTGATGACACGTCTGGGAAGGGTTCTTTCTTTTGACAATTCTAATCCAGAAAGTAGCTGGAGACATTGGATTTATGACAATTAGCTTTTGTGTTCTTGGCCAGCATGCATAATTTTTTTTTTTTTTTTTGCATTCATATATAATTTTTATTCGGTAACATTAGGTAACTTATTTTCCAAAAATAATCCTGATCAATGGGCAAAAATATATAGATTTTGCAATAATACTAAAATAGTAATCCTCTATTGTAACAGTTGCATTAATTTTATAAAGATGCTATTCTTTATTGTATGGGACAGAGAGGCCTTAGGACTTTATCAGACAGGCTTAATAAAGCAGAATAGAAATGCAACAGGATTGCTAAAGAGGTCAGATGACGTTCTCCTCCCCCGTTATGACCCCGTGTGCTTTCCATTAATTTCATCAATAGATCTCCCATTCCGTTTCTGTAACGGAATCACGGTGTGTGTGAACTGGTGTGACGTTATGCTGGCACGATGTTGGAACACTTCCGGGTACGATCGTGACATCCAGGTAAGTGACAGCCTTTTCTGAATCCTCCCTGTGTTGCTTTTAAAGCTTTAAAAGTGTTTTGGTGGTTGTTTTAATTGTTAGACTTCTGGTTGTATTTTTATTTTAAAATTTCCTCCTGGCTGCCTGCCTCTGTAAGGTCCTGGAAGGTAAGTAGAGAACACTTCTGGTGGTGACCTGGACATCTCGGTAAGTGACAGACTTGTACCCTCCCCTGTTTACTTGTTTCTTTTAAAGGCTGTTTACGTACTTGATTTAATTTTTTTATGTCTGTTTTTTTTTAATTTCCTGCGTGATGCAGAAGGTCCTGGGAGGTCCCTGCAAAACACTTCCTGCTTTGATTGGGACAAGGAGGCAAGTGACAGACTTTTTTGTTCCCTCCCGGGGTTACTTGGTTTTTTTAAGGGTGTTTAGGTGCTTGGTGTACTTCTTTGAGGTTTGGGGGATTTTTTTATTTTTAAATTCCCCACGCGATTTGGTCTGCAGGAAAGGGAGGGGGTTTTGGTCTCCAGGAAGAGGAGGGGGCTCTGTGAGAGCTCCTTTCCCTTCCTGGACAGACGGAGGAGGGGGGAGCAGTTTCTGTCCTAGGATTAAGGTAAGTGTGTGAACATATTTTTTAATTCAGTTACAGAGATGGGAATAGGGTGGGTAGTGGAACAGGAACAGGTTTTAAGGGCTCATCTGATAAAGTCCTTAGAGTATATTACTGATTCCTCAACTGATCCACGTTGTACTATATTAAATCTGTTATAGTCATCACCTCTATTTTCATTTATTACTGTGGATATTTTGGCAAAAAAAAAATTAGTAATAGAATCAAACAAAGGCTGTTCAAAAAGGATATTGACAAAGTGGAGTGTGTCCAGAGAAGGGCAACTAAAATGGTGAAAGATCTGGAAATGATGCCTTATGAGGAAAGAATTAGGGAGCTGGGTATATTTAGCCTGGAAAAAAGATGGTTAACAGGCGATATGATAGCCCTGTTTAAGTATTTGAAGGGGTGTCACATTGAGGATGGAGCAAGCTTGTTTTCTGCTGCTCCAGAGACTAGAACACGGAGCAATGGATGCAAGCTCCAGGAACAGAGATTCCACCTCAATATTAGGAGGAACTTTCTGACAGTAAGAGCTGTTCAGCAGCGGAACACACTCCCTCGGAGCATGGTGAGGTCTCCTTCCTTGGAGGCCTTTAAACAGAGGCTGGATGGCCATCTGTCAGGGATGCTTTGATTGTGATTTCCTGCATGGCAGGGGGTTGGACTGGATGGCCCTTGTTGTCTCTTCCAACTCTACAATTCTATGATTCTATGACACACTGCACAAATAATGCAGTTTCGCACTTCGCCTAAAACAACAGAAGGTTGCCTGACACCCAGCAGTTTTAATGTCTCAGCCATTAGAGATCATTAACACAACCAGAGCTTCCATTATCTAACTATGGGAAACTCCAGCAAGCGTTGTATTCCACTCATAACACCCCTTTCAGGGTGATGATTGGGTATAAATATTGCCCCCAAACAGAGTCAAAGTGTTCACAGTGCACAGCTTCCTTCATCTCCTCAGTCTGTCATTTCTGTGTCACCATGTGCACAGCCTTCATTCCTCTCGTTACTCTGTCCATCTGCTGTGTGATCCTCAGAATGCTGTCTGAGTATTTTCTGTTGCACGAATCTCTCGTCTTTAGATAGGTACAGTAGCCCATCATCCCAAACTCTATTCCTTTATCCCAATACTGCCTACTTTCTTTGATAGCCTTATATGAGTGCTTGAAGCCTGAATGTTGGTTTGCATGCTTCTAGATTATTTTATTAAAAAAAACATTTTTATTTCATTTCTTGGCTGTGAGTCTCATCAGTTAGTACCAGTATACACAGGTCAAAAGATCCCATCATTACCCAAACACATGCTGCCATATTGAGCTAATTAAAATTCCTTATATTAATGTCTGGACATCTGTGGGGTGCCCACGGACCCGCTGTAATTCAGGTAGTAGATGAAAATCTGCATAAGGGCTAATCCACTGAGAATGAGCGAATGAATCCTGGAGCATTGACCCTCCCTTCTCCTTCTCCTCTCTCCTCCTCCACTTTCCCAATATGATGAGTGTGTTGATCCTGAAATTCAAACAAGTCCCACACTGGATGGAGAAGTTAAAGCACCTGATCTGACTGCAGGAAGTACTGACCTTTTTTTTCTTTCTTTCTTTTTTAAGCATTTTGTGAACTAGATTGCTGAAGAACCATTTTGCACTGAATTCAAGCTAATATTGTCAAGTAATTAAATGTTTTAATTCAATTAATAGTCTTCCTTGTGAGGTGTCCATCAATTAGTTAATTAATTCCATTGAAATAAATTGGAGTATTTGCTCAACATATTTCCCTAAATGAGAGGTGAGCAATCTCCAGGGATGCAGGGTCTAACCTTTTACCCTGTGGGATCCCCCACAAGCTGCAACAGCTCCCCAAAACAAACTAAAGTAGCCAATTAGTTTTGTTAGGAAAAAAAACCTTTGGAGGTGGTGCTGAAGCAAATCAAAGCACAGGAGTTTCCCAGAAGTTTCCAGGAGTGACAAATCTCATGTGAAGCCATTTTTTTCCAGCTGGAGATATCTGGGAGTCCTGAGACCCATAAAAATGCTCCTGGGACCACATGTGTCCCACATAGCATGTGATTCCCACCTCTGGCCTGGAACAGAGCACTCTCCCGATGAGATACCTGCCCCTTGATACCTGCCCCAGAACTAGAACTTTCAGTATAAGTATATTTCTGAGAGATTAATAGTAGTGTGGGACAATTTATATTTTAATCAAGAAAAGCTAACACTCACTAATGAAAGGAAAGGTTATTATTATTCATCTATCCATATCCATCAGCGCACTTGCAGAAAGCACAGGATGAGTCCTTCCTGAAACTTTGTTGGCGAAGAAAAGCCAGAGAGAGCCCATTACAGTACTGCAGTGGGACCAAATAGTTCCCTCCCAATAATGAATGAGTGCCCTTTAATTTTAGTCTAAAATATCAACTTTAAAGTTATCTCCAATCATTAATAAACTCCAGTTTTAGATGAAAGACTTTCTAATAAACAAATAATGACTGAGATCCCACATCAAAGAGACAGAGTTCATCTTTACAGTCACTGAGATATGTCATGATTGTGCATTCTTGAACTGCAACAGTGTGAAATGCATGATTGTAATGCAAAATGCACATCTGTGCATGCCATGTACTGTATAATGCATAATGTATATCTGTGTGTGCAATGCACAAAGGCATTACATGTGCAATTCTGCCTCCACAACCTACAACTAAATTTGGACTTCCACACTGTAAAAAATGTCCAACCATTTGTAGGGGGACTTAACACGTGCATAAGTAACTAACAGAAAGCAAGCTGAAATCTGCAGCTCTCATTCAAGAAGTGACAGCACATTATGTACCTGTACTGCAGTTTCTAGAGCACTGAACATCTATTTCACATCACTGCTGAGAATGTTTTGCTGTACTTAACTTACATTCTTCTCTTCTCCCATCTTTGTCACTCAAGTTGAACAGACATTTCTAAAAAATATCAGATGTTTTCAAGTATGAAGGTATTAAATAGCCTTTTAAGAAGGGTGGGAAAGCTGCAGCTCAGCCATGAAGGAGCAGAAATGGTTACAGTAGGAACCCCGTATCCACTGATTCATTACCCACTAATTCAATTATCCATGGGACACAAAACAGCACACCTACCATAGAATCTTCCTAGAAAATGTGTTCTCTCTAGGCATTTTCTAGGTCCTCCAAGGCAATGTTATGGTATCAGAAGTCCCATTATTTTCAATGGTGCTAGCTATTATCCATGATTTTCAGTATCCACGAGGCCCCCTAGAACCAATCCCCAGTGGATAAGGGGGTCCTACTGTACAGACTTAACAGAGACACAGCAAGGGTGTCTTTTTAATGTAGTGAACAACAGTAACAATAAGGCTCAGTTTTCTTTTCTTTTTTTAAGCATTGACAAAACTGTCTGGCAAATACTTTTTCTTTGTAAAGGTCATACATTTCAGTTATGAAACATATTAAAAATCATTTGGGGATTATAATGTGCTACTCCCCACCACCTGCCGGTTAGGTGTTAATGTCTGTATATCATGTCATCCCATGACAACTTCATCCCTTTCATAAAAAAATGTTCTTTCTTTTGTTTTCTTTTTCATTTTAAAGAAAATGTTGACCACAAAGTGAAATACAGTCTTAATAACTGGAATGCCCATCAGGAACAGGAAATATTGTTAACAGAAGCTTGTGGAAAAGAAGGAGTGAATTTACAATTAAATGTCAAAAGGAAACCATAAAGAAAAACAGGCTGATAGCTTAGAGATCCCTCACTATTTAGCACCAAAGGGATCTTGGAGCACCTTTGAGACTAAGGACTTTATCAGAAGTAACAAAAACAGCATCATAAGGATGAGACAATAACACAAAAGTCTTAAATTATCAGACAACATCATCATTCAATCGTTCCAGGGGTGTAGGGCGGGTATGAATAAGGCATCACTTTTTATTGATGGCTTAGCCCATCAATAAAAAAAATGATGCCTCATCCGCACCAGTGCTATGCCCCAGAATGGCTGAATGATGGAGTGGCTGATAATTTTGCCATTTGTGTTATCGTTATGTCCTAAAAGATGCAGGGTTTTTTTATAAAGTCCTAACTGAAAGAAAGAAGTTGGTAGGATAAGCTTTTGTAGACTTCAGTCTACTTCATCAGATGCATAGAGTGAAATTTGTTTAGCATCAACAAAACACACATATGACTATCGCTCAGCGTTATCAGAGTATTCTGTGCATTTTGGTTCTACCACCCTCACAGAGGGAATAGGAAAAAAAGACCTTCTCGGTGGCTGCTCCTAGGCGATGGAACTCTCTTCCTATGGTGGCTAGACTGCTTTTCTCTTTGCTGGCCTTCCATCCATACGTAAAGATTCCATCAAGGTTTTAGTAAAGTGAGACTATTTATAAGGAAAGGTGTTTCCATAGTTTGCTGTACTGTTCCTTGCAACACTATAGATGATTATCACATAGGTCCCTAAAACTGTGCCTGTCCCTCTACGCCCCACCCGCAGCACTCCCATCCCTGTAACATTTAAAAAAACTTTTCAATCTGTAACACTTAAAAAAACTTTTCTTACCTTAAAGCGGGAGAAAAATAGCTCCCCCTCCCCTTGGCTTCCCTGAAGTAAATGCAGCTGTCGCAGCTGCTTTTATGACAGTGAAGCCAAATCCCGCATATTCCTGTGAGAGAATGATCGCACAGGAAATTTAAAAATAAAACCCCAGCCAAACATTAAAAAAAACCAACCCCCAAACAGGGGGAAAAAACCCAAGTAACCTGGGGGGGGGAGGGTGTCACTTATCTGGATGCCCCAATTGAACCCGGAAGTCTTCATCACGGACCTTCCCCTGATGTCACATTCTGATGTCATCTCGGAAACAGAATGGGGCATCTGTTCACTCGCCTGTCATTCCGTTATTATAATGGAATGGCCTTCTTATTGACAGACTTTCCTGTGAATAAGAGGAAGTGGGGGAGAACAGGAGCAGAACAGGAGCATCACAGGAGAGGGACGAAGTCGTCTGAAAGGTAAGCCATTTAGCAGTCTCCTGTCGTTCCTGTCCTGGGATGTTTTCCCCATCTGATAATCTCCTACATTAGTAAGCAATGAAAGCCAGTCTGGTGTCCCATTTAAAATAAGATGAATATCATTGTTTTAGCATTTAATTTTTAAAAGAAAGCTGGCTAGAGAATTATCTGTAATATTTCCACTCAGCTCCTTTCTGTACCTCAAAACCATACTTGCTGACGTACATCATAGGCTTAAAAATTGGCCTACCTCCGATCCCTAGATTAACATTCAGGGCTGGTACAGAAAATCTTCCCTAGGATACTTTAGGTCTTCTTAAATGGACTGAACATCTAAAAACCAGTAGAAAAAAAATCTAAAAACTAGTAGAAAAAAAATCTAAAAACTAGTAGAAAAAAATTCCCACTCTTTCACTTTATTGTCTCGAAGAGAAGGTTCCTCTTTATGTACTGCAATGATTTTCTTGTTTCTGGTTGTAATAATCAGTTTATGCACAACAATGACTAAGAACAGTGAGCCAGGAAATTCCTGCTAACCTCTTATCTGAGCTAAGAGTTTACTAGATGGCTTTCAACACGTTTGGATGAGGGACATAGTTTAGTAATGGAGCAATGCTTTGCATGACAAAGGTCTCCAGTTCAATATCTCTTATCTCTATGCTGAGAAAGATTCCATCTGAAACCCTGAATAAACCCTGCCTGCCAGTGTAGGCTAAAAACAGGGATGTAAATCTTCACTGATTTTGAAGGTACCAGTGGCTAATTTTAGTCACCTGTCTTCCTGCTACAAGAAAGTCTACAAAAACTGTCATTTTCAAATACTATTCACAGTTTGGGATTTATTCCGTTCAAGTTTGATACTTCATACTTTCAAACAGCAAAGAAAATGTTGTGTCCCACACAAAAAATTCTATAGTTGGTGACTTACGGTACTGTGCAGAATTTGCAAATTAAAACACACACACACAGAAAATGCTGTTTTCTGTGCCAAAAAATATATTTTCCACTTCTAACTAACAATGGGAAATGTCAGGGGGGGCATTGCTATCTCCACCATACCAGCTCAATCACCACTGCTGCTGACTGGATGCAAAGAGCAGCAAAAACAGATATTTTTCCTTTAAAGCATGGTGCCACTTCCCTCAAGCCTTGTTTACATGGACAATTGCACTTCTGGGGATGTAATTCCAACTGTAAACAAAGTACATGAAGAATGTGTCCCTTATCGGGAAAATGTCTTTCTGCCACTGCTATCACTACAGCACCAAAACTGGTTACAGCAAAGAGTTGGGGCTGGAAAAAATGGCTGGGGAGGGTCAATGCAACCCATGGGCCATGAGTTGCCCACATCTAATGTAGAAAAAGCTGAAGTGACTTATGGATTTATGGACTTCTTATGTTCATAAGTTATTGCTATTACCTCATTTCATTGTTGAGGGTACAATAAAGAGAATTTCCACTTTTGTGACATATTTTGGATATGAAAGCATACTTTCAAATGGTTGCCAGGAGAGGAGAAGACTTCAAGATTACTCAATTATACTTGTGGGAACTAGCCTAAAGTGGGGTGATGTCAGGATAGGTCCTTGGTGTGACCTGTTCCTGCCATTTTCAGTGTTCTCTTGTAACCTTGCTATTAATTGTGTTTTCATTTCTTTGTGCTTGCTAATGAGTGTTCTGTGGTAGCTGTGGAGGGGAGTATAACTGTTGCTAATCGGAATGGGGTGATAAGCCTGCAGCTGCAGAACTGGCTTGAGAAAAATGGGATGGATGTTGAACAGAAAGAGGAGTACAGGGGATGATGGATAACCAATAGTATTGAAACCTGCCAGATTGAATAGATTGTAATATGCTTTTATTATATTGTGTGTCCTATAATTTCAGTTCTGAACAACAACCTTGTATAGTATGCTTTCTGGATTTTTGTGCTAATAGAGTTTTATGATTGTCTCTGAAACGTCTGTTCACTCTGTCTGGGACTGCAAGTATATAACAGATAATTCCAAGTGAGAGAATCAGGATGAAGTAGGGTGAAGTAGAAGAAAAACAGCAACATTCCTTAAATTGCTTCTCTTCAGGAGCCCGGTATGTTCCAGATAAAGGATGAGATCCTGCATCATGGAGATGGAATCAGGGCCGGTTTAAGGAATTTTGGGGGGCCCTGCAATGCTTTATTTTTGGGGCCCCCATATGTTTATCTCAGGTCAATGTAACCTAACCTATTCACTTTACATGATGTTCAGATTACAGTAGGATCCCCGTATCCATGGATTCTTTATCCATGGGACACAAAACAACACACCTACCATAGATTCTTCCTAGAAAATGTGTCCTCCCTAGTTGTTTTCTAGGCCCTCCAAGACAACTCTATGGTATTTTAAACCAGCAGTCCCATTATTTTCAATGGCATTCACTATTATTCATGGTTTTCAGAATCCACGCCCCCCCCGAACCAATCCCCAGTGGATAAGAGGGGCCTACTGTATTACATAATTTGCCACCAATAATTTAGTTTTAAAACTATATTATAGGCACTAACATAATATTTTTTGTTTATTAGCAATTAACGTAATGCTGTAGGTTTCCTCAAAGAAAAGAAAGAGTGGGCTACAAGCTGAACATGAGTTAGTCATGTGATGCAGCAGCAAAAAATGCCAATGCGATTCTAGGCTGCATTAATAGGAGTAGTGTCTAGATCAAGGGAAGTAATAGTATCACTCCATTCTGCTTTGGTCAGACCTCACCTGGAATACTGTTTCCAGTACTGGGCACAACAATTCAAGAAAGATACTGAGAAGGATGGTGGGAGGTCTGGAAGCCATTACGCCATATGAGGAACGGCTTAGGGAGCTGGGTATGCTTAGCCTGGAGAAGAGAAGGTTGAGAGGTGACGTGATAGCCATGTTTAAATATTTGAAGGGATGTCATATTGAGGAAGAAGCAAGCTTGTTTTCTGCTGCTCCAGAGACTAGGACAAAGATCCATGGGTTCAAACTACAGGAAAAGAGATTCCACCTGAATATTAGGAAGAACCTCCTGACAGAAAGAGCTGTTTGGAAGTGGAATACACTGCCGCCTTGGAATGTGGTGGGGTCTCCTTCTTTGGGGTTTTTTAAACATAAGTTGGATGGCCATCTGTCAGGGATGCTTTGATTGTGTGTTTCTGCAGGGCAGAAGCCAATCGGATGGGGTGGCTGTTGGGGTCCTTTCCAGCCCTATAATTCTATGGTTCTAGGCTGCATCCAGAGCCTGGGAAAGTTACTTTTGGATTACACCTCCCAGAATCCCCCTGCCAGCATCCTTCTCAAGGTCTGGTTGCATTGTTCCTTTTCCAGCATTCTCTAGCCCAGTGGTTCTTAACTTGGGGTCCGCAATGTCCTCACAGGGGGTCCTCAAAGGCTTGAAGGTGCTTGGCCCACCTCCTCCCTGTAGTGGAGTAGCCACGTGACAGGAACCAAGGCAAAGGCTGGTTGGCTTGGCCTGCACATTGCCATTCAATACACTCCAGCCACAAACTTGCAGAAAGAAGTAAGAGTGCCTCTGACGGAAAGTTTAATGGACGGTGTAATTGTATTGTTGTTGTTGTTAGCTATTATTATTAGGGTTTTAAATCTTGAGTTAAGTCTCGGGGCAACAAAAGATATTTAAAGGGGGTCCCTGCTAAAGAAAAGGTTAAGAACCACTGCTCTAGGCCAATGCCTCTCACATAACACTAATGGGATACTGGTGTTTTAGTGAGAACAATAAAACCATTGTTCCCAGTAATATTACTCCAATTTTTATTTATATTCTTTATATTCTTCTGTTAAAAGAACCAGAGTGTTGTAGAAGTTTCAGCATTGCCCTATGACTGTGGAGACCAGGGTTTGAATCCTTACTCAGCCATGAATGCCTACTGGGTGACCTTGGGCAAGTCACACTCTCTCAGCCTCAAAGGAAGGCAAAGGCACACCCCCTTTGAACAAACCTTGCCAGAAAACCCCATGGTAGGTTTGCCTTAGTCAGAAATGACTTGAAGGCACATGAGCAAACAGACAAATTCCTTTTGCAGGCTGAACTCAGTTGGCAGCAAGGAGAGGAAGCTGAAGAAGACCAAAGGGGGAAAGGGAGGGGAGAGGAATCAAGACAGGAAGGGAAGGGAAGGGAAGGGAAGGGAAGGGAAGGAAGAAGAAAGAAAGAAAGAAAGAAAGAAAGAAAGAAAGAAAGAAATCCTTTCTCAGGGGGACAACACTGAAATTCCCTGTCTCTCTCTCACACACACACACTCACCTTCTCCGTGCCTCTCCCTCCAGCTTCTGCCATGAAGGGCTGCTGTTTCTTTCGCTTTCTCTTTGGGTTTGTGAGATGCTGTTGTTGTTTTTTTTGTTTTTTTTAAAGCCAGCGGAGGTTTTTGGAGGAGGAAGGTAGGAGGGGGCTCCTACTGGCTGTCTCCCTTGTCAGATTAAGGAGGCTAGTACGGGGCCCTCTCTTGACCTTGGGGCCCCCCGCCAATGCTGATTTGGTAGACTGGTTAAACCGGCCCTAGATGGAATGTAACATTCTGCTAGGTAGAACTTTGCTCCATTTTTCCTCTCTCTACATGCCAGATGCTCTGTTCTCCTGTGAGTCTCCCAAACAGATTATGTAGTGACTGTGGGAAGGGGAGCCAACCAAGAAAAATTATTGTCCAGTTAGTCTGACATCAATACCAGGGAAGATTCTAGAGCAGATCATTAAACAGAGAGTCTGTGAACATTTAGAAGTCAATGCCATAATCACAAGAAGTCAACATGGGTTTCAGAGAAACAAGTCATGCCAGACTAATCTGATCTCTTTTTTTGATAGTTACCAGCTTGGTAGATGAAGGGAATGCTGTGGACGTTGCATACCTTGATTTCAGTAAGGCCTTTGACAAGGTTCCCCATGACATTCTTGCAAACAAGCTTGTAAAATGTGGGCTAGACAAGTTAACTGTTCAATGGATTTGTAATTGGTTGACCGGCCGAACTCAAAGGGTGCTCAGCAGTGGCTCCTCTTCCTCTTGGAAAGATGTGACCAGTGGGGTGCCACAAGGTTCTGTCCTGGGCCCAGTGCTATTCAACATCTTTATCAATGACTTGGATGAGGGAATTAGGGGCATACTTATCAAATTTGCAGATGACACCAAATTGGGAGGAGCAGCTAATACCCTAGAGGACAGGATCAAAATTCAGAATGACCTGGATAGACTGGAGAGCTGGGCCAAAGCTAACAAAATGAAATTCAATACGGAGAAATGTAAAGTACTGCATTTAGGGCGGAAAAATGAAATGCATAAATATAGGATGGGAGAGACCTGGCTGAATGAGACTACGTGCGAAAGGGATCTAGGAGTCCTAGTAGACCACAAGTTGAACATGAGCCAACAGTGTGATGCGGCAGCTAAAAAGGCCAATGCGATTTTGGGCTGTATCAATAGAAGTATAGTGTCTAGATCAAGGGAAGTAATAGTGCCACTCTATTCTGCCTTGGTCAGACCTCACTTAGAATACTGTGTCCAGTTCTGGGCACCACAATTCAGAAAGGATATTGACAAATTGGAGTGTGTCCAGAGAAGAGCAACTAAAATGGTGAAAGGTCTGGAAACGATGCCTTATGAGGAGAGACTTAGGGAGCTGGGTATGTTTAGCCTGGAAAAAAGACGGTTAAGAGGCGATATGATAGCCCTGTTTAAGTATTTGAAGGGATCTCACGCTGAGGATGGAGCAGGCTTGTTTTCTGCTGCTCCAGAGACTGGAACACGGAGCAATGGGTGCAAGCTCCAGGAACAGAGATTCCACCTCAACATGAGGAGGAACTTTTTGACAGTAAGAGCTGTTCAGCAGTGGAACACACTCCCTCGGAGCGTGGTGGGGTCTCCTTCCTTGGAGGTCTTTAAACAGAGGCTGGATGGCCATCTGTCGGGGATGCTTTGATCAAGATTTCCTGCGTGGCAGGGGGTTGGACTGGATGGCCCTCGTGGTCTCTTCCAACTCTGCAATTCTATGATTCTATGATTCTATGAAAAAGGCTGGCTATGTTCTGATTGCTGTACTCATGACAACAAAGGCATTTTCAGGACCTTCTGTGTGTTTTCTGGAAGTCCTAGAGGATGAAGTCATTGTTGTGTGCCCAGCTTGCAATACATTGATGCTTCTTTGCTGCTCCTGGCACTCCCCTAGCAGGAAAATAGCGAGTCCAATGGTTGCACAGAAAGTTGAACAAGGAAGGTATTGTGAATGAATACCTCCTTCCACAACAACCATATAAAGATGTAGTCATAAGCTGGATTTACATGTGACTTTTTCACCGATGGGATGCCAGCCAAATTTAAGCACAATTAATGAAGAGGAGTACTCTTTATTTTAGATATTCCACATTCTTTTCTCCTTTACCTAAGAAACATTTTGTTATACCTTTTTGCTGACCTTACTGCATCATACACTCCCTCGGAGCGTGGTGGGGTCTCCTTCCTTGGAGGTCTTTAAACAGAGGCTGGATGGCCATCTGTCGGGGATGCTTTGATCATGATTTCCTGTGTGGCAGGGGGTTGGACTGGATGGCCCTCATGGTCTCTTCCAACTCTACAATTCTATGATTCTATGATTCTATATACTTTAGACTTCAAAATGCAATCAATGAAAAAGGTGGTAGCTAAATTTAAAGGAAACTCAAGCTAAAAATAATATGAAGGGGTGCAAAATGTACCAGTTCATCTTCTGCAATTTATTTCCATTCTATTAAACCAAGTCACATCTGTAAAAATTATTACAAGATGCCAAGCCAGTGGAAAATGAGCAAAATACTCTCCCAAAGTGAGCCAAAAACCAGGGCAACCCCCAGAGACTTGCTTCTAGCCAGAACTCTGAGATGGAGAAACAATCCACAGGAAGTCCCTTTAAAACACACATAGAAACACCACACACACACACACACAGAGAGAGAGAGAGAGAGAGAGAAAGAGAGAGATGCTACTGATTATCTCAAAGTAAAGTAACATTGTCATCTTCCCTCACTTTGGATTGTTGTTTGTAGGTTGTGGGATTTTCTAATCCTTGTTCTGTTCAGCCTCACCTTTTTGTTGACCTCAGGTCAATAGGATGAAGTGGCCAATAAAAAGTGGGAGACAAAAGCCATCACTCCTTCTGGCTCTACTCAAGAGGCATACCCATAAGCAGCTGACAACCTTACAGCCTGCTGTTTAGGATTCACAGTGTGCTCCACCCTGAACCTATGGAGCACATTTCTGACTACTTTGAAATATGAACTTGTGGGGTGCAGACACCCCAAGCTCAGTTACTAACAAATGACAGGAGGTCCTGCAGAGTAAATACTCTTATAGCACATGTACACATAGTCAACCAAGAGCTATGGTAGGTAAACACACCTGAGGAAGGAAGACATTTGATCATAAAATCAGCCAATGCAACAGCTCAGATGGCTTGCATACAGAATCCATTTCCTCACCACATAATAGACCAAATCATCAGGGAAATCAAGGCTGTGTATGAGGAGCTTTCAGCCAGGTACCCTTCTATCTAATGATCAATCCTACTGTTAAGATTGTCAAATCTATTTAATATCTATGCTTGATAATGTCACTATTTTAAGACTATGACCTGAATCCCAACTAGACTAGCTCCATTAAATCAATGTGATGTACCTAAGTGTTGATTCACCTATCAAGGATTGATTCAGTGGGGTTACTCTAGTAGGGAAAAACACTAGGATTCAGGCTTATAACCCAGCAACCTTCAGCCAATATGACCGATAGCTATTGCCATACCAAAAGATGACTAAATAAATAAATAAATAAAACTTATTTTATGCCAGATTCAGTGGCATGAAATAACTTAAATGGTAGCTTATAGTTTTTCAGACACTGTAAATATAGAACAGGATTGTACTATAACTCAATATATACTCAGTAGGAAACAACAACAAATGGATGATTAACAAATGGATGATTGTGATAGGAAAGAATAATTGCTATTCCTCCAGCTTCAGCAAATAAAACAATTCAATAGCATTGGCACAGTGATATGAATATGCTTTCTGTTCCCTACATGGATTAGACAAATACAGTTTCCTTCTTTACCCTAATGCTTTACTCTAAACTGATGGCCAGAGCCTGTACAATCTTTAACAGATATTAATAATCGTTTGCTTTAAACTCTAAAAGCATTCTGAGGACACTTGGTCATGGAATATTATTGGAAGGCAAAGGGATGGAGTTGAGGCTTTTTAATCTTATGAGCTCTTTTGTTTTTCAGCATTCCATTTCATGTGCTGTATTTTAAACATTATATTGATGTTTTACTGTATACTTGTGATACCATCTATTCCTTTCATGCTATGATTGTCTACATCTTTGGCTATAGATACACCTTCTAACATGCTGAAATGATTGTCAATGATGAATCAAGGTCAATGCTCCTTTCAGCACATCAAGTATTCACAGGAATGTGTCCCTGAGAAAGTGAGGTAGTATAGACTGAAACCCTATCAACAACTAAATATTTTCAGGAGCTGGCCCACCAAAGGGTCATATTCTAGGACTAAACCGTGTTCATTAGGTATCCCCATTAGGTATCTGGAGTGTGCCTTTCCTGGTGCCAAACTAGCTCAGGGTTTAAGTAAAGCTGTGTCCTTCACAGGTCCTTCTAAGGCAGGCCTAGTCCTTTGCTGTTACTGCAGAAACCAGAGCTGCACTGGATTCTTGGTTTTCTTGCCCTATGTTCTCTTGATAAGATTACACTGCACTAGGCAAGGTAGATGGAAATGACCAATCATCCCCTGGCAAGCTATTGACAAGCAGGACTGTAGCAGTGGGGCATCAATCTTCTAGCAACCAATTCACAGAGCAGCCAAAAGTTGTGCTGCTCAGGACTTCCTTCCTTTCCTTTAAAGTGCCACCATTTTCTTTCTTTGGCCACAGGCCCATCACAATGACAGTACATGGAAAGGGATCTAGGAGTCTTACTGTATCACAAGCTGAACATGAGTCAGCAGTGTGATGTGGCAATTTAAAAAGCCAATACGAGTCTAGGCTGCACTAATAGGAGTATGGTCTTTAGATCAAGAGTAACAGTGCCACTCTATTCTACTTTGGTCAGGCCTCACCTGGAATACTGTGTCCAGTTCTGGGCACCAAAATTCAATAACTATATGGACAAGCTGGAACATGTCCAGAGGAGGGTGACCAGTATAGTGGGAGGTCCGGAAGCCATGCCTTATGAGGAGCAGCTTAGGGAGCTGGATATGTTTAGCCTAGGAAAGAGAAGGTTAAAAGTGGACATGATAGCCAGTTTTAAATACCTGAAGGGATGTTATGCTGAGGATGGAACAAGCTTGTTTTCTGCTGCTCCAGTGACTAGGACACAGAGCAATGGACTCAAACTACAGGAAAAGAGATTCCACCTAAACATAAGGAAGAACTTTCTGATGGTAAGAGCTGTTCAACAGTGGAATGCACTGCCTCAGAGCGTGGAGAAATCTCCTTCTTTGGAGGTTTTTAAACAGGGGCTGGATGGCCATCTGTTGGGAGTGTTTTGCTTGGGAATTCCTGCAGCACAGGGGGTTGGAATAGATGGCCCTTGAGGTCTCATCCAACTCTATGATTCTCTGGCGATGTTCTCCACACTCTTGTTTTCCTGCTGGTTTTTTTTCCCCCATCTTCATCCCTTGCCACAATGTTGGACTATCTTTTCCCCCACCAGCTGCTCAGCTCAGTGGCATATCACCATTGCTGGGCAATCTGATGCATACATAGTGACACATCAAGACACCAGCAGGGGTTCCTCTGTCTTCTGCAAAAGTTAGAGCATGCAGTGGTAATCTCCCATACCCTGGAATAATGCCACAAATTACCCTAACACTTCAGTGTGTAATAGAATGATAACTAACAGCTCTAGAGCTAGGTGGCATACACAGGTAGGAAGAGGCTTCTGTACTATATTCTGGATGGATTGGAAGAAGGTTGGCTTGCTCATCTAAACAGCTGCTATCATTTCACTGTCTAATTCAGACCCCAGCAGGTGTTCAAGATGGGGAACAGAGATACATTTTCCCCAACCTTCCATGAAAAATATTTGAAATTTCTAACTGAGGCCACACCAGCTGTTTTGCATACATACATCTGAATTGATGTATGTCTTTAGAAATGTAATGAATATAAAAATCTGAAATTAAATCAGAAATGTAAATGTCAAATTGAAATTTGGAACATACCCAAGAAAACACACTGGAGCAGATGAATAGTTGATATAGCCACACACATAAACATATGCCAGAGGAGGTGGGGAGCTATATCTGCAGCAAGTGCAGGTTAGTAGCCCTGCTGGAAGAGAAGGTCAAGCATCTTGAGGACAGTGTATCTACTCTTCTGAATATAAGGGAGCAGGAAGTTTTCTTGGAAAGAGTGGAGAAGAGCATCCTGGAAACAGAACACAACAGGAAGGTGTCTATGGAGGAGGCCACTACCCATACACAGGAAATGAACACTTGGAGGAAGTGAAATAGAAAGGCCAGGGCTCCTTCAACCAGCTTGAAGCTACAGAATCAATTTGAAGCTCGCTCTCTCTTTCCAAAGAAGAAGAGGAAGTGCCAGACCTCTGGGAACATACAGGAAACCTTGGTAGATCCAGAACATGAAGTGGCCTCTGCCAAGACTCGAAGGAGGAGGAGGGTGGTGGTGGTAGGGGATTCTCTGTTACGAGGAACAGAAGCAGTAGTCTGCAGGCCTGACAAAATGTCTCGGGAGGTATGCTGTCTACCTGAGGAAAAAATTCAAGGTGTAACAGAGAGGTTGAGAAAGACTCATTAAGCGTTCTGACCATTATCCCTTCCTTTTGGTCCATGTGGAACCAATGACACTGCAAGGCATAACCTCCAGATGACAACAAGGGATTATGAGGCTTTGAGTAGGAAGCTGAAGAACCTGGATGCACAGACAGTCATTTCGTCTCTCCTTCCAGTGGGAGGACATGGCCAAGGAAGGGAGAGAAGAATAGTGGAGGTGAACAACTGGCTACACAGATGGTGCCACGAGGAACACTTTGGCTTCCTGGACCATAGGATGCAGTTTCAGGGAAGTGGACTTCTGGCAATTGATGGCTGCACCTCACAGCAGTTGGTAGGAATGTTTTTGCGAAGAGTCTGAAAGATCTCATCAGGAGGGCTTTAAACTGAGTTGTATGGGAGAGGGAGACAGTACTCTTGAAGGCAGGAGTTAATCAAGTGCTAGAGAAAATAGCCCAAATGTTATACAGAGAACAAGGAAAATAACCCAACAACCCAACAATGGGAGGAATAAACCTTTTAAAAGGCAGATAGGGGAAATGGTCTATGGTCTCAGATGTCTCTATACAAATGCACAGAGCATGGGAAATAAACAGGATGAACTTGAACTTTTAGCACAGCAAATCAAATATGATATCATAGGCATCACTGAAACCTGGTGGAATGAGTCTCATGATTGGAATGTACTAATAGAGTGGTATAGCATATTTCAGAAAAATAGTCCAAACAGGAAAGGTGGTGGAGTAACATTATATGTTAAGAATGTGTACACCTGTGAACAGATCCATGACTTAAATCCTGGGAGCCAGGCTGAGAGCATGTGGGTAAAAATTAGGCGAGAGAGAAACAGCAGGGATATCATTCTGGGGGTCTACTACAGGCCTCCAAGCCAACCGAGGAGTTGGATGAAGCCTTCCTGGAACAGATGACCACACATTCAGAAAGGAGAGGTGTTAGTAATGGGGGATTTCAACTATCCTGATATTTGTTGGAAGTCCAATTCTGCCAAGAATTTAAGGTCCAACAAATTTCATTGTACAGGAGGTGAAAGAGGCAACAAGGGAATCGGTTATTTTAGATCTGATCCTAACCAATGGGGATGACCTGGTTAATGGTGTGGAAGTGGTGGGATCCCTAGCAGGGAGTGACCATGTTCTCCTGGAGTTTGTTATACAGAGGAAAGGGAAAGCCAAGCATAGTCAGACATGCATTCTAGACTTTAAGAAAGCTGATTTCAGAAAACTTAGGGAATTACTGGGGTGAACCCATGGTTAGAAATACTAAAAGATAAAGGACTTCATGAAGGATGGGAATTTCTAAAAAGCGAGATACTAAAGGCACACTTTCAAAGACTTCCAATGAGGAGGAAAAAGGGGAGGTGTCCAAAGAAACCAGGATGGATGTCGAAAGAACTCTCAACTGAGCTAAAACTTTAAAAAGACATGTACAAGAAATGGAAAAAGGGGGAAATCACCAAAGAAGAATTCAGACAAATAGCCAGCTCATGTAGAAAGTCAGAAGTGAGAAGTCAGAAAAGCCAAAGCTCAGGTGGAGCTCCGGCCTATTAGAGAGGCTAAAAACAATAAAAAGGGCTTTTTTGGGTATGTCTGTAACAAAAGAAAGAACAAGGAAATGGTAGGGCCACTGTGGGGAGAAGATGGCAAAAAGCAACAGGGGACAGAGAAAAGGCAGAACTTCTTAACACTTTCTTTGCTTCAGTCTTCTCCCAAAGGGGAAACAGTGCTCAACCTGGGGAAGATGGAGCAGATGATGCAGTAGGGGAAATACAGCACAGAATTGGTAAAGAGGTAATTCAGGAACATCTGGCCAGAATAAATGAGTTCAGGTCTTCAGGGCCAGATGAACTTCATCCAAGGGTATTAAAAGAACTGGCAGAAGTAATCTCGGAACAACTGTCAATAATTTTTGAGATTTCTTGGAGAACAGGAGAGGTCCCAGCAGACTGGAAGAGGGCAAATGTTGTCCCCATCTTTAAAAAAAAAGGGGGGGGTGAGAAGACCCAAATAATTACCACCCAGTCAGCCTGACATCAATACTAGGAAAGATTCTAGAGCAGATCATTAAACAGACAGTCTGTAAGCACTTAGAAAGGAATTCTGTGATCACTAAAAGTCAACATGGATTTCTCAAAAACAAGGCATGCCAGATTAATCTTATCTATCTTGTTTCTTTATAGAGTTGCAAACTTGATAGATGAAGGGAATGTTGTAGATGTAGTGTATCTTGATTTCAGCAAGGCTTTTGACAAGGTCCCCCATGATATTCTTGCAAAAAATTTAGTAACCTGTGGGCTAGACAATACAACTGTTAGGTGGATTTGTAACTGATTAACTGACCAAATCCAAAGGGTAGTCATCAATGGCTCCTCTTAATCCTGGAGAGAAGTGACCAGTGGGATGCCACAGGGTTCTGTTCTGGGCCCAGTGCTATTCAACATCTTTATCAATGACTTGGATGAGGGAATAGAGGTTATGCTTATCAAGTTTGCAGATGACAGCAAATTAGGAGGGGTAGCTAATACCCCAGAGGACATGATCAGAATCCAAAATGACCTCAACAGATTAGAAAAATGGGCCAATACTAACAAAATGAATTTCAGTAGGGGGAAATGTAGGATACTACACTTGGGTAGTAAAAATGAAACGCACATATATAGAATAGGTGACACGTGGCTTCTGGGCAATACATGCAAAATGGATCTAGGAGTCTTAGTGGACCACAAGCTGAACATGAGTCAGCAGTGTGATGCAGCAGCTAAAAAAGCCAATGTGATTCTAGGCTGCATTAATAGGAGTACAGTGTCTAGATCAAGGGAAGTAACAGTGCCACTGTATTCTGCTTTGTTCAGACCTCACCTGGAATAATGTGTCCAGTTCTGGGCACCACAATTCAGGAATGATACTGAGAAGCTGGAATGTGTCCAGAGGAGGGCGACCAGGATGATGGGAGGTCTGGAGGCCATGCCCTATGAGGATTGGCTTAGGGAACTGAGAATGTTTAGTCTAGAGAAGAGAAAGTTGAGAGGGGACATGATAGCCATATTTAAATATTTAAAGGAATGTCATACTGAGGATGGAGCAAGCTTGTTTTCTACTGCTACAGAGATTAGGACAGGGAGCAATGGGTCCAAACTACAGGAAAAGAGATTCCACCTAAAAATTAGGAAGAACTTCCTGACAGTAAGAGCTGTTCGGAAGTGGAACACACTGCCTCATAGTGTGGTGGAGTCCCCTTCTTTGGAGGTTTTTTGCCAGCTGATTGCGGAATAAAGAGACCACACACAGGAAATGGGGTGAAATAAAATATTTTTAATAACGCAACTTATTTAATTGCCATCTAATATCTTCAGCAGGGGGAGGCAACCTGGTGAGGGACCAGCTGAGGCAGTAGGTGTATACTGTACCACACCCCTCAGCCTTCCCTAGCAAACACCTGGGCCCTGGAGAGGAACCCCAGTTGCCTGGGGTTGCTCCCCAGCCGGCCCCCATTTGGAAGGTGAACCCAAAAGTCCCTCACCCAAGCCCCACGGATTGAGGTGATGGATGATCCTTTAGGCCAACCCCAAGGCGGGTCTCCTTCCATCCCCCTTGGCCCCACGACCTGAAGTGGGCCTTCCAGAGACCCTACCTTCACCAAAAATTGGTGCCAAGGTGCCCACCGAAGCTACGCCTCCCCCTTCCCCACCACAGAAAGGGGCAAGCATCTGCTTAGTCCCTTTCCCCCACCAGCTCGTGCAAAAGGTTCCTCATCCCCTGCTGAAGATCACTCAAGAATATCAAATTGCCCACGTACGAAAGGTGCACCCTGTCAGCTCTGTAGAGCTCGGGCCTTTCGGACACAATGTCAGGGTGTGACAGATAGTGTCCCAATCCCCAAAACATGGCATTCTTAATTTCCCGGTTGGCTCCTCTCTGGGCCTTATCCAATGAACGGGGATCACCTTCCCCTCTCCAATACCATCTTGGCAACATGGCAGACCACATGACAGTAACATCAGGCCACCGTGACCTGATTACCCGAATGTCATGGATCGCCTGAAGGACCAGCACTTTGCCCTTCAACAACCCCAAATTGTTCCCCCCTAAATGCAGAATCAAAACATTAGGTGGAGGCCTTTGGCACTCTTCAAAAAGCAGTGGCAGAAGGCCACGCCAACGCAAACCCCTCTTCCCCAACCACTCAACTGTTACCCTGTTCCCCAGACTCAGGTGAGGTCCATAATGGCATAATGAGATCCATCAGATAACAAGCCTGAGTGGCTTTAAAAAAGCACTAAAGACGGATCTCTTTCGGCAGGCCTTTCCTAATTAGATCCCGGCCTCAGGGGATCCTGGCCTCTTCTGGCCTGCTGGCCATTTATTATATTTTATTGTATTTATAGTTTTAAATGTGATTTTAGATTAGTTGTTTTTAATTTATATTTGTTTAATGTTTTTTTTATGGGGGAGGGTGGGAATGGGGGTGTTTAGGGATTTTATTTGTATTGTATTTTAAATTTTGTAAGCTGCCCCGATTGTTTTAACAGAGGGGCGGGGTATAAATAAATATTATTATTATTATTATTATTATTATTATTATTATTACCCAGCCTGCCGGGCGGCCCAGTATACCATACTGTGGCTGCAGATCAGCACTCGTCTCCTCACCAGCGTCGACCTAGAATCTGGAAAACAAAAGGGGAAGACAACCAATTAGTAGGTGAATGGCTGCACATAGTGCCAATAGGAGGAGGACCTCCATCAGCCAATCCCTTGGATTGCTGCTGCCGGCATGCCCATTGCTGAGGCCGTAGAGGTGGCTCCTATACGAAATGAGTGCGTTGCGAAGCGGACCCCTTGAAGGCCCAACTTACCTAATGCTTTGGTCGTCAGGCTCAAAAATTGGTATTTTGACAGTGGGGACAAATCCACATGAACAAAAAGTGGGCCCAGCTGTGGTCCCTGAACCCCCAAGAATTGTTGCAAGGCCCTAACTTGGCACAAGTCTGGGTCAATGCATGGCAGCAAGCAACATTGCTTGCCTTTCCCCCACTGGTCAGTCTTGGAAAAACTCAGATTCAAAATGACCTGCTGACTTCCCAAGACGACATCCTTCAATTCGAGAGCTCTGTGAGAGGTGTCTTTCTTGGATGCCTGCACAAGCTCACTAATACATAATGCACCAAAAAAGGCAGTCAGTGCAGCTGCATGGAAAAACAGCCTCTCATAGGGGGACAAACAAATGCCAGACCAAACATTAGCCAATCCTTTTAATATAGCAGGAGAAATCGGAGCCCTGCTATCAACCCTATGTCCTTGTTCTCTGGACCACCCTTGTAGGGCTTTCTGAATGCGAAAATCCCCAGTACTGTCTGGAAACCCCTGGGCTTTTAGCCAGAATGCAATCGCTGAGAGTCGAATTTTGATTGATTGAGTGGACAAACCCTTATGATATAAAAACATGCAGAATTGGAAAAGCTGCTCAAAGGGTACCGGAACTTTGTATTCAAAGCCTGAGTGTTCCCTATACTGAAAAAATTCACGCAAGGCCCTGGT
Source organism: Gambelia wislizenii (assembly GCA_030847615.1). Classification (NCBI taxonomy): domain Eukaryota; kingdom Metazoa; phylum Chordata; class Lepidosauria; order Squamata; family Crotaphytidae; genus Gambelia; species Gambelia wislizenii. The sequence continues at coordinate 103,830,446 of JAUMIR010000001.1, forward strand.
GTATCCCTTTTTTGTGCTCTCTGCCATTGACATACCTAGAGCCCTCACAAGCTCAACCTCCCAAGCCTCCACAGGCTTGCTGGCATCGGATAGCCCTCAGGGGCAGCGTCGGGGGACAACTCTCTGAATCACTCCATCTGCATGCGGGAAAGAGCGTCAGCAATTCCATTGTTAACGCCTGCCACATGCCAAGTGACAAACAGAATATTAAACTTTAAACACTGCAATGTAAAAGCCCTGACGAGTACCATCACCAGAGGGGATTTTGAGGTGAGGGACTTTATTACCTGGACGGTTGCCATATTGTCTCACCAAAAGTGCACAGACGAATTTGCTAACTCCTCAGCCCAAATAATGGCTGCGACTAGGATCGGAAAGAATTCTAGAAATGTCATGTCAGCCACGATACTTGATGCTACCCAATCAGGAGGCCACTTGCTTGCGCACCATCATCCACCAAAATAAACTCCAAACCATGTAGATCCAGCTGCATCAGAAGCTATCTGCAAATTACCTTTGAGCTTGTGTTCCTCACACCAAAAGGAAATGCCATTAAAATGTTCCAAGAACTTTTGCCAAACATGCAAGTCAGCTTTTTAATCCCTAGTTATGCGGATCAGAAAGTAGGGCTGTCGGACACCCTTAATGGCATCACATAGTCGGCGAAGGAAGGCACTGCCAGGCACTACCACCTTACATGCAAAGTTCAGGTGTCCTATAAGGACCTGAAAGTTGTACAGTGGAGCTTTGTGCTTTGTTAAGAACAGGGAAACGCTATCCCTCAGATCAATGACCCTAGATGAAGACAATCTACATTGCTGGTTCACCATATCAATTTCTACTCCCAAGAAGGTCAAAATCTGAGCAGGACCTTCTGTTTTTTCGGGTGCCAAGGGGACCCCCAGTTCACCAGCCAGTGCTTCAAACTGATGTAACAGGTAACCACACTGGCCAGATCGGTAAGGGCCTATCAGTAAAAAGTCATCCAAATAGTGGACTACACAATTCAAGCCAGTCCTGGCCTTCAAGGCCTACTCAAGAAAGGTGCTGAAGGGTTCGAATGCATTGCACGAAACTGAACAGCCCATGGGGAGAGCCTGGTCTAAATAAAACTGCCCTTCGAACTGGAAACCTAACAATTCAAAGTCGTCCGGATGAACTGGCAGAAGGCGATCGAACTGCCCTGACAGCTGCATCAAAAGATGTATACCTCACCATACACAACTCGTGGGGAATAGAGTCATTCACTGAATTCCCCCTGGGGTACGATAAATGGTGGATGAGTCTAAATTCCCTAGGGGTCTTTTTGGGCACAACACCCAAGGGCGAAACTCTCAGATAGGGAACTGGAGGACTGACAAAAGGACCCAAAATGCAACCTTCATTAACTTCCTTCTCAATTTTATCTCTAACCACAGGTTCCATACCCAATACTGATTTTAAATTGCATGCCAAAACTGGCTGCCTAACCCCCTGAAACGGAATCCTGAAACCAAACTGGAAACCATTTAGCAAATATTTGGCTGCTTCCCTATCGGGATAGGGTTTGAGCTATCGCTGTAGCACTTCATTGTTTATTGGGCTGGGTCCCTTTTTGAGGGTGAGTGGTGGGACCTCCCCCCTCCCCCTTGATTGGCCTTGCCCCTGTGGACAGCCATCTTACCCCTGGGGCAGTTCCGAAAGGAATTCCCCCCACTACAGATGGAGCATTCATGGCTGAATCTGCAGGGTTTTCTCACACAAAATCTATGGGAACTAAATTCCCAACACACCTGCTTGTTGGCCATAGGCATGCTGGCAGGGGAGCGAGCCACTGGGCTGCTAGGCGACTTAACCAGGTGTCTGCTAGAGTCCTCTCACCTTGAATCGGGCAAGCCGGAGCCATAAGCTGCATCCATAATTAAGGATGCATCATATCCCACCTCAATGAGGGGTAAATTGCAGCCCTTATCCTAAAGGCCTCATCATACAGGAGCCATGCCGGACCTGCAAAATCGCCATAAGCCCTGTGAATTATATCTAGTTACTGAAACAGGGCCGCTGCTCGATGAGGATGTGCCTTGACCACTACCCCCACATAAATGAGAAATCTGGACAGCCAATTGGTCCAGTTCCTCTCTACCTTTCTCTTTTTCAATTTTTCTTTCTCATTCTCATCCATTTCATCCTTATCCTTCTTTTCCACTTCCCTATAGCGTAGAGAAAATAAGTCCACATATTCCCCCTTCACAATTTTTTCCTTAGTAGATTGGAGTAAATGGTTGCCTAAGGGAAGGGACATTTCACCAAAGGGAATGGCAGAATATGCAATGGAATAATAACCAGTCCCTTGAGCCATGCCAGGTAAACTATGGGCCAACCCAAACGGGGAGACCATCAATCCCGGCCCGTAAGGTGACCAAGGGGACCATTGCGGCGGGGCCCAGTTCAGGGTCTGTTGTTGCAATGGCCAATGCCCCTGCTCTGACTGTGTACCTGAGCTGGTATACCCCATATTTTGTGTGATGGGGGGCCACACTCCCCAAGGCCAAGTCATGCCTATACTGGGATTAGATGGCTGAACAACAGACTCACCTGAAGGCTCAGGAGCCATGGTATCGGTGGCAGACTATTCCAAAAGATTGCTGGGGGGCCATTCAGTCCCTGCCGTGACCTCAACATGCCTGGACCCCGAAGCCCCATCTGGATGGATGTTGCACTCCAATGTATCTAATTGGAAAAGGATGTTGTCAGCAATCTTCCTCTTTTTACCCTGTGCATGAGATTCAAAAACATCGTCATGATGAACGCCCTGCAAATTCTCAAGCTGTTGAATCCGTGCCATCATGTCTTTCCATGGGATCCGATCCTCATCATCACTAGATGAACACGGATCAGGCTCAACTGGGACTGGCAGTTGTTGCTTAACAGCCCTCCCCTTACCTTTTGAACCACCCTTGCCTTTTTTGGAAGACATCGTAGCCAACTGAAACAATTAAAATTCAATGTCAGACAAACTTGCCTCAAGGAAACAAACAAGACAGATATAGCTGTAATTGCTGAACCCCGCTGCCAGTACTGCTGGTTATTATTGCTGATATTATTATTATTTTATTATTATTATTATTGTTAATCAGCAAAATTCACAAATGGCCCACCTAGATGACTGGGACCTGTCTAGAGGACAGCTTAAAATGGCTGCCAGTTATATAAATTGGTTACCTTTACAAAATGAAGCCCACAAAATGGCCCCCGGCTTTAATCAATGGTGGCCCACCTAAAAACAGCAGGCAGCAGTGCAATAAGGCAGCAATATGAATAAGTAACCAGCTCCCCCTGGTGGACCGCCTAAAGAACTGCAAGCAGCAGCAAAGGCAGGAACAAGCCACCCCCTGGTGGCCTGCCAAGGGAGCATGAAACCAAACCAAACGTTGATCCCAGTCCCCTGGTGGCCCACCAAAGAAACCGGGCCAAGGACAAACCGCTCGAAAATGGCAATTAAGAATGCCCCAGCCCCACAAAACCTAGATGGAGAGGGAGTATGAAAACGAAACCCCCCCCCTTTTAACAAGGAAAAAACAGCCCCCAAACTCATAAAAGCTATGGACAGCCAGTGACCTTCCCCCCTCCTGTCCCAAATACTCCCTGTGATGAGCAACAAAAAGCCTTGGCAGTTGCCGGGCAGAGAGGACTTGATCGCCTGCCTGTCTTAAGCCAGTTTATTATGGGGGACTGAGCCCCCATAATCTGGCTGCAATCCAGATTAATTAGCCATAATCTGGCTGCGACTGAGCCCCCATAAACCGGTTGCGGTCGCGACCAGCGGGGTCAAGCAGGCTCAGTGGCCCACCTAAAAACAGCAGGCAGCAGTGCAATAAGGCAGCATTATGAATAAGTAACCAGCTCCCCCTGGTGGACCGCCTAAAGAACTGCAAGCAGCAGCAAAGGCAGGAACAACTGAGCCTGCTTGACCCTGCTGGTCGCGATCGCAACCAGTCAGCCACAAAGAAAAACCATGGGGTTAAACCACCAGTGGTGATGACAAGGCAAATTGCCCCCCTGGTAGGGCGCAAGCCACCACCGGCTCAATCTCCCGCTCAACTGGCAAACTCCCTTCTTGATCCCTTCAGCAGAGCTTCTTCGTCCAGCTGATCGACTCTGCTGAAGCAGCTTATTCAAAGCCCAAACAGCGATCTCCAAGATCGCTCCGATCGAACTCCACCAGACAACGTCTCTTCAGACAGTGATCTCAAAGATCACTCAAGGCTAAAGAGGAGGAGGTGAGGGGCGGCAGTGCACTTATAGGCTCTGGCCCCGCCCCTCATCCTCCATCGCAGGCATTTTATGCAGCCTGTGACACAAGAGTGGTCTCCACGCCGCAAGCGAGGCAGCAAAAGATGGCTCCCAGCACCCAGCAGCTCTGCTGTGCAGTGGGGAGCCAGATAAACAGAGGCTGGATGGCTGTCTGCCAGGAATGATTTGATTGTGTATTCCTGCATGGCAGGGGATTGGACTGGATGGCCCTTGAGGTCTCTTCCAACTCTATGATTCTATGATTCTAAGTACTTGATTTTTTAGTAGTAGTGGAGCATTCATGAAATAATCAGTTTGTAGGTCGGTAAAATGAGTACCCAGCTTGTGGGGGGCAATTAGCTAACACACATTGGAAACTGCTTAACCCAGTGTAGATGTGTAAATAGCTATTGCTTAAAACAATTTGCAAGCTGCTCTGATAACCTTGAGGCTGAAGAGCGGGATATAAATAAATAAATTTTTTAAAAAAGTTTCCATATATCATCTTTCCAGTATAGAAACATTTTGAGTACTTGGGTAGTAAAGCAGCCTTATTGCTTAGTATGATGTGTACATTTCCCTTTATGGCTATATTCATTCTTTTTATAAGTGCTAATATTTGATTGCATTCATGGTCTTGACTAGGAGCAGCACAAAGCATTGATGAAAGTCTAGACTCATTATGCACTGCCTTCTTGGCCCTTATTTAGCACAGTACTCTTTCTTTTTGAGGCTAGCTCTTCCCAGTATGGAAAAGATGTGTCTTTCATATAAGAGTCAAAGGTATGAAGATGGCAATCTTAATTCAGCACTGATATGGTTCTCTTCACTTCATTTCACTTATTTTGGTCTTCCACTTAAGAACAAACACACTGATCCCCATTATGCAAGATTACAATATTTTTTTGCATATTTTCAAATTTGTTACATCTTTCTGAAGCTGAACCCAGACAAGATGGAGGTGCTTACTGTCAATGGTCCTAACCCGGGTTTGGATGTGTGTCAACCCATCCTGCACGGGGTTATACTCCTCCTTAAAGACTGTGTTCACAACCTGGGAGTGCTTCTGAATCCATCACTCCAAATGACAGCTCAGATAGAGGGAACGATCAGGAGTGCTTACTCAACTTCAGCTGTTATGCTAGCTGCACCACTTTCTAAAGCTGAAGGACATAAAGATGATAGTGCACAAGCTGGTAATCTCAAGGCTAACTCACATTGGAAACTGTTTAATGCAGTGTAGATGTGTAAATAGCTATTGCTTAAAACAATTTGTAAGCCGCTCTGATAGCCTTGTGGTTGAAGAGCGGGGTATAACTAACTAACTAACTAACTAAATAAATAAATAAAAGCTCGACTTTTGCAATGCTCTGTACATTGGTCTATCTCTGTACCAAGTTCAGAAACTTAAATTGGTTCAAAACGTGGGAGCCAGACTGATCACTTGTATATCCAGGAGTGATCATATCACAACCAAATTAAAATCACTCCACTGGCTACTAATTAGTTTCTGGGCAAAGTACAAAGTGTTGGTTATTACCTTTAAAGTTCTACGTGGTTTGGGTCCAGGTTACCCATGGGATCACCTCCTCCCATATAATCCATCCTGTACACTCAGTTCCTCCAGGGGACATTTACTCCAGTCAGCCAGGACTAAGTTGGTGGCTGTCACCCAGAGGACTTTTTCTTCAGCCACCCCTAGACTCTGGAGTAACTTGTTAGAAGAAATTAGACAGCTGAATACGTTGTCCAAATTAAAATAGCATTAAAATCTAGTCTCTTCCGAAACTCAATTTTTTCTACACTAAATAAATATGAAGAAATCTGTAAATTTTGGTGAATTCTTATCAAAACTGAACCAAAATTTGCACCCATTTCGAATAAAAGTGCCCCAAAGATAAATATAAAAGGAAGTTACAATCAATATTACATGTCTCAGTAAATATATATTAGGCTAATTAGTTGATATTTTGTGGTCATAACTTCAAGCAACCAGATTCTGATTCTCTAGGAGGAGACAAGGGAGCCTGAAGTTTAGTTGCAAGTGCATTGAATGGGCATATCAAAGAGCTATCTGTCCTGTCCTTTCCTAAATAGTTTATCAGATGTGAAAAACATGACATTCATGCTTCTTTGGTGAGAAAATGATATTCAGGGCAAAGTAATAAATCAAACCTTTAGTAGGCAGAGTATAGCTCAATATATCAATAAGGTTATCATTTGAACTAGAGTGTTTAGTGTCCTCTTAAGACTTAGAATAAATTAAGTACTGATGGGTCATGTAATGATATTGATCTTACAAGTATGGATTGTCCAAGCTTGGTAGTGATATACAACATGGAAAATAATTTGTTTCTTTTAATTTAAGCCATTAGACTGAAATGATATCATAAATTAAGCCTAAGGGATGGAAAATAAAAGCTTAACACTCATCTGTGTGGAACCGTAGTGAATAAACAGCTGTTACAAAGAGTTTCCTTTAGGGATTAAAAAAAAAGAGGGGCTGATGTCTCTTTTAGATTAGTGACGTGAAATTAGATACAAATAGAGTAAATACAGATTATACCATGATGTGTGTAACAGTGCCTCCATCATAATTTGAAAATATTATTTGGGAGCTTCTGGGAAGTGCAGTCCCAAAGGCAACTTTTTCAAACTGTGATCTCAATTATTTTTTTCCTTAAAATGTAAAGCTACCTCAAGTAGGGTTGTATAATGGTCTGAGAGTTGGAGTAGGACTGCAGGAGACCAGGGTTTAAATCTGTTCACCTATGGAAACCTACTGGGTGATCTTGGGCAAATCACATTTTCTCATAGATTTTCCTTGGGTTTTTTCCAGACTGTGAGACCGTGTTCTGGAAGAGTTTATTTCTGATGTTTTGTCTGCATCTATGGCTGGTATCTTCAGGGAATGGTTGGGTAGGAGTGTGTGTGGAGTTTATATACTGTGAACCCCTGTTGGGGAGTATATGTAAATTTGTGTAATTGAATGGTTAGTTTCTGGGTGGAGTTATGCAAAGAGGAATGGCTGAGTATGACTCTTCAGATACCTGAAGGGCTGTCAAAGTAAGGATAGCAATTAATTTATTTTCTGCTTCTTCAGTGGACAAGATTAGCCTCAGTGGGCTTAAACTGAAAGTTGCAAAATGTTAATTGAATAGTAGCAAAAATTTCTTAGTAGTAAGACAATTTGGCAGCAGAATTATTTGCTTAGAAGAATAGTGGATTATTCCTTCTTGGACATTCTCTAGGGAAACTGTAGCTCTGGATCTCCTCCCTTGAGCATGAGGTTGAACTAGGTAGCCTACGAAGTCCCCTCCAGCTTTATGATTCAAGTAGTGAACAAATCTGTGGTGTTACATGATTTTAATCCCTTCCTCCAAAAGTTGATTAACATTACAAATCTGCTATTGGAACATTACTAAGGCACAAGCACATTATGTTCTTCAAAGTTTGCATTACAAAATGGCACATTTCAATTGTCTTTTTAAATGTACTTCTGGTTTGGATTGTCTGCATTGGATTGTTTGCTTTTTCACCAACTGGAGAAAAAGCAAATCAGTAAAGTACATAACCTTTGAGTACCGGCAAATAGCAAATCTCTGGTTAAATTTATGCTGCTGTTGATGAAACTGTAATCTCTGCACTGAATGTTGATCATTTTGCAGAATTTATTAGTTTCTTCTCAGATGAAATGACCCTGTCAATGCTTTCAATCCACTGGCTGACCTTAGGCAAGTCATACTCTCTCAGCCTCAGAGGATGGCCATGGCAAACCCCCTCTGAACAAACCCTGCCAAGAAAACCCTATGATATGCTTGACTCAGGGTCACAATAAATCAGAAATGACTTGAAGCCACATGATAACAATACAATATTGTATATTTGACTAAATAATACTAGTTTGCATTCATGTGGAAGCAGTGGTCACAACTCTGAGAAATGTCCTAGGAAACAGTCTCAGATGAAACAGCTGGTGAACATAAGCCTTGGGACAAAACCATACCCAGGACCAAAGACTGAGTCAGACTCAAAAGGCAAACTAGAAGTCAGAACCAAACTGTGTAAAAGAACTGGAGGGTTAACTGAGAAGTAGGGCCAAAGAATAAACAAGGATAGAGGGACACACTAGAGTTTGGACAACCATGCTACTCAAGAAAACCTCAGCCAGAACAGGAAGCTTTGTGGTGAGGAATGTGAAGATATTCCTTCCTGCTCATAAGAACACACTCTCCAGTGTGGGTGGGTGGAGTCATTCTGTGTCTTCAAAATGGACTTCATCACAAAGTACAGCTGTACACAGATCTTACGGCTCCTAGCAATGGGGTTCCTACAGCTGATGCTCTCTGTGATATGCACTACCAAAGACATTAGCAATTCTTTAGTAGATGTGGAGCTGTTAAGCAGCACCCTAAATATAGGCCTGAAAAAAGAATCCATTTATTCTTTGCTGTAAGTCAGCCTAACACAATTGTGTATTATCTGACAGATAGGACATTTATGCTAACTGGTAGCTGCACTGGGCAGGGCATGTTTCTAGGATGGAGGACCATCACCTCCCCAAAATAGTACTCTATGGTGAACTCACCATGGGTCAGCGTAAGAGGGGCGCTCCAAAAAAGTGATACAAGGACTCCCTGAAACAACATCTCAGGCTTGGCCAAATTGATCACCAACAATGGTCCGCCCTGGCCTCACATCGGGAGGCATGGAGACACACTATCCACAATGCTGCAGCCTTATTTGAGAACTCACGCTGAACAAGTCTTGAAGGGAAACGACAACACAGAAAGAATCACAACCTAGAAACATCACCCAAGGAGACCTGCTGTGCTTTCTGCAACCGGACTTGTATATCTCGGATTGGCCTTTTTAGTCATCAGCGCACTTGTAGAAAATGTGGGATGAGTCCTTCCTGAATCTTTGTTTGTGAAGAAAAGCCAGAGAGAGAGAGAGAGATTAATAATAACAGAGGTATCATTTCTGTTTTCCATTTTGCTTAGATCCCACTCTTCAGTTACAGCACTGTGCATGTCTGTCTGTCTGTCTATCTATCTATCTATCTATCTATCTTGCCTCTGAGGAAAGTGGATTTTAATCCACCCAAGCTCATGCTAATATACCATAAAAAAAAAAAAGTCCTAAAGGTGCCACAAGATCAATTAGACTTTTAGGCACTACAGAAATTTCAACCATTTAAGAGAACTGAAATCAAGTTTAAAGTTCCTTGTCCTCAGGATACTCAGGATCAAAGCCTCTCTGGGTCTCAGCTTCAGAGATGAAATTTTTTCCCATTTTAAAGCTTAGATTTGAATTAGAAAACTGGATGGAAGCATTAGAATTTTGAAAATTGCTTCCCCCTCCCGCTATTTTGAGTATGTATTTGATTTTCAGAATTTAGTCATTATTCATTTTCAATTAACTGTCAGTAGTTACATCATTCAGACCCCAATGTCCTATAAATGTGTCCCCTTATTGCTCAGTTTTGCCACAGTATTGCATTCCTCCTCTTCTGAAATGAACAAGAACAAGTACTCTCTGTGTGTATGCAGAACACCCACTCATGCAAATACCCACCACAGGAAGAATATTACTTAAAATAGACTGCTGGAATTGTTAAAATGCACAATGGGCTTCTATTTCAAGTTCATTCAAAAATTTGAGAACAGCTTGTGATCCTTCATTAATTAGAGATTAAGTGAAAAGGCATCAGCACACACACCCTGTAAATAAAGCTCATGCAAACACAAATATGAACCTTCTGTGAAATATTCATAACCATACGCATAACAGAGACATATTTTGTTTTTGAAAGCCTCTTTTGATTTGAAGCCATTATCATCACTTAACTTTGTTATCCTCCTTTCTTTTCATCCCATTTCCCCTTTGTTTTCACAGATAGTTGTCATACTTTTATTTTCACAAATCGATGTTAAAGCACCAAAGGCACTTTGAACAGCACATTGCAAAGGTCCTTGTTTTTTCTCTTCCTCCTACCACCCTCACAGAGAAATCAGAGACCTTTGGAAAGTGCTGTTCATTCTGTTAATTAACATGCTCTTTGCTGTGTTGTATTAACATGCAGTCACAAGTTGTACATTGTTTGGTAAATGAATTCTGAGTATTCTGTTGGATGCTTAAACTAGCAACATATTAATTCATGATATAATAATAATAATAATAATAATAATATTTATACCCCACCCCTCTGTTAAAACAATTGGGGCGGCTTACAATAATTAAAATACAATATAGATAAAAATCCCAAAACACCACCCACCCCACCCTCCCCCATAAAAAGATATTAAACAAATATAAATTAAAAGCAACTATCTAAAATCACATTTAAAAACAATAAATACAATAAATACAACGAATAGCCAGCAGACTAAAAGAGGCCAGAAGCCCCTGAGGCCGGGATCTAATTAGGAAAGGCCTGCCGAAAGAGATCGGTCTTTAGCTCTTTTATTAAAGCTTCTCAGGCTTGTCATCTGACGGATCTCGTTCGGCAGGTCATTTCACAATTTGGGGGCGATTACCGAAAAGGCCCTCTGGGAGGTTGCTGACAGCCTCGATTTTTGTGGCTGAAGCAAATTCCTCCCAGAGGACCGCAGTGCATGGGGAGGATTGTATGGGAGGAGGCGGTTCTGGAGATAAGTTGGACCCAAGCCATTTAGGGCTTTAAAGGTAAGAACCAACACCTTATACTGGGCCCGGAAACTGATAGGCAGCCAGTGGAGAGATTTTAATACTGGAGTTATATGATATCTCCGAGATGCTCCCGAGACCACTCTGGCTGCCATATTTTGTACCAACTGAAGTTTCTGGACCAAGCATGAGGGTAGCCCCATGTAGAGCACATTGCAGAAATCTAGACGAGAGATTACTAGTGCGTGCACCACAGTCTCGAGGTCCCTTACTTCCAGGAAATGGCGCAGCTGGCGTATCAGTCAAAGCTGATAACAGGCACTCCTATAATGAAGCCTTTTTAGGTATTGGTAACATGAAAGTGCTGCCTTTGTCCAAAGGGCTTTGAAACTTCTATATCCATAGTGCATGGATTTCTCAGTGATGGTTTTCATAATTTTGCTCAGCTCAGAGATTCAGGCCTACAGTAAAGCCACTGGGATTGGAGACATTCTTCCATTATTTTCCACTCTTTATTTTTTCCCTTTTTTATTTCTATTTTTATAGTTTTTACATATCAAGCAAACTCAAAAACACACCACAATATATTACATTACAAACACAAAACAATATAATGTTAACATTGTGACTTCCCACCCTCCAAGCTAAAGACATAAATATAAAGAAATGTCCCCTTCTGGGTTTCTACTTAAAATAATTTCGTCATCTAGCTAGTAAGCATATACAAAACATTTAAAATTCAAATCCCACAAGCAATATCTTCCCTTCTTTTTTCTTTATAAAATTTAAGAATGGTTCCCAATCATTTAAGAATTTACCCAAAAGTTTCGTTCTGATCATTGTCAACAATTTATCCATTTCAGCCATTTCAAAAATCTTCAGTATCCAGTCCTCTTTAGTAAGTATCTCCACACTTTCCCACTTTTGATCATATAACACTCTGCCTGCCAGAATCATATATTGTAAAACCTTATAATTCAAAGTCTTAACATGTTCATCAAATAGTCCCAATAAAAATAATTCTGTTTCGCTTGTACTTCTGAATATTTTCTGCATTAACCTTTGTATCTGGACTTTTTCAGATGATCCTTGCAGTGCAAGGATCGAGCAGGAGAGCTTCATAGCTACAGCACAGCAGGGGGTCCATTTCGGAAGTTGCCATCCCTGCAGCGAAATCGTCCGTGTCTCTTCCGTTTTGGATTGGAGCCTGCCGTGCCATATTCAGCCAGATTTTATTCATGGAGGTTGTTCGTGAATAAAATCTGGATGAATATGGCATGGCAGGCTCCAATCCTAAATGGAAGAGATACGGACGATTTCGCCGCAGGGACGGCGTCTTCCGAAATGGACCCCCTGCCGTGCTGTAGCTATGAAGCTGTCTCACTCGATTCTTGTGCTGCAAGGATCATCTGAAAATGTCCTCTGTCTTCAATATTTCTTAACCTTACCACATATCCAGCAAATGTGGTAAAAGGTTCCTTTATGTGTTTTACATTTCCAACATAAATTGATCCTCTGTACATTTTTAGCTAGTTTTGCTGGGGTACCATCTGTACTCCATTTTGTACACATTTTCTTTAAGGTCATGACATAATATTTCTTTTAATCCTTTGGTCCAGATCCTCTCCCATTTCTCTGATTTAATATTATACACTTTATTTTGTGCCCACTTCACCATAAATTCTTTAACTTACTCTGTTTCCAACTCCAGTCTCAACAATAGTTTATAGATTTTCCCAATTAAGTGGTTATTGTCTGTCCTCCACTCTTTAATAAGAAAATATTTGACCACAAAAATGTATGATAAATCACAACATGTTTATAAACATGTGGCCCTTTGACTACTAATAAGTGACATAATTGGCATAAATTCATAATAAAGGTTTCACAAATCACAGATTTGAGAATGAGTCAATATAATTTGGCAGCTTTTGTCAATCAAGTGCAGTGAGCTTGGAGTAGTGAATCATTTGGGCTCAGATACTGGAAAATTTCTTTTGGACTTCTCGTTGTGTGCCTTCAAGTTGTTTCTACACCATTTTACAGTGGACCTTGGGTATCCACTAGGGGTTGGTTCCAGGATCCCCCATGGATACCAAAATCTGTGGATGCTCAAGTCCCATTATATACAATGGCATAGTAAAATGGTGTACCTTATATAAAATGGCAAAATCAAGGTTTGCTTTTGGGATTTTTATTTTCTTTTTTGGAATATTTTCAAGCCATGGATGGTGGAATCCGTGAATGCCAAATCAATGGATACACAGGGCCAACTGTACTACACCATTGTATATAATTGGACTTAAGCATCCATGGATTTTGGTATCCACAGGGGGTCCTGGAACCAAATCCTAGCAGATATCAAGGGCCCACTATAATTAGAATTAATGCAGAATTCTAGCAAAACCTGTAATTCATAATACTTGCCCTTTTCAGACATTAATTTTAGTTTAAAATATTTAGAATCTCATAAAATCTATATAACTCATTAATTAGGATTTTGTGTTCTAAAGCTGAGCTGTTGGCTTTGCATAGAAGTCTTTTCCTTGTCTCAGATTATACGAAAACTAGTTTTTCTTGACTCTGGCAAATTGTTACATGTATCTTCTTTAACCAGCTTCATGCTATGATGAGCCTCACATTATGGAATGCTCCCAATAGTCATGGTGGTTTTCCACAAAGACTGAGGCAAATAAACATGACAATACTGACCACATGTTCCTTAATTATTTTACTGGGACTTTCCCCCCTCTACGAATGGGAAGGATGTTCCCACTCTTTTTTTAAAGGCCACAAACAGGATAAAACCACTGGGATCTCCCCATGCAAAATAGCTGTCATGATGATTTTTCAGAACAATCCATAGGCAACAAAGGACAAGTTCATAATTCCTTGAAACCTGATCTTGTCTCATTTTGGAAGCTCTACTGTGCTGCTGTCAGAGAATGCCAGGGTTCTCATACCATCCAACTGTCACAGTTTGTCAGGGATGTCCCCAGTTAATCTTCTGCCATTCTACTTTCTCCACTGTTTGTTAAAATGTCCCAGTTTCTCTCTTCTTTTTCCACTTTCCTCCTTGGTCATGGCTTTTTAAAAAATTTTAAGTAGTTTTCACCCAGTTAACTCAGCAGAAGGGAGAAGAGAGAAAGGGAGAGGAGAGGAGAGGAGAGGAGAGGAGAGGAGAGGAGGAGACAGAGTCTTGGGACATTTTCAGACATGTCTTATCACGCAAGAAGACTCCGGGAGGGGTACGCGGCTATCCCACGGCAGGGGGTCCTTTTCGGATGCTGCCGTCCCTCTTGCGGCATCGTCCATGACAGTTCTGGGTCCCATCTACAGCAATCGCACCATTTTTTAATCACAGACAACTTCCGTGAGTAAAAAATGGCATGGTTGCTGTAGATGGGACCCAGAACTGTCATGGACAATGCCACGAGAGGGACAGCAGCATTCGAAAAGGACCCCCTGCCACGGGATAGCCGCGTACCTCTCCCAAAGTCTTCTTGTGCGGTAAGACATGTCTGAAAACGTCCTTGCTCTTCTCACTAGGCTCAGATCTTCTTTGAATTACAGGGTCCCTGAAACTTTGTACTGGGTGCTCTCATTCTCTTTTTCTCACAAACCCATAGATTTTCCCCAACTCTAATTTCCCTAAAATAGAATCAGTTGCAAAGAATGCAAAGAAGTATTCCTGATTTGATTTTTTTTTTGGTTCTGAGATTTGCATAAACCTAATATTTTAGGGCTTAGGACTTTTCGGACGTCTCAAATACACCGCAAGCAGCCTCGTTGTGTTGCGAGGCTGCTGCGCTGCAGGGCGTCACTTTCGGACGATGTTCTCTCCTGCTGATACTGTTGTGGTACCGCAGGGACATTTGAGCATTATATTTCGCCAGTTTTTAAGCACGAAAGTTGATCGTGATTAAAAACCGGTGAAATATAATGCTCAAATGTCCCCGTGGTACCGCAACAGTACCAGCAGGAGAGAGCATCGTCCGAAAGCAACGCCCTGCAGCGCAGCAGCCTCGCAACATGACGAGGCTGCTTGCGGTGTATTTGAGACGTCCAAAAAAGTCCATAGTTTAACTGGTTTAACTGATGTTCTCGCCACCTTCTTCTTTTCAGTTTACTAAATTTCTGTGTGTGCCAAGGCTACATGCACAATTTTACTTGTAAAGCACCATGTCCATCAATGGTGCCGCATAAACAACAATAATAAAAAAGAGGAAAGAACTTCTCTGCCCCTTACACCACTCCCACACAATTTTTATTCTGAGAACAACCTTGTGAAGTATTTTAGGCTGAGAAGCTACAATTGACTCAAGATGATCACATGAATACTGTGTTATAGGGAAGCTGGGATTTGACCTGATCCCTAACTTGCATTGGAAGAGGGGACAGATATAAACACATGCAGTGGATCTGAGAGAAGCTATAATTTTAAGCAGATCTGATACATTTGATTTTAGAATAATGTTGCTCAGCCATATGTATTCCAGTTTTCATCTGTGACATATTGGAAGATATAAGATCTCTAGGTAGGGCTTAGGAAAGAATGACTCACTATAAGGTGTCTTCTTATGCTCCTGTGGAAATCTAAAACCCAAAGTAGAACTAACTTTGTAAAAGGAAACGGACCAGAGCTTTGAAATGTTATGTTTTGTTTTGTTTTTACTGTTACAGTATACGTCCTCTTGCCCTCCCAGGCAGTGGGACAATTAGCAGAGTAACAGCAGAAACATGAAGTTTGGGCAAAAGATTGCATACTTTGTGTAAAACATGGAGACTGATGACCAAAATGTCTTTTAGTTGCTTTATTGAAAAGCTAAAACAGCTAATTAAAACAAACTACATGTTTTACTGGTCTTTTACTGAGGTTACTGCATAATGGTTAAAACCAAGCCAAATCTGCACATAATTGTGTTTATGCAATCTTCTCAGATTTGCTTTAATTGGTGTTTTATCATTGCACAGAAGGGTGAACAATGGTAGAACTCCACACAAAAATAAGATTGATGCAATGGTGCAAATGATTAATTCAAGATTGCTCTTTCCCCAATGTTTTATGAACACAAACATGCCCGTTGTCCATCTAGCAATAAGAAAGATTTGAAGGAACTGAAAGGTACAGTAAATTGTACTTGCACGATGCTCTGTTCAAAATAGTAAAATGACATAATAGAGAATTACTAATGCGTTAATTCCACTTTGGAAATAAGTTAATAGGGCAATCCTATATATGGTTGTCCCTTCATATTCTCTGGGGTTTGATACCAAAATCTGTGAATACTCATGTCCCATTATATGCAATGACATAGCAAAATGGTGTCCCTTATATAAGATGGCAAAATCAAGGTTTGCTTTTTGGATTATTATTATTTTTAAATAATATTGTCAAGCTGCAAATACTTAAATCTGTGGATACCAAATCCACGGATATGGATACCCATTTCAAAGTAAGAGTTCAATGAGAGTTATTTCTAAGTAAATATATATGGGACTGTAGCATTAGAATTCAAAACTCTGGATGGTGAAGGGTGCATCCCTATTAAGCCTCACTAAAAATTAATGGGAGTCATTAAAAATTTGTTCCACTGATTTTAACAGACTCTAAACACTTCTTTTGATAGTAACCAAAGTATCTAATGGAAAAACTTTGAAAATGTAAGTGAAGAGCTTGGAAAGTTTACTTTTTTAGATGACAACTCCCAGAATCCCCTAATGACTATGGCTACTGCCCATGCTAGCTAGGGAATTCTGGGAGCTGCAGTCCAAAAAAATATTTTTCCAAGCTCTGAATTAGTGTGATATATGAAACTAAGGACATTGTCAGACATAGCAAAAATTGCAGGATTACAATGTCCGGGTAGCATGAATTTGCACAATATCATTGTCTTTGCCTTATTATTCTGTGATCCAGCTGCAAAAAAATGTGTTCTTTCTCATTCATGGGACAAGCTGTCAGTGCCTCATCAATAGCACTCTTTTTTTCAATAGCACTTTGACTGTATGTGAAACCATGTCCCATTGTAATCCCGAGATTAGAGTGTGAAGGGGTGGTCCTCAGTGTGAAAACCTCTGGGTGAGAATGAGAAAATGAAGCAGAGGACACTCTTTTTAGTTTGCATGTTTTTAGTTCTGTTTCAGTGCTTGTGTGTTCATTTACTTTGTTAATTAAGGTGTTTTTGGAGCGCACTTGCATCTTCTCACAAGAACTGCCAAAATCTCACCTATGCCAAATCACGGAAGTAAATTCCCTTTCTTGAAGCACTAGTGGACTCCGTGCGATAATTCCATGGTGTTTCTTTTGCATGATTACAGCTATGTGTGATTAGTGTTATAATGCCATGATGTTCCCACTATCTTCATTTGCAGAATTACAGCATTTATAGACACGAGTCTGATAATGTCTTAAGTACTGTCAGAGCAAAAATAAGCAATATTTTCCTCTGCTTCACTGTCTTTTGTTTCTACCCTTCTCACCTGTTTTAATATCTTTTCCAAGCCTAAGAAAGTACTTTCAAAGTATTTTAATTTCTATCCTCAGCACATTACAAATCCCATGAAGTTTGTCTCTATTGAAATAAAAATCTAAACTTTTTGGCATAAAAAATGCTCTCACAAATAAAAGTGTAAAACAAATATTTGCTACTCCTAAGTAAGCCAAGAGCTCAGTTAATTGGTCTGAAAAACACAAGCTCTTCATTGCTTCATCTCTACAATGCAAACAGACCTACATCTAAAACAATCCTTTGTTGCATTTTCTGAATTTGATTAGTCACACTAGTTAGATTTTTGAAGGATTTCAAACAATCCATTTAGCTTCCATGGCCAAAAGCTTCACCAAACACTCTTTTGCTACAACGTGTTGACAAGTATAAAGGTAATAGATTTTCTGTATGACAGCTAGAGAGATGGGCTTGGATACTTGAAAAAACAAGCTTATTATTTTGTTGTTTTGGGGAACACAGTGAAGATTGTGGAAATTATGTATGAATTAAAAACTGTATGAATTAAAAATACCAACATTGCTGTGTGGGTTTTGTATTCTGATCCAATCTGAAATGTGTGCTTTTAAATCTCAACATACCTGGAATAATATCTACATCTTGAGATCTTTACAATGATAATCATATTGCAAACTAAATTCCAAGCAAATATTGAAACCCCAATCCTGTTGACACACACATACTGTAAAGAAAATAACACTAACTTCAAAGAACTTTGTTAATGGTTTTTATAATTACTAGGAACTCAGCAGACATGTATTTGCAATAATGAGCTTGGATCGGAAGTATAATCCCTTGTGTAGACTGGTCCTAGGAGAAGGGCAATGAGCACTGTGAACCACTACATAGTCAAGAAGTTTGATTCCATCCTTCTTGTCAATAGGTTCTCGTCCACCACCACCATACTTGGAGTATCCTCACATAAGTGCAAAATCAAATCTTTTCCATGAGTGAAGACTATATAATTAGATCATTTTTTATTTAATGTTTTTATTTAAATTGTTTGTTTTATAAATAAAAATAAATAAATAAAATATAATTAGATCAGGGTTGCTGAATTTGCTTGGGATATTTAAGATGAATTTTGAGAAAGGTCCGTCCGTTTTCCCTTGCTGAGCAGAAATTTTCTGCAATTCCATAGTCATCTCAGTTGTTGTTAACTGCCTTTGAGTTGACCTTGGCTTATGATGACCCCATGAATGAGACACCTGCAAATCCCCCAGTCCCCATCCACTCTGCTCAGGTCCTGTAGGCTCAGGGCTGTAGCCTCCTTGATTTAGTCTATCCATCTGGTAAGTAGCCTTCCTCTCTTTCTACTGTGCTCCACCTTTCCTAGCATTGTCTTTTCTACTGAGAAAATAATGCCTTCTCATCATGCCACCAAAGTACAACACTCTCAAGAGAGTTCAAGCCTGTTTATTATTTCATATGATGTGACTATTCTTAATTCATCCCCCCCTTTTATGCACTTAGATGTTTTTACATTGTTGTTACTCTAAATCAGTTGGGATGGAGTTGTGCAGCTCTCTAGATGTTGTTGGGCTGCAACTCCCAGCAACTTTAGGCAGTACAGCCAATGATGAGGAATGCTGGGAATTGCAGTCCAGCAACATCTGGAAAACCACAACATCACATGATCCCCAACCCACCTGCAGATTCATTTAGGCTGCAATCTTATTCCAATAAGTTTCTTTCAATTCAACTGGGGATTTATGCTGAGTTGATGCATTGTAAGAGAATATATTTTCTGCATAAGTGAATATTGAGATTCTCTGTTTATACTCTGAACTGGAGACAAATGTTTGAAAGAAAAAAACGCATCATTTTGTAAAATACCGGTAATTGGAAAATTGAAAAGATGACATCAAACCAATGGGGAATGACCTTTCAAAATGAGAACAGAGTGAAAATTAATCGGATCTTCAAAGATGTTTTAAAGAATGAATTTCTTTCAAACAAGACAACCTTACCAATCTTTAATTCTACTGGATTTACAACCTCTGAGAGGAATTATAGGCTTTAAAAGATGTTTAGGAAACAGGATGTTGGCAATAAATTGGATCCCCTTGAACCAAATGATGCGAAGAATCAGTTTAAGTGACAGACTGTGATGGTGACTCACTGCGCTTTGGATGACCCAATATTTTGTGATACAGAATCTTTCCTTATTAAGGTGATCTTTAAGAGTTGCACTGCACAGAACTAATGCAGTATTTCAAAGCCCTCAGTGATGTGGATGCTGATTCCATGGCATGATTGACTTATATGCTGTTTTGGAATATGATCAATGGCCATACTGATTGGAGGATTCTGGGAGTTGTAGTTATTTTACAGAGGAGATTCTTCTGTTTGAATGGCCATCAAAGGCCAGGCTTATATTTGAGGCCATGGGTCTATCTGTAGTACTGTCCAAAGATAAAGACCCATGGGACAGTGGGCATGGAACTTGAGGTTACATGTCTACAGTGAGCACCTGGACAGCATAAGACTGAGCAGACACACAGGTAGCTTGATCACAGTCTTTCCCACAATGCTGAGAGGAGCTGTATTCCCCTTTAAACTGCAGTTTGTTTTCAACTGAATAAATACAAATAAATTAACATTCCATGGACTTGATCTACCCAGACCTGCAGGTTTTAATTAGGTCAGTCCAGAGAAAAACATTTGCTACGTTGCTTCTGCAAAGGTTAACATACCTGAAGTGATGCTGTTCCACAACAGCCTGTGAAGTACAGAATTTAGAATATCAGATGACAACTGGGGAGAGTGGTCTACTAGCCACTTGGGCCTATGCAGAAACTTGCAGCCTAATCTATCTCACAAGGCTTTACAATTTTGGATGAACGTCTGTGGCAAAATATTAGTGGGGATGGGAACTCACTAGACCATTTCTGGGGTGTTCTTTCCCACACATGTTTGAGCTTCTAAAAACCTAAGGAGTTTCCCAAATTTTCCTTTGGTTTTTTTCGGGCTGTGAGGCCGTGTTCTGGAATAGTTTCTTGCTGACGTTTCACCTGCATCTGTGGAATTTCCACAGAATTTCCCTGAGAATGCCAGCCACAGATGCAGGTGAAAAGTCAGAAAGAAACTCTTCCAGAACATGACCTCACAGCCCCCCAAAAAACCAAAGGAAAATCTATGGATGCCAGCTGTGAAAGCCTTCAACTTCACAGTTTCCCAAATGTATTAATATCTCCCTTTTGTTTGTGTGTGTTTCTGTTTTGGCTACATAAGCAGTAATGCTCACAGCGTGGACACTGATATGTGAAGACAAAATGTAGGATGGGGAAGTCATATATGCTGGCTGGAACTCCTCAGGCAAAAGGTATGAGAGTATGGTGCAGTGGTTTGAATGTTGGGCTAGGATTCTGAGAGATCAGGGTTCAAATCCTCACTCAGCTGTGGCAACCTACTGGGTGAGGCTGGGCAAGTCACACTCTGTGCCTTGAAGGGAGGCAATGGCATATCTCCTCTGAACAAATCTTGCCAAGAAAACCCTAGGAAATGGTCACTATAAGTCAGAGTTGACTTGAAGATACATAACTGCTATTGCTACTACATAAATTTGCATCATAGTGCCACACAACATTTACAATGGCATTATACCCCTTCCCCCACACCATCACTTAAAAAATACCCACCTGGTAAAGGAAGAAGATGCCTGCCTCTAGAAGGATTTGGGTGGTGGTGGACTACATCCTGAATTATATGAGGCACAATTCTGTTAGAAATAGAACATTGCCTTATGTCAAGTCAGACCACTGTTCCAGCTAGCACAGTATTATCTACAGCAGAGGTGCAGAAAGTGTGGTCCCTGGGTGGGTCACCTCTGGTCCACCAGAACCACTTTTGCACTCCCTGAAATCACCTGGCAATCTCTCCCAAGCTTCTTGAACCCTAATTTGTATGTATTTCAAGGGATTTTTACACCCGAAAACCACACTGTTGGAAAATCAAGTTTTCTCTCTCACTGCCGTTTGTTGCTGTTAGAACAATTGGGGATTTTAGATAGTATACCCCCCCTACAATGCCAATACTAATTCTGAGTTCTTTAGCTTGTTTCACCATTTGCTCTTCTGTCTATTGCAATGCATGGTCATTAATACTTTGTGTATCCAAGGAACCAGACCACATGACCCCAGAAATCTGTAGAGTGGGTGGTCCGATAAAAACTCCCCCTACTCTATCAATCTCCTCTTTTCCTCCTTTCTCTTCTTTGTTCTGGGCTACTGATGAGTTAAAGTTTTAAGCTCACTGGAGCTCTTCCTTTTTTTACCTAATCTTTTCATTAGTTAGTTAGGATGTAGGGACTCTAAATTTATGTACATTCTAAAAGCAATTAGTAAAGTTCTTTAGTTTGCCACTTGATGCTGCCTGCTTGTATTTACTTAAGCTCAGTCTCAGCCAGGAAGACAGTGTGTCACTAGTGTTGGTGTCACCCACACCCCACCCAATGACTTCCTCCCATGCTAGAGCATACAGAAGCCTTAGTAATGTTTTTGTAGTAATGCTACTCATAAATCGTGATTCCTGTACATCCTTGAATGTAATGACAATAGTTGTGACATAAACGACTTGCAAAATTGGAGATTGATGATACAATCATCCCTTCACATTCGCGGGGGTTAGGGACAGACAACCCCCGCATATGGGAAAAAAACATGAATAAGAAATGAGCCTGCGGGTGAGTGGCTTTCCACCCCAGTCCCTTCTCAAGGCAGCGAGGGGCTTCTCAGGCTTCCCACCCCCCTTCCCACCCCCCTTTGTGAGAAGCCCCTTGCTGCCTTGGGAAGGGAGTGGGGTGAAGTGGGAGTGTGCCAGCTACTTCCCACCCACCCCTTCCCAGGGCAGTGATGGGCTTTGTGAGAAGCTCCTCACTGCCTTGGGAAGGGACTAGGGTAAACAGCAGGCGTGCCAGTGGCTTCCCACCCTGCCTTCCCAGGGCAGCAATGGGCTAAGCCCTTCGCTGCCTTGGGAAGGGATGGGGTGTTGAGCGGTGGGGGGGGGGCAGGCGGCTTTCCGCGAATAATTGAAACCGCAAATGCGAAAGTCGCAAATGTGGAGGGGCAACTGTAATGTCTTTTGATGTACCCTGACCACCATCTGGTCTTTTGACATATTGCAACATGGATCCAGCTAGTGTTTTGAGTGATTCATTTCTTGTCCCTTTTTTTGGCTTTGCTGATATCTGCTTTCCTCTGTTCTAGATTATAGCCAGAGCCCATTGATTTGATGTGTGGTCAAAAGAGTGGACAACATATTGAATGTACAGGTTCTGGAATCCTTCCTGAAGTGTGGATACAAGATTCCAGGTGAGGTATGACCAAACCAGAACAGAGTAGCATGACTATTTCCCTCAGTCTGGATACCAGAATTGCATTAGCTTTTTTGGCTGCTGCATCACATCCATCACTCATGTTTAGCTTATGTCCATAAGTCAACTGGTGACTTGAAAGCACATACACACACAGAAGAACCCCCTACTGTTGAAGCACCCTACATGTCTAGGAAAGGAACCTGGGTGTCCTGAGTCACCTAGAAGCAGGGAAAATGAGTGTGCATTTAGAAAGAGCCGAAAGTGAGAGCAAAAGAGAGAGAAAGAGAGAGAGGGAGGGAGGGAGAGGGAGAGAGGGAGGGAGGGAGGGAGTCTTTTGCCTCCTTCTACAATACCAAGGTAAAATTTATGGTTCACAGACAGTTTTGTTGTGTAGAAGGACAGGATATTATGGACTTTATCAGACCACAAGTAAATTGAGGAGGTTAAAAAACATACATCCTCTACCTGGCTGTCGTAATCTCACCCGGAAGTGTTCTGACAATTGACTTTGTATTCACTGAGAACAATGGCACAAGGATTCAAATGCTGGCAATACCAGCAACAAGGTGGAACTGGAGATCTATTGACGGCTTGGGCCATCAATAAAATAGAAAAGCTTTTTGACAAGACATGATTGCAAAAGGACGATGTCGTCTGATATATGTGCCCTTTGGTGATCATGAAACGTTATGATGCCATATTTGCTACATCTGATAAATTAGTCTGTAGGTGGTTTTTTTTTTCTTGCTGCAAAAAGGAAGAAGGTCAGCAGGGATGGCGGGGAGGAGGGAGACTAGGACTGGCTGCTACTGCAGGGTTGTTTGCTGGAAATTCAAATTATTTGAATTCATGCATGAAAATGCAGATGTTTTTGCACAAGGAGAGCTGCCGGGATCTTGTGGTGAATCCACCAGCATAGCACACGGTTGCTGAGAGAAGGGCAGAGGAGAAAGTCCATGTACCCATTATCCTTGTTCTGGAAGATTCACAGCTGGTGTACATTAGAAATCTCCTGACAGCAAAGGAATGCTGGGATTCTTTGAGAGTT
This sequence comes from Gambelia wislizenii, assembly GCA_030847615.1. Classification (NCBI taxonomy): domain Eukaryota; kingdom Metazoa; phylum Chordata; class Lepidosauria; order Squamata; family Crotaphytidae; genus Gambelia; species Gambelia wislizenii. Next base: position 103,854,240 of record JAUMIR010000001.1, read on the forward strand.
ATTTATGTTTGACAGACTCCTGGCAGTAAGATTTTACTCACAAGGAAGCTCTACAAAGCTCAGCTACAGCCAGGAGATTCATTATCAGAGCATCTATGGAATCTGCTGTCTCTGTTTATTTCTCTGCAGGAAGCAGGTCTCCATTATTCTGAAGCAAAGTTTATATTATTCTTAACTCTTTGGACTCGAACTGGGATGCTGTGATTTATAATGTGGAGGTGATCCCAGTGAGGGATTTATCACTGCTCTATATCTATGCATGACTTCTGGAAGAACAAGGGGGTTGGCACACTCAGTCAGCCTTCCTTGAATTTTTCCCAATCCTAGCAGCAGTAGTCATCTGGCAGGAGGAGTTCAAAAACAAGAAAGTCTATTTTTGGTGCGACAATCAGGTGGTGGTGCAGATTATCAACAGGTAGTCATCCAGGTCAGAGAGAGTCATGCAGCCTGTCCGCAAGTTTGTGCTGGTGTGCTTAACCTCAAACATCAGCTTCTCTGCACATCACATTCCTGGCATTGGTAACGAGGTTGTGGATGCCTTGTCTCGATTCCAGGATGAGTGGTTCCACACGTTGGCCCTGGACAGGGACCCAGAGCTGGCCCCCTTCCCCGTGGACCTCTGGTGTCTTGGGTAAGAACAGAGATTCAAGGGGTCATCAACTCTTTGGCGCCATCAACGTGAGTGAGCTACCATTGGACAGTTGACCAGTTTTTTGCTTTCTGAACAGACATGGTTATGGGGTCTCCTGGCCTGCATCAAAACACAATGTGCTGCACTACCTTGCAGCCTTAAAGAACCAGGGGCTGGCTCTGCATACCATCTCCATTCACATGGCTGGTATTTCCTTCTTCAGCAAGATGGGGGGCTGTGGTGATCCCTGCGCCATCCGGGTCTGGTGCCACAAGTGTGACCAGCATGGAAAAGGGGCAACTCTGTGGCTGTGGAGTCTGCTAGATTCATCACCATGCCCAGTGGGCATGATGCATAACTTCCTAGAGGAGCACCATGCTGGGTGTGTCCCCCTGTTTCTGCATAAGGATGGGACTCCACTGACAAGGTTCCAGTTTGTCAGTGTGTTGAGAGCTGCATTGCAGCTGCTGGGTTTGCCAGCAGAGGAGTTTGGAAGCCACTCCTTCTGAATTGGGGTGGCGACCACAGCGGTGCAAGCAGGACTGCCCAGAGAGACCATCAAATGTCTGGGGAGGTGGTGCTCCGGGGCCTTTGCAGGGTACATCCGGCCAGAGTTGGTATCCCGCTGCAGACTGCAGTATACGGATGGCAACTGCTGAAGGGGTTAAGTCCAGAACAAAACATGTGGCTGTAAAATACCAAAATGTCTTTGAGGCAGTAAAATCAGGCCTAATTACTCTGATTTATTGTCCATTCTTCAGAGAATACAGCAGACCTGTTTACAAAACCATTGGGGTTTATCAAACATCAATACTTGTGTACAAAGCTTGGTATGACCAAATGTGTGTAATAAAGCTCTTTTACATATAAATTTGGAGGGGTTTCAGGGTATTGGGGCATGCAGACACAGAGAAATTTATATTGTAGAGAGCTGACATAGGAGATTTTCAGATGGCTGAAATCAGCCTCTTGCTGCACAAGCAGCCTCCAGAGCAGTAACGAGGCTGCTGCGCAGCAAGGGTCCATTTTGGATGACGCCGTTTCTCTCTCGGCATCGTCCGTGAGTGTTGCGGCTAGCATTGGAGGTGGCCGCACTGTTTTTTACTCATGAACAACTTCTGTGAGTGAAAAACAGTGCGTTCGCCTCCAATGCTAGCCGCAACACTCAAGGAGGACACCGAGAGAGAAACAGCGTAGTCCAAAACGGACCCTTGCCGCGCAGCAGCCTCGTTACTGGTCCGGAGGCTGCTTGCACGGCAAGAGGTAATAAATTTCATTTATCTATGCTGATTTTAGCCATCTGAAAATCTCCATGGTGTTATGTGCGACTGCCTGCAGGGATCAGCACTAAGCTAGCTACATGCATCTGGCGAACATAACAAGATACTGTCTAGCAGCTACCGTGGGGGTGTAGGAACTATGGGAACGGAGGGGAGTGATTCTGTTATCTCTCTGTAACATGTTGAGTAGCCCATGTGTATGGGAATCACTGATTGTATAGCCCATGCATGTACTGTAGCTGTATCTGTATAACCAGATGCTTCCCACCACTGTAAGCACTTTAATTTTTGCTCTGATACCGTGCACTTGCTCTGTGCACTCTATGCTACACAGTACTGGATAGTACTGTTATGACTGCTGTGTTATATAGTCTATGTGTTTGGAGTTCCAGACTCATTGTTTATATATTTCTTTAACATGCACAAGTGCAAATACTGCCCAGGTTTTAGCTTTAAAGGAGCTATCCACCTGGGTGAACTCTATGGATTTATTAAACCATCCCCCATTAATGTTCTTTTGCTGGCATCAATTGAGGTGTTTTTATGCCAGCAAAAGAACCCCTCTACCAGACTTACCTTGAGCAGCATAAAAGAGGCTTCCCCGGAAGTAACAGAGCATGACTAGAGCTCCGCTTACTTCCGGGATTGAAATCTCACTAATTCTCATGAGCAAAAAAACCCCACACAAAACATAGACACAAGCACATAAACACACTTCAAAAAGTCCAGAGTATACGAGGGGGTCATAGAAAGAGCTGTCCCGATCTCACCCGGAAGTGGTTGCCTATTGACGCTGTATTCCTGTGATCAAAATAGCACAAAGTTTCGAACACCGGCAATGCCAGCAACAAAGCACCACAGCCAATCTTTTGACAGCTTGGGCCATCAATAAAAAAGTATGGCTTATTGGCAAGATATGATCAGGAAAGGATTATGTTGCCTGGTATGTGTGCCCTTTCACAATGATTAGTGTCCTTATGATGCCATATTTGCCACATCTCATAAAGTCCTATATCTCAAATAGGTAGAGTGCTTTGGGTAGCTCTGGTAAAGTTTGAACTAAAACCCAGAGCAGATTCACTTCAGCCTTCTAATGGAAACTGATAACCAACACTTGTTGGAAGACTTTGTGTTTTCTCCTTGCACTAAAATGTACACATAATTTCAATTTCCCCCCATAATTGGTGTATCTATTTGGACAAATTACCTAATTTATGCAACTTTTCCCAATGATCTAAAACATGTTTCTGCATATTTTAAAATTATGCATGTTTTAGCCATTCACATTGTAAAATATAAATGTCATTTTATACACATTTTATTTTCTGTAATCTTGCAAATGTGCAGATACGTGAGGTGAACTGCACATTTTCTTCCAAAAAGACCCAGGGGAATTTTAAAAAAGCTACTTTTGTTGAGACTCCTGAAATTAATGAAATTTATTACTATCTCTGACTTACCCACAGGCTCTGTCTGAAAAAGGGAAGAGTTAGTGACTTCAGTCTAATGTATTTTAATGTATTTATGTACAACTCTCCAGTCATGCATTTATTTGTAGGCCTCATTTGAGGACATAGCTCTCAAAAAGTGGCTCAAAGAAAATGTGAAATACAACCAATTCAAGACACTAGTACACATGTTCTTTGAAACATCTATGTGACAAATGTGGCAAATGATACACCTGACAAATATAAAAGCAATAAATATTAATTTTGAAACTGCAGATACAATGTGATGTGGCAGCCAAAAAAAGCCAACATGATTCTAGGTTGCATCAACAGGAATATAGTGTCTAAACTGGGGAAAGTATTAGTGCTACTCTATTCTACTTCAGTCAGATTGGAATACTATGCCTAGTTCTGGGCACCACACACGAAGAAGGATATTAACAAGCTGGAATGAGTCCAGAGAAGGGCAACCAAGATGATCAAAGGTCTGGACACCAAGCCTTATAAGAATGACTTAGGGAGTTGGGTATGTTTAGCTTGGAGAAGGGGGAACTGAAAGTTGACATGAAAGCCATCTTTAAATATCTAAAAGGATATCATGTATAAGATGGAGCAGGCTTGTTTTATTTGGTATAAAAATAACTGTTCTAGAGATTGTTACCATGCCTTATACCCTCCTCCCTATAATATTTCATAATTGGCAATATTAAGATGCTCCACAAAGTCTAGTAGACTGGGGATGACCATAAGTGAGGTCAGATGGAGGTCACCAGGACCTGAGGAAGGCATCATGAAAAACTACCAGCAGCCACACCCAAGATAAGATTAAGTATTAGTGAAGCCCCTATTAAACAACGTCATTATGGATGTATGTGCTAACTCCCTCTTGGGAGCACTTGGGAGTTATATCACAAACAAACAAGTAACCTGCACACTCCTCATCCCCAGGAAATGTCCCTTCACACCTTTCCTATCTCAATACAAAGGTTATCATAATCCCATCAATTCTAATATCTCAGCCATTAACAGCAATTGGCAGAGACACAGTTTCCTTTGTTTTATAGTAGGAAACCCATCTAAACTTTGTTCTAAACCCAAACACTTCTTTGGAACATGAAATACAGTATAAATATTAGACCCCAAACAATAGCAGTGTGTGCCACTGTGTACAACATCCAGAAACTCTGTCAGCACACCTCTGGATCAGAACCTCCAGCGCCACCCTCAGATATAAGACTGAGTTCTTCGCTTCTCTTTCGTTGCGACTGATAATAATCACCCTACCTCCCGAAACTGTTCCTCTATCCAACCCTTTCTCCTTAACTCTTTGTTAGCCTTGTGTGGTTCTTTTGTGTGTGTGTGTGTGTGTGTGTGCGTGAATGAATGCTTCTGTGTTATTTTCCAATTAAAAAAACATTTCATTTCACTTTAACTTGGAGTCTCTGCTGTTAGTATGAATATACATAGGTTCAAAGATCCCAGGACTTACCCAACCTCTCACAGCCAGCCATTTGAGCTATAATAATTCCCCCAATTAATAACTGAAATTTGGCAGCATGAGTGGGCTCCCCATGAACCCCACCTAGTCAGGTAACAAAATGGTAGTTTATTTAACAGTTGGGCACTGAACTGGGATTTAAGATTTAAAACATCCTAAACATAACATATCTAGATGTTAATATTAGCAGTCATCTTGAAGCTTCAGTTTTCTTTCCTTCCTTCCTACTTCTGTCCACTTTGCTGAAGACTGCTCCACCCTCAGGATCATCATTCCACCCCCCCCCACACACACACACAGGCTCTCCCTTTCTCTGAGTTCTTGTACCTTTTTTGGGAGATGTTTGGCAGAGGTCTCCAATGATTCCTCTCCTTTTCCAGAGTTCCACTAAGTCTCTTTTCTCTTCAATTTCATTATTTTCTGATGACATTATTCTTATACCTGAGCTCCCCAGATATAGGGTGGAATGTAAATATTTAAATGAATAACTAAATAAATAACATAATCAGCCTGCACCCTTTGTTAGCCTGCTTCTCAGCTCCCTCCCCTGGTGCTCCTATGGCCAGATAAAGCCTTGATTTTAATGCTTTTACAAATTCCTTTCTACTTCTGTTCTGTTGGAGAGGGTTTCATGAACCATCTCCACACTACATGTGGTGGGAAATGAATGGATTATGCACAACTAACATTTTTAGATAAAGACATAAGTAGGCTGGATTTTGAATGTATATGATTTCATTGAATTGATTTACATGTATGTCACTGATTAATTGTATATCCTTTTATATCTATCTCAGTGATATAATACATTTTATTTAATTTACTTTAACTGGAATCCTAGGCCAGAATCCTGTTGGTAACATAGGCAGGCATAAATTGTGTTATGCAAGTGGAGTGACATTTCTGGACAATATGGAATGGATATATCCAGCTTGTGGTGGTGGGAGCAGCGTTCCACATGTGGAACTTTGCAGATACACAATATGCATCTAGAGTAGTGTGTCAATGTGCAGTGTGCATTGCATACTGCCTCTGTTTATTACACATTACACATTGCAAATTCACTGTTTCTGCTACACTGTGCTATGATGCTACTCAGTATTAGGACTGGTTCATCATGGCATAGCATAACTCCACTGGTAGCTATTTATGCTATGCTGAACTGATGATGATCTTGGCTTTATTCTTCTTGATTGGGTAGTCACAAGTCATTGCTTTGTGAACAAAAGATCCCATAGCCCTGCACAGGGTGAGAAGGATAGTCTTGGAAAACTGCAAGTCTGGAACTTTTACTCCCAAATTTCACCCCAGGCGAAATTTTGCCATTTGTTCCATTTTCTTCATTTTGATCTTATTTTGCAAATGAGGGTAGCACTCATGCACATGTGCACACACACATACACAGACACACAAGCATTCCTGTGTCATTATGCTCTAGTGCCTCTTCCGTCCCCCCCTTGCTCCTTTTTTATTCATGCCAGTTTATACCCCAGTTTAATTTGAGTTAGTTAACCTTAGGCAGAAAAAAATATTATTACAAGAAGAAATAGACTCACTACTATGTATTAAAAATACAAAAAGAGGCATGTATAAAAAAAAACGTGTGCTTGCAATCCAAATTCAGGAGATTATCAGACAACTAAATTAATCCATCACAGGGATGACTAGACATCACGAAAGGGCTTCTCTTTTATTACCAGTTGTGACTTTTGGGTGCTGCTTTTGAATCCACACAGATGTCTCCAGATGGCTAGAGGAGAGAGAAGATGCTGAGTTTGAACAATACATATACAGATTTCATAACATTATAGACAACTGGCCAATCATAGATCTCTTATCTTTCTTTGCTCACTATTGGCTTTAGAGACCTAGATGGAGGTGAATTATTTTTTAAAGGCACAATGTTTCAAAAATCTTACTGTTCTAGAGTAAAGGCCCTGTGATCTCCTTCCTATCCAGTAACTAGGAGGAGAAATGCCATTTTATCAACACTAGACAACTGTGTGTCCTTTTCACAGGTTTTGCTTGCTGCAGTGTGTCCTAGAATTAAAAAAAAAACAACCTCCAGTCTATCTATGACAGCTCCAGGAAAAAAAAGAATAAAATTGTGCTGATTGTGCTGGGAATTGCCTCTGGGGTGTTCTGTAACAATTCTAATATCATATGGTTGTGTTTTTTTAAAATGGAAAAACAAGAACTAAAGCAACAGATAAAGCAACCAACAGGAATATTTCGTCCATCTGTTTTCCCTGAGATAAAAGAGAACTTTAAAAAGTGCAATCTGCCCCAAGGTTTCTGGCTGGGCTTTTCCTCAGCAGTTTCCCCAGGAGAGACTTAGGGAGCTGGGTATGTTTAGCCTGGAAAAAAGACGGTTAAGAGGCGATATGATAGCACTGTTTAAGTATTTGAAGGGATGTCACGCTGAGGATGGAGCAGGCTTGTTTTCTGCTGCTCCAGAGACTGGAACACGGAGTAATGGGTGCAAGCTCCAGGAACAGAGATTCCACCTCAACATTAGGAGGAACTTTTTGACAGTAAGAGTTGTTCGGCAGTTAAACACACTCCCTCGGAGTGTGGTGGGGTCTCCTTCCTTGGAGGTCTTTAAACAGAGGCTGGATGGCCATCTGTCGGGGATGCTTTGATCGTGATTTCCTGCATGGCAGGGGGTTGGACTGGATGGCCCTGGTGGTCTCTTCCAACTCTCCAATTCTATGATTCTATGAAAAAGTAATGATGTTGAACAGGACACCCTAGGGCATCAAATGTCACTACACTGTATGTATAGAAGAACATGCTCTTGCAGGAGAAATGGAACATCTTTCCCCAAACTGCTGCCCTCCAGAAGACTTGCATTCATGGGTGTAGCTACAGTTGTCCCTCTGTATCTATGGATTTGGTATCCACGGATTTAAGTATTCACAGCTTGAAAATATTCTTAAAAAAAATAATAATCCAAAGAGCAAACCTTGATTTTGCCATCTTATATAAGGGACACCATTTTGCTATGCCATTGCATATAATGGAACTTGAATATTCATGGATTTTGATATCCAGGGGGGTTCCTGGAACCAAACCCCAGTGAATATGAAGGGACAACTGTACAGACAAAATGAGGGTGTTGCCCTTCCAAATAAGAATTCTACTCCTGCCACAATGAATTTTTCCTTCAACTTCCAAATTTCTAGCATTTCAGAGAGTCGGGACTTTATCAGATGCACTAAATACGGCATCATAGCAATGGCACATAAACACAAAAGGGTGCGCATACCAGATGACTGAACATTTCACATTTATGTCTTGTCCTTAAGCCAATCTATTTTATTGATGGCCCTAACTGTCAATAGATCAGCTGTGCCATTTTTTTGCTGGCATAGCAAAAAAAATGTAACCTCGTGTCTTTTTTTCACGTAATTATCTCATGAATGGCTGGATCAGCCAGAACATTTCCAGGTGAAATTGCAACATCCAGGTAGGTGACACACTTTTTATTACCCTCCCCAGGTTACTTGGAAGTTTTTAAGTGTGTGCATGTGCTTGATGTAACTTTTTATGTTTTATTTTTAAATTTCCCATGTGATGAATTTCACGGGATTTCAAAGGAGGAAGTTCGTTCACTTCCTCTTCATTGCTGGGGAAGTCTTCTGTCAGGAGAGAAGGCAAGAATGGTGAGGGGCGTTCTTTTGCTGGCATAAAAATTGGTTTTTGTTTTGTTTTGTTTTGTTTTTGTTTTGTTTTTTATGCCAGCAAATATATATATATATATATATATATATATATATATATATATATAAAAAAAATTTAAAGCGGCTTGTCTGATAAAGTCCTCAGACATTGAAAATTCTCCACACATACAGCTCTTCTGATTGCTGTGTAATTCCATTGGTACCTTTGCCTGTCTCTTTTCTTTAGATGCCTAGACTGTATTTCTTAATGCTCAACTGAAGTTTTACGTTACCATCATGCTAGAAATTTGAGAACTGAAGGGTAGAATTCTTATGTAGGGGCATTGCCCTCACTTTGCCCCACCTCTTGTAGCTACAACCCTGGTGGTATTACCATCCCCATCATTGCCATGAAGCATGGAAGATAAGAGTGATCAATCCGGAGGACACCAGACTTTACTAAGTTATTCTGTGATGAGGCAGTTACTGAGGTTTCACTTCTGCTCCTTTAGGGGAAAAAATCCAATTTTCTGAGGTCTCAAACAAGATGAAAAAAGGTGGAAGTGCCACTATTGGATAAAGATGCCATGCAGGTGCCTTGTAAAAAGTGGCTGGAAAAAAACATGGCTATTTACTCTAAAATGCAGTGAGGAAGCACTTGGCGTTATCACCATTTATCGCACTGGCATCTGGAAAAAAGTCTAGTTAATATTATGAGCTATACAGAAGTACTGCAAGGTTTAGAAACAGGAAGATGGAATTCTTCAGTTCTTAATTCACAGCATATGAACCAAACCAGAACAATATAATAATATAAAGCATGTCATTTTTATGAATTATCAGCAATGTTCAGCAGCAATAGATTTCTTTAATCACTCTGCTAAATTATTTATATGTTGCCAGTTACAATTACCAGTGCAGCATGTAATATGCATACATATGAATGGAGCAAAGCAAGATACTGATCAAATTCTGATGAGGCCTGCAAATTTGGGCAACCAAGCAAAAATACAGCATACCTAGAAGTACAGCATAGAGTTCTCAGCATTACCTCAGAGTTCTTAGATTACCTAAAAGCGCTCACCATGGACACTGAGGGGACTGCTGCAGTCACCTGCAACACTTGTGGGATGTTTGTCTTCTTGTCTACAGATGTGGGGAACATCTATACACCAAGTGCAAGTTGGTAGCCCTACTGGAGGAGAAAGTCCAGGAGCTGGAGACACGGGTAGCTATGCTTCAACATACTAGTGAGCAAGAGGTTTTCCTGGACAGAACAGAATGAACAGTCTTGGACGGGGACCACACAGAGGAAGTGGCTGGGGAGGAGAGGGTTACTTCACAGACACAGGAGGTAGACAGCTGGAGGAATGTCACAAACAGAACAAGAAAATCCAGGGATTCTTCGAGCAGCTTGCAGCTACAGAATCAATTCAAAGCCCTCTCCCTTATCAAGGACAACAAGAAAGAACAGCATGGACAGACTTCAGGGGCAGAGCAGGGGACCCTGAGAGTACCACTGCAAGGAACAGCAGCTGCGAAGCCTCAGGGGAGGTGTGTGGTGGTGGTGGGCAACTCCTTGCTGCAGGGTACAGAAGCAGTGGTTTGTGGGCCTGACAAGATGTCTCGGGAGGTGTGTTGTCTCCCTGGGGCAAAGATCTGTGATGTGATGGAGAGACTGACAAGACTGGTCACGCCTTTGGGTCATTACCCCTTCCTTTTGATCCATGTGGGAACCAAAGATACTACAAGGCACAGCTTTCCAAAGATCAGAAGAGATTATGAGGCTCTGGGGAGGAAGCTGAAAGAAGTGGAGGCACAGGTTGTCATCTCGTCTCTTCTGCCAGTAAAGGGCATGATCCAGGAAGGGAAAGGAAAGTACCTGATGTATACAACTGGTTCTGTAGATGGTGTCGCCGAGAACGATTTGGATTCTTGGATCATTGCCTGCGGTTCCATGAGGGGGGACTTCTGGCAAGGGATGGGGTGCATCTCACGACAGTTGGCAGAAACATTTTTGCCAACAATCTCAAGAATTTGATCAGGAGGGTTTTAAACTGAGTCATATGGGGGAGGGAGACAGTATTCTGGAAGGCAAACGGGCTGGAGAAAATAGTCAAACTGTCATAGAGGGAACAAGGCAAACAGCGCAAGGACCCAACAGTGGGAGGCAAAAAAACTTGCATAGGCAGCAAGTAAAAGGGAACACATGGTCTTAGATGTCTCTACACTAATGCACATAGCATGTGAAATAAGCAAGATGAACTTGAACTCCTAGCACTACAAAGCAAGTCTGATATAATAGGCATTTTTGAAACCTGGTGGGATGAGTCGCACAATTGCAATGTAGGAATAGAGGGGTATAACCTTTATAAGAGAAACAGGCCAAACAGGGAAGGAGGAGGAATAGCATTATATATCAGGGATATTTATATCAGTGAAGAGATCCATGACATCAATACTGGAAGCCAGGTGGAGAGCATCTGGATAAAAATTAAAGGGGAGGGAAACAACAGGGATGTTATTGTGGGACTCTACTACAGACCCCCAAGTCAGACGGAGGAATTGGATGATGCCTTTCTAGAACAGATGACCACACATGCAGAAAGGAGAGATGTAGTAGTGATGGGTGACTTCAACTATCCTGATATTTGCTGGAAATCTAACTCAACCAAAACTTCAAGGTCTAGCAAATTCCTTACTTGCCTGGAAGACAATTTCATGGTCCAAAAGATGGAAGAGGCAACAAGAGGGTCAGCTATTTTAGATCTGATCCTAACCAACAGGGATGACCTGGTTAATGGGGTGCAGGTGGTGGGATCCTTAGGTGAGAGTGATCATGTTCTCCTGGAGTTTGTTATACAATGGAAAGGAAAAGCCAGGCATAGTCAGACATGCATTCTTGACTTTAGGAGAGCTGATTTCAATAAACTCAGGGAAATACTGGGGGTGATCCCATAGTCAGGAATACTAAAAGAGAAGAAACTTCAAGACGGATGGGACTTTCTCATAAGGGAGATACTGAAGGCACAATTTCAAACAGTACCATTGAGGAAGAAAAATGGGAGCTGTCTCAAGAAACCAGGATGGATGACTAAAGAACTTTCAATGGAGCTAAGTTTTAAACAGAACATGTATAGGAAATGGAAAAGGGGGGAAATCACCAAAGAAGAATTCAAACAGATAGCAAACACGTGTAGGAGTAAAGTCAGAAAAGCCAAAGTGCAGAATGAGCTCAGGCTTGCTAGAGAGGTTAAGAACAATAAAAAGGGTGGTTTTTTTGCGGTATGTCCACAGCAAAAGGAGGAAGAAGGAAATGGTAGGGCCACTGCACAGAGAAGATGGCAAAATGCTAACGGGGACAGAAAAAAGGCAGAATTACTCAACACCTTCTTTTCCTCAGTGTTTTCAGAAAAGGAAAAGGGTGATCAACCTGAGGATAAAGGAACAGAGGACACAATAGGGGAAATCCAGCACAGAATAAGCAAAGAGGTAGTACAGGAATACGTTCTTAATTTAAATGAATTTAAATCTCCAGGACCAGGTGAACTACATCTAAGAGTATTAAAAGAGCTGGCAAATGTAATCTGAGAGTCATTGGCAATAATCTTGGAGAACTCCTGGAGAACAGGAGAAGTCCCAGCAGACTGGAGGAGGGCAAACGTTGTCCCCATGTTCAAAAAGGGGAAAAAGAGAATCCCAGCAATTATCATCCAGTTAGTCTGACATCAATACCAGGGAAGATTCTAGGGCCGATCATTAAACAGAGAGTCTGTGAACATTTAGAAGGCAATGCCATAATCACAAAAAGTCAACACAGGTTTGAGAGAAACAAGTCATGCCAGACTAATCTGATCTCTTTTTTTGATAAAATTACAAGCTTGGGAAAGCGGTGGATATCACATACCTTGATTTCAGTAAGGCCTTTGACAAGGTTCCCCATGACATTCTTGCAAATAAGCTTGTAAAATGTGGGCTAGACAAGTTAACTGTTAAGTGGATTTGTAACTGGTTGACTGGCCGAACCCAAAGGGTGCTCAGCAGTGGCTCCTCTTCCTCTTGGAAAGATGTAACCAGTGGGGTTCTGTCCTGGGCCGAGTGCTATTCAACATCTTTATCAATGACTTGGATGAGGGAATTAGGGGCATACTCATCAAATTTGCTGATGACACCAAATTAGGAGGAGTACTAATACCCTAGAGGACAGGATCAAAATTCAGAATGAACTGGATAAACTGGAGAGCTGGGCTAAAGCTAACAAAATGAAATTCAATACGGAGAAATGTAAGGTACTCCACTTCAGTCGGAAAAATTAAATGCATAAATATAGGATGGGGGAAGACCTGGCTGAACAAGACTATGTGCGAAAGAGATCTAGGAGTCCTAGTAGACCACAAGTTGAACATGAGTCAACAGTATGATGCGGCAGCTAAAAAGGCCAATGCGATTTTGGGCTGCATCAATAGAAGTATAGTGTCTAGATCAAGGGAAGTAATAGTGCCACTCTATTCTGCCTTGGTCAGGCCTCACCTGGAATACTGTGTCCAGTTCTGGGCACCACAATTCAAAAAGGATATTGACAATTTGGAGTGTGTCCAGAGGAGGGCGACTAAAATGGTGAAAGGTCTGGAAACCATGCCTTATGAGGAGAGTGAGCTGGGTATGTTTAGCCTGAAAAAACATGGTTAACGGGCGATATGAAAGCCCTGTTTAAGTATTTGAAGGGGTGTCACATTGAGGATGGAGCAGGCTTGTTTTCTGTGCTCCGGAGACTGGAACATGGGACAATGCAAGCTTCAGGAACAGAGATTCCACCTCAACATTAGGAGGAACTTTTTGACAGTAAGAGCTGTTTGACAGTGGAACACACTCCCTCGGAGTGTGGTGGGATCTCCTTCCTTGGAGGTCTTCAAATATTGACTGGATGGCCACCTGTCAGGGATCCTTTGATCGCGATTTCCTGCATGGCAGGGGGTTGGACCTGATTGCCCTCATGATCTCTTCCAACTCTACAGTTCTATGATTCTAAGAAAGGATTTGTAATTATTTTACAAATGACTACATAATTCTGGACCATGAAGATGCTCCCTATCCAGACCCATAGCCTACTGAATTTAATAGGATCATTGTTATTTGTTTGGCCATTCCATTGAGCTGTCTGTTACAATCCTTCAGTAATTTAGGTCTGTCTCAGAGGGAGATTTTGGGGTTATCATAAAAGGGAAGTAGATGCTTAGTTTTGGGGTTGTTTTTTTTTTTTTTTTAAATGGTTCATTACTACCAGGAGGGGGCAAAATACTTGTGGGAATACAGTGTCCAGTTCTGGGCACTACAATTCAAGAAGGATATTGACAAGCTGGAACATGTCCAGAGAAGGGTGACCCAAATGATAAAAGGTCTCAAAGCCATGCTCTATGAGGAGCAGCTAAGGCTTCTGGGTATGTGTTAAGAGTTGGCATGATAGTCATGTTTAAATATTTGAAGGGATGTCATATTGAGGATGGAGCAAGCTTGTTTTCTGCTGCTCTAGAGACTAGGACAGGGACCAATAGACTCAAAATACAGGAAAAGAGATTCTATCTAAACATGAAAAACTTATCGACAGTAAGAGCTGTTAGGCAGTGGAATACACTGCCTCCGAGTGTGGTGGAGTCTCCTTCTTTGGAGGTTTTTAAACAGAGGCTGGATGGCCATCTATCAGGAATGATTTCATAATATATCCTGCAGGGCATAGGTTGGACTAGATGACCCTTGTGGTCTCTTCCAACTCTATGATTCTATGATCTTCTGCTTTAGGTGCATATCCAAAATAACATGGCTGCTTTGGGCACTGCACATCTTGGTTTGTTAGTTGTGGAGCCCTGGTTGAGTTAAATAGAGAATTGTTGACATTTAGATGATGTCAATATCATATCTTAATTTGAGTAGCTCATGGACCTTGCATAAGTAGAGTCTTATTCTTAACTTAGTATGTGTGTTGCCTATAGTACTATGATAAAGATCTCTTGTATAGTACACAAGTACACGAGATCTTATTATCTTTCTACTGAAGTGTTCACCCCCACTTTTTTTTAAAAAAAGAAATCTATAATTCTTTTATTTACAAATGCATAAGGAAAAGTGTGCAGATAACAGCCTACCAGACTTCTCATTAGAATACCTGCTTCCACTTCTGTATTCTGGCCAATGAATTGAAAGGCAACCAGATGATTCTTAAGCACCTGTGAACTTATTTTTAAATGTATGGTATATAAACACATGCAATGATGAGGATCCCATGCAATAAAACATATGCGACACAGACTTTGGATCTTTAATTCTAAATTATCTGATAAACCTTAAAGTTTATTGCAGACATTCTTCAACATCTTAATCAATAAAAAATAAGGCTAAAATCAAGAATCTGTTACAATTACTTAGTGACTTCTTTAAATGAAGTTTGTAATAGGATTTCACTTAGGCTTTTCATCTGGAAAAAGTATTTAATGTAGATACATAGTGAACAATTTCAATGCACATCTTTATTTGGGTAATGAATTTAAGAAAACTGTAAAAAAAGAAACACCCTTCACCGTCATTTGATTTTGTGTGGTTTGGTATATTTAATCAAGAGAAATTATTATCTTTGTCTTTGCAATCAATCACCTTCTAGGCAAATCACTGAACAAAACAATTTAATCATTTGATAGCCCTGCTAAATGTTTCTCATTTTAAAACCTTGACATCATTACCTATGGTGATTTATATGGCCAGAACAGAAATGTACTTTATCCAATATCTTTTTCTGCCTACTTAAAAATGCTTTTTCATCATACATCTTCTATAGCAGAGCAAATGCCAGATTCTTCAGATGCTTCCGAATTTTTACATGCAAAGGGCATTTTAGATGCTGCTTGTTTCAGATGTTGCTTGCATAACTCATGAAAAGCATAAACAACAAAGGGGGTGAAAAAAGAGTGTCGTTAACCTTTGAAAAGCAAAAAGTCATTACAGCTGTCACATCCTGTTATAAGATTCACCACGTCAAACATGCACTATTATTTTTAAGCAAAATGTTGGCTGTTGCTAGAAAGAAATAAGCAAGTGGAGGAAAGCAAGAGTACTCACGTGTAAGAGTGGGTAGATTACAAGATCAGGAACTACATTATGGAGAAGGCTTGGAAAAGTTATTTTTTTGGACTACAACTCCTATAATCCCTTTGCCATCATAACCAGGAGCCATAACCAGACTGATGAATGTGTGAATTAGAATGCTTTTAATTATCTCTAGATTTTGCAGTCCAGATCTTGGCTCAATTAAACATACAAATACACAGGCCAAATTACCTGTTGCAGGATAAAATGCATGGGGGGCGGGAAATAAATGTAAATGCATTCAAAATAATGTTTGTTAGTTCTGGTGACAAATGAATGTTGAAACAAGACAGAATGAACTTAAGAATCAAAGTATGTAAATTCACACAAAGAAGAAAAACACATTTCATCCAGGTTATAAATCCAGAAAAAATTATATCCATATGATTTACAAATTAATCATATGGCTGCCCCCCTGAGTTTCCCCCTTTTTCATAACACCATCACTTGATGATTTCCCAGCTTTTGTATTTGTTTTTTCACAATTCCTTCTGATGAGATTTACTTACTGTAAGTAAGGGTTTTAAATGAAAAAAAAAAGTTCTACCTTTTTGGCTTTGGCTCCACCCATTACTGGAATACAACTCTAGAAAACATGTCTGAAATTGAATTTGGCCTTTGGGAGATAGAAGTTCCGTATCTTTAGTCTACCATTGCTATTCTCATTTGTTGACACTCCTGAAGTCCTGTAAAAAGATAGTGTGGTAGAACTTACCTGTACCAAAGCCATATTCTTCTTTGATAAGACTTACCTTTCCCTATCTGAGATGGAAATCATGAAGTTCTCCAGATGTTGGTGGAGTGGAATTCCCAGCATTCCTCACCACTGCTTTTTAAAAGCCTTTGTACCACATATTTAGCTATTTGTAAGCCACTTTAAGACCCATTTTGCAAGAATGATATAAATCTAATAAATAATAAATAATATAAACAACATTGGCTGTGCTGGCTAGGGCTGCTGGGACTTGCAGACCACTAGCACCTGGAAAACATCCCTGTTCCATATGGTTTCAAGGGTGACATATCCTTCCATCTTTTACCTATAGCTGCCTTGATACTCATACATTGCTATGTGGGGTCTATAGGTTGCCATAATGATCCTTTTATGACACAACACTACTTGGACACCCTGTTTTTCTGGATAACAGGAGCAGGGTGTCACATGTTCCTAGTACTGTATTACTCATGGCACCTAGTATTGCCATCTACATTTGGTTTAGATCTCTTGTATGAAAGTGTACAAATCTTTCAGGGGGAAACATGGAAATATAAACTCAGTCAATGTCACTGGGCAGGTAACCACGTGTGAAAAATGATAAGGCAACTGATAAATCTCTTGCATATATTCTCAGCAAAGACAAAATTATATTTACAATAGGGGATGTCCTCCTTTATCTCCTTTGCCATAGATATGAGGTCTGTGTATTAAATAACGAGACTGATACAATAACCCATTTTTATTTATATGTATTACAATTCTAATGCTCGTCCCCTTCAATATACTCCCCATGCACCCAGATGCATTCTTCTTTTCCACTGGTAGAAGGCGTGGAACAGATCAGTTTGTGTCAGCTGTTTCAACACATCTGCAGTTTTCACCTTTACTGCATCAATGGACTCAAAACATGTTTCTTTAAGCATCCATTTCACTGTAGGGAAAAGAAAAAAGTTGCATGGTGCCAAATCGGGCAAATATGAAGGATGTTCAAGTGTGGTAATGCATTTCTTGGCCAAAAACTGCTTCATAGAAAGTGCTGTGTGAGCAGGCACATTGTCTTGATGAAGAATGAAACCATTGTTCCACAGTTCTGGCCTTTTTTCTGACTCTTTCTCTCAGCTTTGTCAAAACTTCCTTATAATAATTCTGGTTGAGTGTTCTGCCTTCTGGAATCCATTCTGCCAAAATTACGCCCTTGATGTCAAAACAAACAAAAAATGAGCATGGCTTTGAATGTGGACTTGCTTTGATTTTTTTTTTTCATTATTGGTGATTATGGTGTTTTCCAGTGAGTGCATTGAGTGCATTGACTGTAATTTTGTCTCAGGATCATACTGGAAGACCCAGGTTTCATCACAAGTGATGATTTTAAAAAA
Organism: Gambelia wislizenii; assembly: GCA_030847615.1. Classification (NCBI taxonomy): domain Eukaryota; kingdom Metazoa; phylum Chordata; class Lepidosauria; order Squamata; family Crotaphytidae; genus Gambelia; species Gambelia wislizenii. The sequence goes on from JAUMIR010000001.1 coordinate 103,871,987, forward strand.
ATTGGGTCAATCTCAAGTTGCTGCAGAATGTCAGTGCAAATTTCCTTGAGACACTCTTTTTACTCTGGTGTGAGACTCCTAGGGACCATCTTGGCACAAACTTTTCTCATGTTGAGATCCTAATGCAAAATTTTCCATGCAGTGTCTTTGTCAATGTTCATGGCTTCAGCTATCATTTGGACACTAAGTCAGCAGTCTCCTCAAATGATCTGGCTGTTTTTTTCCACAATTTCTTTAGTTCTTGAAGTGGAAGATCATCCAGGGCATTCATCATCTTTCACATTCTCACGTCCTTCTCTGAATCTTTTGTGCCACTCAAACACACACGCATGAGATATGCAGTCTTCCCTGTAGCCTCAGTAAGCCTTTGAAAAGATTCTGTTGGTGTTTTGTTCAGTTTTACTAAAACTTTCAAATTGGCATGTTGCTCAACTTTTAATCTTAGCATTTTTCTGGCATACAACAGACAACACAGCTGCTTTAAATGTTGACTGACAATTAAATGAATAGCTGAGATTGTTGATGTTTGTCATGTAGGTTCAGACATTTTCAAGGTCACTACTCAGTATTCACAATCAGTTCTCCCTAATTTGTCTGAAAGGTAGAAACACAGTCTCATTATTTTATAGACAGACCTACAGCTACACAGTCTAAGAGATACTTTGTATAGTATGTGTAACAGAATTGTGGAGGGGATTTCTTTTTAAAAAAAAAAATTCAGCAAAGTTGGAGCACTGCTTAAACAGGACTATATCAAATGAATTAAATACTTTCCCAGCCCATAATGGAATTTAATCATCACAACTGAGTATGCTATTTTAACTTTTGCCAATAGTGAGAAATGTTTTTGCACAAAAATATCCCTGAAGTATTTTAAAATGTACAGTTTAGTGGCTTGTGGCCTCATTCCTTTGGAATATTTCATGAAAGAGCCATATATTTGAATCATGTGGTCAGTTTTAGTATCTCATCCTTGGTTTGATGAGTTTATATTGAGTTTGTTCACACGAACCAATATGTGGAAGGAAATTTCTGACATATAGTCTACCTTAATAAGTGAATATTTAAAGAAATGTAACTGGATTTTCATCTCTTCTGGCATTTTGACTTTCAGTCTAACTGGATGATCCCCTCTAGTGTACTTTCATATTTTATGCCATTAAAAAAAACCCTCCAAATTTTTGGCTGAACAGAAGCTTCATATTTCAGTGCCATAAATGCATACAGCATTGCTTCCAAAGGTTTTTGAGAGCAGAGCAACTTACTTACTCCCCTAAGTCCACTGGAGTTTTATTATACTGAGATCGATTGCTCTATTTCCCCAGGCATGGCTGGCTAAATAATTCTTCCATGTATGCATAGTAGAGAAAAATAAATTCAAAAATAAATAAAATTGTCACCTGCTCAGTTGTGAAGGGCTCAGTATAACAATCCACCCTTAGATTTAGTTTTTCATGTTAGTCTTCCATAATTTGACTTTCAGAGCTCTGGAATTTGAGAACCACTATGGTATAGTGGTTCGAATGTTGAACTAGGACTTTGGGAGACAAAGGTTCAAATCCTTGCTCACCATGGAAACTTGCTGGGTGATGCTTGGAAAGTTGCACTTGCTCAGCTTCAGAGGAAGGCAATGGAAAACCTCCTCTCAGCAAATCTTACCCTGAAAACCACATGAGAGCTTCACTTAGGATCACCATAGCTTGGGAATGACTTGAAGGCACCCAATAGCAGCTGAATGCTTTAGCAGTAAAAATTGACCCAACCCACAAGGAAGTGACATAGCCCACCCTTCTGTTCTAATGGGTTGATAGAACCACCAGAGGTAACTCTATTTCTTAATTTTGTATTTGCATGGCTGAAATGATTGGAATTGGCTGAGGATCTCATATGCACAACTAGCTTGCTGATGCATAGAACTGCTTCCTTGCATTTGCATTTCAACAGGCCACAAAGAGTGTAGAACAAATACCCAAAATCATGCCTCAGTGACTTCCATTGTCAAGTGACTCATTCATGAATAGTCTTAGACAAATATGACGAGATGGGAAGGGATTTTAAAATGAGTTTGTTATTAATCTTTATTTAAGAATTAAAATTTGGAAAGCATATTGAAGAAAGATAGGATAACCAGATAATCCCTGTGATGTTATTAGATAAATACTGTTTGTGCTGTAAGAAAGAAGTGCCTCAAGAAACATATTGTTATCACCTGGCCTTTATCTTCAGAATGGACTGCCTGTTGTTATACGGAGCAAAATGAGAAAGTATTTAAATGAAACCAACTCACTAATTGACTCATTAAGTTATTGACTCCAAGGTTCACTCAGTCTTTCATCCTTTCATAGGTCAGTAAAATGAGTACCCAGCTTGTGGGGGCAATTAGCTAACACACATAGGAAATTGCTTAATGCAGTGTAGATGTGTAAATTGCTATTGCTTAAAACAATTTGTAAGCTGCTCTGATAGCCTTGAGGCTGAAGAGTGGGGTATAAATAAATAAATAATACTTTTTCCAAGTGATGCCTTTAATTTGCTAGATTCTCCAGTTAACACTGAAGGTGAACTCTGCAATTCTATGATCCTATGATCTATGATCTATGAAAACAGATTTTTACAAACTAATCTATTAGAATCCATGAGAATTCTCTTACCTTGTCCCACCCATTCTGCCTCAGGAAACAAGATACTGGAATTGGAGGAAATGCATAAAATGCATGCTAATCTGTTTGGTTTTGGGGGGAAGACAAGGGAAAGAAGGGGGGGAGAGAACTTTCTGGAGCAGAAAAGCTGAATTTGTTGAGCAGAACAATAACTAGGTTTGGGAAAGACAGCTTTAAAAAAGAATAGGAAAGAAGTTAAAAGAATAATGGAAAAGAAAGAAAAAGTGAGTCAAAGAATGGAATGGAATGGGGATGTGAATAGAGAGATTTATTTGCTTGTAAGGAGATCAAGGCTTTCCAGCAGCCAAAACTCTTTCAAAATACCAGGCTTTTAGTCCTGAAAGGCTGATCCCACCCCAGGTGTGTATGGAAGGAAGTTGTTCATAGTTTTTCTAAGGGATGCATTGTTACTCTCTTTGGGAACTTCTCCTCTTCTGTTGATTATATTCTGGATTAGTTTCTATTGTATATGATGATATAATGTACAATTTTGTATAAGATTATTTGGAGTGACTGGCAATAAATCTCATCACACAGCCTTGTAATCTTGCATGCACAATGCAATGTACTTGGATAATTAATGTAAAGGTTTTCTTCAAGAGAAGTCCCATCTCTTGACTTCTCCCACTCTCTTGCTCTCGCTCTTGTCCTCCCCAATCTCCTCATTCTGCCTTTTACCCATCCCATTTTAATTATACAATTATGGTAAGATTGATGGAGAGAACAGTGGGCTTGTTAGATACTTGATCATTAAAACGGAAGATGTCACAGGTTGAATTCAAGCTCCTTGGCTCTTAAATGCAAAATGTGTGCTCTAACACTCATCTTTCCAGAACACACTTCCTGATTAGGAGCTGGGGGAAAGAAAGTTTGCAGTACTTCAGCCATGCAGAAAAATGTTCTGCATATGCTCAGAGACTCTCAGGTTTCAGATTAAGAATTCGCTGCTCTTAATTCACTGACTAATCTTTGTAGTGATCCATTTATTTCTTGTACTTGTGGTAAAAGAATGGCCTCTGACTGAAATAAATAACTTCTTATTAACCTTTAAGAAACAATGGATTTGAAGAGTGAATGAAAAGTTCATGTTGATTAAGGCGGAAAGAAAAGACAACAAAGAGTGATGAATTCAGCTGGAGGTTGTAAGGTAAGATCCCATGTCTGGTGTTACCTGAATTGCACGGGGTCTGTGAGGATCACACTAGTGTCTGAATTCTGTTGTGGGGAATTTTAGTTAGCTCAAGATGGCAATGAGAAGCTGGGTAACTGCACAATCTTTTAACCTATGTATACCAGTAGTAACTGAGGAGACTACATACAATTAAATGGTTTTTATTGGAAAATTAACTATAACAGCATTCAAACTAACACCCAGGCTTCAAGCAATCACAGAAGGCTATTGTACAAAAAGTAGGAAGTATTTGGATAGAGGACCAGAGTGAGGGGATTGTGGGTTATACTATACTGATCAGAGGAGCAGAGATTCATCCAACAGAGGATACTCAGGGTATCATTCTAAGGGTTGCACAGCAAACTGGCAACATGGAGCTATGAAGAGGAACTGCAAACACTTTTGCTGGTGTTTTAGGATGATATTTATATTTGATAATTCTCCTGAAGGGATAGAAGTTTGGAGTGGAATATAATGTCTCTCAGAATTTCCCAGGAATAGACAAAGGGTTCTTCAGATGTGTTAATGATCGTTGATGGGCTAATAATTTGGAACTGAATGGGCACAGGTAACTTTTTTTTGTGATAGAGGGAAAGGAGAAAAAACTCGTTTTGCCTGAACTGAGCACTCAATTATCCTTAATGATAGATGACTCATTTCCAGATGTTCTTAGGAAGAACTCTGACCTGGGTATGACCTGTTTAAGGAATTTCCATGGCCCCTCCCTAGGTTGTGCATAACTCTGGCCTCAGTGTCTGGGGAGTCTGTGGTTTACTTGCCAACCATGTGTTAATAATAATAATAATAAATTTTTATTTTTAACCCGCCCCTCTGCTCAGCAACCGGGGCGGTGTACAACAAGATTAAAACATCAAGTTAAAACAATCCCTCCCCATCCTAACCCTCCCACCCCTTAAAACTAAATTAAACTAATGAAAAGTTAAAACAAGAATAAAATATGATAAATAAATAAATAAATAAATAACAGCAACGATAGCAAGGGGGTGGGTAGCAATCAGTCCACTGGAACTGGGAAGTTATTCTGGGAAGGCCTGCTGGAAGAGATCCGTCTTTATCACTTTCTTGAAGCTATCAAGAGTAGTGATAAGACGGATCTCATCCGGCAGGCCATTCCAAAGTCTGGGAGCCATAGAAGAGAAGGTTCTCTGGGAGGTCTGCGACAGCCTAGTTTTCATAGGTTGCAGCAGGTTCCTCCCAGAGGACCAAAGTGCGCGGGGGGGTATCATATGGGATGAGGCGGTCCCCGAGATAAGATGGACCCAAGCCATGTAGGGCTTTAAAGGTTAAAACCAACACCTTGTACTGCGCCTGGAAACTAATCGGCAGCCAATGGAGAGATTTAAGCACAGGTGTTATATGATCTCTCCTAGAAGTACCCGTAATTAACCTGGCTGCCATATTTTGTACCAGTTGAAGTTTCCGGGTTAGGCACAAGGGTAGCCCCATGTAGAGTGCATTACAGTAATCCAAACATGAGGTTACCAAAGCATGTACCACAGTTTCCAGATCCCTTGTATCCAGGTAAGGGCGCAGTTGGCGTATCAGCCGAAGTTGATAACAGGCACTTCTGGCCGTCGCATTCACCTGACTAGTCATGTGAAGCGATGAATCCAGGAGTACCCCCAGACTGTGAACACAGTCCTTAGAGGAGAGTGTGAGTCCATCCAGGACTGGAAGTTGTATTCCCAGACCTGGTTTCGGGCCTGTGACTGTCAGTACCTCCGTTTTGTCTGGATTTAGTCTCAATCTGTTTTTCCTCATCCAATCCATTACCGCTCTAAGACAGTCATTGAGAGGAGAGACACCATCTGAAGTCTGAGCCGACAACCTGGTCATGGAGAAATATATCTGAGTGTCATCAGCGTACTGATGACACCGAGCTCCATGCCTCCAGATGATCTCTCCCAGCGGCTTCATATAAATGTTAAATAGCATCGGGGACAGAATGGCACCCTGAGGGACGCCACACTTGAGCTCAATTCTGGAGCAGTAACTGTCCCCGAGCCTCACCCTCTGGGATCTGCCCGAGAGAAAGGAATGGAACCATCGCAGAGCATCAAGAGGACTTTGTACAGGAAAATAGTGGAGGAGATTTATGTTAACCCGTTTTTGCAAAAGCGTCAGGCCAAACTAGATTTATCAGAATACCTAAATCACCAGACTAACCCAATTGAGTATTTCATGGACAAAAGGGTCCCCAAAAAGTTGTGGGACTTGAGGTGGAGGCTCTACCATCAGGTTCTTAATCTGAGGGGAAAGAGACCATGGACCGCAGAGGATGAGCAGACCTGTCCGCGTCTGAAATGTAAAAAGGCTGAGATTTTGAGTGGCGTGGCACAAAAGGAGACGATCAGACATTTTGTCCAGGACTGCCCGAGTGCCCGGGAAACATGGGAGGAGGTGGCCCGGGTCCTGGATTGGCCCGATTTGGCACAGCAAGCTTGGGAGACAGTGCTTTCAGGGACTGAGCCTCCAGAGGGTGTCAGGGGACCCAGAAAGTCAGTGGGCCAAAAGAGGAAGAGGAAGGAGTCTGGTTCTGTGGCTGAGAGTTTTTGGAAAGTACCCTGGTCCACGGTGCGCCTGGTAAACCTTTATGTGATGTTAGGGTTAGTTTTCCAGAGAAAAAAGGAGGTGAAAAGTCAAAATCTGCAGGATGTAAAAGGCACTGCCTATTATGTGAAGAATGTAATTGAAAATTTAGCTCTGAGTGAAAAAGAGAAATTGCCAAGCTATCGTTGGAAAAAGTTTTGGCCGTGGTTTAGTGAGACGACCCCAGCAATAACATAAAATGATATTTTAAATAAATATTTTATTAATTTTGTATTATTTTGTATTATTATTTTTAATTAATATTTTATTGGTTTTTTTTCATTTCTAAGTAGGTATAATTATAATGTGTAAATATAATGTGATTATAGTGTGTTTAGATTAAAGGGAAAAATACATTAGTGTTAGGATAGATTTACTTTTGTATTAGTAAGAAAAGAGGAAAATAATTAGTATTGTTTTTGTATTATTGTTGTGGCCTTTTGCGGTCGGGTGTATTTTTTAGTAGAATGGTCTTACTCCAATAAAAAAAAAAATTCCCCCCCCAAAAAATTCCAATTCCTAACCCTCTCAGGCGATCCAAGAGGATGGAATGATCTATAGTGTCAAAGGCTGCTGAGAGGTCCAAGAGCACCAGCAGGGTCACATTACCCCTGTCGATGCTCAGGCGGAGGTCATCGGTTAGAGCGACCATGGCAGTCTCAACTGATGGGTCATAGCCAGCCAAATTATTAAATATTGCCAATTATGTGCTACTGAAAGGTGGGGGCTGTCAGGGGAGGTAACACTGGGAGTCTTTACCAACCTTCTGAAGAGCCAATAACAAATATGCTTCATTAAGGGCAACAGTAACAAAATCCATGTCATACTTGGTAAATCCCATAGCCTGCCAAAGAAGTAACATTTCAAATAATAATGAGTTAATTGTTTATAACTGAAATAATTAATTTATTTCAGTCATCAATGTCTGCGGTAGTGAATTAATTTTTCCAATTTCTAATGGTTAACATTATCAAATTAATTTTCAGACATAACATTCCAAGCTCTGGAGTTCCTTTCTACTTAATTCCACTCACCATCAAAGGACTGGAAAATGACAGACGATGAGTGTTGAATGTTTAATGAAGTCAGACAGTATCTTTTGCTTAAACTTGGGTTTTTTCCCTCAGCATGGTTGGAATCCTACTTTATTTGTAATTACAGTTGTCCCTTCATATTCGCTGGGGTTTGGTTCCAGTACCCCCCCCCCCATGGATACCAAAATCCATGAATACTCAAGTCCCATTATGTGCAATGGCAGCAAAATGGTATCCCTTATATAAGATGGCAAAATCAAGGTTTGCTTTTTGGATTATTATTAAGAATATTTTCAAGCTGTGAATATTTAAATCCATGGATACCAAATCCATGGATACGAAGGGACAACTGTACTGAAGGCATCTTGTCTCAGCCTTTATAGGCAGAAAGCCAACTTCACTGAATGCAGAAAATAACTAAGTAACTAAGCAACCATCTTAATTTTTTTCTTATTAGGTGGCAGATAGTTTTTCCTATAACTTGATTTTGCTACTGGTATGAAAAATGTGTAATAAATATTCTGGAAACTTTTGAGAGTTTTTTGTCTGGGTTTCCCCCCCACCTCCAGCTTTTTACTAAGTTGTACTTTCACTGAGACAAAGGGATAACAACATTCTTCTTTGTCACATGAAAACCCAAGAAAATGATATGCAAGCAAAACAGATTTGAGAAACACAACACATTGTGATCAAGTTTAGGCACCTAACCCAACAATTTTCCACCAGGTATGAAGCTCTGTCTAAACCTCTGCTGTCACCCAATGCAAACAGTTCCACAAATCTTACTGTTACCACCACAAGGCTTCTCCTTGTCCCCACCTCTGCCACCAATGTAAGGACCTCCTCCTGTCCTATTGTCATGGCCATGAACTGTGGGGACCCCGTAGATACCCTCAAGGTACCTGTGTGAAATATTATGCAACTTATATCCCCAGTGGACACAACTGCCTTTATTCACAGCTGCCACCACAGACGCTATTTCTGAATCCAAGCCTTATAACAGATAGTGTTCCAGGAGGCCAAAAGTGTATAAATACAAAAACAATTGCTGACCAACCATGAAATAATGAGACCACACAAAAGACTTGGGTTGAATACAGGCCACTTTTTTAAAACTATCACCTGTTTAAGTTTTATCCCCTTAGATGTGCAAAGGGTGTGTGTGTGGTGAACTCGGTTAACACCTACTCACACGTACAACAGGCATCGATTAAGATTGCTTTATTGTCAGGATATAGATGCATACAGTAACACTGCATAGACAATTTTGAGGCTTTGGCACCAACCCCTTCATTAATACATTCTGCCAGTTTCAGTTTCTCCTCCCACCACCGCCTGGTCATTATAGTTATCTATGCTTATGCAAACCTCCTTAAACATTCCCAAGCAGCTAGTGACCTTGGTGCACCAGTGAGCCATCTCTCCAGCACATACCAGCCCCAGGTCCCAGAATGCCCCCTGCTCATATCAGGTCACTGGAACATGAGGCACAGGCCTAACAAAGCTAACAACTGCATATCCCAGCTACCTAAGCACTAAACAGTAGACAGCATTCTAAATAGCAAACAGCACCAGTGACCTGACTTAGTGTGGAAGCAGCTAAGGCAGTGGTCTCTCCCAGACCTCCTTCCCAGCTTTCATGGGAGCAAACCTGAGTCCCATGGAGAACCCAAAGGCTACTCTGTTCCCCAGCCAATGAGATACTGGAAGGCCAACCCAAGGATCCAGCCCCAAATCACATGACTTAAAATGAGAGCTAACCTCAGGCCAGCCTCAAGGACAACTTCCTCCCCACCCCGTCAACAAATGAGAGCCATAGGTGTTCATTGAACTCCAACTTTCTCCCCCCACTACCTGCCCAATGACTGACTATTTAAGACACCATCTTAAGCCAAATCTCCAATTCCCTAGTCGACAGTTTAGGATAGGCAAAAAAACAACAACAACAAAAAACCAAAAAAAAAAAACATGGATGACCGGGAAGAGTCCTACCCAGCCTTAAAATGACCAGCAAGCTTAAACTGTATCAGAAGCAGGAGGGAGGGTGGGCCAAGAAAAGAGCAGAAGAGGAAGAAACAGTGGTGGCAGGAGCTTATAAGCCCTGCATGGTTTGGGTCCAACTTATCTCCGGGAGCGCCTCCTTACGTACGACCCTCCCCGCGCACTTCGGTCCTCTGGGAGGAATCTGTTACAGCCTATGAAAACAAGGCACAATTTCAAACAGTACCATTGAGGAAGAAAAATGGGAGGTGTCTCAAGAAACCAGGATGGATGACTAAAGAACTTTCAATGGAGCTAAGTTTTAAATGGAACATGTATAGGAAATGGAAAAGGGGGGAAATCACCAAAGAAGAATTCAAACAGATAGCGAACACGTGTAGGAGTAAAGTCAGAAAAGCTAAAGCGCAGAATGAGCTCAGGCTTGCTAGGGAGGTTAAGAATAATAAAAAGGTTTTTTTGGGGTATGTCCGCAGCAAAAGGAGGAAGAAGGAAATGATAGGCCCGCTATGTGGAGAAGATGGCAAAATGCTAACAGGGGACAGAGAAAAGGCAGAATTACTCAACACCTTCTTTGCCTCAGTGTTTTCAGAAAAGAAAAAGGAGGACCAACCTGAGGAGAATGGAACAGAGGACACAATAGGGGAAATCCAGCTCAAAATAAGTAAAGAGGTAGTACAGGAATACCTTCTTAATCTAAATGAATTTAAATCTCCAGGACCAGATGAACTACATCCAAGAGTATTAAAAGAGCTGGCAAATATAATCTCAGAGCCATTGGCAATAATCTTGGAGAACTCCTGGAGAACAGGAGAAGTCCCAGCAGACTGGAGGAGGGCAAACGTTGTTCCCATCTTCAAAAAGGGGAAAAAAGAGGATCCCAACAATTATCGTCCAGTTAGTCTGACATCAATACCAGGGAAGATTCTAGAGCAGATCATTAAACAGAGAGTCTGTGAACATTTAGAAAGCAATGCCATAATCACAAAAAGTCAACATGGGTTTCAGAGAAACAAGTCATGCCAGACTAATCTGATCTCTTTTTTTGATAAAGTTACCAGCTTGGTAGATGAAGGGAATGCTGTGGACATTGCATACCTTGATTTCAGTAAGGCCTTTGACAAGGTTCCCCATGACATTCTTGCAAACAAGCTTGTAAAATGTGGGCTAGACAAGTTAACAGTTCAATGGATTTGTAATTGGTTGACCGGCTGAACCCAAAGAGTGCTCAGCAGTGGCTCCTCTTCGTCTTGGAAAGTTGTGACCAGTGGGGTGCCACAGGGTTCTGTCCTGGGCCCAGTGCTATTCAACATCTTTATCAATGACTTAGATGAGGGAATTAGGGGCATACTTATCAAATTTGCAGATGACACCAAATTGGGAGGAGTAGCTAATACCCTAGAGGACAGGATCAAAAATCAGAATGACCTGGATAGACTGGAGAGCTGGGCCAAAGCTAACAAAATGAAATTCAATACGGAGAAATGTAAAGTACTGCATTTAGGGTGGAAAAATAAAATGCATAAATATAGGATGGGAGAGACCTGGCTGAATGAGACTACGTGCGAAAGGGATCTAGGAGTCCTAGTAGACCACAAGTTGAACATGAGCCAACAGTGTGATGCGGCAGCTAAAAAGGCCAATGCGATTTTGGGTTGTATCAATAGAAGTATAGTGTCTAGATCAAGGGAAGTCATAGTGCCACTCTATTCTGCCTTGGTCAGACCTCACTTAGAATACTGTTTCCAGTTCTGGGCACCACAATTCAGAAAGGATATTGACAAATTGGAGCGTGTCCAGAGAAGGGCGACTAAAATGGTGAAAGGTCTGGAAACGATGCCTTATGAGGAGAGACTTAGGGAGCTGGGTATGTTTAGCCTGGAAAAAAGACGGTTAAGAGGCGATATGATAGCCCTATTTAAGTATTTGAAGGGATGTCACGCTGAGAATGGAGCAGGCTTGTTTTCTGCTTCTCCAGAGACTGGAACACGGAGCAATGGGTGCAAGCTCCAGGAACAGAGATTCCACCTCAACATGAGGAGGAACTTTTTGACAGTAAGAGCTGTTCGGCAGTGGAACACACTCCCTTGGAGCGTGGTGGGGTCTCCTTCTTTGGAGGTCTTTAAACAGAGGCTGGATGGCCCTCTGTCGGGGATGCTTTGATCAAGATTTCCTGCGTGGCAGGGGGGTTGGACTGGATGGCCCTCGTGGTCTCTTCCAACTCTGCAATTCTATGATTCTATGGTGACGTCCCAGAGGGCCTTCTCTGCTGCTGCTCCCAGATTATGGAATGGCCTGCCGGACAAGATCCGTCTTATTAACACCTTAGACAGCTTTTAAAAAGCTGTCAAGACGGATCTTTTCCGGCAGGCCTTTCCTGAATAACTATCCCAGCCCAAGACTCGGCTGTCCTCCCTGAGCTGTAATCAGATTTTTTTTTTAACTATTGTATGTTTTAATCTTTTTCTAATCTATATATTTTTAATTTACTGTATGTTTTTAATCTTTTATAATTTAATATTTTTAAGGGGGGGTGGGCTTGGGTACTGGGACTATGGAGTTTTTATATTGGAAGCCGCCCCAATTGCGTTGCAGAGGGGCGGGATAGAAATATTTTTTTTTTATTATTATTATTATTATTATTATTATTACTGCCCTGGCTCCATACACACACACCCCACTATCATTGCTCAGTGTCCTATTCATTGCTCTGTGTCCTAGTCCCTGGAGCAGCAGAAAGCAAAATTGCTCCATCCTCAATATGACATCCCTCCAGAAACTTAAACATAGTTGTCATATCACCTCTCAGCCTTCTCTTTTCAGGCTTAACATACCCAGCTCCCTAAGCTGCTTCTCATAGGGCATGGTTCCCAGGCCTTTTATTATTTTCGTTGCCCTTCTCTGGACACGTTCCAGTTTGTCAATATCCTACCTGAATGGTGGTGAGGTCTGTTCAAACCAGAATAGGGTGATATTATGACTTCCCTTGATCTAGACACTATATTCCTATTGATACAGCCCAGAATCACATTGCTGTTGTTGTGTTTCTGAGCTGCCACATAGCTACCAAGTCAACACTTACATAAGTCACATTTAGACAATGTGTCTCCTTTAGTTGCGACTACCAATAGGATTCAGGCGTGAATATTTTAGTTCTTATTTTCCATCAGGCTTTTGCTTTATTTTTTTCTTTTTAATGCTAGTACTGTTACCTGGGAGGGTGTTAGTCATCTGTCAGAGCAGGGGTGGGGACCATATCGTCATCTAGATTTTGTTTGCACTGCAGCTCCTATCAACCCAGAGATGGCTGATGGCTCTGTCGTTTTGGGGGTTGGATTCATACTGAGTTTTATGGCAGCTACCACAGATTTTACTGGAGTTATAGAATGCTGGACTTATTTTGTGAATAAGGTTCAGCACCATGGATAACTACCATACGACACTTCTGTAAAACCACAAATCACTTCCATAAAATGGAGCATAGATTTACAACTCCAAAGCAATGGAGCCACCAGCCACCTCTTCTCACAGCACAAGGGCCATCCAGTCCAACCCCTGCCATGCAGGAATACACAATCAAATAATTCCCAACAAATAGCCATCCAGCCTCTGTTTAAAAACCTCCAAAGAATGAGACTCCACCACACTCCGAGGCAGTGCATTCCACTTCCCAACAGCTCTTACCTGGAGGGCCACACATTCTCCATCCCTGGGTTAGAGGAAGGGGAGTGGGGAAGATAGAGATACATTTCTTGATGTGAGCACAAGAGACAAACTCTGCCACTTGAAACTTAATTACGAGTCTCTTTTCCTCATAGGAAATCAAAAGGCTAATCCACTCACTGAATTCTGTTTCTGAGCATGGTTTGTCCTTGCTGTAATGAGGTGATCTTTATATTTTAGAGATCCCATTTGTCGAGATACATGTTAATGTTAATAAAAACTTCCTGCCCACATAGTTTGAAAGACACCAAATGTAATTATTTTCTCTGCTTCACTTCAAAGTTTTGAATGATTATTATACTTCAGGCTGGAATAGAAGAGTAAGTCTTTGTAGCACCCATCAGGCCATGGTGCAGGAATAAAAACTTTTGAGATGGAAATCAAACCCACAAAAGGGCTGTGAATATAATGCAAAGGTTACTGCATCCGCAGCATTAATATACAATGGTTTTTCAACTATGTTGTTTATTATTCTTAGGCTTTAAAACAAGGCATAAAAATACATACAAAATAATTTTTTTTAAAGCAGTACATTGTTCTTTGCACTAGAGGAGAAGGACATGAAATGTTTTACAAGAACAACAAAGAAGAGCACCCACATTTATAGAGAAAGAAAAAGTCTGAAAAATGGAAGGAATAAATTCATTAACTTGCAAATGTCTCTGGATAGTTATTTGCATATGTATAAGGGAAGAAAAATGAAGTCATTAAAGAGCTGTAAAAAGTCTCTTAATTTATTGTGTTCAAGATCTGAACTGACTTATCCTCCAGTGCATAAAACATTGTCAAGAAGAGAAGGACATTTTGTGAATTGTCCTGATTGGCAGATGTTTTTAAAACAACAACAACAGCGAAATGCATTTTGGTCTGCACAACAGATGAACATCCATGAAGTCTAAAGCACATACCAGCCATGTGTAGCAACCAGCCATGTATGTGACTTTAAGTCACCCATTGACTTATGGTGACCCCATGAATTTCATAGGGCTTTCTTAGGCAAGGAGTACTCAGAGGTGGTTCTGCCAGTCCCCTCCTCTGAAAATATAGCCTATGAGTAGAACCTGGTATTCAACACTTCTAGGGTATTATATGTTGAAGATGAGGCTGATCTCCAGACATGAACTATGTCATTCCTCTAAAAGTGCTTAGGTATACCCTTCTGAATACTGGAATGGACAACTGTGTGTCCATACAGATGTTTGTGAATTGCAGTTTTCATGACCCATCATAACAGTCTATGCTGGAAAAAGATAATGGGAGCTGGAAGCCAAAAACATCTGGAGGACCACAGTTGCCCACTCCTGTTATAAAGTATGCCCATTCCAAAAAAGACTGAGGAGATCTGGAGAGAGCAACCAGTAATTAACCCTCCTGAGCCAACTAGAGTGAAGACTGCAAGTAGATCACTCCAGTCAGTTACATCAGTCAATGAGTTTGAACCAAGCTTCAAACTCATTTGCTGAGCTTCCTGCCTTCATCTTCAGGTGGGGCCATGTCATCATCAAGTTTATTTGTCTGTGGCACAACGTCCCTTACAAAATATTACAAAAACACTGCAGGAAAGTTATAATAATGTAAACGACATGCTTACCAGCAAAGTATCTACAAAATACAAGGAGAATACGGGAATAAAATCAATTACAATTACTGGGAAAGATGCCAAGGCAACAATAGGGCTACAACAACTGGATCTTGAATCTTGCTTCAACATGTGCTGAGGGACAACATCCTCTATCTCACCCAAGGGCATCAGGTTACTGTACGGCATAAAGAAAAGGTTGCCTGTAACACACAGCTTAGTCCTCTGATCAGCTTGGTCCTCCAATCATCATCAGTCAGGGGGATGATGTTTCTGATGCTGCTTTCCTCCTTCACACCATCCACAGCCTGAGGCAATGTTTCACCACCTAGTGGGGCTCACCCTGGTCTGCAATGCCTAAATCCTGTCCCCCTATTCTTCTTAAGCATTAACTCAACTCCAACTGACCTGTAATTCTTCCTGTCCAGGAGGCAGATTTTTTTTTTAACTTTCAAGGCTCAGGAACTGTAATTGAGGTTAGTTTATTTTTCTTTATAATCAATGGTTAGGAAAAATACATGTTTTGAGGTAGGCTATATGGGGGACTGAATGGAGACCACAGTCAAGAAATCAGAAGACTGGGGGATTGTCCAGACGATGAAAATACTCCTCATAGAATTAGCAGAGAATACAATGTGTCACAACATGATCTGAATGAGATTGGCAGTATTCAGAAGGAAAGGGGGATAAAAACTCCATAAACCACGCAGTAAAAGGATTTGTCACTTTTCCTGAAGTTTACTTGTAAATGTGTATAGATGTGCATTTTTGCACATGTGGACATCCAAATTTGCATTGCTGCACATTTTTGTTCTATTGCCCTTTATCAGAATGTGTGGACATTACAGTCAGATAGATGTGAATGGATGTGAATAGGTGAAAAAATGATGGAGACAAAATAGCATTGCTGCGAATGGGCAAAAATGTGCACCCACTTCCAGTATACCACTGTGTCTAGACAAGCCCTAGGATTTGGAAGGGCAGCTGTGATGGAACTAGAAAAGATCCTGTAGTGTAAAGATATATCATTGAATACTAGAGTTAGGATTGTCCATGCCACTGTATTTCCCATTTCTATGCATGGTTATAAAAGCTGGAGGGTGATGAAAGCTAATAGGAAGAAAATCAACTCCTTTGAAATCTGGTGCTAAAGAAGAGTTTTACAGATACTGTGGACTGCTAAAAAGTCAAATAAATGGGTCCTACATAAAATCAAGCCTCAGCTCTCCCTAAAAGCCAAGATGACTAAACTGAGACTGTCATACTTTGTTCATATCATGAAAAGATATGACACACTAGAAAAGGCAGTAATGCTTGGTAAGGGATTACCTTACCATTTTAAATTATAAAATGGAAATCCATGTTTTTTATGTTACAAGTTTCTTCTTGTTTTGGATGTAGGGCCATATTAAGCAGTCAACTGTTATGAAATCCCATGGGATTCATATTCCTAGCAATGTGTTCTCCAATCATTTTACAATTGTGTTTCCCTCAACTAATGTTCTCTATTGAGAGCGAGTGTGGCATAGTGTTTGACTGTTGGACTATGGCTCTGGAGACCAGGGTACGAATCCCCGCTCAGCCATGGAAACACACTGTTCGACCTTGGGCAAGTCACGCTATCTCAGCCTCAGAGGAAGGCAAAGGCAAACTCTCTCTGAACAGATCTGGCCAAGAAGACCCTGTGATAAGTTTGCCTTAGGGTTGCCATAGGTCAGAAACAACTTGAACGCACATAACAACAACAACAACAACAATGTTCTATATTGCACAAATCTCTATGAAAATGTGTAAACTAGATGTCATTTTAAGTGACAGAGTCATGCTCTTTCTAAACTACAGTTCTGTCTTCAACACTTTTGCCTTTATTTAAACTGAATGGCAATGTCACATTCTGTTATGCAAGAGAGTTGATGATCTGTGTTATATGGTTTATTCCATGTTCTAAAATCCTATTTACAATCTGCCAGGAACTATCTTTTAAAAAACAAAACAAAAAGCAAAAGCAGTTTACATATATAGCCACACACACACATACATGCATATTACTGTCCCCAGATATGCATGAGTAATGTGTGTAGGATTTCACAAAGATCAGAAAAACCTTGGCAGCTTAAAGTTGCCACACTCTGGCAGCTGTTAAGCCTATATTCTTTTTTTTTTCTTTTTTTAGTATATGCAGAATGCCTTTCTCATCTGACATAAGCCATGGTTTTTAATGGTCTATAAATCTTTTTTCCTGTTTAGGGACTAGTAGAATAGCAGCCTAATGCCACTGGGTATTCAAGCATAGCCAGTTATAAATTGCAAAAAAAGAGGAATCATAGAATCATAGAATCATAGAATTGTAGAGTTGGAAGAGACCACGAGGGCCATCCAGTCCAACCCCCTGCCACGCAGGAAATCACAATCAAAGCATCCCCGACAGATGGCCATCCAGCCTCTGTTTAAAGACCTCCAAGGAAGGAGACCCCACCACGCTCCGAGGGAGTGCGTTCCACTACCGAACAGCTCTTACTGTCAAAAAGTTCCTCCTCATGTTGAGGTGGAATCTCTGTTCCTGGAGCTTGCATCCATTGCTCCGTGTTCCAGTCTCTGGAGCAGCAGAAAACAAGCCTGCTCCATCCTCAACGTGACACCCCTTCAAATACTTAAACAGGGCTATCATATCGCCTCTTAACCGTCTTTTTTCCAGGCTAAACATACCCAGCTCCCTAAGTCTCTCCTCATAAGGCATGGTTTCCAGACCTTTCACCATTTTAGTTGCCCTTCTCTGGACACCCTCCAATTTGTCAATATCCTTTTTGAATTGTGGTGCCCAGAACTGGACACAGTATTCTAGGTGAGGTCTGACCAAGGCAGAATAGAGCGGCACTATTACTTCCCTTGATCTAGATACTATACTTCTATTGATACAGCCCAAAATCGCATTGGCCTTTTTAGCTGCCGCATCACACTGTTGACTCATGTTCAGTTTGTGGTCTACTAGGACTCTTAGATCCCTTTCGTACGTAGTCTCGTTCAGCCAGGTCTCTCCCATCCTATATCTATGCATTTCATTTTTCTGCCCTAAGTACAGTACTTTACATTTCTCCGTATTGAATTTCATTTTGTTAGCTTTGGCCCAGCTCTCCAGTCTATCCAGGTCATTCTGAATTTTGATCCTGTCCTCTAGGGTATTAGCTACTCCTCCTAATTTGGTGTCTTCTGCAAATTTGATAAGTATGCCCCTAATTCCCTCATCCAAGTCATTGATAAAGATGTTGAATAGCACTGGGCCCAGGACAGAACCCTGTGGCACCCCACTGGTCACATCTTTCCAAGACGAAGAGGAGCCACTGCTGAGCACTGCTGAGCTATCTGCAGGACACAAAATGGAGTGGGGGACACCACAGAGTCATGCAGGACAGTGTCTAGAGATGCATCCTCTCTAGGCATATTCTAGGTTCTCTAACACAACTTTATAGTATGTTTTTACCAGAAGTCCTTTATTTTAATAGGGTTTGCTGTTATCTGCAGCTTCCAGTATCCGTGGTAAGTCTGAGAACCAAAGCCCTGCAGATAAGGGAGGTCCAACTGTATGTGTCAATTGCACTGATGTTACAGAAGGAACAGAAGATGGATACAAATAGAGGTACAGTTGTCCCTCCATATCCACGGATTTGGTATCCACAGATTTAAGTATTCATGGCTTGAAAATATTCTTAAAAACAATAATAATCCAAAAAGCAAACCTTGATTTTGCCATCTTATATAAGGGACACCATTTTGCTATGCCACTGCATATAATAGGACTTGAGTATTCACAGATTTTGGTATCAATGGGGGGTCTTGGATCCAAACCCCAGTGAATATGAAGTGACAACTGTATTTGTAGAAGACAGTAGGTAGACTCATAAAACATGTATTAGGGGACATTCTAACTAATACTTTGGAAAATGCTCCATTCCCTGCTTTCTCCAGTCCTAATTTTACTAATTAAAAATATGTCATACCAGGCATTATAGTGCCTAGGATTCATTCTAATTGCATTTCTAAAGCAGGCTAATGCTTTCTCAAGTTCCTCCGTCAGCACAAATTCATGCCCTAGGAGAGTGTAGGCATAAGCATAGTTTGGATCAACTTGAATAGCTCTCTGGAAGAATTTGATAGCAATGTCATGTTCCCGTTGCAAACTGAAGCAATTTCCTGCAGCACACCATACATTATTATCACCATCATTTCTGCTCCCAAAAAAGAGGATAAAAGATGGAACATTTTATTTATATCCCACCTTTCTTCTGATATGAGATCCAAGATGGCTTACAGCAAGGCTAAAATAAGATAAAACTAAAAACCTGATTATAAAAAAAGTTAAAATGCAATTAAACAAGCTATTGTATTGAAAAACCATTGGTTGGTTGGCATGGATATTTATAGTTAAAGTTAATGCAGATTTTAAAAGCATTTTGTGAGACATATCTTACTGAGAATATGGAATAGATATAAATCCACGTTGCACTCAAAAATGCTTTTATGGGTCTCAGCCCAAGAAGCTTTTTATAGAAGAGAAACACCAGTTTAAAAAATAGTTATTGTACCAGAATCTCCTGGGGAAAAACAGAATTCAGCCAAGAGAGCAGCCAGAAATAGAGGGATATACTTTTAGATGGTATTCTTACTTACAACTACCAGAAAGATTTAAAATGGACAAAAAGACATATGGCTTTGAACAAGATAAATCAGAATTTGAATTACAACTGTGTACAGATGATGAACATGTAATTTCTAAAATGTATAAACTTTTATTAAGGCTTGAAATGGTGGAAGAACAGGTCAAAGGATGCATGATAAAATGAGCTACATTTTTTGGTTATAAAATACAGATGTATCAATGGGAACTTATGTGGTCAAAGGGATTGAAATTCACACAGTGTTATAATGTTATAATCTTATAATCTTAAAGATAAAGTTTATAAAATGACATACTGATGGTGTATGATGCCAAACAACATTACCTAAGAACAGGGCAGTGGAGTCCCACTCACAATTCCAGCATGTCCTTTGAAATCTGGGGGAATTATTAGCTCAAAAGGAGGCCTGTGAGAGAAGGGTAACTTTGAGGATCTTTTCACCTATGTATACTACTACTAACTGTAGAGAGCCCTCCAGTTAAAGTCAAGCAAAGTATTTAATTGGAGTTAACACAGGGGATATGCTAATGTACAAAAACATACACTCTTAAGAACCATACAAGGCTATTGGAAAGTAAGGAGTAAAGAGTTGGATAGAGTAAAGTTGGGTGGAGGGATGATAGTTATCAGTCTTGGAGAAAGAAGTCCGCACAGCAGAGGGACTCAGGCAGTATCTGAGGGTGGCACAGAGGAGTCCGGCAGAATGGAGTGGTCCGTTAGTTTGTGGCACACCTTACTAGAGTTGGAGATACAATATTTATAACCTATTTCATGCCTTGGAGGGTGTGCTGGTTTTTAAAAAAGCCTGGATGGCTTTCCCACCTGATAGACAAAGGGAATGCTGTTCAACTGATTGTTTTGGTTCTGGCAAAACAAAACGTTGATACTTTTGCAGCAACCTCTTCATGTTTGGTCAGGTAGGAGGTATAGGAGAGATTTCTGTAGGGTATAGCTTAAGGAATATTTCTGTAGGGTATAGCTTAAGTCACTTAATTGCTTGATTGAATTATTGCTGGAAACAACCAAGGCTGGAAGAATGGATTAACACATACCCCACTAATGACTGTGTTGTTAGCATAAACCGAATTCAGGGGCTTCCTGCTGAATCCTAATATGGGCTTTCTCATCATATTATTTCTAGACATGTCTCAGGTCATCATGACCTCCAACTGACCTCTAGTTTACCTCAGCTAATCTGACCCCAAAAAGCATCCACTATTTCCATTTATGAGATATCGTGGAGAGGGGGGAGTAGGGCATACTATTAACAAGCTGTCTAGAATGTTGTATAGAGGTGTTTTTAATATATGTTGGAAATGTGAGCAACATGAAGGAACATTTTGTCATATGTGGTGTGACTTGTGAAAAAGTAAAAAAAAAAGATTCAAATCCATATAGTGATACAAAGGATTTTAAAGATTAAGATTCAATTAAAGCTGGAACTGTTTCTTTTGGCACTGTTAGATGCACAGTTGGAAAAGACCCATGGGAGTCTACTTCAATATGTGACCACAACAGCGAGGCTGTTATACGTGCAAAGATGGAAGAATTCAGAACTATCTACTATAGAAGAGTGGTTGTTGAAATGGACAGACTTAGCAGAAATGGATAAATTGACTTGGTTGATCAGAGAAAGATAATTAGGGGGTTTCCTTAAAGAATGGGAACCCCTCATTGACTTTTGTGGGGAAGGGGGAGAAAAGAAAATGTTAACTTTTAATTTTGATTATTAGTAAAGATTGATTATAGAAAGAAGGGCTTCAATGTAAGTGAGGTATGAGTAATATGTATATGTAAGAGGAAGATTGGAAATCAACTTTCTCCTTCTTTTTCTTTTTTCTCTTTATTTCCTATGGGCTTATCTAGACCTGCCAGAATATGCCTGCTTCTGGCCAATGTATTTTGGCCCTGGAACTAGCCTGTTTCCCCCGTTACCAAGATGAAATGGGCAGGAGTTGGCATGCACACACCAGCCTGTACTAACAGGCACCTCCCCCACTGTTGCACGTCACAGTCTCTGAAGCCATGAAGGAGGCTTTCAGCATGTGATCAAGGCTGGTCACATGCAGAGGGGGGTGTTGATCACATGCTACAGGCCTCCTTCCTGACTGCACAGTGACTCCAGCAGTGGTGGTGGTTGCATCCGGCGATGGAGCCCAGTGTTGCATTTACAAACTCCTGTGTTCCTGCACTGGGCCCCTCCAGATTTCCCCACATAATGTGGGTTTTCCCCGGTGTTTTATTAAAATGTTTTAAAGGAATTTACCTCAGTTTCCTCCCAGCTTTGCCTCAGGGGTCATCAGAACTGCCCGGAGGCAAAACAGGGCAAGAGCCCTTTGTTGTTTGGACTGCAGGGCTCCAAGACAGGGGGTGAAATCAGGGTAAATAGCCCATCTAGACAATTCCTATATCTTTTATTCTATTGTTATAAGCTATAATAAATAAAATTATTATTTAAAAAAGAAACACCATTCATTTAAAAAAGTATAAAATCATTTAAAAACAAGACAATAAAGAAATACTGCACAACATACCCATAAAGAAACCTTCTGCACAACCATTTAATCATCAAAAACCTATTTAAATAAAAAGGCTTCACCTGCCAATGAAAGGAGAGGAGATGGAAAGGAATTCCACAGCCTATGAGCAATCACCGAGAAAACCTTCTCCTGTGACTTCACCAAACAGATCTGTTATGGTGAAGAGACCAAGGGAATACTCAAGGAACTTTTGGGGTTGTCCAAACAATGAAAAGTCTTCATAGAATTTACAGAGAATATGATGTGTCCCAACAGGATCTGAATGAAATGCATGATAGTTGGAAGGAGGGGGGCTATGAACTCCACAAACCACACAATAAAAGGATTTGAAGGTTTCCCTATAGTTTTCTGGAAAATGTGGACAGATACACATTTTTGCATGTGTGGACATCTTAATTCACATTGCTGCACATTTTTACTCTATTGCCCTTTATCAGAGTATGCGGACTAGAGTATTCGAATAGATGAGAATAGGCAAAAAAGTGGAGACAAAACAGTGTCACTATGAATGGGCAAAAAAGCACACCCACTAGCAGTATACCATCATGTCTAGATAAGCCTGAGGTAGACTCATATAGAGAGATATGGTATTTCAGATAATCTGGACCAAAACCATATAGGACTTTATAAGCAAAAAAAAAAATATTGAGCTAAGTTATATCTATATCTAAGTTATAACAGTTATGTCCCACTGGTGACCAGTGAGACATGTGCCTGCTCAGTCTGTTGTCCATGAGCAAAAGGTTGATGGCAACTTCAAGACCCCATTGCAATTCAAACTGTGATTGGACAAGCCAGCAATTTGAACAGAGGACACCTCCAGATTGTCTTCAGATAGCCCTCCCAATAGAAGACTGTCCTCTGTACACTTGGCTACTCAGTAAAGACCTTGTAGGAACAGACATGTGGTACACAGTTGTCAGATAAGGAAGAAAGAAAGGGCAAAATAACAGGGCAGCCTGAAATAGTGTCATAGAGGGACAGGGGCAATTATGGAAGTAATGAGTATGGGGCCAAGGAAAGGAAGCAGGGGACAGTAGCCTTCTTCCAGTTTCTCAAGGTCTCCTTGCTTCCTTGTGTCCAGTTCTGGACACCACAATTCAGGAAGGATACTGACAAGCGGGAATGTGTCCAGAGGAGGGTGACCAAAATGGTGAAAGGTATGGAAGCCATACCCTATGAGGAGCGGCTTAGGGAGCTTGTTATGTTTAGCCTGGAGAAGAGAAGGCTAAGAGGGGACATGATAGCCATGCTTAAATATTTGAAGGGATGTCATACTTAGGATGGAACAAGCTTGTTTTCTGCTGCTCCTGAGACTGGGGCACAGAACAAAGGATAAAAACTACAGGAAAACAGATTCCATCTAAACATTAGGAGGAACTTCCTGACAGCAAGAGCTGTTTGGCAGTGGAATGTGTTGCCTTTGGAGTGTGGTGGAGTCTTCTTCTTTGGGTTTTTTTAAAACAGAGGCTGGATGGCCATCTCTTGGGAATCCTTTGATTGTGTTTTCCTGCAATACAGGGGGTTGGACTAGATGACCCCTGTAGTTTCTTCCAACTCTATCATTCTATAATTCTATGATTCTATGGCTGCTTAACTTTACCCCCAACATTGTGTTCCTAGTCCTAGACGTTAATAGTGAATGAATTTTCCAAGTACCAGTCCATCTTAAAGAAGAAAAAAATCTTCCCATCCATGCATAAGAAGGATGCAGCATTAGGAACATTTTGGAGAAGCCAGATGCCACTAGGAAAACAAAACCAAAACTAAGAGGGACAAACTCAATATCACTCAATGAAGTCTGAGCAGATTCATTGACCACTGAATGTTTTCTAATTGTCAGAAGAGGGAGGGAATAAACTAGGAGAAAGGAATGGAGTATCATGGGATAGGGTATGGCTGGATGAACCCCTGAACAGGAGAATTCCATGCTGCAGCATTCTGTTGTGAGTCACACTTGTTTTGCCTTGTTTATGGACCTCCCTCTCTTGCCATTTAATTTGCTTCTGTTTAATTCCCCTCTCATGTCCATTTCCCAGATGACAAGGAAATCATTCAGGTGCAGTCCTCATATGGAGCAGTACCTCTGAGGAGTGAAAATTTGTTGGATTTCTTTCTTCCTGTTTTGCAAGAAAAAGCAATGAGAAGTGATTTGTTTACAAGTGCAAACTGTGTTTGGGGACCCACAAACCAAATATGTTTGTTTCTTTGTTTTTTGCTTAAACAAATATTCTCTTAATAAGAATGCAGGAGCAATATCTAAACAGCACATGACATCAGCGTAGGAGTTTTCACAGCACAATTGGAAAAAAATGATTATATCAAAGTAAATCCCAATGAAATCAATGAGATGTGTGTGTGTGTTTAAAACATGCTTAAGATGTAGGAATGTGCTTGTATAACAAACCCAAGTGGGTTGCTTTGCAGATATCATCCAAAGCAAAGCAGGTCTTCCTCAGAGCAGAAAAGGTGAAATAGGATGTCCCTGAAGCATTAGAGCCACTCTGGAGCTTTAAAAGGGTGGTGTTAGCAGTGGTAAATTGATGCCTGGGCACTCAGGGCTGAAGTACCTGGGGCCCTTTCAGACTACACAATTATAGCACTATGATTCCACTTTAACTGCCATGGCTGCATCATGTGGGATCCTGGGATCTGCAGTATAGGGAGCGGCATTTAAAATTCTCAGCCAGATATTTCCTCCAGTACCTCACCAAACCACATGTCCCTGGATTCCATAGGATATTTCTATGGCTGAGTAATCGTGGTGCTATAGCTGTGTAATGTGAAAGGGCCTTGGAACTCAATGATTAGCAGGGACAATGACATCATCTGCCACTCCCTTCAAGTCTCCATGTTCTCTCTGAGTTTAACTTCAGTCCTTATAGCTGGAGAAGGTAGATTTTCCCAGCTATAAGGCGGCTTACTGGCTAGCATGGAGGGGCCTTTGCAGCCCATCCAGAGCCTCATTCTCCATGGCAGTGACCCCCACGGCCGCGTGGTGGCCACCATGTTTTTCTCCCTCTTCCCGGCCTACTTTGCGGGCCAGGGAGAGGGCATGAAGGAGCAGCCAATCAGAGCGGGCCTCCCCTACTCTGATTGGCTGAGATGTTTTGGGCCAAATGATGTGGACCTCTGCAGCAGGGACCACAATAAAAGGTGGCCCCTGACATCAGAGGCATCAGTTGGCTCTGTGGAGCTGAAGAGCCACCCGCCCTCCTTTTAGGGGAATAAATATGGTAGTGTATTATTGCATGCTTGTATTTACAGTCACAACTTGACAGGTGGATGGCATGGGCCCTGATCCGGGGTAAGTGAAGGGAAGGGGTCTCCGTCAGGTTAAAATTCAAGTTCATGGAGACCCCGTTCTCTTTTGATAACCTTATTTCCTGGGGAGGGGAGAGCGTCAAGCGGGTGGCTTGGCCAGGAGCTCTCCCCTCCAGGTGTGGGTTGGTGGCAATTGACAACAGACCATTGGCCAACACAGGGTTGGTCAATGAAGGGATCCGGACCCATGCAATTGGTGCCAACCATCTACAGCCATTAGCAAGTTGTAGCCTTTTATTGCCAATATTCTTCATACTAATCTATACCTAATCTCTTATGTTTCTCATATGTACTCAATACAATGTTGTGAAGGTATATTGGTGTCACGCATCATTCTTACGGGAGGGAATGGGAGTGTCCAGGCTGGGTCAGCAATGTCTTGTTATGAGCTATGATTTGTGTTGTAATCCTAAGTGTTTGGGGTTGGCTTTCCACAAGGTGAGAGAAATGTGCCAGAGTCAACTTGTTCAACTGGAGTACTGCAACTCAGAAGAAATGATAGCTGATATTTTAACTAAGCCTCTTTCTAAGGACAATTTCCTTAGACTACGAGAAGAAATGAAGATTGTTCCTGATGTACCCTACGATTGAGAAGGGGAATGTAGTATGTGGGGAAATAATCATTGTAATGCCAAAGCAATCTTGTGTACCTCATTCACGTCCTTAGATAAGTCTAGGTTTTTTTTTTTCCCTGCATGCATTTGTTCTCCCAAAATTCCCTTTCTCTTATTTCACTGGGCACTTCCAGCCAACTGGAGTGCTGGGTCATTCAACACATGACCTAATTTAAATTTTATTGCTGTGTGTAAATTCTCTTTAAGTTTGAGTCTCCATGAGTCTCCATCTTTAGCCATCTTTATGCCATCTTCATCTTAAGCCATCTGAAACCATGCCATGATGCATCGCAAGGCCGCCTCTTACTGCTGTGGGCTGAGTGAGTTTTTCCTACCCTAAATACCATTAGTTAGGAACCTCTTTTTAAAGTTTGTTTTAGTATGTAGATTGAGATTGATATACCTTCAGTAAACTTTGATTTGCATTTTAAACTGACTCCTTTGTTTTGTAATGAGTCTAATTTAACTGGGTGATCCCAGACCTCTGAACACACTTTTCTTTTAAATGTTAATTGAGCTTAAGTCTGCATTCCTAAGTGCACTCTGCATGAAGTTAAAAGTAAATGAATGATTTTTAAACTCTCTTTTTAAAGGAAATAATTCTTGTTGCTTTTTAAAAGGACTAGATCCTGGAATTTTTAATACAATTTTATTTTTAGACTCATTACTCCTACAGAAATGAAGGGGGAGGAGGTTTTCACCGCCAAGCCTCAGTTTAAAAGCTACACTTTTCCCCCTGTGAGTCAGTTCTGCCAATATTCTTGGACCTGTTAACTTCTTTACCTCATCAATAAAATACCTTAGCCAGTGATTGTTGTCTGAGTGAATTGAAGTCCTGACAGGATCCTTACAGTCTCCTTCTTTTCAAATTCTCCATGTGGTCCGCTTTATCATCTGCCTTGATCTTCAGCCACCCAGCTTCTTCTTCACATCAGAGGGGAAGAAAATCCATGTGCATGTTTGTAGCCCCTTAAGTTTAGCTTAATCCCTCTAGCCCCCCTTAGATTGGTCAGGAATAGGGCGGGGGGGGGGGCCTAGCACCCATGCCATCGTCCCTCTCTTATTCCTTTGAGAAACTGCTATTAACAGCTTGTATTAAATATAGACTGCACTGTTGGTCTCTACTGGTATCTTTTTCTGTCTTTTAAATAAAGGAATTCTAGTTTTTGCTGCAAAATCAGTTTATCCTCAACCTGATTCCTTTCCTTCTACCTCAGTTTAATTGGAGTCACTCTGGTTAATTGTCTGTTTTTTAAAAACTTTAAAAGGAGCTTTGGTGGCGCAGTGATTAAATGCCAGTACTTCAAGCAACAAGGTTATGAGTTCAGTCCCAGAGAGCTCCAAGGTTAACTCAACTTTCCATCCTTCCATAGGTCGGTAAAATTAGTACCCAGCTTGTTGGGGGCAATTAGCTAAAAAAAAATTGTAAACTGCTTAGGGAGTACTTCATCACTGATAAGCAGTATATAAATATCAATGTTATTACTATTGCTATAGCCTGTAAGGTCCTGCAGAGAGTTTGTGCCTGGAAAAGCTCACCACCACCACCAAACCAGTAAACCCAGTGTACTGCTCTGAACAGCCTGTCCACAAGATAATTGTAATGACCATTTGAAATATTTTTGGAAGTCAGAGGAAGTGGGTATTTGATCATTTTTGGTTGTGGCGTTACTAAGGCTGGTGTCACCCCTCCCTCCATTGGTGTCACTTGGTGTGGCTTGGCCTCTCCTCACCCCACTAGTGCTGCCACTGAGTCTTGGAGTCAATGGTGGTTGTGGTTTCTTTGTGTAACTGTGGTATTTTAACTCAGAACAAACCTTTCCTAAACCAATTCCTTATGTCCCAATCCTTGTTTACTCTCATTGTTGCTTGATAGTGTCAGCCTTGAATGTTAATTATTAGGCTAAGTCACTTCCCTTCACTCCCTTCACCCACATGTATGTTCATGCACATCCATACACATATATTCTTGGCAAGCTGCATTAAGTGTAATATTTAATCTGTATATCTATGAGTTGCAATTCTTTTCTATCCATACCCTATAGAATTGCTGCCATCAACTTCATTTCATTTTTATTTTCAAGAGGGCATACAATAATAAAGTCATATTTATTTCCTTCTCCCTACCTCACCTTTTCCAAGTAAATAGATTTTTCCATGAGAAATTGTTGAGAGGTGGTTGATTATGGTCTAGCAATGTAGCTTCCATTCTTGTTGACTGAAAATGACTTTTCTAAGGCTGGTTGAAATGAATGGACGCTACAAGGCAGAATACCTTGACAGATTGCACTCTAGCTGTCTTAGAATCTTTTTAAAATTGGATGTGGGTGATTCATGAGCATAACCTAAGGAAATAAAGGTTTTCCAAAAGCCTGTGAGAGTGTATGGCAATATAGCTAATGCTGCATGGTAACAGCTTTCTGTCTTTTGCCCCATTTTAGTTGAAGAATCATTTCCAATATGTTCTCATTTTGATCTTCTGTTTGGGTGGTTGAAATATCTTTGTGAAGATAAGCAGTCCTAATACTGAGCAGTTCCTAGATCAGAGTCACCTGAGAACCTCAGCTACATTGCTGAGAGCTGCCATGCTGATAGATATGTAAATGTACCTAAATAAATAAATATGCAATATGGAGACCTTGAGAGAGAAAGAACTCTTAGGGTCCTTTCACTCTGCACAATTATACCACTATATTTTTAACTGCCATGGCAGCATCCTATAGAATCCTAGAGCCTGTAGTTTGGTGAGACACGAGAGCCCTCTGGCAGAGAATTCTAAGAACTATTCCCTAAACTGTACATACCAGGATTCCAGAGGGTATTGCCATGGCAGTTAAAGTGGACTATAGCTCTATAATTGTGTAGTGTGAAAGGGCAATACTATATTATCTAATATGGACATTAATGAACCAAAGGCACTGATTTTTTCCCCTGATGAAAATATATTTGCATCCAACATGGCAGCAGTGGGCACTTGCCCTGTAAACCACCACCACCCCATGTGCTCATCCAGCCAGTCAGGTTTGGGGAAGTGATTCATGTCGAATCACTTGTCTTAATGAGCGAAAATGTGCATATCACTGGAGCTTTTTTTTAAAAAGTCAGGAAAAGCAGCAAATGCTTTTCTCTCATAGTTTTTCCTCTTTTGCCCCCCCCCTTCACAATACGATGAGACAATGCAGGATCCCATAAAGACAGCTTGTATTCTGAGCAAATTCTGTGAGGGGTATTTTCACCGTGTGGACAACCCCTTGGTCCATACCTAAGGAACCCATTTGCCAGGCTGAGGAACCAAGCCAGAGACAGCAGCTTCACAGAGGTTGGTGGGACCCTGTTGGCCCCTTGTGTCACATCTCTCCAGAACTGGAACCTGCAATACCAGTCGTTCATCTACAAGCTCCATTAGCAAGCTCCTTTTTTATGTCTTGAATGGTAAAGAGAATAAAACACTTGGGTCCTATTTTAAAAGCCTTCCATTCAAGATCAACCATATACTTTACAGTGCATACTTCTGTGCAACACAATAGTGTCAATAATCCATTTACTGTGTGAAAAACAATTTTTAGTAAATGCCTTGGTCAAGCCTTTTGTCTTGAGCATTTGACTTCTAAAAGAATTTGATGCCAGCAGCCAGATAATCTGTAGGATGTTAGGTAACCAGTGGTAAATGCATCATGCCTCTGTCACTGCATATGGGATGAAACCACTAAGTCAGAGAAAAGAACCAATCTTAAAATGAGATTGCAAGATTTTAGACATTATTTGTGTCTGGGGTACTGAAGCAAGAAGCTTTCCCCGCAAATCCATTTTATCTGCCATTCTTAGAACTTTCCTCCCCTCTGCAGCTATCGTTCCTTTACATCTTTCCCAATTTTGATTTATTTTGATTTAATTACTCAATTTATACACTGCCTTTCTCCCACTATGGGATGCAAGGTGGTTTACAATAATTGAAATAAGAGGGTTTAAAAAAAAAAAAAGAATTAAAAATTTTATATTACAGATGTTAGAAAACTATTAAACAGGTCAATTAAAACACATTGTTAAAAACAGTTTTAATACATTAAAAACACAATCAAAAACATGCAAGATAAAAACATGGTACACCACTGTCAAATACCATTCTGCCATGTGAGTAAAAATCAAAGTCCTGCCAAAATATAAATGTCTTAACCTGATGGCAGAAAGAAAGCAGGGAGGAGGCTAACTGCATTTCCAGTGGAGAGGAATTCCACAGCCTAGGAGAAGCCACCAAGAAGGTTCTCTCCTGTATCTTCACTAAACATGCCTGTGATGGTGGTAAGAGAAAAGCTTCCCCTCCCCACCCCCACACAAAGGCCTTAAAACTCAGGCTGGCTCATATAGGGAGATATGGGGCTTGTCTATACTCGCCAGCTTCCTGCTGGAGTATTCTGGCCCCAGATCATAACCGTTGTCCCTCTGTTACCTGCACAAAATGGGATAGGGTCCACATGGATATACCAGC
This sequence comes from Gambelia wislizenii, assembly GCA_030847615.1. Lineage (NCBI taxonomy): Eukaryota > Metazoa > Chordata > Lepidosauria > Squamata > Crotaphytidae > Gambelia > Gambelia wislizenii. The sequence continues at coordinate 103,902,399 of JAUMIR010000001.1, forward strand.
CCATCTCTGCAGCTGCAGTCATTTGTGTCACACACTCCAAAGCCAGGAAGAAGGCCCACAGCACTTGATCAAGCTCCCCTGCATGGGATTGGCTTTGATCACATGCTGAGGGCCTCCTTTCTGGCTTCAAAGAGACATCAGTGCTGCCGAGATGGCTGGCGTGCCAGTACGGACTCCTGTGGTTCCGTGGGGCCCAATCCTCCCCCCCCGCCAAATGAGGCAGTTTTCCTAGGTGTTTTGATAAAACATTTTAATGGGCTTTACCGCATCCGCTCCCCCATCTTTGCCTTAGGTGTTGTCAGGACTGCCTGGGGGAAAAACAGGGCAAGACTGCAAGGCTCCAAGATGGGAACAAGATGGGCAAATCACCTGTTTAGACAAGCCCAAGGTCTTCCCAACAGCACATACTGCAATTAACAGTGATAAGCTAATAACACTTTGCTATTTAGATTTTTCTGCTGCATTTTCCTTAACACTAAATGAAAGAATACCACTAATGCTAATTCAATGCAAGTTGCTGATCCTGTGCGTTTTGTCAGTGACCAAATAAGACTTAAAATTACCTATTTGGCTTAGGTTTCCAGTTGATTGATTAGCAGTTCTTTCTATTTTCTGCTATTTTTATTTTATTGTATTTTATTTTATTTGGTATGAAGTAGCTGGTAGCCTTTCAGATTATGGGAAGGAAGGGTGGGAGCAGAAAGAAAAATGAAGCCTAGAGACCTCCAGGTAAACAAGAGAGATATTTTATTGAGCATTTCAAACTGAGCCCTTTCTTAGGAGGATTCTGGAACAATCAATTTCAGTCCTACAACCAATCATGGGAAGAAAGGAGCTCTTGTTTGCTTTATTTGCTTGTTTGATGGATGGATGAATTGATTTATATCCTGCCTTTTCACCAAAATTGGAATACAGTTAGCGCTCTCTCTCTCTCTCTCTCTCTCTCTCTCTCTCTCACACACACACACACACATTTAACACATTTAACCTTAAGATGTGCAGATATTAAAATACAATTATACAGATTATGTTAAAACACAACTAAACTAAAGGCAGTTTAAAATCACATCAATCTAGCACAGCACCAACTCATTAAAAGCCCCTTCCTCAGCAGCAAGTCAGTTGGCCAAGCCCCACCTGGATAAAAACGCATTTATCTTCAAACAGAAAGATAACAGGAAGAGGCCAGCCAGGCATGAAAGTCCCCAAACCTGCCTTTAAAGTACACACCAGAAAGGCTGTGGTTGAAGTTATGCCAGCCCCAGAGGGATCATTCAGCAGAATGAAGAGAGGAGTCCCCCAGTGCAGCTACGCTGGCTTTCTACAATCTGGAGATTGTAATAACACACTGAATTCTTACTTGGAGCTTGTCTAGATGAGAAGATATAATGCAGATTGATGTGCATGATCACAAATTCGCAGCAATTATTTGTATCCACAATGTTTTGGCAAAATCTATTGTATGCAAAGCTACCCACATTTGAAGTGCACACATGGCTATGCCTATGAATCAAGACGGTGGCCAAGAGTAGAGCACATTATTAATCTCCGCATGTGTTGTAGCTGCTGCACAGTAAATTTTTTGTACTTGTAAATCAAAGGTGCACAAGTGTGACCTTCCCCTTATAAAAAGCTCTTTGGTCGCCTTAGCACAGCAAAAAAGTGCACACTCAATAACGCAAAAATTGAAAATGGCACCTCTGGCCACTTCCTTGCTGGCAAGCCTGCCCACCACCCACATGGCAGACCAATCCACTCTCCACTTCTGCCCTTTTTGAGAATGCACAGCATCCCAAATTGGATGTCCAGACATGCGATACTGCACAAGCCCATTCATAATTCAAAAAACCTCAGTCACCAGGAAAAATAAATGTTTAAAACAAAAACAAAACACCTTCCCAATCCAAGTGTGGCTTCAGCCACAACAAATAAGAGAGCCAGTGTGGTGCAGCAGGTAGACTATTGGATTGGGAAGATCCAGTTCCACACTGAGCCATAAAACTGATCGCTCTTCTTCAGCCTGATTTACCTCCAAGGTATGTTGTGAGGATGAGGAGGAAGAGATCCATGGAAATCATCTTGAGCCCTTTGCAAGAAAGGGAGGTTATAAATATAACATAAGCAAACAAGCAAATAACTCACTCCGGATATATCTTTATACTGCTTCTTTAAAACATTATGGCATTGCATAAGATTGTGACATTGTTAGGGTTACCTTTCAAATTAAATGACAGACTATCAGGCAACAGAAAGGGCAGCTCAATAAAAAGTAGATAAAAGCAATCAAATTCCAGAACCTGGTTTACCTCATCAGACAAATAAAGCCATGTATATATTTCATCTTCTTCCACTCCCTTGATGTTTTTTCTTCCAATTTATTGAAACCAGCTTACAACCTGTCACTCTGGTGAATGCCAAACTCATTTATTTTGACTGCCTGCCATTGTTTATTCAGTACTTGTGGGAGAAGTCTGAAAGGACATAGGGGGAATGTTTTTCAACATATCACTTTAAGCTTATTCCAAAACCTGAAATCTCCCTCCCTCTCCCTCTTTTTAAAAAGCAACTCATTATAGAAACAAATGAGAGCACTCTGCCATGTCATGTTCCTCCATGGAACCTGTGAGAGAATTTGACAAGGAGGGCTGAGTCAACATTAGCTGAGACAGACAACGGCATGGTAGGCAAAATTACAAAATGGCCATGTATTAGTGACGATTGGAGCTGACATCTAAAGTAGCTGTGAATGTAACTGCATTCAGAATCAGAGCTCTTTTGAACATTACAAGATGGGCAGCTAACTGGACATGGAAAAGTCTTTATGTTTGGCTGAAAATACATTTCCAATAATGTTTGAAGCTGCTGTAATATAGGGGAGATCAAGCTGAGACAGAAGAGGTGAAACTTGCTACTGACTCATACACCTCTTTTATATTTTCCCCTTTTCCCTGAGGCTTCAGGTGGTGAACTTACAAAATTATCCAACAAAAGTCCCTACAGCCAGAACATATAACCAAAACATATAACCAAAAACCAAACTGAAGGGTTCTGCCCCAAAATAACCAGGATAAACTAATCCCACTCCCAATCATAAAAAACAACAATATGAAGAAATGAAAGGATAACTAAACCCTGGAGCAGAGAATCCAATAAAATTAAAATTTTTAAAAGGGTAACAATATCCCACTGAAAAGTGTGCAAATGCTAAAATTATTAATAGTGAATAATAAAAGCTCAAGGCCAGACGTGTTTCGACAGCAGTCTTCCTCAGTGGCCTACAACCATTCAAAATGTATAATAACTCAACAGCTCACACAATGTGACTCTGCTCAATTCCAAAGCAACAATATATGTCTGGCCTTGAGCTTTATTATTCACTATTAATAATTTTAGCATTTGCACACTTTTCAGTGGGGTATTGTTACCCTTTTAGAAATTTTAATTTTATTGGATTCTCTGCTCCAGAGTTTAGTTGTCCTTTCATTTCTTCATATTGTTGTTTTTTATGGTTGGGAGTGGGATTCGTTTATCCTGGTTATTTTTTGGCAGAACGCTTCAGTTTGGTTTTTGGAACTTACAAAATTAAACAGAGGCCTGAATCCTATTGTTTAGTCCCAAATAGAGTAGACCCACTGAATCAACTATTGGTTGGTGAGTCATAAATCATAGAATCATAGATTTGGAAGAGACCACAAGGGCCATCCAGTCCAACCCCCTGCCATGCAGGAATACCTAATCAAAGCACTCTCAACCAATGGCCATCCAGCCTCTGTTTAAAAACCTCCAAAGAAGAAAACTCCACCACACTCCAAGGAAGTGCATCCCACTGCTGAACAGCTCTTACTATGAGGAAGTGCTTCCTGACGTTTAGGTAGAATATCTTTTTCTGTAGTTTGAATCCATTGTTCCATGTCCTAGTCTCTGGAGCAGCAAATAGGTAAACTCTAGTGCAGGATTAGATAAACTTTCCCCCCTGGAGGCTTAATTGTAATTTGAAAAATGTCTCGGGGCCACATGTTGGGAGGGCTCAGGCATAGGGGTTGTCTAAATGGCAAAAATACTCCTCATAGAATGCGAGGAGAATATGAGCTGTCTTAATGGTGTCATGCATCGTTTCTGTGTCAGAGGTATAGTGAATCTGATCTTGGTTTTATTCCTGATTTTAAAAGAGCTATCCAACATGCTGAACCCTTTCCCCAAACAGGTTCAGCAGCCTGGATAGCTCTATCAAGTCTGAAATAAAACCTAGTGCAGACTCACCACACTACCAACATTGAAGGTGCCCATGAACATGCAATTCCCACCCCCTTCTGTATCACTGTCCACATGTGGAAGGCAACCATCTGGAATGAAGACCTTCTATGATAACTCTTTTTTTAGTGTCTCCCATAGATACTGGAGGCTCTCCTCTTCACACTGCCTTTCTCCATGTGATGAGAAATTACCACAGTTGCTCTTCCACAAACATTTGTTTGGAATAAGGATTCTTCCTCTTTGATATTTCTCTCAACATCTCTCAATATTCCCCAGTAAACAGCAATCTGGCCACTACAAAGTGAGCTAGTAAAGACTCGACTGCAGGGCCTGAAGTCTGATGAAAGGATGGATCTGCCTTATTTTGGAGCTAATCCTGCTGGCATTGATATCAATGCTTCTGTTGTTTCTGGGCCATTTCCCTTTTGCTTCTGCTAGATTTCTTTATAATGGAGACATTTCCAGAGTGCCAACAAAGAGGAAATTCATAACTAAAAGAGAGGGCAGAAGAGGACACCAGTTTGCATAAAATCCACACATATTAGTTTTGCTATGCATAGATTAGCATTTAGAAATCCTGGCTGTAATTTAAAGAGCAACAATGTATATTTAATTACACTGTGGAAGCTGGTGACCAGATAATCTAAGTGGCTACTCAATCCAGAAGGCACCAGTATGACAAAAATAGTTGCTGTCAAAGATTTGTCTTGATACACCATCAAATGATTTCATTAAAGGACACAAGCCCTTTAAGAAATGGTCAGGGACCCTCTACCACTATTATGGACCTTATCAGAAGCATAAAATACAGCATCATTACGACACCACATAACCACAAAAGGGCACACATATCAGACAATGTAGCCCTTTCACGGTTATGTCCCACCAAAACCTGTAGTTTCTTTATTTATGGCTGAAGACATCAATAGATCCCTGTGGTATTTTTTGCACCTGCATTGCCAGTATGTGAAACCTCATGCCATTGTACTCACATCAATGCAGCATCAATGGCCGGTCCAGTGCAAACACTTCTGGGTGAGATTGCAACAACCAGGGTAAGTGACCCACTTTTTATTACCCTCCCTGGGTTACTTGGAAGTTTTATAGTGTGTATAGGTGCTTGGTATAACCTTTTTAGTGTTATTTTTTGTTATTTTATGTTTTATTTTTTAATTTCCCACGCTATGTATTCTCATGAGAATACATAGGATTACGAATAAGGAAGTGAACGGAGCTCCGTTCACTTCCTATTTCATTGCCAGGGAAGCCTTTGCCAGGATTAGAGGTAAGTGCAGTGGGGGGCATTCTTTTGCTGGCATAATTTTTTTTATTATTATTATTCCAGCCAAAGAATGCTGTTAAGGGCATGAGCATCTGATAAAGTCCTATGTGTCTAATGTAGATAGGGTTTTATTTTTAAAAAGAATATATGCTGATATTTGGGCAGCAAGGAAACAAACAAACAGGTAGATAGGCATTATGATATGAATACAGCCAAGACTCAAACATAGGAAGGTGGGAGTAGGATACTAAAAATAGTATTGTATAAGGATTTAAGGAAAATCAGGAGCCTTTTATGTGTTTAAATCTTGTGCATGAATGGGAACCTCTCCCTTTCATTTGCTCTTTCTTTCCACATAAGGAAAGCAATGGGCGAGAAGGGTGGAGCTAGTGCTTCTCTGCTCATGCACTGAACAAAGCATGGTAAATAATGGGTAGATAGGGCTAGATTCTTTGATTGTTGGAAGTCTTGTTGCATCCAAGAAAACAGCTCCTGAAATTAGATCAGATTAGTCCAGGGAGTGGGAAGGAACATGATGTCTTCATAGTCCAGAATAGCTTTATCTTTATCTTTATAGATAGCTGATAGTACTTCATAAAGAAATCTCTGGACAACTTCAACATTTCTAAGGACTCCTAGGACACAACTATCTTTCACATCAGCTGGAGAGATGCAATGAACAAAAAAGTCATCTATGAAGCATATAATCAAGCAGGCGTTTTTTTCAGTTTGGCATAAAGGTGATGTTCCCTCAGATGTTACAACATGGCTTGAACATGTGCCTAATGACTGTCCTGAATGAGAAAGTGAATCAGAATGTTATTCTCACAGGTTATCATTAAACAGTCTGAGTAGGGTCTCCTTCCTTGGAGGCCTTTAAACAGCGGCTGGATGGCCAACTGTCAGGGATGCTTTGATCGTGATATCCTACGAGGCAGGGTGTTGGACTGGATGGCCCTTGTGGTCTCTTCCAACTCTACAATTCTATGATTCTATTATTCTAATCCTCAAAAATGTATTTCATAAAGTGCTAGAAGCCAAAGGGCATCACAGTATATTCATAATGCTTAAAGTTGTAGTGAATTGATCTGTGGATCTATCAGATTTCTCTGGAGGGACCCAGGTCACCTACATCTGGTAATTTAATAATCATATTAGTCTGTTTCAGCAAAAGAAGGAAAAGGGAGGAAGAGAATTAGCTAACACACATTGGAAACTGCTTAATGCAGTGTAGATGTGTAAATTGCTTTTGCTTAAAACAATTTGTAAGCCACTCTGATAGCCTGTGATGGCTGAAGAGCGGGGTATAAATAAATAAATAAATAAATAAATAAATAAAAAAGAAACCTAGCAGAACCTTCGAGACTTAACAGATGTATTTCAGCATAAGCTTTTGTGGACTCCAGTCCATTTCATTAGATGCATCTGCCTTCTTATACCTGGTAGTTATAGCTGTATAAGGAGGTGTAGTCACCTCTAGTCAACTGAATATGTAAGGTAGCCCCCACAGCAGTGAGCTGGTTAATTTGATCTAGTAGAACTCTGTTCTCTGTAGCAGAGACTGCAGGGAATTAGTGGGTTGTGAACAAATTATCCTGGTTCTAGTCTTTTTATTATTCATAGTAGTTCTAAGAGAGGCCAGAGAAGCTGTACCCAGGGTCCACCAGAAAAGTCCAGAAAGCAGATTCAAGATCGGTCACATGCAGTCCATTAAAACAAATCAGTAAGAGAGATGTCCTAATGTAAAGATCAAGAAGCAGAGTTGAGGTCAAGCCAGGAAGGGAAAACAAGAAATGGGTTAGATAACAAGCCAAAATCAGATGCCAGGAGAGTCAGAATATTTCCATAATGCCAGAAGCAGCAAGGTGTTTTCCCAAGGAAGACTGCTATAAACATCACTGTTTTATCCACTCACTCCCACCCACAATATAATCAGAATGTACATACTTGGGTAGAATCCTCATTCTCTGTGTGTTCTTGGCTACAGTCTCACACTCCTTTTTGGTAGGGCCATTCTGTCTTTATTCCTCAGGACCCCAACTTCTCTATGGCCTTGGTCACTGGTAAGTCCAAAGAAAACCTGCATTCTGAGACCCCCTCCGGTCTCTGGGTCCTCCTCTGATTAGGACTCCTCCAGTTGGGATATGGCAGTGGAGGTGAATGCTCTGTATCAGATGGGTGCAAGTTGGGAGAACTGGGGCTGTATGAAAGATGTGGTGCAGTTATATATATGAATGGTGATTGAAAGAGTAGGATGGCTATGCTACCCAGGGATGGCAATACTTATTGTCAGCATAAGTACTCTGGAAGTTTTCCTAGGTAGAAGCATTTTCCTCAGGCATTCCTGTCCTCAAAATGTTCATTCTCATTCATCTGGTAATGGATAGACCTAATCAGGCACAAGAGCTTCTCCAGCTACCAATTCCCCTTCCATGTTTTATTGGGAAACATTGATTGGGACTGTGATTTTCTTGCAGGGAAGACTAGCTTGCAGTATGTCAACTATAACCTGGTCCTGAGTTCTGGTAGAGTAATGTTTTTGGAGGAGTGAAGCCTTGAGCTTCCTATTATCAGACCTTCACTCTGAAGCTTAAACACATGACAACTAATGAAGTGTGGTCAGGTGTCATAAAAGAGCACTCTCTATATTTCCCCCTGTGAAAACTCTTGGTCTTCTACAATTTGCACCATGCCACAGAATTCATAGCATTTAATAGGTGTCAATACATTTTCTCTGTCCCCAGATGTCAGACTAAACAGATGAAGAAGAATATATCATGGCAGTGTCATGTAGAAGGTACTTAGTAACATGCCACAGACTGTTACCTACCACTAGACAAAGATATGGTAGGTCTGTTAGCACACAGAATCGAAGAATGATTCTCATGGCTGTATTGAAGTCAATTATCTATCAAGCATTTGCACTACAGTTGATAAATAATACAGTGAATTATTTGTCACAGAGTGCATGACAGCAGGCTAGCAATAAACCTAATGTGTATAATTGGTTTTCCAGGATTTGCCTTTATGATGTTGGCCAATTTCTCATATTGCACAACAGAGGCAGCACAAACCACTTTAACTTTGAGAAGTGAAACTCATGCAGACAAAAATAATTAACTGAACTTAGTTTCTTAGTGTCAGGGGATAGCAAGTGCAGTAATGGGAGCTGTGTGTATAGATCCATAGCTGCCAGTTAATGAAGTCTATCATCACCATGCTCAGCATTACCTCAGGACTTGGGCAGATTCACAAATGCAGGCACATCATGTGGTGGCAGCTCAGTGGATGAGCTTCAAGTCCAGATCAAGTCATTTTCTGCCTTTGACTTCATTGGGCTTGATGGGGCTCCTAGCTGTTGCTTTAGGACAAGGGTTAGTGCCTTCACAACATCAGTTGCTAGTGATTTTCACCTGTCAAGTCTGTCAGTGTCCTAGCTGTAGCTTATAGAATCACAAGAGACACCTAAACTGGCCTTTAGACAAGATGAATATCGATGCCTGGCAGTGATGCCTTTATGCCATGAGGTCCGATAAATCTATTCTACCTCTTTCTGAAGAATTGCCATGATGCTTCCTAAGCACCCTGGGAGAAGTCTCTGGTGTTACTCCTCTAGTTAAGTGATACTTATATTGTGGGAGTTCCTGGAAGCTTCTGAGGGGGGTGTTCAAGGAAGGGGTTAAGCCCTCAACCAGGAGGAGCTGCCATCTCTCCCTACACTTCATTTTAACAGCAATAGATCCATCACTTTGAGTGATTTTAGGAAGCAGGTCAGTAAAATCTATCTATTATTATTACTATATATAATTCTCTTGTGTATGTTGCTGTTCCCAGTGTGCTGATTGGCTGCTTAGGATATATGCCCAACCAATCATAGTGCTCAGTTGGCTGGCCAATCAGCAACTTGAGGGTGTTTTTCAGCACCACCTCCTTGACTTACAGCCACATCTTTGCCTGTTGAGCTGCAGCAACTAAATACTTAGCCAGCTCCAATTGCTGTCTTAGTATGCATGCATGGGAAAAAATAATGTTGCTTTCTATGCGTCACCCTCTTTCTTCTTTTTCCTCCTGCCCTACCTTGCAGGGTAGGTTTTTCCCACTTCCTCTGCTCTTCACCCCTTCTGCACCCAAACACCTGATCCCTTTCCCCCTTCCTTTTGTCAGGGTAATATTGCTTTAAGTGTAAAAGGAAAAATGTTGGGGCAACAGACCACAGACTAGCATAGCTGAAGTGGGTTTGTTCACAGCTGTGGCTAGGCAGAAGGATGACTAGCAAAGACTCCTATACAGCCAAAGCACACAATGCATTGTGAGTGGCTTGGTGTGGGGAAAGAGGAGTGTTGCTGTTCAGTTTGTTAATGAGGTTTGCTGTGTATATACTATGTTTGTTTAGCTTGTTTATAATAAAACTGAAGATAAAGACCTCCAGATATTTTTGGATGATCTTTCACTGTCTGTAAGTCTTTTCGTGTGTGAAAGAGGGTCAGAGCTGTGGAGGAGCTGCTAGCTGAAGCTTTTGTTTTTGTGCCCTTTCTGCTGTGCAGTTCTGCTGTTTTGGCAACTCCTGGATTCGTTTGTCCCCAGACTGTGCCAGGTGCCTCTTAGTGAGCCTATACTGAGTAGACACTTTATGCCCCAAGGAACTTACAGGCTGAAAAAAAAATCTGGAAAGGGATGGGAAGGAGGTGGGAGGCCGCCTTGGTGTTCCAGGCCCTCTTTTTCCTCCTTGGGGGACCCCAGGGGTTGTCTGGCCACCCCTGGCTCTGCTTTGCATGGGGTGAAAGGCTTTCTTTGCAAATGCTGCACCTGACAGGCTGCTGCCTGCTAAAAACATACCTCTAGCCAGTGGGAGAAGCCAAAGCCAGTGAGGGAGGGGGAATAGAATGGCGTAAAATGGGCTCTCATTGTTCACCAGCCTTCCCCCAATGGGCATCCAACATGCTGCCCTCGAAGGGCAGCTGGTGTCAGAGTGGAAGGCTGAGGCTCTGCAGTCCATGGGAGGGGCAAAGGCAAGCCCAAAGACTCACAAAAAAGTTAGAGGTGACCATTCTACCGCTTGCTGGAGAGACTCCTTTGTTCCCTTTTCTATTTATTTCTATTTTACCAACAGGTAGACCAGGGTCCTTGGACCTCCTCTTCTCTAAATGAGGCAGAGATTTTGCATGCTACTTTTGCCAAGTATCTAGACCAGTGGTTCTTAATCTGGAGTCTGGGAATGTCCTCATAAGGAGTCTGTGAAGGCTTGAAGGCTGCACAGACCACCTCCTGCCTGTAGTGGAGTGGCCATGTAATAGGAGCCAAGGCAAAGGCTGGCTGGCTGGCTGGGCCTGCTCATCCCCATTCAATCCACTCCAGCCACAAACTTGCAGGAAGAAGCAGGAGAATAGTCTTCCCTCCCACTCCAGTGCCTCTGAGTGAAGATTTCATAGATGGTGTAACAGTGTTGTTGTTGTTTTAAATCTAACGTCTTGGGGTTCCATGGCAACAAAAGATATTTAAAGTGAGTCCCTGGTAAACAAAAGGTTAAGAGCAACTGGTGTAATGGTGTTGTTGTTGTTGTTTTGTTAGGGTTTTATATCATGAGTTATGTCTTGGGGGCTCATGGAAAGAAAATATATTTAAAGGGGGTGCCTGGTAAAGAAAAGGTTAAGAGCCAGTGGCATAATAGTATTAGTATTAGTATTAGTATTAGTATTAGTATTAGTATTAGTATTAGTTTTAGTATTACTTTGGGTGTGCCCAGTGTAACATACATGGTTATGTGCCCTGCTGGGGTTTCAAGCGGTGGCTGCAGCATGGAACTTGGAGTGGCAGTGTTTCTTTCACACGGTTCAGCTACATGGTATTATTTTAGGAAAAAAAATTGCATTTTTTTTTAACATGTGGGTGGTGATTGGCTGAGGGAGTGAGGAGGCGGCGGCCCTTGTGAGGCTGGGGGTATAAATGCAGATTGAGTGGCAGGAGTGGATTGTGAGGTGGACAGGGATTTGCATGTGGGTGGTGATTGGCTGAGGGAGTGAAGGGATTGTTTGGGTATGTTTCCTAAGCCGCCAGTCAGCACACTGGGAAAGGAAACATACCCAAACCTCATATAGATATAGATATGGTTTATTTTGTAAGAATTGAGTCAGTGAAGATGGACCTCGCAACTAATTAATTGGATTTTTAGAATAGTAGACATTTACTCTGTTATAGAACTAGACCAACTTTTAATATTGCCTGGGCACCCCTGCTGTGACAGGACCCAGGCAGTCAACTAGTGGTGGCGGGGGCAGGGCAACAGAGCAACTCACCCTTAATGCACCACCGGTGTATGTTACGTCAGGTACAGCTAGTCCTCTTATATTCCTCATTGAATAGGTGAAGTTTATCGTTATCCTCCTCATCATCATCATCATCAACCACTGCTGCTCCTTCTTATAAGCTGGCCCTGAACCTGGGCCACCTTGTGCAGCTTGGGGTGAGGGGAACTGCATTTGCTGTCTCAGAAGGATGAGAGGCCAGTGTTAAAAGCAGGTTGTGACCTAACTTGCTGTGGCATGGGGACAGGGGGCAGAACAGAGGTTTTCATGCAGCTTACCAACCTCTTGACTTGCTCTTTCTTTGGTGTCACTTAACCCCCATATTCCATCCTATTGTTCAGTGCATGCATTACCAGGCTGTTTGGGGGACACAAAGGGATTGTTATCCTCCTTTCCTGGGGTTATTTGCCAATCCTGTATTGTATCTTATGGGACAAGGGGAATTGGCTTAGGCATATAAATAGGTGGTCACTTGGCAGATTTTGAGGGGATGAAAAGCTGGTGAGCACCGATAGGCACCATTTGGTGAAGGGACACTTTGGGCCATGAAGCCAGGTGATTGGGGAAGGGGCTGCCCTTGGGCATAACCTGAGGTTCTCCCTCACTTTGTCTCAGGACTTGGGAGAGCGGGGTCCTCAACTGGGCTTTCTTTCAAATAGGGTTGGCTGAGCAGCAATCTAGTACCATGGAGTGAGCCTGGGGCTCAGGTGCTTTGTCTAAGGGCAGCTGAGGAAGGGATATGACCCCCCCCCCTCAGCAAATCTCACAGTAGGTGCTTTGTAGTTTCTGGTCAAAGTGCAGTTTAAATAGGTTAAATAAAGTGGCCCTTTACAACCCAAGTCTGTGCTCTGGTCTCTTGATTTCCATTAATAGGTCAGTGACATTGTATCTTGTTCTGTCATTCAGAAGAAACAGTTGACAATCATTAAAATGATAAATGTCAAATTTGAAAGTAACAAACTTCAAGAAGAAAAGAAAAGAAACAATAACAACAAAAGACATCAGACTATACAGTAAAACAACCAAAAGGCAAAATGTACCTGTAATCCTCAAAGCAGCAGGAGGATCTATGAAAGCCACTGCAGGCAATGGAAAAAAACTTTGAATAATCACTTGTCACTATATCTGAATAATCCCCAAAGGACACATTCTTTGTAGAACAGGTAAAGCTGACTTCCAAAAATGAGAGTGAACACAGCATAGTCTGAAAAGCAATGCAGCATAGTCCCAAGTACAAGGTATTCAGTGCACTTCATACTTTGGATGTAGGCTGTAGTGTTCCTCGTCCTGTTTGTCCACTTTAGTACAACTGCCTAGTCTTGGTACACACAGGCTTCCTGGAATCCATATCTTTTAACCTGCTGTTTTGTAAGAGTATCCTACAGTATGTATCTGACTTGTAGTCATCCTACCAAAAAAATACACCCCAAATTACTAACAGATTTCAAACATTCAGCTGGCATCTTGTTCATAAGTTGGGGTTACAATATTGTAACTCATTTTTTTGTTGGTGTTGTACGGGTCTGAATTTCCTACCACACACAGTTACCCCCCCCCAACCCACCTTTTCTTAGTTTCAAACTTCTGAACTCAGCTGTTTGAGGGAGGTGGAAGATCAGCAGAGCAATGACATCATCTGCAGGGAGCTTTGGTTGCTTTGTATCCAACCATAGGAAAATAGCTAGATGCTTGTCTGTTGCTCTCTCTGCTCTCCATTGACCAGGAAATGGTTGGTTTCTGGGGGATCTAGCTGAGAAAAGATGGGTTTGGGAAAGGCTGGGCCCCTGTGTCTTGAATCTCCCAATGCAGGATTGTGGCCAATCATTTGCTTGTAATTAATTCCTTTCCCCCAGTAATAAAGGTATTACATTATGATTGTGGCATCATGAGGGATCACTTTACTCTTTTTGTGGTATGATTGTACTTCTTTAATTACTTTTCTGTTTCCAGGGGTGTGGTCTCTTTAAACGGTAGAGGAAGATGAGCACATAGTTTGAGTGCAGCCTTTCGCTCAGTGGTGGATGTTGAGGCAACAGTGCATTGGACAGGAAGAGTGTGTTGTGTGCCACAGTCCAGAAATTTGTAGCATTCAGGTGCAGAGTTTCCCCCCCCCCACAACAAATACAATAATTAGTTTGCCATGTTATACGGTGCCCACCTGCCCTTACAGGGCAGTGGGACAGATTAGCAGAGCTACAGCAGAAACATGACATTTGAGCAAAAATTGAATACTTTGTGTAAAAAGCTTGGAGACAGACCACCAAAATGTCTTTTGGTTGCTTTATTGAAAACTACAACAGCTAAGTAAATAGGCTATATGTTGACAGAGTAAACACAGTCAAAATTCAAGGAAAAGAAATCATTTCTGCCTCTCTCCTTCAGAGATCCAGCAGACTGCTTGCAATTACATCTTAAACACATATAGTGAAATCCCTCCTCCCTTCCAAGTAGAAATAGCTTCTCAAAACATCTAGCTGGCTTGTCTGGGAACTAACAGATAAAGAAAACCATCTGGCCTTTTCCCAGACACAGAGAAGAGATGATCTCATTTCAACCTTGAAAACAAAACAGTGGGGCCTGTTAATTTACAGACTCTATGCCTAGTGATAAAATCATTCAGGGTCTGGATATTTTTGGACTGCAATACCCATTTTCCCTGACATAGTTCAGTTACTTTTGAGTAATGGGGAAAGGGTTACTTTTGAAATTGTAATCACAGTGGTAACAGACTACTTTTGGGAGGCTTGAAATGATAAATGCAACTCAGTATTTTTTTAATGAGTAACTTCCCATGTTCTGAAATGGATGCTGTTTCCATGGAAACCATCAACAATGGCACTAACTAGAGAGAACAATGCCCAAATGCTGCTTTTTCCAACATGACACCCTCAAAGTCAATTGGACTTGGACCACTCTCATAATCCCCAACCAGCATGTCATGGTAGCTGAGAATGATGGGAGATGTAATCCAACACTTCTGGAGTGAACAAAACTGGAGAAGGCTAACCTAGAGAGTATTATGACAGGGCTAATTCAAAATGGTAGTACTGTTTCAGTAGCCATTTATCTCTGCCTCTGCTAACTTGTCTTATGGAAAGAGGAATTTTATCTGACATTCCCATACAAAGAACACAGGTAATGGGTCCCTTCACATTGCTTTCAAAATGACAATGCATCACATAGATATATAAAGCTTGTCTGCAACAATACAGAATTGGATAGACTTGAAGATGAAATAAATTGACATGGATGATTTCAGTGTCATTGGCCACAGCAGGTGTTATCAAATGCACATTATATATTTGTACAAGCTTCCAACCAAATCTGAGACTCTCATCATTGTAACAGACACCCCCCCTGATCTTAAAGAATGGTAGATCCAGGGGAGGTGTTTTAATGATGGGCATGGAGACGAGCACAGGGGTTGGCCAGGGCGTGGCTACGCCCTGGCTAGGAGGAGACAGGGGCGGGCCTGAGGCCAGGACTATTTTACCCTTTGCCGCCCCTGGCTTCCTCCTCTTTTACACTGGACCGAAAAGGAGTAACATCTTCTAGGCTGCTGGCCATTTATTATATTTTATATTATATTATATTATTATATTTTATTGTATTTATAGTTTTAAATGTGATTTTAGATTAGTTGTTTTAAATTTATATTTGTTTAATGCTTTTTTATGGGGGAGGGTGGGAGTGGGGGTGTTTAGGGATTTTATTTGTATTGTATTTTAAATGTTGTAAGCCGCCCCGATTGTTTTAACAGAGGGGCGGGGTATAAATAAATTTTTATTATTTTATTTTATTATTATTATTTCAATTGGAACCCCGGGGGAAAGCTAAGTTGGCTGGGATGTGCTTTGTTTTGTGTTTTTTATGTGTTTTGTGTGTTCTTATTGAAGCACTCTTGATGTCTGACTTTTGAGGGACTCTTTTTTATTAGGCTATAGTTAATTTGCATTGATCTGTTGGCTTGGTTTCTTTCTTCTTTGTTCCTTGTTCCTCCACTTGGTCCCTCACCACCCCTTCTTTCCCCTCTTTTCCTCCCCCCCTCTCTCAGGGGCAATGAATTGCTTTAATTGATTTAATTAATTGATTGTTTCATTGATTGTGGTTTTTTGATATTAATTTTAACCTGAAACTTGGATTAATTCTTGATTCTTTAATTTCCAACCTGAAAGGCCAGGGCAGACCATTGTTGGTGATCAATTTGGCTGAGCCTGAGATGTTGTTTCAGGGAGTCCTTGTACCGCTTTTTTGGAGCGCCCCTCTTATACTGACCAATAATGAGTTCACCGTAGATCTCAAGTTAATCTCTTCTCCTCATTGAAAAGACAGATGACCAAAGGTGACAAGAAGACAAATATTCTTCAATTCATTTGGCTGACATATTGTTGCTAGTTTAGCAGAAACACATGTCAAGCAACTATTTGTTGTTCCATGTATGAATGGATATTGTCTCAGCCTATCCATATTATAGCCACCCTGGGTGGCTGTCCTGGGAGAAAAGTGGGATATTAAATAATCAATCAGTCATAGCATAAGAGTAGGAAGATCTTCTAGACCTGGCAGGGGAAACATTTTCTTTATACATTCCCACCTGGTGGTATCATTAAATGTTTTTTCAGAGGAAATTCTGTGGCAATTTGATATACAGTTGCCCCTCCAAATTCGTGAATTTAGCATTCACGGTTTTGAGTATTTGCAGTTTTGGGAGGGCCTCCACCTACCCTCCCAAAAGCGACTGGGCTTTAGAAGCCCTGTGGCCACTTCTGTGGGGGGAGAGAAGTGGGCTGGAAGGGTTGGAAGAGGTGGGGAAGGGGCCTTCCGAGACCCCCTCGCCACCTTAGGAGGCCGGGCGGGGGTGGGAGAGGCAGCAAGGGGGCCTTGGGAGGCCCTGTGAAGCCTTGGGAGGAAGTGGGGAGGGCTGGGGAGGCAATCACGGGGCCTCCAGAGGGCCTCCAGAGGCCCCGTGAAGGCCTTGGGAGGGAGGGGGAGGGCTGGGGAGGCGGCCACGGGGCCTCCGGAGGCCCCGTGGTTGCTTTGGTAGAGGAGGGGGAGGGCAGTCATTATTCACAGAATTTTCACATTCGCGGGGGTCTGTGGAACCTAACCCCCGTGAATGTGAAGGTACGACTGTAGAAATATTTGCACATCTACTGTCTATCAGGATTTTTAAAAGGAGGAGCTACTCACTTTCACATTAAATCAAACATTTTAACTACCCAGTCCATGCATTACTTTCACCCTTTTAAAAAGCAACTGCATATGTCTACACACACACACACATATTTCATTTATATCCTGCTTTTCTCCCAATAATGAGATTCAAGGCAGCTAACAACATATTTAAAACTATAAAAAGTTATTAATAAAGGTATACAACTAGATGCCTTTTCCTGCCTCCCTTTTCCTCTTTACAGTAAGTTAATGCTTATTAAGTGTTTATAATTTATTAGCATTATTTTATAGAGCTCTCTATGAAAACAAAAACAATACCTTAGGCAACCTTTTTTTTCCGGTTATGGTAGTCTCATGGGCAGTCACTTCCTTACTCTGTTTTCCTATACCAAACACAACCATTCTGAGATTGCTTATTTCATGTTCTAGCTACATTTTCTTCTAGAGAATACAATCCATCTCTTAGACTTAGATCTTATATACAGTGTCAGTACCCTGGTTGATATTTCTTAGGGTCTGTGCTAGTGTAGTGGAGTTGGGCCCTGTTGCCAGACTGATGATTAATATCATTTATTTTTATAATGTAATCAACTACATGGCACTTCATGGAATCCCAGATATGGGCACTAGACTCTTTGTTAGCATCATATCCAAATGTTAACAGATTCCCAATAGCAAAATGAAAAAAAGGAAGAAAAAAAAAGGTGTGTGCATGTGTATATTTAGTAGGCTTTGCCAGAATTTTGCTTTAACCTGGCCAAGCAGGTTAACCTGACAGACCTGCAGCTGAAAACAGAATGAGGGAGTAAACTGATGTTAAAAACATGCTAGTGGATCATGCTTGTGCAGTTCAATTTCCCTTGTTTGATTTTGCACTATATAACCTTGGGAATCCATTTTCCACTTACCTCATGCTGCTGGTGGTGGGGGTGTCCAAGGGATGTTATTGAGTCACAGAGGTCGGGAGAGTTAGCCCTGGGATACTCTGGGTAGTATTTTTTGTTTGCAGGTCTGGTTCTACCACTTATTGTAAAGGAAATGCTGGACCTTATCATCTAAAGGACTGTGTTATTTCCTCTGGTGTAGAGCACCGACTTCATTGATTAACCCCCAATAAATTTTATCTTATAGCAGTGATATTTCTCAGCTTTCAGTACTAAACAAAGGGCCCATCTACGCGAGGGGGGGGGAAAATCCCAAATACCTCATACTATTGGCATCTCACAGCAGCAGCAACCAGACCAAATGTTTTCTTCTATCCTTCAAGGCTCCCATAAGCCTCACATTCCTGATGGCAGCCATGAGTGATTTACTGCCACTGGTGTTGTTTTTTTTTTTTAAAAATCATCCCAAGAAAATATTGATTTGTTTAAAATCACCTCAGCAAGCGATTGCTAAGGTGAAAATCCAACAAGGTGGCAGCAGGTGCTTGCCCTCCTAGCAAGCCTTGCCCCTGTTTTTGTCCAGTCAATCAGCTTTGTTCTTCTCTTCACGTTTTTTATTGTTCAATAGTCCAAAAGAGCAAAAATGTGCACCAGCCTCACAGTTTGTGAAAAAGTACAGGGAAATCTGTGAAGGCTTTTACTCAGTTGCTTTTCCTGTTTTGGTTCTCCCTCCTTCCGAATAGTGTGAATTGGTGTTGGATCCTGTTAAGACTGCTAGGATTTCCAGTGAAATCCATGAGGGGTATTTTCACTGTTTGGATGGGCCCAAAGTCTTGGGGAGACCTAGAATTGCAGCCAATTCCAGTTCGGAACAGTGGGTTCCAACATGGTCATGCTCTAATTTCTGTATGGGTGCTGCCTGACCTTGATGCTGTCAGGGATGATGGGAGTTGTAGCTCTTCACCTCTGGCTCAAACTCACCACCTTGTTATGCAGCAGAGCCAACCAGCTTAGATCAGTGGTTAATGCTTTTCTCCAAAGCAGCAGAGTTTCAGAGAATAGGCTGAAGATCCTGACAAACTCTCCAAGCCTTCTCACTCTTCTCCAGGTGTCTCCAAACGTCTCCAGGATTCACTCAGGCAACTCAGTAGTTTTATATAAAACCTACTTTATTCTTCTATATAAATATACTATATGGTCAACAAATCACAATCTCTACACACTACTCCACAATATCTCCAAACTACTCCAACTCTACTCCACAACAAAAATACATTGGCAAACATTGCAATTTTATAGCCATTGTTTATCACCACCCACTAGTTAGTTTCCACCCAGTGGGTGTGTACTTCCATTCTGATTGGTCCACATAGTTCCATCCATGCTTAAGACCAACCCATGTATTTCAACATTTCACCTTGTACACTTAATGATTCTCAGGTGTTTCCAATCTGCAATCAGTACCTCTGTCCTTGGCTCTCAGGCCTTCTAGATTACATTAGCAGTTTCACCTGTGTAGCTTCATAATTGCTCTTGCTTAGTCATTGTGACTTTCACATACATATTTTATTTCTTTCACTGTATGTCCCATGTTGCATTTTCCTTAACAATCCCCTCCGAAATAAAATATTGTATGTGTCTTACAATGTCATTCCAACCATTTGTGTCAGCCTTTCATGTTTTTCTGCTGTCAATGCTTTTGTGAACAAATCTGCTATGTTGTGTTGTGTTTCTATATATCTCAATTCTATTTCACCCTTCTGAACCATGTCTCGTACATTTTGATATCTTACACCAACATATTTTGTTCTGTTCTTCAAACTTTCAGTTTCAGCCATCGCTATGCATGACTGTGAATCTTCCAGAATTTCCACTGGTATCTTGTAACTTTCATTTAAATCATTCAGCAATTGCTTAATCCACTGTACCTCATTTACTATCTCATTCAAAGCAGCGAATTCTGCTTCCGTTGTGCTTAACGTTACATTAGTTTGTTTTCTACTTCTCCAAACTATTGGACTTTCACTATATTTAATTATCATTCCTTTAACTGACTTCTTGTCTCCTAATTCTGATGCAAATGAACTGTCTACATAACAATCTAGATCTGAACTATTGTTTCTTATTATCAATTTCCTATCTAAGGTTCCTTTCAAATATCTCAATAAATGTTTTACCGCTGTCCAGTCTTCAATTTTTGGATCATTAACCCTTCTAGACAATACATTTACAGCATAAGAAATGTCTGGTCTGGTGTGGCAAGATATGAATTGTAAAGATCCTATTATACTTCTGAAGAGACTCTTGTCCTCAAACGCTCTAGTTGTTTCCTCAGACACAAAACCAGTTGTCATTGGAGCTCTTACTATTTTTGCATTCTGTAATCCACACTTTTCAATCAGTCTTTCAATTTTATTTCTCTGACTTAATAAACAATGTCCTTCTTCTGTCCATTCAACGCAAATACCTAAATAAGACTTTAATACACCTAAGTCCTTCAAAACAAACTTCTTAGACAATTCTCTTTTTACTGACTCAATTTCCTGTTTTGACTTTGCTGCTACGCACAAATCATCTACATAAATCACTAATACTATGTCTCCTTTTGTATAAACACAAGCATCTGCAATGCTCCTCTTGTAACCTAGCTTAACTAGCTCATCATTGATGCACAGATTCCACGCTCTGGCACTTTGTTTTAAACCATACAACGCTTTCTTTAATTTATATACACTCTGACTACCATTTTCTTCGAAACCTTGTGGCTGTTCCATAAATATTTCTTCATCCAGAACCGCATTCAAATAAGCTGTCTCAAAATCAAAATGTTCTACAACTAAATTCCTTTTTACTGCTACAGCTAGAACCATTCTCAGACTTTCTGGCTTTGCAGTTGGAGAATATGTCTTATCATAGTTCTCATACTGCTGTTGTGCAAAACCCTTAGCCACTAACCTAGCTTTATATTTGATACTTCCATCTGGCATTTCTTTCCTTTTGTATACCCATTTACAACCAATTACTTTCTTGTCTTTGGGTCTGTCAACAATTTCAAAAACATCTTTATTTACCAGGCAACCAAACTCATTATCCATTGCATCAAACCATCTTTCCTGTTCTTCACTAGAATAACTTTCCAATTCTTCAAAACTTTCAGGCTCTTCTACTGCTAAACAAGCTCTTGCCTTTGTCACAACAAACCTATCTGGAGGCTTTCTAACTCTATGACTACGCCTGGGAATAAAATCTGCTGTTCTGTCTCTTTCATCCTCACTTTCTCTACTAGGAGTTATAGTTCTATGACTAAATCTCTTGTCTTCAGTCATTCGAGTAGTAGTAGGCCTAGATGCTATCTCCTCATCGGAAGAACTACCACTGCTGCTAGGTGATGCTTCCTGCTTAACTGAAACCCCTCCATTTCCTGAGGTTGGTTCAGTTTGTGCTTCTGGCTCATTTGAACTCCCTAATCTCAAAAACACTTCTTTATTGGCATGCAGTTTGTCCCAACCAGCATGTCTCTCAAAATTTGCAGACCTAGAATACTGCACTTGTTTTCCTCCCAAATGAAACTTGTAGCTATTTCCAGAATACCCCAAAAACCTAAGCCTTTTGCTTTTGGGTTCTCCTTTCCTCCTGAAACAAGCAGGTGTGTAAACATGAGCAAATTGTCCAAAAACCCTTAAGTACTTGTAATTTGGCATTCTCCCATACAATACCCTGTAGGGAATGTCTTCAATTTCTGAATGATACAATCTGTTACTGATATGTATTGCAGTCAAAGTTGCTTCTGCCCAAAAACTATCTTTCACCCCTGCATCTGCCATCATACAAGCAGTAATTCTTTTTATATCTTGTATTTTCTTCTCTGCTAACCCATCCTCACTAGGACAAGCAGGGTTTGTAGTTTCATGCCTTATTCCCACCTTTTGAAACCAGTTAAACAATTGATTATTTAAAAATTCTCCTCCTCTATCAGTAATAATGGTGCCTACTCTGCTATCAAATTGTCTTTCCACCATTCTTACCCATGCTTTTAAACTTTGCCCAGCGTCAGATTTGTTTTTCATTATTCTCACAAATGCAAACCTTGTATACCTATCAACAATTACTAGGAAATACTTGCTTCCCCCTAAGGACAAGCAATTAGCTTGGGCGACATCTGCATGTACATACTGAAATGGTCTTTGAGCAATTCTTTTTGTTTTCTTAGCTACTGGAAAAGCTCTGACCTTTACCTGTTGACATACCGTACAATCTAAGTGGTTTTTGCATTCAGCAACTTTTAAATCTGGACACATACTGATTAAATTCTTTAAACATTTGAAGCTCGCATGGCCGAATTTTCTGTGAAGCTCGTGTATGCAGTCTTTGTGGATTGGAATATTTTCTATGTTATTAGCTTCTTCAACCCTGTAGCTATCAATATTGTCCTCCAAATAATAAAGTTTGTCCTTTTTCAAACCTATGCCACGCAATTCCCCATTCAGTTTTATCTTACACATGTTCTTTTCAAAGATGACTGTGTAGTCTCTTTCTGTTAATCTGCTTACTGATAACAAATTATTTTCTAACTCCTTTACATGTAAGACATCATTAAAATTCTCTTTTAGCCCTGGAATGTACACAGTACCCATTTGATTTACAGTACTTAGCTCTTTCCCGTCAGCCAAAACTACAGCATTTACATTAGCTGATTTTCTATTACTTATTAAATTTATATCATTACACATCAAAGATGTGGCTCCTGAATCTACTAGCCATTTAGAATTTGCATTTTGTTTTTCCTTAATCATGGTTGCAACCCCCTTTTTATTACCACTGTCCCTCAAAAATGGAGGTCTGGACTGTTTTTGATACTGCCGCGGCTGCCATCTGCTCTCTGCTTGCTTGTGTCTCTCAGCTGCAAAATGTTTACAATGTCTCTTCAGATGACCAATCTTCTTACAATAAAAGCACCTCCGTTGCTCCCTTGTAGAGGCTGCTTCCTCCTGCATTCGCCAGTCAGGAGTTGTTTGTTGTTTTGGCACAGTCTTTAAACTTGCTGAGTCACCCTGCTCAGACATTCTTCTCTGGTTCTCTTCCAGTATTCTGGCCACAATTAAATCTCTATTAAGCTCAGTTTCTGGCAGGTTTTGCAAGCTGCTCGTTATGTTGTCCCACGAAGAGTCTAGCGATTCTATTAAAATGTAGCATTGCTGCTCTTTGCTAATTTGCACTCCCCTCAGTTCAGCTTGCACAAATAAATCTTGCATTATTTTAAAATGTTCTATCACACACTGCCCTTTAGCCATCTTTTGCCTGTATATTCTTTTAGACCATAGCATTTTTGCAAAAGCAGTTGAAGGAGTGTGTAATCTCTGCAAGGTATCCCACACATCCTTGGCGGTCGCTTTATCTCTGACGTCATTAATTAAGTCTTCTTCAAGCATGAGATAAAGACAGGCTTTTGCTTTACTATCTCTCTCTTGAGTGGCTTCATCAGCATCGGCTGCCAGCCCTGTTTCAACTGTTGACCACAGACCTTCCTTTACTAGTAGAGATTGGGCATAAATCTTCCAGGTAGAGTAGTTGTTTCTATTTAATTTACTAAACTTTAGAAATTCCATCTTGATTTGTGCAGTGACTCAATTTGACACAGTCCTTCTGAGTATGCACAGCCGACCCGTCTGGGCTTAAGCAAAACACAAAATGATTTACTCACGAGGCTTATCAGTGCAGCACAAACAACTTGCTCTGATCTGTCGTCCACAAAGCTTTCTTCCACTTTCTGGAACTTTCAGCTTCTGTGGATGCTGGGTGCTCTAGTAACTGGGCCCATAACCCTTGTCAGGGATGATGGGAGTTGTAGCTCTTCACCTCTGGCTCAAACTCACCACCTTGTTATGCAGCAGAGCCAACCAGCTTAGATCAGTGGTTAATGCTTTTCTCCAAAGCAGCAGAGTTTCAGAGAATAGGCTGAAGATCCTGACAAACTCTCCAAGCCTTCTCACTCTTCTCCAGGTGTCTCCAAACGTCTCCAGGATTCACTCAGGCAACTCAGTAGTTTTATATAAAACCTACTTTATTCTTCTATATAAATATACTATATGGTCAACAAATCACAATCTCTACACACTACTCCACAATATCTCCAAACTACTCCAACTCTACTCCACAACAAAAATACATTGGCAAACATTGCAATTTTATAGCCATTGTTTATCACCACCCACTAGTTAGTTTCCACCCAGTGGGTGTGTACTTCCATTCTGATTGGTCCACATAGTTCCATCCATGCTTAAGACCAACCCATGTATTTCAACATTTCACCTTGTACACTTAATGATTCTCAGGTGTTTCCAATCTGCAATCAGTACCTCTGTCCTTGGCTCTCAGGCCTTCTAGATTACATTAGCAGTTTCACCTGTGTAGCTTCATAATTGCTCTTGCTTAGTCATTGTGACTTTCACATACATATTTTATTTCTTTCACTGTATGTCCCATGTTGCATTTTCCTTAACAGATGCAGCATGTTGCCTGAACTTTGACATTCATCTCACAATTCCTAACTGCATGGTGGTCATGGCAAGCCAATAACCTGCTTGTTTCAATTCTAACCTATGGCAAACCAATCAAATAATACTTCAGACTGGTACTGATCTCAGCACAGTTCAACAGTTCAGCTCTGACCCTACCATTAAGCAGAGTGAGGAAACCACATGAGATGGTAGGGGCTGGGTGAGGAGCAGGGCAGCCCATGAGCAATTTATCCTGATTCCCTCCCCCCTAGTATTCCTGCCCACTATCTCTACAACCTGTCATGTGCTGGAATATACTGTCTCATTGCTACTGCTTAAGTAACATTCAATTTATAGTCCAGTTGGCTTATTTTGAATGGAAGAGGGAGGGTGACATCTTTCTCCTTCATCTTTAAAATTCCTCTTTGGCTGAACTTATCTCTTTTGATACAGATTAACCACCACATTTTTTTTTCTGATCAAGTTACAATAATGTGTCAGATTGTATGCTGAATGCAACTTGTTGAATTGGGTTCACAAGACCAGTCCTCCACAAACAAGAGTGAGTACAAGCTGATATTCTCCCTAGCCACCCAACACTAATTCATTGTGAGGACAGGCCCTTGTGTTCTGGCTAATAGAGAAGTCATCAAAACTTGACGAAGGCTTCTCATTACTAACAGAACATGTAATTTAGCTGGTGTAAGGTGCTGTTCTCAGACCTGTCTGGGCTGTTCATTTTCTTGCCTCACCTGCTCTGGTACCTCAACAAAACCCATGAATCCTGCTTTGTGGTATTTTCCCCCTATGCCCTGCCTGTCAGATTGCTGCTCTTTAAATCCCTGCCTTCTATACCTTTCATGAGTCCCTAAGCTGGAAATGGTGCTGGTTTGAACAGGCAAATCCCATTTTAATGAGCATAAGCTTAAACTGTCCTTCCACAGGCATCTGTACCTTATGTCCAGAGAGCTGATTTTGCACCAGTAGAGCAAGATAATCCCATGAAATGACCAGTAGATTTGCTAAGCAAAGCAATAACTTTAATTGCTTTCACTGGTAAATCATTCCACTAAAGGTTCAGTTGTAGGTTAAATCTTAACTAAGATTGGCTGATATTTGGGACAGCATGCAAGGTCACACAGGTGGTCTCATTCCTTGTATGATCATAGATGAAAATTCATCTTAAGTTGAATTCCCCTAACAGTTTATACCCAAAGCTAGCACAGAATTTGCATTTCAGAGGGAAACTGAAATTTGTTGCCTAAATTGAGCAATAGCAGTAGGCTTCTTGTGTACTGCCTGTTCACTGCCATTCAGTGTATGATTTCTTAACACAAACTTATTGGTGGCAGCATGGGATAAAGGAAAATGGTTTCCCAAATGCTTCAGCCTAAAGCAGAGATGGGGGATTGTTTGGCCTTCCAGATATGGTTGGACAGCAACTCCCAGCATCCCTCACCATTAGCTATGCTGCCTGCTGCTGCTGCTGCTGCTGCTGGGAATTACAGTTCAAAGCATCTGGAGAGCCAAACAATTCCTATACTGGGCTAAAGACCACTGCTGAAGGCAACATGTGAGACTGTACTGTTTTCCTGGCAACCTCCAGACGGAGCTCCACACTGAGCTATCCAAGGTCCCACTTACGGACCGAGACTGGATGCTCCCACTCTACTAATGAAGACACACACAATGCCAAGCTGTCTTAACAACATGTATTGATTACATGATAAACATAAGAGATTAGGTATAGGTTAGTATGTCGAATATTGGCAATAAAAAGTCCGCAACTTGCTAATGGCTGCAAATGGTTGGCACTATCGCATGGGTCCGGATCCCTTCATTGCCCAATCCCGTGTTGGCCAATGGGCTGCTGTCAGTTGCTACCGACCCACTCTTGGAGGACAGAGCCTTGGCCAAGCCGCCCTGCTCGACGCTCACTCCTACCCTGCAAAACAAGGTTGTTAACAAAACGGGGGATCTCTGTGAACTTGAACTTGATGTAGAGCCCTTATTCCCCACTTACCCGGATCAGGGCCCATGCCATCCACCTAGCAAACTGCAGCTAAATGATATATGCATATGATACACAAACCTGGCTCCCCCTAATGGAAGTGTGGGCAGGTCTTCAGCTCCTCGGAGCCAAGTGCAGAGTCTGCGCCAGGGGCTGGCTTTTATACAGGCCCCCTGATGAGGACCCCACATCATCCAGCCGCGTTTCCCCCACCAGGCAACAGCCAATCAGTATGAGGGAGGCTTGCCCCGATTGGGCAGCTGTTTTGCACCCATCTTCCCAGCCACAAGATGTGCTGGGAAGAAGAGGAGAAAATGGCAGCCCCCATGCCAGGACATGCAACCACGGGGACTACCAATGGGATGCGGGCATCGGCCGAGCTGCAAAAGGCCCACCAGGTGAGCTGGTAAGCCCCCTTATAACTAAGTTCATCCTCCTTGGACCTGACCTGCAGTTTCAGATAAATTCTGGGATGATAAATGAGTGTTTAAGTAAATCTCCATTTACCAGGCTGGGGTATGTACTCAGTGCCTGGAACAGACAACATTCAGTGACATGCAAATAATATGAACCAAGATTTAAAATGGGAGTCCAAAGTTGCTTTCTGAATTGTCTTCCCTAGTCACAGGTAAATAAATAAATAAATAAATAAATAAATAAAGTGGGAGGATGTTAGCAAATATTTGTTGTCAAGGTGTGGCTAAATAATTTCAATAGTTATATTGGTAATGACCCTCCACCCAAAAGAGTTCTAAGAACATTTTAGTTGAAATTCTTTTCTGACAAATTTTGTATTCATGTCAACTTATCCTTCTTGTTCTTGTAAATTCTCCTAATCTAATTTTGCCATCTGACTACCAATGAAGAACTGAGAAGCTAAGCCAAATTTCCCCAGGCTTTTGAAATATACTTCAGCTTGAATCAGCTTTATTTGAAGAAGTACCATGGATCTGTTAATGTTCTTATTTTTCCCTGCCTGCCTGGATAACTAGATTGGGTTTTATCTGTTTCCCTCCTGTTAGGCACCCAAGGCATTCAAGGTGACAAAGACCAGATAAATAATAGGAGAAAGAACATACAAGTAATACCACAAGATATGTGAACACGAGCAAATGATTCACTGCACAAAATGAGATTCCCAGTTATATAAAGATGTTTTAAAAACCATTCAGATTTCTGATGTGATGAGATTGTCTTAGGGAAATATTAGAAATATGATGGTAGAACCATCATGTAAGACACATTGAACATATTACAGACTGCTAAACAGAGAGGGAGTTTCTATAGCACCCAGTATCCCTTAGGCACAGTTTCCATAGGGTTAGCCATATTAATCTGTTATAACACAAACAGCCCTATGACACCTTAAAGACCAAGGCCTGAATCCTATTGGTCAGTCCTTACCAGTGGTGGCACTAGGGGAGTGCAGAAAGGCCAAACCACACCAGGTGACGCCATCTAGGAAAGGGGTGAAACAGCCTTAGTGACACCACAGGTCCTAACTAAAGCAGACCTTTTGAATCGGTTGTTTTGCTGGGGATTCAACATATAGCCAAACCCCATTGATTCAATGGATCTGATCTAGTTAGAAGCAACAAAAGCATTCAGGCCCAACAATGCTTTACATGGCACACAATTTTTTTTTCTGAATTAAGAGTCCTCTTCAGTTGATGCACTGACTTCGTTTATCATACAGCAAGAGACTGTGATCCTGAGGTCTCCCTATCAAGCAGATGTTTGATAGGAATGCTATCCTTGTGCTTGCAGAGCTGATGTCCCTCTGAACACTTTTTCTATGGCATGGAGAAAAACAGCATGCTGTCATTGTAGTCAGCTACAAGTACAGATAAGGGTGCAGGTCTGTGTGTGCCTTTCCATATTACACCTATTTAAGAATTACATGAAAACAAGAAAGCTACAAAACTGGTCCATTTCAGCTTTTGCTAACCTTGGGTTCCAGATCTTGATGGATTGCCATTGTCACAGCCATCACAGTCAACAATCAGGGATGATGGGAGATCTAATACAATTATGTTCTAGCAACACACGGCTAGGAAAGACTGATCTTGGTCAGTATTGCTTTTACCAGGATCGGGCATTTTTATTATTATTATTATTATTATTATTATTATTTGGAGGTGGGCGTCCACAAGCCCATTCTCCAACTGCTCATTTTACCATGGACCAAAACCATGGATCCATGCTCCAAAACTAGAAGTAGTTGATAGTCAACTTCCAGTTTCTTCAGGGGAAATAACAGAACAGGGTACATAGGAGAAGGAGAATCATACTTCCTGCAGTGCAATTTTTGAATATATTGGTAAGAAATTTCTACCTACTTCAGATGCTTTAAATAAAAGTAAGCTGAAGAAGCTGAATTATATTATACAGCGGAAGGTATGTTCAAAAGTGGACAGATGATGCCAGATCTGCCCTCTGGCTACATGCTGTGTGGTACTAGATCATCAAATCTCTAACTTCAGAACTTTCTCTCTAATAGTCTTGTATCTGGTGGTACAGTATTCCTATTCTAGTCACCAACAAACCAGATAGTCCATGATCTTCTAAACATCTGTCTAATGGTTGTTTTAATTTTTTTGGTCAGAACTGCAGACTTGTGGTTCCTGAAGCATGTGCATTAGCCAGTTTTGCCTATGTACTGTGTATGGCATCTTATTGGTCTGCACTCCGCAACATAAATTATATTTCAGGACCTGCGCGTGATGTTCTGCTCTGCTAGTCACATAATTCCTAAAATGTTTTCCTGAGATGCACAGAGGTCATGGAGCACTAAGTTTCACAAAGGTGTGATCCAAAATTGCTCACTGGTAAGTTGGATAGAGCTCTCCCTAGCAATTTATTTAAATCTGGAAGCTGGCAGAAAGATGTAACAGCTTTAGTAAGACTTTAGTAAGACTCTGCTGATAGCTTTAGTAAGACTTTCAGGATTGGCTAATATTTTTATTTATTTATTTATTTATTTATTTATTTATTCATTCATACCCCGCTCTTCAGCCACAAGGCTATCAGAGCGGCTTACAAATTGTTTTAAGCAATAGCTATTTACACATCTAAACTGCATTAAACAGTTTCCAATGTGTGTTAGCTAAATAGTGGATAGCTTTCCTTGAGTGTTCTTAAAATGGTCTGCTCTATTCACAGGTGCTGATGGAAAGCAACCACAAATGGGATACGTTGTGTGCTGTTGCTTCACTCCATGCATCTGGGGAAGTAGACCAAGTCTGAAAGCTTATGCTACAACTTTTTCTCTCAGTTATGTTCAAAGATGCTACAAGATCCCCTTGCTTACTTGGTTAGTATTCCAGACGAACCTGGCTATGCCTTTGAATTTGATAAATATATTCACTGTTCCATATAAATGTAGGGCTTCCATTTTGGCCACCTCAGGTCTGCACTGACTGGCAGCAGCTCTGCAGGGTTGCAGGCCTGGGTCCTTTCCAGCCCCTATCTGAAAGGAGTCAATTCAAGACTCACAAGATGCAAAGTATGCATACACAGCCTGAAATATAGCTCTTTATCAAGCAAAAGGAATGGGAACAGTTGTCTTGCGGGGGGAAAATCACCAAATGCAAGACAAACTGCTGGCATATTTGGTCATCAACATCATTGCCTACATTCTCCTATTATTTTGAACTTACGTTATTAATAATTATATGGGTCTTATTTTTGTTCATTTCTGTGATGGTCTGTGACCGATGTGGAAGTAAAATGGAAATTTAATTTAAATTTACCCTCTGTTCAAGCAGCTTAGGATAGGATTACAAGAGCTCCAAGTTGCAGCAAACTTTGACTTGAGGCTATGAAGTGAATAGCCACAAAAAGTCATTAGTTAAGCAGGGAATTTGGTGCAATGACCCTGTCCATTTCCATTTGCCACTACACTGCTCTGCACTTTTTGTTTTAAAAGGCCTGTTACAGAAATGGATGGAGGGAACCAACAGGCTGTAGCACTTGACATTAATATGATATCAATGGATTCTTGGATATGAAGACACAACCCCTCCTGTTTACTGGAGGTGGGAATTTTAAGCATGTAAGGACATTTTCAGACAGTGTTTAAAAAGTGCTTACCATGGGATTAGGTCCCGGGAGAGGAACGGCACTCTTGTGCGGCAGGGGGTCATTTTCGGACGCCGCCGTCCCTCTTCCGGGATCCTTCGTGGCACGTCCGTGAAGCTTTGGAAGCGGCCGTGCCATATTTTAAGCATGGAAGTTGCCCGTGCTTAAAATATGGCACGGCTGCTTCCAAAGCTTCATGGGCGTGCCACGAAGGATCCTGGAAGAGGGACAGCGGTGTCCACAAATGCCCCCTGCCGCGCAAGAGCACCGTTCCTCTCCCGGGACCTAATGCCATGGTAAGCACTGTTAAGCACTGTCTAAAAATGTCCTAAATTGGAAAGCATAATTGTTTTTAAAAAGTAAAGGAAGCAAAATGCATCTAATAGATGTCAATGCATGCATGGATAGACCAGCACTTTTGCTACACTGAAGTTGGGACTATTTATGTCATCATAGGAAAAAATACATTCTTTCTGGCTCCCTGAATCTCTGACTTGGCTTTAAGTGTCCATATAAAAAGGTATAAAACTGAAGAGACACCATTACAATAAATCAAACTGTGATAGAGGTGAAACTAAAACAACTGTAATGTTTTAAAAATTATACTTTACAAAAAAAAAAAAAAGCAAACACAAAATGTTCTATTCATCTAGGCACATACTATAAGCCTCAAGGATGGCAAGTAGTAATTTACAGTCCAGAGTGCTTTTGTCAGATTTAGTGGCAAAGGTACAACAAGGAAGAATTTTTTAAATAAAATGTAGAGATTAGATTTCTTTTTTGTTCTTTTGTATAGCCTGAAATGTTGTTTTTTAAGCAAGAGGGAAAGAAGGAAATTCAGTACTCGTTAATTGTTACTTTTCTTTTCAAAATGGTTTGCTAATATTACAAGTTATCCAATGTTTGAAATGTTTGAAAAGTAATTTACCACATACTTGTCAGTGGCATGCTAGCTAGCTATTTTTAATTACTTTCATAAAAAATATTTTTTTAAAAAAATACCCCAAAAAATTAAAAAAGGAAATTTTGGAAGTAACAAGTAGAAATTATGTGTTATGTAAAAACAAAACAAAACAAAAAAAAACCTTACCAGACAATTCATTGCTTTTTTGTTCCCCCCAAATTAGCATGTTACAGATAGTACCATTACTTGTAATGCATTACTTCTAAACTCTGCTCTTTAGCACGTTAAGATTCATGGGACAAAACTGCAGAAAGTATTTGCAATGAAACTGCAGTATTTGTTTCTGGGAAAATACAATTCAGTAATGACCATCCTTAGCTAATGCACACACCCATTACACCTTGAAACACTTTCAAAGACATATTGCTCCTTGAAATGCAGTTATAGGATGTTTCCTGTGGCCTTTGACCTCTCCCAACTCCCTGGACTGCCCTTTTTCTGCCAAAGGAAAAAAAAGGGTGAATTGTCTTTCCTAGAAGTAAGTCCCCAGGAACATAATTGGTCCCTTTAAGTAGGTTGCAGGGTGCATTTACACTGTTTAACATAACAAAATATGCATTTTTCAGAGCCAGAAGTGGAGGACTGCCTTTTTGTTGTTTGCATTTTTGGCAGTCGCTTTGTCCTCTGGAGGATCCCAGAATCAGAAAACTGGACCCCAAATCTTTCACAGTTCCACCCCAATCTATAGAGATGCCTCCATTTCTGTTCCTTTCCCTATTACAGTGCCCAGCATGTTTACTTTACTAATAAGGAGGTGATGTTGCATAATATGGCAGGCAGGTAGAACAGAAGATCCCGACTGTAACAAAAAACCAGCAGTCCCATCAGAGTACTTGCAAACTTAGCCAACAGAAATCCCAACCCTGGGGATGGCAAGCATGCAAGTAAGCTGCTCATATAGGGCCAGATACCAAAATACCAGATGTGTTCTCTGGAATATGGTTTGCCTTGTCATGCCAATGCTTTCTTCTCTTCTTTTTCTTGCTTCTGTTAAAATGAGTACTTTTAAATGCTGATACATATTCTGCAATACATAGAAAACATGCTCACATTTTATTTTAATGGCTGCTTTCATGTCATTTGCAGTATCTTTTTCACAATGATGTGCACAGCTGATCCCCAGAGCCACAATTCAAATTCTTTATCCCTAACATATGCATACATACATACAGATTAAAAGGAAATATACAAAACCGGACAGGCATAACAATATCAATATAAACAAATGTAGGCAAATGTGGCCTTCGGGATGAGAAAATCTGCCAGTTTCATTTTCTGCCAATGGGCTTTTGGACAACAACCATTTCTACACACTGCTCAGTAGGTCTACCTGTCAGAGAGATTGCTCCCATCTTTTCCATTCTGATTAGTTCATTCTCCATTTTGGCTTGCCAAAAAAGGGTGGGTGGGTGGAATTGTGCAATAAAGGCAAAAGCTGAAGTTGTTTTCCATCCATGCCTGCTTCAGTGGATCAGATATTTTGGGTTGGCTGGAGCTGCTAAACTCATTTTTCGTAGACAACAAGACTAGGCTGACAGAATACAGTAGATGTTTGGGGATGTTTTAATTATCACGTATATCAGTCTCTGGGCTATTTCAATTCCTTCATAACCGTTTGCTGCAAACATTTCAGATGTGTATTTCAGGGACTCTAGAACTGTTTTTTAAGGTGAAGGGCTCAAGGCTGGGAGGAAGGTCGTTATGAATTTTGACAATTTGCCCGTGCATTTTCAATACAGTACAGTGAAAGCCTCTCTCTGGCTTTTCTTCACAAACGAAGATTCAGGAAGGACTCATCCCGCGCTTTCTGCAAGCGCACTGATGACTAAAAAGGCCAATCCAAGATAAACAAATCCGGTTGCAGAAAGCACAGCAGAAGGTCTCCTTGGTGACGTTTCCGGGTTGTGATTCTTTCTGCGTTGTCATTTCTCTTCAAGACTTGTTCGGCATGAGTTCTCAAATAAGGCTGCAGCATTGTGGATAGTCTGTCTCCATGCCTCCTGATGTGAGGCTAGGGTGGACCATTGTTGGTGATCAATTTGGCTGAGCCTGAGATGTTGTTTCAGGGAGTCCTAGTATTGCTTTTTTGGAGCGCCCCTCTTACGCTGACCTGTGGCGAGTTCACCATAGAGTACTATTTTGGGGAGGCGATGGTCCTCCATCCTAGAAATGTGCCCTGCCCAGTGCACCTGTGTTCTCAATATCATGGCCTCAATGCTGGTGATCCCTGCTTGCTCAAGGACAGCAACATTCATCACAAAGTCAGTCCAGTGTATATTTAGGATTGTGCTCTAGACAGCGTTGATGAAAGCATTCAAGGAGTCGTAAGTGGGGCTTGTGGGGGCAATTAGCTAACACATACTGGAAACTGCTTAATGCAGTGTAGATGTGTAAATTTCTATTGCTTAAAACAGTTTGTAAGCCTCTCTGATACCCTTGTGGCTGAAGAGCAGGGTATAAATAAATAAATTAAACAAAAATAAAATTAAAAAAAAGTGGTGGCGATAGGTGACCCATGTTTCAGACCGATAAAGAAGAATAGACAGTACAATGGCTCTATACACACTGATTTTTGTACTTCACCTCAGGTGTTTATTACTACAGACTCTTTCATAAAGTCTTCCAAATGCGCTATATGCCTTTGCTAATCTGTGATCGATCTCTTTGTCAATCTTGGCATCTGAGGAGATCATGCTTCCCAGGTAGGTGAACTGCTGAACAGACTTAAGCACAGATTTGCTGACGGCAATGTGGGGATGGTGGTGTTCGTCCTGTGGTGCAGGCTGGTAGAGAACTTCCGTTTTCTTAAGGTTGACTTCCAGCCCAAACAGCTCTGCAGCTGTTGCAAAGCAGGATGTTAGGCGCTGCAGAGCTGCTTCTGTGTGGTCAACAAGGGCAGCATCATCAGCGAAGAGCAGCTCACAGACTAGATAGTTTAGAGTCTTATTGCGAGCCCTCAGGCAGCTTAAGTTAAACAAGGTACTATCAGTATGTTAACGTATATAGATGCCATCTTTTTCTTCAAGCTCTGCTGTAGCCCTCTGGAGCATCATGCTAAAGAAGACAGTAAATAAAGTTGGAGCAAGAACACAACCTTGCTTCACTCCATTAGTTATTAGAAAGGGCTCTGAAAGAGCATCACCATATCTGACTTGACCATGCTGGCCCTCCTATAGAAAGATAATCATTTTAAGGAATTTGGGGGGACATCCTAGTCTTTCCAGGATCTGCCACAGACCTTTTCTACTCACAGTGTTGTAGGATTTGGTGAGGTCAACAAACGTTACATACAGACCCTTGTTCTGCTCTCTACATTTCTCTTGCAGTTGTCTAAGGGCAAATACCATGTCTGTAGTACTCCTATTGGCATAGCCACATTGGCTTTCAGGAAGAAGTTCTTCTGCAATAGCAGGAACTAATCTGTTCAGGAGTATCCTTGCAAGGATTTTCCCAGCAATAGAGAGCAGTGTTATGCCTGAATAGTTTGAGCAATCGGATTTTGCTCCTTTTTCCTTGTACAGGGTGAAGATGACTGCATCTCGGAGATCTGATGGCAGTTCCCCTTTTTCCCAGCAATTCACAAGGAGTTTGTGGAATTTACCGTGGAGTGCATGACCTCCGTGTTTCCAAACTTCAGGTGGGATTCCATCAATCCCAGCTGCCTTGCCGTTTTTCAACTGCTGTATGGTCTTAAGGATCTCTTCCAAAGTGGGAGCTATGTCCAATTCATTTTTCATTGGTTTTTGTATCATATGTTGGATAGCTGAGCCTTGGACTACTCGGTTGGCACTAAAGAGACTTTGAAAATATTCAGCACATCGATTCAGGATGGAGGCTTTACTAGTAATTAATGTTTGACCATCTGTACTGTATAAGGGGCTTTGGACCTGATAAGTA
Source organism: Gambelia wislizenii (assembly GCA_030847615.1). Classification (NCBI taxonomy): domain Eukaryota; kingdom Metazoa; phylum Chordata; class Lepidosauria; order Squamata; family Crotaphytidae; genus Gambelia; species Gambelia wislizenii. The sequence continues at coordinate 103,937,745 of JAUMIR010000001.1, forward strand.
GGTCCAAACACTGCTTTAAGAGCTTCATAAAATCCTCTATGATCACCCAGATCTGCACAGCGTTGTGTCTTTTCATCAGCACGAAATCCACCACTTGTTCTGCATGTCTCGGAATTTTTGTTGAAGTTTACTACATATGAGATGGAAAGCTGCTCTTCTTACATGGCAAGTTGGCTGGGTGAGTTATGCCTGGTGAGCATTTCTCGTCTTTGCCAACAGCTCCTGAATCTCTTAGTTGTTTTCACCAAGCCAGTCTTGATTTTTCTTGTGAGAAAACCCGGGATTCTTCCACAGACTGGAGGATACTGTTTTTGATATGTTGCCAGAGCACCGTAGGAGAAGGATCTGTAGGATGGTCTTCAAGTTTCGTTTCTAGATTTGCCTGGAAGTTGTCTCTCATAATAGCTTGTTGAAGATTGTTGACTTGGAATCTCTTCTTTAAGATGCCACCCCTCTTAGGTTTGAACTTAAGATGAAGATTTAGTTTACATCTTACGAGGCAATGATCTGTTTTGCATTCTGCACTGGGCATCACTCGAGTATGATGGACATCACTAATGTTTCTTTGGCGGACTAGAACATAGTCAGTGAGGTGCCAATGTTTGGATCGGGGATGCATACAGGTTGTCTTCAGTCTATCTTTCTGTTGAAAGATAGTGTTTGTAATAGTCCGCTGTTGTTCTGCACAGAACTCTAGCAAGAGGCATCCGTTCTCATTGCAGTTTCCAACACCATGCTTGCCTAAGACACCTTTCCAGGCTTCGGAGTTCTTTCCTACTCTGGCATTGGAGTCACCAAGGATAATAAATTTGTATGAGGTGGCGTAGGTCTGTGTAGAATATGTCTTTCTCTACAGGGTCGGCTTGCATAATTAGGGCATATATACTAAAGAGAACAACATGTGGGAGGCATAAGGAAATAATGTAATCAGAGTGTCCTGTTGGCAAGGTTTCGAGTTTGGAGGCAATGGAGTTTTTAATCATAAAGCCTACTCCTGAAAGATGTTTTTCGGTTTTCGGTTTGCCAGACCAAACCGAAGTGTGAGTGTAGAGTGTGTAGCCGGCGCCGTGTTCTTTAAGACTGCCTTCCCCATGGAGACGAACTCCACTAAGAGCAGCGATGTCAATATTAAGTCGTGATAGTTCATGGGCTATTAGAGCAGAACGACGCTCAGGTCCATTATCTGCAGTCTCTCATGGTTCTGATGTTCCAGCATGCAAGCATCAGTTTATTTATACCTTTGGAGGCCGGTTTGTGCCTTTGTTTCTTTGCCTTGGTTTGACCGCATCAGAAGATGCCCATTGGCCGCGGCTAGCCAACCAGGTAGATGGGGATGAGCTTTCTTTACACCACTTTTTCTAGTCCCCTCTCCATATGGAGCAAGCAGTGCTCTCGTTAAAAAAGGCTGCTTGGTCGTTCAGGATGCTGCCGAACAAGACTGTCATCTCCCGGGTCAGCCTCGAGTGACCAATGTCCTGAACCGCCTGCATGCAGGGTTGGGGCTGCAGCTTCTAGTGCATCGTTACACCTGCCGGTTTTGTCCCTCACCTATTGCTACAGGGCTTTTTTGGAATTGGATTTGTCCTTCAAGCCTGTGCAATGGATTTTTCTGGTGGAGCGCAGCGTGCACAGAACTGGCCTCACCCTTTAAACCAAAGGTTCATCTGCTGTGGCCTTGCAAGCATGGATGGTAGCAGTGAGGTCCTCAGGTCGTAGGTTTGATTAGAGTTTCCTTCTCTTAGATGGTTGACCTTACATGGTTGGACGAGCACCATCTGCCCGGGTTTGGGATTAGAGTTTTCCTTCTCCTAGGACAGTTGCCATAAGGCTAGAGAGCCCACGCTGCCCTTTGACGCTCTTTGTCAAACCCTTCGGTTTTGACCTGTCTGGCATGGGAGACCCTACCGGTGGCTATTATGCCACCACCAGCATAGCTCAAAACATCATTAGGGTATGCAAGCCTCTCTCCCACGACAAGGGCGTGTCAATGGAGAGGTAGCTATCTAGCCTCTGCTTAAAGACCTCCAAAGAAGGAGACTCCACCACACTCTGAGGAAGTGTATTCCAATGTTGAATAGCTCTTACTGTCAGGAATTTCTTCCTAATGTTTAGGTGGAATTTCTTTTCCTGTAGTTTGAATCCATTGCTCCATGTCTAAGCAGAGAAAAAGCTTGCTTCATCTTCATTATGATATCCTTCCATGTATTTAAACATGGCTATCATGTCACCTCTTAACCTTCTCGTCTCCAGACTAAACGTGCCAAGTTCCCTAAGCTGCTCCTCATACATCATGGCTTCCAGACCTTTCATCATTTTGGTTGCCCTTGTCTGGACATGTTCCAGCTTATCAATATCCTACTTGAACTGCAGTGTCCAGAACTAGATACAGTATTCCAGGTGAATTCTGACCAAAGCAGAATAAAGTGGTACTATTACCTCCCTCTAGACATTATACTCCTATTGATACAGTCCAGAATCACATTGGCTTTTTTAGCTGCCACATCACACTGTTCACTCATGTTCAGCTTGTGGTCTACTAAGACTCCTAGATCCCTTTCACATGTACTGCCATCAAGCCAGCTGTCACCCATCCTATATCTCTGCATTTCAATTTTTTATACCTAAATGTAGTACCTTATCTTACATTTCTCCCTGTTTAAATTCATTTTGTTAGTTTTGGCTCAGCTCTCCAATCTATTAAGGTTATTTTGAATTCTAATTCTGTCCTCTGGGGTATTTGCTACCCCTCCTAATTTGGTGTCATCTGCAAACTTGATAAGCATACCCTCTATTCCCTCATCCAAGACATTGATAAAGAACCCTGTGGCACCCCACTAGTCACTTCTCTCCAGGATGAAGAGGAGCCATTTGTGACTACCCTTTGGGTTCAATTAGTCAGTCAACCAATTACAAATCCACCTAACAATTGCTGTCTAGCCCACAGATTTCTAACTTTTTTGCAAAGAATATCACGGGGACCTTGTCAAAAGCCTTACTGATATCAAGATACACTACATCCACTGTGTTCCCTTCATCTATCAAGTTTGTAACTCTATAAAAAAAAAGAGATAAGATTAGTCTGGCACTTGTTTTTGAGAAATCCATGTTGACTTTTAGTGATCACAACACTCCTCTCTAAGTGCTTACAGACTGTCTGATTAATGATCTGCTCTGGAATATTTCCTAGTATTGATGTCAGGCTGACTGGATGTTAATGATTTGGGATTCTTTTTCCTCTTTCTAAAGATGGGGACATTTGCCCTCCTCCAGTCTGCTGGGAGCTCTCCTGTTCTCCAGGAGTTCTCAAAGATTATTGACAGTAGTGCTGAGAATACTTCTGCCCATTCTTCTAATACCCTTGGATGATGTTTATCTGGCCCTTGAGACTTGGCCCAAGGTTTATCTGGCCCAAATGAGACTTGAACTCATTTATACTAGCCAGGTATTCTTGAACTATCTCTTTACCAATTCTGTGCTGTATTTCCCCTACTGCATCATCTGCCTAACAGTAGCATTGTCTAGCCCACATTTTACTAGCTTGATTGCAAGAATATCATGGGGGACTTTGTTGAATTCCTTACAGAAATCAAGTTATAGTACATCGGTTTAATGATCTGCTTTAGAATCTTTCCTGGTATTGATGTCAGGCTCATTGGATGATAATTGTTTGGGTCCTCCCCCCCTTTTTTTTTTTAAATATGGGGGACAACATTTTCCCTCTTCTAGTCTTCTGGGACTTCTCCTATTTTCCAGGAATTCTCAAAGATTATTGCCAGTGGTTCTGAGATAACTTCTGCTAGTTCTTTTAATACCCTTGGATATAGTTCATCTGGCCCTGGAGACTTGAATTCATTTAGAGTAGCCATAATATGGACTACTAAGCCCATAATATACAATTCTCACGTGGGGATGGTGGGAGTCCAACACATCTGGAAACAGTCGGGTTCAGGAAGGCTGTTGTAAGGACATCCTTCTCCACTGCTACCATTGCATCTGCACAGTGTCATCCAGCTAAGCTGTTTCAAGGACCTTTTACAATCTGCCCTGCATAAGCAGGTATATAAACCACTCAGCATCCTGTTGTGAAGAGTTTGCACAGAACTTTGCAGATCAATTGCTTGGATCCTCTCTGACTTGGATACAGTAATTGATACAGATCTGGTGGATGTAACCTTACTCTGTGATTGTCCAGTGTTATTGGATATGTTTCAATTTGTGCAACTGGAGGATATGGACACGACACTTGGAGAGGTGAGAGTCACCATCTGCATATTGGACCATGCCTATCCTGGCTGTTGAAAGCAGCCTCAGGATCTGGAGGACTGAGTAAGGGGAGTTATAAATGCTTCACTATAGCATAGCAAGGCAGGTTTTCAGCTTGTCTAAAAGAGGCCACAACAGAGGTGCTCCAGGTCAGTTGGACAGTAGATCAGGAAATAGGGATTCAGCCTATGCTGGATGGGGTTACACTCCCCCTGAAATGTCAGGTTCACGGCTTAGGTGTGCTCCTGGACACAGATATGAGCCTGGATGCTCAGGTTTTGGCTGTGGTCAGGAGTACATTTAAAAGTTAAAGTTAAAACTAGTGCTCCAGCTGCATCTTTTCCTTGAGAGGTCAGATCTGTCTACAGTGACACATGCCTTGATTACATCCTGTTTGGATTGTTGTAACACACTCTGCATGGGGCTGCCTTTGGAAACTGTTCAGAATCTTTAGTGGGTCCAAAATGCTATGGCCAGGCGGTTGACTGGGGCTGGCTACAGGGATCATGTGACTCTCCTGTTGAAACAGCTGCTTTCTACCAGTTCGTTTTCAGGCAGAATTCAAAGTACTGATTTTGACGTTTAAAGGCCTAAACAGCTTGGGTTTATACTATCTGAACAACTATATCTCCCTTTACAAGCCAGTCTGACTGTTAAGATTGGCAAGGGAGGGCTTTCTCTCAGTCCCACCACCTTCATAGGTAAGGTTGGTGAGGACTCAGAAGACAGCCTTCTCTGTGGCTGCTCCCAAACTGTGGAACTTCCATTCATGGGAGGTCAGGTTGGCTATAAAACTGTTAACACTCTGGCTGTAGCTCTTTGGGCCAATTGAAGTTTCTGAGCATTTTTCAAATGTAGCTCCACATAGAGCACATTACAGTAATACAAACAGGATGTAACCAAAGCATGTACCACCATGCCCAGCTCTGACTTCTCCAGGAATGGTTGTTGTTGGCAATCTAGCTTTAAGTGTGCAAAAGCACACCTTGTCACTTCTGAAACCTGAGCCTCCAGGCTGAGAGCTGAATCCAGGAGTACCTCCACAGGCTGAATCTCTAATCCCAGGTCTGTCTTTTGACCAGGCACACCTCTATCTTGTCTGGATTAAGCTTCAATTTGTTTGCCTGCATCTAGTCCATTACAGCTGCCAGGCACTGGTTTAGCACAAGAACAGCTTCCTTGGAATTAGGTGGAAAGGAGTAATAAAGCTGGGTAACATCAGCATACTGGTGACACCTGAACCCAAAACTCTGGATGATCTCTCCCAGGGGTTTCATGTAGATGTTGAATAGCATAGGGATAAGACTGAGCCCTGAGGGGCTCCACAGGCCAGGAACCAAGAGGTCAAACAGGAATCCCCCAGCACCATCCTCTGAGAGCACCCCTCCAGAAAAAAGTGGGGCCACTGTAGAACAGTACCTCCAATCCCAATCCCAGAGAGGTGACTCAAAAGCAAACCATGGTCAATGGTATTGAAAGCCATTGAGAGGTCCAGTGGTACCAACAGGGACACACTCCTGCTATTCAGTTCCCTGTGTAGGTCATTCACCAAGGTGACCAAAGCTGTCTTTATCTCATAACCAAGCCTAAAAACAGACTGAAAGGCATCTAGATAATCTAGATGGTGTAATTGTACTATTATTATTATTATTATTATTATTATTATTAAATCTTCAGTTAAGCCTTGAGGGCCTGAGGCAAGAAAAGACATTTAAAGGACCCCCTGGTAAAGAAAAGTTTAAGAGTCATTGCACTAGTACCTTGGCCAAAAAATGGAATGTATGAAACTGGCCCAGTGATGTATTCAAGTCTTTTATTCCAAGTCTCAAGTCAAGTCTCAAGTCTCTACCTTCAAGTCTCAAGTTGAGTCTCAAGTCAGTGCAAGATACTTTCAAGTCAAGTCTCAAGTCGAGTCTCAGATCTGGTAGAGTGGCCTATAGTTTTCTAGTAGGGAGCCCTGGTGGCACAGTGGTTAAATCTCAGTACTGCAAGCCACAACATTATGAGTTCAATCCCAGAGGGCTCCAAGGCTAAGAATTCCATCTTTCTGTAGGTCAGTAAAATGAGCACCCAGCTTGTTGGGGGCAATTACCTAACAATTGTAAACTGCTTAGGGAGTACTTTGGCACTGATAAGTGATATAGCAATTTCAATGCTATTGCTAGTATAGTAGGATCCGCCTTGGCCTCACATCAGGAGGAACCCTAATATCAAGCTATATTTTCGTTCTTCCTTATTTTGCCTGATGGTTCTGCTTGTTTTTGTTGTTCCAATTATTTTAATATAGTGTGCTTTCACTGTCCTCTCCATTGATGCCCCCTTGTCATGGGAGAGAGGCTTGCATACCCTAATGAAGTTTTGACCTACCAGGGGTTTGGACTGGATGGCCCTTGTGATCTCTTCCAGTTCTATGATTCTGTGATGTTATTGGCTTAGTAGTCCATCAAGTAGTTGGGGAAAGGCAACTTTAAAATGAAAAGAAGAATACTATTCAAGGAGCCAATAACAAACCATGCCTCCAGGCATCAATGGTGACAACCTCAATTTCATTTTCTGTAAATCCCATTATATTTCCTGAAACTTAATGTTTTTTAAAATGGGTTAATCAGTGGCAAGTTTCCCAATTAAAATGTTTCAATTGTATTACAGGTGGAAAAGAGAGATATTATGTAATGGATATTTAAAATATGATAAATTTGTATAATATAGTGGAAGTTTTTGAAGTATTAATACCGAACCTGTAATGTTTAACAGTATGGAAAACATAATTTTATATTTGAGGTTTTTTGAAAGAAGAATGTCACTTCGATAAGCAGACTCAGAGCTGATGAGTCTTGGAAGTCTTTGTTGAAAATTTGTGTACAATGATGGTATAATTATGATTAATAAAAATAATAATTAAAAAATGTTTCAATTGTTAGTTACTGTGGCAATGCAATCACCTTCCAATCTGTAATGTTTTAACACCATTAAGTTATTTTTAATCCTTAATGTGCCAAATTCTGTTCCTTCCACACCTTCCAACTGTGTTTTCCAACAGGTCCTGGTGTCATTCTTTGGTCTCACATACTCTGATTGTACTGAAGTTTTTTAGTACAAAGAATTTGTGTACCTTTTATACATAACCACCCTGCCATTTTCTCTTTTAACACTGCTCAGGAGGTAATACTGTTCATGAGGTATATGTACAGCAGTGATGAAAGCTTCCACAGTTTCTCTGCACTCTTAGCATGTTCTGCAAAACTGTTTCATATATGACACTTCTCTGTAAAAGGCATATGAATAGCTTCTTTCACTTTCTTCTGTTCTTTTGGGTCTTCTGCTGTGAGAACTAGACTAGAGAGAATACCATATTTATTGCAAAAAAGAAATCCTGCATTAACTAAAAACCCTCCTAGCTCTCTCAAATTTCCAAATACAGCTGAGCGAGTGCTTGAAATTTGTGCTCCATAATTCATAGTTTTGCATACTTGGGTCTTTTAATTCTTACCTAACTCTCTGATTATTCCATGATGTCTCACCTGTTGCCTTCCCTTCCCTGGGAGCTTTCCTCCTCCTCCTCACTTTTGAGTCATCATTCCTGAAACCTTGCAGGCTAGCCTGTTTCCTCCTCTGACTAAATCTTCATCTCCTGCGTCATTAAAACATCCAGTTCTGACCGAAGGGGACAAATCTAGTTTTAATTCCAACTTATGCAAGTGCTGACTGGTATATCTGTTTCATTTCAATGGCTCTACATTAGATTTTCCTTGGTTTGTTTTTCCGTGCAGTAAGGTTGTGTTCTGGAATAGTTTCTTTCTAACATTTCACCTGCATCTGTGGCTGGCATCTTCAGAGAATGGTTGGGTAGGAGTGTGTGTGGAGTTTATATATTGTGAACCCCTGTTGGGGAGTATATGTAAATTTGTGTAATTGAATGGTTAGTTTCTGGGTATAGAAATGCAGGGATGATTAGTGTCTGTTTGGCTAATGGTTGGTTGATGCGCCATTATCTGCTGGAACTCCCCCTGTCCCTGGGTGGAATTCCTTTGTAAGTGTTGAGTTTTGATTCTATTGTTTTTTCAAAACTGGAAGCCAGATTTTGTTCTGTAAAAACACAGAAACTCTGGACCAGGCCAACAACTATCATGTCAGAATGCACAGAGAAGCTATTGAAATCCACAAACACCTGGACAACTTCAACAGGAAAGAAGAAACCCTAAAAGTAAACAAAATCTGGCTTCCAGTTTTGAAAAACAATAGAATCAAAAGTCAACACTTACAAAGGAATTCCACCCAGGGACAAGGGGATTTCTGACAGATAATGGTCCATCAACCAACCATTAGCCAAACAGACACTAACAAGCCTTGCATTTCTATACCCAGAAACTAATCATTCAATTACACAAATTCACATATAGTCCCCAACAGAGGTCCACAGTATATAAACTCTACACACACTCCTACCCAACCATTCTCTGAAGATGCCAGCCATAGATGCAGGCAAAATGTTAGAAAGAAACTCTTCCAGAACACGGCCTCACAGCCCGGAAAAAAACCCCAAGGAAAATCTATGGATGCTGGCCATGAAAGCCTTAGGCTCTACATTAGATAGGACTAAAATTAGCCCCATCTAAAGAGCACAAAATAAAGACCAGTGCTCATGATGAAACAGAAGTGGTTCTTCCAGAAAAGCATTCTACCCTACATTCCTCTATTTTTGTTTTCTCACATGAAGGACCATAACAATATCCCACCACCACTATTAGTATAATGGTGATTATAGCATTGTTTAATGCCAAGTAGTCTCAGGGTTCCCTGGGATGATCCAGGGCAAAATAAATTAGCATGGTCCAACTTAATTTTATTCTTAATCTCATTTGTCTTTTTTCCATAATTCCCTGCCCTTTGTCAACTACAATGCTATCCAGTTAAGAATGTCATATAAGGTTTATTATTCTACAACCTTTTCCTGAAAATATTGTAACCTCCATTCTACATTAATGGAATTTATTTAGCAGTAAATCAAACTCCAGGGAACTGGGTGGTTCTTCATATGTTGGTGGAATGCAATTCCCTAATTGCCCACCATTGGCTAGGGCTGCTGGGAGTTGGAGGCCAACAACATTTGGACTACACAGTACCCACCCAATTTTACTCATACATAGGAAGTGAAATATTGGTGTGTCAAACACTCATCAGTAGACATAGTCACACCATCTCTTTCTGTCTCTTTCAAATTTCAAAGAGTCTCCTTCAAATTCAGAAATATGAATGTTTGGCTGCAATGGATTCAGAGCTTGAAAAATTACTTTTTGGACTATAACTTTCAGAATCCCTGAGCCAGTATAGCTGGAAGTTTCAAAACAGTTTAGTCTGTCAATCCCTTAATATCGATTTATCTCTTCATTTATACCCTGCCTTTTCCCCAAAATGGAGGCTGGGTTTTTTTAAAAAAAATCAAAATTCAAAAGGTCCCCAAAAATAACTTTTCCAAGCTCTAAAAGCATCACAGCATCAACTTTAAAATGTCCAGCTGTTTAGTGCTTGTTTACTTCACACCATTATCATGTCAATAATTATTTTTTTAAAAAAACTAATTTGGGAAAGAAATGGCAATAACATCTTTGTACTTTTCGTGGATGTCTGTGAGAGAAAAAGAATCCCAGTGCTCTTTTCCTCAATTACATTTGAAAAGCCAGGGTCCAACTGTGCCCTGAATTATCCTCCATCATTGGCTTTTTCAGCTTCCTACCCCAAGAATATGGATTGCCTCAGGATAGCTTTTTTGTTGTTGTTGTCTCTCATGCCAGAGATGAGATACTTGCCTTGAGGGATGCCAGAGACATGTGATGCCTTGCTTAATGATGTCCTGGGGATCCTCTTTGGCTTCTAAGAAAGGAAGTTTGCTTGTTCTAGATCTATAATTCAAGGAAGAAAGGAAATTGTCCCTTGAATTCTAAACTCACCTCACCTACTTTTCCTGAAGATCTGATGACTGTTGGTTTCAAAAGATGCCTTGTAGATAAAGGCTTTAGCATCCAGCTCTAAAGACAGCTGAGAATAATGTTCATGACTGTCTGCTAGTGAGTCATGAGCCAAAACTATCTCTGCTAGTGAGTCATGAGCCAAAAACCTGGCATGAGCCAAAACTATCTCAGTGATTATCCCTTCTGACAACAATAAGGATCACATTGAAAGAATAATTTCCTTCCTTTCAGGGCTTGGATACCTTACTGAAAGTGTCTAATGTGGTAGTGCTGGTTAACTTCTAAAATTTATAAAATATTAGTGTTTCATTGCAGTTTGAGAGGGGGAGTTAAACATTTTTCTAATGTGTTTTTAATTTTTTAAAGTAATATTTAAAACTAGAAAAAAATCACCCAAATGGTCCTTAAAACATTTTTTTTTAAATAAAAAGTATTTGTTAACGTATTGCTGTTAACTGACTCCGAGTTGACTTCGACTCATGGCGTCCCTATGAATGAGACACCTTCAAGATCCCCTGTCCTCATCCAATTTGTTCAGGTTCTGCAGTTCAGGGCCGTGGCCTCCTTGATTCAGTCTGCCCATGTGGTATGAGGTCTTCCTCTCTTTCTACTGCCCTCCTAGCATTATGCCTAGCAATAATGCCTTTCCTAGCATTATTGCCTTTTCTAGCAAGTCATGCCTGCTCATGATGTGTCTGAAATACAACATTCTCAATTTAGTAATCTTGGCTTCCAGGGAGAGTTCAGGCTTGATCTGTTCTAGGACCCATTTGTCTTTTTGGCCATCCATGACATCCTCAGCACTCTTCTCCAGTACTGCTTGTCCACTCAAGAGTAACTTCCCTTCACAATGCTTGCTTGTGAGGGATGCCTCCCTTCAGGATTGGTACAGTATTGCCTCAAAGAGCCTAATTCTAACCCACTTCTTAGGTTCTTCCTGCTTTACCTCGATAGTTCTTATGAGTGTGTTGGATGGATGCATGTAGTGTGAATGCAGTTTCAGTTTATTTCTAATAAAGTTTTCAAGGTTATTTTGGTCTTTTTAGCTCATTTCTCAGTTAGTACTGCTACACACAGGACTAAAAGATCCTATCCTGTTACATGACCTCTTGGTTGCCAATTTGAGCTAATGTAAAATTCCCCACAGTAAGATCACAGACGCATATGGATCTTCACACATGCTAACTTTGCATAACGCTCTGTAGATTGTAACAGTTCTATTGGTATGTCATCTGTTTCTGGTGATTTATTCTTCCCAGTTGCTTTGAGTGCAGATTTCACTTCTCTTTACAAAATTTGGGTTCATCTTCATAAAATTCTTCTTCCCATGTGTCATTCATCCTTTCATCTGTTTTATATAGCTCTTCTATATATTGCTTCTATCGTCTTTTTATTTCATCTTGATCCTGTATTATATTCCTTGCTGATCGTAGAACATCCCCAGCTTTGGTATAATGTCCCTTTGATTTCATGGATCTTGTGGAAGAGGTCTCTTGTTATTACTTTTTTGTTGTTAGCTTCCATAAGGTGTGTTCATCTTAAACTGCAAAAAACAAAACAAAAAATCATAGAAAAGGAAACAGAAAAGAAAAGAAAGAAAGATTTGTGTTAGGCGCTTATTACTGAAAAGATAATGCACTACCAGTGATAAAGTACTGGTATTTCTAAGCACTGAGCAAGCTGGACTGAAAATAACAATTCAATATGGATTTTGGAATATTTTTTTGTTGGGCTATTGTCTCCTGTGACATTTGCTTTTGACATTTGCACAAAAAGAGGTCACAAAGTGAGGAATTTATCAACATGGACTACAATGTTTCCTACACATTGCCAGAGGGATGATCTTGTTAATCTGTTGCAGTCCTGTGGCACCTTAAAGATTAATACATTTATTTTGGCCTAAGATACCATGCAACTTCACTTCATGTATCTGATGAACTGGACCATAGTCTACAAAGTTTATAACATAATATATCTGCAGAGCCTGGAATTAATTTTCCTTGTTTTTTTTTTTCCTGACTGTGAGGCCATGTTCTGGAATAGTTTCTTTCTGATGTTTCACCTGCATCTGTGGCTGGCATCTTCAGAGAATGGATGGGTAGGAGTGTGTGTAGGATTTATATATTGTGAACCCCTGTTGGGGAGTATATGTAAATTTGTGTAATTGAATGGTTAGTTTCTGGGTATAGAAATGCAAGGATTAGTGCCTGTTTGGCTAATGGTTGTTTGATGGCCCATTATCTGACAGAAATCCTGCTGTCCCTGGGTGGAATTCCTTTGTAAGTGTTGAGTTTTGATTCTATTGTTTTTCAAAACTGGGAACCAGATTTTGTTCATTTTTAAAGTTTCTTCTTTCTTGCTGAAGTTGTCCAGGTGTTTGTGGATTTCAATAGCTTCTCTGTGCATTCTGACATGATAGTGGTTGGCCTGGTCCAGAATTTCTGTGTTTTTAAATAAGATTTTGTATCCAGGTTGGTTTATCACATTTTCTGCTACCGTTGATTATTCTGGTTGGCCCAGTCTGCAGTGTCTCTCATGTTCCTTGATTTGTGTTTGCACACTGCGTTTAGTGGTCCCTATGTAAACTTGTCCACAGCTGCATATTATGCGGTAAACTCCTGCAGCTGTGAGAGGGTCTCTTTTGTCCTTTGCTGAGCATACCATTTCTTGGATTTTCTTGGTTGGTCTGTAGATTGTTTGGAGGTTGTGTTTTCTCATCAGTTTCCCTATTCTGTTTGTGACTCCTTGATGTATAGTAAAAATCCCTTCCATTTGGGTGGCTGTTTTTCTTCTTCATTCCTGTGGTTTTTTCTGGGTCTGGCTATTCTTGTGATGTGTGATCTGGAGTAACCATTAGCCTATAGGGCCCAGTTTAGGTGCTGCTGTTCATCCTCATAGTGGGGTTCTCAGATCCTTTTTGCATGGTCTACCAATGTTTTTATTGTGCTTCTATTTTGTCCTGGGTGATGATTGGAGTTCTTGTGTAGGTATCTGTCTCTGTGTGTGAGGTTTCTGTATACCTTGTGGCCTAACCATTGGTTTGGTTTGTGGATGACTAGGACATCCAAGAATGGCAGTGTTCCTTCCTTCTCATTTTCCATCGTGAACTGGATATTTGGGTGGATGGTGTTCACGTGGTTCAGGAATGAGACCAAATCTTCTTCTCTGTGGTTCCAAATCGTGAAAGTGTCATCCACATATTGGAACCATGTTGTGGGCTTTTTTGTGCTGCTTTTAGGGCTTGCTTTTCAAAATGTACCATGTAAAAGATTGCTATCACTGGGCTCAGGGGGCTGCCCATGGCTACCCTATCTATCTGTTCATAGAATTCATTATCCCACTGGAAGTAGCTTGTGGTGAGGCAGTGTTTGAACAAGGCTGTGATGTCCTCAGGAAATATTTGTTGTATGAGTGCCATGGTGTCCCTTATGGGGACTTTGGTGAACAAGGAGACAACATCAAAACTGATCAGTCTGTCTCCAGGTTTCAGTTCAATGTTGTTGATTTTTTCTATGAAGTGAGCTGAGTCTTTGATGTAGTGAGGGGCTTGTCCTGTGTGAGTTTGTAATTGTGTGGCCAGAAACTTGGCCAAGTCATACATGGGGGATCCAATGGCGCTCACTATGGGTTGGAGTGGAATGGAATCCTTGTGGATCTTGGGAAGTCCATACAGTTTTGGTGGGAGAGCCTCTGATCTGCATAGATTCTGGCAATGATTGGCTGAATTTATGAGTTCTTGATCAAGGCATTTTTTTCTGGTGATTTTGTTGGTTGGGTCTTGCTTGAGTTTTCTGTATGTTGCAAGGTCCAAGAATTCCCTTAATTTTGTCTGTATTTTGCTGTTTCCATTATTACTTTAGCATTGCCTTTGTCTGCTGGGAGAATAATGATTTCTAGGTCTGCATTGAGATCCTTGATGGCTTTTCTTTCTTTTGTGGTTATGTTGCTGGGTGGTGGTTTTGCCTTGCTCAGGATCCTAGCTGTTTCTCCTCTTATCTCTTCTGCCTCTTCCTCCGAGAGACAGTAGAGGGCAGATTCAACATGGGCGATGATGTCTTCAACTGGGATTCTGGTGGTTTTAACTGCAAAATTGGTTCCTTTGGACAGGATGAATGTTTCTTCTTTTGAAAGTTGCCATTCTGTTAGGTTGATAATAGTCCGTGATGTGTCCAATTGGGGTTTCTGTTGGTGTTTGAGGCATTTGTCAAATTTTTGTTTCTGCCTTTCAGTGTGACTCATCATATCTTTTTCCATTTTTCTGTAGGTGAGGTTGTCAAATTTGTCCCAGTCTTGGGTGTTCATTTTTGACTGATGTTGAGGTGGAGTGATAATAGCTCCTTGTCTGTGTTGGCCAGGTTCTTGCGGGTAGTGTGTATTCTCTCTCATAACAGTGCTTTTTCCATTCTTTTGTAGATCCAGTGGGCCTGTGGGTATTTTAATGTCCTCTTTGCTGTGAGAAAGTGTGGTATGGTTTCTGTGTCTCTGCATCGTAACAGAAAAGTTAATGAACAGAGTAGATGTGCTCTCCTGGTCTGGAGTTTTTCCAGTCTCCAGGTGTCTTGGAACAGTTTCTCCCTGTAGAGACATTCAATGTGAAGTTGAAGGAACATGAGAGACACTGCAGACTGGGCCAACCAGAATAATCAGCAGTAGCAGAACATGTGATAAACCATTTGTGTGATGGACACAAAATCTTATTTAAAAACACAGACATTCTGGACCAGGCCAACAACTATCTTTCAGAATGCACAGAGAAGCTATTGAAATCCGCAAACACCTGGGCCACTTCAGCAAGAAAGAAGAAACCATAAAAATGAACAAAATCTGGCTCCCAGTTTTGAAAAACAATAGAATCAAAACTCAACACTTACAAAGGAATTCCACCCAGGGACAGCAGGATTTCTGTCAGATAATGGGCCATCAAACAACCATTAGCCAAACAGACACTAATCCTTGCATTTCTATACCCAGAAACTAACCATTCAATTACACAAATTTACATATACTCCCCAACAGGGGTTCACAATATATAAATCCTACACACTCTTCTACCCATCCATTCCCTGAAGATGCCAGCCACAGATGCAGGTGAAACATCAGAAAGAAACTATTCCACAACACATCCTCACAGCCCGGAAAAAAAACAAGGAAAATCTATGGATGCTGGCCATGAAAGCCTTCGATTTCACACCTGGAATTAATTCATACTGTAATAGCTGCTACCTGTAACCATAGTACTCCTGGAGTAATAGCAGCAACATGGTATGCTTTGTAAAAACAAAAACACAGTAATGGAGTTTGGCCAATTAATAAAATTTTTATGTTACTCATTTGAGGGCACCCTATTCACCCTTTGCAAAATTATGCAAGCATAGGTACACTGCAAAACCAACTACACAATGTAATGTTATGCACTGTTTCTCTCCCATTGCACAAACACCACTCCCTACCCCTCACTAAATACTGTAGTTACCAAACTTCCTAGAGAGTACTCCTAGGTTTGCACAACTGAGTGTAAATTCACCCTTCTAGGACATTCACCATACCTACATAATGTTGAACAGGATAGCACCCTTGCACAACCTCCCAAGAGATTGTGATTAAACCACTTGTTTAATCATATTTACTCCATGCAACAAGATTTTCACCTTTGATATGACTCTGTTGCATCCTTCTATTTCTCTTCCAATGCATGAAATCACCAAGCAGTTCACATAAATAGATAGCTAATATAAAATGTAAATGTAAAATACTATACGATAATTTTAATAACAGTGATCTAAATCCAGTTGCTAGTTTCAACTAAGGTAGACTCATTGAATCAATAACTGAAGGCTAGGTCAAGACATGTGTAGATATCACCTACTTGACAGGTCAGCTCAAGTTGGAATTAGCCATTGGAACCAACATAATGGAGTGCTTGTGTAGATAGGTCTATTTTTAACAAGTACTTGAAGTGGACACTACTTATGCTTCTCTAATTTCCGGCAAGGGCACCAAAAAGGCCCACTTCTGTGAGGTTGTCAGACAGCCTTGAAGGGAAAAAAGTAGAAGCAGGCACAGTTCTGTCATGCCTAGGCCTAGAAGCAGATGAAATGCCTTCCCTCTATCCCAACTGCCACTGCCCTGGCCTCAGAGTGAGAGAAAAAAGGGCAGGCACATCTCCATCATGCTTAGACCCCAAAGCAGATGAGAGGCCCTCCCTCCATCTCAACTGCTACTGTTGTGGTGTCAGAGGGTGAGAAGAAGAGGCAGTATCTGCTGGACTTAATCCCCTCCCACATGGCCATCCCCTTTTCCTTTTGTGTCATGTCTAATTAAATCGTAAGCCTGTGGGCAGGGAACTGTTTTGTTGTTCTTTTACTTGTAAAACACCATGTACGGTGATGGTGCTATATAAATAAATGATAATAATAATAATGGACATTCTGCTGGTTGCAAAATAGTCAATGAGGCCTTCATTGAAGATCTCAGTGACCAAGTGGGCTTATATAGGAAAGATAGTCTGCTAGATATCCTAGTACTGAGGTCCTTAAGGCTTTGTTATGTCAGCCACAATAACTAATAGACATCCACTGCAATTGTTTCAGCATGAGGTTGTATTAGTAACATACCAAGATCATATATCATGTGCAAAGATCTCCTTTATTATCTTTTCCCCTTATCTCCCCCCCATTCCCACTTTTTGCATTGTACAATTTGACCAGGCATGCTCATTTTAATTTCAAGAAAGAAACTACTATAAATGCATACAAATAAATTAATTGATTAATTATTCATTCCATTTATATCCCATAGGATCTCCAAGGATCTCAGTGAGATATACAAAGCCTTCTCCTCATGTTTATCATCACAACAACCATGCGTGCAAACTTGTTGAGAGAGATTAAGTTGAAAGATCGTGACTGGCCCAAGGCTGATGGTTATGAGGATTTGAACTCAGGACACCCTACTCCTGTTCTGGTAATCTAATTATTATACCATAGGATACCTCAGTACATTTTAAGTGCTTCGTACATTACAGTACTCAACAAAATTCTAGCAAGATGTTCTAAGTAGGTCAGAATACAATTATATTCAACTGAATTTTGCCCCTAATGGTGGATATACCAAATGATAAATAAATTATGGCATCTGTCAAAGTCAGGAAAAGGGCGAAATCATTTTTTGGTTACATCTCCAAGAGCAGAAAGTCAGTTGGAGAATGTACCTGTATTTGCAATATGTTTACTAAAGGTTAATCAGATACAGTTAAAAAAAAAGTTGGAGGTGAAGTTTTCCTCTGGTAAGAAAAGTAATTGTGAATTAGTGGCAGCTCTGCAGAAAGAATGGCAGGAAATCGTAAATGCCATGAAGAGGGGAAAGAGGAGCTGTGAATGTAGGACTAGAAAGGAAAAAGTAGGATGAGGAATTTATAAAATATTATGTGAATGTCTGGATGAGAAAACCTGTGGAATGATTTTAAGTCAGTGGAAAGCTACAAAAATCTAAATGGGTAACTAATGATGGACATCTACTAATCAGATTACATTTCATGTTTTACTTAGATTTAGGGACATCAGTTCTGGAATATAAGGTGCCTTATACTGAATCAGACCATTGATCCATTTAGCCCAGTAGTATCAGCACTGACTGGCAGCAGTTTGTTTGTTTTTTGTTTTTTTTAGGGTTTCAACCTGCTTTTCCAGCCCCTTCTGGAACTATCACAAGTTGAAATTCAAGCTGTCTTCTTCTAAAGCATGTGCTATATCACTCTGTCCCCAATGATAAACCTTACTCCATCCTTCCCAAAGACTCAGTATTCAATGTAGCATTTTTATTCCTTACAAAAATCTGAAGGTTGTGTCAACATTAAAACATGCTTTGTTTATGAAGACCTACTTCATAATTTATAGCAGCAACATTAATACATACATGTACGTATATGCATTCTATTTTAAAGGTCTCCCTCATGTCAAATTCCAATGCTAAGTGAGTAACCTATTTCTCTTTGGAGTTCACAGTAATTTCCAGTAGTTCAAGGGTACCATAATCTTAGCCAGGATGGCTTCAAGATATCTCATTCTGATCCACAAAAGTATGTGGAGAGAAAGTAAAAGAGAAAGTGTGTGTCTGTACATATTCCTAACTGGAGGAGGAATCATATGATCCAATGGGAGATTTATTTGGTTTCTTTCAAGATCCTGCTGTTCTTGTTATACAGTCAGAATCCCCAATTCAAGTGGCAGTACGGGCCTTGATTTTGATGAGGAGAGATTGACCGGAGGTCTCAGGCTCCAGCATCAGAACTCTGCCTGGGTTAGAATGTCAGTCTACTCGATTTGGGCCCCTTGAATCAGAAATTGCTGAATCAGGATCACCACAGTCTGGCATCTTAAAGCCTGCACTGCCAGAAGAAATGCCTCTCTTCACAGCAGGATACTGCCCATATTTATTTATTAATTTGATTTAGCCTGTCAAGGGAAGCCAGCCTGTCAAGGGGAGAGTGGAGCATGGGAGGAGTGATCTCATCCTGGTGGAATAAATGGCTTCTGCAGTCTTAGGGTGTTTCCATATTACACAATTATAGCACTATGATTCCTCTTTAACTGCCATGGCTACATCCTATGGAATCCTGGAATTTGCAGTTTGTTGAGGTACTGAACATTCTAAATATGTTCCCCTAAACTGCAAAGCCCAGGATTCCATAGGATGTTGTTGTGACAGTTATATTCTGTAGTGCAAAAAGCCCCCTAGACAGTCTCATTCACATGGAGCTGTCCAAGGTGCTGCAGCTAGTGTTCTGCTTTTGCCACCTCCCATTCAGAAATAAGAAACTGCTTCTAAATTCAGTGTGACTGTGAAAGCACTCAGTTGAAATCTATTGCCCCGCAAAGGCTTAAATACATTTTTGAAAGCTGTACAGAATTATTCTTTGGTAGGCTGTGCAGAATCGTGACCCAATTTTTTCTTTAAGCAATGAACAAGACCAATATTTTTTTTGCAAGAGGAAAGTATTTTGCACTGAAACCACTTCATGTGGTGTTTGGGGCCGTATAGGGATGATGTGAGAGGCTTTTCTAAATTCTGGAGGTCTGAGGGCTTTGGGTTGGTCATCTCAGAAAAGGGGTTGGATGCCACCTTGCAGCCCATGCACACTTTCCTACCCCTGCCTTACAGGTTACAGAAATGAAGCAGGATTTGGGGGAATGTTCTTGAGGCAGTTTGAAATGTAAAAAAATTAGAAAAAGTGAGAGTCCAGCCTGGAGGATTACTGTGATAAGTGATGGCAGCAATAGCAGTGGCTTGACAACAGCAACAAAAAACTTTAACTGGCATTGATGAATAGCCATTCTCCTCCACATCTCTGCTTGACTGCCTCTTCATAATGTAGCATCATTCTTAAGAGTGGGACAGTGACACCATCACTAATCATAGTAAGCCTCACCCTCTGCCAAAAATGTTTAGCTGTTGTCTTGGTCCCTTATTTTTGTTTTGTTTTCCCTCTCATTTCTTCTTTGTTGCTTCTTTCCATTTCTTGGGGAGAAAGCTGAGCCAAAAACTTTTATCCATTATTTTTCATAATCATTGTTGTTCATAATCAGTCAGAGGTATCCTTCCTGAAGTTAGTTTCCAAAAGATTATGTTCAGAATATGAAAAATCTTATGGGATTTATGTCTCCCAGTTGCATGAAGTTGGGGAAGTCATTGCAGTTTCACTTTTGCTCAGAATGTATTAACATTAACATTAAAGGTGGGAGAAGATGAGGCTGTCAGATTTTCCCATCTCCTAGGGATAAGCAATAATTTCAGGTAAGTTCTTTTTTAAAATTTGTGAAATTCAGCTGTGGGAAAAAGTAAAATTTATAGATTTTTTTTTTCTCACCCACCTACCACACTGCAGTAGAGAACATCCCTGTATAGCCCTTTGTTTTTTAAAGCTTGTACACAGGTAACATAGTTGTGAGAGCATTTTTTCTGGACCATGAAACCCAGTGGAAGCAAATAAATGAGGTGGCCTTTAAGGTACATAGGACCTTTGACATTTAAGAATTTACTACTATGATGTGTGATTCTTACAAATGGGCCCATCACATTACACAAAAACCTAGAAAAACACAGACCACCTTTAAGCTATGGATTTCTAATACTGCATTATATCACATGAAAATTCATCTGACTTGTACAAAAACATAACAAGTTATATATAACCCCCCCCCCCCCGCAAACTGATGACTGTCCGGAAATTCAGAAACACTTTCCTATTATGTTCATGCACTTCAGTATTTCAGAGTTCTTTTGTTCAAAGTTTGATGGACTCAAATTTCTGTGGAATACTAAGCATGTCAACATGATTTCTTTCTGTGCATGGCACAGTTTGTCTGGATTGTGATCCAAGTAACCTAAATTAGAAATGCAGAATTTAGCCTGAAGACGACCTTGGAATTTCAGAATTAACTGGAAGTGCAAACTCAGAGCACTACATACTCGCAACTCTATTTATCATGCTGTCTTTTGAAACAAAATTATGATTTAAATTATGGCTGAGAGAAAGGTATGACATTCATTTTTCATCTACTGATTTTAACATGCAGACTTGGAATAATTAAACAAAAGGAAGGGAGCTACTTTTCATATCAATGCCTTTCTGTCTGAAGCTCAGTTTATGAATTGTTTTCCATGACAGAAAATACAAATTTGATTAATGAGTAGTATATATCAAGCTGATATATTTGATGGCAGAGCCAGGGCCGTGTAGTAGTCTGAGTATTGGACTAGGACTTTGGAAGGCCATGTTTTGAATCCAGAATCAGTCATGGGAGCTCACTGGTAGATCTTGGACAAGTCACACACTCTCAGCTTAATAGAAAGGCAATAGCAAATATCCTCTGAATAGCTCTTGCCAAGAAAACTCTAGGATAGGGTTGCTGTAAGCTGGAATCAAATTGAAAGCACATGGCAACAATATCAAGGGTACATCCATTAGAACTCGATGCCAAATTATATTGTGAATGGCTAAATGGGTGGTGAGTTCACAAGTGTTCATTTGAGCCCCACTTCTCACACCCCCATACAATTGGTAATGCCAGAGATCTTCACATGTCAAACACAAAGGTCTGTGGAAAGTGAAGTCAAAGCCAAGTCTATGGAAGGCTTTGTAAAGGTGACATTCAGTTGAATGTTGTTATACAGTTCCTGTTATCAGGAACCTAATACCAGTTTAGCTGAACATGGTTATGATGCCCTCTCCATTGAATATGAAGGTCTTTGGAGGATAGAGCTTGCATACATGCCCACAATCCCATCAGCAAGTCTGGTTTCAAGTGGTTGGGACCTTGGAGCAGTTCCTAAAATAGGGCCCCCTTTATGCACATGTGTGAGCTATTTTAGGACTGGTGGCATAAAAAATTAATCAAAATCTTTATATGTGACCCCAATTTCATCCCTGCATCTTTAATGAGACTAAAAGCTTGATCCCATGCCCTTTAATCATTTGTTTAAATAACACAAAAAATGTTGATGATAACACAAATATTGGGTAATTCAGGAAGTAACTAGGAAAGATGAGGAAGCAAACTGTACCTTTTCCCTTCTGCCCTGGGTCCTACCCATTTAGGCCTCCATGAGTTCAGGAGATTGAACAGGGTTTATGGCAGTGACTTTTAGTTCTCTCCAAATGACAAAGCATAGAATTGTACATCTATTCAAGAGATTGATTTCCTATTCAAAGAGATAACAACACATAATCAAATAAAATATTCTGTTGAGAAATGCAAATAATCCAAGAAATGCTCTCATAACTGCATTGATACCAACCACCATCATATTTAAAGTCTATTCCTGTCTGCACCTACCTCCCCGCCCCCCCCCTTGCCCACTTTAACTTCTCTTACCCAAGAGCAAGAAGTACAGAAGGGTTTAACATGCAGTTATTATGAAAGGGAAAATAAAATGCTGTCAATGAAATGCTGGAGCATTCGACAGTGTTAAAGACAAAAAAACACAGTTCATGCTCAGAGATTTATAAAAAGAACTTTGATGAGATGCAGAACCAGCTGTCAAAGGAAAAAAATCCCCACTGCCTGTGTGCATGAATGTATTTTGAAATTAGCAGTGCGACTTTATACACTTTATTCAGTGGGGTTCAACTAAGGCTTATCCCAAAGTTCAATGGGGTATGTATTATTTTTGTATTTGTTAGTTACATTTATATCCTTCCTTTTCCTCCAATGAATTCAAGGCAACAAACGCAGATCTCCTCCATGCCATGTTGTCCTCTCATAAATTCTATGGTTGTTATTTCACTTTCCATCTGAGATAGGTCAAGCTGAGAGAGTGAGTTTAGCCCAAGGTCATCCTAAATGTCTTCTTATAACTATATTGACAATAACGGTAAAAATGAAATCAAGATAAGTGTTCTTACTTTAGAACATATTGAAAAATCACTTGGCATGCTCATCAGTCCATTTCAGTGAATAGCAGTTTTCAAAAGCTTTATCAAGAGTGATGAAGTATATGGCTGTTCATCTTCTGGCTGTGTAAGAAATACTGTGATGAGCAACTAACTTCAGGTTGGATAATTAATCTCTGGATGGGGCAACTAATTCCAGCTTGCTCCATTAATCTTTGGATTGTGCCATTATTTTCTGGAGTGTGCAGTTAATTTCTGGGCTACATTGTCCAATTGATTTGTGGGCTGAGCAAGCAATTTCTGGACTGGCAATAGATAGCTAGGTTGTGATTTTTGTCAATTAGATTTTGTCACCTGGATCATTTACATTTTGCAATTAACATAGATACTTCCTGTGAGATCAGCATTGTAAGTATGTTGCCTTACAATACAAAGCATCATTCCAGTTAAAAACAATGTTTCAGTAAAAAAAAAAAAAAAAAAACCGAAGTGGAAACATTGTACTTACACACAATAGCTGGCATTCTGTTAGTGGCATACACCTGCATACATTTCCCATTACAGTATGTTTGTTGGGGGGTACCACAGATGTTGGTATTCTTTTTCCTCCTTCCACACTGCTCCAAGCCCCAGCCAGACCCAACTTACTGTACAGACTCTGAAGCTTCCCTGTATGGCCATTCTGGATCAGAGAAGCATCTGGCTATGTCCCCATAGCCAAACGTGAAATAATTACAGCAGCAATGCAGTTTCCTGAAGAATACAGCAGATTTCAACACTGATGTCATCATTTTGTGTCTGGCTATGCGGACATAGCCAGATGCTTCTCCTAACCTGCCTGCTCCCCATGAAGCACAGAGTAACATCCATACAAGGGTGTTTCAGAAGCTGCATGGTAAGTCCAGAAGTTTAGCCTAATGAAGCTCTGCATGTGGAATGACTACACTATGCTGAACCATACAAAATTGCAGCTGCAGAGTTATAAATTAAATTTATGGATTTTGCAATTTGTGTTTTTATAAAAAATGAACTGAACAAAACTCTCCATCATTTTCACTGGGCAAATTCAATAGGCACATGTATTCCAGTACAGAGACAATTGCATTGTCCTTAGCTGCCATGTAACTGTTAAAAATGTCAGGGGGGAAAAAAGAGGTGGCAACTCTAATTCAGCACCACAGACATGATTCAAACGAAACTTTTAAGAGCTAATCCTTCAAAGTCCTTTGACTGGCATTTGTACTTTTTTCAATTCTTTTTGTTTATTTGCTTCTTTTTTATGAATTTAGAATATATGAAAGAATTTGTAGATTTTGGAAAGTTCTCATCAAGAAACAAGCCAAATGAAACTTTCACAAATTCCTCTGTTGAGATTCTCTGTCAACTACAGTGGCAGTGTTCTACTAAGATCCTACATTGTGCGTGTGTACCCTGAATCTGTCCATGCAGAGCTACACATTGATTGCACTATGTGACCCTTGTGTTGAATGGCAACATTGGCCCACCAAATGCACAACTGAACAAACAACCAAATGCATAACTAAAGGAGTCCTACCAATTTCAGAAGGAGCAGAGGGATATGAAGGATAACCAACATGATATAGTAGTTTGAGTGTTGGACTAGGACTTTGGGAGACCAGGGTTCAAATCCTCACCCAACCATGGAAACCCATTGGGTAACCTTGGACACATCACACTCTCTCAGCTTCAGAGGAAGGCAATGGCAAACCTCCACTGAATAAATCTTGTGAACAAAACCCTGTGATAGGTTCACCTTAGGGTTGCCATAAGTTGGAAATGACTTGAAGGCACACAAAAACAACAGAGGTGTGTGCATGGCCCAGCATATGTCATGCCACTGCAAGAACCACTCTGCTAGTGAGTTTGGACACTGTACTTTAGGCAAAAGTGTCCAAACACTTCTGTAGAAGAACTTACACACAAATAAGTCACCAAAAGGTTTCCAGCCTCACAACTGCACCACCTGAAGGGGTATAATATTCTACTGTTGCCAGCAATGGGGATGATCCTGAGTAATCATAGAACACTGACTACAAACTCCTCTTCTTAACATTATGCATCTAACTTTGTTTGTTTATAAATTATTTATTAAAAGAAAAAAACATTCATACACTTCTACAGTAAAAACATTAACTGCAGATTGCCATCTTTTAGAATCAAAACCAACAATGTATACTAAAAAATAAATGAAATAATGATAAAAGCCAATAGCAGCAGATTGCTACCTGAATTGTGTGGGGTCCATGAGGATCCCATTAGCGTATGGATTCTAATATGGGAAATTTTAATTAGCTCAAGATGGCAGCAAGAGTTCAAGTAATGGTGAGATCTTTTGACCTATGTATATCGGTAATAACTGAGGAGACTCCACGCCAGGGAATGAAATAAAAAATGCTTTTTATTGACAAACAATCAGAGAAACACACATGCATACACACAGGCTTCAAGCAGTCACTTTCTAATGAAGAAAGTAGGAAGTATTTGGATAGAGGAATAGATTGTGGGGATAATGGGTTATACTATACCTATCCTGAAGAGCAAAGATTTGTGCAGCAGAAGGTACTCAGATGGAGCTCTGAGGGTCACACAGCAGACGGACAGAGTGACAAGAGGAAGGGGAGCTGTGCACACTTTGGCTATCTTTTAGAGTTACATTTATAATCAAAATTCACCCTAAAGGGGTAAGTTTGAGTGGAATAAAATATCTGCTGGAGTTTCCCAGGGTTGGACAATGGATTCTCCAGTTGTGTTAAGGATCGCTAATGGTTGGAACATTAAAACTGTGTGGTCTCAGGCAAACCTCTATTGCTTTAGGGCCAGCCAGGTGTAAGGAAAAACCAGTTTTGCAAGCAAACAGTGCTCAGCCACTTTAATAGGTTTAGGTAATGACTCACTTCCAGAGCTTGCCCAGGAGGAATTAGTACATTTCTCCCAAACTAATGAGTTCCAGGGAACTTTCATATAATTCTAACCTGGGTGTGTCCTTTTTAGGAGTTTTAGCAGGCTACTTCCTTAGATTTTCTGAGCAAACCTTGTCTCCTTCTTTGGGGGTGCCTGATCTACCTTTAACCACCTGGAGTGCCACTTATAAGCCAATTTATGAAATTTAGCCAAATGATGAGTTAGGAAAAAGGTGGGGGCCTGTCAGGGCAGCTTACAAGATAAAGTTAACTAAAGTATGGAGATCAGCCATGTAATTTTTAAAAAGTCTAAAACAGGCAGCAGAAGGTAGGCAGAGATGATGTAAAATGATTTGCCTGTGGCAAGACTAGGCTTTCTCATGTATCCCAACCAATCTTCAGATCATACAAGGAGGCAGCAGTCAAAAACCAAAATGCTATAAAGTCACACAACTACAAAACATGTGCAATAAATTATATAATTACAAAATCATTATAATACAATACTCAAGGCAGCAATGACACTAAATGAACTCAAAACATGAATTGAACACAAAATTATATGGGTGTGAAAATGAGGAATGTACAAAGAGTATCAAAATATGTTCAATGTGTGTAATACAGCATGCTGCAAGCACTAAAACAAAAGAAACAACAGTACTGTAGTCAGAGTTAAAACAAACAGATGTTGATGAAGTAAGGATGTTGGTAGAGTAAAAAGGACTTCTAAATATTATCCTGTTTTGAAAATTCTTTTTCTGGTACTTGTCTAAAGAAATGCTTCCTGCAAATGATGGGGAGGGGACCCTTTCAAACTGCCTCAAAACAGAATGAACAAGGGGTCAGAAGAAAATGCTACTCACTAACTCATAGACCAGGGGACATGAAAAGGCTCTGACCTTCAAACTGATCAACTGTTCAATTAGTGGTTTTGTATCCATTTAATGCTATTGTGGCCTTGAGTTTTGTGTGTCATGATTCTAGAATTATATAATTTATTTCACATGATTTGCAACTGCATGCTTTCTCTCCCAGTCTAGCCTCAGCCATAGTCAGGACTCAAATCTTTAAGTAGGATTGCTGGTAAAACATAATTGGAGTTTGTAATCTTTTTTCATAGATTTCACAATTTCTCATAAAAACAAGCCATTCTGGGGTACATGAAATGATTTCAGAATCATCACTGTCATTGTCATTTTGAGCCAATGGTAGTTAAGACATAAAGTTTAAAAATTACGTGAAAGTCAATGCTTTAGAACCAATGCTAGTTAAGACAAATGGTTTAGAAAAGTATCCTGGCTTAAGAAGAGAGAGATAAACTTTCAATCATATTGCATTTTCCCCTCCTCAAAGCAGGGATGTAGCTGTAGGGCAGGGGCAACCTCTTCAATAAGGATTCTGTTCCTTCAGAATAGACAGACTGATTTTCTGTCAGTCTTCAAATTTTTAGAATTACATCAACTTAAAACTTCAGATGAGCATTTAGAAATACAGTTTTGGCATCCAAAGAAAAGAGGCAGGCAACATTACCAAGGGAATGTGAGTGCAGCAAACAGAAAAGTTGTAGTTATGAGTGATTTTCAGTGTCTCACTCTACAGTGCTAGAAATTTGGAACTGAAGGAAAATTGAATGGGAGGACAGAATTCTTTGAGTGGGCAATACCCTCATCCCAGCACCCTCACCCCCGGTAGCTATACCCCTGCCTCAAAAACACATCGGCAGTTCACCCATCAACTTTTTAAAGACAGATCCTTAAACATACTGAAGGAAGGTAAATTTCATAAAGAAAAATTATACTGTCTGGCTAAACTAAATGGCATTTACAAATGACATGCAACACTTCTTATTTCTGTATTCCAGAAGTAAATGGGCACAGTTTGCTGGATCAGTGAAGAAGATCCTTTTAACTTATTGGCTACATTTTTCCCCCAATGCATACTTTTATGCTATTGATTTTCCATTTGCATATTATACCAGGTATTCCTGTAAAACTATTAAATATGGTTATATAATTCATGAGCATGTTTCTGATATATAATGAAATGGCTGTTCACTAAACTGCAGCCCAGCACCTTTTGAATAGTGAGAGGTCCTATGCATAACAATGAGAAAAAGTATCTTGTTTTCCTAGTACTTTTTCCCAGCTTTTCACATTAAAAAAACCTGCAAAATAAATAATGAAAACCAGCAGATGAAAGTAGTATTGGAGATTACAGGGAAATTGCTTGAAAAAGAATGAATAGGGAAGTTAGAGGCCTATGATTCCAATTACAAGTCTATAAAATTTACCAGTACAATAGCAAGTTGATGCTTGGATAATATTCCCATAGCTGAGGGAAAATCACCCAATAAACAACCTGCACTCAGGCCTAATAGATTTGGCTGTTGTATGAAAGATGTATAGGTGTAGCTAAGGATTTTCTCTTTCACATTAATGAAAGAACGGCAAAATAGGAATAAAAAGTATCATCCCAAGAGCTGCAATATGGTGGCATTGCTTCATAAAAATAAAGCTTTTGTACCACAGTCAGATCCATTCGGTTTACATACCAGACATTCAGTGAGAGCATTTTTCTCTCCACAGAACTGACACAGCAAAACATTCTCCTTTTCTTTTATAGTCTTTAGCCAATTTTCCCACTCTCCATCTCCTCTTGCAAAAGTTTAGCTCTTTGGGGGCTGAACCACAGGTACATCCTTCATTCTTAGCCATTAACCTCATTCACCTCCCAACCGGTGCAGCCATGTTGGGGAGGGAGTGGCCTTTGTCGGGCATGAAGGGGAAGGAGGCAAGCCGTAAAAGGTGACGTCATGATGCATGTGCCATGGATGAAGGAAGGAGGGGAGGGGCCAGAGGCGATATAAGACAGAGGGACCTGCACACTGAACCAGCTGTGCCAGTTGCCCAATACTAAGGTCATAGAGCTCAGGGACAGGGTAGCACAATTTAGGTTACAACACAAAGCTAGCCTAAAGAAATTTCAGGTCCTCATTGGCCACCTTAATTTTGCATGTAAAGTGATGGCGCTGGGTAGGGCTTTCCTCCATCGGCTATGTGATGCCATAAAGGGGTCCATTTGCATCACCAGCAAATACTCATCTCAGCAGATATTCGGGATGATTTAGGGGTGTGGCATGAATTCTTGGCTCAATTTAATGGCGTTTCATTTTGGCGTGAGGAAAGGAAACTCCAGGACGCTTTTTAGATAGCTCCGGATGCGACAGGGTTGATTGGATTTGGGGCTTACTTTGGGGGATGCTGGTGTGCCAGCAGGTGGCCTTCTGGAAGGCTCGGACATTGCCACTGATTTGACATTTCTGGATTTCCCCCCCAATTCTGGTGGCCGCAATTATTTGGGCTGATGAATTGTCCAATTCATCCGTCCATTTTTAGTGCAACAATATGGCTACAGTCCGAGTCATAAATTCTTTAATAACCATATCTCAGAGGGTAATGAGATTGATTAGAGCTTTTACTTTGCAATCCTTACAGAAGAACATTTTATTTGTTGCCCCTCATGTGGAGGGCATGCAGGTGGAGTGCTTCAGAGAGTTGGCCCCAGAGGCTGCACCTGTGGGTGACCAGATGCCGGTAGGCCTGTAGAATATTGGGAGGTTGAGGTGATGAGGGCATTGGGTTTATCCATAGCTCCCAGTACAAGGAAAGGTTATACCAGGGCACTGAAGGAATTTTCCCAGTTTAGGAAGCAGGAGTGTTTCACCCTGAGGTTGCCGGTTCCTGTGACTCAGTTATTACATTTTCTTGTTTTTCTTCACCGCAGGGGCTTAGTGCCTCAGTCTATCAAGGCCAACCTATCTGCAATCGTGTTTTGGCTCAAGGTGCAAGGGGTTATGGATACCACGAGTGACTTTCGCATTCACAAGGTTTTGGAAGGATGGTCTCAGGAGCGGGGAGCCATAGTGGGCTCCGCTTTCCCAAGCAATCCTTATAGGCTTAAGAGGGGCTTGAGACAACATCTGTTCCTCACCATTTGAGGTGCTGCTATGCTGTAGCACTTACTTCCATTTTTGATGTGTTATGCATCAGTGAATTAGTACAGATGTCAAAGGATGACAGGTCATAAAGAGCACTGCTTCTGCAAGACCTGTTGATGGGAGATAAGCAAGAGGTTTTAGTTTTATGATTTTCTAAAACTGATCAATGAGGAGTTGGAAGCCAGTGCACTTTGCAAACCTGTGGTGACCAAGCCCTTTGTCCTGTACAGGCATTGTGGAGTTATGTATCTGTCCGGGGGAACACACTGGGCCCTTTATTCATTCATGCAGATGGCTGTCCGCTAACCAAATTTCAGTTTTGAAGGCTCTGAAGGGTTTGGATCTTAAGGCCATTAGATTTGGGACACTCCTTTAGAATTGGGGCAGTATCCACGGCGGCTACCTTGGGGATGCCACCCACTACAATTAAGAGGTTGGGGTGATGGAGGTCCTCATCTTACCATAAGTATGTCAGACCACTACAGTATTAACCATGCTTGCCTTCCCCTTGTATTTTACAGGTCTTAGGTTATCGCTGAGATATCGGTTGCTGATTTGTGGCCAAAGTATGGTCTATTAGGCAGCAAGACAGGCCTGTTGGTGTCACTTCAGAACTCATCTTGGCTTTGGGGACATGGCAGTGGTGGAATGGCTTGGCAAGAGGGGCCTTTGGTGGCACGGTCTCATGCCTTTGCTGTTTTGTGAATGCCAAGGGCCCCCACCACACATTCTTGCCATTCACCTTAGAGGCAACAACCTGGGGCTTTTGAAGGGGAAGGCTTTGATTATATAGGCAATACATGACATGGAAGTGATCAGGTCATGGTGGCCTGCAGTCATTGTCCTGTGGTCTGACATACTACCAAGACAACTGTAGTGTGGTGATGGGGATCCTCACCTAATTGACAGGGCAAGGTGTAGGGTGAACAGAGAGATTCGCAACATCTTGGCCAAGGGATTGGGTTATTACCATCATCACCTGGAAATTGTCTTTGAGAGGCCCAAGCTCTACCAAGCAGGTGGGGTACATTTCTCAGACCAGGGCAATTTAGTATTTTGGGGGGATCTTCAGTGGGGTGTGAGGGACCTTTTGGACAGGCTAGTGGGGGATAGGGACTAAGTGGATGCTTGCCCCTCATCTGTGGCCAGAGGAGGCATAGATTTCGGTAGGGACCAATGGCACCATCTTTGGTGAAGGGGGTTCTTGTGAACTGTCACTTTAGGTCACATGACTTGGGATTGGGGAAAGAGACTTACCTTGGGGTTGGCCTGAAGTATAAACCCTCAACTTAAGTCATGTGGCTTGGCTGGGGGACTTTTGGTTTGGCCGTCCAGATGTGGGCTACCTGGAGAGCAACCCCAACTCTTAGGGTTCCTCTCTGGGCTCAGGTGCTCACCCTTGGGAAGGTGGGGAGTAAGGCCTGGGATAGGCCTACTGCCCCAGCTGCTCCCTCACTAAGTTGCCTACCTCTCTGAAGATCTTTAGATGGTTATAAATAGGTAGAGCTAAATAAAATATCACTTATTATATCCCATTTTTTGTGCCTGGTCTCCTTATTTCCCTGAATCAGTCAGCAATCCCACTCACCTCCTGACCAGTGAAGCCATGTTAGGGAGGGAGTGACCTTTCTGGGTGCAAGAGGGGAAGGAGGCAGGCCGTAAAAGTTAACATCATGGTGCATGCACCATGGGCGATGGAGGGAGGGGCAGGGCAATATAAGGCCCTGCCACTCCTCACCTCCTCCTTTTTGTTCTGGGTTGATCCACCCTCCCACCACTAACATAGTGTGATTATGGTTGCTTTGGGGCCAGGTAGGAATTTTTTATCCCTTTTCACAGGGTTTTTTTGACCTACCCCATATATGGCAGACAGCATTGGGAAATTGGCTAGGGTGGTATCTAAAATACTTCAAGCCCTGCGATAATGTTGGCCGAGGAGGGGGGAGGCATAGATTTTGGTGGGCACCTATGGCACCAGCTTTGGTGAAGGAGGCTCTTGTGAACTGCCAGTTTAGGTTCTTGGAGGTGGGGAAATGGGGAAAGAGACTTACCTTGGGATTTGCCTGAATAATAAACCCTCAACTCACACGGCTTGGCTGGGGGACTTTTGGGTTTGCCCTCCATATGCGGGCCAGCTAGGGAGCAACCCCAGCTCTTGGGGTTCCTCTCTGGGGCTCAGGGGCTCACCCTGGGGAAGCTGGGGAGTAAGGCCTGGGATAGGCCTACTGCCCCAGCTGCTCCCTCACTAGGGTGCCTCCCCTGCTGAAGGTCTTTAAAGGGTTATAAATAGTAGGCCTAAATAAAATATCACTTATTATATCCCATTTCTTGTGTCTTGTCTCCTTATTTCCCTGACTCAGTCTACAAAATGCTGTTAGATCCAGTGGCCTCACAAGGTGCTGCAACCCAAGGACTAGGCCTTAAAAACAGATGACATTCCTCACTGCTCATTCTATTTCTGAGAGCAATGCTGTGAAGAATCCTTATGTTGAACAACAACAACAACAAAACCCCACGCTGTTATGTAAAAGGCAGGCTGGCATTCCAAAGTTCTGGTAATCTTCCAGGAGCCCTACAATTTAAAACTGAGAATAGAAAAATGCTTCTGCTAAAAGATGCTCACTCATACAGCACTTACACTTTAAATGCATCTGTCAGAGCACCTCTAATCCCAAATCTAGCTCAGGCAAAGGTTAAGCATCAGCAGTTGCAAGCAACTGGCATCTTTGCTAGTAAAGCTAACGCCAAAACAGAATTGGGAACATATTTAAAACACAGCTAGAAAGCCAAATGTTAGAAGTCAGATCAATATAGGTTCTGTTCCACCCCAACCTACTTACCCTTTTTGTCTCTACCCATAGCTTTCACCCCAAGGATATTAAAAACAGCTTAGGACAGTGACTTTTGAGCAGGAAAAAAAAGAGCCTGGGTGGAAAGCAGTTGTGGCTAGTATCTCTCATCCTAGTGAGATGTTTAATCTACTCTGGGTTTTAGTCTGAATTTTAGGGAACTATCCCAGGTATTGAACATATAGTAAATTTTTCACTATCTTCTTGAGACTATACCTAAATTATGAAGGCATAAAGAGTCTTAATAAAACTAATGCACCCTACCCCCAAACTCACCCCCTCCATTTAAAAAACCCAATGTCACAAAAGTAGAATCACACAGTATCCACAAGGATCAATACAGGTCCTCCTCTGGTAATTCAGAATGCTGTCCTATTCAATTCAGAAGAATTTGGAAACTGTCTAATTTTGTTTGGATCCAGTTGTGAATTTGGATCCAAAATTTTGTGCCATCCATGGAATATTATTAGAAATCACAGAATGGCTATTTTTCAGAAATCAGAAAATGGCTATGCTGAATATCAGATTAAAAGGTGCTTTGGGCATTTTGCTTTAAAATCTTGGGGGAGAGGTTAAAAGGGGGACTGTTGTTGGTATTAGAGAGTGTGTGTGCATTTTGAAAGAATGCGTTGAAATTTTCAATGACACTTGCCTCTTCTGGACAGCTCTAGACTGCCAGGTTTTAGATTAAGAAGTCCAGAGAATTTTATGAAAGAAAATTCTTTACATCTTTGGGTTTTCTGCAAAAGGATGTGCCTCTCCCTTACATTTTCTGTGGTATGAAAATGACAATAAAGGTGGTCTCAATTTAGAAGTCTGTAAAATGTCATGGGATAGGTATAGCAGGTTTGGGGAAAGTGAAATCTTTGAATTGTAAGGTTTTTGTTGTTGTGTGCCTTTCAGTTTTTTCCAACATATAAAGACCCTAAAGTGAACCTATCATGGGATTTTCCTGGCAAGATTTGGTCAAAGAAAGGTTTGCCATTGTCTCCCTCTGAGGCTGAAAGAGTGCGACTCTTTCATATTATCACCTTGGGTTTCCACGGCTGAGTGGGGATTCAAACCCTGGTCTGCCAGAGTCCTAGTCCACCACTCAAGCCACTATACCACACTGGCCCTTGATTGTGTCTGGGGGGAGGGTACCCCCTCTTTTCCCCATCGCTCCCCCACTTTGTAGTTTGTTTAGCAGTTTCTATGAAAATGGCATATGTCATAGAGATTTCCCTAGGAAATAAGTTCTTTAATGTTTTAGAAAGAGTTGGGTGGAGGGCATAGGAAATGATCCTGAATGAAAACCGCTGTAAGGCTTTGTTATTGTTTTCTGCTCAGTTAACACCATCCTCAAAGTGCAATAGGACACTGGTAAGCAGAGCAGCAGGCAGTTGCCAAAACAGACTGAAGCATACAAAATTTTTCAGGCAAGCACCCAATTTCCACAATTGTCTCCAAAATCCTTTTAACACTCCTGCTCTTGGGGGATAGATAACATCCTGACCCAAAAGCAGGGCTGGACATACCTGATAAAACCATGTGCTGTGGGCCCTTGTTATCTGCTGTGGTTTGGTTCCAGGAGCCCCTGTGGATACCAACATCCACGGATGCTCGAGTCCCAGTATATACAATGGCATAGTAAAATGGTGTTCCTTATATAAAATGACAAAATCAAGGATTGATTCTTGGAATATATTTCTTGGACAATATTTTCAATCCATGGATGGTGCAATCCATGGATACCAATTCCGTGGATACAGAGGGCCAACTGTACTATGATCAGAAGCTATTGCTCACAGTCACAAAGCTATAATACCTTCTCTCCCCCTGGTTCTTTCCTATCCCCTGGCACTTTTCTTAATAGGGGAACCTAGCATGAAAAATATTCCCCAGTCACCATATCAGTCTCTCATCTTTAAATATTATGATGTTTCATCCTGGCAGATTTGTTCCTTCCTGCTTTTTTTAAA
Source organism: Gambelia wislizenii (assembly GCA_030847615.1). Taxonomy (NCBI): domain Eukaryota; kingdom Metazoa; phylum Chordata; class Lepidosauria; order Squamata; family Crotaphytidae; genus Gambelia; species Gambelia wislizenii. Next base: position 103,972,096 of record JAUMIR010000001.1, read on the forward strand.
AAACCATTCTGCATATACTTTCCATCTGAGCAAAAATCTTACATGAGTTGTGTAGACTATCAAGATTGCACAAAAATGATGGTATTATTTCTAGAACAACCTCTGAAATTGACAAACCAACCCAGTCATAAATGAACTTTCAGAAGCATTATCTCATTGTGAAATATTTGCAAATAAAGCAAACTGCACATTTGTTGGAACATTGACTGTCTGTGTACTCATGCAAAACAGACAGAATTAATAAGTATGCTTGTTTGGATACTCCTCTCATGAATAGAATCAGTGGCATATTCCATGCCACTGATTAAAAAAAATGATGCTGCAACATCTGTTATTACTATTTGTGGGTACAGTCTAGTCACAATAACCTTTAAGTTCAGGTTCAATGGAAATCCAGGTTCAATGAAGAGCAGAGCCAATCTTTCATGTTTTAGTTGGTGAGACTTGAATGTACTACAGTTTGGTTAAACAAACAGATCTTGCCACCCCTTGTTTCTTGGTGAAGACTTCAGCAGGCTGCAATCTGGTGAGATAGATGAGTTACTGGAAGGAATATTACACAGGGCAAAGTCTGGTTCTATTCTATCCCACAGGATAGGTCTAGATCTAAATGGCTTAAGTCACTGGAGATTAGATTATAGTTGAACGTATCCACTGTTGAACTTCAGGGGGAAAGGAAGATGGAGATTTTGGAAAAAAAAGGTTGATAGTCACAACTCTGGATTTCCTGCATCAAGCCATGATTAGATATCCTACAAAACCCTCCTTCCAAATTAGTGACTTTTATCCTACCTTCACAATTGGGAAATTATGGTTTACTAAACAGAGGCATAAACTGCAAAAGACCATCACACAAAACATTAGACAAAAAGCCGTTTAACAATATAATAACAATTGTAAATGAGAACAATATCTATAACCAATAGGGATATCAACAAATGGGACTATATAAAAATGCAGAACTAAATACACACTTACATCCAAAATGAAAACATACATAGAGAGTGACCAAAAGTAATATTATAAATATAGAAGAAAAAAGAAAATACAAAGAACACTACCTCAGAATATAATGTGACAAAGGAAGTGCAGTCCTCCCTGCATATTTGTTGGTTAAGCATTCACAGATTTGATTATTCATGTATTATTGAAGTAGTGGTAATAGTAATCATAATAATTATAATAATAATTTATAATTTATAACTTATTTATTACCCACTTCTGCCCTACATGCCACCACAAAAATATATTCTCTCTATGCATGCCTAGGTCCTCCACCAAAAGGTGACCATAGAATTGCACTGGGGGACCTAGATATGCCTAGAGAAGAGTTCTCTCAGGTTTAAAAAAAGTGGGCCTATATTTGCAGTTTCACTCTCACAGTGTTCCTGTTTTCTTAAACTCCACAAAACTTAAGGGCTGACTGTAGCATAGAATCATTGAATCACAGAGTTGAAAAAAGACCACAAAGGCTATCCAATCCAACCCCCAGCCACGCAGGAACACACAATCAAAGCACACCCAACAGATGGTCATCCAGCTTCTGTTTAAAAACCTCTGAAGGAGACTCCACCACCACATTGTGAGGCAGTGTATTCCACTGTCAAACAGCTCTTATTGTCAGGAAGTTCTTCCTAATGTTTAGGTGGAATCCCTTTTCCTATAGTTTGAGTCTATTGCTCTGTGTCCTAGGACATTATCAGACATGTGAAAAAACACATCATAAGGACATGATAACACAAAAGGGCAAAATTATCAGATGACGATGTTGTTCAGCCATTCCAGGGGCATAGCACAGATGTGAATAAGGTGTCACTTTTTATTGATGACTTAGCCCATCAATTAAAAAAAGTGATGTCTCATCTGCACCAGTGCTACACCCCAGGAATGGGTGAGGACATAGGCATCAGATAATTTTGCCCTTTGGGCTATCATTCTGTCCTCATGATGTGATTTTGGACACAGTTTTTTGCCACATTATCCCACATCTGATAAAGTTCCTAGTCTCTGGAGCATCAGAAGACAAGCTTGCTCCATCCTCAGTATGACATTTAACAGTTTAACAGTTAACTTGTCTAGCCCACATTTTACAAGCTTGTTTGCAAAAATGTCATGGGGAACCTTGTCAAAGGCTTTACTGAAATCAAGGTATGCAATGTCTGTAGGATGTGGGGAAATAATTATTGTAATGTAAAAGAATCTTGTGTACCCCATTCACATCCTAAGATAAGTCTAGGAATTTTTCCCTGCATGCTTCTGTTCTCCCAAACTCCCTTTCTCTTATATCACTGGGCACTTCCAGCCAACTGGAGTGCTGGGTCATTCAACACATGACCTAATTTAAATATTATGGATGGTTTTGATAGGAATGATCAAAAGGGTTTAGCCTTCATAATTTTAACAGTTGATCAAGGATTAGCTTCTGAAATCAAAGATGAGAGAACAGCAAAAGCTGCTTGGGACACTTTGAAAATCTATGTGATGTCCCATCTATGGGAAATAAAGTTGCTTTAATGATGAAATTTGTAAACATGAAACTAATGAATCCCAAATTTTTAGATGAACACATTAATAATTTCAGAGCTACATTAGCAGAATTACAATCTCTTGGAGAAGAAATTCCAAAGTCTATGCAAGTTGGGATTTTCTTAGCAAGCTTACCAAAGTTTTACAATCCCATCATAACCACTTTACAGTTAAAGAATGATTTAACTCTACCGGAAGCCTATATTCAAATAAGAGAGTTTCAACATAGGCAAAATTTGATGCAAAATGACAAGTTTGAATCCAGAAATTCTAATTTTAACCAGCAAGTCAATTTGGCTGAAAAAGAAAGCAGCATTTTAAAAGGAATGCTACCCACTACAAAGCCCCCTCCTCTTCTGAGACAAATGGGATGCAATTCAAGGCTTCAAAGGGAAAGGGACAGTCATTCTCACAGCAGGGGATGACTGGCCAGAGGCAAGAGAATGCAAAAGGCCATAGAGATAGAGACGCTAATGCTAAGCAGAAATTTAACATTGGATTGGCTTATGAAAAAGTAATGCAAGCTTCTGGAAATGAATATAAAGATGCCTTCATCATAGACAATGGAGCTAGCAACACATTTCTTAATAAAAGGGAATATTTCCAAGATTTTAATGAAGAAGTAAAATTCCCTGTGTTTCTTGCCAATGGAGATTCTGTTACAATGCAAGGAACTGGGATTGTGTTTCTTCCTATGAGATTGGGAGCTAAGACAGAGGTATTAAGAATTATGGATGCTCTTTTCACCCCCGACCTCAAGAGATCCCTCTATTCAGTAAAAATGAGCACATCTAGAGGCAACAGAGTAGTTTTCAAAAAGAATGCATGTTATGGTCTTCATGGCAAACATTTGATTTTTAAAGGCACTCTAAAGGATGATGGCCTTTATCACATGGAGATCAGTGATTCAAATGCCAATGTTGCCACTCAGTGTAAACACAAAGACTGCATAAATTTATGGCATAAAAGATTTGCTCATTGAAATGTTGAATGCAGAAAGAAATTGGCTAATCAAGAGCTAGCAAGAGACTTTCATTTCAAGAACTGTTGTGTGAATGAAAGGTGTGTGGAATGCATTAGAGTTAAGGCTACTGCACCTTCACACAAGCCTCTCACAGAAAGACAATCTACTAAACCTCTTGAGTTAATCCATTCTGATATCTGTGGGCCATTTAGACAGAAATCAGTTGGTGGAAACCTCTATTTCTTGACACTCACAGATGATTACAGCAGATATTGCCATTGCTACCTCCTAAGGGAGAAAAATCAAGCTTTTGAAAAGTTCAAAGAGTACTTTAATTATGTCACTAATACATTCAGTTATAAAATTCAAAATTTGAGGATGGATAATGGGACTGAATTTGTCAATAATCAATTTGATGAGTTCTTAAAGGAACATGGCATCAGACACCAGACTACTGGAATTTACAGTCATCAACAAAATGGTTTATCGAAGAGGATGAACCGAACCTTAAAGGAAATGGCAGTTGCAATGCTTTTACAGGCTAACATGTCTAAAGCTTATTGGTCTGAGGCAATTCTCACAGCCACATACTTATACAATAGACTTCCAACCAGATCCAGAGATGTTACTCCATTTGAATTCTGGCATGGTGTGAAACCCAGACTGAACCATGTTAGGGTTTTTGGATCTAAAGCTTATACATACATTCCCAAACATAAAAGAGACAAACTGGACTGTAGAAGTGAAGAGGGAATTTTTATTGGCTGTGCCAAAGGTGCTTACAAAATCCTGAACCCTGATGGACACACAATGAGAATAACAAGTGCTGTTTATATTGATGAAAGACCTCAATTTAATTCTAATCCAAACAAAGATTTCTATTCAGATGTGTTTGCAGTGGGAAAAGACCCTGATTCCCTCTAGCAGCCACAGCGTGTGCAGCTCTTTCACCCTCTTGCAAGTGCTTCACATCCAGAAGGGCTCCCTCAGCCCAGGACTTACCAGAGGACAGAGGACAAGACAGCGTTCCACGGGCAGAGCCAGGAACTTAAGTCCAGGTGAGATAATCTGCGAGGGGTAACAGGGGAGTGCCTCCTTTGAGATTCTCCTATCTAGCCACAGGGGAAAGCCTTCTGGAACCCTCTGATTGGCAGAAGATCAAAGGACTGCCAAAGTCTGATTCTGAGAAATGGATCAGCCTATAAAGCTGACCTATAAAGAAATTATTAAAAAACAGGAAGGTAATTATATAATGAAAACGCGGGAAGAACTGCAAAAGGAAGGAATGGTATGTAATTGGTTCCTATACAGACAATTACAAGAAAAGTTTAGAATAGATATAAAAATTGAAGGTATTGATAAAGAGGAGACGGAATTTGATAAAATAATTTATGGAGACAACAATAAATTGATAGCTAAAATTTACAATTTAATACTACGGCTTAATCTAGAGTCAGAGGCTGTTAAGAACTATATGATAAAATGGGCTCAACAAGTGGGACATGAGATAAGAATAGAAAATTGGGAAAAAGCTTGGGGGGTGAATATTGGATTCACTAGAAGTTATGCCCTGAAAGAAAACTTTTATAAGATGATAAATTTGTGGTATTTAACTCTGGAAAGATTAGCAAAGATATACAAAAACATGTCAAATAAGTGTTGGAAGTGTGAAGAAACTAAGGGTACCTTTATGCATATATGGTGGAACTGCAAGAAAACTGCAAAGTTTTGGAAGAAAACACATAAACTCTTGATTAAGACACTAAAAATTGACATTTCGTTTCGTTGCAGCCAGAATTATATTTACTAAATATGCTCCATCTAGAACATATACCAATACAAAAAAAAAAAAAAAAGGGAGAATTTTGTTATATGCATTGACAGCGGCTAGATTAATCTTTGCTCAATGTTGGAAAGAAAAAGATGTCCCATCTGTAAATGACTGGATAAGGAAAATGAAAGATTTTTACGAAATGGAAAGGTTATCTATAATAGTTGATGACAAGAGGACCTGGAAAGACCTAGAAGGTTGGACAGATATAATCAATTTAAGCGACAACCAAGAGGATTCTTAGATTAGGGAAGACAGTGAAATAACTTACATTAAACAAAGCATTATAAGGTGATTATAGGTTATCAGAGTAAGTAGCAGCTACTATGAGGGCGGATTATTATGAAATTAAGGGAAATTGGAGAATATGAAAGGTAGGAAGTTGGTGTGTGAAGATACGAAAGGTATGGAATGTATGGGAAGAAATGTGTTCAATTGTAAATAGGTATTACATTGTTTATAATTAATTTATTTATTTAAGGTTTTTTGTTATTTATTTATTTAGGTAATTTTTTATCTAAGGATATATGGGTGTGTGTTTGTGTTTTCTCTTTTTCTTGTATGTATGTCATGTTAAATGTATGTGGAATGTTATATTATATATAGTTTTGTTGGATTGGATGTCAATTTGATTTTGATATGAATTGGTTTGAAAGGATATATCAATAAAAAGTCACAGTGGCTGCAAAAAAAAAAAGAAATGGGTGAAAGCAGCAATGGAAGATTTGGAATATTTATATAAGAATAAAACTTCGACTTTGACAGAATTGCCAAAAGGCAAGAAGGCAATTGGCTGCAGATAGGTCTTTACAACAAAGCAAAATGCAAACGGGGAGATTGAAAGATATAAAGCCAGACTTGTAGCTAAAGGTTACAATCAGCAATTTGGAGAAGATTTTCATGAAACTTTCTCCCCAGTAGTTACACACACAACTATTAGAACCTATTAGAACCTTAGTTACACACACAACTATTAGAACCTTATTGGCTGTTGCAGCTTCTAAGAAAATGCATGTACAACATCTAGATGTGAAAACACATTTCTTTATGGAGATCTAGATGAGGAACTGTACATGGAACAGCCTTCGGGATTTGCAGTACTTGGAAAGGAGCATCTAGTGTGTAAACTTGAGGAAAGCTTGTATGGATTAAAACAAGCTGCCAAGAAATGGGACGAAAAGCTAAATCAGCTCCTTATCAAAGAAGGATTTATTCCAGGCACTGTTGACCAATGTGTTTACAAAAGATTCAGAAACAATAGATGGACTTATATTGCAAGTTATGTTGATGATTTGATTCTGTGCAGTCAAGACAAAGCAGATAGTCAAGAGATACTCCTGAAATTCCAGAAAGAAATAGATATTAAAAGTTTGGGAGACATCTCACACTATCTTGGAGTACAAATTGAAAGAGACCACGATGGAAGCTTCTTTCTTAATCAAAGCAAAAGATTATAGATCTTCTGGACTGTCTTGGCTTAAAAGATGCAAAAGATGCTCAAACCCCAATGGAAGTAGGTTTCTTAAAGAACAATGAGGCATCTGAACCTTTGAGAGACAGTGAAAAGTACAGAACTGCAGTTGGAAAACTTCTGTACATAGCGAATTTCACTAGACCTGATATTGCAAATGCTGTTGGCATCTTATGTAGAATGGTTAATTCTCCTACTCTTCGAGATTTTACTGCAGTGAAAAGAATTTCAAGATATTTAAAATCAACCGCTGACTTCAAACTGATGCTGCCAGCATGTGACAAGCCACGACTGATTGCCTATGCAGATGCCGATTGGGGCAGCGATCCGGTGGAGAGAAAATCAACCAGTGGAAACATCATCTTTTATGGTGGTGGAGCAGTAAGTTGGACAAGTCGGAAGCATAGTACAGTGGCGGATATTTCCACAGGTGCCGAGTGTGTCTCAGTGAAAACAGCTTGTGATGAAATCAAATGGCTGCAGAATTTGCTTCTGGATCTTGGGATACAAGAACCAAAGCCAACCATTTTGATGCAAGACAATCAAAGCTGTATCAAAATTTCTCAGCGTGACAAGTCTCTGAAGACATAGACATTGCTTTCCACAAGGTAAAAGAGAGGTGCCAGAGTCAACTTGTTCAACTGGAGTACTGCAACTCAGAAGAAATGATAGCTGATATTTTAACTAAGCCTCTTCTTAAGGATAGTTTCCTGAAACTAAGAGAAGAAATGAAGATTGTTCATGGAGTACCCTATGACTGAGAAGGGGAAATGTAGTATGTGGGGAAATAATTATTGTAATGTAAAACAATCTTGTGTACCCCATTCACATCCTAAGATAAGTCTAGGAATTTTTCCCTGCATGCTTCTCTTCTCCCAAACTCCCTTTCTCTTATTTCACTGGGCACTTCCAGCCAACTGGAGTGCTGGGTCATTCAACACATGACCTAATTTAAATATTATGGCTCTTTGTTCAAGTCTCTTTTAAGTTTGATTCTCCATGCAGCTGAAGTCTAGCCATGGATGCCATGCTGCTGCTATGAAGCCATGCCATGATGTTCACCATGCAGCCTCTACTGCTAAAGGCTGGGTGAGTCATTCTACCCTAAATCCTCCTAGTTAGTTAGGAAACTTTCTTTTTTAAAGTTTGTTTTAGTATGTAGATTAAGATTTATATACCTTCACTAAACTTTTGATTTGCATTTTTAAACTGACTCCTTTGTTTTGTAGTGAGTCTAATTCACTGGGTGATCCAATGAGACCACAGACCTCAGAATACACTTTTAAATGTTAATTGAGCTGTCTGTCTCAGCAATTCTTAAGTGTCACTCTGTATGAATTTGAAAGTAAATGATTTTAACTCCTTTTAAAGAAGATATTTTTATTGCTTTTAAAAGGGCTAGATCCCTGGAATTTTTAATACATTTTCATTTTAGACTCATTCCTCCTACACTATCCACAGTGTTCCCTTCATCTACCAAGCTGGTAACTTTATCAAAAAATAAAAAAGAGATCAGATTAGTCTGGCAGATTAGACTGGAGAGCTGGGCCAAAGCTAACAAAATAAAATTTAATATGGAGAAACGTAAGGTACAGCACTTAGGGCGGAAAAATGAAATGCATAGATATAGGATGGGGGAGACCTGGCTGAATGAGACTATATGCGAAAGGGATCTAGGAGTCCTAGTAGGTCACAAGTTGAACATGAGTCAACAGTGTGAAGTGGCAGCTAAAAAGGCCAATGCGATTTTGGGCTTCATCAATAGAAGTATAGTGTCTAGATCAAGGGAAGTAATAGTGCCACTCTATTCTGCCTTGGTCAGACCTCACCTAGAATACTGTGTCCAGTTCTGGGCACCACAATTCAAAAAGGATATTGACAAATTGGAGTGTGTCCAGAGAAGGGTAACTAAAATGGTGAAAGGAAACCATGCCTTATGAGGAAAGACTTAGGGAGTTGGGTATGTTTAGCCTGGAAAAAAGACGGTTAATGGGCCATATGATAGCCGTTTAAGTATTTGAAGGGGTGTCACATTGAAGATGGAACAAGCTTATTTTCTGCTGCTCCAGAGACTAGAACACGGAACAATGGATACAAGCTCCAGGAACAGAGATTACACCTCAACATTAGGAGGAACGTTTTGACAGTAAGACCTGTTCGGCAGTGGAACACACTCCCTCGGAGCATGGTGGGGTCTCCTTCTTTGGAGGTCTTTAAACAGAGGCTGGATGGCCATCTATCAGAGATGCTTTGATTGTGTATTCCTGCATGGCAGGGGGTTGAACTGGATGCCCCTTGTGGTCTCTTCCAACTCTACAATTCTATGATTCTATGACATCCCTTTAAATATGTAAACATGTAAGTGCAAAGTAAATAACATTTAAAACAATATATAAACCCACAAACACTAAGAACAAACTACAGCTATAAAAGATGAAATACTGTTGGTGGTTGGTAACAAATCTGTAAATCTTGAAAAAGACATCTTTAGTTTCTGGCAGATGACCACTGAACACCTGTTTGTCTCTGTTTTTGCCATGGTCTTTTGTGGTGTATGCATCTGTCATTGAGGCCCTTCCCTTCTGTATTTGTTTGTGTCAATAAAGAAATGGACATAAGGGGACACCCAGATTTCAGTTAGGGACTACTTGGGCTATAATCAGACATGGTACCATGGACCAGTGCCCTGGAGCTGCCTTCTTCTCCAATCAAATTAACAATAGAAGCAGAAAACAGATTAAGAGATGACTTAAGCCAAACCTGAAATGCGGGGGCACTTACTCCATACGTATGAGTTAGTTATGCCTCCTTATCACAGTATGCAAAAGTTACTTTTTTTGGACAACTCCTCATATCCCCAAGCAAGTATAACAGTGGACATGCAGATAAGAGATTCTGGGAATTGTAGTTCAAAAAGGTAATTTTTTTCTAAGAGTTTCCCCTAAAAGCTGCTTGCATTTATATCTGCATCTGACAAAGCACAACCTCCTTTTGTATGTACGAAAATATGTTGTCATCACTTTCCAGAAACTACCAAGTGTACAGGAACAAACACAATGAGGAAGAGTATCACTGGATGCTACAAACTATCACCACTTTGAATGTTTTTTTAAAAAAACTTTGGTCTTCTACTTCATGTTCCTGGTTCCTGCTAGCAAAGGTAAAGGAATGCATTCTCTCAGAGCTGATGAACTTGTGGCCATCTAGGTGTTTTTGTTCAATTCCCGTCAGCCTAACAAGAGAGAACAGAAGTAGTAGTTCATCAACATCTCAAGGGTCACAGGTTCACTTGTACTCCATGCAGTAAACTTCAGATTTTACCCCACAGTCACCTCCTGAAAACAATGGAACACACTCCCTGGCAGAGCTACTGCAGACCTAAGGACCTTTTGTCTTGAGGCAGGGCCAAGATTGCAATGTTATCTACTGTGGCATCCTTACATGTTTATGAGGGACTGTAAATACAGTTGTCCCTTCACATGCATGTGGGTTAGGGGCGGAGCACCACCACAAAAGTGAAAAAACTGCAAATAAGTTAAGCCCCGCCCCAACATACTACACTACAGTGTTGTAGACTCCTCTCCCACCAATAGGACTGCCAATACCTGCCACCTTGGTAGCAAAACCCTGCCCTGGGCACACAAACCATGCCTCTCACCCACACTCACCTTCCTGACAGCTTTCCCTCCATCCATCCTGCCAACAACACAACTCCATCTTGCTTTCTTACCTTGCATCAAAACAGTGCTGCCCATTTAAAACAGGGTTTAAAGTAATGGGCAGTGCTGTTTTGGTACAAGGTAAGAAAGCAAGATGGAGTGTTTTGTTGCCAAGACAGAGGGAGGGAGAGCTAGGAAGAGGTGAGTGTGGGTGAGGGGCATGATTTGTGCGTCTGGGGGATGGGTTGCAACAGTTGCAACTTTTAGCTTTGGTTTGGGAAAGGAGTGACCTTACTGTTTTAAATGGGGAGTGCTTATTTTGATGTAAACTAAGAAAGCAAGGTGGAGTTGTGTTGTTGGCAGGACAGGGAGAGAGGGGAGTAGGGTTGGGGTATTGAAGTTTGAGCTAGTTGAGCAGCAGCTACAAACCGCAAATATGCAAAACCGTGAATGTGAAGGGACAACTGTAAAATGAACAATACTCAGGAACAGAGCACCTACTTAACATTCAGACAACCCTACATAGAGCTAAGAGTTAGGTTACTAGAGCTGTGCAACTGTTTTGGACAAACCCCCAATTCCAAAGTGAATTGGACTGATCTTGACCAATTCAGATCTGGTCCAAAGCAGGCCAGATCAGATCAGGTTTGGACTAGATTTCATGCAGTAGTGGTGGGTAAGGTTTTTGCTTGTGGGCTGCTGCTGGTCTGGGTATGTCGAAATGGCTCCAATGGCCCTTATACATCACAGCTTCATCTACTCATACAAGGCTTAGTTGCATTGGAGGGCTCACATACTGGAAGACAGAATGTCTCTGATTTACAGTACATTCTTCCAAAGAATAAAATTACAAAAATAGTAACAGGACTGGCTGAAGAAATCTGGCTACAGAAGGCAAGGCTGTCTCAATTGCATTCCACTTACAGAAGCCAGGTGGACTGGCAACTGGATATTACTTGTTTTCTTTTTATTCATTGATTCATTCATTCGTTCATTTGATTTATACCACGTGCTTCCTCATGAGAGCTCAGGTCAGAAACCACACTGGCAATAAGCCACATCCTTTGCTATATCAGTAGCAGGGGGCTACTTTAGTTGGGCTTGGAAGAGTTTGTGTAACACTCCAACAGAAGGAAACCACAAGGTAGCTCTGGAGGAACAGCTGTGGAATTGCTATGGCTGCTCCCACACCCCACTATCCACCTGAGGTGATTATCTCACTCAGCCTAATGGGAAGACCCATCTGGAGTAATATGGAAAGCACAAATAGAATGTGAGATGTCACAGTTGAGTTAACACTTGAATTAATTCAACAGCGTAACATGAGTTACTTTTAACTGGTGAGTTACCTTTAACTTTTAATTAGTGTAACATTGAGTAACATTGCATTTCTCTTCCCCATCCCTAAAGAGGTGAACTTTCACTTCCACTTTAACAAAAGAGCAAAGTACTGAAGTAAAATTCATGCATATTACATTCCTCATTTTCTGACCAATTACTTGTAATTCAGCACACACACCCTGCCAAGTTCCCCAGAAGGCTTTTCCTTTAATCTGAAGTTATCATAGTATTATCTGAAATGTTCTTAGAATACCATCATTACTTTGTTCCATACTGATAATTCCGTTTTAGGGAGAGTGGAAGCAGGGAAATGGCATAAGTGGGTTCTCTGATTGTGAGCTTCTCATATTGAAATCAGGCATTCAGCAGAACCTTGAATCCACAATAGAATCTTTAGAAAATACTCCATTACTACACAGGAGATAATAAGATATCAAGGTTACCTCACACCACCTTTGCTTTTATATCTACATCCTCCTTTGCAGCTTTATTTTTGTTCACAGGAGTGCTGCAGGCTGGTGAATAAAACTAGAACTTGGAGTCCTAAAATGAGTGCCAACTTTGTCCAGGATTATGCATTGCCAACCCTTGCCATCTAAGGATCAAAATGTATTACTAGGTTCTAACATATTTCTTATTCTGTATTGCAGTCTGTTTGGTAGAGATTATCAATCCTCAGTAAATTGAAGAGATATCTTTTTTTTAAAAAAAATATTCTGTGCCAAAATATTCTGTGAAAAATATTCTGTGCTGCTCAGAATCTTTTGAGTCCGGTCAAGTTTGTTTGTGTAATATTTATCTGTTCTACTTTGTAACTCTGTCAAACACCCCACCTAAATATTTATATTTAAAAAGCTTAACTTCATTTTTAACTTCTTTTGTTCTTTTTTTCTCTTCCCTGAAACAGTCAAGGTTGAAATCCTATGCATACTTCTATGAGATTAAGCCCCATCCCACTCAGTGGGACTTGCTTCTGAGGAGACACATAATGTAATGACAATGTATATCATTGTTTAGGATAAGACCAGGAAACTTGTGGTCCTCTGAAGTTGATTGGAATAATGGGAGTTGGATTGTATCAATGTCTGGAAGGCCACAGGTTCTCCTGCCCTCTTTTATGACCACTGAGAAAAAATTCAGTTTTGACAGCCACAGAGTTGAAAATTGTGTTCAAAGCGTGGGTTATGACCTATAAAGCCCTATATGGTCCAGGCTATCTGGTAGATTGTATGAGTTTGCCTGGGTCTAAGATCCTCAAGAGAGGCCTTTTTCTCAGTCCCATCATCTTCATAGGCATGTTTGGTGAGAACATGAGATAGGGCCTTCTCAGGGGCTGCCCCATGTTGTGGGGAGGTCAGAATGGCCCCCTCCTTGCTGTACTTCCATTGGCAAGACCTTTTTTTTTAATCCAGAAGGCTTTTAGATCAGGAAATCTTTTTAAAAGGGCTTTAAAAGGGTGCTGCATTGTATTTTGAATTTCTTTTTATCTTTTTAAGTGTATTTTAGCTGTATTGTACTTGTTTTAAACTGTAAGCTGCCTTGAATCCCAGTTTCAGAAAAAGGTGGTATACAAATAAAGACAAGAAGAACAAGAACTACAACAAATTTTATTTTGGCAACACATTTCTGGTACCATCGTTTATTCCTGGTGTATTTAAAATCTATTCTCCACCAGCTCTGTCTAGTCATTGCTAATGCTGTATTAACATACAAAGAAGGAAGCGTACTAGCTCTCCTGCTTCTATCACCAATTCTGTTACTCTTCTCACAAGTATAACAATGACTCTTAACAGAAGACCTACTACTACATGTGAATGTTCTCCATGAAACTGGGGACTGTAAAACTCAATGGCCATAATCCCCTATCCATGCAATTTCATGTCTTCTCCTGTCCCTGTCAGCTGTCAATCCCTGAGATGGTCCCCTGCTTCTGCTTATGGGAGAGGGAGGGTGAAGACAGTTTAGTCAAAGCAGCAGCATCTGGTTTTGGCTTGGAGGAGGAAAGAAACAAAGATGCACTCACATATACACTCTCCTTTGTCTTCCCTTTGGAACCCAGAGCAGCCAAATCTTCATTCTTTGAATTGCTTCCTTCCTTTCCACTTCAGTAAGCAGCAGCGACAGTGCCCCATCCTAGGATTAGGCAGTTGACAGGGAGAAGTTTTGGATGGGCTGAAAAAGCTAGCGAATACTACACACACACACACACACACACACACACACACATAAGCTGCTGATAGAATGAATGAATGAATTTCTATATCACCATTCTCCCTAGATGGGATCCAACATGGTTTATCCATTATATGTCATAAACAGGATGCCGCCCAAGGTTCCATGCCAAGGATAACATTCACACAGCTGTACACAAGAGAGAAGGTATGTATTTTAAATGAACTATCCAAGGTGCTGAATCTATTTTTGGAACTAGGGTTCCACACCCTGGATAGCTCCTTTAAAGATCATATTAAAATCCATGGCTGATTCACAGAACTCTATTGACCTGGAAGTTACCATTGCTAAAATGTCTGAACTACATCTAGAATGAAATTACCAGTAACAACTTCAGTATTCAGCCAACATGCCTAGTAGCCCTGGATGGATGTGCTTCTTGCCATCTACATCATCAGAAACATCAATGAAGTTCAGTGCAGTCCAGATGAGCACTGTGATGTCACCCATTGACATGCTGATCTCTCTTGCATGATTGAAGTGGCTGGCTCAATTTAGTAAGTGAAAGCATGTAAGATTTTTTACCCTCACATTTCTTGACATTTTGTATCATTTGCATTGTGAAGTGGCACCTTTCATTCTTGGCTGCTGCAAGGGAAATTAAACATAGTCCATTAGATCTAGCTTGCTCAGTGCATTAGCAGAGCAGTGGCAGGGTGTGGTCACAAGAAAAGAGAGAAAATTATGTGACATGATTAATGTGGACTCAGGCAATAAGGTCAAGCATTTCCTAGCCACTTCATTCTGTTTAATATTAACATTGTTGCTCTTGAAAGTTAGGAAGGATTTTGCTTTGAAAATGGTCTGTGCCAAGATGTCATATATTTTGCATTTTCCAATTAAACAGTACTGGACAGGTTCTAAATCAGTGACAGATGCAATTAATAGTAATAAATATTCATGTGTATGGCTCTGTGGCAAGTTACATAATTTGGCTGCTCATTAAACATAATGCCATATAAAAGAGTATTGAAAATTAAAACCATAAACTTTGGCTGTGGAAAGAGAGAAATCTACACAATGTTATTAAAATGTATCTCTTCCTTATTGTATTGCCTGGGGATAACTTTATGCAATAACTGCCTGAACTAAATTTTTGGAGTTGTTCCTCCTTCATAATTAAAACATGACTTCAAAAATTAAAGGAACTCTCATTATACTCTACTGATATTGCAGAATCACATAGATTTCTTGCATTTAAAACTGGGGTAACCAGTCATAGTTGTGGAACCCGTACACAGACTGTACTCTTCCTTTTGAAGAGTAGATCAGTAAGTATCAAATGCCACAATAGTCAATAAACTCCTCTCCATTGACGCCCCCTTGTCGTGAGAGAGAGGCTTGTGTACCCTAATGATGTTTTGAGCTATGCTGGCGGTGGCATAATAGCCACCGGTAGGGTCTGCCATGCCAGACAGGTCAAAACCGAAGGGCCTGACAGAGTGTCAAAGGGCAGGATGGGCTCTCTAGCCTTATGGCAACCATCCTAGGAGAAGGAAAATACTAATCCCAAACCAGGGCAGATGGTGCTCGTCCAACCCTGTAAGGTCAACCATCTAAGAGAAGGAAACTCTAATCAAATCTACGACCCGAGGACTTCACTGCTACCATCCATGCTTGCAAGGCCACAGCAGATGAAGCTCTGGTTTAAAGGGTGAGGCCAGTTCTGTGCACACTGTGCTCCACCATAAAAAAACCCATTGCACAAGCTCGAAGGACATCCAATAAACTGCTGTGACAGAATAAGCCAATCATTTTTATTGGATAACCCAAAGTACCAGCACTCTCTAGTCGTCTTAGATTTTGGACAGAATGGTCTGACTGTTGGGACATGGACCTTTAGTCAGTAATGTGTGTAACTCCATTTGCTTAAAAATATGGTAAACCAGGTCATACTGTATTTGTCTTTGGGAGCCCTCCTGCCCAGGAGCCCTGGAGGTTTACTTCAAAGCTTTGTCCTAATGACACTATTGACTGCATGTTCTAATATGAAAGAGGAATGAAAACTTACCACTTTCCACTTTGTTTACATTCTGCATGATTTTATAAACCTACTTTATCACAGAATTATGACCTAGTGGTTCAAATATTTCCCCCCGCATAAGACTTCAGCCTAAAATATATATGTAGCCCTTTTAGGATAATAGTAGAAAAGCTGGTGAAAATGAGTCTTGAAAAGAAACTTTAATGAAAGATGAAAAGATCTCTGACCTGGAACAGGTGAAGAATATCTAGTCATTCTAATCTCCTAATGGTATCCAGGGATAGGTTTGTCGAGTCTCAGGAATGATTTTATGAAACTGCTGTGTCCCTCCACATCTCCAGGTGAGAATAAAAATCCCACTTTTGTTGATTTTCAATACAAACACACAAAAACAAACTTAGGTGATTTTAAAGCCTGAGCATCTATCTGTTCCCAGTCACAGCTGGCTCCAGAGCTCTCTGGTTCAGCAAGAAAGTTTTGCATGAATGTTGCAGTCATGTGGCTTTAGTGTACAAAAAAATTAGAAACAAGGGGAGGGAGTAGAGAAAGTGATGGGGTGCATGCATTTCAGTCCATTATACCATTTGGAGCATGGCAGGGAGAGGAGTGCCAGTGTTGTGACTCATCATTGTTCCTGTTGCCTAAGCCCCGACTAGTGGTAACAGAGAGTCTGCAAAGCCACCCTTCCCTTGGGATTCACAACGAGGCTTCCACAACTACCAGCAGTAGCCTGGGAAAACTCCCTGCATGTCATGTGTGCTATAGTTAAAACCACACTGGGATGGGAGCACTAGGAAGACTAATGTGTGTAGCCCTCCATCTACTCAGCCTGGCTTTGAGTTGCCATATTACTTAGTTAACTGGGTTTTTCTGAAATTCTGGGCCCATCCCACCCCTGCATCACCATTGCCCTCACACGTGTTTCCACAATCTACTGACCTAAAAGTGGTTTTGCCCTACCACCCAAGCCTTGACTGCCTAATTAGGTGATATCCCAAGGATTCACCGTCTCATCTCAGGTTTTGGCTCTCAGGGCATGAGATACTGATAACCTGGCAAGCCTACCTGAGGACCAATAGCCATTGAATAGGGCTATACATCTTCATACTCTTCAGCTTCATAGCCAAGAACAAATAATTCCTAAAGTATTTTCCTGACTGGATGACAATGCAAAGATTTCTGCACAGTTCCTGATCACTGTTTGTGCTTCAGAAAGTATTTCTCTACACTTTTTTTCTAAACAGAAACACATTTTCTGTACAATCCCCCCCCCATGTTTTCTGTACAGAAGTACTCATGTTTTTTTCTGTGCAAAAAAATGCACATAAGACTGCATAAGACTGGCTTTTATGTGCACAAAGCATGGTTTTTATGTGTACAAAACACATTTTTTTGTGCAGAAAACCCACATGTTTTTCTGGGCTTGAAGGGGAACTAACATGGCTTTGCATGGACTAACCCAGAAAAATGTTTTATCCATTCTAAATTGTGTGTCTTGGTCCTAGGAGGTTTCCTCCAGAAGAACAAGCTGGCACTGTGAAGGTTACATGGTGCAGTAGAACCCTTGTATCCACTGATTCAATTATCCATGGGACACAAAACAGCACATGTACCATAGAATCTCCATAGAAAATGTGTCCTCTCTGGCCATTTTCTAGGTCCTCCAAGGCAACTCTGGAAATCCAGAGTTTTAAACTGGAAATACCATTATTTTCAATGGTGTTCACTATGATCCATGGTTTTCAGTTTCCACAGGGGCCCCCAGAACCAATCCCCAGCAGATACAGGGATCCTACTGTATATCTTGTTCCTTATGATGGCAAGGGACAGGGCAATGCATTACTTAGCAAGAACTGGGGAATGATTGTTTACCTTAAGGAGGCTGTACATGGCCAACTGATGCCTAGCATATAGACAAAACTTCTAACAAATTTGTTAGCTTTATGGAATTTTCCCAGCACATGTGCTTTGCAGTAGTGACTTGGCAACCTTGACAAACTATATTAGAGAGTATGGGCTCAGGGCTCACATTTTGTTCAGATTCACTTTTTTTGGTATCTGCATGGTGTGTGTGTGCATGTGTGTGTGTGTGTCTTGGAACCAACCCTTTGCAGATGCAGAGGACCAATGGTAATGTCCATACCTACCTTCATTTAATATCAGAAGGTGTCACCCATGCAAGATTAGCTTATTTTCTTTTTTGACATGGCATTAGAAAAAGTGACACACACAAAACTTGTGGTGGCTACTCCATAAAATCTTAAGCTGACAACTGGCAAACACAGGATTGTCTAACTTTAAAGAAGCTATCTTTGGTTTCATCATTTTTCACAAAATGTTTTTCCAGTCTAAGCCTATACATGTATATTCAGAAGAGAGTCCCATTAGTTTTAATAGCTCTTACCCCAAGGTAAGGGGGTAGTGCATTGAAACTTTAGTACATAAATTAGTAGGGGCATTTCCTAAATGCACACACACCTTAGAATTAATCAACTTAACTTATAGGAAGCTTCATCAGCTTTCTTTCACTTTCTGATGTATATAATGAATCAGAACTGTTTCTTCAATTCAGGGCTTAAAAATCAAGTATCATAGATCATATTTATACTTTACATTACAGGTTTACCATAAGTAGCATGTCTCTCAAGTTAATTACAGAAAGAGCAACAATGCTATAACATTAATGTTGTCGTAGGTCAAATTAGAATTGGAAAACTGGAGAGGCTATTATGCTTTGGTTGACATGGGCTGATAGCTAGAGTTGCTTCTTTGTAAAGATAAAATAGTAACAGCTGCATATAAAAGGACTCAAGTGTAAAATCAGGTTTATTGTATGAACATAGAAATATATGCAAAGCACAAAAGAAAATAAATATACATCAGGTGCCTCTGGAAACATTGTCACAATGGAAAGCAATGAAGAGTGCCACTGAACTTAATATCTCATCTTTTGTCATTCTGGATCATGTAAAATCAACAACTGCATAATACAATACTCCACAATTATCTCAAGGTATCTCTGAGAAGATCTATTTCTGGGAATATACCTAGAGATGTAATATAAGTGTTTCTTCTTTAAGTATTATACTATAAGTATTATAGTAAAAGTATTAGAATTATATGCAGTATTATACTATAATAAAGTATTATGTACTATAAGTATTAGAAATGGGTGCTTGCCTTTGCCTGTGCTTTGCTAAGGACAAACTCAAAGACGTAGAGTTGGAGACAGGATATCAAACTATAGATCAAAAGACCCCTAGTTCATAACAGAGGTGTCCACTTTCCCTTAGGAACAGTGATGACAGACTTCTGAATTTCTTAACAACTTACTTTGTTGCTATAAAATCAAAGGTTTATATAAGACATTTAGTCTTACCATGGCATTCATTGTAATCAATCATTCTCAGACATCTAGGTTCTTCAAAAACCTCCAGATAAGTGCTGTATTTCATTTCCTGGTTAATCCTAGAACATATTTAAAGTTATATCTTTTTTGGCTTCTTTGTAATTGGAAGTAAAGAGTCTTTCTCCTTTCTGAATCAAATAAAAAGAATATTTAGCTTTCATGTTTTGTAGTGCCATCCCTGCGAAAACAAATTGACTGCAAGAACCATCAAGAATAAATAAATTATGACAAGGTTATCTCATGTGTGTGAATCAGAAATAGGAAACTGGATTGATTCCATGCTACTTTGAATCATAAAGACTGATCTACAGTGTTCAGGTAAAAGGTACCTTTCTGTTGAAGAAGATTCAGCATTTGGGATTACATGCAAGAACAGGTTCATAAATGAATTGAGAATGCTGCTGTCTCTGTGGCTGAATGTTCATTAGGGACTGTTGTTGGTCTGTTGTTGTTGGTCTCGATCCATGAGGAGAGGCAGGCGAGAAATTGTCGTTATCATCACCACCGCCACCACCTATTGTAGGATTTAGGTATACAACTGAGTGCTTGGAAAATGCAAGAATCATACATATACACGAGCCACAGAAATAGAATGGGGAACAACCCCTTGCTGCGGAGACACACAGCAGTACACTTGTTTGCTGATGTATAATGTGTGAAATATCCCTTAGCTGTGAAGCTTCAAATTTTATGGGCATGCAAGATCAGAAAGGTGACATCTATAGTCTAATGAGTGACTGTATGACAGATTTATGAAAACAAAAATATTGGGCTGGTCTTCAAGGCAACATGTCTATCACCTAAGAAAATGTCTGAAGATGCATACTTCTAGCCACCCAAGCTGAAATACAGACACAAATGCAAAATCCTATTCACAGCAAGCATTACACTACTGCACCGGGTACCTCCAGGGACAGTCCATGGACCAAGCAGAGTTAATTGTCTCACCTCACAGGAAACTTAATAACTAAATGGACACCAGTGTGCATAAAGCAGACTAATGTGACACTGTACCAATGCAAGAAATATCACAAATTACTTAAGAGTCTCATGGACAAGCTTTAAAATAAATAAAAAGTCCCTTCTACATAATCAGTCTGTATAATGATGGATTTTAATAGCTACAGGGTGCTTGTGTGTGTGTGTGTGTGTGTGTGTGTAGTTTTCCCTCCATTTCCCTGGATTTGGTATCCACGGATGTAAGTATTCACAGCTTGAAAATATTCTTTAAAAAATAATAATCCAAAAAGCAAACCTTGATTTTGCCATGTTATATAAGAGAACCATTTTGCTATGCCATTGCATATAATGGGACTTGAATATTCACAGATTTTAGTATCCACAGGGAGTCCTGGAACCAAACCCCAGCAAATATGGAGGGACAACTGTATAATCTTTCTTCCAGTGTGAGACACAAGGTGGCTGACAGTATGGTTGTTTGGTAGACTTCCCTTCCCATGGAGGCTTGCGAAAGGTGAAAGCTATTTTTTCCTTCTTTTTATAAACAGCCATGTTACATGTATGTGCCTCATCATGAGGAAGGGTAGAAAGAAGTACTAGAGAGATAGGCATATGTCTCATTAAGAGTGGCAGCTCGGTACTTTTCTGGCCACTGTTTGTAATGCTTTTAAAGAGACACTTTCCTAATATATGTGTTTCCCTCATATTTGACAAAACTCATCTCTGTTTTGGCAGATGGGATGTGGAACCTCATATCTGAGGGGCCCACATTCTCCGGCTAGAGGACATTGCCAGGGAGCTAAACACAAGACCTGAACTGCTGTCCTAATTACATGAACAGAATAGCAAATAGAAGTGCCTGACTCAAACAAGGTTCAACTAACTGCAGTGTCACCTAGGGATTAAACTATATAATGACACTATCCATATACAGTATGGGTACAAAAAAACCCTAATATTTCAAGTTTTAAAAATATTTTAAAGTTCTTAGTTAGGGTCCTTTGGGGGCTAATAGGTATTTCAGAATAATCATAGAATCACAGAGCTAGAAGGGACTATACAGGTGAACCCAGCCCCCTGTCATAGAGGGACCTGAGCCTCTCTGTACATCCCACAATGAACTATGATCAGCCTTGGCTTCCCTCAGCATGTACCTATAATGGACAAAGTATTTTTTAAGAGTGGATGTTCCCCTAACATGCCGTATCTATCAGCACAGAAACACATTTGCTGTGATTTCTGGTTTCCATACTTAGGAAGTTATTCTGATATATGAAGGAATAAATTTGTTTTTAAAAAATGCACATCATGTTTTTCTAATACTGTCTGTGCTTTTAAAAAGTAAACCAAAAGGATTTGGGCTTTGAGAAGCAAACTGAATCTGGTTATAATGTGACAATATCTCCATGGCAACTCCTAGGCATCCAAGAAGGCAGAACACAATAAATATATTAAAGAGAATACAAAGCAGGATTGAATGAACTTGTCAGGTGAATAAGCACTACACTTGACACATGGGACAGTGAGGGCGAGCAAATAATTCATTGCCCCTAAAAGAGAGGTCAGTTGCAAGAGCAGAAGCATTCAGCATCCATCAAGGCAAGAGGGTCAGACTGATTATATTATCAGATGACTGAAGGTCACTCCAAGCTAATAGGTCCTCTTGACAGTCTGCTATTTGTGCTATGGGCTTTATGAAAAAAAAGTGCATAGACTTTCATTAAATGTCATGCACTCTGTTCACCACAGTATATCACATACACCAGAAGCTTTGAAAGGGATGTGCTCAGTGATGACATCAGGGCAGGACTTTGGGGCAGACATCCAGGTCTCTAGTCAGCAGAAAAAGTAGGAGACAAACCCCCCCTCACACAGCAAAACCCACTTAATGTGTTTTGAAGTAAGTAAAGAAATCAGGTTGGATCCAGTTTCAGCAACATGCAGGTGGAAGGGATGGTTGCTGCTGAGATGGTTGAGCTGTGGTGAAGGGGAGGGGAATCTTCAAAAACCAGGTGGAAGATTTAACCCATTACCATCTAAACTAAAGCAAGAGTGGGCAATTGTGGAGCTGCATTAGCCCCCCCCCCGAACTTGGAGGGCCACATTCCTCTACCACACCTGCTATTGCCCACAAATGCCCTCTGTGGGGTCATTTTAGGTACAGGAGAAGCCTTAACTTCCTGTTTTTTAAAAAAGGCCTCTTCTGGGCATTAACTGGCACAGGGGGCTGCAAAGTGTGGTGAGAATCTGCCCTGCACTCCCTAGAGGACATTTTGGGGCATATGGATGGGGAATAAAATGAAAAAATTTGCAAAAATTGTTTTTGACCTCTGGGAAGTGGTGATAATGGCCTCCGCACCCCCTAGAGGTCATTTGTGAGCATTCTGGAGCAAAAAAGAAATTGACCCGAGAGAGGCCCTGCGAGCTGCATGCAACCTGTAGGGTACACCTTACCCACCACTTATCTAAAGAGAAGAAGTTTTAAGAACATTATGTGCAGAGATTAAAAAGGCTTTATTGCATCAGTATGCCTGTTTGCCTTTATCCATAGAAGGTAAAATCTGTATCTAAGCCATATAACCTTTTTCTTCCATGGCAGTCATTAAACATACACATTGATTCTTGGTATTGCAGAATGACAACTGTCTGTTGCTCTATGGTTCATTATTTTTCAAGGTTAACTCCCAGCCTCCCTTGTAGGGTCATGGCATGTCAATCAAGTTCTGTAATCACCAAGAGATGGTTTGGAAACAACTGTGTTATCCTACACAACTTGGGTTCCATTAAGATACCCTAACATGAACTAAATTTCATGTGAATTCTTTCTATCCTGTTTGTATGATCAAACTATTAGGCCTCAAAACTAAATTGGTTCCTGTAGTGTCCCCTACTCCTTTTGCTATAATGTTTAGAATTAATTAATTAATTACAATAAACATATTGTTTTAAAAGAAGAAACATAAAAGGAGGGAATTAACCTATACCCACAGCCACCATTATTAAAATGGATAACCTGCTTTAAAAATAGACTTGAAAGAAGCCAAGAATCTGCCCACTGACTTTTTTTCAATGATAGATATTGCTAGTTTGGTTTTCCTTCTTTCTAGTTTACAAGGAGATGTTTCAAACGTTTGCTAGGGCTCCCATCTTTTGCCAGGTGTCATTAATTCTTGTCATTCATAGAATCATAGAATCATAGAATTGCAGAGTTGGAAGAGACCACGAGGGCCATCCAGTCCAACCCCCTGCCACGCAGGAAATCTTGATCAAAGCATCCCTGACACATGGCCATCCAGGCTCTGTTTGAAGACCTCCAAGGAAGGAGATCCCACCACGCTCTGAGGGAGTGTGTTCCACTGCCGAACAGCTCTTACTGTCACAAAGTTCCTCCTAATGTTGAGGTGGAATCTCTGTTACTGGAGCTTGCATCCATTGCTCCGTGTTCCAATCTCTGGAGCAGCAGAAAACAAGCCTGCTCCATCCTCAACGTGACACCCCTTCAAATACTTAAACAGGGCTATCATATCGCCTCTTAACCGTCTTTTTTCCAGGGTAAACATACCCAGCTCCCTAAGTCTCTCCTCATAAGGCATCGTTTCCAGACCTTTCACCATTTTAGTCGCCCTCCTCTGGACACGCTCCAATTTGTCAATATCCTTTTTTAATTTGTGGTGCCCAGAACTGGACACAGTATTCTAAGTGAGGTCTGACCAAGGCAGAATAGAGCGGTACTATTACTTCCCTTGATCTGGACACTATACTTCTATTGATGCAGCCCAAAATCACATTGGACTTTTTAGCTGCCGCATCACACTGTTGACTCATGTTCAACTTGTGGTCTACTAGGACTCCTAGATCCCTTTCGCACGTAGTCTCATTCAGCCAGGTCTCTCCCATCCTATATCTATGCATTTCATTTTTTTCGCCCTAAGTGCAGTACCTTACATTTCTCCGTATTGAATTTCATTTTGTTAGCTTCGGCCCAGCTCTCCAGTTTATCCAGGTCATCTTGAATTTTGATCCTGTCCTCCAGGGTATTAGCTATTCCTCCTAATTTGGTGACATCTGCAAATTTGGTAAGTATGCCCCTAATTCCCTCATCCATGTCATTGATAAAGATGTTGAATAGCACTGGGCCCAGGACAGAACCCTGTGGCACCCACTGGTCACATCTTTCCAAGATGAAGAGGAGCCATTGCTGAGCACCCTTTGGGTTCGGCCGGTCAACTAATTACAAATCTATTGAACTGTTAACTTGTCTAGCCCACATTTTACAAGCTTGTTTGCAAGAATGTCATGGGGAACCTTGTCAAAGGCCTTACTGAAATCAAGGTATC
Source organism: Gambelia wislizenii (assembly GCA_030847615.1). NCBI lineage: Eukaryota > Metazoa > Chordata > Lepidosauria > Squamata > Crotaphytidae > Gambelia > Gambelia wislizenii. The sequence goes on from JAUMIR010000001.1 coordinate 103,996,810, forward strand.
TGATGTCCACAACGTTCCCTTCATCTACCAAGCTGGTAATTTTATCAAAACAAGAGATCAGATTAGTCTGGCATGACTTGTTTCTCTGAAGCCCATGTTGACTTTTTGTCATTATGGCATTGCCTTCTAAATGTTCACAGACTCTCTGTGTAATGATCTGCTCCAGAATCTTCCCTGGTATTGATGTCAGACTAACTGGACGATAATTGTTGGGATCCTCTTTTTTCCCCTTTTTGAAGATGGGGACAACATTTGCCCTCCTCCAGTCTGCGGGGACTTCTCCTGTTCTCCAGGAGTTCTCAAAGATTATTGCCAATGGCTCTGAGATATATTTGCCAGCTCTTTTAATACTCTTGGATGTAGTTATCTCATCCTGGAGATTTAAATTCGTTTAGATTAAGAAGGTATTCCTGTCCTACCTCTTTGCTTATTCTGTGCTGGATTTCCCCTGTTGTGTCTTCTGTACTTTTATCCTCAGGTTGGTCCCCCTTTACCTTTTCTGAAAACACTGAGGCAAAGAAGGTGTTGAGTAATTCTGCCTTTTCTCTGTCCCCTGTTAGCATTTTGCCATCTTCTCCGCGTAGTGGCCCTACCATTTCCTTCTTCCTCCTTTTGCTGCGGACATACCCCCAAAAATCCTTTTTATTGTTCTTAACCTTTCTAGCAAGCCTGAGCTCATTCTACGCTTTAGCTTTTCTGACTTTACTCCTACATGTGTTCGCTATCTGTTTGAATTCTTCTTTGGTGATTTCCCCCTTTTTCCATTTCTTATACATGTTCCATTTAAAACTTAGCTCTGTTGATATTTCTTTAGTCATCCATCCTGGTTTCTTGAAACACCTACCATTTTTCTTCCTCACTGGTACTGTTTGAAATTGTGCCTTCAGTATCTCCCTTTTGAGAAAGTCCCATCCGTCTTGAGGTCTCTTCTCTTTTAGGATTCCTGACCACGGGATCACCCCCAGTATTTCCCTGAGTTTATCGAAATCAGCTCTCCTAAAGTCAAGAATGCGTGTTCGACTATGCCTGGCTTCTCCTTTCCATTGTGTATCAAACTCCAGGAGAACATGATCACTCTCACCTAAGGATCCCACCACTTGCACTCCATTAACCAGGTCATCCCTGTTGGTTAGGATCAGATCTAAAATAGCTGATCCCCTTGTTGCCTCTTCCACCTTTTAGACAATGAAACTGTCTTCCAGGCAAGTAAGGAATTTGATAGACCTTGAAGTTTTGGTTGAGTTAGATTTCCAGCAAATATCAGGATAGTTGAAGTCACCCATCACTACTACATCTCTCCTTTCTGCGTGTATGTTCATCTGTTCTAGAAAGGCATCATCCAATTCCTCCATCTGACTTGGGGGTCTGTAGTAGAGTCCCACAGTAACATCTGTGTTGTTTCCCTCCCCTTTAATTTTTATCCAGATGCTCTCCACCTGGCTTCCAGTATTGATGTCATGGATCTCTTCACTGGTGTAAATATCCTTGACATATAATGCTGTTCCTCCTCCTTTCCTGTGTGGCCTGTTTCTCTTAAAAAGGTTATACCCCTCTATTCCTACATTCCAATCATGAGACTCCTCCCACCAGGTTTCAGTAATGCCTATTATATCATATTTGTTTTGTAGTGCTAGGAGTTCAAGTTCACCTTGCTTATTTCCCATGCTCTGTGCATTAGTCTAGAGACATCTAAGACCATGTGTTCCCTTTACTTGCTGCCTATGCAAGTTTTTTTGCCTCCCACTGTTGGGTCCTTGCGCTGTTTGCCTTGTTCCCTCTATGACAGTTTGACTATTTTCTCCATCTCTTTTGCCTTCCATAATACTGTCTCCCTCCCCCATATGACTCAGTTTAAAGCCCTCCTGATCAAATTCTTGAGACTGTAGGCAAAAACGTTTCTGCCAACTGGTGTGAGATGCACCCCATCTCTTCCCAGAAGTCCCCCCTCATGGAAGCGCAGCCCATGATCCAAGAATCCAACTTGTTCTCAGCGGCACCATCTACGGAGCCAGTTGTTTACGTCGGATATTTTCTTCTACCTTCCTGGACCATGCCCTTCAACTGGCAGAATTGACGAGATGACAACCTGTGCGTCCATTTCTTTCAGCTTCCTCCCCAGAGCCTCATAATCTCTTCTGATCTTCAGAAAGCTGTGCCTTGCAGGATCATTGGTTCCCACATGGACCAAAAGGACCAATGATCTGTAGGCTTGACGAGTCTTGTTAGCCGCTCCGTCACATCACGGATCATTGCCCCAGGGAGACAACACACCTCCCGAGACATCTTGTCAGGCCCACAAACCACTGCTTCTGTACCTCGCAGCAAGGAGTCTCCCACCACCACTACACGCCTCCGCTGAGGCTTCGCAGCTGCTGTTCCTTGCGGTGGTACTCTCAAGGTCCCCTGCTCTGCCCCCGAAGTCTGTCCATGCTGTTCTTCCTCATTGTCCTTGATAAGAGAGAGGGCTTCGAATCGATTATGTAGCTGCAAGCTGTTTGAAGTATCCCTGGATTTTCTTGTTCTGTGTGTGACATTCTTCCAGCTGTCTACCTCTTGTGTCTGTGGAGTGACCCTCTCCTCCCCAGCCAGTTCCTCTGTGCAGTCCCCATCCAACAGTGTTCATTCTGTTCTGTCCAGGAAAACCTCTTGCTCCCGAATCTGTTGAAGTGTAGCTACTGTGTTTCATCTCATCAATGCTTGCCAGCTATGATGTCATTCTAGACACTGCTCTTTGACAACAGTTGAAGATGGTCTTATCTGTTGGGTTGACTTTTGTTTTTATTATTTTGTGTTGTTTTGTTGTTTATGTAGAATTTTATCTATATAACTCTCTGGTAGTTTTACCAGAAGATAGCTTAAAACCTAATTAATAAGCAAATATTGGGAGTGGTTATACTTTTCAAAAGTATATTTGCAATAAAGAAAGGTGTTATCCATGCACTAAGAAGCTGTGTGCTAGGGGTGTAGCTATGGGAGAGAGGAATGAGGGCATTGAACCCCACACACAAAGAGACACCAATAAGAATTCTGTTTCCAATGAAATTTTCCTTCAGTGCCCAAAAACTTAGCATTGTGGTAACTTAAGATTTCAGTTGAGCATTTAGAAATATTGTTCAAGCATCCAATGAAAGGGGATGTTACCAAGGGCCTACAAACACAGACAATATAAGAATGAATGATTTTCAGTGCCTCATTCTCTGCAGTGTAAGAAATCAGGGAACTGAAGGAAAATTTCATTTGGGGTGACAGAACTCTTATTCAGGGGCAATGCTCTCCTCTCCCCCCGCTGTCATGCCCCATGAGTCAGATGAGGGTATGGAATCAGAGGAGGAGTAGGACATGGCAGGGAACGGGCCTAGGGACCCTGGCACAGGTTTATCTACACCTGTGCCATCAGGAAACCCTGCCAACCTCGAGGCTCAAGCAGAGGAAGAGCCTGGCCCTAGTGGGTTGGCACCATTCCCAGCAGAAAGTCCTGCCAATTCAAATAAGGATGAAGAACAAACTTATCTCCACCATTATACAGCTCAAAAGGAAGCTTGAAGGAAATCTCTGAGACTTTATGAGAAAAACCTGCTTGTCAAGAAGCACCTGACAAAGCCTTGATTGCTGTATAAATGCTGGGGAAGCAACGGAGGATTTGTTAGAGAGCAACTGATCTTCCTGGAGAAAGTGTCTTGCTGCCTTGACTCATGCCTCAACCTCAGACTGTTCCTGACTACACTGTTGCCTGATCCTGCTGACCCATGGACCTACTTCTGGACTACACTGCCTTCTGTAAGCCTTGACCTTTGAACTGTATTCTAAACTCTTCTCTGAGTGCCTTCTTGACTGTATTGCTGCTTATTCAAGAAGTGGAGCCTTGCTTGTTCCGAACCTTCTCTGGCTCCCCTTAATTAACTTTACTATCACTGGCTGCTTTCCCAGATCTTGTTTATCCTGTCACCGGCATTTTGGGCTGCTTTCCTGGACACTCCCACAGTTACATCCCTGCTGTGTGTTTTTGTCCATTTTTCAGAACAAATTACTGATTGCCTCAGAAGAAGCAGGCTCTGCACATGCTCAGAGGCACTTTGCCCTTTTTACAAGGTTTTAAAAAATAAGAAAAGGATAAGAAGCTTATTATTTAAGTTCAGTGGGCCTCTCCTTAGCTGCAGTCCAGTCTCTAAAGAAGATGGTGAACATGAAAATCATTACCTAGCTCAGGGATGGGCAAAATGTAGCCCTACAGATGGTATTGAACTACAACTCCATGTAGCCCTTTCCAATGGTGAGGCATACTGGGAGTTACAGTCTGACACCATCTAAGAGTGGGGAGGACAAGAGAGTGCTCCTGTGCCTTTAATGGTTGTGTAGAAGGGGATACTTCAGCAGGTGTTGCTTATTCTCTGGCTGCATAAGAAAAACCTGCTGAAACTGCTTCTACGCACCCATTAAAGGTACAGGAGCTCTCTCCACATTTCATTATAGCAACCTCAGCTGTAAAATAGGTAGCATTCAAATAATACAGCATTCTCAGGGTCATTTTAGGAGCAAACATAGCTGTTTTCGATAATGGTATACCATGTTATGATGCCTACCAATGCTTTAGTTGGAATATGTTGGGATCAAGAAAGACTTATTGTCCACATTCCTTCAGATGTTTTCCCTCATTCTCTGTATCAAAATAGTCTTAATTGTCAAGAAAGTTGTTGGCTGGGAGTAACTTGTGTCACAGAGCTTAATGTTTTCTGTGAAGATTTGCTTCACAATGTTCATGCTTTATGGCCATTTTCATGGATGCTCTTGACCAATCAATATCTGAGACTTTTTTATTTTCTGCAACAATAAAATAAAGATAGGAGAAAAAGATGACTAAAAAGAATTCTTTGAACACATCAATAGATCTGAAGTTCAGTACACATCCCAAAAAAAGGGGTGGGAGTGGTGGAAAGCAACTTTGACAAGTCTAGTTCAACAAGAATAACTCATCCACACCACACAGTAAGCATGTAACCATTCCAGATACAAATGTGGATGAATGGTGTCAGTTACATAATCAAGATGCTGTTAAGCCTTTCGGGCCTGGAAAACAGATTCTGCTTTGTTTTTGTAAAGCAAAATGCCAGAGTATAAGGGACCCCAGGGTGTGCTTCATCAGTTGTGCAAAGCACAAACAAAGCATCTGCTAGGGTGACAGATAAAGACATCTGGAAGGCATTGCTGGCATTAGTGAACTTATTCTTTGCCTTAGGCTGGTTTTCCTTGGTGTAAGGTGCAAGTAATTAACTTACAGTATTAGTACAGCTTTAAAGAAGGAGATAGGTTAATAAAGGTATATAGGTTTATACTAACATGCCAGAATCTTGAGATTTAGACAGGAAGGCTTTCTCTTGGTCCAACCATGCTCACAATCTCTTGGTCAGGACAGGAGTAAGAGCCTTGTCAATGGCTGCATCCCACCCTCTGGAATGCCCTTCTGCGGAAATCTGGGCTGGACCCTACCCTGCTCTCCTTCTGTAGGCAGGCAAAGACTTTTGTTTTGTTTTGTTTAAACAGGCTTTTAGTATTTAATTGCTCACATTAAATCCCCCTCTTATTGGGGGGATGTCCTTTATTTATTTTTAACTTTTGTGTGCTTTTTAAAATAATTTTGTTCTGTTTTAAATGTGATTTAAAAAAAACACAGAGATTAACATGAAAAAAGTGGAAAAAAACAAAAACATTGATATAAGCCATGCTCTCATGGTTTTGAAATGCAAGATGAATCCCTTTGTAATTATTTGTTCTATTGGATTAATCCTTTCCAGATGGACCCATAGGTCAGTGGAGCATGGCTTCTTTCCTCATTAGTTTGAATTACATAAGAAATAAATGGGAACCATGTTGCCTCAAAGATGTTATTATCCTTCTGTTCTTTTGTTTGTCTGTCTTTCTGAAGGTGCCAATTTCCAAACCTTTTAATACCATAGGCCTAAGTTAGGTGCTGCAGGATTCTTCCACTTGTTGGCAATGACCTGCATAGCCACTAATAATAGAAAAGAAAGCAAATCCCTTATGTATTACAGGTTGAACCCTGTATCCACAGATTCAGCTTCCATGGTTTCACTTATCCATAGGCAAAAAATGTTCTCTCTAGGCATTTCTGGGTTCTCCAATGTGATTCTATGGTCAACATCTGCCATTTGTCTCATTGAAAATAATAGGGTTCCCTATTATCCATGGGGGGGGGATCTTGGAACATATACCCCATGGATACAGATGTCAACCTGTATTTCCTTATTTGCACCCTTAAATTTAGTAGTGCCAATCCCAGGTCAAGAGTGATATGATATTCCATCATCTGGCTAATTTCTGATTGTATATCCTGCCAGAATCCTTGTAGGATGCTACCAAACCACAATTTCTCTAGCTTAGTGAAGAATTATTATTAATTATATATGACAGTACTGCTGGAGAAAGATATCATTGATATATCATTTTAAGCATACTTTCTCTATTGTGGGTGTATATAGATTGCATTGGACAAGATGACCAAATTTGCTGACATTCTTTCTTCTAAAATACAACCTAGGGGGTCAGCTACATGAGATAATTTTTAGCAAAACATGGTGACTTACCTTCCTTTTGCTGCAGTTCCCATTTGTGCCCAAGGTTGATTAGCAAGTTTGGAATGGAATATTTTGCAGTCTTCATCCCCAAAGCAAAAAAGGTTGCCACGAGTGAGTTCAGTCCAGAAAATCTTCCTCCTTTCCCCCCTTTTTTTCTCTTAAAGAGACAGATGCGGAAGAGCTACTTTCCATTTAAAAAAAAGTTAATACATTTGCTCTGCCACTTTACCGGGTTTTATAGTGCCTGCAAAAACAAAAACAATGGTGGCTCCAGCATTCCAAGCCCTCCTGTGTAAGTCTGCCCCCTCTGAGGTCCAACCAATCAGCTTTCAGCTCTTCTGTCTCCCCTTTGCAGCTTGTTTGTACTGATGACCTATTGTGCACTTTTTAAAAAAGATTGCAGGAAACAGCAAAAGCTGTTACCACGATCTATATGTAGTTTTCAGCCACCCTCCTTCTGACTATTGTGAATGTGGGCCATGATCCATGAGGACCAATGGCATTCTTCTCATATTCTTCTTGGGTTTTTTTCATCATGTAGTTAACCCCTAGGTCCAGTTTCCTTATCAGTTTTAATCCAGTTATACGACTGAGTGATATACTATATTTAAAATCTGTTTATATAAACTTGATGTCATACCCTTCATTCCAATATTATATTTCACTACTAAATTTTCAAAGCAAGTAAATTTCCTAGGTCTTTGATACTCAGAAAATGTGTGATATATTTGCCGCCATAAATTAGGTTGATACGGGTTTTTCCCTCCAATTTGTTAACCTGTAATTTGGATTCCATTTGGGTGAAAATCAAACAGTCTATAGTAGCCATTGTTCTTCCAATGAGCAAATTGTGTAAATTTATCTGGATGATAAAACAAAGGGTGAATCAGAATGGGGAGGAAGGGTGAAATGCAGGGGTCCAGATATTTACTCCCCTGGTCCAGATTTGAACTGTAGTACTAAAGAAGGGATTTTCAATCATTAAAGTTTGTTCTTTATGGGGAAAATATATGTACCTTAGAGCAGAGCTCTCTGACAATTCAGTTTCAACCCATGTTTTTTTCAGATTCCATAGTTAATAAAGGGAATATTTGATATAGCTGAAGTGCATCATAGTATGTACAGTATTTATATCTGACACACCCAAGCCTCAGACACATATTCTTCTATATATCTTTTTTTTTTTGTTAGCCTTGGCCTTTTATTAATGGATATAAACATATTAAATATTTTCCATCTTTTTAAACATCTAGTAGGGAGTGCTACTTGGAATGTTGTGGCTCTAATTGTTTTAAAATCTATTGTCAGGTTTTAACTGTTTTTGGTGTTGTTGTTTTTTTTGTGTGTTTTGTTTTGTTTTGTTTTTTTGTGAGCTGCCTTGTGTCCCACTCCGGGAGAAAGGTGGCATATAAATGAAATCTCTCTGGCTTTTCTTCGCAAATGAAGATTTCTGCAAGCGCACTGATGACTAAAAAGGCCAGTCCGAGATAAACAAGTCCGGTTGCAGAAAGCACAGCAGAAGGTCTCCTTGGGTGATGTTTTTGGGTTGTGATTCTTTCTGCGTTGTTGTTTCTCTTCAAGAATTGTTCAGCGTGAGTTCTCAAATAAGGCTGCAGCATTGTGGATAGTGAGTCTCCATGCCTCCCGATGTGAGGCCAAGGCGGACCATTGTTGGTGATCAACTTGGCTGAGCCTGAGATGTTGTGTCAGGGAGTCCTTGCATTGTTTTTTTGGAGCACCCCTCTTACGATGACCCGTGGTGAGTTCACCGCAGAGTACTATTTTGGGGAGGTGATGGTCCTCCATCCTAGAAACATGCCCTGCCCAGCGCAGCTGTGTTCTCAATCTCATGGCCTCAATGCTGGTGATCCCTGCTTGCTCAAGGACAGCAACGTTCGTCACATAGTCAGTCCAGTGTATATTTAGGATTGTGCATATACAGCACTGATGAAAAACGTTTGAGGAGTCGTAAGTGGTGGCAATAGGTGACCCATGTTTCAGACCCATAAAGGAGAACAGACAGTATAATGGCTCTATACACACTGATTTTTGTGCTTCGCCTCAGGTGTTTATTATTCCATACTCTTTTGTAAAGTCTCCCAAATGTGCTCCTTTTCAAATCCCAATGTTCTAATTAAAAAAATAAACTGAACACAATTCTCAACCATCTTCACAGGCCATAGTTAGCAGTTAAAGCTATTTCCAACATGGAGAAGACCATGTTATACTTTACTGCAACATAGCTATTAAAGATGAGGAGCCTGTCAGAGAAAAAAAGTGGTAGCCCTAATTTCAGCACCACAGACATGAGTGAATACAGCAAGGAGCTCTTTCACATAGTCCTTTTTCGCTTTTCAGAATTATACACTGCTAGCTGTACCCGGTGTAACATACACCATTACCTGCATATATAAAATGCCTCGGTATGATTCTATGTTTTCATTCCCATTCTGCTGACTGGCCACTTAGGAAACATGTCAAGAGTATGATCATTTGACACATTAATATATAACCTTTCAAATCAACTATGATGGCTAATTTTATGCCTAGAGTCCCTCTGCCACCACCATGCAAATTTGCTTACACACAGACACATAGACACACACACACACCACACATGGCAGGATGTGAGAGCCCCACCATGCAACTGCATGTACACACACAAACCACACTACATACACACACCATGTGCGCCAGGACATGAGAGCCCCTCTGTTGCCACCATGCAACCACATGTACACACACACACACCACATGCACCAGGACATGAGAGCTCCTCTGCCACTGCCATGCAATCGCACACACACACACACAAACACACACTAAACACATATACACACCATGCTACATACATACACACACCATGCGCAGCAGGATGCGAGAGCCCCTCCACCCCCATATGCAACCGTGCATACACACACACTACACCCACACACACTACAGCCTCTATGCTACACACACACAACCCACATCGAGAGCCCCTCTGCTGCCACCATGCAATCATACAAACACACAAACACCCCCACACTACACACACCTTATGCTACACACACACACACTACACACACACCAATGCTACACACAGAGACACAACCCACATGTGCCAGGATGCAAGAGCCCCTCCACCAGCATGTTTAGAGAGGACTTGAAGTTTTCCACATGTTTCCACCCCAGGGCCCAAGAGGAAGGAACTGCTACAGACAGCACAGAAGGCCTAGGGTGCATTACAGATAGTGCCAAGGGCCCAGGTGGCTCAAAGAGCCAGGACAGAAAGGCCCCAGGCCCCAGAGAAAGGCCCAAGGCCCCACAGAAAGGCCTCAGATAGCAGAGAAAAGCCCTAGGCCGCAGACCCCAGGCTGCAGAGAAAATCCCCAGGTAGCAGAGAAAGGCCTCAGGCTGCACAGAAAAGCCCCAAGCCATACAGAAAGGCGCCTGGCAGCACATAAAGGCTCAAGGCCCCAGGCAGGAAAGAAAGGCCTCAGGCCCCTGGCACCACAGAAAGTCCCCAGACAACGGAGAAAGTCCCCAGACCCCAGGAAGCAGAGAAAGGCCCCAGGCCCCAGGCCCCAGCTTGCACAAAGAGGCCCCAGGCCCCAGTTAGGACAGAAAGGCCCCAAGGCCCTGGCAGCAGAGAAAGGTCCGAGGCCACGGGCAGCAGAGAAAGGCCCTAGGCCCCAATCCCCCAAGAAGCAGAGAAAGGCCAAGGCCCCAAACCCCCAGGTAGGACAGAAAGGCCCCAGCCACCAGGTGGCACAGAAAGGCCCCAGCCGCCAGGCAGGACAGAAAGGCTCCAGGCCCCAGTTGGCACAGAAAGGCCCCAGGACCCAGGCAGCAGAGAAAGGTTCCAGGACCTAGGCCACATGGAAAGGCCCCAGGTAGGACAGAAAGTCTCCATGCCCCAGGCAGGACAGAAAGGCCTCAGGCCCCTGGCACCACAGAAGGGCCCCAGACAGCAGAGAAAGGCCCCAGGACCCAGCCTACACAAAGAGGCCCTAGGCAGGACTGACAGGCCCCAAGGCCATGGCAGCAGAGAAAGGTCCCAGGCCGAAGGCAGCATAGAAAGGCCCTAGGCCCCACAGAAAGGCCCCAGGCTGCACAGAAAGGTAGGACAGGAGGGAAAAGAAGAAAGAGGCTGGTAGGTGACACATAGAAAGAAGCATTATTTTCCCCCATGCATGCACATTAAGACAGAATGGGGAGGTGGCTGAGTATTTACTTACTGCAGCTCAACAGGCAAAGATGTGGCTGTAGGCCAAGGAAGTGGTACTGAAAAACACCTTCAAGCTGCTGATTGGCTGGCCAACAGAGCACTACAATTGGTTGCTTGGGAAACATACCCAACCAATCAGCACACTGGAAACAGAAACATACCCAAGATAATGATAGATAGATAGATAGATCATTCTGCTTTAACTGCCATGTCTACTTCCTATGGAATCCTGGGATTTGTCATTTGTGGAAGCACTAGAGCTTACTGGTTGAAAATTCAGGCAGGCCCTCCCTAAACTGCAAATCCCAAGGTTCCAGAGGACATAACCATGACAGTTAAAGTGAAATAATAATGCTATAACTGTGTAGTGTGAACGGGCCCATACATAGTTATTGTGCTTTGATTTCACTTTAAAATCCTATGGAATCCTGGGATTTGCAGATTATCATCATCATCAATTTTTATTTTTAACCCGCCCCTCTGCTCAGCAACCGGGGCGGCGTACAACAGGATTAAAACAGCAGCAAGTTAAAACAATCCTTCCCAATCCTAACCCTCCCACCCCTTAAAACTAAATTAAACTAGTAGAGAATTAAAACAAAGATAAAATACAATACAGTATATAAAAAATAATTAGGGATTAGGGAGGGATGTTTAGAATTCTCAGCCAAAGTGTTCTAGTATCTCACCAGTGTACAAACCCCAGGATTGTACAGGATGCAACCATGGCAGTGAAAGTGGAACAACAGCACTATAATTGTGTAATGTGAAAGGGCCCAGGGATTCAAAGCCAGAGTTATAAAAGCTAAGCACTCCAAACTCCTTGGATGAGAGAATATGTCAGTTTCACTAACCACTGCTTTCAGGAATTTCATCTCAAGTTCTTTCTACCATGTTTATGAAGAAATGTGCCAATTTTGGAAAGTTCTTCTGGGGAAAAAATGGTCACCCATCTGTCACTGTGTTCAGGTTTGGAAACACCATCCATTGGGAAGTTGTTGATTGTTTTCTTCCAGCCTAATCTAAAGCCAAAAATTTCTCCTGGATGCTATTTGCCAGCTGCTCTTTGCAATAAAGATGTACAGATATAAATAAAAACAGCCTACGTAGAGCTTCCTTCAGAGGTTTGCTTCATGGGTTATCTTTGTTCAGTGCACCACCATCTCCATCCCTACCAGATCTGCACATATCAGAGGAATGGCCTAAACTGAAAGTTTGTGGTTTGGCTCACTCATCTGAGCCACTTAGGACTATTGTGTCCCTCTTGAAGCTTGTTTTGGAACACTCTGCACTGTCTTCTTGAAAGTGTGAGAAGACCTGTGTGGAACACGACTCATAGAGAAGTTCATCTAGGGATAGCCACTCTAGTCTTGTTCATGTCTCTTGTGCATGGATTCAGTCATAGATTTGTCCCATCCTGTTCCTGCATCAGTCTGTGATTTAAAAACACAAACTCATGTACAAATTCACTTATATTCTGGTACGTGGGGGGGGGGTTTGCCCCAAATAAACATTTTTGTAGGTTTTTCTCCCTAACATATCCATTTTGTATGTAATTTCCCCTGACATACAAATCTTAATGCATAGTCCCTAAAATACAAGTCCCCCTCTTCTGTTTTGCTTAGAACTTTATTGCCAAAACCAGAGAATAAGGGAATGCAAATTAAGCATCTTCACTTTAAAATGCAGACATAAAGAAATTCTCCCCTGCCCCTAAGTCCATCCCTATATCTAGATGGGTCTGGATCAGGCCTGCTCTACTTGCTACCCGTCGAGCCAAATATAGTCCACTAGTTATCTTGTATAATAGCTCAGAACAAACAATAAATATGGATTTTTCCTTGCTTAGGACTGCAAGTGGTTGGAGGCATCAGACCATATTACATGATAGAGGGGAGATATCTGAAGGAAACACAAGTCATGCAATTTTTTTTTGTCCTTCCAAACCCTTTTATTCTATTGTGCCATGCCAGTGCAAGCCTCTCTTTTATTTAATCCAATTTCTATAGCCAGACCAGGTTGTTGCCATGGCATCATATGTATGCAGTAATGTTAGGGCATACCAATTACAAAGGGAGAAGAACCAGCAGTGAAGCTGTTCAAATGCCAAACAGGGCAAATTCAGTATTGCCACACACTGTCATTTGATGCTATGCTCACTTCAGGTTCCCCTTCCCCAATTTAATTGTACATGATATGACACCCATCACCCCAACTAAAAGGATACACTGATCACAACAGGGTTTGGCTCATGAAAGCCAAAGCATTACCCATTTTTTCTACTTGGTATCTGATTAGCTGCAGACACAGTTTCCACTCAGCAGTAAATTGACTTCGTATCAGACATGACATATCTCTGCTTTGTATCAGGGATGACCAAGTTTCTTGTGATACGAAAGTTAATGTTCAGTTGAAATGTTAGTGGTGCACAACTCAGTCCAAACCCCACTGGCTTCTTTGTGAGATGGGCCAGACTACTGAAGCAGAGAGAATTGAAAAGAGCAGGACTGGAAGTTAATGTCTGTTTGAAGCATGATAAGCTGGTTCCAAAGTCATCCTCAACAGCATTTGAACACTTGACTAGCTTTATGTGAAATGAGTCATGTCCCTGTCAAAAAGTATCAAAATTGTATGTGAATGGTACTGGACAGAGACACTACATTAAAAATTGTCCAGTTTTTGCTTGTTTGCTTGCTTCTAGTAAACAATTTGGCTTGGAAGGATCTTCCAAACCAAATATTTAAATCACATTCTATGAGGCTTTGCTTAATGATATGGAAGGCTCTTCCTCAGATTGGAATATACAGCTTCTACCAGGAGGATCCCACAAAGTAGGCTGGGAAAATCTGTCTGAAACTGTGGAGCTCTGTTGTCAGTTAAAGTGGACTGTTAAGTGCTCCATGTACTAATGATGCCAAATGGAACTCTGTAAAGAGGATATTGTGGTTAAATACTCTAACATGAACTCCCTGGCCAGCTTTATGGCCCTAGCTTATCTGGATGTCAAAGAGTTAATCTCATTGAACAGTGACCACATTATCACAAACAAAAATGGACCAAGGAGTTGGACAACTCCTCTGCCTATGTTCTAAAATCAATAGCCCATTCTAAGAATGTACTGAACTTCTCAAAAGTGGTTCATGACACTGAGCAACTCATTGGGATGGTCTGATCCATGCAGAACATGCCATCAAAGAAAAAGTCCAGCAGCTCAAAAAGCATCTGGGTGGGCAGGCAGCAGACGAAATGAGGACTTAATGTTGCATTTCACCAGTTCTTCCACCATGCCATATCTCCTTACTTCCCTATCCACTGTGTCAAAAGAAGTTTACCAAACAGCACACAGCTCTGATAGCATACCATCATTAACTGACTTCCCTTTGAGATAAGGCAGATGGTGAATAATCCTATATTCACCTGGCACCTTCCTAGATTCCACACCTAGCAGAGAGACCCTTAAATTGGGGACAGTGGCAGAGGGATAGGTTCCAATTACCCTGCCTTTGGTCACTTCCTTCCTAATATTTTTCCTAACCACATTCTCTAGTCCCGCTATAGATTTCAAGTTCCTTGCCATAAAGGGGAAACACTTCCCCTGAAAAAGGATCCGAAACCCAAATTGAAATCCTTCACTCAAATAGCAGGCTGCTGACTGATCAGATATAACAGCAACCACACCAGAAGTGTCTGCAACCTAGCCAGACTAGGTGCCTTTTGAAGGTGTTGGTGTTGGGGAATTACCTGATCCACACTTGCCTCCTTGCTGCTCTCTGCAAGTGAGGTCTCCCACACATGGAACATTCATAGCTATATCTACAGGGTGAGCATGTGCATGCACCCTGAAACCCATAAATCCAGTACAGCAGATCTGCTGCTGTCCTGAGTTGCCCTGAGAACATATGGTGGGATCCCCGTTATTATTCTGAATAAGGTGACCACTATCCCACCTTCCTCTTGGGGCTGATCTAGGCAGGTGTCATGATTTGAATCCAGAACTGGAAGTGGATAAGATCCTACTTCATGGAGGTATACTTAGCCACCTTCATGAGGATTCATTATACAAAAGCCGAGCCAGCCCTGAAAAATCAACATATGCCCAATAAATGACTGAATTAGGGAATATGCCCTATTTGGCTGTGCCTTGGCCAGGACACCTGCACAAATAAAGGATCCAGATAACCAGTTTGTCCAATTACTATCAACCCTATGCTTCTTAATCTTTTCCTTCTGCCCATCATCCAAGTTTGCTTCTCCTTCTTTTCCAACTCACAATATAGCAGGGAGGTATCAGCTGATAGATGTTCACCTAAGGAAACAGTTTGTTCCCCAGCTAAATTAATCCCCTGCTTGGAAGTTAAGTTATGTGGCAAATAGCTGGATACACATTGCAGATTTGTGAGGGGAAACCTAGTTTCTTTTCAGAGAGCTGAGCTATGATTTTACAGATGTGTTGCAAACAGTAACTAGGAAAGTTTGAAGCCAAGATACAGGAATGAATAAGAAGAAAACTCAATAGAGCAAAGTACCTGGACGAAGCAGAGTAAAATGGCATAACAAAACTATTAGCATTCAAATTGTCATGGATTCTTTTGTCTTTGCTACAACATACTTGAGAAGGCAATATAATTTATCCATCTTTCATGGGTTTCTGGAAAAACTCAAGTTCCATTTTATCTTTCACAGGCTTCTTGAAAGATCTCCTGGCTGATACCAGGAAGAAAGGAAGAGCTGGGTGAAGGTAAAAGGAGAAAGAGGATCAAGAGGAAGGCAGGCAGGCAGGCAGACACTTACTGAATTAGATAAACAGATGTTTGCTATAAATATTAGATTAATGCAAAGTGGTTTCAGTAATTTAAAAAATGATACATTTCTTTTGGAAGGAACTCCACATTTCTTGGCTTGGCTATATGTTATAGCCTCTGAACTACTGTACTTACCTAGACATAAGTCTTACTAAATTAAATAGGGGTTAAAACAAAGTAAATGGGCACAGGAGATTGGTATGTTTGTAATTAACTAAAATATATATCTCATTCCTTACTGTTTCCCACAGCAGGAAACCAGAACAATAACTGTAGAGTGGGTGGGATTGTAGAAGAGAGATATATGAAGGAGAAGCGGAAGCTGCATCAAAAGGAGAATAGTGTCTAGACTGAGGGAAGTAATAGAATCATAGAATCATAGAAATGCAGAGTTGGAAGAGACCACGAGGGCCATCCAGTCCAACCCCCCTGCCACGCAGGAAATAACGATCAAAGCATCCCCGACAGATAGCCATCCAGCCTCTGTTTAAAGACCTCCAAGGAAGGAGACCCCACCACGCTCTGAGGGAGTGTGTTCCACGGCCGAACAGATCTTACTGTCAAAAAGTTCCTCCTCATGTTGAGGTGGAATCTCTGTTCCTGGAGCTTGCACCCATTGCTCTGTGTTCCAGTCTCTGGAGCAGCAGAAAACAAGCCTGCTCCATCCTCAGCGTGACATCCCTTCAAATACTTAAACAGGGCTATCATATTGCCTCTTAACTGTCTTTTTTCCAGGCTAAACATACCCAGCTCCCTAAGACTCTCCTCATAAGGCATCGTTTCCAGACCTTTCACCATTTTAGTTGCCCTTCTCTGGACACGCTCCAATTTGTCAATATCCTTTCTGAATTGTGGTGCCCAGAACTGGACACAGTATTCTAAGTGAGGTCTGACCAAGGCAGAATAGAGTGGCACTATTACTTCCCTTGATCTAGACACTATACTTCTATTGATACAGCCCAAAATCACATTGGCCTTTTTAGCTGCCGCATCACACTGTTGGCTCATGTTCAACTTGTGGTCTACTAGGACTCCTAGATCCCTTTCGCACGTAGTCTCATTCAGCCAGGTCTCTCCAATCCTATATTTATGCATTTCATTTTTCCGCCCTAAATGCAGTACTTTACATTTCTCCGTATTGAATTTCATTTTGTTAGCTTTGGCCCAGCTCTCCAGTCTATCCAGGTCATTCTGAATTTTGATCCTGTTTTGTTTGGTCAGACCTCACCTGGAATACTGTGTCCAGTTCTGGGCACCACAATTCAAGAAAGATATTGACAAATTGGAACATATCCAGAGAAGTGCAACCAAAATGGTGAAAGGTCTGGCAGCCATGCCCTATGAGGAGTGGCATAGGGAGCTGGGTATGTTTAGCCTGGAGAAGAGAAGGTTAAGAGGTCACATGACATGATAGCCATGTTTAAATACTTGAAAAGATGTCATATTAAAGTGGGAGCAAGCTTGTTTTCTTCTTTGTGGTCTCTGTGAATGCACACAATGGGTTAATCCTGTCCCTGCACAGAGCACTTCGGAAACTTCTAGCACCTCATTTTAAACTTTTGGGCAGTAGCACCACACCCCTCACTCCTGGTGCATATAAGCCCATCCCTCTCACCAACTGCTCAGTTCCTTTTTTCCCGCCACATGGAAAGCTCTTAAGGAACTTCTACTAGCCTCATTGTTCTTATTTTTGACTCTTTGGGCTCTTTTCTGACTTTGGACCAGACGTTTGACTCCTCTACTGCTTATCCCTTTGGCTTTGTCTCTTGGATTGGACTGATTTATTTCTCTGACCTTGGATTCTGTTGAAGCTGCAATTACCTTCACCAGTTTGGCTGCAAGATTGGTTTACTGCTCTTCTGACCTTGGACTGGATGGTACTGTGACATATTTCCTTTCTAAGCACGTCTGGGGCTGGTTTCTTCAAATTCTGCTCCCAGTGCTCTGCCAAAATGACGGAGTCAGACGGCCATTCCAAGTGCCTATTTTGTCTTGGAGAGGCCCATGATATAGCCTCGTGCAGGCATTGCAAGGCCTTCATCCCACAGGCCAGAAAGAATCGAGACAAGAGTCTCAAGGCCCAACTCTATGAGAAGGCCCTATAAACCTCGGCATTGGGGAAGGCTTCAACTTTGGCACTTTCCCCTGAAAAGTCTAAGGGTCTGGACAAAACAGGTCCCACCTCAGTACCTGCGAAGGCCTCGACGTTCATCCTGATGTTGACCAGAGCGAGGGATAATGGCACTGGCCAGTCTAGCTCTAATGATCCCGGGACTTTGGCAGGACAGAGATAGTTGGTATCGGGGATGCTGGTACCGGAGTCTTCCAAGACGGTGTTGAAAGCAAAGGATCCTCCAGCAAAGAAAGCTAAGGCTGCTCGAAGGAAAGAATCCCCTAGAAGGGGTTGGTCCCAGGAATGCAAGAAGGCCAAGCAGCATGATCGCTAATCTCACAATCTGAAGCTGAAGAGATCTAAAGAGGAAACTGAGGAAGGCTCCCCAGTATCACCCCCGGTGAAACAGCGTCTCTCTATACCATCACCGGGCAGGCATCAAGAAGAAGACTTCACCTATGCAGTGGAAAAGACAACTGATGAGTGCTCCCTTGGTGTCCGCATCATCAGGATAGCGTGATCCAGGTCACCGTTGGATATCGGTATCGTAGCACAACATCAGGCACAGACCCGATCCCAATCCCAGCCTCAGTCACAGTCCGGGCACCGCTCGAGGTCTCGCTGTGCCTCTTGATCCCACAGGTTCCCAGCACTGATCCCGGTCCCAACTCTGGTCTCGGTCTCGGTCAACAGGCCACCGGGTATCACGGTCCTGCTCTCGCTTGCCGCCAGTCCACCATTCATCTCTGACACAGCGGTCCCGTTCCCAATCGCGTCATTGGATGCCAACTCCAGATGTCCCAGATAAACAGAAGACACCATCACCAAGGCCACCTTCTAAGTCTCCAGTACCAGCATTGCCAATACCTTCTAGATCACTGACTCCTAGAACGTCAAGTCACAGGTTCTGCTCTGCTTCATGGTCCCACACACCTAGACCATGCCACCACTCATCATGCTCTCAGTCCATGGACGATGAGTTGTTCTGGTATGAAAAGGACTGGTGGGACCACTACTATTGATACCAGTACGACACTCCTCCACCAAGAAGCTTTTATCCCAATTGATACTATTGGGGACATGATTTCAGGTACCAGCCGTTTGAAGAACCATCCCTGGTACTGTATTCCAGACGGTACCGATATGATCACTCTCCCCGATACTAGAAAGAAGATCAGGACAGACAGAGACACCATCACTCCCAGGAAGGGTGACACAAACCCAGCCGGTCTGCAGCAATGAAGTCACCTAGGAAGCGTAAGTCCCCTCAGAAGACGATACCCAAATGCCCCTCCCATCAGTCTCCGAGCAAGTAATCATCCTCACCTAGGCCAGCGGATCCTATGAAATCACCCACTCCTGACCCAGCTAGGCAGCCCAAATCTCTGCCAACACCAATTGAGGGGACTCCAGACTGTGAGT
Source organism: Gambelia wislizenii (assembly GCA_030847615.1). NCBI lineage: Eukaryota > Metazoa > Chordata > Lepidosauria > Squamata > Crotaphytidae > Gambelia > Gambelia wislizenii. The sequence goes on from JAUMIR010000001.1 coordinate 104,015,947, forward strand.
CCGATGAGTCAGATGAGGACACTCGTACACCCAAGCTGTCATCCCAAGGTAAAGGTGTGACACAAGAGCCTGGTTCACCAACAGACAACGACCACTCCTTCTCAGAAATTGTTAACAAGATGGTGGCGTCTTTGGGTCTTTCTACCATGGTTCTGGATGTGCACATAGATGACCCCATCTTCCATGATCTGCAAAGGCAAGCTCCCCCCTTGCCTTACATTCCATTCTCTGCATTTCTGACACAGATTGCAAGGCAGATTGGAGCACCCCTTCTTCTGTCCCACCAATATCTAAAAGGCTCGAGCATCTCTACAGAGTCTCTGACGAAGCAGTCCCTTGGTTGTCTTCCCACCCAAAGCCAAATTCCATTATAGTGGATGCGGCATAGATGCGCACATCACATAAAACCCACTCTTCGCCTACGGAACAAGAGGGCAAGAAGCTGGACGCCGTGGGAAAACAGTTTTACTTATCAGCATGTCTTCTCATGAAGATAGCAAACTACATTGCGTGTATGGAGGCATATCAGAGACATCTCTGGGACACTGTATCACCACTTCTGACTAAGGTTCCCCAACAAGATGTGGACCTTGCTCTTAATTCAAGGAATGATGGCATTGCACAAGCAGATTACCAGTGTCAGTCTGCCAAACATGTGACAGATTGTGCTGGGAAGATCTTGGCCAGTTCCATCGCTCTTCGCAGGCATGCATGGCTGCACTCATCTGGTCTCTTCTGGACAGCCAGGTCGGTTATCGAGGACTTTCCTTTTGATGAGGCTGGCCTTTTTCACTCTGAAACTGACACAAAGCTGACATAAGATGCGAATGACAGCAAAGCGCTTTGGGATACCTCCACCAAGCCAACCTCCACATTCCAGATTTTACACCAAGAGGTTCCCGCCTTCCTTTTGAAGGAGGTTCAGCCCCTCTACGCCATGCCCTCAGCATTCCTCACAGCCTTATACCCAATAACAGAGGAAGTTCTCAGCTACCAGTAAACATAAGTCTCAATTCCAAAAGAAGAAACCTGAACCAACCAAGCAGAGAGTCTGACTACCTGCCCTCTCCTTCCATGTCACCAGGCCAACCACCATCAGATGGCCTACTGGCTGCATACCACCATTAGTGCGCTATCACCACAGATTCATGGGTCCTCAGTATCATCCGGAATTAATATTTCATAGAATTCAACACCATACCCATGGGACTACTCAAGTCCACCCCCCCTCTGTACACCTCAAGGAAGAGGTTCACTCCTTGTTGAGCAAAGGGGCTATAGAAAAGTTTCATCAATACCAGCAAAGAGAATCTTTTTTTCTTCCGCTACTTCCTCATCAGCAAAAAGGATGGCGGCTTATGTCCCATCCTGGACCTCAGAAAGGTGAACTGCTTCATTATTCCCAACCTCTTCAAGATGGTCACCCTTTCATCTATCCTCCCATTTCTCCATCCAGGAGACTAGTTCACTACCATCGACCTCAAGGATGCCTACTTCCACATTGTGATAGCACAACCCCACAGAAGGTTCCTGACATTCGCAGCAAGTCCCAAAATGTACCACTTCAAAGCGCTTCCATTCAGCTTCTGCACAGCTCCAAGAGTATTCATGAAATACATGGCCCCGGTGGTTGCACATCTACACACGAAAGAATTGTAATCTTCCCATACCTGTATGACTGGTTGATCATGGTCCTTCAAAGGAAAAGGTAGCAGCCAATGTGACAGTCACACTTTCACTACTCCAAGACCTAGGCCTCAGGGTCAACATGGACAAGTCACATCTAACACCCTCGAGGGTCACAAAGTTCATTGGGGTTCAACTGAACTCTATCTTGGGCAAAGCATTTCTCCCAGAGAACTGCTTCTTCAAGCTACGGGGCATGGTGAATCATTGCATGGCACAGAAGATACTAACGGCACACTTTGTCCAGACCGTTCTTGGTCACATGGCTTTGACCACAGCAGTAACCCCCTTTGCCAGGCTCCAAATGTACCCCTTACAAGTTTGGTTCCTGCAGTCATTCGACCCTCTACGGGACAACCCCTTCAAATTACTGTCAGTTCCCAGAGCAAATCATGGCACAGCAGTGATTGGGAGCTTATTGATGGGTATTCCAGGTCAGTGACAAGGGACACTCTAACCATGCTTTGGAGGCACAGCTGCAATGATTTGGAGACAATGTCATGTATTGCCAAAGCCATTATTATCCAGCTTTAATTCTGCTTTAAAAGGCTTGTCAGATAAAGTCCTAAGACACAAAATGTCTTCACAAGGTAAAAAGTTATATTTAGCATAGGCTTTTGAGCACAGCGACACAAGATCCCCCACTGCATGAGGCTGGAAAAGTACAACTCCTGCCCCTGTCTTGGAGCTACTGGTGTGCTGCTGCCTACCTGCTTCTTTAAAATAGGTGGGAAGTGTGCAGCCCTCTAGATGTTGCTTGACTGCAGCTCCCAGAGTTCTGCACCAATATCTATGTGAACTAGGGCTACTGTGCTTGGCAGCTGAACAACATCTGGACAGCTGCATAATTCCCACTCCTGGTTTAAAAGTACCCTCCTGATCCTACCAGCTCTGTTCAAACAGTGGTGGCAAGGAGGAGGAGCCACCACTGCCACTGGTGTGCAGCCTGGCAAGAGATGAAAGGGGCAGTAGACGGGGTGCTTTAAAGGAAGCAGCAGCAGCCACTGCTACTACCACTGTTTGAGCAAGCAGGAACTGGGAGGAGCAGCAGGAAAACACCATAGCAAGGCATAGCAATAGCTGATGCCATGCAGGATACCTACCACATGGGAAATGGTGGGAGCAGTGGGTGGCAAACCAAGGAATGAGGAAAGGGCAGCAGGTTGGTGACAAGTTGGCTTGAATCCCACCCTTGGGTAAAAGGCAAGGTACAAATAAAGCAATTAACTGACTGACTGATTTCTTTCCATACCTCCACCCCTATGTTTAGGTGCTTCAGAAACCAAATAGGTTGCTGACAAGGAGACAAGAGGTATCCCTACAGACACTAATGACATTGTTAGTGGCTTAAAAGATTTAAGTGGCTTGATTTAATTAACAGACTGTTGGAAATGTTAGAATGCCCAAAGCACAGCACTCTTATATAACCTTTGTTAGGACCATTAGTTACATTAGATCATCTTTATTGCCATCAGCCATGCCCTCTCCATTAGAGGATTGCAAATTATAGCTAGTAGTTTACCTCTAAAATAACTGGATGCCAAGCTTGGAAAATCAAGCTAAACTCAATTTTCTGTGTACATACCAGGCAGATGAAGTAGTTTTCTGTTTCACAGCCACTCTTTTTATATAAGCTCTTAGTTAATGAAGAAAGAAAAATTGACAGGATTTTGAGTTAATTCTATATAAAGGAAGTGAGCCAAGGAGATTTAAGCAGCCTTCATATGATAAAGTGGGCCAAGAATTTTGGTTCTAATATACAAATGGAACAATGGGAAAAGATGTGGTCAAAGGGGTTGAAATTTACTTTATGTTATGACTCACTTCTGCAAGATGATAAGATTTTAGAAAAGGCAAAAATGGTCTTAAGGTTGTGTTTTGAAGAGAATTTGAAAAAAGGGATAGCCCAACTGTTGTGAATATTTCTATAAAAGTGTTTAAAGATTTGGCCAGCTTTAAAATATGACCTGATGCATCAAATCCAAACTAACATAACCAGTCAGTTCACAAAAAGCCTTCAGATGATACATCTTCTATTTATAAATCCTTCAATGCCCCTTTTAATGTCTGTAAATTATGTCCAGGTTTTTGGAAATATTTAACAGAATGGGTCTATTCAACACTGGTGAGAACTCATTTAGAAAGCTTTAGGGTACCATGCTTTGTCAAGATATATCTCGATACACCAGAAAAGATTCAGATGCACAAAAGTCTAAGGAACAGCTAAAAGAGATAAACTTCTTGGAAGAGAAGAAAAGAGGATAGTTTTCAGTAAAAGTCAGGAAGAGCCAAACACTATGTCTGGTTTTATAGAGAACAGCTGTTTGAAGGGCTGTCACAAAACTGCCCTCTGTTCAAAGATAATCATTTCAGAAAGATTGTCCAGTCTAAACCCAGTTTAAAAAATAAAGAACTATAAGAAGGCAGAGCAAGGACCATTAACAGTTAGATAGACAGACTGAGCAGGTCCATGGTCACCATCTCCCATTATATTTCTATTTAGTTATACATTATATTGTATTTAAATAATATTATTTAGATTATAGTAACTAATGGTGTGCAGATATGTATGTATTTACATATTTAAAAGATTTGTATCCCTCTCTTGGGTTAAAAAAAAGTCTGTCCAAGCAATTATTTGTTCCCAGGGTAAAACAACAACAACAATAACAAACAGGTTTCATAGCAATTGGAAACTCTGTTGGGAAGAACAATAGATCAGCGCGTGTGTAGTGCAATTTTCTCCTTGTTTTTGATATCCCAGAGTGTTGCATAGGCACTATTCTGCAGGGGAAAACATGTGGGGTTTTGTGTTAAAAAAAAAAAAAGTTATCTGCACCAAAAAAAAAAAAAAAACAGTTTCCTGCACAGAAAACAGGTTTTTATCTGTAACACTGGAATGGGTGAATATAGGAAGAATTTATGTTATTCTTGTGTTTCTTCAAGTCATTTCCACCTTATGAGAACCCTAAAGCAAACCTATCATGGAGTTTTCTTGCCAAGATTTGTTCAGAGGGGAGGGTTGCTTTTGCCTTCCACTGAGGCTGGGAGAGTGTGACTTGCCCACGGGTTTCCATGACTGGGTGAGGATTCAAACCGTGTTCTCCAGAGATGTAGTCCAATGCTCAAACCACTACACCACACTTGATCTCATAGGTATATCCATTTTCTTCCACAATGTAGAGAAAACTACTGGCAGGTGAGGATAAAATAGTTGAGGATTTACAGTACATCCCTGCTCTCCAAATAGCTTTCCAAGTTCACTAATAAGATAATAAGACAGTTCTCAATCAAAAAGACACGACACAAAGAGGGAAAGGAATTGGGAGAAGCTCTGCATCAGTCATACAGATCTGAGGAAGGAGCTCTGAAATATATCTTGTCTCAGAAAATATGGAGGAAAAGTAAAATTAGTCATGCACAGCCAGGATTATGAGAGGAAATATGGAGAGAGCAAGGGACTTACCGTATATTCCGGCGTATAAGACGACTGGGCGTATAAGACCCCCCCCCCAATATCCAGCCAAAAATCTAGGCCTAGGCATATATTCGCCAGATAAGACCACCACCACCCCAATTTGGCTGGCTAGGGGAGCCTTGCCAGCTGATCCTCTTTGTTTCCCAACTCATGAGCATCTCCTCGTGAGTTGGGAAAGCGAACAGGATCAGCTGGCAGGGCAACATTCGCCCCTCTCTTCAACCTTCCAGTCAAACTGGACTCGAAGGTGGAGGAAAGGGGCGAAAATGCCCAGTTTGCCTCAGCAGCCCCCTTCCCTCCGTCTTGGCTCTTCAGAAGGGGACCAATGCGGGGGAAGTGGGGGCGGCCGCGGCAAACCCCTAGATTCGCCCCCTCTCCCCACCTTCAAGGAAGGTGGGGAGAAGGGGCGAACATGCCCTGTTTGGCTCCATAGGGAGGACGCGGGGCCGTGGAGCCAAACCCCGGGATTTGCCCCCTCTCCCCACCATCAAGGGAGAGGGAGCGAATCTAGGGATTTAACTCCACAGCCCTATCCCTCCTTCTGTGCTCCCTCCTCCCGTGATTCCCCAACCCACAGGAGGCTGCCCAGTCTCCTGGTGGGTTGGGGAATGCGGGATGGCCAGCTGGCTGGGGGGGTGGAGGGAGGGGGCTTCGCAGCCACCCCCCTCTCCAAAGCGCAGCTTTGGGGAAGCGGGATGGGTAGGCGGAGGGTGGATGGGTGGATGGGTGGAGGGGGCTTCGCAGCCACCCCCCCTCTGCAAAGCACGGCTTTGGGGAAGGGGGTGGCTGGGCGGAGGGTGGATGGGTGGATGGGGGGAGGGGGCTTTGCAGCCACCACCACCCTCTCCAAAGTGCGGCTTTGGGGAAGGGGGTGGCTGGGTGGAGGGTGGAGGGGTGGATGGGCGGAGGGGGCTTTGCAGCCACCCCCCTCTCCAAAGCGCGGCTTTGGGGAAGGGGGTGGCTGGGCGGAGGGTGGTGGGGTGGCTGGGGGGGAGGGGGCTTTGCAGCCACCCCCCCTCTCCAAAGCGAGGCTTTGGGGAAGGGGGATGGCTGGGCTGAGGGTGGGTGGGGGGCAGGGAGGAGGGGGCTTCCCAGCCACCCCCCCTCCCGAAAGCCGCGATTCCACGGCTTTCGGCAGTGGGGGTGGATGTGCGGGGGTGGGTGGGGGGCAGGGAGGGAGGGCTTCCCAGCCACCCCCCTCCCGAAAGCCGCGATTCCTCAGCTTTCGGCAGGGGGGTGGATGCGTGGGGGGTGGGGGGCAGGGAGGGGGGCTTCCCAGCCACCCAACTCCCGAAAGCCACGATTCCGCAGCTTTCGGCAGGGGGGTGGATGCGCGGGGGGTGGGCGGGGGGCAGGGAGGGGGGCTTCCCAGCCTCCCCACTCCCGAAAGTCGCGATTCCACGGCTTTCGGCAGGGGGGTGGATGTGCAGGGGGTGGGGGGCAGGGAGGAGAGGGCTTCCCAGCCACCCCCCCTTCCTGAAAGCCGCGATTCCACGGCTTTCGGCAGGGGTGGGTGGATGCGTGGGGGTGGGCGGGGGGCAGGGGGGAGAGGGCTTCCCAACCACCCCCCTCCCGAAAGCCACGATTCTGCAGCTGTCGGTGGGGGGGGGTGGATGCACGGGGTGTGGGCGGGGGGCAGGGAGGAGAGGGCTTCCCAGCCACCCCCCCTCCCGAAAGCTGCAATTCCGTGGCTTTCGGCAGGGGGGTTGGACGTGCGGGGGGTGGCGGGGGCCAGGGAGGGGGGCTTTCCAGCCAACCCCCCCTCCCGAAAGCTGTGATTCCGCGGCTTTCGGCAGGGGGGTGGATGTGCGGGGGGTGGGCGGGGGGCAGGGAGGAGGCGGCTTCCCAGCTGCCCCCCTCCCAAAAGCCGCGATTCCGTGGCTTTCGGCAGGGGGGGGTGGACATGCGGGGGGTGGGCGGGGGGCAGGGAGGGGGGCTTCCCAGCCACCCCCTGCCGAAAGCCGCGATTCCACGGCTTTCGGCACGGGGGTGGATGCACGGGGGGTGGGCGGGGGGTGGATGCGCGGGGGTAGGCGGGGGGCAGGGAGGAGCACTTTGCTTCACCCCCCTGCCCCATCTCCTGCCTCTTCGCTCCGTTTGCGAGGAGGCAGGAGATAGGCAGGCAGGTGAAGCAAAGGATATCCCGCGTATAAGACGACTGTCGATTTTGGAGGGCACTTTTGAGTGCTCAAAAGTCATCTTATACGCTGGAATATACGGTATTCAGGCCCAGCTGAAGGACAAGCCAGCTGCCTGAACTGGAGATCCTGACATCCCAACATTTCAAATCAAGATGTTCAGCAGCCAAACCAATTCAGGCAGAACACATGACAGTTGCCCTCCTACTCCATGGAGATTTAAAAAAACACAGCAATAATAAATAAAATAGTCAACATTTCATGATGTCAATAAGCACGTGGAAGTAGCAGCTACCTCACTCAGCCTAAAGGTAGGACTGGCCCATTGCCTGACTCTTTCCAATTTTAGCCAAATTCTGTCCCTCTCTGTAACCTTTGAAAAAACAGTTATTTGAAATTGATCACAAAAGCTAAGGGGCAAAACTCCTTTGTCCTATCTGTAACTGAAGAACACAAAACCAAAGAATGATTATTCTTTGTTGTTGTTATGTGCCTCCAAATCAACTCCATCTCATGACAACCCTTTTGTAAGGTTTTCTTGGTAAGGTTTATTCAGAGGTGATTTGCCATTGCCTTCCTCTAAGGCTGAGAAAGTAAGACTTTTCCAAAGTCACCAAGTGAGTTTGGGTGGCTGAGCAGGGATTTCAGCCTAGTCCTGGGGTCCTCCCAGAGTCCTAGTCCAACACTCAAACCACTACAGCATGCTGGCTCTCATGATTGATCTTCCCCAGAGGAAAAGGCAACAGTCCAGCAAAAGGGTATAAAATACATATTTAGATCTATCTATCTATCTATAGATATAGATATTTTTCTTTCTTTAATAGACAATCTGGAACTACAAAATTTTATCAATACTAAAAATATAAATCTTCAGTTCTTTCATTTCCACACATGAAAAAAACGCCAGAAACTCGCCAGGGGCTGACAGCCAGTGGCTCAGGGATCTGCACTGTTCCAGGGACTGCCACTTTGAGTAGCACTGTATGAAATTGTTTATATTGATTTTATTCTGTATGTTTTACAAAAATCATGATAGAAGTGAAAGATGCATCCAATCATTCTCCAACATTTTCAGTCATATCGTCGTCAAAATAAGAAGAGCCCTATCTGAGCTTGAGCAAGGGGACATGCGTGCAGCTGGGCTCAGCCACCCTGCCAGTTTGATTTCCTTCCAGCGACCAAAGATTTGACAACTGGCTAAGCCTGACTTAACTGAACACAGCTCAAGATGTACACCATTGTTATCAAAGTCCCTATTAAAAATGGCGTAGGACAGTAGCAGAGGCAGCAGCAAATAATCCATGGATCGTATGGGTACTTTTTTTGTGTGTGAAATATGGTTTGGGGAGCCTACAGATATTAATATTTTCCCCACTTTTGTGAGGGTCCTGCACCCTTAATCTCCACAAATGTTGTAGGACAACTGTACATCATTCCCTCCAACTGTCCCATTTTTGCAGGGGTAGTCTGATTAATCCACTGTCATCCCACTTTTTCAATAGCTTTTAAAATGTCCCAGGTTCTATTTTCTCCTCCCACTTTTCCCTTTGTCCTTGGCTTTCTTCATTTGCTACAAACTGAGTTCAAAGTACAAAAGTATTACACACAGAGAGACCAGAATCCTGTTGATTAGTCTCAACCAGAATAAACCTAATGAATCAGTGGTTTAATGGTGAGTCAACACACAGGTAAATCTCATTGATTCAATGGGTCTGCTTTAGAAGAGCAGAGCAACAGGATTTTGGGCCTAGTATGTTATCAATCCCCCCCCCCGCATGGTTGAGGGGGGCTTTGAATTGGCTAGGGATTTCTTTACTATTAGTTGGTCTGGCCTGGTGGCCATGGTAGGGCAGGTGGATGCACAAGCTAGCTTGATACCTACCCAAAGCCACACCCTGTAACTGTCCTGATTTGGCAGGAACAGTCCTGGTTAATCTCACTTTTTCAGCTGCTTTCAAAATGTCCTAGTTTCCCTCTTTTCCTCTCACTTTCCCTCTTTGTCCTTGGCTTTCTTCATTTCCTGCAAACTGAGTTCAAAGTACAAAATTAGTTGGCACTCAGTCAGCTCAGCAGTGGAGAAACAAGAAGAGTGGGTGGAATCTTGCTTTTCCCAGTAGGCTCTGCTAAAAGCAAACTCTCCTACCTTGTATGTGCTCCTCATTAATAAGTTTTCCCATCTTGACCACACTCTGATGTTTATTGGCCACAAATGTCCCAGTTGTTACTGTGGAATTTTGGATGGTATGAGTACATAGATGCTAGTGATATTATTAAAAATATATTATGTTGTATGGATGAGTTTGGATGGAATAGCTTACTCATTCTGAGTTCATGCTGATTTAATTTTTTTTTCCTTTCAGTAATTTTAGTTTGGTAATCTTGTTATATAAATCTCATCTCACAAACACTTCAAAGCACTTCAATAACTTTGTTTACTAAAACCCCATACTGAGAGCAATGTGTGCTTCAGATTCGTCAAAATGTCTGGTTTGAGGCCTATTATCTAATTAACCATAGTTTTTACAACTCACTCATAGAGCTGAAATGTTCTGGGCTTTTTTTAAAATTAGCAAAGAATGTAATAATACAGGCCTGCTTTGGGAATGAACATATATTCTATATTCTATCTCAGGGACCGTCTCCTCCCCTATAACCCTCCAAGCGCACTCCGGTCTTCTGGGAGGAATTTGCTGCAGCCTCAAAAGTCAAGGCTTTCGGCTACCACCAGAGGGCTTTTTCTGTTGTCGCCCCCAGACTATGGAACGGCCTGCCAGATGAGATCCGCCAATTGATATCTTTGGACAGTTTAAAAAGGCTGTCAAGACAGATCTCTTCCGGCAGGCCTTTCCAGAATAGATTATCCCGGCCTCGGGAACCCCCCTCTCTTCAGGAGAGTCCCCACAGCCTCCTTTGTTAACGGAACTGAATATCGCTGGGGATCTACTGTTATTGCTAAATGTAGGTGTGTGTTTTATTAAGTGTTTTAATTGTTGTTTTAATTTGTAAATTGATTTAATAACTTTTTAAGGGGGGAGGGGAGTATATTGTTTTACTTTGTATGGTGTTTTAATGTTGTTAACTGCCCTGATTGTGTTACCAAAGGGCAGTATATAAATAATAATAATAATAATAATAATAATATTGAACCAGTAATGAATTAATGAAAAGCTGGGTTGGATGGAAGATTGTGGTATTCAACAGTTGATCTCTATAGCTAATTTGTTTTGATGATAGACGCAGGAATAAGGAGACCAGACACAAATAAAAAGACCACACATATAGCTGGGATATAAAGGGCCACTTTTATTTATCTATAATCTATTTAATCCCTTTTTGAGAGATCTGCAATAGGGGGAGAAACCTAGTGTGGAAATTGTTGGGACAGGAGGTCAGCTCCAAAAAACCCTCCCCAACTTCCCTTGGGCAAAATACCTCAACCCCAGGGATAACCTAAACTGAGTTGCTCCCCAGTCTGACCACATCTGGAAAACCAACCCAAATGTCCCTCCCCCAAGTCACAGGACTTAAAGAGAGGGTTTATCCCTCAGGCCAGCCCCCAAGGAGGTCACTTTCCCCACCCATCAGTCTGCAGGACCCAAAGGGAAAGTTCCAGATCTCCCCTTCACCTCCATAAAGGGGGACGTGCCAAAGGTGCTCACTGAACTACCAAATCTCCCCTTCTACCTGCCAAGTGACCACCTATTTAAGACATCACCTAAAGCCAATTGTCAAGTCTGCATCCACAGTGTGGGGTAGGTGAAAAGACCCCAGGGAAAACGGCAAAAATTCCTACCCGGCCCCAAAGCGACCAATTAAATCACACTGATTCAGCGGCAGGAGGGTAGACTGATCAAACATCAAAAAGGAGACAGCAGGCAGGTTTAAATACCCTGTAGCCCTGCCCTCTGTTCTCCAAGTGATGGCACAGGCACCAAGGCAATGTTAAAGAACTTCATCTTGCACTTCATCAAAAGGAATTCCTCCAGTGCAGTTGTGACCGTGCTGGCAACCCTGTTCCCCTTTTCTCTTGTCCAAAGCTGTGTTGGAGGGAACTAAGAGGCAAGAAAAAACTAAGAGGCAAGAGACTTGCTGAATAAACCCCGTTTCTGCCCTGATAGTACCCTCCAGCCCACTCCCATCCCTGCCATGGAATAATTTTAAAATATTCACACATCTATCTTCTTGTGGGAGAGTAACTGCTCCATCTCCCCTTGGCTTCCCTGTTATAAATGCAGGCATCATAAAGCTGCATTTACTACAGGGAAACCAAATCCTGCCCGTTCTCACAAGAGAACAATCGCGCAGGGAATTAAAAAAATAAAAGTAAAAAAAAAAAAAGAACTTAAAAGTACACAAAGCACAAAACACATTAAAAAACCACAAGTAACCCAGGGAGGGGTAAAAAAGGATGTCGCTTACCTTGATGTCCTGATCTGGACCAGAAGTGTTCAGAACAGACCTCCCCCCACATCTGGCATCATGCCAGCATAATGGGAGAGGAATGGGGCACCTTCCAGACCACCTGTGATTCCGTGACAGTAACGGAATGGGTGGCCTCTTCATGATGTTTCCCCATGGGCAGCACAGGAACAGCACGGGAGCAGGATGGACAGTGTTGACATCATCTGAAAGGGTAACCCTTTCACGATCCTGTTCCCTGCCTCCCATGGAATAAAAAGCTGGTCTGAAGAAGTCCTAAGTCTATTCTTCTTTTTTTTTCAAAAAGTGAAAGGAGAGCAATTTTTATAATAGGGTAGGGAATTTGTAACCTTTTCCTTACTCCTAGTATATTCTGAGAAGCTGGTGGGGAAGATCACTTGCTTTTATCTGCCACACAGCAAAGCCGCTGGTTGATGGGGAAATCATAGAATCATAGAATTGCAGAGTTGGAAGAGACCACGAGGGCCATCCAGTCCAACCCCCCTGCCACGCAGGAAATCTTGATCAAAGCATCCCCGACAGATGGCCATCCAGCCTCTGTTTAAAGACCTCCAAGGAAGGAGACCCCACCACGCTCCGAGGGAGTGTGTTCCACTGCCGAACAGATCTTACTGTCAAAAAGTTCCTCCTCATGTTGAGGTGGAATCTCTGTTCCTGGAGCTTGCACCCATTGCTCCGTGTTCCAGTCTCTGGAGCAGCAGAAAACAAGCCTGCTCCATCCTCAGCGTGACATCCCTTCAAATACTTAAACAGGGCTATCATATCGCCTCTAAACCGTCTTTTTTCCAGGCTAAACATACCCAGCTTCCTAAGTCTCTCCTCATAAGGCATCGTTTCCAGACCTTTCACCATTTTAGTTGCCCTTCTCTGAACACGCTCCAATTTGTCAATATCCTTTCTGAATTGTGGTGCCCAGAACTGGACACAGTATTCTAAGTGAGGTCTGACCAGGGCAGAATAGAGTGGCACTATTACTTCCCTTGATCTAGACACTATACTTCTATTGATACAGCCCAAAATTGCATTGGCCTTTTTAGCTGCCGCATCACACTGTTGGCTCATGTTCAACTTGTGGTCTACTAGGACTCCTAGATCCCTTTCGCACGTAGTCTCATTCAGCCAGGTCTCTCCCATCCTATATTTATGCATTTCATTTTTCCGCCCTAAATGCAGTACTTTACATTTCTCCGTATTGAATTTCATTTTGTTAGCTTTGGCCCAGCTCTCCAGTCTATCCAGGTCATTCTGAATTTTGATCCTGTCCTCTAGGGTATTAGCTACTCCTCCCAATTTGGTGTCATCTGCAAATTTGATAAGTATGCCCCTAATTCCCTCATCTAAGTCATTGATAAAGATGTTGAATAGCACTGGGCCCAGGACAGAACCCTGTGGCACCCCACTGGTCACATCTTTCCAAGACGAAGAGGAGCCACTGCTGAGCACCCTTTGGGTTCGGCCGGTCAACCAATTACAAATCCATTGAACAGTTAACTTGTCTAGCCCACATTCTACAAGCTTGTTTGCAAGAATGTCATGGGGAACCTTGTCAAAGGCCTTACTGAAATCAAGGTATGCAATGTCCACAGCATTCCCTTCATCTACCAAGCTGGTAACTTTATCAAAAAAAGAGATCAGATTAGTCTGGCATGACTTGTTTCTCTGATACCCCTGCTGACTTTTTGTGATTATGGCATTGCCTTCTAAATGTTCACAGACTCTCTGTTTAATGATCTGTTCTAGAATCTTACCTGGTATTGATGTCAGACTAACTCGACGATAGTTGTTGGGATCCTCTTTTTTCCCCTTTTTGAAGATGGGAACAACGTTTTCCCTCCTCCAGTCTGCTGGGACTTCTCCTGTTCTCCAGGAGTTCTCAAATATTATTGCCAATGGCTCTGAGATTATATTTGCCAGCTCTTTTAATACTCTTGGATGTAGTTCATCTGGTCCTGGAGATTTAAATTCATTTAGATTAAGAAGGTATTCCTGTACTACCTCTTTACTTATTTTGAGCTGGATTTCCCCTATTGTGTCCTCTGTTCCATTCTCCTCAGGTTGGTCCTCCTTTTCCTTTTCTGAAAACACTGAGGCAAAGAAGGTGTTGAGTAATTCTGCCTTTTCTCTGTCCCCTGTTAGCATTTTGCCATCTTCTCCACGTAGCGGCCCTATCATTTCCTTCTTCCTCCTTTTGCTGCGGACATACCCCAAAAAAACCCCTTTTATTGTTCTTAACCTCCCTAGCAAGCCTGAGCTCATTCTGCGCTTTAGCTTTTCTGACTTTACTCCTACACGTGTTCGCTATCTGTTTGAATTCTTCTTTGGTGATTTCCCCCCTTTTCCATTTCCTATACATGTTCCGTTTAAAACTTAGCTCCATTGAAAGTTCTTTAGTCATCCATCCTGGTTTCTTGAGACACCTCCCATTTTTCTTCCTCAATGGTACTGTTTGAAATTGTGCCTTCAGTATCTCCCTTTTGAGAAAGTCCCATCCGTCTTGAGGTCCCTTCTCTTTTAGTATTCTTGACCATGGGATCATCCCCAGTATTTCCCTGAGTTTATTGAAATCAGCTCTCCTAAAGTCAAGAATGCGTGTCTGACTATGCCTGGCTTCTCCTTTCCATTGTATAACAAATTCCAGGAGAACATGATCACTCTCACCTAAGGATCCCACCACTTGCACCCCATTAACAAGGTCGTCTCTGTTGGTTAGGATCAGATCTAAAATAGCTGACCCCCTTGTTGCCTCTTCCACCTTTTGGACCATGAAATTGTCTTCCAGGCATGTAAGGAATTTGCTAGACCTTGTAGTTTTGGCTGAGTTAGATTGCCAGCAAATATCAGGATAGTTGAAGTCACCCATCACTACTACATCTCTCCTTTCTGCATGTATGTTCATCTGTTCTAGAAAGGCAACATCCAATTCCTCCGTCTGATTTGGGGGTCTGTAGTAGAGTCCCACAATAACATCCCTGTTGTTTCCCTCCCCTTTAATTTTTATCCAGATGCTCTCCACCTGGCTTCCAGTATTGATGTCATGGATCACTTCACTGGTGTAAATATCCCTGACATATAATGCTATTCCTCCTCCTTTCCTGTTTGGCCTGTTTCTCCTATAAAGGTTATACCCCTCTATTCCTACATTCCAATCATGAGACTCGTCCCACCAGGTTTCAGTAACGCCTATTATATCATATTTGTTTTGTAGTGCAAGGAGTTCAAGTTCATCTTGCTTATTTCCCATGCTCTGTGCATTAGTGTAGAGACATCTGAGACCATGTGTTCCCTTTACTTGCTCCCTGTGCAAGTTTTTTTGCCTCCCACTGTTGGGTCCTTGCGCTGTTTGCCTTGTTCCCTCTATGACAGTTTGACTATTTTCTCCAGCCCTTTTGCCTTCCAGAATACTGTCTCCCTCCCCCATTTGACTCAGTTTAAAGCCCTCCTGATCAAATTCTTGAGACTGTTGGCAAAAATGTTTCTTCCAACTGTTGTAAGATGCACCCCATCTCTTGCCAGAAGTCCCCCCGCGTGGAAGCGCAGTCCATGATCCAAGAATCCAATTTGTTCTCGGCGACACCATCTACGGAGCCAGTTGTTTACGTCGGCTATTTTCCTCTCCCTTCTTGGACCATGCCCTTGAACTGGCAGAAGAGACGAGATGACCACCTGTGCGTTCATTTCTTTCAGCTTCCTCCCCAGGGCCTCATAATCTCTTCTGATCTTGGGAAAGCTGTGCCTTGCAGTATCATTGGTTCCCACATGGACCAAAAGGAAGGGGTAATGATCCGTAGGCTTGACGAGTCTTGTCAGCCTCTCGGTCACATCACAGATCTTTGCCCCAGGGAGACAACACACCTCCCGAGTCATCTTGTCAGGCCCACATACCACTGCTTCTGTACATACCACATACCACATACCACAGCAAGGAGTCCCCCACCACCACCACACGCCTCCGCTGAGGCTTCACAGCTGCTGTTCCTTGCGGTGGTCCTCTCAAGGTCCCCTGCTCTACCCCTGAAGTCTGTCCATGCTGTTCTTCCTCGTTGTCCTTGATAAGGGAAAGGGCTTCGAATCGATTCTGTAGCTGCAAGCTGCTCAAAGAATCCCTGGATTTTCTTGTTCTGTGTGTGACATTCCTCCAGCTGTCTACTTCCTGTGTCCGTGAAGTGACCCTCTCCTCCACAGCCACTTCCTCTGTGCGGTCCCCATCCAAGAGTGTTCGTTCTGTTCTGTCTAGGAAAACCTCTTGCTCCCGAATCTGTTGAAGTGTAGCTACCCGTGTCTCCAGCTGCTGTACTTTCTCCTCCAAGAGTGCTACCAGCTTGCATTTGGTGCATGTGAAGTTCTCCACGTCTGTAGACAAGAATACAAACATCGCACAAGTGTTGCAAGTGACTGCTGCAGTCCCCTCAGTGTCCATGATGAGAGCTTTTAGGTAATCTAAGAACTCTTAGTTAACGCTGAGAATGCTAAGCTGTACTTTTAGGTCTGCTGTATTTTTGTTTGGTTACTGAAATTCTGGCAGGAAACTGGCCTGGAAAGCCTCTGCAAGGACTTATATAGAGCTAGGCTCCCAGCTCCACCCCCTAATGACTCACAGGTGTGACTCACAGGTGTGACTCACAGGAAGGCTCTTGAGGGTAAAAGGGGAAGGTCAGAAGTTCAAGCCCCTCAGCAACAAGCAGCCTCTCCCAACAGTTTTTTAAAAAAATTCAATCTCCCCAGTCAGAATGGCTGTCCAGAAGTTGCTTCCTTCTTCTCCCTGGCAGGAAACTGGCAGGAAACTTGCTGTCCAGAAGCTGCTCTCCTTCTCTCTGGCAGGAAACTGGCCTGGAAAGCCTCTGCAAGGACTTATATAGAGCTAGGCTCCCAGCTCCACCCCCTAATGACTCACAGGTGTGACTCACAGGTGTGACTCACAGGAAGGCTCTTGAGGGTAAAAGGGGAAGGTCAGAAGTTCAAGCCCCTCAGCAACAAGCAGCCTCTACCAACAGTTTTTTAAAAAAGTTCAATCTCCCCAGTCAGAATGGCTGTCCAGAAGTTGCTTCCTTCTTCTCCCTGGCAGGAAACTGGCAGGAAACTTGCTGTCCAGAAGCTGCTCTCCTTCTCTCTGGCAGGAAACTGGCCTGGAAAGCCTCTGCAAGGACTTATATAGAGCTAGGCTCCCAGCTCCACCCCCAATGACTCACAGGTGTGACTCACAGGTGTGACTCACAGGAAGGCTCTTGAGAGTAAAAGGGGAAAAAATCCCTGCTCTTCAAGAGCTGATGGGGCAGCTATCTTGGCTGGCATCACTGTGGAATGGGAGAAGCTGCCAGTCTCTGCCAGTCCCACTGATTCTGCTTTTGACATGGTTCTTTCCCTGCCACTAGCAGCACAGGAGAAACAATCATCTCAGTGGTGGTACCTCAGGACAAGAGAGGCTTCTACTTACACCAGAGACCCAAACTGCAATCCCTAGTTTGTATCAGCCAGGCAGTGTGGGTGTAAACCTCTCTATCCTTGAGATGTGGAAGGAGAAGGAAAGAGTGTGGGCTTAATTTCACCCCAGGTATTTGTAGTGGAATATAGGTTGGATAGCATCAGGTGGGCTTTTCACATGACGTTACTGCTGTTCTGTTTTCCATCCATCCATCACTTTATTGATATTCCACCTTTCTTCCAGGGACTCAAGGTGGCATACAAAAGCCAGAATATAATAAAACACATATAATTTTTTTAAAAAAAACAGATAAAATCAAGCTTAAAGTAGTAGTAAAAAAACCCAACAAAACTAAAGCTACCATAATTAAAATGTTACTTTAAAACAGATTAAAAACAGTACAGCACCATAAAAACCCTCTTCTTTTTAATATCAGTTTCCAAAGGATAGCTGGAAAAGAAATATCTTAACCGGTCACCAAAAGGAAAACAGAGAAAGAACCATCCTAACTTCCCTAGGAAGGGAGTTCCAAAGTGTGGGAGGGGGCAGAGAGGCAGCCTTCTCTCACTTTCCCGCCAACCTTCACAATGCCTGTGAAGGTGGTGGGAAAGAGAGAAGTGCCTCCCCTGTAGATCTTAGCACTCAGGCAGGCTCATTTGGGAAAATGCAATCTTTCAAATAGCCTGGGCCTGACCTGTATATGGTTTTATAGGTCAAAGCCAGCACTTTGAATTGTGCCTGGAAACAGACTGGCAGCCAGTGATAGAAAGAGCAGTGGTAGAAAGAGTTCAGACAGCATCATAAAGACATGGAATTGCTGGGCGTTATGGGGGAGATATCAGTACAGCTGTTCTCATTACCCAACCACCCGTGTTGGCTACTACTGCCCCCCGAGAAGTGATGGAGCACAGCTCCATTATCTTTAAAAACACTAAAATAAAGAAGCCTCAGTTACTGAACCACATTTTGAAATTGCCCAAGAGAATATGATGACAAAAGCAGACATTCAAGTGTTTATTCTAAAGGGCTGTGTCCCCTTTTGTCATTCCAGTCAAAGGAGCATCCTTGATCCAACACTGACCTCTGAATGGAAGGAGAAGAGAGATAATTTTCTGATTGTCCTCTCTCTGCAATTCTCTCCCCAAATCTGCTTCTGAAAAATTGAGGACCCATTAGAATAGTAGAAGAAAAGGTGTCTGTGGGAGAACTGGGGGCCGGAAGCTGCCAAAATCTTTTCCCCTTCTATTCATATGAAAGCCTGAACTAGATAAAAAGTAGAAGGATTTCATGGATCAACTTCTATGTACAACATACAATGAGTAAGAGACGAATTCCTCATATTATACCCTTAAGACAGAAGGTCCAGTCATTAAATAAATGGCACAAGCACAAATTCAAAGAGCCATTCATGGTCCCAATAGCTTGCAGGATGTCCTGTGCGGTAAAAGTTTACAGGTGTCCAGTGGCTTCTACTCATAGTCTTGTTTTAAGATATATGGCATGTTGTTTAAAGTTGGCTGGATGCATGATTCATTTGCACACTGCACTCACTTTCGTTATTGCTTGACTTCTTCCTGCTTCCCATTTCCAGGACTAGGGTTTCTTCTTCTTGCACTCTTGAAGCATCACTTTCAGATGACTAGCTGGAACCAAAAGTAAAATGGAAGACTCACGTAGCAAATAAAGTGCTCTATATTATCTTTGCTTCCTCTTAAGCAAAGATCTTCCTATAATGTTTACTCATAAGTCCTCTGCAGCAAAGGTTTCTAACAAGTTCATTTTAAAAGTTTACTGCTTGAAGGTTGAGCCCATTTAACTTACTTCTAGGGCTCATCTGCACCAGGCAGGATATGCCAGCTCCTTGCCAGCGTATCCTGCCTCCAGAGCTGGCCAGTCTCTCCCCCCCCCCCGTTACCTGCAGAAAATGGGCCACTCCAAACAGGACACTAGCCTTCGGTATAGGATTTAATCATGTGGATTAATGTCCCGTTAAAATTTTCTATCAGTCCGTTACTCTGTGGGCGATAAGCGGTTGTGGTCAAATGTTTAACCCCACATACCTCCCATAGTTTCTGCATAACCTTTGAAGTAAATGAACTTCCGAAATATGAGATAATCTCACTGGGAAATCCTAATCAACAGAAAATATTTATTAAAGCGTTTGCCACCGTCGTTGTCTCTATATTTCCCAAAGCCACAGCCTCAGGATATCTTGTGGCATAATCTATCACAGTCAGAATGTATTTATTTCCTCTCTGTGTAGCCTGTGGTAATGGACCCACAATGTCTATGCCTATCCTCTGAAATGGCTGTAAACTCACTGGTAAGGGACAAAGCTTGGCTTTGGTCTTATCTTTGCCAGAGCCCATTTTCTGACAAATGTCACAAGATTTACAATAGTGTTTAATATCTTGTCCCATCTTTGGCCAGTAAAAATTTGAAGAGATTCTTTGGGTGGTCGTCTTTATTCCCAAATGTCCTCTGAATGAACTAGAATGGGCCATTTCTAGAATTTGGCTTCTGTATTTCTGAGGGACCACTAATTGTTTTTGGATTTCTTTCTGCGTGTTATATTTACTCTTTAGGACTTCTCTATATAAGTTGTCTTTGATAATTCTAAATCTGTGAGGGCGTTCTTTATTTAGCTTTATGTCAGTTTCATCATTTGCCAACATGAACAAAGGTTTTAAACTTTCATCACTTCTTTGTTCTTGACCAAATTCAGGGGTGTTTTTTACTTCAATCTCCTCCGATCTTTCCTTTTCTGAGGACTTTGTCACTTTAACCTCATCTTTAGTGACCACTTCTTCTTCTTGTTCCTTTTTAGACATTGGATTGATCTGTTCTGAGGACTTTTTCTTTTCTTGTTGTCTAGTGACAACACAAGCAAACCTAAAATATCTATCTAAATCATTTCCAATCAGACATGGGAATGGAATATCATCCCAGACTGCAAATTTCCACTGGAGGCTGTGTCCTCTAAAGGAAATGTCTAACTTGCATACTGGTGCTTTAAAAGCAGGACCCCCCAAGCCCTTTAACACCATGTCTTCCTCTGGACACAAATCTTGAGGTTTTATTAAGTGTGATTTAACTATACACACATCAGCCCCCGAATCACGAAAACCCCACACCCAGGACTTATTTATTTGTATTAATTCTCGGTGTTCCTCAGTTTCTGTTTCTGGAGGGAAATTTGTCACAAACAGGCAAGTTCTTGGAGAAGAAGCTCTCTTAGAGTCTGACATTGTTTCAACTGATGTTTCCATAGCAACTGCCGCCTCAGGCGTTCTCTGTGACAGCACTCTTGTATTGCTGGTTTAACTGAGTTTACACAAATAAGCTGATTTCATATTTGATTTTGAGTCCTTATTAAATATATTTGGACAGCTATATCTGAGGTGACCCAATTTTCCACATTCATAACACTTTTTGGGACTGGTTTTGATTGCTCCCCAGTCCAGCTGTCTTTTTTATGGGCCTCAAGATCACACTCTCTTGACCCAAAACCTTTTCTCTCATCTTCACGCCGTTGTTCTTGTTGCCAGGGTCTAAAATTTTTACCATTGTTATTCTTATCTTTCGAAGTATGCCAGTTTTTGGGATTTTTCCTTGCCAGCGTATCCTGCCTCCAGAGCTGGCCAGTCTCCCTCCCCCCCGTTACCTGCAGAAAATGGGCCACTCCAAACAGGACACTAGCCTGTTGCTGAAGCCTCCACCACCATTTTCTCCACTAATGTGGAAGCCAGGCAGGAGTCCTTCAATGTGTGACTGCACATCCCTGCATGTGACTGGTAGAGCCAGGGAGCTGGCTGTAGCAGCGAGGAGTGGTGTTCTGGGACGGGCTCCCATGGACATGCAGGTACAATCTGTCAGGAATGGATTAAACTAAATATTTTCTGAACACTCAGTAAAGGGTCCTACCCCCACTTGCCCCTGTTCCAGCCACGCATCTGCCCTGGGAGTCATTTGGACTGACTAGGGGCAGATTGGGGTAAATGCCCTGCATCATATGGACTACAAGGCTCTGGAACAGGGGCAAGTCGGGTTATTTGGCTGGTGTAGACAAGCCCCAACTTACTTCTCTGAATTGCCTTAAAGTCTGTTTTTGTTTCAAGGTCTATGTGTGTAACAGGTGAGACTTTAGGGGTTTCCTCTAATAGTTTAAATATCATGATAGTAGTAGTTTGCATATACAAATATCTCCAATTTAATGATACAAAGAAGTTAAAAAATATTCAAGCATCCCCTGCAAGAACAAAAACTTATATTGGCACCCTATGGGGAAATTAAGCCATTGCTCCCTAGGAATCAATAGGAAGCAATAAAGTGGGCAAAAACTGCAGTCCTGATATCCTTAAATCACACTTTGGCCGTTGATTTTTCAGAGGCTGCTACCATGAATCAGAGTGAAAAACGGCGGAGACTACCACAGAAAACACTGGACTGTAATGATCTGACATCCTTATCATTAAATGGATAGTGGAATAAATGGATTTGTGTTTTTGTTTTTTTAAAAAAGAAGGCGTGAACATAGGATGTCACTGCAATTTCAGAGGAAAAGCCTATCTAGCAACAACAGATCAAAACTCATTCATACAGACAGTGCTGTTTGTTCACTTGTTTTCAGATTGTGGAGGGTAGGTTGTTTCATCTTTTTTGTTGTTGCTGTATTACAGAAGATGAATGCTACACTCAGTACAAAGTACAATTCAGTCCATTACTGCTTCTGTGACTCTCTTCAGCCCTTACCATTTCCTCTCACAGTACAGCCATTGTTGCTTCCCTGCACTTCCACAATTCTATAGATTATATTTGGAGTTGGGGGGGGGGAATCAGGTACATGTTGTGTTTAGAAGCCTAGACTTCTTGGAAATAGGAATGTAGCATCCTCAGATACTTAAAAGGTGCAGGCTTTATTATTCTGTTCTCCTTTTCATGTTCAAGGCCAACTGTTCTTGCCTTCCCAGACACAACTGAAAGCCTGGCTGGACGATCTATACTTAGTCCAGAGCATTCTAACAAAAGTGGTCTGGATCAAGGAATTGATCTGCTGCAAATATTATTTACACAAGCCTGTTAGTTCTGCCTGCAAACCAACTCAGGACTTTTTCAGATGTCTCAAATACAATGCAAGCAGCCTCGTCGCATTGCAAGGCTGCTGCGCTGCAGGGTGTCCCTTTCGGATGACGCTCTCCCTTGCCGGTACAGTTGCGGGGACATTTGAGTGTTATATTCCGCCAATTTTTACTCACGAAAGTTGATCGTGATTAAAAACCAGCAAAATATAATGCTCAAATGTCCCCACAGTATCGCAACAGTACCACCAGGGGAGAGCGTCATCCGAAAGCGACGCTATGCAGCGCAGCAGCCTCGCAATGCAACGAGGCTGCTTGCAATGTATTTGAGACGTCTGAAAAGTCCTCACTTACTTACTTACAATTTACACTTACTTCAGCCACTAAGCAAGTCCCAAGGCAAAATGCTTCTTTCCCCGGAACTTGGTTCAATGGATGTTCTTCCCAGAAGTTTCTCCCCAGATAGAGATCTCCAACAAAGAGAAAATCCATTGTCAAAGAAGAGAGCAAAAGAAGGCACTGGGGTTTGTACAAAAACAAACAACTCTATGTGCATTGATGTGTCTGCATCAGAGCAAATTTAGAAACTAATTATTATAATTTAAACAGATTTATAGTACATTTCACTGTCAGGGAAGACTATCATCAGGTGACTGGTGGGCCACCTGCAGCTGCTAGGCAGATTCAAGCCACTGCCACCCTACACACACACACACACACACTACATTCTCTTTATGTGGTTCTTTCCCATTAGATAAGACTTGGACTAGATAGCCGTTCATATAGAAGAATGTTCTCTGCAAAGCAGCCCTGCACATGGCCACTCCAAGTGTCCCCCTTCTGGGTTTTACTATACACAGAGAGACGAAAAAAGAAAGAAAGAGAAACTGACCATCCCCAACAGATATTGAGCCAGTGTGGAGACCCATGTTCAAATCCTGCTTGGCCATGAAAACCCATGTCACGGTAGAGTACTGAGCATATCCATTGGCAGCAAAAGTTCTTGTAGCAGAGTTGCAATCATCAGGCTGAGGAAATGAGCACACAGACACATGCTTGTGTCTAAACTACTTTTCTTTACTAGAGCATGTTGAAGCAACATTTACAATTAGTCTGAGACTCCTAGCAAACACACAACATAACACAGTGGTCATACAGTACAATCCTGCACTGTACAGACTGCATGTGCACAGTCTAAGGGCAAAATCCAAGTACATAGGCAGTGTGTGGGAACATCTAGTTATACAGATATAGTACAGTCATGGGTTATACAGTTAGTGTTTCTTATACACATGGGCTACACAACATTTCCCAAAGAGATAAGGGTGCACTCCCCACACTTCCATTCCCACGGCTGCCTCTCAGACTTAATCTAGATGTGCTAGCCAGCTGCTTTTAGCCAACTCACTGCTGGCCCCTGCAGGCTGTAGCAAATTATACCATGCCAGTTCTTTACAGTATAAATTTCCTGTGATTGCAAGTCCCACTTGTGATTGCAAGTGTGGATTATCACCTTGATAATCCACACTCTTAGCCTCAGAGAAGGCAAAGGCAAACCCACTCTGAATAAATCTTGCTACGAAAATCCCATGATAAGTTTGCCCTAGGGTTGCCATAAATCGGAAACAATGTGAAGGCACACAACAACAAATGTGAATGGACAAACACAAAACTGTTTTGAACTGAAGCTTCTACCTATACTGCTTTCCCTTCTTTGTGATCCAATTTCTGCCTTATGGAGGAATAGCTGAGAAGGATGTGGTAGATTGCTACTCAAAGAACCCTCTAAACTATCCATCAAAAGAATTTACTATGCTTTCAGAATTGTTATAGGAGACTTGGAATGTGCTTCTTTTCAAGTATTTATTCCAGTAGTGTATCACTGTGTGTTGTGGAATGTGGGGAAACAGATTGGGAACATTTATCATAAACAGAGAAGCTCTCAGTAAGCATTGAAACAGATGTGATTACAGATTTCCCAGCTCTAACTTAAAACAGGGTAAAATATTAGTCTCTATCCCTCCCCCATGAGGCTAATATTTGCTTGAGAGTAGACTAGATATAGATCAGCAAAGGAGTTTTGGGGGCATAGGGGAAGATTTTAAACATTCTCTCTTCACCCCATGTCAAGACAGGCCCAATACATTTTGCTGTGTGTGGCAAAAGACAAGATGGTATCCTTCTTTTAAACCAGTTAGGAGCTCCAACCCCAGATCTCCCATATCACAGCTGGTTTGACCCTAAACAGCCCTTCACCACTCTTATTTACATTGTGGCTTCTGAAGCTGAGTTATGATGTGTTAACATAGCATAGTCCTTTAATGGCCAGGCTCATATTTCTCTGTGTGGTTAGCGTGTCACCTTCCAAGGAACAGCAACAGTTCAGAATTATCAAATGGTTCATTCATTCTTTCATCCTGTTAGACTACACACAGCAAGGAATGTACCCAGAGTATGAAGAATGCTCTTTTTAAAAACTACACTTCCTCACTTAATTGTGAGACAATTGTATGTTTGAAAATATTTGTCTGGCTCTTACTGAAATGCAAATTGTCGGCTCTGGCCAAGATGATTTACCATTAGTAGCAGGTTTTGCATGCTGCTCCCAGCTTTGCAGAATGTATTATTATCTTTAAACATATAAAAATACAGAAGGATTCTACAAGTGCAGAAACACAGTCTCCCAGATAATCCCCCAGCTCAGGAGTGGACTGGGGAGCTGTCTTGAAGAGACATGTGCCCTGGAAACTATAATGTTCTACACTGCAAAGCTGAAGAATCACAAGGATTTATTAAAGTTGGCTAGGAAGAAGCTTCTCCAAACAAAGATTTGCAATATTAGCAAAGGATATTGGATGGCCCATGCTGAACAGAGATGGAGAAACCCACTGCTCGGTTGAAGATTTATTATGCTCAAGTGAGTGTAAACAATTTGTATCATAAATATTCAAAGTGTAGTCTCCACTGAGAAAGTATTTGAATGTGGAACTAATAGCTGAGAGAGATGATAGCACAGCACTCAAAAATTGGGCATTAAACTTAATGGCAATTAAGACTGGAAATAAGAAATAGAATCAGCATCTTCAAGATTTAAACAATTAAAAGGTCTATATGGAAGCCATATTTCAGAAAGGGAGAAATAAATATTGCCTTTGACACTGGAATTTAAGCACAGTGATTTATATGATATCATAAACATGGTCACCAGAAAAATGTCCAGAGTTGGGCTAGACAAAACTGACCCTGTGCTCATTAAAATTCAAGCCTTAATATCTGAGATGTCTAACCAGATTTTAGGTTAGAACAAACATGTAACAGAAACTAATGTGATTTGTTTTATATTTTATTACAAATTTATTCATAAAATACATAGACTGCTTTAACATATCAAAATATATGACAAACAGACATAAATACATTTATCAAAACAAAACAAACTTCCTTCCTTTATTTCTTCCTTTTTTTTCAAGTGTGATTTCTCCATACCTCTTCTCTTCCCTCTCTTGTCCTTGTTAAACAGTCTCTATTTTCTTTCTTTAGATTCTCTCTGTAATTTGTTTTTCTATGCTTATAGTTGCATTCCCCCCCCCATTTCTTTCCATAGGGGTGTCAGAATCTTCCAATCCTCACAGTTTTTCCACGTTTTGTTATCATCTAACATCATCGTTAGTTTATCCATTTCATACATCTAGTAGAGCTTATAAATCCATTCTTCTATTTGTGGGAGTTCTGACTTTTTCCAATTTTTTCAAATAATACTCTAGCAGCTGTTACCATGTATAAAATGATCTTCCAAAAACTTTTTTGATCTCGCTTATTTATATCTTGTAGTATATTTAACAGATTACCGGCTTACATGGAAAGTCCACCTTTAGATATTTACAAATGTTTTTATGAATTCCTTTCCAAAATTTTCTAGTCATTTTACAGTTCCACCATACATGGAAATATGTGCCGACTGCTTTACCACACTTCCAACATATATTTGATGAGTTCTTGTAAATTTTTGCTATTTTGGCCAGAGTTAAATACCATCTGAAAATGGATTTATAATAATTCCCTTTCAAGCTGTTACTTCTTGTAAATAAAATATTTTTTGTCCAAGCCGTCTCCCATTCCTCTAACAATATTTGATTATTGCAGTCACGGTCCCATGCTATCATGTATGGTTTTATTGTTTCCTGTTCTAATTCCAATTTCAAAATAATTTTATAGATTTTTGACAAAAATTTCCCTTTGTTCTTCCATATTGTTTTATCAAATTCATTTATCTCCTCCTCTATTCCCTCCAAACGCATATCTTTCTTAAACTTTTCTGTTATTTGTCTAGGTAGAAACCAATGGCAACAAATATTCTTTCTAATTAGCTCTTCTTCTGTTTTCATAATATAATTTCCTCTTTCCTTCTTCAGGATCTCCTTATAGCTCTACCATCTGTCTTTAACCAAATTTTCTCTTTCATGGAATGCTTCATGTGTTGACACCCATGTTGGCATCTTTCAATATAACTTTGTTTTATATTTTATCCATATATTTAGTAAGGCACGTCTCACAAAATGATGTGTAAATTCTTTATGCACCTTAGCCTTATTGTACCAAATATATGCATGCCATCCGAAGCGTAAATTGAAGCCCTCTAGTTGTAACATTCTCTTATTTTCTAATGTTATCCAATCTCTAATCCATAAAATACAGCTTGCTTCATAATAACATTTGAGATCCGGAAAATTTAATCCTCCTCTTTCTTTGGAGTCATAAAGTAACTTCCTATTAATTTGAGGTTTCTTATCTGAATTTAAATATATCTTTTTTAATTATGTTGAAGAACTGCTCATTATACAGTATTGGAATATTCTGAAATATGTATAATAGCTTGGGGAGCACCATCATCTTCACTGTTGCTATTCTACCCAGCCAAGATAAATTTAACTTATTCCACCTTTTAGCTCTTATTTTATCTTCTTCCAGATGTTGATATAATTGTTCTCATATAAATTTATGTTTTTATTAGTGATAATTATGCCTAGGTATTTTATTTTCTTCTCAGCCTTGAATCCAGTGATTTTCCCTAATTGTGGTTCCTCCCCTCTGTTTATATTTTTGTAAGTATTATAGTTTTATCCCTGTTTATTTTTAATCCCGCTAGTTCTCCAAATTCTTCAATAGTTTCAATTAGTGTCTTGATACTTTCAATTGGGTTATCTAGAAAAAAGACCAGGTCATCAGCAAATGCTTTATATATGTAATGAAACTCCTGGATTTTAATCCCTTTTATTTGTTGACTTAGCCTGATTTTTCTATTCAAAACCTCTAAAACTATAATAAACAGTAAGGGAGATAATGGGCAGCCTTGATGTGTACCTCTCCTTATTGAACATATTTCTGATTTCTCCCCATTAATTATTATATATGCCTCCTGGTCTTTATAGATCTTCCCAATCCAGTCCAAGTACCTCCTACCGATCCCTATTTTTTCTAATACCATAATCATGAATTTCCAATTGACATTGTTGAAAGCTTTTTCTGAGTCTATAAATATCATTGCTAGCTTTCGCTCATTATGTTTTTCATAGTATTCTATCACATTTAATAATGTTTGCAGATTGTCTTTTGTATTTCTTCCCGGAAGAAATCCACTTTGATCTTCATGCACCCATGTCGTTAGGACTTTTTTCAATCTCGCTGCTAGGATATTTGTGAAGATCTTATAATCAATGTTTAATAATGAGATCAGATTTCCATGTGTCTGGTATGTTTGACTGAGTAATCTCATTAAACAGCTTATATAGGGGACCTATTAATTCCTCTATGAATGTCTTGTAATATAGCACCGAGAAGCCATCCGGGCCTGGTGCTTTTCCACTTTTCAGTTTCTTTATTGATTCTCTAATCTCATTGACTGTTATTGGTTCATTTAGTCCTTGTCTTTGAATGTCTGTTAATTGGGGAATATTTTCTTTGTCAAGGTATCGTCTCATTTTTTCCTGTATTTCACTTGTATGTAGATGTTCTTTATAGACCCCACAGAAATATTTGTGAAAGGCATTCATAATATCTGTTTGTTTAACCAGCTTTTCATTATTTATTTTAATTTCTGTTATTAATTTTTTCTCTCTTTTCTTATCTTCCATGCTAACCATTTTCCAGGCATCCAAGAGATGTGATAATTTGTTTCACACATAAAAGCATCAGAGATTAAATATTGAGAGAACATTTTAAGAAAAGGCTTAAAATAAATGGGAATGAAATAATTATGTTTAAAGAAATTCACAAAAGAATACTGAAAAAAAACTTCACAGTATAGACTATGTGTACAGTCTAAGAAATGAATGTCAACTACAATATTTTAAGCAAAAGAACTTGGAATTCACAAATAAACCTGGGAAGTTGGTTTCCTATAAGTTGAGACAGGAAAGAATAAAGAAAAAATGTCACAAGGATCATGAAGGGAGATCAGTTTGTAACAGATAAATAGGAAATGTTAAAAGCCTTTGAGGAAGGAGATCAGCTTCTGGGCAGCCATTTTGAGTGGGTGAGTTTGATTTTTTAAAAAAACTGTTGGGAGAGGGTGCTTGTTGCTGAGGGGGTGCAGCTTTTGTGAGTTTGAATTTTTTAAAAACTCTTGGGAGAGTGTGTTTGTTGCTGAGGGGGTGGAGCTTCTGTGAGTCACATCTGTGAGTCACTAGGGGGTGGAGCTTGGAGCCTAGCTCTATATAACTCCTTGCAGAGGCTTTCTAGGTCAGTTTCCTTCCAGGGGGAAGGAGAGTAGCTTTTGGGCAGCCATTTTGAGTAGCTGAGTTTAATTTTTTAAAAAACTGTTGTTAGAGGGTGCTTGTTGCTGAGGGGGTGCAGCTTTTGTGAGTTTAATTTTTTAAAAAAAATCTTCAGAGAGTGTGCTTGTTGCTGAGAGGGTGGAGCTTCTGTGAGTCACATCTGTCAGTCACTAGGGGGGGGAGCTGGGAGCCTAGCTCTATATAACTCCTTGCAGAGGCTTTCCAGGCCAGTTTCCTGCCAGTTACACTCTCTCAGTGAAGGAGAGCAGCTTCTGGGCAGCCATTTTGAGTGGGTGAGTTTGAATTTTTTTAAAAAAAAACTGTTCAGAGAGGGTGCCTGGCATAGTCAGACATGCATTCTTGACTTTAGGAGAGCTGATTTCAATAAACTCAGGGAAATACTGGGGGTGATCCCATGGTCAGGAATACTAAAAGACAAGAGACTTCAAGATGAATGGGACTTTCTCAAAAGGGAGATACTAAAGGCAAAATTTCAACAGTACATATGAGGAAGAAAAATGGGAGGTGTGTCAAGAAACTAGGATGGATGACTAAAGAACTTTCAATGGAGATAAGTTTTAAACGGAACATGTATAAGAAATGGAAAAGGGGGGAAATCACCAAAGAAGAATTCAAACAGATAGCGAACAAGTGTAGGAGTAAAGTCAGAAAAGCTAAAGTGTAGAATGAGCTCAGGCTTGCTAGAGAGGTTAAGAACAATAAAAAAGGGATTTGGGGGTATGTCTGCAGCAAAAGGAGGAAGAAGGAAATAGTAGGGCCACTACACAGAGAAGATGGCAAAATTCTAACAGGGGACTGAGAAAAGGCAGAATTACTCAACACCTTCTTTGCCTCAGCGTTTTCAGAAAAGGAAAAGGGTGACCAACCTGAGGATAATGGAGCAGAGGACACAACAGGAGAAATCCAGCACAGAATAAGCAAAGAGGTAGTAGAGGAATACCTTCTTAATCTAAATGAACTTAAATTTCCAGGACCAGATGAACTACATCCAAGAGTATTAAAAGAGCTGGCAAATGTAATATCAGAGCCATTGGCAATAATCTTTGAGAACTCCTGGAGAACAAGAGAAGTCCCAGCAGATTGGAGGAGGGCAAACTTTGTCCCCATCTTCAAAAAGGGGAAAAAAGTGGATCCCAACAATTATCGTCCAGTTAGTCTGACATCAATACCAGGGAAGAATCTAGAGCAAATCATTAAACAGAGAGTCTGTGAACATCTAAAAGGCAATGCCATAATCACAAAAAGTCAACATGGGTTTCAGAGAAACAAGTCATGCCAGACTAATCTGATCTCTCTTTTTTTTTGATAAAATTGCCAGCTTGGTAGATGAAGGGAATTCTGTGGATATCGTATACCTTGATTTGAGTAAGGCCTTTGACAAGGTTCCCCATGACATTCTTGCAAACAAGGATGTAAAATGTGGGTAGACAAGGTAGCTGTTCAATGGATTTGTAATTGGTTGACTGGCCGAATCCAAAGGGTGCTCTGCAGTGGCTCCTCTTCATGTTGGAAAGAGGTGACCAGTGGGATGCCAAAGGTTCTGTCCTGGGCCGAGTGCTATTCAACACATTTATCAATGACTTAGCTGAAGGAATTAGGGGCATACTTATCAAATTTGCAGATGACACCAAGTTAGGAAGAGTAGCTAATACCCTAGAGGACAGGATCAAAATTCAAAATGACTTGAATAGACTGGAGAGATGGGCCAAAGCTAACAAAATGAAATTCAATACGGAGAAATGTAAGGTACTGCACTTAGGGAGGAAAAATGAAATGCATAGATATAGGATTGGGGAGACCTGGCTGAACAAGACTATGTGTGAAAGGGATCTAGGTATGCTGGTAGACCACAAGTTGAACATGAGTCAACAGTGTGATGCGGCAGCTAAAAAGGCCAATGTGAATTTGGGCTGCATCAATAGAAGTATAGCGTCTAGATCAAGGGAAGTAATAGTACCACTCTATTCTGCCTTGGTCAGGCCTCACCTAGAATACTGTGTCCAGTTCTGGACACCACAGTTCTAAAAGAATATTGACAAATTGGGGTGTGTCCAGAGGAGGGCGACAAAAATGGTGAAACGTCTGGAAACGATGCCTTACGAGGAGAGACTTAGGGAGCTGGGTATGTTTAACCTGAAAAAAAGACAGTCAAGGGGTGATATGATAGCCCTGTTTACGTATTTGAAGGGGTGTCACGTTGAGGATGGAGCAGGCTTGTTTTCTTCTGCTCCAGAGACTAGAACACAAAACAATGGATGCAAGCTCCAGGAACAGAGATTCCACCTCAACATTAGGAGGAACTTTTTGATAGTAATAGCTGTTCGGCAGTGGAACCCACTCCCTCAGAGCGTGGTGGGGTCTCCTTCCTTGGAGGTCTTTAATTAGAGGCTGGATGGCCATCTATCACGGATGCTTTAATTGAGATTTCCTGCGTGCCAGGGGGTTGGACTGGATGGCCCTCATGGTCTCTTCCAACTCTACAATTCTATGATTCTACGATTCTATGAATATTGCAAAGGCTTACATATGAGGGACAATGAGAAAATTTTAAATATGAAAGACTACTCCAGTTGGACAAATTATGGCTGGAACAAAATCAAGGCTTGAATGGACCTGTGAAAACGATGGAATTTATTGAAGTGATTAAGAAGATTACATCTGGGAAACTGCCAGATCCAGATGAACTATATGCAGCATATAAGAAATTTGAAGATGAGTTACTTCAATTATTAAAAATTATGTGTGATGAGTTATTAGAGGAAGGGTGGATGCCAAATTCTTGGAGAAATGCCTATATTACAGTGATCCATAAAGAAAATACAGCTAACACATTAAAAAGGAATTATAAACCTATCTCACTATTAAATAACAACTAAAAGATACTTATTACCATCTTGGCAAGCAGATTCAGAAAACACATTTCTCAGAATATCCATGAGGATCTGACTGGTTTTATGCCAAAAAGACAATTAAGGACTAATATAATAATTGTCCTTATTTTTTTGAATATTAGTAAGACAATCTACTCAGTTCAAAAGGCTCAGATCTTATTATATGGCAATGCAATGAGACTGACTGAAATACAAAAGGGCACCAGAAAAGGTTGTCCCTCTCTGTTTATTTTGGTGTTGGAGATCCTATTGAGAGATAGTAGACAAGATGTATATTAGACAATCTATGGGGTGAGGGGGGAAAAGGCTTCTAGCTTATGCAGATGTTATTGCAATAATAACATAAAATCCATTGGTCTCAATGAAGGTTCTTTAGGAAAAAAAATAAGGTGTTGGGATGTCCTCTGGATTTAGAGTGAATTGTGACAAAACATAATTACTAACTAATCATGTGACTTCATAAGAAGACAATGAACTAATGCTCTTTCAAATTGTAAAGTGGAAAAAGGTTAGGAGTTA
The DNA here is from genome assembly GCA_030847615.1 of Gambelia wislizenii. Taxonomy (NCBI): domain Eukaryota; kingdom Metazoa; phylum Chordata; class Lepidosauria; order Squamata; family Crotaphytidae; genus Gambelia; species Gambelia wislizenii. The sequence continues at coordinate 104,048,390 of JAUMIR010000001.1, forward strand.
CAATCATGAAGAACAACAATTTATTATTTCAAAACAACTATTGGAAAATCTGGAAAGAAATTAAAAGACACTTAGAAAACTGGGGAAATTAAATTTATCCCTTTGGGGTAAAAATGCAGTGATAAAGGCAAATGTTTTGCCAAATGATCCCTGCTACAAAATCCCTGCTTTCAAATTATTCCTGCTATAAAAAATGGAGTACTTTTTGTGCAATGGCAGAAGAGATTTTCTAGATTTGCCTGGCAAACAAAGAAACCTAGAATAAAATTTAAACTATTGCATGATGCTATGGAAAAGGGCAGTTTAGCTATCCCTAATGTCAAATTAGGAACATTAATTTGTGCCTAATTAACTCTCATTTTAATTAATTAATTTGTCCCATCCCAACTGCCACTGCCCTGGCTTTGGAGGAAATGAAAGGTTCTCCTTCCATCCCAGCTGCCATGCATATGCTTTAATGTGGATCATGGAATGGATGAAATTAGAGGACAATCAACTGTTGCAATTAGAAGGTTTTAATCTCAGATTTGGGTGGCACGCTTATTTATGGCATAATAAATCTTTGGTACATAAAGAATTCAGCCACCACTATATAAGACAAGCCCTATTGAGTGTTTGGCAGTTATATAAGAAGAAATTATATCTAAGACTACCTCTATGGACTTCTAATCACGAGTCTTTTTACAAAAAGGAAAGCCCATACATGGGTAACAGGTTGACGTATAAGACAATCTTGAAAAAACAGAGGGGGGTCTTGAGATCAAAACACAGGAAGAATTGAAACAAGAAGGAGTTCCGTTCCACTGGTTTCTATACTGTCAGTTATATGAAAAATATAAATTTGATTCTAAAACAGAAGGTATTGAAATAGAGGAGACAGAGTTTGATACAATACTACTCAGGGGAAGAACTAAATTGATTTCAAAAATATATAACTTGATATTGAAAATCGATATGGAACCTGAAGTGGTCAAAAGTTATATGATTAAATGGGCCCAACAAGTGGGCTGGGAAATAAAGTTAGAAGACTGGGGAAAGGCCTGGAAAGTCAATATTCGATTTACAAGAAGTTATGGGTTAAGAGAAAATTTTTATCAAATGATAAACATGTGGCATCTCACCCCAGCAGGAATGGCAACGATCTATAAGAACATGTGAAATACCTGTTGGAAATGTGGTCAAGCTAAGGGTACCTATATGCATGTGGTCATGTAAGCAATCAAAAAGATTTTAGAAGAAGCTACATGACTTAATAGTTAAGACATTAATTATAGACATTCCATTAGAACCGGAAATGTATTTACTAAATATGCTTCACTGGTTACACCCGACTATACAAAGTAAATATAGGAGAGTATTATTGTATGTGGTAACCTCGGCAAGATTGGTATTTGCCCAAAAATGGAAAGGAGATGCTCTCCCTTCAATTAGCAAGTGGATAAGGAAGATGAAGGAATTATATGATATGGAAAGGCTGTCTATAATGATAGATGATAAAAGAACAGGGGATGATCTTGTAGGTTGGAAGGAGATAGTTAATCTTAAGCAAAACCTAGAGGAGGATTAATGGAACGAGAGAGAAAAATAAGGAGAAAAGAGTGTATCTAATAAGATAGCTCAATAAGATAAAATAAAATAAGGTAATATAGGTCAAACAGATGAAGAAAAAGTAGAAATGCAGGAACAGACGTTTGTACCAATAATTCTGGAGGACTGGAAATTAGGAAGTTGTTGTGGGATGGTTTGAGAGGGTTTATTTTAAAGTAAGGTTAAGTTTGACAAATGTATTGTAATTGTAATTTGAGTTGTATGAGTGTAAGAGATGTAAGTATGTGTGTACCAGTTTGTCTGTATTTGTTTATATATGTGCAAAAGATGTTGTGTTGTTAATAAAAATTATGAAAAAAAAGAAAGAAAACCCATATAAGATAGAGATGGTATCTAACCCCAATAAGCTGTTGAAAATGTCTCATAATATTTCAAACCAATGTTGGTAATGTCAAGATAAGGAGGGCTCCTTTCTTCATATGTTGCAGACTTGTAACAATATGAAGAGTTACTGGTCTAAAGTAATTTTCTAAATTCAGGGGTTCCATCTGTTATTTAAGGCCTATATCATAAGAGTTAGTTGGATGAGAGAAATATTTACACAGGGTGTTATTTATTTCCATAAACACATTTCCATATGGACATTTGCAAACAAACATACAGTACAACCCAGCCACAGATGCAGGCGAAACATCAGAATAATAATAATAATAATAATTATTATTATTATTATTATTTCTATCCTGCCCCTCTGCAATGCAATCAGGGCAGCCTACAGCATAAAAACTCCATAATTACAACAGTACCCTAACCCACCCAACCCTTAAAACAGTATTAAATTAGAAAGGAATTAAAATCATACAATAATTAAAAGGAGAGGAAAAAATGGAATTATTCAAGGCAGGTCAAGGGAAAAGACAGCCGAATCTTTGGGCCAGGATAACTATTCAGGAAAGGCCTGCTGGAAAAGATCCATCTTGACAGCTTTTTAAAAGCTGTCTAAAGTGGTAGTAAGACAGATCTCATCCGGCAGGCCATTCCATAATCTGGGAGCGGCGACAGAGAAAGCCCTCTGGGAGGTCACCGACAGCCTTGTTTTCATAGGTTGTAACAGGTTCCTTCTAGAGGACTGAAGTGCGCGGGGAGGGTCATACGGGAGGAGGCGGTCCCGGAGGTAAGTTGGACCCAAGCCATGTAGGGCTTTAAAGGTCATAACCAACACCTTGTACTGTGTCCAGAAACTAATAGGCAGCCAGTGGAGTGCTTTTAACACAGGTGCCATATGCTCTCTTCTGGAAATGCCAGAAATCAACCTGGCTGCCATGCTCTGAACTAGTTGAAGTTTCCAAGTCAAGCACAAGGGTAGCCCCATGTAGAGTGCATTACAGAAGTCAAGACAGGAGGTTACTACCACATGTACCACAGTTTCAAGGTCCCTGATTTCCAGGAAAGGATCACCTGGTGTATCAGCCAAAGTTGATAACAGGCACTCCTGACCGTTGCATTTATCTGATTAAAGCGACGGGTCCAGGAGCACCCCCAGACTGCGGACACAGTCCTTGGAGGAGAGTGTGATTCCATCCAGGATTGGAAGTTGTATTCCCAGACCTGGTTTCAGCCCCATAACTGTTAGTACTTCCATTTTGTCTGGATTCAGTCTCAATTTGTTTTTCCTCATCCAGTCCATTACTGCCCTAAGACAGTCACTGAGAGGAAAGATGCTATCTGAAGTCGAAGCTGACAACTGAGACATGGAGAAATACATCTGGGTGTCATCAGCATACTGATAACACCACACTCCATGCCTCCGAATGATCTCTCCCAGCGGCTTCATATAGATGTTAAATAGCATCGAGGACAGGATGGCGCCCTGAGGGACACCACAATTAAGCTATATTCTAGTAGAGCAACTGTCCCTGACCCTCACCCTCTGGGATCTGCCGAGAGGAAGGAACGGAACCACTGCAAGGCAGTGCCTCCATGGTGACCAGCCATGATGGACAAGGATCAAGTGGACAGGTTGTCTTTCTCACTCTACCGAGGAGCTTGTCCACATCATTGGTACTCACAGATTGAAGCTGATCCAATAAAATTTCATCAACAGAGTTGCTGGACACTCATTTGTAGATTCAGCCACAAAAATCTAGGCTGTCTGCAACCTCCCAGATGGCCTTTTCGGTAATTGCCCCCAAATTGTGGAATGGCCTGCCGAACGAGATCCGTCAGATGACGAGCCTGAGTAGCTTTAAAATCAGCACAGAAAATAGAAGCAGAATGGTTACCAGTAACCCAGTATTGTGGAAAAAGATGGAATACATCAGGGGATATAGCAATTTAAGAAGAGAAATAAGCATGATAAAATGGTATTAGGAGATATAAAATAGGAAAAGAAGAGAGAAAAGTTGTGGCGATAGTTAACAGAAGTAAAAGGGATGGGAAGAAGTTAAGGTGAATGTTAAGATTTTTTAAATTAACAGGTAGAGGAGAGATGTAAGAGTAGTAGTAAGAAGGACGTTAACAATAAAGAAAAACAAACCCTCAGAGATATTTTTTAATGAAGGAAGTAATATTTTATTTTAATTTTAATGAAAGCTGCTTTGTTAGGATTAATGGGTGGGGAAAGGGGGAAGAGGGATGAAATGCTCCCCTTTATTCTGTACCCTCATTTTATATTGTATTATATACAAAACAGTAAAAGAATATAAAAATTTTTGAAAAGCTCTAAAGACGGATCTCTTTCGGCAGGCCTTTCCTGATTAGTTCCCGGCCTCAGGGGCTCCTGGCTCTTTTTAGTCTGTTGGCTATTTATTATTTATTATTTTAATGTGATTTTATATCAGTTGTTTTGATGTTTGGGGATGTTAAATTGTATTGGTATTTTAATTTTTGTAAGCCGCCCCAATTGTTTTAACAGAGGGGCGGGATAAAAATAAATTTTATTATTTATTATTATTCTGTCATAACACTGTCATCTAAGTCAGCTCTTATCCGAGAGATTTTATCTGCAAAGTGGATGTTAAATGCATCACAGCAGGCTGTTGTCGGGTTAAGTAAGGGGTTCTGCGTAGGTGGAATCTGTGTCGGCTCCCCCACCACCCTAAACAGTTCTGCTGGACGGGACTCTGCAGACGCAATATGTGCAGAGGAGAAAGACTTCTGCGCTGCACGTATCACCTCTCGATAAGAATCAAAGAAAATTCCTATGACGGGTCTTGTTGGATAAGAGTTGAGTCTTCTGCCAGGTGTGCTCTAGTCGTTGTCCAGCCTACTTCATCTTCCTAAGCTCCTCTGAATACCAGGGCTTACGGTTAGGAGCAATTATGTCGATAGCCATTCTAATAGGTCCACCACCCCCAGTGGGGAAGACAGTGGCTCTTAGCTCCATCTTGACCAGGAAATGATCCATCCATGACAATGTGGAGGTTTTAATAACCTCTGCCCATGGATGTTCCAGTTCCGTACTAAAGGCCGCATTGAGGGTATGACCTGCACAGTGAGTAGGCCCGACAACCAATTGGGATAGGCCCATGTTTGTCATGGATTCCATGAACTCCCGAGCTGCACCAGTTAGATTTAGCAATCTGGTCTCGAGTGGCATGTTGAAGTCGCCCAGAACTAGAAGCAGCAACTCTGAGACCAGCTGTGTCAGCTCAGTTAGGGAGTCTGTTAGACAACGGGGTGGCTGGTATACTAACAGAATCCCTAAACTATCCCTGGACCTCAGGCTTAGGTACATACACTCGATGTGGACTGTGTTCCGGATAGGCTTCCTGGTCAAGGTTAGATTGTTTTTATGAACCAGAGCCACCCTGTCCCCCCGCCCACTTTTCCTTACCTGCTCACTAACTGAGTACCCGGCCGGGAGTGCCTGCACCCAAGTCACAGCACTGGCCTCTCCCAGCCAGGTCTTCATAAAGCATGCCAAATCGGCAGCCTCATCCAATAAAAGGTCATGGATGATATGAGCCTTGTTTTTAACCAACCTGGCATTGCAAAGGAGCAGAGTGAGGGTCTGTGGAATAGTTGGTGTGCTCTCCAATTTATTCTGGGAAACAGAGTGAACTGAAGGCGGGATAGATATTAAGCATCGATTCCGCCTTCTTTTGTAACAACTCTTCACCCTGTTATCGCCACACCTTCCCTTCCCCCACACAACCTCAATTCCCACTCCCAGATCATTCCTGGCCCCTATACATGATGAAAATAGCAAAGTAAACTCTTCCAGAACACAGCCTCACAGCCCAGGAAAAAAACCAAGGAAAATTTATGGATCTCAGTGTACACAAACACAGAGAGTCATTAATATTTAAAAAAAGGGGGGAACAGAAATTACTGTAATCAATAACATTGGCAGATTGGTAAAATAAAACTGAGGATACCCTTACATCCAGGAATATTGTTTGGGGTTTTCTTTACCCCAAATTATCTGAGTATTTCCAAGAACAATTGTATTTGCCATACAAAATTGGGTGCTGCAACTAAAATTCTGTTAGGTCATCATCAACGGAAAGTGCCATCCATTACCTGGGAAGAAGCTCTGACTGAGTAAAGTGGATGTTACCTGGGTGTAAACATTTGCAGTACTGGGCTGAAACTGCTGCAGTATTTCATCTGAAAACTGGGCTGGATGTTAGGGATGGGTCAAAAATCCTTCTGAGCAGAACTAAGGTGGGCTCAGCTTGCAGTAAGCAGTATTTCTTTCATTCTAATCACTCACTAAATCCTCTATAACCTCCAACTCCTCTAAGTCATTACTACTTATTGGGGGGAAAGGGAGAGAAAGAGGGAGCAGGGTGCATTCCTACAGACAAGCAGTATGTTGTCTGTTCCTGCTGTGGATCTAGAACCTGACTACATGTTTCAGTATCAGCAGCAAGAAAATAAATACTTGGGTCATTAGTTCCTGTGAGACCCTGCCTCCCCTGCCTGCCTGCCATGCTGGGTCAGTAGTACTGGTACACTTCACAGCAGAGATGTTTTGAACTACAAGTCACACAGCCACTTATTATTGGGCATGTTTGGCAAAGCTGATGGACATTGTCGGGCAGAACATCTGGAAGTCTAAGGGGTTTTCACTCCAGACTTACAGGACTGAGGCCACAAACCTTTGCAAACATAAGAAGGCATTGGGATTTACATCTTAAGCATTCACAGGATTGACCTACAAGGATTTATGAAGGAAACATATGGAAAATGTATTGAGAAAGTATATAGGCATTCCAAACAGTGCTAAACTTGTTAGAGTTCTTGCCCTGCTTCCTTCAAGAATTTTCTAACTCAATGTGCAGCTGAAGGATATATTATCCCTTCCTATTTTTATATACAGTTTAAGCAGAGCTTGGAAAGGTTATTTTCTGGAGTACAACTCCCACATAGGAATGGGAAGAATATCTGAAAATATCTTAAAAAGTGTTTCTGGAGGAACCCAGGCAAGAAGAGTCATGGACTGATGAGAATCTTTCAATTTTGGAACTTATTCTATGTAAAATTGGCACATTGTGCACAGAAATATTGTTTTCCGAGCAAAAATACCATGTGCAAATTTTACTCAGAATAAATTCTCAAACTAAGAATTGAAGACTTTCTCACAGCAAAAAGAAAAATGCTAAAATCACTCATTGCTTCCTTTGAGAAGAGTATTAGTGAAGAACTACATCCCTACTCCCAGAGTCTCCCGACCAGGACAGCAAGCAGCTATGCAGAATTCTTGGAATGATCATCTGAAAATTAACTTTTCCAAGCAATGATTTTAAGGTATTTACATCAACAAAAGTCAATGAATGTTTGCACAGCCACAGCTGAAAGCCAGACACAACAATAGTTCTGAAGGGGTTATCTAGTGTGATTATCCTGACTGGGGTAATTACTTTATCAGGCACAATTGTTGAAAAAAGAAGTGTCACTGAGGTTCTTCTTCTTCCTTAATAGTGTGCTGAAGAGAATCTGTTTTGCTCTCATTGGCATTAAGTCAATCACTGATGAAGTACTTAGAAGTCAAGCAGCACAGGGCAGGAAGAAATGACATTTGCTTGGAATAACTGGTGATTCCTCCTGCCGAAGGGAATTATCATAGTTTTCTTTCAAATGCTTGTATTTACTCTGACTCCACTCACACAAAGGTTAACTTATTTTACTTTACTTTAGCTTTTCCATTCCCAAAGACTCAGAGTGAGAATAAGCATTCTGTTTATTTGATTTTCCTTCAGTCCCCAGAGCCCAAATGCTCATCCCTGTGTATTAAACTATGTTGTTGTTGTGTGCCTTCTCATAGCATTTCTGGCTTATGGCAATCCTAGGGTAACCTTCTTGGCAAGATTTGTTCAGAGATTTGTTATCTGAGGCTGAGAGAGTGTGACTTGCCCAATGTCATCTAGTCGGTTTCTATGGGCAAGCAGGGATTTATAGAGTCACAGACTCATAGAGTTGGAGGGGTCCCTGTGAGCCATCAGGTCTGAACCCCTGCTCATTCAGGATCATCAAACAGAACATCCCCAGCAGATACCTGTCCAGCCTTTTTGAAGACATCCAGAGAAGGAGACCCTATCACCCTTCTAGGCAATCAGTTCCATTGCCAAACCACTCTCACTGTCCAGAAGTTCCTTCCAATGTGCAGTGGAAATCTACTCCCCTGTAATTTAAAACCATTAGACTTAGATTTGTCCTCTGAGGCAGCAGAGAACAAGCCTGCACTCTCCTAGTTGAACCCTATTCTCCAGATTCCTAGTCCAATGCTGAAACCACTACACCATGCTGGCTCTCATATAGTTGGAACTGAAATTCAGGATGGGAGGGAGTCAGAAAGAACAGTAGCCTGTTCCTGCATTCCTCTTCCAGTTGTTTGGAGTGCGGTAGAGTGATTCCAACTGTGTCAAGAAGAGTGTGGTCATGCTCCCCACTTTTGTCATATCCCCATATCTAGCCCCATGTGCTGAATTTGTGCAAGAGTGAGCCTGCTGTACTTGAATGGACTCTTCTGGCCAAATCCAAATATTAATTCCAACTGGAGCAGATTCATTGAATCCATTTAACTTACACAACCGTCGACTTAACCATTCTTCTTGATTTAATGCATCTGCTCTAGTTGAATTGAACCTACAGTTGGATTTATCCTCCTGCATGATGCATACAGAGACCCCCCCTCCCAGATTGGTATACCCCTCCTTTAACACCACCTGTCTGGTAGCTGTCTTGAGTCCCAGCTTGGGAGAAAAGAAGGAATAAAAATAAAAATAACAACTACTCACACCTGCACAGTGGTTTCAGCTACTAGGATTCTAGGATTCTATTGCAGAATGTGGTAGGGTGGACAGGTGTCCTACATTATTATACAGAGTCCTAAGAGCTCTCTGTTTAAAAGTCTGTGATGTCCAAGTCCAGTTCAAAGATAAAGAACCCATAAGAACAGAGAGCAGAGCTCTGAAGTTGCCCATCAAATGCCAACACTTGGACCACAACAGACTGAGTTGGCATCCAGGTCTCCTGGACAATGTCTTTCCAACTATGCTAAGAGATATTTCATGTCTATTGAGATTATTTTTTCCTGAATCTCTATCTATTATGTATACATTAGCATGTGCAAATTTACTACAAATCTGTGTCTTCTTTTCCAGCAATGCATAAGTGCCACTCTAGAATGTGGGCATGCTCGCACACAGCCCTTGCTCCTAGACGGCCAGGTGTTTCTTTTTTTGAAAAAAAAATCCAGGACTGTCATATAGTTCTAAACAGATCCCCTTTCCATTCAGAGGTCTACTCCAGCCCTCCCCCTCAGCCTTTGGAAGCTCATTTGAACAGTCAACTCTCATTTCAGTAAGAGTAATAAGTGGGAGCTACAATAAAACATTACAGTATACCTGCCGTCTTCTAATCAGTCAACCAGCAGAATACTGCAGTCCATTCTCCCTCCCACCCATGGAATTGTCATTGTTCCATCCTACAGAATCCTGGGCTTTGTAGTTTGGGAGGAATTAGAGCCCTCTAATTGAAAATGCTAAATACTCCTTCTTCAAACTACAAATTCCAGGATTCCATAAAATGGAACCATGACAAGTAGAATAATAGGACTCTAATTGTGCAGTATGATGAGGCCACAGTTTTTCATTCTTGTCCTTCCCAAATCCAGTCAGCATTCCATGGCCACTGAGCATGCCCACCCCCTATTCAGCAGAGCTACCGCCCCTGGCACCCCCCCAGGTCCCTCACCTCCCACCTTTAAAACTTGTGCTTCTGAAAACGTTTGGTTTCTGACACACCTGCCAGTGCAAGTGTAGTGCAATTTTAGCTGCATAAATAACAGCATTCACAGTCTGAACATCAAAAGCAGAGCCAGTGTTACAGAAACCAATTTAACACTTTAACACAATCTCTCCCCAACATGCTGCTTCATTATTGTATGCCATTATAGATTTTTTTTATTGGGGAAAAAAAGAACTAAGACAAGTCTCTGAAGACAAAGGTTAGTTTGATTCTAAGGGTTAGAATCACCATGGGCATGAAGCTGGCTGTGTTTCATTTTCCAAACGATTCTCCTTTATCTTTTCTTCCCTTCCTACAATTCCTACAAGGAACTGTAATGTGCTGTATTTGGGGGAAGTATTCACATTCTAACAGCAAAACCTGGCCTTCATTTCTCTGCTACTAATATAGCCATAGTCATAGCTCTGTAGAATGAGAAATTGGTGTGTGCCTACAGGAGAGCAACCAGAATGGTGAAGATTCTGGAAATCAAGTTCCATGAGAGATAACTGGGGGCGGGGGGACTGCTCTGTTTCATAGAGAAGAGCAGATGAAGGGGAGAACAGAATGAGAAATCTTCTACTCTTCCTAAGGATTTTTATTCATTTCAATGTCAACAACTTTTTAAAAAAAGAAATAAAAGGGCAACTTTGTCAGGGCAACTTTGTCAGGAGGTTGCAGTATTTGTAGCTGTAATTCTCAGAGGTTTTTTTAAATCAAAATGATAGCTGTTATCCCGGACTATTTTCTGAAAATCCCCAGGACCAGCTGTAACCTACTATTTATGAGCCCATTAGAGCTCTGAGTTCTTCAGAGGAGACCCTTCTCTCTGTCACACCAACTTCTCAGACTTGTTTGATGGGAAGAAGAGAGAGGGACAGTGGGGGCACTGAGGGGGGTCTTGAGAGGCCAAACCACATCAGGTGATACAGTTGGGGGGAGGGGTGATACCGTCCTTAGTAATGCCACAGGAGAGAAAGCCTTCTCAGTGGACACTCTCTTTCCACCGGCAAGTCAAAACATTCTTATGATCTTTGAATGGTTTTAACTTTATAAATCATTTAATTGCATTTAAGTAACTTAGAATCATTGAATCATAGAGTTGGAAGAGCCCACAAGAGCCATCCAGTCCAACCCCCCCCACAAGAGCCATCCAGTCCAATCCAGTCCATTCCTGACAGATGGCCATCCAGCCTCTGTTTAAAAACCTCCAAAGAAGGAGACTACACCACACTACGAGGCAGTGTATTTCACTTCTGAACAGCTCTTACTGTATATTTATATTTATTCTTTTTATTGATCTTTTTCTATAGTTTTAATCTGTATTGGTTTTACTTCATGTTGAAGGCTACCTTTAGTCCCAATTTTAGAGAAAAGGTGAGATAAAAATAAACAAAATGAATAAATAAAATATCCCCTCAAATGGGTTTACTTTGAATTCAAGACACATCAGAACAACAAAAGTCTCCTTCTCTTCCTTACTTGTTTGTAAAGGTTTCATAGTTATAATTCTATAGTGTATCCATTAAATGGCACATTTGCACTATAACTCTAAGAAAATAATAATAAAAATTCAGAGGTGAACATTTGTCCTCAGACCATGGGATCACCTCAGCAAAAAAATGCCTTCCATTTAAAAATAAACAAAACAGCTTTGGAAGAGCCCTAGTGCAGATCTAAGAAATTATAACAAACATCTCCCCAAAAGGATGGAACAAGTGAACATGGAGGTGACAACAGCTGGGAAGCCCTAAGAAAACTCAGCAAAATGCAAGAATCTACATTGTAAGAACTCACACTTCTTTAAACCAATCTGGAAGAGCTGATAATTGAGGTGTTTCCCCCGCACCACTGCAATGCACCAAAGACATGTCTAATATTATTCAAAAATTATAATGTAGAATTAAGTTCTCTTTCTCATTTTTTTCTTCTTATGGATATTATAGCTCTGAAAATTATTGAGTTAATAGTCTGACATTTACCTGTGCTGTGTTTGTTTTTTGTTTTTGTTTTTGTTTTAAATGCAGATTCCTCCAGATATTTATGATCCATGAAGAGTCTGGCATGAGCTTTCCCTGATGCCTAGAGCTGAATTATCACCTCTGCAGACTATATTTCAAGCACTACCGCAGTTCAGACCACTTCGGGAAGGGCTGTTCACTCAACTGTGAAGTTGGAAAGGAAAATAATACACAATAACTTTGTCCTTTCTTTACATATCAGAAGCACAATCCAAAATTTGTTCTCACTCACACACTCATATAGGAATTCTGCATTATACCATTAAGAAGTGGGTATCCTTCCAATGACATAGAAATTATTAGAGTTCAGGGACTATAGCTCACTTAATCAGCTGCATCTAGCTAAAAGGGCTCTAGGTCATGAATAAGGATGTATGGATCACTCAGTTTTTTGCTTTTTCTCACTCTCAATATTTTAAATGTTCAAGTTCTTTCCATCAAATGTGTGACTCAAGTTGGCTTCCTGTTGAGAAGTTATGCCAATATAAAACATCTTACGATTGTGCAAAATTGAATTGCACCATTGCACAATGTTCGTATTCTCAGGAGGGGAACAGAGATGTAGCTATGCCATGGGGACCATTGCACAGGAAGACCCAGCAGAACAGCCATGTGAAACCTTCCTGATGCACACTGTGTCCTGTTGTGCAATGTGTCCCAATGTGCAACATGTTCTGCTGTGCAATGGGAGCCCTCATTGTACCTTAGGAGCTCCTGTTATGCAATGGGACATTTTGTGAGGTGCCTTGTTATGCATCCTCACAGTTCACTAGCATGGCTGCATATTGCATCAGCAACGCAGCTTAGTCATTGTAAAATTGCACATCATTACCTCTGATGCAGGAGCTTTTTACATTTTACAAATTTTGGTAAAGGGTTGGTTTTTTTTTTCAAATTTTGGTAAATTCTACCAAAAAAAAACCTGAACACTGCAAACATTCTTAATTTGTAATGGTAAATTCAGTAGATGTCTATTCCTAAGTATGACAAGATTCTGTTCTATCTGCTAGGTAGTTGTTAAAGATGAAGGAATGTTTCAAAAGAAACAAGTGACAACCATAATTTAGCACCACAAACATCATCCAATACACAGAAAATCAAGCCCAGATCTTTAAGAGCTAAGTATTCAATTGGCTCTGCCTGGATGGTAGAATCTGTTTCCTGTTTTCTTCCACATTTATTTTTTTAAAAAAACACCTTCTTTCTATCAAATTTATGAAAAAAATGTGCCAATTTTGGAAATTTGTAAAAAAAAAAAATAACCAAACAGAATCTCACGTATCCACAAATGCATGTTATTACCAACTTAGCCATGGTCCAAACAAGGATCAGCCTTACATGCTATATAGGGATGTTAATTTCATTCTTGAAGGAAACAAATTATTTTAGAAATTTCTTTCTTGTGGCCAAAAAGTCTTCAAAAAAAAGTGTACCATTTATAAAAACTATTTTCACAGGATTTATTCTGCACAAAATTTGCCGTGGGGTTTCTGCTCAGATAAAAGGTTTTCTACACAGAAAACATTATTTTATTTTCTGTATAGAAAATGCTGTTTCCTGTGCAAAAAATTGATGTATTTTGGGACAAATTTTGCACAAAATTTTCACATGCTATTTTCTACACAAGAAGTACAAATTTTGGGTAAATGGTCCCTAAATTGCAAACATTCTCTTCAGTCTAGGATTCTCCTCATCAAGGTTGCCTGATACTCAAGAAACATTTTTAACCATTTTTTCCTAATATTTTCAAATATTCTTCCCATCCCTAATACTACAGTAAATGTGCTTGTTTTTAAGATTTAGCAGGATGAACTGTTATTTTTGCTGCGATTGACTAACATGACTACCCCATGGATGTCACAGAGATCATGTGAAACCATTAGTTATGTGAATCCATAGATCTGTACACCTGTATGTCCAGATTATAGAGACCTTGGACATTATCACATGAGCCCCATGGTTGCTACAATCATGTTTGCAAAAGTGAATGGATAGAAACTGGTTTGGCAGCCCTCAGTATCACAAGTCCCTTCAATAGCATGTCTGGGGCTATTTCAGCCACTGACGATCCCTCCTCTCTCTTATGGACTCTCCCTTAACCCCTCCTAACTGCCCTATTGACCTACCCAGTATGCCTTTCATTGTTTTTTTTTTATTTTTATTTTTAGTTGTAATGCAATTTGACAATTATGGCAATGCAATTTAGTGAAACAAAGAAAAAAGAAAAGGAAAGAAAGTTTGGGGGAAAAGAAAACCAGCCTGTTTGTGGGGATAGCAGGAAGGATAGAGGAGGGGAGAGAGGAGGAGACTGAGACCATGTGGCTGCCCAATCTCAGGACTACAGCTGGAGAAATTTATCACACCTGAGGATTCATGGCATGACAGCATGATTGGGAGCTTATTGATGGTTGTCAATGGCAAGGGATTCCAGAACTATGGTTTGGAGGCACAGCAGCAACAATTTGGAGGTATTGTCAGGTGATAAGGATTGCCAAAGGTGTTATTATCCTGCTTTAATCTGCTTTAAAAGACTTGTGCGAAAAAGTCCCTTCACTCTGGAATAGGAAGAAGCAAATTGCCCAAACTGGGTTTGTACATATGGGTAGAAATCAGAAGAAAGGCAAGACACCAGAATCACAAATGGCCTTCTATGTACTGTGGAGGCACTCACTATATGTATAAAATCTCTGGTAGGCAAGTACACAGGTTTGTCCTTTAGCTTTTTGTCCGTTAATGTATTTGTCCTTTCTCCCAACTGATTTAAACAACCTAGTATTTTTATTTATTAAAATAAAGCTTGTAGACTGCCTTCCTATAACATGACTTTAGGAACTTAATAGGTAACATCCCACCTTCAGACCAACCGAATTGTCATACCACTATCAGTTGCAAATGAGAGCATTGGAGGCTCAAGAGGGGTTTTTCATGAGGGCAATGGCAGAGGAAAAGGGTTAAATCTCAGTCCCCAGCTCCTGCAGGCCTGAACTTGATGGTCCCATTCCCCTGTTGTGATCTGTGTTTCTAAAAAGATTCAGGCTACTTAAAGAGATGCATTGAACATTAGGACTTCAGTTTGGTCCTGAGGGTATTGGCAAGACTTTTGCTTATTTCAGCAGGGTAGTCTAATAATCCACCACAGATTTGCTGCCAGGCTTGCCCTCTGCTCATGATTTAGTTGCTTCACTTCTAAGTTAGTAATAATAGCTCTCTCCTGTAGCACACACTGCAGTGATTTGTCTCCCATTCACTGTGCTGCATTGCTTACTTCTTCCAAAACTGATGAGCCCTTTTAACACTGGCATAAAGACATTAGATTAGTGCTCAAAAGACAAAATGGCACTAACTAAGAGACGCAAAAAGGCACATATTTACTGCACTGAGATGGGCAAATTCTTCTAGAACTTATTTCTTTTCCCTGGGAATCATACATTTCTACCAAAAGCACTTTTAATGTGAAAAGCAGCTCTGTGATATACAAAGCACTAGTACTTATGTGTTAAAATCTCTTCTGTGACTGTGTGGCAATACGTACTTAAAAATTGTGCTATGTTTCACAAGTAAATAAGCAGGTTTGTTAGTTTTTTTGTGAGTGTGGGATGCCATTTTGATTATTTTTCCATTGAAGAGGGTTTAAAATGGTGGACCACTACCACGACCCCAAAGCAACCATTGAGCAGCAGCAGAACCCAAAGTAACTTCTGGTTTCCGTTGTTGGCTGTGTGCAGTTGATTCCATATTATGGAGGGATAAAGTGGTCTGAAGTGTCCTTCCCTTCCCTTCCCTTCCCTTGGTGCACAAGGGCTGTAAAACTGTTAGGAAAACACATGAAACTAATGTCTTTCTTAGGTACTTTATTCCTTCTCTTTTAATTCTTGCTTTCTCTTCCCTCCCTGTCACTCGCTTTCTCATCCACCTTGTGCATATCTCTCTCTACACACAATGCCTGGCTAAAGGTCATCTTCTTCCCTCCTCTCTCTCTCTCACCCTCCTTCTGCTTCCTGTCCCAAAACTTTTGCCTACACCCATCTTCTCCCTTGTTCCTTAATCCCTCTTCTTGCCTTCTCCCTCCACCCACCACAACTCCTGATTAAATGCCTTCTTCCCTATTCTCTCTTGTTCTTCCATTCCGTCTTTCCCAATATCTCTCACTTGCACTCATTTTCCATCTCCCAAATCTCCTCCCTCTCTCATTCTCTTTCTCTTTTCATGCCCCCAGCTCTAATTCTCCTGGCTACATTTGTACTCTATCTGTATCTCCCACTCTTTAACATTTTTCCAATGATAATAATAATAATAATAATAATAATAATATGTATTTCTATCCCGCCCCTCTGCAACGCAATTGGGGCAGCTTACAATAAAAAAACTCCATAATTGCAGTACCCTAGCCCACCCACCCCTTAAAATAATATTAAATTTAAAAGGATTAAAAATATACAGTAATTGAAAATATATTAAATTAGAAAAAATATTAAAACATACAATTTTTAAAAAATTCCAATGGCAGCTCAAAGGAAAAGGACAGCCAAGTCTTCGGACCGGGATAGTTATTCAGGAAAGACCTGCCAGAAAAGATCTGTCTTGACAGCTTTTTGAAAGCTGTCTAAGGTGGTAATAAGACAGATTTCATCTGGCAGGCCATTCCATAATCGGGGAGCAGCAGCAGAGAAAGCCCTCTGGGAGGTCACTGACAGCCTTGTTTTCATAGGTTGTAACAGATTCCTCCCAGAGGACTGAAGTGTGCAGGGAGGGTCTTATGGGAGGAGGCCGTCCCGGAGGTAAGTTGGACCCAAGCCATGTAGGGCTTTAAAGGTCATAACCAACACCTTGTACTGTGCCCGGAAACTAATAGGCAGCCAGTGGAGAGCTTTTAGCACAGGTGCTCTCTTTTGGAAACACCAGAAATCAACCTGGCTGCCATGTTCTGAACTAGTTGAAATTTCTGAGTCAAGCACAAGGGTAGCCCCATGTAGAAGAGCACATTACAGAAATTGAGACAGAAGGTAACCAGTGCATGTACCACAGTTTTGAGGTCCCTGGTTTCCAGGAAAGGGCGCAGCAAGCAGCTATCCTGAGGAATGCCACAGTTAAGCTTTATTCTAGTAGAGCAACTGTCCCTGAGCCTCACCCTCTGGGATCTGCCTGAGAGGAACGAGTGGAACCACTGCAAGGCAGTGCCTCTAATTCCTAACCCCCTCAGGCGAAACAAGAGGATGGAGTGATCTATTGTATCGAAGGCCGCTGAGAGGTCCAAGAGCACCAACAGGGTCACACTACCCCTGTTGATCCCCAAGCGAAGGTCGCCAGCAGAGCAACCATGGCAGTCTCAACTCCATATCCTATCCTAAAGCCAGTTTGAAATGGATCTAGATAATCGGTTTCATCCAAGACAGCTTGGAGTTGGGAAGCGACGGCCCTCTTGATCATCTTGCTTAAATCATTCACACATTGTTTTAGATATGTAACAGTTTCAGCATTTTAAAGCTGTAAATTCCTTTAAACTCATTAGGGCTTGCTTCTGACTAGACATCCATAGACAGTTTGCTCTCCTCTGTTGGGATATTATTATTACTATCATAATCTTCATCTCCCCCTCCCCAGCACATCTGGTAATTAGTAATAGCAATATTGATGTGGTGGATTCCACAACATGACTGAGGAGGGAGGTGAGGGAGGACCTGCTGCTGCCACCAGTTTGTTTAAAATTAGTTTTAAAAGGCCAGCATGTTGTAGTGGTTTCAGTGCAGTACTATGATTCTGGAGACCAGGGTTCAAATCCACACTCAGCCATGGAAACCTACTGGCTGATCTTGGCCAAGGCACACTCTCTCAGCCTCAGAGGAAGGCAAGGGCAAGCCCCCTCTGAAAAAATCTTACCAAAGAAAACACCATGATAGGTTCACCATTGGGTTGCCATAAGTCACAAATGACTTGAAGATACACAACAACAACAGCAGCAGCAGCAACAACAACAACGATTTCTTTGCCTGAACAACAACTCTAATATATCCTTCAAAGCTCTTTTTGCAAAGGTATTAAAAACAGAGCTGGAAATATTGAGCTGGATTCAGTACAAAGCTTCGAAAGTGATTTTCAAGTAGAGAAAGATTTTCTCAGTTGTTGGTCTTCATGCTTTTTGAGGAACTATGCTTGATGCTTAATGCATCATACTCACTGATATCATCAGGGGCTGCTGCCCTGTAACTTCTTCAGACTCTTCCTGGGTCTTTGGATTGGGTCCTGAAGTCTCAGGGTCTCAGAAGTTTCTGACCTGGCAACCCAATCAGGGTGAGAGATGAGAATGTTCTACATGATGGGGAAGGGGAACAGGTTTTCTCCCCTCCCCATGTAGCCCTACGACTCTTCAAGCTTTCTTTCCTGGCTCAATTTTTTTTAAAATGTGAAATGCAAGCACAAAGTTGATAAATCAATTACCTAGCTTGGCCATAAAGCACAAAGAAATATGAGACTCATTTGATAAATCAATAGCAAGGACAAAAGATAAACCCTTCCCCAAAAACTAGGTCAGATTTCATTAGGCATATCCAAACTCCTTCTGGGTCCTTTTGAAGTTCCTGAGTTGCTTTGTTCATATAAGAATTTCTAATTTCCCTTCAAACATTCATGTTAGGCAAAAGATTTTGGCAGTTGAGTATTTTCCTAACAATCCCAGTAGTGTTTTCAAATGGTTGTGCCAATATTCACAGAAACTATAGAATCATAGATTTGGAAGGGACCACAAGGGTCGTCTACTCCAACCCCCTGCCATGCAGAAATACACAACTAAAGCACTCCTGAAAGATGTCCATCCAACCTTTGCTTAAATGTGTCCAAAGAAAACAAGTCCACATTCTTCTCTAACACAGAAGTTTTTTGTAACATTGACCTTTAGGGTAACTGGAAATAAAATAGTCTGCTGCCTGAAACAATGGGCAAGTTGACACATTTCCATGGTATGTGTACAGGATTGCTGGGCTGGTAGCTGAATATTATTTCAACATTGGTCATGGGACAGGATATTGCACTACACTTGATGCAGCCAGCTATTTTAGGGACCACCGGACAGGTAGTGTGGCATACACAGTTCTCTCCTTTTAACACAGCACTTGGCACTTCTATCCATTGTCTCACTCTACTTATCAGTAGAGCCAGTGTGGTGTAGTGGTTTGAGTGCTTGACTAGAACTCTGGAAGATCAGGGTATGAATCCCCTCTTTCCCATGGAAACCCACTGGGTGACCTTGGGCAAATGACACTCTCTCAGTCTCAGAGGAAGGCAAAGGCAACTCCCCCCTTTAAACCAATCTTGCCAAGAAAACCCTACAACGGGTTCACCTTAGGGTTACCATAAATCAGAAACAACTTGAAGGCATACAACAACAGAGTTAGTAATGGATTTTCCTTGTTTTTTTCCAGACTGTGAGGCTGTGTTCTGGAAGAGTTTATTTCTGACGTTTCGCCTGCAAATAAACACGTCCAGAACACGGCCTCACAGCCCAGAAAAAAACCAAGGAAAATCTATGGATGCTGGCCGTGAAAGCCTTCAACTTCACAGAGTTAGTAATGGTTGGAAACAAAATTCACATCCTGTTCTGAACTAGTTTGTGTGAACTCTTGAATGCTTGTTTATACCTGTGAGATTGTTGACATCTAAGCAAAACTAACCAGGCCTTACTACATATTGGGAAGTGACAGTGATGAATAATGAAGCCCAGAAGCTTTGCAAGTCCAAAGACACTTAATGCCTGTAAACTGTTTTTTTCTTTTATTTGAGAAGAAGATTGATATTGTGCTACTGCTATTTTAGAGGACCAACATTACCCCATTAACTCTTATCTAAATGCATGAGATGTGGTGGCTAGAGCTCTTGAGATGAATATAACACCACCAGTTCAAAGTGCAGAGGGAGTACACTTTTATTTAAACCAATAATTCTTTTTCACTTGCTACAAAGGATGAACAACTAGCTGGAACAAAGTGGAAAAGTGCAGCCCCAGGACCCCTATTTTGCACCAGCCAAAGCCTCCCACAAGACTCCAAAGCCCTCAGAGACAGGGACAGGAAACATATCCATAGGTAGCCATGTTGGCCATGCAGCAAAATACAATCATGTCCAAAATCCACAAAACAGTGAGATCTTTATTGGTAACAAACAAAAATGCACAAAATACATGATGCAGACTTTTGAAGCTCCACTGGCTTATTCATCATGCAAAGTTGTTAAAAATCATACAGCAGCAGCAGAAGAAAGAGGTAACGATGCTAGAGTCACAGGCCTACATTTTGTCAATATGTTGTTTTTGTTCTTGTCAGTTAAGATGATATGAAACGATATCCATGTAGGAAAAAGCCACTCCCCTCTTTGGCCATATGGACTCTGAGAGACAAAGAGTCATAAAGTCCAGGAAATAAAATGTAAAGTCTATTAGTAACAGGGAAAAAAATTCCTTTGAGATCAAGGTTGTTTCTGTCCTCTGTGAGGTTACCCACCCCTTTCTTAGTCACAGAACATGGAATTTCTCAAGAAATTGCTGTACTGTTGCATCTGGAAAACATTTAGGTGTATATAGGTAAAAACAGCAAAATGCAGTCCCAATAAAAAAAGTTTAACCTTTGTTGGAGGTAGAAAACTCAAAGACCTACGTCCCAGTCCCTGGCGAGGCTTCCTCTTCTTCATGATTCTCCTGTTGCGGCTAAAATGTGGTATCCTCAAATACAGAAAACATATCTAGGGATAGCCATGTTGGCCATGCAGCAAAATATAATAGCATCCAAAATCCACAAAACAGTTGTCAGCATGCCCTACTACCCCTCCCTGTGAGATTCCATAACAGGAAATATTGGACACTTTTCAGGGGTATATTGGCTTAGGCAGATTGGAGGTCAGGTGGTGGTCACAATGACCTGAGATGTATCTAGAAATATAATGGTGAGAAATCTCAAATTAGGATTGAGTGGAAAGCCCTCATAATAGGTTCAGCCTAATGCTCTCTCTCTGGGTTTTCTTCACAAATGAAGATTCAGGAAGGACTCATCCCGTGCTTTCTGCAAGTGCACTGATGACTAAAAAGGCCAATCCGAGATAAACAAGTCCGGTTGCAGAAAGCACAACTGAAGTTCTCCTTGGGTGATGTTTCTGGGTTGTGATTCTTTCTGCGTTGTCGTTTCTCTTCAAGACTTGTTCGGTGTGAGTTCTCAAATAAGGCTGTGAGGCCAGGGCAGACCATTGTTGGTGATCAATTTGGCCAAGCCTGAGATGTTGTTTCAGTGAGTCCTTGTATAGCTTTTTTGGAGCACCCCTCTTATGCTGACCCATACCTAGTTCACTGTAGAGTACTATTTTTGGGAGGCGATGGTCCTCCATCCTAGAAATGTGCCCTGCCAGTCCAGCTGTGTTCTCAATATCATGGCCTCAATGCTGGTGATCTCTGCTTGCTCAAGGAGAGCAACATTCGTCACATAGTCAGTCCAGTGTATATTTAGGATTGTGCGTATACAGCACTGATGAAAGCATTCAAGGAGTCATAAGTAGCGGTGATAGGTGACCCATGTTTCAGACCCATAAAGGAGAATAGACAGTACAATGGCTCTATATGCCTCTCTCCCACGACAAGAGGGCGTCAATGGAGAGGTCAGACTAATGACCCAGTCTTTATAGGATATGTGCTAATCCTTTCTTCCAGCTTTAGGCATTTCAAGCAATAATTCAATCATGCAAACTAGTGACCATTCCTCATTCCATATCTTACAGAAATCTCTCCTCACACCCCCTCCTGTCTAACCTTTTGAGGTTGTCACAAGACCATCAATGTTTTAATTAAAGCAAGCAGTTGAGGTTTGGTTCCAGTGGGAGAGCCATTCAGGTTTTGTCATAACCAGAGTACCTCTTCAGGATATGAAATGGGATATAAATATTAGAACCCAGAGACCAGCAAAGTGTGCCACAGATGGACCCTGTCATTCTGCCAGATTCTCTGTGCCATCCTCAGACACCAGTCTGAGTATTTTTGCTGCACAGAACTCTCCTCCTCAAGACTAGTAAGTATTACCCTATCTTCCCAGACCTCTCTCTCTAGCCAACCTTTCTGCCTTATTCTGCTATCTTCTTGTAAGGTTCTTAAGAGTCTATGTTCTTGTATGTTAGCATATTCCCCTGTGTTAATTCCAATAAAATACTCTGTTTAGTTCTGGTATAAATAGGTGAAAAGATCCCCAAAGTTACCCTCCTCTTGCAGGCCTCCTGGTTGAGCTAATAATTCCCCCAAACATTACAGGAGATTTTGGTATCATGGGTGGGACTCCAATGCACCCCCCACCTCTTAGGCTAACACAGTGATACCTTTATTGGGCCATCCAAATGGGATAGGATATCACTGGAAGATTTATATTATGCTACAAAAGATGATTTTCCTAATCTAATGGCTAGTCAGTATGATTTGTGTTCACTTACAGAAACACTTTTTTACTATGCAATGTGATTTATATAATAGCTATTCCACTGGGTATCACAACAACTTTAAGAGGCAATTGGGGTATGCATTCCTATTTTATGATTCTTCAACTTTTAGCTTGGGTGTTTATATCCTGCTCTTCTCTTCAAAAAGGAGTGCTGCAAAAAAACTATGAGCAAAAATTAAGAAGAATTTTTTAAAGTGAAAAGCAAAGAATAAAAATAATAACATTTCAAATAAATACAAATTGGTGAGTGATGAGTGAGGTCCTACCTAAGCTATAGAACAAAGAGACCATGGCTGCTGACATGCTGCAGAAATAATACAGTTTGACACTGCTTTAACTACCATGGCTCAATGCCATGGAATTCTGAGATTTGTAGTTTTGTGAGAGATTTAGCCTTCTCTGTCAGAGAGCTCTGGTGCCACAACAAAGTACAAATCCCAGGATTCCATAGGATGGAACCATGACACTTAAAGTGGTGTCAAACTGCATTAGTTCTGCAGTGTGTCAGCAGCCCATATATGTTGGCAAGAAATAGTCACAACTTTACCAGTTACATCTGAAGAGGTTTGTCCCCAGCATAGATCAGGAGCCAGGCAATGGTTGACCCACCTGCTGGTCTATGCAGACCATATCACCCAACCTGCCTGCTGGATGAATGACAGATGCACAAATCCACTTGGGAAGAAGTCACTGCATGGTAACCCTGCCTGCCCCTACATGGGGCATGACCCATTTACCCACACCAGTAATTACAAAACCTAATTACTCTCTCTCTGGCTTTTCTTCGCAAATGAAGATTTCGGAAGGACTCATCCCGTGCTTTCTGCAAGTGCGCTGATGACTAAAAAGGCCAATCCAAGATAAACAAGTCCGGTTGCAGAAAGCACAGCAGAAGGTTTCCTTGGGTGATGTTTCTGGGTTGTTATTCTTTCTGAGTTGTCGTTTCTCTTCAAGACTTGTTCAGCATGAGTTCTCAAATAAGGCTGCAGCATTGTGGATCCATGCCTCCCAATGTGAGGCCAGGGCGGACCATTGTTGGTGATCAATCTGGCCGAGCCTGAGATGTTGTTTCAGGGAGTCCTTGTATTGTTTTTTTGGAGCACCCCTCTTATGCTGACCATAGAGGGTGAGTTCACCGTAGAGTACTATTTTGGGGAGGCAATGGTCCTCCATCCTAGAAACATGCCCTGCCCAGTGCAGCTGTGTTCTCAATATCATGGCCTCAATGCTGGTGATCCCTGCTTGCTCTAGGACAGCAACATTCGTCACATAGTCAGTCCAGTATATATTTAGGATTGTGCTAATTGCCTAATTATCTTACACACAGTAGATGAAGTCACTGGGAACAAAGCTCCTAAGTGGAGCAGTAGCAAGGCTTAAGTAACCTGGGGGCAGACCAGAGTGAAACCTATGCTCAGCTTCATTCAGACCTGACTATCAGCCAATCTGGTGATACCCCATTTCCCATTTTTATCACCCTTTCCCAGAGACTATGAAAACTACATGGGTTTCTGGGGGGGGGGGAAGAGGTGGTGGCTTTGCAGAATATAGCATCCAATGCATTCTTGTCTGCTATCTCAAGATGCAAACATGATTCATGACTAGTTGGGAAGTTAATAGATGAAAGATCATTTTTCTCCACCTGCGATCCAATGGATAGGACCTCTAATAGTGCTTGCAGCATTTGAGGGAATGATCTATAGGAAAAAATTACAAAGTCCCTCCGTATCCACAGATTTAAGTATTCACGGCTTGAAAATATTCTTAAAAAAAAAAAATCCAAAAAGCAAGCCTTGATTTTGCTATCCTATATAAGGGATACCATTTTGCTGTGCCAGTGCATATAATGGGACTTGAGTATTCACAGATTTTGGTATCCATGGGGCGTCCTGGAACCAAACCCCAGCGAATATGAAGGGACAACTGTAGACTTATATTTGGGCATTTGGTTTGCTGGCACACTGCAGAAATAATGCAGTTTGACACCACTTTAACTACTATGGCTCCATCCAATAGAATCCTGGGAGCTATAGTTTGTTGTGGCAGAACACTGGCAGAGAACGCTAAATATTTCACAAAACTACAAATCCCAGAATTCCATAGCATTGAGCCATGGCAGTTAAAGCAGCGTCAAGCTGGATTATTTCTGCAGTGTATCAACAGCCTTGAGAAAGCTATGACTAATGTGTGTTTTCCCACTTCTTATTGTGTTTTTATTTTCCTGCTTTTGTTAGCTTAAACATTACTGTTTGTAACTGAGAACCCCCCCCCCTTTTTTGGACATTCATTTTTTTATTAATAACATCTTCAACATTAGTATATACAATCACATTATC
Organism: Gambelia wislizenii; assembly: GCA_030847615.1. Taxonomy (NCBI): domain Eukaryota; kingdom Metazoa; phylum Chordata; class Lepidosauria; order Squamata; family Crotaphytidae; genus Gambelia; species Gambelia wislizenii. The sequence continues at coordinate 104,072,987 of JAUMIR010000001.1, forward strand.
TTTTTTTTCTCTCAAATTCAGAGAGAAAACTGTGGCCATTAAACAACCATAGATCCAAATATCCATAAATCCACCTATTATATACTTAAAAGTAAATAGACTTCCACATCTTTCAAATCCCAGTTTAGTATAGCCATATTGCTTTGCAATCCTTGTTCCCCTCTAACAACCATCATACTTTCAATTGTGTATTTTTCCGTTTTATCATTCAATAAATGATCTATGGAGATTTTCAGACAACACTGTTATAGTGTTACTATTCCACTTTATTTGCTATGGCCGCCTCCTCTTGAATTCTGGGATTTGCAGTTTAGGGAGGGGCATGTACAACTCTCAGCCAGAGAGCTCTTAGGCCTCACTAAACTACAAACCCCAGAGTCCCACAGGAGGAAGTCAGAGCAGTTAAAGTGGAATAGTAACACTATAACAGTGTAGTCTGAAAATCTCCTTAGTCTTTATTCCTTAACCCAAAATTCTTTTCTCAATCTTCTCTCATAGAATCATAGAAAATAACACTTACTTTCTATTTATACAGTCGTCCCTTCACATTCGCGGGGGTTAGGTTCCGCAGACCCCCGCGAATGTGAAAATTCTGCGAATAATGACTGCCATCCCCCTCCCCCTCCCAAGCAACCACGGGGCCTCAGGAGGACCCATAGTCGCCTCAACCAGCCTCCCCCCTCCCTCCCCAGGCCACTGTCATGGTCAGCCAGGACTCTGAGGACTCAGAAGGTGAGGAGGCTGAGCCAGTTGCAGAAGAGGTGGCTGAGTCTGAGTCTAGCCCTGAAGAACCCAGGGCTCAGCAGCCTAGCCCTCCCCCAGCACAGGGTCCAAGCCTAGGAGATATAGTGGAGCAAGAGCAAGAGGTAGAAGAGCAGGTACCTACCTTTAGCCAAAGAAGAGCAGAGAGGGTGTGGCTTCGTCGTTCCTGGAGATTAAGAGACAGAAGCTCATCAATCACCCCACAGCTGGGAATGGGAGCTGGGCCAACATAAGCAGCTGGGGGACGCTGAATTCCTTGTCTCAGGCAGTCTGAGTTTCCTGGAGGAAGCCTCTGCCTTTGACTCTCCTGCCTCTTGGAACCTTGCTATCTTGAGACTTCGGTTATCTTGACCTTGGACTGTCTTTGTTGACCCACCTGCTGGAATCCTTTTGACCTCAGACTGACTCTTCGTTCTTCTCTGTGTGTGTGTGTGTACTTATGACCCTAGAGGACTGCTACTGACAACACCAGGTACTGTACTTTTCAACTGAGTTGTTGCCAAGCCGGGCTGTCTTATCAGCTATTTGAGTTGGCTTCCCGACAGCCACCACGGGGCCTCCGGAGGCTCTCTGAAGACCCCATAGTCACTTCCCCCGCCTCCCCCCTCCCTCCCCAGACCACCACAGGGCCTCAGGAGGACCTCCGGAGGACCTGTGGTCACATCCCCAGGCCTCCCCCTCCCTCCCAAGGCCCCCTCGCCGCCTCTCCCAACCCCCTGCCCGGCCTCCTAAGGTGGCAAGGGGGTCTAGGAAGGCCCCCTCGCCACCTCTCCCAACCCCCCGCCTGGCCTTCTAAGGTGGTGAGGGAATCTAGGAAGGCCCCCTCGCCGCCTCTCCCAACCCCCGCCCGGCCTCCTAAGGTGGCGAGGGGGCCAGCCTCTCCCAACCCCCTGCCTGGCCTCCTAAGGTGGCAAGAGGGCCTTGGAAGGCCCCCTCACCGCCTCTCCCACCCCCCAGCCTGCTTCTCTCCACCCCAGAAGCAGCCACAGGGCTTCTAAAGCCCTGTCACTGCTTTTGGGAGGGCGGGGGGAGGCCCTCCGAAAACCCACAAATATTTAAAACCACAAATGTTAAATTCTCGAATGTGGAGGGGCAACTGTATATAGAATCTAATACACATTATATACCTTAGCTATCTCTAACTTCTCTTTATCGCTTATTGACACTTTTATATATATGTATGAATACCTATACACACATTAATATCAACATACACACATATTAATATCAACGTACACACACGTATATATGTATAGATATATATGTATAGATATATATATGTGTGTATATATATATATAAATATATATATATATATATATATATGTTCTTTAAATCCTCAAACCTTTTCCTCCTCCTTAAGTTAACCTCACACTGCACTTTTACTTCTGCCTATTAAGTACACATCTCCCTTTATCTTAATCTTTCCCCACCTTTAAATAGCTCATCAGGGATTTCCACACATCTAAAAATGTTTTGTTCCTTTTATTTCCTAAAAGATGAGTGAGCCACCTCACTCACTCACCATTTCAGCCACCTCTAACAGTTTCTCTATCCATTTGATTTCAGATGGGATCTCTTCTTTCCGCCAATATCTGGCATAAATTATCCTGGCAGCTGTACACATATGCCATATTAACCTTTTTATTCTTTCATTTTCATTTGCAATATTTGTGTTCTCATAAATGCCCAGTAAAAAAAAATTCTGGTGATGTCAATTTCCTTTTTTAAGATTTTAGCTCTAATCCTATACTAAAATCTCTTTCCCTTATTACACTCCCACCACTGATGATAAAAGGTACCTTTCCTCTCCTGACACTTCCAACATTTATTGGAAGTGCTGCCTACCATTTTAGCGATTCTTGCTGGGGGAAGGTACCATCTTGACATCACCTTCAGAATAAACCAATCTGAGTCAGATCTTAAACTCTTTATCGATAGGGCTTCCCCAGGAGAAACACAGCTCGGTAATTTTGTGAACCAATATTTTTTATATTTAACCCAGATTTTATAAAGTGATTTTCTAATAGGATGATTATAAAACTGCTTTGGGGCTTTCACCCATAGTGATACCATAGAAAGGAATGTGAACCAAAATGAAGTTCATGACCAAAATGAAGTTCTTGGATCATTTAAAGTAAACCATGGCTTTACCCACATCAAGCAACTTGCTTCATAATAGAGTCTCAGATCTGGAACTCTGAATCCCCCTCTAATTCTTATGTCTGTCAATAATTTAAACCTCACTCTCGGTTTTTTCCCCCAGCCACAATAGATGAGTTAAGTCTCTAATACCATCTTTGAACCACTTTGCTGGGATTAGGATTGGAATCATTTGAAACAAAAATAAAATCTTGGGCAAAATACTCATTTTGATTAGGGATTCTCCTCAATAATGACAAATCCAATTTTTTTTCCAAACTTCCATTTTGTTTTTTTATCTGTAACCATACTGGACAATAGTTATTCTGAAAAAGTTGCTTGTTTTTACTTGAAATTGTTATACCCAAATATTTCACCTTCTCGGCTAACTTCACTCCCAACGTTTCTTCCAGCTGGTTCACTTCTTCTCTTTTCAAATTTTTTGCCAAAAAAATTGTTTTATCTTTGTTCATCCTAAAACCAGCCCAATAACCAATTTTTAAAATTATTTTCATTATCTTCACTCCTTGCTGTAGTAGGTTTTCTAAGTATAGCACAACGTCATCCACGAAGGCTTTGTAGATATATTTTTCTTTCCCTATCTTAACACCTTTAATTGAGTCATTTAGTTGAATTTCTTTTAAAAGAACCTCCAACATTAACACAAACGACAAAAGAGAAAGCAGGCAACTCTGGCAGGTGCCTTTCTCAATTACAAAACTATTAGATCTTTCTGTATTGACAAGTAGGTGGGCTTTCTGTTCATGATAAATGGCTTTGATCCATGATATGAAATTTCCCCCAAATTTCATCAGTTCTAATGTTGTGATAAGAAAGCCCTACCTCACATTGTCAAATGCTTTTTTAGCATCCAAAAAACAAAAGAACACCTTTTTTCTCAATATGGTATCCTAAAAATTAAATAATATCAATTGTGGCTCTTACGTTATCCCACATTTGCCTACCGGGAAGAAAACCCGTTTGATCTTCTCCTATATACTGGGGTAATATTTTCTTAAGCCTCTGTGCAAGAATAGAAGTGAAGATCTTATAATCCTCATTAAGCAGCGATATTGGCCTAAAGTCTTTAGCTGCCAGATATTCTGTCTCCTTTTTTGGTATTAAAACTATGTTTGCTTCTTTCCAGCTATCAGGTAATTGCTTTGTATCCTTGATAATATTCATTGTTTCTTGCAGAGGTTCCAGAAGTTGTTCTTTGAAACATTTATAATACCTTGCTGGTAGACCGCCTGTCCCCAATGCTTTATTCAATTTTAGTTTTTCATTGGCTTCATTGACTTCTTCTTTTGAAACAGATCTATTTAAGATTTCTTTATGTTCCTCCTCTAATTGTGGCAGGTTTTTAGAGGCTATAAATAATCTCAATTCCTTCATGTCTTCTGGAGCCTCTAACCCATATCAATTTTGGTAGTAGCTATATAAATTTTTTTGTATTTCTTTTTCTTTAACAATGTGTCTTGTCCGTTCTTTTAAGCCATTAATCATCCGTTTCTTTTTCTTTGCGAACTCTATAGGCGAGCCATCACCCAGGCTTGTTCGCATTCTCAACATGATTTTGTTTCACATATTTCATTTTGGTATCTATTTCTTTAACTGTAAATTGGGACAATTGGTTTGTAATATTTTTTAGCATTTTTACATAATCTTTATTACATGGGTCCTGTTTAAGCATCCGTTCCTGCTCTTTTATTTTTCTGGTAATCTCCTCCATTTTTTTCCTCTTCTGTTTTTTCCATTCACTTGTGTGTGTTTTTTTTCATAAGGCTACCTCTCATCACTGCCTTTGATGTACCCCACACTCTTTTATTTATATTGTTGGAAAAAAATTCTTCAAGTTCCTTCTTACAATAAGAGATCACATCCTCCTGATTCAACACATAGTCATTTAATTTCCAATTTCTTCTGTCCAGTCTTCTCTACAGTTGAATTTTGACTAGATTATGATCACTAAAGGATTTAGGTAAAATTTCTGAAGATTTTACCAAGTGACATAAAGAACTCAATAACCACACCATATCGATCATTGACCAGGAACAGTGACACCCGGAATAGAATGTAAAATCTTTTTCTAAAGGAAGCTGTGTTCCCTACACATCCTTTAGTTGATATTCTTCCATCAGTTGAGAACAATCCTTCGAAATGTTACCTACCATCTTTTTTTTAGTTTGTACTTGTGAAGATTTCCTATCTAGATTGGTATCCACCACTTCATTAAAGTCTCTGAAGAGACAAACCTGATCGTAAGAATAATTAGACAGGTATTTTCTTAAATCTTCATTTAAAAAATTGTTTTCATTGCATGGAACATAGATACCAATCCACAAAATATGCTGACCATACATATTTATTTCTACACCTAAGAATCTGCCCTTGTCATCCATGAAAATCACCTTTGGAGAAAGATTAGTTTTGATAATTAATATAACCCCTCTCTTTTTTTTTTTTCACGGAGGCACAAAAATTACCCATCTTTGGAAAATTCAGTAACCTTACATCTTTTTTTCTTAAATGGGATTCTTGAAGGCAACAAATATCTGGGCTTTGATTTGATTTTGATTTAAAGAATTTGATTTGCCTTTAGCTTAGACAGTAAAAAGTCATATTCGTTCCTTTTTTAAAGGATTCTTATAGGAATTTCCCTCATTACTAATAATTGTTTCCCAGAAACCACAATTGGTGAACTATTATGCTCCTCTAATATTCTGTCCTTAGTTGATTTCTTTGTAAATTGGACTACTACATCTCTAGGTAACGTTTTATGTTTCGCTAAGGCCAATTGGACCCTATACACCATGTCTATCTCATTTTCCATTATCCCCCCCCTTCATTTCCATAAACTCTGCCAGGATGTTAACTATCTTTTCTTTTATATTTTCCTCTTTCTCTTCTTCCAGCCCTCTAATCCTCAACCAAGAGTCCATTTCTGTTCTAGCAAGGCTAGTTTATCTAATTGTTTCTCCACCTCTACAGAGGAAATAAATGATTTTTCTTTTAATTCCTGAATATCCTTTTTGTTTACATCAATATCTTTCTTATTTATCTCCACCTCCTTCTTAAACTGTTCTATCGAACCTTTCATCTCCCCCACTTGAGATTTTAATTCAGTTATGTCCTGTTTGATATCTTTCATAAAGAGTCTCATTTCCTCCATGAATCTCCTATGGTTATCTGGAGGTTCTTCCCATGAGTCCCTCCTTTGTTGTACTTGTGGTCCATACCCTGCACCGTTTCTGTCCTCAATTTAAACATATTAATTACAGTTACTACAGAATTGAGTCCAACTCACACTTCTCAACATCTTTGTTAATTTCTAAAACAGGTTAGACCTTCCCTTTTCAATGTCTGCCTCCAAAGTATGAATAAACAGAAAAAATACCAAGTATAACTCTTACCTTACCACACTTTCCTGTAATATTCCATATAATTACTACCTTTGGGCAAACCACTCTATTGTCCTAGTTTCTAATAGTTATTGGTTAATTCCTTTATTTCCTACACCAATCAAGTCTCTCAACCACAATTAATTCATCAGATTTTTAACATACATTAGTTCATTAATTAATTCATTTACCATCTCAAAGTATAATCCTGTCAATTAATTTAGTATTAATAATTAAGTATTTGTAGAGGTAATCAATTACGTTACTGAATTAATCCAATCCAATAATTGATTGCTTAAAATTACTCCAAGGTCCCGTCTACATGATTTAAATAATATGTACGGTGTGCGGAAGTTCGTGCTACCGGAACACACGGCTGTTCGGATTCACACGCATCCAAAAGAGGGGGGCGGTTTTCCACCCTGAAATACGCACATGCGGCATTCGGGAGGGAAAGCAGATCATGATGAGAAATCTGTACGCCGTTCGGATGGCTGATGGGTCTGTACGGTCCGTTCGCATACATACGAACAGGCAGTGTAATCTGATTGGCTGGCTGAGTAAAGGGGGTGGGCTAGCACGGAGGGGAATTGGGAGCACCCACCATGTTGGATTCCCGGCTAGTGAGAGTCCGGTAAGTCCATGAAATATATGTTTATTTATTTTTATTTTATATTGTAAATAGGGAAAACCGACTGTCTGCAAAGCAGGAACCTTTTTAAAAAAAACGGCGGGAGATTTAAAACCGCCGCTTGGCTTGCTCGCTCTAGTCAGCTTGGGGAAGAGGGAGTCATAAGGAGTTTAGGGGGGTAAAAAATCGTGTGGGCGGTTCATATGTATATGAACGACAGCCTATTCATATTTTTTGCCCCCCAAACGGATTTTTTTTATGATCATATAGACGCACCCCAAGTACCAATCAATCACTCAGTGAAATATCTCAACCAAGTATTAGTCCAATTCAATTACTATATTTTTGTATTGATAATTATTAAGACTTCATTAGTAATTAACAAATAATTCATTAATTTTCATATATATTCCAATCCAATTTTAGAAAAACATTAAACATAAACTACCCAATTAGTTAATTAATTGATTCAGATAATTCAGATAATCAATTAATTAATAATTAATTAATTAATTAATTTAGATAATTCAAATAATTACTTTAGGAGTTTGAATAGTTTCTCTACAAACAATAAACTCTGTAAGTCATTAAAAATCTTGATTCCACTCTAGTAGTTTTTAAGATCTCTTTTTATGAAGTCATAACCCATTTCTCATTACCACACACAACCCAAAAAAAACCTTAAGTCCATGGAACCTTTAATAGTTTTAACAGAACCTTCCTTCTAACTTCTTTCAACTTTCCTTCAGGCTTCGTCTTCATCTTCAGAATCCAACCTTTTTCCTCCAATTTTTCCAATCTCCTATCTTCCTTCCCCCTTCTTTCCTTCTCTTTCTTCTGTCGAATGTTCCATGCCAAATAATGAGTGAGTCGGAAGCAGAAGCCAAGAAAGAGGGGGCAAAAGAAAAAAAAATCCCCTCAGTAAAGGTCCTGCTCTGCGAAAAGGGTAGAGTATGCACAGTATTACCAGATAATCCTAAATATATCTTCCCAGCCAGCCACTTCAAATAGTCCAGTGCAAGCAATAAATACTGTCTTTGTAGTAAAAAAACAAAAAAGAGAAACCGTTTCTTTGCTGACCCCCACACAAAAAATAAGAAAAAAATTAACTTTGAGTAGCTTCCGAAGAGGGAGCACAGATCCTCTACTCCCAGGCACTACCTTATCTCCAAACACGAAGCTGGTTCTTTCAAGGAAATACTACTAGGGTTTGAAAGAGTTATTCACCTTTCTAACCTCTGGAGCCTAGCAAAGTAGATTCTTCTGCTTCTTCTGATATTTCTCAAACCAGGCCCCCCAAAAACACCAAACTCATCTCTCTTTCACTGGAAGAGACTCGGCAGCAGGGATAGATAGTAGTGCATTGCCCTTCTAAGTTTGCCACAGTGAAAACGAATGGAATGGCTGCAACCGCCCAATCTGTTCTTCTCCTCTGACCCACTTTCAGCCGGTCCTCGGAGAAAGAGCCTGGAGACATGTTGCCAGCCTCTTCTAGCCTCCCTCCTATCTTCAGAGGACAGGACAAACCATCCTGGCTCTTGTTTAAAGAGCGGTAATCCAATGTAGCGGAGAGCCTCCAGCAGAGTACTGAGCGCCCGAGTCTCCCTTGCTCATGTCCTGAACCAGAAGTAACTGAGAACCCTTTTGAATGTAATTTTTTAAATATTTTAAAAGATAGGAAGTGTCTGAATTGGTAAAAACATGAAACAAAAAGAAAAAAATCTGAACACTATAATATCTAAATATTTGAGGCAATTTTTTAAAAAGAACTTCATCTGGTGTCCAATATATATCACACTCAGCATCAGTATTGCCACCTTGGGAACACCCCTCTAGTGTTGGCATGCCAATACCAAAAAGTCCCTAATCCCATTCACCACTTTCCTCAACAATGAAGGGGAGACTCAGAGAAGAGCCTCTAGGCAGCAGTTCAAATTAGGCTGAATTCTATATAAATTTGATCCACATGTTGTCTCCATTCCTTTAGGAGACCCTGAAGACAGTACCTTATATATAGCATTTGGCAGCCAACTAGAAATGCTGCTATGAAACAAGCAGAGAATCTTGTTTTAAAAGAGTTTCCAGGTTCCTGCCAAATGATGGTATCACACCACAAAAAAACCCTTTAAAAGTAGCCTTTCCCAGTTATTCCCAAATTGCAATGCCACCAAATTTCAGTGCCATGGGGTTTGGGGGACCTGGGGCTGCCCGCCCTTGAATTAAGGAATCTGGACTAATTTCTATGTCATCTAACTGGTGACATGAATAGTGATATAGTGAGGTATTTAAGTGAGGCATAGGTTGCAATGTACTTCTGTTGTCAGAGATAACTGAGGGGCACAAGGAAATAGTTTTAAAAGGGAGATATGAAATCCTGTGCTCTATTTTTAAGAAGGAGTTGATAATTCAGACTATAACTATAAAATCAGGCCTTAAAACAGTATGATCATTTAACATGCTTTATGAGGTCAAAATCAGCCAGGACATTTGTCTGTCTTGATTGCTTGACACAACTCCCAAAGTACACATATCAAGGGATTTACACTTTTCCTGCTTTGGCAGCCAGAGCTGACTTCCAGATAGGTATTGTTTTGATCCAATGTTAAACCCTTTGGAGAATTAAAAAAGGCAGGGGTAAATATCAGTATTTCCTTCTAGATTATAACAGAGGATTCTTGTTGTATGGATTAGTGAGTGTGCATATGGGCAAGAGAAGTGCATTTCTTAATCACATCTGTATCTGTAGAATGCAGTTTGCTCCAAGACATCTCTTTCTCTCCAGTAGCAGATGAATAACTGCAGTGTTTTAGCGCCTTCTTGTGTTGATCTCTGGAAATTCTGGCAAACGCAACTTGTTCTTGTTTATTAAAGGCATGATGAGAAGACAATGTTCCTTCAGAGGTCCTTCAGAGCTTATGGATTCTGAAATTCAGCGGTGAGATGTTGTTTTACATGAATATAAAACTGATGATATTTAACTTTTTAAAATCAATGCTGTTTCAAACAGTACTTAACTATATTAAACCCTTCCTTTCAGTCACATACAGAGGTGCACCTTTTAACCATGTTGGCTCAGATGCATGGTTACTGACTGTCCAGTATGTGTGCTTAGGACTGTCATCTGACAGCACAATCCTATGCATACCTTCTTAGATGTAAATCCCATTGTGTTCAATGTGACCTATTTCTGGTAATGTATGTGGGAGTAGACCCTTAATGTAACTTCCCCACAAAGGTTAAAAACATTGGGCAGAGCACATTACTCTGGTGTGAAATCACAGCATTCCATAGCTTTTCTCTTCTTTCTTGCTTTTTTTTTTCCTGGGGGGAAGCCTTCAGCTTTTATTCTAGTATTTTTCAAGACTGTTTGTTTGTTTGTTTGTATGCCTGCCTGTATAGGAGTACTACAGGCAGCCCTGACATCATCAGATAAACCTTATGAATTTCTAGCTCTGCGGTGTCACAAATGCCAAATGGTTTATCTAATAAAAAAAAACAAGATGGGGCCCCAAACAGCCTGTTTCTTCAAATGAGGTGGCAGCATCATCTTGGCAAAGTTGCTCTAACAGTTGCCTAAGTGATATATTTAAGATTGTGGTTGGGAGAATACATATCAGTTGTCAAGTAAATTAATATTATGAACCTGTAGTTACCTTTTATGAGTAATATCCACTAGAATCACAAGACACACACACATGCACACATGCACTCACACTCTGTCTAGTCATACTCTTTAAGGAAGTGACACTCCCCAGATAAGCAGCTTGAGGGATCACTTTACCAACTCCCCAGTGGTGATTTCTTTTCTATTGCTGGTCTCCTAATCTGCAGTGTTAATGGGAGATTTCAGGAGTGAGCAGCCATTTTAATTTCACAGCATCAATGGAAACTGCCATATGCTGAATCAGATCACTGGTCCTTCAACCCCAGTATTAAGATGATTTAATCATGTTTTTTTCAGGGTTTCAGACAAGGGACCTTCCCAGACCTATTTAGAGATGCATAGGACTGAACCTTAGAAAGCCAACATGAGGTAGTGGTATAGGTGTTGGACTAGAACTTTGGAGACCAAGGTTTGAATCCCCACTCAGCCATGAAAACCCACTGGGTGACCTTGAGCAAATCTCAGCCTCTGAAGAAGGCAATGGCTAACCCTCTCTGAACAAATCTTGCCAAGAAAAGCTAAGGTTTACCTTAGGGTCACCATAAGTCAGAAATGACTTGAAGACACAACAACAACAACAACAACAACAACAAATATAAACCAAACACATATAAACCAACAATTTGCACACATGAAATGAAACAATCAGGTCAGGTAAGCCTTGCATAAGTAAACAAAAACATTTTGAACCTTCTAGTGACCACTTGCAGGCTTCTACCAAAAGTCATCCAGGGATATCTTTTTCCCCCCCCAGTACCCTCCATTTTTCATATGATGTTCATTTTGGTGGTTTTTTTTTAAAAAAAAAGCATGCTGCAGGAGCTGGGTAGGCAGGCCTATCTGCTCTCCCCTTTTACCCCCTCTGTATTGCTGCCCCCACATTATTTACAATCTTCTTCAGCATGATGCTCCAAAGGCCTACAGCAGAGCTTGAAGAAGATGACGGCATCTATATACGTTACTGTACTGATGGTAGCTTGTTTAACTTAAGCTGTCTGAGGGCTCACACTAAGACTCTAAACTATCTAGTCCATGAGCTGCTCTTTGCTGATGATGCTGCCCTTGTTGCCCACACAGAAGCAATTCTGCAGCACGTAACATCCTGCTTTGCAACAGCTGCAGAGCTGTTTGGGCTGGAAGTCAACCTTAAGAAAATGGAAGTTCTTTACCAGCCTGCACCACAGGACGAACACCACCATTCCCACATTGCCGTTGGCAAATCTGTGCTGAAGTCCGTTCAGCAGTTCACCTACCTGGGAAGCATCATCTCCTCAGATGCCAAGATTGAGAAAGAGATCAATCACAGATTAGCAAAGGCATATAGCGCATTTGGAAGACTTTACAAGAGTCTGGAGTAATAAACACCTGCGGCGAAGCACAAAAATCAGTGTGTATAGAGCCATTGTACTGTCTATTCTCCTTTATGGGTCTGAAACATGGGTCACCTATCGCCACCACTTACGACTCTTCGAATGCTTTCATCAGCGCTGTATACGCACAATCCTAAATATACACTGGACTGACTATGTGATGAATGTTGTTGTCCTTGAGCAAGCAGGGATCATCAGCATTGAGGCCATGATATTGAGAACACAGCTGCGCTGGGCAGGGCACGTTTCTAGGATGGAGGACTATCCATAGTACTCTACGGTGAACTCGGCACGGGTCAGTGTAAGAGGGGCACTCCAAAAACGCGATACAAGGACTCCCTGAAACAACATTTCAGGCTCGGCCAAATTGATCACCAACAATGGTCCGCCCTGGCCTCACATCGGGAGGCATGGAGACGCACTATCCACAATGCTGCAGCCTTATTTGAGAACTCACACCGAACAAGTCTTGAAGAGAAACGACAACGCAGAAAGAATCACAACCCAGAAACATCACCCAAGGAGACCTTCTGCTGTGCTTTCTGCAACCGGACTTGTTTATCTCAGATTGGCCTTTTTAGTCATCAACACGCTTGCAGAAAGTGCATGAATGAGTCCTTCCTGAATCTTTGTTTGCGAAGAAAAGCCAGAGATTGCTGCCCCCACAGGCTCAGTAAGTGATTCTGGAGGCAGCTGCTATTTACCTTGACTGTTGGTATTTATTTAATGTGGTGGTGTTTTTTTCCTGGATCAACTAGAATCCCATTCTTTTCCAGCTCAATTTTTATTACATTGCTTTCTGCAGACACATTACTGCAACCTGATACAAAAATCTGTGTTTCTTCAGTCCTCCTTCACCATCCTCCCCAAAGCTGATGCTGCTTTTAAAAACGTCCATCTAGACAAAAGGACAAGGAGGAAAGGTGAGGCTGGGAAGATGTAAAAACTCTTTGTAAAAATGAGCTTCTTTGCCAGAGGTATATTAGCTGAGGTATATAGGAAAATTTTCCCTGGTTTATTATCTTTGAGCTTCATAATTTTGAATGTACTATTCTATCCAAATGCTGCCCTCCCAGTCATCCACCTGAGAACAAGTAGACTGTGTGGCTGCCATTACACACAAACACTTTGGGTAGGCGTGCAGAAGTAGTCATTCATTCTGTTGCTCTTCCTTCTACATCACTCCCTCCCTCAAACAATTGCTCTAAATCTAATGTCTCAGCAGCCCAAGGCACGTGGAGAAACATTTCTTCCTCTTCTAAACTCTAACAGCTCACACCAACCCAGTTCACCCTGTGCTGCTGTTTGGAGCAACCAGCCTGGTAAGGCAGCCCTGCCTCCAATGCACTCAGAATGATTTATTTTTATTGCAGTGGCAGCAGTCCCTTTCATTTGGAGAGAATGGACAAAGGCAGAAAAGTAGACATACACACACTTGTCTACTTTTCTGGCTTTGTCAATTCTCTGCAAATGAAATGGATGGGGATATATATATTTCAGCTAACTTGAGTCTATAGTGCATTTTTTCCAGTGTCTTCTCTTTGTTGCTGCCCCCTCTCCTCTCCACAAACATAAGCAGTACTACAGTACACCAAGAGGCAACATAAGACAGCCCCCATGTGACCTTTCTCCGCTCTTATTCAAACTGAGTCAGAACACACCCAGTAATTAGCAACAGGCAGAAACCCTGGTAACATTGCACTGAAAATCAGTGAATTACAGACCTGGTGATTACAGCAACAGGGCAGGTGGGGGGAAATAATCCTGTTATAGTTTCTTACTGAAAAAAGCTGGAGTAATATTACAAATAACCCATTACTTCCAAGCTCTAATTTTTCCATTTCACACAGAGCTAAATGCATTTGCTAGTCCCAATTACAGTAGACCCACTAAATCAGTGAGACTTTCATGTTGACTTATCATTCAATAACTGACTCAATTTTGATAGATCACCTATGATTAGGAGTAGAAATGGGATTTAGGCCAGCATCCTTTACCTAAGACTTGATTTAAGCACCTATTCCAAAATGAATTACTCTGGATAAATTTCATACCTTGTGTAAATAATAAAGCTTTCTGATATGCAACCTAATTTGGTTTGTGGTTATAGTTTTCTTAAAACTTACCAGCTAATAGTTTTACATTATGCATGGCCTCATAATAGCTTAATATGCACCATATTACAGTTTCACTGAATTACTGCCGCTCAACACACTCTGCTCCAATTCCCACAGAGGCTTATCACATAGGGAAGGGAAGTGGTAGAACAGGTAGAATGTTTTGCTTTCTATTTTGCCTTATCACATGACATCAGTGTTCTCCAGCTGATCTTCCATCCCAGTCTTGTAGGAGATAGTGGTAAATGCGAGTCTTTTTTCTAATGGGACCAGAATGGAAGAACAGCTGGAAAATGCCATGGTCATGCAATGAAGCAGAATGGAAAGTAAAACTTCTAGCTGCTGTGCCACTACCTTTCTCTTGTGCAATAAGCCTCACAGTATCAATAATTTCCTCATACAATGATCTAGAACAGAGGTGCTAGGCATGCCAACTTTAAATCTGAAGGAAAATGCTGTAGATTGCTAGCTTTTTAAAGAAATAGAAAAATGGTCCCCTACTGTTGTGCCTTTAATGGTAACTTGATCAGCAGGAATTAGACAGTGAAGGGAGTGGTTGTTTTATTTTTGTTTTTTACTTTGTAGGGGCAGAATCATCACCTGTTCACCAGGGCATATCCAAGCACAGCAGCAGGAGCTTTTTGGAAATTTGGCAACGATATGCATGACAGATACAATGCTCCATTAAGACATTTGATCCACAGGTAACTGAACAGAACATAATAAATGTAAGAAAGATGCAGGGAGGGTGTCTCATGGTTCAAGACACTAATTGCACCTCCAGGAGGCAAGCCAGTCAAAATCTCTGGTGAAACAAAAGATAGAATTAATCAAAAAGCCTATTGGGATGTTCTTAAAAAGGATGATGTTATCACCATCTGTTTTATCAACACCCATTTATGAGCATGCTGCTTTTCCACAAATTTTGCCCCACATTATAAGAATGTGAATCCATGGTCATATGTATACCTTGAAGACTATTCCCTATAGGATAGAATGCCACATGGTTTACAGACAGCATTGTAATGGAGCTAGGTTTGGCAGAGTTGAGGTAATGCCACTTTTTGATTTGTGTTGTCTGATAGCCTTCTGACTATACTCATCAAAGTAGTGAGGAGGGCCAGAGTTTCTAGCAATTATTTGTGTGTATATGAAAACTCTTTCTGTTGCAATGCAAAATACTTTGGAGGGGCACAGTCTTGAATGGGCAAATAATATCCATTTCCATTTTTAAAAAGACCTGCTTCTGGGACAAGAAACTCCTAGAAAATCTTGAGTTGGTGGTCTTATGCTCTTGGGGGTATGTTGTGTCCCTTTCACAGAATCATAGAATCCTAGAGTTGGAAGAGACCACAAGAGTCACCCAGTCCAACCCCTGCCATTCAGGAATAAACAATCAAAGCACTCCTGACAGATGGCCATCCAGCCTCTGTTTAAAAACTTCCAAAGAAGGAGACCCCACCACAATCCAAGCCAGTGCATTCCACTGCCAAACAGCTGTTACTGTCAGGACATTCTTCTTAATGTTTTGGTGGAATCTTTTTTCCTGTAGTTTGAACCCATTGCTCTATGTCCTAGTATCTGGAACAGCAGAAAACAAACTTGCCCATGTTCTGCCTTGTCAATATCATTCCTGAATTGTGGTGCCCACAACTGGACCCAGTATTTCAGGTGAGGTCTGACCAAAGCAGAATAGAGTGCCACTATTACTTCCCTTGATCTAGACACTATACTTCTATTGATGAAGCCTAGAATTGCATTAGCTTTTTTTAGCTGCTGCATCACATTACTGAGTCACGTTTGGCTTGTGGTCCACTAAGGTAGATGAAGGGAACACTGTGGATATGGTATACCTTGATTTCAGTAAGGCCTTTGACAAGGTTCCCCATGACATTCTTGCAAACAAGCTTGTAAAATGTGGGCTAGACAAGTTAACTGTTCAATGGATTTGTAATTGGTTGACTGGCCGAACTCAAAGGGTGCTCAGCAGTGGCTCCTCTTCCTCTTGGAAAGATGTGACCAGTGGGGTGCCACAAGGTTCTGTCCTGGGCCCAGTGCTATTCAACATCTTTCTCAATGACTTGGATGAGGGAATTAGGGGCATACTTTTCAAATTTGCAGATGACACCAAATTAGGAGGAGTAGCTAATACCCTGGAGGACAGGATCAAAATTCAAAATGACCTGGATAGACTGGAGAGCTGGGCCAAAGCTAACAAAATGAAATTCAATACGGAGAAATGTAAGGTACTGCACTTAGGGCGAAAAAATGAAATGCATAGATATAGATATAGGATGTGGGAGACCTGGCTGAATGAGACTACATGCGAAAGGGATCTATGAGCCTAGTAGACCACAAGTTGAACATGAGTCAACAGTGTGATGCGGCAGCTAAAAAGACCAATGCGATTTTGGGCTGCATCAATAGAAGTATAGTGTCCAGATCGAGGGAAGTAATAGTGCCACTCTATTCTGCCTTGGTCAGGGCTCACCTAGAATACTGTGTCCAGTTCTGGGCACCACAATTCAAAAAGGATATGGACAAATTGGAGCGTGTCCAAAGAAGGGTGACTAAAATGGTAAAAGGTCTGGAGACCATGCCTTATGAAGAGAGACTTAGGGAGCTGGGTATGTTTAGCCTGGAAAAAAGACGGTTAAGAGGCAATATGATAGCCCTGTTTAAGTATTTGAAGGGGTGTCACATTGAGGATGGAGCAGGTTTGTTTTCTACTGCTCCAGAGACTGGAACACAGAGCAATGGATGCAAGCTCCAGGAACAGAGATTCCACCTCAACATTAGGAGGAACTTTTTGACAGTAAGAGCTGTTCGGCAGTGGAGCACACTCCCTCAGAATGTGGTGGGGTCTCCTTCCTTGGAGGTCTTTAAACAGAGCCTGGATGGCCATCTGTCAGGGATGCTTTGATCATGATTTCCTGTGTGGCAGGGGGTTGGACTAGATGGCCCTCGTGGTCTCTTCCAAGTGTGCAATTCTATGATTCTATGATTCTAAGTCTCCAAGATCCCTTTTGCATGTACTGCCATCAAGCCAGGTGTCACCCATCCTATAGGTGCATTTCATTTTTCCTGCCCAAGTGTAGTATCATACTACATTTCTCCCTATTGACATTCATTTTGTTAGTTTTGGCTTAGTTTGGTTAGTTTCATTTTTCTTTCTCATTAAACCTCAGGCTTCTCAAGCCAAAGTCCAACATACCAACCAAATACTGCCCTTTGCTAGCTCACTTTCAGTGGATCTTAAGTAACAGGGCAGTATGTTATCTATTCTTTGTTATCTATTCTTTGTTGTTTGTGCGAATGAGAGAAAGAGAGAGAGAGAAATGGATCAACATGGCTACCTCATGCCTGAAAGCATGACTAAAGGGATGACCCTTTGTGTTCAATAAGCTTTATTCCCAAGTGGCACATAGGTTTCAACCAAGACATTTAACCTTTCCAAATACATGGAGGACAGGGATGATTGTGGTGCTATTTGTATCTGTGTCTGTTTCTAGCATTGTTCCTTCTGTGTACAACTCAATATCCCATTCACTTGTCTGACATTCACTAAACTTAAGCATTTCCCTGGGAAAACTGTTTGTTTCTTTATTTGTTTGGAATATTGATGTGTTGCCCTTCTGTTAACATCTCAGATCACACCAATCATCAAAACAATACCAAAATAAACATCAAATTTTGAACAAATGTTTAGATCTAGAAATCCCAGTTTAAAATGTGTTTAAACAGCAATAGTAATAAAACCACCAGCAATGAAAGTCAGAAGGCACAGTCCGTAGACAATCTGTAAACACCATTAAAACCAGCTTAGATAACATACTAGAAGGCCTGAGCAAATAGAAAAAGGTTTTGCCTGATGTTGCAAGGAAATTAGATTTGGCCTCATGTGGGCCCCCTTTGAGAGCTCCCACATGCCAGTTGCCACAACCAAAAATGATCTTTCCACCCAATTTCAGAAGGCGGGGGCTAAAGAAAAGGGTCTCATACAATGATCTTAGTATGCAAGCACACTGAAGTAGCATTGAAGGGGACACAAAAGTAATACAGTTGTCCCTTCATATTCACTGGGTTTTGGTTCTGACCCTCTGTGAATACCAAAATCCTTGAATACTCAAGTCCCATTATATGCAATGGCATAGCAAAATGGTGTCCCTTATATAAGATGGCAAAATCGAAGTTTGCTTTTGGGATTATTAAATTTGTAATAATATTTTCAAGCTGTGAATACTTAGATCCATG
The DNA here is from genome assembly GCA_030847615.1 of Gambelia wislizenii. NCBI lineage: Eukaryota > Metazoa > Chordata > Lepidosauria > Squamata > Crotaphytidae > Gambelia > Gambelia wislizenii. The sequence continues at coordinate 104,091,326 of JAUMIR010000001.1, forward strand.
GATACCAAATCCATGGATACGGAGGGACAACTGTATATAGAGAAAACCTCCCAGGCATCCATATAATGCTCAATACATATCCATTGTTGGAAATGCAACAGCACTTAGCATTGAAGAGTCAAGAATGCCTCAGAGTGGGCAGTAGTATTAGGGTTATATAGTTTGATTGACCCACAGTCCTCCCTCCTTATCTATCCTGCTCCCTATGTGATGTAAACTGACACTCTTAGGGATGTTCCCTCCTCTTTTCCTACCCAGAACTCTCCAGCTCTCCCTAGAATGAAGCTAGATTAGAATAGCATTCTGAGTAACTTTCCCATCTTAGAATGGAGTTCCTATAATAAAGTCTTAATTTGTTTCTCAAGCCATTGGTGCCTTTGCCCCTTAAGTGAGGATATCTAATTGATTGCTGCACACATGCACTCTCTATCATCCCTGGTAATCCAAACGACATTCAGTGACTTTCTCAGCCTATACAGCAAGTCTGTGCCCAAGAAGGGAGCACAGTTCAGTAGCAGAACAGATTCTGTTTATGTAGAAAATCTCCAGTTCCATTCCTGACATCACAAGATAAAATGAAGACATTGGCCTGAAAGCTGAAAAGGGCTGCTTCTAATCAGAGGAGCCTGTTGGCTAGATGGAAAAATAGCCTGACCTGGCATAAAACAGATTCTTATCCCCAATGCTGACTTACAGGACCACAAGCAAACAAGTACAGTGGTTTCTAGCGTTCTAGTGCCTTGTCAATGTTGGGGTTGCTCCTTGGCAGGATCGTAATGTTACTGCCCTGTCCCCTAAAACATCATCCTTGGCTGTTGTGATGTTGTGATGCTGCTCACCATGCAGCATTTAAAATACTAAACAATGATCTCCTCTAGAGGGAGATGCTCAGCTAAGATAGTCAGAGGTGGCTCTTGGTTGCATATATTAAATGATCAGAAAGCCTGTTATGTCTGCCTTTAGAAGAGTTTTTTGGACTGTAGGACATGCAAGGTTCTTGAGGAATCTTCCTTCTAATACTTTCACTGAATCTTAAGAATGTCCTTCCTTCACATTTTTGAGCTCAGCCCTAAATGACTTTCTAATTGAGAAAGCATGGATTTTATCGGACCACCCTTCTTTTTTGTTCTTTTACCAGCATAATTTGTGACATTTTTACAGCGGCAAAAGAACCCCCTTTACCACATTTACCTTCCACCCTGCCCAAAGGCAGCCCAGCAATGACAGAAGAGTGAACAGAACTTCATTCTCTTCCTGGAAAGAAATCTTACAGATTCTTGCGAGAAGATGCTAGCGCAGGAAATTCAAAAATAAAAGCAAAAATAACACAAAAAAAGTTAACAAAAGCACAGAAACACACTGTAAAAGTCTCAAGTAAACAGAGGAGGTGCATAAAAAGAGTGTCTCCTACCTAGATGTTGCAATCTCACCCAGAAGTCATCTGACCGGACTAGCCACTGACGCTGTAATAACGCACGGGGGGTGGGGAGGCACGAGGTTTCAAATGCTGGCAATGCCAACAGAAAAGTGCCACAGCCAATCTATTGATGGGTTGGTCCATCAAAAAAATACAACAGCTTTTTGATAAGACAAGACAACATCGTCTGGTATGAATGCCCTTTCGTATTTATGTGGTGCCATTATGACGCTGTATTTGATGTGTCTGATAAAGTCCCCTGTCTGGAATGATCTGGTTGACTGAATACACAGGCCAGAATTGTGTGGTTGGCTTTCACTGGTGAAATCTCCAGTTACACCAGTGTAACTACATGAAAATATAGGAAGCCAACATGATGTAAGATCCAAGAGGTGGTTCAATCCACATTTTTCACTCACCTCATAGAGCTGCCAGGTCAGGACTATCCCGGGCCCTCAGATTTCAGAGCCAAAACCTGAATCCTAGGGATGACTCCCCATGACGTCAAAGTAGGCAGCCCTTCGTGATATCATTAAACATGATACATTAAGCATCAACTGCACTTACAGATAATGGCATTCTAAATAAATTAAGAAACATATACATTCACACACTTTTCAAGATCTAGAAATCCTACCTCTTGCCCTGAGATTACTCCCTCACCATGAAGACTGGAGAAGAAGGACCAGATACTGAGATCTGGGAATCCTACCTCATCTTCCTCATCTACCTCCATCACAACCGACTGTCCTCTGGAGAGGAGAAGTCATTTTTCAGGCTGCTTTTGGAAGAGACACAATATCTGCTTCTAGAATTGTGACATAGCAGAGTTTAGCTTCAGAATCTCCTTGTACAGATTTTTGTAGGCCTTGGCCAACCTGTTTATATGGAGGAGAAACAAAGTGGTAGGTGCTCCAGATGAAAACTACATGTGTGGCCAAGCAACATCACAGTGGGTCAATGTGGGAAAAGTTATGAATAAGGAAGAACACACAAACTAGGAGAGTGTGCAGCTGTTTGCCAGCCGATTGCAAAATAAAGAGACCACATACATAAAATGGGGTGAAATAAAGTGTTTTTATTGAAATCAACCTATTTAAATTACCTCTAAAATCTTCAGCATGGGGAGGCAACCTGGTGAGCGACCAGTTGAGGCAGTAGGTCTGTCCTGGACCACATCCCTCAGCCTTCCCTGCCAAACACCTGGGTCCTGGAGAGGAACCCCAGTTGCCTGGGGTTGCTCGCCAGCTGGCCCGCATCTGGAAGGTGAACCCAAAAGTCCCTCACCCAAGCCCCACGGATTGGGGTGATGGATTATCCTTTAGGCCAACCTCAAGAGAGGTCTCCTTCTGTCCCCTTAGGCCCCATGACCTGAAGTGGCCCTTCCAAAAACCCTACCTTCACCAAAAATTGGTGCCAAAGTGCCCACCAAAGCAATGCCTCCCCGTTCCCTGCCATAAGAAAAGGGGGACTAACCTATTCAGACACCATCCTAGCCAATTTCCCAAATGCCGCCATCCTAGTATGGGATAGGTGAAAAAAAAACCCGAGAAAAGGGGAGGGGAAATTCCTACCCGGCCCCAAAGCGACCAATTATACTATTCAAGCCACGGGAGGGTGAGTCAAACATCGCTTGGATTTGAAGAGGAGGAGGTGAGGGGCGGCAGGCCTTTATATAGCCTCTGGCCTTGCCCCTCATCTTCCGTCACAGGCGACGCCACCTGCGACCAGCAGAATGGTCTCCTGGCCACAAACGGCAGCAAAGGCAGCTCCCCATTCAAGTGGCTCCGCCGCAAGGTCGGGAGCCAGATTGCCAGCCAATTGCAGAATAAAGAGATCACACACATAAAATGGGGTGAAATAAAGTGTTTTTAATGAAATCAACCTATTTAAATTCCCTCTAAAATCTTCATCAGGGGGAGGAAACCTGGTGAGGGACCAGCTGAGACAATAGGTCTGTCCTGGACCACACCCCTCGGCCTTCCCTGATGAACACCTGGGTCCTGGAGAGGAACCCCAGTTGCCTGGGGTTGCTCACCAGCCGGCCCACATCTAGAAGGTGAACCCAAAAGTCCCTCACCCAAGCCCCACAGATTGGGGTGACAGATTATCCTTTAGGCCAACCTCAAGACAGGTCTCCTTCTGTCCCCTTAGGCCCCATGACCTGAAATGGCCTTTCCAGAGACCCTACTTTCACCAAAAATTGGTGCCAAGGTGCCTACCAAAGCAACACCTCCCCCTTCCCTGCCACAGAAAGGGGCAAGCGTCCGCTTAGTCCCTTTCCCCCACCAGCTCGTCCAAAAGGTCCATCAACCCCCACTGAAGATCGCTCAAAAAGATCAAATTTCCAGTGTCCAAAAGGTGCACCCCATCAGCTCAGTAGAGCTTGGGCCTTTTGGACACAATTGTCAGGGTGAGGCAGATAGCAACCCAACCCCTTGTACATGGCGTTCTTAATTTCCTGATTAGCTCCCCTCCGGGCTTTATCCAATGAACGGGGATCACCTTCCCCTCTCCAGTGCTGTTTTGGCAGCATGGCAGACCACATGACAGTAACCTCAGGCCACCGTGACCTGATTACCCGCATGTCATGGATCACCTGAAAGACCAGTGCCTTCCCTTTCAATAGCCCCAAATCATTCCCCCCTAGGTGTAGAATAAAGACATTAGGTGGAGGCCGTTGGTGTTCCTCAAGAAGCAGTGGCAGAAGGCCACACCAACGTAAACCCCTTTTCCCCAACCTCTCAATTGTTGCCTCTTTCCCCAGACCCAGGTGAGGCCCATAGTGACATAGCCAGGCCTGCCGGGCCACCTAGTACACCATACTGGGTCCACAGATCAGCACCCGCAGCCTCACCAGCATCGGCCTAGAATCTGAAAAACAAAAGGGGGAAGACAACAAGTTAGTCAGTGAGTGTACGCATGTAGCGCCGATAGGAGGAGGACCTCCATCGGCCAATCCCTTGAATAGCTGCAGTTGGCATGCCCATTGCTGCAGCCATGGAAGCGGCTCCTATGTGGAAGGAATGGGTAGCAAAGTGGACCCCATGAAGACCCAGCTTACCTAATGCTCTGGACATCACTGTCCAGAACTGGTATTTGGTCAGAGGGGAAAGATCCTCATGCACAAAGAGCGGGCCTGCCTATGGGCCATGAACTGCTAAAAATTGCTGCAAAGCCCTAACAGGGTATAATTCTGGGTCACTGCATGGCAGCAAACAACATTGCTTATCCTTCCCGCGCTGATCCGTCTTGGAAAAACACAATGTCAGAGTGACCTGGTGCCCCTCCATGTTAACATCCCTGAGTTCCAAAGCTCTATAAGACGTATCCCTCCTGGATGCCTGCACAAGCTCACTGATGCATAAAGCACCAAAAAAGGCTGTCAAAGCCGCTGCATGAAAAAGCAGCACTTCACACGGAGACATACAAATACCTGCCCAAACCTTGGCTAGCCCCTTCAAAATAGCAGGAGAAATGGGGACTCTACTGTCAGCTCTACGCCTGCGTTCTCTGGACCAGCCCTCCAGGGCCTTCCGAATGCAAAATCCCCTGTACTGTCTGAAACTCCTTGGGCTTTAAGCCCGAAGGCAATCACTGATGGTCTAATCTTAATAGACTGCAGGGATAAACCCTTATGATATAGGGAGAGACAGAACTGAAACAGATGTTCGAAGGGCACAGGGACACACTGTTTAAAACCTGACTGCTCCCTAGATTGAAAAAACTCACGTAAAGCCCTGGTGCTTTCATCGTGCTCGGAGCCATGGACATACCTAATGCCCTCACGAGCTCAGCCTCCCAAGCCTCCACAGGCTTGCTGGCATTAAATATGAGGTATATAAAAACTAATGTTTATGAATATTTACTGGATTCCCCAGGTAGAATTCCTTTATTTTATTTACTTCCTAAGATACATAAGGACAAAATTCCTACTCCAGGTAGACCTATTGTATCAGGCTGTGGTTCTATCCTGGAACCATTGGCTACATATATTTCATCTTTTCTAAACCTCTAATTCCGGAAATACCATTATATATAAAAGACACCAAGAAGTTTGTTAAATATATGGAACAACTAATACCACCTGTAGAGGAATTTTTCTTGGTGACATTGGATGTCATATCACTTTACACTAACAATCCCCAGAATGAGGCCTTGGAGATCTTAGAAGCAGCTATGTTGTCTAAACCTATGGGACTTCCCCCTATTCATTTTCTGTTACATCTTATTGAAATAACTTTGACTAAGAATTATTTTAAATTTGGGAACCAATTCTACTGGCAAGCCTCAGGGGTGGCAATGGGTTGTAAGTTTGTCCCAGAGTTGGCAAACTTATACATGGACCATTTTGAACATTCCTATATATTAAGCAATGAGTTTTCCTCCCCATATATATACATGGAAAAGATTCTTAGATGATATTTTTTATATATGGGTGGGATCTGAATCTTCTCTCAAGGAATTTCTGGTTTTTCTGAATGGTATCCATGGAAGCATCAAATTTGATATGGTATATAATTCTTGTATAGTGAATTTCCTAGATATAAACATTCAAATAAATAGGGGCTCTTTTGAAACAAACTTATATAGAAAACCAAAGGATGTTAATTCATTTTTAAGATATGACAACTATCATCCAACGCCTCTTAAAATCAACCTTCCGTACTCACAATTCTTACGTATTAAACAAAATTGTAAAACACTGGAAGGTTTTGAAAGGGAATCGAATATTACATGCCTCCAATTTTTGGAGAAAGGGTATCCCTTAAAGGTTATAAAAGAGGCACAAGACAAAGTTCGTAAGTTAGATCGAAACAAACTTCTGTTTGATTCCATACCTAAGAGAGCACCTGACAGGGTGCTTATACCACTGACCTTTAACACTCATTCACAGAGAGTTAAAGAAAGTATTATGAAACATTGGCACTTGCTGGAAAATATGCCCGGATATAAAAATAAACCAATGTTTGCCTATAAACGTACTCAAAACATCAAGAATATACTAGTATGGGCAGATTTTGATTTTCCGGTTGTACAAAATAGTTTGATTGCCAAGGGACATTACATCTGTGAACATTGTTCGGTATGCAGATACAGCAGTAATTTGAAATGTTTTGTGAATACTGCTGATGGTAGAAGTTATGAAATATACAAACTTTTCACATGTGCTAGTAAAAATGTCATATACATAATTGAATGCCCTTGCAAATTAATTTATGTGGGGATGACCAGCAGAGCGATAAGAACTCAGATCACAGAACACAGAAGTTGTATCAAAAACTATAAATTAGAAGCTCCATTGGTAAAACATTTTCTTGAGAAACATCATACTTAGATTCATTCAAATTCTGGTGCATAGATGGGATATCCAATACTAAAAACACAAAACAATTACAGATATTGGAACTCAAATGGATTCATCATTTGAAATCTGAATCCCTGGTGGGTCTAAATGAAAATGTGAATTGGTTGGTTTGAGTCTTTTGCTGTCCTTCCACACCTGAAATTTTCCCTTGGTTCTTTCCTTGAGTCTTGGCAGGATGGTTGCCACTACCAGTTTGACTGGTTATAGAAAAGGTTCTGTGAACAGGAGAAGAACTTCATTTAAACTCCGGTGCATTGATGGGATATCTAATACTAAGTACATAAAACTATTACCAATATTCATATTTAAATGGACACATGGCTGGTAAATACCCCTGGTAGGTAAAGGTGTGGGTGTAAGTGGTTGGTTGAGTTTTTCAGTGTCCTTCCACACCCTAAGTTTTCACTAGGATCTTTTCTTGAGTCTTGGCAGGATTGTTCCCATTACCAGAGTAGCTGGTTATATAAGAGACAATGTGAGCAGGAGAAGTACATTGTTGCTTTTGAATTGAGTAGAGTCACATTGTGTGAGCTGAGGAGTTGTTATACATATATACATTTTGAATGCTTGTAGGCCACTGAGGAAGACTGTTGTCGAAACGCGTCTGGCCTTGGGTTTTTATTATTCACTATTATTATAATATTTTATTTTTAGCATTTGCACATTTTTCAGTGGGGTATTGTTACCCTTTTAGTAATTTTATTGACTTATCAACTTCAGGGGTCAATTTTTTTGGCCTTGATCTTTGGTATTATCATTAGATACTTATTTGCAGCATTTGCATACTTTCCAGTGGGGTATTTTTACCCTTTCAGAAATTTAATTTTATTGGATTCTCTGCTCCAGGTTTTAGTTATCCTTTTATTTCTTTATATTGTTGCCTTTTTATAATTTGTAGTGGGATTAATTTATCCTGGTTATTTTTTTTTGGCAGAACCCTTCAGTTTGGTTTTTTGGTCATATGTCTTGGGTTTTCTGGTTGTGGGGACTTTTGTTGGTTTGTTGATTGTTAACGCCCACCACATGCCAAGCAGCAAACAGTATATTAAACTTCAAACACTGTAACGTAAAGGCCCTGACGAGTACCATCACCCGAGGGGATTCTGAGGTGAGGGAGTTTATCACCTGGACGGTTGCCATATTATTGCACCAAAAGTGCATAGATGAATTCGCTAATTCCTCAGCCCAAACAGTGGCCGCCACCAGGATTGGGAAGAATTCTAGAAATGTTAAGTCAGCCACAATATTTGATGCTGCCCAATCAGGAGGCCACCTGCTTGCACACCACCGTCCACCAAAATAAACTCCAAACCCCATGGATCCAGCCACATCAGAGGCCATCTGGAGATTACCTTTGAGCCTCCATTCCTCACGCCAAAAGGAGACACCATTAAATTATTCTAAGAACTGTTGCCAAACAAGCAAATCTGCCCTTAAATCCCTAGTTATGCAGATTAAAAAAATAGGGCTGTCGTACACCCTTAATAGTGTCACATAATCAGCAAAGGAAAGCCCTCCTGGGTGCTACCACCTTACACGTGAAGTTCACATGTCCTATAAGGACCTGAAATTCACGCAAAGTAGCTTTAAGCCTTGCTAAAAACTGGGGAAATCTATCCTTCAAATTGGTGACCTTAACTGTAGACAATCTACATTGCTGATTGACTGTGTCAATTTTGGCCCCCAAAAAGGTCAACACCTGAGCAGGACCTTCTGTTTTTTCAGGTGCCAGGGGGACCCCGAGCTCACCTGCTAACGCTTCAAACTGATACAATAGATACACACACTGGCCAGACTGATAAGACCCTATCATTAAAAAGTAATCTAAATAGTGTACAACACTATGCAGTCCAGTTCTAGCCCTCAAGGCCCATTCAAGAAAAGTGCTGAAAGTTTTGAATGCATTGTACGAAACTGAACAGCCCATGGGGAGAGCCCGGTCCATATAAAACTGTTCCTCAAACTGGAAACCTAACAATTCGAAGTCATCTGGATGAACTGGCAGAAGGCGAAAGGTAGATTTAATATCGCATTTCGCCAACTCAGCCCCCAAACCCTGAAGTCAAACCGCCCTGACGGCCACATCAAAGGATGTATACTTTACCGTACACAGCTCATGGGGAATAGAGTCATTCACTGACTCCCCTTTAGGGTATGATACATGGTGGATGAGCCTAAATTCCCCAGGGGCCTTTTGGGGCATGACGCCCAGAGGCGAAACTCTTAGGTTGGGAACCGGAGGACTAGGAAAGGGACCTAAAACATGGCCCTCATTAACTTTATTCTTAATTTTTTCCCTAACCACATGTTCCAAACCAAAAACTGATTTTAAATTGTGGGCCCAAAGTGGCCGCCTAACACCCTGAAACAGGATCCTAAACCCAAACTGGAAACACTCAAGTAAATATTTGGCTGCCTTCCTGTCAGAATAGACTTTGAGCCAGCACTGTAAAGCCTCATTGTTGATTGGGCTGGGCCCCTTCTTGAGAGTGAGTGGTGGAAGATCCACCCCTCCCTCCTTGATTGGCCCTACCACCCTGGGCAGCCATTTTTCCCCTGGGGTAGTTCTGAAAGGAATGCCCCCTCCGCAGATGGAGCACTTGTGGCTAAATCTGCAGGGTTTCCTAGCACAAAACCTATGCGAACTAAATTCCCAACACACCTGCTTAACGGTGAGAGCCGTGCTGGCGGGGGAACGCACCACTGGTTTGCTAGATGGCTTAACCAGGTGTCCACGATGAGTCCTTCCCCTTGGATCGGGTGAGCCAGAGTCATGAGCTGCATCCATAACTGAGGATGCATCATATCCCATCTCAAAGAAGGATAAATTGTAGCCCTCATTCTAAAGGCCTCATCGTATAAGAGCCATGCTGGACCTGCAAAATCACCATATGCCCTGTGAATTATATCTAAGTACTGAAACAGGGCTGCCGCACGATGAAGATGTGCCAGCATAACCCCAGCATAAATGAGAAAACCGGAAAGCCAATTGGTCCAGTTCCTCTCTACCTTCCTCTTCTTCAACGTTTCTTTATCTTTCTTAACCATCTCATCCCTGTTTTTTTTTTCTCCACTTCTCAATTGCCTGCTCGCCAAATGTCAGCCGGTCGTGAGCAGCCACCAAGTTTCCCTCACCCCGCCGGTCACAGCCGCGACCAGACAGCAAGCAGGGAAAAACCCACATGGTTAAAACCACCAACAGTGTCGAACGGGCAAGTAGCGCCCCACTCACAGTGGTGAATGGGCAAGCTGCGCCCTGGCATCTCAAGCCGCCGCTGGCCTGATCTGCAGACCGGCCACACAAACTCCCTGCTCAATCTCCTCTGCCACCTCGCTCCTTCAGCCAAGCCCAAACAGCAATCTCTCAAAGATCGCTTGGATTTGAAAAGGAGGAGGTGAGGGGTGGCACACCTTTATATAGTCTCTGGCCCCGCCCCTCATCCTCCGTCACAGGCAACACCACCTGCAACCAGTGGAATGGTCTCCTGGCTGCAAACGGTGGCAAAGGCAGCTCCCCGTCCCAAGCGACTCTGCTGCAAGGTCGGGACCCAGATTGTTTTTGCCTTACTCTTCCCCCTGCCGAGTCAACTACTACTGTTGCACTTTTGAACCCAGCTTGCAACAATTGAAGTAAGCTGAAGACAAAAGAGGAATATGGAAGGAGGAGAGAGGAACTGGGACATTTTTTAAAAAGCTGATAAATTGAGATGACAGAGGATTAATCAAGACTGTTCCCTGCCAAATAGGGACAGTTGGGGTGTGTGCTAATAATGCTGATCCTTATGCTGGGTTGTGTGGCATGCAAAGAAGAAAAGATCAGTAGGGAAAGGGTAAGTACTCCCTTCCACAGAGCCAGCTTCAGGTTTGAGTGGGACCTGGCAAATCTCCTCTTTCTCGATCCACTCCTCTTTCAGTGAGTTCTGGCCTTACCTCTCAGTAGTGCCAGGCAACAGCAGCTAAGTCAAACTGCCAGTTTCATTTCCACCAGTGGACCTGCTGTGACATTACCTTATGGAATGCAAAAATGTAGACTAAACACAGCACACAGTGTTACTCAAAACACCAGGTCAGGGGAGACGAATGAATTGGAGGCTGAATGTAAGCTCTGCCATGATAGTGGGATCAAAGGAGCTGCCTGGTGGTGACACCAGGGGTGTAGCAATGAGGGGGCAAGAAGCCCCTCACCCAAATTTTCCTTCAGTCCCCAAATACAGTTTAGGGATCCAAAGAAAAGGGCAAGGAAATGAGTACACAGCAAATAAAAGTGTTCTAGGTGTGAATGATTTTCAGTGTCTCACACTATGCAGGGCTAGAAATCTGGAGACTGAAAAAAAATCATGGGCTGCAGAATTCTTCTGTGGGGTGCAATGCTCTCATTTTGCCCCTTCCCCATAGCTACACCCCTGGGTGATACTAGCTCTGTCTGCTATTCCCAGTCCTTCCTTACTAATGTCCTAATTGTATGTATATTGAGGCTGTGCAGAAAATATGCAGAGCTTTAAAATGTTATCGTTTGGAACTTTTGAATTTATTAATAAGCAGGTAATGGAGAAGATTATATCCAATTATTTTAACTGATCTATATAATTTTTTAAAGCTGAAACACAGATAATTGTTTTCTAATATAATTGATAACATAGTATTTTTAATTTGATAAGGTTTGAATTTTAAGGAGATTTTATAACGTTTTATAATAGCCTTTTAGCTCGTAAGTTGGGACCTACATAAATCCTTTTTTGTTAGGGTAGTTTGATTTTTGTTGTTGTTGCTGTTTGGTTTTGGGGGTAGAACAGAAAGGGGGGATAAAATAGGCAGAGGGGACATTGTGTTTTTTGTTTGAGTTTGTAGTGTGCATTGATTTTTGAAGCTTGTTTTTCCCTTGTTTATGTTTTAGGTTGTAAAAATGTGTGTTTAATCAAAAATATTATTTTTAAAAAATCATCTTTTGGGACTATAAGTCCAATAATTACACAGCCCAAATGGCTACCTATTTCCATGCTCTGGAAACAGAGACTGAAATCTTGACCCTCTTTCTTTCTCTGGTTGCAGCAAGAGTGTTGAGGAAAGGGTCATTCCTTTTAAGAAAACGGAAGTTCTTTACCCGCCTGCACCACAGGACGAACACCATCATCCCCACATTGCTGTCGGCAAATCTGTGTTTAAGTCCGTTCAGCAGTTCACCTACCTGGGGAGCATCATCTCCTCAGATGCCAAGATTGACAAAGAGATCGATCACAGATTAGCAAAGGCATATAGCGCATTTGGAAGACTTTACAAAAGAGTCTGGAGTAATAAACACCTGAAGCAAAGCACAAAAATCAGTGTGTGTAGAGCCATTGTACTGTCTATTTTCCTTTATGGGTCTGAAACATGGGTCACCTATCGCCACCACTTATGACTCCTCGAACGCTTTCATCAGCGCTGTTACACACAAACCTAAATATACACTGGACTGACTATGTGATGAATGTTGCTGTCCTTGAGCAAGCAGGGATCACTAGCATTGAGGCCATGATATTGAGAACACGGCTGCGCTGGGCAGGGCATGTTTCTAGGATGGAGGACCATCGCCACGGGTCAGCATAAGAGGGGTGCTCCAAAAAAGTGATACAAGGACTCCCTGAAACAACATCTCAGGCTCAGACAAATTGATCACCAACAATGGTCCGCCCTGGCCTCACATCGGGAGGCATGGAGACACACTATCCACAATGCTGCAGCCTTATTTGAGAACTCACGCCAAACAAGTCTTGAAGAGAAATGACAATGCAGAAAGAATCACAACCCGGAAACATCACCCAAGGAGACCTTCTGCTGTGCTTTCTGCAACCGGACTTGTTTATCTCAGATTGGCCTTTTTAGTCATCAGCGCACTTGCAGAAAGCATGGGATGAATCCTTCCTGAATCTTCGTTTGCGAAGAAAAGCCCAGAGATACTTGTAGCAAGGGGTTATTGGCACTTTGGGGGAAGCTTTTGGCAATTCTAAAAAAAAAAAAAAAATGCTAAAAATTAATTCTAAAAATTACTGGGGTTGAAGGAAAAAAATAATATGAAGAACAAATGTCCAATTAATTTCAACAGGATTAGGGCTGGCAGCGCACTCTGAGGAGCAACTGGCCTTTCATTATTAGTATTCAGTCTGAAGCAGTGGACATCAAATGGTATTTGTCTGAATAAAAAATTATTAAGGCTCAAATGAGGGCTTTAGAACCTGGTCTTGAATCTTGAGTACTTGGTTTAAGAGCCACTTACTATGCACAGACTGTGAAAAATGTTTAGCTTTTTCCTTTGCAAAATGAAATTATAGACCCAGAATGAGAATTGGAGATATTCTGAAAAATTAATGACCATTAAGAATACCCAGCCGTTAGATCAGACAAAGAGATCTAACAGTATGATTCCCCAGGATTTTTTTAAAATAAACTTGGATCTGTTATATGAAGAGCCACCATGGTGAAGTAGTATGAGCATTGGAATATGACCCTGGAGACCAGGATTCAAATCCCTGCTCAGCCATGGAGACCCACTGGGTGACCTTGGGCAAGTGACATTCTCTCAGTTTCAGAGGAAGGCAAAACCAAACCTACTCTGAACAAATCTTGCCAAGAAAACCCCATGGTAGGTTTGCCTTAGGGTTGCCATCAGTCAGAAATGACTTGAAGGCACAAACATACACGTTATATGCATTAACTCTTAAAAGTTGCACACATTAATTTAAGGCTGGCAAAAATCTGATTTTGATGGGGACAGGATTGTGGCCCCCCAAGGCTCCCAGGCTCATGTTAAACTTCCTGTTTAAAAAAGAAGGCTTCTCCCAGGCCTAAAATGGTCAGCAGGAGGGGGAACTGGGGTGAAATTGTCATTTGGAGGGGCCATTCTGATCCCCAACCTGTGACAGTTACCCACCCTAGTCTAAGGAAATAATATACGAGGCTTGTATTGAAAGCAATGCCTGTGTGCCATTTTTGCTGAACTATTTGTGATCATCTATTAATGTGATGCTATTACACCACCAGATCAAGTAATATTCTGCATGACTGACATAACATCTGTGTTTCTAGGTGTTTCATAACCATGGATACGAAGCGGAAACAAACAGCAGTCATTGAGTTATTGACCAAAGAAGGACATACTGCTGCTGACATCCACAGAAGGCTCAGAAATGTATATGGGGAGGCAACAATTCATGAGAGTAATGTGTGAAGATGGGTGAAAAAGTTTAAAGAAGGCAAAACCAGCGTAGTCGAAGCCACATAGTGGAAGGCCATTGACAGGAGGCATCCATGAAAACCAAAACAGACTGGATGACATGATTTGTTCAGACCAGTGTATGACTGTCTGAGAGATTGTTGAGGAACTTGGCTGTGGTCACAGTGCTGTCAAGCAGATTATCCACAACTTTGGATACAGGAAAGTGTGTGCCAAGTGGGTTCCTTGCCAATTAATAGCTGATATGAAAGAGATTGGATGTGTGTTCAGAACTGTTGGCAGCATTTGAAGCCCATGAGGACAACTTTTTCAGCAATGTTTGGTGATGAGACCTGGGCACACCTGTATGACCCAGAGACCAAGAATCAGGCCATGGAGTGGTGGCACTCCACCTCCCCTAGACCAAAGAAATTCAAAAGCCAGCACCCAGCACAGAAGATTATGGTGATTGTCTTCTGGGATGACAAGGGGGAGATTTTGCTTGATTTCCTTGCATGTGGGACAAAAATGAATAGTGACCACTATACACTACAGTTGTCCCTTCCTATTCACTGTGGTTAGGGGCAGAGCAACACTGCAAAAATGGGGGGGGGAACCCCACACAAATAAGTTAAGCCCAACCCCAACATGCATACTTCACTACAGTATTGTAGACTCCTCTCACACCAACAGGATTGCCAATACCTTCAACTGCGGTAGCAACACCTGTCCCCGGGCACACAAACCATGCCCCTTACCCACACTCGCCTCCCTGCCAGCTCTCCCTCCCTCTGTCTGCCTGCCAACAAAACAACTCCAGCTTGCCTTCTTACCTTGCATCAAAACAGTACTGCCCATTTAAAACAGTACAGTTTAAAGTAAGGGGCAGTGCTGTTTTGATGCAAGGTAAGAAAGCAAGATGGAATGTTTTGCTGCCAGGACAGGAGGAGAGGGGAGGAAGAGGAGGAAGGTGGGGTCTTGGGATTTGAGCTAGTTGAGCAGCAGCTACAAACCACAAATATGCAAAACCGTGAATATGAAATACACAAATATGATGGGACAACTGTAGATTGCATTACTTTGGAAACTTTGAAGAACCATCTGTAGGGAAAGACCACAGAAACAGCTGAATGCAATCCAGTAACACCACAATAATGCATGACCCTACACTTCTTTGGCAACACCACCAGTTCTTGCACAAATTAGATAGTTAGTGGTGCCATATCCACTTTACATCCCCAATATGGGATGGTGCTTCAATGATGCAAGCCAACTGGAAGACACTATCAGACTCTGGACCAGAGAGTGCCTTAAGGAGTGTTTCCAGAGTGGATTTGATGATTGGGTTCAAAGGTGGTAGAAATGCATTGCCACTCAGGGAGACTATTTTAAATAGTACCACATTGTAAACTAAGAGTTACTTTACACATGTATGTCATTGCATATGTCTCATAAAGAAGTTATGGCCTAACAGGAATTACTTTCAGTATGACCCTTGTAGTTCATACCTGAGCAGTATTACGCTAAAGAAGAGTTGCATACCTTCCAACATTTCACAGACTAAAACCAGGGGGTCGGTTCCATGGCTATTTTTGTTGCAGTATTTATCGCATTAGCGCAGTTTCGATTTAGTGTTGCAAAGTTCCCACAATATTATTTCGGGTCCTACTTAGTTCCGCGATGTAGTTCAGATGTGATTATAATGTGATTTAAATAAGGTGTGAGGTTCTTCACCTTGAACTATTTTAGTTCCCATGACATCGATATTCTGCATATTTTAATGATCTTACCTGTCAATCAATGAAGTACGTAATTCCTTTCCAACGTACTTCCTTCAGGAATTCCCACCACTCGTTCTCCCATTGGTCAGCTGTTTCCCCCCTCATTGAGTTCTGATTGGGCTTCTCGTCATCATTTATGGTCTTTGTTCTTTCAATAGTGGTAACTCAACTTTGGGGGGGGCAAACTATCATAAAAAAATCCATTTGGGGGGGTAAAAATACAAATAGGCTGTTGTTCGTATGCATACGAACCACCCACATGATTTTTTACCCCCCTAAACTCCGTATGACTCCCTTTTCCCCAAGCTGGCTGGAGCGAGCAAGCCAAGCAGCGGTTTAAAATCTCCCGCCATTTTTTTTTTAAAAAAAGGTTCCTGCTTTGCGGACACTCGGTTTTCCCTATTTACAATATAAAATATTTATTGTAGCAGCCATGGAGGTGTTAGCTACGCTAGATTCCTGTGGCAATTTTTTCAAACACATCAATACTCCGGTGACATAAACGTAACTCCTCTTGTACTTTCTGTTCCCCCCGAAGATCCAGTAAATCAAGAATCTCGCCATGGCTCCAAGCTATTCCCCTGCCACCCTTCTTTGTTCTCTGAACTGCCTCCATTAGGAAAACAAAAGATGTTTTAAGAGGATGCTTCAAAGCAGATGTTTACCAGAAAGGTACGACGGATGTGTGGGCGGGTTTCTGTGGTGTCACGTTACCGAACCGCCCACTTCTGTGGATGGTGGATCTTCCGAACTTCAAAGTGTCGGATAGTTCACAAATGCGTTAATGTGCAAATATGCGGCACTTTTTTAAAAAAGTCGGAAAATCAGCGGTGTTATTAAATGCGCCACTTAGGGGTTTTTCAGACCCCCTCCTTCTGAAAAGGTCGCTGGAGATGCGGAACATGTGGGAACTATAAGGCTTCTTGGCGAATTCTTTGAGGATTATTTTTGCCGTGTAAATGACCCCCAGGACACATGTGGCCAAGCAACCATCAGAGTGTGGTCAAGATGTCAAGTGTTATTGATAAGAAAGAATAAAGAAACTAGAAGTGGCTGCAGTCATTTGCTTTTACCAGAGCCTACTGAGAAGGGTGTGAGTCTGCCCCCCACCCCCGCTCTTCCCACTGCACAAACTACCTTTATACTTTGACCTCAGTTTGCAGCACTTGAAGTAAGCTCAGGACAAAGGGTGGGGGGAAGTAAGAGGACAGAAAATTAATCAGCGCTTTCCCTGCCAATTCAGGACAGTTGGGGGCTATGTGTCAGTAATTCAGTGATAGAGCAAATAATTTGCCAAAGATCTAGGTTTAATCCCTTGAGTCCCGAGGTAGGCTGGGAAGAGAGAGCTCTCTCTGAAATCTTGGAGAGCTGCTCTCGGTTAATGTAAACAGTGGATCAATGCTTTGAGTCAGTTTATGGCAACTTCCTGTGTTCTGATGGGTAGCAAAAGAAAAAGTGTTGCAACAATTGTAAGGAAAATGCTTCAGACAAAGTCAATATGGTACAATGAGAACTGAGTATGTTCAGAACAGAAACTATAAAACATATACAGTTGTCCCACCATATCCATGGATTTAAGTATTCTTTTAAAAAAATTATTTAAAAAATAATAATCCAGGAAGCAAACCTTGATTTTGCCACCTTATATAAGAGACACCATTTTGCTATGCCATTATTGATCACCAACAATGGTCCGTCCTGGCCTCACATCGGGAGGCATGGAGACGCACTATCCACAATGCTTCAGCCTTATTTGAGAACTCACACCGAACAACTCTTGAAAAGAATGACAACGCAGAAAAACAAGAACACAGAAAGAATCACAACCCGGAAACATCACCCAAGGAGACCTTCTGCTGTGCTTTCTGCAACCGGACTTGTTTATCTCGGATTGGCCTTTTTAGTCATCAGCGCACTTGCAGAAAGCGCAGGATGAGTCCTTCCTGAATCTTCGTTTGCGAAGGAAAGCCAGAGAGAGAGAGAGAGAGCATATAATGGGACTTGAGTATTCATGGATTTTGGTATCCACAGGGGGTCCTGGAACCAAAAGCCAGCGAATATGAAGGAACAACTGTACAAATTTGAAAGCAATTTTTGTTGTTGTTTTGTGTTACAAACCCATTGTCATCAATACAAGTCAAAATCTAATGCCACGATTATAGGGCATTTCCGTAACAAATGATAAACCAATTCAATGCAGACAAATATAACCAGATGTTTGGCTTTTTAAAAAATAAGAACATCAGAACAGTCCTATGTGAGGACAGGGGAGTCTTTGATCATAATATAAAATAGTGGGGTATGGTGGGGGTGATGGTATGACAAATTCAAGGCTGCGTCCACTTCCACCTTTCAATAAAACTATACCTATGGAGCTTTCCATGAACATCTTGGGAGCCATAGGGCAGATGTGGCCTTCAGTGGTGACAGAGCTTCTGAATGCCCATGCTAACTTGCTCAGCCAACAGATTTGGGGGTTAGGATTGCACTGTAAAGTGTAAAATCAATACATTTTTTAAAAAAGAAGAAAGTACTGTAACTTTAGGAATCAGCCACTTTATAGGTATATTGTACATTTACTGGAAAAATTAATAATTAACCTCTATCAGATTATTTATTTATTTATTTATTCCCCGCTCTTCAGCCACAAGGCTATCAGAGAGGCTTACAAATTGTTTTAAGCAATTTACACATCTACACTGCATTAAGCAGTTTCCAATGTGTGTTAGCTAATTGCCCCCACAAGCTGGGTATTCATTTTACCAACCTATGAAAGGATGGAAGGCTGAGTGAACCTTGGAGCCCTCTGGAATTGAACTTGCAATGTGGTGACTTGCAGTACTAGCATTTAACCACTGTGCCACCAGCAAACTATCAACATTATATACTGCTGCAAAAAGCAATTGAAAAATCCAGTCTAATAACAATTTCAATTGCATTACTAGTCCCCCCCCCCAAAAAAAAGAAAAAAAAAGAAAACTACTGTAGGTGACCAAGGTTTTACAGAATCTATCATTCATAGGATTGCCATTAAGCGAAATCTGACTTGGTGGCAAGCAAAGCCACAATAGGAGTCCAGTCTTTGTTTTTTATTTTTACCAATAAGTCATGCAGGGAAATGGAATTCTTTAGTCCAGGGAGACACAGTGAACCATCGTGTGAACACTCTCCTGCATTCTGAAGCAGCACAGTTGCAACAAGACTACACTACTATAGGATACTTTTAAACACTTCGACGTTTATGCTTACATTGGGGTTGAGACTGTCAAAGGTTAGAAACAAGAGTTTTGCATATCTGAAGAGCTGCAAATTAAAAGCAAGCCCTTTTGCATAAGATTTGGATATGTTTTTGCTTGCTAATAATTCACAGGTCATTTTTTCTGTATAACACCACATATTGGAAACATTGCATGTGAATCTGGAATGTGTGCTTCTGTTATTCACATGCATCCTTTCAATGTTCCCTCAAAACTTTCTGTCATATTGTCATAATTCTCACAAGAATGCAACAGATTTAGGGGCTATTTTTAGCATACAGGAGCCCCTGTGTTTTGTTTTTTAACAGGTCAGAGCTTTCTAATGTTAGTAATTGGATTTTTAATTAGTTCTTTCAAGTTTCTAATTTTGGAATTTCCAGCAAATAGCCAGTGTACAGGCACAGTGACAGAATAAAGGGAGTAATAATTATGAGCATTTCTGGCATCACTCTACTGGAATCATGGTTCACTTCCTAGTGTCTTTTCTAACCCTTGGAAAGAACATAAATAAAGCAGTTCAGAGTGTTCAGCCAATTTAAAGGCTTGGTTGACCAAATATTCAAAACTCTCTAATTGTAAAGGACGGGTACCACAAATTGTGTGGCGCTGTCTCCACCATGTTGCTTCAAAAAAAAAATTCCTTTTGGTTATAGATAAAAAACAGTTTAAAAAAATCAAAATGGGGAGGGGATTGTATGTAACAAAAGCAGCTCAGACACTCCTCACAATTGGTGTCTGTTCAAATGATAATTTATTCATAGTTTTTAATATTTTCCTCCATTCTGACTGGGCTGAGTTTCAGGCAAGCGTGAGGGTTTTTTTCCCCCCTCACTGGGACATATTTTGGGGGCTCCTGTTTTTACTGCCAGGACAATGCCTAGGAACATGAGAAGCATTTGGCATGTGTGAAAGTCCTTCCCTGCCTGCCATGCCCAATTCTGCTTCTAAAGAATAGGACTTGGCAACAAAGGGAATGAGTTCCAAGGGAACTGGAGGCCTATTTGTTCATAAACTGGGTGCAGATGAACCACTGCTGGTTATTTGCAAATTGATGCTGGTTGTTTGCCAAAATCTAGAATGCTTACAATAGTCTCTCAAGTCTGACAGCATGTCAAAAACAAGGAAATTAACAAATATTTAAAATGTTGATTGAGAGACATAGGGATTGTCTAAATGGCAAAAATATTCCTCATCGAATTTGAGGAGAGTACAATTTGTCCCAATGGGATCATGCATCAATCCACCATATTCAGAAGGAGGTGGGGTCAAAAATGCTGAAAACTATGCAGGAAAAGCCTTTGCAGCTTTCCCCATATTTTAAAAAATACAGCTATGGAAATGCACATTCTGGCTCATTGGGACAACCAAGACACTTTGATGCACATTCCCCATAAGCAGAAGTGGACAGCTGATTAGTTGGACATGTGCAAGGGGTGAAGCTTACTGGCAAGGCAAGTGCCCCAACCCACCATGTTGAATTTTCACTGTAGCAACCATGTGCTGAGGTGAAGAAACAGCCTTCCCCCCACCCCGTGTATTTAAGTGGAAGATCCACACCTTCGATATGCTTTTTAAATATATACACACACACACACACACTGTTTGGTGGTGACAACTGGTGACAATAAAAAGGCGAATAATTCACTCACGCCTGCCATCTTGATTCACAGGCATGCCTGATTGAACACCAAACACGTATGGCGTCGCATGTCTGCAATCTTGAAAAAAATATCATGGAGACAAATAAAAGCTGCTGCAAATTGGCATTAGTGCACATCAATCCACATTTTATAGCCTTGTATAGACAAGCCCATAGTAGTGTTTAATTTAGGAGCTTATCAGACTAGCATCTAAAAATGCTGTAATTCCATGAATGAGGAAAGCGGAAACATAACAGCATTATTACACTTATTATCACATGTCGCTGTAATTGTGTGAAATAACTGCCATGGAATGATCACACAACCACTACTAACACTTTAAGATCAGTATTTTACTTCCATGGGTGAGATTTTGGTGGTTCTCATAAGAAGACATGAGCGTGCTTAAAAACACCAAAATCCCTTAATTTGCAAAGTAAACAAATACACAAACACTTAAGCAAACCTAAAAACATGCAAACGAACCAGGACAGTTCATAGAAAGAGCATCCTGTGGGTAGTTTTCACATTCTCACCCAGACGTTTTCTCACCAGGAATGGGGAGAGGAGAAAAAGGATTGCCCATTCATGCTGTAATCTTGTAATTATGGTGGGATGTGTTTTCACATGCTCTTCAAGACCATGAAAAGAGCAATATTGAGGGCTATTGATGGCTGGTCCCATCAATGAAAAGCAACGCCTTATTTGCAGCTGGAGCACAGATTGACCACGTAAACATGACAACGTTGTGCAATAGTGGAAACCATCTGCACTACTGTAATGCCGTAATCATGCTATTTTTGCCACGTCTGATAAAGGACTCCGTGATTCTATAATTCTATGAGACAAACCTCCCAAAACATATCTTTAGCATCATGTTTTGCAGCATTTTTCTGCTGGAAAAGAACCCTTTTAATCAGACTTACCTTCAATAGTGTGAAAAGGCAGCCCCAGCATTACCAGAGCATGAAAGGAGCTCTGTTTACTTCCATGTTCATTATCTCAGTGACTGTCGTGAGAAGATGTAAGCACAGTAAAAATTTAAAATACAGCAAAAGAAACACACAAAAAGTGCACAGAAGCACACTAAAAAAGTTCAAAGTAAACTGGCGAGGTTCATAAAAAGAGCTTCCCCTACTTGGCTTCCGCGTTCTCAACCAGAAGTGCTCATTCCATTGATGCTGTATTTACGAGATCAAACCAGCGTGAGGTTTCAAATGCTCTCAATACCAGCAAAAAAAATGCCCCAGCTGATCTAGTGACAGCTTGGCCTCTCAATATAAAATAACGCCTTATTTTCAAGGTATAATCATGAAAGCATGATGCTGTTTGGTATGCGCACCCTTTCATGTTCATTAGCCGTCATTATGACACTGTATTTGGTGAGTCTGATAAAGTCCAAAGTCATAACAGTGGGCAAGGTTGCCTCAACCATCTATTCTTCATTAGAGGCCCTTCTCTTCTCTGACCTGCTCTCTGGTGTTAGGAGGGTGGTAACTTTCTCAGCTGCAGCACTGCAGAAAAGGAATGGCCTCTTCAGAGGAACTTGCCTGGTGTGATCAGGTTAAGATTTTCTATTTGCCCATCTATTCCAGCAAGTCATGCAATCTCATTCCAATCATGGCCTTTTATCTTTTATGTTGATTTATTGGTCTCTGTTGTTTTCTTATGTCTTAGCACTGAGCTTTTTTCAATTTGATAATGTTAAAATTTTTAGCATATTGCTCTGAGAAACATGCATTACAGAGACATATTGAAATGTTCTGGGTTTTGATGAGTTGGTCATTCCACTCGGGGATCTCCTGGTGCTCAGCTCCAAAGGGCAATCTGCCTGGTATGTCCTATCTGGATTCCCAGCTCAACAGAAAGTTTAAGGAAAAAAACACAGATACAAAGTGGCATACAAAACAAGAACGACATAAAGCTTGGATCTGTATAATTTTCTTCTACCACCACCATGGTAATCATATGGTAGTTGGCCCCATCCAAGATAAGAGAGGGGACATTCTGGTTTTACCTCTTGCTGAGATAGCAAAGGCCTTGCTGATTTCTCTCACTGCCAAAACAGGATAGAAATGAGACAGGAGGACTTTTCACTTGAGCTGATAACAGTTGATCCAAGTCAGGCCAGTGGAGGAGACCTTGCTGTCTTGCTTTGTGATGTTTGAAGTACATCCATTCCTTGATCCAGGACAGGTTTACTAGAATGTCCTGGGACACATCTACACAAGCCAGGATACACCAGCTCCCTGCTGGCATATCCTGGCTACAGATCTGGCCTGTTGTTCCCCCCTTCCCTCTACCGAATGGGAGGAAGTCTTGACAGGCATGTCACTGCCGCCACCACCACTGCCCTTTTCCTTATTGAGTCTGAAGACAGGAAGGGGCCCCACAACATGTAACCAAGGCCGGCTGCATGTGACCAGCCTTGGTTGCATGCTGTGGGACTCCTTCCTGCCTTCTCAGAGTCAGGAAGACTGCAGCAGCAGTAAAGCCAGCCTGCAGGGGCAGGCTCCTATGGACATGCAGGGCCCAATCCAGTTTTTATTGGCAATAATGGAGTAAACCAGGTGTTGTTATTGTTGTTTTTAAAGTTGTCTTTGGCCCTAACCTGTCCCCCCCCCATCTTCCCTGGGAGTGATGAGGACTGTCCAGGGGTAGGACAGGGCAAATGCCCTGTGTCATCAGGACTGCAGGACTCTGAGATGGGGGCAAGATTGGGCATTTTGCCCATCTAGACAAGCCCCTGATCTAAGTGTAAATAATCCTCCTAGGTTTTCTATTAGGTGTCTGAGAAGGATACTGTATTATTACTTCGGAGAACTCCAGGCTTCTAAGCACAATACTGGGGTGTTTGCAGATGAGCAAGAAGCAGTAGGAAGCCATGAGTGGAAGATGGTCTTGTTTGGCTGGACCTCCTGTATGATCCTACAGATGAGGCAAGGTCATTGCAGAATTTAAAAAAAAACAATAAAAACATCATCTGAAAGGATGCATTCAGCTGCATATAAAAATCAGAGCTTAGAAAAGTTACTTTTTGACCAATGTTCA
This sequence comes from Gambelia wislizenii, assembly GCA_030847615.1. NCBI lineage: Eukaryota > Metazoa > Chordata > Lepidosauria > Squamata > Crotaphytidae > Gambelia > Gambelia wislizenii. The sequence goes on from JAUMIR010000001.1 coordinate 104,115,029, forward strand.
TGCAACCAGATGGATTCTGGGAGTTGTAAACCAAAAAACAAAACCTTCCCTATTATTGCTGTTGTTTTCTGTCAATTCAGCTTTGATTTATGGCTACCCTATGAATGAGATATCTCCAAGACCCTTGGCTATCAACTGCCCTGCTCAGGTCTTGTAAACTTAAGTCTGTGGCTTCCTATTTATTTTGTAACTAGCATAGTATATTAGTAAAAAATTCAAATTATTTTAGGATGTATGATCATGGTGGGAGGTAAAAGTATGCTGTACAATGAAGCTTTCTTATGAAGATGCCACCAGTAAGGTCAAACAAGTATTTCATAACTGATTACTCTTGAAAGTAACTTGAAACATCAGAACTGCACAATAGGACAACTTCCCAAAATGACTTCATCCCAGGAGAAGTGCTGGTGAACATCAACCCATGGAGGTCTTGTTCTGTCATAAAAGATTGTACAAACTAGTCCTTACTTAAACTCTGTTTTGTAGAAATTGTTTGTTCTTGTGTTCTTCTTCTTTCAGCAACAGTCTGCCCCTTGTAAATATCAGAATGCCACTGTCTTATCACTGAAATGCATTTAAAAGAAACACAGACAAGACCAAACTGTGTTCATATTTCTTGAAATTTTTATAAAACATGGCTTTTCAAATAATTTGCGATGGTTTTAAAGCACTGCCATTTTCTCCACAAAGAACAAAAGAGATGGTTTTACATTGTTATCTTCCATCCACCAGCCTTCTGCTCTACGAGGAAACAAACAAACAAAAAACCACATGCAAAAAGCAATATTATTACAGGAGGAAGAAACCCAGAAACCACAGCAAAAATAAAATAAACAAAAAACCATGTGTGAGTAAAAGAACAAATGTGATAAACACCAACAGAGACATAGAAGAATGATCCAGAGAAAGAAGCCAAAAGATTCTTTTTAAAAGAGGGACATTATATTCTGACATAGTAGGTCACACCTGCATGGGACTTTTATGGGGAATGTGCCAGTGCCATTATTAATGAATTCCTCTGCAGTGTTTGTTCTAAGGAAAAGGAGAAGATGACCTTCTGCAGTATTTTATGGCCATGTGTTAGCCTTACAACCACTCTGCAAAATGAGATTAGTTTACATTGCATTCCACTTTTGATACATAAAATTAATGATGAACTGAAACGATAGGAAATCCATTTCTATGCCTCAGATTATTAACAAGAAAAAAATGGCACAAAAATAGGGGTGGTTTATGGACTAGGGAGTGGAGCATCTCCTCCTGAAATGGTATGGGGAGGCACGCACACCCCTCAGTCCATGGATGGGAAAAAAACTATCCCCGTCTCCAGTTTCACTCCTATCTCCTTCCATGTTCTCCACTATGATCCCAATTAATATAATAGGAAAACCAGGATGCAAAACATTTATGCTATTATCCATAGTGATAGACTGACCTGTTGAACTGATACAAAGCCATGTAACAAACTTCAAGGCTAAATAGGGGGTTTAAGTCTTGGATTTTTCCACATCCAGCCTCAACAGCCACTGCAGCATTTCATGTGCATCCCCCAATATCTGTGTAAGCAGAACTTAGGGACTAACAGAGCCCACAGTTATACCAGCGTATGTACTTTGTATTATACTGAGCAACATCACCATCCCCAGTAGACAAGAGCAGCTGGGTGGAAGGCTCTAGGCATGGCTCTGTTCTTTCAGCCACTGATTGGACATAAGGCTGTGCATTGCAGCTGCCCTCTAGCACTCAGCAAAAGAGGGAGCAGCCTTGCAATGGAGCCAAAGGCTATTTCTTCCCCTCTGAATGAACAAGAACAACCAAAAGGCATCCAGACACAGCCCTGCATCTGATCAGTAGCCAGGAGAACAGAGCCATGCCTGGAAGTGCTCCTGTGCACTGGGGAGGAACTGGAAGAAGCAAGCACACTGGGTGATTTATGCTCCACCAGTGTGCTTGGCAGATCCAGGCCCAGATGCGCCATACTGCTAGGGATATTACAAAAAGATGTACTGTTAAATGCAAGTATTCCTGCTCAAATGTCCACATACATTTGTGAGGTGAACAGAAGCCTACTTATGGTCTGATGTGAAAGCAGTCAAATTCTTGTATGGTTACAATGTTTTTATAATGACCAACTGAAGCAGCATCTGCTCAAGGACAGAAGGAGCCAAAAGTCAATGGTGTTCCAGTTGAGCCAATAGGTTGATTCTGCTTCCTGCCTCTCTCTCTTTTACCATTTGATAGATTGGCTGCCATCATAGGAGTGCGGGAGAGTGAGGCCTGATGGAGCTGGCGTCACAGTAAATCTGATGGTGATTCTACTGCTTTCCCTTTTCTCTTATTCAGCCTTCTGTATTTCAATGGTGCATGTGCTTTGGGTTTTAACCTGAACTCTAGAGGCACTATCCAAGGACCCAAACCTATTTTGGAAGCAGGGTTCAGAACCTTGGATATGGTATTTAAAGTTTGGAATAAAAACCAGAATGGATTCACTACTTTAATGGTATCAGAGCCACCAGCCTCCACTGAGGCTGGAATGGCTATGGCTGAGTTTCACTGAATTTACTCACTGGGCACACCTAGACTTCTCTCAGTTTGAAAGAAATATCATTATATCATGAGCTGCTGGGAATTCTACATCAAAAAGCCCATCACTTACTTCAAAGAATTGAAGTCCCTATGATTCACTGGGGAATCTAGAGCCCAGAAAGTTCCTTTTCAAAAGGAATTGTTACCATTACTTGAAAATCTGTTTTGCTCATTACAGGCAGTAAAGCATTGCTTCCACTCTCTAGAAATGACTGTTATACCAGTTGAAGCTGGTAGCATAGGTAGGACTTTTGTCTTACCAGAGGTTGTTTTTCTCAGTCACTGCAACTGTAGACACAGTAGGGTAGATGTGTGTAAAAGTCTCTCTTGGCATAGGCCTGCTGCTCTCATTAAAGTTCAGGTTGCAGCCATTTCGTCTGGATTTAGAAAAATACTGCTGAAATATGTGAATTTCTGGATCTCTTTTGTTTCTTAGGGCAGGGGACTCTCAACTGTTTGTAAGGAGGAAAATATCTCAGAGAAAGAGGCGATGGCACACATTATGCAATAGAGTGCATTTTATTAGTACAACAATTTTGTTGCAGAATGTTTTGTCCCATCATTTCTAATCATTGTGAATATCTAATCTTTCATTATTTCTGTGGAACAGTCTTCATCAAAGGAATGGTTCCCCCCCCCCTTTGACACATTGTGCCACAGGGGTGTCACCTTCATGGGAAGATATACATCAGTCCCTTCCTCAGCTTCCATGCCTTTTCAGTCAAAGTCAGGACACCATACTTCATGAGAATAGTTTTTGTTTGATATTTATAGAGCTAATAGGGAAGTAGCATGAGGAACAGCTGTAGTAAGTGGTTGTGTCTTTGGGGAAGAGATGGTAAGTGGTATTAAGATGAGGAGGAGAGAGCCAGGATGGTGCAGTGCAGGATTTCTCAACTAGGGTTCCACAAGAGGTTGCTAGGGGTTCCATGAGATATTGAGACTGAAAAAAATAAACATTTTTTGAGCTGTAGATATACTAATTTTTAGTTAGGGGTTCCCTGAAACCTGAAAATTCTTTCAAGGGTTCCACCAAGGTAAAAAAGGTTGATAAAGGTTGTTTGAGCACTGGACTACGATCCTAGAGATCAGGGTTCAAATCCCCACTGGGACATGAAAACCCACTGGGTGACATTGGACAAGTCACACTCTCTCAGCCTCAGAGGAAGGCAATGGCAAACCGTTTCTGAACAAATATTGCCAGGAAAACCCTGTGCTAGGTTCTCCTTAATGTCATTATAAGTTGGAAATGGCTTAAAGGCATACAACAACAGCAACAAGATGAGGATCTGAGCAAGCAACAGGTCAGTGGTTGCTGGATGACTCTGTCATTGCTAGAAAGTAATGTCTCAATGCTCACCTTGATAGGTAGTCAGTAAGTGCTTGCAAGATGGTCCTTGCAGGTTAGTGAGACAAAAGTAAGTGAATGGGGGGGGCAGAGAATACCTTGGGATTAGAACCTGAAGGAGCAAGCAAAGAAAAAACTAAACCAATGAAGTTAAAGTGATTGAGGGAAGGGGAGAGATGCTTAGCATCAGCCTTCCCCCTATGCTTCCATATGACTTAGCACCTTCCCTGGTTATCCTGTAGTAGAGGGCTTCTCCTTCAGCTGCTTATAAGTGACTCTCTGCTTCAGGCTTCCTTAGATATATCCTCCCCACTCTGTCAGGTGAGTAGCTTTAGGCCAGCTACTTTGTGAGTCGAAGCTAACAGCCCTCCATATATTGCTGCCTGACAGTAAGAGCTGTCTACTTCCTGACAGTAAGAGCTGTTTGGAAGTGGAATACACTGCCTCGGAGTGTGATGGAGTCTCCTTCTTTAGAGGTTTTTAAACAGAGGCTGGATGGTCATCTGTCAGGAATGATTTGATTGTGTATTTCTGCATGGCAGGGGGTTGGACTGGATGGCCCTTGTGGTCTCTTCCAACTCTATGATTCTATTCTATGATTTTAGCTCAGGTCCAGAGAAGAGGTCTCTACACCCTTCCTTCCACCTGTACCCTTGCCACCTCTGCTTTCCACATCCTTCCCTTTAGAGTTGTCTGGGTTTTGTTGTTTTGTTTTGTTGTTTTGTTTTTTGATGAGACTCAGCATGGTGTAGTGATTTGAGCTCTGGACTATGACTCTGGAGACCAAGGTCCAAATTCCCACTCAACCATGGAAACCCACTGAATAACCTTGGGCAATTCTCATGTTCTCAGTCTCAGAAGAAAGCAAAGACAACCCTCCTCTGAATAAATCTTGATAAGAACCCTAAGGTTCACCTTAGGGTTGCCATAAGTTGGAAATGACTTGAAGGCCCACAAGGACAAGTGTTCTTTTATTGGCTTCCTGGCTGTTTCCTCCTGCCGAGGGTTTAGCTGAAGCCAGCAGCTGGCCCTCTTTCACTAATGAGGCCAGTGTGAGCAGGCAAGTAGAGTTCCTCTGGTGAGTACTGCTTTTCCATACATTGTCTGACATTTTAAAAACAAACAAAAATAAACTCCTTACTGGCAGTAAAGCGATTTTTTAAATAAAGGAACAAATAAAAGCTAGCTAGATTTGTTTGTTCCCTCCTCACACCACATCAAAACCATTCTGCTTCTGGGTTCACTTTCTGCGTTTAGTGGGGTTCTGTCAGGAAACATTCACAAATAACATTCCCAGCACACATAGTATCTTTGCTAATACGTTCAAATTATTTTAGATAGGTAGGCCGTAAGAGAGAAAAGGTCTGCAGGTCCCTGGGGATCCTTTTTTAAATATATTGTTCACAGTGTCATATGTAATGGAAGAAGCAAGAAAACCCATGTCTATTGTTATACATTGTTATTATATTGCCTTCTCAGTGGAAAGGTCTACTGCCACACTGTCAAATAACAGTGTTGTTCAGGAAGCGTATTACTGATTGTTTGCTTGCTTGCTTTGTTTATATGTCACCTTTGTTTATATGCCTCCCAGAGTGGGACCCAAGGAGGCTCACAAAAATATCAATTAAAATATATCTATTCAATCTAAAACTATTAAATCTCAGCCCCTGCTGCCTCGAAGCTCCATTTCATGCACAGAAGACAACCAGATGGCAGCTGAATATTAATTCAGTGCTGATGAGATGACTATAGCATTCTCCTCAACAGTGGGACGCTGTGGCAGCTGATGGCTTTAGCAGGTCAGTGAATCCAGGTTTTGGATAGTTTTAAAGGAGCTGTTCAGGTGCTGAACCTGTTTGGGGGCTAGAGTTTAGCACCTTGGAGAGCCCTATTACTATCTGGGTTAAATCCTGGATTCACCATCCCACTGACAATAGAGCCACCAGCTGCCACTGGTGGGATAACATCTTCCACTGAGCCTATGGGCAGCAGGCCACTTTAGAGGGATGGGCAGGATAGGATAAGAAAGTTGTATGCAGAAGATGACCAAGAGGTTCAGGAGTTATAAAGAGAGTGCTGCCAGTGCTACCCCCAGCATCTGAATTGGTTGCCTCAGTCTCCCTCAGTCTGCCCTGCATACTTCTATTCTGCTACTCAATCTCCGTTAAAACATGAAAACACCAAAATTTGTTGGAGTCTTACACAAAGTCTGTGTTCTGCCACAACTAGTACCATCTTATAATCTCTGGATTTCTTTGCAAACGAAGATTCAGGAAGGACTCATCCCATGCTTTCTGCAAGGCGCTAATGGCTAAAAAGGCCAATCCGAGATAAACAAGTCCGGTTGCAAAAAGCACAGCAGAAGGTCTCCTTGGGTGATGTTTTTGGGTTGTGATTCTTTCTGCGTTGTCGTTTCTCTTCAAGACTTGTTCATCGTGAGTTCTCAAATAAGGCTGCAGCATTGTGGATAGTGCGTCTCCATGCCTCCCGATGTGAGGCCAGGGTGGACCATTGTTGGTGATCAATTTGGCCGAGCCTGAGATGTTGTTTCAGGGAGTCCTTGTATCGCTTTTTTGGAGTGCCCCTCTTATGCTGACCCATGGCGAGTTCACTGTAGAGTACTATTTTTGGGAGGCGATGGGTACCCTGCCCAGCACAGCTGTGTTCTCAATATCATGGCCTCAATACTGGTGATCCCTGTCAGTCCAGTGTAATACAAAATACTATATTGTGAAATGTGTCATAAGCACAAGAAACAAGAAACCTCTCTTGAAAGCCCCATTTTGTTTGCTGTGTAGTATTTGCTTAGATGGATTCATCGCCATGCTGTTAACTTGTGGTGATCCAATAGTTACAACCAGGGTATCCAGTGCTCCCACCTGTGTAGGAGCTGCTGGTTCTCCACCTACACAGAAATGTGAGGGCGGTGTTTAGGAAAATAGTCCATGCTGCCTTCCTCCCACAGAATGAAAGTCATGGGGCCACTGCTTCCAAAGAAGCCCCACTGAATTTGGCCAAATATTACATGCTTATCCATCTAGGAGCAATATAAACATATGAACCCAAGAGTTGAGAGGTATTGTCAGTGGTGATGTGAGGTAGCTGGAAATCCAAATCTCACATCAACCACAACCTTAATGTTTTTATTTATTTAATATAATTAAGTGATTTATCATATTAAAACAGCACATAAAACAATTTTAAAACACATCAGGGAAAAGCAAGGGTGGATTAATTAATAACTGTAATTGCACTCCCGAATGACAATAACCATCAACCATACACACAGTTAATTTGGTGTTGTGTGCCTTCAAGTTTACTCCAAGTTATGGTGACCCTCTCCTAGATTTTCTTGGCAACATTTCTTAAGACGTGGTTCACCATTGTCTTCCTCTGAGGCTTAGAGAGTGTGGCTCACCCAAAGTCACCAGGGTTATGTTTATGGCTGAGCAGGGATTCAAACCCAGGTCTCCTGAAGCACTTGTCTAACACTCAAACCACTACACCATGCTGGCTTTCTAGGTTCATTGTTCATAGGTTTATGGAATCTTATGGACATAACAATTTTATAAAATCAAAAATAGTTTGTCCTAAAAGACTAGCTTAAATTATCAAAATTTCCTCCGATAACTAAAGCTGGCATTTTATACAAGAATATTTCATCATTTCATGATCATATAAACTGGATGTATGGAGCCTATCTAAATGGTGAAAATATCCATCATGGAATTCACTGGGAATCCTACAATTGATGTGTTTTTATATTTTAATGATAATTTTGGTTATTGTCTGTAGAAATTGGACTGAGAGCAGTCAGTTTGCATTTTTAACTTTTTTTTCAACTGTTAACTGCTGAGCGTTATTTTTAGTAAGAAGGCAGAATATAAATTTAATCAGTCAATCAGTAGATAAGCAACTATATTTTTAACCTCCTGTCTGCAGTGCAGTTCCAACTGCATCAAAGATTTTCTACCCTGCATACCCCCCTCCTTCTTTCACTAAATAAGAAGATATAGAATGTTTTCAAACATCTTTGCCTGATAAAGAAGCACAGATTAATGGAGCTGGAAGGAACCACAAGAGCTGCCTTGTCCTCTTAGTCCCACCCACTGTCAACAGAAAACACACTCCCTCCATCTTCTACATGACACCCCCTCAGGTATTTAAATATGGCTACCATATCACCTCTTGGTCTTCTCTTCTTCAAGCTAAACATACCCAGCTCCTGTATACATTCCCCACAGACATTCCTTAGTTAGTGCAAAACACAGCAACCAGACTGGTGCCAGGTGTGCATTTCAGAGACCATATAACACCGATTCTACAAGAACTACACTGGTTTCCAATTTGCTTCCAAGCTCAATTCAAGGTGCTGGTGTTGACCCACAAAGTCCTAAACACCTTGGGACCAAGATATCTGAAAGACCGCCTTCTCGCGTATGAGCCTGCCAGAAATTTGAGATATTAGGAGGAGGCCCTGTTGTGTGCGTACACATAACAGGGCTTTCTTTCTCTGTAGCAGCACCTTGACTGTAGAATTCCCAACCCATGGAAGTTAGGTTGGTCACATCTCTTTAAAGTCAAAACAGTGCTGTTCCACATAGCACTCAGTGTATGCTGTTTTAACTTTCAAAACTAGATTCTAGGGTTGCTTTTAGACTGCTTTTAGGAGTTTTTAAAGAGTATTTTAATGTGTTTTTAAAATGTTTTTATCTTTGTATTGTTTTAATTGGTTTTTATTGTTCTTCACCTTGGGAGTCTTTGTGGGCTGGAAGACAATATAGAAATAGGAGAGAGAAGAGGGGGGCTTGGTTTCCAGATCTTTTACCATTTTGGTCACCCTTTTCCAGACATGTTCCAGCTTGTCAATACCTTTCTTGAATTATGGTGTCCAGAACTGGACACAGAAATAAACAGTTCATATTTCTATTACAGGTTGTATTTGGGAATATGATCTCTAAAATCTGACATTTTCTGGGTGGATCAGATTGCATATCACATGCAAGATGGCTTTGCTGTCTATGCTACCAAGAATTAGACAGAAATTTGTGCAGAAATGCATTCCTAATCATGAGGATTTCAAGTCAGCACTTTTTGATCTATGTTTATATCAATGTCTTATCTTGTATCACATCTGCATGAATTATTTTTGTTTTCCTTCTCTTGTAATTATATGGGATGCTGTGTCATTTTTACTGTACTTGCCATGGCTTTTTGGCTGAGACAATAATAATCTATTCTGGCTCTGAATCACAGTCTGTTGAATCTTTGCTTTGGTGTGAGACAGAAAACATGATTTCATTATTTTCAGTGTCATTTCAAAAAATTAAATGGCTGTTCTGTTGGAAATGCTGGTTCAGGGATTTTCAGTTCAAGGATAGCTGCAATCTTGTACTCATCACAGACTTCTAATTTTTATTACAGCGTTGCTGTTTTTGTGCTTTCCACAACAACAAGGGTGAATATTTAACAGGAAGATACAGGAGACATTTACATAATGGTTATAAGTCCTTACAAATGTAAGAACTGTAGAAGAGCTGTGCTAGATCACATCATTGGCCTACCTGGTCCAGAATTCTATGCCAACAGTAACCAAACAGGTGCCTACTGGGCAGCTCACCAGAAGGACCTGTGTGCAACATGGCACACTCCTGCTTCTGTTCCCCAGTACCTGGTGTTGAGAAGTCCAGGTATACCTCAGTTAACAAAGAAGGTGTGTTCCTGGACATTATTTCTGTAACAGAAAATTTGGTACCAGAGGTAGAAATAACATGGAAAGAATGGGGATCAGTTCCCACACCACAAAAAGAAGAAGAGCAATTCAACATGCTTTAGCAATTTTTTAAAAATTCAAATTCAAAGATATTATAGCTGAGAGGTCTTCAATGCAGTTAACCCTCAGAAACAACCCTTCTTGGCCACCAGTGTGGGTACTAGAAATTAAACATATTATACAGTCACTGAAAAATAACAAGGCTCCCGGGGAGGATTTTTTTACTCCCTGAACTCTTTAAGGCACACATAGTTTGGTGGGCACTGTTATTACAGGCCTGTTTACATATATAGATAATACTGGATATATTCTAGCAGGATGGGAATTTTCCATCATAATTCCCATATTTAAGAAAGGAGATAGGGATGATCCCAGAAATTATAAACCCATAAGTCTAACAGACTTACCAGCAAAGATGTATGTGAAACACCTTCTGGGAAAAATTGAGGACTGGGTATTAGAAGGAAATATTTTAGCAGAAGAACAGACCAGATTTAGAAAAGGATATTCCACAATAGACAACTATTTTGTCTTACAGCATCTTATAAATAAGTATACTAGGGAAGAAATACAATACTGCATTGTATTGTATGTTTGTTTTAATTCTCCACTAGTTTAATTTAGTTTTAAGGGGTGGGAAGGTTAGGATTGGGAAGGATTGTTTTAACTTGCTGTTGTTTTAATTCTGCTGTACACCGCCCCGGTTGCTGAGCAGAGTGGTGGGTTGAAAATAAAAATGTATTATTATTATTATATATTATATAAGAAAAACACCTGTGTACAGCCTTTATTGACCCTAGTGCAACATTTGATTCAATTAATAGAGACACTCTATGGTGTAAGCTGGCCAGGCTGAATATGGAACCCAGACTACTTTATTTGATTAAGGACTTATATAGAAATACTTGCCTGAAAGTCCAAACTGGAGTCAATAGCACTCTTACTTGAAAAATACCTACCTTTAAAGGGATGAGACAAGGATGCATACTGGCTCCGATGTTGTTTAACCTTTATGTAAATGATATCCCAGGCATATTACAATCTAATGAAGTCCATATGCCCAAGATCTCCAACAGACATATTAAAAGCTTGCTATAAGCTGACGATATAGTTCTTTTTGCTCATACCCAAGTGGGTATGACAAGATTACTACAGAAATTTGGTGTCTAATTCATTGAATATCAACAAGACAAAATCTAAAGTTTTCCCAAATCTTTGGGAAAAGACGAGCCAAATATAACTGCTTTTTGAATGTTGAGCCCATAAAACAAATAGAATATTTTACTTATTTAGGGGTGACCTTTACTGATACAAGGTCCTGGACTAACCATTTTAAACAAGGTGCAATCAAGGCTACTGTTAATTCAAAAAAGCTAATTAAATTGATTAACTATAACCATCCATCATCATTGCTCCCCATCTTAAAGGTTTATAAAGCAAAAATTGTTCAAGTCTTAATATATGGCTCTGAATTGTGGGGCCAATCAAAAGCTCCCTTATTGGAACAAAACCAAGCCCACTTCCTAAGGATTATATTAGGGACAGACAGAAATACTTTGGCACCAGCTGTAAGAACTGAAATGGGCATTCATTCTATGTATAGCTTGACAGTAATCAAAGTTTTTAATTACTGGTGGAAAATGTGCAAACAGCTTCAGTCAGATTACCTAAATTATGCTTGGAAGAACAATTGGACAATCCCCTACATAATACTTGGATTTATCATTTATCTCAATTGATTTTGTCTTATGGTTTTTCATTTCAATATCTATTCTCTGTTGGACATCAGGCCCGATCATTATTTAAACAAAGAGTTCTAGATGTAAATGCCCAGTCTGACATAGAAACATCAGCCCACTCTAGGTCATTAAAATGGCTGGCAAAAAATAAGTCTTCTTTTGAAATAGAGAAGTATTTAAAAATAAGTCTGATTCATTACCATAGGAGAGCATTCACAAGAGCTAGGTTTGAACAATTAGACACTATGGTTAGATATGGTAGATTTCATCAGATCCCATATCATGAGAGAATATGTTTTGTGGAGAGGAAGTAGAAGATATTGCACATGTGCTTCTAAATTGTCAGTTGTATGATACAGCAAGGCCTCAGTATTTACAGATATTTCTGGATATAATAAAATATTGGAATCAAAATGCACAATTAACTTTTCTTTTACAGGGTTTGAATAGGCATATTACTATCAGAGAGGTTAAATTTATAGATAATGCTGGTCAACTGAGGAAACATTTTATGGAAGAAATAGTAGGACCAGCTACAGTAGAATCCCATTCTTTCCCAGCTCAAACTTTACTGCAGACACACTGCTGCAACCTGATACCAACAGTCTGTGTTACTCCAGCTGCGCCATCGTAAGGAGTTTGTTGTTGTGTGCCTTCAAATCATTTCCTACTTATAGTGACCCTATCATGGGGTTTTCTTGGCAAGATTTGTTTAGAGGGGTTTTTCCTTTGCCGTTCTCCAAGGCTGAGAGAGTATGACTTGGCCAAGTTTACCAAGTGGATTTCCATGGCCGATTGGAGTTTCAAACCCTTATATAGCTATTGCCATATCCTCCTTTCACTTTCTTGTCTGTAGCCTTTCATTCATTACTCTCCTGTAAAGCTGCAGTGATAGAACAAAAGTGTTTCTTGGGTACCTTCTATTTCATAACAGCATTTCCCTGGGACACCTTCTTCATAGAGTGTACTCATCTACCATGAGAGTTTTGGAATTTTTTTTTTAATTAATTAATTTATTTATTTATTTATTTGTATTACAGTTCCAGTAATCCCCTAGGCAACATAACCATCACCATTCTGGCTGGGGGATTTGAGGAGTTGTCACACCAAAAAGGGGATAACACTTTCAAGATCTCTATGCAAAGGGATCTTGTAGCACCTTTGAGACTAGCTGAGAGAAAGAAATTGTAGCATAAGCTTTTGTAAACTTGGTCTGCTTCCTAAGATGCATGGAGTAGACCAAGTCTACAAAAGTCTATGAAAGCTTTTGCTACAACTCCTTTTTATCAGTTAATATCAAAGGTGCTACAAGATCCCTTTGCATACTGATATTCCAGACTATGTCTTTGAATTCTACTTCTAAGCTCTGTGTTCTACCATGAGGGTTATGACCTTTCCTCCCTGTCTTCCAATCCCAGCAGATTCATCCAACAGAATGGAGCAATGTGAAGTTGAAAGCTTTCACAGCCGGCATCCATAGATTTTTCTTGGTTTTTTTCCAGACTGTGAGACCATGTTCTGGATGAGGAAACACAACCTCCAAATGATCTACAGATCAACCAAGAAAATCCAAGAAATGCTACGCTCAGCAAAGGACAAAAGAGACCCTCTCACAGCTGCAGGAGTTTACCACATACCATGCAGCTGTGGACAATTTTACATAGGGACCACTAAATGCAGTGTGCAAACACAAATCAAGGAACATGAGAGACAATGCAGACTGGGCCAGGCAGAAAAATCAGCAGTAGCAGAACATGTTATAAACCAACTTGGACACAAAATGTTATTTAAAAACACAGAAATTCTGGACTAGGTCAACAACTATCATGTCAGAATGCACAGAGAAGCTATTGAAATCCACAAACACCTGGACAACTTCAACAGGAAAGAAGAAACCCTAAAAGTAAACAAGATCTGGCTGCCAGTCCTGGAAAACACTAAAATCAGAACTTAACACTTGCAAATGAACTCCACCCAGGGACAGGGGGATTTCCAGCAGATAATGGACCATTAACCAACCATTAGCCAAACAGACACTAATCCTCCTTGCATATCTCCACCCAGAAACTAGCCATTCAAATACACAAATGTACATAGCCCCCCCAACAAGGGTTTGCAGTATATAAACCCCCTACACACTCCTACCCAACCATTTTCTGAAGATGCCAGCCACAGATGCAGGCGAAACAACAGAAATAAACTCTTCCAGAATGCAGCCTCACAGCCTGGAAAAAGAACAAGGAAAATCTATAGAGTGGAGCAAGTTCAAATCATTCTGTGGAGGATACAGCAGGCCTATGGAAGGCTTTTAAATGGAGGCAGGGGGAAGTATTTCAGGGTTGAGGAATGAGATTTCCTCCACTGGAGTCCTCCTTGGTCTGGTTGACATCATCATATGTGGTTATGCTGCCCCCAAAGTTATCAGTTTCCTAATAAAAGCACCAGGCAGAGTTTTACTTTGTACCTCCTCCCCTCCCCCCGCACTTATGCAGAGAAGTAGGGAAGTAGAATTTCCAGAAGCTGGCTGGGCCATGGTATGTTCAGATCTTCTGATTCACAAACTGTATTTTTAAGTACATTTTGGCTCCCTTTTTAATTTAATGTTTTTGGTAAGACTCTTGGGGTATCTTGTGTCCACTCCTTAAAAACATTTGTGGGTCATCTGTACAAGGTCTTAGCTGACAACTTGGTTCAGATACAAATAATATCCATGAATGCTGTTCTCCTATTGCATATATTTACATAATAAGAAGTGGAGAGCCAATTCATTATGGAATAGAAAGCTTAGGTACCTTTTAAAACTTTTAAAATGTTGTTATCCATGGAAGCACTTTTTTATTCCTCTCCCCCAGATCTTTTAATAAAGTTTATTGTCTTACTTTACTCCAGCCAAACTTAATGTTCTATCTGTTTTCTGCTGCCAAACTGCAAACAGAGCTATTTCCCTGTTTACTTTCAGTTTGTTTGTGTTCTTTTTATGTTTAACCTTCTTTCTTTGATGACTCTCCTGGGTTTTCATGCCACTGGACTATATGCGTGTAAGGCTGCTACAATAGCCTTATAAAGATTTTTCATCTAGAAAGGTTTGTACTGAAACTTAAGTCCAATTTACATATATTCTTGACAAGGAATACTTCCCTGTAGGAGAACAATGTATAAAGCCACACAGTTATTTATTCTTGGTCACCTTTGCATCCTGTATATCTTTTATGTTGCTCATGTCACTCACTCATTTGCATCAGTGTGTGCACACACACACTCCCTATTTTGAGTTAGCTTAACAAAGGTATTTACAAATTAGAAAGGATATCAGAAACTTACCTCCAAATGTATGTGTGAATGCAGAGGAATCCCACAATAGATTTTTAGAATCTAAAAAAAACAGAGTTCTATTTTTTGTTGTTAACAGTCACCAAGTTGTCTTTGACTATGAAGATTATCAGATGACCTTTTTAATCTGGAACAGGGATGACGGGAGAGTGTCAAACGGTTCTCTTTTTAGATGATGTTGTCCCTGTCCAGTTCTGCTCCTGTGCCCCTCCATTCCATTTCCGTTCTCTTCTATTGACGAATTAATCCATCAATAGATCACCCGTTCCTGTTTCCATAACAAAATAACAGGCTTGTGAAAAGGTGTCCCATTATGCTGGCGCTATGTCAGCCATGGGGGGAGGTCCCTCCCGAAGACTTCCAGCTGCGATCGGAATGAGGAGGTAAGTGGCACCCTTGTTTTCCCCCTCCCTGGGTTACTTGTTTAATTTTAAGGGTGTTTGGGGGGTTAGTTTTCTTTTTTGACATTTGGTTTCCTTTTTATTTTTAAATTCCCCACGCATCATTCTCTCACAAGAACGTGCAGGATTTGCTTTCCGGGACGTGAATGCAGCTTTACGACAGATGCATTCACTCCCAGAGTGACCTGGGAGTGCTTTACGGAAACCTGGCTGGGAGAGACCAGTGCTGCGACTTCGGCGCAGGCACTCCCGGTCAGGTACTCAGTTAGTTAGTAGGTAAGGAAAAGTGGGCGGGGGGGGCGGAGTGGCTCTGGTTCATAAAAACAATCTAACATTGGCCAGGAAGCCTATCTGGAACACAGTCCACATTGAGTGTATGTACCTAAGCCTGAGGTCCAGGGATAGCTTAGGGAGGTGTGTTGTCTCCCTGGGGCAAAGATCCATGATGTGACGGAGAGGCTAACAAGACTCGTCAAGCCTACGGATCATTACCCCTTCCTTTTGGTCCGTATGATACTGCAAGGGAACCAATGCTACTGCAAGGCACAGCTTTCCGAAGATCAGAAGAGATTATGAGGCTCTGGGGAGGAAGCTGAAAGAAATGGATGCACAGGTTGTCATTTCGTCTCTTTTGCCAGTTGAAGGGCATGGTCCAGGAAGGGAGAGGAAAATAGCCGACGTAAACAACTGGCTCCGTAGATGGTGTCGCTGAGAACAATTTGGATTCTTGGATCATGGGCTGCGCTTCCATGAGGGGGGACTTCTGGCAAGAGATGAGGTGCATCTCACACCAGTTGGCAGAAACGTTTTTGCCTAGTCTCAAGAATTTGATCAGGAGAGCTTTAAACTGAGTCATATGGGGGAGGGAGACAGTATTCTGGAAGGCAAAAGAGATGGAGAAAATAGTCAAGCTTTCATAGAGGGAACAAGGCAAACAGCGCAAGGACCCAACAGTAGGAGGCAAAAAAACTTGCACAGGCAGCAAGTAAAGGGAACAAATGGTCTTAGATGTCTCTACACTAATGCACAGAGCATAGGAAAAAAGCAAGGTGAACTTGAAGTCCTAGCACTACAAAGCAAGTATGATATAATAGGCATTACTGAAACCTGGTGGGATGAGTCTCATGATTGGAATGTAGGAATAGAGGGGTATAACCTTTATAGGAGAAACAGGCCAAACAAGAGAGGAGGAGGAATAGCATTATATGTCAGGGATATTTACACCAGTGAAGAGATCCATGACATCAATACTGGAAGCCAGGTGGAGAGCATCTGGATAAAAATTAAAGGGGAGGGAAACAACAGGGATGTTATTGTGGGACTCTACTACAGACCCCCAAGTCAGACGGAGGAATTGGATGATGCCTTTCTAGAACAGATGACCACACATGCAGAAAGGAGAGATGTAGTAGTGATGGGTGACTTCAACTATCCTGATATTTGCTGGAAATCTAACTCAACCAAAACTTCAAGGTCTAGCAAATTCCTTACTTGCCTGGAAGACAATTTTATTGTCCAAAATGTAGAAGAGGCAACAAGGGGGTCAGCTATTTTAGATCTGATCCTAACCAACAGGGATGACCTGGTTAATGGGGGGCAAGTGGTGGGATCCTTAGGTGAGAGTGATCATGCTCTCCTGGAATTTGTTATAGAATGGAAAGGAGAAGCCAGGCATAGTCAGACACGCATTCTCGACTTTAGGAGAGGTGATTTCAATAAACTCGGGGAAATACAGGGGGTGATCCCATGGTCAAGAATACTAAAAGAGAAGAGACCTCAAGATGGATGGGACTTTCTCAAAAGGGAGATACTGAAGGCACAATTTCAAACAGTACCATTGAGGAAGAAAAATGGGAGGTGTCTCAAGAAACCAAGATGAATGACTAAAGAAATTTCAACAGAGCTAAGTTTTAAACGGAACATGTATAGGAAATGGAAAAAGGGGGAAATCACCAAAGAAGAATTCAAACAGATAGCGCACACATGTATGAGTAAAGTCAGAAAAGCTAAAGTCCAGAATGAGCTCAGGTTTGCTAGAGAGGTTAAGAACAATAAAAGGGGGGGGTTTGGGGTATGTCCACAGCAAAAGGAGGAAGAAGGAAATGGTAGGGCCACTATGCAGAGAAGATGGCAAAATGCTAACAGGGGACAGAGAAAAGGCAGAATTACTCAACACCTTCTTTCCCTCAGTGTTTTCAGAAAAGGAAAAGGGGGACCAACCTGAGGATAAATTAACAGAGGACACAATAGGGGAAATCCAGCACAGAATAAGCAAAGAGGTAGTACAGGAATACCTTCTTAATCTAAATGAATTTAAATCTCCAGGACCAGATGAACTACATCCAAGAGTATTAAAAGAGCTGGCAAATATAATCTCAGAGCCATTGGCAATAATCTTTGAGAACTCCTGGAGAACAGGAGAAGTCCCAGCAGACTGGAGGAGGGCAAACGTTGTCCCCATCTTCAAAAAGGGGAAAAAAAGAGGATCCCAACAATTATCATCCATTTAGTCTGACATCAATACCAGGGAAGATTCTAGAGCTGATCATTAAACAGAGAATCTGTGAACATTTAGAAGGCAATGCCATAATCACAAAAAGTCAACATGGGTTTCAGACTAACAAGTCATGCCAGACTAATCTGATCTCTTTTTTTGATAAAATTACCAGGGAACACTGTGGATATCACATACCTTGATTTCAGTAAGGCCTTTGACAAGGTTCCCCATGACATTCTTGCAAACAACCTTGTAAAATGGGGGCTAGACAAGTTAACTGTTCAATGGATTTGTAATTGGTTGACTGGCCGAACCCAAAGGGTGCTCAGCAATGGCTCCTCTTCATCTTGGAAAGTTGTGACCAGTAGGGTGCCACAGGGTTCTGTCCTAGGCCCACTGCTATTCAACATCTTTATCAAATGACTTGGATGAGGGAATTAGGGGCATACTTAGCAAATTTGCAGATGACACCAAATTAGGAGGAGTAGCTAATACCCTGGAGGACAGGATCAAAATTCAAAATGACCTGGATAAACTGGAGAGCTGGGCCAAAGCTAACAAAATGAAATTCAATACAGAGAAATGTAAGGTACTGCACTTAGGGCAAAAAAATGAAATGCATAGATATAGGATGGGGGAGACCTGGCTGAATGAGACTACATGCAAAAGGGATCTAGGAGTTCTAGTAGACCACAAGTTGAACATGAGTCAACAGTGTGATGCGGCAGCTAAAAAGGCCAATGCAATTTTGGGCTGCATCAATAGATCAAGGGAAGTAATAGTGCCGCTCTATTCTGCCTTGCTCAGACCTCTCCTAGAATACTGTGTCCAGTTCTGGGCACCACAATTCAAAAAGGATATTGACAAATTGGAGCATGTCCAGAGAAGGGTGATTAAAATGGTGAATGGTCTGGAAACCATGCCTTATGAGGAGAGACTTAGGGTGCTGGGTATGTTTAGCCTGGAAAAAAGACGGTTAAGAGGCGATATGATAGCCCTGTTTAAGTATTTGAAGGGGTGTCACGTTGAGGATGGAGCAAGCTTGTTTTCTGCTGCTCCAGAGATTGGAACACGGACCAATGGATGCAAGCTCCAGGAACAGAGATTCCACCTCAACATTAGGAGGAACTTTTTGACAGTAAGAGCTGTTCGGCAGTGGAAAACACTCCCTCGGAGCGTGGTGGGGTCTCCTTCCTTGGAGGTCTTTAAACAGAGGCTGGATGGCCATCTGTCAGGGATGCTTTGATCGTGATTTGCTGCATGGCAGGGGGTTGGACTGGATGGCCCTCGTGGTCTCTTCCACCTCTGCAATTCTATGATTCTATGATTCTATGATTCTGTTAGTATACCAGCCACCCCGTTGTCTAACAGACTCCCTGACCGAGCTAACACAGCTGGTCTCAGAGTTGCTGCTGACCTTATGAATGAGAGACCTCCAAGTCACCCTGTTATCAACAGCCCTGCTCAGGTCTTGCACACTCAGGACCATGGCTCCCTTGATGGAGTCTACCCACCTGAAGCAGGGTCTTCCTCTTTTCCTACTGCTTTCTACTTTACCAAGCATTATTAGGTTTTCCGGTGAGTCATGTCTTCTTATGATATGGCCAAAGTATGACAGACTCATACACCACTGTTACATTTCCCCTGAAGATGGAGGTCCACAGTTTGGGTGTGGTCCAGGATCCAGCTGAGCCTGGAAGCTCATGTTTTAGTGGTGGCCAGGAGTGGATTTGCACAGTTAAGGTTTGTGTGCCAGCTCAGCCTATTCCTTGTGACATCAGATCTGGCCATAGTGACACATGATTTAGGACATTATCAGACTGGCCCCTTAAAATGTTCTTTTGCTAGCATAAAAAAAAATTATGCTGGCAAAAGAACCTTCTCCCCTGCATTTACCTTCCTTTCCTGGAAAAGGCAGCCCCCGCAATGAAGAGGAAGTGAACGGAGCCCCGTTCACTTCCTCATTCGAAATCCCATGAGCTTTTGTCATGCGGGAAATTTTTAAAAAAGCATTAAAAGTTTTTTAAAGCACAAACACACAGTTTAAAAGTCCCAAGTAACCCGAGGAGGGTCATAAAAAGAGTGAAACTTACCTGGATGTGCCAATCTCACCTGGAAGTGTTAGCGCTGGACTGGCCATTCTCACTGCAGTCATGAGAGTTAAGTGGCCCAAGGCTTCACATGCTGGCAATGCTGACACTAAAGTGCCATGGGGGATCTATTGATGATTTCAGCCATCAATAAAAAGGTACGGGTTTGGGGCTGATTTTAACCATGAAAGGGTGACATCATCTGATCTGCGCACCCTTTCACAGTTATGTGGCATTGTTATGACACCTTATTTCATGTGTCTGATAAAGTCCTTAGTTACATTCTGTCTGGATTACTGTAACATGCTGTACGGGAGGCTGGCTTTGGATAAAAATCAGCTGGTCCAAAGAACTGCAGCCAGATTGCTAACTGGGGCTGGCTATAGGGAGCACACAGCTCCCTTGTAACAGCTCCACTAGCTGCTGATCCTTTTTTTGGCACAATTCAAAGTGCTGGTCTTGACCAATAAAGCCCTATATGGTTCAGGTTCAGGCTATTTGAAGGACTGCATGCTCCCTTATGAATCTGCTTGTGTTTTAAGATCTGCTGGGGAGGCCCATATCTCTGTTCCACTACCCTTCTCAGTGGCTGCCCCCAGGCTCTAAAACTCCCTTCCCAGGGAGGTTAGACTATAACCCTCCCAACTCTCTTTCCACGAACAGGTGAAAATCTTTCTGTTTCGAATGGCCTCTGAGGACTGATTGTTTAGATAGGACAGGTCTTGTGCAATGTGCTGGATTTTCTATTTGTTACTTTTGTTGTATTTTTAATGGTTCACATTTTAACTGGTTTTAATTCTTTTGATAGTTTAATCGCTTTTTAACTTTTGTATTTTGTGAATTTTTAACTATGTTTTTTTTAACCTGTTGTAAGCTGCCTTGAATCACAAAGTCAGAAAAAGAAGATAAATAAATATAATCGCCACCACCACCACATTTTTGCACCATGTAGCAGTCTGATTCTGGAATAAAATTAGGTACAATATGATTATGGCCCAGTTTACCTGTTCTATCACCAAAATGTTAGGTCACTAATAAGGTTCCTCGCTTTGTACAACAAATATTTCTGGCTTCCTGACATTAAAGTCTGCATTTTCATCCCAGCCTTCAGTCAAGGTATTCATTACCACCACCATCCACACCCATCCTCACAAGAAGTAGGTTAGGCTAAAGAGATACTAGAACAGGGTTTATCAACCAGGGTTCCCTGGAAACTTAAGAATCCATGAATGATAAATAAGAGTTCCATGAGAGATTGTGATTTTAAAAGGCAAACTTTTAAAAGGTATAGGTATAATAATTTTTATACAGGGGATCCCTGAGATATGAAAATTGTTTCAAGAGTTCCTCCAAGGCAAAAACAAACAAAAAAAAAAAGTTGAGAAAGGCTGTCCTATAGAAGCTCCTAGCCCTTGAGTTGGAATAACTGAATGTAGGGGTCACGAAAAATTTGGCAACAGTAAAAGTTTGATTTATACCTATTTTATATACCTGGGGTTGCATAAAAATATCATGGGTGAAAAGGGGTTGCGAGTAGAAAATGTTTAAGAGGCTCTGCTCTAGAGTCCCTAGGCCTAGCCCAACACTCACGCCTCCATGCTACTTGTCATATCTTCTCTTTTATTATTTGTGTCACCACACTGTGATTCAGTAATTTCCTTCAATGATTTTAAGTTCAAAACAATGTGCTGTTAAGCCCCAAAGAATCCTAGAAATGGATTACTTCACAATAATAGCAAGTCGCAGCAGCCGTGACCTGTCTTAATGGTTTTACAGCCCCCATAAACTTTGCATGCCCTCTACCCAAGATGGCGGCTGTGAGTGAATTACTCACATTTTTAAATCTGCTGGTGCCAAACTTTTTTTCCAAAAAAAACCCACCCTATTTCTATGGTGAGCATAAACAATATTTCACCTTTACCAAAAGAAAAAAGAAGAAAGAAAGAGAGAGAGAGAGAGAGAGAAGAGATAAAACAAAACCCCGTTTCATTGCCTGGGTGATTGCTAACTAAGGCATAAACCTGTTAGCAAGCCCCACACTCATCCAGACAACCACGTTCGTATTTCTTCTTGTATCGGAAAGCGATTCATATCGAATCACTTGTCCCAACAAGCAGGAATGCACATTCCCCTTGTCATTCTTTTAAAACTCCAGGGAAAGCCACAAAGACTTTTCTTGCACAGTTTTTGCTATGTTTTACCCCCTCCTTCAAAATATGGCAAAACAATGAGGATTGCCATTAGGACAGGTCATCTTCTCCTCACAGTTCACGAAAAGTATTTTTGCCATTTAGACAACCCCTACATTTCCCACCCATAATTTAGATGCAGTATGTTAGCTATTATAACATTATCTGCTGCACTGTCAATTATATAATGGTATTAGAGAGCAATATCTAGCTCTGATCCTCAGAAATTTGAGGGAAAGGGATGATGAAAACAAGCTGTCTCTGCTACTGCAAGGAGTAGAGCCTTTTATAACTCTTAGGGTTGCCTTGTTTGCAGTGAAAGCAGCTATTTTATGGAAGCAAGAAGTAGAAAAGGGCCTAAAATAGACTGTTGTGCAAATTACAAGAGGGGTGTAACCAGATCCAAATATTTTAGATTTTAAAGAGATTTTTTTCTTTTTTTATGTAAGTTTTAAACTATGTATGTATGTGTGTGTGTGTGTGTGTGTATATATCCTGGCTTTTCTTCTTCGCAAACAAAGATTCAGGAAGGACTCATCCCGCGCTTTCTGCAAGCGTGCTGATGACTAAAAAGGCCAATCCGAGATAAACAAGTCCAGTTGCAAAAAGCACAGCAGAAGGTCTCCTTGGGTGATGTTTTTGGGTTGTGATTCTTTCTGCGTTGTCGTTTCTCTTCAAGACTTGTTCGTCGTGAGTTCTCAAATAAGGCTGCAGCATTGTGGATAGTGCGTCTCCATGCCTCCCAATGTGAGGCCAGGGCGGACCACTGTTGGTGATCAATTTGGCCAAGCCTGAGATGTTGTTTCAGGGAGTCTTTGTATCGCTTTTTTGGAGCGCCCCTCTTACGCTGACCCGTGGTGAGTTCACCGTAGAGTAGTATTTTTGGGAGGCGATGGTCCTCCATCCTAGAAACGTGCCCTGCCCAGCGCAGCTGTGTTCTCAATATCATGGCCTCAATGCTGGTGATCCCTGCTTGCTCAAGGACAGCAACATTCGTCACAAACTATCGAGGCATAACACTGCTCTCTGTTGCTGGAAAAATCCTTGCAAGGATACTCCTGAACAGGTTAGTTCCTGCTATTGCAGAAGAACTTCTCCCTGAAAGCCAATGTGGCTTCAGAGCCAATAGGAGCACTACAGACATGGTATTTGCCCTTAGGCAACTGCAAGAAAAATGTAGGGAGCAGAACAAGGGTCTCTATGTAACATTTGTCGACCTCACCAAAGCCTTTGACACTGTAAGTAGAAAAGGTCTGTGGCAGATCCTGGAAAGACTAGGATGTCCCCCCAAATTCCTTAAAATGATTATCTTGCTACACGAGGGACAGTGTGGTCAAGTCAGATATGGCGATGCTCTTTCAGAGCCCTTTCTAATAACTAATGGAGTGAAGCAAGGTTGTGTTCTTGCACCAACTTTATTTACAATCTTCTTTAGCACGATGCTCCAAAGGGCTATGGCAGAGCTTGAAGAAGACGACGGCATCTATATACGCTACCGTACTGATGGTAGCTTGTTTAACTTAAGCCGTCTGAGGGCTCACACTAAGACTCTAAACTATCTAGTCCGTGAGCTGCTCTTCGCCGATGATGCTGCCCTTGTTGCCCACACAGAAGCAGCTCTGCAGCGCCTAACATCCTGCTTTGCAACAGCTGCAGAGCTGTTTGGGCTAGAAGTCAACCTGAAGAAAACAGAAGTTCTTTACCAGCCTGCACCACAAGACGAACACCACCATCCCCACATTGCCGTCGGCAAATCAGTGCTCAAGTCCGTTCAGCAGTTCACCTACCTGGGAAGCATCATCTCCTCAGATGCCAAGATTGACAAAGAGATCGATCACAGATTGGCAAAGGCATATAGTGCATTTGGACGACTTCACAAAAGAGTCTGGAGCAATAAACACCTGAGGCAAAGCACAAAAATCAGTGTGTATAGAGCCATCGTACTGTCTATCCTCCTTTATGGATCTGAAACATGGGTCACCTATCGCCACCACCTACGACTCCTCGAGCGCTTTCATCAGCGCTGTCTACACACAATCCTAAATATACACTGGACTGACTATGTGACGAATATATATATATATATATATATTCCTTTTATCATCATATATATATACCGTATACACACACACACACACACACATACACACATACACACACATACATTTATTTTATTTTTATTTGAAATGGTCTGGAGACTTATTCAATAAAGATGTACATTGTAAGCTATTATAACCACCCAGAAATTTCAAAAAACACTTCCAAGCTCTGATTTTACCCACAGTTCTGAAGTTGATCAAACAAGAAGCAACCTTCAAGAAGCTGCTAGAATAATACACTCTTCAGAAGCCTATGGTAGAATAAACCAGTTAGCTGCCCCCAGAGTCCCCTGTTGCCTTGAGTTCCACAGCAGGAATGAGCAGTTGTCCGCACATTGCATGCCACTGTATTGGTAGGGGCCTCCACCACTGGTGTCACATGTCACACTCTCTGAGGCTGGAAATAATGCACCCAGCCTTGATCACATGCTGGGGTCCTCATTGTGACCTCAGAGAGCATGACATACAGTGCAACACTAGTGGGGGAGGAGGCGCCTGCAGATACGGTGCCGTGTACATTTGTGGATAGCTGTCCATTCACACCAAAGAATGCTCTGGTTTTTCCCATAGAAGCTGGGTTTTCCCAGGTATTTTCTTAGAGCCATTTTAAGGGGGGGTTGCCCCAGTTTAAGTTGGAATTGTTCATGTGTCATCTGGACAACTCAGACTAAAATCAGGGCCAAAACCCTGCATCATCTGGACAGCTGAGTGTGGGAACGGGGGGAGGTCATTTCATTCACCCATGTGGACAAGGCCCTGGTCTCTAGTTTGTGCCTTTCTGTGCTAAAACAGACTAAAAAAGCTATCTCTTTGAACGCATGCTTTATGTCAATGGCTCTTAACCTTTTCTTTACCATGGACCCCTTTTAAATATCTTTTATTGCTAAGGACCCAAGATTTAACTCAAGATTTAAAACAACAAACAACAACAATGATAATGATGATGATGATGATGATGATGCAATTACACATTCCATTCAACCATCCATCAGAAGCACTGGAGGGGGAGGGAAGACTTTTATCCTGTTCTTCCTTCAAGTTTGCGGCTGGAATGGATTGACTGGCAATGTGCAGGCCAAACCAGCCAGCTAGCTAGCCTTTGCCTTGGCTCCTGTCACATGTCTGGAGGAGATGGGCCAAGAAGGCTTCAAGCCTTCACAGACCCCCTATGAGGACATCGCAGCGTCCTGAGGTCCACAAACCACAGGTTAAGAATCACAGCTTTATGCAATTGAATTATGGGTCTTTAGATCTGTTTTAATTCATATTGCCAAACTGGCCTTTTTCACATTTGAGATCTTATTAATACATTTAATGAACTGGCTGTTAAATGAAGCTGCTGGGGAGTTATATAGTAAAGGACCATGCTGGATGGGCCCTAGAAATATAGGTCAACAGCTAGATGGTAGATAGAAGTATAAAACAGAAGAATCCAATTAACTCTAACTGGTTCTGCTCTTCCATTCAAAGAAAAGATTTGTTTATAAGGCATATTTGATTGGTAAAGAAACTGATCCAATATCTTCTCACATAAATCCTGCTCTTATGTAACCTATTTTGTTATTTTTAACGCTGAAAATAAGCAGGTAGACTGAAGAAATTGAGTCTTCATTTCTCTGTGTCTTTGCCTGGATTGGCTTCACATGTCTAGTAAACAAATGGTTTATTCCTTCCTAGTGCATTAAAGTTCTTGTACAGCTATACATGAATGCAGCAGACAGTAATTTAGAATCACCAGGGAAGTCAACCACATTGGGAAAATAAACTTTACAGGGGGGGGCATTGTGGGGCAGGTGATCCCATTACAATGCAATAAAGGCGTTAATATCAGACGTTCCCATGGGTCTAACATGTAGTAAAATCTCCTTTGTGTAAACCTCAAGTTTTTAATGAACAGTGCAGAAGGACCAAACATCACATGCTCCTGCAGTGCTTTCAGCAGCCATAACCTAAGAGGAAAACTAGCCATTGTACTACATCTGGGTGCTCCCCAGACCTTAGATCACCCAGTAAATTATCAGCAATGTCATTCAAAGGAAATTTCAAGCTTTGACATTGCCCCCATCTGTTCTTCTCTCCTGACAACTTTACAGAGAACCATTTGACCTGCACGGAGTGCCCATGTTCTTGTTACACAAGCTTCAGAGCACTGGCAAAGGTGAAACCAGAGCTTCACAGTAGTATTTTTTGGTATGACACTTGAGAGATTTTCACACGCCTAAAATACCCCCCCCCAATGAAATCGGGACAGAAATATTTCTGTCCGGGAAGCAGTACCGCGGTTCGCATGCCCAGTCCCCTCTCCCGATATGCCGTTGTCGTCACGCTGGGTTATTTCTTCCCTCTTCCAGAATATTTTATTAACAGCAAACTCCCGTTAGTAAAATATTCCGGAAGAGAGAAGAAATAACCCAGCGTGACGACGACGACATATCGGGAGAGGGGACTGGGCGTGCGAACCGCGGCACTGCTTCCGGGACAGAAATATTTCTGTCCTGATTTCTTTGGGGGGTATTTTAGGCGTGTGAAAATCTCCTTGGTGACCATGCTGGCTGGAAGATTCTGGAACTGTATAGGGTTATAGGGAGCAGTTTTAAAACAGTTACGTTGACTACCAGTTTGCTTCTTGGCACAATTCAAAGTTCTGGTTATCACATATAAAACCCTCTATAGCTTAAACCAGACTGTCTGAAGACTGTATTTTTTATATTAGCCTGTCCAAATCTTAAGATCCTCAGGGGAGGCTTTCTCACAGTCCCACCATCTTCACAGGCCTGTCTGGTAAGGACATGTGAGAGGGCCTCCTTGGTGGTCCTCCCACATTGTGGAATTCCCCCCCCCCCACAGGAGACTAAGGCCATGCCTACATGGGCCAAATGAAACATCCTCCCCGTTTCTGTGCCCAGCTGTCCATACAACATGGGGTTTTGGCCCCATTTTTAGTCCAAACTGTCCTGATGACGTCCGGGCAATTCTGGTGAGAATCCAGAGCAAATACCCCATGAAATGGAGTGGACACATGGTTAAAAAAACCCCCACTGTTTGCTGTTCTTCTGGAGAAAGCGGTGAGTTCTATTATCACAACAGGGGGTTGGTATCCACACACACACTGCCTGCATGGTGCCCGGCACAGCCATTTCTCAGTCGGGTTGCACACACTGCATCTGCTGAGGTCACAGCGAAGTGCCCATGTGACCGCTGCTGGGCACCTCTTTCCTGGCCTTGGAAGATGAAACCAGCATGAGGGAGAAGCACCAGTTCATGAGCGGGCCAGGGGTGGGCGGAATTCCTCAGTTGCCACAACGAAAGGGCAGGTAAAGGGGGGAATACCATGGGCCTGGGGCTGGAATACTCCACCTGGAACATGGAGTATTCTAGGCAGTATAGACAAACCCTAAACCGGCCCACTCTGTTCTTCTTCCACTCACAAGTAAATATTTTTATTTAAATGTACATTTGATGGTTAATGGGTTGTGCAAACAGGATTTCAATGCGTGTGTGTGCCGCATCTTTATCTTTATTGTTATGTCCTGCATTTTATTTTGTATTGCTTTAAATTATGGGTGTTTTTACATGCCCACTATGGCACTTTCTTCCTGTGATTCCATGCTCCTGTGAAGCAAGAGTCTATGCTGCTGGTAGCAGTGCTGCTGGTAGAGTTTCCAATGTCAGAGAGGTTTTTGCTGAGGAGCCAGGCTAAATATGCCAAACAGTGAACAGCAACAGTAGTGAGTGTGTGTGTGGGGGTAATACTGGGGGAGGATCTCTCAGAAAGAATGCTGTGGCTCCATAGCTAGCACGTGTTAAGTACTGCACAGAAAAAATGCAATGGTAAACCACTTCTGAAGCCTTTTACCTCAAAAACCCTATGATGAGACAGAGATTTTACATGGTAGCTAATGCAATTATTTTTTAACGTTGATATCATTGGGGTTTTCAGTTGTAACTAAAAGTCAAGATATAAATTAAGTAAGCAAGTAAATAAATTATCAGTGTTACTTCCAAAAGCTATCATTTTCCAAACTGTAGAAATAGACAGAAAGCTAGTATAGTGTGGTGCTTTGAGCACTGGCCGACAACTCTGGAGACCAGGGTTCGAATACCCACTTGGTCATGGAAACCTGTGGGGTGACGTTGGGCAAGTCACACTCTCTCAAACTTTTTTTTCTTTTTTTATTTATTTTATACCCTGGTCTTCAGCCTCAAGGCTATCAGAGCCGCTTACAAGTTGTTTTAAGCAATAGCTATTTACACATCTACACTGTGTTAAGCAGTTTCCAATGTGTGTTAGCTAATTGCCCCCCACAAGCTGGGTACTCATTTTACCGACCTACGAAAGGATGGAAGGCAAAGGCACACACACACACCCGAACAAATCTTGCCAAGAAAATCCTGTGATAGGTTTGCCTTAGGGTCACCATAAATTGGATATATGGTAGCTTGAAGGGACACAACAATAATAAGGAACATACAGCACCTGAGATAGGGAAACTGGTTTTTGATGTAATTCTGTTACAGTCGGGTTAATTCTGTGTTACAGTTCAGTTTCATTTTCTCCACCTGTGTGTGGTGGTGGTGGGATCTGTTGTATTGTTTCCATGGTTTAGGGAAACTCCCCCCCCCCCTATTTGTTTATAATTTTATAGCAAGTGGCCAAGTCAATAATCTTCAACGTAGAGTACTGTTTTGGGGAGGTGATGGTCCTCCATCCTAGAAACGTGCCCTGCCCAGCACAGCTGTGTTCTCAATATCATGGTCTCAATGCTGGTGATCCCTGCTTGCCCAAGGACAGCAACTCGCCACGGGTCAGCGTAAGAGGGGCGCTCCAAAAAAGCGATACAAGGACTCCCTGAAACAACATCTCAGGCTCGGCCAAATTGATCACCAACAGTGGTCCATCCTGGCCTCACATCGGGAGGCATGGAGACGCACTATCCACAATGCTGCAGCCTTATTTGAGAACTCACGCCGAACAAGTCTTGAAGAGAAACAACAAGGCAGAAAGAATCACAACCCAAAAACATCACCCAAGGAGACCTTCTGCTGTGCTTTTTGCAACCGGACTTGTCTATCTCAGATTGGCCTTTTTAGTCATCAGCGCACTTGCAGAAAGCGCGGGATGAGTCCTTCCTGAATCTTCATTTGCGAAGAAAAGCCAGAGAGAGAGTATAGCAAGTGGGCAAGAGACTTGTAAAATGAGCCAGGTAATATGGTCAGGTAATATGGCTTCTGTAGAGATATTATTTTTATATTTTTGCAGTTGAGAGAGCAAGATTTGATCCACTCCTTTGGCACTCTAGAACAATGGTTCTCAAACTTTGGTCCTTCAGGTCACATAAGTCCCAGCCAGGATGGCCAATGGTGTATTATTCTGGCATCTGAAGACCAAAACATCTGGAGGACCAAGCACTAATAATCACTGCTCTAGGACACAGTGGAGTGGCAAGATAGTCATTAAGGCAACGTTTTATGACAGAAAATTTAAACTTTCAAATTGTTTTATCAAAGGGTTTAATGAAAGACAGTATAACTATATATATACACCTGCATATTAATTTAGAGTGAATAAATGAAAAGTAAACATGATTACTAAAACACACCAAAGCTAGCTGGTTGAGACAATTAGTTGCATGGCTACAGTATCACATACCCACCAGAAAAGATATTTCAAAGTGATCAGGGATTCTAGTAAATCCAGATTTACCCGTTAATATGATTATTTTAAAAGTGGATTCAAAGGTGAGAACAATCAGTGATTTCATAGCTCATAATTTTTTGAGTTAGTGCTGGACAGAGCCAGGTGCAAAACTAATTACATTGGAAAGTCTTAATTATTAAATATTTTGAGGTTTTGTTTTGTTTTTGGCTGTAAGATAGGTGGACATGCTCAGAGATCCAGAGAGCCACACTCTGTATTTCTGGCTCTTTGGGAGCTGACGAGAAGTTATAGTGTATCATTTTCTCTTGGACACTGGGGGGGGGGGCGGGCAAAGAGATGTGTGTGTTTTTCTGCCCAGAAAATGAGATTAGATTCTCCACTACAGAAATTTCTACAGTTAGATTTTATGCTATATTACCCCTGAAGAAGGCCATTGAAATATATACAGTCTGAAACACATTGGACTTTTTTCAAAATAAAAACCCTCCTATGAGCAATTGGAGACGTGTCCCACTTTTTTTTTCTTGTGGATTCCACTGATGGGGCTGTTCATTTCAGTGGGGAACCCTCCCACAAATAGCATGTACTAGGTGTTACCTACCCTGACAGCCCCCCATCTTGGAATATCATATAATTGGCAATATTTAATAATTTGGCTTGATGTGACCTTCCATGTGGCAAGCAGGTAAACCAGAGACCCCCAGATACCAAGGCTGGAGTCACATATAACCAGGAGAGGGGCCTTTGGAAATTTCCCAAACAGTTAATACCCAAGTCAGAGTTAAAACCTGGAGATGAGTCATTCACTAATCTACTCAGCAATAGCAGAGTCCTCGATGGTTACAAATTGGGTTTTTCCTTGTTCCTTCCTCCCCAACAATAGAAGTTGCCTGTTCCTATTCAATTCCAAATACATCGCCCATTAACGATTGTTAAGTCTTCCAGACCACCCTTTGTTTAGTCCTGGGAAACTCCGAGAGATATTGTATTCCACTCTAAATTCCATCCCTCTAGAGGAATTGTCACAGATAAATATCACCCTAAAATACCACCAAAGTGTGCACAGATCCTCTTCTTCTTGACTCCACATCAGACTGTGTAGCCAAATGTACACGAATCTTCTGCTTTATGACGCCACTTTTCTGACTCCATTCTGCCTTCCCAGACCTCCCCTCTGCCAGTTTACTTCACAATCTCAGCTCTACAGGATTGGTATAGTATACCACACAATCTCCTCACTCTATTTCTCTATCCAAGTGCTTCCTACTATCTTCAATAGCCTTGTTTGATTGCTTGAAGCCTTAGTGTTTGCATGAATGCTGTTAAAATTAATTTCCAATAAAGATCATTTAATTGTACGTTCTGGCTTGGAGTCTCCTCAGTTACTACCACTATACATAGGTCAAAAGATCCTGCCATTACGCAACCTCTCACTACCATTTTGAGCTAATTAAATATGCCCCATATTAATATTTTGGACACTAGTGGGATCCTCGCAGACCCCAGGCAATTTGGGTAACAGAGTCCCACAAAGAATTTTTTATCCTTTTTTAAAATTGAAAAATGATATCATTTGGACTAATTTTGGATGCTGGGTGCTGCAGAATGGGCCACATATGGCCAGGGGGGTACACAATTCCCACTTCAAGTATAAGTATATATGGGTACATATCCATATCCAGAAGAATATGCTTGGGTCTGGACTATGCTGGGGTTGCTGACAGACATCTCCCTACTAACTGGGTGGCATCTATTCTTGTAGAGGTCTTTGAAGTAAAATTATTTTCAATTTATCGCAAATCTGCAATATACTTTGGGCTAGCCTTACATATTCAACTTATATGAGTTTCATGGATGGGGTGTGTGTGTGGAGAAAGCAGGAAAAATAATAAGCAAACATTCCTAATAATACTGTATTGTGATGACATGATGGAGATCTATGAATCTCCCAACATTCTATTTTTTTTAAAATCCACATACTCCCCGTACCCAACCAGGGTTATGATACTCAAGGAAAGGATTACACCTTTCTTTTCTGTGCCATTTCCTCAATTTACAATAAAATCCATTTAAACAGTTTAAAACAAATTAAAATGGGTTAAAACAGTTAGAGCCAGGGACTCATATAAACTGGATAAAATCATTAGACCCCAAAAGAATCTAAACTCCCTTTCTTGTCACCAAAATAAAGGCAACATTGGTGTCAATAAGACCTCTAAGAGGAGAGCACCGCAATACATTCTCACATGATGTGTCGCCTCCATTGGTAGAAGGAAAATGAGGAAATACAATGTATGAAGGTCATCTTGGCTGCTGCCAAGAATTTGGCTTCATGCAGCCATATCTGTATGTCAGATGTAGGCTTTTATCCTTGGGTTCCATTCTTAAAGCAGCTGCACATTCTCTAAGGGTCTGCCCAGAATCAGGGAAGCAGCAAGAAACCATACTGCTGTATTGACATGGGTTCTGCAATAAGATAATCCCTTTATCTCTCATTCAGAATTTATAGATGAGAAGGCTGGGAAAGACCTTCTCCCTGGCATTCTGGAGTGTACCATTCACATCATGTTTCAATGTATCTAAACAGCATCTATTCAGAATTTCAGACAGTATTGTAGGCCTGTCTTTGCCTGTACGTGTATGTATAACCCCTATTATTTTGATGAAAAACTAGAAACTGTCAAAGTGGTTTCGCTCCCTCTCTTTCTCTCTCTCTCACATACACAGCAAAAATGTTAAATAAAAATAATACAACAATAAAACAAAATGAGCCAATAAAAACAATTCATGGTAACGGATAAGGTAAACAATCAGGAAAATAATGTGGATGCCTGCATAAACAGGTAGATCTTTAGCTGACAACAGATACATCCAACACTGGGAGTCTACTTAATCTCAATAGTTGATTCCACATGTTGGTGCCAAAACAAAGAAGATCCTCTTCCACACCATAACCAAATTATCAACACTAGATTAGGGTGGGGTAAGCAATTCATTCACTGAACATAGAGACCATACTGGTCTATACACATATGTAACTTTCTCTGTCTCTCTCTCTCAATCTCTCTCGTCCATATCCCATTTCAGTATTAGAATGTGACCAAGAATTTACTTTCTAGCATAAGTCCATAGAGGCAGATGAGTGGGGCAGCAGCAGAGAAAATGCTGCTCAGGAGCTGGAAGGGTAGCTTCATCTCCTAATGAGAACAGCTTCTGCTGTTGTCCCCCTTGCTTACCACAAAATACTGTTACAAAAGGTGACTGTTATAGTCAGTGTGGCATAGTGGTTTGAATGTTGGACGATGACTCTGGAGACAAGGGTCTGCTCAGCCATGGAAACACACTGGGTGACCTTGGGCAAGTCATATTCTTTCAGGAAGGCAAAGGCAAACACCTTCTGAACAAATCTTGCCCATCAATTTTTGTGATAGGTTTGCCTTAGGGTTGCCATAAGTCAGAAATGACTTGAAGGCACAAAACAACAATGGTACAAGTGACCCTAAAATCGACATAAGTAAACAACAGGATTCCAGTCTGCATTTACACTGAACAGCTATAGCAGTTTGATACCAGTTTAACTGCCATTGCTCCCTCCTAGGGAACCCTGGGATTTGTAGTTTGGTTATTTACTTAGTGTCCTCTGCTGGAGAGAACTCTACTGTATGCTTCTGATTTGTTACCCTTCTGTAAGGCAGTGAAGGGGCTACTTCAGACACTAACCTTGGAATTAATGTGTGACAAGTGGTGGCTTGTGTTATTTTTTTGTGGCAAACAGGGCAAAATGATGTCCTTTTTCTGCTCGGCATAATAAGTCATATTTACTGATTTAAAAACCATAATTTTAGGCTCATTGGGGGGGACTGTTCACCATTAGTTCTGTTTTATGAAGCTTTTAAAAATTAACAACATTTTATTAACATGTTCCCAACATGGTGCTCCCAAATGAAATAGATGAAATTAAAATTATGAAATAATTATTTTAAAAAAGTAATCACTACTGTTAAAGCACTATCCACTTTATCCCCAAGTGCTGCTGTCAGCTTTGGGGTATTACAGGAAGGTAGCAAAGGCAGTTGGAATGTTTATTGTTGCATTTCTGCCAACCGCAAAAGGAACTTCTGGGTTTTTTTCTGCAAAACAACTTGGTCGGACTTGGTTTCTACCTGGCACCTTGAGGTAAAGATAGAGAGTGCTACCATATAGGTTACACAATGTCTGTGTGGGGGGGGAGATATTTGTGTCATCTCCCTGAGATACCTCACACAGTCATCTATATACAAGTGAAGTTTATTCTGCATTAACCAACCAGGGGCTTGTCTACATGGAGGGAGTAAAAAATGGACTGCTCTACAGTAATAGCAAGTCGCAGCAGCTACGACCTGTCTTAATGGTTTTACAGCCCCCACAAACTTCCACATTCCTGTAGTTGAGACAGCAGCCTGGAGTGGATTACTTACATTTTTAAAATTGCCGCTGCTAAACTTTTTTTTTTTAAACCTATTTCTATGGTGTGCACAAGCGATAGTTCACCTTTCCAAAAAAAGAGAGAGAAAAAGATAGCACAAATCTTCATTTTATCACCTTAGCGATCACTCGCTATGGCAAAAATCTAACATGGCGGCAGCAGGTGCTTCCCCTGTAACCAAGCTCCACCCCCTCTGCTTGTCCAGCCAATCAGGTTTGCACTTTGCCCTGTATGGGGAAGCTATTCATGTCCAATTGCTTGTCTTAACCAGCAAAAATGCGCATATCACTGGAGCTTTTTTAAAACGTGGGGGAAAGCAGAGAATGTGGAGAAAGGGCGGGAGGCCTTTTTGGCCGGCCTCCTTCACAACAGGAGACAATGCGGGATCCCATTAAGACAGCTGATATTCCAGACGAATTCTGTGAGGGGTATTTTCACCCTATAGACAGACAACCCCCAGGTTTTTCCCCACAGACATACAGCTGCACACATGTGGCAAGCCAGCTTGACAACCCTGCGCACCATGCAGAGTATATGCCACGGTCTGTCAGCCGAACAGGTGTCGCGGGGAAGTCCCAGAGCCGAAGGAAGATGCCACAGACAGACGCGCCCCCTCCGCGCGTGTCGCGCCTCCGCTACCCTCGCCGCCGCCTCGCGCGTGGGAGAGGCTGCAGCGCCTCTTCCGCCGACCCCCACGCCCGCGCTGTTCCACGAGGCCTCGAGAACCTGGCTCCACGGGACGGCCACGAGAACAGGCCCGCGGTCCAAAACCATCCCTCCCGCTCTTGCGCCACAATGAAAGCCAACCCGCCCGGAGGTCCGTGGGCGCTCCTGGCAGCCTTCTCTCTTCCACAGCCAGGCGGGTTCTCGCCCTCTCCCTCTCCGCCCGCCTTTCCGTCACACACGCACCCCCCCCGCGGCTACAGCCACTCACCTGTGCCACGAGAGCCCCCCGCCCCACAGCCCGCCGACGCACGTGGCCAAGCGTCTGCCCACAGGCGCGAGGCGAGAGAACCGCCCGCCTTTTCTCTCCCCACCCCAAAAGCCTCCCCAGGCGCCCCGCGTCTATCTCCCCCGCAACCTCCCCTCGGCCGCTGCCCGCTCACGAGCGCGCCTGCCCGCCCGCCCGCTTCTTCCTCCTGGCTGGAATCTCCGCGGGCAAGGAGCGAGCAAGCGGGGTGGGGGGAGCGTGGAGTTGTGAGGGGGGAGAGAGGTGGGAATGAGTCACGCTTGGGAGAAGCGGGGAAACTCCAGCTGCTCCGCCGGGCCAGCGCTAGTCGGGAAGCGCATGCGCACCCTGGCCACCCTCCCTCCTGTTTCCTCGCTTTCCCCCTCGCCTTCCCTCCCTCCCTCCCTCCCTCTCCCTCGCTCTCTTTCCCTGCCGGCTGGGTGCTGAAGTTGGGCGGATGGCAGGAAACCAGCTCCGTTAGGGGACCAGCTGCACCCGCCTTTTTGCCCCCGGGATCGTCCAGTGCCAAGCACACACATCCAGGCGGGGGTGGGTAAGACAGCTCGTTCTCTCTCTCGCTCGCTCTCTCTCGCTCTCCCTCCTTCTTCTCCTCCCCCCCCCCCCGCTTTTCTTTCACCTCCTCCAACCTCAGGCTTGGACAAGCCAATGGCCCCAAAATGTCTGCTGGAAAGAGAGCGGGGCATGGAAAGAAAGAGAAATCGTCCGATCGATGGCCTGGAGAAGGGAAAAGATAGGGGAGGGGAGGGGAGGGGGAGCCGAGCGGCCAAGGAGCCACGCGAAAGAGGGAGGGACCGCCGCCGCCGCGAGGCGTGAGAGCTAAAGGGGGCCAAGAAATAGTCCGTGGGGCGGGCGGCCAAGGGGTCCGGCGGCCTGGGGGTCGCGGGGGAGGGGGAGAGAGGGCGGGGGGGCAGAGGGGCAGCTGGGGAGCCCGCGCGCGATGGCGGGAGGGGGGAGGGAAGGAGGCTCTTGATGCTGTTTCTCTCCGGTGATGGAGGAGAGGGAGGCATGGCGTGGCCGTGGCTTCCCCGCCGCCGGAGCGACCGCCCCACGCGCGCGCGCGCGCGGTCCTGTGTGTGTGTGTGCGTGTGTCTTTCTCCCCGAGTTGCGCCGCGAGAGCGAGGCGGGCGGGCGGAGGAGCCGAGAATCCCGAGCTCATCCTGTCAGGAAAGGCAGGATGGGGCGGGAAAGTGAGGGGGTCTCCGTCTGTGTGTGTGGCCGGGGGGGTATATTGCCCAAAGAGGGGTGGGCTGAGGCCAGGGAGGAAATCAGCCTCCCGAAATGGCCATTGACAGATGGGGGGAAAGAGGGGTCCCCCCTTCCCCCCTCCGTCTCCGCGAGGACGCCTCCCTGCCGGGTTTATCCCCAGGCAGCCACCAACCCAGCCCCCTTCGCTTTGGGAAAGATCCGAGCATCCTCTCGGGAGCCCGCGCTTTCCCTCGCCCTCGCCCTCGCCCTCCCCCCAAAGCCCGCTTTTGCTCCCCATGAAAGGAGCCTTCCTTCCCTGCCTGGCTATTAGTATTAGTCTTATTACAAAGGCTGGATTTCAGGGGGGGGGGGAAGGAGGAGGAACACCCACCGCCTGGTGTCTGGGAGCTGGCTTGGTACAGAGGGGGCACCCCCCGCATGGGTGGGGGCTGATGGCGATGGAGCATAAGGTTGTAAGGCGGGGGGGGGGACACATGGTTGTCCTTGTCATTCAGGCGAAGAGCCGAGAGTCTTTCCCTCCCCGAGCAGCCAGGGTTTCTCCTGCCTCTGTGCCACCTCTCCGCCCCTCTCCGTGGATTCTGCAGCATCGGCAGGGCGCCGGGTTCTTTCTCCCTGGTGCTCCTTTTGCTTTGCAAATTGTGGAAGGAGGCTGCAGGGAATACGGCAGGCAGGCAGAGTGGCAAAGGAAGGAACCTGGCAGCTACAAAGGAAGCCACCAAACAGAGCATCTGCTTGCCTTCCTGGGGTGGAAGGACAGCAAAGTGTATACTGTAGTCATCTAGCCAGGTAGCGGCCAAACTAGCTGCCTTTCATTCTAAGTTGCAACTGACCGACAGAATGGGTGAAATGTTTGGTTTTCACCTTTCTAGCAGAACTGCTGACTCTTAGTTCTTCGCATGTATATTGGAGAATTGCTTATTTTGATGGAAGGGATCATCCTTGGGGTCTGTTCTGTCTCCATCTTCCCTTCCAGAAAAGAACAAGGTCTGATGGAGAATAAAAACTCCTTTTTGTTTACAAGTATCTGCTCAGCTTCCCTTATTTCTTCCCCATTCCCAATTCCCTAGGTCTGGTAGCAATTTTAGGCCAATGACTACTTAGGCAGAACCAACTACTTTTGTAGTTGTATAAATTGGAATTAAATGTTTGTCGGGTTTGAGTTTATTTTTTTTAAGTGATATTTCATTATAATAATAATGGGTTGCAAACTTATCTTCTTAGATTCCCTTATGGCATGCTTTTAAATTAATTTATCAAGGAGGTCTCAACAGGGTTTCAAGCCTCCCCCCTCATGCAAAAATTGCCCGTTAAACACAGTTTTCAGTTACAATATATTTGACAGTAATATGCATGACAAAATCTCTAACAATGGTCTTTTCCAGACTTGCCCCTGGCAAGTATCTAGTCTGCTCTGAATTTATTTATTCATTTTAATGATGGTATTGCAGTGTATGTGCATTAAAATGAATTTATAAGCAAATGATTGCCATAGGGTTGTGATTATAGCCTTCACTGTCACCTCAGCTTCGCTTTGCTTCCATTTCCTAACCTCATTTTTCTTGTCATTTAAAGCAAGGTCTTTATGCTTATTTACTCAGAAGTAAGCCTCTTTTGAGTTCAGTGAAATTTAGTTCACAGTAATTGTGCACACAGCTACATCCTCAATTCCAAACTTGAAAAGTGGTATCTTCTTTCCTGTCAGAAGAAAGAAAGAGGGCTAATTTAAACTTAGTTGGGAGTTACACCTAGATTAGTAGGCATGGAAGTCCAGGCTTAATTTAAACAACAAGAATAATGACAAGGATCTAAATCCAATTGCTAGTCCCAACTCGAGTGGATCATCGAATCAATGAGACATATGTAAGCGTTGACGTACCATTCAGCAGTTGATTTCAGTGAATTTACTCTAGGTCAGATTAGCAATCAGATTTAGGCCTTTATCTTTCAGTTAATGTGGGTGGGCAAGCTATGATAGTTTGGAAGTGCCAAAAATGTGCTCTGTACATGTTCAAAGGCAATCTGATATTGGATCCTGGTGTTGAAAATAGGTTCAGAGTTGAATCTTCTTGAGGCCGTTCTCAGATTAAACCCTACACTGCCCCCATCTCAGAATGCCATGAATGTCAGGAGACAGTAAAAATTCAAGCAAAATGATGTTCATGTTTGATAGTCTCATCAGCCTGCTTACAAGTTCTTCCTAACTTCTCTGTCTTGTGCCTTTCACTGCTGAATGTATACAGTGAACCCTCTGAACTGCCTGGAAAACTTTGTTGAAGGAAAGTGTATGAAATATGTTAACTGTATAAAAATACAGGTACTTTTAAATGCAGTTTATTGGAGAGATTATAGAAATTCTTACAGTCCTGTGAACCAAACTTGTCAATGGGGAATAGACTCATAAATTAAACGTACTGTACTTTCTTGCCCATTTTAATTTTAGCATGATTGACAGATTTAATCACTAACCAATTTATGGTACAAATGTGTGAATTCCCTGAAGTCTCAATTCCAATACTGGATGCTAAATTAGAATGCAGAAATGACTTGGGCCCATTTCTCTTTACCAGGGACAAGCAACACTCTTGAAACTGATTCTGTGATTCTGATGGCATAATTGCAATGGCACCTATCTCTATGTTTTGTCCATAACCAGATCTCTCTCTTTTTAAATACCCACATGTTTATCACAGGAGTATTTAAATGGGGTCCCTGTGGTAGGATTTGTTTTCTTTTCTTCACTGTGAAAATCAGAAGGATCCAGCAGGGTTGACAAAGGCTGGGAGGGGGGAGCTGATGTGAATTACTAGGGCCAGTGGCTGAGAACAGGGCCTGTGGTCTGGCTATGCTGCTTATGTTTTTGCCCTCCACATTAGTCTCATTATTTGTCAGTCATTTTTCACATTTGTTGTAAAATTGGTGAATTTGAAAGAAAATAATAATGATACACAACATTCTGCCAGTCATCAGCCAATATAGACTCTAATCAAAGAGCTACTAACTGTATATTAAGAACACAATATAATTATATTTTACAGTAATTCTTAACAAAATATATATTGCATGTTCAGTGTACACACAGTTCTGAATAATGACTTGCAAACTTGTGCCATGAACCAAACATTCTATGGAAACATTTTTAGCTGGATTGCCTTTGTTTGGCAGGGGGGGGGGGAGAAATGACAATTTTTCATTGGGTTCCAAAGCAGCTCTCTGTGGCTCTGGTATCTGGTTTACAGACCAGACCTCACTTCTTCTAAGTATAGGAGAAAACAAGGAAGAACAGTGGAAAGAAAATGAGCCACTGTTTGCTCCTTACTGGTAGAGGGCAGTTATCGGAATCTAATATGCATTTCTTGTTGGTTGGAACTCTGGATTCATGAGGTTATAAGCAAATGATTTATGTATTTTACTTTTCCCTGCTTCAGTTTTGGCTACTCAAGATGGGTTTCTTCAGGAACTGCTCGAACTCCAGCAGAAAGAGCTAAGCAGTATATCAGCAAAAAGGCTTGCTATATTTTGCCCTTGGGGCTGGGATACATTTGAAGAAATGGCAAATAGAGGAGGAAGCAGGCCTTAGCTTATGCCAAGACAGCAATATCTGGAAGGAACCTCTTGACAGTGAGAGCGGTTCAGCAGTTGAACCAATTGCCTAGAGAGGTGATGAGGTCTCCTTCTCTGGATGTCTTCAAAACGAAGCTGGACAGCTGCCTCCTGGGGATACTCTAGCTGGAGATACTGCATTAAGCAGGAGATTTGAATTGATGGCTCTATGGTTCTATCATTCTGTGATTCTATGATCTGTAAAGAAGATTCAGGAACCTTATCTTTCAAACAACAGCAGTCTGAAATATCCTTGGTCTGTTTAGTGCCTTGGTTGTCTCCATTCTAGACTGGGCTGTTCTAGAGCCCCCTAAATTTGAGTGGCATTTCAGGAATGACGTTCCTTATTCCTTCAGTTCTTCTAACTTTTCCTTTTCATCTCAATAGTGTTTACTTTCCACTAACTGTAGTAGATAACACATCAGAGCTTCCTGCACTGACTGGATCACTTGCTAGAGTTATCTGGTTGGTTTTATGGATATTTCTGAAGGCACTTCAGATATATTTGCTATTGGAGGTTGCTAGCATTCTCTCTTTTCTGCCAGGTCTCCCACAATTTTAGTGTTAGTTGAATAGATTAAAATTGCTATTTGTGTATCTTCATGCTGAGAAAAAAAATTCTCGTGTTCAATTTGTTGGATGAACGTTAAAAGCAAATCTCTTTCATAGAATCATAGAGTTGGAACAGACCACAAGGGCCATCCAGTCCAACCCCCTGCCATGCAGAACACACAATCAAAGCACTTCTGACAGATGGCCATCCAGCCTCTGTTTAAAAACCTCCAAAGAAGGAGACTCCACCACACTGTTGAAAGCTTTTACTGTCCGGAAGTTCCTCCTAATGTTTAGGTGGAATCTCTTTTCCTGTAGTTTGAATCCATTGCTCCATGTCTTAGTCTCTGGAGCTGCAGAAAACAAGCCTGCTCCATCCTCAGTATGACATCCCTTCAAGAGTTTAAACATTGCTATCATGTCATCTGTTAACCTTCTCTTCTCCAGTCTAAACACACCCAGCTCCCTTAGCCTCATAGTTTCCAGACCTTTCACCATTTTTGTTGCCTTCCTCTTGTCAATATCATTCTTCAGTTGTGATGCCCAGAACTGGACACAATATTTCAGGTGAGGTCTGACGAAAGCAGAATAGAGTGGTACTATCACTTGATCTAGGCACTATACTTCTATTGATATAGTCTAGAATCACATTGCCTTTTTTAGCTGCCATAGCACACTGTCGATTCATGTTCAGCTTGTGGTGTACTAAGACTCCTAGATCCCTTTCACATGTACCGTTGCCAAGCCAGATGTTCCCCATCCTATATCTGTATATTTCATTTTTAGTACCTTGTATTTCTTCCTGTTGAAATTTATTTTGTTAGTTTTGCCCAGCTAGGTCATTTTGAATTCTGATCCTGTCCTCTGGGGTATTCATCTGCAAATTTGATAAGCATGCCCTCTATTCCATCATTCAAGTAATTGATGAAGATGTTGAATAGCACTGGGCCCAGGACAGAACCCTGTGGCATCCCGCTAGTCACTTCTCTCCAAGATGAAGAGGAGCCATTGGCCAGCACCCTTTGGGTTTGGTTTCTAACCAGTTAGAAATCCACCTGTCAGTGGCATTGTCTAACCCACATTTTGCTAGTTTGTTTGAAAACAAAATCATGGGGGACTTTGTTGAAGGCCTTACTGAAATAAAGATATGCAACATCCACAACACTCCCTTCATCTACCAAGCTTGTAACTCTATCAAAAAAAGAGAGATAAGATTAGTCTGGCTTGACTTGTTCTTGAGAAAACTATGTTGACTTTTAGTGATTATGGCATTGCTTTCTAAATGCTTACAGACTGCTTAATGATCTGCTCTAGAATCTTTCCTGCTTTTGTTGTCAGGCTAACTGGGCGGTAATTACTTGGGTCCTCTTCTTTTCCCTTTTTGAACAAGATCTGCTTCTAGGAGAAAATTGCTGCTGCTGCTGTTGTTGTTGTTGTTGTTGTGTGTCTTCAAGTTGACTCAGAATGATGAGTCAAGAACCCTATGGCCTTTGTCTTCCTCTAATGTTCAGAGTGTGGGATATGCCTAATGTCACCCAATGGGTTCCCATGCAGGAGCATGTAATCGAACCCTGGTCTCCCAGAGTCATAGTTCAGCACTCAAACCAGTTCACCATGCTGGCTGTCCTCTAGAAAGTTTAGAGAAGAAAGTATCTAAAGTATACAAAAAAAAAAAAAAAGACTCTGGTCAAAATCTGTTACTAGTCCAAGCTGGAGCAAACCGATTGAATCAGTGATATTTACATAAGTATTGATTTCCCATTCAGCAGTATATTCATTGAATATGTCATGGACTTGCAATTGAATTTAGGTCCATAAAGCTTCCCATTTTTGTTCTCTTGTCTCTTGCATTTTGACTTTCACACCTAGAAACTTCAAGTAAATCCAAATATAAATACAGTATAATCTTAAATTAGAATTTTAATTAGGTTTACTAGCTTACACATACTTTGATGTGAATCTTATTTATAGCTTGCACCTGTGCATATCTACAGAGAAATCAGATCTACTTAGTTCAATAATACTTATTCACAAGTAGTGAGTATAGGATTGCAGCCAAAATTAGCATAACTCATCTTTTCCCAACCTGGTGCTGTCCAGAAGAGCTGGA
Organism: Gambelia wislizenii; assembly: GCA_030847615.1. Classification (NCBI taxonomy): domain Eukaryota; kingdom Metazoa; phylum Chordata; class Lepidosauria; order Squamata; family Crotaphytidae; genus Gambelia; species Gambelia wislizenii. The sequence goes on from JAUMIR010000001.1 coordinate 104,157,643, forward strand.
AAGCAACTTCTATTATCCTCAGCTGGCGGTGGTAGGAACTGTTGTCCAAAAGGGTGCTCTGCAGTGGCTTCTCTTCATCTTGGAAAGATGTGACCAGTGGGGTGCCACAGGGTTCTGTCCTGGGCCCAGTGCTATTCAACATCTTTATCAATGACTTGGATGAGGGAATTAGGGGCATACTTATAAAATTTACAGATGACACAAAATTAGGAGGAGTAGCTAATACCCTGGAGGACAGGATCAAAATTCAGAATGACCTGGATAAATTGGAGAGCTAGGCCAAAGCTAACAAAATGTAATTCAATACGGAGAAATGTAAGGTACTGCACTTAGGGTGGAAAAATGAAATGCATAGATATAGGATGGGGGAGACCTGGCTGAACGAGACTACGTGAGAAAGGGATCTAGGAGTCCTAGTATACCACAAGTTGAACATGAATCAACAGTGTGATGCAGCAGCTAAAAAGGCCAATGCGATTTTGGACTGCATCAATAGAAGTATAGTGTCTAGATCAAGGGAAGTAATAGTGCCACTCTATTCTGCCTTGGTCAGGCCTCACCTAGAATACTGTGTCCAGTTCTGGGCACCACAATTCAAAAAGAATATTGACAAATTGGGGCGTGTCCAGAGAAGGGTGACTAAAATGGTGAAAGGTCTGGAAACCATGCCTTATGAGGAAAGACTTAGGGAGCTGGGTATGTTTAGCCTGGAAAAAAGACGGTTAAGGGGCAATATGATAGCCCTGTTTAAATATTTGAAGGGATGTCACATTGAGGATGGAGCAAGCTTGTTGTCTTCTGCTCCAGAGACTAGAACACGAAACAATGGATGCAAGCTCCAGTAACAGAGATTCCACCTCAACCTTAGGAGGAACCTTTTGACAGTAAGAGCTGTTCGGCAGTGGAACACACGCCCTCGGAGCGTGGTGGGGTCTCCTTCCTTGGAGGTCTTTAAACAGAGGCTGGATGGCCATCTGTCAGGGGTGCTTTGCTTGTGTATTCCTGCATGGCAGGGGATTGGACTGGATGGCCCTCGTGGTCTCTTCCAGCTCTACAATTCTATGATTCTATGATTCAACACAAATGGACAGCACCCGATTGGGAAAGACTGTTGTAACCTGTGCATGATCAAATATGTCCAGCATTGGATCATTTATGTGAAATAGGCAGATATTCTACTTTAGGAAGATTTAATATGTAAAACAAAACTTTCTTTCCTCACTCATTTACTTCTGATGCCATCCTCACTAAGGTAAGCAGTCCTAGTGGCCATTAACAAGTTCTGTACAAGAAGGATATTATTAGGCACAGACAAGAGTACTCCATTCTGATTGTGTGACCTGGAGTCAATCACTGTGTCTAAGTGTTATTATTAGGGGAAAGGTCCATATATGTCATCTGGAGCTGCACTGAGGACTGGTTGGATGTAAATGAATTAAAAATAGGTTCCATATCTAAGAAATATATATTCTCCTGATCATCCATTGGAATAACCATTTATGTTGCTCTGTAATTGTTAGGCATGTATATCCTTGACTATTTTGATCTTGCATGAAAGAATGAATAATTGCTGCAGATTTTTTCTCGCTTTGATAGAAAACAAACAGTTCTCTGGGGAGTATTCTCCCCATATCTGAACACCCCAAAGTGTTGTCAAGAAATTATTGTGCAGACAAAAAAAAATTTGCGTGTGTGTGTGTGTGTGTGTGTAGAAAAAATGCTTTATGGAGAAAAAAGTTTTCTGCACAGGAAACCCATTTTTGCACAGACAGCATGGTTTTTCTGGGGGTGGGGGAACAATTGCACAATAATTCCTTCACGACACTTTGAGATTTTTGAGTACTGGGGGAAAACTGCACAAAATTTTTGCTGCTCTATTATTATTATTATTGATGAGGTTTCCCAGCTGTTGGCAAACCCATTATTTAGAATGAATAATTCTAAATATTCCTTCTATCTCTAGTATTTGTTTAGACCTTGTTTATTCATTTATATCCACTCAAACCAGGCTCAAGATGGTTAGTAATAATGAAGTTTAGCTTAAAAGCAAAATCTTCATTATTCAGTCTTAAAGCACAGTAAAAGACAAAGACAGAGACAGCACCTAACCAGTTAAACTCTCTTCAGCAGTGAACTAGTCTGCATGCTACAGGCCTTCCTGAATAAAAATGTATTTCTGTGCAGGCAGAAGAAAAAGAGAGATGGAGAGATGGAGCCAACTTAGCTTCCTTAGGCAGACAGTTCTATAACCTGGTAGCTGTTACTGAGATGGCCCTCTTGGTGATCAGTTCCGTGCCTTGAGCATATGTGAGGTGAACACCCTCACTCAGACATTATAAGAGAAAGGAATTGCTGTGCTTGATCAACCCATAGGCCTATGTAGTTTGGCATTTTGTTTCCACAGTAGTCAGTTAGATGCTAATGGGAGAAGTGGAACATGACTACAGTAGGGCTCTGATAGTCACATTCCTCTGCCTCTGATACTAGAGATAATTCATGCCTATTTGTCATTGATACCCTTTTCATCTGTGAACATTTCTAATTCCTTTCCAAACCTTTCTCAAGTAGGCAGATATGTGGTGGTGAATCCCATAGTTTAAATATGTGTTATGAACTTCTGTATAACCTGACTCTCCTATTTATTATACAGCTTCATTGGATAACCCCAGGTTCTAATGCCATGGTGCCCACATCTTCAGAGTGTTTCTAATTTTATATACCTCTGTTAGATTCCCCTTCACTTATTGTTTTTCTAAGCTAAAATCCCCGAATGTTATAATCTTTTCCTTCTGGGAGAGTTGCTCCAGGCCTTTAATCATTTTGGTTGCCATTTTTGTGCACCCCTTCCAGCTCTAAATTATAAGTTTTGAAGTGTAGTTATCAGAATCATACATAGTATTGCTGGTGTGTTCACAACGTAGATTTGTATAAAGGCACTTGGATATTGGCAGTTTATTTTTAATTCCTTTCACAGTCATCCTCATTATGGATTTTGCCTTTTCACAGCAACTGCACATGGGTCAATGTTCTCATTACCAGAATCCCAGTATCTCTTTGCTGGTCACTCATTACCAGCTCAGACCTCATTATTATGTAGACTCTGGAACTCCCTTCCATGGGAGGTCCAGTCGGCCCCCTCCCTGCTCTCCTTTTACTGGCAGGTAATGACGTTTTTTTTATTATTATTATTTTTGGCAGGCTTTTGATATGTGAATTTTAATTAGTGTGCTGTTTTTAATGTCTTTTACTGTTGTAATTTTGTTGATATTATGTTTTTAATTTACATTGTGTTCTAACTGTTATGTTTTAATAATGGTAATTATATAATTCTTTGTTAACTTTTATAATGTTTTAGTTGTATTTTTTTAAATTATTGTAAGCCACCTTGAATCTCATCTTGGGAGGCAGGTGGGATATAAATCTAATCAATCAATCAATAAAAATGTATAGGTGAGTATTTATTTATTTATTTATTGTCCTCAGTTTGCTTCACTTTATAGTTGCTTACATTGAATTGTGTTTGCCATTTTTCTGACAACATATAATTGACAAACTGCAATTAAAAGGCAATGTGGTGAAGTGGCTACAAGTAATGGCATTAGAGTGGGATGGCTTGGGTTTAAATCTCTGTTTGGCAAAAAGCTTTGCTAGGAAACTTGAGCTAACCATGATCTCCTAGCAGACATACTTAACAAGATCATTGTGAGATTGAAAGAGAAAACCCAGTAGAACACCCTGAACTTCTGGCTGTAAATTATATACAAATATGAATAATACAATCATAGTGATCATATTTCTGTGTTGATACAAACTGTTCCTTTCCTATAGGCATGCTATAAGAGTTACATAATGCATTCATGGTATATGCTGAGTAGTGTAGGGCTGATGGCTTGTCTGGTTAGCTTTTGTGGCTGTAACAATGACATCGTAGGCAGACATCAGCAGATGAAGCTTTACATGAGCTGGAGATAAGCAACGATGCAACAGCCCTTAGATACTGGTAATATGTGTTTGCAATGGTTGAAGAACCACCTGTAGTCCTGATAATAGTCAAAAGCTGACTATTGAAGCTTCTAAACATACCTGTTCATGGCAGAATAAATACTTGAGAGACTGATGCCTCACAAAACACATTCCAGGATAGCCATGTTGGTCATGCAGCAAAACAAAATCCGGAATCCACAAAAACCAATACCTTTATTGGCCAACCAATAAAGGTATTGCTTTTTTGTGGATTCTGGTTTTTGTTTTGATGCCTCTCAAGTCAGCATATAAATGTTTCAGACTGGTGTCAAATTCTTTAAAAACTGAAAATTTGGAGTTGGGGGAGGGAGTTCTGGCAGGTAAGACTCTGCAGAGTGAAATTCAGCCATAGTTTCTACCTGGATTTTGATTTGGAGTCCCATGACACCAAATTATGCTACACCTGTCCAGCAGCCTCTAGGCTTTGATTTGTATTGTTTATGTTGTCATCATTACAGGCATAGAGGCCTTTGTGCAATTCAGGGTGCAAATCTGGCTATCCCTGCCAAATACTTAAACTACATCTGCTGATACTCTTTCTTCTATAGACCTATTGCAGGCGCAGGAGCCCTGTCTTCTTTTACCTGTGGCTACCCTACTAAGAAGTTATCCATGACATACAAGAAGTTATCCATGACATACAGGGATACCCATACGTGCAATTATTGATATTGTTGTTGTTCAAAGAGTAAAGAGGAACCCATGTTGGGAGTATTTTGTAAGCTTCTGTGAAAGCTGAGCTGTGAAAGCTGAGCAACTGGAGAAGGAAGAAATATTTCTGAAGAATAATAGAAATGTGTCTCCCTCATCTTTGTAGCTTTTGACTATGGTTAGCAAAAAGAAAGAGAAAAATGCAATGTACACAAGCACAGATCTTGAAAATAAAATGTTACATGTAATGGTGTCAGTTGTACAAGTAATGGCTGGCATCCTGTTAGTAGTAACATAAATATACACAAGTCCATCTTATGCCTGCATCTCTCTCTCTCTCTCTCTCTTTTGCTCTCACTCTCTCTTTCTTTTAGTACTTGTGGAGTTTGGTATTCTCTTCCACCCTCCAATTGATAAAAGTTCCCATTCGCCCTTGCTCAGTTTTTCTGGGATACTCTCCCTGGACAGCCATTCCATGGTTGGTGGGGAGCTCCAAAGATCCCATAGCTAGATGCAGACCAATGACATCATATATCAAAACTCCACTGGATCTCAGTGGAAAATGTTATCAGTCTGTGTTTGGCTATGGAGTACTGTATAGCCAAATGCTTCTCTGATCCTCCACCAGCTTTCCACCAGCCACATAATGGTTGTTCTGAGGGACTATCACTGTGAGTCCTGGGGACAGTGAGTGGGAAACCATAGCAGAGTACCACCTATGGAACTCTTACACTCTGCTGGGCAATGCAGGAGCGCAGCCAGTTTATCACAAGTAATGATAGCAGATTGTTGCAGAAGAGTCTTTTAATGGGTGGGGAGTACTGTAAGTCTTATCCTCATTGCTGCATTTTAAATGCTTTTAAACTATTTTAAATTGGAGCTGTTTTGAACAGGACATTTTATTTATTTGTTTTTAAACCTTTTAAAACTATTATCATTGGTTTTCAGCAGTATGTTTTGTTTTAATTGTATATTGGGAGAAATATGGGATATAAGATAAAATATCTGCAATGCTAATGCTTTTGGGGGAAATAAGGACACAATACTGCTCTTTTTGCAAAATAAAGTAATTGGAAAAGCCACTACTTTTTCAATGCAGGAAGTAGCATTTACTCATTACTTTTTCATCACTTTGGGGGTGCTTGGGGACATTTTGAGGATATTATTTCAGTTTTTAGGCAATTTTCTTACTCTTCAGATTTTTCTAAAGGAGCTAAAAAACCCAAAGAGAGTAATGATTAACAGAAAAACCAGTAATTGCAAAGAGTTACATTTTAAAAATGATAACGATATAGAATCATAGAATAATAGAGATGGAAGGGGTCCAACCCCCTGCTCAATGCGGGATCTCCCTCTAAAGCATCCCCAGCAGGTAGCTGTCCAGCCTCTTTTTGAAGACATCCAGAAAAGGAGACCCCACCACCTCTCTAGGCAATTGGTTCTATGGCTGAGCCACTCTTACTGTCCAGAGGTTGCTTTTAACATTCAATAGAAATCTACTTTCTTATATCTTCATTAGACCTGGTCCTACCCTCTGGGGTAGCAGAGAACAGGCCTGCCCCCTCCTCTGTGTGACATCCCTTGAGGTACAGGACTTTATTGGATGCATCAAATATGGCATCAAGTTGATGCCACATAACTGTGAAAGGACATGCATATCAGATGACGTCGCCCTTTCATGGTTATGTCCTGTCAAGATCCCGGAGTTTTTAATTGACAGCTTAAGCTGTCAATAGATCCCCCTGCCATTTTGGTGCCAGCATTGTCGGTGTGTGAAACCTCTGGCCATTTAAATCTCGTCACTGTAGCGAGAATGGCCAGTCTGGCGCAAACACTTCTGGGTGAGATTGGGACATCCAGGTAAATTTTGCTCTTTTTATGACCCTCCGCAGGTTACTTGGGACTTTTAATGTGTGCCTAGGTGCTTAGTGTAACTTTTTAGGCTTTATTTTTGTTTTTATTTTTGAATTTCCCACATGACAAAGTCTCCCAGGATTTCAAATGAGGAAGTGAATGGGGCTCCATTCACTTCCTCTTTAATGCCAGGGAGCCCTTGCTGGGAGGGGAAGGTAAGTGTGAGGGGTATGTTCTTTTGCCGGCATAGAAATGGTTTCTTATGCTGGCAAAAGAACATTTTTAAGGGGAGCGTCTGATAAAAACCACAGTATTTAAAGAGTGCAATCATGTCATCCCTCTGTTTTCACTGAGTTGAATGCTCAACTCCTTCAGCCTTTCCTCATATGTTTTGTTCTCCATAACTCTTATGTAACATCCTTGTTGCCCTTCTTTGAATCTACTCCAACTTGTCTATATCCAGTAATAAATCCTTTTAAAAATATCCAACTTTCCAAGCTCTGCACATATGCATGTACATTTATATATGTTCATGCAAAATTGGAGCAGAAGAAGGTTCTGGTTGCCCCCAAACCAGCTTGAATTGTCTGGATAGCCTTGGTGACAGTTCCCTTGGGGTCACAGTAGTGTTATTGAATGCCAGGTCAATGAAAACATAGTGGGCACTATTCCTGCATGGTAGGGGATTGGACTGGATGGCCCTTGAGGTCTCTTCCAACTCTATGATTCTATAAGGTGAATCTTCATAAATTTTTTTCTCAAAAGTAGGAATTAATAATTTTACCATTTTTCTCCTTGTTCTGAGAAAGTCATGGAAAACTTCATGTGTCCCCAAAATTGCACATGGGTTTCTTGTATAGAAAATGTCATTGTTATTTTCTGCACAGAATATGCTTTTTTCTGTTTGGTAAACTAGAAAAACCCACATGCATTTAAAAAAAAAAAACAGAGTAAGTCTCAAGCTGTGAAGATTCTTGCCTGTCTATAATTTTTCTTGTCAGAATGGCCTGATTCCCAAGAATTTTTTTAAAACCACTTTTCAAATATTTTCAAATATTCTTTTTACCCCAGGAAAAGAGCAGCCTGTTCAGGATTTAATTCTGGTCAAACATACTGACCTGTCTTTTATCACAGACATCTGGCTGTGTGATGTGTGGGCTGGCAGTAGTAATCTCATTCAGCTCTACCTGCCAGGATTCTTTGCATAGCAGCAAGTGAGATGTGGAGGATTGTGGAGCTTCAGTGGTCTGTTAGGATTCCAGCCACCTGACCGGGTGCCCTATCCCACAGTTTTCTGGGTTCAGGTGTGTGTATGTGAAGGTAGGTGACTGGGACAGAATAGGGATTCTGTCTGTGAACCATCTATCTCACTGTTCACCCATCTTCCTTTCTGAGACAACCAGGGTGGTCTTAGGGTTGGTGTTGGATTTTCCTCGGTTCATGGTGCTGCAAGACTTCAACGTTCACCCTGAGGCTGTTCTGCTGAGAGTGTCTCCGGACTTCCTGGCTGCCTTGACAAAAATGGGTCTGTCCCAAGTAGTATCTGACTCTACTCATGTTGCTGGCCACACTCTGTACCTTATTTTCTATGCTGGTTGGTTGATGGTGATTTAGGTGTAGAGGAACTTTATGCTTAAACTACCTGGTCTAGTTTTGACTCACTGAGACTTGGATCCACTGTATGGGCGAGGTGGTCTGGTGGTCCCAGGATGGATCTGAATGGTTTCCTGATGTCTCTTGAGGATTTTCCTGTTCTTTCAGCTGGCGATTCTGTCAAAGCCCTGGCTGATTGCTGAAGTGTGAAAATTCCAAGGGCAGCGGGCACTATTGCTCCTAAGGGTCACCTTTTGCAGAGTGCAGCCAAACCAGTCCCTGGTTTTCCAGGGAATTGGCAGCAATGAAACTGGTGAGATGCAGACTAGGGTAATGTTGGCAGAAGACTTGGAGTGAGTCTGATTGAACACAGGCTAGACCCTTTTTGAAGGCTTGCTCCTTGGCAGTGTGGGCAACAAACAAATCATAGGTTGAGTATCCCTTATCCCAAAATCTGAAATCCAAAATACTCCAAAATCAAAACTTGTCCCTCTTGGTTCTGCTGGATCTCTCAATAACTTTTAATAGCATTGATTATAGTAGCCTTCGGGACACGGTGCTGGGATGGGACTTGCAGGCCCTGTTTTTCAGCAGCTCTAATCTTTCCTGGAGGGTTGAGCGCAGAAGGTGGTGCTGGATGATTTTTGTTCAACACCATGGCCATTGGCCTGTGGAGCCCCTCAGGGCTCAGTTCCGTCCCCTGTGCTGTTCAACATCTACATGAAACCACTGGGAGTGGTTGTTCAGAGGTTAGGGGTTCAGAGCCACCAGTATGTTGACACCCACCTCCATTTCTCCTTTCCATCTATTTCCAAGAAAGCTGTTTCCATTCTAAACAAGTGTGTGGCATCAGTAATAGATTGGATGAAGGCAAACAAACTGAAGCTTCATTTTGGAGTTTGTCTAGATGAGGAGATACAATGTGGATTGCTGTGCGTTAGTGCAAAATTGCAGCATCATTTATTTGTCTCCAAGTTTTTTTGACAAGATTGCTGGTATGTGAAGTTTATCTGTGTGTGAAGTTCACACGGATCCATGCCTGTGAATCAAGATGGTGGTCAGGAGTGAATTACTTGTGTTTTTATTCTGCACAAATTGCTGCTGCTGCACAGTTGTTGTTGTTCTTTACTTTAAATCTAAGGTGCACAAGTGCGATCTTCTGCTTGAATAAGCTGTTTTGTCATCTCAGCACTGCAAAAATATGCACGATCACTACCAGAAAGCCCTGGTGGTTCAGTGGTTAAATGCCAGTACTACAGCCACAATGTTGTGAGTTCTATCCTGCAGAACTCCAAGGTTGAGTCAGCATTCCATCCTTTCTTAGGTTGGGAAAATGAGTACTCAGATTGTGGTGGCAATTAACTAACACATTGTAAACTGCTTAGAGAGTGCCTAGCACCATAAAATGGTGTAGATATGTAAGTGCTATTGCTAAACAATTTGTAGGCCACTCTGAGAGCCTTTGTAGCTGAAGAGCAGGTATAAATACACTTTTTAATTAATCCATTAATTAATAAAAATGGCACTTCTGGCCACTTTGTTGCTGGCAAACACACACACACCCTGCACACATCAAACCAATCAGCTTTCCACTTCTGGAATGTGCTGCACTGTGAACGGCTTGTCCAAACAGGAAGTAATTCACATTTCTGTGTATTTTTTTTTAAACCTTGGGAAAAGCCATGAAGGCTTTTCTCGTGCAATTTTTGAAGGTTTTTTTTGGGGGGCGTGGGCTTCAAAAAATGGCGAATCACTGAATTCTATGAGGAGTTTTTCCACCATCTAGACCAGTGGTTCTTAACCTTTTCTTTATCAGGGATCCCCTTTACATATCTTTTGTTGCCATGGTCCCCCAAGACATAACTCAAGATTTAAAACCCTAACAACAACAACAATAATACCTAACAATGATACTAGTACAATTACACCATTCATTAATCCTTCCCTCAGAGGCACTGGAGGGGAGGGAAGACTTTTCTCCTGCTTCTTCCTTGTGGCTCCACTTGTGGCTGGAGTAGATTGAGAGCAATGTACAGGCCAAACCAACCAGACTTTGCCTTGGCTTCTGTCACATAGGCTGAGCAGCCTTCAAGCTTTCGCAGTCCTCCTGTGTGGACATTATGGTCCCCTGGGGGGTCTGCGGACCACAGGTTAAGAACTGCTGGTCTAGACAACCCCTTGGTCAGTCAAAAGGTAGATCAGAGGGATTCAGGCTATGCTAGATGCACTCCCCTTGAAAACACAGATTTGCAGTTTGTATCTACTCCAGGCCTGAGTCTTATGCCTGGAATCACAGCTTCAACAGTGGCCAGTACTGCTTTTGTACTTAAAGCTAGTGCATCAACTGCACCATTCTGGAAACACCTGATCTGGCCATGGTGACATGTGCCTTAGTTATATCCCATTTCTTTTACTATATCATTCTGTATGTGAAGACCTTTGAAGAGTTTTTGATACAAAGAGTTGCATCCATGTTGTTAACTGGGTCTGGTTACATGGATCTTTCAACTCCCTTGGTAAAGCAGCTGCACTGGTTGCCAGGCTTTCTCTGGCCACAAAGTGCTTATGACCTATAAAGACTTAGGTCCAGGATCTCTGACAGATGGTATCTCCCCATGTGATCCTGCCTGAGCCCTTTGATCCTCAGGAGAGACCTTTCCTTCTGTCCCAGTACTTTTAAAGGCACACATGCTGGAGATGCAAGATAGGGTCTTCTCAGTGGCTACCCCTAGGCTCTGGAACTCATAGAATAGAATAGAGTTGGAAGAGATCACAAGGGCCTTCCTAATGAGGCCAGAGGGCTCATCTTAATGGGCTAGAATACCCTGGCTCCCTGCCAGCATGTTCTGGCCACAGATCAGGCCTGTTTCTCCCCTGTTACCTACATGAAATGGGATGGAGTCCACACCACCATGCCAGCACATCTCTGTCACCACCTGTGACACTCTCTCCAAAACCAGGAAGCTGGCCCATAGCATGTGATCAAGACCCCTTGCTTGTGACCAGCCTTGGTCACATGCTGTGGAAATCCTTCCTGGCTTTGGAGAGAGCAACATGGATGGCAGCTGCAGCAACAGGTTGGCGTGCCATCATAGACCCCTGTCGTCACACAGGGCCCAATCCATTTTTTCTCAGCTGAGACAGTTTTTCCCAGGTATTTTCCTAAAACATTTAATCTGGCTTTACCTAGTCTTCCCTCCATCTTAGCCCCGGGGGTTGTGAGGATAGTCCCAGGGGCAAAACAGGGTAAATGCTCTGTGTTGTTTTGACTTCAGGGCTCTAAGATGAGGGCAAGATGGGGTAAATAGCCTGTCTAGACAAGGCCTGAAATGGCCCTCTCCTTGCTGTTTATCTGATAGCAGGCAAATACTTAAAAAAAAATTGACAAGCTTTTGAGAACTGAAAATTTTAAAGAAAGGGCTTTCAAGAGGATACTATAATGTCTTAATTGTACTTTTCTTTAAAAATGCTTTTTGTAATTTTTAGTTGTATGTTTTAAATTGTTTTCAGTGGAGTTAACAGTTTATCTTTATTTTAACATTGATCATAAGTATGTTTTAATTGTATTGCAATTATTTTAATATGTAAGCTGCCTTGAGTACCAGTTTGGGGAAAGAGGTGGGGTGTAAATAAAGATGATCATGATCATTGCAATTTTAATTTCATTATTTTGATCCTTATTGTTGTCACTATTAATGCAGGTTGTGGAAATCAGCTTTTACTGGAACAGAATCTGAAGGGGCATCCACACTAGAGAAATAATCCAGTTTGCCTTACCAAACTACTAATCTCAGGAGTTCATAGGAAGGAGCCATGCAAATAATCCAGTTTCAAACTGGATTGTTTGTGTAGTGTGGATTCCCCCTGAGTTTGCTTTACATAGGATTTTGATTTTTGATTTAAAAAAAAACGTACACACTGCCTTGGATAAGAGAGGGTGCAACTTTGTAACCACTTTGACAATGGGAAGAAGAAGACAGTATAAGAAATGCAAAGTACTTTGTATCAGGCTATTAGCAACCTAGTTCCCTGGATCATTTTATCTGTCACAGCACAAACAGTGGTTTGCTCCAAGAGACCTGAAGTAACGAGCATGTGAGCCTGCTCTGTTCACCTGCTTCAGAGCTCCTAGAACAAAGGAACACATGCTTGTATATTTGTACATTGGTATATCATCTGTTAATGGGATGCTAATAAAATTGTTACCCCCTGTGCTTTACTGGAAGTACCTTTGCAAAACAGGTGCCATAAAATTGATGGCTTTAACCCCCTTTGAAAGCACAGTTCTTATCAGCAGAGTTTTCTATTTAAAATACATATGCAGCAGACACATCTTAATTCCAAGCATGCAAGTTTAAGATAGCCATCCACACAAGATTCATCCCCAGTTTATATTCGTTAGCATAAAAGACTCAAAACACTCAAAAGTAGTTTAAAAGTATAAAAACATCTTTACTTACAGTCAGTGTGCATATCTCAGTGAATATCAGCAGCATATTAACAAGTGAAGTCTAAACTAGTAAAATACAACTAAAAACTACATGTTAAAAAAACAAAATGTGTGGGAACTCTGTGCCAGAGTTGTTGTCTCTACAAAATCATCATAGTGAGTATTGCCTCGTAGTTGACTCCCCAGAACAAAGAAAAGGATTTGAACACACCTTTCTCCTCTGGAAAGCCGATCACAATTAAATAGGAAATTACATCACATATTCTGTTTACTTCTAGCAGTTAACCCTTTCAGCAGTTAAACATCTCAATTTACGGGATTGCAAACTACATATCCCGACATGTATGGCCTATAGTGGACATAGACAAGTTGAGAGCCACCAAGCTAAATTCAGCCTACCAGAGACCTATTTTGCTTCTTGCCTGTAAGTCTAAAAACAGGAGGGTTGTCAACCATTTTCCAAGCCAGAATTTCCCACAGAATGTGAGAGCCAGAATTTAGAAGCCAGAAAGATTTTTTTTATTATTATTATTAACTAGATAGGGGAATCCAGCTTCCTAATTTGTGGTACTGGTATGCTGCCAGTGGCTAGTTCTGGTAGCTGAAAGAGTGGAGTGACAGGAATAATTGGGATTATCACTACTAGATCAGTTGGAGGGTGTGTGGTAGTTAGATTTTTTTTCATACCTAAACACAGCTCATCATCAAACACTCTTTTTGTTAAATGCATAGCAGTTTTGCTTTCTCATGCACTCCATATTCTTAAAACCTCAGGTTCTTTCCATCCAAGACATGAAGAAATTTGCAACAGTTGAAAACTCTTCAAAACCATATCAAAACACACTCCTCTCCTATTTGCCTGAGCCACATTCAGTAGACACAGCTATTCCCAGTGTAATGATATATGGAACCTGCCTACCACAGGGATTCAAACCCAGAGGTCTAAAGAGTTAAATGCTCGAACTCAGCTTGAAGACAGAAGTGTCTGCGTTGTGGTTTCTCCCATCTTTGGTGTTTTTTTTTTTTTTAAATCTCAACTTCTTTCTATCCTGAATGTAAAGAAATATATGAATTTTGGTAAATTCTTCTCAAAAGAAAACTGAAACTGAATTCTTTCCCATCCCTGTCTGTGTTTGGCTTGATAGATCGGAACTTGCATAGATGTACAAAGATGATAATTTGACAAGGAAAGTGGCACAGTGAGAGGAGAATTTAATCTTTCCTCATTGCATTGCAAAGCAAAATTTCGCCATTGCCTTTATGAGGTGGGAAGAATAACAGTGGCTGGTTGTCCAAGTTGAACCATAAGTTGCCAGCATGGCAGATATATTTTGGTACCTCTTCAGTTCCATGTCTGACTTGTTTGTGCAGAACCAATAGCAACTTTGGAAAACTTCTTTTGCATTTGGGAAAGTGTTGCAGCAGGAAAAGGTTTACTGACCCTGAGATACATTCTCTCACCAGTTTAACAGATTGGTGTGCCCCTTTAGAAAAGAAGCAAAACACAAAAGTTTTCAGTTGTGGAGTCTCACATGATGTCTGATATGACCCTCAATAATCCTTTCATTAAATAATAATTTATAAAACAACCATGCCAGGTAGGGTGATATATGTATTTTAGGGTCAAACTATATGTTATGTTAATGATTTGGTATACAGCTTCCTCTTTTATTTTCCTTTACTCCAGAGTAAACATGTGTGGCCTGATCCTTAAGCTACTTCCATTCCAAAGTTTGCCCCACTACATGATTGTTTTAAAAGGACGGGACAGTCTTTATTGGTGCCAGTCCTTATATTGCAGATGGGTGAGAGCTGAGATCACTGTGACTTGAGCTGAAGCCTTTGTGGGTCACAGTTTTGCACACAGGCAGCAGACTCCAACGCATGTATATTAAGAAATCCCACTTTAGTGGGGTTTACTCCAGGTTGTATTGAGACTTGCAGACCGAGGCAGTAATATAGTACACACATGAAGAGAAGGGAAGTCTCTCTGTCTGGATCATAAATATAGAAAATAAAGTATAGTAGGTAGAATAGGTATGTGAAGGGTCCAAGCATAGGGTTTGAATGTCTTTATGTCATATCATCCAGATGTATCTAACACAAGAGGCTTACAATTAGAAGACAACATCATCTAGGGTCTCCTTTAAAATTCTATGCATGAGGCAGGGTCATTGCATGGGGCAGGGGGAACAGGTCTGTATGCACCCAAGACAGTACACTTGAAAACTCAAGCTTTATGAGTCCTCTGGGGCTGGAGAACTCATGATATTCCATATATTGAACTATACCTGAGTACACATTATAACTGACCACTGGACAACTTGGCTAGAGTCAAAGCAAGTTGTATGAGATTTGACAATATCTGGAGGGACACAGGTTCCTAGTCCCGAGAGACAGACAGACAGACAGATAGACAGATATGCTTACTTTATTTATGAGTAAGTCCCATTGAAAACAATGCCCAGCTTCCAACTGGACTAAGGTTCTCTTGACCAATAAAATTCTGAAAATATTCATATTTGGGGAAAGAGATGTAGCATAATAATAAAATATAAAGTATGACATCTAATTATGGACTTATAAAGATATTTAAAATGTGTGTGTGGCATTTGTATGGTAATGCTACAAACCTTGGCACAAATTTTGGAATGGAAGTAGTAGGTTATTCCTTGTTTTATGAATCCCACCATATCATTAATCTCTTCATGACTTAACCAGCAATATAATCCCATTCCTCCATATCTGTTTAATCTGTCTTTGGATAGGACTCCCCAGTAGGCTGACCAGATTTGTCCAGTGAGCAATGTTTGGAATCTGACTTCCACACTTTCTTTAAAACATTGAGAGCAGAAGGGAGAGAAATAATGAATCTCAGTCTGTGTCTAAGGGGAGGCAGTCGGTTCAACAGATGTCACTGAGTTTGTTCAGTTCAGCATTCTCAATAACCACAAAACTGTTCATTGTTGCAGGCAGCAGATTGTTAATATTGTGCTGACACCCAGTTACTGTGCTCCCAGTCCAAATCAGTTTTGCTAAATACAGTATATTCCTATGGCTATTTCATGTTCTGAACAATTAAGGACTAGAAATGGCAATAATATTTCTTCTTAAGAGTGTTGAATGTTTTGAGGGACAAGCCAAACAAGATACAACTCACATAAAAGTGATGACATGGGTGGCTTTACAAAGTAAGTAGTAGGTATCAGGGCCCAATTGGGATCCTCTCTGGGCAAAGAGAGATCTTTGATCTTTCCCCCTTGCTGTGATCCCAAATCTGAATTCCCCCACCTGCTATTTGCATTCAGAGAGAAATCCAGATTAGTGTTGTTGTTGTTGTTGTTGTTGTTTTCACAGTGCAAACAGCAGATGCAAGGAAGCAGGGGGAGAACTCACAAGCTGGATTGGAAAGAAAGCATGGAGGAAAGTGTTGAAATTCTTTTAGCTTTGTACACTGGGGTCCTGAACCATATTGGATTCTAGTCCAGATGGCTAATTGCATGAATGTCACCTGGTCTAGTTCAGCCCTGTGAGAGAGATGGCTTCTGCTATAAATTCACATGCCCCACTGTCCTGCCTGGTTGAATAGGTTTTGGAGGTGTTTGAAACAAATGTAAAGACTCACAAAAGCCTGTCTACCAAATGAAATGGGTGCATAAACACAATCAGGAATTCCTCTCTCATGTCATCTTTACCTCCAAGTATGAAAAAACCCACACCTGTCTCTCCTCTGCACTCATGTACTGGACTATAACCATTTCTACAACTGTATGGAAATGTAAAGCCCATTTCTGAATACTGATGCTGAATTGTTAGCAGAAAATATGTTATAATAAAACTGCCCAGGCTGGAATAAAACTTGTTAGGTAACAAGTGTACTCATGAAGGAAGGAGCTTCCTAATTTATCTTCCTGAAGGAGAGTTTTTTTTTAAATGATCATGAAGTTTTTATGTTGTAGTGCTTGCTGAAATGAGGAGTCAACACTTGAAGCTTTAGTGCTGTGATGTTTAATGTATGTGTTTCACACTTGAAAAACCTTCCATCTGGAAATGACATATCAAGAAAACATGGCTTCAAGAACAAGTCCCCCACCCTTCCTTCTTCATGACTGCTTTTTTTTGGGGGGGGGAATGAGGGGAGACTCTCAAAAGCTTGCATAATTATTTGTGCCTTTTCAGTTGGCATAATTATGTGGATTTTGGAATTTAAAAGATGGTAATGTTGCCTAGATAGACTGTCTAAAGCGTAATGGAGACGAATGGTTCATAGCTTGAAAAGTTGCTTTGAAAAGTAATTGTTACCGTTTTAGTTATAATGCTTTAAAATAACTAGACATTCCCTTGTCTCATAGATAAGTAATTCAATTTAAGACAAGTTCTTGAGGGGCACATTCCAGTGTGAGCAGGGCCAAAGACAAAAGAGAGAGACCAAAAATATCAGGATGCTGGAGCTACAAGCTCTTACTGCCAGTAACTAATCTTTATTTCAACCTTTTAGAATGGGGAAAGCCCATATGAAAGCTGTGAAACCACCAAATGATGAGAGAATGATCTTTTGGGGAACCCCAGAGGGCTCAATTGGATCCCCAAGGACAGCCACATTCCACTCCAAGGCCTGAGGGTCTCCACCTTTGCCATGCATGTACCTTTTCTACTCACAATAAATATGTATAGGTTTACTCCAGTTAATGAAGTAGATGAGTTCCTGCACCTTATTTCTTTAACAGAAAATGTGGTACCAGAGGCAGATATAACACATAAAGAATAGGGATAGGTTCCTGCACTACAAAGATGAGGAGCAGTTTGATATATTTCATCAAAAACTAACAATACACACATGAAAAAAGACAGATAACTCTTCCATAAGTAAACATTTGTGAAGTTTCCTGATACCATTTGAACATTTCTTCCAAATTACATGCAGGGATGATTTTCTCTTTCACGAGCCCCCACTTTTCTTATGATTTCCATTTTGGCAGCCAAACTTATAGATCCATGTTTCGTTAATGTGCTAAGAAAGGGGTAGCTGATGAGGTAGGCTTATCTACTCTCTCATTTTCTTTCTGTTTTGCTCTGTAAGGGATTGTGGAGGCAGCTACTGTTTGTCTTACCTGTTGCAAGCAGACAAACACAGCTACAATTGGATTGGCTAGAGCAGAGTCCTATTCTTTCCCAGCTCAAGTTTTTACTGCATTGTTTACTGCCAATGAAACCCAACACCTTCTTTCTAGCCCTCTTTCATTATCTTCCCAGTGTCTAGACCCTTCAGTCTAGACAGAGGACAAAGAGGAAAAGAGGTTCTGGGGCATAAAAGGACTTAATAAAAAGAAGCTTCTTTGCCAGAAGCTTTGTTAACTGTGGTGTGCCTGTACTGTGCTTTTCAGAGATATTCTGAATTTTTCCCAGTCTACTTCCTGTGTTCCCAGTACTGAACTGGCAATTCAATGCAGCTAAGCTATTCCTCTGTAAGTCCTATAAAAATGTCCTATCAGTGCAAGGGCACATATACTTCAAGAGCTTTGTGCACCTGGGGCAAATGTTGAAGATCAGACTGCAACATAAAGCACACGAGCCTCAGGAATTCTAGACCTAGGTCACACTGTTATCCTTAATGCAGCGCTGCTGTGTCTCTGTGTTTTGCACTTCTCAGCAGGGGATCTGAAAACACAGAACATTCTGGCATCAGATCTGCTCTGTTATTTTGAGAGAAATGCACCAAGGTTAATATGAGAATGCTCAGGCTACAATTCTGGTGGTTTTTGTGCATGCCTTGACAAGTAAAGTAAAAAGTGAATGAGGAATTCAGAGATGAACCTGTTTATTGTGGTGTTACACTTGAGAACAATTTGTTTCATATACATTTTTCTCCATGGCAAGATCATCACAGGTTTCACACTGCTCCATTTTAATCCATACCATGCTCTAAAGCTCAAGCAAGAGATAAGCAGACATTGGGTAGATGCTGATTTGCCTCATTTTGAAGAGCAGGTTCCCCACACGGTGGTTTTCTCCATTCCTAAGTTCTACTGCAACAAGCATAAGCAAGGGCACAAATTTAGCTCAGTTTATTTAGCACACATATTAAGTTGTTGCTGGGGGAAAATCAGCTGTTTGATTTTGTTTCAGAAATAGAAAAACACTATATTATCTGGGAGTGACTTGCAAAGTAAGACTGCATTTTAGTATGTCACTATAAAGTCATGCACACATGTTTTGTTCACCTGCTTCATACAATATTTTGAACCATTATAATACTATTTACTATATAATACTATGTTAAATTTGAGCATTCAAAGCACTTCACGCATACGGTCTTTGGTGCAATATTCCATCCCCTTGTAAACTAGATGGAGTAACTTTGTGGGGAAAGGATGAATGTACATCTACTTTCAAAACAAAACTGTTCAGATATGTCTTCTAACTGGGGCCTTGTCTATATGGCAAAAATACTCCTCATAGCATTTGAGGATAATACCTTTTGTCCCAATGGGATCCTGCATCATTTCATCATATTCAGAAGGAGAGGGGGAAACTCCAAATACTCTGTGAGGAAAGCCTTTGTGGCTTTTCCTGTTTTTTGTTTTTTGTTTTTTAAGTGAAAGAAATGCACATTCCCACTCATTGAGACAACCAATTCGCTTTGCTGTGCATTCCTGATAAGAGCGGAAGTGGAAAGCTGATTGGCCTGATGTGCATAATGGGCAGAACTTGCTGGCAAGGCAAGGTCCTGGAACCGCCATGTTGGATTTTTGCTGCAGCAATCATGTGCTGAGCTGACAAAATGCCCCCCCCCTTTTCCCCCTATATATTTAAGCAAGAGATTGCACTTCCACACCTTGGATTTGCTTTTTAAAAAATTACTGTTTGGCATCAGTGGCAACTGGTAAGTAATTCACTTGCACTCACCATCTTGAGTTGTAGGTATGCCCGTTTGAACATAAAACATGTTTGGCTTCACATGCCTATGATCTTGAAAAAAACCCATGGAGAAATATGAAAGCTGCTGTGAATTGGTGGTACTGCTCATCAAGCCACATTTTATTGCCTCATATAGACAAGCCCCAAGAGTCCTCTACCTATAGTTGACACTTGAATGCATGGTGGCACATCCATTCTGGACTTTCTTGAGTGAAACTGATTTTTTAAAATGTTTTTCATCTAGTTTCTTGTCTAGTTTTTTTTTTTAAGCTAAAAATGCCTTAGTAGCTTTGGTGCTGGTGTCACTGTGGCCCACATGTGGCCTTTGAACTGCATTTTGCCTATCCTGACGTCCATGACACTGCTGGGGAATATTTGGGCTTTGGTGCCACTAACACATGAGTTCTACTCCACTTTTTCTTTCATTCCACATCATGATTCAATACATTTAATAATACATTTTTTATTTTTAACCCGCCCCTCTGCTCGGCAACCGGGGCGGCGTACAACAAGATTAAAACACAGCAAGTTAAAACAATCCTTCCCAATCCTAACCCTCCCACCTCTTAAAACTAAATTAAACTAATAGAGAATTAAAACAAAGATAAAATACAATAAATAAATAAATAAATAAATAAAAATAGCGGCAGGGGAGCAGGTAAGCAATCAGCACCACTTGCGCCAGGAAATTATTCCAGGAAGGCCTGCGGGAAGAGATCCATCTTTAGCGCTTTCTTGAAGCTATCAAGAGTAGTAATAAGACAGATCTCATCCGGCAGGTCATTCCAAAGTCAAATAATAAACATGGAGCAGAAGCATAGATACAGTATATTTTCAAAAGTTACTCCCTCTGATTGCAATGGTAGCTCCTCCCAGGTACACAGGATTACAACTTTAGTGTACAGTAGTATCTAGACATTTTTGAAACTTCCTAAGAATTCATACACAACTTTACCAATAAACAATGATAGTTCAACTGCATTAAATAACATAGCAAATATCTTTCATTAATTATTCCAAGTATTTGATTTCTACTTCAGGTACCTAACAATTTTAATTTTCATGTGTTTTCAAAATAATCATGCCAAAACAATGTATATTCTAGTTAGCATTAGCATCTTGTTCACTTGCGTAACATTTACAAATTTGGAACAAAAGCTTACAGCTGGGAAGAGCAACTTCATCAGGACCATGAGCTACATCAGTAATGCATCATAACCAAGACAGCCACAGCCAATCTACATATTTTAACTGCATGTAATTAACCATCTCCATATCAGAGTCATAAACCTGGCAACTAAGCGTACAGCTTCATTTATGTGCAGCTATCCATAGATCTGTTAATTACTTCTGAAACATACTGAGACTTGGGGCTTGATCCACTGAGCCCCTTGCATGTATATCCTTATGACCAGCCTTTTTTGGTTTAAACAGCAGCTTCCCTAAAAGCAGCTTCACTTTTGAAGTGAAGGTTTCAGGCTTCTTTCAAAACAGGAGATTCGAAATTCTCACAGTGCATACAGAACTCATTGTGTGGCCATCTTACTTAAATAGACTGTAAGAGTTAATGCATTTTAGTAATCAAATTATTCAGTAAATCCAGTTATAACTCTCCTCATTAGAAATTATGTACCAGCTCTCTTTATAGAAAGCTACTGAATTCTGAACTGTTTGCTCACTTCTTCCCAATGTAAGGTTTTCTCCTTGAGACAGCTGCTTTAAAAAACAAACAAACATAAAACCAAAAAAGTCAGTGTTCTAATTCTCTTTACTCCACTAAACAGTGACTACTCTAGTAAGAATCCTACCATGGAAATTGGACACTCAAAAGAAAAACAGATGACAGACTTACATTCATTTGTTAAAATACACACCAAAATAAAGAACAAGACTTCATCTTAGAAGGAGGTATTGGATGTGGCCTTGTTCTTGATGTACATATGAATGGTGGTCAAGTATATCTTTTACCCACTTTATCTTACATATCAGTTGTGCCTTTTCCTGGAGAAATAGAATTTTCCAGGCTATATCACTCTAATGCATTCTGTATTGGATCTCCGCCCCCTGCCCCCCCAGAAACTACTTGGAAATTTGAATTCAGTTCAGAGTATAAAGGTCGAAGTTTGGACTGGAAGTGGTAAATTGGATCATATTACTCCTTTAACAGCTACACTCATTACTAATTTGTTTCTGAGCTTGATTCAAGGTGCTTGTGTTAGCTTTCAAAGCTCTGAGCAGTGTGGGACTGGAAGACCTTAAGAACAGTCTTCCTCATGGTATAGTGGTTTGACTGTTGGACCAGGACTGGGAGACTAGGTTTCAAATCTGTACTCAGCCATGGAAACCCACTGGGTGACCTTTGGAGTCAAGCTGAAGGCACAAAACAATAAAACATGACCTTGATCTTATTTGAACATTGTTCAATTTTTGAAGACCTTTCCCAAGTTTCTCTGCCATATGATGTATGGCAGGAGCACACAAAAGGCTGGACCTTTTCAGTTTTAGTACCTCAGATCTGGAACACCCTCTTTAGAAAAGTCTGTTTGGCTCTGCTGCTGCTGACATTTAGGTGAGCAGTAAAAACACATTTTCTTTCAATGGATTTTCCTGGACTATTGTTTTTAAGGCAGCTATTGTACTACTTCTATTAAATGTTTTGGTATCTTATTTAAGCATTTTAACATCTACCCTAGTTTTGTTTTCAAAAATGCAGCATAGACTTTCTAAATTAAAGAAGCAAATGAAACAGCAAAAACTGTGTCATTTGATTTCACTGATAATGTAAGCTCTCAAAAATATGTGAGGAAATTCTCCTCCTTTAAATGATTAATAACATTCTTCCTTCTCCAGTACAAGCCTTCACTAAGACTTGTACAGGAGAACTTTCTGGTAGATTGTGCCCTTTGTTATCTTGGATGGATGGATGGGAAGACAGACAGACATGGGCTTTTTGTTGTTATTCTGGTCTTTTACCTGTGCACTTGATGTTCTTAATACATATGCTTGAACTGTTCCTATTTACAAGAACAATCCCTGGAAAATTGCTCACCCCTTCTTGACCTTTTTGGAATGCACTCTTACCATTTTGTTGATGTGAGCTGCTAAAATTGCCATTCATTCATCAGGCTTCAGCATCCTTCCCCAGTTTTCTGTAACAGCCATGTCCAACCTGGTGCTCTCAAGACTACAGCTCCCATCATCCAAGCCAGCAAGGTAATGAGGGAATCCAGGCCAACTCCAGGGCCAGAATACACCTGCCAGAATGTGGAGTATTCTGGCCTATGTGGGCACAGCCCAAGTCAAGTTACATGCAATGCATTTTTTGTTTCTAAAGTAACTTATATAGTGGCTTTCAAACTGCAAATCAGGCTAATACTGCATTTTTCATCCCTCCTCAGTTTTAATGAAAATTTCTGGTTTCCCTCCCCTCAGGCTAAAACAGGGGGGGGAGGGAGAATTGGGAGGATCAAAACTTACATATCTAATTACAACCTGTTCAAGATAGCGATGGACTTCTTTTGAAAGACTAAGTTCAAAGTGTGGGAGTGGTCTTGGACCCACCATTGCTCCAGGAAGTAGGAGTGACTTTGCTCAAGTTTTGGCAGATGTGTCATCTTTCTCCCTTCTTAGGGAAGATACGTTTGTTCATAGTCATTTGTGCCTAAGTTCCTCCTTATTAATCACTGTACTGTGCTGTATATAGGAGCATTCTTGAAGAGTGTTTGGAAGCTGAGTAGACTTTAGAGACCATTTATCTCCGGTCTTATATTAGCTTCCAATTTGTTTCCAACCTCAATTCAAAGTGCTGGTCTTGACCTACAAAGTCCTAAGTGGCTTGGGGCCAAGAAAGTAAAAAGGCTGCATCCTCTCATATGAACCTGCCTGGAATGGGAGGTACTCTGTGAAGGCCCTGTTGTATATTCTACCACACCAAGAGGCTGGGGGCTTGTCTAGATGGGCTATTTACCCCATCTTGCCCCCATCTTGGAACCCTGCAATCCATATGACACAGGGCTTTTGCCCTGTTTCTCCCCCTGGAAGTCCCAAAAATGCTGGGGCAAAGACAGGGGAAAGAAGGGGGAAAGCCTGTTAAAATGTTTTATTTTTAACACCTGGGGAAAACTGCCTCTTTTAAGAAAAAATAGTCTGTGCCCTGTGGGGATTCAGGAGTCCATACCGACCCACGGACCTGTATCTGCAGCTGCTTCCACTGCTATCTATACCACACTTCTGAAGCCAGGAAGGAGGCCCACAGCATGTGTCCAAGGATGGTCACATGCAGGGGGTCCTCATCACATGCTATGGGCCTCATCCCTGGCTTCAGAGAGTGCCACACGAATGGCAGTGGAAGTGACTGCAGATATGGGCCTGCATTTCTATGCAGACTCCATTCTGTTTTGTGCAGGTAACAGAGGGGCAGCGGGCCCGATCCAGGCCAGAATATGCTGGCAGGAAGCTGGCATATTCTGGCCAGTGTAGACAAGCCCGTAGACTCCATCCCATTTCATGCAGGTAACAGAGAGGCAATGGGCCTGATCTGGGCCAGAATACGCTGGTGGGAAGCTGGCATATTCTGGCCAATGTAGACAAGCCCAAGGTTGATAAGTACGAGATCTGTCTATTAAATAACAAGACTGATATGTTAACCCATCTTTATTTATATGTATTACAATTCTAATGCTTGTCCCCTTCAATATACTCCCCTTTCACACTCACACACCAATGCACTCTTGTTTTCCACTGGTCAAAGGCATGGAGCAGATCTGTTTCAGTCAGCTGTGTCAACACATCTGCCGTTGTCTTCTTTACTGCATCAGTTGACTCAAAACGTATTCCTTTAAGCACCAATTTCACTTTAGGGAAAAGAAAAAAGTCACACAGTGCCAAATCTGGTGAATATGGAAGATGTTTGGTGAATACTCACCATATTCTGGTGAATATGGAAGAAGTATGGTAATGCATTTACCAGCTATATATGTCTTCACAGAGAGTGCTGTGTGAGCAGGTGCATTGTGAAAAATGAAATGCATAGATATAGGATGGGGGAGACCTGGCTGAATGAGACTACGTGCGAAAGGGATCTAGGAGTCCTAGTAGACCACAAGTTGAACATGAGTCAACAGTGTGAAGCAGCAGCTAAAAAGGCCAATGTGATTTTGGGCTGCATCAATAGAAGTATAGTGTCCAGATCAAGGGAAGTAATAGTGCCGCTCTGTTCTGCCTTGGTCAGACCTCACCTAGAATACTGTGTCCAGTTCTGGGCACCACAATTCAAAAAAGATATTGACAAATTGGAGCGTGTCCAGAGAAGGGTGACTAAAATGGTGAAAGGTCTGGAAACGATGCCTTATGAGGAGAGACTTAGGGAGCTGGGTATGTTTAGCCTGGAAAAAAGACAGTTAAGAGGTGATATGATAGCCCTGTTTAAGTATTTGAAGGGGTGTCACGTTGAGGATGGAGCAAGCTTGTTTTCTGCTGCTCTGGAGATTGGAACACAGAGCAATGGATGCAAGCTCCAGGAACAGAGATTCCACCTCAACATTAGGAGGAACTTTTTGACAGTAAGAGCTGTTCGGCAGTGGAACACACTTCCTCGGAGCGTGGTGGGGTCTCCTTCCTTGGAGGTCTTTAAACAGAGGCTGGATGGCCATCTGTCGGGGATGCTTTGATCGTGATTTCCTGCGTGGCAGGGGGTTGGACTGGATGGCCCTCATGGTCTCTTCCAACTCTGCAATTCTATGATTCTATGAAGAATGAAACATTTTTTTCACAGTTCTGGTGGCATTTCCCCCCCTACCCTTTTCTCTCAACTTTGTCAAAACTTCCTTATAATAATGCTGGTTCACTGTTCTGCCTTCTGGAACCCATTCTTCCAAAATTACGCCCCTGATGTCAAACAACAACACCAACAATGAGCATGGCTTTGAATGTGGACTTGCTTTGATGTGCTTGTTTTCATCTTGGTTATGATGGTGTTTTCTAGTACATTGACTATTGTTTTGTCTTAGGATCATACTGGAAGATCCAGGTTTCATCACAAGTGATTATTTTTTTTGAAAAAGGACTGGGTCCGCCTTAAGTGCCATAGAATGTTAGCACAAATTTCCTTGTGGCATTCTTTTTGCTCTGGTGTGAGAACCCTAGGGACCATTTTGGCACAAACTTTTCTTATGTTTAAATCCTCATGCAAAATTTTCTACCCAGTGTCTTTGTCAATATTCATGGCTTCAGCTGTCATTTGGACACTGAGTCAGCAGTCTCCTCAAGCAATCTGGCTTTTCCCTACAATTTCTTCAGTTCTTGAAGTAGAAGGTCATCCAGGGCATTCATTGTCTTTCACATTCTCATGTCCTTCTCTGAATCTTTTGTGCCACTCAAACACACATGTGCGAGACATGCAGTCTTCCCCATAGGCCTCAGTAAGAATTTGAAACGATTCCATTGATGTTTTGTTCAATTTTTGTAAAAAATTCAAATTAACACCTTGATTGACTTTTAATCTTAGCATTTTCCAGCATACAATGGGCAACACAGCTGCTTTAAACAACTACTGACAATTAACTGAATGGCTGAGAGTGTTGATGTTTGTCATGCAGGTTCAAACATGTTCAAGGGCACCACTCAAGTGTTCACAATCAGTTCTCCCTGATTTTTCTGAAAGGTAGAAACACAGTCTTATTCTTTAATAGTCAGACCTTGTACATGAGACAGTGCTTTCTTTGTAGCACCCTGGGTATAGAATTCCCTCCCTGAGCTAGTCAGGCTGGCTTCATTTCTACTGGGCTTCCAGTGAGCAGCCAAGACTACAGTGTTTCATATTGTGTTTGATCCCTAAAACTAGGGTTGGCTTTTGGAACTGGACCCTAGAAAGGGACAGAACCGTCCTACCAGCCAATGCTGGGCAAAGACACCAGAATGGGGAAGGCTAACCTACAGCAACAAGTCATAATAGAGGGGAAATGTTGGGCAATGATCCTAGGAATAAAGATAGGGGTGTTAAATTCAGGTTCCTGCCTTCAGCTCTGAAGTGTTGGAGAGTATGTGAATGAAGTTCTCTTTTGATGAGTTTTTTTTTAAATTCAGACCAATTATCCAGATCATCAGGATGATTATGAACCTTCCTGCTAACATCAGAACTATCGGCAATCTTTCCAGTTTAGCTCTGTACTAATTTGATGAGTGCACACT
This sequence comes from Gambelia wislizenii, assembly GCA_030847615.1. Lineage (NCBI taxonomy): Eukaryota > Metazoa > Chordata > Lepidosauria > Squamata > Crotaphytidae > Gambelia > Gambelia wislizenii. The sequence goes on from JAUMIR010000001.1 coordinate 104,184,320, forward strand.
TTTCTCTGTTCCAGAGCCCAAGTCATTAATAAAAGTCAGGAGCAAGCCCTGGGCTGGGGCTGATTCCTTTGGGGCCATGGTTGGCTTCTTTTAATAATGACTTGATAACTACTCTATTGATAATTGCTCTTTGAGAAGGACTTGGCATGACATGATGTACACACCTGACAGTAGCATCCTCTCCATCCCACCCCCTCAAAATAATTACATTTGTACACATTTTCTTTTGTTTACATAAACATTGTATGGAACAGCAAACAAAGAGGAGCACTTGTAGTAGGTGTTTCAGGCTGCAATCCTACACACAATCAAGCAGCATCCATTGAAAAAAATTAAGGGCCAAATTACATTATATGTGGAGTGTGTAATAGGTTTCATATATTGGGGGTCAGGACTCTGTTAAATATCAGTTGTGGGAAGGACTGATATTTCCCCACCCCACAATACACTAGCAACAAAGGTGGCTCTCAGGCTACTCTTGGTATAGGAATGAAACTATAATGCAGAGGACTTTGTATATGTTCACATTTGTCTTCCCTTGGAGGTAATAGGGTTGGGTAGGGAGAATATACTGATGCTGGATGGGGCCAGAACCAAACCCAGGTGGAGGCACTCTTTCCCCTATTTTAGTCCACTCACTTCTTTTGTTCTCTTCCTTCATGGCAGGCAGCTGTTGCAAGAGGGATAGATGTACTTGCTTTACAGAGGGCTCTCTCCCCACCATCTCCCTATCACTTGATCCGTTCATCAATGTCCAACTCTATGACTCTCACTCTATATTTCCTTCACCTATATAAAATCAGAGTAAGGATCACATATGCAGGTTTCCCAACCCTGTTGAAAAGCTTACCTTCAGACCAATAAAAGTGTTTGGTCAACTTGCCACTCATGCTGGCAGTTTGCTTACTCCTCTTCCTGGGAAATTCATTTGAGCTGCGCCTTTATACCTGCTTACCTGGAAATATGACCCACTGGGGATTTTTGTATAGTCATGTATAATATCATGCTCTGGGTCCTTAAGTCATTTGCCTCTAACAAAGGTAGGCAAAATGATGTCCTCCAGATGTTGTGGGACTGCAGCTCTTACCATCCCTTTCCACTGGCTATGCTGGTGATGGAGGTTGCAGTCCAATGACTTCTGGAGGACTGCACTATAGTTTTAATGATGAGTGCTTGCTCGTTTTTGGTATATCCAGCCCAACATCAACTTTAATTGCATATTCTTCAGTGTTCACATATTTCCCAGACATACACACTTTTACTTCCCTAAATGTCAAGCACAGGTTTGCATTTATAAAAAAATTGCCACCCATACATATCCACAAAGAAATCTGATTATTGTACTGAAAATAGGAGGGGGCACATATATGAATGATATGTTACAAATGTCATACTTTCAGTGTCTGGGATCATGGAGCTGCATATTTATTTTAGCTGTGCATTTAATAAATTAAAAAGAGAAAATAGCAAGGGTTGCTGTCAAGGCAAAACTGTTAAGCACCATGCTGAGGAGAAGTAAATAGGCCTTCCAGATAAGTTGCATCTTGCTGTGTTTGGGTGCTTCTGTCAGACATTTTGCTTGCAGGGTTACAGTCCTAGGCTAGAAAAGACTCTTGATCAGCATGCTAATTCTCATTTTAAGTGCACTTGGAAATGTTTTCTCTCAGCTTGAGGAGTCGTGGGGTGCATCTACATTATAGAAATAATGTAATTTGACACCACTTTAAGCACTGTAGTGTCATCCTATGGAATCCTGGGATTTGTAGTTTTACAAGATATTTAACCTTCTCTACCAAATAGTGCTGGTGACTCACAAAACTACAGATTCCAGGATTCTGTAGAATAGAGCTATGGCAGTTAAAGTGGTGCCAAACTGCATTATTTCTACAGTGTATATGTACCCATAGTCTCTGCCTGTTTAAACAATTGTGGACTGTTTGTGTATATCTGACCACCACCCTACCCCTGCCCCTACCCCTACCCTACCTTATACCTTACCCTCCTTTTCCAAATGATGATGGAAAAAGAAAATGCAGCCATTTGCTCTTCTCAGTAAAAGAAGAGAACCAATTATAACCAGTAGTGAAGCACTGAGTAAACCACTAAACCTCAAACTGGGAAAAGTACTTAACAAATCAGTTAAATATGGTTTACAGAAATCAAGGTCTTGCCACTTCCTGGAAAATTATGAAATTTTACAAGTGGGGTTATTCATAGACAGTATTTGGCTACTTCTTTTTGTGGTTCTTGTGGCTATTCTTCCTGAGAAGGAGTTATGTGATTCCAAAAAGTACTTTTAAAGTCTAAATTGTACAACTGATCTGTCTCATTAATGGGCCTAAATTTCATCCATGTGCATTTGTATTTATTTTCCTACTTTCCTAAATATGTGTTACAGTCAATGTTTGTGATAAATGTTAACATTTATATATGAATGCTGCCAAATTTGGACATTTTTTTTTTTTTGTGAATGCCTCACAACAGATACACATTCCACACATTTTTTTTTTTGAGATGACACTTAAATGAGCTAGACAAGTAATGGTGTTGGGGACAGAGATGATGATGTAATCTGCCAGAATTCCAGGGTAATTTTTTTTCTAGCAAGAGCCTTATTCTACAAGGCACAAGATATCCATTCTTTATATCAAAGGTATGGTATCACATAACACAATTGTCCTACAATTTCTTATAAACAGCAGAAAATGTGTTTTACCAGCATATGAAACAGTGGACCAGCTGATATTAGGCTCCTCTTATTTGTATCCTACCCTTTCTCTATTCAGGTCAGGGTGGAGTAAATGGATGCAGGTTGCCGATTGTGAGATATCCTAGGCTCAGACAATGACTTGCCTATGGTTACTCAGTGAACTTCATGGAGGGTGGGTGGCATTATCACACCCTTTGTTCTCTATAGTGGAACCTTCATTTCAGGGCAGCATTGGCTATAGCTTAGGCTTTGTCATTTCAGGCATCCGTTTTACATAGGTTGTTGTTATGCACATTCAAGTCAGCTCTGAATTATGTGACCCTCTCCCAGGATTTTCTTGGTAAGATTTATTCAGAGGAGGTTTGCCATTATCTTCCTCTAAGGCTGAGAGAGTGTGACTTGACAAAGCCCACCCAGTGGGTTTCCATGACTGAGTGGGTATTTGAACCCATGTCTCTTAGAATGTTAGTCCAAAACTCAAACCACTATACCACACTGTTTCCATTTTACATATGGCTGACACATTTTTCATGTGGGATCAGCGGTTGATGTTTCCAAATTATAGTATAAATGAGATGTGTTGTCTTTTCTAATGCTTGCTGTACATCATCATCATCAATTTCACAGTCTACCAGGTATTCCTGTCTGAAAATCTGACCATTGATGATTTAGATTCTATCCAAGAATTTAGGAAGCAGTGAGATATTGTCAGATAATGTGGCATGTTTCAAGCAGTGTTGCTTTTTGAAATTGTACTCTTATCATCCCATCTATGGTAAATTCATTTAGCATTTTTTTCAATCTATTTGGAATAGTCCTATCACTGGTGGAATCATAATTGTCCTCCAGTGTGAGGCACATTGTTGTTGTTATTATTTCTTTTCTCAAAAATGCATTATTGTTGTTACAATTATTATATTAATTTATATCTCACTCCCCCACCCCAGGCTCAAGGCAGCTTACAAAAATTAAAACAAATACCAATGAAAGCACATACAAGCCATAAGCAAACACTTACAGTAAGTTAATGATAAAATGCTATTAAATTAGCCATAGAATCATTTAAAACTAATTAATTAACAGACAAAAGATAAAAGTCAGCAAAACAGTACACTATTAAAAACCCTTGTGTTCAGTTCCTAAAAGAAACAAGGAAGTTTTCACTTTCTGCAAGGAGGGAGCCCTTGTAGCCTCTGAAGGCATGGACTTCCACAGCCTAGAAATATCTGAAGCCAGGGAGCAGCCACTGAGAAGGCCCTCTCAAGTGCTCTAACCAAAGGTGAAGATGATGGAAACAACAGAATGGCTGTTCCCTGAAGATCTTTGCACCGGGGCAAGCTCATATATGAAGATACAGTGCTTCAGATAGCCTGGAGCAAAGATGTATAGGGATTTATTAGTCATAAGACATTTTTAGACAGCGTTTTAGAGTACCTACCGTGGGATGAGCTCCCGGGAGAGGAACGGCGCTCTTGCGCGGCAGGGGGTCGTTTTCAGACGCCGCCGTCCCTCTCCCGAAATCATCAGTGTCACTTCCGTGAAGCTGCAGACTTCCGTGATTAAAATATGGCTCTGCGGCTTCCAAAGCTTCACGGAAGTGACACTGATGATTTTGGGAGAGGGACGGCAGCATCCGAAAATGACCCTCTGCCACACAAGAGCGTCGTTCCTCTCCCGGAAGCTCATCCCACGCTAAAACGCTGTCTGAAAATGTCCATAACCAGCATTTCTAATTGTTCCAAGAAGTAGACCAGTAACCAGGGGAGTCGTTGAAACAAGGAAGTAGCCAGTCCTGCTTAACAATCTGGCTGCAGCTCTTTGGGTCAACTGAATTTTGTGAGGACTTTTCAAAGACAGACCCACTTAGAGCTTATTACCATGTTTCACATTTCTAACATTTAACATTATCAAATTAATTTTCAGACTTAAGGTTTCTAGTTCTGTTAAATCTAGTATACTCTCAACCCTTTTCTGCTATTCTGGATGTTCTTCCCTTTGACTCCTGAACCAGGAACTTCCCTCATGGATAGATCAAGTTTTCAGTCTGGGGAAGAATATTTCACTGGTTAATATTCTAGAATAGCAAAAGTCAGTGCTTGATATTAGATTAAAAGCATTTATTTTCAACATTCAGCTGGTGCATAGAGGCACATGGATCACCATCACATGTGTGAGACCACAAGCATGTGGAGATTTGCAGCTGCTAACGGGACACCACCCCAATTTTATTTTAACGTATTTCTCCACAGGGTCATTTGTCTGCATAGTTGTTCCCAGTCCCAGTTTCAACACCCAACAAACTTTGGCTGAAGCAGAGCCCACAAACATCTCACACAGGAGTGGCATTGCTGCTGGTAACCCCACTGGGAAGGCAAAAATTTAAAGGAGCACAGATGCAAGAGGGAGATTCCCTCAAATTGAGAGCAAACCCTTACTGATTGCCTAGGAGAGGGAGAATGGCTGTGTGAATGTGAATCTGCCTCTCTTATACTCTCACTGTAACACCAGTGTGACCATAAGAAGTGAACTTACTTGTTTTGATTTGTTGCTATGCTGTAAGGACATCAGGCTTTAAATTTTGATAGAAATGACTAGAAACTCGTCATATAGGAATATCTAAGTAACAAAGAGCTGGTAGATTCAAGAATGTTGCTGTTTCCTTGGCTGTCTTAGGGACTAGGTTGCACTCATAGTAGCTATAGGTTGGAATGTTTCTCCTCTGAATCATCAGAAAAGAGATTGAGGACTTTTTCAAAGGGGGGGAGGGCTGAAAAGGTCAGGAGAAGAATGGGGCTGTCATGCTTACAGAGCCCCATTTCAGACGCCGCCATCCTCCTCTGTCCTCCTTCCAACCTTCCCCTGTGCTTCCTCCATGCTGCGGGCACCAGTTTTTATTGACGGAGGTTTTTTGTCAATAAAAGTGGTGTGTTTCTGGTGCCCACAGTATGGAGGAAGCACAGGGGAAGGTTGGGAGGAGGATGAAGGAGTCTGAAACAGGGTTCTGTAAGCGCGGCAGCCCAGTTCTTCTCCCGACCTCCTTGGGGTTTTTTCCTCCCATTTGAAAAAGTCCTGAGAATCACTAGGACTGAGTCAGGAACTTCCTGCTTAGAAATAATAGTTTGGATCCTAGCTTGTTTTTCTGAAAAATGGAAGATGAAGCCCATCTGCAAAACCGTAGGATCCAAACAAGGAACCATCAGTTCATAATTCAAATTTTTTGTATAGTTTTGCCTATATATATATATATATTCAGCTTGCATAACACATGGGATCCTGCACAGAAGAACCACATGCATTTTTGCATGTATTTTCTGTGCAAAAAGGTGATACTTTTGCACAGGAAGCAGTGTATTTTGAACAATATTCATGTTTTAGACCCCAACAAATGTTTTTATGTCCATTGGAGCACATTATTAAGAGCAAGTATGTTGTAGTGAGTACACCAGGGCTTGGAATTGTTTTTTTAATGAACTACAAGTCCCAGAATGGTCCAGTCAGCATGGCGACTGGCCATACTGACAGGAGGACTCTGGGAGCTGTAATAATAAAAAAAAATCAGCTGTTCCAGACTCTGAAATGGACAAGTATGAGTACTGGGTCAGGGAGGCCTGTGCTGAAGTAATTGATCATCCTGAACTTGCATGAACTTGGGCCATTCACAATCTCAATATAACAAACTTGGTTACTTTTTTGATAAAATGGGGTAACTGTCATAAACATACTACTGCAAGAGTTCCTTGTGGAGGGGAGCAGAAAATAAGTGTGCCAAGTAATAATAGAGATAATAAAAATAGTTTTGAGTGTAATTGTCAGACCTGTGACTCAAAAACTGACACTTTTCTTTTCCTGCATGATTTTTGAACCATCTTTGCCTGACAAATATGCTAGATTTGAAAGCCAGCATATAATGAATTTTGTGCCTTTTGGTTAGTCTAATAAAGGTATCACCACAATGTGTAATTTGGATTTTTTTCTGATTTGCACATATATATTTTTTGTTGTTTCTTTCCTACATGAGCTCTTTACTGTAAAAACCCCTTCTATTTGGGTTTTAAGAGAGATCATGCAGTTTGTTATTGTGCTGTGGAATTCTAACATTCTATTTACAAAATAAGTTGGTACATAATGTACTACCAGAGCACATTGCACTAAATAAGTAAGGATTGTATTATAGCATTATCACAGTCTGGCAATGCCTTGACTGGGCTCTTTCTCTAATTCTGTTGCCTACAGTGCTGGCAAGTGATATGTGCAAATCTATGGACTTAGTCTGGCAGCATTTGCCTGAAAATGCATACATATTCTCTCAAGGCTTTGCCGTTTCTTATAGTTTCTAGAAGTTGCTTTCAGGGAGGGAAGAAGTCTGATATGAAATAAATTTGGCCATACAATAATGAGCATCTGGTTTGCTAATTGTACATGGGGGGGGGGGCAGAAATCCCTACCCTCCTTGCAGTCCCAAAGATCAGGACACACAATTTTCTCGATGATTTACAGGGAATTTTCAGGGAATGTGTTTCTGAGGGCTGTAATCTACTTTAAAAAAAAAAAAAAAAACAACATTACATTTTACCCGGAACCTTTCCAGAAAATCTGGCTAATCCTATGTGTGGCTGGTGCTCTGATGTAGCTTTAGTGTAGAGCCGGAGGGGAGAGGAGTTTTTGGTGGGTGGGACTGGTTGTTCCAGTAAGTGCAATATGTGTCACCATAGCTTTTTTTTTTTTTTACTTCAGTGTATGTATGTATGCAGATCTCTGCACGAATGAACAAGTGAAGAGCGACTGAGCCAGTGAGTGAGTGCCACCCCTCTTCCTTCCTTCCCCCACTCCAATTTCCCCCACCAGCCTTCTGTCAATAGTTTAAAAACTGCAGTGAATGTATACATGCAGTTCTCCACATGAGCGAGGGAGCAAGTGAATGAGCCAGCAAGCACACACCACATCTTCATTCTCCCCATCCAGTTCCCTGCCCACAATCGCTGGCTCATTCACTCGCTTGCTTGATGTGGGGGGGGGGGATCAGGGGGAAGGAAGGTCACTCACTGGCTCCATCACATCTTACTTACTCACTTGCTCGCTACCCCCTCACCATTGTTCTAATCACTGAACATTTTCATAATAAATAAATATTTTTTTCTATCTTGTGTGTGTATGTACATTTAAAGTTCCCTCTCTTACTGATGATCACTCAAGGGGGAAAGGGGATTGGACAGGAGAGGCATCCAATCAGAGTGGATCCAATGGATTGACAGGAAAACAATAACAGCTATTGGTTGATAGGTTAATGCATGCTGGAAAGGGGGAAACAAGTGGATCAGACATGGCTCTATGAGTTGGCCGGGGGAAATGTGTGCCGGTTATGCCGATGTCACCTAGATGTGTCTCTGTGTGTGGCATTAACGGGGTCACTGCAGAGATGTTGTGGAGTCATGGTGAGCCAGGAAAATTTGAGGTGAGGCTGGATTTTTTTTTTTCCCATCATGTAGATGAGGCCACTACAGAAGAGCATCTTATGGCACATTCAAAGCTGGGAAGATTTGCAAGCAACTGTGAACTTAACTAAGTGCAGATGTGATTCAGTACAACAAAGATAAAGCTCATTGCAATGTCAAATCTCCCAGCTAAACTCAAAGCTACCAGGATCAAGGGCATCACCCCAGAGCCTGGGAAATTAGTTTTTTTGGACCACGTGGTGGCTGCGGGATTTGGGGAACTGTAGTCCTCACAATTAACATTAACAAATTCTGGTATTTATTATGCGCAAGGTCCTGTATAAAGATGGTGGAAGGAAGGCAGAGTTAGCTAGCCTAGTGGTGATATGAGGGAATTTTCCCAGTTTATTCCATCTGTAACCCCAGTGGCTGTTGGTGTCACAGGGGGTAAAGCAGTGCCTGGGCACACTCCAGGAGTCTGTTGTCATAGAATCATAGAGGTGGAAGAGACCGCAAGGGCCATCTGGTCCAACCCCCTTCCATGTAGGAATGCATAATCAAAGCACTCCTGACAGATGGCCATCCAGCCTCTTTTTCAAAGCCTCCAAAGAAGGAGACTCCACCACACTCCAGGGCAGTGCATTCCACTGCCAAACAACTCTTACCACCAGGAAATTCTTCCTAATGTTTAGGTGTTTGTTATCATCATTGTTTTTGTTGTTGCTGCTATTTCGTACCCGCCTCTCCCCATGGACCAAGATGGGGAACAACAACAGATGAAAATACAATACATAACATCAGTTAAAAACATATAGCATCAGTTAATAAAAACATAAACCAGTTAAAACACATAACATCAGTTTAAAAGAACATGTAAAACCAATTCATATTAAAACAATCTATAGTTTAAAATTCATAATTCAAAAATCATCTTGATAGGCCTGCCAAGAAGAAATTGGTCTTTAATGCTGTTTCAAATTCAGACAGAATATTCAGCTGTTGAATCTCTTCTAACAGGTCATTCCATTCTAGGGCTAGCTGAAGAAAAAGTTCTCTGGGTGACAGTTGCCAACCTAATCCTGGCTGACTAGAGTAAATATCCCACAGAGGACCTGAGTGTATGGGGCAGATAATATGAGAGGAGGCAATCCCAGAGGTAACTTGGACCCAAGCTTTAAAGGTAATAACCAACACTTTGTATTTTGCCCAGAAACTAATTGGCAGCCAGTGAAATTATTTTAATATTGGTGTAATATGATCACTCCTAGATGTACCAGTAACCAATTTGGCTGCCATGTTTTAAACCAACAGAAGTTTCTGAACTTGGTACATAGGTAGCCCAATATACAGTGCATTGCAAAACTCCAGCCTTGAAGTTACCAGCATGTGTACTATCATCTTTAGGTCCTCCAGCTCTAGGACAGGGTGCAGCTGGTTTATCAGCTGATACCAGGCACTCCTGGCCACTTGGGGTGAGGGATCTGAGCTGTCATTTGGGGTGAGGGATCCAGAAACACTCCCAAGCTGCAAACACAGTCTTTCAGAGGGAATATAACCCTATCCAGGACTGGTTGACAAACCTCCAATCCCAGGTTAGGACTCTTGACAGTGAGCACCTCTGTCTTGTCTGAATTCAACTTCAGTTTGTTTTCCTTCATCCAACCCATTACCTTCTCCAGACATTCATTCAGAAGAGACATGCTGTCCTTAGCTGAGGCTGTTTTTGAAAGCATGAAGAAATACTGACAGCACCATGCCCATGCCTCCAGATGATTTCTCCCAGTGATTTCATGTAAATGTTAAACAGCATTGGGGATTGAATGGCACCTTGTGGTATGCCATATAACAGCTCTTTTTTGAAGAGCAGCTATCCCCAAGCACCACCATCTGGAATTTACCTGAGAGATAGAATCAGAAACACTGAAGCAGAGTGCCTCCAATTCCCAGATACCTCAGGCATTCTAGAACAATATCACGGTTGATGGTATTGAATGCCATTGAGAGGTCCAAAAGCACTAGCAGGGACACACTCCCCTCATCAATGCTCAGGCAAGGATCTTCCACTGAGGCAATCATAGCAGTCTCAACTCCCTATCCTGCTCTGAAGCTGGTTTGAAATGGGTCTAGATAACGTGTGTCATCCAAGATTGCCTGGAATAGGGAGGCAACTGCTCTCTCGATCACCTTGCCCAGAAAAGGGAGACTTGATACTAGTCTATAGTTGTTTAAGTCAGGGGGTCCAGGAGGGCTTTTTAAGAAGTAGTCTTCTAAACAACATGGAAACTTCCCTCCCTGAGAGCTGCATTAATAATATGTTGCAGCTGAGATCTGATTGCATCTCCTCCCTGGATGACCAGCCAAAAAAGACAGGGATCAAGAGGACAAGTTGTCTTTCTTACTTGCCCCAGCAGCTTGTCAACAACTGTGGTACTCCCCAACTGAAACTGACCCAGTGTAATCCTGCTCACAGAGTTGTTGGATACCCCATTGACAACTTCTGCTATAACAATGGCATCTAAGTCAGCTCTTATCTGAGAAATTTTATCTGTGTAATGATCATTAAAGGCATCACAGTGAACTGCTGATGGCTCTAGAATTGGATTTAGAGGGGAAGGTGCCTAAATTAGACCCTCACCACCCTAAATAATTATGCTGGATGTGAATTCGCAGACACAATATGTTCAGAGAAGGTGGCTTTCTTTGCTGCACATATTGCCACCCTATAGGACTGGCGTTCTCGATATGAAGTCTTTTCGAATACAAGTCGAGTTTTACACCATCTGTACTCCAGTTATCATCCTTTCCATCACAGCTCCCTGAGATTTGCTAAGATCCCTGCTAAGCAAACCACTTGTATAAGTAGATGTTGAATACATCCTTACATGACACCATAAACAATGGATCTGCTGCTGTAATCCCCAACTCTGCAAGAATAAAGCCCCTCTAAAATTCTGGGCATTATCTAGCATTAATTCTATAGCTAATATTTTGTAAGTGAAAATAGGGGTTCATCTACCCTCATACAAAATATCACTGCTTACGGTGCCTAATCCCCTCGTTTCCACTCTTGCCTGTTGCTAAATTCTTTTCCCCCTTTCGATTTATTCAGCAATATTCAGCCCTGTCCTCATTTCAGAAGAAGAGTATTAGTAAATGAACCGGAAAGTTTTCCCTTTTTTATGCTTTACAATGTTTCATAGAATGTTTATAGATATAGCTGTGGTTGTTATAAACCAGCTGAAATTCAAATACACTCAGCAGCATTTATTAATTTATATTTATGGGGAGAGGGATGGGAAGCAGGTGCACTGGCAGTTTGTGTTTTTGTGTGTGCATTAAAACCTTGCAAACTGAAGCGAAGTGAATTCCCCAGCATCTTAAAATTCACCTTCTTTAGCTTTACATCAGACCTCTAGGCCTAAATAAAGGGAACTCTGCCAGATAATGGTAATATGGTAATATGCATTTTTGAAAAGGCATTTCCCCAAATCTCTCCAAAAGACAAAATGGCATCAAGGATTTGTTCTAGGCAATTATTAGACAATAAACAGTGTCAGGTAAAGATAGAACATATTCCTGCCATTATGTTTGTATCTGAAGACAGTAGGAAATACATGCTGGGCTGTCCCTGTCATTAGGAGGTGGGAGACAACAGTATCAGGCACTAGCATAGCCAGCTGGCAATTCTTGGAGGACAGAGCTGTGTATGTCCTGTGGCCAGACCTGTCCTCCGCAAATCAGTCTGTTGTTACCGGATGGGTTACAGGATGTTATCGTTTCTAGGACTGAAGTGAGATGTGCCTACAGTGACGTTTAGCTTTTATACCTACAATATAGGCAGACACTATGAAGTCCAGACAGCGTAATATCTCTGGCCAGCCCAGCTGACATGTTAGGAGAATGGGTGCTATAAACAAACCTTAGGGAAACATTCAGAGCTGGAGGGATGATAAAACACACTGCCTATAAATTCCTTCATCACTACTAAATCAAATGATTCAAGTGCAGCTTTGATTGCCTTTCCTTTGATCACACAGTAAGAGGCATCACCGTCTCTGTGTAAGCAGCTGTAAGTTGAGCTAAGATATGATGAAAATCTCTTGAAAGGGACAGACTGAGCACCAGAGGTTTACCAAATGATTTATACTTTCCTTGGCATGCTGTTATGAAAACCAGTCCCTAGATATAGCAAAGAAACACTCTTCCAAGTCTTGATATGGCATAAGATTAGCACTCTGTCTATTTTTCAAACGATGATGAATTTCATGTTATATTGGCTCTTCCATTCCTCTCACAACTCAATCTGATAAAGAGTCCATCTTTGCCAGCATGACTTTCAACTTATTTAATGTTTCCGAATATGCCCAGAATCCATGATTTTTCAAGAATACAAAAGTAATGTTACCCAGCTTGATGGGGATTCTGGAACCAAGGCTGGAATCTGGATTCCACTAATGGACAATACAAACATTTTTGCATATGAGATATTACATTGGAGCTTCAGATCACACAAGAGAGGGCTTTTTCCTGTGAAATAATATTTTGTGTATACCAGTAGAGACTTTGGGGCCCCGAGAGTCCCCCTCCTCAGTCCTTCCTCGTTTTTCTTCTTTCTCAAGTCCTGGAAACTTTGGTAACCTAACTAAACAGCAAATGTAGTGGTAAAATGGTTCCTATACTGTGCCAATCCAGACTGCATCTAACTAAGCAACTGTTTCAGTGTTCTCCCATATTGAGAAACTCCCTCATCATAGAAAACCAGGCAACAGTTACAGCTTAGATGACACCTGCTGTAAGTGGGTAAAGAATATTGATGAATCTCTCTGTGTGTATGTATTTAAAAATGTGTTAGAAGTCTCAAAGATGTGACATCCTGGCTGGTTGACTTTGACACTGCAGTAACTTAAAATACTAGTTGAGCATTTACAAGTACAGTGGGCCCTTGCTGTCTGCTGGGATTCGGTTCCAGGACCCTCTGTGGATACCAAAATCCATGGATGCGCAAGTCACATTATATACAATGGCATAGTAAAATAGTGTCCCTTATATAAAATGGCAAAATCAAGATTTGCTTATTGTAATTTATTTATTTTTGGGGAAAATATTTTTTAAGCTGTGGATGGTGGAATCCGTGGATGCCAAATCCATGGATACAGAGGGCCAACTGTACAGTCTAGGCACCTAAAGAAAAAGGGCAGGCATTGTTATGAAAGGAATGCAAATACAGCAAATAGAAGAGTTCTAGGTGTGAACCATTTTTTCATTCTCTGAAATGCTAGAAATTTGGCGACTAAAGGAAAATTTCATGGGAGGATCAGGATTCATATTTGGGGGGGAATAAGTAAGCTGAGGACAAAGGGGAAAAGTAGTAGTAGGAGAGAGAAACTGGGACATTTTAAAAGCAGCTGAAAAAGTAAGCTGTCAGAGAATCAGGACTGTCCCTGCCAAATCAGAACAGTTGAAAGTTATGAGCACTTTTGAGGCATGGGGGCAGAGTGGAGAGAACAGGTGGAAAAGTCCATTTGTTTTGTTTTATTCAATTTATATCCCACTTTTCTCCTGCCAAGAAACCCAAGGCAGCTTACAAAATTTAAAATAAAACTGTACACTTTTAAAAAAAATAATAAACATCAATTCTATTAAAACACATAGCTAAAACATTTTAAAAATATATTCAGAACATAATTAAAAACATACAAAATAAAAACAGAGCACACCATTTTAGATGAACTTCTGCTGCTCAAACAATGATGAATCCAACTGGAGATCTATGCTGATTTTTATTTTTTTATTTTCTTCCATTAGCCTCTACAAGCATTACAAATAAAGATGCAGGTTGGCAATTCAATGCTTAAAAAGCCTGTAATGTGTACAAAGTAGATTGCTCCTTGAAGGTTTTCTAAAGCCATCAGTAGTGCTGGTCACTGAATTTCATCACTACAAGTCTAACACAGCAAAAAAATAACTCAAAAAAATTGCTGGGAAAGCTATTAATAATCAAGTCTGTATATTAATAGATATCCACTGGGATTTGGCTGCTGTGTTGAAAGCTGTCTGGTGCTCAGGGAATCACAGTCCCTAGAATACCTTAAAAAGTCCAATGTGAAAGAGGTTCTCAAAAATCTGTAGCAGCCTAAAGAGCCTTGGGCTTGGCTAAATTGTACATGTGTGCATGCTCACTTTACCATTCTTAATTTTTCTAGAGTTGGCTATTTATAGGGATGTGCTATATTTTTGTTACAAATTTCAGTGATCTTAGAGAAGTGGTTACAATTTCAGAGAATTCCAACTGGCTATTTCATCCGAACAAAACTTCCCAACTCAAATTTCATTTTAGGAGAAAAATGGAAAGCTCTAGGTCTTTTTGGCCCTAGTGGCTGCTCTCAGCAGTGGAGTGATATTTACAGGGAGGTTAGACTGGTTCCTTGTTGTCCCTCCATTGGCAGGCAAAGGGACAGGCTTTTTATCTATTTTTCTTAACAAGCTTTGGGGAACTGACTGTTTATGAGGAAAGGGCTTTAAAAAGTATACTGAGCTGTTTTTATTTTCTGCCTTTATAATCACTATATTTTAATTGCTTTTTAAAAATCACTATTTTCATGTTTTTAACCTATATGTATTGTATTTGCCTTGCTTGGCAAAATGCATCCTACTTCCAGCCCCAACCCCAGCCTTCATGATTGACAAAAATGTACAGGCCCCAAACCGGTCTCCTTTAACCTAAGTTTTAAGCTGGAAGTGATTCTTAGTGACTTCCAAATATTACTTTCAGCCAATTTTTAGCTAAAAATCTGTAGCCCACCATTAGGGTGAAAACTACCCCTTACACACACAGAGAGAGGGAGAGTTTTCCATATCTACTCTAGAAGCTAGAGTAAGAAAGGAGAGAAAGAAGTTATATTCTCCAGATTGGTCCTTAGAAAACTGTTCACAACAGGACTTATTGTAAAGGAGATTTCATTCCCAACAAAAGGAAAACAGAGAAGATTAATAACGTTCACTAGCCTTTTGTCTTCACCTAAATGTTTCCCATGATTCCATAGGGAAAAATGGACATTCTCTAGTTGTGGCTAGTGCTGCTGTGGAGAAAAATAAAACTGTCCCCAGGTATTCTGTAGGA
Organism: Gambelia wislizenii; assembly: GCA_030847615.1. Taxonomy (NCBI): domain Eukaryota; kingdom Metazoa; phylum Chordata; class Lepidosauria; order Squamata; family Crotaphytidae; genus Gambelia; species Gambelia wislizenii. Next base: position 104,199,582 of record JAUMIR010000001.1, read on the forward strand.
CTCTGACTCTGACTCTGGAAACTAGGGTTCAAATTCCTGCTTGACCATGGAAAACCACAGGGTGACCTTGGGCAAATGATGCTCTCTCATCCCCAGAGAAAGGCAATAGCAAACCCTCTCTGAACAAATCTTTCCAAGAAAGCCCCATGATAGGTTTGCCTTAGGGTTGCCATAAGTTGGAAATGGCTTGCAGGCACACAACAACAACAACAACAACAACAACAACAACAACAACTCATATCTTCAGCTTATTCAGTCTACTCCTTAAGCATTTTAAAGATGTTCAAATGGGGTTGTTTTTTAAAACATTGTTTTGGGGGTAGTTAGGTATATAATTTATTTCCTGTGTGATATGTCAGATTAGTTTTTATAAACATATGTCACACTTACCATTGTACAGTACAGAAAGGAAATTTTAAGGGTTTATATTATCATGAAATATATCATTCTGAAATGAGACAAATTTTGAAAAACCATTTGAAAGAAAATATCTAGTTACACTTAATCTTTTCACATAACAAGAGTCTACAGCAAACACATGGGTGTGGTTAAAAGCACTAGCTCTGGTTTTCTTCTTCCTCCTGTGTCCTTTGTGATCGCCAGTCCTACAATATATGTCATGTAACATAACCACAGGTTTCCCAGAATCCACTCTACTTCACGCCTGATGCTTGCAGTGTGGTGGAAGGTCACAGCATAGTCATTTCACTTTTTTATTATTACCAGAAGAGAAAGTAAGACCAGAAATGAGTTGATGTATTTTGAGGTGGGATGAGTCTAATCTTACATGTTACATTTGATTTGCAATGTCATCTTTTCAGAGACTACAAACTGAATTGTTTGCAGTTGTGAATAAAGATATAAAGATCAGAGATGACCCAAGATATTTTGCTGCCTGAAGTGAAGCAGCACCTTCAAACGGAACCAAATCAAGGTTCACACCACTTTATCAGACCAGGCAAATATGGCATTCCTTTTTATACAATAAATAAATAAATAATATTGACGGGCCAAGCCGTCAATAGATCTCCCATGGCTCTTTTTTGCCAGCATTGCCAGTGTTTGAAACCTCATGCCATTGTACTTCTGTGAATACAGCATCAGTCAATAACAGAACACTTCTGGGTGAGATTGTGACAGACAGGTATGAGACACTCTTTTTATGAAAATCCCTGGTGGTACTTTTAACTTTTAAAGTTAGTTTCTGTGCTTGTGTGAATGTTTTATGTCTTAATTTTGTTAAATTTTTTGAATTTGCTGTGCTCACATCTTCTCACAAGAATCAGCAAGATCTCAGACCAGGAAGTAAATGGAGTTCCATTCCTCCTCTGTTTATGCTGGGGGTGCCTCTTTAAGATAGGTTTGATAAAGGGGGTTCTTTTGCTGGCATATAAACAGTTCAAAATAAGCTGGCAAAAGAACATTTCTGGAGGGTAGTCTGATAAAGTCCACAGTGCCTAAACCTGGCTTAGTTATTTTGGCACATCAATGGGGACAGAAAGAACATTTGGAAATATTTGAAAAATGATCAAAATGGGTTTCTGAAGCATCAGGAAAATCTGATGAGAGGAATCCTAGACGGACAAGAATATTTGCAATTCAGTTTCTCTTGGAGGAGAAAGTCCAGCAGCTGGAGACCTGGGTAGCTACACTTCACCATATTCGTGAGCAAGAGGTTTTCCTGGAAAGAACAGAATGAACAGTCTTGGGCAGGGACCACACAGAGGAAGTTGCTGGGGAAGAGAGGATCACTTCATATACACAGGAGGTAGACAGCTGGAGGAATGTCACACATAGAAGTAGAAAAATCAGGGATTGTTCTGGCAGCTGGCAGCTACAGAATCGATTTGAAGCTCTCCCCCTTATCAAGGACAATGAGAAAGAACAGCATTGACAGACTTCAGGGGCAGAGCAGGGGACCCTGAGAGTACAACCACAAAGAACAGCTGCTGCTAAGCCTCGGGAGGTGTGTGGTGGTGGTGGTGGGACTCCTTGCTGAGGGGTACAGAAGCAGTGATTTGTGGGCCTGACAAGATGTCTCGGGAGGTATATTGTCTCCCTGGGGCAAAAATCCGTGATGTGACGGAGAGGCTGACAAGACTGGTCAAGCCTACTGATATTTACCCCTTCCTTTTGGTCCATGTGGGAACCAATGATACTGCAAGGCACAGCTTTCCGAAGATCAGAAGAGATTATGAGGCTCTGGGGAGGAAGCTGAAAGAAATGGATGCACAGGTTGTCATCTCGTCTCTTCGGGCAATTGAAGGGCATGGTCCAGGAAGGGATAGGAAAATACTTGGTGTAAACAACTGGCTCCATAGATGGTGTCACCAAGAACGATTTGGTCATCTTGTCTCTTCTACCAGTTGAAGGGCATGGTCCAGGAAGGGAGAGGAAAATAGCTGGTGTAAACAACTGGCTCCATAGATGGTGTCACCAAGAACGATTTGGACACCAAGATGGTGTCACCAAGAACGATTTGGATTGGGATCATGGGCTGTGGTTCCATGAGGGGGGACTTCTGGCAAGGGATGGGGTGCATCTCATGCCAGTTGGCAGAAATGTTTTTGCCAACAGTCCCAAGAATTTGATCAGGAGGGATTTAAACTGAGTCATATGGGGGAGGGAGACTGTATTCTGGAAGGCAAAAGGGCTGGAGAAAATAGTCAAACTGTCATAGAGGGAACAAGGCAAACAGTGCAAGGACCCAACAGTGGGAGGCAAAAAAAAAAAAACCTTGCACAGGCAGCAAGTAAAGGAAACACATGGTCTTAGATGTCTCTGCACTAATGCACAGAGCATGGGAAATAAGCAAGATTAACTTGAACTCCTAGCACAACAAAGCAAATATGATATAATAGGCATTAGTGAAACCTGGTGGGATGAGTCTCATGATTGGAATGTAGGAACAGAGGGGTATAACCTTTTTAAGAGACCAAACACGAAAGGAGGAGGAATAGCATTATATGTCAGGGATATTTACACCAGTGAAGAGTGTAAAACAGGCCAAACAGGAAAGGAGGAGGAATAGCATTATATGTCAGGGATATTTACAACAGTGAACAGATCCATGACATCAATACTGGAAGCCAGGTGGAGTGCATGTGGATAAAATTAAAGGGGAGGGAAACAACAGGGATATTATTGGGGGATAGTCCCCCAAGTCAGACGGAGGAATTGAATCATGCTTTTCTAGAACAGATGACCACACATGCAGAAAGGAGAGATGTAGTAGTGATGGGTGACTTCAACTATCCTGATATTTGCTGGAAATCTAACTCAACTAAAACTTCAAGGTCTATCAAATTCCTTACTTGCCTGGAAGACAGTTTCATTGTCCAAAAGGTGGAAGAGGCAACAAGGGGATCAGCTATTTTAGATCTGATCCTAACCAACAGGGATGACCTGGTTAATGGAGTGCAAGTGGTGGGATCCTTAGGTGAGAGTGATCATGTTCTCCTGGAGTTTGTTATACAATGGAAAGGAGAAGCCAGGCATAGTCAGACACACATTCTAGACTTTAGGAGAGGTGATTTCAATAAACTCAGGGAAATACTGGGGGTGACCCATGGTCAGGAATAGTAAAAGAGAAGGGACTTTGAGATGGATGGGACTTTCTCAAAAGGGAGAGACTGAAGGCACAATTTCAAACAGTAAAAATGAGGAAGAAAAATGGGAGATGTCTCAAGAAACCAGGATGGATGACTAAAGAACTTTCAACAGAGCTAAGTTTTAAATGGAACATGTATAGGAAATGGAAAAAGGGGGAAATCACCAAAGAAGAATTCAAACAGATAGCGAACACGTCTAGGAGTAAAGTCAGAAAAGCTAAAGCGCAGAATGAGCTCAGGCTCACTAGAAAGGTTAAGAACAATAAAAAGGGGTGGGGTTTTCTTTCTTTCTTTGTTTGTTTGTATGTCTGCAGCAAAAGGTAGAAGAAGGAAATGGTAGGGCCACTACGTGGAGAAGATGGCAAAATGCTAACAGGGACAGAGAAAAGGCAGAATTACTCAACACCTTCTTTGTCTCAGTGTTTTCAGAAAAGGAAACGGGTGATCAACCTGAGGAGAATGGAACAGAGAACACAATAGGGGAAATCCAGCAGAGAATAAGTAAAGAGGTAGTACAGGAATACCTTCTTAATCTAAATGAATTTAAATCTCCAGGACCAGATGAACTACATCCAAGAGTATTAAAAGAGCTGGCAAATGTAATCTCAGAGCCAATGGCAATAATCTTGGAGAACTCCTGGAGAACAGGAGAAGTCCCAGCAGACTGGAGGGGGACAAACATTGTCCCCATCTTCAAAAAGGGAAAAAAAGAGGATCCCAACAATTATAGTCCAGTTAGTCTGACATCAATACCAGGGAAGATTCTGGAGCAGAGATCATTAAACAGAGAGTGAACATTTAGAAGGCAATGCCATAATCACAAAAAGTCAACATGGATTTCAGAGTAACAAGTCATGCCAGACTAATCTGATCTCTTTTTTTGATAAAATTACCAGCTTGGTAGATGAAGGGGACACTGTGGATGTTGCATACCTTGATTTCAGTAAGGCGTTTGACAAGGTTCCCCATGACATTCTTGCAAACAAGCTTGTAAAATGTGGGCTAGACAAGTTAACTGTTCAATGGATTTGTAATTGGTTGACCGGCTGAACCCAAAGGGTGCTCAGCAGTGGCTCTTCTTCCTCTTGGAAAGATGTGACCAGTGGGTTGCCACAGGGTTCTGTCCTGGGCCCAGTGCTATTCAACATCTTTATTAATGACTAGGATGAGGGAATTAGGGGCATACTTAGCAAATTTGCAGATGATACCAAATTAGGAGGAGTAGCTAATATCCTAGAGGACAGGATCAAAATTAAAAATGACCTGAATAGACTAGAAAGCTGGACCAAAGCTAACAAAAAGTGTAAGGTTCTGCACTTAGGGCGAAAAACCGAAATACATAGATATAAAATGGGGGAGACCTGGCTGAACAAGACTACATGCGAAAGGGATCTAGGAGTCCTAGTAGACCACAAGTTGAACATGAATCAACAGTGTGATGCAGCAGCTAAAAAGACCAATGCGATTTTGGGCTGCATCAATGGAGGTATAGTGTCTAGATCAAGGGAAGTAATAGTGCCACTCTATTCTGCCTTGGTCAGGCCTTACCTAGAATACTGTGTCCAGTTCTGGGAACCACAATTCAAAAAGGATATTGACAAATTGGAGTGTGTCCAGAGGAGGGCGACTAAAATGGTGAAAGGTCTGGAAACCATGCCTTATGAAGAGAGACTTATGGAGCTGGGTATGTTTAGCCTGGAAAAAAGACGGTTAAGGGGCGATATGATAGCCCTGCTTAAGTATTTGAAGGGGTGTCACATTGAGAATGGAGCAAGCTTGTTTTCTGCTGTTCCAGAGACTAGAACATGGAGCAATGGATGCAAGCTCCAGGAACAGAGATTCCACCTCAACATTAGGAGGAACATTCTGAAAGTAAGAGTTGTTCGGCAGTGGAAGACACTCTCTCGGAGCGTGGTGGGGTCTCCTTCCTTGGAGGTCTTTAAACAGAGGCTGGATGGCCATCTGTCATGGATACTTTGATTGTGATTTCCTGCGTGGCAAGGGTTTGGACTGGATGGCCCTTGTGGTCTCTTCCAACTCTACAATTGTGTGATTCTATGAGAACTTAGTCTGTGTGGAAAATAAAGTATTCTCTGGTTTGGCCCACTGAACAATGAAACTGACGGGGTGACCTTGGGCTTCCAAGATCCTCTCTCAACCTGACTTTACTCACAGGATTGTTGTGAGAAAAAAAAGGGAGGGGGGAGTCATATAACACCACTTTGTGCTTATTGGAGGAGAGGCAAGATATAGATATAACCAATAAATTGAAAGGGAATGTAAGCTGTCTGGGCAAAGTGTTCTATTTTACCCATGTTGCCATTTAGAATGAGGGCATTGGTAGGACCTTGACTTTAGTTATATCGTTGTAAAACCTCCTCTGGTTGGCTCTGTGGGATTATGATGTCATTGTGTTCAGTACATGACCTCTGTTGGGCTTGTATCATGCAATGAAGAGGAAAGAAACCCTAAAAATGTCACATGTGTACACTGGCCATGGAGAAGATTGGGGTGGGGGACACAAAAAGTCACTAGACATAGGTATGGGTGGTTTTCTTGGCCTTGAGAATCCACTTTTCATATGAAATAGCCAAACTCACAAAACTTTGGCCCTGAACTATTTTAAATTGTCAAATTGTTCACTGGAATGTCAATTGATCTCAAAATGTCAGATTCGTCTAAACTTGGATAGAAATATTGTATTTCAATAACTGAAACTAAAATTGTCCTAAGCTTTCATATAAAAAAGATGGCAAGTTAAATGGGAGTAAAGCTAGGAGTACAAATGACTAATAAACACAGTTTTTTAAAAGGACACCATAGCCTCACAATGTTTATTCTGTTAAGGCTTAAACTACTTTTATGCACACTTACATGAGAGAAACACTTTCATTTGAGTAGACATGCAGCGATTTGAGCTGGGGATATTCTGAAGTACAGGACATGCAGCCTATTTTATATAGCTGTGATGCCCTGGAACAACAGGAAATATTTTAGAATAAGGCAAGATCATTAGAGGAAGGAACGTTTGGCAACCTGATTCCAGTGAAATCTATCTAGCTTTTACTGTCAAACTTGATTGGAGCTATCACCCTTTTATAGCTGAGCTGGCTTCCTTAGGAATTAAAAGAATAGGCTACTGTACTCTCACCATAGTGAGGCACTAATAATGCCACGTGTGGAGCTTGGAATTAATTAAAATATTTATTTACCTATAATTCATTTTAATTTTTAACATATTAAATCTTGTTATTTTAATCATGTTAGTGTCAGTGGTCTTAACATTTATCATTCCTTTTATTCATTCTTTTGGGGGTTAATCGGCTTGGAGGGTATTTTGGGCTATTTTCGGTAATTTTAATTATTTTTTTAAAAAATCAGAAGCAATGCCACAGTAATATTTTACTAACAGTGAACACAATGAATTAATTTCATGTTGCTCACCAAAACAATTAACAGCAATTAATTAGATTATGCACTAAAATAAATAGTGATGTGTTAGCTTTGAACTTAACATTCTCAAGTTCTGACCAAACTGAAACACAGGAAACTGCCTTATACCAGTTCAGTTTATTTGCCAGTCTAACCAGCACTGTCTACTCTAATTGGTATCTATTTTCCAGATTCTGTGGGAATGCATTTTCACTGTAGAAATAATCCAGTTTAACACCACTTTAACTGCCATGGCTACATGCTACAGTAGGTTTGTGAGGCATCAGCACTCTTTGGCAGAGAAGGCTAAAGACTTTATAAAACTACAGATCCTGGGATTCCATAGGATGGAGCTACAGCAATTAAAGTGGTGCCAAAACTGCAGTGTAGATGCACTCTCGGAGAGGTCTGTATTCCTTTTCTTGTACATGAGGTGCTCCTCCAGATAAGACAAATGTGTCTGGACATTGTGGTAGTTCTCTTGTGCGGGAATTAAATATCCAAATATATCATTTGTCCCAGACTATTTTCTGGTAGTTCCCTGAACTACAGCATCAGCTGTAACATTTCATTCCACCCTTGAGTGGGTTTCTTTTTTAATTCTGAGACATACTAGGGTGGGGGAGTATCCTTCTCTTCTCTTCTCATCCTTCCTTTCTTTCTTTTTTTTAAAAAAATCCTTTTAGAATAAAAAGTGGTACCTTTTCTGTCGCTCCAGCATGGAGGAAGCACAGAGGAAGGATGGCGCGTGCGGTATCAACCACCGGAAATGGGACAGCAGCGTCCTCCTCCCAACCTCCGCAGGTTTTTTTTTTATTTTAGAGCATCTGATAAAGTCCTAATAGTGCTGTAGTGCATCAGTGAAACAGCATTTTTGCACTGTAAGACAAATATTTTTTAAGAATCAGAGAAAAGAAATTTTGCCTTTCCAATCATAGGACTACCACAGCAAATTACATCTCATTTAAAGAAAAATGGAAGAGCCATCGTGTGGACCCAAGAAACTACTACAAGCAGCACCAGAAAACAATGGAATGGGTGTATACAGAGGTGACAACAATGAGCAAAACTCAGCAAAGCCCAGGAGCGATAGCATGAAAACTCACACTTTTTTTAGCCCAATTAGGAAGATCCCTGACTCTTACCTTGTCTAGACAGGCAATATTTCCCATCTTGCCCCTGTCTCAGAGCCCTGCAGCCCTGATGACGCAGGCTTTTGCCCCTTTCTGCCCCTGGGCAGTCCTTAACAACCCCAAGGCAGATACAGGGGGAAGGTGGGATAGGGCCTGATATGGCATCTTAAAATAATACCTGTTTTACTTGGTTTCTACTGGGAGGAAATGGATTGGGCCCTGTATGTTTGCAGGAACCCATCCTGGCAGATCACCCCTTGCTGCCACCTCTGCCATTTCCCTCACTGTCTTGGAGAGCAGGAAGGAGTCCTGGAGCATGTGGCCAAGGCTGGTCATATGCAAGGGGCCTTGGTCACATGTTGCGGGGCCCCTTCCTGCCTTCTAAGGCAGCGAGAGAAATGGTGGTGGCTGCAGCAACAGGCTGGTGTGTCTGCAGGACTTCCTCTTGTTCTGTAGAGGGAATGGGGGAACAACAGACCTGATCAACAAGCAGGATATGCCAGCAGGGAGCCATCGTATCCTGGCTCATGTAGATTAGCCCTCTGTCTAAATGGAGATGCCAGAGACTGAAACTGGAACTCTAGCAAACAATACCGGTCAGCTTTGTTCTGTGTTCAAGTATGCAATTTACATGACTGTTCTTATGTCATCATTGTATATGGCTGTACATTGTAGGTGGCTCTAATGAGCTGGGGTAACCCTACTTGCATTTTCTGCTCTTAAAAAAACATCTGGTGAGATGCACATTTTATCAGTAAAGAGGAGAAGTAGTGAAGAGGCTCAAAATTATTTCTAAAAAGAAAATATTCAGGAAGCAATAGGATGTTGCTATGCAGAGAGGGATTTTATTATCTTGTTACCCAAAGAGGTTGGGGTATGTTGGAACCCCACTCAGGATGTCAAAATCTCCTCTGATATCTGGGGGAAATTATTAGCTCAACAGGAGGCCTGTAAGAGGAAGGTAAATTTGGAGCTCTTTTCACCTATGTATACAAGTACTAACCATAGAGAGCACTCCAGTTAAAGTGAAATAAAGTATTTTATTGAAGTAACAGAAAAGTTACTTCAATAAAGTTACATACACAACACATATTCTTAAGAACTATACAAGGCTATAGCAGAGTAAGGCAGAAAGGTTGGATAGAGGGAGAGAGGTCCGGGAAGATAGGGTGATAGTTACCACCCTCGACGAGAAGAGTTCCATGCAGCGAAGATACTCAGACAGGGCTGAGGGTGGCACAGGAAGTTCCGATCCAGGGTGCACCAAGAAAGAGAGTGGCCGGGTCCTTCCACAGTGACATACTTTACTGCTGTTAGGGATCTAATGTTGATACCTATTCCATTCCTTGGAGGGGTGAATTTGGTAATAACAAAGCTTGGATGACTCTCCCATGGAATAGATAAAGGAAACCGAAACTCAACTGATTGCTTTAATTGTGGAGAGATTGATCATTGATGGTTTTGTGACAACCTTGTAAGGTTGGACAGGAACAAGTATGGGAAAAGATTTTCATAGGGTATAGATTAAGGAATGGTCACTTAATTGCTTGATTGAATCTTTGCTGGAAATGTCCAAGGCTGGAAGAAAGGATTAGCACATACCCTTCTAAAGACTGGGTTGTTAGCATAAACTCATTACGGGGGCTTCCTGCTAAATCTTAATATGGTCTTTCACACCATTCTATTTCTAGACCCATCTCAGGTCATCATGACCTCCAACTGACCTCCAGTCTGCCTAAACCAAGCTGACCCCGAAAAGTGTCAAATATTTCTCATTATGATATACCATGAGGAATGGGTAGTAGGGCCTACTAACAATATTTTCTATGTGTTCTGAAGCTTGAGTGGTACAGTGGGGAAGGTACCTTGTAAAAATAATAAAGCAGAAAATAAGATTTCCAAAAGTTATTGCATAGACATGGAAGAAAGATGTAATTCATCACTCAGTCCTAGTGGTGGCACAGTAACTGCTATACAATGATATACCCAAATCCACCTCCTCTTACAGTTGGATTATTCCAATGGTACATAAATAATTGTACCATATTTAAAAGGATTGTTTTACATTTTAAAACAGATAAATTTCTATGCAAAACTGTATTCAAGATCTAACGTTTTTGTTCATGTTTGGAAACCTATACAGTACTCTGTTTGGCTATAAGCATCTGAGACATGCTGATCGAGCACATGAAGCTCATTTATAGGAAAATCTGTGTTGTAATTGACACGCTTGTCATATTTGTTTAGCAGTATATGAAGACCAGATTCTAAAAGGCCTCTTCTACTCATCTTGAGGGTCCTATTTGTCAAAATTAAGCCAACTCAGCTGTCTTACCCTGCATTTGTAATTGGAAGAACTTGTTAGTAGCTTGCTCAATAATAACAGCTAGGGGATTGTAGATTTGCTAATACTCGGGATAAGATTAGAGAACTGGGAATTGGATAGGTCTGACAAGGCATAATATTTATATGCTGTGCTTTGAATGTGCCCACAGGATTTAAAGGATGACATTCTGAGTCTAGATAGATTGCTCTTAATATATACCTTTTGAATATGAGATTACTTAGTAGTGGTGCAATAAATAGAAACAGGTTAGAGTTAGTCATTGGATTAAATAATTGGAAAGAAACTTTGGAGGGTCATCATTTCTTTAAACATTAATAAAGAAAAGTGGTAATACACACATGTGTGCACGCACGCACGCACACACACACACACAATTGGGGAGGAGAGTGTCCTTTGCCTCCAATAGTGTTTGTGGAACACTTTTTAATCTGAGCAGTTTGGGGAACGCTGATTTGGTCTTTCGTCATCATCATCATCATCATCACCATCATGATGTACACCCTGCCTTTCCCCCCAAATTAGGACTTGAGGCATCTACAATAGCCAGGGAATTACTCCATTTCAATACTGAACTTATAAAAACTATAAAGGTTGCTGTCCTACATCCACTTATCTGGAAGTAAGATCCATTGATCTCAGTGGGACATGCTTCTGAATAGACATGCACAAGATTGCATTGGATATTCTCTCTCTGTACACACACACACACATTCCTTGAGTGCATAAGAAGATCTAGATTTGCATGATAGTGCACCTGACAGCTGCTTTGCAGTCAGTCCCAGCAATGGCCTCAGATGAAGCAGAGACTCTTTCACCTGCCAGATCAAGAATCTCAAAGTGCTAATTCTGAAATGGAAATGATATAAACCTGAGGGATCAGGTATAGTAAGACAAGCTCAGCTTATTCACAACTTTTTCTTTTCTTATGGAATTTATATGCCTGTCTTCACACAGCCTCTCAGAGTAGCTAATATAAAATGAAATTAAAATGCTAAAAATACAGGGTTTTTTTTAAAATTAAAATTAAATGTAGCAGACAAAACACTGTAAGTCCATAATAAGGACAAAAGCAGCAGACTAAAATAAGATATAAATTGGAAGATACTAGAAGAGCTAAACAAAGAGAAAGGTCTTTACTTAGTGCTGGGAGATGAAAATAAAGAACAGTGATCAGTGGTGCGTGGTGCTGTAATTGAGAAGGCCCTTTCTCTGGTCACCACCTACCTAATTTTTAAGGGTTGCCAGTTCAGGATTGTCCCAGGCCCTGAGATTTCTGGGCTAAATCCTGAGAACTGGGCACAGCCCCTGGTGATGTTATTATGTGTTATATAGTAAGTACCAACTACTGTTGCTTACAGCTTGTATTTCAAACACAAAGACACAGAAGGTATTTTCCTGTTTGGAAATTAAGAGAGAAATCTTAGCTAAAGAGGCCTTCTCAGATCAAGGTGAAATGAGAGGAGCATTTCTTTTCACTTCCTTAGGGAGAATAGGATAAGTAACATTTAATTTATCCTAGCCAGAAGGTGGGTGCAGAACAGAAGAGAGGAGAGGATACACCTCTGCACCACAACCACAGGGAGGGGAGGAGGAAGTGTTACCTCAATTGGTGGGGTCCATGGGGGACCCGCTCATGACACTAAAATTATGATATTATTTGGGGGAATTAATATTAACTCGAATGTATGGCTGAGAGAGATTGGTTAACTTGTGGGGACTTTGCACCTGTGTATACTTGTACTCACTGCAGAGACTGCGAGTTAGAGTGAAATAAAATAGTTTTTATGGGAAATTAAACATGGAAGCATTCACACACACACTCATGCTCATAAGAACCACACATGGCTAATGAAGAGTTAAAGGTAGAAAGATTGGATAGAAGAATATATTTATAGAAGTATAGGTGATATTTACCAGTCCTAAAGAGTAGAGGTTTGGGACAGCAAAGAAGACTCAGATGTGAAGCTGAGAGTGACGCAGCAATCTGGCAGAGAGACCGTGTCAGTATAACTGTGCACACTTTGCTGTTATTTGGGGCTAATTTTTATACCCAATTTCATATCCTGAAGGGGTGTTCGAATGTAGAACAATGCTTGGATGGGTCTCCCACAGTTAAACAAAGGAAACTGTGACTTTGTTAATTGTTAAGGGCTGAGACATTAGAGTGTTGATTGGTTTATGACAACCTCCTTATTGTGGTATAGGAAAAGGTGTGAGGAAAGGTGTTTTGTGGATAACAGGGGTTCCAGTGACTGTTTGTTTGTGATACATGACTCATTGCCAATGCATCCAAGAGGGGATTAGCACATATGTTGGTAATGGCTTTGTTTATTAGGGACTCCACTTAATCCTATCTTGGGCATGGATTCCAGTACTTTTCCACGATGCCTCCCTTAGGTCCTAGTGACCTCTACTTGACCTCACTTATGGGCATCCCCGATCTACCAGACCACTTGGAGTGTCTTAATATTGTAGAATTGTGACATATTAGCGGGAAGGTGTAAGGCATGGTAACAGAAGCTAAATAAGTAAATACATACCCCACCTGGAATGTCTTTGCAAGTAGGAGCAACAAATCATAGAATCATAGAACTGTAGAGTTGGAAGGAACCACAAGGGGCATCCAGTCCAACCCCCTGCCATGCAGAAATACACAATCAAAGCATCCCTGACAGATGGCCATCCAGCCTCTGTTTAAAGACCTCTAAGGAAGGAGACTCCACCACACTCCAAGGGCGTGTGTTCCACTGCCCAACAGCTCTTAGTGTCAGAAAGTTCCTCCTAATGTTGAGGTGGAATCTCTGTTCCTGGAGCTTGCATACATTGTTCCATGTTCTAGTCTCTGGAGCAGCAGAAAAGAAGCTTGCTCCATCCTCAATGTGACACCCCTTCAAATACTTAAACAGGACTATCATATTGCCCCTTAACCATCTTTTTTCCAGGCTAAACATACCCAGCTCCCTAAGTCTTTCCTCATAAGGCATTAAACCTTGCATAGTGTAGTTAATTCCTGCTCTTACTACCTATGCTGGAGATTCACATAGAGCCCTTTCCTCTAGCCTAGAGCTGAGCCCACCAAAACTGGAGAATTTGTACCCTCATTTCCTGTCAGGAGATGACCCACAAAAACTAGAGACTTGTGACCAGGCCCTGAGATCTGGAAACCCTACAACGTGGGGACTCCTAGAGTAGGGCATCATATGATGAATGTACTATTTAGACAGGCACAAAGAAAAGCTGACATTTGGTTCTACCTCTCCTGGGATGTATCACCACATTAGATTTTAAAAAAAAGTATTCTCAGAAGACAGCCCCCTTAAGTTCACTAAGGCTTACTGAAGGGCCTAGATAATTGGATACAGAATTGTAAGGAGGAGGAGGAGGAAAGCTGATTTAGCCATAGGTACTGAAGAAAAGTTTTATGGAAAACCAAGGAGCACTGAAGAGGACTAAGGTGACGAGCTGGCAATCCAAATTGCATATATGTTGAGAAACATGTAATACAACTATTATTTGGATTTGGGACCTAGTCCAGTTGTGTGAATTGTCTAGCCCACCACATGTTGTTCAACTGCAGTACTAGCCAACAAAGCCAATGGTGATTAATGCTTGGAACTGCATTCGAACAACATCTGGAGAGCCACATTATTCCCTCACCTAAAGCTAGGGCCAAAATCAAATTGGTTAAGCAGGCCCATTGGCACAATGAAAACTACATATTTGTCAACATTGATGCAGTGGATGTATTGTAATTGCGACAAGCAGTTGAACTGAGACTTAAGACTTTTTCAGACAAGGGTTACTGCACAAGAAGTTTGCAGAAGAGGTACGGTGCTGTCACGTGGCAGGGGATCCATTTCGGACTACACCATCCCTCTCTCGGCATAGTCCGTGTCAGTTCTATGTACGATTGAAGACAGCCGCACCATTTTTTACTCACAGAAGTTGCCCGTGAGTAAAATATGGCACGGCTGCCTTCAATCATACACAGAATTGACACGGACGATGCCAAGAGAGGGACGGCGGTGTCCGAAACGGACCACCTGCCACACGACAGCGCCATACCTCTTCTGCAAGCTTCTTGCGTGGTAACCCTTGTTTGAAAAAGTCCCTTAGTTTCCTGTTAGTTTTTGTTCAGCTTGAGTAGTAAATAGAGTCACTTATTCCATGGATATACGTAATATTTTTGTCTTACAGAGTTTCTACACTGAGGAAAGGAGGAGATGAATCTTGTTTTCTAATACTAACCAAACAATGTCAATGGCATCTTTGTAATGAGGTCTTATGCTGTGACTTTGAGTACTTAGTATATTAAGTTGTGACAATACAATAGGCAGAATGCTATTTTCTTTGTATGTGTCTACCTTTATACTTGTTTCTTGAAATAAATATAGTATTCTATATGATTATATATATATGATTCTGATTTCATACTCTGGTTAATAAGGTAAGATCAAACCACAGTTTTCAGTTTGGGTAGTAACAGGAGACTGTAGATTAAACAAACCAAAGACAGAGGCACTGAAGCCAGCACACAAGGGGAAGAGAAAAGGAAAGGGAGTATAAACTTCACTGTTATGTCTGTCATTTTTCTTGATGGTAAATGGTGGTAATAGAACCTAGGGCCTATTCAACTACACAACTATAGTGCTCTTATTCACTTTAACTGCCATGGTTCCACCCTATTGAGTCCTGGGGTTTGTAGTTTTATGAGGCACTGGAGTGCTTTGGCTAAGAATTTTAAATGCCCCTCCTTACACTGCCAATCCCAGGATTCCATAGAATGGAACTATGGCAGTTAAAGTAGAATAATAGTGCTATAATTTTATAATGTGAATGGGCCCCTGGTTCTCATTAGCATGAAATCTGAGTGGCCTACCCTCATTTGCTAGTGTTAAAACTTAGAACATGGAAAATTAACTCTGGGAGTTCTCACTTCCAAAGGTAACCTTTCCAAGCTCTGATGACAGACAGACAGACAGATAGACAGACACTTTATTTTGATCATTGATCGATAAAAATACAAAAATAGAAAATATAAAAATACAAACAACAAATTTAGTCTCTAACATCAATAACTGTTACTGATGGTAAAATATACACCCAGAAATGTTTTTAAAGCAACATCTATGTGGGTTACCCAGAGCAGTCTCTGGAATTGTGACAGGTGTGCTTCCCTTTGATTTTTGTCCTGAAAGCTTTGAACCTGAAAAGATGAGAGATCTATTCCATGGATAATGACAACAAAATCTGTACTCCTTCACAATCATTAGGTTCAAAAGAATGCAAAATCAAGGGTCTCTTTTTTATTTGTGATACTCATTTCAAAATTCAAATTGTTTTCTGGGGCATGGTAGTTGAAAATTATATGGGAGCAGGCATAGGAATGATGCACATACAGGTCACATGAAGTGTGTTTGGAGGGGAGGGGTGATTTAAGAATTAACATCAGTACTACTAAAGTTGCAGATTTACATAATATAGTAAACTCATAGACAGATAATACATGCATTATCCAATACTGGATGTGCTGCAGAAATCATGGAACAGCAGACCCACGGATTGGAAAGATTGGCTACTACAGATGAATTTGGGGGTGGGGGGGAAATCCAATGTAAACTTAAGTTCAGGAGTATCTGAATACATACCCTCGACTGTCCCAATTTGGCAGGACAATTTCAATTAATCCTCTGTCACCCCTCTTTTCCAGCTGCTATCCCTGTTTGTCTCTCCTTCTCCCACCTTTCCCCTTTGTCCTCAGCTTACTTCAGCTGCTGCAAACTGAGTTCATAAGTGCAACAGTAGTTTTCATTCAGTTAATGTGACTAAGGATGGAGAGGAGAGGTGGAGGTGTAATCTTAATAATAATAATAATAATAATAATAATAATACAATTTATTTATACCCCGCCCCTCTGTTAAAACAATCGGGGCGGCTTACAAAATTTAAAATACAATACAAATAAAATCCCTAAACACCCCCACTCCCACCCTCCCCCATAAAAAAACATTAAACAAATATAAATTAAAAACAACTAATCTAAAATCACATTTAAAACTATAAATACAATAAAATATAATAAATGGCCAGCAGGCTAGAAGAGGCCAGGATCCCCTGAGGCCGGGATCTAATTAGGAGAGGCCTGCCGAAAGAGATCCGTCTTTAGTGCTTTTTTAAAGCCACTCAGGCTTGTTATCTGACGGATCTCATTCGGCAGGCCATTCCACAATTTGGGGGCGATTACTGAAAAGGCCCTCTGGGAGGTTGCAGACAGCCTAGATTTTTGTGGCTGAAGCAAATTCCTCCCAGAGGACCGGAGTGCGCAGGGAGGATTGTATGGGAGGAGGCGGTTCCGGAGATAAGTTGGACCCAAGCCATTTAGGGCTTTAAAGGTAATAACCAACACCTTATACTGGGCCCGGAAACTGATTGGCAGCCAGTGGAGAGATTTTAATACTGGAGTTATATGGTCTCTCCGAGATGTTCCCGAGACCACTCTGGCTGCCATATTTTGTACCAACTGAAGTTTCCGGACCAAGCATGAGGGCAGCCTCATGCAGAGCGCATTGCAGAAATCTAGACAGGAGGTTACCAGCGCGTGCACCACAGTCTCGAGGTCCCTTACTTCCAGGAAATGGCGCAGCTGGCATATCAGCCGAAGCTGATAACAGGCGCTCCTGACTGTCGCATTCACCTTCCTGGTGGGCTCAGGCAAAACCAACTGCTACAGCCTCTCCTATCTTCCTCATTAATAAGACAGACTGACGTTGCTTGGCCACATATGTTGAAGTTTTCATCTGTGAAATTTTGGATGGTATGCAAAGGCAGCACATAGTGAATCAGAAAAACAACCATGGAATGGTAACATTCCTTCCAGCTCCAGCTTTGAGGGTACACAGAGAAAATCACTCTGGTGGACTCCATCTTATGAAGCTGGGCACCCTTGGACTTCCCTGGCAATGGCTGTGGCAGCTGTAGCACTCACAGGATCCTGTTGTTTTAATTTTCCATAACAGGAGTGTCCAAGTGTTGGTGTCACTCTGCAAAATATATAAGAAATTAACATAGATTATTGCTGAACTAGATGCACAATAAGGATGTCAGCACTGGGGGACCTTGATGGACTCTGGGTTGCTGCTGCTACGGGGCCTGAGTGGAGCAATTTTCCCTTTCTATAGAATATCATAATGATTTTACATCTCTCTATAGCATGTCTGCCTTTAGAACTCTACATAGTTCCAGTCACCTCACTGCAAAAAACTTAACATGTAGCAAGTGATGGGTGAGGAATTTGTACAATAAAAGCAAAAATAAATAGCATAAGTAAATACCACCCAGTTAGTTTTTGTGGACCACAACTCCCAGAATCCACCAGAGGTTTAGTGCACCCACCCCCGACACACAAGTTTTCCAAGTTCTGGTTTGCTCAAATGTCACCTTGTTAAAACAAGCACAGAGCTCAACACAACTTGCACCTGGAAATCCAGACATTTCTGAGCATGTAATGTTTTTTGCAGAATAACAAAAAAGACCTTGCCAACATGTGCTCATTTCTAAAAAAACAGAGTGACAAATGCAGTGTGCCTAAATTCACACAAATATGCCTCAGTCAATTGGATGCATGCAGCCCAAAATGTGTAGATTTGGTGGGGAAATGTTTCCTAAAAATAGTTACAGTTGAAAAGTTGCACAGAAGAATGTTATAGTTAGAAAAATGCAGATGAAATTGCATATTATTTTGTGTGGTGAGGGGAGGACTGACATGGCCATAAGGTGGAATGTGTTTTTTATTTAAATGTTTCACACATAAAGGGGATTGAATTTGCAGAATGCCAAACCCCATATATAGCTTCAGAAAGCTTCTAAAAGAGGTGCCCAAACTGATGAGAAGGTTGAAACTGATGAGAAGGTTGACATGTCTTGTGTTTGGGCCTTTTGTATGTGGGGTGTATGGTGTGCGTGCATGTGTGTGTGCATGGTTTTGTAAAAATAAAGAAAAAACCCTCACAATTCTGGTGCTCAGGTTTACCCAGAGAAATTGAAGTAGATTTAGGATAAAGGTAAGGAAGGACTTACATTTTAATCTCTTTGGGAAGTTAATTTCCCCCTTGTTCACCTCTCTCTGGCCCCAGTGAAAATGCATTCCTCCTGGAATATTTTCCACTGCAATAATTCCATTCCCCCCTAGTTTTGATTTTGGAAATATACATGGCATTCATTGTCTGAAGCAGTTGTATTACGTTTTACACCAGTAGCCAAGGCTTGGCTTGGTCATTGCCAAGAGTGCTACTCAAGGGACAAATAAACTGCTATTTGGAGAACAGAGTAATGAACTGCACAGCATGAAGACGTAAAGAGAGTGGTCTGTCTTTCAATGTGTGGCCACTGCTAGGCAGCTCTCTAAGTTATAGTTGAATTGTCCTCTTCAAGGCAAAACAAGTTTCCAGTGGGCCCATACCAGCGGGGAGGGGAATCCAAATATAAATTGCTTACATTCAGACAATTTGTCACTTTGAAATACGTGCACTATTAACAGAGTAGTGAGGAGCAATGAAAAAAGTAAAACATAAGGGATTTTTGGAGGGTGGTGGTGGTGGTCAACGATAAGAGATATTTATCCCCCCCCCCCGCCACCTGACATACCCCAGTCTTGCCATTAAGTAGATATGTGTAATTTTGGCAAAACTTGGTTGTAGTTTTTTTTTAAGAAACTTGTTTTTAAAAAACTAAATGACAGAAGAGGAAGGTGGATTGGTTTCAAATGGAAGTGTAGTCATTCAGGCCCAAAGGATGCTTCAAAATTACATGACATGAACATGATGCAGTGGTTAGAGTGCTGGACTGAAATTTGAGAGATCCAAGTTAAGTTCCTCCATGATATGGCTCTGTCTCACATTCAGCCTGATCTAACTTACAGGTTGTACAGGCTAACACCCTTATCTGTGATGGGTATATTCTAAGACCCACCATGGATACATGAAACTGTAGATAATGGGGAACCCCATTATTTTCATTGAGATGAGCACCGAAAATTGACCATAGCATTGCATTGGAGGACCTAGAAATGCCTAGAGAGAACATATTTTGGGGGCGTGGATAAGTGAAGCCATGGATACTATGGATATGGGGGTTGACCTGTATGACGATACAGTTGAGAAATGCCATGTATGGCACCTT
Source organism: Gambelia wislizenii (assembly GCA_030847615.1). Classification (NCBI taxonomy): domain Eukaryota; kingdom Metazoa; phylum Chordata; class Lepidosauria; order Squamata; family Crotaphytidae; genus Gambelia; species Gambelia wislizenii. The sequence continues at coordinate 104,219,282 of JAUMIR010000001.1, forward strand.
TCCTTTCCTGAAAGGAAAGATGGGTTATAAATGTAACTAGTATATATAGAGTCACACCTCTGTTAACAAAGCCTCTTAACAAAGAAGCTCCTTTTTACAAAGTCTTTTTACATCCACCCACCCCCTTTTTCTTCCGTGTCCTCCTTGTATACATACTGTACATAGGATTGCACTGTTAGATTGTGTTGAGATCTTTGGAAGAACAGTGATGCTCTATGATGAAAGGATAATAGCTGTGGCTTCCTGTGTGCTTTATACAATAGTCAAATGCAAAGTGACATTTTGTAGATTCTATCACCTACCCATGAGTCATAATGGAAGTGAGTAGAAATTAGATTCCATCCCCAGAGTGACATTCTAGTTGGTGGGGTAATCCAGTTAAGGAGCTGGACCCCTCAGCCATGGTCTTGTTATATTTTCTAAATCATTGTCCATGTTTCTCTGAAAAACAGAGAGTGGGTACATATGTGTCAAAGGCAGAAGAAGCCTCTAGGTGCCTGTCATATACCTGTCATATTGCACAATTACCGCACTTTGATATCACTTTCACTGTCATGTCTACTTCCCATAGAATTCTAGGATGTGTAGTTTTGTGTGACATGAGAACTGGTGGGCAAAGAATTCTAAATGCCTCACAAAACTACAAATCCCAGCATTCAATAGGATGTATCTGTGGCAGTTAAAGTGCCAGCAAACTGCTATAATTAAAGTGTGAAAGAGACCTAGGTTCCATCCCAAGGCACTGTCCCCTGAGCACAGGGATATTTTCCCCCCAGCTAATTACTTCTGCGGGCAGCTTGCGGATGGTGGTAATTAATTCATCCTAAATATGGCAACAAGCTTCTGTGGTGCTTCACAGCCTTACACAGTTTACTGTGAAGCAGCCCTCCTGGGATCATTTGCAGTTTAATTATAAAAGACCACAGGACACTCTCTCTCTCTCTCTCTCTCTCTCTCTCTCTCTCTGCCAATGAATTAAAAAAATACTTTTCTTTGGCTTGCTTCTGTTTAATGGTGTCCATCAGTCGTTCAGCTGAATTATTGTTTCTTTAAGCAAGAATGATATGATAGCATTTACTGAAAGTTAACAGTGGGGGTTGTTGGAATAAATTATATGGGGGCTTGTGTTTCTGTGCTTAACAGGGGCACTTAGTTGTTTTAAGTTTTAATACATTTAAGTAGCTGATCTTTGGCTTAGACCTCGAGGCAAAATTGTATGCATGCTTACTTAGGTGTTAATCCTGTTGAATGCCATAGGACTTCTTTTTTGTGACTGTGCACATTATGATTGGCCTTCACACGACTGTCTTCTTTTCTCTCTTACTGCTGGATTTAATACATTTTATGCAGCAGTTTGTGTTGGTTTCCATATATTAAGCAACATTTCAGCTATCCTGCCTCTAGAACAATTGAGCTCTAGACACAGTAGTAATGGCAAGTTGTTATAGTAGTTGGTAATTACATATTGGGTAAAGATACTGGTATACTACTGAAAGGAACCAAGAGTACACAGTATCTAACTGGTTTTAATATAGTTTTCCATTAAGAAACTGGTGAATTCTAGGGATTTCCCCCCATAGGGAGTAGACAATTCATTGTTAAAGATTGGTAACTCCTCTACTGGCTTACAGTTCTCCAGTTCCTTATGGGGAAACTCTCAGGGTGAAATAATTCTAATGTTCTAATGCCTATCGATCCACATCCTGCAACTTTCCCAGTTTGGCAGGGATAGTCCCAGTAAATCCTCTGCCATCCCACTTTTCAGTTGTTTTTAAAATGTTAAGCTTTTCTTTCCTCCTCCCACTTTTCACCTTTATCCTCAGCTTACTTCAATTGCTGCAAACTGAGTATAAAATTAAAAAGTAGTTTGTTTTGTATTCACTCAGTAGGAGGGAGAGGCGAGGAGGGCAAACTTTCAGTAGGCTCAGGCAAAACAAAACTTCTGCAGCCTCTCTTCACTTGTATGTTCTTCCTTATTTTTAATTTTGGAATCTTGAGCACACTCTGACATTGCTTGGTCATGTGTGTCCCAATTTCCATCTATGAAATGTTGGAGGGTATGTAAATCTCAGCCATCCACCTGAATTTAAGCTTTCATCATCCGTTATCTGTTGGGAATCCCCCTATCCCACTTACAAAAGAATTCCACCCAGGGACAGGGGGATTCCCAGCAGATAATGACCCGTCAACCAACCATTAGCCAAACAGACACTAAGGAGCCTTGCATTTCTGTACCCAGAAACTAGCCATTCGATTGCACAAATTTACATATCTTCCCCAACAGGGGTTCACAGCATATAAACTCTACACACACACCTACACAACCATTCTCTGAGGATGCCAGCCACAGATGCAGGCGAAACATCAGAAAGAAACTATTCCAGAACATGGCCTCACAGCCTGGAAAAAAACCAAGGAAAATCTGTGATAGTCACATTGTCATTGATATCTTAATGTGCTATACAAACTGTGAAAGGCATATCAGTTCTGATGGATAACAAAAAGAGCTTTCTAATCAAAAATTATATAACAAGAGAGAACCTACAGAAGTCTTCTAGGTTTTTAAACCCTGTCACGTGCAGCTTCAGTCTAGCTAGGTTTCCTGCACTGAGCAGGGGCTGGACTCCATGGCCTAAGGGCCCCCTTCCAGCTCTATGATATTTGATATCATGATATTTGGCCAGTTCAGTCCCCCCAAAAGTTTAATACCCCCCCCTTAAAATGCTTTTTAAAAACTCCCCATTTACACTGGCTCTTACAGGAAAGTCCAGAGCACTCCATGTTGAGAACAGGCAGGTGTCCTCACATGTGTTCCACTGTATCACCTGGTGCCACTGCTGCAGGTATGCGTCATGTCCCCTAAGGTCACAACAAGGCCTCTAGCATATGATCATTGCTGGGTGCCTTGTTTCTGGCCTCAGGGAATACACATGCCAGCAGCAGTGCCAGTGCCTGGTGATATAGCGCAATGCATCTGAGGACAGCTGCCCATTCTCAGCATGGAGTGCTCCGGTAATGGGGGGAATCCAGGGCAGTTCCGGGGCCAGAATACTCTAGGCTGCCCCTGGGTTATCTTGGCCAGTGTAGATGAGCCTTCAGCATAATCCTTCTACCACCACTTTCTACAGGATCCAGCCTAGAAATCATACACTCCTTGTGTTGCCACAGGTTATTCCTGAGTGTCTATCCATGCACAACATAGTTCTAAGGACAGTAGGTAGGGAGTTATTTTGATTCCCTAATGTTTATGTGCAATGGAGGTGTTATCTATGGGCAAGAAAATATTTATCATTAGTAGAGACCAGAGCTTGAAAAGGGTTAGGCTCCTAGAATACAACTCCCAGAATCCCCATTGGCCATGAGGGCTGAGGATTCTGGGAGTTGTAGCTGGAAGATATAATTTTTCCAAGTGCTGATAAGAGACCACTCCTACCTTTCCTTTCTCATACTTAGATTTTCTGGAATATCCCCATAAGGACACTCCACCTTCCTAAATGAGGGAGAGTAATACTGCTGAAACACAGGTGGTATGTCACCCTGACACAGGTGATGGTGTTTGTGGTTTGAAGCTGAAAGCAAGTCAGAGCCCTTTTTGCAGTGAATTTAGAAAGAGCACAAGAACTGTTGTGTTTCCTTCATTTTTCTCTTTATGTCTGTGTTGTTGTAGCCACTGGGGCACTGAAGCAGCTGAAATGAGAAAAAGGCAGCAGTCCCAAAATGAAGGAACATCTGCTCTGTCTCAAGCACCTGGAAACCAAAGGCCCAACAACACATGTTGCTTCTGTTGGTGTTGCTGTTGCAGCTGCTCATGGTATGTCATGCAGTCTTGTTTGGTACCCTATCCAGCACAGGTAAATGACAATCAGAAGCCATCCCTTGGCAGATATAAAGGAGCCACTTTGGGTGTCTTTTGTGTGCAATAAAGCAATGTTTATTAATCTTTTTCATGAGAGGTGTTTAAGCACAGGTTAGATGATCAGTTCTCCAGGGTGGTGTACTCATGGATTCATGCACTGGCAGAGGGTTGTGCTAGATGGCCCTTGGAGTCCTATGACTTTTAAATTGTGGGCAAAGCCTTTATGTCTGCCTTCAAGTTTATATTCACAATACGAGTTTCCAAACCACTCAAATAACAATTAACATGCACCTTGGAAAATATGGAACCTGCATTCATAGCTAGGAGGGGAGAATACATGTGTGCATGTGCATGTCTGTAGAATTACATTCACTTTTACATATAATTTGCATTTCTCTAAAGTTGTTCTGAGAAATCCAGTTTTCTCATAACAACTTTAGAGAAATGCTTATTATATGTAAAAGCGAAAGCACACATGTACTCCTTTCTCCTAGCTATGAATGAGGGTTCCACGTTTTCCAAAGTGTGTGATAATTGTTTTTTGAGTGGTTTGGAAAAAATGGGCTTTTTGATAGACTTCATAATCTCTGACTCTCTCCTAATATAACGTGTTTTTGAAAAAAATGTTTATTTGAAAACTCAAAATGCAAAAGAAAAAAAAAGAAAAAGAAAATCTAGCCTGGCAAATACTGTTGTCCCTTCATATTCGCTGGAGTTTGGTTCCAGGACCCCCTGTAGATACCAAAATCCGTGTGAATACTCCAGTCCCATGATATGCAATGGCATAGCAAAATGGTGTCCTTTATATAAGATGGCAAAATCAAGGTTTGCTTTTTGGATTATTATTTTTTAAAGAATATTTTCAAGCTGTGGATACTTAAATCTGTGGATACCAAATCCATGGATACAGAGGGACAATTGTATGTACCAAATATAGGTTTACTCTGTGTAGCCTGGGATTAGGGTTGAAGAGGAAAATTGGGTAGGTCAGTATATGTTGAAAGAATGATAAATATGAGCAAACCCATTCAGTTTATTGCTTTCTGATACATTGATGAATAACCTGCAGAATGTATTTATAGTCTGGATGCATTCAGATTCCACTGAGATCCTTCAGTTGGGAAAGAGCCATCATCTTAACAGGGATCAGGCCAGGAAATTGTTGTTATTCAGCTGTTCCTAAAAGAATCATCAACTCAGGAATTCTGAGACTGAAATCAGTGTTTACTTTCTGTTTTTAAAATAACCTCAGATAATCATGTGATCTTTCTATCCTAGGCATGTCTAGGGTTTCTGCCTCTAAACCTTTAAATGTAGCATGATTTATATGCATATGAACAGTCCAATGACATTAGTGGATGCAGGTGGATTTGTACAGCTGTTTCCTTGCTGTTGTGCTCTATAAGGGAGCTACTTCTCTTTTCTATAAAATTCTTTTGCTTTCTCTTACAAGGGTGGCATGTCACTGCTCTGTTTGAAGGGGTGTTTCATCCAAATTGGGTTTACAGATAAAGAACTGTAAAAAAAGGGAACACAAATGAGCCTGAAGATGCCCACCATCTGGACAGCAGTGTGAGCTAGCTAGCACCCAAGTCAGCTGGTTGAACTTTCTCCTATTGTGGCGAGATGTTTATTTCCCTATAAAGTATAGTACGTATTTCTAAATTTGCATCTATGTATGTAAACTAGCCAGTTTTATGCAAATTGCTTTACTCTTTTGTTCTCTCTTTGTGTGATGCATAAATTTGGGGTGGGGAGGGCATGGGGAACCTGTACCACTTGGTACCCTCTGCCTAATATCAAAAGTTCTCTGCAAGTGATCAGATCTTGAGCAAGAGCAATCTGACTCTTTTCTAGCAGCCCACTGGGAGGGGAAAGAGAGGAGGAGGCAGAGAGATTTACGAGCAGGGATGTAGCTACAGGAGGGAGAAAATGAGTGTGTTGGGTTCCCCCCCTGCAAAAAATGAATTTTCCCTTCAGTTTCCAAATTTCTAGCATTACAGAGAATGAGACTTTGGAAATTATTCATACCTGGAACTCTTCTATTTGCTGTGTTCACATTCCCTTGGTAACTTTCCTTGTCCCCTTTCTTTGGATGCCTGGACCATATTTCTAAATGCATAACTGAAATTTTACATTACTTCAATACTAGAAATATGGGGACTGAAGGGGAAATTTCATTGGGGGACAGAGTTCTTATTTTGGGGAAATATGCCATCATTTTGCACACATCCCTAGTTACATTCCTGGATATGAGGATAGCAGAAAGAAAGAGGTAGAAAAGAGGAGTAGCAGACAGAAGCAGAAAAGGGAGTAACTCCTACCACCACTGGCTTCAGTTCCATTCAAAATGAGAGAGAGAACCTAGTAGAAAAAAAACTTCCCCACCTCTGCCTTACTATAGCCAAGAGAGCCCTGAATGGAGACAGATGGATGAAGGCTCAGGACTGTGCAGGCAGAAATAAGCATTATTCTCTGTAACTGAAGTCTCCAGGACAGGGAGCATCCTAATGAGATCAATGAATTAGCCCTCCTTCTTTGTCCTATGGAAGTGAAAGGAAGCCACTCTGTCCTGTGGAGGACAAGATAAAGCGCTGCATGAGGAGATACAGTTGAAACAAAGACAGAACCTCACCTCTGTCCCCTGACGCTGGACTGGCACTCAATGAGAGCATGAATCTACAGGCGCTCCTTTTACAGTCTCTTTGTGCTTTTAAAATACATGAAAGCAAATGTGGAAGAAGCAAACCTTTCCATTTCAGAATTTTTCTTTAGGTTCTGAAAAACAGCTGTACAGTGAATTGCCATAGGCTTTCACTCATCCAGTTAATGTGATCACAGGGGTACACTAAAACATGGATTTCTGGCATGTGAGCTGAATCTTCGTGCTTAGTGTAGCAATTGTATTATTATTATTATTTTAAAGAATCCACAGGGATAGTCATGTTAATCCATGATAAGAAGAAGAAAAGCAAAGTGCATCATTGTGGTATAAAATACCTTTAATTTTTAATTTTAATTTTTTTAGAATCAGCTAAAATATGCAAGCTTTTGAGTTCTTCAGAACTCTACACCATGCTAGGTAGTACAAAAAAAATATGAGTCGGGAGAAGACTCCCCTTTTACTTTTTTGTACCACTTAGCCTGATGAAGAGTTCTGGAGAAACTGAAAATTCACGCATATCTGTGACATTTCAGTTGATTCTAAAACTTGATAGCTTACCATTTTTGATTCTAGTTTATTATTACTTTATTCCAGTTTATCTAGTTCTTTTCCCATCCCACTGCTGACCAACACTTGAAGTCTTCCAATCATTAGGGTGAGAGCTGAATCACCCAGGCAAAGAGATGGCTGCTATTGCATAATTTTATGTGCATGTGGCAAGCCATTTCGTGTGAAGTACTGCCCTCAGGTTATTCTGCCAGTTCTCAAAAATTCTGTCAATCAACCCTCTGGGAAGATGCTTTACACAGATTCCTGGCCAGAGGTGTGAAATTTCTGCATGGTTATATTTCCAGCAGCTGCCTGTACCACTATAGGTATGAATGGGGTCTTTGTTGCATGGTGAGGCAACCACATGACCATTTCACCCTATGACGAAACTCAGTCCATACCAGGCTATCAGCTCCTCATATTTAAGTAGAGTAAGATTTTATTAGTCAGGGGCTGTTAGTTTGATGTATATCTATCTCTATCTCCAGGTGGCCCTCCACATTCGCGGGTTGCACATTAGTGGTTTTGATTGTTCATGGTTTGTAGCTGCTGCTTATCTAGCTCTACCCCATCCTCCTCATCCTCCCCCTCTAATACTAGAAGCAGCATGCTTCTCAATACCATACCCTCCAACTGTACCAATTTGGCAGTGACAATCCCAGGTAACCCTCCTTTGTCCTACTTGTTCAGCTAGATTTAAAACAGTCCCAGTTTATCTCTCCTGCTCTCACCTTCATTCAGCTTACTTCAGTTGGTGCAAACTGAGATCAAAGTGCAAAAGTGGTTTGCACTCAGTAAACTCAGCCGGGAGAGAGGAGAGGCGTGGGCATCATCTTGCCCTTCTCAGGTGGCTCAGGCAAAACTAAACTGCTGCAACTTCTCTTAGCTTGTGTGTTCTTCCTCATGAATGACATTTGCCATCTTGACCACACTCTGTTGTTACTTAGCCTCATGTGTCCTGGTCTTCGTCTGTGAAATGTTGCAGGGTATGCAATACCAGTTGTTAGATTACATACTAAGAGCGTAATGCTGCACTCACGGCTGGCTTGTGAGTTTCCCATGAGTATCTGTTTGGCCACTAGGAGCAGAATGCTGAGCCAGATAGGCCTTTTTTCTGAGCCACTGTTGTTGTTCTTCTGTTTTTAAGTGCTTTTCTAGGGTCATGTGAATTGCTCTTCTGCAATTCTGGGGAGGGAGTGGGAAATCAGTACTTATGAATCCACCTTTGTTCTCATCACCTTTGCATGAGATGGGAAGAACAAGGACTCAAAGGTAAATTAATAGCTGGATGGGGGTATGCACTTCTGTTACTCAGAACCATAGGTTAAAAGAATTATGTCTTTTTCCCCCCCTGGTCTTTGAAAACAAGCTGAATTTATTTACATTAATAATACTTCTCTGGGAAACTTTTAAACATGCAGTTGTTCTCAGAATTTTTTTTAAACCATGTTTCCCTTGGCAAGGCTCCAAAACTGCACAGTGCCCATATATTAACTTCTCAATACTCAGTCTACAGAACAATATTCATTGCTTCCCAGCATTTCTGTGTATTTGTAAGTTCCAATACTGTTTGTTAACACTGATAATTTACTATTAGCTATACAAAATTCTTGTGAGAGTTAGTTAAAGTTACGGCTGTCTGCCTTTTTTTTTTTTTTTTTTTTGAAATGATGTTAGCAAAGTTAAATTCAAGGTTGTGGTGGAAATGCCATTGCTGATGATTCTTAGAAACAGATTGGACAAAAGTATGGAAAAAGAATGTAAGGAGAAACAGATTGGATGGCTTAATAACTTTCTCTTCCATCTCTAACTTTTGAGATTGTAGAAGTTTTTTTTTTTTTAAATCCCGAATGTTTTTAAAGATACAGCAAACAGAGAATAATATAACACAGATCTCTTCATTGATTAACATCAGAGCTTGGTGAAGGTTTTGTATGGATTGCAAGTCCCAGAATCCCAAAGCAAGAAGCAATGCTGTATTGGGGATGTTGGGGCTTGTAGTCCAATAAGTAATAACATTAACTGGAAAGCCTGGTCCTAGCAACTGCTTACATTTCCATATTACAGCAAGTGGGAGAGTTATTAAGCTCTACTTGCTTGGCTATGGAAATTACTTCTTATGTTCTGTTTTCAACCCTGGGAGTATTATTGTAGCCTGGCATAAATCCAGGCTGACTTCAATTATCTTTGTTTCTTTGTTTATTGCATTTAAATCCCACCTTTCTTCCAGTGAGTCCAAGGTAGCAAACATGGCTCTCCTCCTCCCTGGTTGATTTTCATTATATGCCTAGAATGTAGATCATGTTTAGAGAGAAAAATTGGCCCAAAGTCACAATTTCATGGCTCTTTGTCCCACAACCTTCTCAAGTTTGTTTGGTGGGAACAATTTGGTGGGAACCATTCCTTGACCTTCAAAGTTGGGGGGCGGGGGGAGAGATGTGTGATCAGAACCTGCCAACTAGCACCCCATTGCCACTATTATTATTTTTATTAAAATATTTGTATCCCACTTATTATCATTTATTTATATAGATAGCACCATCCCATACATGACGCTTTAGAGGTTACAGAATACAATGATTACAACTATCCCACTCTGTATCAAAAGACCTCAGGGTAGCATACATGTAAAATCAATAGTAACAGTTTAAAACAATTTTAAAAAATAATTTAAATAGACTAAAAACATAGTAAACACATTAACAACTGAAAACAGATTTTAAAAATTAGACAGTTTAAATTCTCTTTGAATAGCAATTGAACAGCTGACTGTTTTAACAGCAAACAGATCACTTTCTGTTTTCGTTTTAATAGTTCATTGGTCAACTGAAAGTAGAAAGAAAATATGCATTTGCCAGTGGTAAGCACCCACTCCCCATGGAAATCTCCCTTGAAAATTCTCCCCTTCTGTCACTGAAACTGTGCCCATGCCCAATTCCCATTTTTGCACCTCACAAAGGGAATGGCAAAAATAGGGGAATATTTCAAAACAGCCTTATGCCCACTAAAAACCTTACAGAGGCTATCATTTTGACAGCTATTTTATAGAGGGAGAGGAAAGCAAAGGTTGAAAGGGAGAGAGTGATTTGACAGAGCTGGCATGGGAATCTGTCGTCCATGTTTAGGCTGCCAGTTCAGGGTTGCCCCAGGCGCTGAGGTTTCTGGAGCAAAACCTGAGACCTAGAGACAGCCCCTGATGTCATCATTAAGTGTTACACATTAAGTACCCACCACAGTTGCTCACACCTTATCATTCAAACATAGTGACAGTGAGAGAGATGGTGTGTGGGCGAGATGATTTAGCTGTTTGGAAATTAAGTAAGAAATTGCACAAAAGGGGCTGTTCCCAGAGCAAGGTGAAATGAGGAGTTATTCCTTCTAACTTCTTTGGGAAGACAAGATAAGGAATGCTTAATTTAGCCTATTTACTTCTAGCCAGAAAATAGATGCAGAACAGAGGGTGAGCCCTGGACTACAACATCTTGGAGGGAACGAGGAAGTAAACCAAATAAATACATAGACCCCACTGGAGAATTTTTGCAATTTTTAACAAGAAATCAATGCAGCCTTGCAAATTGGCTTCTCTAGTAGGTGAACAGTAGATTTGCACATAGCCCTTTCCTCGTGTCAGGAGCTGAGCCCACCAAAAATGAAGAATTTGCAGCCTTGTCTTCTGCTTGGAGATGACCCATGAAAACTGGTGACTCATGGCCAGGCCCTGAGATCTGGCAACCCTAATCCATGTTGAACACAGGATCACAGTACATACAGTAGTTGCATTGGTTGTATCCATTTATGTTGACAGTTTGGTTCCCTTCCAAGCAGATATAGAGTCTTTGCGACATATAGCTTGAACATTTTCATAACGTGTCTTCCTTGAGGCTACAGTGGCATGATTGGGAATGTTCAATATCATGTGATGTTTTAATTTTTGTGTTTACGTCTGTCTCCATTTGAATCAGTAAATGAACTTAAAATCTGCTGTTTACATAGCAACTTACAGTTAAATATATTCAGTTAAAAATCTTGGGTTAGTGGGCAGTAAATTTATGACCTCAATACAAGTAGTAGCTCTGGCATGCAACAGCTATCTGTTTAAAAGAGCCTGTGGGAGTTCTGTCTTTTAAACTACTTTAATAATAGGCAATGTAATACCTCATAATGCTGCAAGAGTTCTTAGCCAGCAGTGTAGACCTAGTAATAGAAAGTTAAGGACTAAGCAAAAATGTCATTTCATAAAAAGACAAATATCCCTTCTCCTTAACTTTCCTCCTGCTGAAGTAAATCACTCTGCTGAATCAAGATGCTTACATTTTATTATAGTGAACCTTTTCAAGTTAGGGAAAATTGGTCTGGGCCTCTTAAAATGTAACTAAGTACCAGCTGTACATTTTAAAAAATGTACATGGTGTTATGGATGGAAAGAATATACCAGTTGGATGGAAAGAATATCCAAAGTGCTTGGGGCCAGAATGTTTTGGATTTTGGATTTTTTCAGTTTTTGGAATATTTGCATATATGTAATGAGAAATCTTAGAGATGGGACCCAAGACTAAACATAGAATTAATTAATGTTTCCTATGCAGCTTATACATATAGCCTGAAGTTAATGTTATACAATAGTTTTAATATTTTTTCTATTTTATTTGTGTGTGTGTGTTGTAGGATTTGGAGCATTTTGGATTTCTGGATGAAGGGTACTCAGTCTGTATATTCATAGAATCATAGAATTGCAGAGTTGGAAGAGACCATGAGGGCCATCCAGTCCAACCCCGTGTCACGCAGGAAATCACTATCAAAGCATCCCCGACAGATCTAGCCTCTGTTTAAAGACCTCCAAGGAAGGAGACCCCACCACTCTCTGAGAGAATGTGTTCCACTGCCGAACAGCTCTTACTGTCAAAAAGTTCCTCCTAATGTTGAGGTGGAATCTCTGTTACTGGAGCTTGCACCCATTGCTCCATGTTCCAGTCTCTGGAGCAGCAGAAAACAAGCCTGCTCCATCCTCAACGTGACACCCCTTCAAATACTTAAACAGGGCTATCATATCGCCTCTTAACCATCTTTCCAGGCTAAACATGCCCAGCTCTCTTAACCATCTTTCCAGGCTAAACATACCCAGCTCCCTAAGGACTTTTTCGGACATCTCAAATACACTGCAAGCAGCCTCCTTGCGTTGCGAGGCTTCTGCACTGCAGGGCGTCACTTTGGGATGTCACTGTCCCCTGCCGGTACTGTTGCGGTACTGTGGGGACATTTGAGCATTATATTCCGCCGGTTTTTAATCACGATCAATTTGTGTGCTTAAAAACAGGCGAAATATAATGCTTAAATGTCCCCGCGGTACTGCAACAGTACCGGCAGGGGAGAGCGTCATCCGAAAGTGACGCCCTGCAGCGCAGCAGCCTCGCAATGCGAGGAGGCTGCTTGCGGTGTATTTGAGATGTCCGAAAAAGTCCTAAGTCTCTCCTCATAAGGCATGGTTTCCAGACCTTTCACCATTTTAGTCGCCCTTCTCTGGACACGCTCCAATTTGTCAATATCCTTTTTGAATTGTGGTGCCCAGAACTGGACACAGTATTCTAGGTGAGGCCTGACCAAGGCAGAATAGAGTGGCACTATTACTTCCCTTGATCTAGACACTATACTTCCATTGATGCAGCCCAAAATCGCATTAGCCTTTTTAGCTGCCATATCACACTGTTGATTCATGTTCAACTTGTGGTCTGCTAGGACTCCTAGATCCCTTTCGCACGTAGTCTTGTTCAGCCAGGTCTTCCCCATTTTATATCTATGTATTTCGGTTTTTCGCCCTAAGTGCAGAACCTTACATTTCTCCGTATTGAATTTCATTTTGTTAGCTTTGGTCCAGCTTTCTAGTCTATTCAGGTCATTTTGAATTTTGATCCTGTCCTCTAGGGTATTAGCTACTCCTCCTAATTTGGTATCATCTGCAATTTTGCTAAGTATGCCCCTAATTCCCTCATCCTAGTCATTAATCAAGATGTTGAATAGCACTGGGCCCAGGACAGAACCCTGTGGCAACCCACTGGTCACATCTTTCCAAGATGAAGAAGAGCCACTGCTGAGCACCCTTTGGGTTCAGCCGGTCAACCAATTACAAATCCATTGAACAGTTAACTTGTCTAGCCCACATTTTACAAGCTTGTTTGCAAGAATGTCATGGGGAACCTTGTCAAAGGCCTTACTGAAATCAAGGTATGTGATATTGACAGCGTTCCCTTCATCTACCAAGCTGGTGATTTTATCAAAAAAAGAGATCAGATTAGTCTGGCATGAATTGTTTCTCTGAAACCCATGTTGACTTTTGTGATTATGGCATTGCCTTCTAAATGTTCACAGACTCTGTTTAATGATCTGCTCTAGAATCTTCCCTGGTATTGATGTCAGACTAACTGGACTATAATTGTTGGGATCTTCTTTTTTCCCCTTTTTGAAGATGGGGACAATGTTTGCCGTCCTCCAGTCTGCTGGGACTTCTCCTGTTCTCCAGGAGTTCTCAAAGATTTTTGCCAATGGCTCTGAGATTATATTTGCCAGCTCTTTTAATACTCTTGGATGTAGTTCATCCGGTCCTGGAGATTTAAATTCATTTAGATTAAGAAGGTATTCCTGTACTACCTCTTTGCTTATTCTGTGCTGGATTTCCCCTATTGTGTCCTCTGTTCCTTTATCCTCAGGTTGGTCACCCTTTTCCTTTTCTGAAAACACTGAGGCAAAGAAGGTGTTGAGTAATTCCTTTTCTCTGTCCCCTGTTAGCATTTTGCCATCTTCTCTGCATAGTGGCCCTACCATTTCCTTCTTCCTCCTTTTGCTGCAGACATACCAAAAAAAACAAAACAAAACAAAAAAAAACCACCACCTTTTTATTGTTCTTAACCTCTCCAGCAAGTCTGAGCTCATTCTGCACTTTGGCTTTTCTGACTTTACTCCTACACGTGTTCGCTATCTGTTTGAATATTATTTGTTCCAAAGCTGAAAAATGGGAGTTCCCAGCCCCACAGGGGAGAATAGACCACTGAGAATCTTGCACAATTTTCTACCCATATTGAAACATTCTGAAGTATTGCAGAGAAATTACTCTGCAAAGGAAAAACATGTTTTTCTGCAAAGAATACAGGTTTTTGCACAACCCCCCCACATGTTTTTCTACACAGAATAACTCCTCTGAAAAACATTGGGACATTTGAATGCGGGGAGAATACTTTAGAGGAATATTTGTTTTTTTCCCACTCCTCAATGGGAAGAATTCCATAATTATTCATCCTCACATGTGAGGATGAAATAGTTGAGGATTTACTGTCCTACATGGTATAATTATCTTGGAGTCTGTATTACTTCTAGTTGCAGGTGGAGGAATGTTCCCCTTCATATCAGAAACTTTCTACCTCTGGAAAAGTAGCATATCTAAGGTAGGGTGACTCTGCACTGCACAATTATAGCAGTTGGTTACCATTTTAACTGCTATAGCTCTGTCTTACATCATCCTGGTATTTGTAGATTGGATTTAGAATTCTCTAAATGAACTGCAGCAGTAGAACTCTCTAGCAGATAATGCTAAGAACCTCATGAAACTGTAAATCTTAGAATTCCATAGGATGGAGCCATGAAAGTTACAGTGTTATCAAAATACTATAATCATGTAGTATGGATACATCCAAAATTCATCACCTGCTTTTTTCCTCCAGTGTGCTTATGTACACCTCATACAGGGAATCTGATATGGTTGACCATTCAGTCATACAATCATCCACTTGTATTCTAAAATAATGACTGTCCCAATATTGTCCCCCATCTCCAGGGTAAGACAAAGAATATTTAGTTGTTTGTGATCACGCTCCATCTTGGAACAGGTTGATTGACAGGAATCAAGTTTATGTGAGTTAGGCCTGGCATCACTGAAAAACCTCTCTACTCTGCTGTAAAATATAAGGGATAAGGAAGAGTGAGGGGTATCATCCCATCTACCATCTGTAGGAGTCTACGCAGGATTTCAGGGGATATAAATCAACTTGTAAACAAAAAATTAAAAAAAATCAAATGCAGATGTTTGTCAGCAAGGGATCTTCAGCTGTCTCATAGCTAGTTCCTGCTTAAACCAGTCCAGTTCCTAGTTTGAGAACTTGGGTCATTGAATGAGTTAAGAAGTATCAAAATGTCGGCATGTGATTATACAGCTTGTATTAGTGTCTGTTCTCCTTTATGGGTCTGAAACATGGGTCATGTATCGCCATCACTTACGACTTCTCGAATGCTTTCACCAGTGCTGTATCTCTCTGGCTTTTCTTCACAAATGAAGATTCAGGAAGGACTCATCCCGCTCTTACTGCAAGTGCGCTGATGACTAAAAAGGCCAATCCGAGACGAACAAGTCTGTTTGCAGAAAGCACAGTGCTGTATATGCACAATCCTAAATGTACACTGGACTGACTATCTGACAAATGTTGCTGTCCTTGAGCAAGCAGGGATCACCAGCATTGAGGCCATTGCCT
Organism: Gambelia wislizenii; assembly: GCA_030847615.1. Lineage (NCBI taxonomy): Eukaryota > Metazoa > Chordata > Lepidosauria > Squamata > Crotaphytidae > Gambelia > Gambelia wislizenii. The sequence continues at coordinate 104,234,865 of JAUMIR010000001.1, forward strand.
CCCCAAAATAGTACTCTACGGTGAACTCGCCATGGGTCAGTGTAAGTGAGGTGCTCCAAAAAAGCGATACAAGGACACCCTGAAACAACATCTCAGGCTCAGCCAAATTGATCACCAACAATGGTGCGCCCTGGCCTCACATCGGGAGGCATGGAGACACGCTATCCACAATGCTGCAGCCTTGAGAACTCACACTGGACAAATCTTGAAGAGAAACAAGAACGCAGAAAGAATCACAACCTGGAAACATCACCCAAGGAGACCTTCTGCTGTGCTTTCTGCAACCGGACTTGTTTATCTCAGATTGGCCTTTTTAATCATCAGCGCGCTTGCAGAAAGCACGGGATGAGTCCTTCCTGAATCTTTGTTTGCAAAGAAAAGCCAGGAAGAGAGAGAGATTACAGTTAAAAGACATGATGATCTTTGGTTTCAGGAAATAATATATTGATTGAGTAACAGGAAGAAGGAATCATAGGGCTTGTCTACACCAGGGGCTAAAATCCAGATGGAATTTGGACTACTCTGGCCCAGAGCCACCCTGGATTCACCATGTCAGCACCACACATACTGACACAAAAGTGATGCAATGCTATCTTGCTGTCCAGATGGTTGGCTGGAGCAACAGCGCATCAGCACCGGTGCCCTGTACTCACCTCAGGGCCACCGCTGCTGGCTTGCCAGTCAAGCAGTTCCCTGGCAGAGCCTTGCTGACAACATAGCTTCTGGCAAGGTCAGAACAGGGTGCCTAGCCATGTGATCAAGGGGGGGGGTTGCTCTACCTGTTCCTCAATGATCACATGGCTGGGTGCTCTGTTCTGCCCTCACTAGAAGCAACGTTGCCATCAAGGCTCTGCCAGGAAACTGCTTGGCCAGCAAGGTAGCAACAGTTCCAAGCAGGATCTAGCACTTTCCAAATGCTGATCAGGAAATGGTGATGCCTGCCAGCACCAATCTGTCCTGGTGGGTGTATTTGACACCTGGACAACTGGATCACCCCGAATCTAACCTGATCTGACTGTCCACACTTCAAAAGCACTGAGGCTACACTGGAGTTTTTTGGAAGCTCAGGAGTAACCTAAGGGTTTTCTTAAGTGGAAGTAAAGGCTAAAAGAAGCGGGTTTACTGTGGAACTAGCTGTGCATTGTCTGGAGGTGAGTGCAGGTTTTTTTCCCTTGTATAGATGAGCCCATAGAGAAGATTTCTTCGCCCAATATCTTTTTTTTTTTAAAATACTTATTTCAGCTGGCTTGCTTTTTACCATAACCGTTGTTTGTTTTTCTTAGGAGAAGCAAGAACGGTCATTTCTAATTCTAATGCCAACTTGTCATTCTCTCTAGTACAGGGATGAGAATTATGTGCCCTTCAGATGGTGTTGGTCTGCATCTCCCAGCATTCCTCATCACTGATTGTGCTGGCTAAAGTTGCTGAGCATTGTAGTCCAGCCACATGTAGAGGGGTTACACCAGTCATTGATTGGGTGGCCCTTCTGAGATAGTCAAAGTCCTTAATTCTGCCACAGCTGTTACAATTGCAGTGAACATGTATGTTTTTGACAATCACCTGCCTCCTGTTAGTAACATCCACAGGCACAATTCCACTGTATGCTTGCATGTTTTGTTTTCTTTTGTTTCTGCAGAGGCTGGTATTATCTTCTTCCCTCCGCAATGACCAAAGCCCCCACTCAGGACTAACTGTTAAGCTGTAATAGCTTCCCCCAATGGCCATTCCCCTGCTGGTAGAGAGTGAAGGGAATCAGAGAAGTGTCTTAAGACTTTTTCAGATGGGTTATTTATTCTCACATGATGTTGACCCTGTCCATCCTGCTCCCCTGCTGCTCCCATGACATTGTAATCACGGGAAAATATCGTGAAGGGGCCACCCATTCCGTTACTGTCACAGAATCATGGGTGGTCTGAAAGGTGCCCTGTTCCTCTCCTGTTATGCTGCCACAATGCCAGCCATGGGGGGAGGTCTGTTCCAAACACTTCCGAGCACGATAGGGACATCCAGGTAAGTGGCACCCTTTGTATTACCCTCCCTGGGTTACTTGTTAAATGTAAAGTGTGTTTGGGTGTTTAGTTTTCTTTTTTGACATTTGGTTTGCTTTTATTTTTTAAATTCCCCATGCAATAGTTCTCTTGCAAGAATGGGTGGGATTTGGTTTCTCTGTAGTAAAAGCAGCTTCACAAGAGCTGTATTTACTGCAGGGAAGCCAAGGGGAGGGGGAGCGGTTTCTCTCACAGAAGAGGTAAGTATGCAAACGTGTCTTTAACATTCCATGGCAGGGACAGGAGTGGGGCGGAAAGGTGCTAGCGGGGCAGAAATGGGGCACTTTGAGGCAGTCTGAAAATCTCCTTACTCTCTTCCCATAGCCAGATGCAGACTGATGGTATCAATGGCTGGTACCTCCAGAGAACCCCAGTAGATTTTGATAGAAGACATCCTTGGACTGCATCTAGCTATGAGAACAACAAAGCAAGACAAGCCTCTGATCCCCTCCTCTTCACAAGCAATGGAATGAATGGCCATTGCAGGAGGGATATCACTGGGATGTGGTGAGTCCTCTGGCTGATGACAGGGGAGACACAGCAGAGTTACACATGTGTCACTTGTGCTATGTGGGACCATGTGAAATCTCAGCCAATGACTGCTAAACTTAAGTATCAGAGCCTGGAGTCATCATACCATCTTTATCTCACTTCAGCTAGAAATGCTCAACTCATCTTCCTAATATGTGAAGAGGGGCAAGATTTGCCATTTCCCCAAAGATTAGTTCATTAAGATTAGTAACCAACTGATGAGATTAGAGGTATGAAATAACAAAGACAACAACAGCATTTTCAAATCACTAATTCCACCAGGTAGCAGCCAAATACTCTGCCTCACTTCTTACCTTTAACATCTATAAAAAGCCACAGTCCCCTCAATGTAGAAGTCCTCAACTAATTACATTACACTACCCATCTTGAAGCTATGGCAAAGCTCAGCAGCTTTCTTTTCCTCTCCCACAATAAGGTAATGTTGAGGAGTCATAATTTCCTCCTTTGAAAACAGGAACCATAAAAAGTGTGCCAGATGGATTCCAGGGACACAGTCTTTATTTCCATCACTTTTCCCAGCGGGAAAGAGAACAAAAGCAAAAGTTCTGCATAAAAATCTTGCATTGCTTTTGTGGAGAAAAGTACAGTCTGAAGTCTTTGTTTTTCAAGATTGGTTGCAGGCTCCTGGCCTTCAAAGTGATTGATAATTTTGCACGAGGCCACTGCTGTCTGGGGATTCTGGGAGCTGTGATCTGAAAAAGTATTTTTTCCCCTCAAACTCTTCTCAGGACCACAAGTATTTTTGTCTGATAATGGCAGGGAGCCAACTTAGAACCAGGTGATCCCCACAGCCTGCAGGATGTTCATTAAGTGCTTGGAATCAGCAAGCGTCACTATTGGCAAGAAAGCCCTTCTTTCTGGTTTTCTAATTTGCCTCAGACTTCAACAATAGTCTGAAATCTTTTCCTTCTGGCCTTGTTACACAAACATTTATTTTTATTTTAAAAGAATATTTCCCTTGTATGGCTTGAACAGCTAAAGGAGTTATAAAAAGGTACATGATCCATGTTTTTGTCATTATTTTCGCAGTAAATCTGTGAAATGTCTGACAGCTATATGTATATTTTTAAAGGCCTCCATATTTTAAAAAGATCCCCAAGTCTTGTCATCCATCCCTTGTTAGGAGCCAGGCTTCTCTCTTTTTTTCTTTATTTAAATGTAGCTGTCAATATTAAATTTGAAGTGCTCACATTATTTATAACGATGGCCTGTGTAGACAATGTTGTCAGACATAGCTGGAGATTTTGTTTCAGAGAGCAGTTTGAAAAAGGAACTCATCACACTTGTGCCTCCTGTCAACAGATTTTGTTGTTTCAAAAATGGCAAAATCGATTGGACTAGACACAACAAGAAGAGCCAAAAGAAATTCAAGGGTGGGAGTGTGTTCCAAGGAAGGGAAACAAGATGGTAAAAGGTCTGAAAACTATGCCCTACGAGGAATGGCAAAAGGTACTGGGTATGTCTGGCTTAGAATTGAGATGACAGAGAGGTGATATGGTAGTCCACTTTAAATATATGAAGGGATGTCATTGGTAGAAGATGGAGCAAGACTGTTTTCTGCTGCTCCAGAAAGCAGCCTATAAACCAGTGGATTCAAATGGCAAGAAAATAAATTTCCCCAAAACATTAGGAAGAACTGCCTGATGGTAAGAGCCATTTGACAATGGAATGGACTATCTCCAAAATGTAATGGACTTCTTTGGAGGTCTTCAAACAGAGGTTGGATGGCCAGCTTTAGCTCTTCATTCATGCATAGCAGGGAAGTGGACTAGATGGCCTTTGCAGTCCTTTCCAATTATGTGATTCTATGATTCAGTACTTCTCTGAAAGAAGGGGTGGGGAACATCCAGCTAACAGGTGGATATGATGTTCTCCCACCTTTGCTTTTCTGGTGTTTTCTGTGATCGTTGATGGGAGATGACTAAGTATTTAAAGGTATTTTAATCACTAAGGAAAGTATCACACAAGGTTTGTATTCCAAAATTACAGCAAGATAGTAGCAGATGTGGTCCTTACTTATCGCACAGTGTCATCTCTATTCCATTGCTGTCTTGCTGTTCATCTGCTTGTGTAGCACAACTTATCATTGACGGAGAAAACCCATCAATAGCTCCTAATATCGCTGCTATGGCAGCATTCCCCTCTGTGTGATAAGATACTTCCCTGGCAATAACGATATGAAGGAAGTCACATGGCATGAGGAGGCCACATCACTTCCTCTCCTTTCACCATGCCTGTCTTCTCCCCCCCCTTCCCCCCCCCACTATGATTGCATACTTACAGGGAAATGATAAAATAAAAATATATTTTTTTTAATAATTTCCCCATAATTACACAATCAAAGGGGGTGGGGAAGAAAAGAGAAAGACACACATGTACTGAGTGGTGGGGTTATGGAGCTGGTGTGATAGGACAGAAATTGCTAAAGGATAACAATCACAGCACCCTCATGCAAGTGAAGAGGAGGTATGATAGTTTTGGCTCAATACTGGTACGTTCCTGTTTGCTTCACTAACGTGATTGCTGAGAGAAAGAAGGCTGGTGTGTAATGTCCTGAGACCTTAGATATTTTGCAGGCTGTTGCATGAAACTGAGATGTACACGGTGCAACCTGTAACGTAGAATACAGCTGTGCATTCTGAAAGCTTTTGCCTGGAACTGAGACACCCTGTTTGCAAGCTGCTGCATGGAATCTGGCTATGGCCTTTGTCTGCTATGTACTGTGCATGTGCGCCTTCCAGTCACCAGTGGACTTATTGTGACCCTATGAATTTTATACCTGGCTGGAAAATGATATTCATGAAATTAAAATTGCAGTGTAATGTAGTTATACCTTCATTATTGGAAAAGGGAATTAGTGAAAACTAAATCATTCCTTGTGCCTAGCTTCTTTCCCCAGCTTTGTATGCATTTGAACACAAACACACCAAACCTTCAAAACACATTGCACACCAGTTCTGTTAAAAATGACAGTTTTTGAAGATAACTTAAACCTGAATAGAAGCAAGCTTGCACTTTATTTTATGTCCTTTGATCCAGAATGCTATGATTAAAGTAAAATCCTTGGAAATTGTCAAACTGTGACACTGTTTCCCCAATATTTTAATAATAGCTTTATTCCTAGTAGCTAACTCTACCATGTGAGTTATCAACTGAGATGGTCAAAAATATCATTTGTTAATAAACTGCTCTCACCTGGCAGAGATAACATAACCTTTGAACGCACTTTACTCAGGAATTGTGCAAAGAACATATACACAAAGAAATGAACCAACATATATGGAGAAGTTTTCCAGGTGTGAATTGTGACTATTATGTTTTGAGCCAACTTAAGATCTCCTTTCAGTTGAACAACGACCAGCAGCCTGGGTGTGGTTCACTTATTGATGGGACCTAGCTCACCCCTCCTATCAAATATTTACTCTTCAAATACACAGTGATTGTGGCTGAGAAACTGTTTTCAGGGAGCTCTGTGGAAATAGAGTCATCAGACCTACTGAAAATAGTGAGAATATTAATCTCTTCTCTGTGATAGAATAGTTGGATGTTGACCTTTCGTGACAAGTCAGATTTGATGGTGAAATTTTCATTTGATGGATGTGTGTGCTTAATTAAAGAGAGACCTGACTATGTTTAAGATCAGTCCTAAGAAAAACAAAACAACGAACAAAACACTGTGCAGAGCTTGGACTACAACTTCTAGGATCCCAGTGTAGCATGGTCAGGAGGGTCTGGGAGCTGTAGTACAAAAATAATCTTTCCATATCCCAGGAGTGTCCAAGCCAGCTGCTATATTTGCTGCTGTTAACAGGGGTGCTTTGATTCCACTTTAGCTGCCGTGGTTCCATCCTATGTATTTCTGGGCTTGGCAGTGTAGAGAGGGGTATTTAGAATTCTCACCTAGAGAACTGTAGGCCCCCACCAAACTACAAACCCTAGGACAGAACCCTGGCAATTAAAGTAAAGCCATAGTGCTATATTTGGTAGTGTGAAAGGGCCCCAGGTCTTTTTTCAAAGGCACATAGTGTAATGACCTTCCTGAAGCTAACTGGGGCTGGGCATTTCCAATATCTGGATGGGAGATTGACTGGCAATCCTACATGCACTGACCTGAGTTTCTCAGAAGAGATGGGATTAAAAACTTATCACACAAATAAAAGAATATTACATAGAATGATTTGGAAAGCATCACCTGCTGATTTATAATGGTACTTGCTGGATTCGGCATAACATACACCATTAAAAAAAACTCCCCCCAAAACACCCAGTAGACCTCAAGACAACCCTGTAAGATAGGCTGGTGGATTTAAATTCCTCCTCCCCGTTCTCAGCATTCCACACTTTCCCCAGAATTGCTGCGGGTGACTTGCTCTGTTGCCCTGCTGCTGCTGCTGCCGCTGCCGCTGCCACCACCTGGGTTCCATCGCAGGTGGCCTGTCACCGCTGCCAGTTGACTGTCTGGGTCCCTCTCAGGAGTGCATTGTGAGGTGGAGAGGGAATTTGCATGTGGATGGTGATTGGTTGGGTGTGAGTAGAGTGTGTTTCCTGAGCAGCCAGTCAGCACACTGGGAGAGGCAACATATCCAATAGAATTATATAGAGAGATTTTTGGCTATAACTCCCAGAATCTCCCAACCTCCTCAGATGATGGCCTTGCTAACTGAGGGATTCTAGAGGATTGTAATCCTAAATGAATGAATAAATCTTTTTGAAACACTGTGTCACTAGCTGAGGCCTCACTGTTTCTCATTTGCAGAATTAATGACCATAATGACAAATCTCTCTAAACGGTTTACTACACTCTGAAGAAAAGTGGCAGTGCAGTAGGAAGGTTCCATCTTCCCTGCTGCCATACCACATGGCATTGTCTTTTCTCTGGTGTTCTTTCATTCCAGTCCCATGGGAGACCAAGTTAAAACCGCGTCTTTTTGCTAACGGGTTCCAGTTAGCAAAAAGACATAGTTTTACCTTGGTCTCCCATGGGACCAGAACAAAAGAATGACGATATCATGCAGTAAGGCAGCATGGAAGACAGAAACTTCCTGCTGTGCTGCTGCTTTAATTCAGAGTGCAGTGAGCCCTTAAATAAAAAGCAACACTGATCATTTGGGGGACTAGAAAATTTAAGTTGCAATTTAATTATCATTCGTTATTATTTATAACAATTATCATTTAATTGTAAATTATAATTTAATTATCATTTGTTATCATATATAACTATTATCATTTGTTTCTAGAAACCTTGTTGCCAGGTCAGCAGCATTCCATTCCGAGATTTCAGCCCAAAACTGAGAGGAAGAGGCATGTCCTTGGGATGTCATAAGAGGGTGAGGAGGGCAAGGATTGAGAGAGGGCTTGAAACTGCTTGTGGACCAGCGGGCTGTAGAAATAAGTACAAGGGGAATGTGAGTAAATTAGGTCTGGACTGCAGTTAGAACCCAGCTAACCAGGGGCCTATCCACACTACAGAATTATAGCAGTATTATTCCATTGTAACAGCTATGGTTTCATCCTATGGAATCCTGGGATTGGCAGTTTAAGGAGGAGCATTTAAAATTCTCAGCCAGTGAACTCTAGTGCCTCACCAGACTACAAATTCCGGAATTCCATCGGCTGCAACCATAGCGGTTAAAGTGGAATCATAGTACTCTAATTGGGTAGTGTCAATGGGCCCCATGCAATGTGGCAATCAAGAGAAAGAACAAACAGCTTTTCCATGACCCAATAGCTGCAGCATTTGTCACCATTCTTACTAGAGATATCACCCGAATATTGCCTTAACTGCAGGACCCATGGAATGTGAGGAATTATTTCAGGTTCTGGTGGTTTTGTGGAGTGCCAGCCCACAGGGAGTTTTTGTAGGTCCTGAGCTGCTGGTACCAGGCCTTCTGCCATAAAAAGTCTCATGAATCAGGAGGATGGAAAACCCTGCCGCCTTGTTCCAAATGGCTTGATAGGGCCAGGTACCCACCTGCTCTCTTTCTATTCACCTCCCCTCACTCGTGGCTTTCTGGGATTCTACGTAGGAAATGCATGACACAGTACAAACACTTTCAATATGAGCCCTGGCAGCAACTGGGGAATGGGCGGAGATCTATGATTCTATGAGTGCCAAGACTTTAAAGCCAACTCTCATGCAAAATCCTGTTTCTTCCTCCAGTGCCACTCACCCTGAGATTTGTCTCCCTGTTTTGAGATCCAGGAAAGTAGAACAATTCCCTGAAACATCAGACAGAAACTTCAGCCAGAAGCCTAAGACCTGACAACTCTAGTGATAGTTACTTTGACTATTTTTTAAAATGACTGAGCATACTCTATTGTTTTCATCATTAAGCTACCAAAGCTTCTCATCCACCCCCAATAGTGGAGGATGAAAGAAACAACTCCAGGCTGATTTATTAGTTCAGAGCATAATTTTCTACTTGTAGAGGATTTATCTTCCAGCAATGCATCATTCCAAATCAGCTTAAAATGTCAGTTACACCAGGAATAACTGTCTGCAATTTTTAAACTCAAGTGTGCTATCTCTGGACCCTATAGAATTAAGCAAGTCTTTCAAGACTGTCTCTTTTCTTGAAGCCAAGTAGAAATGGAATCCTTCAATTTAGAAGCAGCCATGCTCTTTCTTGAGACAGAAGGCAAAGAAGATAAAACACCCTTCATTCTCCTTAGAAATCTGGCAGAACATTTTCATCCATATGGAGATTCAATTGATGTGCTTAAGGGAGAGTTCACAGAATATATGTGTACTGTACTGGCTTCTCTTTCCCTCTCTCACACACTACTTCTTTCTCTTCATTTTTTATCCCTCCCACCTCTGCATGGGATTCTGTTTGCTTCTCATTCTAGTTCTCTTGCACTGTACATTTGTAAACAGAGATTCCTCTCCCAATCTGAATTTGCTGATCTCCTGTGGCTTCCTCAAAATATGATTTATCTCTCTGGTGGGGCATAGAACATTCCAGATTAAATGGCCCATCTTGCAATTGGGCAGAACAATCACATTGGACACCCATATATACCCATCCTTAAATGGCCATGGTTATTTTCATGTCAGGTCCAACTCTATCATGAGCTATGCTGACCCAGTTGTCCCAGGTCCCCCATATCTGTCTGTGCTACTAGAATCCACACCTCCCCCACTGGCAGTGCCACTCAGGCTTCAGTTTAGAGGCAGCATCAGCTACCTGAGTGGGCATTCCATGGTCAGGAGGGAGGGGAACCCTCATGCCTGCAATACTGAGGTGAAGGCAGCTCTCACGCAGTTCTCACTTCAGTTTCTCTTCCAGCCTGGATCTGGAACTGTTTAAATGGAGGGAACACGTGGGGTCCTTCAGGCTGAAACATTCAGTGCACAGACTTGCACATTGGTTCTATTTGCTGGATGAAAATGCATACACAGTGTCAAGCAGATTTATCACGGCTGTCTGTTTTCCCAAGACAAAATCTTCTGCTTTCCCTCAAACAGGCAATTGGCCCATTTATTGGATAAATAAGCAGCACTGACTATATACAACAAAAGAGAGAAAAATTGTGTAGCAAAACTAAAGCTGAGTCTAACCAAAAGCCTATCTGGTCTGACATTCTGTTCCCACCGTGGTCAAGAGATGCCTATAAGAAGCCCAGGGCAGGGACATCAACACAATAGTACCTCCCTGCTGCTGCTTCCCCAGCAAGTACTATTTAGCACCATACTGCCTCTGTTCCTGAGGTAATATATAGGCACCATGATTGGTAGCTACTGATAGCAGTATCTATCTTAATATAGAAAATGCACATGATTTATTTATATAAGCCTTCCCAATATTGTATTAATGTTCAAGGTTTATTCCTTAAATGTGCCAGAGGGAGGCATTCACTCAGGGAAAATCAATAACTAAGACTTACATCACTGTCCTAGGGCACAACCCTGTTCCATGCATTTCTAAAAACGTCTGGTTACAAATTTGGCTTGGTGCTTTCCACTGCTGTTCTGCCTTCTGCTACTATCTGTTTCCCAGTGCAGCCCTAACCACTGTCGCCAGTGTTTCTTAACACTAATTTTTCATTTTGTGTGTGAATGTGTATACATATTGTACACTCCAAGGGAGATTAAAAAGGGCCAGCATTGACAGCAGCACAGAGTGGCTAAAGAGATTTTTGGGGCAGGGGGACAACACAGCATCAGGAGGCTCTGAGTACTGCCAGGATCAACTGGTAAAGCTGGTAAGAGCTCCCAAATATTTGACCCAGTGGTTCTTAACCTGTGGTCCATTGACCCCCCCCAGGGGGCAACAATGTCCTCCTAGGTGGTCAGCAAAGGCTTGGAGACTGCTTGGCCAACCTTCTCCCCACATAACAAGAGCCAAGACAGACTGGCTGGCTGCTGTTCAATCCTCTCCACCCAGTGCCTCTGAGGGAAGTTTTGATGGATGGTGTAATTGTATTATTATTATTATTATTATTATTATTATTATTATTGGGTTTTAAATCTTGAATCAAATCTTGGGGGTCCACAGCAGTAAAAGGTGTTTAAAGTGGGCCCCTGGTAAAGAAAAACTTAAGAGCTACTGATTTGACCCATAATGCCTATTGTGTTCATTATTTTAAAAAAAAAAACTGTCCAAATGTGAACTAATGACAAATGGAAACCATTCACAAGCTCTAGTCTCACTTCTGTCAGGGTGTCAGCCTATAACCCAAATTTATCTGAGGGTATTATTAAGCACACAGTATTTGTGCTACAGTGGGCTGCCACTGTGGAATGCATGCTGCATGCTACATACACATTTACTGATGTCATACATTTTAGGAATGGCTTTTTAGCTTCTGATCTTGAATGTGTTAAGTCTAAAAACAGTAGTGAAGAACATGTGGCACTTCAGAAGTTTTTAGACTGCAGTTCCCATAATACTTCAGGATGAGGTATGCTGACAAGGGCTAATGGGAATTGCAGTCTATCAATATCTGAAGGGCCACATATTCCCCAAACTAAGTAAACACAATCAGCTACACAGAAAGTGAGTGCATTGCTCTACAACCATGTGCATACAGTATTATCTAACAGGAATGATGGGTATCTTACATTTATAGGCATTTCTGTTCATAATCATTATTGAACCTATTTGTATCCCATCCCTTCTCTGAGCAGCTCTGGTGCATTATGTACAACAAAATCCAGAATCCACAAAAGAGTGATACCTTTATTGGCCAACCAAAATCCAGAAATTGCATCATGCATGCTTTTGAAGCTTCACTGGCTTCTTCATCAGGCAAAGATGTTAAAAATCATAAAGATCTTACTCCGTTGTCTGTTAAGATGGTATTGAGGGATTTCAGTGCAGGCAGAAGCCATTTTTCTTCTTGGCCATGTGTGGACCAGGGACAAAGCATAATAAAAGACAGGTAATACAATTTCAACCCCATTAGCAACAGGAAAGCAACTTCCTTTGAGATCCAGCTGTCCCTGTCCAATGTGAAACTAACTGCTCCTTTCTTATGCAGAAAACATTGAATTTCTCAAGCAGTCTCGTACTCTTACATCTGGAAAAACCTTTAGATGATGTACAAGTGGAACTTACCAATTGTAGTCCAGTGAAAGAGTTTTACCTTTGTAAGAAGTAAAAACCTCAAAGAATTAAGTCCCAGTCCATTGTTCCCTTTTGGTAAAGTTTCCCTGATTAAGGCAAAGTTCAATATCTTCAAATCCAGAAAGTGTATTAATGGGTAGTCATGTTGTCCACACAGCAAAATACAACAAAATCCACAAAAGAATGATTCCTTTATTGATCAACCAAACTGCAGAAAATGCATCATGCAAGCTTTCAAAGCTTCTTCATAAGGCAAAGATGTTAAAAACTATACAGAAGGGGGGAAAAGATGAAAAAAAGTCACAGGCCTACATTCTGGAAATTATCAGACGTGTTAAAAGTGGTGTTACACAAATGCCAGGATATCACAAAAGGGCCCCCTTTTCAGACGTCGTTCCCCCCTTGTTATGCACCCATTCTGCTGCCGTTCTGCCAGTGCTGCTTTTTATTGAGGGGATAAGCTGTCAATAGATCTCCCGTTCTGTTTCTGTCACGGATGTTCCTGCAAGTGAAAAATTGTCCCATTATGTTGGCGAGATCCCAGCATCAATGGGAGGTCCCTGCCAGAACACTTCCGGGTGAGGTCAGGACATCCAGGTAAGTGACACAATTTTATGACATTCCTGGGGTTACTTCTATCTTTTGAAGTGTGTTTTTGTCATTTAAAGTCATTTTTTTTCATGTTCTTTTTATTTTTATTTTTGAATATCCCACGCTTGCATCTTCTCACAAGAATCTGCGGGATTTTGATCCAGGAAGTGAATGGAGCTCTGTTAGAGCTCAGTTCACTCCTGGGCTGCCAGAACGACAGGAGAGGAGGTAAGTGCAGTGAGGAGGGTGATTGCGGTGTGGCAGGGGCATGACAGGGGTAGGATTGGAGATTCTGGGACAGGAATGCAAGTATCTCTGTCTCAGATATTACTCTGTTGTCAATTAAGAGGTTATTGAGGGATTTCAGTTTCCTGACACTTGGGAAATCCTTTTTTTTTTTTTTTGTCAAATATTCAAATATTCTTTTCATACCAGAACCAACTTTCTCCTCTGCACTGAGTTTATTGTTGTTGTTTTTAATCCACAGCCCTAAATCTGTGTGGATGCTCCAATTACAAGGAAGCATTTCCCCTCCACTAGTGCATGGTGTTCAGTTTTTAAAAATAATTTCCTCCCAAAGCCAGTTGCCTAAAATCAGATTTATTCTGACAACATTTCCCCAACTTTAAGAAGCCTCAGGATAAACGGTGAAAATAAGTACTCCCACTCCCATTCCTCCAGCTCTACTTATCTATTTAAATTTTTGTTGTTGCTGCTTCACTATAAAGTATGGTGCCTTCAAGGGAAAAATGAAAAGAAGAAGAGAAACACCTGAGACTTCTTGGTTGCTCATAAACACTGGATACATGTTAATAAATAACTCAGGTCCATGCCACACCTCTGCCTGAAGCAAAGCAATAACCTCCCCCCTAACAAGGCTCACCTCCCCCTCCCCAGCAAATACACACAGTGAAAGAATAATTCACACTTTTCCAACAACTACCTCAACTCCACCTAATTGTTGGACCGACCCATTGTTCTGAGGCAAACCATAGTCCCTTTCACACTACACTTTAATATAAGTGCTGTATTCCATGTTAACTCTCATGGTTCCATCCTATAGAATGCTGGGATTTGTAATTTGGGGAGGGGTATTTAGAGAGCTCTAGTTCCTCCCCACACTACAAACTCCAAGATTCCAAAGGATGTTGCCATGGCAGTTAAAGTGGAATCCTAGTGCTATATTTGGGTAGTGTGAAAGGACTCCTGAGGACTTGGAGTTTCACAAACACTTTAATGCCTCTTTAAGGGTTCTGTCAATTTGTGTCTATTTTTTTCAGAAATACTCAAAAAGCACTGGGTGTGTACAGTACATCTAAATGTATTTATATTGTCTCTATAGACCTTTCCCATCAATGCAGGGAGGTCAGGTGTGGAAGGTTTGGGCCAAAGTATTCATCTTCAACTCCACCTCTGCTGTTTTAGAACTGAAGAATTGCATAGAGCCCTATCATTCTATTTCATTCCACTGATGATTTTTTTTAAAAAAAAAGCTGGCGAAGTATAGTTAGGAAGAATAGGACTTTTGATTAACTGTGTTGAAACAGTATTTTTCCTCTGCCATGGTCATGGTTGTCCTTAGTAGGAACCTCAAGAAAGAGTCTCAACTTCTTGCTTTAAGTAGAATTACAGCAAAGAAACAAACAAACAAAATCAATAATTGGTATTATACTAGTGGTTATTATAGTGGTTATTATACAGAACAAGAACAACGAAAGCACACAACATACCATTCAGTATTCTGCCTTGGGGAAGAGGTGCATAAGGATTCAAACATAGTTCTTATACTGTATGGCAACACCAGCAGCTCCTTTCCAATAGATTTTGTCCCCTACCCTCCAACGTTTCACAGTTGAATTATTGGGACATGTTTGACCAGCAACATCAGAATGGGGTCAAGATGACAAAAGTTATTAATGAGGAAGAACACACAAGCTAGCTGAGGCTGCAGCAGGTTGCTTTTGTCCTAGTCTTCTGGGAAGAGCAAGATTCTGCCCTCTCCTCTCTTCTCTCTTTGCTGAATTCACAGCAAACCACTTTTTCAGTTCGAGCTCAGCCTGTGACAACTGAAGTAAGGAAAGGACAAATGGAAGAAAATGGGAGTCAAAGAGAGAAACTGGAGCATTTTAAAAGCAGCTGAAAAAATGGAATGATCAAGGATTAATCAGGACTGTCCCTGCCAAACTGAGACAGTTGGAGTCTGTGGTATTTGGTGTGAGAGGGAACGGTGAACAAAAGGAAAAAAAAAAAAAGAAGGCAAATGCAGCAACTTAAATCCCTTTATTTGCTGGTAAGCCTTTACAGCAACCAACAAGCTGGTGGCCAAGTTCCATGATACCCTGAGGTTCAATTTGCCAAAGGTCTTTGGGAGCTTTGTATAGCATTCTTCTAACACAAGCTGCTGTATAATTTGCTGACAGAGCTCAGGACATAGCAACTACACCTGTGTACTGGCTACCTTTTGTTCACAGTTGTCATATCCTTAACTGACGCATGCTCTCAGGGCTATATGCATTAACAACTAGTGAGCTGCTATTATATTCCACACAGAGTACATTAGCTTCTTCCTTCTAGCCTAAGGACTTTATCAGACTAGCATCTAAAAATACTATAATTCCACTATTGAGGGAAGCAGAAACTGAGGAGACTTTCACATGGGGGAAATAACCCCCGTGGAGATCGGGAGAGAAATGGGGCTGTTCTGGTTTCAGCGCTCCATTTCGCATGTCCCCTTCCTTCTCCCAATCTCCCATCGTCCTCCCTCCATCCTGCTTCCATTTCCCTCCCACTATGTTCTGCTATTTTTTTTTTACTAATGAAGAACTTTCGTTAGTAAAAAATATCGGAAGGAAAATGGAAGCAGAACGGGGGGAGGACAATGGGAGATTGAGAGAAGGAAGGGGGTGTGCAAAACGGAGTGCTGAAACTGGAACAGCCCCGTTTCTCTCCCGATCTCCACGGGGGTTATTTCCTCCATGTGAAAATCTCCATAATGGCATTATTAAAGCAATTATCACACAACCACCACTAGTGGTTTAAGAACAGGATTCCAGCTTGCGCTATAGTAACAGTTGTCTTTGCATTGCCTTTTAATGACAGAGCATTAATGCTTCCTCCTGGCTTTTGCATGAGCGAGATTTCGGCTGTTCTCACAAAAAGATGTGACTTGGCATAAACACACCAAAAACAAATACATAACAAAAAACCTTCCCAAATAAACACTTAAACAAACATAAAAATGTACCAAGGAAAGGCAACAGTTCATTAAAACATCATTCTGTTGGTTCTCTTTATGTTTTCCCCCAGAGACTGAAGTATGTGTGCTCATTGGCTAAGCAGAGGGGGGGAAAGAAAACTGCCCATTCATGCTGTAATCACATGATTACAGTGGGACGTGATTTTGCATGCTCATCAATACTGCAAAAGAGTGATATTGAGGGCTACTGATGAGTTTTACCCGTTAATTAAAACCAGTGCTTGATGAATGTTGGAGACAGACTGAGTACAGGAACACCAACGTTGTGCGATAATGGGAGCCCATTCATGGAATTGTAATTGCATGATTACAGCCTCATGCGATTATGTCTTAAGAGAAGGCTCCTGGCCATCCTCAGAGTCTCACCAATACTTTTTCGTAAGTGCAAAAGGTAATTAAAGGGCGTGTCACATATATTTCCAAGCATGGAGCCTACAAGCATGGTGCCATGTTATCCTCCTGGCAATCACAGTGCTCTTACAGTGATTCCCACTTGATGTCTTGTTAGAGTGAACTTATAATGGTTGGAGAATAGTGACACCATGGCTTTCTCATGCAAGAATGGTTTCTGTGCAAGCATAAGAAGCTTTATGCTAGTGGAAAGACATCATCACAGATTTTCGGTGCCAGACTATACTGTAAATCATGGTAAATTTCATTCTCATTGACAAGAAAGAATAATCTTACCATTTTTTCCATCTGCAAAAAAGTTCTCAAAAATGGTACAGTTTTTAAGAATTATTTTCAGTTGGGATTTATTCTATGCAAAAAAAGTGTGTTTTTTTTCACAGAAAATCAAGTTTTCTGCACAAGAAGCTTCCTTTTTCTATAGAAAACAATTCCACTCTCTTTGTGTTTTTCATATGGAGTAAATTCAAATGGCAAAGATTTTTGTCCATTCAGGATTGTCCTTGTCAGGGTTTTCTGACACTTGGGAAATCCATTTTCCCCTAAATATTCAAATAATCTTTCCACACTAGTAAGAACTTTGGCCTCTGTACTGAGAGAGTTGGTTTTTAAAATAATAATAATAATCCACCAGCCCTTGACTCCAACAAGACATCTGGTTCTAGTGCTACCACGACCTGACAGAGACTGTCTGTTGCATTGTTTTTTGTACTCCACAGATGTCAGAAAATGCACAGATTTGTTTATTTTTAAATTTAGGATGGTTTCTGCTTTGGTGAAGCATCTGAAGAGTTCAGCGAATAGTGCATAGAGTTTTAGCAAGGCTAGACATTTTCTATTAGATCAGTTCATATAAATAAATTTGCCACAGACTCACTGCTCTGTGAATTCAGAAATTACATTGCTATTAGAGAACTTAAAAGTGGCTTTAGAAACCTAACGTAAGCTTCCACTAAGCAAATATTATTTAAAAACAAGAGATGGATGTTGCGGGCGGGGGCGCTTTTCTCTTTGCTGGATTTTATTGATTAAAGCAAGAGGCCTCCAGCTGAAGAAATTCATATTGTTCTCAGCAGCTAGTAATTCAAAGTTTTCCCCCCATAAAGTAAACATGTTTTTATTGGTGTGCAGTGATTACTACACAAAGTGTCATTTATCACAGTGGTATATATTTAACTCACTGCAAAGGAATTCTCACACCTTAGTATTAAAGAAGAAAGGGTACCTGGTGACTAGATGCATCTGTTTTATTCATTTAATATGATTTATAGTTTGGATTAACTCTCAGGACAACATCATCAATCATCATATGACAAGCTCCTAGTATTGCTAGGGCATTCTATTGTACATATAATTTTATTTTATTTTTTACTATGTTGATAGTAATCTGATTCCTTAAACATATGTAATGGAACATTGATGATTCCAGCTGAAATAGAGTGAAGTTGCATTAGAATTGGACACAGTTTAGACCAGGGATGATGAACCTTAGGGCTTGTCTATATGGGGGGGGGGTTCCTCATATAATGCGAGGAGAATTTCTTTTGTCCCAATGGCATCCCACAGCAGTTTGGCATATTGTAAAGGAGGGAGGCCAAAAACTCCAAATACTCCATGGGAAAAGCCTTCGCAACTTTCCCATATTTCTTTTAAACTCCAAAGGAAATGCACATTCCTGATAAGAGTGGAAGTGGAAAGCTGATTGGTCAGATGTGCACGGGATGGAGCTTGCTGGCAAGGAAAGCGCCTGGAATTGCCACGTTGGATTTTCACCATAGCGATCATGTGCTCAAGCAACGAAACAGCCTCAGCCCCCCTTTTGTTTATTTAAGTGAAAGATCGCACTTCTGAACCTTAGATTTGCTTTTAAAAAACATACTGTTCAGTGGAGGCATCAGATGACAATAAAAATGCAAGTAATTCACTCTCGCCCACCATCTAGATTCTCAGGCATGCCTGTTTGAATATCAGACATGTATGGCTTCACATGCCTGTGATCTTGGGGAAAAAAACCATGGAGACAAATGAAAGCTGCTGCAAATTGACATTACTACACATCAATCCACATTTTATTGCCTTGTATAGACAAGCCCTTAGACTCAGTATCAACAGTTTGACACTTTCAAACCCATTAGTGGACCTTCTGTCTGGGGCAAAAAAAAATTGGTCCCTAAAAGTTGTCTGTCCCCAATTAAGACATTTGATTTCCAAATCTACCTATCACCCTACTTTTCCTCATAGTCGGCCCTGATACTGGACTGAATATACAGATGGATTATTGTGATCTAAATGGCACAACACATGAAGACTAGAGAGATTATCAGATGACCTAAATATGGCATGATAACAATGCCAGGAGATCGCTAAAGGGCTTGAATATCAGACGACAACATCCCTGTTCCGTTATGCTCCCGTGCTGGTCCCGCTTCACTATTGTTCTATTTTATTCATGGGCTAAGCCTTGAATAGATTGGCTGTTCTGTTTCTGTAATGGAATGATAGACATCTGAAACCATGCCCCGTTATGCTGGTGCGATGCCAGCGTTAGTGGGAGGTCTGTGCCAAGCACTTCTAGGTGTGAGCAGGAGATCGAGGTAAGTAACATACTTTTTTTGTACCCTCCCCGGGTTACTTGTATTTTTTAAAGTGCGTTTTTGTGCTTGGTTTTACTTTTTAAGCTTTCTTTTTCTTTTTGAATTTTCCGCGCAATCGTCCTCTCTTGAAACAGCCAGGATTTCCATTCCAGGAAGTGTATGAAGCTCTGTGAGAGCTCCATTCACTCCTAGGCTGCCAAGGGGAGGGGTGGATGGAGAGAAGGTAGGTATGAAAAGTTTTCGTTTCTGGGCTGGGATTGGGATGGGAGGGTGTTGGTATAGGATATAGCGAGACAGGGAAGCTATTTTTTGTCCCTGTCTGAAAATCTCCGACAAATACATGCCTTCCAACCAGCCCAGTTTAGCAGGGTTAGTTCTGATTAATCTTCTGCTGTCCTACTGTTGCATCTGCTTTATAAATGTCCCAGATTCGCTCTCTCTTCTTCTCACTTTGTCCTCAGCTTACTTCACTTCCTGCAAATGGAGTTCAAAGTGCGAAAGTAGTTTTCAGCCAATTAAGTCAGCAAGGAGAGGATGGTAGCAGAATCTTGCCCTTTCCTGTAGACTTGGGCAAAAGCAAAGTGTTGCAACTTCTCCTTGCTTGTACGTTGTTCCTCTTTAATAACTTTTGCTGTCTTAACCACACTCTGATGTTGCTGGACCACATGACCTGACTTTTCAATTGTGAAATATTGGGGGGTATGCAAATGTTATATTTTCAAGTTTTGACATTAAAATATGTTTAATATTTTCTTGACTCTCTTTGAGCATTGGATACAGATGAAGTCTTCTTCACAGTCAAAGAAATCTCTTTTTATGGGTAGTGAAATATACGTCTGCATTTACTAACAAGAATATGTTACCTGGAGTCTGCAGGTTCACTTTATACCTCAGTGTTTTTTTTTTAATGTATCATATATTCATGATTTTAAATTAATTTTCTCTAGACAAAATAAAGTGTTGTACTACATTGCAGCCTCACTGTTAGGAATGAAGATAGAGAGGACAATTCTGGAAGGCCGACACACACAACCAAAATGGAGAGCATCCAGGTTATAGAAGAGTGGTAAGTTTGTCGTTTGTCTTCTTCAAGTTGTCTGATATTGCTGCTAATGCCCTGACAGTAGCTGTGCTGGCTAAGGGATTCTGGGAGTAATGGTGCCCCAAAGTAACTTTTCTTTGTTGTGCTAATAGTAAAACTACTGTACACTATTCAGAGTGTTATCCTATGTGTATTGCATTCACCTGGAAGTAAGTCCCACAGACTAAGGCTTTATCATATAAGGCTGGTATTTTGCATTTCCAGTGAGAGTATTTGCATATTTGGCCAGTATTTATCCCATGGCATTGTGTATATCCTGTTGCTGCTTTGCATTTCATTTGTTTCTGTAGCACACCTTTTCATTGATGGAAGAAACCTGTCAATGGCTTCCAACATCACTCCTATTCCATTAGTCCCTCTGGTGTGATAGGTCTCTTCTGCTGCAGTTATGATATGATGGCAGTCACATGGCATGGGGTGTGTGTGATTCTCCTCTTTTTCAAGCAGGCTGAGGTTTTTTTTTACTCTGTGCCTTCCAAAATTTTTATTTTTATTTTTGCTGTGATTGCATAATTATGGCAAAACAAAATGATAAAATAAAAACAGTTTTTATTGTTTTCTCATAATTACAGAATCACGGGGGAAAAAAATCAAAAATCAAAAGGCACACATGCGCTGAATGAAGCATATGGCAGGTCTATGGAGCAGGTGTGAAAGGGTCCATGGATTGCCAACACAGCACCTTCACAGCACACTCGTGTGATTGCAGAGAAGTGTGTGACTGAAGGCACAGCTACACGGGAGAATTGGTAGCAAAAAATAGTGACCTCCCTCCCTTTCACTGCAGTGCCCATTTGTGCCCACGGCACATTCACAAGCTTGGAAGGGAATATTTTGCAGTTTACATCCATGAAAAAAAGGTGGCCACGAGTGAGTTGAGTCTGGAATAATTTCCCTCCATTCTCACCCCTCCCTTTTTCCCCTTAAAGTGACAGATGTGGAAGAGCTGTTTTCCACTTTAAAAAATCCCTCATACTTTTGCTCTGCCACTTTGCTGGCTGAATGATTTTGTCAGCAAAAACAAAAACAATGGCGGCTTCGGCATTGCAACTCCTCCCTTGCAAGTCCACCCCCTCTGCGGCCCGACCAATCAGCTTTCAGCTCTGCTGTGCCCCCTTTTAGAATTGGTTGTACAGATGACCTATAATGCACATTTTCACACAATTTTTTAAAAGGATTGTGTGAAACAGCAAACGCTGATTTTTTAAAAGGATTGTGAGAAACAGCAAACAGTCTATTTGGAGTTTTCAGCCCCCCTCCTTCTGAATATGAGCTCCCGGCAGGAGCTCATCTAAACTAAAGGTATTCTGCCTGCTTTCTTGCCAGATTTTTTTTGTCATGTAGATGAGCCCTGAATGTTTTCAAATGTTGCCATTGTTGCTTCACTAACGTGATTTCTGCAAGAAAACAGGCTGGTGTGATAAAGTCCTTACACTTGGAAGTGTAATTCATTTCTGAGTAAGCAGTGGAATTGTGTTCTTGGTCACAAATTCACAATTCTGAAATCTAGGTTTCAATCTGCTGGCTTTTCCCACTCAATGCGATATTTAACAGCCAAAGACCATTACACCATTTTAAAACACACACACACACACACACACACATACACACACACAACTTATATATGGCTTGTAATTGTAATTTTGTGACTTTTGTAAACCAACTTAAATTTCAATCTGAGAAAAAGCTGGTGTATAAATAAAGTGGTGGATGGATGGATGTGGTTGTGATATAACTAACTCAAATTAAACATGCCTGCTGTTTTATCCTATAGTGCCTTAGGCAGAAAAAATACTTTTACAAGAAGAAATAGACTCAGTACTATGTATTAAAAATACAAAAAGAGGCATATATAAAAAATACGTGTTGTTGCAATCCAAATTCAGGAGATTATCAGACAACTAAATTAATCCATCACAGGGATGGCTGGAGATCATGAAAGGGCTTCCCTTTCAGATGTCGTCATCCCTGTGTCATTATATTCCAGTGCCTCTTCCATCCTCCCCCCCCCCCATGCTCCCTTTAATTAATGGCTTAAGCCATGAATTGACCCATTGTTCTGTTTCTATAATGGAATGACGGGTGAGCAAAAAGGTGCCCTGTTATGCTGGAGCAATGCCAGCATCACTGGGAGGTTCCTGCCGAACACTTCCAGTTGAGATCAGGGCGTCAAGGTAAGTGACATACTTTGTCCATCCCTCCCTGGGTTACTTGGGTTTTTTAAGTGTGTTTTGGGGCTTGGTTTTAGTTTTTGACATTTAGCTTGCTTTTTATTTTTGAATTTCCCACATGATAGTTTTATCGTGAGAACGGTCGGAATTTCCTTTCCAGGAAGTGAATGGGGCTTCATGAAAGCTCCATTCACTCATGGACTGCCAGAGAGGGGGGAGCAGTTTTTGCTGCGCAAAAAATGTAGGTCTGAAAAAAATATTAAAGTGCTACAGGGATGGGAGTGGGGTGGAAAATAGCTGGCGAGATGGGGATGTTATATTTGTCCCCCATCTGGAAAAGTCATCAGTGTCAGTAATTTAAATTCCTTAGCCTGTGTTCATTTTGTAAATTGGATTTAAAAAAAAAAGGTTTCCTTTTCATAATTTACAGTATTCTGGTTTTGCTAGTCATGAGGAAGAATAGAAGAATTATGTGGAATCCTGATGCTCCCTTACCATCTGTTGAAATTCTTATTTAGACAGTCTTTTCTGGAATCTGAGAGTTCCGTAGAAATCAGCCACACACTTGCCAGGATATCTTCACAACCATAATGCCTATATATTTGGTGTTTTTTTTTAACTGAAAGCAGGCTCTTGAGTAGATTCATAGTTTGTACTTTTTCTGTGTTCCCAAAACATAGCCACAGTTTAGCTGATGAAGAACAAATCAGAGCAAGCCTTTGGTTCATTGTCCTCCCCTTCCTTTTTGAATGAGAAAAGGAAGATATAATCTTCTGCTCCCACTTTAAAACAAATCACTGTTCCATGCTGAATATGAATTTTCAGGGGCCTCTTGATTGTTATAGCTAAAGATGGTTAGGCCAAAATCAAACCATGACTTAATATCCTGATTTATTAAATAACTGGCTGTGGAGGCACATTGGTAAGTGTGGGGATATTCTATCTGAAGCTAGCGATTTTATCTAAATTAGCAATTATTTACAACATTGTTCTGATGATTGTCTGAAGTGAACCTGGTTAATCAATGGCATTATTCATAGAGGATTCACACAACCAATCAAACTCATTTTTTTTTATGAAAGCAAGGAAGAACCCCACTTTTTCTAAGAGCAAAACCATATTCATGTCACAAGAATATGTAGTACATATCTCTCATAGGCACCTCCAACAGTTACTATCAAACTCACTTACAAAAACATTAATGTTGTTGCACTTTTATTTCATTCCACTTTATTGGCATAATCATGTCATATTTAGTATTATTATTTATCATCTGAGATTACTGAATGTCTATAAATATGCAGCCATACAGATTTCTGAACATGGTGGTTGTTCTTTAAGATGTAGTTGTTGCTATCAGTGGAAGGTCTGAGACAGGAATTACTACTCTGCCTTTATGTCTTTTGATCCAGTTTTTCATTTCCTTTGCACTTCAGCACAATGCCATCTTGTGGAGAAAGATATGTTCTACAACATAACATTCATTAGTTTCAAGGAGCAGTTACCATTATCAATTATCCAAGGCCCAAAGACTCATTTATCTGGTCTATATGTGTTAAGAAAATGTTTTAATAATCCATTCAACAACTATTTTGTCCACACAAATAGTGCTGAATACGCTTTTTTGAATTATTTCACATGCATCTATAGTTCCTTGGGTCATGGGACTTTATCAGACGAGCCCCATAAAACATTCTTTTGCCAGCATAGGGGGGGAAACACATTTCTATGCTGGCAAAAGAACATCCCCCACTGCACCTGCCTACTCTTCCCATCAATGGCTTCCCCAGCAATATTTGCCTTGTCGAGCCATTGACTCTGCAGTGACGAAATTTAAATGGCCCGAGGTTTTATACACTGGCAATGGCGGGAAAAAGCTGGCAAAGCTGATCTATTGATGGCTTGAGCTGCCAATTAAAAGCAGTGCCTTATTTCTGGACAATTGACACACTGGCCACAGGAGCAGAACAACATTGTCTGATAATGACAACCCATTCTGTTGAAATCACGTCATTTTGGTGTGACTTTTTCTGTGTCTGATAAAGTCCATGAAATGAAGTTATCCCTGGAAAGGGATGTATGACAATAAGAGCTGTTCAGCAGTGGGATGCACTGCCTCGTAGTGTGGTGGAGTCTCCTTCTTTAGAGGATTTTAAGCAGAGGCTGAATGGCCATCTGTCGGGAATGCTTTAACTGGGTATTCCTGCAGGGCAGGGGGTTGGATTGGATGCCCCTTGTGGTCTCTTCCAACTCTATGATTCTATGATTCACACAAGACACTTCCCCAAAAGATCATGTGTCTGTTCTAACAGTCCTACAGAAGTGTAGCTATGGGTGCAGGAATGAGGGAATTGCTCCTCCAAAAAGGATTCTGCCCCAATGAAAATTTTATGTGGGGGGTAGTGCTGATATTTTGCCAACCCCACCTTGCTACATCTCTAATTACTATGCAGACATTGTCTTTGTTGTCAAGTCGACTTCGACTTTTGGCGCCCCCTTGAATGAGAATGAGAGACCTCATGTATGCAAACATAACTTTTCATCTATCCTGAATCTCTTGCAATTTAATTTCATTTGACTGCTCTGCCTTCTATTATTATGAAAGGGGGATCTCTCTGTCTACTTTTTCTACACCAGAGGTGCGCAAATTGTGGTTCTGGGGGTACAGACAGTCTCCCTCCCCCAGGTTACCTTCCATCCTTCCAGACCACTCTTTATCTGGCAAAAAAAAGGTGAATTGCTTTTCTTAGAAGCCCCCTGGGGGGAGGAATTCATCTTTTAAATAGACCTCAAGGCCTCTTACCCTGTTTAACATTTTTTTAAGTGTTCCAAAACCAGAAGTGGACTGCTGGGCACTTTGCCCCTCTCCTATTTTTGGTCGGTAGTATCTCAGGCCCCCAGAGAATCCCAGGGGCAGAACCTCCCCCGCCAAGCTTAGAGTAGTTTCCCACTCTACTCTACACCACACTTTCCTTTTATCAGTGCAGAGTACTATACTGTGATTTGTGCTATGCATTTGGCATAGAATAAGATTTGCATGGTATAGTGGTGTATACCATAGGTCAGCATGGTGAAGTGGTTTGAGTGTTGGACTAAGTCACCATGAAACCAAAGTTTGAATCCCTGCTCAGCCATGGAAAGCCTCTGGGTGACCCTGAGCAAGTCATACTCTATCAGGCTAAGAAGAAGGCAATGGCAAACTTCCTCTGAAGAAATGTCAAAAAATCCCTGTGATAGGTTTGCCAAAATGAAATTCACAGATATAGGATGGGTGACACCTGGCTTGATGGCAGTACATGCGAAAGGGATCTAGGAGTCTTAGTGGACCACAAGTTGAACATGCATCAACAGTGTGATGCAGTGGCTAAAAAAGCCAATGTGATTCTAGGCTGGATTAATAGGAGTATAGTGTCTAGATCAAGGGAAGTAATAGTGCCACTGTGTTCTGCTTTGGTCAGACCTCACCTGGAATACTGTGTCCAGTTTTGTGCACTACAATTCAGGAAGGATATTGAGAAGCTGGAACGTATCCAGAGGTGGGCAACCAGGATGGTGGGAGGTCTGGAAGCCATGCCCTATGAGCAGTGGCTTAGGGAGCTGGGTATGTTTAGTCTGGAGAAGGTTAAGAGGTGACATGATAGCCATGTTTAAATATTTGAAGGGATGTCATACTGAGAATGGGGCAAGCTTGTTTTCTGCTGCTCCAGAGACTAGGACACGGAGCAATGGGTTCAAACTACAGGAAAAGAGATTCCACCTAAACATTAGGAAGAACTTCCTGACAGTAAGAGCTGTTGGGAAATGGAATATACTGCCTCGTAGTGTGGTGGAATCTCCTTCTTTGGAGGTTTTTAAACAGAGGCTGGATGGCCTTCTGTCAGGAATGATTCAATTGATATTCCTGCATGGCAGGGGGTTGGACTGAATGGCCTTGTGGTCTCTTCCAACTCTATGATTCTATGAAAATTGGAAAAGACTTGAAGTCACATGACAAGATTAAGTGCTCTTCAAATTTAATGCAAAGTAGCAAGAGCTCTTGCAGCAGATACTGATGGTTGGTGTCCCTTGGCGCCACCTGAGCACTCATACCCCATCTGTAAAAGGCACCAGGATAGAGAATGAAAGAAGCTATATGGGATGGCCAATCATCATTCAGTATTCATAACATTGTAGACAATGTGAAGAGCATAAATGGCATTGCTTAGGCTAGAAAAAGCTGGAGGTAGAGTTTTGCACTAGCACATTTTGCCATTGCTATCTCCCCAATTAGATTGTGGTTAGCCACTGCCTAATAACTGAGAAGTGTATCCTGGTGTGTTCATATTTACATTGTGTTTGTGGTTTGTTTGGCATTAATTTATTTGTAAGTTTTATATTATTTTATATTATATTATTATTATTTAATTTGTGCTATGGCTTTTGTAAGACCCAACAAATTTGTATACCAGTACAAGCGAACAAGATTCCTGAAGTGGCAGATAGGAAAAAAAAGGCAGTCATTTATAAACACCAAGGAGAGCTTGCTAGGGAATTCTGGGAGCTGTAGACCATAACAATAAGTCTTCCAAACTCTCAGTGTAGGAGCAATAGGGAAGCAGTAGCAACAACTGGGAAATCCCAAGCCATAGTTTGATTTGGGCCATCCCCAGTACAATCTGCACAGCTCTAGTTGTGACTGTGGAGCAATGGGGAACAATGCCTGGCATATAATTATGTGACAAGACTTGGTTGAACATCTCCATAGTACTTCTTTGTGAAAGGTGTAACTGGTGTCAAGAACAAGGAAAGGTATTTGGGACCTTAAAGACCAACACATTTTATTTGGCATTTTGTTGTTAACAACCATCAAATTGGCTTTGACTTATGGTGACTCTATGAATGAGAAACATCCAAGTATCCTGCTCATCAACAGCCTTGCTTAGGTTTTGAAAGCTCAAAATTATGGCTTCCTTGACTGAGTCAACCCTTCTGTAATGTGGTCTCTCTTATCCTACTACCTTTCACTTTACCAAGCACTATCATCTTTTCCAATTAGTTAAGTCTTCTCATAACATGTCCAAGTACACTTTATCAGATGAATAGATCTGATTTGTGGGAACATTTATTTGAATTACAAATTAAAATGTAATAGTTTGGCATTGTAACTGCCTCTCGATTCAGCTCAAAGGGAAAAAATGGCATTGGAAGGACAAAGTGAGGTGGTAATCCTACATATTCTGAATGGTAATGGTGTCACTGTTAAATACTTAATGAAGAAGATAATGAATGAGTGCATAGATAAGGGAGTTCAATGGTGCCAATTCACTCTTCCAGCTATGCATTTTTGGCAAAGTGGTTGAAAGACCCTACAGTATGTGCTTGCAAATCATACATAGGGAGTTTCAGAACACTATTGCAAAGATTACATTTGTCCACAAGCTCTTTCAATCATTCTGTAGAACGTGTACTATATAGGGATACTTATGGCCATAATTCCCTTAACTCTCTTAGGGGTGCAAATCTTATTTCATCCTTTTGCGCTCAATGAGAATGTACCTCCCCTACACACACACACCTCATTGTGAGGTGGCAAGGATTTTTAAAATCTGTCTGAGAGACAATTTGTGCATTTGTTGGTCTGGGTTTTTGTACAGTTGTGTAAATGTGTGAAATTTAAGCCTACAGTAAATGCCACTTTGTTGCATGGACTATTGAAAAGAAGAAACAGATTTTAAAAAGAGAGACAGGTTATTTGCATCTTTGCCAACCATCACCCCACCCTTTTCAACCTGCTGTGTGTGTGTTAGTTTCAGACAGAGTAAAGATGGTGGGGGCATTTTAATACAAACTGTACAAAGCACAATGGGGGGAAATTCACTTGGTAACCCTCTTTCTCTTGATGGAGGTTTGCCATGGTTGGGAAAACCTCAACAGCCTGTCCCAAACATAAATGGGACATTAACAAACTTCCTTCACAGCTCAACCATCCTGCAGATGTTCAAAGAAACATTTGGAGAGTGCTTGAGTGTTTTGTTTGCCTGTTACCTAGTCCTTCAAAGAGAGCAAAAACAGAGGATAGTGTTCTTCTTACACTGGGAGTGAGTGGTTCCCACACAGACACACACAACATTCTCTCCTCTCTTTCCTATTAACATCAAGCATTTCTCAACAAACCCCATGCTAATTGAAAATCATTCTGGTCAGTAGCACGAGACAAAGAAAACCTTGGCAACTCAGGGGATAGTATAGAAAAGAATAATGTGAATGTCCAGCTCTTCTCATTAGTATTTTCCCATGTCTCGTTAGTATGCTTTTTTGGTTACCGTAAGTTTCTTCCACCACATGCTCTGTCTGAAAAAGTTACTTCTGAGTCCAAATGTCATCCAATGCAAGCTGCCACATAAGATTTCATCTTGAAAAAGTCTGTTATAGGCTTGAAAAGCCCTATCTGTGTAGAACCAGCAGTGGCATTCTGCATTGTATTGATTCTGTGTAAAGGTATCTCAGTGGTCTTCATGACAACTACTAAATGTACATCCCACAGATAATGAGCATTAAATGAAGCCAAGTATGATATCTATAAAACTGAAATGAAAATCTCCTGTGTCCAGTATTATTCCAGTCTGTTCAGCATTCTATGAGGGTTGTCATGACTTGCATTAGTGAAGAGGTAGACACCACATTTACTAACAAACTGAGAGTTACATCATGCATTGGATGCTCTGACATCATTTGTATGCTGCAGTTATTCACCTAAATTTCTGTAGTTTATTTACATGACCAGAATGTCTGCCAGCATTGTTGAGCTGCTGAACTACCACATTCCAGAAAAATGTAAAAATAAGTATTTGAACAGATTGCAGAATATGCATTGAACCCAGGTTCCACATTCACAACAGGACACCACATAAGTCTCCATTGCAAATAACTTGTAGTAGTCCTTTTATGGTACAACACATGGGCCAAGATCCTTCATCAAGAAACATGCATGTATCAGGCAGCTATGTCTCTGTAGTTATGTCTCCCAGTGCTGTCCCACCAAATCCACTGGGAAAGCACTGCATTCCCCCCCCCACGCCCAGCACAGCCATTTCTGTATTGTTGGAGAGTGGGGAGATCAGGGTGGGCTTGTCCAACTATTTTTGTGCAATTGGACACACTGCAACAGACATCTATAGTGACCTTCGGGAGTCTTTAGGAGGTCCTTGCAGATGACATTATTGCAGCATATCCAGTTACAGGAAAATAGCTGGATACATTTCTACTGAGCCCTGGTGGCACAGTGGTTAAATGCTGGTACTGCAGCCACAACATTGTGAGTTCTATCCTACAGGGCTCCAGGTTGACTCACCTTTCCATCCTTCTGTAGGTTGGTAAAATATTCAGCTTGTTGGAGGAAATTAGCTAACACATTGTAAATCGCTTAGAGAGTGCTTAGCACTATAAAGCAGTATAAAAATGTACTATTGCTATTGTTATTTTGCTGTCAAACAACACAGAAATGGCCATATTGAGGCAGGTGTGTGCGTATGCGTGCACTGCTTACAATGTAGAGATTTCAGTTGTTGGATGGTCAGAATAGAATTTCAACCTCCAAAGCAACCAAAAAAGTGTTGCAGAGTCTTTCAGTTTTGTTGCGTTTATTAAGCTTTGCCACGTGGATCTTGTATCCTGCATTTTTTAAAAAAATTGATTCGTTCTTGATAGCTTTTTTTAATGTAAACCATTCTGGATGTAATGTTGGCCAATTTTGCTCTCTATATTGCTGGTATTTTTATTAGAGATTTTTTCATGATAACACAGTCATGATTAGATTTTCTAATACAGTCGTCCCTTCGCATTCATGGGGGTTAGGGTCTTGAGACCCCCACAAATGTGGAAAAACCGCAAATAAAAAATGCGGGAGGGAGGTGGCGGGAGGGTGACTTGTCAGCCTGGCCGGCCTCTCCGTGGCCTTCCTGAGGGAACTCCAGGCCTTAGATGCTCCGGAGCCCCCTTAGGAAGGCTGGAGAAGGCAGCAGGCGGGAGGGAGGGAGGCTGTCCTGCCTCTCTGCAGCTTTCCTGAGTGGACTCTGGGGCTTTGAAGCCCCGGAGCCTGCTTAGGAAGGTCAGGGAGGGCAGCGGGCGGGAGGCTGCCCTGCATCTCCCTAGCTTTCCTGAGTGGACTCTGGGGCTTTGAAGCCCTGGAGCCCACTTAGGAAGGCAGGGGAGGGCAGCAGGCGGGCGGGCGGGAGGCTGCCCTGCCTCTCTGCGGCCTTCCTGACTAGACCCCGGGACTTTGAAGCCCCGGAGCCCACTTAGGAAGGCCAGAGAGGGCAGCAGGCTGGCGGGAGGGAGGCTACCCTGCCTCTCCGTGGCCTTCCTGAGCAGACTCCGGGACTTTGAAGCCCTGGAGCCCGCTTAGGAAGGCCGTGGAGGGCAGCGGGTGGGCGGGAGGGAGAGAGGCTGTCCTGCCTCTCTGTGGCCTTCCTGAGTGGACTCCGGGGCTTTGAAGCCCCAGAGCCCACTTAGGAAGACCGTGGAGGGCAGCAGGCAGGCAGGCGGGAAGCTGCCCTGCCTCTCTGCAGCCTTCCTGAGTGGACTCTGGGGCTTTGAGCCCCGGAGCCCACTTAGGAAGGCCAGGAAGGGCAGTGGGTGGGCAGGCGGGAAGCTGCATTGCCTCTCCGCAGCCTACCTGAGGGGATTCCAGGGCTTTGAAGCCCCGGACCCCACTTAGGAAGGCTGGGGAGGGCAGCGGGCAGGCGTGAGGGAAGCTGCCCTGCCTCTCCGCAGCCTTCCTGAGGGGACTCTGGGGCTTAGAAGCCTCGGAGCCCCCTCAGGAAGGCAGCAGGTGGGCAGGAGGGAATCTGCCTGACCTCTCCCAGGCCTTCCTGAGGGGACTCCGGGGCGTAGAAGCCCTGGAGCCCCTTCAGGAAGGCTGGGGAAGGCTGCGGAAGGGTGGGTGGGAGGGAGGGAGGCTGCTCGCCACACACCCCGCCCCCGCCTTCCTAAGCGGACTCTGGGGCTTAGAAGCCCCATAGCCACCTCTGCAAGGCCAGGGAAGGCGCAGGCAGGAGGTTGCCCCACCTCTCGCCGGCCTTCCCAAAGGGGCTTGGGGCTAAACCACGAGTAATCAAAACCACGAGTGTGAAAGCCACGAATGTGGAGGGGCAACTGTATGAAGTTTTAATGGAACATTGGATTTCAAGCAATCTTGCAAATTCAGGATTATTATTTGGCTTTATTTTAGCAGCTCTGGCACTATGTATTTTTGCAAACATTGGCATGAACATAAGAAATAGCTAGGGCAGGGCAGAGGTGAGGAAAGAAGATATTATTCCCAAGACTAAATCGAGCCTGGAAAGTACATAAGAAAAAGTGTTGTATGAGTTCATCTACACAACCAGGATATGGTGGCTTCTCATCAGTGTGTATCCTGGTTGCAGACAAGGCCTGTTGTTCCCCCTTCCCTCCATGGAATGGGAGGAAGTCCTAATGTACATTCTGATCCATCACTTCAGCTTCCGCTGCTACCATTTTCTTCGCTGTCTCAGAAAGCAGGAAGGGGGCCTTCTCAGCAGAAACAAAATAAACCAGGTATTTTCTTATAGCACTGTATTGGGCTCTACCCAGCCTTCCCCACCATCTCAGCCCCGTATCTACCCCAGGAGTGGTGAGGACTACCCGGGGGCAGAATGGGGCAAACGCCCTGTGTTGTATGGACAGCAGGGCTCTGAAATGGTGATGGTGGGGAACAAGACGTATTTTGCCCATCAAGACAAGTCCTCAATCACATATGACCCAAACCAGAGTCATCCTTGTCCCTTTGGAACAAGTTAGTTGTGATTGGCTTAAGCCTTGTAGATTTCTGTGGGACTCAAGCAAATATCCTGTACCTATTAACCATGAAGTAAGTCCCACTGAACTCAGGTCTTCCTTTTGAAAAGACGAGCCTGGTGATGATTTGTTGTGTGTAACTTTCTGTAGACGATAGCTGAAGTCCATGAGGCACCAATGTAGGAACTAATCAACATAGGAAAATGAATTCAAAAACCATAGCCATGTTAGTCTGGAATATCAGTAAGCAAGGGGATCTCTCACTTAGTCTCAAAAGTGCTACAAGATCCCCTTGCTAACATATGAAAATATTTGTATGAAATCATCAATTTGGGGTGGTTGTTTTTGTTTTTTGCTTTGCAGCCCAAACCCTCCTACAGAAGAAATTCTTTCTTGGGCTCAAAATTTTGACAAGATGATGAAAACACCAGCCGGTAGAAATATCTTCAGAGAGTTTCTTCGAACAGAATACAGTGAAGAGAACCTGCTCTTCTGGCTAGCATGTGAAGACCTAAAGAAGGAACAGAACAAGGAAGTTATTGAAGAAAAAGCAAGGCTTATATACGAAGACTACATCTCTATACTTTCACCAAAAGAGGTGATGCTCTCAATCTCAGATTGGCATACAGTAGACATGACAGACATTCAAAGTTCAGGATGCTGTGTGATAAGGCTCAGCATATTCTGCTAGTGCAGACTTCTTCAACTTGATGCTCTCCAGATGTTGTATACAAATTTCAGTGTACCCAGCCAGCACAGTCAGCACAGCAGCTATAGTCTAACACATCTGAGTCTCTCCAAGTTTGGGAAGACTGCTGTAGGCTATGAGGAAGGGTCACAGTTCAATGGTAGGATACATATTTTGCATGCAAAGGGAACTATGTTCAGTCCCTGGCACCTCCATGTGAGAGTGAGAAAGACCTCTATATGAAACACAGAAAGGCCACTACTAGTCAGTGCTGGCAATACTGGGCTAGAGGAAGCAGTAGTTTGGGCTGACATAAGGTTCTTTCCTGTATTCTTAAGATAAGTTAGCTGGTAGACACTGGACCCAAACCAACCTCTTGAACAATTCCACCCCAGCCACTTATCTCCACAGGGAATGGAAAATGTGGACAAGTAGCATCTCTGATGTCAACATGGGCAGGGGACTATAAAAAGGCATGGGGCTTGGAAACATTGTTCTCCTCACCCTTGATCGGGCGGGGCATCTGTCAGGGGTTGGTGAGTCACACTGGCCTCCTGCAGTATCTTGGAGAACTGCCATATTTCACCCTTCCAAAAAAATCCTTTGAGATATATATCCTTACCACCACACATTTTTTAGCCCTCCTGGGCTGGTTCAGCCCAACATGAGACCTTTATTTAAACAAGGGACTTACTTTCCTAGGTGATGTAGGGGATATTTTAGTAAGTAAGTAAATAAATAAATCTCACAAAAATATGGATGGTTTTTTTAGGTTGTGGGCTGAGGGCAGGGCCTCAAAAACAGCCTTGGAGGGCATATATAGTCCACAAACCTTATTTTCCTTCCCACTGCATTTGACCTCCCCCCTAAAAAAAAAAAAACTCTTCAGGAACAATGGGCTTGACAATGAAAAAATGGTTTAGAAGGTTTGTGCATTTGTGTGGCTCTTCTACAGGAAATATTTTAACATGGGGAGAGATGAGGTTTACTAAAGTTTATGTTCTATATAATGTGAAGGTTATTATGGTATTTTTATTCATTTATCAATTCAATTAATTAATTCACTGATTACACCAGGGTGGGGTGGATTGGAAGACTGGAACATGAACAGTAAGTTCCAAATTTTCTCCATCTTCAGCATGCATACAGTCACCCATTTACTTGAATTTAAATGGACTTTAATTGTAAGCCATTTGGCAAACCAATGTTGTCTGAAGAGCAGTTGTATAATAAATACATATATACCTGACATTACCATGTTTTTGCTTCCACAGAGGCACAAAGCCTTAATAGTCCAAAAAGACTAAGTCAGTTTTTATTGTTGATTCTGATGTGCATTAATATGAAGAAGCACAGGATGTTTCCTGTCACTCATATAAACATCAGATAGGTTTATGAATATCCTTATGTATAGGCAAAGTCCCACTGAATGCAATGGTACCTAAAACCAAGTAGGTCTGCATGTGACTGAAACCTTCATGTAATACTTATAGATTTACATAACTTTATCTCGTAAAGGTTTAATCAACATCTCTGCTTCTTCTTTTTAGGTTAGCCTAGACTCACGGGTGCGAGAAGTGATCAACAGAAATTTGTTGGATCCCAATCCTCATATGTATGAAGACGCCCAACTTCAGATCTACACGTTAATGCACAGAGACTCTTTCCCTAGGTTTTTGAACTCTCAGATTTATAAGTCTCTTCTTGAAAGTACTACAGGCTCTACTTCTGAAACTTAGGTCTAGTTTGGTGGCCTGAAATCTTGATTTAGCTTTCTGGGGGTGGGGGTGGGGGAAGGACTATTAGGATGAAGACAGACGTAACGTTTTTAAAGCAGGGGAGCAGCTCTGGAAGCACCCTCGCTGCATTGTCCAAAATGTACCTTTCTACTCCAAGGTCAAGCTCGGGAGAAAAACAGCTCTAGCCCTTTGACGCAGAAGCCAGCTGTGCACGGTGCTGATTTCCTGAGTCCACCAACCCCCATGATGTCATCAAGAAACCTCCCCGCAATAGCTGGAGTAATTTTGCACTTTAAGAAAACTTTCCTTTTTAAATGAATAAGGTGATGCATGAACAAATAAATGCATGTTATGTTCATGCAGCACTTTTTTTAAAAGGTGTGGACAGCCAGCCTGAAGCAACGGAGATGGGGAGAGAGGGCTGGAGACTGAGCCACTCGTATGTGTGGCTGTCATTTCATTTGCAAAACTGAGAGGAACTAGGCTCACCCCATGACCAAGGGGTGTGCAGTGAACTCTCTTTTTATATTACATCTGTCTTCACCTTAGTAGTTTAATAACATCTGGAACTGAGTTCCTGGAGAACTACAGTTTAGCACTACTCAGGCTACTGTGAAGAAAAATACAATGGTCTTTGTCTCCAAGGTCCTTCGTGCTTGAGTTTAGAAGTGGGGGGGGGAGTAGATTTGCCAAATCATATTTGTTTCACACAACTTTCACAACTGCAGTTAAGATTGCAATGACGTACTTGTTGTTTTATGGAGAATTTCCTTGTGTATCCTCACACTGCATGTGCAAAGCAAAGTTGCTTCACTTACCACTTCGTTGTTGCAATATTTAATCCAACAACATAAATTATATTTATATTTAAGAACATTTTGTGCAATATGGTCTTACAGTACACACAGACATCATTGGAGAGAGCCAGAAACTCACACTGATAGAAATTAGTCCTAAGGTATAGCAATTTTATTCTAAGTGCTCTATGGAGAGAAAAAAAAAAAAAGAAAAAGGAAAAGAAACATTGCTATGTAAGACAGACAACCTTTCTGTATAAGAAAGCAAGTAAGAGTTTGTGTTATTTATCATCATTTATTTAAACTTCAAAGCAGGGGATTCCTCCAGTTGCTGACTGCCAAAACTGTGGCATTTTGTTACAGAGTTTGAAAAATGAAAATAAACAACAACAAAGCACAAAGTTTATGAGGGGATCCACGTTGAGTAACACAGTCTATGTGTTGACATTGTTTTTAATTGTTATTAAGAACAGATAATTAATGTACATTTCAGATGTCAGATAATGTAATGGATTTATTAAAGACTGGCTACCCAGTTATCTAACACTGTTGTGTAATGTTATGTAATTCAGCCAAAAAAGAAAAGATACAAAAATATCCATACATATACATAACCAAGGTTGATAATTTAGTTTTTTAAAAATGCGTATATGTAGCATTTCAGTCCACACTGAGGACTAGCATTTGTCTGTAAATTATTTTTTCTTAAAAGTTCTATCATTTGAAAGGGAATGTTTGTGTGCTTGGCACAGACAGAAACACTTAAAAAAGCGAGAGTAGTATCTTTTGGCCCATGTAATTTTGAAGGAGTTGTCATGGGCTTAAAGGAAATTACATAGATTTAGTTGGTGTTAAAACTCAAACATATGCCACTGGTTGGGGGTGTTTTCCTCCCTTGTTTTTTAAGTGCTAGCATGAAGAAGGGAACATAGACCTCTAACAGTCATATTGAGCTCGTTTCCCTAGAGGCGTCTTTTGCACAAGCCATCTCAGAATGAATGTGGGTCTAGGCAAGAGCAACTGACTCTTATGTGGAAATCCCATTCATTGTCAACGTGCAACTGAGCGATACCTTGGGGATTACACCTTTGCTGCTAGTTTAGTTTTGTAGGTAGCTGCTGAACACTTATTTTTAAAAACAGATAAATCTATCAATCCTGATTTCAAGATGTACATTGACCTTAAGAATAAATATCTCATTTCTAAACAAAGACATGTCTTAACACCTCTTTAAACCAGTACTAAATGTTACTATTTCCTTTGAGGAGCTTTTTAAAAAAAACAGGCTTTTTTTTTTTTAAAAAAAACAAGGGTGTGGGGTTTCCACCCCTCTTTCCTATTGAGAATGCTGGACCTTATGCATGGAGAAATTTATGTGAGCCTGAGTCTTTCCCCTTACATCAGTCTGTTGATGGGAGGGAATCTTGTTTTGAGAAACACAACCAAATATCGCTGTGATGTTTTCTCAGTAGAATTTGGTTCTCAAGTGTTAGCCCACTGTCTGCTAAAGATTTCTGAAGGGCAGTTCCTGAGCTCATAACTAAGCATGCCAATGGTGGCACCCCTACCCATACACTTAAGTGGGATTTTGCTGGAGTTGTGTTGAGCAGCTTGTCCCCCAAGACTCTGTTGCAGTGGCCAAAAAGATTCTGTACCAGAGTAGCTGTTGGTTGGTACAGAATGGGTTTTAGAACTGGAACATCCCACCCGAGTCCTAAATATCTGTGCCAGTATTCCTCCTGCCCCTGTGCCAGCATATCTGGATCTCTGTCATTAACCTGTACAGAGATCTGTATACTCCCTACTTAAGCATTTCTTTGCTGGTGATTAGACCATTCATTAGTTATAGGAAAGGGTTTGTTCGTTCTTTTCTTCTTTCTTTCACTACCTCTTCACATTTAATTTATTGAACACACATCAAAGGGCAGATGTGGGAATATTTTACTTATAATTTTACATATTATACTTGAAATCTGTATGCTTTTAGCTGGGGAGGGAGGGAGATGTGGACAATTTAGTCAACTGTTTCTTAAGGTCATTTAGGTTTTTTTGTAATTTATAGAGAATTCAGGAGATAATGACTTAAAAGGGCTATCTTTATTCCCTATGCAACTCTTTTAACTATTGTAGTGTTTGACAAAATGGGGTTTAAAAAAGAAAAAAAAAGTGAGAGAAAATTCTGCAAAGCAGGAAACATACAAGGTCTGTTTACACTGGCGTTGCTGACTATCCTACCATACTCAGCACTTTTAAATATTGTTGTTTATGAAACTGTAGTTTAAAAAAATGCAAGACAAATTATTTATAAAGGACGTTCTTTTAATAAATACCTGTTTTGTCTGAAAAGTGTTGTGTTATGATATACTTTATTCCTGTTGATTGGTTTATTTACCATTATGAATAATTAAAGATATATTGATAGAATAATACCTTTGAAAATGTTTACAGAAACAGACTTTTTTCCCCCTAGAGGGGGAGGTAGGGGGGAAAAATTCAGCAAAGAATTGCCTCCTCCAACTGTGAAATTCTCATAATGAAATAAATTTAATATTCTTTTTTTTCCTACTCTGAATTGTATAACTGTGCTATTGTGTATCTATAGCACCACAGTGAAGTTCATATTTACTATAGTACTCTGCATATATAGCATTCTGTCTGTATATATTTATATGGTGTGGATTCGGGTTTGTTAACTGTGTTTGACACACAATTATCTCTGGTGCACACAACTAGGTACTATGTAATTAGAAAATATCGCATGTATACAACTTTCCATATGTAGACTTCATATTTTTGATGTTACTATTTGATGGTGACCTGTTAACCAGAAGCGATCTTTATAAGATACTTTTAATACAGTAAGTGAGTTGTCAATTTGACAGAATATCTTTTCTGAGGAAACTTAATTAAAATTCTCAGTTCAAGGGCCGAAAGCTACCACCCTGAATTCTAGTAAAGGACTTCCTTTTATCTGTATTTGTGGGAGGGGGAATGTAGCATTTGAAATAGTTCAGAAATTTGTTAAAGTGATATTGCAATGAGACTATGTTAACATTTCAGTTTAAACACCCATTCTTAAGGGATGGTAGATTGATCATATGACACTATATTTGATATGTTCTTCTTAGGAATGAATGTATATTTTTAAATCATATGCCTTGTGCCATTTTTTAAAACAACAAGAAAAAGAACAGAGGTTGTTAATATCAAACCTCTATGGCAACAAGAGCACACAGATTTGTTTCATGCCACTTTTGCATATCTCAAACAAATCTGTTTTCTGACATGGATATTGGCAGCCTTTCAGTCCGTAACATAATCTCATTGCGCTTGGTATATTTGCGAAATGTGAGCAGCCAGTGATGAAACTTCTGAAAAGATTATTGTGCATGTGCTATATACAGTAACTTTAAAACAAAGAAATGCCTAGCTATATTTATTATTTACAGGCAGAAAAGATTAAAAAT
This sequence comes from Gambelia wislizenii, assembly GCA_030847615.1. Classification (NCBI taxonomy): domain Eukaryota; kingdom Metazoa; phylum Chordata; class Lepidosauria; order Squamata; family Crotaphytidae; genus Gambelia; species Gambelia wislizenii. The sequence continues at coordinate 104,273,642 of JAUMIR010000001.1, forward strand.
GTACTTATTTCTTGGTTTTGGATTTTCATGAGACCACACATATTCAAAATAAATATCATTCTTTTCATTACAAAAAAATCAATGTGACTAAATTATATATAAAATCTGGTCACACAGATGCCCATACACCCCCCCCTTTCATCAAAGCAGTATTGGTGTTTCTGGATCCCACTCATCCTTTCATGGATTATTCATAAGGATGCTCTGAGAACTGTAGTTTATTACATAAACTTAACCCGCTTCTGCATATGAGACCACAGGATCGACTCCAAAGGTGCCTATTGCAGATTAGTAGTGACTGTGTTAACTCCACATGGACTTTCTTTCTTTCTTTCTTTCTTTCTTTCTTTCTTTCTTTCTTTTTGCTTATTCACCTTTTGTGCCACAGCCCCACACACACACACACACTTCCCATCCCATTCTAGAGGGTCCTGCCAGCCTACAGGATTGGAGTTTCAGAGATTGAGAACCTGGGGAGGGTGGGTGAGTATGAGGTTGGCATAAAGCAGAATTCCACAAATACAAGTCTGCTCATTGAAATTAGGCTCTAAGTTGTAGTCTTCCCATTCTTCACTTGCACCATTTTATTCTCTGTAGATTCTCCCAGCTTTCTCTCTCCCTCTCTCCATGCGTGTGAGAGAGTGAGTGAGTTTGTGTGTAAGAAAGAGAGACAGACAGGCTTTAAAATATTTTTTCAAGGTTTCTTGTATATCCAGTCTTTGGTGCAACAGTAAGAAGCAGGATGCCTGTCGCAATTCCTCACACTGGAAATTACTGGAGGGAGGGGTAGAAAATCTATCTCCTGATTCTTGATCAACAGGAGAACAGACCCCTGTCACTCGCAGAGCCTGATGTCAGGATGGGGGGATTTTTATGATCCCTATGTATTCTCTACATTATAGAATACATAGGGATCATGAATATGAATCAGTTACAACTGTGTAATTCTAGGTTACATATTCTTAATTGCAATGGTGAATTCTAGCCAATATTATTAATATTAATATCCACACTTTTCCCCAGTTCAGTACTCAAGGCAACTTACAAAAGTTAGAACAAACACAGCTAAAAATCCACATCGTACAAAGATTAAAAGTATGATCAAACGACCAAGAAAATTAAAACGAGTTAAAAAAACATTAGCATTAAAAAGAAAACAACTAATGGACAATTATCATTACTTTTGACTTAAGATCTATTTGACCTCATTCCCACCTCCAACAGATAATAAATGTTTTTTATAGGGGGAGGCATAAATCAGGGAGGGAGGCATCTTTTAGAACAGTGATAGTCTAAGTTGTGATCCATGGAACGGTGCTGGTCCATGGAGAGTTTCCAGGAAAGACACAGTTATAACCAATGGGCACAAATATAGTACAGGTCCTTGGTCCACTAGGGGAAGTTATTGCTGGCCCCCTATGGTCTGAGAAGCAGTGTTTTAGAATTCGCTGCTGTGTTTGAGTCACTTGCTCATATAGAAAATATTGGAGGTGACCTGCCCTTTAGTACTAGTGAAAAATATTTAGCTTAATACAAGGGTGGGGAACCTTTGGCCTTCTAGATGTTTTGGACTACAATTCCCATAATTCCACAATACTGGCCATGCTAGCTATGACTTATGGGAGATGAAGTCTAAAACATCTATAAGGCCAGAGGTTCCTCACCCCTGGCCTAATTCTTCAAATGAGCAATCTCCAGAGGGATAGCTATTTTATAATCTATTGTAGCAAAAACTACTTAAGTGCTATAACCAACACATTTATTAGATAGTGGGGCAGGCTGACTATTTGATTTTTATGATCAAAGTATAAAATTTAAGGGATTATTCAATCTATGATCCTAGGTGTTTACAGGTAGGAAGGCCTTATATATGTTGCTCACACTAAATAAAACTGTGGCTATGCAAATCAAGGCTTGATGTTGCACTGGCAAAACCAATGTAACTTGTGAAACAACAATTTAATAGACAATTTATAAACACTAAACATGTCTTTCTTGGACTCTATTAGTGCAAGAGATTTCATTTCAATGAGAAACATAACAAAATGGTATCTCCTCACGTAAAGAAGGCCAAGGTGATGCTTTTAAAATGCCCCCATTTCTCTCTCCTCTTCCCATTTTACTCCTTTGTCCTCAGCTTATTTCAATTGCTACAGATTGAGTTCAAAGTGCAGAGGTTTTAACTCAGTAGGAGGAGGAAAAGAAAGGTGAGATCAGAATCTAGACTTTTCCAGTAGGCTCAGGCAAAACCAAACTGCTGCAGTCTCTCGCACCTTGTACATCCTTCTTTATTAATATGTAACTTTTGCCATCTTGACCACACTCTGATATTGCTTTGCCATGGGTGTCCCAGTTTTCATCTGTGAAATGCTGGAGGGTACACACTAAATCCTTGTTCAGGCATTCACCTAAACACATGTGGGACTATAATTGGGGATGGCATGGCCCATTGAGCCCCACCCCACATATTCCCCAAGCACTCATTACTTTCAAAAGTTTGAAGTTCCGCACTCTTTGACTGAATAAGGTTACAGAGGGTTTTTGGTTTTGTGACTAGGAAACCAGTCATACCAGCATTGTCATTTGTGGGAGCTTTGTGACCAGACTGAAAAGAACAAGGTTACAGAGCCCTCTTTAGCCATTCCTGATCAATGTTCAAATGTCTAATTTATATCTGAGTACTGGGTGGGCAGAGTCTTATGTGCCTAACCCCAGTATGAATCCTGCATGTGTTCAGGTAAATGATTGAATAAACATGAATAAAGCAGTGGATCCATGAATGTTCATCCTAAATTGCTGGTACATAAGTGCAGAGAGGGGAAAGTATAATCAGAGGGAAATGAAATACAAACACACACTTTAAAGCTGTATTTAAAATAACCAGCAACCATTCACAAAACAGTGTGAACAATTATTCTTCAGGTGAAGTTGTGACCTTCACACCCTTGAGAAGGCCAGCTTTGCTTCAGGGAAACTGGAAAAGTGACCAGCCGTTTCTTGGTTCAAGGCTAAAGCCGATTTTATTGTGATTTCAGCAACAATAGTGATTTCAGAAGAGAACTGCTGCAACAGGGTGCCGAGAGGTTTGGAACAGAGAAATGGGGCTAAGGAAGGCCCTTTTATCCTTGTCAGATAGTGTGGACACACCCACTTGTAACTTTTTACACCAATCGGGGATCGTTTCATCGTATCACACCATATCTAGTGAGACCAACATTATATTGCACCATGTCACCCCATGCCTAATGAGAAACTGTTGCGAACAGGCAAATGGGAGAGGCTAGGTCTCCTGTGTATGTGACCTCCCTGTAATCTGTAATGGAGGGTTCACAAACTGTTTGCACATAGAGTTGGAAGAAACCACGAGGGCCACCCAGTGCAATCCACTCCCATGCAGGAATACACATTCTAAGCATTCCCAACAGATGGCCATCCAGCCTCTGTTTAAAAACCTCCGAAGAAGGAGACTCCACCACACTCCGAGGCAGTCTATTCCACTCTTGAACAGCTCTTACCATCAGGACGTTCTTCCTAATGTTTAGGTGGAATCCATTGTTCTGTGTCAGTCTCTGGAGCAGCAGAAAACAAGCTTGCTCCCTCTTCTATATGACATCCTTTTATGTATTTAAACATGGCTATTGTGTCACCTCTTAACCTTTTCTTCTCCAAACTAAACATACCCAGCTCCCTAAGCTGCTCCTCATAGGGCATGGATTCCAGATCTTTCACCAATTTGGTTGACCTCCTCTTGTTCCAGCTTGTCAATATCCCTCTTGAATTGAGGAGCCCAGAACTGGACACAGTATCCCAGGTGAGGTCTGACCAAAGCAGAATAGAGTGGTATTATTACATCACTCAATCTAGACACTATACTCCTATGGATGCAGCCTAGAATCACATTGGCTTTTTAAGCTACTAGTACAATCCTCATGAATACAAATCTATAGCCTGAGGTGGTGCCCAAGAGTGATTTGCTCTGAAATGTAGCATCATCTGCAGGTAGGTGTCTCTATATATATTCACCTTGATATCAGAAGAATGAAATCAGAGTTTTTTGTGGCAAGTTCAAGCAAAAAGAAAAGGGATGATTATTATTATTATAAAGAAAAACTTCCCTTTGACCTGTACTGATTGGACTAGAGTTCAAAAAGGACTTTATAAACATTGTGCATATAAACCATGTGAGAAGCTCACATTGGAGTTCTATTATCTCAGTTTCATGTGTCAAACCATTTGTGAGAAATAGCAGGTACAATGAAAAAATTTCAAAACTTGCCCTTCCTACCTTTGTGAGTCAGATTGACTAGTTTTACACCTGGAGGATGGATTGACTCCCATATCAAAATTTATATTTATCATGAAATATAAATTGTGCAAAATAATAAATTTATTCTTGTGTGCTCAAACAACAAAACACATGCTAACAAAACAAACAAATATAAAAGCAAAATTCCTTCATTAATAGCAAAACCAGAATTTTTAAATCATAACCTCACCAGATTATCCTGCCCTGCATGGCCAATTTCCTGTCGTTTGTAATTTGTAAAACTGCAAGTAATTAAATAATTGCAGATTTCATGCTGGGTGACTAGCACTTGGTTAACATTCACAACAGAATTTGCTAGTGCACAATTCAAAGATTGCATGCAGAAAAAAACAGTCATTTTGAAGCACTGGAAACTGACTTATTGCTATTAATATATTCTCTTGAAGCCTTCCTCATATTCTAAAGTATGGCTTATATTTAAATCAGCTTTTTTCATGTGTAGAAAATATTTGGGATGCTGTTATTTCTTATTACTTGCAGTTAAGACTATGTCTGCAGTAATATGGGGCAGAGCATTTGTAGGATTGGAATTAGCAAGTGGGAGGGGGGTTGCTAACTCCATGCATTTTTATTTTCTCGTTCTTGCCACTCTCTCTGGCTTCCCACTGGTGCCATTTCATTTGGTTCTTTCTTATCCTACTGCCTAGAGCCAGCTGCCCCAATCTGTTAGGGCAGACAAAAGAGAAATGCTTCCCTCTCACTGCGGAAATCCACACGACACAAATAATCCAGTTTGAAACTGGATTATTTGCCACGGTTCCTTCTTATGGAATCCTGGGATTTGTAGTTTTACAAGGCTTTTAGCTTTCTCTGACAAAGAGTGTTGGTGCCTCCCCAAGCTACAAATCCCAGGAGTCCATAGGAAGGAGCCATACAAACAATCCAGTTTCAACCTGGATTCTCCAGTGTGGATGCCCCCACTGTTTATTGTCATGTATCTCCTTGCTCTCAGAATAACATTATGATGTAAATTTGGGATTTGGAAGTGCACATGAACCTAATCATTCTATTTACAGATTACAGGTGGAGGATATGATTCTTGGGACATTTCTTCTTTTACCTGCAGCTTTCAAACTGACTTCAGATGACATTAAATTAGGAGGGGTAGGTAATACCTGAGAGGACAGGATCTGGATTCAAAAAGACCTTGACAGGTTGGAGAACTGGGCCAAAACTAATAAAATGAATTTCAACAGGGATAAATGTAAGGTACTGTATAGGACGGGCAACACCAGACTTAAAAAGCACTACATATGAAAAAGATCTAGGGGTCTTAGTAAAGCATAAGCTAAACATGAGTCAACATTGTGATGCAGGAGCCCCAAAAAACTAGTACAATTTGAGGCTGCATCAACAGGAATATAATGTAGAGATCCAGAGAAGTTACAGCACTCTCTTCTGCTTTGGTCAGACCTCACTGGAATATTGTATCCAGTCCTGGTTACCACAGAATAAGACAGATCTTGACAAGCTGGAACATATCCAGAGGAGGGTGAACAAGATGGAAATGGAAAGATGGAAACCAAGACATATGAGGAACAGTTTAGGGGGCTGGGTATGTTGAGTCTGGAGACAATTGAAAAGTGACATTATACCAATCTCTAAATATCTGAAGGGATGTCATGTAGAAGATGGAGCAAGCTTGTTTTTTGCTGCTCCAGAGACTAGGACACAAACCAATGGATTCAAATTAGAAGAAAAGAGATTCCACCTAAACATTAAGAAGAATTTCCTGACAGTATAGACTGTTTAACAGTGTAATAAACTGCCTCAGAGGGTAGTAGACTCTCCTTTGGGGGGGTTAAATAAAGGTTAGATGGACATCTCTCAGGATTGTTTTATCTATGTATTTGGCAGGAGGTTGGACTCGATGGCCCTTGCAGTCCCTTTCAACCGTATGATTTTGTGATTCAAAGGAAACTCTATTTTGAACATATTTCAATAATCTAACCTGGACATGGCCAAGCCATGGACCACTGTGGCCAGGACTTCTGAACAGTGCAAAGATGGTAAGTGCCATAGCTTCTGAATCAGCCCAAGTTGGTAAGAAGCACTCCTGGCAATTTGATGCCATCTATATTTCTACAGACAGCACCAAGTACACCAGTTCTCCTGGATCAAGAGCCTGCTGGCCTTTCAAAGGACTGTGACCTCATCCATCTTTGTGTATGTGTGCATGTGTCTTCAAGTTGCTTGTTGACTTATAGCAACCCCATGAATTTCATAGGGTTTTCTTAGGCAAGGAATACTTGCAGGTGGTTTGCCAATTCCTTCATTTGAAATATAGCCCACAACATCTGGTTTTTGTTGGCAATCTCCCATCCAAGTACTAACCAGAGCTGACTCTACTTAGCTTCCAAGATCAGAAGGGATCTGGTGCTTTTAGGGCATTTAGGCCCTTATCACAGTCAGATCCAAACCTCCAATCAGATTTCCCAGTCAACAGTACCTGTACTTCCATCCTCTCCAGTGTAAGCTTCAGTTAGCCCTCATCCACCCTAATATACTTTTAAAGAATACTAGGCCTCTAAGACCCATCCAAGGGTGAAGTAAACACAGCTGCTCAAGAAGACTAATTTGGGTGTGTGTTAGAAATCACACAAGTGGGCCTGTGTCTATCTCAGAAAATGAGGTGACAATGCCCTCCCCACACACACTGTTTTTGCATAAGGGAACAAAACCTTCAAGCAGCAGCCCAGTGGTCATTATTTCTAATTTGAGAAGTGAGATAGAACAATCCATGGGAAAAGGGTTATTTGAGGACTTGAGTTTGTTTCCACTGGGTATTCTAAATCTAATTGGAAGGGACTATTGCTGGCCTGAGGGCAACCTAACCACTCCTTGAAGTGGTTCAAAATTTTTTTGCCTTGTAAAGGCAATCTTATCCCATGAGAAAATGGTGAGAACTCCCCATGAAAGTTGCAGATATTCCCTCTACTTCCGAGGGGAGCAAATTAGTTCAGTCTAATATGGTGCTTCCTTTTTCTTTCTACCTTACATCCATGGTCACCACTTAAGTGCAGGCCACCAGACAGGGATCTAAATCCCAACTGCTTGCAGGGTACCCAAATGCATTGTTGAAAAAGAACTTTCAGAAGTCCATGCTGATATTCTCTCCTCCCCATCTTTCTTTCCCCTTAACCCCATGACTTGCCCAGCCCTTACCAGACGGCAATACCTTTCCTTTCTTTTCTCCTATCTAACCTAGAAGTTAGGAAAGCTGCCATCACTCCCAAAATTATTTCTCCAGGGAGCCTCTAAAGCAATCCTGTGTGGGACCAGATGCTTTCTGGGAAACCAAGATCTATATATATATAATTATCTTGGGTATGTTGCCGTTCCCAGTGTCCTGATTGGCTGCTTAGGAAACATACCCAACCAATCAGCAGCTTGAGGGCATTTTTCAGCACCACCTCCTTGGCCTATAGCCACATCTTTGCCTGTTGAGCTGCAGTAACTAAATACTCAGCCAGCTCCCCTTGCTGTCTTAATATGCATGCACGGGGGGAAATAATGTTGCTTTCTAGCTGTCCCCCACCCTCTTCTTTCTTTTTTTCCCTCCTGTACTACCTTTCAGGGTAGGTTTTTCCCCCCTTGCTCTGCTCTTCACCCCTTTCACACCCAAAAACTTGAGCCCTTTCCCCCTCCTTCTGTCAGGGTAATATTGCTTTAAGTGCAAAAGGAAAAATGTTGGAGCAACAGACCACAGACTAGCACAGTTGAAGTGGGTTTGTTCACATCTGTGGCTAGGCAGAGGGATGACTAGCAAACACTCCTATATAGCCAAAGTACACAATGTATTGTGTGTGGGTTGCTGTTGAGTTTGTTAATGAGGTTTGCTGTGTATATACTGTGTTTGTTTACACTGAAACTGAAGATAAAGACCTCCAGATATTTTTGGACAAACTTTCACTGTATGTAAGTCTTTTTGTGTGTGAAAGTGGGACAGAGCTGTAGAACTGCTGCTGGCTGAAGCCTTGGTTTTTGTGTCCTTTCTGCTGTGCAGTTCTGCTTTTTTTGCTACTCCTGGGTTAGTTTGTCCCCAGGCTGTGCCAGGTGCCTCTCAGTGAGCCTATACTGAGTGGACACCTTCTGCCCTGAGAAACTTACAGGCTGGGGAAAAAAACTGGAAAGGGGTGGGAAACCACCCTGGGGGTCCAGGCCCTCTTCTTCCTCCTTGGGGAACCCCTTGGGGTCCTCTGGCCACCCCTGGCACTGCTTCCTGTGGGGAGAAAGGCTTTCTTTGCAAATACTGCACTGGATGGGCTGCTGCCTGCAGTGGGATGAGCCAAAGCCAGTGGGATGAGCCAAAGCCAGTGAGGGAGGGGGAACAGAAGGGAGTAAAATGGCCTCTCATTGGCTGCCAGCCTCACCCCAATGGGAATCCAGCATGCTGCCCTCAAAGGGCAGCAGGTGTTGGAGCAGAAGGCTGAGGCTCTGCAGTCTGTGGGCAGGGCAAAGGCGAGCCCAAAGACTCACGAAAAAGTTAGAGGTGACCATTCCACCCCTTGCTGTAGAGACTTCTTTGCTCCCTTCTCTTTTCATTTCTATTTTAACAAGTGGTAGTCAAGGGTCCCTGGACCCCTTCTCCTCTAAGCGAGGCAGAGTTTTTGCATGTTACTTTCGCCAAGTATCTAAACCAGTGGTTCTTAACCTGGGGTCTGCAATGTCCTCACAGGGGGTCCACAAAGGCTTGAAGGCTGCTCAAACCACCTCCTGCCTGCAATGGAGTGGCCATGTGACAGGAGCCAAGGCAAAAGCTGGCTGGTTTGGCCTGTGCATTACCGTTCAATCCACTCCAGCCACAAATGTGCAGGAAGAAGCAGGAGAATAGTCTTACCTCCCACTCCAGGGTCTCTGAGGGAAGATTTCATGGATGGTGTAATTGTGTTGTTGTTGTTTTAAATCTAAAGTCTTGGGGGTCCCATGGCAACAAAAGATATTTAAAGGCGCCACTGGTAAAGAAAGGTTATGAGGCATTGTCGTAACTGTATTATTGTTGTTGTTATTAGGTATTATTGTTATTATTGTTAGGGTTTTGAATTTTGAGTTAAGTCTTGGGGGTCAATGTTAACAAAAAATTTTTAAAGGGGGTCCCTGGTAAAGAAAAGATTAACAGGCACTGCTGTAATTGTATTAGTATTAGTATAGGTGTGCCCGGTGTAGCATACATCATTATGGGCCCTGCTGGGGTTTCAAGCGGTGGTTGCAGCGTGGAGCTTGGAGTGGCAGTGTTCCTTTCACACGGTTCAGCTACACGCTATTATTTTAGGAATAAATGTTGCAATTTTTTAACATGTGGGTGGTGATTGGCTGAGTGGGTGAGAGGAGGGAGGGGCCCTTGTGAAGCTGGGGGTATAGATGCAGACTGAGTGGCAGGAGTGGATTGTGAGGTGGAGAGGGAATTTGCATGTGGGTGGTGATTGGCTGAGGGAGTGAGGGGATTGGTCGGGTATGTTCTAAGCTGCCAATCAGCACACTGGGAAAAGAAACATTATATGGCTTGATGTGAAGTCGAAGGCTTTCATGGCTGGCATCCATAGGTTTTCTGTGGGTTTTTTCTGGGATCTGAGGCCGTGTTCTAGAAGAGTTTATTCCTAACATTTTGCCTGCATCTGTGGCTGGCATCTTCAAAGAATGGTGGTGTAGGGGTGTGTGGAGTTTATATACTGTGAGTCCCTCAAGAGTTGGTTGTTAAATTGTTTCATGCTCCTGCCATGGCATTTTTGCCATAGCCAAGGTCCTGTTGTCATTCTATCCTCACAGCACATGGCCTCACAGCCCAGAAAAAAACCCACAGAAAACCTGTTATATGGTTTATTTTTGTAAGAATTGAGTCAGTGAAAATGGACCTCTCAGCTAATCAATTGGATTTTTGGAATAGTAAACATTATTTACTCTATTATAGAACTAAACCAACTTTTGATATGGGTTTTGATATCGCCAAAAGGGTCACATAATTGCCCCACTGCCCCTGCGGCTGCTACGACAGGACCTAGGCAGTTAACTGGGGGTGGCGGCAGAGGGGGCACAACAACAGAGCAACTCACCCTTAGTGCACCACCGGCGTATGTTACATCAGGTACAGCTAGTATTAGGAATGACTGTTGCTTTACCTCATGTTCTTCACAGAATATTTTATCTCTTAAATACAGGAAATCAATAAATAATAAAAGGAATAAATTGTAGCATAAGTCTACAAAAGCTTATGCTACAATTTTTCTCGGTCTCAAAGGTGCTACAAGATCCCCTTGCTTACTACTATTCCAGACTAACCTGGCTATGTCTTTGAATTCTAACAAAAGGAATGGTGGTGGAGCTGCCTATTAAGGGGAGAAAGGTGGGGAGCATATTAAGTGGGGAAAGGAGGAGACCATGATTTTTTCCTGTCCAGTTCAGCTGCAGAACTCTTCAGCTTCCTGCTCACAATCCTCAGGATTCAGGTTTTGCCACAGCAGCCCCCCTGAACAGCCATGTTGTGACTGGTATAAGGTGGACAGACCTTTGAATATGTCACTAGCAGCATGGTGACAAACATGTGTATGCTGGGGGAACACTACTGGCTACATCTTTTGCTTTAACATCAGAGCCTGGATGTATTTAGTTACAACAATCAGTTACTTTGCCATACCGAAGGCAAAACGAGGTTACATTATCATTGTAATGTAACATGGAACGACCTGCCTCTTTTTGCAATGTAGCTTTAACAGTTACTTTAATAGTTACACTACAAAATGCACCAAATTATTGTAGCTATTTTTTTAAAGTTACATTTTTTAAAGTTACCAATTAAAAAAGGGAAAGAGCTATTTTTCAAAACTGTGGGCCACAGTCTAATTCCATTTTGCTGTGGTACTGGATAGAATCGTGGAGTTGGAAGAGATCACAAGGACCATCTAGTAAAGCCCCCTAGTAAAGTAAAGTCCACCACACTCCAAGGCAGTGCATTCCACTTCCAAACAGCTCTAATTGTCAGGAAGTTCTTCCTAATGGTTAGATAGAATCTCTTTTCCTATAGTTTGAATCCATTGCTCCGTGTTCTTGTCTCTGGGGCCACAGAAAACAAGCTTGCCCCATCCTCAGTATGACATCCCTTCAAATATTTAAACATGGCTATCATATCCCCTCTCAACCTTCTCTTCTCCAGACTAAACATGCCCAGCACCCTAAGCCGCTCCTCATAGGAGATAGCTTCCAGACCTTTAACCATTTTGGTTGCCCTCCTTTGGACATGTTCCAGCTTGTCAATGTCCTTCTTGAACTGCAGTGGCCAGAACTGGACACAGTGTTCCAGGTGAGGTCTAAAGCAGAATACAGTGGCACTATTACTTCCCTTGATCTAGACACTATACTCTTATTAATGCTGCCTAGAATCACATTGGCTTTTTTAGCTGCTGCATCACACTGCTGACTCATGTTCAACTTGTGGTCCACTAAGACTCCTAGATCCCTTTCATAGAATCATAGAATCATAGGATTGTAGAGTTGGAAGAGACCACAAGGGCCATCCAGTCCAACCCCCTGCTATGCAGGAAATCTTGATCAAAGCATCCCCGACAGATGGCAATCCAGCCTCTGTTTAAAGACCTCCAAGGAAGGAGAGCCCACCACACTCCAAGGGAGTGTGTTCCATTGCCGAACAGCGCTTACTGTCAAAAAGTTCCTCCTCATGTTGAGGTGAAATCTCTGTTCCTGGAGCTTGCATCCATTGCTCCGTGTTCCAGTCTCTGGAGCAGCAGAAAACAAGCCTGCTCCATCCTCAGTGTGACATCCCTTCAAATACTTAAACAGGGCTATCATATCGCCTCTAAACCGTCTTTTTTCCAGGCTAAACATACCCAGCTCCCTAAGTCTCTCCTCATAAGGCATCGTTTCCAGACCTTTCACCATTTTAGTTGCCCTTCTCTGGACATGTTCCAATTTGTCAATATCCTTTTTGAATTGTGGTGCCCAGAACTTACTTTGTCTTATATTAGAATTCTGAAGCCCCTCTCAAGTACAAAACGGTGGTGGAGCCAGATATATATACTAAGGATTAAGCATTGGGGTGGGGTGCCACTCTAAACACACACGAAGTCCAAGACTCCGTGATTAGTGCAAGCTCAAAGGTCACAGAATCATAGAATTGCAGAGTTGGAAGAGACCACGAGGGCCATCCAGTCCAACCCCCTGCCACGCAGGAAATCTTGATCAAAGCATCCCCGACAGATGGCAATCCAGCCTCTGTTTAAAGACCTCCAAGGAAGGAGACCCCACCACACTCCGAGGGAGTGCGTTCCACTGCCGAACAGCTCTTACTGTCAAAAAGTTCCTCCTAATGTTGAGGTGGAATCTCTGTTCCTGGAGCTTGCATCCATTGCTCTGTGTTCCAATCTCTGGAGCAGCAGAAAACAAGCCTGCTCCATCCTCAGCGTGACATCCCTTCAAATACTTAAACAGGGCTATCATATCGCCTCTTAACTGTCTTTTTTCCAGGCTAAACATACCCAGCTCCCTAAGTCTCTCCTCATAAGGCATCGTTTCCTTTCACCATTTTAGTTGCCCTTCTCAGGACACGCTCCAATTTGTCAATATCCTTTTTGAATTGTGGTGCCCAGAACTGGACACAGTATTCTAAGTAAGGTCTGACCAAGGCAGAATAGAGTGGCACTATTACTTCCCTTGATCTAGACACTATACTTCTATTGATACTGTTGTCAACCTATCTCTGTGCATTTCATTTTTACTGCCCAAGTGTCGACTCCTACATTTCTCCCTGTTGAAATTCATTTTGTTGGTAAAGCAGAACAGAGAGGGGGGGGGGTCTTGCCACAACTCTACATAGAATACTTTCTGGGTCAAATTATCCAGTACTTATTGTGCTTACTGGCATATATTAGAAATAATAAAAAGTTTTGTCAGTCACCCCACACTGCCTTATCCATTAACTATCGAGAGCTCCAGAAGTTGGCACCCTGTCTTGTCTTTCAACTCGCCTCCAGTTCCCATAAAAACGAATCTAATTATATATGGTTAGAAAAAGTAATGCCTCCCTCCCTCCCTCTTCCGAAATGTTCCACAAACTGGTTTCATTACTTTACGAATTTTGGGGAGATTAGGAATTTTTTTATTGAAATAAGACCATTGTATTGAAAAATACACCCGACTGCAAAAGGCCGTAACAATAACATAAAAAATAAATTAAAATTAAAAAAATGTTTTCCTCTTTTCTTACTAATACAAAAATAAAACTGTTTTAACACCAATACACTAATATCCTTTACACTAATATCCTTATATCTAGATCCATTTCAAACTGGCTTTAGGACGGGTTATGGAGTGGAGACTGCCATGGTTGCTCTGGCTGATGACTTCTGCTTGGGGATCGACAGGGGTAGTGTGACCCTGTTGGTGCTCTTGGACCTCTCAGCGGCCTTTGATACAATAGACCATTCCATCCTCTTGGATCACCTGAGGGAGTTAGGAATCGGAGGCACTGCCTTGCAGTGGTTCCGTTCCTTCCTCTCGGGCAGATCCCAGAGGGTGAGGCTCGGGGACAGTTGCTCTACTAGAATAGAGCTTAACTGTGGCGTTCCTCGGGGTGCCATCCTGTCCCCGATGCTATTTAACATCTATATGAAGCCGCTAGGAGAGGTCATTCGGAGGCATGGAATGCGGTGTCATCAATATGCGGATGACACCCAGATATACTTCTCCTTGTCTCAGTCATCGGCTTCGACTTCAGATGGCGTCTCTCCTCTGAATGATTGTCTTAAAGCAGTAATGGACTGGATGAGGAAAAACAAATTGAGACTGAATCCAGACAAAACGGAGGTACTAACAGTTACAGGCCCAAAACCAGGTCTGGGAATACAAACTCCAATCCTGGATGGAACTACACTCTCCTCCAAGGATCGTGTTCGCAGTCTGGGGGTGCTCCGGGACCCGTCGCTCCAGATGACTAATCAGGTTAATGCAACGGTCAGGAGTGCCTGTTATCAACTTCGACTGGTACGCCAGCTGCACCCTTTCCTGGAAACTAGGGACCTCGAAACTGTGGTACATGCACTGGTAACCTCCCATCTGGATTTCTGTAATGCGCTCTACATGGGGCTACCCTTGTGCTTGACTCGGAAACTTCAACTAGTCCAGAACATGGCAGCCAGGTTGATTTCTGGCGTTTCCAGAAGAGAGCATATAACACCGGTGCTAAAAGCTCTCCACTGGCTGCCTATTAGTTTCCGGGCACAGTACAAGGTGTTGGTTATGACCTTTAAAGCCCTACATGGCTTGGGTCCAACTTACCTCCGGGACCGCCTCCTTCCGTACAACCCTCCCCGCGCACTTCGGTCCTCTGGGAGGAATCTGTTACAGCCTATGAAAACAAGGCTGTCCGTGACCTCCCAGAGGGCCTTCTCTGCTGCTGCTCTCAGATTATGGAATGGCCTGCCGGACAAGATCCGTCTTATTACCACCTTAGACAGCTTTAAAAAAGCTGTCAAGATGGATCTTTTCCAGCAGGCCTTTCCTGAATAATTATCCCGGCCCAAGACTCAGCTGCCCTTTCTAGGCTATGATTGTATGTTTTAAATCTTTTTTTTCTTCTAATTTATATATATTTTAATTAATGCATGTTTTTAATCCTTTGTAATTTAATATTATTTTAAGGGGTGGGTGGGCTAGGGTATTGTGAGTATGGGGTTTTTATATTGTAAGCCGTCCCGATTGCGTTGCAGAGGGGCGGGATATAAATAAAATTTTATTATTATTGTATTATTATTATTATTATATGGGGAGCATATTAAGTGGGGAAAGGAGGAGACCATGATTTTTTCCTGTCCAGTTCAGCATAAGAGTAGTTCAGCTGCTGAACTCTGCTTCAGCTTCCTGAAGCAGAGTGTTTTGTACAAGTTTACAAAAATAAAACTATGTTTTAACACAAATACACTAATATCCTAACACTAATACCATTTTCCCTCTTAATCTAAACACACTATAATCACTCTTTTTTTATTTTCCAATGAACATTATATTTACACATTACAATTATACATATTTGGAAAAGAAAAAAAAAGATTAATATAAATAATAATACAAAATAATACGAAAATACAAAAATAATATGCCCAGAGCGGGGCTGTTGAGGCGACTCGGAGGGCCCTCATTCACAGAGTCGCTCCAAGTCGAAGCGGCGCCACTTCACCACAAGCCTGGCAAAGCAAAGACCAGTCGTGAGCCGAATGCTTTCGGCTTCTTCCGGAATCTTTTTTTTTTTTTTTTTTTTTAATAAAGGCAGGAGTCGGAAGTATCCATAAGAGATTCGGATGCCGGCGGTGAAAGCCTTTGACTTCACATATCCATAAGAGCCTGAAGGAGTCTTGCGGAATGACGACACTTCGGGTTCCCAGTTGAGCACGTAAGCGTTTTCCAGCTGAGGAAAGCGCCTACGCAGCCTATAGAGATTGGGGGATAAAACGGCTTCCTATTTGGCCGGTGGGTTCTCCCCCTCAGACAGCCCCCTTCGAACGGAATCCGGAAGTGAGGGTTACCCATACTGCTTCTTTTCCCTCTATGGCTATTTCCGGAAGCGGCTTGACTCGTGACCGGAAACGGAAGTTATTGGGGGCTGTCACCGGTATGTGGTTTGGCGTGGTGCGGAGCACGGGGCGGAGGCTCACCCTCTCCTGTCCTCTGGCGCGATGGCGGCCGCCGCTCCGGCGCCTCCTCAGCAGCCAGCCTGGGCTGTCCGAGCTGTTCGCCATGCCGGCGCTTCAGCGGTTCCTGGACCGCCAGCAGCAGCCGCCGCCGCCAGAGCAAGGAGGGCCGCGTGGTGGAGCGGTGGCAGCCCTCGCCCGCCTCCTGCGAAGCAAGGAGCAGGAGCTCCGCGACACAGAGCGCTTGGCCCAGGAAGGTGAGGCGCAGGCAGCCCGGGAACGGCGAGGGGTGGGTGGCCCTCCGGGGCTGCTGGACTGCAGCTCCCATCAGCCCTCAATTTTTAGAAGGTCGGAAACCAACCATGGTTCAGTTATTTAAAGGGAAAAGGAGAAATGACATGCGAGTTGGGTTTGAGAATTAATTAATGTTTGTAGGCACTGAATGGGAGTTGAGAAAGTACAGTAGTAATAAGTTCGATGGAGAATCAATGAATCTATATAAATATCAGGGGACAGGAAGTGGGAAGCCATTGCTAAAGTTATGATTGGTGTTTGTTGTGTTTTGATGATGTAGGGATGCTTATACGTGGTGGGTTTGTTGTTTTGTTGGTGTGTACCTGATGGATGTATTTGAGAATTTTGTGTTGTATTTATTTGTTTTTATTTATTTAGTTATTTATACCCCACTCTTCAGCCACAAGGCTATCAGAGCGGCTTACAAATTGTTTTAAGCAATAGCTATTTACACATCTACACTGCATCAGACAGTTTCCAATGTGTTAATTGCCCCCACAAGCCAGGTACTCAATTTACCGACCTACGAAAGGATGGAAGGCTGAGTGAACCTTGGAGCCCGCTGGAATCGAACTTGCAACGTGGTGGCTTGCAGTACTGGCATTTAACCACTGTTAGTTTGTATTTAGGTTTGTTAAGAGTGCATCACAATGAATGTAATGGGTTTGATGAATTAGGTGTTGGTCTGGTTTTTTAATTAAATTTTATGGGTTTTGTGTGTGTGTGTTGCTGCTGCTGTTCTGTTTTTAAAAATGAAATATAACGTTTATTTTAACCGAAACTTGATCAGCCCTAGGCCATGGTGAGGACTGTTAAGAGTTTCAGACCAACAGTCTTGAGAAGGCCACAGGTTGCTCACCCTAACATAAAAGCCTTCCTGAATCAGACCAATAGGCGTGTCTAGCCCTGCATTCTGTGCCACCCAGCTGTGTTTCAGAAGCCCCCAAAGCAGGACCTCTTCTGCTTTCATTCCATTCAGTTGTGATTGAAAGACACACTGCTTTGGCTCTCGGCTCTCTCACCGGTTTTCTTTTGGTTGCATTCCCCACTGACAGCACCCTTCTCAGCTTGTTTTGCTTTCTGACAGATGTGCATTTACCCTACTGAGAGTTAATGAATATATATTAGAGATGACTTAGGCAAATCGTGTGTTCTTAGAAAAGCTGTGGTACAATCCTAAAGGTCCTAAATACCCTAAAGGCATCAGGTCTTGTCTGATCTTGGAAGCTAAGCAGGGTCAGCCATGGTTAATACTTGGATTGGAGACTGTCAGTGGATACCAGGTGCAGTAGGCTATATTTCAGGGGAAGGAATTGACAGAAACATCTCTGAATATTCCTTGCCTAAGAAAACCCTATGAAATTCATGGGGTCACTGTAAGTCAACAGGCAACTTGAAGGCACACACACACACACACACCCCTTAGGCATGTGTACCCAGGAGTATTGGCCCCTTAGACTCAGTGCAGCTCATGGTTTGGTAACAGAGTCTTCTGAACCCCACATTGCCTCATTATAAATTTGGCTAACTTGAAGGTACATTTTTACAGAACTATGAAAACACAGACTACATTGTGGTCCCTTCATGTCTCTGTGCTGTTGTTGTGTACCTTCACGTCCTTTCCAATTTATGGCAATCCGAAGGCAAACCTATAATGGGATTTCTGATGCTGAGAGTGACTGGACGCTCAGTGGGTTTTCATGACCGAGTGGGATGTGAACCCTGGTCTCCAGCGTCATAGTTCAACGTTTAAACCACTATGCCACACTGGCTCCTTAGTGTTTTGATTATTCAGCACACTTGGTTGATAATTATGAGCGGGGCTTGACTCCACAGGACCCTTAGCAGTTTAATTTTACCTGATTTTTTTGAGGGGGGGATGTTGGGAGACTTCGATTCCTCCTATTAGTCTTGGCTCATGTCTGGTAAATTTAAACACTATTTCTCCAAACCATACCAAAGACCTATCTACTTCAGCATTCCCTTCTCAATATTTACCATGTAGGAGAAAACCTTCCTGTCTGTCCTTCACTGAGTGTAGCATTTCTTGGATTTTCTTGGTTGGTCTGTAGATTGTTTCAACTGAAAATCCAAGAAATGCTATGCTCAGCAAAGGACGAAAGGGACCCTCTCACAGCTGCAGGAGTTTACCACATACCATGCAGCTGTGGACAAGTTTAGATAGGGACCACTAAACACAGTGTGCAAACACGAATCAAGGAACTGAAGACTGGGCTAGCCAGAAAAATCAGCAGTAGCAGAACAAGTGATAAACCAACCTGGACCCAAAATGCTATTTAAAAACACAGACATTCTGGACCAGGCCAACAACTATCATGTCAGAATGCACAGAGAAGCTATTGAAATCCACAAACACCTGGACAACTTTCAACAGGAAAGAAGAAACCTTAAAATTAAACAAAATCTGGCTCCCAGTTTTGAAGAACAATAGAATCAAAACTCAACACTTACAAAGGAATTCCACCCAGGGACAGGGGGAGTTCCAGCAGATAATGGCCCATCAACCAACCATTAGCCAA
This sequence comes from Gambelia wislizenii, assembly GCA_030847615.1. NCBI lineage: Eukaryota > Metazoa > Chordata > Lepidosauria > Squamata > Crotaphytidae > Gambelia > Gambelia wislizenii. Next base: position 104,292,436 of record JAUMIR010000001.1, read on the forward strand.
ACAGACACTAACGAGCCTTGCATTTCAGTACCCAGAAACTAACCGTTCAATTACACAAATTTACATATACTCCCCAACAGGGGTTCACAGCATATAAACTCCACATACACTCCTACCCAACCATTCTCTGAAGATGCCAGCCACAGATGCAGGCAAAACATCAGAAAGAAACTATTCCAGAACACGGCCTCCCAGCCTAGAAAAAAACCCAAAGAAAATCTACAGAACCTGTGTTGTTGTATTTACTTTTTTCTACAGTCCTTAGAAATATGATGACAACAATAATAATATTATATTGTTCTAGATGAAAATGAAGATTTGCGAAAACTTGCAGAAAAGGAAATTGTTTCCTGTCAGGAAGAGATAAGAGAGTTGAAACGTCAGGTATGCTGCTTTGAATGGTATACTTTCAAATATGGTGGCATATGCTATGTTTACACTGGAAGGTTGGACACCTTTGGTCACTGTTGAAACATAAGGTTTAAATTCAAGCCTATTTTATCTACTGCTGCCAGTCAGAAGGAATATGAAACACTGTTCTTTTCTTTACCCCGTTCTCCCCGAACACCCTGCTTCCATTTTGCCACATACAGTTCTGATGCAATTCGATTACTTTATTTCATGAGTTAGTTGTAGAGGTCTGTTTGTAAACAGCAGGGCCTACTGAAGCAAAGGTGATAAATTGTATCTGAAAGTGTGAAAATACCTTTCCCTACTCCAGTATGGATGGTGGCTTTCTGAAGAACATAGTGCATTGATTCCACTGCCAGTAGCTGCCAGAACATCCAGTGGTGCTGTGAAAAGACAAAGTATGAAGGCCCATGTATTTCTTCAATTACACATCACCACATAGGAATTGCTATATGGTAAATGGATTACCTTTCTTCAGACTGATTGGTGTAGTGTGTAGACTTTTCCCCATTGTCTTTAATGTAGCTATACTGGATTTGGTCCTTAAGGTCTCTTGAGAACTATATTCAGTTGATACTACCTGCAGGACACTTGAGTTATCTTTTTGGATATTTCTGTACTTAGCAGAAAATGCTTCTGTAGCTGATGGCTTAAAAGGTGCCTCTCTCCATAAAGTGAATTGGATGTGACAGTACAATCATTACTGCATAAAAATATACATGTAGGAGCACTAAAACTGATAGATGATTGAATTAGATCTACTTTAAATGCTGGGCAGACAGGGAAAATTATATTGTTTGTTTAGCTTTAGAAATAAATATCAATAGTTTATGTTGCTTTATAAGCTTTTCTAGCTAGGTATGTGATAAGATGGGGTTAAGTGAAGACTTTTTAAAAATAAATAAGAGGGCATTCTTTTTGTATTTTACAGATAGTATTGCATTTGATTCCTTCAGAAGAAACAGACAAAAGTGATCTTATAATGGAAGTGACTGCAGGAGTTGGAGGGCAGGAAGCAATGCTTTTCACTGCAGAGATGTTTGATATGTATCAACAATATGCTGCATATAAAAACTGGAATTTTGACATTTTGGATTATACTTCCAGTGATATAGGTAGGTAACTAGAACATCTTATTTGTCATGATAGAGGATACTTAGTGCAAATATAGATGTTACAGTTAAACCATTTTCCTGCAACTAGTTTGTGTGCAACATCATCCCAGTGTACACAACTCTATAAAACTAGTCCAGTCAAGTTTCTTACATATAAATATCTGGTGTTTATATATATATATATATATATATATATATATATGTATGTATATGAAGTTGCATATACACATTTGTTGTGATAACACTGGTGTTTACCTTAGCAGTTGTAACAAATGATATTTGTTTTCAGTTAAGCTTTTTTTAAAATCTGCATAACATACATCCTGTAACAACTTTGTGAATAAACTGTATGTTCCCCGTTCTTCATTAACCAATAGGTAGACTGCTTACAGGTAGTTTTAATTTTTCTGGAGATGCTGTGCTTTATTGGCTTAATCAGCTTCTGATACTGGAGTTCTTTACAGATGAAAGAACATTTCTTATTGGAACATTAGCTAGGAAGAGGAATAGGCTATCTTTTGAGGACAAACAGTACCTATTTTGCAGATGTAACTGTTTATCTACATGTGATATGAAAATGGCTTATTCAAATGTGATGGATTTGCTATATGATATAGCTGCTATTACTCAAGGGAGTAGCACTGATTGATAGTCTTTAACTGTGGTATGATTACATCAATTGTGTGGTTACCAGTGCCATGAGGTTACTTTACAGTTTTCTTTTCCTTTGGTTTTAAGGTGGATTGAGACATGCATCTGCCACAATAGCAGGCCCCGAAGCATATAAGCAAATGAAGTTTGAAGGAGGAGTGCATCGTGTACAGCGAGTGCCTAAAACAGAGAAGCAAGGCCGCATTCATACCAGCACAATGACTGTAGCAATATTACCACAACCAACTGAGGTATAATGCTGTTAACCAGAAGTTGCTTCTCAAACCTTCCAGTCTAGATATGCCATCACCAAGTTTAAAGGTTGAAGGCTGATTGTTTCAGAAAACAGCGTTGTAAAATGTTGCTCAGTGTAAATGTATTATGCAGATGAATTAAGAATGATCTGTAACTTAACTTAGCTGTGGTAGCATACAGAGAATAAGCAAAGTGTGCCTCTTTCCTGTTGTAGATAAATCTGACAATTAATCCTAAAGAGTTACGTATTGAAAGTAAACGAGCCAGTGGAGCTGGTGGTCAGCATGTAAATACCACTGATAGTGCTGTCCGTATCGTCCATATTCCAACAGGTAAATTACATTCTATTTCAACTGTACATAAATCTTTTTTTTTTAAAGACTGTTGTTTTAGGAGGGGAGTTCAGTTGTCCCTTCGTATCCACAGATTTGGTATCCACGAATTTAAGTATTCATGGCTTGAAAATATTCTTTAAAAAATAATAATCCAAAAAGCAAACCTTGATTTTGCCATCTTATATAAGGGACACCATTTTGCTATGCCACTGCATATAACGGGACTTGAGTATTCATGGATTTTGGTATCTACGGGGGGTCCTGGAACCAAACCCCAGTGAATAAGAAGGGACAACTGTATTCAGTAGTGAGATGAATGCTTTTATACTCAGGTCTCAGATGTTAATGGAATCACCATTAAAATGATACAAAAACTTGGCTTGAGGACACTGTTGCCTGAGACTGTGGAGAATTACTGTCATTCCGAACAACAGCCCACAAAGGCAGGAGTCAACATTTATTTATGTAGTACAGTCCTCCCTTTACATTCGCGGCCTCCACACTCACGGTTCTGCATATTTGCGGTTTGCCATGAGGGGAGGCCAGGGAAAGGGGCGACGGGGCCTCCAGAGGCCCTGTGGTCGCTTCAGGAGGGGGGTTAAGGGGAAGCAATGTTGGGGACTCCGGAGGCCCCGTGGTCACTTCAGGAGGGCAGTGGGAAGCGACAACGGGGCCTCTGGAGGCCCCATGGTCACTTCGGGAGGGTAGGGAGAGGCGAGGGAAAGTGACGACGAGGCCTCTGGAGGCCCCGTGGTCACTTTGGGAAGGCAGGGAGAACCGAGGGGAAGCGACAACGGGCCTCCGTAGGCCCCGTGGTCGCTTCGGGAGGGTGGGGAGAGGCGAGGGGAAGTGATGACAGGGCCCCTGACAAGGCCTCTGGAGTCCCCGTCACTGCTTTCACGAGGGCAGGGGAGGGCTGTCATTATTAACGGAATTTTCACATTCGTGGGGGTCTGCAGAACCTAACCCCTGCGAATGTGAGGGACGACTGTATTTATTTAAATATCTGTGTTCCCCCCTATATCTAGTGATCTCAGGGCATTTAAACAGTATGGCCCCTTCTTTGCACCTGTCAGTGCTGGGCTGGCTTTTAGTCTACAGAACCAAATGATCTCTGATTAGCAGTGCAAGAAAAAATACCCAGGAAAGCTCCCCCCACACTCACCCCTGGGAGTATTTCCCCGATAAGAAAAAAATGACTTAAAGAAGAGGGAACATGGGGGCTCCAGTGAAATATTTTCTCTTTTGGAAAGAGAGAAATGCTGTTAGTATGAATGTTGTTGTGTAAGAATCTACAGCATTATAGAATGCTCGCTTCGGGAGGGCGGGGAGAACTTCTGTATAGCCTGCAAATGTGAAGGATAATTTCTGTATACCCTGCAAATGTGAAACATTTATATTTTTGTATAAAGAACTAACAGTGCAATCCTGTACTTGTGTACTGATTGCATTGGGGTAACTGAAAGGCTGGCAGCCACAACAGTTTTTTGTTTTGAGGTTGCAATTGCATGCATGTTAAATTAGGAGTAATCTGCCACAGTTGAAGTTACATATTTGTCCTGCATGCTTCTTAAATGCTTCTCAATGTTCTCCTGAAGTTTTTGTTTGTTTTTATCCATTCCTTATCTCTTTTCTTTTTATTTTTGCCTTTCACCTACTTCAGGCATGGTGTCTGAATGTCAACAAGAAAGGTCTCAAATAAGAAACAAAGAAAAGGCTATGAAGATCCTTCGTGCCAAGCTATACAGTATGAAGCTTGAAGAGGAGTCGAGGAAGAGAGAAACTGCCAGAAAGATTCAGGTAATGGCTATTTTATTGTTCCTCAATATTATGTCTTCTGTCTGAAGAACGAATTTGAATTCTAATGTGACAACTACCTGAAAAGCACGAGCACCACATGATGTAACAGGGAGCGGGGGGGGGGGGGGACGGACGGACGGTGGAGAGACCTGTGGGATAGTTGCATGAACTGATGTTTGGAATATTGATTAGATGAACAAAAAGCACATGAGGAAAATGTGGTTCTCAAAAGCATAGTGATGTAAAATAACTGTTAACTTTGTGTTGGGGCTCGTTTACAAGGCAGGTTTTATTTCGTTAAGTTGCGCTTTAGCACTTTCCCGCATCAGTGGTGGGTAGTTTACACTGTATATGTTTACACAGCTATATTTTGTGGCTCTTTGATTTTTTCCGCTTTGAGGTTCACATAGCCAAATGTGCTGGGGGCATGGCCAAGCATTGGAGAGTAGACAAAGGAATGCCATAGGAATGTCTGCCCTGGCCCCAACTCCATGGTTAACAGCTTAGAGGCATTCACTCTTCCCCCCCCCAGCTCCTTGCCCACAAATCAAACGGAAGGTTTTTTTCTCCTTGCTTAACAGCTTAACTCCGTGTGCTTTAGAGGCAGTCACTCCCCCCCCCAGCTCCCTGCCCACAAATCAAACAGAAGGTTTTTTCTCCTTGCTTAATAACATTTTCTAGCCAAATAGAGGAAAGCCAGAGAGAGAGAGAAACAGACTGTCAAAACAGCAGTGCAGCTCTGCTGCAGCCCTTCGTGAAATGGTTTCTCTCCCTCCCCCAAGCACAGGATCACAGCTGACAAACGGAGCTTTACATATAATTGCAAAACAGCAGAGAGGAGGAGAACGAATGCTCCCTGACTGAAAATTGTTGGGAATCCTTTTTGTTTGCAAACTGGCTTGCAAAATAGCAGAGAGGATTTTTCCTCTAATCACTACTGACTCTCCCTCCCTCACTCCCCCTCTTTTAAGCCCACCTCTGCATCATAGCAACCAATCACAGTGCAGCTCTGCTGTAGCCCTTAGCGGAATGGTTGTTTACACTGCCAATAATGCGCTACATTGCAAATATACCGGCAAAAGAGCAACATCCCTTGCCACGCTATATTTGGATGTTTCACCTTCCCCCCTTCTGAATGAGGCAATGCTGTGCCTCGACCCGTGTGAACTATGAGCTATCTTAGCGGTATATTTAGAGGAATATTTGCCCGTGTAAATGACCCTCAAAGTGGTAGGAAATGTTGTAAGACAGATTCAATTCATATATCACTCTCATTTACAGTAGTTGCTTTTTACAGAATAATAAATTATAGAATAATAAATATAGGTCTGTAAGCCTGTCCTATGATGTTTGCCTTCCCTCTGTTCGACTCCTTTCCTTGAACATTTTAGATTGTAAATTCTACAAGGGAAGGGGTGCCTCTGCATCTAGGGTTTCTCCTTTGTTTTGCTTATGTGAACTATGTTAAGGGCTGTGTCTAGCTTTCTTGTATTAAACCATTTCCATGAAAAAGAACATATGCTTCTCTTTGGCAGGGGAAAAATTGTGGTCTCTAAATATTCAACCTGCATATTACGCTCTGTGGGAAGTAATAATCATCACTTTTTTCCCCTTCTTTTCCTTAGATTGGTACCAAAGGAAGGTCTGAGAAAATTAGAACCTATAACTTCCCCCAGGATCGGGTGACTGACCACAGAATAAGCAGATCAGTGCATCATATTGAACAATTCATGCTGGGGGAACAACTGCTAGATGAAATGATACAGGCCCTGAGAGAATATGCTGACTTTGAGGCTCTAATGGAAGTTATTTCAGAAAGTCACCCAGCCAGGCTAAGGTGATCTTCATCTTGTCCTGCACAACAGGTATGGAAATGCATCCAAACTCCTTTGCTACAGTGTACTGTTTTGGACCTATCTGGTTTAGCAGTACCCCTCTGCCTATGAAAAGTGCTACATTAGAAAAAGTGCAAGACCCAAGCCCCTGCTTGAAGGAGAACGCTTATTCTGCAGAAAGCAATACTACTTCAGCTACAGAGTATTAAACAAGTTAAACTTTAGAACGCTTTTAAATTCCATTTCTGAATCAGCAATGGTATTGCATTTTTCAGAGGTTGGGTAGAGAATTGAGAATTCACCAACTTTCAAGTGCTTATTATTAATAACTAAAAACAGATCTAGATTTCATTATCTGTGAATCAAAGGGCTCTGTCTGTTTATAGAAGGCTGTTCAGGCAGGGAAGAGATCCTACTGGCAGAAGTGGGAAGAGCTGTTACCGGCTGTTTTCTCCTTCCCTGTTCTGGGTAGTCCTTCCACTGCACACAGATGATTTTGAGAAGGACAAGGGACTGCAAGATGAGGTGGAAGTTGGTAAAAATCACATTTTACCTTTTCCCATTTTACCAGTGAGAGTGTCCCTGAGCAGAAGTCCAGCTCACCAATATTCAGTTCAATAATAAAGTTAATACATGTTATGAATTACGGTATGTACTTGTGTATAAATAAAAAAAAATTATGCCAAAAAATGACCCCCCCAAACCTGGGGCGATTTATACACCTATCGGTGTGGTACCTCTGTCTGCTGTGGCTCTGCTTCTGACCTTTTGCAATGCCTACTCGAAAAAATGGTGGCAGCAACAGTGGCTCTTTGGCACCTGAATGCTGGGGCAGAAATTAGGAGGAGTTGGGAGAACCTGAAAGACACCCCAATTCTTTCCATTGTCCCGACTGGGGTTTGGTGCTTGCCGAAGGCAGGGAGATTAGAAGGAGTTGGGAGAACCTGAAAGAAGCCACAATTCCTTGCCTTCTTGCTACTGCAATGGCGGCTCTTTTGTGATTGCCCACCGAGGCAGAAAGATTAGAAGGAGTCAGGAGAACCTGAAAAAAGCCCCCTCTCTGAAGGGCTCTTTTGGGGTTTCCCCACTGTGGCGGAGAGAGCAGAGGGGGTGGATGCTTCTTCAAGGCTCTCGTGATATGGACTAAGCGCTGAGAGCCTGAAGGAAGCAATGGTCACCTCTGCTGTCTCTTCTATGGCTCTTTCAGGGCTTTCCCACCATGCTTCTTTCTGGCTGTCTTGGCACAGACTAAGCTTTGAGAGTCTAAGAGTTTAGTCTGTGCTGGGAAAGCCTGAAGGAAGCAACAGCCCCCTGTGCTATCTCTCTGGTGGCTCTTTTGGGGCATCTCTGCCATGGCGGTCAGACACTGCTTCTCTGCTGGAGTGGGGAAACACCAGAGAGCCACCATCACTGCCATTTTCCCACCCAACCATTGTAAAAGGCCGCTGGAGAGACCAGAGGGTGTTGGTGCTTCTTTTAGAATAAGAGTGGTGAAAGGCTTTTTTGAACACCAAGCACCTGCTTCTGCTTTGAGAATGAATGAGGAGAAGTACTACAGCTGCTGCCATGAAGGCAGAAGTGGGCAGCTGGCGTGGGGGAGCTTGAAGAATGTGCATGTGGCAGCTAGGGCTTGCAGCCAGGGCTTGCCTATGCTCTTGCCCTATGCCATTTTATAAATAAGGGGCTTGATAATCTGCAACCCCCACAAATACAGCGGGTCCACTGTTCTGTAGCAAAGTAATAAATATTGAATGAAAATGAAATGAATGAAAAAGAAATAAAATGAATGAAAATCAAATGAAAAGCCCGAATGAAAAACCACCATCTTCAAAAGGCGGGCCCTGAGCAACTCTTTGATACCAGAAAAGATTCTAGACCTAATCATTTAACAGTCCTCCTGTGAATATTTAGAAAAGAATGCTATGATTAAGAAACCCGTGCTAGTTATTAGTAAAAACAAAGCACATGGCACTGTTTCTTATATCTCTTTTTTTGGGGACAGAGTTACACGCTTGGTAAATGAAGAGAACACCTGTGGATGTAGGGTATCTTGATTTTAATAAGACTTTTGACAAGATCTCCCATGATACTTTTACAGACGAGCTGGTAAAATGTGGATCAGATGAAGATGCTGTTATGGGGGGTTTGTAGCTGGGTTATAGACCAAACCAAAGTGTGTTCACCACTGGTTCTTCATTATCCAGGCAAGAAGTAACAAGTAGGGGCCTGCAGGATTCTATCCTGGACCTAGCTTTTTCAATAACTTTATAAATGGCTTGGATGGTGGAATAGAGGGCATGCTTCTCATTTGCAGGTGACACCAAATTGAAAGAGATAGCTCATACCTCAGAAGACTGAATCACAGTTCAAGACTACTTTAACTGATAAGAGAGCTGGGCCAAAATTAGCAAAATGAATTTCAACAAGGATACATATATCGTACTCCACTTGGATAAGAAAAATGCACAAATATAAGAAAGGTGACACCTGTCTTGATAGCACTGGCATGCTTGACAGACCACAAGCTTAATAAGTAAACAGTGTAATGTGGTAGCAAATAAAGCCAGTGCAGTTTTAGGCTGCATGGACAAAACTATCATGTCTGTATCAGAGGACATAACTACCACTTTAGTTTGCTTTGATCAGACCTCAGCTGGAATACTTTGTCCAGTTTTGGGGACCAGAGATTAAAGAGGATATTGACAAGCTGCAGCCTGTCCAGAGGAGAGACACCAACATGGTTAAAGGTTGGAAACCATGCCCTATGATGAGTGTCTCATGAGGAGCTGGATATGTTTAGCCTGGAGAAAAGATTGAGGTGATATGGCAGCCATCTTCAAATATCAGAAGGGCTATCACATGGAAGATGGAGTGAGCTTGTTTACTTTTGCTTCAGAGGGTAGTATCCGAAATGATGGGTTCAGTAACCTGATAGAGGTTTCTGAGAGGTTGGATGCCCAGTTCCCAGAGTACTTTAGCAATGGATTCCTGCACTAGAGGGGACTAGATGGTGTTTCAGGCCCCTTCTAATTCTACAATCCCACTTGTCTGGTTTCTGTCTCCATGTGATACAGATCTCTTACCTTTGAGAAGACAGAGCCATGCATCTAGAGCTAGCTGGGAAAAAACCAAAAGGTACTAAATTATTGTTATTTGCATTATCCCAATACTTTGTCAGTGCCTTTCACAGAATCACTTCTATACTGCTCTTGTCATTATTATTGACTTGTTTGGGGATGGGGACTCATTTAAAACTAGGTAAGTCAAACTGATGTAGGATAAGGCTATCAGTGAGAGCCAGCATGGTGTAGTGGTTTGAGCATAGGACTATGACTCTGGAGACCAGGGTTTGAATCCCTGTTTTGCCTCAGAAGAAGGCAAAGGCAAACTGCCTCTGAACAAATCTTGCCAAGAAAACCCTGTGACAGAGTTTTCTTAGGCCAGCACCACCATAAGTTGGAAAAAAGTTGAAGGCACACAACAATGCTATCTATCAATAGCTACAAGTAACAGTCACTATACAGTGGCCCCTCTGGATCTGCGGGGGTTTGGTTCCAGGAGCCCCTGCAGATGGAAAACGTGGATGATCATTCCTCATATTATTAAATGGCGGCAATGTGCATGTGGACATATTAACACATCCGCATGCATGGCACCACCATTTTAGGTATGAGATGTGATCCATGGGTGATTGAAACTTATTACCACCTGTGTAACTGAATAAGCTGCTGAAAAGCACAAGAGAGTGTGGCAGTTGTGCTGCTTCTGGACTTTCCATAGGCATCTAAGTGAGCACTTTGAGGACTGAATGCTGGATTAGTAGGCTGTTGGTCTGATCTAACACAGCTCTTCTTGTGTTATCCATTGAACGAATGGGGCTTACTAAATCAACAATTGCAAAAGTTATTGGGATTCAGTGAGTCTGTTCTAGTTGGGAGAAACAATTTGTTTCAGCCCAAAATGTTAAAAGTACTGGAAAAATTATATTGTGATGTAAGTAGTAGGTTGACATCTGTTGTCTCTTGTGGATTGAAGTCTATTGTATGTAATCTGGATGTAGTCTCAGATGCAAGGAGTATTTCCTCAGTTGACAGACTATTAGTACATGTGCTCAGATGGCTAAATTCATGAGGACTATAGTCAGTGCGGTGAGAGAAAATTAAAATGTGCAAAGTAAGTGATCATGTATTGTTGTTGTTGTATGCCTTCTAGTCATTTCTGATTTGTGGCACACCGATCACAGGGTTTTCTTGGCGAGATTTTTCAGGGAGGGTTCCTCTGAGCCTGAGAATGTGTGACTTGTCCAAGGGTCACCCAGTGCATTTCCATGGCTGAGCAGGGATTTGTACCCTGGTCTCCATAGTCGTAGCCCAGTGCTCAAACCACACTACACCATGCTGGCTCTCAAATGATTACCTTAACACTTTCCCAGTAGTGAGATGGTCAGAGCCGGTGTGTTATAGTGGCTTTAATATTGGATTAGGAATCTGGGAGAGCAGTGTTTGAATCTTCATTCAGCCATGGAAACCCAATGAATAAATCTTGCCAGATCCCTGGATAGGTTGGCCTTAGGGTTGCCATAATGACTTAAAAGATGTACAGCAAATAATAAAGGATAACAGAGGTGCATACATTCTCTTCTTATGGTATATATGACATCAGCTGCTAGTAGCACCCTACTGTATTTTGCATAGGAAAAAGAGGCTTTGTAAAAGAATAAATGGATACATATATGACATGAGAAATAGCACTATGTAGATTGATGTGGAAAGATGCCTAAAGGAGAAACACTCCTGTCTCCAAGGAGTTCCAGATGCCCTGTGAATAAAGGAACCTTAAAAAACAAGATTCCAATGCAAAGGAAGTGAGTAAGAATTCCTTAAGATGTTCCGCTGTTATCTTCTTTCCCTTGAATTAAACACAAAGGTTTTTTCTCACACTGCATGTTTTAATCAGCCCATCTGTGGCATGAATGTCTGTGTGAAGCAATCTTTTGTTGTAGTCTGCAAAAGCTTGTGCTAAATAAAGTTTGTTAAATCTTTAATGCACTCCATGATTCGTTTCTGCCACAACAGGCTACGGTCTAAGTCTAATTTAGTCTTAAAGCAGACTCACTGAATCAATGGAACTTATATAAGTGTTGTTTGTCATAAATTATTACTCATTACAGTAGCACCGGTGTATGCTGATTTGCCAAGTGTGGATTCAATTATCCATGGATGGCGATGGCACGGAGGGAGCTCCCCTGCCCAATCCATTCCCTTCCCCTGGAAGGACTTCTGTCACCGTGGTGGCGATTGCGGGGGCGAAGGGGGGGAGGTAGCTCTGCTGCCCTGTCCCTTCCCTTCCCCCTGGGAGGGCTCCTGCGGCAGCTTCAGGCTGATGGATGGCATTTGCTATTATCGTGGATTTCACCAGCCTGAAACCAATCCCCCACAGATATGGGGGTCCTACTGTAGTTGTGATTAACCATTGGATTTTGGCAAACACAGCCATGCCTGGAAACATTTATTTCAAGCAGGATGTTCATTGCACCTTATATTGTAAATTGAAGATTATTGCATTAGTGTGATGTGAATTCTTCATAAATCTGCTATTTTGTGTAAGGCACCACCAAGCATGGAGGCATCGGGGCATATAAAATGGCAACTGGGCCGCAATCCCACACATTTGAGGCTGGAACTTTGTTAGTCAGCACTGCTTCAGGAGGGAAGTACAGTATACAAAACATGGATCTTCATTGCTAATACCGCTAAAATCAGCTTTCCTCCATTCAGTTGACTTTCTTTCAGTTAGTAGCCTGTGGGATTCCAGCATAGATTCATATTTTTTTGTGAATAGGCTGGTCTTTTAATTGTGTGTGCCCTCAAGTCCTTTATGACTTACGGTGACCCTACCACAGGGCTTTTTGGCAAGATTTGTTCAGGAGGGCTTTGCCATTGCCTTTCTCTGAGGCTGAGAGACTGTGACTTGCCCAAGGTCACTCAGTTGTGGAGTGAGGATTCAAGCTCTGATCACCCAGCACGGAAACCACTACACCAGGCTGGCCCTCTGGTCTTTTATTGTTTTCACCAGTGCAACGACCTCTATCCAGCGTGCTTCCTTTTCTACCATGGAAGGCGTTACAATCCTAAACTCACTCTGCTTTAAACACAGCTTGATGGGATGGTCGTATTCAAGATAGGCTCTTGTAAGCAAGCAAGAGCAGGGCTTCAGTGGCTGGGCTGTATACTTAAAAATAATAATAATAAAATGCTCTGGGGTGTGTGTGGGGGGGAAATGAGGCTGGCTGCATGCAGCGCGTCGTAGCCGATGGCAGTAAAGCTTCCGCAGCCACTCTTCTTGCCCCTCTCCCCAGGCTGCCCGGTTTAGTAACTCAAGGCAGGAGCCAAAGGGGCGAGGAAGGCAGAAACCGCGCCCGCCCGCCTGCTAGCACGCCGTGGGAGGGTCCCCGTCCAATAGGACGATCCGCAGCAAAGAGAGCGCGAGCTTCTTTGCAGCCCTGGGCAGGCGCCGCAGCTTCTCCCGCGTCGAATCAAACACACGTATTCACTCCCAAGCTGGCGAGAGGGCGCGCGCGCGCTGCGGCCTGAAAGCATGCCTTCCCCTCCCACTCCTCATCCTCAGCCCCGCCGCCGCTGGCCGGAGCTCGTGCCCTCCCCCTTTAAACCTCTTGGCCGAGGAGGAGAGCCCGCCCGCGGGGAAAATACGAAAAGGGAAAGAAGAAGAAAAAAAACCCACCGCCCTCAACGGCAGCTCCGCCTCTCGCGAGCAGGCATTGGGCGCCGCCTCTCGCTGCGGCTTCATTGGCCGCCGGGCTTTAAACAGCTCCTTCCCATTGGGCGGCGGGGTTTTGGATACCAGATTCAAAAGTTCTCAGAAGGAGCCGGAGGGAAAAGGGGAAAGGCGAGGGAGCCCGGCCGGGACAGACTGAGGCTGGGCGGCGCTGAGGGAGGCCGCCCTAGGAGGAGGAGGAGGAGGAGGAGAGGGCCAAGAGAGGGAGAGAAGAGGCAGCGCCAGCCACCCACCCACCCAGGTAGCGGGGAGGCTCCTGCTGGGGCCGGGATAGGAGGGGGCAGCCGGGCGCACGTTTCTGGTATCCTCAGCAGATGGGCTCGGGGGAGAAGCCAGCAATGGCAGGGGGGCATAGGTGATTTGAGGGCGGCTTCGGTATGCTGGGCTCGAGGGGATCCCCCAACCCCCTGCATTATTTCCATAAAGATTGCAAAGCCAGCAAGTGAGAAGCCGCTCTGGAGGCGAGTCCCGCCGGCGGGATTGAAACCGGGCTGCCCTCCCCCGCCTCTCAGGGCGACGAGGAGGAGGAGGAGGCACCATGGCTAGAGGCCGGGGAGGAGGGGGCCCAGGCTGAACCGGGGGGGTGATGCCTCCCCCACCTTCTCTCCTCCCCCCAAAAGCGCCCCGAAGGCTTTCCTCCCCGCACCCTTTTTCCCAGCCCCCTTGAAATGTCACCTTTTCGGACATTTAGGCGGGAGGGGGGATCTTGTGCTAAACTTGGGGAGTAACAGCTCCTCTCTCTCCTCCTCCTTTTGGCGGGTTCGGGGTTCCCTCGTTGCTTTGAACAGGAGCGCGCCAGCAGTGTGTATTGTGGTGTGTGTGTGGAGGGGGAGTCTTTATTTGCCCCCCTCCCAGAGCGGGTGCTGGAGTTGTCTGGCGAGGGACGTGGTCGAGTTGCAATTTCATGGGTGTTCAGGGAGTCCCGTCGTGAGGATTTAGTTTTCTCGGCGGTGTGGCCGGAGGGCAAATGCGCGGGCTCCTCTCTCCGTCCCCTCCTCTTATCTCCCGCGCTTCTTGGAAAAGGGCACCACCTTTCCCTCCTGTCAAGCCAGCGGGTCAGAGGGGGAGAGACCTATCAGGCCCAGCGAAAAGAAACGGGTGGCTATGGGGCTTGGGCTGGGCAGAACACGATTAATCCTATAGTATCGTATATACTGGGTCGGTGAGGGCACACAGGTTTTCAGTGGCTTTTCTTGGCCATTTACAGCAGACGGTTTGTGGGCTTTCCTCTTCTTTTTCGTAAGCCTTGAGATCCACCAGCCAGAGCCACCCACGGTTCTTGGCTGAACTGGAAAGAATTAAGAAGCATGTCTGTCTGAGCACATGGTCATTACATGGTCACATGGCTCGCCCTAGAATTGGTGGTCATTACCTGAATTTTTCACAGAAAAAGGCCATTGGGTTCCCCCAAGCTTTCTTTGGGCCTGGGGTTAGGGTTGTTTGTTTGTTTTGTAGTTGGCTATTACCAGAGTTCAAGTCCCTCCTCAGCCATGAAAGCCCGCTGGGTGACCTTGAGCAAGTCACACACTCTCAGCCTCAGAAAACCCCATGATAGAGCCTCCATAAGTTGGAAACCACTTGGAGGCACACAACATCAACATTCTTAAGCAATTGTGCCCAATCTACAAATTGAGCAAGGTTGCAAGTCACCCAGAGATCCATTATTGGATATTTTTTTTAAACCTGCCTTTTCAGGAAACCTTTCTCATAATTTTTAATGGAGGTGCATGCTCACTTTTCACTAGTGTATTCAACAGATCTGCTGTATTCAAACTCATGTTTTTTATGCTGTTTGAGGATCATATAGATGCTTGAAGATCCATTTCTGAACACTGCTAACTTAATATGTTCATTAATTCAATATGTTCAAGTATTTGTCCTGTACAAGGCCTTTCCAGGGTGTAATCCATTACTGCCCCAAACAGCATCCATCTTCTCCCATCCCCCTTTCAAATTATGGACTTGTTCACTTAATAAATAGACTAGTGCTGTCTTTAATGGGGAATCATCAATTAATCTTCCTCTAATCAAATGGCTTCTATCAATGGAATGAGGAGGGGAATGATCCCACCTTTCCCTTTCATATCTTCTACTCTGGAATGTTGTAAATCAGTTTTGTGAAAAAGAGGAGAACATCTTATTACAGTTGTCCCTTCATATTTGCTTGGGTTTGGTTCCAGGACACACACACCCTCCATACCAAAATCTGTGAATACTCAAGTCCCATTATATGCAATGGCATACCAAAATGGTGTCCCTTATATAAGATGGCAAAATCAAGGTTTGCTTTTTGGATTATTATTTTTTAAAGAATATTTTCAAGCCATGGATACCAAATCTGTGAATACGGAGGGACAACTGTACATGAGTGCAAGTCCACATGTATAAACTAGATTTTGCCCTATGTAACTCAAGACCAACAGTACTCTTAATTGGCCATCCATTCATTGGTGTTTTGTCTTGGAGAAAGGCTTGCTTCACCTAACCTTTCCTAGCAGCATTCTTGGTGGAAGAAAGCCCATGGGAGTGGGAGTGAAGAACAGCTCTTTCTATAAGACCTATCTGGAGGGGATGGAAGCGAATTTCCTATTGTAGAGTTGGAAGGGACCTCACCTATAAACCAGTATGGGAAATCTGCAACTACAGTATTTTAGAGTACCCCAGTTTACAAACTTCAAATAATGATGATCCGTTAACTGCTTAACAGTGTATTTTGTAGTACAGGAACAGTCAATTCAGGTTCATCTAATATCATGCATGGTAAATCTGCCAACTGGAAACTTAGTACAGGTTGTCCCTCCTACTTGCAGGGGATACTTTTCTACACTTACCACAGATATGTGAAACTGCGTATAATAGTGAACCCCCATAGAATACCATACAATCATGCTGGAAAAGCTAGAAAATGCCTAAAGAGGATAACTCTCTAGGCATCTGGCACGACTTTGTTTTTATAGTTTTCAAAATATGTACATACCACCCCTCAGTAATGGTTCCAGGGTGGTTTATGGGGAAATCCCAAACAGTTAAATAATTTAAGGGTTAACAGTACTTTGTTTTCACTGGCAATCACTGTACTAGTTCAATGCTAATTTCTTAACTAATGTCTTATTTTTGTTTTGTTTTTAGGGTAAAATCATAAAATATTTAAAAATCCACTCTAACCACTGAAAATGAAACGTGATATTAATTGTTACCATGTTGATTGTGGACTTTCACCATTAAAACCAGCTGGAATAGAGACCAAATCAGAAAAGCTCTATGCTGCTAATTATGATGAGTTTTGTAAAGATCATACTAAGGAGAGACTTTTGCATAGTGACGTACACCATGGAAGTTCCAAAACTGTCAGCAGCAGAAGTGAAGGAAAACCAGTACACAACAAAGAGAACCAGCAAGTATCAAGGAGTCATGTTGGGAGTGCCAATGAAATGGACAGTGGACATGAGGACAGTGGATACTCCTCTTTGTTGGGCAATCAGCATGAGCCCACTGAACATGAAGACCATAGACTATTGGCAGGAAGTATTAGTGATACACCAAACAACAGTTTCAGTCAAAGAAAGAATTTGCTTCCAGTTCTCCATTTTGAGGAACTTGTCTGCTCAACTTTGAAAAAAACTAGTAGAAGAAATCCCAAGTCATGGGCTCTAGTGTTAGATAAGATGGTTTCCAGGCAAAGTGCGGAATTCACAAATCTAATTGGCAAAAACATGGGATTGGATAGGTTGGACATTCTTAGTGAATTATTCCATAGGAAGTTCAGACATGTATTAGCAAGCATTTTGAGACATCTTGGTTGCATGGATTTGATAAAGTGAGTAAAATTCACGTATGTCCTTAGAAAAGTAAACATAGACTAAGGTTTATTAATTATAAAGGCTCTTTGAAGCTCCTTCTAGAGCACTAATGTTCCTAATGTCAAAATACTGCATGAGGAAAATCAAGCTGTATTGTGGGAACTTGATACATTAGTAAAAATAGTGTTTGCGTCCCATACATTTGCAAACAATGCTGAAATGCTAAAGAGATTTCCACAAATACTTAGAATGACCTTCATTAGATTTAAGTTGTGAAGGCATTGATTGAAAAACAGCTTTACATTTCTAGCTATCAGACAAGGAATTCTATAACAGTTTCTTTTGGTTCTCATTTAAATGGAAACCTTTTAAGAATAGAATCGGAACCCATCCAACTACTAAGCACATAGGGGACACTTCTGAAAACTGTTCAGTATTGATGAGCCCTAAGAAGAGGGCAGGAGAATGATTACACATAATTTAGCCCACAGTGTGTATTGATTTAGCTTATTGTTTGTGTCATAACTTAAGAAATCTTCTAGTGGTCCCCTGAAAGTATCAGTAGGATTATGTTCTTTTCTGTGAGGTGGAAATATACTGTCATAAGGAATGAGATTTGATGAAACCTTCTGAATATAACTGGTGTTTGTTTTTACAACAGTGTGGCTAAAGTAAGCACAACATGGAAGAAGATTCTAGAAGATGATAACTGGGCTTTACAGATGTATAACAAAGCATTAAAACTCACTTCAGTAAGTTTCTATACTTTCCCCTTTACACTGGAGGCCTAAAACCTGTTTTTTAATGCTGGAATTGTTATCTCAGCAATATGAAAAATTAAAAATAAGCCCAATATCTGTTTGCAACCTTGTGGTCTATAAAACAAGTTTGTAAAGGAAGCTTGTTCATTTTTCTTTGGACTACAAACTTTCTTGAGGCCTATAGCCAGTTTCTGTTTGTGGTCTTCTGAACATTAAGAGAGTGAAAATCCCTATATATACTGTACTTATATAACAGTGAGATTGAAGTTGCAACCTAGATGGTTTTACTGTCCTCACGAGAGAATACCCAATATGCTCATGCACCTCCTATTCTTTCCCACTTTTCAGATGGCTAAAGCTTCATGTGTAGCAGTTCATATCTTTCCCTACATTTACAACTTTGTCTAATTATTATTTTATTTTTTTTTGTATAAAAGGCTTTTTATTTTGGAGGCATACAATCCTCAACATATAACATTCATGAACATCTTCACTAGAATGGCAAAAAGGAGTTTGCTTTGATTTTATTTCGACAGAGAATTTCTTAATTAAAATGTCTTTTCTCTCACCAGAGTAACAATGCAGCATCTTCCAAACTGCTGGATACAAGGCAATATGCCTTTCACCGAGAAGTATTTAGTCATATTCAGAAACTAGCAAGTGTACCAAACAACAGTTTGAAAAAAACATCCAGAATGAAGGCAAACAACCAGAATAGCCAAAGCTCTTCCTCTTTCAGTCGTCACACACTGTTTTCTGAGGTAACATCTACTATTTAATTTAATTAGGTATTTTTTTAAATTAGGCATTTATGCCCTGCTCTTCAGCCACAAAGGCTATCAGAGCGGCTTACAAATTGTTAAGCAATAGCATTTTACACATCTACACTGCATTAAGCAGTTTCCAATGTGTATTAGCTAATTGCCCCCACAAGCTGGGTACTCATTTTACCGACTGACGAAAGGATGGAAGGCTGAGTGAGTCTTGGAGCCCTCTGGAATCGAACTTGCAACGTGGTGACTTGCAGTACTGGCATTGAACCACTGCGCCACCAGGCTACTATAATTTCTGATTGGTTGCCAGTGCTGTCTGAGTAATGCCACATTATTGGTAGTAGATTTGTCCCTTCATATTTGCTGGGGTTTGGTTCAGGACCTGTAGATACCAAAATCTGTGAATACTCAAGTCCCATTATATGCAATGGCATAGCAAAATGGTGTCCCTTATATAAGATGGCAAAATCAAGGTTTGCTTTTTGGATTATTATTTCTTAAGAGAATATTTTCAAGCTGTGAATACTTAAATCCGTGGATACGTAGGGACAACTGTAATTTCAGTGGTCTCAAATTCCAATTACAGTAGTACCCCCTTATCTGCTGATTCAGTTATCCACAGTTGGCGGGGGAGAGGGGGGAGGAGAGATTTAGTCTCCCTTCCCCCAGGAGTGCTCCCATGGCAATGGCAAGGCGAAGGGGGAGAAGAGATCTCACCTCACTTCTCCCAGGAGGGCTCTGGTGGTGATGGCAGAGGGGGGGAAGGGAGAGGGGGATGAGAGATCTCACCTCCCTTCCCTTGGGAGGGCTCTGGCAGCAGCATTTGCTGTTATCCATTCAGTATCCATGGGGGGCTCAGAACCAATCTCCTGCAGATGTGAGGGTGCTACTGTATGTAAAATTTTGTCAAGCTAGATTGAGGGGGAGCACTATTTTGAACTGCTTGCTATGATGTGCTTTCACTTTGAGTACTGGTATTCAAAGTAGAGGAGAGTTTAGATTCATTATTGATTGGCAGACAAATGCAAAACATGGTTTCTGCCTTCCATTAGACTTCATTTTGATCCAGGAATAAATGTGTTTTTCCTCCAACAGTTTGCAAAGACTTTGAAAAACACCGAAAGCCTGAAAGCCTGTCATCGCTGTGGCTCTCCTGCCAAGTATGAGTCCCATCTCCAAAGGGCAACATGCATCCGTGAGGGCTGTGGTTTTGAGTTTTGTACAAAATGCTTATGCAGCTACCATAGTGCCAAGGAATGCACAAGTGGAAAGCCTATGAAACCATCTCCCAAAATCACACCCCTTCCTGGTACAAAAAAAAGCAAAAAGAATTTGCAAAGGCTATAATTGGGACATAAACTATGGCTGGTCACTGTATTGTTTTGTAGACCCAGAAAAAGAATGAATATGTATGTACTGGTTCATTTTAAGAAAGTTGGGGAGAAAAAAACCCGATGTATCTTGGAGCATTTTTAGTGGTTATATATTTTTAATTATTTATTTAAGGAAAAGGACTTTCTAGATGCTTTAATCTGCGCTTTTAAAAAGGATATTCAGCATAAATTTTTAAACTATGTTTAATTACAGGTGGGGAAGAGCTATCAGGCTAGCTTGTTCTTTTGACAAGGAGACTGATAGTAGATTTTTATTAAATTAAGAGAGAGAGGGTAAAATAAATGTTAATGAGTATTTATTTATGTACTCATTTCATGCCTTTTTTTAAAAGCCTTCAGAAGTTTTCATATTGGAAGCCAAAATAAACAAAGGATATGACATTTTTTCCTGCATACCCACACAGTTTGCAGTTGGTGAAGTTACTATCAGTTTCATTTTATTGTTTTCTAAGCATTGAATGTGATTGGTTTTCATAAATGTCCCCAACTTCAATAATTGCTGAAATAGTACTGTCATCATGCCGAATTTCATATCCTGATGGCTTAGCCACTCCTTTCTTGTCTTCAAATCCTGCTTCAGATTGTATATATTTGTAAATACTTAAGTATTTGTCTGTCTCTTTATGCTGAAAAATAAATTTAACTTTCTAAATAATACCCCAACAGTAGTTTGTGTATTATAAAATGCAAAATACTTCAGTCAGATTTGTTCCACATGGGCACTGTTCCTCATATGCAGTAAGTATTTGGATCACCCTCACTAGTTTGACCCTTTGAATGCTTTGAAATTTGCAAAGATTGGGAGGGCAGGCTGACTACGGAAGCAAAAGGGGTTCCCCTGGCCAGAGTGCTATGGGGTGTGTGTGGAAGGCTGTGAAGAGAGAGAAGAGAATTCCACAGAGCTCGTGTGGTCACTTTAGTTTCTTCACGTTTAAGAATTTGTAAGGGACAAAGTTGTCAATAAGATCGCGATGGGCGCAAATGAGATATGAGGTACCACAGCTTGAAACCAATAGCCCTCAAGACTTCTTTAAGACATTTCAATTTTTTAGTCATGTTACTTGGGAGTTAGGATTAGTGTGCGATACAAATATCTAAATCAGCTGAGAATCAATGTGGTAATTTAGACAGATTAAATGATGGTCTATCCCTGGCAATGAAAAGTCTATGGGACTGTCCCAGGGTTCAGTACATGGAATATCAAGTGTGTTGGGTAAGATAATGCCCCCAGCATACCCTCTCAGAAAAATAAAGAATAATTGATCTGGGCATGATAGAATGGGAAACGTATTGTCAACACTAAGACCATTAACACTCCTTTTAAGTAAAGGTGTACTTCACTTAATAACTTCTGATACTGAAGCTCCTTGTCTTTTCAGGCATGATCAGCCCTTTCCCTCTTCCTCATTCTCTGTCTAGCTGGATGGTTTTTAGCAGCATTGGCAGATGGTGAAAGGTCTGCAGAAACATTTTCAGTGTTGGACTGCAGCAAGCATGTCTTCAGTAAACAGATTGAGGTAGCAAAGATCAAGACTGTACTGTAGCTGTGTGTGCCAAAGTACAGTCATAATAAACATCAGGTGATTCCAGAAACCATTATGTGAACAGCAAAACAAAAGCAGATAAACCTGCTTCATCAGTTTCCTCCAGCATGCTAACAGAGCATAGATTTCTAAGTTTTGCCACCAAAATGGAAATCAGAAGAGGCGGCTGGTGAAAGAAATGTCATCCGTAGGTGTAATTTTGAAAAAAGGCTTGAAGTGGTCTCTAGAAGGTTCAAAATATTTTTGTCTATGCAAGGCTTGACCTGGTTGTTTCATTTCACATGTACACAGTGTTAGTTTTGAATGAAGTTTGCTGCAACATGAACTGTTCTTTTGTGTAGTGCAGGAACCTATCCCTATTCTTTGTTTTATTTCTGCCTCTGGTATCAAATTTTCTGTTCAAGAAGTTATGTCCAAGAACACATCTACTTTGCTAACTGAGATTTACCTGCAGTGCCAGATTCAAATCCTTGTGTTGTAAATCTCTCCAGTGAGTCTAAACACATATAGTTTTATCATAGGGTGTGGCAGATGACACATTACAGTTCTACCCAAATGCGTATAACAATACCATGCACCTGATAAAGTGGGTTGTAATCCACAAAAGACTGGATCCAATAAAATATATTAGCCATTAGGATGCTACAGTGTTTTTTGGTATTAATTTTCATATATCTGTAGTAAGATCTCATAGGTTTTAGAGCAAATCAAGCCTGAATTCTTACTAGAAGCAAAGATGATTAAACTCAGGGTGTCATACTTAGGACATACAAGATGACATCATTCATTGGAGACCCCACTATAGGTTCACTGATTCAATCAAGGAAGCCACAGCCCTGAGTTTGCAGCACCTAAGCAAGGTAGTTGATTATTGGATCTTGGGCAGTCTCATTTGTAAGGCTGCCATAAGTCAAAAGTCAACTTGATGGCAAATAACAACAAAGCAAGTTCTACCCTTGGAACTAACACTATCAGGACAAACAACATCTGGAAACTGGGGGGCAGGAAGACATTAATTTAAAAAGCAACTTGTCTAACATCAAAAAAGCTCATCTGTTACAAGGATTCCAAGTTTAGTTTATTTCAAGTCTGTGGCAAATGGAGTTTTGATGTGATAAATATTTATAAAAGTAAGCATGGCTTGTTCAGGTAGTTGTTAGTAAAGATGACACATGAACAGTGATAAAAAAAAAAAGATTGTAATTAAACTGGCAGCTTAGTTGGAACCAGCATGTTTAATTCAATTCTTCAACTGGTATTATTCTTAGGCTAATTTTAACCAAAGATTTTGCTGAACTGAATTACTATATAATTAACACTTCCTCTAAAGTGTAACCACCACATGATGGTGCTGTTGTAGCATTACAGAAGATGTTCAAGCAAAATCAGTGTTCGCTGATGTGAGCTGCTGAACATGACAACATTCTCTAAGGGCCAACACATAACTTTGTTCCTGACCCTGTTGAATAATAGCTATCTATACTTATAAGTTCCCAAGATTTCACCGTGCTGCTGTCATCCTTTGAATTCTATTTTGATTAATATTTTTATTCATTTTTTAGAAATCTGCGATTTTACAAAAAGCCAACAAAGCTTTCTGGATGTTGGTTGATGGTTGAGGTAAAAAGAGAGAGAGGATACTAGAGACGGGAAGGGCATTCTGGACTTCCTTGACTGACCTAAATCCAATTGCAAGTCCAAGTAGAGTAGACCCAATGAATCAAATGATAAGTCAACATCACACACAGGGTGGGGGTGGGGGTTGAGTGGGTGGGTGGGTAGCTGCAATTCACAATTCATGATTCAATATCATGGGGAATATGTAAGGATAATAAAATTCCCCCAGTCATGACTGACTAGGCAGCAGCTCCTGGAGCAATGTGAGTATGTTCTGTTGATTCTGGCACAGCATTTCCACCCTCTAAGCAATCTGGTGCACAGAAGAATTGCAACAGGGATCCTGCTTCTGACTGTTCACCAGAGATTGCGCACTGAAGCAGGGTGGGTAGGTGGAAATGTCAGCTTGCTGCATCCCAATTGACAAGAGAACGAACGCCTGTTGCTTACAGCAGCTGCTGCTCAGAAAGTCAGGACTCAGGGCTCAGGCTGGGAGATGCTACTTAGCTACACAGCTAAGGTAGTTACACAACTCAATAGTGGATACAGAATGAATTCCATCTCTCTCTCTCTCTCTCTCTCTCTATATATATATATATATATATACACACACATACCACATTGGACCAAAGACTAATTGGGACTAACAATCAGATCTGGGCCAATGGCTTTATTCTTGATTCTATACTTTCTTTTAAGGTTGATCATCTTACTTTGTGGCCAGACAGCACCTGCAGAGCTTGGAGCATTTTAAAAATCCTTTTTTAAAGCATCATTTGTTGTTTAAAGAGTAATTATTAATATGTTAACTTTTTAGCTTTTCTTTTAAGGAAAATACTTTCAAAAATACAATAGTCTACAAAAATGAAAGCAACACTTCTGAATAACATGCCAATGACAGTCATAACATGGACTTTAAAATGTAACATTGTTCTGCCATTCAAAACAATGCATTACAGGTAGTGTCATTACTTGGAATATGTTATTTACAAGCACTGGACATCTCTTAAAGTTACTTCTCTTTGAATTGTTTCTGGATGGAAAAGTAAGCGCAACATTTCATACTGGTTTCTCATATCAGACTGCTTGCTCCTTAAGATCTGACAGAGAACCCAGGCTTTTGATTAAGCAGATATTCAAACTGCATAAACTTCAGACTTTTACTTCAGAAATTCAGACAGCTGAATTTCAACATGTACACCTAGCTCTGCAAGCACAGTTCTTCATTCCCCTGAAGCTGTGAAGTTCAGGGGGCTGGGTGGGGACTACTCTAGTTCTAACTAAAATCTATCAACAAATATGGAAAACAAAAGAATGACAGATTGGAAATGCTCAATATACATTTCAGTCACCAAAAAAGGGGACATGAGGAGTTTCAATAACCACAGGACTATTGCATTAATTTCCCATGGAAGCAAAGTGATGTTCAAAATTCTACAACAAAAACTTTTACCATATATGGAGTGAGAAATACCAGATGTCCAAGGTGAGTTCAGGAAAGGAAAAGTCACTAGGGATCATATTAAAAACATACAATGTTACAAGCATTCAATAATAGTGCGCGCCAAAGAATTTCAGAAGAAAACCAGTATGTGCTTTATAGGTTATAGCAAAGCCTTTGATTGTGTAGACCATGAAAAACTATGGATCACTCATAAAGAAGTGCATGTGCCACAACATTTGATTTTCCCAATGTGTAACCCATATTCAGGACAAGAGGCTACTGTAAGGAACAAATAAGGAGAAATGGAATAGTTTCCAGTTTGGCAAGGGGATCAGGCAAGGCTGCATTTTATCACACTGTCTGTTTAATTTATATGCTGAACATATCATATGTACAGCAGAATTGGATGAGGAGAAAGGAGGCATGAAAATTAGAGGTAGGGACATCAATAATTTGAGATACGCTGATGACACCATATTACTAGCAGAAAATATCAAAGACTTGGAACGATTACTGAAGACAGCCAAGGAACAAAGTGCAAAGGCAGGTTTACAGATGAACATTAAGAAAATAAAAATAATCTGACTACAGATGATTTACATAACTTTATACGATGAAGACATTGAAATACAGTAGTTCCAAGATTTCCCATACCTTGGCTCAGTCATTAATCAGAATGGAGACTGCAGTCAAGAAATCAGAAGAAGACTAGGACTTGGAAGAGCAGCTATGAAGGAACTAGACAAGATCCTGAAGTGTAATGAAAGATAATTGAATACTAAAATTCTGCCTACTAGTTTCTGGGCACAGTACAAGGTGTTGGTTATGACCTTTAAAGCCCTATATGGCTTGGGTCCAACTTATCTCTGGGACTGCCTCCTTCCGTACGACCCTCCCCATGCACTTCGGTCCTCTGGGAGGAATCTGTTACAACCTATGAAAACAAGGGTGTCGGTGACCTCCCAGAGGGCCTTCTCTGCTGCCACTCCCAGATTATGGAACGGCCTGCCGGATGAGATCCGTCTTATTACCACCTTAGACAGCTTTAAAAAAGCTGTCAAGACAGATCTTTTCCAGCAGGCCTTTCCTGAATAACTATCCCGGCCCAAGACTCGGCTGTCCTTTCCCTCTGAGCTGTAATTGGATTTTTTTTTTTTAATTATTGTATGTTTTACATTTTTTTCTAATTTAATATATTTTTAATTATTGTATGTTTTTAATCCTTTATAATTTAATATTATTTTAAGTGGTGCGTGGGCTAGGGTATTGTAATTACGGAGTTTTTATATTTTAAGCCACATCGATTGTGTTGCAGAGGGGCGGGATAGAAATAATAATAATAATTATCATTATCGTTATCATTATTATTAAAATTAGGACTGTCCATGCCATTGTATTTCCCATTTCTATATATGGCAGTGAAACTGGACAGTGAAGAAAGCTGATAGGAAGAAAATCAATTCATTTGAAATGTGGCACTGAAAGAGAGTTCTGTGAATGCCACAGACTGCTAAAAAGAGCAATAAATGGGTCCCAGAGTAAACCGAGCCTGAATGCTCCCTAGAAGCCAAGATGACTAAATTGAGAGTGTCCTACTTTGGCAATATCATGAGAAGACACCAGTCACAAGAAAAGACAATAATGCTTGGTAAGGTAGAAGGCAATTGGAAAAGAGGAAGACTGCATTACAGATGGATAGACTCAATCAAGGAAACCATGGTCCTAGAGTCTGCAAGGCTGTTGATGATAGGGTGACTTGGAGGTCTCTCATTTCATAGGGTTGCCATAGGTTGAAGTCGACAGCAGTTAACAACAACGCAGCTTGATGGGGGCAGGGGGAGAAATGATCTCTCTCTCTGGCTTTTGTTCGCAAACGAAGATTTAGGAAGGACTCATCCCGCGCTTTCTGCAAGCACGATGATGACTAAAAAGGCCAATCCAAGATAAACAAGCCCGGTTGCAGAAAACACAGCAGAAGGTCTCCTTGGGTGATGTTTCTGGGTTGTGATTCTTTCTGCGGTTGTCAAATGGAGTGTACCTGCCTTTTCCTTCCCCAGGAGGATTCCCCAGGAATCCAAAGTAGAGGAATATTCTTGATCTGAATGGCCTTCCCTTCCCTCCTTTTCCCTCTGGTAAGAAGGAGCAATAGCAGCCCCTCCCAGGGTTGGACAGCTGCCAGGCATGGGAGATTTTTGGATAGAGCACTACAGCAAGAAAATTACCCTCTGCACCCCATCTATGTGTGCATAAGATGCACATAGGTATGCATAAGTCACTAACAGGATGCCAGCATCTAACTCCACACACACAAAATTGAATGAATGTAAACCATGTTTTGCTCCTTACAACAGTTCTTAACTTCTATACAGCAATGATTAATCAATGAATTTGCCTTCATCCAGTCATTAACATGACAATACAATGGGCCATCGTTGTTAACTACTATCAAGTCAACCTTGACTTTGGCAACACTATGAGTGAGAGACTTCCAAGTTACCCTATCTTCAACAGCCCTGCTCAAGTCCTGCAGACTCAGGACCATGGCCTCCTTGATAGAGTCCATCTGGAATGCGGTCTTCCTCTTTTCCTACTGCCATCTACCTTACTAAGGATTATTGTATTTTCTAGTGAGTCATGTCTTTCCTACTGCACATTTTGTTTCTAACTGCATGTTAAAAAAGAACCTTAAGCAAGAACTTTTTGTGTCCCATCTATGACAGAGTCACAGTTGACAACAAGAGAAAGGGCCTTTTCTATAGCCATATCTAAGTTATGGAATTTCCTGCCTCAAGAGGTTCCATTGATACCCTCTGTTTCATTGTTTAGGCAGACACTTAGTATAAATTTTATTTTATATCTGTTCTCGCACATATGTTTTTAATACCTACTGTTGGTTTTCTCTTTTTGAATGTTACTGGGTGTTATTATTGGTTTTAATTAGTATTAGCTACTACTTTGTGTGGTGTCCTAAATATCCTAGACATCAGATCCTGTCTGATCTTGAAAACTAAGCAGAGTCAGCCCTGGTTAGTACTTGGATGAGAGACTGCCAACAAATACCGGGTGTTTTAGGTTATATTTCAGAGGAAGGAACTGGCAAAACCATCTCTGAATATTCCTTGCTTAAGAAAACTTTATGAAATTCATGTGGTTGCCATAAGTGAACTTGAAGGCACATATACACAGACAAACTTTCTGTGGTATGGAAGCATCAGATGCGTGGAACATAAATGGTTATGTACATGAATATATTTTGGTGGTAGTGAAGAACAGATTGAATAGCCAGCAGCCAGTCAATCGATCAAGGAAGCAATAATTTTATTTCTACCCCACCTTTCCCTCAAGACTGAGATTCAGGGTGACTGAGCTTAGGACTAAGTGAAGTTTTACTGCCTGGTAGGCTGGGAAACTTGTTCAACCATTTGTGAAGCACACAGCAAAGAAGAAGGATAAGTCATGAGGTGGCATGTATGCAACTCACTTGCCTTCTCTGACCAAAAGTAGGGCAGAAAATCTCCAATCACGGCTGCCTATGGTGGACTGAAGGGGAACAGTAAATTACTGTAAAGCAATGCCTCTCAGGCTAGCTGATGTGGGGACCAACAATTTTTTCCCCTCAGCGTGCCAGGAACTAGCACTATATTTGCACACACTGGTTATAATGGTTTCTTTCCTTCCTGGAAACTCTCCTGGAATAGGCAGCTGATGGCTTGAGGGTGGGCCCTGGTTCACACACCACTACTTTGAGCAGCACTGGTGTAAAGCACTATAGACCACACTCATGATTACAGACAAATCACATAACACCTTTTGGGAAAGATGTTTGCAGGCATCTTTTTAAAAAAGCCTGTTGAAAGAAAAATGGGAGAGTGCAAACTTGTGGCAATTTCTGACAGATTTAGGAAAACTGCATCTGACGTACTGTACTTTTATCCTGCATTTCCTTAAAGTTTAAGGTACTTATGGAGAAGAATATAATGTAGAATGAAAACAGTTACAAAGGACTTTCCTGCAGCCTAAACAGCAGATAAAATCCAACAAATCAAAAACAATTTGATGTGATGCCATTCCTCCTACAAGTTGGCCCCCACCCCATATCCACAAAGGATATGTTCCTGGACTTAGCGTTTAAAAGTGAAACAGTGGATAATAGTGAACCAGAATACCACAGAATCGTGCTGGAGGACCTAGAAAATGTCTAGAGAGGATGCCCCTCCAGGCATTTGGAAGCCCTCCACTGTGACTTTATGGTCAACTTCTTGCAGACCATAATGAAACTGCAGATTCCCATTAAATGAAATCACAGTTATCAATACTGTGGATACTAGTTTCTCTTTTCTCACTGAGATGTAGTATGGTATAGTGGTTAGTAATACTGTATACATTACAGTTTAGAAGTTTCTGATTTAGATTTCAAGTTCAACTGTGAAGTCAATGAATAGCTCAGTCAGCAAGCCACTATGCTTGACATGCTGGTTTGTGGATCCTTGGGAGCTGACCAGGTAAAAACTCCATCTAGGCACTATTCTGTTTCCAGTCATTGCCAGTCAGCCAGCCCCTAAAGCTTTCAATCAAAGCATGAAGATAATGGAATTCATATGCTGCTTTTCCTCAAAATTTGGTATATGAGGACTGTCTATTAAATAACAAGACTGATACAATAACCCATCTTTATGCTTGTCCCCTTCAATATACTCCCTGTTCACACTCACACACCGATGCAGTCTTTTTTACCACTGGTTGAAGGCATGGAGCAGATCAGTTTCTCTCAGCTATTTCAACACATCTGCTGTTTTCTTCTTTACTACATCAATTGACTCAAAACGTGCACTGATTTCACTTTAGGGAAAAGAAAAAAATGTCGCATGATGCCAAATTTGGCAAATATGGAGGATGTTCAAGTGTAGTAATGTGTTTATCGGCCAAAAACTGCTTCACAGAAAGTGCTGTGTGAGCAGGCACATTTTCTTGATGAAGAATGAAACCATTTTTCCAGTTCTGGTCTTTTTCCCCTGACTCTTTCTCCCACCTTTGTCAAAGCTTACTTTTAATAAAGCTGGTGCACTATTCTGCCTTCTGGAACCCATTCTGCCCAAATTACACCCTTGATGTAAAAAGCAACAACAATGAGCATGGCTTTTAACATGGACTTGCTTTGACATGCTTTATCTTTCTTGGTGATGATGGTGTTTTCCAGTCATTTTGTCTCAGGCTCATACTGGAAGATCCAGGTTTCATCACAAGTGATTATTTTTTTGGAAAAGGTTTGGGTCCACCTCAAGTTGCTGCAGAATGTCAGCACAAATTTCCTTGTGACATTCTTTTGGCTCTGGTGTGAGAACCCTAGGGACCATCTTGGCACAAAGTTTTCTCATGCTGAGATCCTCATCCAACATTTTTCACCCAGTGTCTTTGTCAATGTTCATGGCTTCAGCTATCATTTGGACACTTGAGTCGGCAGTCTCCTTGAACAATTTGGCTGATTTTTTCCACAATTTCTTCATTTCTTGAAGTGGAAGGTCGTCTAGGGCATTCATCATTTTCCACATTTTCATGTCCTTCGCTGACTCTTTTGTGTCATTCAAACACATGCGCACAAGACATACAATCTTTCCTGTAGACCTCATTTGAAAAGATTCCATCAGTGTTTTCTTCAATTTGACTAAAAATTTCAAATTGACACATTACTCGACATTTAAAGTTAGCATTTTTCCTGCACACAACAGACAACACAGTTGCTTTAAATAATGATTAACAATTAATTGAATGGCCAAGAGTGTTGATGTTTGTCATGCAGATTCAGACATGTTCAAGGTCACCATTCAAGTGTTCACAATCAGTTCTCCCTGATTTGTCTGAAAGGTACAAATACAGTCTCGTTATTTAATAGACAGTCCTCGTACTCTCACTGAACATAGAACTGATTAGCCATGAAGTGAGATATTTTCATGGCTTCATAGTTGTTAGCCATGAAGTCAGATATTGTAAAAAATAAAGCACTAAAAATGCTTCAGATAGAATTTGATAGGTATGCAGCATTATATGCATTTGCTTTTCTCCCTGTCTCCTCCCCCTCTTCTGTAACCCTGATCTTGTTCAATAACATCATCTGAGGCACTCCTCAAGGTTTTCCTGCCAAATGAG
The DNA here is from genome assembly GCA_030847615.1 of Gambelia wislizenii. NCBI lineage: Eukaryota > Metazoa > Chordata > Lepidosauria > Squamata > Crotaphytidae > Gambelia > Gambelia wislizenii. Next base: position 104,323,110 of record JAUMIR010000001.1, read on the forward strand.
ATGAGATACATGGCTACCAGCAGAAGGCATTCCATGCATGGAATGCACTCCACAGAAAGCTTTGCCTGGGACCCATATTATGGTATTCTAAGCATCAGGCAAAGACTTTTTTTTAATTCTTTCAGGCATTTAAAAAACCATTTTATTGCTTTTACACCACTGCACTTTTATCCTCATGGCTGGCTTTAATTTGGTTTTGCATACTGAAAATATTTAATTCCCTGCTGCTGCTTGTATCTTGGTTTTAGATTTTGCTTCTCCAGACAATGTGTGATTGTAAGCTTGTTTTATTGCATTCTTGTTATATTGCAAAGCATTTTGTGTGTTTTTAACATATTGTACAGGGTCCAGACAAGTTTAGTTACTGGGTAGTTTAAAAGTGCAGTGCATGTGTACCTATACAGTATATAGATTATGTCTCTAGTTCTAGGCTTTTACTAGTCACACTTTTTCTGTCAATCCCAAAACAAAACAAAGAGTGCCAGCCCTCCTGAGCATCTCTCCCTTCATGTTTCTCTCCTTTCAGGCTTCTAAATAGCACAGGGGGAATAGATTGCATAGATATAAAAGGCTTCCTGTGGTAAGTGTTTGCTCCTAGCATGTGGAGGGCTAAAGAAGCAGAGCTAATATGCTTGCCTTCACTCTCCCTCCTTGCGTGTTCACTGTAATCTAAACTAAGAAATACCTTAATTTTACACGAGTCTGCACCTCTGCTCCAAGGTGCTTGCTGCTGTAGCACAAAGCTTTGCTTACTTGCTCTACAGTGTAGCTCTATGCATGTTTCTCCCTTCCCATGTAATTTAGAATCTCTTTCCTGAGGTGGCCAGGCCCTACTTACTTGGGAGTATATCCCACTGTGTTAAAGGAACTTAATCCCCACTCAGTTTTCTGAGGATTGCAGACAAAAACCAATTGCTAGTCCCAACTTGATTAGATTTATCAACAGCTGAATGATAAGTCAACACTTCTGTAAATCCTATTGACTCAATTCATCTGTGATAGTTCAATTGGCAATTGGATTTAGGCCTAAATTGATTTTGGCTATTTCTTTTGCAAGACCCTTACTGTATGCCATGCTTTCCTCCTGCCTTCTGGCACTTTGACTTAACAAGGTTTAGATTCCATAAATCATCAGGAGCAGAATAAAGGTGATACTCTTTTGGGGCCCATTCATACTGCATAGCCACTATGGCTGCATCCTATGGAATCCTGGAGCTTTGTAGCCTGGTGGGGCACTAGAATATGAACATGGTACATCTTCTCATACAATGAGAGCATAAACATGATCTATTTTCACAAGCATTGAATTTATGTGGTTTTTCTCGGCTGATGTCACTAGAGGGCATCATGTGTCTTGCCATTTTTAAGAAGTAAATGAGTAATGGAGCCCGGTTCAAGACCATTTTTTTTTCTGGAGGTTAACATGGCATGAGTTATAAGGCAAACAACACACTTGTTAGGGACACATCTTGTGTTAAATATGACTATGTCATAAGGCTTTGCCACAGTTTAGTATGTTGCATTTTAAATACATTACCTTAAAACAGCAATAAATGGGGAGATGGTCAGGATGCTTCTAAATAAATTTTAAACACCAACAGCTTGAAGTAAGGCCTGCTGATAATTCTAAGGTAAAATACTTTTCATGATATGAAAAGCAAAAGCATTTAGATTAACCTATAGGAAAGCAACATAGTTATATATGTAGGGTACTACTTACTCTGCTTAAAAACTGCTTGGAGAAAAACTGGCCTTTATAAGACTACATCTACATGTATGTGCTCTGTCTCTTTCTTTCTTTCTTTCTTTCTTTCTTTTGAGAATTTTTTCTCTCTTTCAAGAATTCCTACCCACCTGCTCAGGCAACAAATATTCCCAACATGGCTTATATTGGGCACTAATGGGCTGGCTTGTTTTTCTCCAGCTTACACTACAGAAAGGAGAAAGACTCAAGCGGGAGGAGGAAAAAAGCAAAACCAGATATTACAGTAGTTGTTTGTTCTTGAAAGTTCTCATAATTATGAGGTAGAACAGAGACAATTCAAGGACTGGAGGAGCCAAATACCACTGGACTCTGGCTGGCCCATCCTAACTCTCCCTCTGCTGCAGCCTGATGGAATGGGTGCTGCTAGGAAACAGGTAAGGAGAAAGGTGAATGGAGTTGGCATTTTATGAGAGCTGATGAAGGGGTCCCTTCTTCATTTCTTTCTCTCAGCACAGCCTGATCCTGTAAACTTTATTCTTCCCTTCCCAAGAGTAGATAATATGCTAAGTAAATCCCCAAAACTATGCCTGGGTATGGAGCCTTCTGCCTCTCTGTCTTCAGATATTTTTCTGGATGTTGTTCATATTTTTTTATGACTATCTTCACACAGTTGTGAGGACTAGAAACTATTCTTTTTTTAAAAAAAGTAAAAAATGAAACTCTTGGGAAGCAGAATTCTGTGCCTAATAACAAGTTTCAATTTTTTCTTCAGGGTCATGGAAAATTCCCTGAACATATTAGCTTACTGAATATTTTTACATGAAAACAATGAGAGAACAATGTTTTGTTTCTTTGTCAGTTCCCTTTAGCTACTTTTTTTTTTAAAAAAATCCAAAGTCATGAGGCACAATGAAGCACCACAGATATACCTGTTCTTCAGAACATCTGTGATTGCCAACATCAGTTTTCAAAGATATCTTTTCAGACGCTCTTCATAAAGAATACCCGGGTCAGTTCAGTGGTTAAGAACATGCTAACAGTTCAAAGCATTATATCACAATGACTCACACAGCTGAAATTTTAAAAGTCTTGTGCCATCTTAAAGACTATTAACAAACCACACACATCACCCATGATGGCCATGGCTAGTCTTTTGTATTTCCAGTTTCTTTGTTTTTGTTTTATAGGCATGATTCTTCCTCTTAGCCCCATGGTTCTTTCTCCCTTTCTTTAAAACAACCAGCTGCAACTGCTGAAAATGTCAATGCTGGTAATAACTTTGTACACTGTCAGCCCAGCAGGAGGCAGCCTGCCTTCATGCTCCTGCAGAGAGGAGTGGGAAAAGTTTTGCATATTGGAAATACTTGTTGGAGATTTGTTTCAATAGTCTGCGTGATTATAATGGCTTCTTTAGTCAAGCAAAGAGAGGTATTATTTGAAGAGATCCCCTTTGAATTACAGAACCCCCAGTATTGTGCACTAGGCTTTCAATCTCCCTCTTACATGGACAGATTCCTTTGATGGAATTCAGATTCCTCATCTATTTCCCTAAATCAACATTGCAGAGAAGAATTCCTGATTTGATCCTTTCTCTCCCCTTAAATTCTGCTGGTCTGTCTGTTTCTGAGATTGGCATAAACTTTATTTTAAGGTTTAATTTTATTGGTTTTCTTCTCTCCATCCCCTGGGCAGAAGGGGTGTGTGTGAACACAGAGCTCATGCTGTGACCATGGATCTTAGAAATCCATGAGTAGCCCCCAAACTATGACACTGTATTGAGTGCTTCTGATAAAGTCCTATGTATCCTGCCCTTTTATCCACCCATCTGCACACAATGTCAGAATTCAGCTTCACTTTATTAACCCTTGTCAATCCCATTATTAAGTCCAGACACTGCTTCTGCACTTGCACAGATTTACATGACTCATTGGACAAAGGAGTTTATCAGAGGAGCCTCTGAAAATGTTCCTGTCCCACTATATTTTAATGCATGTGGCCCTTTTTATCACACATCACTGTAATAATGAGAAAGAGCAGCCACAGCATTATTGGAGCACGAATGCTGGCTCTGTTAACTTCCGTGTTTGCCGGGGGATGTGATCTCGGCAGTTCTTGCGAGAAGACACAAGCGCACTTAAAAGACTAAAAACAGCAAAAAAAATAAAAAAAATAATGAACACACAAGCACTGAAACACACTTTTATATTGGCAAGCAACACCTGGATGTTCATAAAAAGATTGTGCTGTGCCTAGTTTTTGCGTTCTCACCCAGAAGTATTCTGGCAGGGACTGCCCATTGAATTTGTATTCATGACAGCAGACCGAGATGTGATTTCATATGCTGGCACTGTCATGGAAAAAAAACACCATTGGAGATCTATTCATGGCTTGGCCTGTCAATAAAACAGAACGGCTTTTTCACGGCAGCATAACGCCAAAGGACTACTGCGATATGGGCACCCTTTTAGCATTCTTTTGGAGTTGTTATCACAACATATTTGCCACGTCTGATGATCTCCATTGATAACTATTGATACAGAGGAAGTGCAACATCTCAATGAGCTGCACTCCACATCTTCCAAGGGACCTCACCCAGTGGTTTAATACAGATGGTAAAATGCATGGGAGATAATATGGAACCTTGTCAGAGTCCACAACCCAAGTGGTCTGAAATGAAATAGACATCTCCCAATGTTGCTAATATGAAGTCATTTATTTCAATAACAAACATTTATGCTCACAAGTATGCCTATGGCATCATTTTAAGAGACACCTGCATTATGTCACATTTGTTTTCCAAACATTTATGATTTGGTACTTGTGCCAGAGGGCATCCTATAGTGAACACTGGAGGTTCACTGTTCAATCAAGGTAGTGAGGGAGCAGACATGAATTATTTCTTCAAACACATGCATTCAGTATAGGGTGTGCTTTGGTAATACACACATGTATGCCTGACTTGCAATATATGTGCTCTGTTTAAACAGGGTGGGGGAATGAAAAAGGAGCAAGCATATGAATTAGGTATATGTGAATTAGTATACCCACCACACTACACAAATACAAATAATCCAGTTTGAAACTGGATTATTTGCCATGGCTCCTTCCTATGGAATCCTGGAATTTGTAGCTTGGTGAGGCACCAGCACTCTTTGGCAGAGAAAGCTAAAGACCTTGTAAGACTACAAATCCCAGGATACAGTAAGAAGGACCCATGGCAAATAATCCAGTTTCAAACTGGATTATTTATGTAGTGTAGATTATACCTAGGTGATCTGTACTATGTTGCCTTCTTTACAACTGGCAGAACTTCACTCTGCCACTAGGTGAAAAATCATCTGTTGAACAAGTGGACCAAAGAGAGGAGGATATTTTCATTTCAAATCACACCTTGAACTGGGGGTGGTGGCCAGGAAGGGAGGAAAGAGATTACAAATGAGTGTTTGTTCATATTCAGATATTTCAGCTAAAGGAGATGAAGATTCTGAAGTGGAAGCTCTTGCTACATAATTTCCTCTCCTGTTTTGTACACCTGATTAAATAGGAAGCATAGATTTTTGATTAATTGCAATACACCTTTTTAATCCCTACATTTCATTCCCATCATACCACTCATTTGGCAGGATTTAAGGACTTCCAGTAGCTTTCGTGAGCTTTCAAGCTCTTTGAATCAGCAGACTTGACCTCTGGAAAGGTCTTCTTACAGAAATCATGAGGGGATGAATACAAAAGAGAAGAAATGACTTCAAACAGATTTATCTAACCCTACTTACTCTCCTGGGTATCCACCCCCACCCCCACCCCTCACTCCCTGGTATTAAAGGATAAAATAGAAAATAGAAGAAGCAATTTCCTTCTTTAGATTGAAATATTATATTTATTCCAATAGAAAACAATATCAAAACATATTCCTATCAAGATACTCCTAATCTGTATTAGATGAGTGTCATAGCTTTGCTGCTCCTAGGGAAAATAACTGAAAAAAGAATCAGTAAAACTAAAAAGTTAATTTTGTAATTAATTATAAGCATTTGGATCAAGATATAGTGCAGGGAGCCAGCGTGCTGTAATTGTTTGAGTGTTGGACTAGGACTCTGGAGACCAGGGTTTGAATCCCTGCTTGGCCATGGAAACCCACTGGGTGACCTTGGGCAAGTCATACTCTCTCAGCCTCAGAGGAAGGCAATAGCAAACCCTCTGAACAAATCTTCCCAAGAAAACTCTGTGATAGGTTGCCTTAGGGTCACCATAAATTGGAAATGACTTGAAGGCACACAACAAGAACAAACAGTAAACTTTATTTCATTCTAATGAGGCAACAAAATACAGTAGCATCCCCATATCTGCTGATTCGCCATCCACTGATTCAGTTATCCGCGGTTGGCGATGGCAGGGGGGTGGAAAGGGGAGGGAAGGAGGGAGGAGAACAGCTCACCTCCATTCTTCTTTCCCTGCAAGGGTCCAGTGGTGCAGCGGTGGTGGTAGGGGGAGGATGGAGGAGGGAAATCTGGCATTTGCTATTATCCATGGATTTCAGTATCCACGGGGGGGGGACCCAATCCCCTGTGGATACAGGGGTGCTACTGTAACAATTTCAAAATAAATAGTCTGAATCCTTGAGCATAAAGGTTGCAGATTTTGCCGGGTCTTGGGAATAAAATTTTGGAGGGCGATCTGGATATCATGTATATGTTTGTGTGTTGACTTATGGTGACTCCATGAATTTCATATGGTTTTCTAAGGTAAGGACTACTCAGAGGTTACAGAATACTTAGTTATGAACAACTTGAAGGTTTTCAGAAACCCCATTTAGTCCAGTCAGCTTTTTCCAAAGCCTTCAGAACTCATAATATGAGTAGTTTCAGTCAGGAATGCAGAAATATGAAAAGTAAATTAACCAGTTTATAAGAAGTGGAGCATATCCAGAAAAGGGCAACTAAAATGGTGAAAGGTCTGGAAACGATGCCTTATGAGGAGAGACTTAGGGAGCTGGGTATGTTTAGCCTGGAAAAAAGATGGTTAAGAGGAGATATGATAGCCCTGTTTAAGTATTTGAAGGGGTGTCACGCTGAGGATGGAGCGGGCTTGTTTTTTGCTGCTCCAGAGACTGGAACACGGAGCAATGGATGCAAGCTCCAGGGACAGATTCCACCTCAACATTAGGAGGAACTTTTTGACAGTAAGAGCTGTTTGGCAGTGGAACACACTCCCTCAGAGCATGGTGGGGTCTCCTTCCTTGGACGTCTTTAAACAGAGGCTGGATGGCCATCTGTCGGGGATGCTTTGATCGTGATTTCCTGCGTGGCAGGGAGTTGGACTGGATGGCCCTCGTGGTCTCTTCCAACTCTACAATTCTATGATTCTATGATTCTAAGTGTCCGAAGGAATAGGTAAGACAGTTCACATAAGAGCTTGATCAAAAAACAATCCCAGCACAAGGCCTTACTGGACAGAAAGAAGGCTGCATTTGTAAGACAACGATGAGTTAGACCTGGCTTTGATAGAGGAGATTTTCAGACTGGAACAAAAAAGCACGTTCCTATCCTGCAGTCTCCTTTCCAGGCCCTCTCCTGTCCCTGTCACTCTACAATCAAGTAAAGTTTCAAACCTACCTTGGTAGTGTCTTCGTTGCTGCCCAGGAGTGAATGGAGCTCAAATGGAGCTCTATTTGCTTCCTGGTTTGATATCCTGGCCATTCTCATGAGAGAGCTGGAAATTCACATTTTAAAAGCAAAATAAAAGGGGAAAAGTGACAGCAAGCATAAAACACAATTAAAACATAAAAGGTAACCCAGGAAGGGTACAAAAAAGTGTGTCACTTATCAGGATGTCCCATTCTCACCCGGACGTGTTCTGGCACAGACCTCCCACTGATGCTGGCATTGTGGCAGCATAACAGGGCACCTTTTCAGTCATAGGACATTCTGTTCTGTTGACAGCTTAGCCATCAAAAAAAAAGCAGTGCTGGCAGAACAGCAGCATGGGTGCATGTCAGGATGGGAACAATGTCATCTGAAAAGGAAGCCCTTTAGTGATCTCTTGGCATTGTTATCATGCCATATTTAGTGTGTCTGATGATCTCCAGAGAAATGGTGTAACATTTTGGGGTATGGTCCACCCAGGCTTCTTATGAGTGTGTGCTTTACTTTTAATGTTTGCATGATTTGGATGATTTTATGCTGTTTTTAATCTATTGTTTTAATGTGACAATCACCAACACTTACGACTCCTCGAGCACTTTCATCAGCGCTGTATACACACAATCCTAAATATACACTGGACTGACTATGTGATGAATGTTGCTGTCCCTGAGCAAGCAGGGATCACCAGCATTGAGGCCATGATAATGAGAACACAGCTGCGCTGGGCAGGGCACGTTTCTAGGATGGAGGACCATCGCCTCCCCAAAATAGTACTCTATGGTGAACTCGCCATGGGTCAGCGTAAGAGGGGCGCTCCAAAAAAGCGATACAAAGATTCCCTGAAACAACATCTCAGGCTCGGTCAAATTGATCACCAACAGTGGTCCGCCCTGGCCTCACATCGGGAGGCATGGAGGCCCACAATGCTGCAGCCTTATTTGAGAACTCACACCGAACAAGTCTTGAAGAGAAATTACAACTCAGAAAGAATCACAACCCGGAAACATCACCCAAGGAGACCTTCTGCTGTGCTTTCTGAAACTGGACTTGTTTATCTCGGATTGGCCTTTTTAGTCATCAGTGGGCTTGCAGAAAATGCGGGATGAGTCCTTCCTGAATCTTCATTTGCGAAGAAAAGCCAGAGAGAGAGAGAATTGTGTTTTAAAATTTTATTGGTTTTAGCTGATTTTTTTGGTGAGCTTCCTTGGGTCCCACTCTAGGAGAAAGGTGACATATAAATGAATTCAATAAATAAATAAATAAGACACGTTCTTTGGAATGTTTCTTCCTTTCTGTTGGAAACTTGTGAATTCTGGGCTCACAGTGTAAGTACATTGGTTGTCACTGATATATTTTAGAAGGTATACTGAATTTACATAATGCTTTGTAATGGACATTTTGCTAAAGACAAATCAAACTAATCAAAGGAATTCCATATGTGCTTTAACACAAATATGAGTCTTCTAAAAAACATATTCATGGCTTCATTCAGTTTCTAAAAACAAAGGTAATTTCATGTTTGTCTGTACCTCTATTAATATGATTTAGCACTTATAAGAGTACAGAAAAGTAGGATGAAATTGCTACTTAGTATAGAAAAGTTCGCATTTGATCTATTACTACACTATTCTACCTGTGTTAGAGAAAAGTCTCCTAATTGAATAAATCATAATTCCTCATGGCTTCCCATCCACCACATTCCTTTGCACTTATGTGAAATGAATCTCCAGCCCTGAGTAGTGATCTAAATCAACAACACACTCACTTGGCACTTGCTTAGCTAGCACATCATGGTTGCATTGTTATGTGCCTTCTTGTCAACTCTGACTTATGGTGATCCTATCCTAGGGTTTTCTTGGCAATATTTATTCAGAAGAGGCTTGCCATTTGACTGTGAGAGTGCGACTTGCCCAAGGTTTCCATGCCTGAGAGGGGATTCAAGCAGTAGTTTCCCACAGTCCTAATCTAATGCTCAAACTGCTATGCTATATGAGGTCTGTCTATTAAATAACAAGACTGTGTTTCTATGTTTCAGATAAATCAGGTAGAACTGATTGTGAACGCTTGAGTGGTGACCTTGAACATGTCTGAACCTACATGACAAACATCAATGCTCTTGGCAATTCAGTTAATTGTTGGTCATCATTAAAGCAGCTATCCTGTCTGTTGTGATGGAATCTGGATCTTCCAGTATGAGCCTGAGACCAAACGACAGTCAATGGACTGGAAAACACCATCATCACCAAGAATGAAAAAACATGTCAAAACAAGTCCACATTCAAAGCCATGCTCATTTTTTTTTTAACATCAAGGGCATTATTTTGGCAGAATGGGTTCCAGAAGGCAGAACAGTGAACCAGCATTATTATAAGGAAGTTTTGACAAAGCTGAGAGAAAGAGTCGGGGGGCGGGGGGAAGGCCAGAACTATGGAGAAATGGTTTAATTCTTCATCAAGACAATGTACCTGTTCACACAGCACTTTCTGTGAAGCAGTTTTTGGCTAATAAATGAATTACTACACTTGAACACCCTCTGTATTTGCCAGATTTGGCGTCATGCGACTTTTCCCTTTCCCTAATTTAAAATAGGTGCTTAAAGGAATGCATTTTTAGTCAATTGATGCAGTATGAAGTAAACAGCAGGTGTATTGACACAGCTGACAGAAACTGATCTGCTCTACACCTTCGACCAGTGGAAAACAAGACTGCATCGGTACGTGAGCATGAAGGGGAGTATATTGAAGGGGACAAGCATTAGAAGTGTAATACAAATAAATAAATATGGGTTATTGTATCAGTCTCATTACTTAATAGACAGGCCTTGTACTGGTACTAGAGATGGGCTCTCTAGCCTTGTGGCAACCGTCCTAGGAGAAGGAAAACTCCAATCCCAAACCCGGGCAGATGGTGCTCGTCCAACCCTGTAAGGTCAACCATCTAAGAGAAGGAAACTCTAATCAAACCTACGGCCCGAGGACCTCACTGCCACGTCCATGCTTGCAAGGCCACGGCAGATGAATCTCTGGTTTAAAGGGTGAGGCCAGTTCTGTGCACGCTGTGCTCCACCAGAAAAATCCATTGCACAGGCTCGAAGGACAAATCCATTTCCAAAAAAGCCCTGTAGCGACTGGCGAGGGACGAAACCGGCAGGTGTAAAGATGCACTGGAAGCCGCAGCCCCAACCCTGCATGCAGGCGGTTCAGGACATTGGTCGCTCAAGCCTGACCCGGGAGATGACAGTCTTGTTCGGCAGCATCCTGAACGACCAAGCAGCCTTTTTAAAGGATAGCACTGCTTGCTCCATATGGAGAGGGGCCTAGAAAAGGTGGCCTAACGAAAGCTCATCCCCAACTACCTGGTTGGCTAGCCGCGGCCAACGGAAATCTTCTGATGCGGTCAAACCAAGGCAAAGAAACAAAGGCACACACCGGCCTCCAAAGGTGTAAATAAACTGACACTTGCATGCTGGAACATCAGAACCATGCAAGACTCTGAAGATAGTGGACGGCCTGAGCGTCGTTCTGCCCTAATAGCCCTTGAACTATCACGGCTTAATATTGACATCGCTGCTCTTAGTGAAGTTCGCTTTCATGAGGAAGGCAGCCTTAAAGAACATGGCGCCGGCTACACACTTTACTGGTCTGGCAAACCCAAAACCGAAAAACATCTTTCAGGAGTAGGCTTTATGATTAAAAACTCCATTGCCTCCAAACTCGAAACCTTGCCAACAGGACACTCTGATCGCATTATTTCCTTACGCCTCCCACATGTTGTTCTCTTTAGTATATATGCCCCAACTATGCAAGCCGACCCTGTAGAGAAAGACAAATTCTACACAGACCTACGCCAACTCATACAAAAAGTCCCTGTAGAAGATAAAATTATTATCCTTGGTGACTTCAATGCCAGAGTAGGAAAGAACTCTGAAGCCTGGAAAGGTGTCTTAGGCAAGCATGGTGTTGGAAATTGCAATGATAACGGACACCTCCTGCTAGAGTTCTGTGCAGAACAACAGCTGACTATTACAAACACAATCTTTCAGCAGAAAGATAGCCTGAAGACAACCTGGATGCATCCCCGATCCAAACATTGGCACCTCATTGACTACGTTCTAGTCCGTCAGAGAGACATTCGTGATGTCCGTCATACCCGAGTGATGCCCAGTGCAGAATGCCAAACAGATCATCGCCTCGTCAGATGTAAACTAAATCTTCATCTTAAGTTCAAACCTAAGAGGGGTGGCATCTTGAAGAAGAGACTCCAAGTCAACAATCTTCAACAAGCTACCATGAGAGACAACTTCCAGGCAAATCTACAAACGAAACTTGAAGACCATCCTACAGATCCTTCTCCTACAGTGCTTTGGCAACATATCAAAAATAGTATCCTCCAGTCTGCAGAAGAATCCCTCGGGTTCTCCCACAAGAAAAATCAAGACTGGTTTGATGAAAACAACCAAGAGATCCAGGAGCTGTTGGCAAGGAAGAGAGCTGCTCACCAGGCATACCTCGCCCAGCCAACCTGTCATGTAAGTAAAGCAGCTTTCCGCCTCACATGTAGCAAACTACAACAAAAACTCCGAGACATGCAGAACAAGTGGTGGATCAATATAGCAGAAAAGACACAATGCTGTGCAGATCTGGGTGATCATAGAGGATTTTATGAAGCTCTTAAAGCAGTGTTTGGACCTACTTATCAGGTCCAAAGCTCCTTATACAGTACAGATGGTCAAACATTAATTACTGATAAAGCCTCCATCCTAAATCGTTGGGCTGAACATTTTCAAAGTCTCTTTAGCGCCAACCGAGTAGTCCAAGCCTCAGCTATCCAATATATGATACAAAAACCAATGAAAAATGAATTGGACATAGCTTCCACTTTGGAAGAGACCCTTAAGGCCATACAGCAGATGAAAAACGGCAAGGCAGCTGGGATTGATGGAATCCCACCTGAAGTTTGGAAACACGGAGGTCATGCACTCCACGAAAAATTCCACGAATTCCTTGTGAATTGCCGGGAAAAAGGGGAACTGCCATCAGACCTCCGAGATGCAGTCATCATCACCCTGTACAAGAAAAAAGGAGCAAAATCTGATTGCTCAAACTATCGAGGCATAACACTGCTCTCTATTGCTGGAAAAATCCTTGCAAGGATACTCCTGAACAGACTAGTTCCTGCTATTGCAGAAGAACTTCTCCCTGAAAGCCAATGTGGCTTCAGAGCCAATAGGAGTACTACAGACATGGTATTTGCCCTTAGGCAACTGCAAGAAAAATGTAGGGAGCAGAACAAGGGTCTCTATGTAACATTTGTCGACCTCACCAAAGCCTTTGACACTGTAAGTAGAAAAGGTATGTGGCAGATCCTGGAAAGACTAGGATGTCCCCCCAAATTCCTTAAAATGATTATCTTGCTACACGAGGGACAGCGTGGTCAAGTCAGATATGGCGATGCTCTTTCAGAGCCCTTTCTAATAACTAATGGAGTGAAGCAAGGTTGTGTTCTTGCACCAACTTTATTTACAATCTTCTTTAGCACGATGCTCCAAAGGGCTATGGCAGAGCTTGAAGAAGACAACGGCATCTATATACGCTACCGTACTGATGGTAGCTTGTTTAACTTAAGCCGTCTGAGGGCTCACACTAAGACTCTAAAATATCTAGTCCGTGAGCTGCTCTTCGCCGATGATGCTGCCCTTGTTGCCCACACAGAAGCAGCTCTGCAGTGCCTAACATCCTGTTTTGCAACAGCTGCAGAGCTGTTTGGGCTAGAAGTCAACCTGAAGAAAACAGAAGTTCTTTACCAGCCTGCACCAAAGGACGAACACCACCATCCCCACATTGCCGTCGGCAAATCTGTGCTTAAGTCCGTTCAGCAGTTCACCTACCTGGGAAGCATCATCTCCTCAGATGCCAAGTTTGACAAAGAGATCGATCACAGATTAGCAAAGGCATATAGTACATTTGGAAGACTTCACAAAAGAGTCTGGAGCAATAAAAACCTTAGGCAAAGCACAAAAATCAGTGTGTATAGAGCCATCGTACTGTCTATCCTCCTTTATGGATCTGAAACATGGGTCACCTATTGCCACCACCTACGACTCCTCGAGCGCTTTCATCAGCGCTGCCTACGCACAATCCTAAATATACACTGGACTGACTATGTGACGAATGTTGCTGTCCTTGAGCAAGCAGGGATCACCAGCATTGAGGCCATGATATTGAGAACACAGCTGCGCTGGGCAGGGCACGTTTCTAGGATGGAGGACCATCGCCTCCCAAAAATACTACTCCACGGTGAACTCGCCATGGGTCAGCGTAAGAGGGGCGCTCCAAAAAAGCGATACAAAGACTCCCTGAAACAACATCTCAGGCTTGGCCAAATTGATCACCAACAGTGGTCCGCCCTGGCCTCACATCGGGAGGCATGGAGACGCACTATCCACAATGCTGCAGCCTTATTTGAGAACTCATGACGAACAAGTCTTGAAGAGAAACGACAACGCAGAAAGAATCACAACCCAAAAACATCACCCAAGGAGACCTTCTGCTGTGCTTTTTGCAACCGGACTTGTTTATCTCGGATTGGCCTTTTTAGTCATCAGCGCGCTTGCAGAAAGCGCGGGATGAGTCCTTCCTGAATCTTCGTATGCGAAGAAAAGCCAGAGAGAAAGAGAGTACTGGTACACTAGCACATCATACCTAAGTGAAGTCTGACTTCATCACATTAACAAAAACCATAAAATGTGTGATGGAGTTAATTTACTGTCTTATACAGAGATAATATTGGACTTCCTCTATTCCATTAGGTGCAAGTGTACCTCTCAAGGATGGTTTTAGCTTTCTGTCTTCCTACAGATTAAGAACATGGGTAAGCCATAATGTAAATCAAATTTCTGGTCCCTGTTTGTCATGTACTAAATTCCTCATACTCTGTAACCATCAGCTTCAGATTTAAACAGAAAGCTTTATTGCTACAGTAATCTAAAGAGCAAACTATACAAAATTGTTGCTTCAAATGAAGTTCATAGGAAAAGCAGTAAAATAAGAAATATTTACAATCAGCCAAATCTGGCAGACAATTTTCCCCTTCGTCACCCATCATCCACATTTCCCTTTCTCACCCAGCTTGGGCTCCACCCATTGGTTCTCACAGCCACTGCAGGTGCAGGCAATCTAGCCTGTTTTCTAGGCAGACACCATCCTCCCTTATATCTTCTCAGTACACCAACTTGTTACATTGGTAAAGAATGCAAAGTCTTAAATGGTCAAACATGAAAGCACACAGTAACTCAATACAGACAGAACTCTTGGCAGGAAGGTCACTTTTAGAGACCAATAGTGACATAGCTAGAGTAGACCTGTTGACTCAATGGATTTTACATAAATGTTGATTTATCATTTAGCAGTTGATGAATGGATCTACTCAAGCTGAAGACTAGTAACTATGTTGTTTATTGAGCAAAGGATTTTTTTTCTGGAAAAAATTCCTCATGTGAAATATCAAAAAATACACATAGACCCCCTCTCCGGTGCCACTGTCTTACCCAGTGAGAAGCAAATTGTTCATTCTTGCGTGTGACTATGAAATAAGCAAAGGTTTGAAAGCCCTTCTCATTGGTCAGGCAGCCAAGCAGTACTCCTAGTTTGTTTTTGTTTTTATTTGCTTTCTGGTGATTTCATTGCCCACCACCACTATATGGCAAGACTTCTGTCCCCATGCTGAGCTAGTTGCGTGTGAGAACACATGACTAATTGGGTCAGTATGGATATGTGCATTTCAGCTTGCAGTCTCATACTAAGCTAATGAACCTACATATTACTGGATGCATCAATATGCTTGTCAGATTCATTCTTATCTTTAAGGTGACTTGTGAATAATTTCTCAACTTCTCATACAATGCTATGCAGTTAGTGAAATAATGAGGCATGCTTTGAGGTGGGGGATGTTCTCAAAATGACACACACCCCCAAACAGACACTACATGTCACAGTTTAGAAACATGGCATCATTTCCTCCTAACAAATAGTAAATACTACAAGAAAAGATACATTATATATATTTGCAAAAGACATTTTGGATTTTTAAAATACTTTCCACAGAGATGTGGCTCATCCTTACCTGGTATTATGGATTACCCATGTTATTAATCTTATTAGTTCAACTGAAATATTGCCTTTCAGGTTTCAGTTTAATAAAAGAGAGGTCTGGATGGTAGGATAACATAACAGCAAGATCTAGTCCCTCCTGCATCCTGCCTCCCTCCCCACTCCTCTCCTGCCTGGTCCTGCACTAGAATGTTTTGCAGCTGAGCTTTTTCTCCCCATTGGCTGCCTTCAGAAAGTGAAACTCATGACATGGTGGTCTGCACTTAACCTAATGGCTGGTGAATTTGTGGCCCTCCAGATGTTTTGGACATCATTTCCCAAAAGTCCTAGCCACCATAGCCAATGGCAATAGGTTATGTAAGTTTTAGACCAAAACATCTGGGGGGCCAAAGGGCTTGTCTACATGGGCAATATACCTTGTCATGCTCCTGTCTCAAAACAATGCAGGGCTTTTGTCCTGTTCTGCCCCAGGCAGTCCTCACCATTCCTGAGGCAGATATTGGTCTCAAACAGGGCTAAGACAGGGTAGGAGCCTTTACAGAGTTCTTCCTTGATACTGGAAGACCACAGAAGATGGTGGTGATGGCTGCTGCAGAAACCAGGCCGGTGCGCTCATCAGAACGTTCTCCCATTTCATAGAGATAACAGGGGAACAATGGGCCTGATCTGCAGCCAGGATACATATCTTGGCTTGTGTAGATGAGCCCAAAGTTTCAGCACTACTCATGTAATGGACTGACTAGATAAAGCTCAGGTTGGTGTTCTGATTCATTGCAACAAATGAAAGTCTTTTCCATCACCTTAGTAATTTCAGAATAGCAACACAAAAATTAGGGTGATTTCAGAGGCATTATCCCAGTGAATTCAAAGTTAGGAAGTCTTTTATCTTCCCCTTAACCTTTCTTTAACCTCCTCCTCCCACAGTTCTGCATTACATGAGGTCTGGGGGTGGCTTAGTCTATTGAAGTAGTGCGCCATAAAGACATTTACTTCTTGTTATCTGACTTAGGATCTCTCTGTTGCACACAAATGTATCCTTAATAAGATGTTTCAAAAGAAAAAAATCTAGGCCAGCTAAACCTGCAGCACTTGAATAGGCTCTGGAAAGACCAGGAAAATGAATAAGGCTGCCTCACACAGAATACCACAATAATTTGTATTGATAATGTTCCAATATTATTGTGAAGCAGCTTAGAAGATATGTGGTAAAATGTTCAGATCGTCATGACACCATATGATTACTTGAATAGCCTCCTAAAAAATGTGGTTGACCAGATCCAGGCTTGTTTTGCAACCATAGTTTTAACAAACCACAGTACCTGAGTATGGGTATTAAACGATATATGGTTTAAAAGCAAATCTGAAAGCTTGGAAAAGAAAGGAGGGATGTATAAACCCAAGGCTTGTTATAGCTAGATACCAGCAAACCATTGCTTCCTGTTATGTCTGGACCAAGAACCTGCATCAAGCTGCAAGTGCATTTGATCTTTGTTTATAGTAGAAACTATACTAAAGAGAGAGAGATAACAGATGGAGAAACGTAAATAAAACTATAGCTTTATTGTAAAAAATTTCCACCTTATTATAAATAAATCTATAAATAAAACAGATGGGATGCATTTACATATGAAGCATCTAGGGCTTTGATGTAGATCTTGGCTTAATGTTGTATTCAAGCCCCATCAGATGCTATCAATTTCAACACACAATGCTGCTAAGGCTCACACTACTAGCTTTGTGGCAAAATTACAATGTTCATGACATCTTGCTTGTACTGTACTAGTAGCTTCCTGCAGATGACCCTGTTGACATTTCAACCACTCAAACATGGGTGGCTGAGGTTAATAAACAGGGCTTATAATGTTGAGCTTTTTATTGGAAGTGACAGGCTTTCCCAGGCAGAAGGAAAAAGTGAAAGAAGTGTAATTTTGTATGTAATCTTCTCAGTCCTGTATCCTTTTGAATAATTCAGTAAAGAATTCTGAAAAAGGAACATAATGAGACCAACTTATAATGAGTCCTATTATGCCAGCATGTTCTTATAAAGTAAATTTAACACAATATTAAATTGTTAATAATATTGGTACCATTCTGTATGCAAAGAAAGAGCTGCATGTTTCATACAAACCAAGATAATGGTGTATCATTGTTACTACATGATCACAATTTAAAATAGATCTAGGAATGGCCAGATATGAATTCAGACATCTTAAACAAATCCCACCCACTTTGTGCTCTCTCTCTCTCTCTGTCTCTCTCTCTCTCTCTCACACACACACACACGCGTGCGGCAAATTGCTTATTCACAACTAGAGTAGGTCCATTTAATTAATTGTTTAATCAGCACATAGGTAAATTCCACTGTTTCAATAGGCCTACACTAGTCAAAATCTATGCTACAGAGATCTTATTTCTGGGGGCAGCTTAAACTTCAGTCAATTACTCTATCCCCACTTCCTCCAAGGAAATCAAGAGGACTTGTAACCTCACCATATAACTACACAAGCAATCATATATTAGACTGAAGTATAGCACTTTCTCAAGGCTACACCTTGAGCCTTCCAGCTAAAGCCCGATACAGGTGTTTGGCCAAAAATACAGTGATGGCAAGATGTACACTGATCTACCCCTTTACATTCCATCCCTTCCAACTTAAGTCTCAAACTGAGTATGCTCAGTTTCTCCCTTCACCTTCATCCCTTACATAATTTGTGCCTTTACATGTTTGCCAGAATAGAGCTTTGGTTGGGACTTGAACCTAGGTTCGTCACTGTGAAACACAGTATTTTGTGCTTTGGGCTGTCAAATTGTCATAGGATTATGATTTGATTGCTGTGAAAGTCTGGAGTATGTACAAGAAAAGGTTGTGAGAGAGGAAGGAGACAGAAAGATCGCTTAAGATTCCTTAAAAGGCAGCGTTCAAGAATGCAAGCTATGACCTTGTCTAGACAGACAATTTATCCCTTCTTTCTCTGTCTTGGGAGCACTGCAGTCCAGATGATGCAGGGCATTTGCCTTGTTTTGCCTCCATGCAGTCCTCATGCCCCCCTGGGCAAAGACAGAGGGGGAGAGATAGGGTAAGTTCTGTTAAACCATTAAAAAAAAAACCCTGGTAAAATCCACTTCAGCCAGCAAAAAATGTATCAGTCCCCATGTGAATGCTAGAGCCTATTCTGGCCCGCCAGTCCATTGCTGCCATCTGCCTCGCTCTTCTAAAGCCAGGAAAGAGTCCTGCAACATGTGACCAAGGCTGCTCACATGCAGGGGGCCTTGCTCACGTGCTGCCAGCCAGCTTCCTCGCTACAGAGACTGGGACATGGGCAGAGGTGGTGGCTGCAGAGACTGGCTGGTGTGGTGGTATTGACTCCATCCTGTTCAGTGCAGGTAAAACAGTGGAGCAATGGGCCAGATCCATGGCTCAGAATGGTAATGACTAGGGACTCTTTCACACACCAGAATTATAGCACTTTTATATCACTTTAAGTACCATGTACTTAAACTTCCATGTACTATGGAACCCTGGGATTTGTACTTTTCTGAGACATTAGTTTTTTGGCAGATAATTATAAATACTTAATGAAATTACAGATCCAAGAATTTCATGGGATGGAGCCATGGCAATTAAAATGGAATCATAGTGCTAAAATTGTGTAGTGTGAAAGGGCCTAAGGAAATGGCTGGGTGCACATGGGCAGGGTATTCTGCAACAGGAATGCTACAGATGCTGTCTGCCATGTGTCCCATGATCACATAAGGCTTATGCCAACAGATTTTAATGACTGGAGAGGTTTGTGTAGAGAGAGGTGCTCCCTCATGTGTCAAAGTCTGTGGGCTTTGAAAGTCATAATCAAAACCCTGAATTTGAAATTGAAACAAAAGAGGGGGAACAGAAAGGGAAAGGAAAAGACACTGGAAAAGAGGAGAGGGAATTGAGCTGAGAATTAAAAGCACCTGAGAGAAGCAAAGGTGATTTTTTTTCAGATGATCTGAAAGTGAAGCAGTAGATCTGCTGTGCTTGGGCGTGCTATTCTGTTTGTCTTCACCTGTACTCAGCCATCATGTTTGTAAAATCCTTGAAGATCCATGGTTTCACTGGTGTAGATGGGATCACAGATAAAGACTGCTACTATTTCATACCATTTTGTTCACAGTTTCTGCATCCTGTGCATCTAGTAATGGCTGACCTTCTGGTGATGAACCTTTTGCTGCTTAGCAAATTGCTATAGGAGCTCAGTGCAGCTCTACCTAGCAGTTGTCCACCCCAGCCTTCTTATAGCCTCACTAGATTGGTGGAACCGGTCAGAGCTTATGCTCCACTGCCATAGCTCCCAAGAGCCTTCAGCCACATCTAGGCCCCAATGAAACAGCAGAGTAGGACTTTGCAAAAACTCCATAAGACTCTAGTGATCTTTTTTTCCAGTGGAAATCAAACCTAGATAAAGGTGGACTGACCAAGAGCAGAGGGTGAGGGGAGCATCATATCTAATATTGATCTCAACCATCCATGTGAATGACCAAGGGATTTATTTGATAGGGTAGACTAGAACCTATGCCATAGATCAGGCATGGAAATAATATGTTCCTCCAGACGTTCTAGGCTGCAACTCTCAGCATTACTCTCTATTGGCTAAGTTGACTAGGGCTACTGGGACTGCAGCCCAACATCTGGAGGGCTACATGATACACACCCATGCTATAAGCAGAAATCCTATACATTTCCCATAAAAACTGCTTATTTTGTCTTTGATTGAATGGGAAGAGAAAGTCTTTCCTAGTTCCTAAATGACCACATTCCATCTGTAACTCTCAAATCATGTTTCCACACATACTGTATTTTTTCCCCAGACTGATATATCCCACTCACCGATACTTGGCTGTTTGATTCTGAGATCACACAATCTATTTCTTCTTCCATATCTGAGGTTGGGCCAAGCATAATGAGAGAAAGATATAAAGCTATTGCCTTTTTCATCTTCTGAAAGCAGCTCAGGAGTTTTGTGCATGGAGATTTGAATGAGGACCATGCTATGGGTGGAGGGAGAGGGCAGGGGAGGGTGCCTGTTGTTCCTCTCATGCAACCATATAACCATAACAGTGGCTTGATTTAGACTGAGGCTAAGCAGATGTATGTCTTTGTGTATGGAAAGCATATACCTCCACCTACATTGCAGCTACTATCCTAAGTGTCCTGCTCCCATACCACTGCTTTTAGCATGCAAAACATATGTCAGGAAATGACATCACAGATCTCATGGATCTCCTTGTGCTCTGAATCAATACTGGGCAACTGGTTTTACTCCAACTGGTAGCCCAATGCAGTTTCCACCAGTCCTAGCCAGCATAGTCAATAGTAAGGGGAGTCTTACAACTGGGATGTAACATTTGGAGGGCCACGTGTTACCTACTCCATCCTAAATACAGGAAAAATCGTTTTATGGATTTATATATCCCAAGTTGTCACCTTCAAGTTCAATTTGTTGTTGTTGCTGTTAGATCCATTCTGACTTATGGCAACTTTATCATGGGGTTTTCTTGGCAAGAGTTATTCAGAGGTTTTCCATTGCCTTTCTCTTAGGCTGAAAGATTGTGAGTTGCCCAAGGTATGCCAGTGGCTTTCCATGGCTGGGCTGAGATTCTAAACTGTGGTCTTTCAGAGTCCTGTTCCAACACTCAAATTTACAGTTACAGGCCATTATAAATCACTCACATGCTCAGAACTGAATTAGAGGTCAGCAGAAACCTCCGCGGCTTTCAAATAAAATGTCTTCAATAGTGCTATATTAAGTGCAACTGCACTGAGCAGAACATATGCAAGCCTAAAAAATTGTAAAAGAATATAGGGCAAATATTACTTTAATATTTATTTATTAAAAATCTTTCCACCCTGCCCTATATCCACAGATCTTCAAGTGGGTAACAATCAAGAATGTTACTTCAAAACAGGGAAGAACAGGTTCTGGGGGCCAATTTCCTTCCTCTGGGAACTGGTTTAAAAATTTAAAAATCAGAGAAAACGTAACCAGAAGTTGCTGGGTTTTTTTAAAAAACAAAACAAAACAAAGTTTTAAAGTTTTAAAAGGTATGTGGGTCTGCACCTTGTGTCAGAAGAGAAATTGACACTCTTGGGTTATATCCAGATTATCTTAAAGGGCTTGTCTACATGTGGGGTAAAACTCTGAACAGAGTTTTACCTGCATGCCCCCACATTCCCACCCCCACAAAGCCCTGCACATTATTATTTTCTGCAGGGACATGGGGTACCCTTGTTTTCACCTGAGTTTCATCTGACACCGCTGTCACCGCTGCCACCAGCACCACTGCAACCAATTTTAAACCTTCAAAGGCAGTTCCCAGTCAAAGGGAGAGGTTTTCTCCCTTTTGCTGGTTCAGCAGTTCTGCCTTCGTCCACTCTCCCACTCACCTGTCACAGGCACTTGAAGAAAATGATGGAAGCTCTCGAAGAAAGTGATGAGCAAGTAAAGAGCGGGTGGAGGCAGTGCTGCCAAGCCAAGGGAAGGGAGAAAACCTCTTCCTTCAGCCAGGAACTGCTTCCAGAGCTTTAAAATTGGTGGCAGCGGCAGTGGTGGTGGAGGAGCAGTAGCTATGGTGGTGGACGAAAATACAGAGAAAACCCCTAATCCCACATACTGAGCATCTAGGTAAGATACTCTGAAATGATGCAAATCTGGATCATGAAACCTGTGGCCTGATCACCAAAGATTTGGAGGCATTCGCATGGGGATTCGGGGCTTTTGATAGTATAGACAAATACTGGTTCATATGAGCCTGCCTGAGTCTTGTGATCCTTGGGGGAAGACTTTCTCTGTCCCACCACCACGACAGGCCCATCTGGTGAGTACACAGGAGAGAGCCTTCTTGGTGGCTGTTCTCCAGCTGTGGAATTCCCTTCCACAGAAGGTTAGGTTAGCCTCCTCACTGTTCTCTTTTTGCCAGAAGGCAAAGACCTATTTATTAAAAGCTGAACAGGACTTCGGCTTTTAATTGGCTATGGCAGAAGGATCTTTTAATGGACTGTGTTGTATTTTTATCTTTCTTGTGCTTTGAATGTGTTTCTAAGGACTTTAAAAGATGCACAGAATAAGGCGTTATAACGATGCCACATAACCACAAAAGGTTGCACGTACCACACAATGTCGCCCTTTTGTGGTTATGTCCCCTTAAAAACCCATACTTTTAAATTGACAGCTTAAGCCGTCAATTGATCTCGCATGGTAGTTTTTTTCCAACATATCCAGCATGCAAAACCTCACATCATTTTTTTTTAACCATACGTCCCCTGTCAATGGCTGGTCTGGCGCGAACACTTCTGGGTGAGATCATGACATCCAGGTGAGTGACACACTTTTTATGACCCTTGTAAGGTTACTTGTAAGTTTTAAAGTGTGTTTTTGTCCCTTTCCCCACTTTTTTACTATTATTTTGTTTTGTTTTTTGAATTTCCTGCACGATGAAGTCTCACGATATTCTGCAGGATTTCACAGGAGGAAGTGAATGGAGCTCCGTTCACTTCCTCTTTATTGCTGGAGCTGCCTTTGCAGGGAAAGCAAGGTAAGTGCAGGAGGGAATGTTCTTTTGCTGGCATAAAAATGGATTTTTTAATGCTAGCAAAAGAACACTTTAAAGGGACCATCTGATAAAGTCCTAAGTGATGTAAATATCCTAATCTGATTTTCTCTTTAATACTTTAAAACACTTTTGTATTATATACTGTTTTAGTCATAATTTGTTTTAATTTATATTGTATATGTAAGGGTCTCATCATCCTGATGATGCAGATCTACCCAGAAGTATACTTATTAAGTTAATTGGCACATTCTCCCAGGAAAATGTACACATTTGTGAACAAGGATTGTAGCTTTAGATCCTATGCCCCCACCCCATTCTGGCTACAGAAGGAAAAAAAAACAGAATTGCAGTTATTTCTGTAGTTGGGTGTCTTTCTAAAATTTAGCTCTTTGCTGGGAGTGTGCTGAGTGCAGCTTGGTAATGTCAAACATCTCTGATTTGATTTGTGTGGGACCAGATGTCAACAAATTGGAATTTAACATGGTTGAAGCAGATGACAATGTAGGAAGCATAAAAGGCTTTCATTGCCAGTAACAATCAGAAGTCATTTACATCTTGTTGCCTAAATATTGTAACCTCGTGATTTAGGTGCATTATAAGAATATCTGAAAAGCAATCAAACCATATTTTTATTTCTTCCCAAGGAATAATAAGCGAATGTGCTTTGGTTGTTTGTAGCATATCTTCTGCTGGCCTTGCAGAGCCTTAAAGAATTGTATGAGGACTTTCAAATATTGTACACCACTTAGTTTAGGAAGACAGTGGCATTTCCTAAAAAAAAAAAAAAAAAATCACAACAGAATCGTTTTTTGCTGCACTGAAGAACTGGAATAGTAAGTTTCCACACCACTGTACTGAAGTTTGGGATGAGGGGAATGTTTTCATTGCTTTTTCAGTTGGTTGAAATTCATTCACCCTTTACACCAGAAATTCAGGTCGCCCCCACACCCATATGCATGGGAAATACATTCCCAGTCTTACCATGAATATTTGAAAATGCAGGTATTAGCAAACCCCATAGAATCATGCTGGAGGACCTAGGAAATGCCTAGAGAGGTGACCTCTCTAGGCTTCTCCAGCACAACTCTGGTTACTTCCACTGAAAGTTACCATAAAGTCACACTGGAGAACCTAGGAAATGCCTAGAGAAACCAAATTTTCTGGACGATAGATAATTGAACCTGCAGGTACTGGTCCCATGCATATGGGGGTGATCTGTAGTTGTATTTCATACAAAACCTGAGTGGCCCAGGGCGTATTTTACATTGGATAGTCCTCTAATTCAAGGGATGTTAGAGGATAATTTTCTGTTTGAAGGTATCCTCTGTATCAGGTAGGGCAATTTGTGGTCCTTGTTGGACTGCAGCTCCTATTGGTCCTAGACAGCATAGCTAATGGTTACATAAAAGGTCTGGACAGTCCAAGTACCATTTGAAGGGAAAGAAGTATAAGAGCAGGAATATACAAATATGCATGTGAAAAAGTTCTAGGGTTCTTAGTAGACTACAAGCTAAACACGAGTCAACAGTGTGACATGGCAGTCAAAAAAGCCAATGCAATTCTAGACTTCATCAACAGGAATATAGCATCCAGATCAAAGGAAATAATAGTACCTCTCTGTTCTGCTTAGGTTGGACCTCATCTGGAAAATTGTATCCAGTTCTGGGCACTGCAGTCCAAGAAGGATATGGACAAACTAGAATGTGTCCAGAGGAGGGTGACCAAGATGGTGACCAGGATGTCCCAACTTTTTTCCAGCTCAGGATTCAAGTTGGCTTACAACTGTTTAAAACAAATGTGGCTAAAAATAATAATTAAAAATCACTGCATACAAAAGTTAAAAATGTGATTAAACTAACAATAAAATTAAAACCAGTTAAAAACATCAAAAATAAAACAACAAATAGACTTCATAGCACATCATGTAAGGCCTGGTCCCTTGAGTAATCAAAGGCCTACCAAAATAAACAAACAGTCACCACTTGTATGTGGAAAGATAACAAGGAAGGTACCAATTTAATCTCTCTGGGAAGGGAGTTCCAGAGCCTGGGAGCAGCCACTGAGAAGGCTGTCCCCAGGTTCTCACCAGATGCTCCTGTGAGGGTGGTAGGACAGAGAAAAGGATCTCCCAAGAAAATTTCATAACACAGGTAGGCTCATATTGGAGAATATTGTCCTTCAGATATCCTGGATCTGAACCATATTGGGTTTTATAGGTTATAACCAGAACTTTGAATTCTCCCCAGAAATGGACTAGCAACCAATAGAGCTGTTGCAATAAGGGAGTTCTGCAGTCCCTACTGCCAACCCCCAATTATCAATCTGGCAGCAGCTCTTTGGACTGGAAACTAAGGTCTGGAAACCAAGCCCTATGAGGAATGGTTAAGGGAACTGGATATGTTTAGCTTGGAGATGAGAAAACTGAGAGATAACATGTTGACCATCTTTTAAAAAATTAAAAGGTTGTCATGAAAAAAGATGGTGTAAGCTTGTTTTTTGCTGCTCCAGAGACTAGAACACAAATCTATGTATTCCCCCTAAACATTAGGAAGAACTTTCTGATGGTAAGAGCTGTTCTACAGTGAAATAGACTGACTCAGAGGGTGATGGACTATCCTTCTTTGGTGTTCTTTAAATAGAGGTTGGATACCCATATCTCAGAAGTGCTTTTGCTCTGGATTCTTGTACTGACAAGGGATTGGAATAGATGGCCCTTGTAGTTCCTTCCAGCTGTATGATTCCTTGAGAAGTAGGGCCCTTGTTGTCCATTGAAAACATCTCCACATTTTAGCACCTGCCTGATCAGTCTTTCTCATTATGTTGAAATATATTGTATTTCTATTTAAATTGTATTTGTATTTCCTTCTTTTGTTTAGACTTTTGATGTCATGCAGAAGACCACCCCTTCCAGGTCTCCTGCCAAGTTTATATACAACAGGGAGACATATCTCTGTTTTTTGATGACTCTGCCTTCCTGTTATGTTTTCAAACCATCTGTATAATCAGTACTTCAACCTTTTTTGTATTGTTGGTTCATTGTTTTGAAAATTTTTATTGGAAAAAAATTCTTTGTATGGTGGGGAATCAACCCCTAAGTAAGCAAATAATTTAATAAATCAATCAAATTTAAATGGGAATATGGGGGGGGGGAATTTAGTCAGAGATGAGAATATCATCACTATGGTTCACATAATCCTCTTAGCCTGGAGCTTGTGAAGATTGGCCAATAGTTCCAAACCCCAAAATATCCAGACTTTATCTTGCAATAGGATTCTGGAATGAAAACTGGGCATGGAATACTTTTTGGAGTAACCAGGACATTTCCCACCCCCCAATAAATGTAATGGCTGTTAACATCATCCCCCCTTTTTTAGCATAATTATTACTCTATAATCCAGATGTGAGAAACTCTCAGGTGTTGGGGCAATCCACTCACCCACCCTGAAGACTAGAGGGCCATACCTCATTTCCACCATACATCACCTAACACTAATGCAACTTTGCTGCCAAATAAATGACTATAGCAATGGCCAATGGTCCTGGTTCAGCAGGCACACCCTCTCAGAGCAAGGAAAGAATTCACTGGGAGTTCAGAGATTGCTCAGGCAGGGGTAATCAATAGAGCTCAGAAGGCACCTTTGCCTGTGGGAGTCCATTTGGAAGAAGCATCGTCAAAGCCATCCGAGGTTCGGGGAAACAAAGAAGCAGCGCAGTCAGCCAGTCTGAGGTCAAAGAATCCAGTAAGAGTTGTCTGAAAGTCAAGGGAGATTATCAGACACAGCAAATATGGCATGATAACGAAATCAAAAGAACACAAAAGGCACCCATATCACACAACGTCATGATTTGGCATTGTGCTGCCATGAATAAGCCATTCTATTTTATTGACGGGTCAAGCTGTCAATAGATCACTGATGGTGGGTTTTTTGTTTTGTTTTTCTTGTTTTTGCAGCATTGTCTGCATCTGAAACCACATCCCATTCTGTTCTTGTGAACACAGTGTCAATGGGAGGTCCCCATCAGAACACTTCCAGGTGAGATTGTGAAAACTAGGTCTTTTTATGAACCTCCCCATGTTGCTTGCCAATTTTAAAGTGTGTTTCAGTGTTTGTGTGTTCTTTTTGGGTTTTTTTAATTTTGCAGATTTTAGACTTTTAAGAGTGTTCACGACTTCTCATAAGAACTGCTGAGATCATGTGCCCCAGCAAACACGGAAGTTAACCGTGCTAGTGTTCATGCTCTGATAATGCTGGGGCTGCTCTTTCTCGTTATTACAGTGACGTGTGATGAAAAGTGTTGTTGTGTCGGGAAACTCACGCTTCAAAATATAGTGGGCCAGGAACATTTTTAGAGGCTCGTTTGATAATCTCCCAAGAGTCAAGAAACTGGAATGCTGACCAGAAAGCAGATGAGTTGCTTTCAGCAACCAGCCCTAGGTAGAGTTGGCTCTTAAATGGGCTGGTGCCAGCTGGCTCCTATCTGAGACCCTCATTTGCTGCTTGGCAAGGAGCCTCATTGAGTGTTTCAGTTCTGCTCACCATTCTATGCGACATTCTAATCCTTGGTGTCTCCCCAGCTGTGTCCTCTGCTAAATCAGCTGCAGGTGAGAACTGGCTTTGTTCCTCCTCTGGCTGCTGTTCAACCGGGAGAGCTGCCTGAGTCTGCTTCAGCTTCTCTTTAGACTCAGAATTGAAGTCTGGATCCTGGCTCATGACATCCCTGTCCCAGCCTCCAGGGGGTATGGTTGATTATTTAGGGCCATTTTGGGATGTTCTCCCCCCCCCCCCAAAAAAAACTGGAAGTGACTAGATGGTCATTTCCTGCTTTGAAGAAAAGGCCCTTTTGGGTTTAATGAGGCGGGTAGAAAATAGCTCCAAATTGCCAGTTGTGCCCATTGGAACTTGGCAGGGTCTACTGGTTATATTGGAATTCCTGATTTTTAAAAAATGGGCAGGAGACTTGGAAGCCACAACAATAACATTGGAGGAGGCATGAGGTTTACACTTTCTCTACCTCAGTTTACTTTTCTTCATTCTTTTGGGGGATTAAACATATTGTGGGAGTTTCTAAGGGCATTTACCCTCTCCCACATAGTAGGGCATTTTCTTAAACTTTGGGGGGAAATGGGAAAAAGTGGAAGAAAGAGTGAAAATATAACCCCAAAAACTCTAATATTTTTGTTAGTTCCTAACTAGTTTCAGCTTTGTAACGAGTCACATAATGAATGCCTTTTAAGAAGTAACTTTCTAAACTGTGCACCAGCTGGCCAGCAAGAAATGGTGCCTCATAGTGCCATCTGTTCAATGATTATTCTGCAAACACAAGGGGTACCAATGATCTGGCTATTTGTTCTGATTGTTTAAAAACCTGGTTTCCTCTTACAGAATGTAAAGCTCACTGTGGAACATGCACGTACTGAGTCAAATGGCCCTGACAAACGGTGCCCACATTGCTGAAAAGGGGCAGGAGGAAAGCAGGTTTCTTTCTCTTTCTTCCATATGCTTTCTGTTGCATGTGGAAACCTATCTCCAGCTCCTATTCTATTAGTACTCAGTTGCAGTTATCAGCCACTCATAGAATCAGATTTCATCAACCTGATAATCTCCAGATGTGTTGGACTACAACCCCCAACTTCCTCACTCAGCTTTTTGGGGATTGTTGGAGTTGTAGAATCATAGAGTTGGAAGAGTCCACAAGGGCCATCCAGTCCAACCCCCTGCCATGCAGGAATACCCAAACAAAGCACTCCTGACAGATGGCCATCCAGCCTCTCTTTAAAAAACTTCAAAGAAAGAGACTCCACCACACTCCAAGGTGGTATATTCTACTGTCTGAACAAATCTTACCATCATTAGGTTTTTCCTAACGTTTAGGTGGAATCTATTCCACTATACTTTGAATCTAATGCTCAATGACAGAATCCCTGGAGCAGCAGAAAACAAGCCTGCTCTCTTCTCAATATGAGGAGGATTTGGAGTTAGAAGAGTAGTGGCTCAGTTTGGAAGCAATAATTCCCAGGGATTTTTTGTTCCCTGCTCTTTTTAGCAAGATTTATGTGAAGAAGATTCACTTTGGGAGAAGCTACAGCAGACCCATAGAACTGGCCTCTTTCTCACCAGGCCCAGAAAAATACTTTGACAGACATGTAAACTTTGAAAAATGTTTGCACCTGCAACATTTCCCATGAGAATACACTAATAAATTTTTTTCCAAAAACTGAAATATTTCATTGGAACTTCTCCAAACAATCAACTTGAAATGTTGCCCCCATATTAACCTGAATGATGGGTTTACATAGCTACGTTTTTCTATCACACTGTGACACATTGGCTGTATGAAAGTTTTTGTCTACCCTACCCAAAACCTCACATTCTGTATCACAGCCAAGATAAAACGGAAGCAGGCATGGGGGGTTAGGTCTGCTTCCATTGCTTGAAAGCTTTGTTAGTGATGACGGCAGAGGAGCAGGTGGAGACTGCAGAAAATAGTGGCTGGAGATGGAGATACAGAACATGATGGTGGATAGGCATCATACTATATCTGGATATGTCTGCATGTGTGCACATGTGCATGCCCTATCTTAAAAAAAAATAAAAGCATGTCCATAAGCTAAATTCACTCTGAAAGAGGATAGGTATGTTCTGAAGAAACAATGAAAGTGGTGTAACTAAGACAACAACTATATCCATTTTTGTGACACACATTTTGATATCAATAAGTAATTAGGCCCTCCATGAGGATGATGGGAGAATAAACTAGGGCTGAGGTCATTGTGGAGGCAGGACTGGAGCATGCTAACACACATTAGCTAACACACATTGGAAGCTGTGTAATGCAGTATAAATGTGTAAATTGCTATTGCTATTAAAACAATTTGTAAGACACTCTAATAGCCTTGTGACTGAAGAGCGGGGTATAAATAACTAATACTAATACTACTACTAATAATAATAATATAATATGCTAGTGGCACACAGAACAGGACAGGTCATTTCTGAGGACTTTATCAGATGTGGCAAATAAAGCATCATAATGATGCCTAATGAAAGTGAAAGGGCACGCATACCATATTATGTCATCCTTTCACAATCTTGTCTTGTTAAAAAGCCATTCTTTTTTATTGACGGGCCAAGCCATCAATTGATCTCCTGTGACGATTTGTTGCCGGGATTGCCAGCATTTGAAACTGTGCGCCATTGTGCTCATGTGAATACAGCATCAATGACAGAACACTTCTGGCTGAGATTTGTGACAGCCAGGTAGGGATGCTCTGTTTATGAACCTTTCTGATGTACTTGGGACTTTTAAAGTGTATTTCTGTGCTTGCGTCTATGTTATATTTCTTTGTCTTGCTTTAATTTCTGAATTTACCATGCTCATGTCTTCTCATGAGAATTGCTGAAATTTGGAACCCAGAAGTAAACAGAGCTTCATTCTTGTTCTGTTACTGCTGGGGCTGCCTTTCTGATGCTGCTGGAGGTAGGTCTGGTAAAGGGGGCCCTTTTTTACAGGCATAAAATGTTTCAAAATATGCTGGCAAAAGAACATTTCTGGAAAGTGGTCTGATAAACTCCCTTGTTCTGCAGAGCATTTCACACCTTGGGCAAAGGTAAAGTAAAACCTCTTTGAAGTTCAACAAAAGAATGCCTTGTTTGCCTGAGAAGTCACCAGGAGGACTCATTCTTCTCACCAGTTCAAACATAGGCTGGAAATCTCATCATTTAGTGAGGTGTAGGACTTTATCAGACGAGCCCCTTAAAAAATTATTTTGTTGGCATTAAAAAATCCATTTATGCCCGCAAAAGAATGCCTCCCACCACACTTACCTTCTCTCCCAGCAAAGGCTTCCCTGGCAATGAAGAGGAAGTGAACAGAACTCCGTTCACTTCCTCATTCAAAATCCCACAGATTCTTGCGAGAGGACGCTCGCACGGGAAATTCAAAAATAAAAACAAAAACAAGAAAGTTAAACTTTTTAAAAGCACTGGAACATACTTTAAAAGTCCCAAGTAAACTGGGGAGGGTCATAAAAAGTGTGTCATTTACCTGGATGTCATTATCTCAGCCGGAAGTGTTCTGGCCAGACCGGCCATTGATGCTGCCTGGATTCATGTGAGTTAAATGGTGCAAGGTTTCACATGCTGGCAATGCTGGTACTAAAGTGCCACCAGGGATCTATTGATGGCTTCAGCCATCAAAATAAAAAGGCATGTGTTTTGGCCAGGACACAAACACAAATGGGAATGTCATCTGTTCTGTGCGTCCTTTATGTGGTGTCGTTATGACACCATATTTAGTGTGTCTAATAAAGTCCCTAGTCTCCCAATCACTCTATCTGCATTCCAAAGAGAGAGCTGTCTGTCATCCGTCAGTCAAAGCCTGCCGTTTTCCTGGAGTGCTAGCCTGTCTGTAACTCCTTTGTTTTAATGTTGGGAATCTTCTGATAAACAACTTAATTCCTTTGTTAGATTGCACATTCAAATGAGATTTTGCATATAAATATGCCTCAAAATCTCAGCTCAGTGCATTTGGATTCCCATTCCTCTTGTGTCCATGCCAGTCTGCTTTCCCATTTCCCTCCTTTTGAATCTCCCTCTTTCTCCCTGCTCCTTCCTCTGCTTCTAATGTCCCCTTTCCCCCTTGCTTCTCTGAGTGTGCTGGATGGATGCATGTTGTGTGAATGCAGTTTCAGTTCATTTCCAATAAATTGTCTCTTCTAGCTCTCTTCCCAGTGAATACTGGTATACACAGGGGTAAAAGATCTTGCTCAGTTACATGACCTCTTGCTTGCCAATTTGAGCTACTTTAAAATTCCCCACAGTAAGATCACAGACACATGTGGATTTTCATGTACAATAGCATTTCATGTAACAGTGGTGACATGACTGAACAAACTCCACCCCTCCATGAAGAGACATCTGGTGCATCACCATGTAGCAGATTAAAGGCTAGAGCTAACTCACTTTAACTATTCCAGTATGTTCTCTGCAGTGCTAATGTATTCTTAAGATTTTTTGCTCTTAGGTGCAGATTCAACCCGATATTTACAAAAAAAAACTTTGACACAAGTAGTTGTACTTTCTGGAAGATTGTTATATACTCACTTGGTGGCTGGAGAATAACTACATCATTGTCCATCAGGCAATTGAATTGCTGCCTGTTCCATGATCAGTTGGACAACAGTACAATGATAGTAACTCTGAAATAGCATGACTCCAGCACAGCTACTTTATGCTGGAGTAAATGTACTCTATGCAGCCACTGAACAAGCTATTAGCCACTTCTGTAGCATATGCATTATAAAAAGTTACAGAGTTGTTCTAAGGATTAGAGAACAGGAATTCCATGAAAATTTAAAGAGGGTTTTAAAATGTGGGGTCCATGAAACAAATGAAGATCCCCCTTCTTTGATTTATTCATGTTGCTTTGAATTTTTCCTGCATTGGTGAATTTGAAGATAGAAATTTAGGACTTTATCAAACGCATCAAATATGGCATCATAATGACGCTACATTAACAGATGACATCATCCTTTTGCATTTATGTATTGGCAATAAGACAATACATATTTTATTGACAGGACAAGTCATCACTAGATCGGCTGTGGTACTTTTTTACCAGCATTGCCAGCATTTGAAATCTCATGCCTTTTATTCCTTGTGAATATAGTGTCAACGTCCGGTCCAGCCAGAACACTTCTGGGTGAGATTGCAACATTCAGGTAGGTGACACTCTTTTTATGAACCTTCTGTTTACTTGGCACTTTAAAAGTGTGTTTCTGTGCTTTTGTGAACTTTTCATGTGTTATTTTTGCTTTTATTTTTGAATTTTCCATGTTTGTGTCTTCTCACGAGAATCTATGAGATTTCATTTCAGGAAGTGAACGGAGCTCTGTTCACTCCTCTGTTGTTGCCGGGGCTGCCTTTAGATGGGATGGAAGGTAAGTGTGGTAAAGGGGGTTCTTTTGCTGGCATAAAAATGTCACAAATTATACCAGCAAAAGAACAGAAATGGAGGGTGGTCTGATAAAGTCTGTAGTCTTTACAAGTGTTGATTATTATTTGTTTCTTTGAAATCAGTCTATTTGAATAAAATCTATTTCCCAAGCAATAAAATAAACTGTATGGAAAATTTGATATGTGCTTCTGTCCATTTTTCTGGAAAAGAGGGTTTATAGTTTTTGACAAATTCTCAAAGAGGCCCATCACCCCTCCCACAAAACTTTAAGAATCACTGATATATATGTTGCATATGATAATGTATTAATTCACCTCTATTTAATATTATGTGTAGCATATTTTCCCACACAGCTTTGTCCCAAACCCCAAGCCCTTGTTTCATTTGACATTAAATATGACATCTTTTCAAAAGAGTTTCATAACTTAGGGTTTTCAAGATCTGTTCTATTCAGAGTTGAGTCAAGAATCAAGACTGGCCACGTTAATTGTGTTATATCTCCACTCAAATTATTTTCTTAAGAACTAGGAAGTCCCTGAAATAAGCCAGATGAGACAAGTATGTTCCTTAAGCCCTCTGTTATTTTCACATTTGAGAGCATGGTGTAGTGTAATCATGCCAGTGAAATGATCTTCCACAGTTAAATCTTATTACAGTTAATTGCTACTACAGTATACTATTGCCTGTCCCTAAATCTACTTATCCCAACCTATCCAGTCCTGTAGTTGAAAAAGCAGTTGGGGGAGTGCAATTTTGAGCTGAAAAATGATTGGAAGGAAAGGGGTCGGGCAGCCCCACCCTGCCCACCCTCCTGTCCTCTCTCTTGTAACCAACCTAGGTTGATCTGTATGATTACAAAGGTGGAGAGCGTCCATATTAATCATTGTTTGAAGCAGAGTTAACAAGCAACTCTTTTCAGAATAAAATTTGTATAAGACATAATTAGAAATCTTATATTTCCTTGTTATATATTTCTTTCTCTCTAATCAAATTGCATTTTACATTATTTCAGTCAAGATGGGCTCCAAGATGGGATGATAGCTGACAGTTTTATCTACACAGAATTCAGTGCAAATTGACATTGACTAAATAAAGCTCCTCCCATGCGCCACTTTAGCTAACATCTTCAATGGAACTCTGGAGATCCATGCCATATCACATGCCTTGGATTGCATTGGATGCCTTGGCCAAGATTTTGTGTCAGGGTTGTATAGCATTAGTCTTTACATGTTGAATCACAAGTTGATTGTGTTAACCAACTGTTATGTTGAATGGCAAGGTTGAGGAACCAAATGGGCAACCAAATGTGCAATGACACCACGTGAGCAATTCTACGGACTTTTTCAAATGGGGTAAAAAAATACAAAAACCTCAAGGAATTTGGGAGAATGGGGGTTGTCGAGTTTACAGAGCCCCGTTTCAGACAGCCCCATCCTCCTCCCAACCTTCCCCCATCCTTCCTCCATGCTGCGGGTGGCGCTTTTTATTGACAGAGGTTCTCCTTGAATAAAAGTGGCACATTTCTCGTGGAGCCAGCACAGAGGAAGGACAGGGGAAGGTCGGGAGGAGGAGGCGGCTGTCTGAAATGGGGTTCTGTAAGCTCCATTCGTCTCCTGACCTCGGGTTTTTTTTTACCCTGTTTGAAAAAGTCCTACATCTGTGATTTTGAACTGAATATGAACATTGCACATTAGACAGAAGTATCCAACTGCGTCTATAGGAGAATATATACATGAATAAGACACCAGCAGGATTTTGACCCTTTTCTCCACTGTCTGGATCAAATTCATAGACATATATCCAAGCCCAGTCTCTCTCTCTCTCTCTCTTTCTCTCTGTTCATGTAACAAGAAAATGTTATAACAACATCAGCTTCTGTGTGCAGATCTGCCTTGTTAAATCAGAATGTAGTTTTGGGTGATAATTACTAACTTCTTCACCATGTTGCTGCCTACATCTCTTTTTCTCTGCACTTATTAGACATGATAAGATGAAAATGAAGGAAACAGAATATACAGAAGGACAAATAAGGAGTTGTGAGGAAATTTGGGGTAACTGTGTTCTTTTTCTTTTACAGGTGAAAGCTATATATGATTAGAAACAGTCTACATTTTTTTTAAAGAAGTACTTAAAATACCTAGATATTAGTTTTCTACAAAAAAATCTTCCTTTGTTACTGCCAGCACCTGACCGAACATCTCTTCAATAATGACTATTTTTTTTTGTCTTGAACATATGCAGAACAGAGAAAAATGTGTATCATTTTATATTTCCCAGGCTTTAATCTTCAAACAGAATCTAAAACTGTTCTGACTGCTTTTTACCCTCTATCTCACACAACAATGAGAATGAAGTAATAATTCTGCTTTATCTTCCTGTGCTATATCCACTATTGCTATAATTACATTATTAGAGCCCTAACAAAAGCATATTGTAGCCAGCCCTGGATAAAAAAGCTTTAATCTTCATTTACCACCTACTGTGTTTATTGACCTCATGTACAATCTATTCCTGACTTGACACTATTCATCACTTATTGAAATAAAACCCTAAATCAGTTGGGAAGTGAATCACTTTCTGTCTCTTCACCTTTCTCCGAAAATATTCTTTTGGAAACATATAGTGCAGCTGAAGTTTTCATAATTGCCAAAAGTATTTCTCTCAGTATGATGTACTGCCGTCCATCTTGGTGATAAATTTGGCTGAAATCCTAGAATCAATTGAATTTACCTCTGTGTTGACTCACCTTTAAATAATTGATCGAATGGGTCTATTTTTGTTAGAACTAAACAACAAAATTCCTGCCATGATTTTAATTGCTTATGTGGAAAGACAGTGAGATATCTCTGGCTAGAAATGACATTCTGTCTTTTTAAACATGGCTGAAATCCTGGATGCTGGAGTGGAAATCATGCACCCCATCAAAACAACTCCCAGCAGTCCTAGCCAGCATATCCAGTCGTGAGAAATACTGGAAGTTGCACTCCAAGAACATCTGGACGGCAGCATGATTGTCACTCCTGCTATAGCCACTTACCTGGACTATTGAACTCTATTTGGGTTATTTTAAAATGGATAAATATATTCTCAGAAAATTCCTGACATTTTTTTTAAAAAACATACAATTACAAAAATAAATAATGAAAACCAGAAGACGAAACACAAGATATACCCAACCAACATGACAAGAAATATAAAAAGTACATCTTCCAAAGTTACCCAAATTAGTTACATTACTTATCAGTTAGTAAATAAAACATTCCTTGGTTACTGTGTGAAACAGGTGGACAATACTAACTGTTGTAATAATAAATGGAGTCATATTGTGCAGAATGCATTATGTGGTTGCTCTTTACCTCTTCCATGTATGTAATGCCAGCTTTTCCATGAGTGCCCAAAGTTTCTTTTTTCAGCAGATCCATTGCATCTTACCAGAGCCATGCTAATCTTGTTGAATCAATGTACAGGCCCACTGCATGTGTATATGGTCATAGGTTTTCCTGATAACTCTACCATTTTGAGCTTAATTGTTTCAAAATCTGACTTCACTGTATTGAAGACTAATAGTGTGTTAGTATGACCTACTACCTCTCCCTATAATATCTCATAATTGCAAATATTGGACACTTTTTGGGGTCAAGTTGGTCAGGGTGAACCCAAAAGAGGTCAAGTGGAGGTCATATTGATGTGGGTTGTGTCTTAGAAATATTTTGACAAGCAAGCCCATATTAGGATTGTGTGGAAGCCCCTTGGTAAACAAAGCTATTAAGGAGGTATGTGCTAATTCCTTCTTGGCCACCTCAGCAATGAGTCATCCAACTAAACAATTAAGTGACCTTTCTCAACTCCAATCTTAAGGAAATCTCACATCAGAACCCCCTCCTGTCCACCACTGCGAGGTTGTGGTAAACCAATCAATTTCTATCTCCCAGCAAGTAAAGCAATCAGTTGAATTTTCATTTTCCTTTGTCTCTCCTTCAAAGAGCCATCTAGCAATTGTTAAAGCCAGAACATGCCTTCAAGGCATGAAATGGGATATAAATATTAGTCCTCCAACAATAGAAAGGTATGGACAAACCCGGCCACTCACTTTCTCAGTGCATCTCCAGATTGGAACCTCCTATACCACCCTCAGACCTCTGTCTGAGTACTTTGCTACCTGAAACTCTGCTCTTCAAGACTGGTAACTATTGCCCTATATCCCCCCTCTATCTGATCTTTCTTCCTTACTCCTCAATAGCCTTGTGTGGTTCTTAGGAATGTGTGTTGCATGTATAAATGCATTTTGTGAAATTTTGAGTAAAAATATTATGTTTATCTTTAAACTGGAGTTCTCAGCAGTTAGTACTGGTATACATAGGACTTTTTCGGACAATGTAAAAATAACGCTAGCAGCGTCGCCAGGTTGCGACGCTGCAGCACTAGAGGGAGTCAGTTTCGTACGACGCTCCTTCCCAGCGGTAGTGTTGCAGTACCGCTGGGACATTTGACCGTGATATTTTTGTTTCTACTGTCATATTTTACTCACGATCGTTGACAGGTCCACTCAGCTATGTGTACAAAATTATTTAAATATATTTATTTGGACAGAAAACTAGACATGAATCTGGGGACTTTTTCAGATGATCCTTGCAGCGCAAAGATCGAGCGGGAGAGCTTTGTAGCTGCAGCTCTCCCACTACGAAGAGAGCTACAAAGCTCTCCCACTTGATCCTTGCGCTGCAAGGATTGTCTGAAAATGTCCTGGGAAATGTATTATTACATGGGAAACATATGAGATGGCTCCTCTGTGATAACTGTTTTGTTAAACTTTCTTATCCCACAAAGATCATCATTTCTTCCTCTCTCTTACTACCACATGAGGTATCTCTAAGCTGCCATCAGCTGCCATCAGGAATTTTCTATAACTGTATGGAGGCAAAATATATGACGTTTACAAAAGTGATCCATGTCTAGAAGAAACTCAGGAATGGACATTTTCCCCATCTATATATCCCAGCTAAAGCTTAATTTGCTAAATTTCTGCTTAACATATGGATATTACGTACCCAAGAATTCCATGAGAAACTACTGCAGACATATAACATGGTATGATAAAAGTGTGCCAGAGCATCATTGAAAAGCAATAGAACCGCATCCCTCCTTCCCACACAAACAGATTCCTCAGATCAGTGGTTCCTGGCCAGAGGTCTGATCCTAAACCTATTAGCATCAATCTCTGTAACAGGCAAACTACAGTATACATTGCCATCAACATAAACCACAGCAAGCAAATGCTTAACTTAAGCCAAAGCGTAACTTGGGGTTCCTCCAGATGGGCCACAAGTTCAAATAAATGTTGGGCAATTCTTCCTGCGCATTTCATGTCTAAGAATGGTTGTTCCTACTCCTGGATCTAGCCAAACTCTGAATGTTACAAGGCTTTGATCCACTCTTATTTTCCCACTTGAGTGTAGTTAACTCCTCTTGCAGTATCCATGTTCCATGTCTCTCACTTTGATTTTTTTTAAGAAAATGGTTACAGTCATAGTGCTAAACACTAGACTACTTTAGTACTACAATATTAAAAGAATGTGGAGAGAAGAGAAGAAATGTTCGGTCTGGAAACTGGAAATATAATGAGGGAAGCAAGATCAGAGGGAAGCCCCCATGGCAAAGGTCACACATCCATTCAACACATCATTAGTGGAGCCAGGAGTTACAGGAGGTACCAAGATGATGGTTAGAGATGTTGGCATTTAACCTTTCCTTTGTTGGACCTCCCCCCATACACACTAGGTTTGAAAAGTTGTAGGTAGTCTCAGAAATTCAAGATAAATAAACTGGGAGAGGAGGTATGTTGTATATCATATGGATACTTCAAAACAAGTACAACTCCCATCAAATCCCAATGGGTTTTGGCCAGTTTGGATGAGTCCTTAAGCTCAAGACTTAATGGTTTTATGGAAGTGAGTGTGCTATATAGCTGGTAGTGTACAGGAGCCCTGGTGGTGCAGTGGTTAAATACCAGTACTGCAAGCCACAACATTATGAGTTTGATCCCAGAGGGCTCCAAGGTTGATTCAGCCTTCTGTAGGTTGGTAAAATGCATACCCAGCTTGTTGGGGGCAATTAGCTAACAAATTGTAAACCACTTAGAGAGTGCTTTGGCACTGATAAGCAGTTTAGAAATATCAATGCTATGTTATTGCTATTGATAGAGTATATTACGTGTGTGTGTGTGTATATATATAAAACCAGCCCAGCTTTGCTGCAGACTCCTCTGCTGATGACACCACTGATATAGGATTGCTAGGTGAAATAAGGGAGAGGGCTCCTGACCCTTCAATGGCTGCGCAGAAGACAGAATTTCAGCATGTCTTGCTTGTCATACAAATCTTCTACCTACAAACCATTAAAGGGACAGGAGAGCCATCTCTTTTTCATCTGGCAACCCTACATTGATGGAAAATTGCAGTAGGGACATAATCAACTCTTTTCTCTTAATTACATGCATGGAGATTCATGACATGCCCAGGGTTATAGTGTTTACCACTTAAGAATTTTTTAAATGGCTAATTCACTTTAGCTGTATTTTTGCTCATTCAGGGTCTCCTCATTCCCACTGTTTTTCTTTTTAAGGTGAATGGAAGGATTTGTCAAACTACCTTGAAATTTCATTGGGGACAGTTAGGTTACAAGCGGAGGCCACATCCCTAGGTGGGCAGTGGATTTTACCCTTCCCAGCAGAAGTATGAAAAGTGTGCCTTGGTAGCCAGAACACCAGGAGATTTGGGAAAGGGCAATACTGTCCTTGATTGGATGAAGGTGGAGGTGTGAATCTTTTCTGTGTGTGCCAATTAAAGCATGGCTTGAAAAGGGGGGGGGGAATGGGGTAACAGTTAAGGCAGATCCCATCCAACATCCAACAGGTGTGAGCATCTATAACTGGTGCTGAGACATGGAAAAAGATGGAGATGCTGTTGGTGTTTCATCCATCTCACTGCCCAACTGTCTCTATACCCAAGCTAATGAAGATAGTCTCTGGTATGGTGTTGAATTCTTCAGATTTGAATTACTGGGCTAATCTTTTACCTGGCTTAAAGAAAGAAGGAAATATAATGAATTCAATAAGAATGGGGTCTAGGTACCCTAAAGGCACCAGATCCTATGTGATCTTGGAAGCTAAGCAGGGTAAGCCCTTGTTAGTCCTTGGATGGGAAACCACTAATGAATACCAGATGCCATAGGCTATATTTCAGAGGAAGGAACTGGCAAAACCACCTCTGAGTATACTTTGCCTGAGAAAACCCTATGAAATTAATGGGGTTGCCGTAAGTTGACAGGTGACTTGAAGGTACATACACACACACTATGATCAGAATCCTATTGGAAATTTGATGAATGCATAACCATCATAGTTACATGGCTATGCAGTGACTCCCAGCCTGCCCTGCCCTGCCCTGCCCCCCTCAATATCCCTTACTAGGAAATAGCCATTGTGACTGATGTGGGCCCATTCCCTGTCACTCGGGAAGCAGCTGACTGACATTCCTGTCCCCTCCCATGAGCAATTCCAATGGGACAGGCTGAAGCAGAGTCTCTGTTGCAATCCCCCCTTGCATTGGAGATCTCTTGTGCAGGAGGCAGTGGGAACATTGGTCAGCTATTCCCCAGTCAACAGAGGAACAAACCCCTGTCAATCACAGTGGCTGCTACCTGTTAAGTAGGGCTTGGGAGACTTTCACTAAACTAAGGAATTCAGAGCGATTCTGCATACCAAACAGTTACAAATGTATAACTCTCCAACAGGATTCTGGCCATTATGCATACAGTAGTTAGTGACAAATCTGGCCACCTGATAGGTAGAAAAGAAAGTGGGAGTAGGTTACAGTTCAGGGAAGTTTATGAAGAGATACAATTGTATCCTATTGACAAATGAGCAAGTCTAATTTTTTAAAAGAAGATGTAATATTGAGATCTTTTGCCAAAATCTTTTTTCTTGTTTGTTTTTAACCTCTGCCCATATTTATACCATCTGGAGATTTTGGGGGTCCCAGTGATTCACCATCACTTGTCCATTTTAGAAATCACTTTATTTTTTCTTATGGTAACCTTGGGGGATAAGTTAAAATGAAGGCTGTGTGGCAGGAGCCCCTGGCTGAAAAGTAAAGGTAACCTTGGAGTGTGCTCTGTCACACTACTATACTGTCTAGTCCAGTAAAGATGTGGATAAATTACTACCAAATTCTGCAGCATATCTTCACTTCCTAACAATAATGATCCCAATCATAGTTCTAGCTGACAAGTCCACAATGCTTATCATATGACAGATTTCCCTCCCTTTCATCCTTCTCCTTCCCCCCTCACTGATCACATGTCACATCCAGTCTCATGCAACATTTCAGAAATTGATTTTCACTAATTTCCACTGAGCTGTTGTTGTCGTTGTCAATGTCATTGTTGTTGTTGTTATGAAAATGTCATGTGGATCTCCAAAATAAAATCTGCTAGTACAGAAACAAAATCTGGAACTTCCAGAAACTTTTTCTTACCTGGAGGTGCCCAAATACTACTGTTAGAAAAGCATAGGTTTCCTAAGTTTCTGAGCTTTGCTCTGAAATATTTGTATATAGATTTTTTTTCTATTCATAGGTACTTGTTTTTGTTCTCATGTTGATTTAATTCCCTCTTTAAAAAGAGGAGAAAGCCAGATATCAGGACTCTGCCCATTCAAGAGAAACAACATACTTCTTCTGTTCAAACTGTTGCTATCCTACTAGCAAGGGCACATCCTGAGGGCAGTTCAGCAGCTTCAGTGCATCTGGCCCAGGCTGCAACCTCTTATGTTAATATTGCTTTGAGATTTCCTTATGTAAATACAGGACAATTTGTACCAGTAGTCTTTCAATTGACCAGAAGAATGTAGTAGTAGTTGTTGTTACACTATACTTCTGTTTCCTACATCTAATGATAGCTCAGTCATTTGCTTAAGGTGATGTATTTCTTTGATCAGTTCCCTTCCCCGTCTATACTTTTTGTCTAGAATCATGCTGGCATCTTACTGCTGGCAAAGCCTATGGAAGTGGTTGGGCATTTTTGTCTAACACAGAATGTTTGCATGCAATTCAAGGTTGTGGAAACAGAGTTATGCATGCAGTGCCACAGTGCATCCAGATGTGCACATGTGGATGCACATTAGATTGTGAATTTTGTTGGACTTTCTGTTGTACAATGCAGCAATTTGACACAAGAGTTGGATAGCACAACAAATCCGTAGCTCCACATGTGGAAATTTCAACTATGTAAGGACCTCAGACCTAGACCACATTTGAGTCTCTAGAATGCAATGTGAAAGGATTTATACCATGTATACATGTAACCTTAGTTTTCAACTCTCAGTGTTCAACCAAGGTATATGTAGTCATTGTGAAACAGAGGCAAAGACGTCAGACTGGACACCAAAGTCATCTTTGTACACAGCAATGATGCTAAATGAGGTAATTTCACATTAGGCTTTAGGTATAACTGCCCTGGTTCATTCATCAAATTTTATGGATGCCTGTGGGTCCATGTGGAATGTTTTTCCATTGCTTTCCATTGTTTCTTTTATCTATTTTTTTTCTTATCACAATAATCTTTGAAGGAAAAGAAAGAATAATTCCATATTGTCCTTCAACTGGTAGTACTAGACACAACCTTAGGTGGCCTGGGCAAGTCACAATTTCTTTGCCTACTATACATCACATGGGATGTGATGACATATAGGATTCATATGGCACAACAATAATAAGAGAGAAGGAGAGGAGGAGTTCTTCTGTTTACCATGGAGGAATAAATCTCAGAAGGAGTAAATACCGTACTTGAAAATTGTAAATCAGAATCTTGGTAAGGAATGCATGGAACAAATCAAAACAAAGCTAGAGTTCTGTATCAAATAAAGCCACATATGCCTCAGTGATTTCATTGAAAATGTACATGCCCTTAATTTCAGAGAAACACAACCCAAATAATCTGTTTTGCTCTGTCAAAGCCAAATCCTTCCCTGCTCTGGCATTTTGCTTCAGCACAAAGCACACCCCGAGCACTTCTGTACTTGGCTTGCCAAGTAAATGTCAGTTTTAACACCGTTCCCTGTCCATGGAAATCTCCTGTAGGGTTCCTGGTCATCTAACCAGCATCATTCCTTCCTAGATACCTTTAGTCAAGCATGAATGCTGTTGCTATATGTAGCTTCTGCTCAGATAGATCTCTTGTTTCTCCTGAGTTTGTGACGTCAGTTCCTTTAGCCAGTGGGAGTCAAAAGATCATCTATTTTGAAACCATAAACTATTGGTAGCTTGAATGCTTGATTCAAACTGTATCCCTTAGTGCATGCCACTGAATTCATTAGAGGGCAGCAACCATACAAACCATCAGTGCAGCTGCCTTAAAATTATTAGTTCCACTTTAAAAGTGATCCACGAGACTGGGAGAATGAATGTAAATATGCTCTTGTTTGGAACTTTTGTCAGCCATAGAAACAAGTTAAAGATGAACCTAGGGACATCCCTCTGTCATACGCATTGAGGATTTCTTGACATTTTGAGAATGTGTTATTAACAAAGGATTTTATGGTGCTTCTCATCTTGGTTGCTTTAATTTGCCATGCAGAGCCCTGTTATAGAAGTACAAGCAATCTACATTTTGCAGAGATTAATTTAAGTTTGGATCCCTTCTGAGTACTTGTGGAGATGTGATCATCTTTTTAAAAATAAGAATGAATGAAAGTTATTTATTACTATGATTGAAGTACCCTAATCATTAGACAGGGACATGTCAAGAAAAATGTTTTTCTTTTCTTTTCAAATAAGCTGAGTACTACTTTTGTAAGTAGTATTCTAAATAGGGGTTGAGTAGTGAGTTAGACACACAGCAAAGCAATACCATTTCAGCCATGACAAACGGTATGTAGATTTAAAATATATATTAAAATGACACTCATTAAGAATTGAAAAAGAAAATGACAAGTCACAGATATATTCCTTTCTGTGGATAATTAATATTTATTTTATCTCCTTTTCATATAAAAAAGTTAAATGAAAATTACTTTTTAGATCTACTTAATTTTTTGCCTTGTCTGTTAATATTACATTTAAAATAAAGCTATTTGAATACTTTCAGCCCTTTTATCCCACACCATGTCATTCCTCTTATCTTTTATGGCCCATAAAAATGCGTAGGCTATAGGCCATAAATAAAATGGATGATTCAGTCACACTGTGACATTGGCACTCAGATAATTTTAAATACATATACATAGCAAATTAGAAGAAAGACATTGAAAAA
The DNA here is from genome assembly GCA_030847615.1 of Gambelia wislizenii. Lineage (NCBI taxonomy): Eukaryota > Metazoa > Chordata > Lepidosauria > Squamata > Crotaphytidae > Gambelia > Gambelia wislizenii. The sequence goes on from JAUMIR010000001.1 coordinate 104,367,416, forward strand.
AAAAGTAATGCTCCATGTGCCCCTCCCTGGTACTCTGGGGAGAATCTTTAAACTGATTTACTGCCTATGCCAGAAAATATAACACAAATATTCTGATGGTGTTTAACTCATTCCAAGGAAGATATATAGACAAGCTGTTTTCTTGTGTTGTTACTCCATATGTCTAATTTCCAGACCAATCCATTGCACACTTTACCTTAGGACTGGTCTGTGAAGTAGATTACAAATGAGTTGGCTGGCAACTGAGTGGACTAGACCACTTGAGAATGGTGTGAATTGCTGGTTTTAAAGGCTTTTGAAAATTCACACATGTAACAAAATTCTTCTCCCAATAAAAAACTGTTAGAACAGGGATAGTCTAATTCTAAAAGAACCATTCTTCCTAGCATGATAGGGTTTTCAGTTTTTGTTTTGTTTTGATTATGTTTTCAGTGCAGTGCAAGATTTTTCATAACAAGGGGCTACCCTCAAAAATGCTGTTTCCTCCCTGCAGTCTGAAGTATGTATATAACATGTAAAACAAGCTGTGGAAGATGACACAAATGCTAAATGCAAATGTTGATCAAGCTAATATTAAAATTTAAGTGAAAGGTATAATTTATCCAGGTTGGTGATTTGTCCCAAAATCTAACAACATTTTGTGTTGCTTTCTGCCACTTCTTAATGATCCCTCATCTGACACTGTTCCTTGCCTCCTCTTCAAAGTTGCCCTTTTGTGACCTATACCTTTTACTTCCCCACCCCCAGGGACTAAAAAATAAAATAAAATAAAATCAGAGACATTGTTTTGCAAAAGTCCAGGACACCTAGGACTGGGTGAAGAACTAACTGGGTAATATAAGACATTTAGCTGACTTATTAATTAATTAATTAATAACTTAATTAATAATTTAATTGAAAAGAGACATTAGTGCTAAAATTCTAACTTTAGAATTTTCTGTTTCTATATGAAGAAGCATGGTATCACACATAATTAAACACAAGTGTTTCCTCACACATTGTTGCATGTACTGTATACCTCTGCCCAGCATAACAGACGGTGTGAAAAAGTGCTTTTCTTGGATACTATAAGTTTCTTGTTTATTGATGTGTTTTAACTGATATGCTTTTCATATTATAATTACAGTTTTGCAATTTACTTATAATTACAGTCTTGCAATTTACTTTTACCTACTGCAATTTACTTAAGTACCTGAGCATAGTAGTGGGATCTGAATTTAATTGATTGATTAAATAATTAAATATAAAAGAAAATCCTATGTTTTTAAAATCAGAAATCAGACCTCCCATTAATGTTAATGAGTAATCTAATATAGCATTATTATTCCACTTTGACTGCTATGGCTTCCTCCTGTGGAATTCTGGGGTTTGTAGGTAGCTTAGTAAAGCCTAAGGACTCTCTGGTTGAGAATGATAAATGCCCCTCCCTAAACTGCAAATCCTAGGATTCCATAAGAGGCAGCCATAACAATTAAACTGGAATAATAGTGCTATAACAGTATAGTGTGATAAGACCCAGAGCTTGGAAGAGATACTTTTTTGGACTACAACTCCCAAAATACCCTAGCCAGCATGGTTCATGCTGGGAGATTCTGAGAGTTTTAGTCCAAACATAAGATACAAACTCTGAAACTTCTGTGTATGTTCCAGACAGCAAGTTTCACTGAATATAGGATTGCACTGTGCATCTTTTTATTACATGGAAATGAAAACCAGAAAATCAGGTTTCAGGCATCTCATACTCACACTTCCAACAACCATCTTTAAATTCAAGGTTATTGAGATACTTACCTCAATAAAATTATCTTTCATTACTCATACTTACTTTACTCATACAGTCTTTGTAGCATTCCTCATTTAATCAGACAAGATTTTATGCAGGGCTACAAGCTTTGCCTACCTTTACAAGTTAATGGACATCACTCACGTTGGGTTAATTGGTCACAAAGCCTGATCAGCTTCAGACTGAAACTTGCTCACTACTTTGTGATTTTTTTAAAAAAATCACTCCTGATTACATTGCCCAACTGTAGATTTTGCACCTTTTAATGTCTCCCTTTTTCCAACCTGAGCAGCGAGCAGGCAAATAAATAAATAAAACAATTTTGTGACTCAGAGTAATTTATTTCTGGGAGAATATGCAATTAATCCTGCTCTTGCCCTTTCTTAGAGAGATGGACAGCAATTGAAATGACATGCTCATTAGAGCAATTAATATCATGAAAGAGCTTCATTTGGTTTAGGAAGTCATGTGGCCTGATATATAACTTTATACTCTGCATTTAAACCAGTGCACAGTTCCAAGAATTATGCAGAAGTAATTAGCTGACTTTCTTGATAGTGCACTAAAAACTCTGCTGTTGAGATTTGTTCTCTAATGTCATTGTGCAATTCAGCTGCTCTGATCGTCTGAGAGAACTCTAAGAATTGCTCTATATTTAGCTCTTCTCATAAGCAGGAGATCATTTCATACTGGCCATAAAAAACTATTAGATATTTACAACCACAAACCAGCAAAGCCAAATTCAATTTATCTATATTTATAATGTAGGTTTTAAAAGAAGTCTCACAATATACTTGCAGAATAATCAATTCATTTTAGCTACCATACCTTAAACTGGAATGCAAGTTATGCCAAATGACTAACACTCATAACAGAAAAACAGGTCAAACCCAGTTATCATTAATATGATTCACATGCCATATACCAAAAAATCAGCCAAACAGTACATTACCTTTAAAAGGAAAAGACAATCCATAAAATAATACAAGTGCTTCATAAATTCCACATAATCATTTGAAAACCAAATCCCACCCTCCCCCTGAACTGTCTGTGGATGAGATTACGCTCCCTCTGAAGGAGCAACCATACAGTCTTCTGTAATCCTGGCTCTATCATTGTGATTGGAGTCCCGACCAGCTGTAGTAGCTAAGAGTTCCTTTTTCCTGTATTGGCTGGATGCTGCAATAGCCACCACTATTCTTCCTTAATGGGAAGGGATAGCGTGACCACAGTAGTCCATACATTGGTAAATTCAGAGCTAGAATATTGCCATTTGCTCTATTTGGGATTGCCCTTAAGACTTGCCCATAAAATGTAGGTAGTGCAGACTACAGTAGCTAGGATGCAATGTGCGACTAGTTTATCTAGGGGACCATCTTTTCCCAATGTATCTTGTGCACCCACTAAGATCAGTATTTTCGACTAAGGCTCTCTTGGTGGTACTACTGCTATCAGTTATCAGTCTTGCAACTACCTAGAAAATGGTCTTCACAGTGACAATAGCTTCCCCTCAGATAAAAGCTATGTGTTGATGACTGTATTGTTTCACCACAAGCTTGGAATTTACTGTGAAATTGAAGGCTTTCACGGCTGGCATCCATAGATTTTCCTTGGTTTTTTCCCAGGCTTTGAGGCCATGTTTTGGAAGAGTTTACTTCTGATGTTTCATCTGCATCTGTGGCTGGAATCTTCAGAGAATGGTTGGGTAGGAGTGTGTGTGGAGTCTATATGCTGTGAAACCCTGTTGGGGAGTATATCTAAATCTGTGTATTTGAATGGCTGGTTTCTTGGTATAGAAATGCAAGGAGGATTAGTCTCTGTTTGGCTAATGGTTGGTTGATGGGCCATTATCTGCTGGAACTCCCCCTGTCCCTGGGTGGAATTCCTTTGTAAGTGTTGAGTTTTTATTCTATTGTTTTTCAAAACTGGAAGCCAGATTTTGTTTACTTTCATGTTTCTTCTTTCCTATTGAAGTTGTTCAGGTGTTTGTGGATTTCAATAGCTTCTCTGTGCATTCTGATATGATAGTTGTTGGCCTGGTCCAGAATGTCTGTGTTTTTAAATAGCATTTTGTGTCCAGGTTGGTTTATCACATGTTCTACTACTGCTGATTTTTCTGGCTGGCCCAGTCTGCAGTGTCTCTCATGTTCCTTTATTCGTGTTTGCACATTGTGTTTAGTGGTCCCTATGTAAACTTGTCCACAGCTGCGTGACATGCGGCAAACTCATATACTCCCCAACCGGGGTTCACAGGATATAAACTCCACACACACTCCTACCCAACCATTCTCTGAAGATGCCAGCCACAGATGCAGGCAAAACGTCAGAAGTAAACTCTTCCAGAACACGGCCTCACAGCCCGGAAAGAACCCAAAGAAAATCTTTGGAATTTACTTGTTTAAACAGTATTACCAGATTAGATAGAGGAATTTCTTTTGAATTGTTTGGGTTTTGTCTTGTTTTGTTGTTGCTGAATATATGTAAAATAAATAAATTCAGTGGGTCTACTCTGGCTTGGATTAGTAATTAGATTTAAACTATAATATTTCGGGAGGTTTCTTGTCTCATTACTGGTCAGGCTAACAACCAAATGTCACAAATCCAGCCTCTCACTTTCTTATACCCCCGGGCCCCATATATCTGCATTCGTATACATCCACATACATATCACATACATTCCTACTCGCCCATACCCATTCCTCTGCCTTCCTACATGCAACACCCATCCTCACATACAGATAAATTTTCAACACTCTCTGAAGGAATATTTGAGATAACTTGGAATCAGCTAAAATTTTGAATTACACAAATCTCTAAAGGCATATAAGTCCCAATGAATCAGAAACAGAAATCAGATTTGAGAAAGTTTGGGGAAACTATTATCTGAGAAAATCTGGCATTTGAAGTAAAAGGTCAAATGAGACATTGTTGTAATTAAATGGAGAATACTGATCTCATCCTTTCTCTTTTGTTTTGCTTTGGTTGCTTTGTTAAAAGTCTTAATACTGCAATTCTTTTTGCCTTTGTGATATTGTGAACTTACTCTCACAAGCTACTAAGAAAAGTATAATAAGTATAAATGGCAAAAAGGAAAACCCTCTAAACCAGAGCTCCACAAAACTTCTTTGGATTTTATTTAACATGCTAGAGGAAAATTCAATCAGATTATATCTGGCATATACTTCTATTACTGTTAGTAAATGATCCATAAAACACACAGTTTTCTTAATAACCTGATTTCAGCCAGTCCTGTTGAAGTTTTGAGCAAGGGCATCTTCATACAATAGGTCCAATTCAAGTTAAATATCTTCAGATATGTTGACTTCACAAGCATAGTTTAAATACATCCCTATCTCTCTCACCTTAGCAGGATTTTAAAATGTTTCACTTTAATTGGATCAGACCCATTATATATTTGTGTAGGTGTACAACTGAGATAATTTGAAGCTACTCTTTCAAACAAAGAAGTGTGAATGCAACAAACACATTCTTGCATATAGAGCTCCCACAAGTAAACTTTACAAAGAGCTAGAACTGGCTGTAAGAAAAGCAAGTTTGCTTCTACATGATATGTGAAATTGTTATAGCATTCAATTCTCACATTCTGAAATTGGGGAATCTACACGTCGCAAATGATCTGGTTTGAAACTGGATTGTTTGCATGGCTCCTTCCTATGGAATCCTGGGATTTGTAGTTTTCCAAGGTCTTTAGCTTTCTCTGACAAAGAGTGCTGATGGCTCACCAAACTACAACTCCCAGGATTCCATAGGAAGGAGCCATGCAAATAATCCAGTTTCAACCTCGATTATTTCTCTAGTGTGGATGCTTCCTAAAGGTCTGATCTCTAGACAAAGGGAAGCTTTTTATTATACAAAAATGTGGCCAACATTTTGTTAATCACTAGAAAAAAAAACCTATCCACACACAAATGTACATTTATTATATTAATATTGATAAGGGCCTATCTATAACACATTTACTTTAGGCTAACATTTATATTACAACATAAATCCCACCTATGATTTTACTCCTCTGCTGCCCTTGACCTGCTTTTGAACAGGAAAGAAGGAAACTGCTGCATGAATGTTTGAAAAGCCCATTTTCCACCCACTCTCCCCATTCCAAAATCCAGGTGATGTTCGCACTCTGTCATTTACTTTTTTGTTTATATTATTGACAAACAGTGGCCCGTGGTATCCGCTAGGGTTTGGTTCCAGGACCCACCATGGATACCAAAATCTGCAGATGCTCAGATCCCATTATATACAGTGGTGTAGTAAAATGGTGTCCCTTATATAAAATGGCAAAATCAAGGTTTGCTTTTTGGGGGAAAAAAAATTGGGTGGAATATTTTCACTCTGTGGATGGTGGAATCTGTGGATACAAAATCTATGGATACAGAGGGCCAACGTATAGGCTAGAATTCTACATTTGCTCTTAGCTACATAACTGCCATAGTTGCGTAGCTAAGTAGCATCTCCTCGACTGACCTCCTCCCCAAACCAGAATGGATGGGGGTCCATTCTGTTGGTGATTGGGGCATGGGCGGATGATGTTTCCACCCCCATCCTGCCAGCTAGCAAAGCTGCAACAAGGAAGTACAACAGGTCTCCTGCTTCTGATTGTCACAGCCTCACTATGGCAGGAGGGGATGGTTGAAAAATCATCTGCCCATGCCCCAATTGTCAGCAGAATGGACCCTCTTCTCTCCACATGGCTGATGCCCTTGCAAAATAGGTCTAGGGGGGCAGTTATGATCATGGCATTGGTGCCACGATTGTGACTAAGTAGGGAGCATGAACATTGATCTGCTATGGACCTGTAAGTCTAGCTTGCTGTTGTTTGCCTTCAAATTGTTTCTGACTTATGGTGACCCTAAGACGAACCTGTCCTGGGGTTTTCTGAGGGTGAGAGTATATGACTTGCCCAAGATCACCCAATGGGTTTTTATGGCTGAGCAGGGATTCCAGTCCTGGTGTCCAGAGTCATAGCCTAATGCTCAAACCACTACACCACTCTGGCAAGTCTAGCTTACTCATAAGCACTCAACAGAATGCCAGCCATATATCTGAAGTGTGGTATTAAAAATAATTACATAAGCACAGGAAGAATGCAAGAACAACAACAAAAAAATCTGAATGTTTTTTTGTTTTTTGTTTTTTCTTGCAGGAGATAGACTTACAATTACTGAACTTTAGCCAACAAACCGTCCTTTAAAATAAAATAAGGACAGTCCAAAATTGGGTGCACCGATCAATGCCGAACTCTACAATCTTATCTACTGGATAATTGGATGGGAGGGTGGAGCACCACTCTGCTGTTGTTCTTCTTATAATTATTCCCCAATAACATCCGGGATTTCTTTTAACTTTTCAGGATTTGTTAGCTGAAACAAAAAAGAAAGAAGTGATATTAAGATAAAATTGGAGAGAAAGGTACTTCACATTGACCAATATTCAAAACATCTAACACATTCTTTGTTACATGTAATACAACAGCCCAGCAAGACTACGGACATTTTCAGACACGGAAAATCAGCTTCTTGCCACGCAAGCAGACTCCGGAACAGTATCGAGGCTGCTGCGCAGCGAGGGTCCATTTTGGACGACACCGTTTCTCTCTCGGCGTCGTCCATGACTGTTGCGGCCAGCACTGGAGGCGGCTGCGCTATTTTTCACTCACGGACAACTTTCGTGAGTAAAAAATAGCGCGGCCACCTCCAGTGCTGGCCGCAACAGTCATGGCCAGCATTGAAGCTGATTTTCCGTGTCTGAAAATGTCCTACCACTCTGAGGTAATTGCCCTCATACACATTTTTTTTAAAAAAATAGTTTAATGACAGTATTTTTTGATCTCATAAGAATTTCACTGTATTACAAAGAATTAAAATATTCCTTATCCACAGGCATATTTTGCATATTTGTGGGTGAAAAATGAAGGGTTTTATATGATGTCCAAACATGCACAGCCAGAAGGCACATGTTTACATTTGTCTGGAGCAGCTGAGAGGCCTTCTTTTTCAAAATAAAATATATAACCAAGGTAATTTTTGTGTCATAAAAATATTACACTGCCATTTCCAACTAAAAAAAAACAACACCTATGTTGTAAATCAAAAGAATTAGGAAAGAGATATGAATAATGGAGGAAAACTACTGGGGTTTTGTTTTGTTTTGTAGGAATTATATAGTAGGTATTTGTGGAAATACCTAGTATTTATAGTATAATTGGGTAATTTTCTGTCTCAATAACAAAGCAGTCTCTGCTGGGGGAAATCTTTGACGGGTAAACCCATTTTTTACTGTGTGGCAGCCGTGGATTGGCTTTGGTGTGAATCCAGGGGCAGGACTTCTTGTGGACAAGACTCTGATCTGGTTTATTTATTTATTTAATTTTTCAGTTGTGTGCATATCTGGACAAGCATATCTTGACTTATCCAGTAATACAGTACTCTGGGACAATGTATATTCACATATTCACATGCACAAGTAAACAGAAAAAAACCCGGAGCAGCCCATGTGGCAGGAAATTGTACGACTACCCTTTTACTCCGACTCAGGATTCTACAGGATGCAGCCATGGCATTTAAAACAAACAAACAAAAAAAAGTAATCATGGCGATATAATTGCATAGTGTAAAAGGGCGGGGGGGGGAGGCAATTCACCCTGTTGTTGCCATAAAAGAGTCTGAGGATTGTCGGGAACTGCAAAAACAGTCTTCTGTGCTACATGAATATCCAGGATTGTATTTTGCTTGCACCTGGCCTAAAGAAATCAATCAAAATGGAGGGAAGGAATTTCATTGGAGCATAGAGGGAAAATGTTTATTGCTTCAGTTTGCCTGTTCACAGAGAAGGTAGCAGACTGAACTAAGGCACTGCACTAACTTGTAGGCCAATAACGTTGTCAGTGTTGGCTTCAGTGAAATGACAATCGTTTTTATATCCATCCATTTCATTAGAATTGTGCCTCCTTGGGCACTGACTGTGAGAGCCACAGCGCCAGCAGCCTAAAGTGAGAGCAGAAGTTCAGTGACATTTGGATAAGGATGATTCAGATCATACATTCTCTGAGGAGGGATTTGGATTATTATGGTTCCTAAAATATTTAGGCCTATATTTGGAATAGTTGCTTAAAACAACAACATCAATCACAGATAATGTTATGGATGGATTGATATTTAAAAAAATGAATTTCTGAAAAATTAGCTCACAACTACTGTGGTGCTTTATATAAAACATCTGAACTACTGTGTTTTATATTCTTAGGTCTCCTTCACACTACAGAATGATGACACCTCCTCTTTGAAAACCCGCATATTCTCACAAGAATACACAGCATGGGAAATTAAAAAATAAAAACAAAAATATCAGAGAAAAAGTTACAAGATGACATTGGGTGCTATTTGGTCTGGTGGGCAGAGAGACGTCATGAGCAGAAGAGGTGATGGTGAAACTGGAAGCTGATGGTGAGCCTGATCCTAAATTGACCATGTGGTCCTTGTGTGAGGAGAACCACCATTTGAGAAATAATTTGGAGAATCTGTGAGCAGATCTACAACCGATGCTGCTGGGAGGGCAGTCAGGAGGGTGGGAGAGTCCCAACGATCAAGAGACATGAATTTCATGTTTAGACTTGTGTGCCATCTCCAAGATATCTCCTTATGTACAGTATATGCAAGTATTCCAAAATCTGAAACATTCCAAAATCCAAAATACCTCTGGCCCCAAGTATTTTGGATAAGGGAGACTCAACCTGTATGCTTTTTCTAAAATCAAAAGGAAATACTCTGCTTGCCCTAGACATTTCTTTTTATATATATACCCATGCAAATTCATTCAAAATTGTTAAAATAAATGTGACAGTCCATGCTTTGGCTGTCATTTTTCAATTAAAATGTTTTGATAAAGAAAAAAAACATAATAAAATTTGAAAGTAGATGTTGCACAGGGCTGTGATGAAGAATTTTTACTCTGATGTGACTAAATGTGTAAATCTCAGGGTTGATGCAAGAGTCAGACGGCATCCTGAAGCCAGACTTCTAAATTTGAAACTTAATGTGTAGCTGGGAGCTTGTATTATTGTATAATACTTTATCCTAGGGAAGGGAACAGAGAGAGAGTCTGAAGTGAATGCAGAAGCTGGACAATAGCTAATATTCCTAGAGATTAATCAAATTATGAATAATAAAGTAGAGGAAGGCTTTCCCCTTCCCTTTGCCATAATACCAGAGAAAAACCATATAACTGCATGGAGTATGGGGAGAAGGAATGGGAAGAATATAAACAATTATTAATTTCCAGGTTGAAAATGGGAAGGATATTAGAGCATCAAGACTTTTGCAGAGTTTCTCCTGGTATTTGAATATCCCAAAACGTTGCAGAGGACTTATCTTGCAGATACACAGCAGTAGGCTAAGGCAGCCAAAAACTGCAGCCAAAACTCATGTAAGATCTTGAGTTCATAAGTTCAGTTCCAGGGCCTCCCAGGTCGACTCAGCCTTCCATAAGTCAGTAAAATGAGTACCAGCATAATAAAAAAAGAATTAGGGCAACATGCTGTGGAAGCTGTTAATTCAGTTTCCAAAAAAGCAGGAGTCATTATTAGTGTACAATGCATTCTGCAATGTGTCACTCTTGCAGCATTGTTGGCATGCCAGCAGTGCCATCTACTGGCACTTGCATTGTACAATTGTTTGTATTATCTGTATTGTCTGTACTTGAAATGTATTTTATCAAAAATTGTATTGTATTGCATTGAATGTACTGTATTGAATTTACTATAGCAGGGAAAGGAGTGAGTTTCAACTGGGCTCCACATCCTCTCCCTTCCTCAGAAGCTTTAATAATTCTGCTTTGCTGTGTTGGGACCTCCAGCAGGGAAAGGAGGGAGTTTCAACTGGGCTCCACACCCTCTTCCTTTCCCAGAAGCTTTAACAATGCTGCTTTGCTGTGTGGGACCTCCAGCAGGGAAAGGAGTAAGTTTCAGCTGGGCTCCACTCCCTCTCCCTTCCCCAGAAGCCTCAAAAACACTGCTTTGCTGTGTTGGGACTTCCAGCTTCTTTGCCCCAAAGCCTTAAGAACGGTGCTTTGCTGTGTTGGAAGCTCCAGCACGGAAGGGAGTGAGTTTCCAAAAGGGCTCCATGCCCCCTCCCTCCCTCCAGAAGCCTTAAGAACTGGAAGTTCTTTGGTCTAAGGGACAAGTATATGCTGCCGGGCATGATCTGGGAGTGAGAATTGAGGTAGTGCAGGGGAACAGAAGGTATGGCGGGAACAGAGTGAAAGTTTATTACAAAGGAAGGCGGGATAGATGTTTAAAAGCTATTCCGCCTTCAATTCACCCCGTTCCCCAAAATGGATTGGAGAGTGTACTAACCATACTGTGGAACCTTACCTTACTCCTTTGCAATGCCAGGTTGGTAAAAACAAGACCCATATTATCTATGATCTTCTCTTGGAAGAAGACACCAACCTGGCTTGCTTCACTGAGACCTGGCTGGGAGAGGATAGCACCATAACTTGGGCTCAGGCCCTCCCAGCCAGGTACTCTCTCAGTGAGCAGGTAAGAGGAAACGGGTGAGGGGCGGAATGGCTCTGGTTCATAAAAATAACCTTACCTTGTCCAGGATACCTGTCCAGAAAATGGTGTACTTTGAGTATATGTACCTGAGCCTGAAGACCAGGGAGAGTCTAGGGATTCTGTTAGTATACCGTCCACCCTGTTGTCTAACAGACTCCCTAACCGAGCTGACACAACTGATCTCGGAGTTTCTGCTGGAGTCACCCAGTTCTGGGTGACTTCAGAATCCCACTTGAGACCAGTTTGTCAAATCTATCAGGTGCAGCACAGGAGTATATGGAGTCCATGACAAACATGGGCCTATCCCAATAGGTCAACAGGCTCACTCACTGTGTGGGTCATACCCTCGGTGCAGTCTTTAGTACGGAACAGGAATATCCGTGGTTGGAGGTGACTAAAACCACTGCATTGTCATGGACGGATCACTTCCTGATCGAGCCTGAACTCAGAGCCACTATCCATCCCGTGGGGAGTGGAAGACCTATTAGAATGGTCCACCCTCGAAAGCTAATGGAACCAATTGGATTCCAGAAAGCCTTAGTGGGTTCATTGGTTAGTAACACCGGTGATTCTGTCAAAGCCTTGGTCAATACCTGGAACACCGACCTTACCAAAGCTATCGACACGATTGCTCCCAAGCGTCCTCTCCAACCCACTTCAAATCGCCAACCATGGTATACTGAAAAACTTAGGAAGTTGAAGTGGGATGGACAACAACTAGAGTGTCTCTGATGAAAAACTCGGCTCTTGTCTGAAAGGACTTGTCATAGGAAATTTCTTCATTTCTATAGAGAGGCAATATGTGCAGCGAGGAAATCTTTCTCTTCTGCATGTATTGCGTCTGCAGAGTCTCACCTGGAAGGGCTGTTTAGGGTGGTGAGGGAACTGACCCAGGTTTCATCTGTGCAGAACCCATTACTAAACCTGACAACAGCCTGCTGTGATGCATTTAACAACTTCTTTGCAGATAAAATCTCTCAGATATGAGCCGATTAGGATGCCGGGGTTGCAGCAGATTCAATTGACGAGGTGTCCAGTAATTCCATTGATGAGATTATACTGGATCAGTCTCAATCTGTAAGTACTGATGATGTGGACAAGCTCCTTGGTAAAGTGAGGAAGACTACCTGCCCTCTTGACCCTTGCCCTTCATGGCTGGCCATCCAGGGAGGTGATGCCTTGAGGATGTTCCTTATGGACATCATCAATGCTTCCCTTAGGGAAGGTCATGTTCCATCTTGCTTGAAGGAAGCAGTGGTTAGACCGCTCCTAAAAAGACCTTTCCTTGATCCCCTGGATATGAAGAAGTACAGGCCAGTCTCCATATTACCTTTTTTGAGCAAGGTGATCGAGAGGGCAGTTGCTCTTCAACTCCAAGCTGTCTTGGAAGAAACCGATGATCTAGATCCATTTCAAACTGGCTTTAGGACAGGATTTGGATTTGAGACAGCCATGGTTGCCTTAGCTGATGAACTCCGCCTGAGCATCGATAGGGGTAGTGTGACCCTGCTGGTGCTACTGGATCTTTCAGCAACTTTTGACACAATAGATCACAAAATCCTCTTGGATTGCCTGAGAAGGTTAGGAATTGGAGGCATTGCATTGCAGTGGTTCTGCTCCTTTCTCTCATGTAGATTCCAAATGTTGATGCTTGGGGACAGTCGCTCTGCAAGGAAAGAGCTTAATTGTGGCATCCCACAAGGTTCCATCCTGTCCCCGATGCTATTCAATATTTATATGAAGCTGCTGGGAGAGATCATCCAGAGGCATGGGGCGGGATGTTACCAGTATGCTAATGACACCCAGATATATTTCTCCATGTCTCGGTCTTCAGCTCTGGCTTCGGATGGTGTCTCTTCTCCTAAGTATTGTCTTAGGGCAGTAATGGACTGGATGAGGGAAAACATGTTGAAGCTGAATCCAGACAAAATGGAGGTACTCACAGTAGCAGCTCCGAACCTGGGCATCAGGATAGATCCTCCAGTCCTGGATGGGGTCACACTCTCCTCCAAGGACTGTGTTCGCACTCTGGGGGTACTCCTGGACCCGTCGCTCCAGATGATGAATCAGGTAAATATGACACTCAGGAGTGCCTGTTATCAGCTTCAGCTGATCCGCCAACTGTGCCCTTTCCTGGAAGTCAGGGACCTTGAAACTGTGGTACATGCTCTGGTAGCCTCCCTTCTTGATTTCTATAATGCACTCTACATGGGGCTACCCTTGTGCTTCTTCCAGAAACTTCAACTAGTACAGAATATGGCAGCCAGATTGGTCTTGGGTACATCTAGAAGAAACCATATAACACCAGTCTTAAGGTAACTTCACTGGCTACCCATTAGCTTCCAGGCCCAGTACAAGGTGTTGGTTATCACCTTGAAAGCCCTAAATGGCTTTGGTCCAACCTATTTTTGGAACCACCTCCTTCCATATAATCCTTCCTGTGCACTCAGGTTCTCTGGGAGGAATTTGCTACAACCTTTAGGCTTTCTTCAACCTCCCAGAGGACCTTTTCGGCTATTGCTCCCAGATTATGGAACAACCTGCCGGATGAGATCCATCATATTACTACTTTAAATAGCTTTAAAAAAAAGCTCTTAACACGGATCTCTTCCGGCGGGCCTTCCCTGAATAGATACCTGGCCATCAGAAAGAAAAATCTAATTTGTCACGCTCCTGATACAGCCACTGTTTATTGTTTATTGTTATTTTAGTATTTATTAAGTATGTTTTAATTTTTGGATTATTTGATTGTATTTTAAGGGGTGGGTGCGATGGAGGGTATTAAATGTATTTTTAAATGTTGTAAACTGCCCCGTTTGTGTTTTGTAGAGGGGTGGGATATAAATATTTTATTATTATTATTATTATTATTATTATTATTATATACTGTATGATGTTGTACCCCACCCTGATTCTGAGGAGAAAGGTGGGCAATAATTAATTAATTATTTATTATTATTATTATTATTATTATTAAATATATGTTTGCACAAAAAAAACCCATGTGTATTCTCCACATAATAATTCATCTGCAACACATTGGGACATTTAAATATGAGAAGAATACTCCAGAGAAATATTTATTTTCTCCCCACAGTGAAGGGAAAGCTACAGTATTTGTTGCTCCTTGCACATGAGGATGAAATAATCAAGGATTTACATCCCCAGTAGAAAGAACCTCTGAGCTTACACCTTCATTTATGTCAGGAGCAGGGGAAGCCTTTCTTGATAAATTGATCCTTGCTTATGATGTTAAACCTGAGGAAATCAAATTTCAGTTTGTAACCAAGTCAGGAGTAGAAACCACTAACCACTGGTACTGAACATGATATCATGGATCCTGGAATGGAGGGACTAGGTGTGCTTGACCCCCCCATCCCAGACTAGACTAGGGTCAGAGCCCCCCCCCAAATAATAAAGCACAAAGGAATAGGACCAAAAGATTCCTGTATAGTTGAGACCCCTGAGGAACTATCAATCAGAAGTCTTCTGGTTTATAGCCATCTTGTACCAATTTATTGTTGTGTGCCTTCAAGTTGTTTCTGACCTATGGTGGCCCTAAGGTGAATCTATCATGGAGTTTTCTTGGTAAGATTTGTTCAGAGGGGGTTTGCCTTTGCCTTCCTCTGTGGCTGAGAGAGTGTGGGTTTCCATGACTGAGTGGAGATTTGAACCCTGTTCTCCAGAGTCGAGTCCAATGCTCAAACCACCACACCATGCTTGTTCTCTGCATTGATTTATTGGGTCTTAAATATTTCCCCCTTTCTTTGTTATATTATATATTTTATGGCTGAAACAATTTTATAACATTTCATTTATTATTTTGTCATTGTCCTCACAGTAGTAACATTGTTAACAGCTTTACTTGGCGGTATTGAGTGCCAGCATTGGGTAGTGGTTTGAGTATTGGACTTTGATCAGACAGGAACACGAAAAGCATTTCTGTCCCACAATCTCCAATCCCATCCCTGTCCCAGCACAATAACCCTCCACATCACACTTACCTTCTCTCCCATTGGCAGGCAGCCCAGGAATGAACTCTAACAGAGCTCTATTCATTTCCTGGACTGAAACCCCACTCATTCTTGTGAGAAGATGTGAGCATGGGAAATTCAAAAATCAAAAGTAAAATAACACACAAAAAGTTACACTAAGCACAGAAACACACTTTAAAACTTACAAGTAACCTGGGGAGGGTCATAAAAATTGTTTGACTTACCTGGATGTCACAATCTCACCCAAAAGTGTTCTGGCAGGACTGCCCACTGATGCTGCTTTCATGTGAGTTAAATGGCTGGAGGTTTCACACGTCGGCAATGCTGGCACCAAAATGGGACAGGATCTATTGATGGCTCGGCCCATCAATAAAAAGAAATGCCATAATGACTTCAGAGGAACACCAAAGGACACCATTGCCTGATATTGGCATCCTTTTGTGTTCCTCTGGTGACATTATGGTGCCACATTAGCCACGTCTGATAATCTCCCAAGATTCAAATCCCCATTTAGCCATGGAAATCCACTTGATGATCATGGGCAAATCACACCCCCATGGCCTTAAAGGAAGGCAATGGCATACTTTGGAATAAATGTAGCCAAGAAAACCCTACACCATAGGTTGGCATTGGTTGAAGGCACATAACAAATCATCATCATCATCATCATTCTGTGTTTCTACTGTTTTGTAAAAACATACATTCAAGTATGCAAAATTCACAATCGCCTGTCTCCCAGTCTTGAGGCCCCTCCTACCTTAAAAACACTTCCTGGTTCCTGAAGTGTGTTACTCCCTGATCAGAGAAGCCCTCCCTCCCCAAAAGGATGTCCCAATAGCATCTGGGGTTTCTCATTAGCTGTTATAAGGGTATTCACACTGGTACTCTGGCTATATATTTGATTATTTGTAAGCAATGGGGATTAGATCTCCAAAATTTAATCATCCTTAAATCTCCTGGTTTCATTGACAGAATTAAGACATACATTGTTTTTTCCTATTGAAATAAGGGGAAATTATTATAAATGGTTAACATTGGCTGGATCATGCTCAAGTACTCCTGTAGTTTTGCTAATTTATACTAACCATACTATTACTATAGCAGATGAGAATAAAAGAGCAAATTCTCAGTGTGAACAGTTCATTCAAAGTCAACAGCAAACACATAATAGACACAAAGGCTTAAATCCAGTTGCTTTTCCCCTCTAGAGTAGGCCTGCTGAATAAGTGATAAGTCAACACTTACGTTCTACTCTACTTCAGACTAACAATTGGATTTAGGCCACAGTCTGCTTTTCCATTGATTTATTTATTTTCTTATTCTGCTGATACACTGAATAGATGAATTCTGGACTATTTATTTCATCCCATCATCTTCAGTTTCCTAGAGACAAACATAAAAAATATGTGGGAAAGAAAAAAAGTGTTGCTTTCTCCATCTTTTAACTAAAGCTTTCCAAAAGCCTATATATTATTACTGAAATCAGTTTTCTATTACAGTATTTCATTTCATTTAAAATAAATTCTTAGAAATCTCTGTGTTCCACATTGCTGCTTTTTCTCCCACACCTATTGAGCAGTGCTCTGGGAGAACATTATGAACTCTATATAAATGTTTCAAGTTAGTATTTAACTTGGCAGGACTTGAAAAAGTCACTTTCTAGGTTACAGACTTCTGAACCCATACAGACAGCATTACCATTGTGGTTAAGGTATTCTAGGAACTGTAGTCCTAAAAATAACATCCAGGATCCTACATGGGAGACCTAGCTACAATGAAGTAGCTACAACCCATCTTATAGAATCATAGAGTTGGAAGAAACTACAAGGGCCATCTAGTCCAACCCCCTGCCCTGCAGGAGTAGCCAATCAAAGCATTCCCAACAGATGGACATCCATCCTCTGTTTAAAAACCTCCAAAGGAGGAGACTCCACCACACTCTGAGGCAGCGCATTCCACTGCAGAAAAGCTCTCACTGTCAGGAAGTTCATCCTAATGTTTAGGTGGAATGTCTTTTCCTGTAGTTTGAATCCATTGCTCCCTGTCCTAGTCTCTGGAGCCACAGAAAACAAACTTGCTCTATCCTTAGTATGACATGCTTTCAAATATTTAAAGATGGCTATCATCTCACCTCTTAACCTTCTCTTCTCCAGACCAAACATACCCACCTCCCTAAGCCGCTCCTCATAAGGCATGGCTTCCAGACCTCCTACATTTTTGGACATCCTCTGGACATGATTCCAGCTTGTCCATATCCTTCTGGAATTGTGGTGCCCAGAGCTGGACTCAGTATTCCAGGTGTGGTCTGACTAAAACAGAATAGAGTAGCACTATTACTTCCCTTGAACTAAACACTATACTCCTATTCTCCCAATTGGACTCCATAAAACCCACCTTAAAAGCCAGGCAGCCACACCAACTGAATGAGTTTTGTGGTGCTGGTGAGCAGGGTGCTGAAGGATGATGCATACAGCCTCCTCCCACTGCAAACAAATTCACCAGAGTGTCCCCATATTTTGCCCCTGGTTTTATGAGGGCTAAAGACTCCTCTTTTTAAAAATGAAAGCTTGGAATCCAGGCCAGATAATGGCCCAAATGGATACCAGACAGATGTCTAGAATCTGTATAAAATCCAGCCAAACCAGGAGACACTCTAAATAGTCTCCAAATCTTACCAGGAGAGAGAAAGAAGAGGAAAGGATGTTGAGGAATGAATGTAAGAAATGTTTTCAAAACTTCAAAAACCCATATTAATGTAATACTTTTACTACTTCAATCAAAAGTTGACAAAAGTACAACTGTTCAAGACATTATAGTATCTTCATTTGGCAACATGTTACAGGAAGCAGACCTGGGGCAAGGAGGTGGAACAGAAGCGAGAAAAGGCTGACTTGGTGTTGAAGACCTCTTGTTGAAATCATGGATAAGTCAGCAAAAATGGGATCTTAAGGTGAAATGAAATGTGGGGGGTTCAAGCTTTCAAAAGTTATTTTTTATTATTATTATACACAGGTGTTGGCATAGCCACTGGTGACATTGGCTGGTGGATTCTGGGAGTTATAGTTTAAAAAGTAACTTTCCCATGCACTCAGTTTGTAGACATTCACATAGAATTGTAATATAGTTATGACAGAGTGAATTTTTTTAAACTGTGAAAGCCATAGACTTGGAGGTAGTGCAGGTGGGCTTATAGAGAGAATTAATGGCTGAGAGAGACAGCTCCAAGACTGTGCAATTTTAGACACAACTGGGGGAGGCATACATTTCTCTGTGTCAACTAGCATGTCAGTAAGCAGGCTGTAGTTGCCTAAAGGATACCTTTGATTGAAAGCCTTACCGCATCAAGGAAGGGAAACAGCAGTAAAGCCCAAGAGTAGTGCATCGCTCCTTACCTTATTGAGTGCTTCAGCATTATTCCATGTTATTCCATTCCAGTCCTGTGGGAGATAATGGTAAATGAAAGTCTTTTTGCTAAATGGAAAAATCTGTTAGCAAAGAAACTTGCCTTTATCACTGTCTCCCGTGAGCACATCAATGCTGTGCAATAAGGTAAGGCAGGACACACTACACTTGGGCTTTACTATTGCTTCACTTCCCTCATATGATAAGCCCCTGAGTGGATGAGGCAAGGATTTTAAGATGGAAAGTAACAAGTAAGAGTTATTAATGCCACACCATTGGCTTAGTCAGCCCCAATTAAATTTGGGAATGATATTTTTATCAACAGTATACAGTCAAGTCCAGCATGCAATTGGGAATACTGTACTGAATTTTTTGATTCTGCAATATTGCAGTGCTCGTAAGAAGAGGGATATATATACCATTGTTTTTAATATTTGACTGGCTCTGATAGTGATATTTTGACTAAATTCACAGACTACTAACATCTATCTACACAGAAAGTTAATTACCAGACTGTTTAATGACATTCTGAGGAGCTTTATTACTCTAAGGAACAGGTTCCCATGGAAAGAAATGCTATTAGCTCCTTGGGGCATAATATGCAATTCTGTCTGTGTTCCATCATTCAACTTCATTTGCAGTGAGAAATTGATTTGTAGTTATGGCTCATCAAAACTATCTACATCATCTAGTTACAAGTGTGAACGTAATTTCTTTTTCTGGTGACAGAATGCTAATATTTACAACATGTCTGCAGAATATATTTGACAGCTAAGATTTTCTTCCACATTAGATCTTTTACTCATATCAAAACATATTTATACAAAGAACAGCACTACTAATTTCACTGGGAGTTACTCACGGATGGCTAGTTGGGCAGTAAAATTCCTCTGGCATTTAATCCAAAGTTTAATAGGATCTAACCAACCTTATCCTCCAAATAGGTTCAACACCTTGGATAGCTTCTTTAAAGTTCAGACTAAAACCCAGTGTGGATTCACTGCCCTATTAGCATGGAAGCCACCAGGAACCACTGAGTTATTTCCAGTCTTAATTTGCCACTTGAGAGTTCTTTAATAAGTTAATTACATTTTCATGAGCCTTTACTATTTTCTTACTTCATTGGACTTCTTTTGTGGAAGATGTACAGATTTTTAGATATGGGAGATTTTCAGAGGGGGACTATATATAGCATCCCCGTATCGCTACGTCTCTCCTGCCCCACTCCTGACTCACTCTTATCCCTGTTGCACTTAAAAAAATTTCAGACCTACCTTTGTAGTGCAATAGAAATGGCTCCCCTCCCCTCCTGTAGTCCAGGAAGTGAGTGAAGCTCTCGCCGAGCTCCATTTACTTCCTTATTTGAAATCTCAGGCTGTTTTGTGAGAGAACGAGTGTATGGGAATTTTTTTAACAAAAAAAAGGGGGGGGAGAGAAAGGTTTAAAACTGTCAGCAAGCACAAAAACAGACAAAAAAATTCAAAGTAAGGTGTCACTTACCTGGATGTCCCAATCACACCTGGAAGTGTTCGGCAGGGACCTCCCACCGTGGCTGGCATCACGCCAGCATAATGGGGCACAGTTTCAGATGCCCGTGATTCCATGACAGAGATGGAATGGATGATCTATTGATGGCTTAAGCCGCCAATAAAAAAGAATGAGGGTGAAATGGAAGGGGCACGGGACGAGGACAATGTCATCTGAAAAATTGGCCCTTTGGCAATCTCCTGGCGTTTCTAGAATGCCATATTAAGGGCATCTAATAATCTCCATAGTGTGTATAGAAAGTGTTTAAAAATATGATGATGATGATGATGATGATGATGATTGATATGCAGAATTGTTGCTTGTCAGTCTTTTCATTTCTTTTTCATTCAAGGACTGACCCAAGCTAAAATATAAACTGTTTAAAAAACACCATCATGGCACTTGGGTGGAAAGGGGAAAGTGTATCCTGAACAACTCCTGACTGATCAGTATTGTGGCACAATATAGTCCAAAGAGTAAGGTTTTCATATTTATTTTTACTGGCACTGATGTGGGATTACTTTGCTAACCTTTCCCCGCAGCACTTCACTAACACCCACACAGATCTCAGAAACTTACTTGTGTGTGTGTGTGTAAATTCAACACCATGGTTCTCCTTCCCACATCAACATCACTCTACTAGATAAGCACTAGGTAAGGATATGAACATTTCTCTGCTCCACTTTCATTGGGAAATGCATTCTAACAACATGTGGGATGTCACATATTGCTTAATCCTAGGTTAAAGTCATGTGACAACAATGTTACCTTGCTCTTGAATTGCTGCACTTTGTCTGTGTGCAATCTGCTGCTTTTTTGTTCCTGGCAATGCTTATCAGTTTGCAGCCTGCTCTGGTGCTTCAATCCATGATGGCTCAGGTCCTCTTCCTGCTCCATGGGCATCTGTTTTGGGCAAAACAGGACGGACACTATACGTAAACCAAATTCAAAGCTAACTAAGATTTCTTTAAATTAGCCAGTACCAATGTCTCACTCATGACAATGCAGCCCATCATAACATTGCAGGCCAGCTCTAACCACACAGCAATGCTGCAGATTAAGGTTTACAGACAATTGACAAGTTTTCCAGAGTACTGGCTCCATGAACATGTTTGGGATGAAAGCCTGAAAAAGCAGAAAACAATAAAGGTCCAGTTTTGGTACAGTGATGTTTCCATGAATCCAACTTGCTACCTGCATAGTGTATGTACAAAGCTTCAGGATACTGGCCCACTTTGGATCCATTCAACTGTGTGCTGAGACAAGCTATATATTACCTGTAGCCATAATATCTCAATAGTGTCTCTGAAAAGAGGGACCTTTGAAAGTGAGGTTACTCAAGATCTTATATGAAGCTTTGTTGGACAGCAGATCTCGTTGGCATGGAAGAAACTAGTATCCTTGATTACATCAACATGATTATAGACAACAGCATTAATAGCAAAAGAGTTCTTTTTCAAGTCTTTTTATTTTGCATCAATTTTACTTAAAATTACCATTTCATTAAAAACGCTCTAGTGTTCTTGTGACTCACACCCTCTGATTCAGAACTTCTCAGGCCATTTATAAAGGGCACCAAGCTAATGTCAGATTAATAAAGGAGTGGGGAGGGAATAAAGAGGATAGAACTAATTTGATGTTACTTCATGGACAATGCTGATAGATTTCCCCTCCACCCTGTATCTACCTTACCCATACTCTTAGTCTTACTTGAATAGTATTGCTTCCTGTTTGATTTTGTTATGTGCCTTCAAGTCATTTCCAATTTATGGCAACCCTTAGGTGAACCTATCATGGGGTTTCCTTGGAAAGATTTATTCAGTGCCTTTGCCTTCCTCTGAGGCTGAGAGTGTGTGACTTGTCCATGGTCACCCAGTGGGTTTCCATGGCTGAGCAAGGGGTTCAAACCCTGGTCTCCAGAGTCATAGTGCAACACTCAGAGCACTACACCATGCTGGCTCTGAGTACTCTTATATTAAAATACTTTGCTTTCGGAAAAAGAAAGTTCCTTATGTCTTGAATTAGAGAATGCCAACATCAATGGGCTGACCCCATGAACAATACCAGACAATTTGACCTTGGTTCTCCCAGTTATAAAATGGCATATCATGAAAAGGAGGAATATTTATAAAACATCTTTGGAGAGTTCAAATGACTTCACATATATTATTACACCGTATATTACACAGCATCTATGTGTGTGTGTGTGTGTGTGTTTTATAGAGAAGCAGTTAGAAAACTTTACAAATTAGTTGTTATTTTATTGTTATGTGCTGTCAAATTGGCTTCAACTTATGGCAACCCTAAGAATGAGAGCTCCAAGAGACTATTATTAACAGCCCTGATGAGGTTTTGCAGACTCAGGGCCATGGCTTTCTTGACTGGATCTATCTACCTGCAATGTGGTCTTCCTCTGAAATGGATAAATTAATAATATTGATTAAAGGTTGTAAATAAATAACATTAATTGATTCATCTCAGTAATCCTCACAACACTACTGTGAGACAGCGCAGTGTTCTTGTTATGTGCCATCAAGTAGATTCTGATCCTAATATAGGGTTTTCTTACAAGATTTATTCAGAGGAGGTTTGCCATTGCTTTCCTCTTAGGGTGAGAGAGTGTGGCTTGCCGAAAGTCACCCAGTGGGTTGCCATGGATGAGTGAGGATTTGAACCCTGATCTCCCAGAATCCTAGTCCAATACTCAAACCACTACACCATCCTGGCAGGGCAATGCAAATGGAAAGGGGCAGGGTGGGATGGGGCAGGATGGAGGGATAGTCTAAGACAAAGTGATATTTGAACCAGGGTGGTTTTGGGCTCACACCAGCCACTATTTCACCAGCTTTCCATTTATTCTACAGCATTGTTATTTATGCAGGCAGAAATCAAACATTCATGCATACCTCTTTCTTGGCTTCTAGAGGGCCAAAAATAAACAAACAATGCAAACACAAATCACAGGGATATATGTATGTATTTGTATTTTGTATTTAGTTATTTAGTTATTTATACCCCGCTTTTCAGCCACAAGTCTATCAGAGTGGCTTACAAATTGTTTTAAGGAATAGCTATTTACACATCTACACTGCATTAAGCAGTTTCCAATGTGTGTTAGCTAATTGCCCCCACAAGCTGGGTACTCATTTTACCGACCTACGAAAGGATGGAAGGCTGAGTGAAACAATTTGCAAATTTAATTACAATTATTTAAAACAACAACAATACAACACAATATATAGCAAATTATACACACATCCAATGAACAAAGTTCCAGCTTTCAGTGAGGTTCCAGTGAAGGATTTAATTACAGGATTCTTCTTTATAGGCTGCTGAGCAGTATTGCAATCTTAGATGCAAACCTTAAGCCCTAAATAAAAATATAAAATAGATATAAAAACTGTATATAACAGAAATTCCACTATAATGAATTTTCCCTTTATCCCCTCATCATACCATCTCATTGAAGGTGACAAAGGGCCTAATCGTTATCCTTGGCAATTACAGCTCCTCTCCTCTCTTTGCTCTCCCCCTGTGTGTCAACCGAACTGGTAACTACAGTGCCTTTCTTGGAGCTTCTCCACTCACTGGGCCAAAACAATAATTCATAGTGGTTATACATGTAAGTCACAATCTCTCAGCCCCAGAGAAAGGCAATGGCAAACCGCCTCTGAATAAAAGAAAACCCCATGGTTGGTTTTTGCCTTAGGGTTGCCATAAGTCAGAAATCTTGAAGGCATACAACAACAAATACATCTGTATATGGCCCAGTGGATAGAAGTATGGACCTGGGGGATGCCATGAACTCACAGTGATTTCCCCAAAGCTATACAATCTGTCAGCCTCAGTTTTTCATCTGACAAAATGAGAATTGAAAATATCTGACAGGTTTGTTGTGCACAGGTAATACAAGAAAAATGCTAAAACTCTTTGCATTTTTTTTTAAAAAATACAAATCTTCTAAATTACCACCATCACATGTATTGTTGCCAGTGGACATCACTCTAATAATTCATCATTTTAATCTTAAATTTAGTTCCTTTTGTGATATAACCTAAAAGGAAAAGGAGGGCCAACCTGAGGAGAATGGAACAGAGGACACAATAGGGGAACTCCAGCTCAAAATAAGTAAAGAGGTAGTACAGGAATACCTTCTTAATCTAAATGAATTTAAATCTCCAGGACCAGATGAACTACATCCAAGAGTATTAAAAGAGCTGGCAAATATAATCTCAGAGCCATTGGCAATAATATTTGAGAACTCCTGGAGAACAGGAGAAGTCCCAGCAGACTGGAGGAGGGCAAACGTTGTTCCCATCTTCAAAATGGGGAAAAAAGAGGATCCCAACAACTATCGTCCAGTTAGTCTGACATCAATACCAGGGAAGATTCTAGAACAGATCATTAAACAGAGAGTCTGTGAACATTTAGAAGGCAATGCCATAATCACAAAAAGTCAGCATGGGTTTCAGAGAAACAAGTCATGCCAGACTAATCTGATCTCTTTTTTTGATAAAGTTACCAGCTTGGTAGATGAAGGGAATGCTGTGGACATTGCATACCTTGATTTCAGTAAGGCCTTTGACAAGGTTCCCCATGACATTCTTGCAAACAAGCTTGTAGAATGTGGGCTAGACAAGTTAACTGTTCAATGGATTTGTAATTGGTTGACTGGCCGAACCCAAAGGGTGCTCAGCAGTGGCTCCTCTTCGTCTTGGAAAGATGTGACCAGTGGGGTGCCACAGGGTTCTGTCCTGGGCCCAGTGCTATTCAACATCTTTATCAATGACTTAGATGAGGGAATTAGGGGCATACTTATCAAATTTGCAGATGACACCAAATTGGGAGGAGTAGCTAATACCCTAGAGGACAGGATCAAAATTCAGAATGACCTGGATAGACTGGAGAGCTGGGCCAAAGCTAACAAAATGAAATTCAATACGGAGAAGTGTAAAGTACTGCATTTAGGGCGGAAAAATGAAATGCATAAATATAGGATGGGAGAGACCTGGCTGAATGAGACTACATGCGAAAGGGATCTAGGAGTCCTAGTAGACCACAAGTTGAGCATGAGCCAACAGTGTGATGCGGCAGCTAAAAAGGCCAATGCAATTTTGGGCTGTATCAATAGAAGTATAGTGTCTAGATCAAGGGAAGTAATAGTGCCACTCTATTCTGCCTTGGTCAGACCTCACTTAGAATACTGTGTCCAGTTCTGGGCACCACAATTCAGAAAGGATATTGACAAATTGGACCGTGTCCAGAGAAGGGCAACTAAAATGGTGAAAGGTCTGGAAACAATGCCTTATGAGGAGAGACTTAGGGAGCTGGGTATGTTTAGCCTGGAAAAAAGACGGTTTAGAGGCGATATGATAGCCCTGTTTAAGTATTTGAAGGGATGTCACGCTGAGGATGGAGCAGGCTTGTTTTCTGCTGCTCCAGAGACTGGAACACGGAGCAATGGGTGCAAGCTCCAGGAACAGAGATTCCACCTCAACATGAGGAGGAACTTTTTGACAGTAAGAGCTGTTCGGCAGTGGAACACACTCCCTCGGAGCGTTGTGGGGTCTCCTTCCTTGGAGGTCTTTAAACAGAGGCTGGATGGCCATCTGTCAGGGATGCTTTGATTGTAATTTCCTGCATGGCAGGGGGTTGGACTGGATGGCCCTCGTGGTCTCTCCAACTCTGCAATTCTATGATTCTATGATTCTATGATTAGATAGTTTTGTGAACTTCAAAGCTTTCTGTTCACTGTTTCCTCTGACTCACTGGGTGGTGATTTTATTTTATATTGAGCACTAGTTAATAAATTCATTTACAGTGCCTTCCATATCCCTAAAGAGGAATTTTAAGAATCTGTGGGTAGAAGGTTCCATATGTGTAAGCTGCAATGGCAGCTTAAACAGATTTCCATTGAAAAGTTAATTGATTTCCTTCAGCTGAAATCCAGGCTGGGATATATTTTTCCTCTGTTTCAGTCTATCAAATTCTCTCCATTATGTTTCTGCAGCCAGCACAGCTGTCTTTTTGTTACAGAGCTTATCTGTCTTTTATTAATTATGCACTTATATATATGGGCTAAATCCAATTGATAGTCCCAACTTGTGTAGACCCACTGAATAATAGGATTTCCATAAGTCATCACTTAGCAACCTCCCTGTGGTTCAGTGAGTCTACTCTAGTTTCGATTGACCATTAGTTTTATACAATGAACAAATCACTTGGAACATATACAACATTCAGGGTGTGACCTTATAGCTATGTGCTTTATCGTATAGGAAAACTATGTTTTTTTTCCTGTTGAAACAGGCGATTGAGAATAGGATATATTTTGTAAATAGATTGTTGAAAAACATTGTGAGCCTTTTCTCTT
The DNA here is from genome assembly GCA_030847615.1 of Gambelia wislizenii. Lineage (NCBI taxonomy): Eukaryota > Metazoa > Chordata > Lepidosauria > Squamata > Crotaphytidae > Gambelia > Gambelia wislizenii. The sequence goes on from JAUMIR010000001.1 coordinate 104,394,076, forward strand.
TCTCTACCTCTTTGGAAAATGGAAATTGTAGCATTCAAATTAGGAAGCATTCACATGTTCACATACTGATCACAATTATCAGCTGATCCCCTGGTTGCTGGTAGCTTCTGTCAAATGCTTGCCCTTCCCCTTAAGAACCTCTTCAAGTGCTTTTAGCCAGCTGTCCTTAATAAGACCCTTCTGAAGTTATATCAAAGATATTTAAAGGAGCACATCCAATCATAGAAGCCTCCCCTCTTTTTCAGAGCATTTTTTTCCCTCCATGTCCCACAATTTTGGAGTGGCAAGATTCCAGCAGGGCCATCTTTAGCAGTGCACCTAGGTTCTATAATGTCCTCCTCAGAGAAAATCTTTTGGCTTCTCCTTGTTGTACTGCTTAAGATGGAATCTCTTTTTGTTTCAATAGATCTTTGTTCTGCTAGATGTGTGATGAACAAAGCAATCTTGACTCTGAGGAAGGAGTGAAGTGAATATCACCCATTTTCTTTTTTCGAATAAAGCAATCTTTATTGTCAAATCCAAGTTACAAAAACAAACATAGAAGAACAGAAAACATAAAGACAGACATCAACAATCCCAAATGACATGCTCCCTTCCCTCCCCTCCCCCAACCCTAAAAGAGTTCCTGCACATCTCTGTCTGAAGTCTCTAAATTAATTTCTAGATTAATCCTTTATAACTCTATCACCCATTTTCATAGCCCTAGAAGCTTATACAGGCAGGGCTGTGGAATAGCATGAATAGGTTTTCTTTTTTGTTCTGGTATTTCTCCTTAAAAGCAATTATTTCATGGAGAAAACTAACTACTCCAGCTCTAGCAATAGCTGAGAAGCCCAAGTGTGAGGGCCTCTAAAGGAAGGAAGGGGGGTTGGACCAGTACAAACAATGCTGTGGTAGACCTATGAGTAGAGGGCTTTCCACAGTCATAATTCCCTTCCCACAGTTTTAATTAGGACCTTGCAGCCCTCACAAGCAGAGAGGCACCTCTGTCCAGTGCTAATTAGGGCTGTCAGGTTGAAAGCACCCCAAGGCCTAGGATTTCAGGGCCAAAATCTGGTACCTAAGAATGACCCAGTCCACCTCACAGGGGGCAGGCTCCAGTGATGCCACAGGGGGAGGGCTCCATTGATGTAATTAAGAATGATACATTAAGCATAGCTGTGCAGAGCATGTCATTCAAACATAAAACACAAAGCTGAACCACTGAGAATATTTTTCTCTGGTTGGATATTAACTTTTAAAAGCTTTGCCATTTGATTTGGGAAAAAAGCTTTGCCTTGAACCACAATCCCAAGAACCAAAACTTTTTTTCTAATTCTGTCTTTAACACCATTGCAGGCATTGCTTTTTAGAATAAGGGAACTATAATCCAACCAAAGATAGTTTTCCAAACCCTGCTTTGAACACACACAAAAAAGCCCCAAATTTGCCCAGCTATGTTTTTAACACTTTTGAAAGAACTGGTTTAATCCACGGGAGTTGTAGTTCAACCAAAGCACAAAAACCAAAGTTTTCCAAACTCTTCTTTTAATGGGTTCATTCCCTTAACTAGTCCCCCTCTCTGACAACATTTTTTTTTTGCAGTCACGTGGTGGAATCCTCCCACATCCTCAAGAATATCATAATTAGAAACATCATCATAATTATAGTAATGCCAGAAATAATCACCAGATTTGTTTGGTGGGGGGAGATGATGACAATGACAATAACAATAACAACAGCAACAGACCAACACAGTTATTCTACTTATGCATGCTTATTCAGAAGCAAGCTCTATTGAGAGTGATGTGACTTACAACTATAAAATGTTGATAATCTAACACATCCAAATCATGCCTTCAAGGATTAGTTGGTGAGGCTGTCATGATGGACTGCCCAGCCATCATGGGGAGTTCATCTCAAGACCTACAGTTCACAGCAGTGGACAATTCCATTCCCTGGGTTCCATAGCATCAGATATGGTAAGGGGTGGGAACCTCATTTCCTAAACATGACATCACATCACCTGACTGGAGAGCCAATCAGATTTGGCAATGCAGAACCAATCAGAGATGACCACAAAGACTTTTAAGTTTTCTGAATTCCTTTGTTCTCGGCCAGATGTGAGAGCACATGGAGAATCACATGGCTTAGCTATCTGGCTTAGGCCAGGTGGAGAGACACATACCTTTGTAGAGAGATGCTAGACTGTAATAACAGAGGTTGGGGGGAAGCCAACCTCTTTCTTGGGCCTGATAACATCAAAGGGGCCCTAAATGATATCCGAAGTCTAAAAGGAAACTTCCATCCAAAAGGACTCTGAATTCCATCTCCAGAGAGTAAACCAGGCTGGCTATGAGAGCCTGGCCTAACCATCCCAGTTGGGACCTGAATTGATTGCATGGCCATCAGAAATGTAAGTTACTGTTATTCTTAGCTTAGGAACCGTTTAGCTAGTTGCGTTAGCTTTTATGATTTAATTTTAGTACTCTGAGGAGATTTTCACATGGGAAAATTATTCCCCGGGGAGATTGGGACAGAAATGGAGCTGTTCCAGTAGCAGTGCCCCGTTTCACACGCCCCCTTCCTTCTCGCGAACTCCCGTTGTCTTCTCTCCATGCTGCTTCCATTTCTCTCCCAGTAAGTTTCATGATTTTTTTACTAACAAAGAACTTTTCATTAGTAAAAAATCACGGAACTTACTGGGAGAGACCTGGAAGCAGCATGGAGGGAAGACAACAGGAGATTGTGAGAAGTAAGGTGGCATGCGAAATGGGGCGCTGCTACTGGAACAACCCCTTTTTTTGTCCCGATCTCCCCCGGGGAATAATTTCCCTGTGTGAAAATCTCCTGAATGTATTTCTTCTGTAACCTAAGCTGAAATCCTGGAGGTGTGATTTTCCTCCATGTAGCCTTAAGCCTTGGGAACTAAAATAAAGTCTGCTTCCTTTTCTCTATAAGCTCGCCTCACATGCCTTTCTTGGTCAGCTATCTGAATTTCTCTGGGATAGAGGAAAGCATGTTACTGATCTTTTCAACACAACTTGTCTGGCTTCTCACTGCACTAGACAAGAAAGGGGTAAACTCAGTGAATGGTGGTGGTTTCGAAGAGAAAATCCCTCAGGTTTGGGATTGGCAAAGGGGCAACTCTGGGGCTTCAGGCAGAGAAACTCCAGGGTCATCCACGACAGACGTGTAGATGAAAAAGAACTGGAGAGGCAAAGAGGGAGAAAAGAAGAAGGAAGAGGATGACTGTGGCTAGGAAAAGTGGGTGCAGCTCCTGCTAGAAGGAAGAAAAGAAGTGTAGGCTGGAGAACTGGGGCAAGGAGAAAGAGAAAGAAACAAGCAAGAAGGGAGGACAAGAGAGTGAGGTAGAAGATAAGTGTACATGCAGGACAGGAGAAAGGGCAAAGAAAGAGAGGGAAGAATAAGGGAAAGAAAAGACGTTTTGCTAGGTAGTGAGGGGGATAGAAAATGAAATAGGAAAAGACAAAATGGAGGGAAGGACTGGGTAGTAAGGAAGAAGATGAGAGTAGGCAGGAGTTGGGAGGTGGGGACGGGGAAAGGAAGAAAGCAGGTGAGAGAAGGGAAGGAAAAAAACATTTAGCCAGGAATTTCAGGAAAATGAATAGAGGAAGAGTGACATAAGTGAAATCAAGGAAGGAATCAAGTGTCTAAGCAGAGCTAAAGAAGATGTATGTATATGCCTTTTTGCTAACAACAGTATAACCAATATGCCCCCTCAGATATTGGGGGGGAACTATACTATAGTTTCAACCATTCAGAGTTGCATGAGGAAATTGGGAACAGAAGTGTGGAGGTTAAATGGCCACAAACAACAATCCAGTAGAGCTACATTGAGCTATTCTTGAGGTAACGAGTACTGAAGTAGTTCAATATCCCCATACATCCCCAGAACTTCATTGAATTTTGGCATTGTTGCTGGTTTGAGAAACTTTGAGGGAGGAAGAGGGAGAGAAGAAAGTGATGAATTAGACCCACTTGAGAATGGCCAGAAGAATACAGAGAGGGAAGCATGAAAGGAATTGCTTTTTTAAAAAAAAAACCAAATGAAATCACAGTGAGAAGGCCAATCATATGGCTAAGAGCAGGTGGGGCAATTGCAGTGATGGAAGGGGAATTTGTTTCTGTATCTAAAACACATACAGAGGCCCCGTCTACATGACAAAAAAAAAATCCGTTTGGGGGGGTAAAAAATTCTAAAAGGCAGCCATTTGAATACGTACGATCTGCCTACATGATTTTTACCCCCCTAAACTCTGTATGACCCCCCCCCTTGCCCAGCTGGCTAGAGTGAATGATCCAAGTGAAATAAAAAAGAAGAAACATAAACATGTCAGTTTCATGGACTTACCAGACTCTCGCTTAGCTGGGAATCCAACATGGCGGCCGCTCCCAATTCCCCTCTTTGCTAGCCCCGCCCCCTCTGCTCAGCCAGCCAATCAGATTACACTGTCTGTTTGTATGTGTGTGAACGGGGGTGTACAAATGATCTAACATTCAAATGATTGTACATATTTTTTGCTGAGATCCGTTATTTCTCCCAAACTCCAAATTCACAGACTTTACCCCCCTTCTGAAAGACACAGATGTATCCAAATGGCTTTATGTACACATTATTAATCTTCTGAACATTGTATGACTTTTTTTTTCATTGTGTAGATGGGGCCAGAGTCATTAGAAGATCAGCATTCCTATTAACAAATTGAAGAAGGCAAACAAAAATGTTGCTAGGCTACTCAAGACAACAAACATTGGGAAATTAAAAGAGACTCAGATGGACAATCATCAACTTCCCATCCCAAAATTGCATCACAGTTCTATCAATCTGCTATTATCAGCTCTAGCAAACTAATGAAAAGATGCAGGAGAGAACAACCTTTATCGCTTCTAACTTCATACCATCCCTTCCCATAAAATGTGGTGATTCAATCATGATGGTAAGAGTCTTGCCCCAGGTTGCATGTTAGAGCTGCCAATGAGCAAAGCTCAGCTTGCCTTCTACCCATCACACCACCTTCTTATTTTTCTTATGTGATTTTATTGGAGACACACCATCTCCAGTTTTTGCCATCTGGATCCACAGATGGTTCAAATGGTTTTGGACTCTGAAGTTCCCCTCCAGAACTAAATTGGGGCAATTTGATTTGTTCTGGAGCTGGTATAAGTCCGTCCAAATTAGTCTAATTGTTTAGGATTCAACTGAACTGAATGCACAACCCTACTTTCAATATCAAGAAATTGTTTTTAAGGTTGATGAGTTATTTGGCAAACTTTAAGATATGTTTATAACAAAACTAAATTATTTAGTATTGAGTGTACTCCATATGTTCTTAGTTGTCTTGGCTATAGGAATATTGGCAGAATTTGTTCACTTTCCCCCTTCAAAGTGTTCATCCTAGCATTAAAAAATAATAATAATAGATGACCCCAGATTAGAAATAGTAGGTGACGTAGCTCAAGTATTTTTGATTTTCTGTTTTCCCTCCAAATGTCAACCAGCAGCTAACAAATTTGAATTAGGAATTAATCCCCTTTCATTGCTATTTTATTGCTTTGATGCAGAAATTATATTTATTCAACCTAAGCAAGCAATGGGGGCATCCAAACTATCAATATGCAGCTATCACCCACGCAAGTCTTATCTCTGCAGCTTTTTACATTTTAGCTTGCATAACTAAAGAAATATACTGTCAGCTTGCTGTATAGGGTGGGGAATGGGGGACGAAAAATACGAGGCTCATGTAAATTCATTGGATTAAACAGGCCACAACTTCATTAAAATAACATTACATAAGGACATACCTCTGCTAACTAGTATGAAAGGAATCATTCTGTCAAGATGACAAAGAAGATCGGTATGGCCTGGATAGGCAGCTCTGATACTCTACTGGCACAACTTAAACTAAGCCATGATCTACCCCAGAAGAATTTTAAGCCACTTGCTGCTCTTATGCATAGAGGTAAGTGGGAGGTACAGTCCTCTGAAAGCCTTCCAGAAATTCTTTTGGCTATAACATTATATGACAAATCTCAGTATAAGAGACCATGTGCTTGTCCAGTCTGTTGTTCAAGTCTGAACTCTTAATGGACAGCTTTGAAGACCCAGCTCTCCCTTCGTCTGGCTCTTGACATTTAGGTCAGAGGTGAATAGGACAGTAGCTGCTGGCATAGATGCTTGCCTGAACATAGATTCATAGAGCTGGAAGAGACCTCAAGGGCCATCCAGTCCAAGTCCCTGTCATGCAGGAATAAACAATTAAAGCATTCCCAACAGATGGCCATCCAGCCTCTGTTTAAAGACCTCCAAAGAGGGAGACTCCACCACATTCCAAGGCAGTGCATTCCACTCTTACTGTCAGAAAGTTTTCCCTAAAGTTTAGTTGGAATATCTTTTCCTGTAGTTTGAGTTCATTGCTATGTGTCCTAGTCTCTGGAGCAGCAGAAAACAAGCTTACTCCATCCTCAGTGTGACATCCCTTCAAATATTTAAAAATGGCTATCATATCCCCTCTCAACCTTCTCTTCTCGAGACTAAACATAACCAGCTCCCTAAGCTGCTCCTCATAGGGCATGGCTTCCAGACCTCCCACCTTTTTGGTCACCTTCCTCTGGACATGTTTGAGCTTGCCCATATTCTTCTGGAATTGTGGAGCCCAGAAAGGAAACAGCATTCCAGGTGAGGTCTGACTAAAGCAGAATACAGTGGCACTATTACTTCCCTTGATCTAGACACTATACTCCTATTGATGCAGTCTAGAATCACATTGGCTTTTTAGCTGCTGCATCACACTACTGACTCATGTTCAGCTTGTGGTCCACTAAGACTCCTAGATCCCTTTCGCAGGTACTGCCTCAGGCCAGGCATCACCCATCCTATATCTGTGCTTTTCATTTTTACTGCCCAAGTGTAGTATCCTACATTTCTCCCTTTTGAAATTTATTTGTTAGTTTTGGCCCAGCTTTCTAATCTGTTCAGGTCATTTTTAATTCTGATCCTCTCCTGTGGGGTATTAGCTACCCCTCTTAATTTGGTGTCATCTGCAAACTTGATAAGCATGCCCTCTATTCCCTCATCTAAGTAATTGAAAAGATGTTGAATAGCACTGGGCCCAGGATGGAAACCTGTGGCACCCCACCAGTCACTTCTCTCCAGCATGAAGGATAAGCAAATGTATTGAACAGCTGCCTTGGAAAATGCATGCAGCCATTGTCCCAGAAACATGTATGGATGCTGGCCGCACAAGCACAGATGATAAGATCTTCCACAAAATTTGCAGAAGAATTATGTGTACATATGCACATCAGCCCTCATACAAAAATCTACAATGGCAGCATGAAGAAACAGATGTCCTATAACAGTTGTCCCACAGCAAACAGCAACCTAGTGTGTCAGCAAGAACAAAGATACACCCAGAGCAATACCCTGCAGAAATACATAGAACAGCTGTTCATACACACATATTGCACAGCAGCTTTCTGCATAATTCTCTGGAAGTTGCTTGTACATGGAAACACAACAGCTGGCTCCACAAGCACACACAGCAGCTTCCTGAAGAAATGAAAGCAACATTGCACCTCTCACTCCATAAACACCATCTGTAGCTTTAAAGAGTCTTTGCTGATGCTACCATTGTTGTTATGTGCCTTCAAATAAACTCTGATTTATGATAGTCCTATCATAGGGTTTTCTTGGCAAGATTTATTCAGAAGACATTTGCCATTGCCTTCCTGTGAGGCTGACAGACTTGGCTCACCCTGTGGGTTTCCATTGCTGGGTGATGTCCTGGGCCACCACTCAACCATTACACCATGCTAGAGATGTAAAATTTCCAGAGATTTTGAAGCCATGGGGGGGGGGAACTGTTTTTTCAAGTTTTTTTCAGAAAACATGGAAATTTTCAGAAAAATTGAAAAAAAATGAAACATTAGCACTTTTTACAGATTGAAAGTCACTATGTTACCTTAGGAACATAAAACAGGACTATGTACAATTTGATATGACATATAATTATCATAATTAGTATATTAAAAATACAGTGTATTCAAACAATTTTTACAAACAGAAGATTGTAAAATGTAACAAATGGAGTGAGAATCTCCTGAACTGTACAGAACTTCTTTGGTTTTGCTAGTTTATGTGGCACAGACAAACAAACAAACAAACAAAAATATTTAAAAGAAAACAGAAGAAACCATCAACATTAGTAATAAAAAAAATTATAGTTCCTCTCCATAGCATCAAATAGACATAAAGCACACATTCCTATAAAAAAATTGAGGGGGGGGAGTGTGTGGAAGGGAGGAGGGAGGGGATAAGATTCAATGAATATTCAATGATTTGGAGAATATATGAACACTTTGTCTTAAAGACTTTTTTCATCATGCTAAATTAAAACACTCCATAATCAGTTTTCTTCCTTTTCCCCAATTTTTCAGAAAAAAATAAAACAAACAAACAAAAAGACTTAAGGAAAAAAATGGGGGAAAAGGTTTTTTTTTTCCTGAATTTTTGCAGTTTTTTTCTGGGCCTTCACATCTCTACACCACGCTGGCTGTTCCAGAGTTTTATACCATATAAAAGCCATTACAAAAAAATAAAAATAAAAATTAAAAAACCTTCACAATTATCACAGAGTTTTGAAAAGTTACCATTTAGAACTCCAACTCTAGGGTGAAAGCCCGGCGCAACCTGAAATTGTCCCTTTACCTGATCAAGCCACACATAAGTGGCAGCGAACCCAAAGTTGGGAAATGTTATAGTTTTGGATGAAAATTACAGTTTTGAAGGGGGAGGATTAGTACTCCCCCTTCAAAAAAAAAGTCACATTTCCAAGTTCTGAAAGAGGAAAGGGCCCACAGCAGGTGTAACTGAATAAAAGATGGCAGCTAACAGTGGGCAAAGCCTACCATCAATCTCCTTTTTACATCATGTGCCAGAAGGGTGCAAGTGATGTTGAAAGCTTGTAGAATGACAAGCATCTACAAAATGCAAAATTTATATGTATGTACATAATTTCTAACTTTAGGGAAAAAAATCAGGAAATCCTCCACTTAGGTAGAAACCCTGTGGAGCTTTGGATTGGGGCCTTTTGTAATAAAACACTGTTTATGCTGTTTGCATGTACTTATGTCTTCAGGTTTGTTGAATTCACAAGTCAAAAAACACCCCCAAACTTTAACATTCTGAAGAATATGCTTTAGATGGATTAACCCGGAGGATAAATTTTAATTATCTGAATTACTTGGGTTCTTGACTAAAATTATGGGGGTGGTGGAAGAGATAAATTATTTAACTTTCAGTTATGAAGCCGATCTTTGGGGAGGGAAATATTTTTAGTTACTGCCTTTCTATACTCACTGGTAACTGATAGCATACAGATCTTGTAATTAACGAAAGTATTAAATATTCATTTTTTTCCTGGAAAAAAAAGTAGTAGTGCAGTGGTGATAAAATGATGATGATTTCATTTTTGACTGGTGGGGCATGGGGACAACAGTAAGATTCCCAGGGAGTGAAAGAGTTTTGAAGATTAAAATGTTTCTGGTCTTGTAATTACAGTAGACAAAAGCGAGCAAAAAATAAGATTCAAAAAGAAATTAGGAATAGAGAGAGGATGATCTAATGTGTGTGTGTGTGTGTGTGTGTGTGTGTGTGTACACATGTACATGTGATTTCCAGAAGAACTGCACTTCTGGGGTTGAGTCAAGGAAATAATCCATTGTGGTTATCACTGTACTTTTATTGTAGAATTACTTTTATCAAGACTCTGTGGCAAATATGTTAAAGGTGGGTGCTATAATCTGCTCAACAGCCAAAAACATGCAGTTGCAGGCTTGTGTGTGCATTTCTCGTTGTGAAAGAGGAACTACATGTATAAATGGATACTGAGAACATGACTACTGATCTACCAGTAGCATCTTTGTGAGCATGGAACTATAAAAGTGGAAAATAAGTTGCAATGGCACCAGTCACCATTGGGGAGAGCATGAGGAGGGGCTGCTGCTTCCCCTTCCTCACCAATCCATTGATTTTTGTGATTACAATCAAGCCCATTCCTCTGATGGGCATGTTTACCACAAGCAAAGAAGGCCATGTAGCTTAGAAATGCTACAGAATGTCCAGATTCCTAATCCTTCACAGGTGGCTTCCATGTCAGTGGGATGGTGAATTCTCTCCAGGTTTTAGTCCAAATTTTAAATGAGCTCTCCACAGTCCTGAACCTATTTTAGTAACAGGGTTCAGCACCTTGGACAACACCTTTACGATTCAAATTTAAACCCAGAATGGATGCATCATACCTACAGACATGAATAACATTAACTGCCATTGGACCTTTGTGCCTAAATGCCTCTGTTTGAACATAATCAGAAAGATTCAGTCGTCATAGCTGCCAGCTTCTTTCATCAGAGACATTAGAGACTGGTATATCCAGATATAAGAGATTTTGGAAGTATAGGAACAAATGGTCTTTTGAAATGACAGTAGATCATTTTTGCTCTGATTCAGGGATCTCAAAAGTCAAAGGGGATGGTGGATTACAGTGCATGGACTGGATTTCTTACTGAAACTATTTGTTCTGGGCACATGTATGTTTGCCTGCAATGCATTGTTTCTTTGTTTGAGGTACACAGTATTCTGAATTTGGTATGCTGTTCTTTGGAAGTCCCACCACATCCTATCATTTTAAGGGTAGAAATTCACACATGCCTGCCCTTCACTTCATGACTGCAAGTTCAAGCAGTTATTGGTGGGTTTGGATGAACTCCCCTCCCCCAGTCTTCTATTAACCCATCTTGCAGCCATGTCCACAAACAAAATATTTTATATTTATTCTGTTTAAGCAGGGTTTGTTTCTTTCCCATTGCACTGTACTTCGGTGTGTGTGTGCATGTGTGTGCATGGTGTGTGTGCATATGTGTTATATATTTGTATACACACACATGTAAACATAATGTGGACACCTGATAGGAGAACATGATAGGAGAAGGTACCTTTCTTGCACTGTTAAATGACTAAAATAAACTAAAGACCAGATTTGCATATTACATAACACAAGACTCAACCAAGGAGCATTCCCACTTGCTAACTGTTGTGATGAAAACGGTGCAGGAAAAAAAATATGTTTCTATAAAATCATTAAAATTCTTTTGATTCTTTCGAAGGCAACTTTAGTACTAGAAATACAGATCTGGCTTCTTTTCCCAACTGAAAATAACAAGCCTTGGAGTCTTTATGTTATATATAACTCACACATTTTGAAAAGCAAATTACCTTTTTAAAAAGGAAAAGAAAAAGAGTTAAACATCTCATTACATTAAAGCTGAGACAGAGAGAGAACATTCTGAAGGCCTGTTGGTGAGTTTTGTTTACAGTAGGATCCCCGTATCCACTGATTCATTATCCACTGATTCAGTTATCTACAGTTTCAGTTTCAGCATAGCTACCATAGAGTCTTCCTAGAAAACACATCCTCTCTAGCCATTTTCTATGTCCTCCATGGCAACTCAATAATAATAATAATTATAATAATAATAATTTATTTTTAACCCGCCCCTCTGCTCAGCAACCGGGGCAGCATACAACAGGATTAAAACAGCAGCAAGTTAAAACAATCCTTCTCAATCCTAACCCTCCCACCCCTTAAAATTAAATTAAATTAGTTAATTAAATTAATAATTAATTAAATAACTCTATGGTATTTTAAACTGGAAGTCCCATTATGTTCAATGGCGTTTGCTATTATCCATGGATATTGTTATGCACCGTGGGGCCTGGAACCAATCCACTGAGGATATGGGGGTCACTGTACATATTATTCAGTATGTATGATGTTCAAACAGCTAAGACTTCGGGCTCATCTAAATGGACAATTTATCCTGTCTTTCCCCCATTCCAGAGTCCAAACAATGCAGAGCATTTATCCTGATCTGCCCCTGGGCAGCCCAAATGATCCCTGGGGAATATACAGAGCTGGAATCTGGACAAGCGGGATAGGGCTTAATAAACCACTCTAAGAAAATTCCCAGGCAAAGGAATCCCCAAGATTGCATCTCCCAAAAGAGCAGTTAAGGGGTTCTCAGGCAGAAGACCCCTCCCAAGCAGATTACACCTGGTTTACCCAGCAAAAACTGGATCAGGACTTGCTTGGGCACAGGAGCCCATTCAGCACCCTGATCCTCGCTGCTGCCACCAGCTCCTTGTCTCCCCCAGAAGCCAGGCAGGGGTCCCTCAGCCTGTGACCAAGTTTGATCACATGCAGGGGACCTGCAGACCCATGTAGGACCACTGCCTGGCTTCTGCATTAGTGGTGTCAGCAGCAGTGGCTTCAGTAACGGGCTGGTGCCCTATTTGGGCTCTGGCCTGTTTTAACAAGAACATTTTAACAATGATATTACATGTTTTCTAGTTTGGCCAGGGTCTGTAGTCTGGACATGAAACACCAGTGACTATGTGCATTTGATTTTAAAATGATTCTCTGCTTTCTGCCTTATACAAAAAACAGTCAGATGTGTATACAAAGAACAAGAGAGCCTGAAACTGCACCTGAATGCAGGGGTGGGGAACTTATGGCCTTCTCAAGGTTTTTTACTTCCACTACCAGAAGCCTCACTCTGCATAGCCACTGGCAAAGGACTGTTCGAGTTCTAATCCAAAACATTTGGAGAACCAAAATTTCCTATTTCTGCTCTAACATTTGCAACAAGCAAGAAATACAAGGGAAAGAGTTCTATACAGAGAAATCACATGATCATGGTCTGGCCAGGAAGAAGTTCCCAGATCTCAGGGCCTGGCCTCAGTTCTCTAGGCCTCAGGGCAAAGGGAGGAATCTCAGAGCAAGAGTACTGCCCTGAAAATATTTTTTGTTTTGTTTTGTTAAAAAGAAACCTGTGTGTTTCCAGCTCCCAGAGTGGCTCCTGTAGACTCGCCCCTCTTCCAGTCTCTACTTTGCCTCCCTACTTTGTGTTTTTTCTTTGAATGATGTCATCTGAGCAACCATGGTTGATGCTTATTGTATCATGCTTAATGACATCATCAGGCCACAACCACTGTGACATCACCCGGCATCATCTCTGGGTCTCAGGTTTTGCTGTGAAAAATCTCAGGTCCAGACCCTCTCAATGCACCAGTTTACTATGCTGTGCTAACAGAAACACTATAAAGAATGATCCTATACAGTCCATACAAATATTTGGGAGATTTAGATGTTTTATTTTTCATAATTTGGGGACTTTGGCAAGAGAGCATACACTCATTGTCACAGACTCTGAGAATTTCTATACCACTTGTCTGATTTCTCAGTTTCAAAACTATTATTTTAAAATTCAGTTTCAGATACATTAGCTCCCCTGTATCCACTGATTCACCAACCTTTGATTCAATCATCCGCAGTTGGTGACAGTGGGGGTGGTGGTGGATGAGGGAGGGAGGAGAGGAGGCTTCCGGATGCCTTCTGTGGCAGTTGTGGTGACAAGTGGGCAAAGGGATGGGAGAAGAGATCTTGCCTCCTGTCTCCTTTCTTGCCCCCCCCCATGGCTCTGGTGGCTCTGATGGTGACAGGAGGTTGAAGGGAGGTGAGGAGAGGTCTCACTTCCTTTCTCCCTTTGCCCAGTGGGATGGCTTCCATTGCAGCAATGGTGACGGTGGGGGGGATTCACCATTATCCATGGAATTCATTATCCATGGGGGCCCCTGGAACAAATCCCTTGCAGATACGGGAGTCCTACTGTACTTCTTAAATACAGCTTTTAACTGTTTATGGAATGCTTTTTAAAAAAAGTTTCCATTTGCATTTAATTGAATGACCATTGTTTTTACTTATGATCACTGCTCAGACATCTCTTGTAATTCTGCATTGCAGTTTGAAAGGATTCTTTCTATAAAATGTTAGAATCATTTGCTCAAAACAGCCTAATGTAGTTTTACTCAGAAACTCTACAACATGAGACTTCTTGTTCACTATGTGCCAAGGTCAAAGTGCAGCAGTGACGTATAGTTTAATTACAGTCTGTGATCTTTAAGGCTTTTCATACCTGAAAATGCCTTCTGCTATTAAGTTCATATGAATTTTGAAGATGAGCTTCCATGTGGAAATATACAATGGATTTTAAAGGGCAATGAATAGGTTAGAATAAATGGTAAACTGTCTTCTTCATAGGTCCATAAGGAATATGTGGCACCCAAATGAATTTGTTCACTAGCATTTTTCTCAAAATGCATCTTTATGAGTTTGATTATTTCATATTTATTGTTTGTTTTAGAATGGCCTTTCAGGACAGAGTTGTCTCAAAAGGGTTTACTATAAATATGAACAAAAACAAAATCAGTTTCCACAGTGGTGGGGGGATGCAGAGAGTCCAAACCTCACCAGGTGACACCATTGGTGGGAGGGGTGACATCAGCCTTAATAATGTCACAGAGTTCCATCCTACAATATCAAATATTTTAAACTCAACCCACAATGACACTTATAGTTAGTAAACCGTTCAAAGCATCGCAGAAGCCAGCACAAACCTAGGATTAACAAGTCAGAAGCAAACCTGAGATGTAGGGACAACCCTTCTAGTGACCCATAAGGAGACTGGCCCTGGTAATGTCATTGCATGTGATACATGAAGCATTACCCGCAATTACTCAGAGCACATTGTTCAAAGAAAAAACACGAGAGTCTGATATTTCTCGGGTTGGAAATTAAGTCTTCCAAGTTCTTCACTGAACAGGAGGAAAATATGCTCACTATGTTTTTAACAAGTTGACAAGCACTGTTTTTAAGAATTCATGAGAACTGTAGTCCAACCAAGGACAAAGTTTTCCAAGCTCTAGTTTTAGCAGAAGAACCCAAACTGTTTTAACATTTTGCAAGCACTGGTTTTCACTGCATAGGGGCTGTCTTCTAACCAGGGAAACTTTTCCAAGCAAAAATGAAGTTTCCCAAACTCTGATTGCAAGGGGTTGCTCCAATTATCTTTGATTCTTTCTGGCTATATTTTCTTTTCTTTCAGTCAAGTTGCAGCATTCTCTCCCCCCCCCCAACAATAACTGTAATCACAATAATGCTACTAATAATCACCAAATATTTTTGGGCAGGATGATGATGGGTGATAGTGATGGTGATGATGATGGACTGAAGGTTCAATACAGACCAAGAAGACAAAACTATCTATGCATGTCTACTCAGGAATAAGTCCTATTGGATTTAATGGGACTTGCAACTTTAAAATGGTGGAAAGCTAAAATTATGGTTTAAAGTTTTCATTGGGAGAAGGGAGAGGACCAGAAGAGAAAAAGTTGGGAAGGGAGGGAAGAAGATAGGGAGGGAAGAAGCAGAATGATGAATCAGGCTAGAAGAGGTGGGAAGAAGGAGAAAGAGGATGAGAGAGAGAAAGAGAGGGAAGGTGAAAGAGGAAAAAGCAAAAGTAGGCTCTAAGGCTGGGGAAGAGGGAGAAAGATTTCAAGAGAGACAGAGGACCTGTTTACATTGCAGAAATACGGCAGTATGACACTACTTCATCCACCATAATTCTGCCCTATGGAAGCTTGATGTTTGTAGTTTTGTGAGGTATTTAGCCTTTTCCTCAGAGAACCCTGGTGCCTCACCAAACTACAAATACCAGGATTCCATAGAATAGAACTATGGTGGATAAACTGGTGTCAAATCACTGTATTTCTACTGTGTAGACAGGCCCAGAGAGGGACTAGGAAGGAGAAAGACAATGAATGCAACTGGGAGATTATGGTTTTACAGCCAATTTTTGTAAGAAGTTCAGTTTGGAATTACTTCAGTTCGATCATTATAATATAATGTTATTACTAAGAGAAATGTGATCCCCAAATCATAGAAACTCGCTTGGAACATAGCCATACCCAAGTCCAAAGTCAATTCACATCTAGTAATGTCCTATGGACTGGTTATTCTCTTAACTCATGATCATACATTTTTTACCAATAGGCTCCATGTTTTAGATATCATTTCATACTTTTTGACCAATTTGGATTTCTCCTCAGATGAAATTTGGTCAATGCAGTTAAATGGGTTTTAAAAACTATACATTTTGGGAAATAAAAGAATAATGCTCCAGTTGCCTAGGTTGTCTTAGACACACTTAAAGTTTTTGACCATTTTGATTAGAAATGCATGTTTGAATTCCTTACTTTGGTACAAGATTGACAAAGAGATCGATCACAGATTAGCAAAGGCATATAGTGCATTTGGAAGACTTCACAAAAGAGTCTGGAGCAATAAACACCTGAGGCAAAGCACAAAAATCAGTGTGTATAGAGCCATCGTACTGTCTATCCTCCTTTATGGATCTGAAACATGGGTCACCTATCGCCACCACCTACGACTCCTCGAGCGCTTTCATCAGCGCTGTCTACGCACAATCCTAAATATACACTGGACTGACTATGTGACGAATGTTGCTGTCCTTGAACAAGCAGGGATCACCAGCATTGAGGCCATGATATTGAGAACACAGCTGCGCTGGGCAGGGCACGTTTCTAGGATGGAGGACCATCGCCTCCCAAAAATACTACTCTACGGTGAACTCGCCACGGGTCAGCGTAAGAGGGGCGCTCCAAAAAAGCGATACAAAGACTCCCTGAAACAACATCTCAGGCTTGGCCAAATTGATCACCAACAGTGGTCCGCCCTGGCCTCACATCGGGAGGCATGGAGACGCAATATCCACAATGCTGCAGCCTTATTTGAGAACTCACGACGAACAAGTCTTGAAGAGAAACGACAACGCAGAAAGAATCACAACCCAAAAACATCACCCAAGGAGACCTTCTGCTGCACTTTTTGCAACCGGACTTGTTTATCTCGGATTGGCCTTTTTAGTCATCAGCGCGCTTGCAGAAGGCGCGGGATGAGTCCTTCCTGAATCTTCGTTTGCGAAGAAAAGCCAGAGAGAGAGAGAGAGAGAGAGACATGTATATGAGGCAAAAGTTTGTGAATATACTTCAGAAACTCGATAGAGGGTTGCTAGCTGTATAGAACATAGATGACTCTCAAAGTTTCCATTGTCTCATGGTACTAGGTGTGGATGATCTCTTTCACTATTGTTTGCCTGGCATTGGGGCCTCTAGCTGGGCTTATTCACAAGTATCCAGACATCAAAGGTGTGATGATAAATAATAAGAACATAAGACCACCCTTTAGACAGATGACACCTTCCTTTTTCTTTCTGAAAGTTAAAAATTGTATCCTAGAACTTAAAGTTATTCTGGAGGGCTTCCATAAATATTCTGGGCTGAAAATTAATTATGATATATAAATTGTTTTGCATTGTCACCTTGGTAAATGAGCAGAAACAAACCCAGATTGTTTTAGGTTTATCCCTTGGATACTTAGGTGTGCTTCTGATTAAAATTCTCAATCAGGTGATACTCTGAAATCACAAACAGCTATTTTCACATGCCAAAAAGAAATTGAAAGAATGGCCTGATTTAAAATTTTCATTATTAGACAAAACAGCATTGGTAAAACCTTATATTTTGCCTAAAATTATATTCATATCTCAGTCTATTCTCTTAAATCCTGGGACAAAACATATGAAAACTGGTAGATAAGGATTTTAAAAATTATCACAAGAAGGGGGGAAAAGTAAGACTTGTTGACAGGATAAAATATAATCACGTTACAATGAGAAGGATTGAAATACCTTATTTAGAAAAATATAATTTGGCATTTTATTTGGTGCAGTTCACTAAATTTATTAAATCAGATGGAAGAGTAGCATGGGTACAAATAGACCGGGACAATATTCCAGGCATAGCTGATTCTTTTGTCTGTCTACCAGCTCCCAGGAAAAAAAACTTGATTGAGAATCCCATGGTATCTGATATGTTCAGAATATGGTTTAAATATGTTTAATTACTTACTCCAACTCAGTCTCCTTCATGCATGCCCATTTTAAATATACCCTAGTTTTCAGGAGATGATGTAATCACTCAGTTTACCCCTTGGAAAGAAAGGTGTATAAAGGCTTATAGATTTGTTTATGAATGATTGATCTATATCATAAGGTAACCATTGTATGTTTTAATTTTTGTCTTTCTAATTTATATATTTTTAATTATTGTATGTTTTAATCTTCTATAATTTAATATTATTTTAAGGGGTGGGTGGGTTAGGGTATTGGGACTATGGAGTTTTTATATTGTAAGCCGCCCCGATTGCGTTGCAGAGGGGTGGTATAGAAATAAAATTTTATTATTATTATTATTATTATTATTGAAAAAATGGAAGACTATTCCCTCCAGTTGGCTGAACAAACTTTAAGTCTGTGTGAAGTTGAAGGCTTTCATGGCAGGCATCCATAGAGTTTCCTTGGTTTTTTTCTTGGCTATGAGGCCGTGTTCTGGGATAGTTTCTTTCTGACATTTTGTCTGCATCTGTGGCTGGCATCTTCAGAGAGTGGTTGGGTAGGAGTGTTTGGAGTTTATATTCTGTGAACCCCTGTTGGGGCGTATATGTAAATTTGTGTAATTGAATGGTTAGTTTCTGGGTATAGAAATGCAAGGCTCGTTAGTGTCTGTTTGGCTAATGGTTGGTTGATGGGCCATTATCTGCCGGAAATCTCCCTGTCCCTGGGTGGAATTCTTTTGTAAGTGATGAGTTTTGATTCTATTGTATTTCAAAACTGGGAGCCAGATTTTGTTTACTTTTAAGGTTTCTTCTTTCCTGTTGAAGTTGTACAGGTGTTTGTGGATTTCAATAGTTTCTCTGTGCATTCTGACATGATAGTTGTTGGCCTGGTCCAGAATTTCTGTGTTTTTAAATAGCATTTTGTGTCCAGGTTGGTTTATAAATATGTTCTGCTACTGCTGATTTTTCTGGCTGGCCCAGTCTGCAGTGTCTCTCATGATCCTTGATTTTTGTTAACACACTGCATTTAGTGGTCCCTATGTAAACTTGTCCACAGCTGAAAAGTATGAGGTAAACTCCTGCAACAGAAAAGAAGAAACCTTAAAAGTAAACAAAATCTGGCTCCCAGTTTTGAAAAACAATAGAATCAAAACTCAACCGTTACAAAAGTATTCCACCCAGGGAAAGGGGGAGTTCCTGCAGATAATGGCCCATCAACCAACCATTAGCCAAACAGACACTAATGAGCCTTGCATTTCTATACTCAGAAACTAACCATTACATTACACAAATTTACATACACTCCCCAAAAGGGGTTCACAACATATAAACTCCACACACACTCCTACCCAACCATTCTCTGAAGATGCCAGCCACAGATGCAGGCGAAATGTCAAAAAAAAAAAAAAACCTATTCCAGAACACTGCCCCACAGTCTGAAAAAAACCCAAGGAAAAACTTAAAGTCCCCATTTTTGCTTCCAGGTTACATAGGACTGTGGGTCCACTCTGCTTCCTTTTGAAAAACTATGCCATAACACTTATACAGTTAAGGGATTGGACTCTGAAAATATACAAAATCATTATTAAGGTTATATCTCCTCTCTCTGGCTTTTCTTCACAAATGAAGATTCAGGAAGGACTCATCCCGTGCTTTCTGCAAGTGTCCTGATGACTAAAAAGGCCAATCTGAGATAAACAAGTCCGGTTGCAGAAAGCACAGCTAAAGTTATATGTGGGTCTACCAAAGGAACTAAGGGGGACTGGGAAGCTGTTCAGGGAACAAACTGAAGAAAATGAATGCAATAGAAGTTGTGGACATTTCTGTTGTCCACAGTATTAAAGAAGTCACCATTAAAGTAAAAGATTGTGATATTTGTGTCCATTATGATTATGCAGAATTAGGAATGACTTGTCAGATGAATGTTGCAAAGACTGTAATACTGAACATACACTAAAGCACATGTGTGTCAACAGTCCCAACATAATTGGTTAGTAGTTAGAGTTCTTGTATTAACAAAATAACTAACCAGAATGTATAGTTTCAAAGTTCTTTACTGATTCTGTCAATTTATGACAAACTAAATGAAAAAATCTTGCACAAAGATCTTATGTCCATCCTACTGTATGCAGCAAGACTAGAGATAGCAAGGACTTGGAAAAATTTACCAGGTTGATCTACCTTCTAATGGCTAGCTAGAATTTGTACCCCTGTACTACTAGAGAAATTGACATATAAACTTCACCCTTGTAGAGGAGAAATAGTATCTTCAGATATTCTTGAGTCCACATGGTACCTATTTATAATGTATAGGTCGTACGTAAATTCTGAACATGGCTCACCATAGAAAAACATGATGTTTTGGAAGCTAATATTGTGAGCATCTTTGGATATTTACTGTGTCTGATTGCTGTCATCTGCTCTTGCTTGCTATTACCTGATTATATTTTGAGTAGTAAAATGTCTGCAGGATGGGGAGGGAGGGTAAGATACAATTTACCATCGTTCTATGTAAACTGTTATAAAGATTAAACTTACAAAAAAGATTTCTGATTGAATGGTACTCCTTATATTTCATCGAAACAATTGGCAGCTTCTGCTCTGCAGCTATCTCATGTCCTTTACTCAACTCATTATATGTTTGTACAAAGGAAGAGCTAGGGAAGCAGCTGCAGTCTCTGATTCAGTCTCTACACACATGACATATTTGTAAACAATTACATCTCATCATCTCTTCTGAACTTATCTCCATACATAGGGAAAGGGGCACATTAATTATTCTAATAGTATGAATTGCTTATGCATTCACCCTAAAATAGAAAATATGTTCTCCTAGAAAAGAGAGAGAGCAAGGTAACAGCAGTCTTCAACACTGAGTAAAAAAAAAAAAAGTTTAAACCATTACCAATACTTCTACTGATGATGATGATGATACCTGAAGAATTGTGGTTTAGTTTGAGATAATGGTTTTCTTTTCTCTTTAATGGAAGCACAAGGTATCCAAGCTAGATTGGAAGATGTCAGAAAAGAGGACAAGTAGACATTGATGCCTAGCAGACTGTTGGTTGGCACCCACAAAATCCTACATTGACTTCCCCTTGTTATTACAAAAATGCCTAAAATTTTGGATTCCCACTGTCTATATTGAGAGATGATCTTGTGCGTAAAAAAGGCTACCTGTACAACAAGGGCTTGGACATGATTGATAGGACAGCATTGTCCTCTACAAATAACTTAACAGGGCACATGTGTGCTCAGTGGCAGAAGTAGCTCCGTGTTCAAACACTTTGTCATTGGTCTGCACTCCACCACATCCCCAGCATATGCTGCCTGAGGCAACTGCCTTGCTTTGTTTAGTGAGAGGTCCAGTCTTCCTGATCCTTCTATCCTAGCACTCAAAACAAACAATTTTCTGTCTCCAGAAGTAGAGAGGTATTTGCTTTGCTTAGTCTAAACTTGATTAAATTTATAGCAATCTGAACAGCAGACACAGTTCTGTATTCCTTTTCTATATTTCATTACCAGCTGGTCATTTTATTGAATTCTGTGTTTAAACCCAGCTGAAGAATGTATTATGTATCTTTGCATTCAGCTAGGCTTTTCATGTTCAACCATGAATCCAGGGATGACATATGTGCAGCACCTCTAATTATTTTAACCTCTTCAAATTCAATTTCTGATTTTATATTCTATTCCAAAATAGAATCTTCTTTCTTTTTTGCACACCACATATGTTTTGTTTTTAATCCCTCATGCTAATTAATCACCATTCTGAAAAATGTAGGGTAATATCAATGCATGTGTAGCTTAAACATTCACCTTCTACAGATGTTCAGAGAAATCCAAGCAGTGTATAGAACCATTCTTTTCTAACCTGAGGAATAGAATAGTTTTATGAACAGAATGTGATCTGGACTGAAATGTACTTTGAATATAGCCAATTGAATTACAGGAACTGGGAATATATGTTAGAACCATGCATCAAAGTGGAGATGAACTAACCTTTGTGTGTGGGCGGGGGGGGGAATGCTTGAAAATTCACAAGTCTTGAAACAACAAAAACATCTTGAGATGGTTGAATGTTGTTTTTCCCCAGCAAAGTATCTTAGGAGATTATCTGACACATTAAAAGTGGCATTACAGGATCACAAAAGGGCTCCCTTTTCAGACAATGTCGTTCCTCCCTCGTTATGCACCTGTTGTGATGCCATTCCACCGACACTGCTTTTTATTGATGGGAAAAGCTGTCAATAGATCCCATGTTCTGTTTCTGTCATGGATGTTCCTGCATGCGACAAGCTGCTTGTTTATGCTGGCGAGATCCCAGCATCAATAGGTGGTCCCTACCAGAACACTTCTGGGTGAGATTGGGACGTCCAAGTAAGTGACACACTTTTTATGACCTTCCCCAGTTTACTTCTACCTTTTAAAGTGTGTTTTTGTGCTTGCTGTAATTTTTTTGTGTTATTTTTATTTTTGAATATCCTGCGCTCATGTCTTCCTGCGAGAATCCACAGGATTTCAGTCCAGGAAATGAAGGGAGCTCCATTCAAGCTCCATTCACTCCTGGGCTGCTGGAATGATGGGAGAGGAGGCAACTGCAGTGGAGAGGGTGATTGTGATGTGACAGGGACAGGACGGGGCAGGAGTGGAGATTGTGGGAAAGGAACACTTTTTTAGTTCCTGTCTGATAATCTCCTTAGTGTGTTGAGACACACATTCTGTTCTCACCAAAGAGGAGAAAGTTTGCCACATACTCTTTACCTTACTCTCACACACACCACAGAGAGTTGTACAAATGCATCTGAACCCAATATCCAGTTGTATGTTCAGTTTCTTATTTTGTAATTATAAACTATAAAGCATAAAACATATTGAAGCATATGGGAATTATATTAGGATAAAGACTGAAAAGTTCCAAGAAAAAAAGTTTCAAAAAACTGAAGAAAGGGTATAACCACACTGCACAACTATAGCAGTGTGCTATCACCTTAACTGTCTTAGCTCCATGTTATGGAATCTTGGGCAAGGTATTCCTGAATTTTCTGCCAGAGAAATGCAGTGCCACCCCAAACTACAAATCCCAGGCTTCCATTGGATGGAGCCAAGACAATTAAAATGGGATCCAAGAGCTATAATTGTGTAGTGTGGATACAGCCAAAGAGGGAGAAAGAAGGGCTACATAGAAACTGTGTGAGAGTATGCTTTCATGTATGATTGTGTGTATGTATGGGTTCCTGGTGAAACAAAGGCCTTAAAATGAACCAAGAAAATGGATGCTGCGCAAAGCATTGCTTGAGGCATAACTTGGAAGCTGGACCGAGAAAAGGAGAAAACTTGGAAGCTGAGATGAGGTGCTGACCAAGCATAACCAAACACAATGGAAACTGATAACCTAGTCTGGGAGCATTCTGTACAAATGAGGGGACTGCTGGTCAGGCATAACAGAGACAATACCAGCTGTTGGTATGACTGAGGAAGTTCTGAGTGAACATGGAACACGCCTTGATCTGCCTAAGGAACTGTCATGAGATCATGCCAGCTCGAAAAGCATGCAGTTCTCAAGGAAGGAGATGGAAAAGGTATAAGAGCTGGGACATTTTCGGCTTTGCTTTCATGGTTCCTGTACCCGCGGCAACAGGCCATCCACACCTTCATGGACGTTTGATCACCATTCAGGGAAGGATTGTTGTGAGTATGTGGTGAGTGTGTGTGTGAATGGAAAAGAGCTCTTGATAATTAACTGAATGTTTAATGTCTTATGTCTAAATAAATGTTACATGCATAGTGGCTGAAAACCAAATTTGGTCTCTCTGTGCCTTTTTGCCTGTCACTTGTCTTGGAAAATCTTAACACTACCTGATTAAAAGGACCTCTTGTGGCCGTAACAACTGTGATGATGTGCATACATATCTTCTCCTTCTTCTCCTTCTCTTCTCTTTGTTTTTCTACTGACGTACTAGTATATACTCATAAATTACACATAAGTATAAAGTGGAAAAATATAAGTACTGTATAGATGTTGAAAGGTAAGACTGCTACTGCTTGGACATGATGTGGTGGGTGGGGGAGAAAGAAAGGGGAAAGAAAAGGAACACAAAGTAGCTCTATCTTCACTGGCCAATGAATGACACCGGGTTGCCCCCCCCCCATTTGTTCTGATAATCTACCTGGGATACTAAGGTGTGCAAAGACAAAATTATGAATTCCTTTAGCTCTGCTATCATAGAACAAATGCAAGTTAGAATAAAAACACTGCAATTCTAGGGGTTGTTTAGATGACAAAAAAATCCTCAAACAATGCAGGCAGTATACCTTTTGTCGAGATGACCTCCTGCTGGGATTTGCCATATTGGGAAAGAGGGAGGGAGGCTGAAAACTCCAAGTAGTGCGCAATAACAGCTTTTGCTGTTTCTCGTTATCTTTTTTTTTTTTTTTAAGTACGCGAAAATGCACAGAACAGCCCATCTGAACAACCAATTCAAATTGGGGCACATCCAGGAAGTCAAAATGTGATTGGTCAGACATGTGATTGGTCAGAAGGAGCCACAGCCATCACTGTTGTTTTTAGGTGACATGATTGAGCACTATTTTCAAGCATCAGAGCAAAAAAAAAAAAAAAAAAGTTTTTAAGCAGAAGATTGCTCTTTTGCATCTTGTTACCCAAAATGCTCCTTGGAAAATTCCAAGAAAATATAGAGTTTCTAATATATTGGGGAAATTAGCAGAAACTCAACTTTAGGCTATGCAAGAGGGGGTAACAACGGAATCTTTTAAACCTTTGTCTACCGGTAATAGTCTGGATGGAATACGTACACATTTAAAATTAAGTATGGGTTTTTTTATTAAGGAGTTCAAAAATAACACCAAACACACACACATTCACCCAGAAAAAGCATTCACACAAGGCTATAGGAAAAGCAGTAGGAAAACTTGGATAGGGGGTAGCAAGAGGATTTTGTTGAGGTGATACAGATCTGTCCTGTAGTCAATCTGGCAGAGTGGATGGAGAAGCTTGATGTGGCTAACACAGAGTAACAGAGTTTCCCCCCTATTACAACTGTGAGCAATGAGGCATATTTTGGGGGTGATATTTATACCTCCAAATACACCTGAGGGAATTGGTTGCTTCATGGGTTGAAACAATAAATTCCATGAGCCTTCATGGATTGCACAATGAGTTTCCTGGTCTTGACAAAAGGTGAGAAAGATGCTAAATGTGTTTCTCAATGTCCAGTGATTGGATTTTAACGGCTTTGGGCAGCTTCTTTTAGGTTGAGAGCTGAGGAGAGGAAATTTCTCAATCAGCAAATACAAAAGGGTTTCTCCATCCATTACCTTCCCATTTATGTGGAATGTGTCTTCTTTTGGCCCTTCAGCCCCAGGCCTTCCTTTCCAGGGAAAAACAAAAATGACCTTTTCTGAGACCATCCTGTCTTTTCCCTTGTAAAAGGCCACATTAATGAACCCAACTTGGCCAGTCTCTGAGGCCTGTGAAAATGCGGTGTAGGGCAATGCTAACATTCCAGGAGTGGGGTGCCTTGGAAGTGGGGTGCAAGCTTGCACTTACAATCTCATTTAATGGCAAGAAAAGAGGGGGGGAATGGAGGGAGCATTTTGGGAGATAATAAGGCAGGTAATTCACTCATGGTCACCATCTTTTCTCACAGGCATGCGCCATGTGAAAACTTGGATTGTTCCCCATGCCAGTGACCTTGTGAATGGATCATGTAGACAAATGAACACTGCTGTGGTAGTGAGGAAATGTGCTATTTTCCATAATTAATTCTCCCATCTGACTGAGCCCCTAGGCATGTCTCCATGGAGTAAGCACCATTTAGTCTGATGGGACTTGCTGTCTGATTTCCCATTCAATCTCTGCAGGCTCCCACTGTCACATCTAACAATGGAGATTGCTAGTGATTTGCTTTTTCTGTTGCCTTTTCCAGTTGAGGATTTAATGACATCTGAATCCCCCACTCCCCAAAAGGCTCCCAACTCCTGGTCTATAGGGTTCTAGCCACTTACATTCAAAATAAGAGCCCACATTTGTACACTGTAACGACTTCTTCATCAGTTTGAGCGTGCATATATACTTTCTAATCCTAACAGATTTAGAGATGCATCCCTCAGGGAAGGGTGTGTTCCATCTTGTTTAAAGGAAGCAGCGGTTAGGCCGCTCCTGAAAAAACCTTCCCTAGACCCCCTGGACATGAACAACTATAGGCCGGTTTCTATGTTACCATTCTTGAGCAAAGTGATCGAGAGGGCAGTTGCTCTTCAACTCCAAGCGGTCTTGGATGAAACTGATTATCTAGACCCATTTCAAACTGGCTTCAGGACAGGATTTGGAGTTGAGACTGCCATGGTTGCCTTGACCGATGATCTGCATCTAAGCATCGACAGGGGTAATGTGTCCCTGTTGGTGATTTTGGACCTCTCAGCGGCTTTCGATACCATAGATCATGGTATTCTCCTGGATCGCCTGAGTGGGTTAGGAATCGGAGGCACTGCGCTCCAGTGGTTCCGGTCCTTCCTCTCGGGCAGGTCCCAGAGGGTGCGGCTTGGGGACAGCTGCTCCAGCAGAAAGGAGCTTACTTGTGGTGTTCTGCAGGGCGCCATCCTGTCCCCGATGCTGTTTAACATCTATATGAAGCCACTGGGTTAGATTATTCGGGGTTATGGGGCTGGGTGTTATCAGTACGCTGATGACACCCAGATCTATTTCTCCTTGTCCCGATCATCGGCCTCGAATTCCAATGGCATCTCTCCTCTTAATGACTGTCTTAAAGCAGTAATGGGCTGGATGAGGAAAAACAGATTGAGATTGAATCTGGACAAAACGGAGGTGCTCAAGGTAGCGGCCCCAAAACCAGGAGTTGGGTTGCAACCGCCAGTCCTGGACGGGGTCACGCTCTCCGTTAAGGACTGTGTTCGGAGTCTGGGGGTGCTCCTTGATTCATCGCTTCAGATGACAAGTCAAGTGAATGTGACGGTCAAGAGAGCTTGTTATCAGCTTCGGCTGATACGCCAGCTGCGCCCTTTCCTGGAAGTAAGGGACCTTGAAATTGTGGTGCACGTGCTGGTAACCTCTCGTCTAGATTTCTGCAATGCGCTCTACATGGGGCTACCCTCGTGCTTGGTCCAGAAACTTCAGTTGGTACAAAATATGGCAGCCAGAGTGGTCTTAGGAACATCTCTGAGAGATCATCTAACTCCAGTGTTAAGATCTCTCCACTGGCTGCCTATCAGTTTCCGGGCCCAGTATAAGGTGTTGGTTATTACCTTTAAAGCCCTAAATGGCTTGGGTCCAACTTATTTCCGGAACTGCCTCCTCCCATACAATCCTCCCCGTGCACTCCGGTCCTCTGGGAGGAATCTGCTTCAGCCACAAAAATCTAGGCTGTCTGCAACCTCCCAGAGGGCCTTTTCAGTAATCGCCCCCAAATTGTGGAATGGCCTGCCGAATGTGATCCGTCAGCTGACGAGCCTGAGTAGCTTTAAAAAAGCACTAAAGATGGATCTCTTTCGGCAGGCCTTTCCTGATTAGATTCCGGCCTCAGGAACTCAGTCTCCTGGCTTTTTAAAATTATGTATATATTTGTTTTTAATGTGTTTTTTAGTTAGAAGGTTTTAATCTTATTGTGTTTAATGTCTTTTTATGGGGGAGGGTGGGGGTGGGTGATGTTTTTAGTCATTATTATAATGTTTTAATTGTTGGAAGCCGCCCCAATTGTTTTTAGCAGAGGGGCGGGGTATAAATAAATTTTACTATTATTATATTATTAGAGATCTGAGACCAAAGAGATCTATTTCAAGAAAATCAACTAATTTGAAATGTGGTACTGGAGAAGAGTTCTGTGGATACTGTGGGTTGTTAAAAAGACAAATAAATGGGTCCCAGAGCAAATCAAGCCTGAAGTTTCCCTAGAAGCCAAGATGACTCAACTGAGACTGTCGTACTTTGGCCATCTCACTAGAAGAGACAACGATGCTTGGTAAGGTAGAGGGCAGAAGGAAAAGAGGAAGGCCACATTACAGGTGGATAGACTCAGTCAAGGAAGCCACAGCCCTGAGTCTGCAAAGACCTGAACAGAGCTGTTGTGATAGAGTGACTTAGAGGTCTCTCATTCATGTGGTCACCATAGGTTGAAGTCAATTTAATGGCAGTTAACCACAGGTAAGCACACTGTAGTGCACTATTTTCTTTGAGCATCACAATGAAACTTGTATATACATTTATGACATAATTCTCCATTTGAAGTTTGAAAATCAGCTCAGCATCTACATCTACTTGGGGTGGCAGAGAGAAGTAAAATAATCTGATGTCTAAAATAAATATCTGTCTTTCTCATAATATTTGCCCTGCCACAGGGATTTACAGCAGAGAAGAATGTCCTTGGCCTTTGGGTTTATCTGGCTTGCTTATTGTCACAATCTGGTGTGCCAAAGGACCAAAGAAGGCCTGTGCCCTCTGCTAGCTCATCCCCTTCAGAATTCTCTCTATACTTCTCATCTTCCCCACTGGAGATGGAGACTGGAGATAACATGGGATTTACTCTCTGTACTTCTCACATTCCTGTGAGAAGATGAATGGGGCTAGGAAATATCTGTGATTTTTTCTATGCAAAGAGAGGCACAAAACTCTGTGTGAAAAACAGAAATGGCCATTGGAAGAAGGTGTCAGGTTATGGCAGGAGATATGGGAGATGAAAGAACAAGCCCCTGTGGTGCAGTGGTTAAATGCCAGTACTGCAAGTCACTAAGTTGCAAGTTTGATTCCAGAGGGCTCCAAGGTTCACTCAGCCTCTCATCTTTTTGTAGGTCAGTAAAATGAGTACCCGACTTGTGGGAGCAATTAGCTAACACACATTGGAAACTGCTTAATGCAGTGTAGATGTGTAAATCTATTGCTTAAAACAATTTGTAAGCCACTCTGATAGCTTTGTGGCTGAAGATAACTAATAAATAAAAACTAATAACGAATAACTGATAACTAATAAATAAAAAACCCCAAAGACCTACCTTCTGACATCAGCCAATTTGCCAAAAGAGCAATTCATCCCCCTTGGCAAAAGCATTTTTCTGGTTCTTCTCTGTAGGTTACTTGGGGTGTTTTGTTGTTGTTGTGTGCCTTTAAGTAGATTCTAAGGCAACCCTATCACAGGGTTTTCTTGGCAAGATTTGTCCAGAGAGGGGTTGCCTTTGCCTTCCTCTGAGGCTGAGAGCATGTGACTTACCCAAAGTTATTCAGGGGGTTTCCATGGCTTAGTGGAGATTTGAACCTGGTCTCCAATATATATATATTTAAAAAACCCCAGAAGCAATGGATACACAGGGCTTTAAAATAGGAAATAGACACACACACTTTATTATGTCACTCACTCTTGCCACCCCTCCATGAGAAACACATCTCTTCATGTACAACTACTGTAGCTATTTTCATTGCCCAGGCATCAGAGAATAGGAGAAAGGCACTTTCTGGTGCAGTTGCGTCTGAACATAGGCATCCTTGCTCAGCCTTCCTCTGGCTGAGCCACATGCCTTTCTTCAGGTCTGATAATCTGATTAGTTCTCAACTGATCAGTTGGCTGAAACTTTTTTTAAAAAAGTAAATTAAACAATGGGAATATTTGGTAATTAGATTTGCCCCCAGCTAATCAGCCAGAGCATATCCAGCACTTCCACAAACGGAAAGAGGATTTTATGGGTGGGGAGGAGGGAGAGTCTTCCCAATGAGTGTGCATGTGGTTTCTTTCTCTGCAAGAGAAAATTCTTGTAGGCTGTGGACCTCATGAGCTGAACATAGCAGCTGATCATATTTCCACAGGTCTCAGCCACAGTATGTAATTAATGTTTAATGTAATGAAATCATGGTGGGGAGAATCAGGATGGTCTAGTAGTTTTAGCGTTGGATTAGGACTCTTGGAAACCAGCATTTGAATCTTTGCTCAGCCATGAAAACTCAGAGGATGATTTTGGACAAGTCCCACCCTCTAAGCAATGGCAAATCCCAACTGAATAAATCATGCCAAGAAAGCCCTAGGATAGGGTTGCCTTAAGTCAGAATCAACTTGAAGGGATGTATCAAGAAAGTCATGGATGTGGAGACCTATGCCACAAACACTGCATGCCTGAGGCAGAAAGGGGATACCCATAGCCCTCAGATTGTTTAGTTGTTGGGAGAGTGGAGAGAGACATGCATCTGTGGCAGCATGACTTTTTTGAGGTGATTTATAAAAAACATGTTAGTAATGTTGAGTCCTTCCCTAGTCTACAGGTGTCACAGCTGGTTTTCTTTTTGCAGTGGTTAACCTTCCTACCAAGCCAGTCTTGTCTTTCCCAGAGCTTGGAAAAAGTTACTTTTTTGGCCTACAACTCCTAATACCCACTTCCTACCTAATCATGACTGAAAGCTAATTTTATATAGGGAAGACATTTGCTGTGGTCAAGAAGAAAGAGATGGTATTGGAGTAGCTGTCATACTTGGTCTATTTTTTTAAATGTTTAAATAATTCACTAGGAAACTCACCCACTAGCAGTAATGTAGAGAAATTAATCAAAGTGTCAAAGTTGATTGCTTTGGTGTTTATGGAACAAGCAGATATATCATTTCAGGATAATGTGGAGAATTACAGCCTGGCATTTAACATCTGAGGTTATACAGTATATCAAGCTTGGAATTCACAATTTCCCTTCCTGGCTTGCAGATCTGTTACTATGTGGAGAGTTTCTGCTCTTTAAGCTATTCTAATTGATTGGATCTTACAAATCATTTTTGATTCACCTTTTTTCAACCCCCAAATTTGCATCAGTATTTATGGTTGAGGGCAAGAGACCATTCTTATTCTACTAATTGCTAAGAAAACTGACTGGCAAAGATTACACGTGGGAACTGAGGTCATTCTAAATGTAGGAAGGTGATTTGGATAAGCATCCAGGTTTCTGAAGGCTTATCCACAGTCCTTTAATGTCAGCACATGCGCTCTCGTGATACCTCTCTGATGGGTTCTCCTGAGCTGTACTCTCCTTGCAGTGTGCAAGGTGCCCAAGAATCACTCTGAGCCTCAAAGCTCTATTTACAGAACTTTACTTACACAGTATATACAAACTAATAGCTGTTTGTCCAACGAACAATCTGACAGAACCTCCAGCTTCAACTCCAACAATAACTTCCCACAAAGGACATAGGTTACACCCACATATATACATTGTCCATGATGTGGGTGCATCACCAATGCTGTGTCATCCTCTTGCATCAGCTATGCTGTATCATCCTGGGCATATCATGTATGATGTAATGATGACAGTCCATGTCCATCATGATGCACTAACTTTTGCCTCACGGTGCATCATACAGCTTTTTAATAATCATGGTGGACATATTCTGTCCTGTGAAATTCTGTCAGGCCTTGGCCTTGCACTGACATTTAAGAACTGTCCTCTTCCCCATGTACTGTATACTTCTTTCCTTTTCTCTCTCTCTCAGGTTCTTCCATTCACCACAACAACATACAAAAGTTGTTCATTCGCCATCAGAATTTACAATAACAAGTCTTCAAGCTGCTTGATATTTCTCACTCCAAACCAGATCACAGGAGCTCCATGCCTGGAAGCATCTTTCCAGAAGTCCACCACTTTCTGGATGAAGATGTCATTGAACTTCACTGGCTTAGAGAATGGGTTTGGTACACTCGTAAGCTATAATGTTATGCAGGTAATGCAGACTTCTATAATTCCTAAACATAGCATCCTTTGGAGCCATATTTCTTTTTGATTAAGATTAAAGTTTAAGCTGCTCGTCTTCCACCCACTTACCTAATTATGACTGCAGCAAAGGAAGCATGAGAGAAGCCTTCTTCTTAGGACAGGTGTCATGAAGCATTGGGAATTTATCTCAAATTATGCATATTTTAAAAGCCTCAGTAAGGTAAAAGGAAACAGTTTCAAAGAATACTGTAGTGGTGAATGAGCTTAAGTGAAGAATCCAGAACTATATAGTACATTGATTTTCCTTGTTTTTTTCCAGGCTGTGAGGCCGTGTTCTGGAAGAGTTTATTCCTAACATTTCACCTGCATCTGTGGCTGGCATCCACCCAAATATCCAATTCACGATGGAAAAAGAAAAGGAAGGAACGCTGCCATTCTTGGATGTCCTAGTCACCTGCAAACCAAACCAACGGTTTGGCCACAAGGTATACAGAAAACCTACACACAGAGACAGATACCTACACAAGAACTCCAGTCATCACCCAGGACAGAAAAGAAGCACAATAAAAACATTGGTAGACCACGCAAAAAGGATCTGTGATGTATGGTAAAACCCAAGGAAAATCTATGGATGCCAGCTGTGAAAGCCTTCGACTTCACATTATATAGTACATTCATAAAGTACAAATTCTGTTTGTGTTCCTATAACATTTTCTATAGATGTAACTGATTTTTCCCTGAGTCAATGTAACTTTTCTAATAAAGGCTTCTTAAAAGTCCCAAGCAAGCCACTGTAATTCCCTCATGTTCCCTACATGGGTTCTGCTTTTCATCCAATTCCAGTTTCTTACACTGCTGCAGTCCCTTACCTATGGAATAAGCAGAGGCTTCCTGTACCCTACTTATGGAAAGATTGGCACATGACATGATAGGTCTGGCCCATAACAATGACTTCATGGTTACCCTTTATACATTACATAATTAAAAATAACAAAAACAAAAAAACATTGTCTCAAGCCTCAACCACAGCAAATCAACTCCTGGTAGAGCAATCTGAATGTTAAATTTTATACTACTTTTAAAAAAGCTTTACACCACCTCAACATCCTCCCCAGATAGCCTCAATATGTGAGACATTTTGTTTTTCATAATTGTGGCTGGTATTCAGTATTACAGTTACAGATTCATAAGCTAGAGTTGCAGATCCTTAACTGGTCTATATCCAGTAAGAGTATGGCGTCTTACTATGTAAATACCATCCCACTCCACCTTAAGAGCCAGACACCAGATAGGGCAAAGGAGGTTCCTTCAGCTTCAGATCAGGGTGCAAAGAGTACAATGTTGCTACCTCCCTCTCACCAGCTAGTGAGGCTGTGACAATCAGAAGCAGGATTCCTTTCACAAGTCCTTGTCATAGGCTCACTCACTGGCAAGAGGTAGGCAGTGGAAATATCTCCTTCCTTGTACTTCAGTCAGAAGCTGTATGAAACTTCCTCATCTGATTTGGCTCTTAACATGGGATGAGAGGAGGGTCAAGCCAAGAGATATCATTTAGATACACAAACGTAACTAAGCAACCAATCTACAATTCTTCTGAATGTATTCTACTAACATATTGTGTCCTTTTAATTTATATGCTTGCTAGTTCATCTGCTTACTAATTCATTTGTATCTGTTACTCCACTTTTGTTTCTCATTGGCAACTCAACCAGACTTTTCCCATGTATAGTTTATTTTTAATTAAAAATCCCCCTGTTTAAAGACAATTACAAAGAAGTCACATGTCCTATAAGCCACACATTGAATTCAATGCAAAACCAAGTTGTACCTCTTCTGTCTTTTTTCATTGAGTTTTCATGAAATTTTCTGTCCTTTCCTCTACTTTTTGAATGGAAACAAAATCAGATTGATAGGACAAAAGCATCCCATATAGGCAATCTTTTTATTTTTATTTATTTTTTTTAAATCCACAAACCCAACCAAACTATTCCCATCCCCACCTTCTGACAATGAAGGCCTTAAGCTGCTCCTGACTGGGCAATTCCAGCATTCTGTTAAATTATCCTAAAACCAACCGTCATCTGTGAGGGGGAAGGCTTGACAGGGAGGTAGATCGTATATAGTATGCTAATCCTCATGTCATGTGCCAACTTTTCCCTTGAATACGGGCACTCAAAAATCAAGTTGATTTTTGACCAAGGAGATGAAATTCCTGTAGGTCATGCCCATCACTCCCAGTCTTGTCCCCCAGTCTGTGCCTGATGCTGCATCTGATACATTGGTAGAGGGGTTGATGAGAAATTTACAGCTCCCACTTAATCCAACCAGGTCTCAGTTAAACAAATTAGGTTCATTAAGATCATGGATGACCAATGTTTTTCCATTTGCCAACCTGGCATTTACACCATCTTCAGGTCATTGGGTGCACCACTAGTGTTACTGAAGCTAAAAGGTAGGCCAGAAGGGAAGGAGGTGCATAGATGTCTAACATCAACTGATTTTGTTCCAGCAGTTGATACTTCTACCTCCACCACTATTTCAACTTCTGCCCTCCATAACTTTTACATCAGCCCTTTCTACCTCTTCCCTGCTCATGCTCCCCTGCCAACACATCCTCATGCAATTCAACTCAAAGTCCTACTAACCCAGTACCTCTAAGAGTACCTCATTTAAGGGGGGGGGGAGATTCATGATGAATATTGATTACCCACTAATCCAATCCATCAATTAAAATAACAAAAATCACTTGTCTGTCAATAAAACTCAAACTTAATTAATTAATACAGGCTGTTCCAGCAAGGTACAAAACCCACACTCTAGCACTTAGTTGTGTCTCCTGTGCTATTTCAATGTAAAACAGCCACCATGTAGTTCATCAGTGGAGTCCAGAAGTGCTGAATGCAAAGCTTTTCATCCTAGCAGTTGACTTCTCTCTCCCTTCTCCCATATTCTTGCCTATATTTAGTATTATTCTGGAGTATCAAGCAAATGTCATGGGCAGACCTTTTGTTTTCACTTTACCATTTCAGCCTTTGTACAAGTTCAATATTTAGCTAGGCCCTCTTCTACTTTATTAAGCCCAAACATTTCCCATCTGCTGCCAGCCTCATAGTCTTAGCAAACTTTGTGCTGTCTTGTTGCTGTACAAAGAAATTTCTTGACAGCCATTTAATAAGTCTTTACCTAGGTCTTTCAGAGCTGAAAAGGCCATTCCATTGGTCTCAAATGAGTTTTGGATTAAAGTCAATATCAAATGTATCCTCTCTAAATCATATATTACCATCAATAATTCTTTTCCTGTGCTAGATTATTTCTCCCTTTTATATACTTAGCAAGAATGTAGTTGTATGGTGGAATTATATAGTTTCTCAAAGGAACAGAAGTTTGTAAAGGAACAGGATTGTAAGAGAACATCTGATGAAACTGTTCTAAGAAAAGAAAGTGACAAAAGACTCCAGCATTGAATTTCAAGAACCAATGTTGAGTTGTGGTCATCATCTAAGCTTTTGGGGGGAAATAGTGAATTAAAATTAGTGAGTTAAATATTTGAAAGAGTGAGTTAAAACAGAGAGTCCAAGATTCCATAGTGCACTTCAGTATTGAGTGTCAGCAGAGCTGGTACTTCCTTCCAGTTCTGTCTCTGAAGCCCCCCCAACCTGTTCACTCTATGCAGTTATTTGGGTGCACAGGGGGGCTTTAAGAGGGAACATTAATTCTGTGGGAAGCAGTGACACCCAGCAGAAGTACATCATTGGATCCTAGCCTACGTCTTTAACTTTATGGACACTTAAAGGGAGCAAGTCTCACTGCAGTCAGCAAGACTCACTTTTGAGTAAACGTGACTACAGCCACAGCATGCATCCCATAAATTTCAGTAACATCTCAATTTCATACTCTTTATGAAAAACAAGTGCCTGATTAGAAGCATTTGGACTGTCTAATAGACTTATAAGCATTTGAACTACCTAGAGGCTTTTGTTCATGGCTCTAGCTACCCCAGCATTCTCCTTATCAAGAAGTGATATTAATTTTACATGCCCATCATTCATCACCAAGGCATTTTGGTGTCTTTTGAATTCATTTCAAATGAATTTTAATTTTCTGAATATTTATCATTATGGCATAGTAATAACTAGGACACTGCTATTCAAAATATTGGCATATGGTCATATAGTAAACTTGACTCGGGTACTGATGGCTCATTCTGTTGTACTACTTAGACCTAATGAACTGCCCACATTAGTAGAAGAATTCATAAGCCCAAACCCAAATTTATAAACCCAAAACTTTCTTCATATTGTATTTTGTCTCCATAATAATATTATAGCAATGTTTCAAATGTGCTACATTGTAGAATCGCCCTAAAGAGATATGTTTATAGTGTTTTTATTGCACTGCCCTTTGGTTGATCTTCCCTGTAGTTTATATGATTCATTCTGTTCACATTAGCTCAAAATTGTGGAGGTACTTTACAGGAATCACCATCATGCTTACCAGGGTTGCTAGAACCAACAACAAAATATACCAAACCAAAATTAGGTATGAAAAACTGTTAGGATTTTCCAAGAACAATGTCTGTTTTAAATGCCACTATTCTCAGAAGTTGATGTATTATTTTTAATTTTTTAAAAACTGATTTGATTCCTGTAGTCTTGGCATCTCAGTATTATTCTGGGAGATAAAAGTATTAAAAGTCCTGTTCCAATGTTGTCAAAGCACTGAGAAAAAAGACAGTATAGATTTTCCTTGGGTTCTTTCCGGGCTGTGAGGCCGTGTTCTGGAAAAGTTTCTTTCTGACATTTAACCTGCATCTGTGGCTGGAATCTTCAGAGAATGGTTGGGTAGGAGTGTGTCTGGGGTTTATATGGTATGAACCCCTATTGGGGAGTATATGTAAATTTGTGTAATTGAATGGTTAGTTTCTGGGTATAGAAATGCAAGGCTCGTTAGTGTCTGTTCGGCTAATGGTTGGTTGATGGGCCATTATCTGCTGGAAATCCCCCTGTCCCTGGGTAGAATTTTGGTTCTATTGTTTTTCAAATCTGGAAGCCAGATTTTGTTTACTTTTAGGATTTCTTCTTTCCTGTTGAAGTTGTCCAAGTGTTTGTGGATTTCAATGGCTTCTCTGTGCATTCTGACATGATAGTTGTTGGCCTGGTCATGTCAGAATGCACAGAGAAGCCATTGAAATCCACAAACACCTGGACAACTTCAACAGGAAAGAAGAAACCTTAAAATTAAACAAAATCTGGCTCCCAGTTTTGAAAAACAATAGAATAAAAACTCAATACTTACAAAGAAATTCCACCCACGAACAGGGTGATTTCCAGCAGTTAATGACCCATCAACCAACCATCAGCCAAACAGATACTAACGAGCCTTGCATTTCTATACCCAGAAACTAACCATTCAATTACACAAATTTACATACACTCTCAAACAGCATATAAACTCCATACACACTCCTACTCAACCATTCTCTGAAGATGCTAGCCACAGATGCATGTGGAACGTCAGAAAGAAACTTTTCCAGAACACGGCCTCACAGCCTGGAAAGAACCCAAGGAAAATCTATGGATGCCGGCTGTGAAAGCCTTCAACTTCACAAAAAAGACAGTGTTTATGATTGTACGGAGAGAGCCCTCCACATGTACAATTGTATATATGGAGGCTGCTTTTGTCCAGATATTATACTGAAAGTATGGGTGTTAGGTCCCATATTGAGAGAAAAGTGGGATATAATATAAATAAATAAAACAAATGCTCAGTTCCATCCATCCTTCCATATGTTTAGACTTGAGTAGTGATAGTTGCTACCCCATTGATCACCAGAATTGATCTGGCTGATCTGATTAGTGAGTTGGGTATCCTGTCCTTCCCACTTTGCTCCATGTATGCCCCTCCCTCTGTATGTTCAGACAACATCTATACAGGACAGAATGTGATGTCATGTGCCTTTTGAACCATGGATTGGTTCAACACAGATCCGTGTAAGTAGGGACAAGGGGTTTGCATATGTGTGACAGCATTTTTTTTCTGTAGTGTATGTTTCACCATCAACATCTTGCTTCCTGAAAATACAGGCACTGCATTCCTTCCTTTCTGTACTGAATCCTATGCTCTCCTGTCCCTTTTTGGAATGCTACACAACATTTTATGGATCTTTGTCCTGTTAAGTTTCATTGAACAGAGGAAAAAGAAAATGATAAGGAGTAAATACAAAGAGGTCCCTTCACACTATTGGAACATTTATAGGAAGAAGGAGGCAAAAGAAAAGAATGGCATTCCCTACAGGAAAACACCACCTGACACCCCCATGGGAATGTTTAGATGAACATCCAGGTAACTACAAGAAACCACCCAATATACACTCTCCCACAAGAACCTAGCACAGGATCAACACCAAATCCCACTCAGATGGTAAAACACATGGCAAAGGTGTTTTCTGGCACAAATGCCAGAGAAAAAATAGTCTCGTCCAAATAGATTTTGGATTAAATGGCATTTGTTCTATCCTGAGTTAAAGCCCCAAGAGTAAAACAAAGCAAAAGAAAACACCCTGTATTTGCTTTAAGGTGGAGAGAACATTGTCATTCTAGTGTAAGAAATGGGGCTAAAGTGAAGGTTGGGCAGTGGTTTGGATTTCCTCTCCCCAGAAGGCAGAGCCATGAGGGCAAACGGTCAGGAATTCTGGCATTAGAGGATCATTTGTTTGTGGGAGGTGAGGAGGAGGCAGGGTGGGAGGGAAATGACTAGGACCAGGACTGTGATGGAAATACAAACACAGTGTACTTCTTTTCAGAATGTTATACAGAATCAGAACTTCAAAGGTGCCCTATCTCTTGTCATCCAGTAAGGTTCTTATCCCTCCCCACTGGATCCCTTATCCAAACTGGATCCAGTTAGATGTCATTTGGAATCCTTTTGACTTATTTAATATAATGGGACCAAACACAATAAGTTGTATATAACTAAAACTACTTTTAAAAATCTACTTTGATTGCATTTTAAACAAAATAGGCACATGGCAACAATTAAAAATAAAGACCATATCATCCCGTTTGTGGCTTGCTACCACTGCATTTACTTGAGTCATATAAGCCATGTGTTGAAGTAAGAACTTGTACCCTGAGCAAATTCTTGTTTTGTTTTATTTTATGGCACTGAGGCACAAGCAAATATCGACAATTCAAACCATGTATAACAATGAGTTCTGTTTTGTTGAAGCATCTGCAACCTCTGTTTTCCACACTTCTCTAGCCTGTGTTTCTTTGAAGTAAGGATCCACAAAACTACTTTACAATTTCACACATTATAAAATCATTTTCAGAGCAGCGATATACAGGCAATAGCTCCTCTTGAGCAGTACATGTAGCCATGGTGCCAGAGCCTTCTTTACAAATTATTATTGCAAGAATGAAGATATCAAGCCACAGACTGATATGATGCGTAAGTGCTTGAACTTTAATAAGATATGAAGGCTCCTAGGAAAATGCACTGGCCTTATTCAGCTGTGTGAGTCAGTTCATTGCTCTGGTGAACAGAGAATGTCAGTGTTGTTTCATTTTCCAATTTGTTACAAGTGTACTTATCATATTTTCTGATAAAAAATGCAGACCATGTTTGGGAGAGCCACTCTGAAACTTCTGCTGATTTCTGTTCTCTAACACAATTGAAGCCCAACATGAGAATTACATACAGGGGGATAAACCGAAACACTTCGGAGAAATCTTTGTTAGCCTTTTATGAACTCTACTGGATTCCCACAGTAGTTTTCTGACAGTTTGCCTCTGGAAAAAGCTCCCAATCAAGTTTTGATTTTTTAGTGAAATATTGCCCTGGTTAGTACTTGGATTGGAGGCTGCCAATGAATACAGGTGCTGTAGGCTATATTTCAAAGGAAGGAACTTGCACAACCATCTCTGAGTATTCCTTGCTTAAAAAAAAAAAAACACCTATCAAATTCATGGGTGTATGCTGATGACATCCAGATATACTTCTCCATGTCTCGGTCATCAGCTTCGACTTCAGATGGCGTCTCTCCTCTCAATGATTGTCTTAAAGCAGTAACAGACTGGATGAGGAAAAACAAATTGAGACTGAATCCAGACAAAACAGAGGTACTAACAGTTACGGGCCCGAAAGCAGGCGTGGGAATACAACTTCCAATCCTGAATGGGAACTACACTCTCCTCCAAGGACTGTGTTCGCAGTCTGGGGGTGCTCCTGGACCCGTCGCTCCAGATGTATAATCAGGTAAATGCGATGGTCAGGAGTGCCTGTTATCAACATTGGCTGATACATCAGCTGTGTCCCTTCCTGAAAACCAGGGACCTCGAAACTGTGGTACATGCACTGGTAACCTCCCGTCTCAATTTCTGTAATGCACTCTACATGGGGCTACCCTTGTGCTTGACTCGGAAACTTCAACTAGTTCAGAATACGGCAGCCAAGTTGATTTCTGGTGTTTCCAGAAGAGAGCATATAACACCTGTGCTAAAAGCTCTCCACTGGCTATCTATTAGTTTCCGGGCACAGTACAAGGTGTTGGTTATCATCTTTAAAGCCCTACATGGCTTGGGTCCAACTTACCTCCGGGACCGCCTCCTCCCATATGACCCTCCCCGTGCACTTCGGTCCTCTGGGAGGAACCTGTTACAACCTATGAAAACAAGGCTGTTGATGACCTCCCAGAGGGCCTTCTCTGCTGCTGCTCCCAGATTATGGAATGTCCTGCTGAACGAGATCCATCTTATTACCACCTTAGACAGTTTTTAAAAAGCTGTCAAAACGGATCTTTTCCGGCAGACCTTTCTTGAATAACTATCCCGGCCCAAGACTTGGCTGTCCTTTCCCTCTGAGCTGCAATTGGATTTTAAAAAAAATTATTGTATGTGTTATTTTTTTTTCTAATTTAATATATTTTTAATTATTGCATGTTTTTAATCCTTTATAATTTAATATTATTTTAAGGGGTGGGTGGGCTAGGGTACTGTAATTATGAAGTTTTTATATTGTAAGCCACCTTATTATTATTATTATTATTATTATTATTATTTCACCATAAATTGACAGGTGACTTGAAGACACATGCGCGCGCGCACACACACACATTTGCATATATTGCAGAAGTGGGCAACGGGTGGCCTGTGGACTGCACATAGCCAGAAACCCACTGAAGCCCCCTGCCAATCCCCTAAAGCCCATCAACCCCAATGATTTTTTCTTTAAAAAATGGCAAGGGTTTCAGGCATTTTTCACATGAAAACCACACTGAGAGCTCCCAACATGTGCAAAAAATACCTCTTAGCCCCACACAGATAACTCCTAAAATATCCCAGCACTCCCAAATACCTATTTTTTTTTATTTGATTGCTTCTCAAATGAAAGTGACAGGAAGTGACATGACATCAGTTCCAGCTGCCATTTTGAAATAAACTCCAATGGAAATAGAGGTATTTGGAAGCAGTGTTGGAGGGGTTATGCGGTCTGCACGGGAGGGGTTTGAGGAGGGAAACTGATCCCTGTGCAGTTGCCTATCCTTGATATAGTAGACGGTAACCCACTGCCTTTATGCAGAAGGAACAGTTGTGAAACCAAGAATGAATTCACCTCACTGATGGCATTGGTTCCCCCAGCTTCCCCTGTTTTACTCTTTATGTCCAGTGTTGGGAGATAACATAATTGAATGGGATAGAGTTGCCTATATAGATTTGAATATTTAAAATCCCCTGCTAGGTTCATG
This sequence comes from Gambelia wislizenii, assembly GCA_030847615.1. Classification (NCBI taxonomy): domain Eukaryota; kingdom Metazoa; phylum Chordata; class Lepidosauria; order Squamata; family Crotaphytidae; genus Gambelia; species Gambelia wislizenii. The sequence continues at coordinate 104,435,404 of JAUMIR010000001.1, forward strand.
TTTGTATTTAATTGTTGTTGTAGTATAAAAAATAACTTAGGCCTCTTTCTAGATTGGCCTTATGAAGAGTGACTTCTCACAATATATGTGGAGCTCCTTGGGTTTTGCTGGTTATTGTCACATCTACGTCCACTCATTCATTCCTTTGGGGGTTGTTTATAGGAAGTTCTTGGATCTGCACTAGGGCTCTTCCAAAGATTTGTTTGTTTTTTAACTAGGGTGTGATTTGTTGAGGTGATCCTATAGCAAATGTTCTCTTTTCTGATTTAAGTTTCTTTCTTTCAAACTGTAGCACTATAATGAAAAAAGTACAATTTCACTGGTGCACTGATGGACTGTAACTATTTTAAAAGTTTTTAAAAATGAGAAAGAAGCAAAGGATACTTTTTTTTCCTTCAATACAATTAATTTTATATAATATAAAAAATAAATTTAATCATAATTAAAAAGAAACCCAACCAAGGTGGGAATAAACTGATTCAGTTCACTGCAACTTGTGTCAAAAATTAGTGAAAAAATAGTCCAGGACAACAGATTATTTATTTAACATTTAAAAAGGTGGGCGGGGGGGGGGGAAGCACATGCTATAGCAACAAAACCACGCTACAGCAACCAATACCACAAGCTCCCAACACATTTGTCCCAACTGAAGGAACCCTCAGTTTATATTTGAGTATCACTTTCATTAAACATTTGTATATGTTTTTATTTTTTTAAATTTATACCCCGCTCTTCAGCCACAAGGCTATCAGAGCGGCTTACAAATTGTTTTAAGCAATAGCTATTTACACATCTACACTGCATTGAACAGTTTCCAATGTGTGTTAGCTAATTGTCCCCACAAGCTGGGTACTCATTTTACCAACCTATGAAAGGATGGAAGGCTGAGTGAACCTTGGAGCCCGCTGGAATCAAACTTGCAATGTGGTGACATGCAGTACTGGGCATTTAACCACTGCGCCACCATACCAACAGTACACAATTGAAAGCACAATAAAATGTCATTCAAAATATTTTAAAAAGACAATGGCACAGCATGGGCACAAATATCTTTCTGGGAAAGCTTGTTGAAACAAAAAGATTTGCAGTTGAAAGGGCTAAAAGCCCTAAAAGAGTTGGCACCAGTCTAACTTGTACTGGGGGTGGGAAGACTTTCTCTCTCTTGATCTCCCTCTCGCTCTCCCTCTCTCTGTGTGCTGATACTGGTGGCTTTGTTCCAACTGTCATGGACTGGGTCTCAATATTCTTGGCACTACCAAGTCTATTACCATATAATTTTATGAGGATTTTCAAGTTTGCAGAGCAAGAGAGGACAGGTGTAACTCTCCAGATTTTGGTGGATTGCAACTTCCATCAGCCTTAGCTAGCATAGCCAATAATGATGGATTCTGGGAGTTACAGGCCAAAGATATCTGGTGGGTCATAGTTGCCCTCACTGGTTATCTCTCTCTGGCTTTTCTTTGCAAACGAAGATTCAGGAAGGACTCATCCCATGCTTTCTGCAAGGCGCTAATGACTAAAAAGGCCAATCCGAGATAAACAAGTCCAGTTGCAGAAAGCACAGCAGAAGGTCTCCTTGGGTGATGTTTCTGGGTTGTGATTCTTTCTGCATTGTCATTTCTCTTCAAGACTTGTTCGGTGTGAGTTCTCAAATAAGGCTGCAGCATTGTGGATAGTGCATCTCCATGCCTCCCGATGTGAGGCCAGGGTGGACCATTGTTGGTGATCAATTTGGCCGAGCCTAAGATGTTGTTTCAGGGAGTCCTTGTATCACTTTTTTGGAGCGCCCCTCTTACGTTGACCCATGGTGAGTTCACCATAGAGTACTATTTTTGGGAGACAATGGTCCTCCATCCTAGAAACGTGCCCTGCCCAGTGCAGCTGTGTTTGCAATATCATGGCCTCAATGCTGGTGATCCCTGCTTGCTCAAGGACAGAAACATTCATCACATAGTCAGTCCAGTGTATATTTAGGATTGTGCATATATAGTGCTGATGAAAGCGTTTGAGGAGTCGTAACTGTTGGCGATAGGTGAGCCATGTTTCAGACCCGTAAAGGAGAATAGACAGTACAATGGCTCTATATACACTGATTTTTGTGCTTTGCCTCAGGTGTTTGTTACTCCACACTCTTTTGTAAAGTCTTCCAAATGCGCTATATGCCTTTGCTAATCTGTGATCAATCTCTTTGTCCATCTTGGCATCTGAGGAGATGATGCTTTCCAGGTAGGTGAACTGCTGAACAGACTTAAGCACAGATTTCTTCATACTGAAGAAGATTGTAAATAAAGTTGGAGCAAGAACACAACCTTGCTTTACTCCATTAGTTATTAGAAAGGGCTGTGAAAGAGCATCGCCATATCTGACTTGACTGTGCTGGCTTCCATGTAGCAAAATAATCATTTTAAGGAATTTGGGGGGACATCCTAGTCTTTCCAGGATCTGCCACAGACGTTTTCTACTCACAGTGTCAAAGGCTTTGGTGAGGTTGACAAATGTTACATAGAGTCCCTTTTCTACTCTCTATGTTTCTCTTGCAGTTGTCTAAGTGCAAATACGATATCTGTAGTACTCCTATTGGCTCTGAAGCCACATTGGCTTTCAGGAAGAAGTTCTTCTGCAATAGCAGGAACTAATCTGTTCAGGAGTATCCTTGCAAGGATTTTTCCAGCAATAGAGAGCAGTGTTATACCTCAATAATTTGAGCAATAGCATTTTGCTCCTTTTTCTTGTACAGGGTGATGATGACTGCATCTCGGAGATCTGATGGCAGTTCCCCCTTTTCCCAGCAATTCAGAATGAGTTCATGGAATTTAACATGGAGTCCATGACCTCCGTGTTTCCGAATTTCAGGTGGGATTCCATCAATCCCAGCTGCCTTGCCGTTTTTCATCTGCCATATGGCCTTAAGGGTCTCTTCCAAAGTGGGAGCTATGTCCAGTTCATTTTTTCATCGGTTTTTGTATCATATGTTGGATAGCTGAGCCTTGGACTACTCGGTTGGCACTAAAGAGACTTTGAAAATGTTCAGCCCATTGATTCAGGATGGAGGCTTTATCAGTAATTAGTGTTTGATCATCTGTACTGTATAAAGAGCTTTGTACCGGATAAGTAGGTCCAAACACTGCTTTAAGAGCTTCATAAAATCATCTAAGATCACCTAGATCTGCACGTCGTTGTGTCATTTCTGCTATATTGATCCACCACTTGTTCTGTATGGACTTTTTTGGACAATGTAAAAATAACGCTAGCAGCGTTGCCAGGTTGCGACGCTGCAGCACAAGAGGGTGTCAGTTTCGTACGACGCTCCTTCCCAGCGGTACTGTTGCAGTACCACTGGGACATTTGACTGTGATATTTTTGCTTCTACCATCATATTTTACTCACGATCAACGATCGTGATCAATATAGCAGAAAAGATCAACGATCGTGAGTAAAATATGACGGTAGAAGCAAAAATATCACGGTCAAATGTCCCAGCGGTACTGCAACAGTACCGCTGGGAAGGAGCGTCGGAAGAAACTGACGCCCTCTAGCGCTGCAGCGTCGCAACCTGGCGACGCTGCTAGCGTTATTTTTACATTGTCCGAAAAAGTCCTATGTCTCAGAGTTTTTGCTGAAGTTTACTACATGTGAGATGAAAAGCTGCTTTTCTTACATGGTGAGTTGGCTGGGCAAGGTATGCCTGGTGAGCAGTTCTCTTCTTTGCCAACAGCTCCTGGATCGCTTGGTTGTTTTCATCAAATTAGTCTCAATTTTTCTTGTGGGAGAACCTGAGGGATTCTTCCGCTGACTGGAGGATACTGTTTTTGATATGTTGCCAAAACACTGTAGAAGGATCTGTAGAGTGGTCTTCAAGTTTTGTTTGCAGATTTGCCTGGAAGTTGTCTCTCATGGTAGCTTGTTGAAGATTGTTGACTTGGAGCCTCCTCTTTAAGATGCCACCCCTCTTAGGTTTGAGCTTAAGATGAAGATTTAATTTACATCTTACGAGGTGATGATCTGTTTGGCATTCTGCACAGGGCATCACTCGAATATGATGGACATCGCAAATGTTTCTCTGGCGGACTAGAACATAGTCATTGAGGTGCCAGTGTTTAGATTGGGGATGCATCCAGGTTGTCTTCAAGCTATGTTTCTGGTGAAAGATTGTGTTTGTAATAGTCAGCTGTTGTTCTGCACAGAACTCTAGTAAGAGGCATCTGTTATCATTGCAATTTCCAACACTATGCTTGCCTAAAACACCTTTCCAGGCTTCAGAGGTCTTTCCTACTCTGGCATTGAAGTCACCAAGGATAATAATTTTATCTTCTACAGGGCCTTTTTGTATGAGTTGACGTAGGTCTGTGTAAAATTTGTCTTTCTCTACAGAGTCGGCTTGCATAGTTGGGGCATATATACTGAAGAGAACAACATGTGGGAGGCGTAAGGAAATAATGTGATCAGAGTGTCCTGTTGGCAAGGTTTTGAGTTTGGAGGCAATGGAGTTTTTAATCATAAAGCCTATTCCTAAAAGATGTTTTTCATTTTGGGGTTTACTAGACCAGTAAAGCGTGTAGCCAGCACCGTGTTCTTTAAGGCTGCCTTCCTCATGGAGACAAACTTCACTAAGAGCAGCGATGTCAATATTAAGTCATGATAGTTTATGGGCTATTAGTTCACTGGTTATAGATACTTAACAAACAAGTGAATTAAGATATTACCTAGTTTGTGCACTAAACTGGCTTCTTTATTGTTTTGTTTTGGCTCCTCCAGGTTAAAGCTCTGGTATAACTCCCCATTTCTAACAATTTAAAGAAAACTGGCCAAGCAGTGTGCAGATGCAAACACTCCCATTATTACTCCAGCCAAATTATGAGACTTCAGCCGCATCTCCCCACTCTATGGAGGAGTTGGATTCTCATCACTAGGAGATAATCAGATGTGGGGAAATACACCAAAAAATCATGTTTCCAACCATGTCAGAAGATCGCTACAAGAACAGAAAGGGTGATCTTACCAGACGTCCACGTCCTTCTGCCGTTCTAGGGCCATAGCACTGTTGCAGATTCAGTTTCCCTTTTACATTGATGGGGACAAGCTGTTAATAAAAAGGAATGCCTTACTGATGCCCACCGTATGCCCCAGGAACACTGAAGGAAGTCATCTGGTAAGGTCACACCCTTCCTGTTCTCATCGCAATCTTTTGACACATTTTTTCCTGCATCTGATAAATGTGGCTGCCTAACTCACTGAAGACAATTTGGAGGAAAGAAGAATGGACCACATTTGTGTGTGTGTTGGGAGATCTGTTGGAGATCACCTTTGCCCTTTCACCAGCTTTGGGTTTGGAAAATGTACAGTTTACTTCAAGTCACTTAAGAACTAGCACTATCTTTCTATGATCTGAACCTTCAAGGAGTATTGCATACATGCCACCAACATTCCACCTTACAAAATATATTTCCCCCTTTATTAGCAAATGCCTGAGAAATACATTTTTGCTCTAGCTTAACACCGTTTTCCACTATCTTATATTCTGGATGATTGCTACAGGCAACAATTTGAGTTTACAAAACTGGAGGTGGTGAAATCAGGAAAAACTGTGGCAAGTGCTGTCATTACAGAGTAGGAAAGGAAGTACTATACTGTTGTCACGTAATTGTTACTAAATGAGTGAATGTATCAAATTGTCCAGGAAGCCAGCCACGGCGAGGTGCAATTCACAGAGAGCAGCATGGCAGTCTGCCCAGAAATCCTAGCCTCACAGAAACACAGTTGGTAGGGTAGAATATCTAAGCAACCAAAACAAGTCCACAAAGACAGAAGGGTAGTCCAGTTAACAATCAAAAAGCCAAGGGTCATGGCGAGCAGGGTGTCCAGTCCAACCCGAAGGTCAAAGTCCAGGCAAGGCAACACGAGTGTTCAGGAACAGAGGTTTCCCACTGATGCAGTCAGATAAACTCTGACAAGTCGGAAGAGCAGATGTCCCTGATTTATACTAGCTCAGCGATTGCACAGCTGTTCTCTGATAACACGGCGTCTCTCATAAATAAGCTGAGACTTCCACTCCTCTTCCCTTTGATGGTGGTGTTCCTGAAAGGTGGGTACAACTGGGTCTAATGTCTCTCTGTCTGGGGGGCCAGACCTCTCTGCCAGGTCTGGATTATCTGCTCTGTCCCCTTCTGCTATCTCTGAGGGGCCAGGCAGCTCTGTGGGGCCGGGTGCTGTTGTCTCTACTCCCAGCTGCAAATCCTGCTCTGAAGCTCTCTCTTCCTCTAGCTCATCTTCAGAGTCAGAAAAGCAGGGCTGGACACAAATTATGTACATGAAAAGCATTGGTGTAATTTATCTTTGGAAATCCATCAATACATTTGTTTTTATTTTCATTTAAGGACCTTATCACATGAGACAGTCATCTTGCAGCAATCCCATTGGGGAAGCAAGTGGAAACATAGCAGTAGGGAAACAATAATTATCACACCTCTGTTCCAATATTGGTATGGTGGTACACATTCCCTTCTGTACTGCCTGCTTGCTCCCTATTATTGCCCTACAGGAGGGGGAGGATGGGAAAAATGAGATGAGCTGGGAAGGGGTTAGAGATCAGCACAGGGAGGGCAGGGGAAGTGATATTAGGTGGGGGAGGGGTGAGAGAGCAGCATGGGGAGGTCAGGAGAAGTGAGATGGGGCCAGCAAATCAGTGCAGCAAAACAAAAAAAAAGTAAAAAAAGTGGAAGGCATTGCTGCCTTGCTTGAGAACAGCATGAGGGGAGAATCACACCCCCTTGTACCACATGACAGCTGTCTCTTCCATTTCTGAAACAGAAGAGATTACTGCACACACACCAATAAAATAAAGATGATGTTGTATAGTAAGTACTACCCCAGTAACGCTACTATCCTGCTCTAGTCCCACAATAGAACCGTCATGTGATAAAGTCCTATGACTCACGTTTTCTGAACAGAAGGAGGGCCAAAGTAGATGTCAGAGGCATATGTTTTTCCTATGATTAACTTATTTTTTCCAGCAATGGGATTTCCTCCAACATAGAAGTTAAGCTTGAGTTTATCTTCTAATGACCAGTCACAAAACCAAAGCATGTTTAAATGCAAGATACAGAACTGAGACAGCTAATACCTAGGTAGTTAATATGTAGGTGATTTAGCATTTAGCTATTGTGGGGCAGATTTTCAATGTAATTTAATATATTTGTCTTTTAAAAGATATTATAGCTTATTTGTGTATTCCCATCCCACCCCATTCCCAATTGATGACATTTTATACTCAAAACCTCCAAGGTATGATAACAGAATTATTTGAAATTGCTCATATGAATGAAAGCCCTGCTGACTTATGATGACTCAGAAAGCTCAACATTTACATCAAATAAGCCTACAAGGTAAATTATTGAATGGAGTAGAAATGCATGAGACCTACTTCACTATAATGGACTACTTTGATGATCAGAGTCTAAGCCAGAAATCTACAAATTAGTTAGGCTTGTAATATGTGTACAGAAATGCTTTGCTTTCTCTAACCTCAGGGATCAACTACTGTATGCACTTTATGTGGGCAGCAATTACAGAGTGTTCAAAAGTTATCAATGGCTGCAAACTGAACCCTCCCACTCATCTAATAACAGGCAGGGTGGGCAGGAATATAGATATGCTCCAGATTTGCACTGGTTTCCTGTTTTGCAGCAAGGGTGATTGCACTAGTCCTGGTGCTGATAAGAACTCCTTCTCGCTGAGAATAGGAATCTTGCTCTTCCCTCAGGACCTTATCACATGAGGCTTTTATTGTGTGACCTCTATTGTGTGAGCAAGAATTATTGGCCGGTACTTACCACACAATGTAATCTTCATCCCATTGCTGGTGTGAGCTTCAGTTGTTTCTGAAGTGCACCTTGTCATTGATGCACTTCATGCTTCAATGACTCCCAATAGTGCTGTTGTCCCGGTAGTCTGCCTCATGTGGTAATCTCTTCTGCTTCAGAAATGGAAGAGACAGCAGTCATGTGGCATGAGAGGGAAAGATTCTCCTCCTCTTCTCCTCTCTTCCCCTTCCCCATGCTATTCTCAAGCAGGCCAAGCCATGCCTTTTTTTTTTTTAGCTGTGATCCAGTGATCCAATCTCTCTTCCACTCCTCCATCAAACCGTCCACTGCTGGCCCCACCTCTCTTCCCCCTCCCTCCACCAGACATATCTCTCTTCACCCCTCCTCCAGACCAATCTCTCTTTCCTCCCTCCACTGGTCTGATCTCTCCCCCTCCCCTCTCCACCAGATCAATCTGCATGCCCTACATGGGACAATAACAAGGAATAAACAGGGCAGTGTGAAAGGAACATGCAGCACCATACTGGTATTGAAGCAGAAGTGCAATAAAGATTGCTTTGATACTAGTATGTTTCTGTTTAGTTCAAAGGCATGACTTATGCTCTGTATAAGCCTTGTGTGATAAAGTCTTCAGTCTTTAGGAGGAGAAGGGAACCACACTCCTTTTGAACCTTTGAATGTCATCCTTGACGTTTCTAGAAAGCCAACTCTACTAGGGTATATAACCCCCACTGGGGAGGGATTCCCCTTTGTCCCAGTATTGGAAAGGAGAAATGCAGGCACCTTGCCCAAGATTTTAAAATCCCATCTGGAGCTAAGAAAGTGACATAACATCTAGCAGTGAAGACCCAGGGACCATCTACACTTGAGGCTGTGCCAGACTTTCAGCTGAAGATAAACAAGAACACTTCCTTTGCTTCTGTTTTCTGCTTCTGTATTCATTTCCATCTGTTTTCACCAATAAACCTATGATTTGTACTCTCAGTGACTCAAGGCAGGTCTAGACAAGGGAATAAAATATAGATTGGTATGAACCTATGCCAATTCACAGCGGTTTCCATTTGTCTCAACGATCTTTTTTCAAGGTCACTGGTGTGTGAAGCTATCCATGCTTGCTGTTCACATGGAGGCATGCCAGTGAATCAGGATGGCAGGTGTGAGTGAATTACTCTCAGTTCTATACTCTCCAACTTGCCCCTGCCAAACAGTATTTTTTTTTAAATCTAAATCCAAGGTGCAGATATAATGAAAAAAAAAAGAAGAAAAAGGCTGTTTTGTCACCTCAGCACATGATCGCTATGGCGGCAATCCAACTTGGCAGTTCCAGGCACTGCCTTCTTAGCAGGCTCCGCCCTGTCCACATCCAACCAATTAGCTATCCTCTTCAGCAATGTGCTGTGCTGCAATTTGTTTGTCCTAACAAGTAGGAGTGTGCATTTTCCCACAGTTTTTTTTTTAAAACTCGGGCAAGATATTCTGGCACAGAAAGCAGAAATTTGCATAAGCTCTTTTTCCTATCCCTGGCAATAAAAACAAAATAACAACAAACTTTTTAAAAAATCGCTGCCCTTATATGACACCTAAAATCTGCAGGACTGGCCTTGAAAAACACCACAAAGGTCCACATTAGCAGAGGATTGTCCCATAATCCCCTCACTTTAGTGCAGTTCTGAATGTGCAGCCTACAGCTGAGATGTCACTCTTAAAACTGGAAATACTCTTATTCAGAGATGACTGAATAGTGATCTTCCAAAATAAGTCTCACTAAATTAAATTCAATGGGATTTACTTCCCAGAATGTTGGCATGGGACTGTATCCCCCTGCTCTTCAACAAACCATGAACTTGTTTTTGAAGTGTGTGGGCAGGGAGATTGAAATAATGCCTTGTCCAAATGCATAAGGGCAGGTCTAGAAATGGAACTGATGTGTCCGTATTGTCCCATAACAGTTGGTCTGATTAAGTGAAATTGATAAGTAACAGCAAAATCTAGTTTTGCATATTCTGGTTTGGTTTTTTTTGTTTTTATAAAACAAAACATAATGAATAAGGTAAAGGAGACTTCATACTATTCACAGCTGTTTCCAAACATTTTTGCAGTGCCAAAAGGAACTTTCCTTTTAGCAAATGCTCAATGCTTTTTGCAAAAAAATGTTCATATGCATTTATGTTCTTACTTATGTTCATTTTCAGTTGTCTTCATGCATCCTAACTAAATCTAATTGGATACACAGGGCTGTGACATCATCCTGTTTATGGTGGAATCTCTGGTTATCTGGGATCACTCATATGACTAATCCAGGAAGAAACCACAGCCTGCAGGTGACAGTGCTGAATAGAATTAGGAAAAATGTGGGTATTCTCACAAACTACATGGGGGAAGGTTTGGTGGCATGAATTCTTTAGGAGTGAAATTTGTAGTTTCTACCATAAGAACTGATACAGGATAATTACTTGCCACAGTTCTAATCACAGGCACAAAAGAGAGTTTTTAGAGCTTTAATAAATAAATCCAGTTCTGTAGCTTGAAACATAATTTAAAAACCTCATTATTTATTATTTCTTTTTATAAATCCAACCATATCCCACTTTTCCAAGGCGGTTTAGAACAATAAGACACAATAAAAATAAAATAGAATACAATACAACAATTCATCAAAACCACACAAAAGGGAGCATAAAACTCCACAGTCAACTTAGCTGCACTGTCGGTGAGAGAGAGGACTTCATCAGACATGGCAAAACTGCATCATTAGGATGCAAAGATTGCACAAAGGGCTGAAATTATCAGACAATGATGCTTACCCATGCCTGCTGCATCACACTGGCATGAATGTGGTGTCACTTTTTATTGATGGCTTAGCCCTTCAATAAAAAGTGATGTCTCATTTGCGCCAGTGCGACGCAGCAGGAATGGGTAAGTGATGTCATTGTCTGATAATTCCAGCTCTTTGTGCTATCGTTACATCCTAATGATGTGGTTTTTGTGAATGTATCAAATTGTCTGGGAAACCAGCCAAGGTGAGGTGATATCCACAGATAGAAGTATGGCAGTCTGCCCAGAACTCCTGGCCTCACAGAAACACAGTTGGTAGGGCAGCAAGTGCAAACATAGCGGTAGGGGAACAATAATTATCACACCTCTGTTCCAATATCAGTATGGTGCTGCACATTCCCTTCCGCACTGCCTGCTTTCTCCTCCTTATTGCCTTACAGGAACGTGACACAGCAGGAATGGGTAAACAATGAAGACATCTGATAATTTTGCCACTTGTGCTATCATTACATCCTAAATGATGCATATTTTGGTGAGATTTGGCTCATCTGATATAGTCCAGAGAGAAAGATTCATCATAAAACTGCCTTTGCCATATCCCCCCAAAAACAAACAAAAAAACACCATCAAGAGAGGGGGCTATGCCATCTTCTTGGGCATAGAGTTCCAGAGATCAGGCCCTGTGTGAACAGCTTCTCTAGCATCACCAGACATACACATATTAAAGATGTGAAGAAGAACATCTTCCAATAATCATAATGTATGGATGGATTCAAACTACAGAAGTTGCTCCTTCTTATAACCTAACCATCTAAACCATTTGGGAGCCTATCATTCAAAGGGAGCTTTCTATTTTGACAGGCTTTCAGGAACTGTTTCTAAAGTCAGCTTTTAAGAGGGAGCTGTACATTTAGTCTTTTCTTTTTAGACAATATTTTAATTGTTTTCAGTGTTATAGTTTAATTGTTATTGGGTTCAGAAACCAAAACCCATTTTCCATATGACCAGTTCCATTTTTTATGTTCTTATCTATATTTTGTTTATTTTCAGTTGGAAGCCATCTTGAGTCCTAGTTCATGGGAAAATGTGGGATATAATTAAAATGAACAAATGGAGGAATAAATAAGGAGCACACTGAATCTATGTGATACATATTATTATTTTTGTACCCAGTCTTTCTTCTAGAACAACGAGCAGCATACAGACCCATGAGGTGGGTTAAGCTGCAGGAGATCAACTGGCCAAAGCTTTTGTGAATTAATAAAGAGGTCTAGATCCTACATATCTAAAGCCAGCTGGTGATTCTGATTGAACCAGTGTTTCTAACCAGTCTTTAGAAGAAATTATAATATGCTCATTATGATATTGCTACAGTTAACGCCAGCAACACTGCAAGATAAGATGAATATGTGTTTCAGCTGGAAGGAAGACAAGCTTCCTTAATGCAGGATGAACTATTTTGCTTAAATATTCACTGTAATGAAAGGAAACAATTATGGAGAAAAAACAAATCCCATCTGTTAGAAAGCATGACATATCATATTTTAAACTTGTTAAATTGTAGGATGGCTCAGGTCAAATCCATTCTCCATATGACCAGAAACATTAGAACAGAAATGAGAGTCAAAGTCAGAATAGATCTGATTACCAGAAATTGGAGGGGGGTGTCTATATGTTTTGTTTTTTGGATTTGGCCCCAAATCATAACTGAGCCTCTCTCATGCCATATGGGAAAGACATCTGTGTTAGATACATGTCCTGTTCTAGACAAGGCCAAAACTGGATGGGTTCTGGAAAGCAAAATCAAAGCAGTTCAAGTGTACATACCAGTAGGGTCCAAACATGAATGAGGCATCCTGGCAATGGCAAATCTAAGGGAAGACTCTAGAAGCAGTCCAGAGTCTAAAGCAGGGGTGGGGAACCATTGGCCTTCTAGATATTTTGGACTTCAACTCCCACAAGTCATAGCTAGCATGGCCAGTGGTGTGGAATTCTGGGAATTGTAGTCCAAAACATCTAGAAGGCCAAAAGTTCCCCACTCTTGGTCTAAAGCATGGGAGCAGAAAAAGGGGTTGACAAGGGGAGTACAAGTTGGGTTTAGAGTAGGTATAAAGGCACTGTTCCACTAGATTTTCTTCCAGCTCTCAGAGTTCCACCTAGGCAGGACAATGTAGACATTCATGCACTGCTCACGTACAGGGCCTTATTAACCAGAAGTCTTTGTTGAGATCTCTTTGTCTGCAAACATGCTCTTCAGGTTCCTTGATCTAGCTGCCTGTCCCAGGAAGCTTTGGATCATTTTTCAAAAAAGGTTCTCCAGCAGAGGCACAATATGTGAGACTGATAAAGTAAATGAAATGTACATTCTGGTCTATGCAGAAGTCACATACATGTTACAAATAATTGTGTGTCATGTATGAAAACCTACAATGAACTTCAGTAGTGAGTGTAGAAATCTCACAATCATTTGTAAACCTCTTTCAGAAATGCAGGGAGAAACATTAGGCCCCAGCATCCATTCATCCATTTCAAGAGAATATATATAGTAATGCTTTATCTTAAAAAAAAAAAAGAGAGAGAGAGAGAGTGAGAGTGTACCACCCTCATCTTAACCTCTGTCTACCTTACCTATGAGTGCAGATATTTCAGATGTTACAAAGAGCAACTGAACGACTCTGGTGAACAGATCCTACGTATTTTGCAGGACATGTATACCCTTCAACGTTTCATATATGAAAACTGGGATACGTGCAGCTAAGTGACATCAAGTGTGATCAAAAGAGAAAAAATAACAAGAGAACAAAAGTCATTAATGAGGAACAATGCACAAACCTACTATTTTAAGCACAAAAACAATGGAATTTATTTTACAGTAGTACCCTGGTATCCACTGATTCATTATCCATGGGACACAAAACAACACACCTACCATAGAGTCTTTCTAGAAACTGTGTCCTCTCTAGTCATTTTCTAGGTTCTCCAAGGCAACTCTGTCGTGGTTTAAACTGGAATTCCCATAATTTTCAATGGTGTTTGCTATTATCCATGGTTTTCAGTATCCACCCCCTCAACCAATCCCCAGCACCTAAGGGGTATCCTACTGTACTGAGTTTAGGAAAGCCTGAAAAAAAGAAAAAGAAAAAACTAAAATGAGCCTGCGAAGGTTAAGACTCCAGTCCCTTCTCCCCTGTCCCTTCTCTGGCTGAGTTAATTGTGTAACTGTGTTAGTTGTGGGCAAAATACACTCAGTTTGCAGAAATTGAAATAAGCTGAGGGTGAAGAACGAAAGTGGGAAGTGAGAGAGAGAGCTGTGATATTTTAAAAGAAGTTGACAAGGTGGGACAGCAGAGGATTAACCTGACTGTTCCTGCTACAACTGGGACAGTTGGAGGATATGAACATATCAATAGTCTCTTGAAGTTCTGGGAGCAAGGTGCCACTACCTGAGATGTGATTTAGAGAGAAATATGGTTTTTGAAAAAGAGAGAAGACAGAAATAGGTGCTTTATAGATTATGTTCTGTGGCAATAGCAGAAGAATTATCTTTACTTCGGCTATGAGCATTGTTACCCGAATTGTGTGGGGCTGTGAAGTTATTAATATCATGTGCAGATAGTGATATGGGGAATTTTAATTAGCTGAAAGTGGCAGCAAGTGGTTGGGTAGCTATGGGACCATTTGAACTACGTATACTGGTACTAACAGATGAGACTCACAGCCAGGAAATAAAATAAAATGTTTTTTATTGAAAAATAATCTCAGAAGCATTCACACCAACACTAATGCTTCATGCAAGCACACAAGGCTATTGAAGAAAGTAGGAAGTATTGGGATAGAGGAATAGAGTTTGGGGTGATGGGTTATACTGTATCTGTCTGACATGAAGAGATTTGTGTAGCTGAAGATACTCAGAGCTCTGAGGGTCAGACAGGAGACAGACAGAATTATGGGAGGTATAAAGGCTGTGTGTGCCTTGACTGTATTTTGGGGTAATATTTATACTTGATATTTATGCGTAAGGGTTGATATGAATCAAAAACAATGTTATATGGAGTTTCCCACAGTTAAACAATGGAAGCTACAGCTATGTTAACAATCACTAATGGCTGAGACATTAAGACTGGTGGGCGTCAGGCAACCTTCTATTGTTGAGGAAAGGGGTACAAAGGAAAACCAGTTTGCAAAGTCATGAGTGTTCCAGCCACTTGATTGAATTAGTGAATGTCTCACTTCCAGGGGTATCCAGGAGAATTAGCACATTCAACCGCAACTACCTGTCCGGGGGGGGGGGCAGTAGCAGTCTGAATAATTGTTACCTGGGTGAGTCCTTTTTAGAAAATTTGAAATGACCTCTTTGTTAGGTTTTGAGCAAACCTTCACTCAGTCCATTTCTGGGGAAGTCCTGGTCTACTACTAACCTTTGTGAAGCACCAGTAAATGAGCCAATTATGAAATTTAGCCAATTGATGAGTTATTGGAAGGGTGGGAGTATCAGGGCAGGTAACAGCATTTATTTAGGGCACCTTTCCATGCTTTTTTACTTGATAAAAAAGCATGGTTCCATCTACAGATTTTGTCAGACCACCCTCAAGAAACATTCTTTTGCTGGCATATTTTGAAGCATATTTATGCTGGCAAAAGGACCCCCTTTACCAGACCTACCTTTATCAGTTTTAAAGAGGCAGCCTCAGCAGACATGGAGCACAAATGGAGCTTCATCTTCTTCCTGGTTGGAGATCTTGCCGATTCTTGCGAGAAGACATGAGTGCCGAAAACTAAAAAAAAAAAAAAAAAAAAAGCAAAAGCAAAATACTGTAAATGTATAAAATGTTCACACAATTACAGAAACACATTTTAAAAGTCCCACGTACATTTGGGAGGTTCATAAAAAGAGCATCCCCTACCCGGCTGTGACAATCTCACCTGCAAGTGTTCTGCTATTGATGGTGTAATCATGGGAGGGAGGGAATGGGGTAAGGTTTCAAATGCCAGCAATGCAGGCAAAAAAAGCGCCATAGGAGAGCAATTGACAGCTTGGCCCATCAATTGACAGAACAAGATCACGAAAGGAAGATGTCATATGATATGCACACCCTTTCACGTTCATTAGGCATCATTATGATGCCATATTTGCCTGGTGTGATAAAGTCATGCTATTGCACTGCTTTGAAGAATCCCTAGCTTTTTAAATTGTCTATTGTTCTGATGTACTTTGTTGCTTCACTAGCTCATTAAGAAATAAAATCAATTAAAATTACAATGGATATAGAGAGGCCCTATTGTAATTTATCCCTATTCACTCCCACCAACAAATAGTCTTTTAGTCAAATTCCAGTGGTCAAGTGAATCCCACGAATCAGTGTCTTTCAACACAATTCTTTGACAGATGTTCCCAGTAGCTTCTTTATCTGAAAATCAAGGAGTTTAATTTAGTTTATAAAAGTGCTTTGGAAGGTATAGAACATCAAGTTTCTCTTCTGAGCTCTTTCCAGAAGCAACTATAGTTGTGGGAGAAGTAATATATGAACCTGGACTTCCCTGAACAGAATAGTCAACAGAAGTTTGACCCAAAGGCCCAATTAACAATAAATTATTGCTCCAGTGAAGTCACTAGGAAACTGCTCTCCTGTGGTCTAAATCTACATTGCATAGGTGATATTAGTGGTCTTGGTGCAAGGGCAATGCTACTATAAGTAGCCTCATAATAAATAGAACATCCATTGGTTATAACTATGGTGTAGAGCTAGAAGGGGGAACAGAGTGGGATGGTCTTAACTGGGCCTTAATTCAGCAAGAAAGATAAAGCTATAATACAACATCACATAGAAGAAAATTTCTACCAAGAAAGTAATACAGTAAAAGAAGTAATTTGATCAATGTGAATGCTACAAATCCTTTCCCCCTAGTTGTAGTTTCACATTTTTAAAACCCACTTGCTCTTAGCTCATCCACATTTTTCCTTAATATTCAACAGCTGAAACAAAATAATTGTCCCATCCTAATGGCAATTTTGCTTGATGAGCCACCAAAAATATGAATATTCTGAATACGTTTACAGAAAATAAACACTGGCATGTTGAAACTGTGTGTTTATAGTGGTTTCTAGAACAATTTTTTCCCCGAGCCATGTTTTCCCAACACTGGGATAATTTTTTTTTAAGGAATGTCATAATTTAATTGGAGGGAGGGTGGATTTCAAATTCTTGACACTAAAGATTTAAAGAATAGGACATTATAGTCAGGCCAGTAAAGGCCATAGTAAAAATACTGCAGGTTTAAAAAGCCATCTCATGGACACCTTAAGCCCAAACTGAATGACAAATCAAAGTTTCTCTTGTTTGAAACTACCCAAAGCCAGGGATGAGATTACCTGCCACCATTAAATCATCTAAGCCTCCGTTCAAGCAAACTGACAGTTCTTTTAGTCTCTTTAGTTGTCAAGGTCAGTGTCTGCACCTGGTTGTAGCCAACTGAGACAGTAAAAAGGGAAGGACAGAGATATATTGTTGTACACAGAGATGCTGTGTATAAAATGTTAACTCATGGTAGAACCTTTTGTTTTCTTATCGCTCCTCCATGATGACATATCTGCTTCTAATTTCACAGATTCCAAACAAGAGTATCCTTGAAGAGATGACTCATGTGATGTGTCTTAGTTGTCATCCAAAGGAGCTTCTGGAAATTCTGTGTCCATTGAAACATAGCATGAAGCATCATGACAGTAGAAAACAATAAAGGGATAAGCTATTGAGAAAGGGATACTTGAAAATAAATGAAAAGGATTTGTCAGAGTAAACCTCGTTTCCTTACCAAACTGAAATGGCTCTTCCTCACAGCAACTCTGAGACGGTTTTTAAATGTTGTCCCAAATACATGAGAAAAACTTAGGCTAGTAGAACATCTATATGACCCAATCAATTTGAGCAGGGCCAACTGGATAGATCTGTCCCACTGAACTGGCACACTTTTGGAACAGACTGCCAATTCCTGGTTGCATAATTCTTCCCCATAACATTGTTGGGTCATTTAGTCCAGCTATGAAGAAGGCATAGGCTTGAATACAAAGTTGCACTAGTGGACTTCCATCAGTGCCATAGGACAGTCTTTCCCTTCCTCTCCTATGATACTTACTAGGCTGCTGAAAACCTGCTCCAGGGGTGGGGTGAGGTCGCAGCAATTTGGAGCAGATTGTGAAGGCATGTAGGGAGAGGAGTGGAAGATCTTCCATTAGTAGAAGGATGTGACTGGATCCAGTCCAAAGCTCCAAGATGGCTGGGAATCAGAGAACATTTACAGGGTATTTGATTTGACTGAAAAATATCTTTTCCTCTGATGTACTTCTATACATCAATTACCCATAGCTAATTGACTGTATTCCTACAGTAAACCAAATTGCTTTTATCTTTCATATATCATGTTATAAAGAGTTGTTCCAGCTCCCCCACATGCTGGGAAGCATTGAACAGTTTGGGCAATAGAAATCAATTCATGATAAATACCTGGATCATGTTCAGCTATGCTTGTGGTACCTCCTCCTGCATTCATGACACTTTGAAATAAAGCAATCTACTTGAAGTTTAATTCTAGGAATATAGTGAATCTTAGCTTAAACAGCATTTTCATACAATGTACTTAGCTTAGAGATATTTGAACAATCCACCAAAGGTGGGGAACCTTTGACCCTACAGCTGTTTTGAACTACAAGTTCCATGAAGCTGATACTGGGTGATGAACATGGCTGCTGGCACACTACAGAAATGATGCAGTTTGACACAGCTTTAACTATCATGGCTCTGCCCTATGGAAACCTGGGGCTTGTATGTTGCTGTGGCATCAGAGTTCTTTGACAGAAAAGGCTAAATATCTCACAAAACTACAAATCCCAGAATTCCATAGCATTGAGCCATGGCAGTTAAAGTAGTGTCAAACTACATTATTTTTGCAGTGTGGCAGCAGCCCTAGACTCTTGACAGAATGGATCTAAATAAGAACTAACTAGAAGGTTACACTGCATTTATAGTATTCCTTTTAAATTATCTCCATTTCTAAATGAAAAAATGTCAGTTTTCTTAAATTTGCTTAGACACAAGAAAAATTATTCTCTTGCTTAGCTAATTCTTAGTTCCTCCTTTCCTACTAAATCTACCAGCAGCAACCTGGAGGTCTAAATTCTTTTATAAACATAGCAATGTTTTATTTCTGTTATTAATGAGATGGTTAAATGCTTTTTAAAATTAAAAAATCCAAATAAAATTACAAAAGTATAAAATATAATATTTTATAGAAAGTAACTTCCAGTTTTAAAGGCAGACAAAGGTAATGTATTCCATTCCATCAGATGTTGTCATATATTTTTCTCACTTCTGTAGCCAATTTATTTCTTATTCTCTCTACAAAGAATGAATTCACTCACTTCACTGTAATTCTTGCAATGCATCCTTTGTTACTTATGTTTATGTTTTACTTGAATAGCCCATAAAAATACAATTTGCTTATTTCCAAGCCTGGAAAGAATGACTGCATGGACCATGTGAGTCCAGAATCTTTAGCTCAGTCATCATCACAATAGCTCTATGACAATATGATAAATCCTAAATCCAACTGTTGGTCCACAGTAGGCCCACTGAATCAATTGGAACTTAGTAAGTCAACATTTACATAAGTTTCATTGATTCAATGGATCTATTCTAGTTGGGATCAATAATTGGTTTTATGCCATAGCCTTTTATTCAGCACACTGAGTAAAGAGAAATTTCACACTGTAAACCTGGGTAGTTATGGCTCTGGGGACCTGAGACCCTCTGAGGAACATGTGGACAGCCAAGCATGCTAAACACACACCACACATACAAACCCACAAGTGACAGGCATCCAGTTGAAAAACACCTTTTTAAAAATAAATAAATAAACAGTTAATGCTATTTATAATGTGAATCGCCACTCCGATTAACACTCTGTTAATTGCCACTTAACAGAGCTAAATTCTGGACGAGGCAATTCTTCCTTCTGGGCCCAGAAACAAAGGGTTGTTTGGGAAGTCTGGAGTGAATGATGTTCACAAAACAATGTCTAAAGGGCCATGGACAGCCACAGGCATGTACTTTCCCATTCCTGCTGTAAAGAATGAATTGTACTGCATGCTATTTTGTTAAAATACTTTAAAAAAACTAAGCTAAAAAAGTCAGAAAGATGCCATTAACATGTCTACACCCACAATTTGCAAAGCTAAGGTCAGTGGGCCCTGGAGTGTTCATCTGGCAGTGGTGGCTGCTATGCTGGCTGCCACCAACATATCAGAGATGAAAACTAGGACATGTGTGGCCAAGCAACATCAGAGTGTGGTCAAAAGGGGTGGCCAGACAGCAAGAGGGAAACAGTTTTTAATGAGAAAGGACACACAAACTCATTACAAGTCACCTCCTGTATCAATGGGGGATAGATTCCTGGACTTATTGTATATAAATGAAACCACAGATAATAGCAAACCCTATTAAAATAAAGGACTTCCTGTACAAACATACCAGGGAGTTGCATTGGAGGACCCAGTGATTTCTAGAGAGGACACCTCTCTAGGCATTTTCCAGCACACCTCTATGGTATGTGTCCCCTATTTTGTGTCCCTTGGATAACTGAAACCACAGGTATTGATTCCACAGATATGGGGGACGGGGGACCTGTATTTAAAATCCAACAGAGGTAAAAAAAATATCTTTCATTGGACTACAATTTGCTACTACAGTTTTACAAGTTTTTTTTTTTTTATACAGCACTTTGAAGAACCACCTTGCAACTAAATTGCTGAGTTGTGATTGGATGAATGGATGTGAGGGACAGAAGGCAGCCAATCTAAGGGGCCTCTGTAAGAGAGAGAGTCTGTGATAACATTGGTTGAGAATGACAGTTGAACTGATTGTTGAGAGAGCCAGTAGGATGAGTCAGTTGTGAGAGTCAGTGGGGAGTGAATGTATATTGGGTGTATGAATTGAGTGAAGACAAGGTCTGACATCAGTTGGTTGAAATATTATTGTGTAGTTGACACCAAAGACTGGAATTTGTTAACACTGAATAAGTAACCTGAACTTGTCTGTTTACTTGTTAACACTAAGGACATTTTCAGACACGTCTTACCGCAGAAGAAGACTCCAGGAGAGGTATGTGGCTATCCCACTGCAGGGGGTCCTTTTTGGATGCCACCATCCCTCTCGCGGCATCGTCTGTGACAGTTCCGGGTCCCATCTACAGCAACCGTGCCATTTTTTTAATCATGGACAACTTCCTTGAGTAAAAAATGGTGCGGTTGCTGCAGATGGGACCTGGAACTGTCATGGACGATGCCGCAAGAGGGACGGTGGCATCCAAAAAGGACCCCCTGCCGCAGGATAGCCACATACCTCTCCCAGAGTCTTCTTGCGCGGTAAGACGCGTCTGAAAATGTCCTTACTCAAGCTGGCTTTATTCTCCCTGGGATAATGGGTAGTCATGGTTACCATCACAGAAACCACTTTTATCCAGCCTTGTCCACAATAAGGTCAGCTAGAGGGCCAGGACCCCAAATCCAGAAAGGAATAGAAAAGGGGGAACCTAGGATAAGGTGAGAGTGAAAGGCAGTCAAGGCTAGGAGCTGTGGGGCCAGCCTGGTGAGGCCAATGTCATATGTACCTAAATCTTTTACCAGATGTAACAGTTCAGAACCTCCTTGAGAAATTAAGTGTTCTCTGCCTAAGAAAGGAGCAGTTAGCTTTGCATAGGACAGGGACAGCACAGAAATCCCTCAATACTATTTTAACTGACAACTCAGACAAAACGTAGTTCTGTGACTCTAACATCATCATCATTTTTCTCCTGTAAGATTTTTAACATCTTTGCCTGATGAAAAAGCCAGTGAAGCTTTGAAAGCTTGCATAATGTATTTTATGCTTTGGAGCAGGCCCAATAATGTTATTGTTGCTTGTGGATTTTGGACTTTATTGTATTTTGCTGCATGGCCAGCATGGTTATCCTTGAATATTTCCCCCTATTATTTAAAACAGATAAATCCTGGAGATTATCAGACAAACCTCTAAAAACATTCTTCTCCCACTATATATTAAAGCATAAGTGTTGCAGCACAAAAACCCTTTTTATCACACATTGCTGTAATAATGAGAAAGAGCAGCCCCAGCATTATTGGAGCACAATCATCAGCACTATTTACTTCTGCATTCCCCAGGGTGCGTGATCTTGGTGGTTCTCGCAAGAAGATTTGAGTGTGCTTAAAAGTCTAAAAACAGCTAAATTAAAAACCAAAATGAACACAGAAGCACCTAAACACACTTAAAAACTTGCCTGCAAAATGGGGAGGTTCATAAAAAGGGTGTCCCATACATAGTTTTCACATTCTCATCCAGAAGTGTTCTGGCAGGGACCACACATTGACGCTATATTCACGCCAGCAGAATGGTTTGTGGTTTCAGATGCTAGCAATTCCACAACAAAAATGCCAAGCCTTTGGACCATCAATAAAAAAGAACCCCTTATTAACAACTGCATGACACCATAGCACAACGTCATGCGATATGGGCACCCTTTTGCTTTCTTTTATCGTCATTATCATGACATATTTGCAACGTCTGATAATCTCCCCTGTAATGTATGTACTGAGTTTAGGAAAGCCTGGGGGAAAAATGAAACTGCTTGGAAGAGCAAGACTCCAGCCCCTCTTTTCCCTTCTGCTGAATTAATTGAGTACTAACTACTTGCAGCAATTGAATGAAGCCAAGGATGAAAGTGGGGGGTGAGAAGTGAGAGAAACCAGGACATTTTAGAAGCGTCATACTTTCTGAGTATGACAGCAGAGGATTAACCAGGCCATCCCTACCAAACCGGTTGAAGGGTATAGGATTTTTCTCAAAAACAAACAAGCAACAAGCAACCCCATCAGAGGGAGGGGTGAAACTGGCCTTAGTAATGCCACAGCCTAGCAGCACAAAACTTTAATGTAATTGGCATTAGCAGATGCTGAAGGCCTCAAAAGAGCATGACTGGGTGGGAATTTGTTAGTCTATCATAAAAAAAAGAAGGGGCATGGGAACCATTATGGTATCTTATAGACTACCAAATATATAACAGCTTTTGTGGACAGAGACCACTTAATCCGGGCCCAGTATAAGGTGTTGGTTATTACCTTTAAAGCCCTAAAT
The DNA here is from genome assembly GCA_030847615.1 of Gambelia wislizenii. Classification (NCBI taxonomy): domain Eukaryota; kingdom Metazoa; phylum Chordata; class Lepidosauria; order Squamata; family Crotaphytidae; genus Gambelia; species Gambelia wislizenii. Next base: position 104,458,178 of record JAUMIR010000001.1, read on the forward strand.
GGCTTGGGTCCAACTTATCTCCGGAACCGCCTCCTCCCATACAATCCTCCCCGCGCACTCCTGTCCTCTGGGAGGAATCTGCTTCAGCCACAAAAATCTAGGCTGTCTGCAACCTCCCAGAGGGCCTTTTCAGTAATCGCCCCCAAATTGTGGAATGGCCTGCCGAATGAGATCCGTCAGCTGACGAGCTTGAGTAGCTTTAAAAAAGCACTAAAGACGGATCTCTTTCAGCAGGCCTTTCCTGATTAGATCCCGGCCTCAGGAACTCAGTCTCCTGGCTTTTTAAAAATTATGTATATATTTGTTTTTAATGTGTTTTTTAGCTAGAAGGTTTTAATCTTACTGTGTTTAATGTCTTTTTATGTGGGAGGGTGGGGGTGGGTGGTGTTTTTAGTCATTATTATAATGTTTTAATTGTTGGAAGCCGCCCCGATTGTTTTTAGCAGAGGGGCGGGGTATAAATAAATTTTATTATTATTATTATTATTAAAAAAAACATTGTCCTGAGTTAGAGGGATGCATACATGCACATACACAAAAGCACACAAACAGACACATACACAAAGATGGGAGTTTGTGCTGAAGGATTCACATGTTCAATAAGTGTTCATTTACTGAAAAATCTAATGCAATGTATTGACACTGAGAGGGATACATTTTAACAATTAAGTTACTTTTAAATTAGAATTCAATTTTATGTTCTCTTGCAACTTTAAAAACCTTGCTAAAATGAAAGTGAAAAATCCCACCCATGATTATGTTCCTTTCCCCCTACCTATGAAGACACTACACTTCAAGAAGAATATAAACAAGCTGGAGGAGGACAACCAAGGTGGTAAAAGGTCTGGAAACTAACCACAAGGAACAGTTTAGTGATCTCAGTATGTTTAGCTTGGAAATCAGAAGACTGAGAGATATGATATGATTCCTGCTAGGAAGAAGGAGAGCAGCTTCTGAACAGCCATTTTGAGTGCAGGCTTTCCAGGCCAGATTCCTGCCAGGAAGAAGAAGGAGAGCAGCTTCTGGACAACCATTTTGAGTGGGTGAGTTTGAATTTTTTTTAAACTGTTGGGAGAGGCTGCTTGTTGCTGAGGGGGTGGAGCTTCTGTGAGTATGAATTTTTAAAAAAACTCTTGGGAGAGTGTGCTTGTTGCTGAGGGGGTGGGGCTTTTGTGACATCTGTGAGTCACTAGGGAGTGGAGCTGGGAGCCTAGTTCTATATAACTCCTTGCAGATGCTTTCCAGGCCAGATTCCTGCAAGGAAGAAGAAGGAGAGCAGCTTCTGGACAGCCATTTTGAGTGGGTGAGTTTGAATTTTTTTAAAACTGTTGGGAGAGGCTGCTTATTGCTGAGGCGTGCACCGTTACTGAAATTCAATAACCAAACAAAAATACAGCATACCTAAAAGTACAGCTTAGAGTTCTCAGCATTACCTAAGAGTTCTTAGATTACCTAAAAGCTCTCACCATGGACACTGAGGGGACTGCTGCAGTCACCTGCAACACTTGTGCAATGTTTGTCTTCTTGTCTACAGACATGGGTAACTTCACATGCACCAAGTGCAAGTTGGTAGCCCTCTTGGAGGAGAAAGTCCAGCAGCTGAAGGCACGGGTAGCTACACTTCAACATATTCATGAGCAAGACGTTTTCTGGGACAGAACAGAATGAACAGTCTTGGACAGGAACCACACAGAGGAACAGGCTGGGGAAAAGAGGGTCACTTCACAGACACAGGAGGTAGACAGCTGGAGGAATGTCGCACACAGAACAAGAATATCCAGGGATTCTTCGAGCAGCTTGCACCTACAGAATCGATTCGAAGCCCTCTCCCTTATCAAGGACAACGAGGAAGAACAGCATGGGCAGACTTCAGGGGCAGAGCAAGGGACCTTGAGAGTACCACCACAAGGAACAGCAGCTGCAAAGCTTCAGGGGAGGCATGTGGTGGTGGTGGGGGACTCCTTGCTGTGGGGTACAGAAGCAGTGGTTTGTGGGCCTGACAAGATGTCTCGGGAGGTGTGTTGTCTCCCTGGGGCAAAAATCCATAATGTGACAGAGAGGCTGACAAGACTTGTCAAGCCTATGGATCATTACCCCTTCCTTTTGGTCCATGTGGGAACCAATGATACTGCAAGGCACAGCTTTCTGAAGATCAGAAGAGATTATGAGGCTCTGGGGAGGAAGCTGAAAGAAATGGATGCACAGGTTGTCATCTCCTCAATTCTGCCAGTTGAAGGGCATGGTCCAGGAAGGGAGAGGAAAATAGCCGATGTAAACAACTGGCTCCGTAGATGGTGTCGCTGAGAACAATTTGGATTCTTGGATCATGGACTGCGCTTCCATGAGGGGGGACTTCTGGCAAGAGATGGGGTGCATCTCACGACAGTTGGCAGAAACATTTTTGCCTACAGTCTCAAGAATTTGATCAGGAGGGCTTTAAACTGAGTCATATGGGGGAGGGAGATAGTATTCTGGAAGGCAAAAGGGCTGGAGAAAATAGTCAAACTGCCATAGAGGGAACAAGGCAAACAGCACAAGGACCCAACAGTGGGAGGCAAAAAAAACTTGCACAGGCAGCAAGTAAAGGGAACACATGGTCTTAGATATCTCTACACTAATGCACAGAGCATGGGAAATAAGCAAGATGAACTTGAACTCCTCGCACTACAAAACAAATATGATATAATAGGCATTACTGAAACCTGGTGGGATGCGGCGCATTATTGGAATGTAGGAATAGAGGGGTATAACCTTTATAAGAGAAACAGGCCAAACGGGAAAAGAGGAGGAATAGCATTATATGTCAGGGATATTTATACCAGTGAAGAGATCCATGACATCAATACTGGAAGCCAGGTAGAGAGCATCTGGATAAAAATTAAAGGGGAGAGAAACAACAGGGATGTTGTTGTGGGACTCTACTACAGACCCCCAAGTCAGATGGAGGAATTGGATGATGCCTTTCTAGAACAGATGAACACACACGCAGAAAGGAGAGATGTAGTAGTGATGGGTGACTTCAACTATCCTGATATTTGCTGGAAATCTAACTCAACAAAAACTTCAAGGTCTAGCAAATTCCTGATGTGCCTGGAAGACAATTTCATGGTCCAAAAGGTGGAAAAGGCAACAAGGGGGTCAGCTGTTTTAGATCTGATCCTAACCAACAGAGATGACCTGGTTAATGAGGTGCAAGTGGTGAGATCCTTAGGTGAGAGTGATCATGTTCTCCTGGAGTTTGTTATACAATGGAAAGGGGAAGCCAGGCATAGTCAGACACGCATTCTTGACTTTAGGAGACCTGATTTCAATAAACTCAGGGAAATAGTGGGGGTGATCCCATGGTCAGGGATACTAAAAGAGAAGAGACCTCAAGATGGATGGGACTTTCTCAAAAGGGAGATACTGAAGGCACAATTTCAAATAGTACAATTGAAGAAGAAAAATGGGAGGTGTCTCAAGAAACCAGGATGGATGACTAAAGAACTTTCAATGGAGCTAAGTTTTAAACGGAACATGTATAGGAAATGGAAAAGGGGGGAAATCACCAAAGAAGAATTCAAACAGATAGCGAACACGTGTAGAAGTAAAGTCAGAAAAGCTAAAGCGCAGAATGAGCTCAGGCTTGCTAGGGAGGTTAAGAACAATAAAAAGGGTTTTTTTGGGTATGTCCGCAGCAAAAGGAGGAAGAAGGAAATGATAGGGCCGCTATGTGGAGAAGATGGCAAAATGCTAACAGGGGACAGAGAAAAGGCAGAATTACTCAACACCTTCTTTGCCTCAGTGTTTTCAGAAAAGGAAAAGGAGGACCAACCTGAGGATAATGGAACAGAGGACACAATAGGGGAAATCCAGCACAGAATAAGCAAAGAGGTAATACAGGAATACCTTCTTAATCTAAATGAATTTAAATCTCCAGGACCAGATGAACTACATCCAAGAGTATTAAAAGAGCTGGCAAATATAATCTCAGAGCCATTGGCAATAATCTTTGAGAACTCCTGGAGAACAGGAGAAGTCCCAGCAGACTGGAGCAGGGCAAACGTTGTTCCCATCTTCAAAAAGGGAAAGAAAGATGATCCCAACAACTATCGTCCAGTTAGTCTGACATCAATACTGGGGAAGATTCTAGAGCAGATCATTAAACAGAGAGTCTGTGAACATTTAATAATAATAATAATAATAATAATAATAATATTTATTTATACCCCGCCCCTCTGCTAAAAACAATCTGGGCGGCTTCCAACAATTACAACATTATAATAATGACTAAAAACACCACCCACCCCCACCCTCCCCCATAAAAAGACATTAAACGCTATAAAATTAAAACCTTCTAACTAAAAACACATTTAAAAACAAATATATACATAATTTTAAAAAGCCAGGAGACTAAGCTCCTGAGGCCGGGATCTAATCAGGAAAGGCCTGGCAAAATAAATCTGTCTTTAGTGCTTTTAAAAACCTACTCAAGCTTGTCAACTGACGGATCTCATTCGGCAGGCCATTCCATAAATTGGGGGCGATTACCGAAAAGGCCCTCTGGGAGGTTGTAGACAGCCTAGATTTTTGTGGCTGAAGCAGATTCCTCCCAGAGGACAGGAGTGCGCGGGGAGGATTGTATGGGAGGAGGCGGTTCCGGAAATAAGTTGGACCCAAGCCATTTAGGGCTTTAAAGGTAATAACCAACACCTTATACTGGGCCCAGAAACTGATAGGCAGCCAGTGGAGAGATTTTAATACTGGAGTTAGATGATCTCTCAGAGATGTTCCTGAGACCACTCTGGCTGCCATATTTTGTACCAACAGAAGTTTCTGGAGCAAGCACGAGGGTAGCCCCATGTAGAGTGCATTGCAGAAATCTAGACGAGAGGTTACCAGCGTGTGCACCACAGTCTCGAGTTCTCTTACTTCCAGGAAAGGGCGCAGCTGGCGTATCAGCCAAAGCTGATAACAAGCGCTCTTGACCGTCACATTCACTTGACTTGTCATCTGAAGCGATGAATCAAGGAGCACCCCCAGACTGCGAACACAGTCCTTAACGGAAAGCGTGACCCCGTCCAGGACTGGCGGTTGCAACCCAACTCCTGGTTTCGGGGACGCTACCTTGAGCACCTCCGTTTTGTCCGGATTCAATCTCAATCTGCTTTTCCTCATCCAGCCCATTACTGCTTTAAGACAGTCATTAAGAGGAGAGATGCCATTGGAATTCGAGGCTGATGATCGGGACAAGGAGAAATAGATCTGGGTGTCATCAGCTTACTGATAACACCCAGCCCCATAACTCCAAATAATCTTACCCAGTGGCTTCATATAGATGTTAAACAGCATCGGGGACAGGATGACGCCCTGCGGAACACCAATAGTAAGCTCCTTTCTGCTGGAGCAGCTGTCCCCAAGCCGCACCCTCTGGGACCTGCCTGAGAGGAAGGACTGGAACCACTGGAGCGCAGTGCCTCCAATTCCTAACCCACTCAGGCGATCCAGGAGAATGCCATGATCTATCATATCGAAAGCCACTGAGAGGTCCAGAAGCACCAACAGGGACACATTACCCCTGTCGATGCTTAGATGCAGATCAGCGGTCAAGGCAACCATGGCAGTCTCAGCTCCAAATCCCGTCCTGAAGCCAGTTTGAAATGGGTCTAGATAATCAGTTTCATCCAAGACCACTTGGATTTGAAGAGCAACTGCCCTCTCGATCACTTTGCTCAAGAATGGTAACATAGAAACCGGCCTATAGTTGTTCATGTCCAGGGGGTCTAGGGAAGGTTTTTTCAGGAGTGGCCTAACTGCCACTTCCTTTAAACAGGATGGAACACACCCTTCCCTGAGGGATGCATTGATGATGTCCTTAAGGAACACCATCAAGGTACCCCCCACCTGGATGACCAGCCATGAAGGGCAAGGATCAAGAGGGCAGGTCGTCTTCCTCACTCTAACAAGTAGCTTGTCCATGTCCTCGGTACTCACAGATTGAAATTAATTCAGTAAACTTACATCAACGGAGTTGCTGGACACCTCGTCAATTGTTTCTGTCAAAATGCTGGCATCTAAGTCGGCTCTTATCCGAGAGATTTTATCAGCAAAGTAGTTCGTAAATGCATCATAGCAGGCCGTTGTTGGGTTAAGCAATGGGTTCTGCGCAGGTATAACCTGCGTCATCTCCGTTACCACCGTAAACAGCTCTGCTGGATGGGACTCTGCAGACGCAATACGTGCAGAGGAGAAGGATCTCTGCGCTGCACATATTGCCTCTCGATAGGACCGAAGAAAATTCCTATGTCGAGTCCTGTTGAATACGAGTCGAGTTTTCTGCCAGTTGCGCTCTAGTCATTGTCCAACCCACTTCGTTTTCCTAAGCTCTGAAGTATACCATGGCTTACAGTTAGAAGCGGGTTGGAAAGGACGCTTGGGAGCGATCGTGTCAATAGCCTTGGTAAGATCGGTGTTCCAAGTATTAACCAAAGCTTCGACAGGGTCACCGGCATTACCAACCATTAAACCCTCCAAGGCTTTCTGGAATCCTCTTGGTTCCATTAGCCTTCGAGGGCGGACCATTCTAATGGGTCCACCACCCCTGGTGGGGCGGGAAGAGATTCTTAGTTCTGTCTTGACCAGGAAATGATCTGTCCATGACAATGTGGTGGTTTTAACCGCCGCCCACCGATATTCCTGTTCCGTAGTAAAGACTGCATCGAGAGTATGACCCGCATAATGTGTGGGCCCAATGACCAATTGGGATAGGCCCATGTTTGTCATGGTTTCCATGAACTCCCGAGCCACACCAGTCAGATTTGTCAAGCTGGTCTTGAGTGGAATGTTAAGGTCGCCCAGAACTAAAAGTCTGGGCGACTCCAACAGCAACTCTGAGACCAGCTGTTTCAGCTCGGTTAGGGAGTCTGCTAGACAATGGGGTGGTCGGTATACTAGCAGAATCCCCGAACTATCCCTGGTCCTCAGGCTAAAGTACATACACTCAAAGTGGACTGTGTTTCGGACAGGTATCCTGGTCAAGGTCAGATTGTCCTTATAAACAAGAGCAACCCCCCCCCACTTCCCCATACCTGCTCACTGAGAGAATACCCGGCTGGGAGGGCCTGCGCCCACGTGACAGCACTATCCTCTCCCAGCCAGGTTTCTCCCAGGCAATGCCATAATCACAAAAAGTCAACATGGGTTTCAGAGAAACAAGTCATGCCAGACTAATCTGATCTCTTTTTTTGATAAAATTACCAGCTTGGTAGATGAAGGGAACATTGTGGATATCACATACCTTGATTTCAGTAAGGCCTTTGACAAGGTACCCCATGACATTCTTGCAAACAAGCTTATAAAATGTAGGCTAGACAAGGTAACTGTTAAATGGATTTGTAATTGGTTTACAGGCTGAACTGAAAGGGTGCTCAGCAGTGGCTCTTCTTCATCTTGGAAAGATGTGACCAGTGGGATGCCACAGGGTTCTGTCCTGGGCGCAGTGCTATTCAACATCTTTATCAATGACTTGGATGATGGAATTAGGGGCATACTTATCAAATTTGCAGATGACACCAAATTAGGAGGAGTAGCTAATACCCTAGAGGACAGGATCAAAATTCAAAATGACCTGGATAGACTGGATAGCTGGGCCAAAGCTAACAAAATGAAATTCAATACGGCGAAATGTAAGGTCCTGCAGTTAGGGTGGGAAAATGAAATGCATAGATATAGGATGGGGGAGACCTCGCTGAACGAGACTACGTGCAAAAGGGATCTAGGAGTCCTAGTAGACCACAAGTGGAACATGAGACAACAGTGTGATGAGGCAGCTAAAAAGGCCAATGCGATTTTGGGCTGCATCAATAGAAGTATAGTGTCTAGATCAAGGGAAGTATTAGTGCTGCTCTATTCAGCTGCTCTATTCAGACCTCAACTAGAATACTGTGTCCAGTTCTGGGCACCACAATTCAAAAAGAATATTGACAAATTGGAGCGTGTCCAGAGGAGGGCGACTAAAATGGTGAAAGGTCTGGAAACAATGCCTTATGAGGAGAGACTTAGGGAGCTGGGTATGTTTAGCCTAGAAAAAATACGGTTAAGAGGCAATATGATAGCCCTGTTTAAGTATTTGAAGGGATGTCACATTGAGGATGGAGCAGGCTTGTTTTCAGCTGCTCCAGAAACTGGAACACGGAGCAATGGATGCAAGCTCCAGGAACAGAGATTCCACCTCAACATTAGGAGGAACTTTTTGACAGTAAGAGCTGTTCGGCAGTGGAACACACTCCCTCGGAGCATGGTGGGCTCTCCTTCCTTGGAGGTCTTTAAACAGAGGCTGGATTGCTATCTGTCGGAGATGCTTTGATCGTGATTTCCTGTGTGGCAGGGGGTTGGACTGGATGGCCCTTGTGGTCTCTTCCAACTCTACAAGTCTATGATTCTATGATAGCCATATTTAAATTTCTGAAGGGGTGTCATATAGAAGATGAAGCAAGGTCATTTTCTGCTGCTCAAGGGACTAGAATATGGACAAAATGATTCAAATTAGAAAAGATATTCCACCTAAACACCAAGAAAAGCTCATCAGTGGTTGAATGGACTGTCTGGAAGGCTGGTGGTCTCTCCTTTGGAGACTTTTAAGGAGGGGCTGGATAGTCATATCTAAGGAGTGGTTTGTTTATTCCTACACAGCAGGGGACTGGAGCAGATGGCTCTTGTAGTTCCTTTGAACTCTATGATTCTATGTACTTTATCAGATCCATGATAAAATGCACCAGAAGAACACAATTAGAACACAAATGGGCAAAATTATCACACAATGTTGTCCTTCAGCCATTCCGGGGGTGCAGTACAGATGTGAATAAGGTGTCACTTTTTATTGATGGCTTAGCCCAGCAGTTCTCAACCTGTGGGTCGTGACCCGTTTGAGGGTCGAACAGCCCTTTCACAGGGGTCACCTAAGACCAGCCAGAAATGCCCGCCTCCAGGCATCTTCCACACAAGTGCTTCTCCCTGCACCTGGACTGATCACACGCAATGTAGCTGGTTCCGGAGAGGAAAGAACTTGCAGGATTGGCGAAGGGGGGGGGGATGGAAGAGAATGTTGGCTCCAGCCAATGGCGAACAGTGGTGGCCTTTCCTCCCTGTTGGTTGGTGCATTGGCGACGAAGCTGCTTGTACCGCTTCCACCAGTCACCTCTTCTTCAGGGGGGAGGGGGAAAGGGGGGTCCGGAGCTGTGCAAGGAAAAAGCAGGGCTGCCAAGGTAAGTTCCCACAGCCTAGCAGGGGCACAGGTAGGAGGAGGCGCGCTAACACACACACACACACACGGCCTCCGAGTTTCCTGATAATGGTAGGGGTTATTCTAATGAAAGGGGTCCTCTTTGCACAGCTACAGTGGTGGTGGAGGCAGCCGCCATCTGGCTGCTCCCTTTGACCTCTGGCCTGTCCTTGGAACTGACCTAGCCCACTTTTTTAGGTGGGGGGGAGTCTTTTCTCCCTCTTCCTGAATGGGGAAAGGCTAAGTAGGGAGAAAAAGAGAGAAGAAGGAGGAAAGAAAAAAGAGAGGCCAAGGGAAAAGGGAGACTTTGTGTAGCAGGCAGTGCTCTTCTCCCTTCTCTCAGCCTTGGATAACTGCTAGGATCTGCAGCCCCACAGCATCTGGAAGGCCCAGCTCTGGCCTCTGTGAAGAAGATCCTAGCAGTCTTCTTCTTCATCGGCTGTGCTGGTTAGGGATGATGGGAGTTGCAGTTCAACATTGTTTGGGCTGAGGCTTGCCCCTCCAGATGTTGTTGGAAGGTAGCTCCCAGCAGCCAGGGTCAATGGTGAGCTGCAATCCCAACAACATCTGGAAGGTTGCATATTGCCAGACCCTAATATCCTGTTTCTCACAGCACCAGGTGATCCCAGAAAGCCCATCACAGGGCATGAAGGCTACAAAGTTTCTCCATTGTTTCTATTTCATCTATACCAGGGCTTTTTCCACTTATGACATCCTTCCACCCCCTTTTGAGAAATTTTTTGTGACCCTACAGTTCATAACAGTAGCAAAATGACAGTTATGAAGTAGCAACAAAAATAATGTTATGGTTGGGGGTCACCACAACATGAGGAACTATATTAAAGGGTTGTGGCATTAGTTAGGTTGAGAACCATTGGCTTAGCCCCTCAATAAAAAAGGGACACCTTATTCATCTCCGTGCTATGCCCCCGGAATGGCTGAGGAAGTGGGCATCTAATAATGTCACCATTTCTGTTATCCTCCCATTCTTCAAACACAATTTGGGATGTGGTTTTGTGCCGCACTTCCCCGCATCTGATAAAGTCCTATGTTTCACCTGCAGATTACCTTTGACATTCTTTTGTTCAAGAATGGTAACATTTCAACTCAGTACCTTTGACATTCATTTGTTCAAGAATGGCAACATTTCAACTCAGTGACAAGGATTTCATGAGAGGCTGAAATATTTTCCCATAGGTATTTGACTACTGACATTTCTGGTGTCAAATTTGTGTCCATTTATAATGCTGTGAAAATACTGGAAAGTTTGGCTTATGTAGAATGCAGAAAGGTATTTCAGGCAGAGCATACTTCATCTTAGAAGACGAGCATATATGTGAACCCCAGAGGAAATTATTGTGTTTTGTAATAGTTTCGCCAGAATAAACATTGGGATATATTTGGTGTCTGGGACTGGAATTCTGCTAGAGACATAGACATGCATATGTCACACTATGCTTGTGGGACAAAAAAGTCACTATTACTCAATTGACATTGGCAGATTGAGGCAGAAGCAGAGCTGTGTAGATTGTTCATCTGTTCCTTGTCTTTGCAAGTTATGCATGATGCCTTATGTATTCCAGTTGTGCTCCCTATACTTTGAATTGTGGTTTTGCACAATGGCACCAAGTCATTGACATGTGTTGTGTAATGTTGCTGTTCTGCATGGGGGTTGCACAGCACTCAAGTAATGTATCTCTTCGTTCAGATATTTATGCCATGCTGATGGGAATTCATCGCAGCCTGAAATGGTCTGTTCACTTTACCTGTAATTCTGTAGTGAACTGTGCTTTTACAGGAATGTGTGTGTGTGCCTTCAAGTTCCCTGTTGATTTGTGGCGACCCCATGGCTTTCATTGGGTTTTCCTTAGGCAAGGAATACTCAGATATGGTATTGCCTGTTCCTTCCTCTGACGTATAGTCTGAAGAGCCTGGTATTCATTAGCAGTCTCCCATCCAAGTACTAACTAGAGCTGACATTGCTTAGCTTCCAAGATCAGATGGGATCTGGTGCTGAGTATTTAGACCTCTTTTTATGGGAGAGTACCCCTTTGAAATTGTGCAAAATTATGTAAACAAGTGCATACAGACCTACCACCCAAAGCCATGTGAAAGGGAATGTCATTTCTGATGTCAGATATTGGTTGATTCATTCTTTTGCATACAACTGGTTGGTTTGCTTTCTTCATTCCAAGCCAGCCTATGCTGCAGTGGAACAAATGATGGTGTTACTGAAGTTGAAAGACAATCTAATTTATTTCAACAAGACTCTTCTGAAATAAATGGATTATGGGCTGTAGACTTAATGAGAAAGATTTTTGTAAAAAAATTGCACATGCTGAAGAATCTTTTCAGCCCCTTAAAATGTAGTTTTCTTATTAAAATGAGGAGACTATAGACAACACTCTTACTTTATTTTTTTTTATCCAGGTTAATTTCTTGTATCAGAAACATACAGCACATTAGTTTTGAAACAGGTAAATGAGCAAGGCCAAAATTCTGATCTGAATCAAGAATAGTTTATTCTTCATACTTCTCCTGAATATTGTGAAAACACACCATTTCAAAAGAAAGAAAGAACAAATGAAAGAAAGAAGGAGGAGGGAGGGAGGGAGGGAGGGAAGAAAGGAAGAAACAGACCTGTTCACACAAACAGTTCTCACCAAAAATAATGAAGTCCACATATATAAAAGAGAAAATGTGGCTTGAAAGAGCCAGTAGGGACAATGCTTGGAATATTTCAGCTTGATTTGTTTGACAAAGGGCACATCCAGACTGATCGAAAAGCCCTAGATGTTGTTCCTGTTCTTTCTGATTTTATACTGATTTAAAATAAACTGACCTGGGAAGCTGGTATAAAAAGTCTCTGATTGTATTGGGAGGTGGCAGAAAATATTCTGGGATAAATAAAAAGTGTATGGCTCTCCAAAATCAAATAGGAAAAACCAGGAACAAAATCTGGGACTTTCTGGTCTTTTTAAAAAAGTTATTAACAATTTCACAAATACATTAAAATTACAGAAATTACAAAGATTAAAGAAAGAAAGAAGTTACATGAAAAAAAATGTAAAAGAAAAAAGAGGAGGAGGAGAAAGAAAGACTAGATGGCTTCCGATTTTCCTTTTCTCAGTTACTGTACATATGCAGTAATTATATGCATATAATTATTAATGCCTCTCTCTAAAAACTACTGCATATTCTTTTCCTTCAATAACCTATTCTCTCTAATCTTCAAAACCACAAATTTCCACCATCTTACAGCATGTTCATATACTATAGTACTCTTCCATAGCTCTTTTCCAACTGTAAGTTCATCATAATTCAAAAAGGAAAAAGTTTTACTTAGACCCTCCATGTTACTGATATAGTTGTCCCTTCACATTCGCTGGGGTTTGGTTCCAGGACTCCCCCCACCCCCGTGAATACCCAAATCCATGAATACTCAAGTCTCATTATATGCAATGGCATAGCAAAATGGTGTCCCTGATATAAGATGGCAAAATCATGGTTTGCTTTTTGGATTATTATTTTTTTAGGAATATTTTCAAACCATGAATACTTAAAACCGTGAATGCCAAATCCGTGAATGTGGAGGGACAACTATATTTCCCACAAACATTAAGTGTACACTTAAAATCTACTTTACATTCTAAGTTATTATTCTAACATTGTATAGCAACAATACATCATTTATAGGAATTCAATTCATAAAAATTCTCTTTCAGATCATAATACAGTATAATTCAAATCTCAATCCCTTTGACCATAGATTTTCCCATCTATTATTGCCAAAATTCTTAACTCATTCTAACCTACCTTCTTCAACTTGTTCTTCATTTTGTATTTTACTCTTGGCTCCCCACCCCCATCTTGCACACTTGGATACCCCCCTCTGCCATTGCTTAAGTGGTACATCAACTATTTAAAAAACAGTTATTGTCTGGAATATAAACATCTTACTGGGAAAGACATTCTTTCTCATCATGTAAATTCTCCCCAGCACTGTCAAATTTGGTCTCTCCCATCCTAACATATCCTCATCAATTCCATGCCATATCTTAACATAATTATTTTGAGACAACAAATAACCCACATTAATTTTAACAACACCCCAGTTCCAGAACCTCCCCCCCCATAGATACCCAAAACTGTGGATGCTCAAGTCCCATTGCATAATATGACATATTAAAATGGTGTCTCTTATATAAAATGGTAAACAACAAGATTTGCTTTTTGGAAAAAAAAATTAGTGTGTGTGTGTATATTTTTAAGCCATGGTTGGTAGAATCCGTGGATACAGAGGACTGACTGAACTCAACATACGTTTCAATTTAGAACGCTTTCTATCCATCAACTCAATCTGATCTATATTCATATTTTTCATTAACATACAGCCTGTCAGCACGCTGAAGTCTTTTAACGATGCCACATCATCCAGATCTTTTTCAATCTCTTTATCTATCATTTCAAATTTACTTCTCAAAACTCCCTCTTTACAATGACTTTGTTTTACAGCCCCAACCAATTGCTTTATTGATTCTTTAATTTCTTTAAAGTCCTTCTTCAAATCTTCTTTTAAGCCTTTCAAGTTATTCAAGCCTTCTTTCAATTTTACCATTTCTTCGTTCCTCAGAGATCTGATCTCATCCAAAAATTTCTGTACAATTTCTGGAGAAGAATGGTGCTCCATTTTCAGTAGATCACAAGTAAAAATCCAGCACTTATAGGGTGAACAACAGAAAGCCAATCTCTCAGGTTCACCTTTAGTTCTGTAGTTCTATTCCTTGTCTTGTAGTTCTATTCTTTGAAAGTGTAACACCATAAAACTCAGCTGACTTTTTTTCTTTCCCAATATATTCCCAGTGTTATATCTTTTAAAAATAAGCACTTTCCCATGGAACTGTGGTCTCTCCACTCAGTGAAATTCAAACTTCTCAAAATTCACAGATCAAAATCAAAGTAAGAAATCTTGACTCTTTTAAAATTACTGGATCTATTTAAAGACTTTATTAAGCCAGATTCTTGTTAAAAGCTTTTTGCTTTTAAGTGAAATCTAGGACAATAGATTTTATGTTCTTATTTACAAAAGAAGGCAACTCACCAAGGTTTTTAGTCTCACTACCAATTAGAAGAACTCTGTTCACTTGCAAATTAGGTGCTTAATAATGATTAAGAAAGTGAGTTTTTTGCAAGTCCAGTGTCTATAAGGCTCATCCACTCATCCACTTTAGTTGGTTGAGACTGATGTCCCAAGGGCTTCCCCCTCTGCTCAATTCACCTTCAGACTGCTGAAGTTTCCACAGTCTCTTGGTGGGGAGCAGTGTTTTGGAACATGAGTGGATGAGCTCACACTCTCTCCTTGTCTGGAGAGAGTTTTTGTTGGCTAGAACTTTTGCTGCCTAAGCTTTCCCTGCTGCAGGACATCTCACAGGGATATCAATCTACCATCTTTCCTCACCCAGAAGTCCAGACTTTCTGGTCTTTTTAATCAATATAGATGTGCCCAAACTTACTTTCTAAGCTACAATTCATTGCACGGTGATTGCATGGACTTATGTTATTATTAGCCGTTTTCACATAACAACTATGTGGTCACCATGCACATGGCTTGCTCCTCTATGCATTCAAAAAGTAATCCTTACATGCACGTGCATGTGTGTGTGTGTGCATGTGTGCATGCATGCATGTCAGGCAGTTGATTCAGTGGATAAGGTTACACTTATTTATGATTTAGTTTTAACAAATGAATGATTTTTTGATAGGAGGGAGAAGTCAGTTATATGACTCCCCAACTGCAGGTTGAGGAGGTAGAATCTAGATCAGACTGGATGAAGTGTAGGCAATGGACTTCATGGAGGCCCAATACCACATTTTGTGGCCCTTGAAGTCCCCTGCCAATTCCCCAAAGCCACACAACCCCCACAAACTATTTTTCAAATTTTTGTGGGGACAAATTTGGAGTGATTTTTCACTCCCACATAGCCTAAGATGCCGAAAGATCAGAAAATATCATTTCACTTTCCCACTGTCCAATCCCCAAACCCAGATTTCAGGTGAAAATGAACTGCAAATGGCAGCAGGACATGATATGATACCAATTCTAGCACCCCTGGGCATGTTGGCACAGCTCATGGGGGTTCATGTGACAATTTGTCCCTGCCCCCTGCACAGTTGTCCAACCCTGGTCTGAATTTAGGCTTACCACCTCAGTCAGAAAGGAAGCCCATAACACTAGACCTGAAAGTCACTACTGTCTGTCTCAAATGCTTGCCTCATTTCTGCTTGCTAGTTTTGTCCAATTAAATTTGGGTAATATAACTAAAATGCTGTCTTGCAATAAAAGTAAAGTTACCAACCTCTGCCTTGCCCCCCCCCCACTCAAAGACATGAAATGCTATACCAGAAACAAACTTTATTGCCAGTCTTTAAAAAAAACAAAAACCCTGCAAGGTGGAATGATTCTTTAAAGATCCTGGGGAATGTACTGCACGTGGGAAGTTTGTGAATGATATCGTTGGTATTGCTTTTAGCTTGAATAAATTCTGGATTTGTCATCATGCAAAAGCCAAAGGTCACACTCTGGGGATTGCGTTATTCTTCCCAAGTGGAAGGAAAGGAAAAGGAAGCCTTGAAAAATTTACTAATTACATCAAAGAAAAAGTGATTAAAGCTAATGAAAGATCACCAAGAAAATACACAGATATGTTGCATTCTAAATTTTATAACCCAGCAAAGAATCCTCATAAATACTGCAAACATGTCCCTGAGCTTAACAGTTTGGGTTGATGGAACTGTTGCAGTTCATCAAGGTTCACCCAGGCAATACAGACCCAGTCTTGATCAGGCTTTTTGCATCATCCTTCTCACTGGAACATAAGATTATAAAATAATATTACACAATATAGGAGGACACCTTGAATAATGTGGCTCATGGGGAAGATATGGGGGCTTTAACCCTTTGTTCCCAGTTCCTGACCCTAATCTGAATTCTCCTCCTTCACCCATGCTGAAAATTTGAATTTGGAAATGGGAGGTATCCCATTCACTCAAACAGATTTGTGGAGATTTTGTCCACAGATGTCTGCATGTAATGTGTAGTTAGTTTTCAAGAAGACTGCAATCTTATAAGGTCCTTATGTCAATACCCCCCACTGGTCACAGTCTTTCAAATAGACTGCAACCTTTCACTTTGATGAATAGGGCTGTTGGGACTTGCAGTCTAACTTCTGGAGGACCACATGATGCTAATCTCTGCATTAGCAGACTGAGATTATTGCTTCATGTGACAGATGCTGGGGGCAGTGAGCAATGTGTTTGTCACAGTAAACCTAAAACTTGGAAAAATTACTTTTTTTGAACAACACATGTTTTAAAAGGGTGTATGCAGCAGCAGCAGCAACTTGGGTTTTCTTTTTAATCTACATCAATTCAATACAGTATAAATTATAACTGTTTCCTAGTTGTCTTAGGACTTCAGATGCCAGCATGGCCGGTGATAAAGGGACAATGGGACATATAGTCCGGAACATCTGGACGGTCAAGGGTCCATATGCCCTGTATCATACCATTCCATAACCAGAGGCATATAATTATACATCATTCTTGCATATTGAGTACTTATGTGTTATTATAAACAAAATCTTTTTGAAAGTACTACTGAAAATAAAGGTGGTGAATTGTTAAGGTTTGGGTTGTGTGGCTTTTTTTTTAAAATGAAATACTATTCTAAACTTCTTATGAGATCTACTTTCGAAAGGCAACCTAATTAATCCATGTGTTAAGTGTTAGTAATACTCTTAGAAACGTAAGTAACACAGAACACTATATTAAAGCCTGAAAGACATAATTGCTTGCACTTGAAGGAAAATATATTTTAATACAGACTTGTGCTATAAAACCCACTACAGCAACTCAGCAGTTATCTTTGGGAAATTGGTTCCGTTTCTAGGGTAGAAAGGTGGGGTACACTCTTATGGCCTTGTCACCTCCATCAAGTGCAGAATGAATTAGAATGTAATAATGTAAGCTGTGCTTTCAGCTGGATTCCTTTCTGTCTGCCTAGCAGCAAACGAATGATTCAGTAGGTAATCCTTCTAATAATCCCTTTAATTTGGATCAAAAGAGACCATTCCTCCCTCCTCATCCTCCCACCAATGTTTAGCAAAACAATGCTTTGAAAGGATTTAAAGATCTATCATCTACCATGTCTGTCTGTCTGTCTGTCTGAGATATCTTCCTCTGTAATATGGAATAGATGCAGTGGTTACTTCTTTCTCCTTTCTGGGGAGATGGTTAAGAAATAAAAAGGGGAGAGGATAGAGAACACAGCCAAGCCATATCTTTGTGCTGTGTCCAAAATCTTATAGGCACATTATGAAATCACCACTACCACCATTACTTAGGATTGGTTTCTGACAACATACCACTCTATTTTCCTTTGTAGAATTTTCAAGCTGTGTACCAGGGCACTTCAGCATGTCATAAGATAGTTACCAGGTGCCATAAGAAATAAAAACCATGGACAAGGCATTTTTTACTGCTGGCAGTGGTGATAAGGAGATCCCTAGCGGAGTCACTGCCATTCCCTAAGCCCTAACAGCTTGTGTCCTACATGGCACAAAGTCATGGACCCTGGAATGGGGGAGCAAGGGAGATTCAAGACCCCTTAAGACTAGGCTTGTAAAAGTTGAGGGCCCCCTTTGATTTTGCAAAATTGGACCACAAAGACTCCTGTGTAGTTGAGCTTCCTTAGGTATTATCAATCAGAAGTGTACTAACAATTAAGCACTAAGAAATATTAAGACAGGTATTGTCATTACGCCCTCCCAGAAATAATAAAGTCTGCCTGCCATTTGTTCAGTGCACACTTACTTGGGAGTAAGTTACTCTAAACACGTGGAGGGTATTTCTAAGTACACATCATACTTGTAAGAGTCTTCATATGCAATGATGTTTTACTGGTAATGGAAAGGAATTTGCCCTCCTGTTGCAAATACCTGAAGGTAGGAAAAATTAATAGCAACCTCAAAATATCTATATTAATTTGGGGAATTAATGCACTCAGCTTTGCTATGTGAGAGAGGGCAACAGACAGTAGGATCTGTTAGGGAAAATGGATATTGTAGTACTATTGTTTCTATAGGCCCTGAGGGTAAATTTCCATCCTGGGTAAAATTCAGGTCTGACTTGGTCTGTTCTTCAACACAGGCCTGAACAATTTTCAGAGGTCAGACAAATGTAAACAATTCATTAATCTGGGAACTTTTTCTTCTAGCAGCTGTGTTATCTCATCTGGATGACAGCCAGGTTGCCTGTGAGAAGTTCCTGTGGTATGGTTTAGCTCTTATCAGCTGTACTCTTTCTCTCTGTGTGAAGCAGGAAATGAAAGCTGTTTTTTGTTGTTGTTGTTGTTGTTCTCTGCCTGAGAGAGAGGGACACAGGAGATTTTCAGACCACGTTTCAGCGTGCCTAGCGTGGGAGGAACTTTCGAGAGAGGGACAGCGGTCTTGCGCAGCAGGGGGGCATTTTCGGACGCCGTTGTCCCTCTCCCGAAACCATCTGTGTCACTTCCATGAAGCTTCGGAAGCCACAGAGCCATATTTTAATCACGGAGGTTGCCCGTGATTAAAATATGGCTCTGCAGCTTCCGAAGCTTCACGGAAGTGACACGGATGGTTTCGGGAGAGGGACAATGGCATCCGAAAACACCCCCCTGTCGCGCAAGATCGCCGTCCCTCTCCCGAAATCTCCTCCCGCGCTAGGCACACTGAAACGCGGTCTGAAAATCTCCACAGACAGAAAAAATGATTTTAGCTGTGTAGTAATGAATGGCTGCATACTCTGATGTTGCCAGCATGTAATCTGTTTCTGTAGTGAACTAGGACTTTAAAAATAAACTGGAAAAGCTTATTTTTTGCCTGTCTCCATGCTTTACACACCTGGATATGATTGGGAGCATCTTTTCTTCATGCTTCTGCTGTTTTGCTATGGTTCCCTCTGAGCATGTACAAATCAGAGGGGCTTCCTATCCTGACAGGATCTTGTCACCTTTGTTTACCAGTACCAAGGAGGAGACATTAAGCAAGATAGTACAATAATTTGATCTTTATTTGAGAAAAACAATATGAACAACATTCACACACACATTCAGGCTTCAAGCATTCACACAAGACTAGTGAATAAAGAGAGAAATATTGGGAAAGAGGAATAGAGAAATGAGTTGTTTGTTGGAGACACAACACCTGTCCTGTAGAGCAGAAATTCCTTCAGCAACAGGGGTCTCAAACTGAGCTCTGAGGGTCAGTCAGCAAACCAGCCACATGGATGTAGGAGGAGAAGCTGAAGTCACTGAAGACCATTTTGAAGTAGTTTTTATAGTCAAGATCTGCCTCCAGGGGATGGAATCTATAGTAGGAGACAATTATTCTTGGAGTTGCTCAAGGTGAGACAAAGGCATTCTGGATATGTTAATGGCATCTTAATGTGCAGCTACTTTGTGACTGAAAGGGAGGAAACAAGTTCCCTTGTTGGGGTTAGGGTGAAGGAATGAGGATTGTTTACAGGTCTGAGCCTCCCAGCCTTAGCTGATAGGATCAGCCAGGTGTCAGGCACCTTCAGTTTCCTTGCAAATTAACATTTCTTTGGAATTTAGGTGTCACCTCCTTAAGTGCATACCTGACTGAGGAGATTATCAGACAGGAATGCAAAAAGCATTCCTGTCACAAAATCTCCAGACCTGTCCCTATCCCAGCACAATAACCCTCCCCATCAGACTTATCTTCTGTCCAAAGGCAGCCCAGGAATGAACAGAGCTCAAACGGAGCTCCATTCACTTCCTGGACTGAAATCCCACCTGTTCTCATGAGAAGACATGAGCACAGGAAATTCAAAAAGGAAAAGAAAAATACAAGAAAAAAGTTTACACAAGCACATAAACAGACCAAAAAAATAACAAGTAATCCATGGAGGTTCATAAAAAGAGGTAGCCTATGCAATCCCACCCAGAAGTGTTCTGGCAGGACTGCCCATTGATGCTTTATTCACGGCAGGACAATGGTGTGAGGTTTCAAATGTCGGTAATACTGGCACAGAAACAGAATGGATGATCTATTGATGGCTTGGCCCCTCAATGAAATAGAACACCATAGTAATGCCAGTGGATCACAAAAGGACAATGTTGTCTGATATTGGTTGTCTGATCCTTTGCGTTCTGCTGGTCTTGTTATGACACCACATTAGCCAAGTCTGATAATCTCCTGAGTTTGAACACTAGTCTTTGCAATTTGTTTGAATTTTCCAGCTTTAATGGCTGTACTTTGTGGAATGCCACATATCACCTAATTATTAAATATTGCCAATTATTAAAGATAGGGACAGGGGGTGTTAGGGTAGGTAACAGTTCTGGGGTTACTGCTCAAAGGAAGACAACTGTTACCTCATTTCACCCCATTGCCTCTCATGAGAAGAAAGTGAACGATGTCAGATTTCAGACTGGCTTTGTTTCTACAGTCTTTGGAGCCTGATGGGGATAAGAAAATCTAGGATTCTGAAGATCACTGGCCATCCCCACGTATTCCCAAACTGTCCCATTTTAAGCCACAGACTGATGGAGCACTGCAGTGGGACAAGCATAGCCCCAGAAAGTTCCACTGGTATCCAGGGGTATCTTAAAAATTTAAATATTCCTAAATACTGTCAGGCCTTTGACAGAGCTAGATTTTAATGTTTTAAAGGGTCATTATCAAAGAAAGGTATGTAATGTGTGTGTATGCCCCTGTGGAGAGGGAAAAGTTGAAACTATAGAACATAAAAATTGAGACTGATAAGTCCCCTTATAAGAAAATAGTCAGAAAGATCTTGGAATTGGTTTTAAAAATATTTACTGGAGAACTCTGATAAGAGGGCAACCAAAGGAAGTAGCAAAATCCTTTGTATTAGCTGCTAACACCAGTAAAGCCATCCTACAAACTTTTCAATCATCCAGACTTCCATTGGCATGAAGTGGTGGCAATTTAACTAAAGAAGGAAGAGTATGATGATAAACAGCTGATGAATCAGTAATTACACTATTTTAATGGTTTTAAATGAACTAGGAGTCCTTTTAGATCTTATGTACATTTCAGTTTGTAATAGAAAGCATTAATGAAATTCATGTAAGTTATTAAGTATAACAGCTTTGTTATTATAATGTATTTTAATGATCCTAATTTTCCTTATGGTTTGTTAACCTCAATAAAGGATGATGATGATGATGATGATGATTATATCCAGGGAGGACTTCCAGCAGTCAACCTATCTCACCACTAGTAGAGAGAGCACTGTCTGCTTCATCCAACAGCTATTTTTGACAGCCTAATAAAGAGTATATCATTATTAATATTAAATTAATCAATTGAGCTTCTCCAGGCTCATTTAAATCAGTCTCTCATGTGAACATAGAGTTTAATGTTCATTTGTTTATTTCTTTATAGTGAAGGACCATTGCTAGTTGTTCTGGAAATTCATACTTGCTTGCAGGAAATCATAATTCAGTCCCCAGCATCCTCAGGTATGGTGAGGAAGGATTCCTGTTTGAAATCCTAAGGAACAACTGCTACTCAGTGTAGATGAGAAGTGGGCCAGTTCCTATCTTGACACCCCCCTCCCAAGGGCTGCACCCCTCCAGCTTGCCAAAGTTCTTCATTTTTTCTACAGAATTTCTGTCAAAATTGTGACCAGAAGTGACATCACTCCACTTCCTGTTGCCATTTTGAGAGAACTGTGACAAAAACAAAGGTTTTTGGGATGGAAATGCTGTGGATGTAGTGTATTTGAATTTCAGTAAGGGTTTTGATAAGGTCACCCATGATATTCCTGCAGAGCAGCTGGTAAAATAAATGCTAGATGATGCTGTTGTTAGGTATATTTATAGCTGGCCCATTGACTAAACCCACAGGATGCTCACAAATTGTTCCTTGTGATCCTGGGTGTTGCAGATCTCTGTCCTGAGCCCATTGTTGTTCAACATTGTTATAAATGACTTGGATTCAGGGACAGAGGGCATGCTGATGAAATCTGCAGATGACATAAAGCTAGCTAATATTCTAGAAGAGAGAATTAGAATTCAAGATGCCCTTAATATATTGGAGAACTGAACCAAAAGTAACAAAATGAATTTTACCAGAGATAATTTTAAGGCATTACGTTTATGTCGGAAAAGTCAGATGCTCAAATTTAGGATGTGTGGCACCTGCCTCATCAGCAGTACATATGGAAAGGATGTATAGTCCTTAGTAGACCACAAGCTAAATGTGAGTCTACAGTGCAATATGGTGGCACAAACAGTGCAATTCTAGGCTGCATCAACAGATTTAAAGTTCCCATGTCAGAGGAGGAATAAATTAGTCAGAATTCACCTGGAGTGCTGTATCCAGTTGTAGGTACCAATGTTTAAGAAGGGTGTTGATAAACAGCCTTCTTAAACAGACAAACAGAAGAGGATGATAAATAGGGTAAAGCATGTGGAAACCAGTCCCTAATATCTGAAGGTCTGTCATGCAGAAGATGGATCAAGCTTGCTTTCTGCTGCCTCAGAGGATAAGACCAGAACCAATGAATTCAAATTATAAGAATCTAAGCTTTGAGAAGAATATCTTGATACTAAGCAAAGTTTCACAGTGGAATGGACTATCTTGAAAGGAAGTAGAATTACCTCCATTGAAAGGTTTTCTTTAATAGAGGTGGGATGGCAGTCCATCAGGGTGCTTTTGCTGTGACAGGCATATAACAACAACACAAATATTCTATAGGTCTCTGTTGACAAATAGTGTATTGGCTGTGGATTGCAGTTTGACATCACTTTAATTGCCATGGCTCCATCCTACAGAATGCTGGGATTTGTAGTTGGTGAGGTACTAGAACTCTTTGGTGGAGAAGGCTAAAGAATTTGTAAAACTACAAATCCCAGGATCCCATAGAATGGAGCTATGGCACTTAAAGTGGTGTCAAACTGCTATAACTCTACAGTGTTGATACACCCTAAGAGAAGTATGCCCCAGTTTAAGAGAAGTATGCTCGACATGGATTGATAGTGTCCAGGACATGCCTCTATGCCTAACAATGTCAGATATTCATGTAGTTAATGTGGTGTCTTTGAAAAAGAAGCCTGATGGCATAGTGATAAGCTAGTGCAGAAGTAAGAAACAGGGACATCATGTGGAAAAGAATGTTCCATTTAAATAAACAATGCAATTATATACATTCCTATTCAGATGGAAGGCCCAGAAAGTTCACTGAGACTTACTCCTAAGTAAATGTGTATGGTATTGCAGCATAAATGAGTCTTCCTAAAAGATATGCACCCACATCTATATGAAAATAATGGTTTTTCCAACTATTTGTATTTTCATTAATTTCATTCCATTTATCTTCTGGAGTTGATGTTGTTGTATGTTATATTTATACATCTTCACTATCTAATTTAACCCTCTGAAAGTGCAGGAATCTAAAGGTAGTATATGGCTCAAAAGAGGTTATCCTGCAAAAACCAACCCTTTCCCAGCAAATAGGAAGACTCCAAAGCTAATCTTAGACTGACTGGCCATATCTGTTGTTTGGTCACACTATTTACAAATGTGCATATCTGATCTTATTTTTGTCAAGGGAAATCTTTGAGGGTATGCTTCTAAAAGTAACTTTTCAAGTTCTGTTCATAGTATGAATGTTCATAGTATAAACCCATAGTGTTTAGCAATGGCATACCTGGTATATTTGGCTTCCACAGTGGAGAGAAGGGGCACCCATGAGCTCCTCTGCCTCCCAACCCGATATAACACAGCTCAGTTTGGGGAGGGGGGGGGATGGCTTTCAGCTCCATCTCAGGCACCAGAATTTCTTGAGCTGGCCTTCCTGAGAGATTCTGGTTCCTCATTTCCCCTTGCATCAGCCTGGTTTTTAAGACTGAAGCCACTGAAGTGGGTATTTGTTCTCGTCCCTGATCTTCCATGACCCACAGCATGACGCACCCCCACAGCATGACGTGGGCCCTCAGGCCAGGATCTTTGGTGGGTGTCATGGATCCCCTTGCCATGAGGCAGAGGGGGAAAGCCTGGATCAGTGTGAAGAATCAGAAAAAGACAGCCTGGCTCAGCCTGAAGATATTGCCCTGGCTCCCTCAAAAGGGCAGCCGAAGCAGATAAAGAACACATACCTCACTCTGAACAACAAACAATCAGTGAACCAGCGATGGATGATCTGGATGCCATGCCACCTCCCTTCTCTGAACATAGGAAAGAGAAGAGCCATGCCCACTGCTGCCATTTGAATACCAAATGCTACCTGCTTCCTCATTAATTAGCTCCACCTGGCCCTGAAACTATAGCTGTGAATCTAGCAGCAATTTCCATTCAAATTTCAGAGCTGATAACTGCTTATCTTAAGCTGTTGCATTCTCTCATGTTCCTGTTTTATCTTGGCTTCAGACTGAGTTTTGGACTGCTGCATTAACCCCTGCTGACCATAGATCTTGGACCTGATTCTACGAAACTCTGGACTGGCTACTGGTTTTCCTATCATCATGGACATTTGGTAACTGAACTCTGGACTGGCTTTTGACTACTCTTGTATCTGGTATGGACTATTGGTGACTGACTGCTGGACTGGCTCTTGACTTCCCTTCCTTCTGTTGTGGACAATTGGCAACAGACTTAACTGCACCCGTTCCCTCTTGATCCTCAGGTATTTGCCACTGTGAGTTCAGGACAGAGGGTCCACTACCTACTGCTAACATTAAGGGCAGTGCGATGCCCTATAGGATTTAGGATAAAAATTAAAATAAGTCAGTTTAAATGATGACATCAAAGTAATATTTATATTTATATTTTAAAAAACTAAATGGATTTACATAATAAAAATAACAATAATATTATGCTGGACCCCCTCCTAATCCCAGCCCCCCAGGGCCTCAGGCTAGAGTCCTGTCAGCCCCCCTTGTGGGGCCGATGGCCCACATGCATCCCCTTTCCTCTCTGGCAACTGTCAGAGAAAAGTGGAGGGAACCATTACCATTCGCCATCTGCAGTAAAAAGAAGCAGGTCTTTCAGTTGCAAAGGGTGTCTGAGTACCAACTGCAGCTCAAGGTCCCTCCTGTCCTGGCAGGGCCACCTTCCACCCTGCCATGCCAGCTAGAGCCTTAGCACAGTCTCCTCCTCAGCCTGGTTGATGAGGAACCCTGGAGCCCAGCTACCCCAGCTGGGCCTCCCTGGTCTTCTCTCCCTCACCTCCCTTCACATCCAAGGAAGTCCTGAAGCATCACACTCTCAACCTTCCCCTCTAGCCATGAAAAGGAAGGACTTCCTTCTTCTTCTTTTGCGCGTATTTATTGCCTGGGTGAACTGCTCTCACCACCCCACTCTTGGTATGCCACTGGTGCTTGGCTAGATCCTAAACAATGTTCCTCTAACTCAGATCATCCTCTGAGAAATTTCCTCTCCTTCTGCATCAGTCAAATACTTAATGCCCCAGAAGGATGCATCCTTCACTAGTTTTTTCTAACCAGAGCCATTGTTCCTTTTCTGCTTATTGGTCCTATCCTGGTAATATATGCAGCTACAACAATAGTAGCAGAACTATTGTCTGAGGGCTGGTCTAGATGAGGGAATAAAATGTGGATTGGTGGGAATCTATGCCAATTCACAGTGGCTTTCATCTGTCTTAATTATCTTTTTGCAAGGTTGCTGGTGTGCAAAGCTATCTGTGTTTGCTGTTCACATGGAGGCATACCAGTGAATCAAGATGGCGGGTGCAAGTGAATTACTCCCCAAATTGCCCCCACCAAACAGTATATTTTTAAACAAATAAAGAAAAACTAAATCCAAGGTGTGGAAGAGAGATCTTCCACTGAAATAACCAAAGAAGAAGAAGGAGGAGGAGGAGGAGAAGAAGTAGTAGTAGAAGAAGAAGA
The DNA here is from genome assembly GCA_030847615.1 of Gambelia wislizenii. NCBI lineage: Eukaryota > Metazoa > Chordata > Lepidosauria > Squamata > Crotaphytidae > Gambelia > Gambelia wislizenii. The sequence goes on from JAUMIR010000001.1 coordinate 104,484,376, forward strand.
AGAAGAAGAAGAAGAAGAAGCTGTTTCATTACCTCAGTGCACAATCACTATAGCAACAATCCAACATAGTGGATCTGGGCAGGGCCTTCTTAGCAAGCTCCACCCCTCCACTTATCCGACCAATCAGCTATCCTCTTCAGCAATGCTCTGCAATGCAATTTAGTTGTCCTAACAAGCGGGAGTGTGCATTTCCCCCCACATGTTTAAAAACTTGGGAAAAGCCCCAAAGTCTTTCCCCCTGTAGTTTCCCTGAATTTTGCTCCCCTCCGTCTGAAAAGGACAGAACACTGTGGAATCCCATTTGGACACATGGGATTTTCCACTGATTCCATGAGGATTTCTTTCACCATCTGGACTACCCCTAAATATATCTGAAAATGCATGCAGAAACCTGGGCAGATTCCCATGACCATTTTTAACACCTGTGCAAGTGCAAGCTGACACCTTACATATATTTTTTCATGTGTATTTTCAGTCTTGAGAAAAACTAAACATTTCCACTTTGTTTCTCTGAAAATCTTATTGATTTTTAAAATGTCTATTTCATTATTGTATGGGAATTTCTTACAAAAGCCACATAGAGATAGATGTTGCTCTACAGGTGGCCTAAAAATATTTGTAAGGAGAAAATAAATCCTGAAAACATATTTTACTGGTGAGAAGCTCAACCAATGTTGGCATTTGTTCATTATTCAGCTCCCCCACCCTGGTTTGGCGCAGCCGTGCAGGGGAGAGCTGCTTTTGCCAGACAGGAGGGGAGAGGAGACCTGAAGATCTGTGCCTTGAGTGCAGGGGGCAGGGCCAGAGACTATATAGGGCCCTGCCACCCCTTGCCTCTTCCTCTTTGCTTCCTGAAAACATATGTTCCTGAAAACATATTTTACAATGGTGGCATTTGTTCATTATTCAGCTCCCCCTCCCTGGTTCGGCACAGCCGTGCAGGGGAGAGCTGCCTTTGCCGGACAGGAGGGGAGAGGAGACCTGAAGATCTGTGCCTTGAGTGCAGAGTGCAGGGCTAGAGACTATATAGGGCCCTGCCACCCCTTGCCTCTTCCTCTTTATCTCTTAAAAAATATACAGAAGTCCATCATCAGAATGGTAAACTGTAGTAGTCATCACATTAGGCACTGAACACTGTTTTGGCCCCAGACTTTGGATATGATTTAGATGAAAACAATATTTTGGCTTGTTGGCTTTGGTCCTGAACTCACTTCAAAAGTGGCAAATGATTTATTTCCAGGGTTCCAACAGGAAACTCTGTATTGGGCTTTTTCCAGTTGAACATAGTGTGTGGCTATTTGAGTAAGTCATGTCTCAAGAGGCCACACATGTTGGCTCCACAGAAGCTGGGCTTATCCAGTGGAAAGGTCAGTGTGCTGCAGAAGTCAGTAAACCAAACTAAATCAAGCTGGGGAATTGCTCTGGAACAAGGCAGAGAGTGTTTGTAAATGAGAACTCCTCTTCCTACCTTCTGCTTTTGCCAGTTTTCTGGAGAATGAATTTCACCATCCCACACAGACATATTTTTCCCTCCCCCACTTCTGCATAATGTTCCAACATCTATTACATTTGTCTGTTTCTCCTAGGAGCTGTAGCCATTCCATACTTGTTACAATTTTCACTATGTCATTTTCTGTTTTAAAGACTAAGATTTCTTTCCTATTTATTCCTCTAAGGTTATATCCTAAATTTTAGAATCAACCAGTCTAATTGTGTTAAGAAGATATCAACAGGTTGACCTGATGAAATGTTTTCTTCACACCCAGACTAGAGGCTGGTTATTGAATGGCATGAGCATCTGCTTTCCTAAAGATGGAGTTTTGGTTCACACTTATTGATGTTAACTCATAAGTAGGAGATTATTAGACACGTCAAAAAAGTCTAAGAGCAGCATGCAAGGATAATGTTACTGTCCCACAATGGGACCAGGTTTCAGACATTGTCATCATTGTCACGTGCTGCTTCTGTGCTGCAGCCATGAGTAAGGCTTCACTTTTCATTGATGGCGAGGTCAATGTAGTTGTGTATTTGTGCAAAAATTGTATTTGTGCAAAACCTTTAATGACATTTTCACAGAAATATATGAAAATCATCAAAAATGTGCAAAAACTCTTGCTACTGGGTTTCTGTTGTTGTTGCAAAAGGGAATGAAATAAGTAAAGATTTCCCCAGTGCATCTAATGAAGTCCCTCAATGATTCACCTCCTTGCTTTACTGGTTGAAGGGACCTATCCTGTCTCCTTGCCAATCACTTTTAACCCTTTCTCTCCTTGATTCCCTATCCATATGGTTATAGATACAGATAAAAACCCTGTTCAAGTGTTCTTCCTATCAGTGTAAAGATAAAGAAGTGCACAAGGAAGGAGAGTGAAGATTTGCACACCAGCAGAACCTTCCATTGCTGTTCTTGTCATCCTCCTTATGTTGAAAGTGAACTCATACATTAGAAAGACTTTTGCAGTTATGGAGGTTCCCCATACGATGTAGAGCCCTGGAAAATAGGGGTTCACAGAGCACCTGCTTGGATGGAAAATGCTCCCTGTGACAGACAGCCACCCTTAATGTAAGGCTGTTTAACAAGAATTTAATGAGAGTGGTACAGGAGGAGGCAGCTGAGGGTGCATCTGCACTGTAGAAATAATGCAGTTTGATGCCACTTTAATTGCTGTATCTCCATCCTATGGAATACTGGGATTTATAGTTTTTACAAGGCCTTTAGCCTTCTCTGCCAAATTGTGCCAGTGCCTCACAAAACTACAAATCCCAGGATTCCGTAGGATGGAGCCATGGCAGTTTAAATGGTGTCAAACTGTGTTACTTCTACAGTGTAGATGCATCCTGAGCTAACATTTTTGTCTTCACTTCTCTCTTCATGTGTAAGGAATCCTGAATGCCTCAATGGGATCTGCAGCTATGTAGGTAGGAAAAACAGCTCATGGGTGATGAAGTAGAAAAGAGGAGATGGGTAACTATTGTGCACCCACTCTTACTCTGCAGCTGCATTTTCTGCTTTGACGTTAGTAGCATTCTCTGGTTCTGTGTTCAAGGCTAATGCATATGATCATTGAAAAGATAACTCAAATAACTAGCACTCAGTCAGCTTGCCACTTGGCCAGGGTATCTTCATGGATGACGCCTGCCTTTGTACGAGGGCAGTTGTTTAATAATGAAAACAACAAAATAAGACTTCCTTGTCCCTTTAAATTTCATTGTTATAATCTTTGAGCTGCAATAACATGGGTGTAGGTCTGTACTGGATAGTATAGATGTACATAGATCTATACTGAGGTCATACTACTGTATGACTCATGCAGTGGAATAGGAAATTGGCTCCCCTAAGCCACCATTTTGTATCTGGTTCTACTTCCAGCTATTATTTTTGCATCTGGGACCCTTTTACATGGTTTTAGTGCCTTTGTTCCATGCTATAAAATCCTGGGAATTGCAGTTTAGGGAGTTGAGGTGGAGAACTCTAAGGCCTCACAAAATTAAAAATTCTATGATTGTACAGATTGTTCAACAAAGGGTAAATCTCACAAGCTGATGTATCCTCATGCCTGTGATAGCACAGTAAGTAACAATACATTTTTTTAAAAAAAAAGCACTTGTATCTTACCCACCCACCCTGCAAAATAGAAGGGTACTGTTTTACTAGAGACCAGTATCAGGAAATAGAATCAATCTCTGATAAATAGAAACTACTGAACGGTAAAGCCATGCAGAGAGATCCTGGTTCCAATGTATAGCAGCATTGCTAAATTTCCTCCTGAAATCTCTTCTCACAGTGCTATTCCTTTTACCTAATATTTATTCTTGTTCTCCTGGCTCATTTACAAGGCAGAGCTGGGCTTATGTCTACTACTGACAGCTTCTCACGTTATTGCAGCACTGAATCAAGCCAATGATATTTGCAGTGATAATAAAATGTCTTTATTGTCTGCATATTTCATCGGTTACATTCATTTTGAAAAAATAGTAAAGTGTCTCCAGTCCTACTTTTAAATGTATAATAGGAATACCTTTATCAGTAAACATATACAGTCAAATGCAGAATAGTCCTTAGCATCAATGATTTCAGCACAAACTGAACCTACAGACCATTAGTCACATCTTTGTATGGAAAAAGTGCATACCAATAAATGTACAAGATATGTATCAGGCTTTAGTTTGGTTGGTTATGAAAATATTTGAAATAATGGTGTGACCTTCTGTGAAAAAATCTATCTAACATTATGCCCTTTTCCTTGAGTGGATGATCTTCCAGGAAGAGTTTTCCTTTCATACAGAATAAATTCTTATTGAGTTCATTTGTCCATTGTACTCAGATATGAAAAAGGACAAAACTCTTCTGATGGGATAGTATCGTTAGAATACATCAGACAGCTTGAAGAGAGGCACAAAGGCAACATCACAACCTTTTCATTTCGAATAATTATTTGAGAAAAATTGTTCTAGATTTATTCTATGCAAAACTAAAAGGAAAAAAGACCTCTTTTAGAAATTTCACTCATCATGCTAAAATAATTCTTCCAAATGTCCTCAGAATTCCTGGTAAAGTTGTCTTGCTTTAGCAAGATGTCCAGATCTGTCTGGAATTTTGCTCCATCATAAATTGAGTAGCAACTGAAATAGGCAAAAACCCACCAGATAATTTCTGTGTATCCTATTGAAAATGTTTTATCATCCCAAGATATCCTCACCAATCCTTTCCTTTGGGAAATTATACCCATCTTGAATTTCAGGCAAAATTCTTTGACAGTTCTAGTAAAAACCAGTGATTTGGGATCATGTTGATGGGGACATTTGCAGTGAAAGAGAGAGATAAAGGTTACTCTCTAACCACTCAAATAGCAATGGGAGATTAAATGCTAAGGGCCTATTAATAACTATTCCTTGATTTTGTGTATGGAACTGAAAGCAGCAATTTGATGTACTTCCTTCCTGCGCCTTACTTGCCTATCTTTGATATGCAGTTATCAAAATAACAGATTTACAGCATAACAGATCACAGGATTTATATGCATTAACTAGCATACATATATACAGCTTTAGGTAGATCACTCTGAAGTAATATTTACAGTGTAAACATCCACTTTTATTATATTATATAAGAAACAAAAATATCACAAATTTCACTTCACAATATATCTGTTTTGGTTTAAATACTGAAATTATTTCTTTGAAAGACTATGGGAAACTCAAAAAAATAGTTTGATCTTGTCTTTAGGACTTTAAAAGGATTTTTTGCAGGATTTCTTTGTTAAGTTGTCTTCAAAGGTTCTGCAGAGAAAAAAAAGAATGGGTATTTTAGAAACATTAATTTAAAAAGGAATGACATTTCCCCCTTATGTTTGGCTCAAAGATTATACAGTAGCCTTGAACTTAAAAGCAAAAGAATTCAGAAGACTAGAAATTGCTCTTTGAGTCTGTCTGGTTAACAAAATGTATACAACATGCTGCCTCTTACTATACTTCTTTTCGTAAGTACCTGGTCTAGAAATATATTGGCACAATGCTTTAGACAATGAAGGAAATCAGAGGAAGTGATACCACATTAGTCCAACTTGAGCAAGTTGAAAATGTAAGCTTTTCCATCTGCAAACCTTTTCTGAAATCAGGTTGGTTATTTAACAAAAGATAAGATGATAAGCTAAGATTTTTTTTAAATCATAATCCACATGAAGGTCCTGGTGTATCTGTGGATTCCTCACTGGCACTTTCTACACTTACGTTTTATGGCCCAAGTGGCACAAATATGAGAATACATCCATAACAATATTGAAATGGGACAGAGGAATAAAGCTTCATGTGCCAGGCAGCCTACAGTTTTGGTCCCTGAGGGTAGATTGGCACCCTCATGTACACTGAAGTATGCTATTCTGTCACCAGTGCTGAAAAGAGATCCAAATGCCAGTCTGGCCATCTTATTAAGGTGGAAGGACATATTTTACTTCACCTCAGGCACCAAAATCTCTTCAGCTGGCTTTAAAGATGTGTGTTTTTTTTTTCCATCCCAGTGGAATTCATATAAATAAAGTTTGGCTGCCAACTAGTCAATGATATAGTTCCTCAAGTCCAGCACTCCACTGATAACATAATAGTTAATGGTACCAAACTATCCACTGAAATATATGTAGTGATGATGATGACAATGATGACAATGCTTTACATATCTCAATAGCAAGACAAAATATTTATTGTTATTATTATTGTTATTATTAATAACACTTTTCTCCTGCCTTTCCATGAGAAAAAAATAATAGCACTCAAGATGGCTGACAATATCACTGAAAACAAATTGAACAATAAAACCATTCAACCAATAATTGGTAATCATCAGAATAATTGAAAAGGCCAGTTTGAAAAGACATATCTTCACAAGAATGGGAACTGATCACAACTCTGAAAGGAGTGCATTCCACAGTCTGGGAACCACGCAAGAGGACACCCTCTCCCATGTGCCCATCAAACTGGCCCCTGTAGATGATGATAGCCTAAAGAAGGCCTCTTGAGATAGATGATCTGTAATGTACCTAATTCCCTCAAACAGTCAGTTGAAGTGGTTGGGCATCAACATGACCAGTGTCCAAATAAGAAGTCTGAGAAAGAAATACCAACAAGGAGACACACCAAAAAACGTAAAGAACAGCCCCTGGAGGATTGAACATGCTCAATGGCTTCCTGGAGCCCTGGAATATTGACTAACAGCTGGACAAGAAAAGGGGGTAAACAACACTGTGTGTGAGAGAATGTGTGTGTGTGTGTGTGTGTGTGTGTGAGAGAGAGAGAGAGAGAGAGAGAGAGGTGAATTGCACTTCCTAATACCCTAGAAAGGGCCATAGGGAGTTGGTTAGCTGCTATTATGAAGAAAATACTCCTGTCCTAGAAGGGGGATAAATCACTACCAATTTGTTGCACATCCCAGTTATTTTGAGATACACCTAATATTTTGAATGAGGAAATATGCTGTGATATTTTCCTTTCCTCAAGATCTCCCTATAAGTGCATTTCATAAACCTGACAAGGCTGTTTTCCCACTGGTTATATTTCATAGGGCACCTTCAAGAAAAACCTGTTTACTGTTAAGAGATGATTATGTATATTACGGAAACAAAGAAACCCCCTAAACTAGTCTAGATAAATGTAAAGTTCAGTAACAGGACGAGGAGAGGAAGCATCATACATTTTATGCTAATTGCCTGAATCTACCCATATTATTGTGGTAGCAACAGAAGAGAGGCCCATGCCCTTCCCACAAGGCCCCTTTTGGTCCACTTAGTATGCAGCAACCCACAATTTAAGAGTCACTGTTGGCAAGAGCCTGTTTAAGGATGCCTGATGTGCCAGGAGCTACTTTCAGGATATTGAGAAGCAGCTTTGATTTCAATTAAACAGAAGGATGTAAGAAAAAAAGAAAGGTGTGGATAGACTTTTAGTGTATGTTTTTTAATTAAAAGAAATTCCACTGTGATTATCTTCAAAGACATAGCATTCACCCTAATTAAAGAGGAGTCAAGTAGAGTGTCATGGCTTAGTGCACATGGCCTAAGAAAAACCCAAGTGAGCAGAGTTAAATTAACAGTATCAAATCACTAATTTTCATTAGAAATACTTCACTGAAATCACACAGTTATTGAATGCATGCAATTATCTTCCTGAGAGATGATACCTATAAAATAATGTCATGACTCATATGAGAGTCATTACATTAAGAGTGGTGATTTGGAGAACCCACCTTGTGATGTGTGGAAATGATGCACACCTTTAAAGTAATTCCCAGAGTTTGGAAAAGTTACTTTTTGGACTGCAACGAACAGGATCCCCAAGCCAGCATGCCCATTGTTTACTGAATCAAAACAAGTGATTTTTTCAAACTCTGATGAGTTGAAAGATGTTCTAACTTACCAAGGGGAAGCGATTCAGCAGCTCAAGCTCATCTACAGTGACGTCATCATAGTTTTCTGAAAATGCAGGTTCAAGCAGTTCTGTTTCCTCCCGAAGGCTGGGTGGGTTCAGTTCTTCCTGACTGTGTTGCAGAGCACAAATATACATTTCATTCAATGTGAGGGAAACATAACCTTAGGAACTTTATCTCTATTGCATGTATTTGCCTTTGTTTAAATGACACAACTGACCTAGCTTCATTATATAGAACAATGCACTGCACAATCTAAAATGATACATGGCACTTTTATAGAAATCAGTTTTCTTCATGACACAATGCAGAACATTTTGTTCCATACATAATTATATAATAATGCTTAAGAGCAAATGGGTGAGCCTTGCAAAGGAAACACACACACAAACTCCCTGGATTATGCTCTGCTTTCTTTCTGTACACAATTCCTGTTCTTTCACAAGCTACTTTTATTATAAATTGCTTTCAGTAGAAAGTCACTGTAATGAAATGCAGCTTGTGCTTTTTTATACATTTAAGGGAAGCTTGTGTTAATAGCTCTTGCCCCCTCTTGTCCTACCTTCTTTTCCCAGTTAAAACAGAGTCCAAATACTTCTTCACAGCCATCTGCTTTCGAAAGCGGCTGTAGTTGTCCGTGAAGACAGCATCTGAGTGGCGTTTGACTGGCATCTGTTCATCAAGGGGACTGTTATTCCTTGAACATCAAAGACGGCTACAATTAGTACATTAATTCCCAACCTGCCAAACACACGAGTCCCTATTTCTAAAATCTGCATAGCTGGTGGGAAACTCATTCTCCATTTTCTTCACCACATAAGCCCTGTGGCCTCATTTTAGTCCTTCCTCTGCTCTCTAAATAAATATGCTTATTAAATGTCTCTTAGGTCGGTTGTAGTTCATTGGCAGAACTACATGTTTTGCATGCAAAAGGGATTCAGGGTCAATTCCTGGCTTATCCAGGTAGTGCTAGGAAAGAACATTGTTGCAAACATTGTTTGCAACCCAGAAGAGTTGCTGCCAGTCAGTGTTGACACTACTGGTCTGAATGGATGAATGGTTTGCCTCTGTAGAAGGTGGATTCATATGTACCAAGGAAAGTTGGTACTGTATAGGCATTCTGGAGAAAGTGAAGTGTGGTAAAACATAGGTGTGTATCTCATTGGCTGCATCTGCACTGCAGAAATAATCCAGTTTCATACCACTTTAACTGCCAAGGCTCAATGCTATGGAAGCTTGGGATTTGTAGTTTGTTGTGGCAGCAGAGTGCTCTGACAGACAAGGCTAAGTATCTCACAAAATTATAAATCCCAGAATTCCATAGCATTGAGCCATGACAGTTAAAGAAGTGTCAAAATGGATTATTTCTGCAGTGCAGATGCAGCCATTAATTTCAAGTGCTCTACTATTTGTAGGTTTTGGTCAGAGGAAATACAGTGTAACAAAGATATAAACCCTCCATGTAGGCTAAGGCTATAGCAGTGACTACTAGTCATATATTTCCTCCAGTATCCAAGGCAATATGTTTCTAGATACAAGTTCCGGGGGAACATGAACAGGGAAGTACTATATTGAACACACATCTTGATGGTGGGCTTTCCATAGACAACTGCTTGGTCATTGTGAAAAATAGATAGGCCTTCGTCTGGTTCATGGGAACTCTTCTAAGCCTCTTATGGTTGTCAATAATTCTTCAAGTTCCTGCCCTCCAATCTTTCTCTGCTATGAAATGTTCTTCAACAGGACATTTATACATGCAGAGAACACACTCTGTAAACATACTTAGTAAAGGTCTCATTGATAAGAGTGTGGAGATCTTTTCTCATTTCTCCATGATAAAGTACTGAGATTTTGCCCTCTCTGATTCTTCTTATACAACGTTCTAACACACTGGATCAGTTCAGAACCTTTAGTTAATTCATCTAATATTCAAGACTGCATACCCTCCTACATTTCACAGATTAAAACTGGGGCACATTTGGCTAAGCAACATCAGAGTGTGGTCAAAATGGCAAAAATTATTAATGAGGAAGAACACACAAGCCAAGAGAGACTGCAGTAGTTTGTTTTTTCCTGACCTTACTGGGAAGGGCAAGATTCTGCCCTCTTCTCTCATCTGTGTCTGCTGAATTAACTGAGTGCAAACTACTTTTGTACTTTGAACTCAGTTTTCACCAATTGACATAAGGTGAGGACAAAGGAGAAAAGTGGGAGGAAGAAGGAGAAACTGGGACATTTTAAAAGTAGCTGAAAGAGTGGGAAGACAGAGGAATAATCAGGACTGTCTCTGCCAAATCAGGACAATTGGAAGGTATAAGACTATCTATGGATCTTAAGTTCCATTTCCTGTTTCTCCTTGTTCTTGGTAGCCTTCTGCCCCCTTCCCATTATACTCTTAAGGGCTTGGGCAATTCCAGAATAGAACTGCCAGCAGTGGGTGGGGAACTGCAGTAGGAAGAAGGAAGTGTCAAAATTAAAGGACACCGCCCACACCATCACACCCCTAGAAACATGCAAAAAGAACTTTGACTCCCAATTTCTGTTACTTGCTGAACATTTAATAAGATTTTATGTGAAGGAGTTCCATACTATAAGAACTTGAAGCTGGGGTGGTGGTGATGGTTGTTCCTACCTCCTTTGCCTATTTGGATGGCTTTTCATTGTTACCATACAGGAAAAAAAATGCACAAAAACTGCTACATCTACCATTCAGATTTCCCAGCTAGAATACAATGAAAGCTTCCTTCATTCACTCCCACACTTCTTGTCTTCACTAATCTTTGTTGTCACGTAATATATACCTATACAATCACTGCATAACTATTCTGATACTCTTAAACATTTCTTGGTGAGAGTTAGTAGGAAAACACTCTATCCTGGGAAAAGCGAGGTGTAACCACTTACCCAACTCTTTTACCGATAAGTGATTCCAAGTATCTTCTTGCAGAAAGCTGACCCAGAAGTTTGCTGTAGCCACTTGTGAAGAGTCCATCAGCATGTCTTGCATTTCTGTAAAGGAAAATTCTACAGTCAAAACAAACTATAAACCAGAACTTGAGGGAAATATACTTTTTGGATTACAAGTCCCATTGTCTGATGCAGGGAGTTCTTAAGAGCTGCAGGTTAAAAACCTAAATTTTTCCATGTTCTTCTCTGATCACATTTTTAAGCATCTTAACTATAAATATTAACACACCCTTAAATATTTAAAGTTATGGTGCACCTAACTGTTAAGTCATCACTGTTACAAATATACCACAAACTTCCTCAAAGCTGCAATTGCATTATCTCTAATAGCATCCACAGAGCTTAGGGATGATGAAGAAGAAGCAAGAGAGAAGAAGCAGTCAAAGTTTCAGAGAACATACCACCAGTTTACTTAAACTGATAGCTTTATATATTTATATTTGCATTTAAAAATTAAAAATTTAAAAACAATCCTACCTGTCCATAGCTCTGGATACATCATAATAGAACTTGTCATTCTTGGGTAGTGTTGTCTGCAAAATATCAGCCTCGGGTTTTAATGAACCTTGAGCATGATCAGATTCACTTGCCCCCTCAAATGGCATTCTGTTTCCTAATCTGGTGGAGACAGAAAAACAAGACAATGTGTGGAGATCCCAGAGAACTGTCATAATTAATGGGAAGGAAACAAAACAGTGCATCTTGACAATTAGGATTGTTGGTAGTGACTATGAAGACACTTCCCAACAAAGTGGGCCCAGCGGAAAAAAGCTAGGTTGGCTTGGCCTCTGCTGTCCTATTTATTTTTTAAAATTTGTATCCCAGCTTTCTCCCAGTGGAGGTCACAAGGCAGCTTACAATCAAAATTAAAACAAAAGAAACCTAAAACCCATTAACAGTTAACAGTATTAAAGAACAATTTCAAATAATTAAATAGGCTATGAGATTAAAAACATTGCACCAAATTAAAATGGTTTAAAAACATTATAACAAGAAAAGGGAAAGAAGGGCAACATCTCCCACTGAAAGATCCTTCCACCCAAAGTTTTTGTCTTCTGGCAAAAGGAGAGCAGAGAGGGGGCCAAGCTAGCCACCCATGGAAGGGAGGTTCCAGAGCCTGGGAGCAAACCACAAGAAAGTCTTCACTAAATATGTCTGTGAGGCTGGTAAAACTGATAAACAGGCAAAATTGTGGTAACAAGGAATTTTCTGTTATTTTTATAACCAGCTCTGGTCAATAGCGTGGCCTCAACATCTTGAATCCACAGATGTTTCTAAACACTCTCCAAAGACACAGTGTATTATAATAATCCAAATGGGATGTAACCAAGGCACATGTCACCATGGCTAGATCAGATATCTCAAGAAACAAGCATAGCTTCTGCACTAGTTTTCAACTATGCAAATTACCATTGCTGAAACCTGGACTTACACATTCAGGGTAGAGCCCAGGGTATACCCAAGCTGCAAACCTCAGTTTTCAGAGGGAGGATAACCCCATCCAGCACACATTGAATTCCTATTCCCTGATCTGCCTTTCAAATGACCAGGAACACCTCTGCCTTGTCTGGCTTAAGTTTTAGTTTGTTCACCCCCATCCAGTCCATTACTGATGACAGAAACTGGTTTAGAAAAAAATGGCTTCCTTGAAACTAGATAAAAAGGAGAAAGAGTTGGGTATCATCAACATACTGATGGCACCGGTCCTCAAAACTCCAGATAACGTCTCCCAGTAGTTTAATGCATATGATGAAACTGGATACTAGAACATCAAACAGGAATCTCCCAGCACCACTTTCCACTTTGCCACTTAAGCAGTATAAAACAGTGCCCCTACATCCCATCCCAGAGAAGGGGGCCAGAAGGATACCATAGTCAATGGTGTGAAGGCTGTTAAGAGGTCCAACAAAACCAACAACAACACTTTCCTTGGTCCAGTATTCTGGATAAGTCATTCACCAGAAGCATCAAAACAATCTCCATCCCATAAACAGGATTGAAGACAGATTAAAATGAATCTATATATTATATCTCATCAAGGAATCTGTAGACCTAGAATGCCACCACATGTTTTAGGACCTTGCTCAAAATACAATATTGGAATAGTCAGCCCCCTCTATCCACAGATTTGACTTCCACGAATTCCACCATCGATAGCTTGAAAAAATATATATATATATATTTTTAAAAAAGAAGCAAACCTTGATTTTGCCATTTTATATAAGGGATACCATTTTACTAAGCCACTGTATAAAATGGGACTTGAGCATCCATGGATTTTGGTATCCACAGGGGATCCTGGAATCAAACCCCAGCAAATACCAGGAGCTCACTGTACTTGGTCCACCAAGGGGACCAAAGAAATCTCCATCCCATAGCCTGATCAAAAATATAGCCAGTCCTTTCATCAGCAGCCAAAGACATTTTTATTCAGACATGCCTTTGGCATTTAAGCTGGGTTTCTGTAGAAGGGCCTTATAAACAGGTGTCTTTTTAACAATCTGTTTATGTGTTTTTAACTACGGCATATTTCAAGTGTTTTTCATGTTTTTAATTTTATTTTGTTTCTGTTTGACTTTTATCATTTTGAAGTAAATTCAGCACCCTTTTGACATATGTAAATATAATTTTAAACAAACACATACATTTCAAATCAGTAAGACTAAAAGCCAAGGTTACTGGTTGATATGTACAATAATTCATCTCAAGAGGTTTCTGTGAGGGGAAAACATTGCAGTGAGTAATTTATATGTTTACAAAATGTTTGCACACTGTGTTGTACCATACTTTCACTTAATGCATGCAAGCTTCAAAACTAATGACAATAAAAATCTTTTAAATACAAACCCTGCAATTAATTTAATAAAACACATGTTTCTTTGTTTGCATGCTTGTTATATTTCCTACAGCTGTTTATACCTGGTGTGCTGCACGGGATACAAGGGGCTGGATGGTATATAGGAGCAGGCAGATCTTCTGCTCATTGCTAAAGCAGTAGGTGGGTGGGAATGGGGGATGGATGGGAGATTTGCATGAGATGGATGGGTGGGGAAGAAAGGGATTAGAGGCCAGTTTTGGATGGGATCTGAATGCTCATGGGTTGCTTGGGCTGAGGGTGGAGATACTATTTTCTGTGCAGAAAAATACTGGTGTGTTTTTTTTTAATCCAAAAACGCCATGTGTGAATTTGGCACAAAATACGTTCTGAACTGTGAACAGTCATAAAAAAACCATACAGCTGTTGAAGGCTTTCTCACAGTAGAAAGACAATTGTTCGGAATACTCATTACTTCTTTTGAGAACAAAATTAGAATCATAGAGTTGGAAGAGACTACAAGGGCCATGCAGTCCAACCCCCTGCCATGCAGGAATACACAATCAAAGCACCCCTGACAAATTGCCATGCAGCCTATGCTTAAAAACCTTCAAAGAAGGAGACTCTACCACACTCTGAGGTGTGTTCCCCTGTCAAACAGCTCTTACCATCAGAAAGTTCTTCCTAATATTTAGGTGGAATCCCTTTTTCTGTTGTTTGAATCTGTGCCCTAGTCTCTGGAACAGGAGAAAACAAGCTTGCTCCCCACGGAATATCCCTAGCACACATATACTTGACTGAGATCAAACCTGTTGGAAGGAGTTGCACATGCCCTGTTAAATTAGAGCCACAGTTTGGGAATACCCCTTCATCCTACACTTTTCATGGAACTTAAAGAGATGCTAGTAGCAGGAATGTATTTCCACAGGTACATTTAATGCATCAATTGTAGCCTTTCTTGTGGTTGTTTGATTTGGCCACAATATTCCATGACTTGGTTACATCCCATTTTGACTATTGTAACAAATCCTACATAGGGCTACACTTGAAGAGTATTTGGAACCTTGAGTTGGTAAAAAAAAATGTGGCACTTGAGTTGCTAAGTGATGTGACTTCCAGAGACCATAGTACCCCAAAACTGAGCCAGCATGGTACAGCATTGGACTACGACTCTGGAGACCAGGGTTCAAATCCCCACTCAGTCATGGGTGACCTTGGGCAAGCACCCTCAACCTCAGTGGAAGGCAAAGGCAAACCTCCTTTGAATAAATCTTGCCAAGAAAACCTCATGATAGGTTCGTCTTAGGGTCACTATAAGTCAGAAATGATTAGAAGGCATGACTAGAATAGCAAATCAGCTTTCTCAGTTAAATTTAAGGCATTGGGCTGACTGTCTAAGACAGGAGTGAGAATAAAGTGGTCTTTCAGATGTTCTTAGACTGCAACTCCCATCATTCCTAGACAGCCAATAGTGATAAATGCTGGGAACAGCAATCTGGGAACATGCAGAGGGTTGTATGATTTCCGTCCTCAATCTAAAAGCACACATTTCGCTGTGTACACTTTCCATCTATTGAGATCTGCAGCAGAAACTAGCCAGAGCTCCACTGCCAGCAGGGGAAAACCATGTGATATATTTTTAGTGGTTCTGTTAAAGTTTTTGTTGTTGTTGTTGTTGTTTTATTTTAAACCTATGGCTACTACCCTCTTTGGCTGGGGCTGAAAAGGTTGGTATAGAAATATGTGCCAGAATCCTATATGACCTTTTACACAAAGTAATCTAGCTAAATAGCAGAGGCACTAAGAAACCCAGTTACAGAATTGTGAAAATGTGTAATGGGACACGACCAAGAATGCTCAATGTGCATTGGTGCCCTACACATATCAGGACCAATGTGATGCATGTCAGGACTGAGGCACATTGGTCCCATTGTTTGCAAAGTAACATAATAGTCCTCTACTGGATATGGACATTGTACAACTGTGCAGTTCTAATTCCCACAGATGTAAGTCCACTTATGAAAACACAATGTCTCAATAGGATTCTGGCCAACATTAATTAATAAATAGGTTTTTTACAAACTTGTTTTGAAAAGGCTCAGAAAAAAGTCATCCTGTGTATAGCCAACGCTGCAGTGAGAAAAAGACAGCACTGTTTGAAATGAGTTCAGGGGGAACACATACACCAGCACTTAGAACACACACATGAATAATGGACAATATTATTTCAAAATCCCTTTTACTCCTTCAGTCCTTTTGATTCTATAATTTAATTCATCCTTGAATTTTCCAGGGTAATTATACTATGTATAGTTCTCCAGCATGCTATGGAATCCTTTGTCCAGCTAATAATTCTATATATCACTTGCAAATCAGATATTTGTTCATTTGCCATACAGTGATTATGTTCTATGAAAACACCCATTTCAGGCCCCAAAATTCAGAAATTTGTTGCATGTCTTTTCTTATCACAGAACTAAATGCCAAGGGACCTACATTTTAAATACAAGCACCATATACACGGGCATAGGATCCATACATTTCCCCACCTAAAACAAGGCGTGCTTACATGTTTTATTGGGGGTGGTGGTAGATGCATAATATGAGTGCCCCCCGACAATATATACTAAGGGAGATCAGCAGACTTGCAGTAATAACACTGTCTTTCTCCTCTATTTTTTCACCCTCCAGTTACTGAGGTTGATGTTCTACTGACTGCAAGATGGTGTTCAGGGGCCTTAAGGTCCTGCGGATCTCCATCTACATGAGTGAACAGAGGGACTTGGCTCAAAGGACCTGCAGTCCTCTCCCTGAATGGCAAGAAAGCCTTCTCTTACCTCTTGCTGTTGGTGCTCTGATAGTGATAAGGGTAATGGGTGGCTGGTGGCTTCCACATCAGTCAAGCCATCCTTCAATCTGAACTTTACAGGACCTGTCCAAGGTGCTGAACCTATTTGAGTGACAGAATCCAGACCCTTGGATACCTCCTTTAAAGTACAAACTAAAAACGAGAACAGGTTCACCACCATACTGATGTGGAAGCCACCAACCACCACTAGCAATAGCATTTAGCAATATAGCATTTATATTTCTATACTATTTATCAGTGCAAAGCACTCTCTATGCAGTTTACAATGTATTAGCTAACTTCCCCCAACAAGCTGGGTACTCATTTTACTGGCCTACAGGAGGATAGAAAGCTGAGTCAACCTGGAACCCTGCAGGATTGGACTTACAACATTGTGGCTGCAGTACCCCGGCATTTAACCACTGTGCCACCAGGACTTCAGGAGCCCCATTTATACTGTTCCAAGATTATGCAAGGGCAATCTTAGGAGGTTTCAGACCTATTCATAGACTATCTTGAATAAATAATGGAGGGGTATGTGCTAGGACTACCCCTTCTGTCATCACTCTCTCTCTCATTGGAAGTGAGTTTGTGATGAGGGGAACGTCTTCTGTTCTTGGATGGTGTCCATGAAATTTAGAGCCATGGGAAATCAGTGTTCCTGAGCACATAGAATGATAGAATCATAGAGTTAGAACAGACCAAAAGGGCCATCTTATCCAACCCCCTGCCATGCAGGAGTGCCTAATCAAAGCATTCCTGACAGATGGTCTCTGTTTAAAGACCTCCAAAGAAAGGGACTCCACCACATGCTGAGGCAGTGCATTCCACTTTCAAACAGCTTTTACCATCAGGAAGTTCCTCCTTAAGTTTAGGCAGAATCTCTTTTCCTGTAGTTTGAGTCCATTGCTCCATGAGACTCTAGAGCAGCAGAAAATAATCTTGCTCCATCCTCAGTAATGACACCCCTTCAAATATTTAAGATGGCTATCATATCTCCTCTTAACCTTCTGTTCTGCATGCTAAACATACCCAGCTCCCTAAGTCACTCCTCCTAGGACATGGCTTCCAGATCTCCCATGGAGAACCACTACACATAGCAAAAGCTCTCTTCTTCAAACTGTTGTTCTCTACACATGAAGAGCAATGAAAGAAGGAAGAGGGACTAATGTATTCTCTTCCTTGCATATTCACTTATTCTAAATAAGAGAATGCCTGAATCACAGTAGAATGTCTATCAGATCCAAACCTCTGGAACAAGACAAAACCAATGTCACCCTTGGAACTGGCATAGTCGATTTTACACTTACTGGGGGCAACAGGAGGAGAGGAATATTTTTAATAATAATTCGTACCCAGAGATAGCTTTATCAATATGTTTAAATAAACAATATGTTTTATAATATATAGGAGGTGTACAACTATTATTTCTACAATTTGTTGTACAATATATACAGTACTATTAATGTTCTTGTTCTATAGGTTCTGTTCTATCCAATACTATACTACTGTTGTTTGATAGTATTTCTATACTATACTGTTCTTCTATACTATTTCTATATTATTTTCCATCTAATGATAGCTCAAATATAACTTAATTCCTAATGTTTCTTCCCATCCAGTCAAAAGGTCTTTTTAAACAGTTACAAAACTGCTTTAGGGATTATGTTTTATATCCTAAAATTTAGGAGGCACGCGGGTATTAGAGGCACCAGCCAATTGGTGCAGTACAGCCATGGTATAATCAGCATTCCTTTCCCTTTCAAATGACAAATAGTTTCTGCTCCAGTATGAACTATATAAGAAGAATGTTTTCAAATGTTTGTTACAGAACAGGGGGAAAAATAATCTGGGATGAACAGTAACTATTTTATCAAACTAGTTCTTCTTTCTTAAATATTACAACTATCTTCACCTTGACTTCTTGAGCTTCTGTCGAATTAGTAATACGAATTAGGTTTCCATAAGATCACATATAAGCTATAAAACAAGGACTTAGAAAATGTAAAGTTCTTTGCCATTTGTGATTCACAGTGTTAGTTTTGAGGAAAATCCATATTACAATCTGGCATTGATTTAACATCTTGATGCAGTTCATCTCCATATCACTTAACCCAGGCTACAGCTTTGAACAGGACTCCTTTCTATCAATCCTAATGATGACTGAATGGTGATCACAAAAATAGCTGGATCCTCTTTGAAAGAAGCAAATTGTTTCGGATAGGTCAGTGTCATCCTTGAAGCAAAATGGTTCAAAAAAGAGCTCTTTCATCTGATTCTGTCACTTCTGTGTCTGTTAACAAGCTATTAGAGTATAAATGGGGCTTCTGAACTGAAATTGAGTTGGCTGGCATTCACTACTAATGACAGCTAGACTAGGCAGGTACCAAGACTATTTTCAGTGCTAACGCCCAGCAAGTGCATAAAGAGTGTGGATAAAAAAACCAGTAATTGTGTGGCTTGAATCTGGATTTATAGCTTTCTTCTCTGCATAACACTTGGGATTAAAGACTTGCCATTCAGGCAAACATGGATAACCTAAGGCTAACCTCAAGCTGGCAATTTAATATTTTATTAGTGGAAAAACAGTCTCATCCCACCCCTACCCAAATACAATAGCAAAAACAAAAACCCTCTTTTCTTTTATCAGTCAATTTATCTTAATTCCCATCACCCTTTACTTGTTCTATCAGGAGAGCTACTGCCCTCTCTAGTATTGATGAAACATTACCATTTGAGAATTATGAGATATTTCCACGGGGGTGGAATTAATGACATTGATAACATCCATTGGATATTGATGGACTGGATGGTCCATAAGCCTTATTTGCTCAACATAACATGGCAAGTGACTATATCCATGTATAGGCAGTGTGTACTTAAATGCAAACAGTTAAATGACTGTGTGAATCATTTCACCTGCATAGAGCTCTTTTTACAAAATCAAGAACTCAATATTTTCCAAAGTAAGGCTTGGACAATTGAATAAATGCATTGTATAAACTTCATGTAGCCGTTAAACTATACGCAGGTTATGGAACAACCCATATGTGAGTTGTCTCCCAGAGTACTCTTGTCTGACTACAACTCCTGCCAACATTGGGACTGTATACTATCTTTAAGATGAAATGAAAGCATCCACAAGTTAATATGTAAAGATGCCATTTCAAGAAATTGGATTGTGCAAATTTGCTAAACATTATTCTCTAACATGTTGGTTGAATTTGTGCATTTGAGTCCCTATATGAGTTCCTGAAATAAAACTGACCTGAAGTCTGTATCTGCCTGTGTCTTTGTGTGGCACATTAGTGACTAACAAATTTATTATGGCATATTCATGGATAACAGACAACTTCGTCAGATGTATATGTATATATGTATCCTTTCATCAGAATTTGGAAACATAACTAGCCATCCTCGTGGGGGTGGGGATGAGAGCTTTAGTCCAAAATTTTCCCAAGCTCTAGTTTCCATAAGAAGAGAGAATGTTGAGAAGCTAAATGTCAGGCAGCCTGAGGATCTTAGACCAAGAAAACCAGCCAAATATTTTATAATTATTACACACCAGGGAACTGCTCATAAAATAGCATGTGGTAAAAAATACTTTCCAAATGGACAAGTAAGGAATCTTATTCTCACTTGTAGGCTAGAAGCTGCAAGGTGACACACAGATTAACACTTCTGTTACAGCAGACTTGTTTAAAAGAATTCCCTGTATTTTTAAGGGCATTGAAATTAATATTTAATGAACATTTCACTAATTTTCATCCAGATCAGTAGATTGCTTGTTGTTATGTGCCTTCAAGTTGTTTTTTACTTATGGCAATCACAAGCCAAACCTAGCATGGAGTTCTCTTGTCAAGATTCGTTTATAGGGGACTTGCTATTACCTTCCTCTCAGGCTGAGCAATTGTGACTTGCCCAAGGTCACCCAGTGGGTTTCCATGGCCAAACAGGGATTTGAACCCAGGTACTCAGAGTACTAGTCCAACACTTAAAACACTAAGCCATGCTTGTTCTCTCTCAGAAGGTTGCAGTGTTCGGTAAATATATCCATTTTCTTCATTTCTTGTTGAATTGGCTATTGGTTTCTAGTCTATGTCAAATAGTAAGTTCAGCGCCAGAAATCCAAATATTTTGTTGGATTTGCAAACCATATCATTTGTTGTTACATAGGTTTCAGAAGAAAAGTCTTACCTCATAGCTGAATATGTTCCCAGAGGAGGTAAAGCAACAGATTGAGAGCAGAGAACATAGAGGAGGGCAAAGGACAGGAGAAGCTGGGAGCCAGTTCTGTGTTCCATCTCTTTGGACCTGGGTTGATAACAATGATACAAATATTAGTATCCAGGTCTTGCATAAACAAAGTCTATGAGACATTTGCTAGGAAAACAGGGAAGTTTGTTCTACACAGAAAAGGAAATAGATCCATCTCTCACATCTCAGAATATCAAATGGGATATATTCACTTGGATGCCTGATGTCAAAAGACAATCTTCAGATATGATGGCGCTCAGAGGCAATATATATTCTTATGCTGCAAACACGGAGTAATTTACTTGTAGAAATTTCAGAACTAAAATTATTGGTGTTATAGTAATAACTACTACTTTTGTTAACATGAATAGGAACAAAAACTCTGGTATTATTTTGATCACACTTATATACACTTTTCTATATTACAAGTGCTAGTTTGGTGAGGTACAAACTTTACATTACAGAGGAACTTTAAATAAAACTTGACTAGAAAAAATCTGGTTCAGAAGTAACATAGAGACTGGTTGAGACAGAAGTAGGTGCATTGACTGACTATTTTATTAATTATATATAACTAAAGTATCAAAATATTAACTTACATCATGTAAATTTACAAGTGGTTTGATCTTCTTCCTAAAATTGCTTTACATAGCTTCTTCATCTCTACTCAACTAAGACAAAAAGTGCAGGCTCAATGTACTGAATTTCCTTTGAAGTGTGATAACAAATAAAGGCTGTTTGCAACCAAATACAGCAGTTGCTTTGAGGCACTGTTAAACTCAGTGGGAATTGGTCCATAACTTCTGCTTTCTGGATTTCAGAACTAGAAACAAGCTACTAATGAGTTGGAAAGAGTTTTCACATGGCAGCAATGAGCAATAATTCATTCTCATGCAAAACCATCCACATTGTTTTACAATTGCAACAGCACACAAAGGTACAAGATTTTTAAAAAGGCTTGATTAAATTCACCTGCTCTGAACAATGTTGTTAAGATTAAAATTCAAGTAGAATGCCATTGACATTCAAGTGGACAATTTCAGGGGGAAGTGTTATGCTCAACATAACTGACTCTTTAGTTAGAGTTAGAGGAATCACATGTAAAACGTGGGAACTGACAAACAAAACAAAATTGTGATAAAAGAATATGAAAAGAGTACTGAGAAGAGGCTTGTCAAGAATAACAGTTAAAACTAAGTTTAAAAAGCAATATTCAGGAGGGTTCTGAAGTATCAATTAGGAGCAAGAGGACAGAGGTTATAATTTTTCCCAAGGCTAAAGAAAATTTCAGTTATCTGAGAGTTTAGTTTTAAAATGCATCAGATCAATGGAGTTCCTTGACTAGATTCCTTTTTAATCAGGCAGATCAACTCTTCCCATCTCATTTTGGAAACTGATTGTATTTTTACTTCAGACAGAAATTCAAGGCATTCCTTCCCACCTCAACATGCACGTCCTTAAATAGTTAAGAAAGAGCTTTCTTTAAACTAACATAAAATTGAGTATGGCAAAGAGAAACAGGAAACTTACTTACCAAGGTGGAAGGAGGTTTTCTTGTTTCCTCAAGAACAGGGTAGTATCTTGACCACAAGCAACCTTAGGAGCTCTCCTGGGTGCTGAATTCCTCTGCAGCTGTTTTGGCTGCTTCGCAGGTTTCTTCTTCAGATATTGAACTGGTGCAATGAAGGGAATAGTCTCTGCTCTGCTCCCTCCCCTCTAATTGCTGGTCTGAAGTTTACCAGCTCTCATTCCTAGGCTAATGCCTCCCCTCCACTTCAGTGCACTCTGTGCAGCCTTTCAAACTGCCTCATTTTATAGGGTTTATATACATATGTGTATCTACAGAGGGCCACTTCTCTACTCCAACAAGCAATCGCATTACGTTGAAGACGTCACATTCCCAAGGGGATGGATTTGAAATATCTGTGATGGCTTTGTTCAGGATGTTATGAGACAAAGGAAGTCCATATTTAATTCATGGAAAGCCCCCTCCTCCCTGCTTAAATTGATTTATAGCTATATTGATGAATGACTGATCATGAGTAACGTCAGGCTGGGCAAAGAATCCAGCTTTTAGAACTCATGGCCAAATCCTACCTTCAGGAACAGGGAATTAGGCTTGTAGCATTAAGTGGCAATTAAAAATAATGTTTTTTTCTTCTCCTCCCCACTCCATGATTTTAAAGGAAATAAAGGGTTAGAGACTCACAGCACTTTGATGTTCATGTAGAAAAGCAGAATGAAATCTCAGAAGGCCCGGGGTGCTTTCATCACCTTTCTGAATATGTTTTTATTTATAAATGCTATGATCCAAGCACAGCTTAGACTATACATTTAAAAATATTAGTATACTGTTGATTTGGGGACCTAAATCTATGTTTTCTGGCTTAAACTGACTGCAAGACAGTTTTAAAATATATTACATGGCATTTTAAAGTTGCATAAGGAAGAAAATGGTATGATTTGCTCAGTGGAATTCTCTATTTTTCTCTTCTGGAGCAGTTGTTTCTGGGTACCTTCAAGTCATTTCTGGCTTATGGCAACCCTAAGGCAGACCCATTGGGGGTTTTCTTGGCAACATTTGTTTAGAGGGGTTTGCCTTTGCATTACTCTGAGGCTGAGATAATGTGACTTGCTCAAGGTCACCCAGTGGGTTTCCATGGCTGAGTGGGGATTTGAGCCCTGATCTCCAGAGTTGTAGTCCAACACTCAAACCAATTACACCATGCTGGCTCTAATGGAGCAGATATCATTTAGGATGTCCTTTTACAAAAATATTTTACTTTTCATAACTACCCTAGTGCTCATGATACCCAATGAGACTGGTGCCCTATCATTCTTTTCCAAGTCATAGGTAGGTCACTTAATACTTCCATGCCACAATGCTTGACATAGTTACCTGGAAGTAAGCCCTATTGAACATAGTGAGCTTTACTTCCTGGTCAAAGTTCATAGGATTTCGCTGTCTGTTTTCTCATGATGACATGTAGCTTTATTATTTGAAGGCCAGAGAAATCAAATAAATAACTGAAAGATGTAAATATAACCATCCTGAAATTTGAAATGCAACTTTGGGCTTTCTGCCTTGTTTAGATAGGGCTTGTCTCAGATTTCTCACACTCTCAGTCACTAGATATGCATCAGTATAGTCAGGAATATTTGCCATCTTCTGCTCTCTCATTTTAAGCATGTTTGCCCACTTCAGCAACCCCAGCTAATAAAGCATTAGTCAAGGATTGTACCCATAAACTAAACCAAATAATGGCTGACATTTAACTTTCTAGTCTGTTTGCATCACTGATTCCCTAAAATTAACTGGTTAAACATGATTTAATGTAAATGACAAGGCACAAAGAAAGAACGCGAGGCCAAATTTTAGTGCCAAAGCCCCTGAAATCTCACAGAAGCTCAATAATTTTTCTCAGATTAAAAAAAAATGGCCATCCATTCACCTTCAGTGAAATCCCAAGCTTCTGGTTAAAGACTTGCTCTAATCTGAGCAAGGGTTCAGTAGAGTATGTTCTTCTTGATGTTTCATTTCTCTGGTTTATAATCTCTAAAACATGAATTTAAGCATATAGTATATATGAGGAGCCAGTGTGGTTTGCATGTTGGACAAGATGTTCAGGAGACTAGGTTGTGAATCCCCATCCAGCCATGGAAACCCACTGGGGAAGTCATACTCTCTTTGCCTAAGAGGAAGGCAATGGCAAATCACCTCTGAATAAATCTTGCCAAGAAAACTGTGTGAAAGGGACACCATAAATCAGAGTCAGGTTAAAGGTGCATAACAAAAATAATGTATTCTAATGAAGACAGCTCCCCAGTGCTTTTGTAAATATATGCAGTTACATAAAACACAACCTGTCCCATAGGTTTTTCAGTACTCAAAGAATTTTAGCAACCACAGCTATATTTATCCCAGCTGACCACCACTAGAAAAAAAGAAACTGTTTTTTCTCTGCCCAGGCTGCATCTGCACCACAGAAATAATCCAACTGTGTTGACTGCCATGGCTCAGTGCTATGGAATGCTGGTATTTGTAGTTTGTTGTGGCAACAGAGATGTCTGATAAAGAAGGCTAAATATCTTACAAAACTACAAATCCCAGAATTCCATCACATTGAGCCAGTTAAAGTGGTATGAAACTGGATTATTTCCACAGTGCAGATGCCACCTTAGTGACAGCAAGTTTCAGGATTCAACTCTGAAGACTGGCCTGTCCCCAAGCCACAGTTTTTACTATCATGACTTTGGAGGAATTGTTTAAATTTCATTGCTATCAGTGAAACAAAGTTAAGCATTAACAGGACCAATGCCTTAAATCTGACTAAGTTGTATGGTCTCTTAAATATCACTTGATCTTTGGCCAGACATGTCATACTCTCATGACTCAATACCACTGAAATTCGATGGGCTTTACTAAAAAGTAAATCAATTTAGAGTTACAGGCTCAAAGTCTGAGAAAAGTGAAACATGTCACCATTTCCTCTTCCTTCTAATAAACTTTCTATCTTTTCTCTGCTTTGCGTATTCACAAATTTAGACGGTGAATATTCAGCATCCCTTAATCACATTTTCTAATCCACTTACATAAAAATTGAACAAATTAAGCCAAAAAAGAAATTGTCTGGAAATTTGTTTCCTGGATGACAAGACATGACTTAAACCAGAGTTCCTGCAATGGACTAATTCAAGGAAGTTTGTTCCCCTTGTTAATCTGTAAATGGCTGAGACACAAAACGGTTGTGATCAGGAACAACGGCAGAAGGGGCATCAATCTCTTAGAATCACCTTGCCTTTTGTTCAGTTTGCTGCCTTCTGGCTTTGCATGTAGGAAACTGAAAGAGGACGAAAGGAAAGAAAAGTAGGCACAAAGGAGCACAATCTACCAGGACGTTTTCCTGCCCACTGAAGTGAATGATAATATTGTAAGAGCATTCTAGTGCTCTTCTACAGCTCTCAGGGGTATAGACCATGTAACCCACCATTTTTATGGTCGGCTATGACTGCTGGGAGATTCTGAACTGTAGCCCATGGCTGATGGCTCTAGTCAATATAATCACTAAACATGGAGCTTTCATCCAACTAAGAACAGCAGTTAGACATTTAGTAAGGAAACTCTGTTTAACTATCAGTTAATTTTTGTGGGCTTTGCGCTGTTGTTCTCTCACAGGATTTTCTTGGCAAGAATTGTTCAGAGAGGGTTTGCCTTTGCCCTCTCAGGCTGAGAGAATGTGATTTGCCCAAGGTCACCAAGGTTTCCATAGCCAAGCGGGGATTTGGACCATGGCCTCTAGAGTTGTAGTCCAACACTCAAACCACTACACCACACTGTCTCTCTTACAGACCGCTTTAAAACCATGTAACAGGCTAGCCAACAGGTTATAGATTTTAGAGTGAGAATAATTAAAACTTTAACATGTGCACCATAAAGGAATATTTGAAATAGGAAAGAGAGACAATGAGAAAGGGCAAAGGAAAGATTATGCAGGAGTGGACAAACTGTGGACCATGAGTTGTTTATGGACTACAACTCCCATTTCCCCTGCCTCAACCAAGGCTATCCTCTTTTGAAATGTTCACCATTTTTAGGGATTGGTGACTATTACCCTCCAAATATGGTGCTAATGGAAGTTGACTGTGTAGTAGTTAGCTGTGGCTGACAGGAGCTGAAATCTACTGACATCTGGAGAGTGATCAATTCCCAACTCCTGCTTAAAAAGAATATGATAAAAAAAATTAAGAGAAGTTAGCCCTGGTTTCAGGTTTCTATAAAAGACTCTGCATCTTAATGTATTTGTTCAGTGCAGTACAGTGATTTAGAAATGTGAACTGGTTCTACACATCGTAGATCTGAAGCAGTATAGGCCTTACTTTATTTGACCAAAGTCACAGAAGTTCTAAAGCCTCAACAAATTATGCGTGTTGTACCTCCTGTGACTAGATAATGCCATGGCTCAAAGTGGGCCAACACCACCACCTAGTGGTTAACCAAAACTATTTCCTAATCTCCAACCAGGACACATTCACCTTCATTTTGTTTATGACTGCAAATTTTTAAAATCTTAAATAGAGAAGAACCTGGATTAATTTTTTTTTCCAGGACCTGAGGAAAAACATGACCTGTGCAAGATTTCAAGCTATTTAAATATTTTATGGGAGGAAATATGGCTCAAGGTGGTTCACAAATAAAATCAAAAGGCAATAAAAACATAAAATATAAATGATGAAAACTGCTGCTTAAAACATTTCCTTTCAGTACATACAGATTTGTTTTTTTTAAAAAAAAACATAGCAGTAATAGTGCTGCTAACAACAGCAACATATAGACTAAGCAAAACATAGACCAACATTTAAACAGAGACTGGATGGCCATCTGTCGGGAGTGCTTTGATTGTGTATTCCTGCATGGCAGGGGGTTGCCCTAGATGGCTCTTGTGGTCTATTCCATCTCTGTGTTTCTATGATTCTATGATTATGACAATTAAAAGCAGCTTGGAACATTCAAGTCAGTCGGGACTTTATCAGACAAAGAAAATATGTCGTCATAAAGATACCACATAACCACAAAAGGGCATTCAGATCAGATAATGTCGCCCTTTCACAGTTAAAATCAGCCCAAACCCGTATCTTTTAGTTGACGGCTTAAGCCATCAATAGATCTCCCTGCCGGTTTTTTGCCAGCATTGCCAGCGTGTGAAGCCCCTGTTCCTTTAAATCTCATACTTACCCCGACAATGGCTGGACGAGCACAAACACTTCCAGGTCAGATCGGACATCCAGGTAAGTGACAAACTTTTTTTGACCCTCCTTGGGTTACTTTGAGGTTTGTGTGTGCTTAGTTTTACTTTTTGACATTTATGTTTGTTTTTGCATGGGATTTCAAAAGTGGATGTGAACAGAGCTTCATTCACTTTCTTTTTATTACTAGAGGAGCCTTTGCCAAGGAAGAAGGTAAGTGTGGGTGGGTGGGGAACATTCTTTTGCTGGCATTTTTTTTTTTATGCTGGCAAAAGAATGTTTTCAGGGGAAGTCTGATAATGTCCTAGGGCTAATTTAAAAACCAATCGGAAACCAAAGGTGCTTCTGTGGAAGGGGATTCCATTGGGATGGGGCCACCACTGGAAGGACCCTCTCTCTTGTGCATGGCAATCTGTTGGGCTGCATTGGTGAGCCCTTGAGCAGGCCCCCTGCATCACTCTCAAAGGCCAGACACATTTATGTGGGTTTCAGCAGCCCTTCAAATTCTTACTGGTAGTGTCCGGCTAGCATCTTGCTCTGAAGGAATGGTATCTGTATCATCATCATCATCATCATCTTTTATTTCTATAGTGCCATCAATGTACATGACACTTTACAAGAAAAAGAACAACAAAACAGTTCCCTTCCCTCAAGCTTACAATCTACTGAAGACATGATACCAAAGGAAAGAGGATGGCAGTAGGGGAAGGGATTAAGTCTAGCATTCTCTTCTCTCCCTCCTTGGCCAGGGCAATGGCAGTTGGGATGGAGGGAGGGCCGTTCTGCTTCTGGGCCAAGGCAAGATGGAGTTCTGCCTGACTTTCCTTCTCTCCCTCCTTGTCCAAGGCAATGGCAGTTGGGATGGAGGGAGAACCATTCTGCTTCTGGGCTGGCATCTATATGATGTAACTTTCCCCAAAACACAAATTATGTTCACTCAGTTCTCCTAGAAGATATTATACATGTATTTCCCTGTAAAGTCCTGCTTGTCACAGATAGATGCCAATTCCTTTTGCTCCCATTGCCAAAATTATTTCCACTTTCTCATTGTTAAAACATTAACAATGGCTTTGTGTTACATCTTTATCAACACAAAAACAGATGCTCTCATAACTATGTTGGCACACATTACATTAGGCAGAATGAGGCAACTGCCTCAGGCCCAGGTACTAGATTTTAGGTGTCACAAAAAGGCAGGAAATGGATAGCTATTTAATTTATTATTATTTCATTATTATTCTTTTACTTGCCAGGTATCAGAGAGCTGCTTGTTGGATTATGTGCCCCATGTACCAAAATAATGTGATGAACTTTAAATATGATGTACTTTGACATGAGTGGGATGCTTACTTTTTTGCAACCCAAATAAATTCAGTTCACTGTCATGGACGTTCAGCCTTCATTCAGCATTATTTTGCATGAAAATCTCAACAGAACATCTGAGATTATTTCCCCAATCTGGAGGGCCACAGAACATCCACTCTACAAAGTTCAGTGTTTCAGTTGCTGTTATTAATTTCTTCTGGGGAATTGAAAAGGCCCAGAGGTAATAAATCTTCACTAGAAATCCCTGATCACTCACAAACCTCAGATTCCAGGGTTTCTTATGAAGAAAGCAATGACACTTGAACCAATTTAACTGTGTCATGTAAAGAGGCCCTTGTAGCACTCAACTCACATTGATTACAGATAATTTTTTACAGGACTATGTGGTAAGCATGGTAGGGGCCAGGAAATCCTGAGATTTCTGATATTAATTTATCTTCTTCCTGACAGGTAAAGAAGAGAGAAACATTTCCATGGCTTTCCAGACTGTACCTCTTTCCTGGTCATTGCAACTAATGACGTGCAACCACCTTCCATCTGCAACACAAGGGACAGAATTCATGCAGCCTTCCAGATGATGTTAGACTGCAATTTCCGGCATCTTTCACCATTGGCTATGCTTAGGGCTGCTGGAGGTTGTGGCTCAAGAACATCTGGGAAGCTATATGATTCTCACCTCTGTGTTATGCTCACCACAGAGCATTATTGACTTCAGCAGGATTTTGAGAAGTATCTGTTCAAGGGGAAAGGCATTTAATAATGTACTGTGTTGTCTCTCCTTGTTCTTTTTTTTTTTTAAAGGTATGGGCAGACTTCACTACGGAAGTTACAAACATGTAACCATCATACTTGTGTAGCTATGTAGTGTCTCCCAGCTCAATCCCCCTAAACTTCATTTATCAGAAAGCAGCCACTGTGAGGACTTCATCACACTACACTGTTACAGTGCTATTATTCCACTTTAATCACTATGGCTGCCTCCTGTGGAATTCTGTGGTTTGTAGTTTAAGGCCTAAGAGCTCTCTGGCTGAGAGTTCTAAATATCCCTCCCTACCCAGGATTCCACAGGAGGCAGCCAGAGCACTTAAAGTGGAATGATAGCACTGTAACAGTGAAGTCTGATATTCTACTGGGTGACAGAGGTTCTGTTTCCTTATCAATCAGGAAGCAGATGAGTGATATTTCCACCCACTCCTGTAAGTGATCTCCAGTGCAAGAGTCAAAAGCAAAGTCACTGTCCCTATTCCCCCTTGCACTAGAGATTGCTCATGCAAGAGGGGGTGGAAATGTCAGACAGCTGCTTCTCAATTGACAGGGGACGAGACCTCTGTTGCTCACAGCAGCTGCTGCTCAGTATGTGAAGACTGGGGGACTTTCCTATATTCCCTGAACTAGTGAATATGTAGGGATTGTGAATATGAATCAGTCACTTACCTTGGTGAATTCTGGCCTATGCTTTTAAGAGAAAGCCAGAAAGTCTGGCTGTAGCACTGGCTCCCTCTTACTGGCATCTCTGTTCCCTTTTCTAGAATGGTCATAGTCTGAACTTGGCTGTGGGCCTTGGCACAACCAGTGGGACTTGGGGTGGCTGAGAGCTGCAGACCAGAGTTTCAAAGCACTTGATTAGAACTGAAAAAAGGGAGGGGGCAAACAAGGGCATTTCTATCAAATGGGCATTTCTTCCCCCCTCTTTCTATAAAATGAGCCCTTCAAATCCACGGAGCTCCCCTAGTCCTTTCCAAACTGGGAACCATGCAGTGCCATTGTGATCGCAAACACCTTAGAGGCCTCTTAATCAATATTCATGTCACATTTGCCCATAATCTATTATTTAACTCTGGATGAACCAAAGACTTCATCAAGCAACAACTGATAAGCTACAGGTAGGGTTGCCATACTCCACTCTCTAAAAATCCAGCCATGTAATATGTATACTATGCAAATTGTTATTTTTTTAATTAGACTTTTTATTAAATTTTAAGCAGGGACTATACAAAACAGTATAGGAATAAAACTACATATTCAAAAATAGAGATAAAAAAGGGAACATGGAAAAGAAAAGAGAAAGAAAAAGAGAATGCATGAACCTCTCTGTGTGTGTGTATACCATATATACAATTAATACTAACCTAACCCTAAACTATACTAAAACTAATATACCATACTAAAACACTAAACCAAACAGTAAATAGTGACTAATTAACATGCTATGGGGATCTAACCCCTCATTCCAAACTCTAATTAATTATTAAGACAAAAAAATTGAAAAAAAGAAAAAATATTATTCTATCATTACAGATCCAACTAAAGAATCCTATTAGGATTATTAGTACCCATAACGATAAATTATTGCATCGTTACTATTTTTTTTGCTCAAAAAGTCCACTAATGGATTCCAAACTTTCAGAAAATCTTCAGTTGGTTTATCCTTTAAAATCCACATTAGCTTGGAAATTTGGGCTAACTCTGCAACAATCCATTCTTCCATCATCAGTGCTTCATTCCATTTCCAGGTTTGGGCAAACAATAGTCCTGCTGCTGTTGTCACATATCCGAGAAGTAATCCATATTTGTTATCTAATTCTTTATCTATGCTACCCAACAAAACATCTCTGATTATATGCAAATTATTATAATTGCTCATACTACACATATTATTATAAGTGTGCATATTATTAATTTACATTCTAATTTTTGTTTGTATAATGAGAGGGGGGACAGGGAAAAGGGATGATTATGCCCATTGAATTGGATATGAATTTAGGTGGCTACAACTAGGCTAGTGAAAGTGGACTTTCCCTTCTCCCCTTTCTCCTCCCAACAATGAAACCTCCAACCCCATGAAAATACTGTACTACACAGAGGTTGGAGCTGGGGCTCTGTTGCATGGAAAGGCTATTATATGTGTGTTGAGGGGATCCCTCAAAATCAAATAGAGACACTTTCCATAGAAGGCAGAAGCTGGATCAAACCCATTGTTTCAATGAGTTTGATGCCTGCAGGAAGAAACAGGCCTTCACCTGGACCTCCTGAGGGTCCTCCAGAGGTCCAGTAGGATGGCGTTATTTTCCCAAAGCCAGGCAACTGGCTGTTGCCTGGTTGCTCCTTGTTCTCCCCCATTGGCTGCTGAATGGCCACGTGGAGCACCCAGTCTGACAAAAGACAGGTTGAGTGCCGAGGGAGGGTAAAGACATGTAATTACATCTGCTGCAGCTTTACACTCCACCATCATGATGCAGGATCTCAGCCATAAATAGACTAAGGACCCATCTAGTCCTGCATTCTTTTCCTATAGCTCCCAGCCAAATGCCTATGGGAAGCCCACCAACAGTACAGCAACACAGCAGTAACCTCCCACTCATATTCGTTTGTTAGCTTGCCCTACTACCCCCTCCCTATGATATATCACAATTGGAAATATTAGACACTTGTAGGGGTCAAGTTGACTGGGGTGATCCCAAAAGAGGTCAGGTGAAGGTCACAAGGACCTGGAGTGTGTCTTAGAAATATTTAGCAAGCAAGCCCAAACTAGGATTGTGCGGAAGCCCCTTGGTAAAGGAGCTATGTGCTAATTCCTTCTTGGGCACCTCAGCAATGAGCCATCCAACCACACAATCAAGTGACCTTTCCATCCCCAATCCCAAGCGAAAAATCCTCCTGTACTGCATTGCAAGATTGCTGAAAACCAATCAATTCCTATCTCCCAGCTATTAACACAATAATGTAAGTTTTGGTTTCCTTTGTTTACCTGGTGGGAAAACCATCCAGGCTTTGTCCAAGTCAGAGTACTTCAGGATATGAAGAAGAATATAAATATTAGTCCCTCAGCAACAGAAGTGTGTGCCACTGTGGATGAACCTGGCCACTCTCTCAGCACACCTGTGGATCAGAACTTCCAGTGTCACTCTAAGACATCTGTCTTAGTACTTCATTCTTCAAGACTGGTAACTATCACACCGTTTTTCCTGAATATCTCCCTCTCCGATCTTTCTGCCTTTCCCTTCAATAGCCTTGTGTGGTTCTTAGATACACGTGTTGTGTGTATGGATGCATTTTGTGTTATTTTCAATAAAACTACTGTATTCCACTTTAACCTGGAGTTCTCTGCAGTTAGTGCTGGTATCCATAGCTGAAAAGGTCCCTGCAGTTACCCACCTCTTGCAGGCATACTGTTTGAGCTAATGAATCCCCCATCTAGATTTTTATATCACAGATGGGTCTCAGAGCATCCCCCTCACCTCTTAGGCTAACACTCTAGCATCTGATATTCAGAGGCAATATGCCATCAGTCACACAAGGAAAATGCATTTTGCAAGGATGTACAGGATAAATCTTCTGCTTTAAAAAGTACTTCCATTGGGGGGTTATAACAGCATAAGTCACCCAGAGGTTCCTGGCAAAGTTTTCTTGTCACTCTGTTTGTTAACGCTGAAAGATGGCTGGCTGTGGATTTTCCACAGAACTGAAAGCAGAAGATACTGTTATGAATAAAACAATCTTGTGTCTTGTGGAGATTATTTGAAATAAGTACCAAATAACAACTAAATGTCCACAAAATGGCACCCCACCTCTCAAAACAAGTTATATTCATTCTTGAGTGTCCTGCAGGATACTATGTAGGTGTTCCTCAAGATTGCTGCCCATTAATTAAAATCAATTTGAAGCTTAATTGCAGAATTGTTCAGTCCTTAAAATCAGCCTAAAAACTTTATAGGGAAAAATGTCAATTCAGTCATTATACGATGTTTGTCATGCAGGTTCAGATATGTTCAAGGCCACCACTCAAGCATTCACAATCAGTTCTCCACTGATTTGTCTGAAAGGTAGAAACACAGTCTTGTTATTTAATAGACAGATCTTGTACACTATCACAAACATGCAATATCTTAAATTGAGGCCTTGTTCTTACAGGAAAGAACCCTTTGATAAGTTCTTAAAGTGACCAAATGAGTTTACATCCCTTTCTCTCTCTCCCCCTCTCTGTCTATTTCTTTCCTTCCTTCCTTCTTTCTTCTTTTTGCTCAAGTAATGATTCAGGTATTGGTAACTCAAATATAGAATTCCTGAAGAATAAATGGTCAATTCTAGGTCTTTGCAAAACTCTGAAGGTTCTGGAGTCATGTGCATTTCAGCACACACCCTTTTCTTTAATTGTCTAATTGTCAGTATAATTTTTCTCCCTCCTGGGGGGAATAGGC
Source organism: Gambelia wislizenii (assembly GCA_030847615.1). Lineage (NCBI taxonomy): Eukaryota > Metazoa > Chordata > Lepidosauria > Squamata > Crotaphytidae > Gambelia > Gambelia wislizenii. The sequence continues at coordinate 104,518,446 of JAUMIR010000001.1, forward strand.
ATATAAATATAAATATACATACAATTCTTTTAAAATATAAATATTTGTTTTAAAAAGCATTCTGTTAAATTTTATAGATCATGTATAAAACTGGAAAAAATTATATTAGAATAATTTGCAATATATAGCATTCTGGCGAAGCACAAAAATCAGTGTGTATAGAGCCATTGTATTGTCTATTCTCCTTTATGGGTCTGAAACGTGGGTCACCTATTGCCAACACTTACGACTATTCAAATGCTTTCATCAGCGCTGTATACGCACAGTCCTAAATATACACTGGACTGACTATGTGACGAATGTTGCTGTCCTTGAGCAAGCAGGGATCTCCAGCATTGAGGCCATGATTTTGAGAACACAGCTGTGCTGGGCAGGGCACGTTTCTAGGATGGAGGACCATTGCCTCCCAAAAATAGTACTCTACGGTGAACTCGCGATGGGTCAGCGTAAGAGGGGTGCTCCAAAAAATGATACAAGGACTCCCTGAAACAACATCTCAGGCTTGGCCAAATTGATCACCAACAATGGTCCACCCTGGCCTCACATCGGGAGGCATGGAGACACACTATCCACAATGCTGCAGCCTTATTTGAGAACTCATGCCGAACAAGTCTTGAAGAGAAACAACAACGCAGAAAGAATCACAACCTGGAATCATCACCCAGGGAGATCTTCTGCTGTGCTTTCTGCAACTGGATTTGTTTATCTTGGATTGGCCGTTTTAGTCATCAGCGCGCTTGCAGAAAGCGCAGGATGAGTCCTTCCTGAATCTTCGTTTGCGAAGAAAAGCCAGAGAGAGAGATAGCATTCTAGCTATCTCCGAATGGAGATCATTTGGAGGCATGGAGTGCAGTGTCATCAGTATTCTGATAACACCCAGATATACTTCTCCATGTCTCGGTTGTCAGCTTCGACTTCAGATGGCGTCTCTCCTCTCAATGATTGTCTTAAAGCAGTAATGGACTGGATGAGGAAAAACAAATTGAGACTGAATCCAGACAAAACGGAGGTACTAACAGTTACGGGCCTGAACCCAGGTCTGGGAATACAACTTCCAATCCTGGATGGAACTACACTCTCCTCCAAGGACTGTGTTCACAGTCTGGGGGTGCTCCTGGACCCATCGCTCCAGAGGTCTAATCAGGTAAATGCGATAGTCAGGAGTGCCTGTTATCAACATCGGCTTATATGCCAGCTGTGCCTTTTACTGGAAACCATGGACCTCAAAACTGTGGTACATGCACTGGTAACCTCCCGTCTCAACTTCTGTAATGCGCTCTACATGGGGCTACCCTTGTGCTTGACTCGGAAACTTCAACTAGTTCAGAACATGGCAGCAGGTTGATTTCTGGTGCTTCCAGAAGAGGGCACATAACACCTATGCTAAAAGCTCTCCACTGGCTGCCTTTTAGTTTCCACAGGCACAGTACAAGGTGTTGGTTATCACCTTTAAAGCCCTACATGGCTTGGGTCCAACTTACCTCTGGGACCACCTCCTCCCGTATGACCTTCCCCATGCACTTCGGTCCTCTAGGAGGAACCTGTTACAACCTATGAAAAACAAGGCTGTCGGTGACCTCCGAGAGGGCCTTCTCTGCCACTGCTCCCAGATTATGGAATGGCCTGCCGGATGAGATCCATCTTATTACCACCTTAGACAGTTTTTAAAAAGCTGTCAAAACGGATCTTTTCCAGCAGACCTTTCTTGAATAACTATCCCGGCCCAAGACTCGGCTGTCCTTTCCGTCTGAGCTGCAATTGGATTTTTTTTTAATTATTGTATGTTTTAATTATTTTTCTAATTTAATATATTTTTAATTATTGCATGTTTTTAATCCTTTATAATTTAATATTATTTTAAGGGGTGGGCTGGCTAGGGTACTGTAATTATGGAGTTTTTATATTGTAAGCCTCCCCAATTGCATTGCAGTGGGGCGGGATAGAAATAAATTATTATTATTATTGTTATCATCATCATCTTTCTATGCATGAGACCCTTATTTCACGCTTCTTCACCTAATGTAAATGTCTATAAAGTTAAGGAAAGTGCTTATGCTTTGCAATAGACTATATCCAGGTTATTGTAAAAATGACCTCATCTTTTTCTACTTCTCTTGACAGCAAATCCACATATGAGTTTATCCAAAACAATGTCTCTCAGAAGAACCCCTTCTAGAGAGAGAACAGATAATGATGGCAGTCTTGACTGCAGCCTTCTTGACTATAGTTTGTTTTTAATAAAGGATCATTTGGACCATGCACTTTCTCCTTCACCATTTGGCAGAGGGAGCATTAGCATTAGATTAAGGGAGAAAGGTAGAGAATGCCTTTGAAATACTTAAAGAAATAATTAAGTTGACAGCCATGTGTCTACCATGTACTGTTGGGTACAATCTATGTGTCTGTCTACCCATGACTGATGCCCTTCCCTTCCCCTTTTTCCTCACTAAACTAGGCCACAATATTTTATGACACCAATGTAGCATAAAGTTACACAAGCATACGTGCAGGGGATGGCAGCATTTAGTTGAGAGAGAGTATGGGGAGAGTTTTCCTGCCTCCACCTTCCTTGACCAAACAGTGGCCATTTGGATAAGGGATGAAGCTGTACCCTGCTGTTGCACAGCTGTGGGAAAGCATTGTGCCATGAACTATTGCATAGCTCCTTATGTAATGTTCAAAACTGTATTCCACATACATAGCCCATGCTTATGCAAAGGTAAGTCACCAAGATGATTCTAGCCATTGAGAACAAAACCTGATGTGAAGGATAGGTTGTTAAAAGATGAAATTTGTAATAAAGCACACAGCTTCCATGTAAGCAAATGTCAAAAAAGAGAACAAGAGTTCACCACAGTGGATTAAAAAGAAACTGGTTAAAATGTGATTTTTGATTAAATAAGGCAGTTGCTACATCACCAAGCTACAAGATTGTCTTGTTTTTGTAACACTTCCACTTATAGCAGAAGCAGCTAAACAAACCATGAACATTGTTTCTGGGGATGGTTTAATATGACACCCAAACCTCTCAGGAACCACTATTATGGCATGTCTCTCCTCCAAGAAGCCAGAAAGAATATCTATCCATGGTTTGTTCTCAGGCATTTCTCTGGCTGGTCAAGGGAGAGACAAACTAAAGGGTTGGCTACTGCCAAGAGTGAATGCTAGACTAAACAAACCACAGACAGAAAGTCCATGGGTTGTTTAGCTGCTCCTGCTGCAACTAAGAACACAAGCCAGAATACAGAACTTGAACCTGTTGGGATTTTCTAGTTAAGTGTTGTTCCCTTTCATACAATAACCATATATTGTGAGTTTTACTTTCATGTCTATCTGTAGTCCTAGTGAGGATGTGTGTTGCTTTCCCTGGTGGCTTTAATAGAAGGATAGACATAAACCTCTGTGTAGAATTTATAAGGGTTTGGGGGTTAGTTTGTTTTGTGGTAACCTTTATATCTTTTTGATATATGGTTGAGCCCTAATTGAAGGAAAGATGTTGTCTTTATACTTATTTATTTTATTTATTAAAACATTTACACCCCAGTCTATATAATGGGACTTCAGTGTGATGTACTATAAAATCAATTCAACCAATTCTGAAAAATTTAAAAGAGAAAAAAAAATCAAACAGACAAAAAGCATATTAGGACTTTATCAGACGAGTCAAATACGGCGTCATAAGGACACCTAATGACCACGAAAGGGTGCACATACCAGACAACATCACCCTTTCGCAATCATATATTGATTTAAAAACATAATTTTTTTATTGATGGTCCAAACCATCAATTGATCCCCCATGGTGATTTTCTGCCAGCATTGCCAGCATTTGAATCCACACGCCATTGTACTCACATGAATGCAGTGTCAATGGGCAAACAGTTCCAGGTAATTTCGCGACAGCCAGGTAGGGTACACTCTTTTTATGACACACACACACACACATTTACTTGGGACTTTTAAAATATGTTTTGGTGTTTTGATGTACTTTTTGTGTCTTTGTTTGTTTGTTTTTAATTTTAATTTCCCATGCTAGCAGCTTCTCATGAGATTTGGTGAAATTTGAAACCAGGAAGTGAACACATCCCCGTAAGTGCCCGGGAAGTCTCTTTAATGCGAGCAAGGTAAGGTCTAGTGGGGGGAGTTCTTTTGCCATCACAAAGCACCACAATTTATGCTGGCAAAAGAACTTTTGTAGAGGGTGGTCTCATAAAGTCCTTAATCAGTGTGACTCTGTAAAATGAGACAATTTAAAACCAGTTAAAAGCAATTTAAGATTATTTAAAACCATGCACCTATGCAGATTTAAATGAAATTGATTATGCTTTGGTTCTATGATTCTCTTTACTCTTGTCTATATATTTATATATTAAATATCATATATTTGTTGTCCCATAGGTAATGATCTGTGGCAGAGCTGCTGACCTTGAAGTCTTGCGTCACTGAAAAATGATTTGTTCAATGTGCATCAAGCCTCCCCAAAAACCCATTCTGTCTAGTATTTGCTCTTGCTTCCAAATCTCTTAGCTCATGCTACAATAAGAGTACCATTGAGATCAATCTGTAGATCAATGTGATGTCCAGACTCTAGCAGATGAGAAAGCATCTATTTATATCTTTTGTGATCCTAGTAAATACACTTATATGTACTTTATGACATCAAGGATTAGGAGCCGAGGGACATATATCAGTGCATTTCTTATGGTGTCTGTATGTGTCCCTGGTGCATTGAGAAGAAAGGATAGGTTTACACTGGGATTGGGGGTCATTCTGACCAAACACATCAAACATTACATTCTGAGAATTCAGACAAATACGAGCATAAAAAGAGAAGCATTCAGTATGCTACACTGAGTGAGAAAGGCAGATTTACTTGCAGAAAGTTATTATATATATAGATATACTCTGTGTGTGTTTGTGTGTGAGAGAGAGAGAGGGGGGGAGGGAGGGAAGGAGGGAGAAAGGGAGAATGATGGTCAACCTTAATTGGTCTGCAGTAAGAAATTATTTTGGGGGAGAGTTCCTTCATATTTTATGCATTCTAAGCTGACATTTAAACCTTTCAAATACTTGTTTTAAGCTTTCCTGTTCCCCTTGTAAGCAGATAGACTGCCTTCCTCTTTTTGTGATTTGAACCAATATTTCCTGTACAAGAAGTGGGAAATCACACTGTTCCAACAATGACAGAAGATTAATAGTTTGAGACCCTTCCTTCCTTCCTTCCTTCCTTCCTTCCTTCCTTCCTTCCTTCTGTACTTGTATTCAATTTTCCTCCCAGAACTGGGATCTAAGATGGTTTACAACATAATTTTTTTAAAAAACCAAGTACCTATAAAAATGCAATCAAGTTGTAAATATTAAAACATAGTTAAACTGTATTAAAAGTTTTAAAACACCTCCTTAATAATCTTTATAAATAAATAAATAAGAAGCTCAGCACATCCTTTAAAACCCTTGTTCACAGCATTTAGCCAGTTACCATATGTCTGCTAGTACAGAAAGATGTTTGCCTGCTGGTGGAAAGACAACAGAGAAGTCAGCCTGATCTCTCTTGGAAGAGAATTCAGATGTCTGAAAAGAGTTACTATGAAAACTGTCTCTTGTGTTCTCCATGCCACTAAAGTTGATGAAACTAAAAGCCCAAGTAGGCTTATTGAGGAAAATGTGTTTTTTAAATAGTCTGGTGGAATAGGCACTGGTGGAATAGATTGCCTTCATTGAGCCCCTGCCCTGGAGCAGATGGGAGTGGTGGACACAAAGGGAAAGTTTATCTATAGATGGATGTTGCTCATGCATGCTATTACTCTATGCAACTGTCAGTAATCAATTTCCACTATCCCAGACCCACCCCCATTTTCTGATACAACATAATATGACCATGTTGCTCCAATTCTACTTGTCTGTTGCACTAATTCTGTTTATTAACTGCTTGACACAATTCTCTCTGTATTGAAGATTTCAGCATTAGTCTGTACATTTATGGCTGAATGAAAAGAACATATTACAGATAAGACTTCTTGTGGACTATGCCTTCTGAATAAATATCCTGCATGGCTCAACTCATGCAATTGCTTTTTTTCAATAAACAAAATAAGTAAACAAAGGAAGAAACATAGGATAGGATGTTTTTCTACTGGGCCATACTGAAGTCCTATCCTGATGCAAGGAAATGGTTTAAATAACACTTTGTGTAATTAGAATATTCTGCCTTGTTAAAGGCATTGTATCAGAAGGTACACTTTCATAAAACTGCTGAACAAAGGCTGAGCTCTGAGGTGAGACAGGAAATCATTTAAACAGAATGTGAGAACAGTGACTTCACAAGCTCTCATTCAAGAAGTTTGCCTGATTATGCCCATTACCTATTGAATTATGTAGCAATAGCAATAGCATTGATATTTCTATACCACTTATCTGTAGTATGTGGGGAAATACTACACATCCTAAGATAAGTCTAGGTTTTTTCCCTGCATGCTTCTGTTCTCCCAAATTTCCTTTCTCTTATTTCACTGGGCACTTCCAGCCAACTGGAGTGCTGGGTCATTCAACACATGACCTAATTTAAATTTTATTGCTCTGTGTAAGTTCTCTTTTAAGTTAGAGTCTCCATGAGGCTGTAGCCATCTTAAGCCATATTATCTTTGTTTAGCCATCTTTCCTGCAACCATGCCATGATGTTCACCATGCAGCCTCTTACCACTATAGGCTGGGTTAATTTTTCTACCCTAACTCCTATTAGCTAGTTAGGAAACTCTTTTTAAAGTTTGTTTTAGTATGTAGATTGAGATTGATATACCTTCAGTAAACTTTTGATTTGCATTTTAAACTGACTCCTTTGTTTTTGTAATGAGTCTAATTTAACTGGGTGATCTCAGACCTCTGAACACACCTTTTTAAAATGTTAATTGATCTTAGTCTGCATTCCTAAGTTGCATTCTGCATGAATTTAAAAGTAAATGATTTTTAACTCTCTTTTTTTAAAGAAGATAATTCTTGTTGTTTTTTAAAAGGACTAGATCCTGGAATTTTTAATACAATTTTATTTTTTAGACTCATTACTCCTACATGGAAGGGTTTTGGTTCCCAGATTGAAGACTTAAAAGCTCAATTTAATTTTTGTTTTTGCAAAAGTTTTGTTTTTCTTTTTATCTGATCACCTCAGAGTTGCTGTTTTTGGTCTCTCTCGGCTTGAAGACAAAGGCAATAAAGCAATAAAAGCAATTATGGCCGAAGCAGCTAGCCTGTCTGCCTTTTTAAGTATGGAGAAAATGAACGGTCCGAATTATAAACGATGGTCTTTTTCTTTTGAAACATACCTGAAGGCCATGGGACTTATTGATGTTTTACATAAACAGAGGCCAAATCAGGGAAGAGAAAGAGATTATTTTGATAGGAATGATTAAAAAGTATTAGCATTCATAATTCTAACAACTGATGAAGGATTAGTCTGTGAAATCAAAGATAAGAGAACAGCAAAAGCTACTTGGGACACTTTGAAAGATCTATGTGATGTTCCATCCATGGGAAATAAAGTTGCATTGATGATGAAATTTGTAAACAAGAAATTAGCAAACCCAAAATGTCTAGATGAACACATTAATGATTTCAAAGCTACATTAGCAGAACTGCAATCTCCTGGAGAAGAGATTCCAAAGTCTATGCAAGTTGGGATTTTTTTTTAGCAAGCTTACCAAAGTTTTACAATCCCATCATAAACACTTTGCAATTGAAAAATGATTTAACCGTACCAGAAGCCTATATTCAAATAAGAGAATTTCAACATAGGCAAAAATTGATGCAAAATGTCAAGTTTGAATCCAGAAATTCTAACTTTAACCAACAGGTTAATTTGGCTGGAAAAGAAAAGGAGCATTTTAAAAGGAATGCTATCCACTACAAAGCCCCCCTCCTCTTCTGAACCAAATGGGGTGCAATTAAAGGCTTCAAAGGGAAAGACACAGTAATTCTCACAGCAAGAGATGACTGGCCAGAGGCAAGAGAATGCAAAAGGCCATTGAGATAGAGAAGCTAATGCTAAACAGAAATTTCACATTGGATTGGCTTATGAAAAAGTAATGCAAGCTTCTGGAAATGAATATAAAGATGCCTTCATCGTAGACAGCGGAGCTAGCAACACATTTGTTAATAAAAGGGAATATTTCCAAGATTTTAATGAAGAAGTAAAATTCCCTGTGTTTCTTGCCAATGGAGATTCTGTTACAGTGTAAGGAATTGGAAATGTGTATCTTCCTATGAGATTGGGAGCTAGGACAGAAATATTGAAAATTAAGGATGCTGTTTATACGCCCAAGCTCAAGAGCTCCCTCTACTCAGTCAAAATGAGCACATCTAGAGGCAACAGAGTAGTTTTCAAAAAGAATGCATGTTATGGTCTTCATGGCAAACATTTGATTTTTAAAGGCACTCTAAAGGATGATGGCCTTTATCACATGGAGATCAGTGACTCAAATGCCAATGTTGCCACTCAGTGTAAACACAAAGACTGCATAAATTTATGGCATAGAAGGTTTGCTCATCGAAATGTTGAATGCATAAAGAAATTGGCTAATCAAGAGCTAGCAAAAGACTTTCATTTCAAGAACTGTTGTGTGAATGAAAGCTGTGTGGAATGCATTAAAGTTAAGGCTACTGCACCTTCACCCAAGCCTCTCACAGAAAGACAATCTACTAAACCTCTTGAGTTGATACACTCTGATCTCTATGGGCCATTTAGACAGAAATCAGTTGGTGGAAACCTCTATTTCTTCACACTCACAGATGATTTCAGCAAATATTGCCATTGCTACCTCCTAAGGGAGAAATGTCAAGCTTTTGAAAAGTTCAAAGAGTACTTTAATTATGTCACTAATAAATTCAATTATAAAATTCAAAATTTGAGGATGGATAATGGCTCTGAATTTGTCAATACTCAATTTGATGAGTTCTTAAAGGAACATGGCATCAGACGCCAGACTACTGGGATTTATAGTCCTCAACAAAATAGTTTATCGGAGAGAATGAACTGAACCTTAAAGGAAATGGCAGTTGCAATGCTTTTGCAGGCTAACATGTTTAAAGCTTATTGGTCTGAGGCAATTCTCACAGCCACATACTTATACAAGAGACTTCCAACCAGATCCAGAGATGTTACTGCATTTGAATTGTGGCATGGTGTGAAACCCAGACTGAACCATCTCAGGGTTTTTGGATCAAAAGCTTATATATACATTCCCAAACAGAAAAGAGACAAACTGGACTGTAGAAGTGAAGAGGGAATTTTTATTGGCTATGCCAAAGGTGCTTACAAAATCCTAAACCCTGATGGACGCACAATGAGAATAACAAGTGCTGTTTATGTTGATGAAAGACCTCAATTTAATTCTAATCCAAACAAAGATTTCTATTCAGATGTGTTTGCAGGGGAAGAAGACCCTGACCCTGATTCTCAGCAGCAGCCACAGCGTGTGCAGCTCTTTCACCGTCCTGCAAGTGCTTCGCATCCAGAAGGGGCTCCCTTAGCCCACGACTTACCAGAGGACGGAGGACCAGATGGCGTGCCACAGGCAGAGCCAGGAACTCAAGTCCGGGTGAGACAATCTGCGAGGGGTAACAGGGGAGTGCCTCCTTTGAGATTCTCCTATCTAGCCACAGAGGAAAGCCTTCTGGAACCCTCTGACTGGCAAAATACCAAAGGGGCGCCAAAATATAACGCTCAAATGTCCCAGTGGTACTCCAACAGTACCGCTAGGGATGGGCGTCATGCGAAACGGCGAGGCTGCTAGCGTTGCTTTTTATTTGTCCGAAAAAGTCCTAAGTAATCAATGAGTCAATAAGTCTAGATATTTGACAGGTACATTTTTTATTGTCATCCAAGTTGCAGGGCCCAGTTTCAAGTCAAAATTCAGGGAGAGGGGTTTACCAGGAGGAGGAGGAGGAGCTTCCAAAACTCACTGAGAAACTATTTTTTTTCTTTTTTTATGTATTTTTTAGTTTTCTTCAAACAGCATGCTTATATAGAAGTTACATCGCATCATATCATTCCATTCAATAAATCATATCCTATTCCATTCAATAAGTCTCATATACCTATATCCTCCAAATTACAATCCACTTCATGTATTATTAAATTATAAAATATATTTAAATTAAATTATTAAATTATAGCTGTTTTCAATCATAACATCCATGTATTTTCTATACATTCTCAATTGTAAATATAGCTTCTCTTCACATTTGACTTCCATATGATTACCAGTCTTCTCAGGTAGCCAAATTGACATTGCATTAGACTTTGTATAAATGTTCAAAATTTAAATCTATACCTCATATTGTTATTCAAATAAAATTATATATGTAACTTGTTTGAACCCTTATTAATCTAACTTTGCTCTAAAAAGAAATAATACAATACATCCCTTGAGACTATTTCTCAGATCATCATCTCTACATGTATTTATCCTTCTCATTGTGCTGTTATTCTTCTATCCCCCCTATTTATTACAATACAAATCTAAGCTATTTTTAAAGCTTTAAAAACCAGGAGAGGGCTTTCTAAATCACTACTCCTAACAGGGCAGGAAAAAGGGCAAGAAAAAGGAGTAGGCTAAGGCACTGCTGCTGAGCTTCCTGAGATTAAAAAACGCTGGGAAACAAGAGAGGATGCACTGAGGTATGGCTGGGAAGACTCTTGAGGTTAAAAGGGGGACAGTGTTATCTACCATTACACCCCCTGCCCCATATCTATAATGCATTGACAATATTTAATAATTAGGTCAAATGTGGCCTTCCATGCAGTATGACCATTAAAGCTGGAAAATTCCAAAAACAAATACAAAAAAACCCCAGGAATCCCAAAGAGAAGTGTTCAGACTCAATCAGGTATGCACTTAAGGATTTGCAACCCAAATTCCAAAGAAATGATCATTTGCAAGGCAACTATATGCCTGAACACCTGGCTTATCCTATCAGCTGAAGCTGAGATACTTAGACCTATAAAGAGTCCTCATACCTTTACCCTTCCCCCAAATAAAAGAAGGTTGCTTCCTCTATTAAATTACAAAGTAGCAGCATATTAAATACCATTAGCATATCTGAAGTGTTCATTGTCTTACCCTGAGCAGTTCCAAAAAGCATTGTCTTTCACTCTAAATCCCATCCCCTGAAGGAGGTTAGTGACTATAAAAACACTTCCAAAACCTCACTCAAGCACACACAGTTTACCTTACTACCAAATCCACGTCAGACTGTGTAGCCATTCTAGCTTTGGGACCCCCACTCTCCTGGTTTCTTCCATGGCTTTGTCTCCTCCGTTCAGTACAGTATCACCCCAAAACAACCTCCCTCCTCTCTTCCTCTATCCCGATACTTCCTACTTAATTTGCTAGCCTTGCATGAATGCTTGAAGCCTGAGTGTGTGTGTGAACATTGTTGTTTTCTCAGATAAAGAACAAATCATTGTACTATCTAGCTTAACGTCTCCTCCTGACTACTAGTATACATAGGTTAAAAGACCCCGCTATCTGTTGCCCCCTCTTGCATAGTCAAGCTGAGTATATTAATTCCCCAAATTAATATCAATATTTTGAAGGTTCTTAAGACCCACAAGCATTTAGGGTAACAACAGGATATCTTTGTAATTAGTATTTCTCTCCCCCAACCAATCCTGCAGTGGCTTTACTATAGCTTCTTATCCTGGTACATCAGAACAGAGATAGGCAAGTTAGGCAGATCTGGTAGACACGTTATCAATCCCTGCAGCCACCACAGACTGTAACAGCCCCCCTCCCAATGTTAAAAGGGGTTTTTAAAACCTGGGATTGGGGAAACAACAGCAAAAAGAGACAAGATGTTATGGCCACAAGAGGTCCTTTTAATCAGGTAGTGTTTAAGATTTTCCAAGACAAGTGACAGGTAAAAAGGCCCAGAGAGACCAAATTTGGTTTTAGTCACCATGCATGTAACATTTATTTAGACATAAGACATTAAACAGTCAGTTAAGTATCAAGAGCTCTTTTTCCATTCACACACACACATACTCACATACAACCCTCCTGATCCAGTGATTCACGAAGGTCGGATGGCCCATTGCTGCGGATTCAGGAACCATGAAAGCAAAGCCGAAAATGTCCCAGCTCTTATACCTTTTCCATCTCCTTCCTTGAGAACTGCATGCTTTTCGAGCTGACATGATCTCATGACAGTTCCTTAGGCAGATCAAGGCGTGTTCCATGTTCACTCAGAACGTCCTCCATCATGCCGACAGCTGGTATTGTCTATGTCATGCCTGGCTAGCAGTCCACTCACTTGTACAGAATGCTCCCAGGCCAGGTTGTCAGATCCCATTGCCTTTGGTTATGCTTGGTCAGCACCTCATCTCAGCTTCCAAGTTTTCTCCTTTTCTTGGTCCGGCTTCCAAGTTACGCCTCAAGCAATGCTTTGCATGGCATCCATTTTCTTGGTTCATTTTAAGGCCTTGTTTCACCAGGAACCCATACATGCAAGCATACTCTCACAAAGACATCCATTTCAAATGTTGCTTTTTGGTTTAAAAGGGTTCAGGCTCGGGGGTGGGGGATGATTTGTTTAATCCCTGCACCACCATCCCTAGAAGGCTATCAAGGTGGCTTCCACAGAAGAGCCACCATCTCCCTGCTAAAAAATGTTTGGTAACTCTGTTTAATAAAAGAAAGTTTCTGATCCATTTCAGAATTCCATGTTTTAAACTCAACATCACACCACAATGGATACAGAAATAAAACTATGCTTGCTTCTGCTGCCAAAAACACTCATTTAAAATACATACCATTTCAATTTATAAAGGGGTAACATATTTTGCAAGTAAAAATAATAAACTGAATATCCTTAACTAGGTACATGCCCAGCCACCAGGCCACTAAGACAGGGTGAACTCTAACAACAACAGCAGCAGCAGCAGCAGACAAAATATGGTACAACTTTGGCAGTGACTGGCATGCCCATGCCAGTTCAGCTGCTGACACCCAGCCTGTTTGCCCCAATTATATGCTGCTGAGTGGGAGGGGGATCCATCCTTCAGCTTGTAAAAGTAAATTTTTGGATTATAACTATTAGAACCTCCCAGGACACATGGTGGCTTCTGAAAGGCAGTGCAAAAAAGCAACTTTTCCAATCTCTGGTCTATGTCCAACGGTCAACGCTGAAAAGGGGTTAGAGACTATGTCCTAACAAATCACACACCATTTCAATTATAGCAATTTATCCGATATACTTTTTGAGGATGCACAAAATATTAACACATATAGAACATAGTCAAGTATACAACATCCAATGAAATAAACAATGCAACATCCAATGAAATAAACAATGAAATTATGCTAATCTTTTAACAGTAACAAAACACTTACAAAATAAGAAGGAATTTGAACAACATCAAAGCAGCAGTATTCTATGATAAAGATGATTAATATTAGAATATTATACTTATACAATTGCAAAGATACATACACTGTAATCTCTTCATAAATGGATTTTTTTTTCTTTTGTACATATATGTATATCAAAGCTGAGTCCCAAATGTGAACCTGTGCTAAGAATTTCTGGATCAGCCGCAGAGTCTTTGGCTGAAACATCTGTATGCCAAGAGGGATCCAGATGGCTCCTCCGGAGTTCCTGTTTTTACCTGTTTCAGTCAAAGACCTTTTTCAATGGATAGGAGGCTGTTTTTTTTATATATAAAACAAAGCATACACTATTTTACAATGTCTCCAAATATCATTGTTCTACTTAGCATTGATTTTAAGCACTGAATTCTTAGCCTACCTTTTTTAATTATCTAACCTGGAAAACATGGGGATCAACTTCTTTTTCTTTTTATGCTGCTATGCTGTAAAAGATTACAGTTTTACAATTTCACTGTTATAAATAATGTATAATTTAAATTCTTAAGTTATAAAGTATTAAATGGGAAAATCCATTACAAACTCACCTTAATGTGCACTTCTAAAGGTACTGTAAGTGCTGGTTTTTTTGCTTTGAGGTGAATTTAAGTCCACTGTTTATAGAGACCATTCATGAGGTAACTTAAATAAGTGAACTAGGAAACTCCATTCCTTAATTATCTATCAAGTGTCTACTTGTAGGTAATACCCTAACTCAGGCAGAGATGTGGCTATTAATTAGAACCCTTGTTATTTGAATTATCCTGTATCTGACTCAGTGAATGAGGACAACCTTTAACCTAGTTACCTATCCAGTGTTGCATGTGAGTAGGTCAGAGGACTACAAGTGAGTAGGAAGAAATGTTTTAAAGAAAAGATAATACCTATAATACGTAGGCACCAATGCAACAGCTCAGTTCCATATAATAGCTTTCCTGTATGGAAACCACAGCTCAGTTTTAATGCAGGATGTTCAGTTTTATGCTCTCTTATATTCAGTTACTTATCAGAAGTACCTAAAACTTGGAGGAGTTACTTTTTGGGGGCTATAATGCTCCAAACCTCTCATGGAGTTGCATCTATCCTACAGGCTGACTATTCCCCATTCTTGGAGCAGGGAGTTGGTTTGCTTATGTGGCGAGTGAAGAAATGTCTGTCAAGATAGTGGTCATCCTGCTTTCCAATATGGTTTCAAACACAGTGACAAAAGTCAGTCATTAGGATATGTCCATTTAGCAACATTTCCATTATTTTAGAAGGATCAAATTCTTTTTGCTTGGGCTGAAAGATCTTCAGGGGAGGCCCTTCTCTCAATCTTATCACCATCATAAACATGTTTAATGGGAATGCAATAAATGGCATTCTCAAGTGCTCCCCTTCCAAGGGAAACTAAGGACTTTATCAAACCACCTCCATTAATGTTATTTTGCTGGCATATTTGGTGCTGTTTTTATGCTGGCAAAAGAACCACCCCACCAGACCTTACCTTACTCGCATTAAAGAGGCAGCCCAGGCACTAACTGAGAGTGAATGGAGCTCTGTTAACTACCTGGTTTCAGATGTCATCGATTCTTGCAAGAAGACATGAGCGTTGCAAATTTAAAAGATAAAGCAATACAAAGACATGAAACACATGCACAAAGCACATAAACACCCTTTTAAAATTACAGTTGCCCCTGTAATTCGCGGTTTTTGGAGGGCCTCCCCTCCGCTCTCCCAAAACAGGTCTTTAGAAGCCCTGTGGCTGCTTCTGGGGGGGGGGAGAAAAGCAGGCTGGCTGGGGGGTGGGAGAGGCAGTAAGGGAGCCTTCTGAGGCCCCCTCGCCACCTTCAGAGGCTGGGCGGGTTGGGAGAGGCAGTGAGGGAGCCTTCTGAGCCCCCTTGCCACCTTAGGCAAGGGGGTGGGTAGCAATCAGTCCACTGGAACCGGGAAGTTATTCCGGGAAGGCCTGCCGGAAGAGATCCGTCTTTAGCACTTTCTTGAAGCTATCAAGAGTAGCGATAAGACGGATCTCATCCGGCAGGCCATTCCAAAGTCTGGGAGCCGTAGAAGAGAAGGTCCTCTGGGAGGTCTGCGACAGCCTAGTTTTCATAGGCTGCAGCAGGTTCCTCCCAGAGGACTGAAGTGCGCGGGGGGGGGATCATATGGGATGAGGCAGTCCCGGAGATAAGATGGATCCAAGCCATGTAGGGCTTTAAAGGTTAAAACCAACACCTTGTACTGCGCCCGGAAACTAATCGGCAGCCAATGGAGAGATTTAAGAACAGGTGTTATATGCTCTCTAACCTGGCTGCCATATTTTGTACCAGTTGAAGTTTCCGGGTTAGGCACAAGGGTAGCCCCATGTAGAGTGCATTACAGTAATCCAAACGTGAAGTTACCAAAGCATGTACCACAGTTTCCAGATCCCTTGTATCCAGGTAAGGGCGCAGTTGGTCGCTCCAGAGGCCCCATGGTTGCTTTGGCGGGGGAGGGGGGGCAGTCATTATTTGTGGAATTTTCACATTCACCGGGGTCTGTGGAACCTAACCCCCCCCAAAAAATGTGAAGGGACGACTGTACAAGTAAACTGGGGAGGTTAAAAAAAAAAAAGAGTGTCCCCTACTTGGTTGTCCCAATCTCACCCAGAAGTGTTCTGACAATTGACGCTGTATTCATTGAGCACAATGGATTAAACGTGGATTATAAAATATTCGCATCGGGTGAAAATGAAAATCCTGCAAGATACAAAGAAAAGAGGAGGATTAGATATACCTAACCTGAAGCTATACTATGAAGCTTGCTGTCTATCATGGATTAAAGAATGGGCTACGTTGGCGGAAACAAAACTGTTGAAACTTGAAGGAATAAATAACTGATTTGGATGGCATGCATATTTATTTTATAATAAAGAGGCAGTGAATAAAGACTTTAATAATCACTTTAATAGAAGGAGCATCATAAAAGTTTGGAAAAAATGTAAAAATAGGTTATGCCAAAAATACCAATGTGGGTATCATCACATGAAGCATTGTTTGGTAGAGAAATGATACCATTGCAGAAATGGATAACATATAAGGACCTTCTGAAGATAAAAGACAGACAATATATAATTACAACACAAGAAGAAATGGAGAAAGAAGGAGTAACTTGCCACTGGTATTTATACAGACAAATTAAAGAAAGAAGTAAAATGGATATAAAATTGGAAGGTATTGATAGTCCAAAGTCTATATGGGATAAGATAATTAAATCTGGAAATAAGTTGATTACCAAATTTTACCAAACCTTCTTAGAATGGGAAACAGAAGAAGAGGCGATTAAAGAGAATATGACAAAGTGGGCGCAAAATGTTGGACATATAAATGAATTGGAAAAATGGGAAAAATTGTGGACAACTAAAATGAAAATTACTCTTAAGTCAAAACATTTGAGCAAACTACTACAAGATGTATTTCAGATGCCATCTTTCCCCACACAAATTATCAAAAATGTATAATAACATGAGAAGCAACTGTTGGAAGTGTGAACATACACCAGGAACATTTTACCACATGGGGTGGAGCTGCGAAACTGCCAAGAAATTTTTGGATACAAATTCAAAAAACAATTAATGAAATACTAAAATGTAATATCCCTTTCAAGCCTGAAATCTTTTTATTAGGCATACAGGAAGAAAATTTGGATCAAGAAAAGGAAAGACTTTTATTCTATATATCAACTGCAGCAAGAATGACATATGCATCAATGTGGAAGAACTCAAATACACCCACAATAGACCAATGGCTGCTCAAAACATATGAAATGGTAGGAATGGACAGTCTAATTATGCTTCTAAAGGGTAAGTACATTGATACACATCGAGAAGCTTAGAGTAAATTGTCTGAATATTTAGAACAAAGCTGGGGAAATTTTGCAGCAATCCCTATGTAAACATATAGTAAGATAATAACAAGCTATATCAAAATAAAAATAATAATAAAACAAATGCAAACAAAATAACAATAATAAATAAAATAAAAATCCTTAATACATGAATGAAAGGAGAAAGGAATAGTAGAGAGAAGCATTCTGGTATAATTATATACAAATAGAAAACAAAACAGATAAGGAAATAGAGAAAAATACATTGAAACAGTGAAATGTTGAAATGAAAAGAAAGAAAGGAAAACAATAAGAAAAAGTATATAGAAGAGAAAATACACCATGAGAAAGTCAGAAGGAAGTGAGATGTAGGATGATTGAGCATTATGTTAGATGACGAATGAAAAAAGAATGAGAAATATGTTATGTTAACAGATGAATGTATATGTATGTAAATAAGGAAAATATGAATGCATAACGAATGGATTTTTAATGCTTTAATGGAAATTTGATAATAAAAATAAATTTTAAAAAGTCCTAAATTGCCCTCATCCCTGTTTTCCTCCAGTCAGCAAAGTCCTTTCTACACAGGTGGGCTTTGTGTTATTGACTCCATACTGAGAAAGGGGCTTTTAACTGATTGGTGCTACCCCTTTTACTGATGTGTTTTTAAAGTGTTTTTGGATGATATAATTTGCTTAACATTATCACCTCTTAACATTATAATACTTTGTGTGTGTTGTTTTATCTGTACCTATTTTCAGCCTGATTGTAAGTTGTCTTGAATCCCAGTTCTGAGGGAAAGGTTCAGTACCTAGCCATCTTTGGTGGCGCACAGAGCAGTCCTCAGATGTCAATACTTTAACATTTTAAAACTGTATGTGTAGACACATGTACATACCAAATGCCACAAGCAATTTGTTGAGACACAAGCAGAATGGAGGACAAGCTTGCCTTACACAAGGGACATAGCATTTTTAAGGCTGATGGTTTTATAGCATGGATTTACTAGTCTTTGCATGACTGCTGAAAGATTTACAAAATGACTGCTTGTATCTCTGGATTACAGAAGGAAAACAGTGCCTCCATATTAACAAACCAATATATGAACATTTGTCAAATAAAGCAAACCAATAAATTCAAAAGATGGATTTCTTTCAAATAAATGTTGCACTTCTTTATGGCATGTTAGAGCAATGTAAGAACTGACTCTATCAAAGTTTTGTAATTTTAACAGCATTTTGGCAAATTCCTGTATGTATTTCATTTCATTTCATTTCTAAAATGTATTCTCTACCTTTCCTCTTTAGAACAAAAATCATAAATTTTGTATTAAAACCACCCTTCCAATTAAGAATGAAATGGTTTAACATGGAACTTGGAGTCTTTGATGAGTATAATAATTTTAAAGGAAAGCCCAGATCTAGGACTTTTTCAGACGTCAATTTACCGTGGAAGAAGGCTCGTAACAATCTCAAGGCTGCTGCGTGGCAGGGGCCCCGTTTCGTATGACACCATCCCCTGCTGAAATCAACTGTTTCTGTTCCGGGAGAGATCGGAGGCAGCCGTGCCATATTTGGCCATTTTTTATTCACGGACAACTTCAGTGAGTAAAAAAAATGGCCAAATATGGTGCAGGTGCCTCCGATCCCTTGTGGCAGGGGGACGGCATCATACAAAACAGCCCCCCTACCACGCAGCAGCCTCGCGAGTGTTATGAGCCTTCTTCCGTGGTAAATAGATGTCTGAAAAAGTCCTTAGTTTGAATTATTCTGGCTTTTCACATCACACCCAGGCTGATGCATTTCTCCAAAATACACAACAAGACCAGTTCACCTACAGCTAGTGTCAGTTTTCCAGAATCTCTGAACAGCTCTTTTTGGAGGCTTACCTGAAAACGTTTTCCTGAAAAATTCAGATATTCATCAAATACTTGGCATCATGCTCTGTTAAGTATCCAGTCATATCTTCTTCTTCTTAGGTGCCGTGATAATGCGGAGACTCCATTTCCCATTATCTGCCAGCTCAGCAATCAGGTAAACAAAGGGTTAACTAGGATCTAGAGAAAGGTAACACCTTTAGGGTTGACATCATCACAGATGTCACAGGTCAGCAGGGACACTGACCAATCAGTTTCCAGAGTAGCAAACCTTTGGTATGCTTCAAAGACAAGGTAATAAATACTGCCTCAGGACCACTCTGGGAGAAGCCCCGGAGGCTTCCTACATAGAGTCTAAGGTGGATTTGGTTGCCCCCTCTTCTGAATGGGATGTATTTATGCAAATATCTGTTTGTACAGATTGCCTTCCATGCGATTGCCATTTGGATTATTTTCACTATATAGACTAGCCCAGTATATAGTGTACCAGAATATTGGATGATATCAAAGTCCCCTATATGTTCTAGCCTTTCTTTGCTTGATATGTTTTTCTGAATACCCCCTCCACAAATGTTGGCTATTTGTATTCTTCTTTGATGATTTTCCCTTCTTCCATTTCGTATACATGTCTCTTTTAAATCTCAGTTCATCTGAAAGCTCATCTGAAAGTTCCTTCCACAATGGTTTCTTTAGACACTTCAAACTTTTCTTCCTGACTGGAATTGTTTGCAACTGTGCCTTCAATATGTCAGCATTAAGAAATCCCCATGCACTATTAACTCCCTTCTCCTTGAGCATTTCTGACCATGGTATCTCACCCAGTATTTCCCTAAGCTTACTGAAATCAGCTTTCTTGAAATCCTGAGTGCATGCCTGACTGCATTTGACTTCCCCTTTCCTCTGTATAACAAATCCCCAGAGGTCATGGTCATTCTAACCCTATCTTCCAATCATGAGACTCACCCCACTAGGTTTCAGTAATGCCTATTAAATCATATTTACCTTCCTATTTTAGGATTTCAAGTTCATCTTGTTTATTACACATGCTGTATGCATTAGTGTAGAGAGATCTAAGATCATCTTCTTTATCACCCATGCCCTATGCATTAGTATAGAGACATCTAAGACCATGGGTCATTATCTTCAGCTGAATCCTTGTTAGTTTTTTTCTACACATGGGCCCAATTTCTACATACAATTGGCCCAATTCCCCCTGTATCATTGAGGCTATTGTCCCCAGTACTTGGTGTCCCTCCCCGTCTGTAATACTTTCTTCCTCCCCCATGTAACTAAGTTTAAAGCCCTCTTGATGACAAGACTCCAAGCAAATACATTCTTTCCAACTGCTGTTAGGTTCAACCCATCTCTTGCAAGAAGTCATGAAAGCACAGACCATGGTCCAAGAAACCAAATCTTTCTAGATGGCATCATCTGCAGAGCCCGTTGTTCACTTCTAGTATTCTTTTCCCTTTCTGAGGTCATGTTCTTCAACAGGAAGAAGCAATGAAATAATCTGTGCCCCAAGGTCCTTAAGCTTTCCTCTCCAGAGCCTCATAGTCTCTGGCAATATGTTGAAGGCTATATCTTGCAGCATCATTTGTTCCAATGTGTCTCAGAAGAAAGGGGGTGATGGTTGGTGGGTTTGATTTTTCATTCTCTGTTACATCACATATTACTCTTGAAAGGAGTAATATCAATTATCTTCTGGAGCAATATGAGTGTATGAGATTGGGGGGTTAATTATAGGGGGATGGGCCCTATTTCCATAACTTGAAATAGATTTCCACAATGTGCTTCAAGGGAAGTTGATTTTATAGGCTCAAACTAGACAGTGAAGGTGACTTTCACCAGGTAACAGAACACGGCTTCTAATAAATGCTAAAACTATTGTCTAGTATGACAATTGTTAAGGAAATAATTGTTAATTTGTCCTTAACCTGAATAGTATCTCTTCCCCAGGGTGGGCAAAGAGTGGGCTGTGGGCAACATGGGACAGCCAGGGTTATTTTTGTGGCCCCCAGGGGGGTAAAAAATATTTCAGAATGCCCTTTAGGGGTGTGTAAGGCACCATCACCATGTTTGGCACTCTGCTGCCTCCCCCCCATCACAAGGGGTCAAACACAAATTTTACAAAGTTTTTCAAAACCTTTTTTGCCCCTAAATGCCCTATAGGGCACGTGTTGGGAAAGCCACCAAGTCAAATAGCTGATAGGACAGCCCATCTCGGCAACAACTCTGTTGCAAGCACAGTAACTTGTGTTGTCAATAGCAGTCCTAGAGAGTCAGGAGTCCAGAGAGAGTGAAGAATGAAGAGGCAGTCCAAGGTCAAAAGGATTCCGGCAGGTGGGTCAAAGAAGACAGTCCAGGGTCAAGATTATCCGAGGTTTCAAGAAAGGAAGGTTCCAAGAGCCAGGAGAGTCAAAGGCAGAGGCTTCCTCCAGGGAACACAGATAGCCTGAGACAAGGAATTCAGCATCTCCCCCAGCTGCTTATGTTGGCCCAGCTCCCACTCGCAACTGCTGGGTGATTAATGAGCATCTTTCTTTTAGTCTCTGGGAGCGACGCAGCCACTCCCTTTCTGCTCTTCTTTGGCTAAAGGTAGGTACCTGCTCTTCTACCTCTTGCTGTTGCTCAAGTATGTCTCCCAGGCTTGGACCCTGTGCTGGGGGAAGGCTAGGCTGCTGAGACATGGGTTCTTCAGGGCTAGAATCAGACTAGCCAGCTTTTCTGCAACAGGCTCAGCCTCCTTGCCTTCTGTGTCCTCAGAGTCCTGGCTGACCATGACATCATGTATGGACCATTTCAATCATATTTTGAGTCCACCATGGGCCAAGTTAGGCCTAATAGAGGACTTTTTTGAAACAGGAAGTAAACAGGAAGTGACTTTTGCTCATTTCTTATTTTTCTCCTAGGCTTAAAATGGCCTAGGAATGCCTAAAAGCATGGTGAGAATACCCTCTTGTCCCCTAGAAGTCATTCCAGGGCAAGACATTTTTTTGTTGTTGAATGGGAGGTGTGGCCCTCCAAGGTCTCCTGTGAGGCTAATGCAGTACTCGATGCTTCCACAGTTACCCATACCTGTTCTACACCATCACCGTAGTCCCCGTTTACATGAAGTTCACTTGTTGTCCAATTTTTGTACATAATAGACATGCATCAAAATGATTAATATGCACATATTTATTTGTACATATCCCATTCTAACAGAAAACAGGGAATTAAATGGTATAGACAGAGATGAGGGAAAATTGTATTTTAATATTCACCTTTCAATGAACTGTGTAATGAAATTAACCACTCAAAATGCATACAAAATATATATATTGGTGATAGATGGGTGCAAAATTGCATCAACTAGTAAATATGGTGTACAAAAATGCATTATATTGTGAAAATGTTCACAAAGAGTTACAGTATTTACATTTGAGTTACATAACTTTTCAAATCATTTCCAGACATCATGAACAAACATGCAACAGTATTATAGACACAGACAATGTCTTTAAAGCATAACAAACAACCATCTAGCTGATGAAAACTTTAGCAGTCTATCAGAACTTCCATATGCATCCAAATCTGATAAATGCTCACTTATACTTAATGATGAATTAAATATCATCATACCAAGCAGATGTTATAGAAGCCAGGGGGCTTTGGTTTCCCTGGCATACACAAGCTCTCTTTCTACTTTTTTGCTTTGGTCATGCTATACCAGAGATTCCTAGCTCTGTTTTCTTTCAATACTCTAGAATCAGCAGCTTCTAATCTCATGAAAACATCTATAGGTCAGGGATCTGGAATGAGTCATTGCAGGTCTGAGAAGACATTTCCAGTAAATACAGTTTTCATTTTACACTTAAAAACAGATGCTCAGATGAGTTTTAAAAAACAGGTGTTGATTTTCTGATGAACTTTAAAAGTTTGATTTCACCATGTGCCAGCTATATTAGTTTTCTTTTCATGAACATCTGACTTGAAAGCTTCTACCAAAGAAAGGTCAGAATTCCAAGAGATACAACTGGGGAATAATTCAACTTCATCCTTCATGGAACAAGAATTAGGTTATTTTCTTGAACAAAACCAGAGGTAGTATCATTGTATTTCTGTTTAGTAAACATGGGGGGGGCATCCACACTAGAGAAATAATCCAGGTTGAAACTGTATTATTTACATAGTTCCTCCTATGGAATGCTGGTATTTGTAGTTTGTTGATGCACCAGTACTCTTTGTCAGACAAGGCAAAAAAACCCTGTAAAACTACAAAGTCCTGGATTCCATAGGAAGGAGCTGTGCAAGTAATCTAGTTTCAAATTGGATTATTTGTGTCATGTGGATTCCCCCATGGAAGTGGAAAAGTGCAGCAGGCCTGAGGATATCCAGGCATTTCTAATCTCCTAGACCCTTATTAGGAGCCAGAGATGAGTGCCAAATCATGGGAGCTCTTTAGTAACACAGTTATCCGCCCACAATAGCAGATGCCCTGGTAGAAAAACTTCCTGGATTACAGGAATGCATTGTTTGTGGGTCTAATATGGAACATTGCTCTGAATGTGCATGGACTGTATTGTGCAAGTCTTAAAACAGTTAGACAGGTTCATGGCCCATATACTTTGCAACAGAAATAATACAATCTATATATTGTTTCATTTAATGCAATGAACACATTCTATACAGAGGCTTTGTAGCTTGAGACATCTTTAGCATTTAAAAGAAAGATGGGCAAAGGTACAAATGTTATGGTGGGATTCAAATAAACTCTCACAGAAACAGAAATCAAGTGTGCTTTTCTGCGAAGAAAAATCTGTTTTATGCAGAAAACAGCCACATGCAAATTTTATGAAGATTAAGTCCCCTAATCACAGCATTTTCTGTACAGGAAGCAGCTTCTTAAACAGAAAATGACACTTTCAATGCAGAAAAAAGCTGTTTCGTGCACAGAAAAACCAGTTGCCAATTTTGTGCAGAATAAGTACTGAACGGTGAAGATTCTTGTCAGTATAGAGTTCTTCTTGTCAGGATTTTGTAACATTCAAAAAACATTTTCAACCATTTTCCAAGTATTTCCAAATATTTTTCCATCCCTAAACAGCAATATCCTAAAGAGCCCAGATAACACCCCATATTATTTGATATAGGGTGGAAATCTTGGCCTCCAAATGCTCTAGCCTCCAGAAATTCAGAAATCATTGTAGCACTAGTATCTGAAAGATGATAAGCTAACAGCAAAACTATTACATAGAAAGTACATCCATGTTAAAATGCTGATACAGGTGTGTTGTATTACAGTGAGAAGCGTGTACCATAACAAAATGGGGACAATATCTGCCTACTATACAGCATTACATTGTTACACTTTGTGGCTACCAGCATCTCACTTCTAAAAGATACTCTTATTAGGGACCAATCTGAAATTGAAGACAAAGGGGTCGTTTCCACGGCAAAATAAATCCTCAAAGAATGCGACAAGAAGCCTGATAGTTCCCACACATCTCGAAGCAACAGCGCCCTTTTCAAAAGGAGGGGGTGCAAAAAACCCATAAGTTGCGCAGTATCAGCTTTCGCTAGTTTTCCGCACTTTTTTGATTAAGTTCGCGAAAATGCGCATACTTTATCGTGGGAACTAACGATCGTGTAAACTGGCATCTGCTTTTTCGAATTACTGTGAGCAGAGCTGAATCCTGATTGGTCGGAGTGCTTTATCCGAATAGACTGAGGGGTTGGAGAGAAGAAATTCACCCTCCTTCTGCTTGCAACTCACTTTGGAAAACGGAGCCCTTCCTGTCTATCTTTTGGGGGGTGGGGGGGTGGGAAGATGCTTCGCTGCTTCGCTGGGGTGTGTGGGGGTGTGTGGGGGTGTGTGTGCTGGAAAACAGCCGATCGCATGTTCGTTCTTTTGTTTGTTTGTCCTTCCATTCACTTGCCTTTATTCAAGCCTTCGGAGGGAGGGAAACCAAATGAGGCAAGCCCTAGTTCTGTGGTGTGTGTTTGTGTGTGCATGCATGCATGAAGGGAATCTGCTCCACTATGCTTTTGCTTGTTCGTGCTTTCATTGACTCCTTTCTTTACAAAAGCCTTTCAGGGCTGGGGAAGACGGGGGAGTTTGTCAGATCGCTCTTTCGATTGCTTGTTTGTTTGTCCTTTTTCTTTCCTCTCATTATTTATGGTCTCCATGACCCCCTCCTTGCTCCCTCCCCGCCTCCTGCCTGACTTTAATCATCTGGAGGCGATTCCCCACCACCACCTTTGCCTGTGTGAATTAAGCAAAACAGAAAGTGTCTGGATCATTCGAAACTGCCAGGCACCGTGTGATTTATGCGCCCCTGATATGAAAGGACGGTAATCCGGAATCTGGCGAACTTTTTCCTGTCGTGGAACCGGCCCCAAAGATTGCAAGACCTTCTGTCTCACCTCAATAAAGCTTGTAATATATACTCTTTTCAAAG
The DNA here is from genome assembly GCA_030847615.1 of Gambelia wislizenii. Classification (NCBI taxonomy): domain Eukaryota; kingdom Metazoa; phylum Chordata; class Lepidosauria; order Squamata; family Crotaphytidae; genus Gambelia; species Gambelia wislizenii. The sequence continues at coordinate 104,544,026 of JAUMIR010000001.1, forward strand.
TCCATTGCCTCTTGTAACTGGACCAAACAAAAGGAGGAACAGATTGAACCTCCTTATGCTGTATCAGACCACTGGTCTATGTGGGTCATTGTGTTTCATACACAGTATCAGTGATGGTCCAGCACTTTGAATTCTACTTGGAAACCTCCCTGGGCTCTATTTTCAAAGTAGGATCCATGTGACACATTCCCCCCCCCGACCAGTTTTGTTTGTTTGTTTGTTTGTTTTTCAGCAATCTTCACAGTTATAACAAATTAGGAAGTGCTCACAAGATGATTCTTGTGGTAACACAGGGACCTCACTGAAGGTTATTCCCTTTCCCCCAGCACCATAGATTATTTTGTGTGGCTACACACAGCACAACCACACTATAACTTCACACCCTGGAAAGAGAGGAAATCAGGGCTTTTCTGGCTGTAGCACATGTAGGGGTGGCCATTAGGATGCCTTTACACATGCTACAGATACTACTGATTCCTATACACATAGCAGCCAGAAAAAACTCAATCTCCATTGCTTCAGGGGAGGGCACAAAACTACAGAATGACCTCATTATGTATGCCTATGCAAAAGTAACACAAGGTGCCATGTGGATTGCAGAGAAATATCTCCTTTGTACCAGAAAAGTTAGAATAAACCCTTAGAATAAACTCAAAATAATCCCAATTTTACAGACGAGATGCTGGTAGCCATGAATTCTAACAATGTAATGCTGTCAAGGAAGGAAGTATTGTCCTCATTTTCTTATCATACATACTACTTATTGGCCCAGGTCACATTTATATCAGTACTGGAACAAGGATATACTCTACATACAATTGTTTTGCAGGTGACTTATTACTTTTCAAATATTGGGCCCAGATAAAATTATATGGGAAATCTACAATCACTTCTGGTATTCTGAAGGTTACAATATTTGGGGGCTACCTACTTTGACAAGAAAATGTATATCTTACCCATATAAGACCAAGTCCCCCCAGTGGCCAACCACGGTGCCTAGAGGCTTCTGGGGGTAAAACTGTACATTTTCTCCCCCCTCAAACATTTTTCATGGTAGGAGCATGATAGATGAAGGGTGAGCGTAGCATTCTGAGGCCCCCCCCCAGATGGTTTGAGGTGGGGCGGCCTGACTCGAGGAAATTTTCACCTTTGTTTTAAGGTGCAGCAGCTGGGGGGGGGGAATTAAAAGCCAAGAATATCACCACTGCTCCTTTAAGCTGGGTTTGCCACAGAATGGACCTGAAATCTTTTCATGCAAAGAACATATTGGCCAGTCTGTAAGGTGATGAGCTGGCTAACAGTGGTTTGGGGGAGTTATTTTGGGCATACAACTCCCAAAATTCCCTAGCCATTATGGTTGCTGGGGGATTCTGGGTAGCTGTTATCCAAAATATATTTTTTCTAAGCTTTGTATCATAACCAAACCTTTTTGAGATAATCACACACACAATGTGCCATCTCCCAACTGTATAGTGCCTACCCTACTAAAGGACTCAGCCATGGGACTGGCAATGTAGAACTTGAAAGCAAGATTTAAACCCTTTTTTTTTTTTTTTTGGCTACAGGATTTTCCCAATGTTACTTTATCCCTTCTTCAATTACACCTCTGAATACACTCCCCCCTAGAGAGTCCTTGAAGGCATCCAGTGTTGTTTCAGTGCCCTATTAAGCCTGATTTGGTGGGGTCCAGGCATACAGTGTCATTCCCTGCCTGCTTTGCCACCCTTCCCCCAAATACATCTTTTTTGTATAAATTAGAATAGTTTTTTTTACACAGAAAAAACTCTATGTCACAGATCAAGATGGCTGATTTTATTTACACTTCAACTTTTCCACAATGCTGACAAAATACAAATTTCAGAAATGGTTTATAAAGAGATAGACTAATACACAACACATCTTACAAATGGTTACAGGCCAAAGAATTTATATTTCAGATACCGTAACTTGAACACACACATGACACAATATTGTGTGTCTATTGTATTCAGTGTGGATCATAGGAAACAAAAATACAGTGCGTAATTTATTTCATATATTGTTTATGAAAATTAATGTCATGAATGGAATAACATCACATATAAAATCTCTTATAAACCATATGTAACATGTCACTTAGCTATTTTTTTATTTTTTTAAATTACCCTTGTTTCAAAATTATTTCCATAATCAAAGAAAAAGAAGGCCAAAAGACTCAATTATGTCCAAGTGAGGAAATCCTGTTCATCATTCTCTTCTGGGTTATTCCATTAATCATGGTGCATGACAGAAGTATGACAGAAGTTGTTACCTCTTATCAAGTATACCGAGGTCTGACACTTTGCAAGCATCAAATTGCACTAAAAACTGTCAGGGAATCTAACTAGATATGATTTGAGGGCTACATTCTAACAGAAACTCTAGATACAGTATATACTTCTCTTCAAACTTCTGCTCTCACACAAGGAAAGAAAATAAGGCTATATATCTATACATCTTGTTTGTAGACATTTTATAAATGTAGACATTTTACCATCAACTTGTAGTGAATTCCTGTTTTGATAACTAAAGTCTATTTATGTTACATTAGAATTGTAACTAAACAAGGGTTCATGATTGGTATTCAGTGCTGCAGTTATGGATTCGTAACCTAGTTATGGACCCATAACTGATCTGTATTCAGTAAACCTATGTAGGCTTACTGTTAACCTACATAAATGCCACTCCAGCCCACTTTAAGAGCAGCTGCTTGATTGGGTGAGGGGGATCCATTCAGCTGGTGATGGGGGCATGAGGGCAAGGATGATGTAGAAGTATAGTGTCTAGATCAAGGGAAGTAATAGTGCCACTCTGTTCTGCCTTGGTCAGACCTCACCTAGAATACTGTGTCCAGTTCTGGGCACCACAATTCAAAAAGGATATTGACAAACTGGAGTGTGTCCAGAGAAGGGAAACTAAAATGGTGAAAGGTCTGGAAACGATGCCTTATGAGGAGAGACTTTGGACTTTTTCGGACGACAGTTTACAACGCTAGCAGCCTCGTCCCCGTTGCGAGACTGCAGTGCTGCAGAGCGTCCCTTTCGGATGACGCTCTGCCCTGCTGTCCCTCTTGCGGTACTGTTGCATAACCACGGGGATGCAGCAGCGTTATATTTGGCATTTTTCTACTCACAAAAGTTGATCGTGAGTAGAAAAATACCAAATATAACGCTGCTGCGTCCCCGCGGTTACGCAACAGTACCGCAAGAGGGACAGCAGGGCAGAGCGTCATCCGAAAGGGACGCTCTGCAGCGCTGCAGCCTCGCAACAGGGACAAGGCTGCTAGCGTTGTAAACTGTCATCCGAAAAAGTCCTTAGGGAGCTGGGTATGTTTAGCCTGGAAAAAAGATGGTTAAGGGGTGATATGATAGCCCTGTTTAAGTATTTGAAGGGGTGTCACGCTGAGGATGGAGCAGCCTTGTTTTCTGCTGCTCCAGAGACTGGAACATGGAACCATGGATGCAAGCTCCAGGAACAGAGATTCCACCTCAACATTAGGAGGAACTTTTTGACAGTAAGAGCTGTTCAGCAGTGGAACACACTCCCTCAGAGCATGGTGGGGTCTCCTTCCTTGGAGGTCTTTAAACAGAGGCTGGATGGCCATCTGTCGGGGATGCTTTGATCAAGATTTCCTGCGTGGCAGGAGGTTGGACTGGATGGCCCTCGTGGTCTCTTCCAACTCTGCAATTCTATGATTCTATGATTCTACCCTCCCACCAGTGAGCAAGGCTGTGACCATCACACACAGTAGCCTTATCTCAAGTCTTTGAACAGACCTCCTGTGCACAAACCAGCACTTGGCTCTTATGGTGGGTTGGGGTGTGGGCATCAGGCCAGGAGGAATTATTTAGTTTTCTTATGTCTCCTCAACTAAGTAGCCACTCTGGGATTCTGGCACACCTCTTTTGCTGTGTAACTGCAACATTTTAGTGACCTTTATTGTTACAGAGGTGTAGCTTCTCTCCAGGAGGAATATCAAATGGTTCAAGTACAGGCCAATGTTGCCACCTTGTACAATCTTATGTAGTAGAGTGACAACATGGTAGGGAAAAAGAAGAATATATTTTATACCACAGGTCTGTAATTTACAGCATTCAGATGTGCTTTTAAAAAGTAACTAAAAGACAGTATTTTAATTTCTTTTTGTAAAAAGCAAAAATTGTTTTTTGAAGTTATAACTAACTACTTTTTGGAGGGTATGTATTTACACTCTACCATGTCATTAATTGTTTTTTAAACACAACGTTGCCATGCTCTTCTTGTGGGGAAAGGTAAATTCTCTCATTGCACCAGAAGATTCCATGAAACTTATATGCATCTATTGCCTTTGTACATGACTTTATATGCGGAAATACTGGAACCTCAGTTCAGGCATTCCTTCTTCTCTGGAATATTCAAGTGAATTTACTGTTTAAGGATGAGTCCATCTCTCTTCTCTTCTGCAGTGAAGTAATGCATACAAACATTTGTAGGAGCAGAGAAAAGAGCTATGAGATGGATATTTTAATTTCTGTTCAACATTCAGCTGCCCACATCATTACTTCTGCTCATCACTTTGACCATGTTTCCCCTTTGCTGTTTTCTCTTCACTGGCTTCCCTTCCCTTTCTGTATCCAATATAAGCTTTTGTTACTAACTTTCAAAGCCCAGCATGGGCTAGCCCATATTTATTTATCTGACTTTCTCTCTTCTTACATTCCCACCCATATCCTTTGTTCTAGTACTCAAGGCTTACTGTCCCAACCTAGGATCTCCACTGCTCCATCCCGGATTTGCCCCTTCTCATTTTCCACCCCTCACTCCTGGAACCTTCTTCCCCCTCAAATACGGGCCATTACTTCTTTGTCCACTTTTAAATCCGTGTTAAAGACTACTTTGTTCAGGGAGGCATTCCCCGGCTTTGTTTGATATACATTTATTTCTTCTGTCACTTGGGTTTACGGTGGATGTTGTTATTAATTTTTGTAATTATCCTTGGTTTTAATTGATTTTTATTATTTTGCCTATTGTTTTATTTAGATTGTACGCCTTTGACGGTTTCATTCTGTTTTATCCTTGATTGTTTCTGTACAGCACCGTGTACACCGACAGTGCTCTAGAAATAAACTTTAATAATAATAAATAAGTATTTGTTGTTTTTATACACTTGAGTCAGCTCCAGTTTATGGCAATCCTATCCTAGGGTCTTCTTGGCAGGATTTATTCAGGGAAGGTTTGTCACTTCCTTCAGCTAAGCCTGACAGAGTGTGATTTCTCCAAGACCACCCAGCAGGTTTCCATGGCTGGATGGAGATTTGAAGCCTGGCCTGCCGGAATCCTAGTCCAGTACTCAAACCACTACTTCCTGTGCCAGAAGAGATAGCCACGAATGGCAGCCAATATCCACAAAGAGGTAGAAGACTTGGCCATGCTGGCTAGAGAATTTGGGGTATCATATTCAAAATCATCATCATCATCATCATCATCATCTTAACAAACTCTGATAGATTGATAGAAAGGGTCTCCTCAACACAAAAAGGCCATTTGTCTTAAATTCATGTATGCATTTTGAGAAATTGCTCCATTTTGAGATGTTATTTTCATCAATTCTCACATCCTAATTGTTGTCTTCATGTAAAAACAGCCACTTCCAATTACATACAGTATGTGGGGCTGGAAGAAGGAATATAAAGTGTATATAAAAGCTATGTTGAAGTGTATAGATTTCTACAAGGGTCCCTCTTTTATCTCTATAAAGAGAGCATTATTTTTTAAATGGAAATCTCTTACCCCTATATACCATTTTCACAGCTGAAATCACACATATACACATACTATTGTAATAAGCATACAGGAATTTGTGTGATACAATCCATACATTTTTCTGAAAAGCAGAGCAGAAGGATGCTCAGGAGGATGTGGGATTTCATTCAGGAAAACAATGTGATAGAACAGACAGGGCCAGCATCAACACCTGGCATCCTCAAAGAGCTGCCAAGAATTCTGCCGTTCTACAGGCATGGGGTCTGCATGTTGGGTGCAAAATACAGTACTCCTAATTTACCATCACAGGACATTATGGGAAATTTAAATGATGGGTCCATTATAATGTCCTATGACCACCACCACCAGCAGCAGATAAATCTGCCTAAAGGAAATTTCCTAGGGAAGATCCTCAAAACAGGAGCTGGCCCCAGGAAAAGACTTCACACACCCCTCCACTTGCACTGCACAGCACTCCACTGCACTCTCTATTCATGTGCTTTCAGACAGAGTGCTTGAAAATGTGAAGACTTTTATTTGAACTGGAGGGACCTCCTCACCTTGATCTTAAAAGTGCATGCCTACACCTTCTACTATCCCAAGGGTCCAGCTACTTCCCATGGGCAGGTGAAGCAGGGAGAGAGAGAGACAGAGAGAGAATAGCAGTGCCAGTGAATACTCAGGAGCACCAGCATGTGTCTGTCTATGAAGGGGATAGGTCAGGGGTTATCTGTTCCATCGTCCCCAGTTTGGAAATGACATCATCTGTGACCTTTCCACAAGGAAGAATGGTGGTAATCCTCTAATCCTATGACAGTGTGGCAACACAGTCTGCTGGTCCTCTGTGAATTCCAGCTCTGTTATCAGAACATTGTTCCCACATTTGTTACCCTTTGGACCTTTTTTTAATGTTACAGTTTGCATGTTATAGTTTGTCTTCCATTTTAAACAGTTTACATCTGATTATGCTGGATTCTTTTTTAACACCAACATTGGCTTTGTTTACAGGTACTCAAAACACACAGTGTAATACCTATGTCCTTCTCTTGACATTTCTGGGACATTTCTTGGAAGAATCAAATGGTAAAGAGGAAAAAGAAGACCACATCATGTCATTTTGAACTTGCCACAGGGCATCAGTAGTTTGCATCTGGCTTTTTCCTTCAACATGAACCCCTGAGATGATTCCTGGTCATTCAACAAATGAATCAATCTGAGCATTTTATAACAAGAATGATGTGCACAGCCAAGCAATAGCCTTTAAGACAGGGCTGAGCAGTTAGTGACCCTACTGATGATGAAGGATGCAGAGAAATACAGTTGTCCCTCCACATTCATGGATTCGGCATTCATGGTTTTAAGTATTCATGGCTTGAAAATATTCTTAAAAAAATAATAATCCAAATAGCAAACCTTGATTTTGCCATCTTATATAAGTGACACCATTTTGCTATGGCATTGCATATAATGGGACTTGAGTATTCACGGATTTGGGTATTCACGGGGGGGGGGGGTCCTGGAACCAAACCCCAGCGAATGTGAAGGGACAACTGTACAATTGAACAGTATATGGAAGGCCCAGCTTTGATTTAATGGAAGGAGACAGTGATTCATGTTTTTGTTCTGGTGAATAATCGTGGAGGCTAAAATACATTCGTATGGATTGAAATGGGCTTGCTCTTTTAAGTTCTTATTTTCCTAAAATGATGATACTATATCCTCACCCCAACACTACATTCATTTCTAAATACATTTTCAAAAAATTTCCATACATCTTGGGTTATAGGTTTCAAAGCTTTAATCAATGGCCAGTCCCCTGGAATGTTATCGTTATTAAACTACTGCAAGCAGGGATCACCAGCATTGAGGCCATGATATTGAGCATACAGCTGCACTGGACAAGGCACATTTCTAGGATGGAGGACCATCGCCTCCCAAAAATAGTACTCTACGGTGAACTCGCCATAGTTAAGCGTAAGAGGGGCGCTCCAAAAAAGCGATACAAGGACTCACTGAAACAACATCTCAGGCTTGGCCAAATTCATCACCAACAGTGGTCCGCCCTGGCTTCACATTGGGAGGCATGGAGATGCACTACCCACAATGCTGCAGCTTTATTTGAGAACTCACGCCAAACAAGTCTTGAAGAGAAACGACAACGCAGAAAGAATCACAACCCAGAAACATCACCCAAGGAGACCCTCTGCTGTGCTTTCTGCAACTGGACTTGTTCATCTCAGATTGGCCTTTTCAGTCATCAATGTGCTTTCAGAAAGTGTGGGATGAGTTCTTCCCGAATCTTCGTTTTCAAAGAAAAGCCAGAGAGAGAGACCCCAGTTCCCAGCCTGCAAGACCACTAGCTGTACTGGCTGGGGAATTCTGGATGTTGTAATTTTAAAAAAGTAACATTTCAAGGCACAGGTCAAAGAAAAAAAGTATGGCAAGAAAAAAAGCAAAGCATTTGGGCTCAGTCTCCATGACAAACAGAGGTCCAGTTGCTTCTATTCTCATTTTACAGAGAAGATGAGAGAAGCTAGGAAGAATAATAATAGAACTCTCAACCGATGCCTGTTCTTCTTTAATGTTTATGGGATGCTCAGTGGGGGAGGGGCTTTTTCATCTATTCCCCAAATAGCCAGAAGAATCTGGTGTTGTTGCCATGATAAGTTTTTGTTTTTGTTTTTTTTTGCTGCATAATCCAATGCATATCTATTCAAAAGTAAGACCTTGTGAATTCAACGGTACTTACACCCTGAAGCCACCAGATCCTATCTGTTCTTAGAAGCTAAGCAGGATCAAACCTGGTTAGTACTTGGACAGGGGATCCCTTCCACAAGGAATAGGCTGTACTTCAGAAGAAGGCAATGGCAAACAACCTGAGTATTCTTCACCTAAGAAAACCCTATGAAATTCATAAGTTGACAGGTGACTTGAACGGACACATGTGCGCACGCACGCGCGCGCGCACACACACACACATGTGTAAATGGCTGCAACCTTAATCAGATATACCTTAAAACAGGGGTGGGCAACTGTTAAGGGTTAAGTGGCTGCATTGGTCTCCTAGGGGCTCATACAAGGTCATATCCCCCATGGGGCTATCCACTAGGGTGCCACCCCAGAGGAGCCATGTTGCCCATGGACCACACTTTCCCTATCCTGCCCTAAAATAGAAATCAAAGATATAACACATATAAAAAATAATACAAATACTGAAGCATTTAAAACTATGGTATCTGTTGAATAATTCCTGTAGGTATTGCTTGTTGTTACATTACTGTGCTGCATACTAATGATTAAGTAATAGAGGGGGGAAATGGAAATCAAATTCCCAGAGTACAACACTGTGAAAAGTTAAATCCTACACAAAAAGGACAAATAATTGCAGTTATTACAAGGACATCTATTCTTAGGTTTGTGTCTTCAGTAATGTTTCTGTTTCGTCACTGTGAAAGAAGTTGGCATCATCTAAACTAAAGGGAATAGTTACAAAGCAAAGAGAAATATAAATACACTGTAGTACTACAGATCACTGTAAATAGCATAAGGAAGGTCTTCAAAGCAAAGAGACATCAATGTTTGCTTCATTTAACCTGTATCACAGTGATGCTCCCATGGGTATCTCTGTACTATAGATCCTTTTTGCTATGGTCAGCTTCAATGGTATCTTCCCACAGAAAGTCATAGAACTGAGCTTCTTTCTATGTACAATATCAAGAATAAAAATCAAGAGTCTGGAAAAGCCTTTATTATAGAATCATAGGCAGGAGGTGGAGTTTGTGTTGAGTGGCAGACACGAAGGCTGTTATTGGACCAATGGAATTCAGGATGAGAGATACTGTTGGTGGTGCTTCCGGTAAGTGTTGTGGTAGTACTGGTAGGCACCAGAGTAATCAGCTGACTTTCAGTTTCAACAGGAAGTGGAGGGCACTGCAGAAAGGGGTGAAATGTGGAGGCCCGGAAACTTGATTTCCTGGGGAAGGAATTGGCTTGGTCTAAGGAAGCTTGTCTTTGGAAGGTAAGGCTGGCTAAACTGAGATTGCTCCGGCGTTCGCAGCTGCTGTTACGGTAAAATCCTGGCCTGGTGGCAGCACTTCCATGGGAAGCTCTGGAATGCCGGCTTGAAGATGAGGTGCTCCACTGAGAAATATGTGCACTTGCTCTGCGACCGGATAGGCAAGCCAGCAAAGCCCAGATTATGGCTCCAATTACAAGTCCAATGACCATAGAAACGGAAAATGCTATTATTATTTGATCTAAAAATGGGGAAAAAATAACAACAACATTACTTATCACTTCAGAAGAACTTCTAGGGAAAGTAGTAGCAAAACTTGTCAATGGTGGGGTCACTTATCAGATTGCAGAGAGGTAAGTATGTTGGTCTGCTGCAAAAAGTGTCTTCTCTCACCCTTAAAATGAACACAGTTCTACCTCAAGATTATATTTTGTGTTTTTCCTGGAACTTCTATAGCAAAATTATAACAACATTGCCCTCTGCTGGCAATCTACCTCAATAGATAAATCAGCTTCAGTAACAGAATTTTAAAGCTAGTAACAACAGTCCATTAATTGAGCCAGCATGGTGTAGTGGCTTGAGCCTCAGACTATAACTCTGGAGACCAGGGTTCGAATCCCTGCTCAGCCATGGAAACCCACTGGGTTGTTTTGGGCAAGTCACACTCTTTCAGCCTCAGAGGAAGGCAAAGGCATACCTCCTCTGAACAAATCTTACCATAAGTTGGAAATGACTTGAAGGCACACAACAACAACAACAACAATATTGAAAACAGGATGTAGTTTTCCCATATCCAGTCACTTATGCCTATACATTTCAAGGACTGTGAACACTTACAACAATTGTTCACATTAAGTGGAAATCATGATGAGGAATCCATTTATATCTCTGAGGCTGTGCTTTATTCTTCTATATATACATGATTTTCATCTATTTTTCAGATTATCTCATCTATAACTTTTGATATGTATGAATCTGTGTTACTCTCACTTAAATTCAACTGCAGTCAGAGGAAACCCACTGAATCAATAGCTGAATGTAAAGTTAGTACTTAAGTAAATCCCATTGATTCAGCATGTCTGTTCTAGTTGGGACTAGGCACCCCTTCTTTGGAAATACACTGCAATTCACCATCCTGTTGTTATTTTCACAAAGTGCATCCCAATGATAATTTACCAGAGCCACTCCTACAATATGTCTATATAACATGAGTGCAACAAATGCAACACAAGCAATTATCAACTTAGTATGAACAAGGATGACCAACTTTTGTTAATGGCTTCTGCCCTGTGCTTTTTAAACAGCACAGGGCAGTTAATGCTGATTTTGAGTAAAGCTTCTGCACCAATTCCTGATACCAAGTTACTGTTAAAAATAAGCAAGGACATTTTCTCTGGTCACTGGTTAGTTGACCACCCTAGACTCAGGATAGATTAATTTCTTAATTCTGTTTTCTCTCTTTTTTCTAATTCTTGAAATCTCAAATATAGTTTGTTTTGGAATAAGAATTTGTCCTGATCTTCAGGAAAGTTTGCATGAAAATGTATATGCATTTTTGCATGCATTTCTCACAATACATGCAGTTTTGCCTAATTTTGCAATGTTGGTTAATATTCTGCTATCAGTTGTCCAAATATTACACATTTTGAACATTCTTTTTTACCAGTACTGTCATTTTTGTGCGAATTTCCCATACCTCCTTTGTTCCCTATAGATTTTTGACAGTATTTCCAAACTATCAAAATTAGGAAAATGCAAATTTTGAAGGTAGTTGATTTTTTAGTCAATATACATTGCTTCAATAGTTAGGAAAGTTTACATGTAAACCAAATGGATTATTCACCCATCCCTACCTCACACCACAGTTAGACCTTCAACTTCTCTAAAGATCTACCTTGAGCTGTTGGAGTGTGATATAAAGTTAATAAATAATAAATAATTATGGCTGGTTACTGTGCTAGGCATTGAAGTGGCTTTTGCTGAAATTACATTGAAGAAAGAGACATTCTTATTATGTCTTCCTTAAAAATCTCAGCACAGATGCAAAACAAGACATGTGCCTGTTTGAAACCTGCCAAACAATTTCAAAAGCATTCTTAGAAAAACAGCAGATTACATAGGAAGTGTATCTATATATTTATATGTCAAAAGCTGCCTTTCTGCATTGTATGTTAAAGGTAATTCTCTAGTGCTGAAGCTGAGGGTATAATCTTATCCTTGTTCAATTTTTCCCATAAACATTAGGAGGCCATATGTAATTTTGCAGGACCATTCAGGAGGCAGAGTGGAATCTACTACTGGATATGCAGTTGGTTGTTGTATTTATTTGTAGCCCACTTTCTCCAAAAAAATTGGGACTCAAGGCAGCTCACAATTTAAAAGAACATTAAAATTAAAAACATATAAAAATGAACATTAAAATAAATCAAACTATTTACAGTATTAAAACAGTTCACCCTCAAGTTAAAAGAATAAAATGCAAAAAGATAAAAAGCTCTTTAAAACAGTTCAATTAAAACAGTGCATCACTCTCTAGCCCATTCTTTAAAATATCTTCTGTTTTAAAATCCTGTTGGAATAAAAAGGTTTTAACCTGCTGACAGAAGGACAGGAATGAGGGGGGTTATTTTGGCCTCGGTGGAGGGAGTTCTAGAGTCTAGGGGCAGCCACTGAGAAGGATGGTGGGATGTTTGCAATGGTGGTGGGACTGAGTTGGTTTGCAGTAGATGAATAAAAACAGCTAACTCCCAGCGTTTTACTGAAAACATTATGGTTAAAAAGTATCCCTCCAGACTGCAAGAATCAAGAAACCTTGAAGTAGAACAAGAATAAATTTATGTGAGAGCTCCAGTCCTAGTATGGCAAAACAATTCCTGGGATAAGAATGTGCTCAGAGCCACCTTGTTCTGTGCAGATGTTGGAGGAATAATGGTGGTTGGGCCTCTATTTTGCACCTCACACTAGTTGGTGGACCTCAGATTTCAAGTGGACAAGGAAGGACAATTCTATCCACTCCTCTATTAACATACAAGTCAGCCCCATATCCATGGGGGATACATTCCAAGACACCCCCGTGGTTACCTGAAACCATGGATAATAGGGAACCTTATTATTTTCTATGAGACATATGTCAGAAGTTAACCATAGAATCACATTGGAGGACCTAGAAATGCCTAGAGAGAACATATTTTTTGGACATGGATAAATGAAACTATGGATACCGAATCCGTGGATATAGGGGTCAACCTGTATAATGATGTTGATACAGTCGGCCATCTGTATCCATGGATTTGACACCCATGGATTCCACCATCTAGGGCTTGAAAAGATTCCACACACAAAAATCCCAAGAAGCAAAACCTGATTTTTCTATTTTATATGAGGTACACCATTTTACTGTGCCATTATATATAATAGGACTTGAGCATCCATGGAGGGTCCTGGAACCAAACCCCAGTGGATACCAAGGGTCCATTGTAGTTCCAAAAGACAACTAGACCAATAAAGACACAGTAACATCAGGACTAGGTACTTCTCCCAGAAAAAACAGAGCAATTTTTTTTCAAAAGATCTTGATTTATAGCCTCCACTCATATTGAGAATTAAATAAGATGGAAATTCCAGTTTCCTACTGTTGTTGGGCAGCCATCAATTAAGATGATTTTTGCAAAGTCTGGCACACAGGATGCCTGATGTGAGCCAAGTTGCTCTAGGTGTTCCTTAGTAACAAGGAAACTCAACAGTAGTAGTAATCAGCAAAATATCCTGCAATAACATTTGCCAAATACATTAGAAATGTGATAACAGACTTTCCAGATCACTCTATCTTAGGAATGACTTGTGGCCTGTGAAGATGAAACATGGAGGAAATGTAGATGAGAAGAAGAGTCATGTATTTTTTTACATCATAAAATAAACTCTCACTTCCCTTTCCTGCCATCTGTGAATAAATATTTCCATCACCTTTATAATATGCTGATTGCTGCACCAACAGAAATGAATGTTGGCAATTCTGTTACATTCTATTGACATAGAATAATGATGAAACAGGATGCTAGTATTTAACTTTATTCTACCCATTTGATACCAGAAGCCTTTTCACTACTTTTTCAGTCATAGAAAGCAAAACCTAAATGATCTAAGGCTGCATCTGCGCTGCAGAAATAATCCAGTTTGATACTGCTTTAACTGCCATGGCTCAGTGCTATGGAATCCTGCGATTTGTAGTTTGTTGTGGCACCAGAGATCTCTAACAGAGAAGGCTAAATATCTCACAAAACTACAAATCCCAGAATTCCAAAGCATTGAACCATGGCAGCTAAAGTGGTGTCAAACTGGATAATTTCTACAGTGGAGATGCAGTCTATGGGCTTGTCTACACTGGCCAGAATAGGCTGGCTTCCAACCAGCATGTTTTGGCCCTGGATTAGACATGTTGCCCTTCCATTACCTGCATGAAAAGGGATGGAGTCCTCATGGATACACCAGCCCATCTCTGCAGCCACTGCTGCTGCTGTCCATGTTGCACTCTCTGAAGCCAGGAAGGGGGCCGATAGTACATGATCAAGCCCCCCTGCATGTGACCAGCCTTGGACACATGCTGCAGGCCTCCTTCCTAGCTTTGGAGAGTGCAATACAGATGACGGCAGCGGCAGGGATGGGCCCATGTGTCCATGTGGACTTCTGCAGTCCCACAGATTCCAATATATTTTTCCTTAATGAGGCAGTTTTTCCCAGGTATTTTGATGAAAAAGTTTAATGAGCTTTACCTCATCTTCCCCCCATCTTTGCCCTGGGCATCAACTGGACTACCCGAGAGGCAAAAAGCAGCAAGGACTCTGCATTATTTTGGACTGCAGGGCTCCAGGACGGGGGCAAGAAGGGGTAAATAGCCCATCTACACAAGCGCTCAGACACAGTCCCAAGTACACATGTTTGAGAGGAAGGTCTCTTGAATACCACGAGTATGCTTCCCTAAAATAGAATTGGGTTGCCAATGGAAAAATTCTGGCAAAAATATATCTTGTTCCAGAATGTTCTGTCTAATATTGGGTGGTCAACTCAGGAATTTTTTGGGAGCCAATTTTATGCCACCCAGAGTTTCCACAGGCTGCATGGGTTGCCAAAAGATGAAAACAACAAATCCAGAAATGGCTAGGAATATCTTTTTTAAAAAATGCTAAATACTATAGTGGTTGGAATGTGATCCATTTTAAAGGTGAATCACCCATCCCAGTGGATTCCAGAATAGGGAATTCATTGTTTTTTTCAGGAAATGAGCAATCAAGGTCATGGGGTCAGGCACTGCACAAATAGCCAGATGATAGGTATAGGCCCAGGTTTGCACTTTGCCCACTTCTGATCTAATATTAGGAACATTGGGAACTGTGTTATATACTGGGTCAGATTATTTGTCCATCTAGCTTAGTATTATCTACTCTGACTGCCAGGTGTTCTCCGGTATCTATCTGGTATACTGACATACCACCTGGAACATAGTTGATCTTGCCTAATTTTGAAAGTCATCAACATAGGGAGGATGTTTGTGGAATGGTTCTCTTAATATCATATAAAATTTCAGGAATATGCTAGCATTTAACAAGATTAGCTGTTTTTCTTCAAGCCAGTCTGAATACTGTTATTTTAAGAATGGGATACATATTTTTTTTTTAACAACAACAGCAACACTCCTCTCCATGAATGCAATGATTGCTTTCCCTCCTCCCTTCTCACCTAGGCTATGACCTGACCCCAATACTCTTAAGCCCAGAAATGTGAGAACTTTGCTGTGAACTTCCATGGGCACTTATAGACTGAGTGGAACAAGCTAAAGGCTGTGAAATTCATAAATTATCTGATATGCTGTATCTGCCATTCTTGTGTCTATATACCCAAGTATGTGCTGCTGTTGAGACACTGTAGGTGCGAGTGCAATTTGAAGGCCTCCATGAATTGAGGCAAGAGTTAATGGTGGTGTGGCATGCAGAGCCAGCCTTGAACTCATGTAGGGGCAGGAAAGGAAAATTAAGGCTGAGGGCAACCCCTCACCAGCTCCTTTCAACTTTGCTTGCGGTCCACCCTTCCACCCTCAGTGCTGTGTGAGTTTCACTGGTCACTCTGCGGCCGGGCAGAAATCCCCATTTTCATGTGTGTGTGTGTGTGTGTGTGTGTGTGTGTGTTTGCCTACCCCGTGCTGTATCTGTGGGAGCTGGGTAATTGGTATGGGTAGCATCTCTAAATAGGTTTCTATTGGCAGGTATCAGGGGGGCATGATAGTCAGTGTACACTTTGCTGCCCCCTTGTGGTGAAGGGCAGGGCACTGGAATGGCCTCTTTGGGTCCTGGGACCTGGGGGGTTGTGAAGGAGTCTGTCTTTGGGTCTAATCTGGTGGTTTGCTCTCTCTTATAAGGTCCTGGGACATGGGAGAGAGTGCCTTAGGTTTGCCTTCCAGATAAGACCAGCCAGGGTGAGCAACCCAATAGCATTGGATTGCCCTCGAGGTCAGGTGTGTCATCCAAGGAAAGGCTGAGGAGGTGATAACGGGTTGACATCTGGCCTCAGCCAGACCCACATCAAGTTGTTCCCCCCTTTTTTTGCTTAGCCCCAGATACAATTCTTTAAATAGGTTGTACCCAAATAAAGTGGACCTATTATACTCATTTTATGTGTCTGGTCTCATTATTTCATGGTTGGTCATCAATTTAGTACCTACAGGTACAGCTTTTTCAGCAGATACAGAAATTGGCATTCCGCCCCCCTGCTGAATTATTGTCTGATAGGCATTTAAAAAAAAAAAAAAAGAATGGGAGGGAGGGATGATATCCTTTTTTTTTTTTTTGATTGCTGAAAAGGAAGAAATCCACTCCTGTTCCATTTATTTATTTATTTTATTAGATAGATTATCAATAACAAATTATTTCAGGAGAAACAGAACAGAGTAAGATTCTACTGGAAGTATAAATGAGTATTGCCATCATGTATCCTGAAAGAGTATTTGCATTTAAAATATATTTACAAGACAAAAAGATAAACATCAACAGGTGTTTTAAAGTCCATTTTGTAGTAATATAAGGGGGTAACTACAGTGGTGCCAAAATGAGGGTATTGCTCCCTCAATAAGAATTCTGGACCTCCAAATGGAATTTTCCTTCATTTCCCCAATTTCAAGCATTGCAGAGAGTGAGAAACTGAAAATCGTTCACACCTAGAACTCTTCTATTAACTGTGTTTGCATCCCCTTGGTGATTTTTGTGGCCTTTTTCTTTGGATGCCTAGACTGTATTTCTAAATGTTCAAGTGAAATGTTAAGTTACTGCAATACTAGAAACTTGGAGACTGAAACAAAATTTCATGGGGGGGGGCAGAATTCTTATTTGGAGGGGCAACCCCACCTTTTGCTACTCCATATAGCTACACCCCTGAGCTACACCTGCATATATGATACTCACCAAAAAGAAAAGTGTCTATTCTAGCTTTCAAAACAAACGTTTCTCAGAGAGACTTACAAATTGTTTAAGCAATAGTACTTTACACATCTACACCGCATTAAGCGGTTTCCAATGTATGTAAGCTAATTGCTCCCAGAAGCCGGATGCTCATTTTACCAACCTACAAAAGGATGGAAGGCTGAGTAAACCTTAGAGCCCTTGGGACTGAACTTGCAACATTGTGGCTGCAGTACTGGCGTTTAACCACTGTGCCACCAGGGCTCCCTTCTTCACCCTGAAAACATGAAGGGGAAAGGGAGATGAGTGACAATGGCCAAATCCAGGCTGCATCCACATTATACAAACTATCCAGTTTGAAATGGGATTATTTGCCATGGCTCCTTCCGATGGAATCCTGGGATTTGTAGTTTGGTGAAGCACTAGCACTCTTTGGCAGAGAAGGCTAATGGCCTTTTAAAACTACAAATCTCAGGGTTCCATAGGAAAGAGCCATGGCAAATAATCCCGTTTCAGACTGGATTATTTGTGTAGTGTGGATCTGCCCAGTGTTAGGGTCATGTAATCTCTGTGTTGTCTTCAGATGGTGTGAGAGGAAGGATTTACAGACTATCAAATTAGGCTTAACAGGCCACACACACCAATGGCCATGGCTTACTGGGAACAAGATAGGTAATACAGTCAGGGCAATAAAATTTGATTATTTTATTTTTAAATCCTTGAGAATTTCACTAGTTCAGCCTTCCCAGACTTGGTGCTCTCCAGTTGTGTTGCCCTGTCATTCCTTTTTTCTCCTTCTAGCTGGACACATTTGGAAGGCACCAGAATGGAGATGCTGCACTAGTCAGTCAACATTCTTTTTATCTTCCTCCAAACTTCCTGGGAATCTTTTTCCTTGAGCAGGTATTTCCAGTTTCATTTTTAACTCCCCTTCTGTGGAAGTGGTTCTTTAATTTTCATGTTTGCCTCAAGCTTCTGCAAGCAATCTTTATTCAGAACAGAAATTAAGAACTAAAGAACATTTTAAAAGCCATGCTGGATCAAAGCAAGGTCATATCTAGTCCAACATTCAGTAACCAGTCAGTTGCCTGATATACAGAGACATAGTACTTCTGATATTGGAAGGATGTATAACCATCCTAACTAATGGCCATAGGTAACTTCAACTGCCGTATTTATCTGTCCCACTTTTTAGACCTATTCAAATTGGTTGTCATCGTTACATCTTGTGGTAGCAAATTCCAGAACTTGGAAAAATATGCACCATATGGAGAAATATTTTCTTTTATCTGTCCTGATCACTCTGCTTTGATGGGTGACCATGGATTCTAGTATTCTCACATAAGAAGCACAGCTTTTCCTTGTATCCCTTCTCCACACCATGCATATTTTTATATATTTGCATCATATTCTCTTTACACACTGTTTTCCTAAGCTAAATATCCTCAAACATTACCTTCTTCTGTCAATTGGAAGTTGTTTTAATCCTTTGATTATTTTGACTGCCATTTCTTTACTGTTTCCAGTTCTGCCCCATATCCATTTTTAGGTGTGGGAGCCAAAACTGTACATCCCAGATGGGTTTGCACCATGGATTTGTATAAGGCACTATGAATATGACTGTATTATTTTCAGTTCCTTTTCTAATGATGTCCAGTGTGGATCTTGACTTTTGGGAAAACAAAACAGCAACAGTGGCACATTGAATTGCCATTTTCATCAAGCTATCTACCACAACTTCAAGAGCCCTTTCTTGGTCAGTCACTACTATTTCTAATCCCATCAGTGTTTAGGTGCAGTTGAGATATTTTGCCCTCCTATGTATCTCTCAACACTTGTTTACACTGAATCGCATTTGCCATTTTAATGACTATACTTCCAGTCTTGAGAAATCCTTTTGGAGCTATTCACAGTCCCCCCTTTTTTTTTCTTATCACCTGAAATATTTTTGGGTCATCAGTGGACTTGATCACCTTAATACTCACTGCTCACTTTCAGACTGTGAACAGGTTAAAAAGCACAAGACCCAATACAAGTGTCTGCAGGATCCCACTGCTCACATCCCTCCATTGGTAGGGTGAAGTATTTAGTCTCCCTTTCTCCTTCTGTTTACTTCTGTTAGTTGCCACTGCCTTTATTCATAGAAACACCCTTGAAGAAGACACCATAGCTGAAGTTGCTGCCCCATCTCAGAACAGCATCCTAATCCTTTCAGCATAAGTGGCTCATAGTCTGAGTAGGAAGTTTCATCTCTCATCACCTCTCCATTATGAAGATCCACCCACTCGCCCAACAGGCCTTCACTGCCTTTCAGATAGTAATTCTCAAACTCTACCATAATAACACTTCAGTCAATTCCGTTAACTATCTCAGCTCCCTGGGGTGTATCTTGGATGCAGAATGAAGTGTAATCTGGGGTTTAAGTACTGAAGAAAGGATTGTACTGAAGCAGGGATTGCCAGAGAAGCAAACAGTTCACAAAACAGACAAGTGCATCTTTGGAGCTATCAGTTAATACAGCTATGGTGTAGGGATATTGTCCATGCTTTTTTTTACAGCATCTGGGTTTCTGCTAGGAGAACAATGGCTTTAGAGCAATCCCTCAAGCTAAAACAGAACTGGTGGGGCTTTCCCCATCTCCTGTCTCCATATTCCACTGACTGCCTCTAATAACAGGACTGCAGTGTGAAGCCAGAGTGTTTCAGTTCACACTAGAACACTGAAGTAGCTGAAACAATCAGATCATTAAACTCCTACTACCATGGGAGAGTTCCTGGGTCTTCCCCATAGCATGGAGTATTAAATAAATAAATAAATAAATGTCCCACATGGATTTGATGGAGGTTTAATATCCCAGGTGAAAGAATGACAGTCATGAGGGTAGCATGCAGCCCAGAAATAGAACACGTATGTACCATAAGAGAAAACCAAACAAGTAATTAAAAAAAATATTTCATTTGTTCCAGTTTCCAATTGTTGTTGTTGTTTGTCTAAAGAGTTGATGGGCAAAATACCTGTACTTTATTTCAGATAGTTTTGTCAGTAATTTTCCCAGTTCACAATATGTAGATATTATAATTAATATTCTGATTTTGGACACATATAATGAACTTCACAGGGAAAGTGAGATGGCAATGTTAAAATATTTAGCTTGTCATTTTGCAAATGTGCCCATTTTATTTTTATTATAGCTATATTTATTGTATTATAAAAGTCAATAATATTGAATGCATTGGAAAGGCAACATGCAATGGACAACTTAAGTATATCACACCAAACGAATTCAGCAAGAATATGGTATAAAAATATTCTCATTCACATTTTTTAAAGAAAATAACATATTAATAAGTACTTACTCCAGAAATTAGGTGGCCAAGGGTTATCAGAACTAGTACTGTTGGTCTCCATAGCATTCAAAATTGTCAAAGTGATAAAAATGTTGTCTCCGCAGTAGAGCACTTGGTGTAATGTTAAAAAAAATGACTTGGAGAAAAATGCTCCTACATATTCTCTCACATTGTTCTGTTCTCATGAAAGGAAATCAGTGTATCGTGTTTCCTGCTTTTATACTCAAATTAGTAACTGTTTGCCTTATCTTAGACTGACACATGGTTCCTGAGATGGGAGAACAATTTCCTTCTCGTCATTTCCTTGGCTAGACAGTGAATTAAACAAGAACAATACTTTATCCGTTCTGTGTTCTGCTGGTTGTTGGATCCAACTCAACAACAGTTTTCCAGAAAGTTTCTGTGGCTGGAAGGCCTCATCCTGCATTCCTAAATGTGCAAAAGTGCATGTGAAAGCTACTGCCTTCTACATCAGTGATTCATGACTGAATGAGCTATCTGTGACATTGTATAAATACAGAGGGAAGCCTGTACACAATTGCATTTACTGTACTTTTATTTCCACTACCCCGTTCTCAGAGGAATGGAAACATCATCATCATCATCAACAACAACAACAACTGTCAATAATGCAAAGCAGAGGAGCTGTGATTTTTGTGATATAAACCCAGCATACTCTAACTGGAGATAAACACTGTCTGACAAACTATAATGATTTATTGAAGAGTTTCATGAAATACTGCTTGTAGGGAGTAAGGACATTATCAGACAAGGAAAGTAAGGCATCATAAGGATGCCTAATTGTTGCAAAAGGATGTGTGTACCACACAACGTCACCCTTTATGGAAGTCCTGATGGCACAGTGGTTAAATGCCAGTATCACAAGCCACAACGTTTTGAGTTTGATCCCAAGGGCTCCAAGGTTGACACAGTCTTCCATCCTTCTGTAGGTTGGTAAAATGAGTACCCAGCTTGTTGGGGACAATTAGCTAAAAAAAACCCAGAACACACACATTGTAAACTGCTTAGGAAGTGCTTTGGCACTGATAAGCGGTATAGAAATATCAATGCTATTGCTATTGCTATTGCAATCATGTCCTGTTAAATAAGCATACTTTTTTATTGATGGCTCAAGCCGTCAATTGATCCCCATGGTGCTTTTGTGCCGACATTGCTGGCATTTGAAACTTCACACCATTGTACTCACATGAATGAAGCATAAATGGCCTGTCCGGCAAGAACACTTCGGGTGAGATCACAAAAGCCAGGTAAGTGTCACACTTTTTATGACCCATCCCAGTTTATTTGGGACTTTTTCAGTATGTTAATAGGTGCTTTGTGTAACTTTTACTGTCTTTTTATTTTTATTTTGAATTTCCCATGCTATGTATTCTTGCACGAATATGCAGGATTTCAAACGAGGAAGTGAACAGAGCTCCATTTACTCCTCATTCATTGCTGGGGAAGCCTTTTCCTGGATAGGAGGTAAGCGTGGCATGGGGAGTTCTTTTGCCAGCATAAAAATGGCAAAGCTTCTGTGCTCTCCCCCTTACCTTCCTCTCTTTTAATGGAAGAAGACTGAATTGGGAGAAAAGATGACTTTTTTGTCACTCAAGCAGTCACTCAGACTTTGTCACTCAGCTTATATCCCCCTCTTACTTCTTCCCTATTCTAAATAAGGTCTGAGCTGTGGCATCACTAAGGCTGGTGTCACCTCTCTCCCTGACGGTATCACCTGGTCTGGTTCAGCCTCTCCACACACCCCTAGTGCCGCCACTGGGTCTGAGAGAACTTGGTCTGGTCTAAAAGCCTGTTTGGGTGCCCAGAGGGATCAAAGCTAGATACTGCTTATCTTTCTTTCCTTCCACCATGGGAAAGAACAGAAGGGAGACTGGAATCTGATCATGCAAGACAGCCCAACCAGCTTCCTTGCAGGCCACTTTCCACTTCACTAAATAAAAACGCTTAACATGTTCACTAGGACTAGTATACCTCATCTTTTGCTAAAGATGATCTTGATTTCCCCTTCCATGCATTGTTCTTTTTTCTCCTTGTTCACTGCCCCAGCAGATGCTATTGCTGTGCATTGTATTGTCAATTTTTTGACAAAATAATCAGTTTAAAAAACAAAATAAAACTTACCAAACTACAGAGTCTGGAATGAAAAATGCAGAGCACTGGTAAATGTTGCCATCACAGCTGCACATAAATGGGAAGAGCCTCACTGATAGATATCTATCACATTTTCTAGCTTATTATTTTACTTTGTTTTCTAGTTATGTTGGGAAGAAATGCAATGGCAGTAATGCCAGAAGAGTCGGCTCCCTGCCCACTGCCACAGCTGCAACAATAATTCCTGTTAAAACATCCTGTGAATTTCTGTCTTGAAGCCTTTGAATTATTTCTACAAAGAACAGTTTAGCATATACCTTCCAAGACTTAAAATGAATAATTGCTCTCAAACATGTTGAATTTGCCTTGATTAGCAGTTGTCAGGTTTCAACTACTGTTCCATGGACCATGCTTTTAAACTTCTGCACTGAGCCACCAAGTCAGATTGTCTAGAATTCTGGTGCACAGTGTCGCATAATGCTATTAAGATCATACCTTCCAACTGTCCCAGTTTGGCAAGAAGAGTCCCAATTAATCCTCTGTCACTCCACTTTTTCAGCTGCTTTTAAAATGTCTCAGTTTCCCTCTGCTCCTCCCACTTCCCTCCTTTGTCCCCAGCTGATGTCAGCTGCTACAAACTGAGTTCAAAGTGCAAAAGTAGTTTGTGACCAGTTAACATAACAGGTGGGGTTGGAGAGGCGGGGTAGAGTCTTGCCCTTCCCAGTAAGCTCAGACAAAAACAAACTGCAGCCCCTCCTAGCTTGTCTGCCCTTCCTCATTAATAGTCTTTGCCATCTTATCCACACTCTGATGATGCTTGACCACACATGTCCTGGTTTTCATCTGTGAAATGTTGGAGGATACAGTGAATTTCTATTTCTCCATTTCATCAGATCCAGACATAGGCTACAGGGGGTTTAAAAATCCAGATGAAATTTAGACTACTTTGGCCTGGAGCTGCAGCACATGAAACTTGGACTACCGTGGTCCAGATTTAAGCACCACCCCTGCCAAAGCCTAAATCTGCATTTGGATTTTTACATGGATTCCATTCAAAGCTATGGGAAAAGCAAAGCCTCAGCAGTAGTTGCTCTCTCTGAAGCCAGAACAGGCAGCTGGCTTCATGATGGCAGGGTGGGTCACCCATTCTGGCTTCAGAGAGAGCGACTACTGCTGGGGCTTTGCTCTTCCTGGAGCTCAGAGGAATGATTGTGTGCCAGAAAAGCAAAGGCCCAGTGGCAGTTGCTCTCTTTTAAGTCAGAAAGGGTGGCTAGCTTCATGATGACAGGGCTCGCAGGGCATTCTGACCCCAGAGACCAGCTACTTCTTGGAATGAGGAGGGGGGGAAATCCAATGAGGATGTATTGTTCACAGAGAAGTTTTCTCTGGAGTTTCCAGCAAACACTGGAGAAAACTGCGAGTTTTCTAAAACCCAGATTAAGGGGGTATTCCTCAAGTCTAGTGTGAATAGGGCTGTAAATCATGTGGCATTATTGCACAAAATTTAGAGGAAAGGTCACACGTCATGCAGCATTATTGGGCCAGATTCAGGGGGGCTGGGTATTTTTCACTGGTGTAGACAAGCCCATAGTGTCCATATAAGTGTCTTGAATCAAAGGTGGATTGGATGAGGGTTGCTAAATAATACTTCAATCCAGATTTTATCGCTGGTGGGCTTTTGAACACTGATCTCTTCACTAATGGCCATTTACTGCAAGGGAAAAGCCTTCATGGTTTTCCTGAAGTTTTTTGAATAATGTGTGAAAATGCACATTACCACCCATTTGGACATCTGATTCACATTGCAGCACATTTTCGGTGAGGGCAGAAGTGAAAAGCTGATCAGTTGGATGTGCATGGGGGGTGGGCATGATGGCACTGAAGTGGCTGGAAGCACCATTTTGAAGTTCTGCATTTTCGGTCATGTACTTTTTTGCTGCTCTGGGGGAATATTATGACTAATCTGGGGTTACCTCCAAGGGTAACCCTGAGTGGCCTCACTCAATGGCACCCCCTAGAAGGCCAAAATGCTTCCACCACTCACTGCAATATTTATAACCAGCCCAGTGAGAGACTGTGGAACTACTCACCACTGTGGAACAACCAACTCCTCCCTCCTATCCCCAGAGAGAGAAAGCAATGTAGTAAAGACCAGAGAGGCAGGCACGTGCAGCATCAGTGTATAAGAAGGTTAAGAAAGGCTTGGTTTATTATTCAAGCAAGATTAAAGAGGTAAATCACTTCATGAAAGACCCTTCCTTTCAGGCTTCTGCAAATCTCTCATGAGAACGGCACCTTCCATCCCCAGGTACACTTAAAGTTACAAAGACAGGAAAGTATTCAGTTACATTCAGCCAAAGTCAGAAATATAATCATAACCCTGACACAAAACTAGCTAATACATTTCCTAGAACTCTACTCACAAACTGTGAAGTCCATATAGGAATCAGGAAAGCTGTGAGCTGGCTAGCCAGCTGCTCCACAGCCACCCCAGTCTTCTTAGAATCATAGAATCATAGAGCTGGAAGAGACCACAAGGGCCATCCAGTCCAACCCCCTGCCATGCAGGAAATCACAATCAAAGCATCCCTGACAGATGGCCATCCAGCCTCTGTTTGAAGACCTCCAAGGAAGGAGACCCCACAATGCTCTGAGGGAGTGTGTTCCACAGCCAAACAGCTCTTACTGTCAGAAAGTTCCTCCTAATGTTGAGGTACAATCTCTGTTCCTGGAGCTTGCATCCATTTTTCTTTGTGTCTCTCTCCACCTAACCATGTGCTCAGGTCAGGGCTTCTCTCTCCTCATGGTCTGACTCCTTTGTCTGTCCACTTGGTCTGACTCCCAGACCCTCCCTTGTCTGTCCTCATGGCCTGAATTCCAGCCATGTGCTCAGAACAAATAATTTATAGTCTTTATTTGAATTTACCCTCTGGCCTTCTGATTGGCCAGTTACGGTTTCTGGTGATGTTACATCCTTGCTGACACTGACCTGGAGGTGTTACCTTTCCTCCAGAGCTCTAATTAAGCCTAGACTGTTAACCCTTTGTTTACCTGATTGTTGAGAATGCAGCTGCCTGAACACTGAATGGCAGGATAATGGGAGATGCAATCCCCCATTATCACAGGGGACCAAACAGCTTTTTTAAGTGGAAGGTTGCACTTGAGCCCCTTTGATTTACAGTTTAAAAAAACCCTGTGCAGCAGCAACAACTTGTGGAGAATAATAATGCGAGTAATTCACTCTCAACCACCATCGTGATTCACAAGCATGGCTGCGTGTGCACTTCAAACATGTATAGCTTTGCATACCAGCAATTTTGCCAAACGACCATGGAGACAAATGAATGCTGCTGTGAATTACATCAATGCACAACAATCCACATTATATCATCTCATCTAGACAAGACTTTTATATTTTGAAACCAATAAATCCACAGATTGATACACCTCTTTCCTGAAACCCCTGTGTATCTCTGTTTGGAAAGGGTGCAGAGGCCAGGTTCTTGCCTCTGCACCAAACTACCATTTGCAGAGAGTCATAGCAATTGTATTTATATTGCATCATTATCCTTACCACTATTATTTATTGGCTACTTTTACATTCACTCTTTCCTCAAATGAACTCAATAATAGCATGACATACATGGGAACATTTTTGCCTTACTTTATCAGATCTGGATGAGAGAGAAAGATTGATCCACTGTCATGCAGTGACTCAGTGGGTCTTGAATTTGGATCTCCCAAGTCCTAGCCCAACCTTCTATCCTCCACAGTCTCTAACACCCCAGAGGACAGATACAGAATTCAAAATGACATTAGATTAGAAAACTGGGCCAAAACTAACAAAATGAATTTCAACAGGGAGAGATTTAGAGTACTATACTTAGGCAGAAAAAATGAAATGCACAGATATAGGACGGGGAACAACTGGCTTGATATCAGTGCATGCAAAAGGGATCTAGGGGTCTTAGAGGACTACAAGCTGAACATGAGTCAGCAGTGTGATGTGGCAGCCAGAAAAGCCAATGCAATTCTAGACTGCATCAATAGGGGTATAGTGTCTAGCTTCACAAAAATAATAGTGCCACTCTATTCTGCTTTGGTCAGACCTCACCTTGAATACTGTGTTCAGTTCTGGGCACCACAATTCAAGAAGGATGTTGACAAGCTGCAGTGTGTTCAGAGAACGACCAAAATGGTAAAATGTCCAGAAACCATGCCCTATGAGGAGTGGCTTAGGTAGCTGGGTATGTTTAACCTGAAGAAGAGAAGGTTAAGAGGGGACCTGATAGCCATGTTTAAATATTTGAAGGGATGTCATATTGATGATGGAGCATGATGTTGTTTTTCCTGCAACAGTTTAACAAGGCTACCTCCATGCTTATCAAATTTGCAAATG
This sequence comes from Gambelia wislizenii, assembly GCA_030847615.1. NCBI lineage: Eukaryota > Metazoa > Chordata > Lepidosauria > Squamata > Crotaphytidae > Gambelia > Gambelia wislizenii. The sequence continues at coordinate 104,571,104 of JAUMIR010000001.1, forward strand.
ACATCAAAGTAGGAGGGGTAACTAATACCCCAGAGACCAGGATCAAAATTCAAGATGATTGTAATAGACTGGAGTCTTAATAGACCACAAGCTGAACATGAGTGAACAGTGTGATATGGCAGCTAAAAAAAGCCAATGTGATTCTAGGCTGCATCAATAAGAGTATAGTGTCAGCTTGAGGTATGTAATAGTACCACTCTATTCTGCTTTGGTCAGAACCCACCTGCCTTACTGTGTCCAGTTCTGGGCACTTTAATTCAAGAAGGACATTGACAAGCTAGAATATTTCCAGAGGAGGGCAACCAAAATGGTGAAAAGTCTGGAAGCCATGCCCTATGAGGAGCAGCTTAGGGAGCTTGGTATGTTTAGCCTGGAAAAGAGAAGGTTAAGAAGTGACATGATAGTCATGTTTAAATATTTGAAAGGATGTCATATTGGAGAAGAAGTAAATTTGTTTTCTGCTGCTTCAGAGACTAGGGCACGGAGCAACGAACTCAAACTACAGGAAAAGAGATTCCACCTAAATAATAGGAAGAACTTCCTGATGGTAAGAGCTATTCAACCATGGAATATGCTGCCTTAGAGTGTGGTGGAGTCTCCTTCTTTGGCAGTTTTTAAAGAGAGGCTGGATGGCCATCTGTCAGGAGTGCTTTGATTGTGTGTTCCTGCATTGCAGGGGTTGGACTGTGTGGCCCTTGTGGTCTCTTCTAACTCTATGATTCTACGATTCTACGATATTTTAATACTGATGTATGGCTAACAGTTTTGCAATAATGTTCCAGATATCTTCAAACTTTTGCCATTTCCTCTTGTTTTACAGCTACTAGATCAAGCATCTTTCCTCTTCCTTTTGTTCATATTTGAACACTTCAAGCTCTAATGTCAAGTTAGGTCAAAGTGCCAGTCATAACATCATAATGGCTGGGGATGATGGGAATTGTAGATGAATGTTGTGGAGGATTCTTGATTGGGAAAATCTGTTTTAGACATTTGCAATGCTTTGGCAGAGATTCTATTACCGTATATTCCTGCATACAAGACTACTTTTTAACACTTGAAAATCTCCTCAAAAGTGGGGGGGTGGTCTTATACCCCAGTAGACCTTTTCCCCTGCTGTGAGAATGATTGAAGTGTAAAATGGCCTGGGCAGTTTTCCCAGCAGATCCTTCCTCCTGCTGTGAGAATGACTGCTTTGCATTTGAAGAGTTAAATGGCCCTCTATTTAGCTCAGGAGAGTCAAAATGATGTTTCTTTTCAGGACAAGTTAGCCTAAAATTAGAATTTCTGGATTCAACTTATCATTTTGCATCAAGTTTTGTCTATGGTGAAATTCTCTTGTCTGCCAATGTGGCTCTAAAACCATTAATGTGCTCATTCATTAATGTGCTCATTCAAAAATTTGGGATTTGATAGCTTCATATTAACCAACTTACAGTATTAATGCCACCTTACTTTCCAAAGATTGAACACCACAGAGATTTTTCAAAGTATCCCATGCTTTTTTAGCTGTTCTCAGTCCTTTAATTTCACAGACTATTCCATCATCTACAGCCACTGAGCTGGCTGGCTGGTGGGGAACAGGCTTTCCAGCCAGCTGGCTGGCTGGCTGGGGGGGGGGCAAACTCTATATTTTAACTTAAAAATTGAGGGGTCGTCTTATGCGCCCAGTCGTCTTATACGCCGGAATATACGGTAGTTTTATACAAGCACAAGACCCAAGTGCATTAAAAGTCATATGGCTGATGAAAGCCATTTCCTTTCATTGTTTTTTTTTTTTGTAATTCTTCTGCTCTGTATGACCCCTCCCCCATTTGCAATGGTAGTAGGGATTAAAGATTTCTTTTCGCCATAAACAATAGGTCCAATCACATGACTACTTCTAATTTCAAGGGGGGAAAAGTTTTTTTAAAATATTCATGCATATTTACTGTGCTGTAGTCCACACAGAAAATTGGGTTTAAATATGTGTGCTGCTAGTTAGAAGATGATATTTTATTTTCCTTTTACAGCAAAAGAGCTCATTTACACTGTGTTACATCCAGTTGCTCTGTATGTATTTCCCAAGGTTGTCATGTGATGGTCACTGTAGTCTGAGCTACCCCTGTAGTTAGAAGGTTAGTAGTTAGGAAAGCCACCATTTTCCATTATCAGTTCACATACCCAAGCAAAGCCTGTGAAGATGATCAGACGGGGATAAATATAGCGTCCCCATCTCACTATCTGCTCTCCTGCCTCACTCCTGTCCCTGTAACCTTTTTCTCCCAGAAATACCTTTTTTGAGCTACAGAAACTGCATCACCTCCCCTCCAGCACCCATGGAGTGAATGCAGCTCTCACAGAGCTGCATTCACTTCCTGGAAAGGAAATCCTGGCCGTTGTCATGAGAGGACGAGTGTGCAGGAAATTCAAAAATAAAAATAAAAGGTAAAAAATGACACCAAGCACAAAACACATTTTTAAAAACCCAAGTAACCCAGGGAGGGTAAAAAAAAAAAAGGGTGTCACTTACCTCCATGTTCCGATCTCAACCGGAAGTGTTCGGCAGGGACCTCCCAGTGACACAGGCCATCGCGCCAGCATAACGGGGCACTTTTTCACATGCATGTCATTCCGTTACAGAAATGGAACTATGGGTCAATTCACAGATTAGCCCATGAATAAGAAGAACCAATGGCGGAACGGGAGCAGCACGGGAGCATAATGACACAAGGACGGTGTCGTCTGAAAGGGATGCCCTTTCGCAATCTCCTGGTGTCCCTGTAATGATTTATTTTGGTCATCTGATAATCTCCTGTGTGTAATTATTTATCTGCAAACTCTCCTTCTTATGTGGTTGAAGCTGCAGTTGAAGGATTACATGATTAGACTACATTCTTCCAACCACATAATATGTCAGAGCTCGGAAATAGTCCTGTTTAGCACTGATTGGCCAAACTGTTGCTTCTAATGAAACTTAAATGGCAATATTACATAGCAATTGAGCCATAATAAATGGTAACTAGGGTAGAATTACAGCCTAAATACTGTAAAGGCACCAGACCCCATCTGTACTTGGAAGCTAAGCAGGGTCAGTTCTGGTTAGTACTTGGATGGGAGACTGCCAATGAATACCAGGTGCTGTAGGCTATATTTCAGAGTAAGGAACTGGCAAAACCACCTCCGAGTATTCCTTGCCTAAGAAAACCTTGTGAAATTCATGGGGTTGACAGGAGACTTGAAGGCACATACACACACAGGAGAGAATTATGTTCCAGGTATCAAATACTGTATTCTTAAGGTTTTTACAGTATGTTCTCCCCATCTGCAGGGGTTCAGTTCTGCTCCCCCCCCCAATGGATGAGAAAAAATGCACATGTTCAAGCCCCATTAGCATGCAAGCCCCATTAGCATGCAGCTGCATTGGCACAGCTGCATGCACACACTACCATTGACTATAATGGGGCGAGGTAATGTACAAACACTCCAATTTGCAGATGGCTAGCCCATGGAAAGGGCAGGCCCACTGTATTAAAAATAGATGGTTTTACAAGGAAAATAATATAATTCAGAAGCATAAGAAAGATGAGAGGGAACCTTTATATTCTCATCTGAGATTGGCTCATCCCTATGAAACAGAATCAATGGACACCAAACTGAGATCAGAAATGGCAATATTTACAGAAGAGTTGGAGACCACATCAATCTACCAGGATACACTGATCTGATCTTAAGATGGTAATCTCTGAAGTTATCTATAATCTCTGGTTTACAAATTCACCCAGAAGTTCAGTTTTATTTATCTGAGTAGAGACACTCTTGTGGTGATGGAGAGATATCTGGCTGCTTCTGTCAACTTGAACTGAGAGGAATATAGTACAAACCAGAATGGAAGTGGTATCTCTTGCTATTTTTGGCCTAGACAGTAGTGTGGCCTGACTGTCTCTCAGCATGAAAGTAAAGGATGCTTGAAGAAGTTGTCTTACATTGTAGGGGTCTCCAGAGGTCAGTGTTACTTAACACAATAACATTACAACCGGAATCTCACATGTGTGCTGATTTGACCTGAGAAGCTGCTTCCATTCTGGATAGTTCTCCCTGAGGGCAGCAGTGACTGAGCCAAAGAACAATGTGAAATGAATCACTTCCTTTCTGGGCAGCAACCCTCCCAGCACAAGGGGAAAAGCCTTAGAAGTGTTTGTTTATGTGGCAGCAGTAATGGATTACTTATAATTTGTTCCTTTTCCCAGTAGAAAGGGTATCACTAAGGCACATTACAGTTGTATCTTAGTGAGGGACAACTTCACTCTTTCTTGTAGCATAACTGTAACTTTTAGAGTGTAGCCTCACTCTGTGATGGAATAGAATTATGACACAAGCCGTTCCGGTCGGCAACGGAGTTGCAAATGGCTGCTAGCTGCACTTGAGGAGCGCTAGCAACCACCCCGTGGGAGATTTCTGGCAGTTTAATAACTTCTAGATTGCCGGGAAATTTCTTCTGGATAGAGAAGAAGCAGAGTGGGCTCGAGGAAGACTCAGTGCCAGTGTATAGTCCCCCTTTCTTTCTTCTCTGGATCGAGAGAGAAGAGGAGGGCAGAAGACGCTGAGGGAGTCGGTGAGCTGACAATGCCCACACCGGGGAATCCCCTTGTTTTTTTGGGACAAAAGTAAGCCCACCGATTTTAACTTGGACTACATTTTATTTTGGAATGGTGAAAGCTGTTTGAACTTTTGGAGCTTCCATGAATTAAAATCCACACATTCTGCAAGCTGAAGGTAAACGCTAGCTTTACTGAGGTGGGGGAGGAGCCGGGAGAGAGAGACGGAGCTAAACGTGGAAGAGAAACCAATTCAAATAAAATTGAGACTGAAATAAAGACTGAAAGTGGGGGAGAAGCGATCCCATTTATACATACTTGGTTCTGTGTTGCTGAAGTAAGCTAGTTTTGTTCTGTTTTGAGCTCTTCGACGATACTGTTTATTTTTGGAACTTTAGAGCGATAAAGAGATAATATAGAAGGAGTGGAGAGTGAAAGGGCGTCTGTAGAAGGAGTGAGGAGTGGAAAGGCAACTGTATGTGAGTTAAAAGAGAAATATAGAGGTATTAATAATTCATCAAGAAAAAGAGCTTGAAAACACAGGAGCAGAGGCAATCAGAACATTGAAGAATAATAAAACTCCTGGACCCGATGGATTTCCATCTAGCTATTATAAGGTTTTTGAGAAAGAAATTAAAATACCACTATGGAAGACTTTTAATAAAATATTATTAGGAGAAGAAGTTCCAAAATCCTGGAATAACGCAAATATTGCATTGATATTAAAGGAGAATAAGGAACCAGAAGATGTAAGAAATTATAGACCCATTGCATTGTTAAACAATTATGGCAGACAGATTGAAAGCAATTTTAAGCAAATGGATAAATACTGACCAATCAGGATTTCTACCAAAAAGACATTTAAGAAATAATATATGGAAGATCTTAAGCCTAACAGAATACTTTGAAAAACATCCTAATAGGAAACTGGGTCTGATTTTTCTGGATGCAGAAAAAGCTTTTGACAGCGTCAAATGGCAATATATGATGGAAGTTATTGATAAAATGGGATTGGGAACTAATTTCATATGGGGAATTCAGGCAATTTATCAACATCAAACAGCTCAAATTATAATAAATGGGCAGAAAACAACAGAAATAAATTTAGTAAAAGGAGTAAGGCAAGGATGCCCGCTTTCACCTCTACTTTTTATAATAGCATTAGAAACACTTCGTGGAATAATATGGAAAGATGAAAAAATACAAGGGGTGAAGATAAAAAAACAAATATATAAGATAAGTGCTTATGCAGATGATATGGTGGTAATGTTAGAGGATCCGTTAGAATCTATAAAGAAGTTACAAGAAAGGTTAGAGATCTTTGGCAGATTATCTGGGATTAAAATTAACAAAGAAAAAACAGTGATATTAACAAAAAAATTAGATAAAAAAGAGGAAGAGAATTTAACAAAGCTATCAAATTTTAAAGTTGTAAAGAAAACAAGATATTTGGGGATAGTGATAACAAAAAACAATCTGGACCTAGTAAATAATAACTATAATATGAAATGGAATGAAATAAAAAAAGATATAAAAAGATGGAAGAAGTTAAATCTGTCGATGCTAGGGAGGTTAGCAGCCATTAAGATGACGGTGTTGCCGAAAATACTTTTTTTTAATTTCAAAATTTACCTGTATTAAACAACAACAGGTTATTTAAAATATGGGATAAAGATCTCTCAAATTGGGTTTGGATCAATAAAAAACCAAGAATAAGTTGGAAGGTACTAACAGATGAAAAAAGTAGAGGAGGATTGGGGCTGCCTAATTTAAGCTATAAGGCATGTGTATCAATATGGTTACAAGACTGGTTTAGGTTAAATAATGATAAATTGGTAACACTGGAGGGGGCTGATACTAGATATGGCTTACACACATACCTATGGTATGAGAAAGAAATGTCTGACAGAAACTTCGGGAGCCATATAATTAGAAAAGCTATGTTAAAAACCTGGAAAGAAATTTAAAAACACACATATATATATATAAAATTACCAACGTGGGTCTCACCACAAGAAGCTTTTCGAAGGACAGAAATGATTGACACAAATAACTGGTGGACATATAAAGACCTATTAAACTTTCAGGACGAATCCCACAGGATGAAATCAAGAGAAGAGTTAGAAAAGGATAATAAGAATATGAATTAGTTTCAATACAGACAATTACGGGAGAGATATAATATGGATAAAAAATTATACGATATAACAAACCAACAGACAGAATTAGATATACTGATAACAGAAAATAAAGAATTAACAATATCTAAAATATATAAGCTGTTATTGAAATTAGATCTAGAACCAATAGTGATAAAGGATTACATGATTAAGTGGTCGCAAAATATCGGACATGCTATTTTGTTGGAACATTGGGAAAAACTATGGAAAAATGATTTGAAATTTACACCTTGTATGGAATTAAAGGAGAACTGCCATAAAATGCAATATAGATGGTATATGACACCACAAAAATTAATGAAAATGTATAGAGATATTGATTCAAGTTGCTGGGAATATGGTGAAGTAACAGGCACGTTTTACCATATGTGGTGGTCATGTAAAAGTGCAAGGAAATATTGGATCACAATTCATAATTTGATAAGAAAAATATTGAAAATAAACCTGAGATTTAAACCTGAAATATATTTATTGAACATCATGGATCAAGATTTTCCAAAAGAATTTAGAAACATTATGCTATATATGATCACCACAGCAAGGATCATTTATGCCAGATATTGGAAGCAAAAAGAAATCCCAAACTCAGAGGAATGGATGACAAAGCTTTTAGAGATAGCTCAGATGGAAAAATGTACTTGCTGGATTAAAAACAGATCATCAGATAAGTTTAGGCAGGACTGGGAAAAACTGATAGATTTCTGGAAAACTGAATGGAGTAATAATGTAATCACTTGGTTAATGGATTAAGATAGAATATGGTAAAAGGTGGAAAACAGAGAATATAATTCAAAGAATATGCAAAAGAATTGATAAACAGCATTGTTAGACTGGTTATGAGTCAAATGTAGTTGGTGAAATTTATAGAAGATAAAGGTTGGTTTTCATAACCAATGTAAAATGTGTGGTAACAATTAAGGAGCTAAACAAATAATGACAATACGAATACGACAATATGAATAGAAATATACGACAATATGAATAATAGAATATAGTAGTAAATGTTGAAGATAAAATTTGTGTGATAAATTGGAAAGACCGTAAAGAAGACAAGAAACAAGTTCAAAATCTGTTAAAAGGAAGGATTAATATATGTATGGATAATTTGTAAGTATTGTGATGTATTGTAATGTATTGTCTTGTTAATGTTATTGTATATGGATAAGTGTTTGTCGGTCTTTTCATGTATGTATGTATCTATGTGATTTTATGTATTTGATTTTATATGGTGAATAAAAATAATAATTAAAAAAAAAAGAATTATGACGCAAGCCAAATCAAGTGCTGGAATGTGTTATACCTTTTGCTACTGCATCTGGAATTTACAAGTAAATGAAGAGTAACTGTTGTAATTATTTAAGAAATGTGAAAACAATGAGTTACTTTTTAAATGAATTCCTAGCTATTTTGTGGGTTTTTGGAATTTGAACTGTAATCTGTTACTTTTGAAAGTAACTTTTCAGATGTTTTGGAAGTCCATGTGACAACCCCCCCCCCCAATGTTTGGATTGCTTGAATCTGTTCACTATCAACATCTGACACAAAGACATGACAGCTTTTCTAACACCACTTCTTGAATAAGAGATCTGGGAATGTAGTTGTCCAGGGCAGGCATCTAACTTCTGTACTTACATGCGATGGAATCATTTTCTAGAATCATCAACAATTGCACTGAAGCAAGTGCATACTTCTCAAGCTGCTTCTGACCACACTATTCACTGAGTACTTTTGCTTAGGAGTTGTACTGGCCATTTGAAAAACACCACTGGAGATGCCACTTCACTCAGTGAGATTCCCCCCACCCCTTTGAAAAGAAGCAAAAGCTGCCAGGATATTATCTTATTTTTGACTAGAAAATGCTCTAGGTTAGAGGTTGCACAAGGGGACCATTCACACTACACAACTGTAGTAGTATAATTCCAATTTGATTGCCATAGCAATATCCTATGGAATCCTGGAATGTGCAGTTTAGGGAGAGGTATTTAGAATTCTCTGTCAGAGAGCTCTAGTACCTCACCAAACTACAAACCCCAGGATTCCATAGGATGCAGCCACTGCAGTTAAAGTAAAATAATAGTGCAATAACCATGTAGTGTGAAAGCCCCCCTGGTCAAATATATAATCTAGTTACCCTAATCAGCCAGATGAAGTAATAGAAAGGGAAGGCTGGTGCTTAGGGGCCTCAGTGCCTTCAACAGCCATCAAAAGGAAGAAAGGGTGATTAGCTTCATTCCGTTCGGTGCATGATGAAACTACTGGACAAGGCAAACAACTACATTTTGCCCTGCTTGGTCAACAAAGCAGCACTTCACACTTACTGAACTGCAGGCTTTGCCAACTTCCTGAACTTCCTGGATGCTTCCAGCTTTCAGTTTTAGACCCAGCTCAAGCAGAAGCCCCCATGTCCAGTCCTAATAGTTAACCCCAGGAAATCTGGACTGGAAGACATTCCCTCCCAACCTAGATTTGGATATAGTCTTCAGGCTTGTCTACACAGGGCCCAATAAAATGGCCTCATCTTGTTTTCACAGGGAGCTGTCCAGACAACATACAGCTCAAATCATGTTTTTTTCAGTGTCTTGGGGCTTTAATCTGGACCAAAAAGAATTAGGATTTACTCTGGATTTGAGCAGAAAATCCAGATTGGGGGGGGGGTCAGACTGCACTCCATAGTGACATTGGTATGGGGTCAGAAGGAGAAGAGTTTCAGCAGATGGACAGAAGAGTTTGGGAGAAGGCTGCTGGGCCAGGCAATCAGCTAAACTTTCCCACCAGGAAATGCCTCTTTCCCTGTTCTAATTTCACTTTTTAGCAGTTCCTTGGTTGCCATTTATTTTACATATGCAGCAGTTGTGCAAAAAGGTGCATACCAGCATTCCCATATCAATAATTGTGCATACATCTGCTTAATAGGTGGTCCGAAGCTCTGCCAAGCCATGGGAAAACACTCAGAGTGATGGAGGCACACGTACATTCACATGCATAGTGAGGAGGGGGAAAACCCAGAGCAGCCATGGCCATGTGGCTGCCCATACTATGATTTATCAGACCAGGGTGAATTTGAAAGGAAGAACAGTGTGGACAGTGCTCCCAAACTCACCTCAGTGTGTGTGGCGATCATGTGGACAACCTTGCAGTTGATGCAGACCAGGATAACAGGAAGGTAAGCTGTATTTTCCTGGCAGTGTTGTTAGCATGCCCTATTACCCCTCCTGCTTGTATAAAAATGTTTTTGCCTGTTGGCAAAAGGAAAGCAGGGAGGCGGTGCAGCCTAGCCTCCTGTGGAAGGGAGTTCCAGAGAGCAGGAGCACCTACTAAGAAGGCTCTCTCTAGTGCCCTCACCAGACGAGCCTGTGATGGTGGTGAGACTGAGAGAAAGCCTTCCCCTGATGATCTTAGTGCCCTTGCAGGTTCATATGGGGAGATATGGTATTTCAAGTAGTCTGGACCCAAGGCGTATAGGGCTTTATTGGATCTATATTCCCAATAAAAATACTCCATTTCACTTTAAAGCTGGAGTATTATCTGCAGTTAGTATTGGTATACATAGGTGAAAAGATCCCCAAAGGTACCTACCTCTTGCAGGCTTTCATTTGAGCTAATAATTCCCCGAGACAGATTTTAGCATCATGGGCTGGTCTCTAAAGCACCCTCCTCCTCTTAAGGTAACAGTGTAGACAAGCTCTTGGTCTGGCTCTGATTAATAACACTATAAAGTACAGGGTATAACACACATTCTTCTCCCCACTTCCTTTTGAACTCTGAAACAAAACCCTGGTCTCATTCAGGGCTGCAGCAATTACATCTTCTTTCATTGCCACATACCCATCACAAGTGAATGCACAGTGCAGGTGCATCCCCTTGTTTGTCTGTTACTGCCTTTTGTACTTGCCATTTCCATTTTTATTATATTGGCTTTGTTTGCATTTCATTGCATTATTGTTCTATTTATAAAAATCCTAAAGAACTTGTTTTATAGGTATCTTATTTTAAAATGCTTTTTAATATTATTTTGACTAATAGATATGGCTACAAGTACTATAGTATGGAGAGGAAAGGAAAACAGGATAAATCATCAAAATAGACAACCCACAGAACAAGTTGAATAAACTCAAGATGATAATAGTATTGCATACTTGGAATGGAGCAACTTCTGAGTCATTATATTATTGTTATCTATAAATCAGATAAACTGAACTAATTGGATTTATGATAGCTTCAGTATGACATGTAGCCCAAACTTGTTTATGCATTCATTTTTAAAGATTTGGTATTCTATGGCCAATAAAGATTATTCAGAAGTAAGTTTGCTCAGTGGTACATATTTTCAACCAAGTATGCATAAGTAAGTATTAAGGGTATATATATATGTGTGTGTGTGTGTGTGTGTGTGTGTGTATTGTTGTGTATTTTTATTATTTTATTTATTTTATTTATATCCTAGCTTTTCTCCAATATGGGACACAAAGCAATTTACAGTATAAGTTTAAATGTTAGAAAATCATTAAGCAAACAAACCTATTAAAACATTAATTTAAAGGTTTACAACACATTATAAACACAGTAAAGAAAAGATTCATCTTCATAGATGATGATGACGACGACGACAATAATATGTTGCAACATAGTTATCAAACTTGTAGGACCCTCAGGGTGGCTATTATTATTTAGAAACAAAAAACAAAGTAACAAAGGCAGGCATTTCCCCCACCCCCACCCCAGAAATGCAGGATATATAACAGCAATCTGGGAAATGAAGCAAATTCTTCACAATTAATGAGACTGTGTGTATTGGGAGGATTGCAGTTTCTGTATGAGTATGGGGCTGTGCTACCAATTTGTAGTCCCCCCATAATACTTGAGCCCTGAAAGCTTCCATCCTTTTGCTACCTCCTCATAAATCACTGTGGTCAAATTCCCCCTCTCTCATGCTGCAATGATTGGCAGCACATTCTCCTAGAAGTAACCACATCATCCTCTGTTGTGTTTTTTAAAAAATTCAACTGAATATCATTTGCAGATTTTAAGAGCTCTCACTGCCTTTTTTGACTCTGACATTTGACAAAAGAAAGGCAAAGCATTGCTACCTTGATGCATTAATGTATTCAAGATAAAAGGCACAGATATATTTAGAAGAATACTGATTTATGCACAAAAGGGCTTCCTATCAGCATCAAAAGGGTTGGGAGAAAGTGAGATGAGCCTCAAACAAACAAATCAATGACAGCTTTTTGGCTTTCAGAGTTCCCTTGAGGACTCAGATCTCACACATGATTAGGGCATGCATAATTTATTTAAAAGTAGTAGAAGACATATTGTATTAACAGGGAGAGCAAAGAGAGCTCAGATATCACATGGATCATCGTTTCACAGGTGATGTGTAAAGTGCCTCTTTGTAACCTGGATTGAGAACTCTGTGCTTGTCCAGAAGCAACATCCCTGCCACAGAAAAGTGCCTGGGGGGATTTTCTTACTGGGTTTGGACGTGAAGCTTTGTAAGACTCTATCAAGACAAGTTAATCAAAATGTTAATACATTATGCACATAAATGCTCAAAGTAACTAAATACTGCTAATTGTTAGTGATAATAACAATCTATAATATTTGTGCTTAACTATGCGTATTTATTGTTGTGGATATCTCTCATTACTTCTTCAGGTTATTTAAAATTTTCCTGGATCTACCTAAAGAAATATGTGCAATGAAGAACAGAGTTCCATATTGGTGATTTTTTTTAAGTATCTTGGTGACTGAAACTTACCTGATGGATGTTTAAGGATTTGTTTTCATTTTCTTCCTAAGAGCCAACATTCTGTCCAGTTTTCTCTCTCACTCCCTCATCTTGATCTCTTGTCTGGGCATGAGGAGAACATCTGTAACCTCTAAATATTTTGGGAGTTCTCTGAGAAAATGGGTAAATCTCCAAGATCTCCTGCAAGAATTAGGGTAGATTTAAATGAACTGTATTCCGGCAGGTACATATTACTTTTCATATATTTCATGTATCACAAAATGAGTATATTTGTATAGAAGCAAAATAAGCAACAAAGAGTTACATGGCACCCTGAGACTAACAGAATTTAACCCTAACTAGAGTAAACATATGAAAATAGAATGGTACTTGTTTGCCAGTCCTTATAGAAATCCCATTGACTTCACAGGATCTGATCCAGTTGAGACTAATGTTGGATCTAGACCTTAAAGCCTATGAAGTTCTCTGATCTGTTTTTTGTTTTTTGATAAAATTACCAACTTGGTAGATGAAGGGAATGCTGTGGATATCACATACCTTGCTTTCAGTAAGGCCTTTGACAAGGTTCCCCATGACATTCTTGCAAACAAGCTTGTAAAATGTGGGCTACACAAGTTAACTGTTAAATGGATTTGTAATTGGTTGACAAGCCAAACCCAAAGGGTGCTCAGCAGTGGCTCTTCTTCGTCTTGGAAAGAGGTGACCAGTGGGGTGCCACAGGGTTCTGTCCCGGGCCCAGTGCTATTCAACATCTTTATCAATAACTTGGATGATGGTATTAGGGGCATACTTATCAAATTTGCAGATGGCACCAAATTAGGAGGAGTAGCTAATATCCTAGAGGACAGGATCAAAATTCAAAATGACCTGGATAGACTGGAGAGCTGGGCCAAAGTTAACAAAATGAAATTCAATACGGAGAAATGTAAGGTACTGCACTTAGGGCGGGAAAAGGAAATGCATAGATATAAGATGGGGGAGACCTTGTTGAACGAGACTACGTGCGAAAGGGATCTAGGAGTTCTAGTAGACCACAAGTTGAACATGAGTCAACAGTGTGATGCAGCAGCTAAAAAGGCCAATGCAATTTTGGGCTGCATCAATAGAAGTATAGTGTCTAGATCAAGGGAAGTAATAGTGCCACTCTATTCTGCCTTGGTCAGGCCTAACCTAGAACACTGTGTCCAATTCTGGGCACCACAATTCAAAAAGGATATTGACAAATTGGAGCGTGTCCAGAGAAGGGCAACTAAAATGGTGAAAGGTCTTGAAACCATGCCTTATGAGGAGAGACTTAGGGAGCTGGGTATGTTTAGCCTGGAAAAAAGACTGTTAAGAGGCGATATGATAGCCCTGTTTAAGTATTTGAAGGGGTGTCACATTGAGGATGGAGCAAGCTTGTTTTCTGCTGCTCCAGAGACTAGAATATGGAACAATGGATGCAAGCTCCAGGAACAGAGATTCCACTTCAACATTAGGAGGAACTTTTTGACAATAAGAGCTGTTCGGCAGTGGAACACACTCCCTCGGAGCGTGGTGGGGTCTCCTTCCTTGGACGTCTTTAAACAGAGGCTGGATGGCCATCTGTCAGGGATGCTTTGATTGTGTATTCCTGCATGGCAGGGGGTTGGACTGGATGGCCCTTGTGGTCTCTTCCAACTCTACAATTCTATGATTCTATGATTCTATAAGTTTCATTTGACCTAAGTTTTGTACACAGGAGTCCATTTCATCAAGTGTAAAATAGGAGAAATATCCCACGTGAAAGGCATAAAAATGGCTTCATCACTTCCCTATGCCCATTCTCGAAGGATATCCTACTTAAATTTCATCACCTAGTGTATCACCATCCATCAAAATCTATATTCTCTAAGAAGTTGGGCCATTAACTGTAATCTAACTTTGCTCATTCAGATAATTATAACAGAGCAGTGTAGTTTTTGGAGCAGGGGTGGGGTGTCACCAGATTTGGCAAGGAAAATGTGTCCCATTCAGCTTGTCAAACCATATAAAAACCAGCACATTTCCATATCCGTGCAACACCAATACATATATACAAGAAACAAAATGATGGTAAGGGATAGGGAGATGAAGTGAGATGGTTATTAAATATATACTTAAAATATAAATATTACACTTGATAATCATTTCATATTCAAGAGGGGTTGTGTTACCCAAATTTTTGGGGTCTGTGGGGACCCACTCATGACTCTAATATTATGATATTAAGTTGGGAAATTTTAATTCGCAAAAAGGTATGGTTGTGAGAGCCTGGATAACTTACAGGACCTTTGCACTTGTTTATACAGTACTCACAAGATTCCAAGCCCAAATGAAGTAAAAATGGTTTTTATTGGAAAATAATCACAGAAGCATTCACACATGCATTCATGATCACAAGACAACCACACAAGGAAGAAATATTGGGATAAGGAATAGATTCGGGGAAGTATGGGCTATATTTACCAGTCTTGAAAAGCAGAGGATCATGCAACAAAGGAAGGCTCAGACATGATTGTTATATAAACAGAGGATGTTTTTGTTGCTGTCCAGAAGGTGGTGGTATGTGACTAGGGTTTAGATAAGGTTCACAAATGGTTGCTTTTCAGCTCAATTTTATTATGCAACAATGGTTACTTCTCACTATTGAATTTATATACTATTTGTCTATTTAAAATAAACATGCAGCACAAAGCACAGTTATTGGAAAGTAAGCAAATAGGTGTGCAGCTTACTTGTGTGTGTGTGTGTAGGATTATAGCATTGATTTTAAAAGAGGAGAGAATTTTTGACTAGAGGTTTAATACACACACACAGAGAGAGAGAGAGAGAGAGGGAGATTTTCAAATGGGGCCAAAATGCCCCGTTACTGCCCCACCTCCTCTCCCGTTCCTGCCACGGAATAAGGTAAATCTTTCACACACTTACCTTAATTCTGCGGCAGGAACGGGCTCCCCCTCCCCTCACTGGCCAGCCGTAAATGCAGCCGTCATAAGGCTGCATTAACGATGGCTGGCTGAAATCCTAGCCATTCTCCCGAGAGAACGGCCGGGCAGTAAATTCAAAAATAAAAAGCCCCCCAAACATAAAATCAGTTCACCAAGCACAAAAACACACTTTAAAGTACA
This sequence comes from Gambelia wislizenii, assembly GCA_030847615.1. NCBI lineage: Eukaryota > Metazoa > Chordata > Lepidosauria > Squamata > Crotaphytidae > Gambelia > Gambelia wislizenii. Next base: position 104,586,738 of record JAUMIR010000001.1, read on the forward strand.
AAATCAAAACAGGGAGGGTAAAATAAAGGGTGCCACTTACCTGGATGTCCAGACCCCTTATCTGGATGTCCGTAAGTGCTTGGCGTGGACCTCCCACCACGGCTGTCATTTCAGAACAGGGACAGGGCTCCTGTTCACACACCTGTGGATTCCATGACAGACATGGAATGGGTGGTCTATTCACGATGAAACGTTGTGAATACATTATTCCAGAACAGGCACAGGAGCAGGAAGGATGAAGGACAGAACGGGATTGATGTCATCTGAAAGGGAAAACCTTTCCTGACCCTGTTCTGTTCCTGCCATGGGATATATAGCCCGTGTGAAAATCTCCAGAGAGAGAGAGAGAGAGAGAGAGAGAGTTTTAATAGTGTCTTACTTTTCAGCTTGCTCTTTTTGTGCCTGTGAGGGCTTTTTTTTTTTACATGTTTCCAACTTAATGGAAACATTCTTAGACCATACCAATGTTAAAAAGTGGGTGGGAGGGGGAGGATTGGGGACAAGACATGTGTGGAACAAGAAAGGTGCTGGATCCACAGGATCCAAAGCCCTAACAGCCTCCAACCATGCTTCCAACATAGCCAAAAATTTAGACTAAGCTCTGGTGAGAGCACTGGTGACACTGGTGCTGTCCTAAATTATTTTCTTCCCATTTTAAACCATGGGAAGGAAAGGGGAAAACCCACTGGAGAACTGCAGCGATGCAGCTGCTCCCTCTCCAAAAACATTTGCACACTCTGACTTAACTGCCCAATAGGTTTCATTGGTCTGATGGGTTTTCTATTTCCTAAGGGATGGATCTAATCCTGCACTGGCTGGACTCTCGAACTCCCCCCATAGAGGTCCCATAGCCCTCTGTGCTACCCAAATACTGGTTCCATAGGGGTTCCAACCCCATCCCCAGCTGATTCTCAGGGTGCATGGAGGGCTATCAAAAGGAAGGAGCATTGCCCTTCTGCCAATTCCACTGGATTCTACTTTTCCACCACAACAGTCCACCACCAGATCTTGCCACAAGTATTTTATAAAATGTTATTGTTAACTGCCATCAAGTTGACTTCAGCTTTGAATAAGGGACTTCTAAGTCACCCTGTCATCAACAGCCCTGTTCAGGTCTTGCAGACTCAGGGCCATGGCTTTCTTAACTGAGTCTTGCCATCAGGAATGCAGTCTTCCTACTGCCTTTTGTCTTACCAAGCATTATTATCATTTCTAGTGAATCATGTCTTTTCACGATATGGCCAAAATACAACAGTGTCAGTTTAGTTTTCTTGGCTTTTATGGAGAGTTCAGGCTTGATTTGCTCTAGGACCCATTTATTTGTCTTTTTAGCAGTCTACAGTATCTGTAAAACTCTTCTCCAGCATTTCAAAGAAGGTGATTTTCTTCCTATTAGCTTTCTTCACTGTCTAGTTTTCACAACCTTACATAGAACAGGGAATTATGATGGTATGGACAATCCTAACTATAGTATTCAATGATATATCTTTACACTTCAGGAGTTTCCTTCATAACTGCCCTTCCAAGTCCTATGCCAAATCCACACTGCACAAATAATCCAGTTTCAAACTGGATTATTTGCCATGGCAACTTTCTATGAAATCCTGGGATATGTAGTTTGGTGAGGCACCTGCACACTTTGGCAGAGAAGGCTAAAGACCTTGTAAATCTACAGATCCCAGGCTCCATAGGAAGCAGCCATAGAAAACAATCCATTTTCAAACTGGATTATTTGTGTAGTGTGGATTTGGACCTAGTCTTCTGATTTCTTGACCACAGTCTCCATTCTGTTTAATGATGGAGCCAAGGTATAGAAAATCTGGAACTATTTTAGTGTCTTCATCGTTTGTTTTAAAGTTATGTAAATCATCTGTGGCCAGATTATTTTTGTTTTCTTAATGTTTCTTAATGTTTAACTGTAAACCTGCCTTTGTACTTTCTTCCTTGACTTACATCTGTAATCATTCCAAGTTCTCCCTATTTTCTGCTAGTAGTATGGTGCCATTTGCATATCTTGAATCATTTTGGTGTTCCTTCTTCCAATTTTCACACCTCCTTTCTCCAAGTCTTACCTGCTTTACATACAAGTTAAACAGACAACATACAAGTTAAACAGACAGGGTGATAAAATGCAGCCTTGCCTGACGCCCTTGCTAATCAGAAACCATTCTGCTTCTCTGCATTATGTCCTTGTGGTAGCCTCTTGTCCTGAGTACAGGTTAAGAATCAGGACAATCAAATGTGGCAAACCCAGTTCTTTAAGAGCAATCCATAATTTTTCATGATCTACACAATCTGTTTTATGCTCCAGTTAGCAAATGTCCCAGGAGTCAGGTGGTTAGAATGCAAGAGCTGTTGAGTAGTTAATCCAGTCCAGGTCAGTCACAAATTATTCAACAAGATGAGGGGTGGAACAACAGGGGAGTCATCAGCTGATAACAGGAGTTGTTATAACAAGTCTACAGTCCAGATACAAGAAGCCAGCAAGGAGTAAACTGAGTTGTCAAAATGTAGCTTGTCAAAGGTCAGGCCGGAGAGTCCTGTCAGTCACCCAGATAAGACTGTTGTGAGCAACAGAGATGCTGTGGAGCTGCTGGGAGATTTATGGGCGGCTGTCTCTGCAACCCTAGATGCCTAATTAGGTCAGTGTCTCCTACTTAACAAATGCTGAGAATGACAAAATCTCTCTTTGTCACTCCATGAATGATGATAATTGGGTCTTTGGCATCTGCAACCTCCTGCTGGGAAGTATGGTCCCCCTCTGCCTCGTTCTCAGAGATCCACATTATCAGAGCTGCAGATTCCTGGAAATCTGTCTCCTCCTCTCCGTCTAAATCATCCAACTCCAGGGGTGAGTTATAAAACAAGCAGAGGTGTTCTATAATCTATAAAGCGCAGGCTGAGTTTCTTCTCAATTTCCATTATCCAACACATGGTCTCACTGAAAACAATCAACACCTAACTGCTTTGCTTCTCTCAACTGGATGGAGCTTTTGCCAAACTGGCAAAGATGGGTACACCTCCCATTGAGAGGTATTCTGCAGTTTCCAAAGATATTGGGCAATCTTAAATAGGGCAGTGGTCTATATTTGATTGGCACTGTTTCAGCTGTGCAGCTCCATTGTTCATGGATTTTATCCGACCATCCCCTAAACCTGTTCTTTTGCTGGCATAATTTCTGCCATTTTTATCCTGGCAAAAGAACTCCCCATATCACATTTTACCTTGCATCCACGCAAAAAGGCTTCCCCAGCAATGAATGAGGAGTGAACAGAAGTCCATTCACTTCCTGAAATTTCACGGATTCTCATAAGAATACATAGCATGGGAAATTCAAAAATAAAAATGTAAAAGTTACACAAAGCACATAAACACACCATAAAAGTCCCAAGTAATCTTGGGAAGGTCATAAAAAGTGCATCACCTACATGGATGTTGCGATCTCACCCAGAAGTGTTCTGGCTGGACCAGTCATTGACGCTGTAATGACTAAAGGATGTTGGCATGAGGTTTCATATGCCAGCAATGCTGGCAAAAATCACCACAGCCGATGTATTGAGGGCTTGACCCATCAATAAAATAGAATGCCTTATGGCCAGTACATAACCGCAAAAGGGCAAAATCTTCTGATATATGTGCCCTTTTGCATTTATGTGGCATCCTTATGATGCCATTTTTCATGGGTCTGATAAAGTCCCATCTCTCCCAGGCCATTTACCAGTGCCAAGAGTATGAAAGCAGAGCTCATATTCACATCTGACCTTTGCACTAAGCACATGGGCCTTTTGAACACTCCAATAGAATAACATTCCCCAGTCAGTGGTGTCTCCTTCACTCCAAGAAACAGCCCCCAAGTTGGAAAAGGGCTGCCAGAAAGGGAGATAATGTGTCTCCCCCCCTCTTCCTACACCTTCCCTTCAGAAGCTATTCTCAGAAACCCTGGATGCCAGTTACACGGCAATTTTTTTTGCGGGGTGTACTGGGACTTCCTGATCCCATATTCATCCCTCCCTGTTTAAACGATTTTTGTCCCTCTTAAGGAAATTCCAGAAGATCCCGTGATTCATATTTACACGGCATCAGGTCCTGTATTTTTTTTTCATTTATCCTGCACTTTTATACCCCATGCTTTTGCTGTTTACACATGTTTATTGTACCGGGATTTTTTGGGGGCTGTCAATCAAGGATGCGATTACTCATGTTTTCACAACCTCAGTGATGTACTTCCTTTAGAGTTCCGCACCACGAGCGATGCTATTGGCTGGCTCAAATGTTTGTTCAGGCTTCTGGTTGGGAATGAGGGGGTTAATGAGTGTTGCTTTTGGGATGAGGCACTGAGGGGATGGGAAGGAATCCGGGGGAGGCAGGAGCGATCAGTGGCTAAATCCTGTGCTTTCCTTTAGAAATGAAAGAACACCATGTTAAGCCAGCTAAACTGGTGGGGGGGCACGCACACACACAAGCTCAAGCCAGTACAAGCCGAGTGCTGGGGGCAAAGGCTTGCGATTGCCCTGTCTCTTTAAAATGTTAACCCATTAAGCAGAGGCAGCTGTGGAGTGAAGGTTTAAAGCCAGTGACACACAAGGCATTTTGAAAGACCCAGACGCTGGCATTTTTTACTGTGCCTTATGGGGGGTGGGATGAATGAAAGTGTGATCATCCACTCAGATGCTGGCATTTTTTACTGTGCCTTGGGGGTGGGTGGGTGAATGCTTGATTATCCGTTCAGACCCAGGGAGGTGATCAAGGCAGGGGATGAATGGGCAATCCTCCGCCCACGATCTCTTTGTAACATGCAGTTGAGGAACAGGTTAAAGCTGAAGGGTTTGCAGTGTAGAAATCCATTGAACAGGGTGATTTAGTACACGCACACACACACAAACCTTCGTGCAACTGGAAGGGATGCCTTGGTTTTCAGCTGGTGAGGCTGAATCTGTTGAACGGGTGACTGACCCCTCCTTTTCTGGTCACTGATCTCTGAGCCCGCCCCCAGTCACCATTTCTGGTCATCACCTAGTACCGAGATAGCTTGTCCTGGGCTGTTTGCATTTCCGATTTTCCGAATCCTCCCATGACATTTTTAAAAACCGGCACAAACCGCGGGACTGGAAGTTCCGCAGGTTGAGGGATAAAAAGTGGCCCCCCTTCCAAAAATCACGTGCCCGACCCAATGTACGTGTAAACAACCAGGGTTCGACACGAATTCTTCCCACTACATTTTCATCGTGTAAACGGCACCCTGGAGTTTCTTTGCATCAAAAGGGTGAGAAAATTTGTGCGTGTGTTAGACTGCAGGCCTTTGAGCTCAGCTACATCCCTCTAGCTCCTTTTATATTGGTCAGGAATAGAGCTTGAGCACCCATGTGGTTTCCCACCTCTTTTCCGTTGAGAAATTGCTATTAATAGCTTGTATTGAATATCAACTCTTATTGGTTTCTACTGCTATCTTTTTCTGTCTTTTTAATAACGAAATAATTGTTTTGCTGCAAAATTGGCTTGTCCACGACCTGAATTATTTCACATAGAGTTATTCTGGTTAATTGTCCATTTTAAAACCTTTTAGTCTGTAAGGTCCTGCAGAAATGTTAGTGCCTGGGAGAGATTTCCCCCAAACCAGTTAAACCCAGTGCACGCTTTTAACATCACTATTTCTTGTTTCCTTTGGCTTGTCTCATCACAGGGATTTCATAGTAAAAAACATTCAAAAGGGATTTAGCATGTCTCCTTCTGCTCAGTACTAACAAGTGTTAACTATGGTGCCACTATCATTGTCTCTGAGAAATCCTCTGCCAGTGTTAGCCCCCCCCCCCCGCAACACACACACACCCTTATTGCTGCTGCACAGTAGCTATTTGATACATTTAGTCTGGCTTCTCAGCAAAGGCTTGTCTGACATGGGGGACCTTACTAGCAGCATTTCTGCCATCAACATAGCCTCTTGACTCACAGAAGCATGCAATCCCACCACCATAGAAATGTAGTGCCATTGTAAGTATATGATTTTTACAAAAGACCTTCTTGTCATTCCAGATCTCCTACCATTTTGGTCACCCTCTTCTGGACACATTCCAGCTTGTCAACATCCTTCCTGAATTGTGGTGCCCAGGACTGGACACAGTATTCCAAGTGAGGTCTGACTAAAGCAGAATAGAGTGGCACTATTATTTCCCTTGATCTAGACACTATACTCCTACTGATGCAGATGATAATCACATTGGCTTTTTTAGCTGCCACATCACACTGCTGACTCATGTTCAGTTTGTGGTCCACTAAGACTCCTACATCCCTTTCGCATGTACTGCCATCAAGCCAGGTGTCACCCATCCTATATCTGTGCTATTCATTTTTATTGCCCAAATATCCTACATTTCTCCCTGTTGAAATTCATTTTGTTAGTTTTGGCCCAGCATATAATCTGTTAAGGTCATTTTGGATTCTGATCCTGTCCTCTGGGGTATTAGCTACCCTCTCCTAATTTGGTGTCATCTGCAAACATGATAAACATACCCTCTATTCCCTCATCCAAGTCATTGGTAAAGATGTTGGATAGCACTGAGCCCAGGATAGAACCCTGTGGCACCCTGCTGGTCACTTCTCTCTAGGATGAAGAGGACCCATTGGTGACTACCCTTTGGGTTCAGTTAGTCAACCAATTACAAATCCACCTAACAGTTGCATTGTCTAGCCCTCATGTTACTAACTTTTTTGCAAGGATATCATGGGGGACTTTGTCAAAGGCCTTACTGAAATCAAGATACATGACATCCAGGGCATTCCCTTCATCTACCAAGTATGCAACTCTCTCTCTAAAAAAAAAGATGAGATTAATCTGGCATGACTTGTTTTTCAAAAACCCATGTTGACTTTTAGTGGTCACAACATTCCTTTCTAAGTGCTTACAGACTGTTTAATGATCTGCTCTAGAATCTTTCCTAGTACTGATGTCAGGCTGACTGGGTGGTAATTATTTGGTTCTTCTCCCCTGCCTCTTTTAAAGATGGGGACAACACTTGCCCTCATCCAGTCTGCTGGGACCTCTCATGTTCTGCAAGATTTCCCAGTGGTTCTGAGATTACTTCTGCCAGTTCTTTTAGTACCCTTGGATGTAGTTCATCTGGCCCTGGAGACTTGAATTCATTTAAACTGGCCAGGTATTCCTGAACAACCTCTTTACCTATTCTAGAGAACCAGCTAGCTATAATTTGCAAGGCTTAATCCATTTCTTGCTGCAACTTTCAAAGACTCTCCAGGGATGTCTGTGCTGTAGTGTCAAGGCTCTCCCTTTACTCTGCTCTGCATCCACCTTTTGCCTAGAAGCAAGTAGGCTAGATGAAATGGTTCTTATCCCCTCATTTCATCTTGATCTGGGAAAAGCCACATTAGCTAAGATTTCTCTCTTAATTTCCAAACAGGAAAATATATTTGTGTCTGTGTGGTTGAATGACAAGCTGTGAGCAATTGCAGTTGGTACTTAACACATAATGGTTAGTGAAATCATCAGGAACCATCCCTAGTTCTCACATTTTGGCTCAGAAACCACAGGGACTGGAATGATCCCAAACTGGCAACTGGAAAAAAACAACATTCAGTCTATTAAAAATGCAATACTGTACAAGGAAATAAATCAGTTCCAGATAAAATAAAAATGATAGTAAGCATAGGAATTTTTTTTCCATTTTTTGCTATGTGCTCTAGCAAGGCTTTGTGCAAGATATAAGAGTTGTTGAGAAGACTTGTTAAGTACCATTGAGACTGGTATATAAATGAAAGCATGCTCTGAATGTTTGCTCTCGTTTGCCTTCTTTGCAGTGTGACTGCTGTGATATACCCTTTCCATGTCATTCAAGATCTCAGTGTCTCTTCCTTTTCATAGCTAGGTTGTTCCTTTATAGCTCTGCAGTAGCTGCTGAAAGCTGTGGTATGAAACAAAGGTATCCCTTGACTTCAATAAGTCAGTGGCATGTTCTGTCATGCCTGGGCCCTAGTTTTATGGCAAGTTTGCTTTGGTTTGCTTGTCAGAAGGAAATCATGGCTCAAATAGGCTAGGGACAAAAGAGGTAGGAGATTGATTTTCCTTGGGTTTTTTTCTGGGCTGTGAGGCTGTGTTCTGGAAGAGTTTTTTCTGCTGTTTCGCCTGCATCTGTGGCTGGCATCTTCAGAGAAAGACTTCACATTGAACGTCTCTACAGGTAGGAGATTATCAGACACATTTAAAGTAGTGTTACAGGAATGCCAGGAGATCACAAAAGGGCTCGCTTTTAAGACGACCTCATCCCCCATCATTATGCACACATTCTGCTCCCGTTCTGTCAGCGCTGCTTTTTATTGATGGGAGAATCCATCAAATCCATCTGTGATGGATTTGCCTGCATGCGACAAGGTGCCCTGTTTTGCTGACAAGATCCCAGCATCAATGGGAGGTCCCTGCCAGAACACTTCGCGGTGATATCGGGATATCCAGGTAAGTGACACACTTTTTATGACCCTCCCCAGGTTACTTGTTAATTTTAAAGTGTGTTTTTATGCTTGCTGTCACTTTTTATTATTATTATTTTTATTTTTATTCTTGAATTTCCTGTGCTCGCATCTTCTCATAAGAATCCATGGGATTTTGATCCAGGAAGTGAAGGGAGCTCCATTAGAGCTCCGTTCAATCCTGGGCTGCCTGAATGACATTCGAGAAGGTAAGTGTGGTGGGGAGGGTGATTGTGGCAGGTCAGGGATGAAACAGGGGTGGGAGTGGAGATTGTGAGACAGGAATGCTTTCTTTGTTCCTGTCTGATAATCTCTGTAGTCACAGATGGGATAGAGATCAGGAAAAACCAAGGCACAGGGCAGAGTGAGGTAGAACATGTTCATGTTAGATGTTAGGCTGGGTAAATGAGAAGCAAAGGGACAAAGCCAAGGCAAAGCAGAGCAAGGCAGACTTATCTGTGCTATTACTCTGTCACACACATTTCTCACACAAAGAAACCTTTGAATGAGGAATTATATCCAGTCAAACCCATACTTTGCCTCAGATCATGAGGTCTAGGCTGAAGAGATCCAGTTTTAGCTATGATAGGAAGGAATAATCAGAACAAGAGATTGGGTTGGTAGTGTTTTAGGCTGAGAACTATCATGAGAGAATATAAGCATCCTGGCTTTGCAGCCAAGATCCTTGTTCAAGCAAGCACCACCTATGCGTTATGTTATTTCCACCCAAATTGAGATTGCACTTCTCCCATTGAACCTGAATTGTTTATCAGCATTCTAAGTGCTTGGACGTGGAATGCCCATCAGCATTCCAGATTAATCAATTTCCCTATTTTGTGTTTCCTGACTTAACCTGTAGTATTTAAAAGTTCTATTTTGAACTACAATTGTCTTCAGATTTATTAAGCTTGACCATGCCCTGAATGTATTGTTCCCCAGTATACCATGTTTTTATGGCTTCTGGCACCTGTGAACTGCACACACAGACCTGAGAAAGATCTGCTTCTTGTTTTTGTGCCTTTAAGTTATTTCTGACTTATGGTGACCCTAAGGCAAACTTATCATGGTTTTTTTTCAGGTTGAGAATATGTGACTCACCCAAGTTCACCCAGTGGGTTTCCATGACCGAGTGGGAATTGATCCCTGGTCTCCAGAGTTTTAGTCCAATGCTCAAACCACTACACCACACTGGCTTTCCCATCTTCTTTATTGCTGTTCATATTCATTTTCACACTTTTCTTGTTTCTTGCAGCACATTCTGTCAGACTCCTATTTGCTGTTGTGTGCCTTCCAGTAGTTTCTGACTTATGGGAACCCTATATCACAGGGTTGTTTTTTTTAAAAAAAGATTTATTTGGAAGGGATTTGCCTTTGCCTTTCTCTGAGGCTGAGACAGTGTGAATTGCCCAAGATCACCCAATGGGTTTTCACAGCTGAGCAGGAATTCGGTCTCCAGAGTTGTAGTCCAACACACCAGTTACCATACAAAACCATTCTGTATGTGAAATAAGGCCAACAAGAAGTCTTAAGAAATGATGTTAGGTATTTCCCTAATACAGTTAACAAGTGTTGTGTCTTAAAAAGGAAACACAGGCAAGCATGAAACCAACCACTTCCTTTTGCCATCTTCTTTAACGTAACCAACACAATGTATGACACAGGAGAAGAACAGGTACTGGCAATATACTCTTGTGTTTAAAGCATTGTAAGTGGCTAGTATTTCACTGGCATCTTGTTCTAAACAAAGTGAAAAGAAGAAAGCACCTGTTCTGCTAATGCTGGTGGGCAACCACCACAGGTCTGGATTTTTTATTTATTTATTTATTTTTGATTGGCCAGGTGCTTGGGATCTCACTTTAAAAAAAAGACACCACACCCTTTTCTTTGTTGCATGTTGCTAGAGCACAGCTAACCACAGCACCTTTGACTTTGAAAACTGCTATTACATTTCATAGTGTTGACAAATTTAAGTGCCCCCAAATGCCCTGTAACTCCCACTTTATTTACTTTTCTTTCATTAAATATTACTTTTATTATTTCTCATGACTGGAAAAAAAAACACCCTAAACACCCTTATAATTATATTATTATAGTTAGTATTAGTATTAAAAATAGTTACCCTTATTATTTTAAAATCATTAAATATTACACTTATTCAATCAATATGACTTTGCATGATATTATACTTACTATGATACAATGTCATTGATTACTGTGTATTCTCCCATTGACTATAATGTGTTTTGTGGCTGGCACATTTCAACAGCAAAACATGCAATTAAAAAAAAAGTATGGAAAGCACAGAGGGACATTTAGCACACTGCAAAAAAAAGCGGGTGGAAGCCCAGAAGTAGTCTATGGGGTATATTTATCCACCTCTGTACTAACCTTATTTGAATTGGTGATAGTCTAAAGCAGTGCTGCTCAAACATTGTTCTGGCAGCTGTTGGGGACTTCAGTTCCTAGAATTCCTGATCATTGCCCATCCTGGTTGGGAGTTCTAGGATTTGAAGTCCAAAATATATGAGGGCCCAAAGTTTAAAAAACACTGATCTAAAACAAGAGTTCTAAGATTTGAAGTCAAAAATATATGAGGGTCCAAAGTTTGAAAAACACTGATCTAAAACAAGAGTGGGCAAAATGAGGCCCATGGGTTGCATGTGGTTTCCATGTTTCAAACATATGGCTATCGTAAGACAAACATACCATAGGGTTGTTTTTCTTGGCCAGAGTTGTTCAGAGGGGGTTTGCATTTGTCTTCCTCTGAGGCTGAAAATGTGTGACTTGCCCAAGGCCACCCAGTGGGTTTCAAACCTTGATCTCCAGAGTTATAGTCCAATGCTCAAACCACTATGCTGTGCTGATTTCTCCTCCTCAAACTGGCAAAACATATAACTTTTTTTGCTCTTGGAAGCTTCCATTGCAGTGATTTTGCAAAACAAACAAACAAAGACAAAAAGCCAGGGCACACACTGCCCCCCACACATGTAACTGGTAGTAGTCTTCTGACCACTCCCAGTTTGGTGGTGGTTTTTCTCTCTCCTTATTTGGGAGGCTTTGCAACCTATGCAGGATCCAGAAAAGGAAATTCACACTGGACTCTGTAGCTGACCACTCCAGAGGTAAAGTCATTAAATAAGTGCATCTCACTTATTTGACTGCACTTGACTGTAGCCAGATTTAGATGTGTGCAGCTATGATGTCAGAAGTGGACACTCTAAATTGCACCTTTTAATTGTTTGTGGAGAAAAATAACTTGGATCTCTACCAATCTGACAATGAGCAAGTGAAAAAGATCCAGTGAGGTAAACAGGTACTTGTACAGATACATGTGCATTGATGCCACTATATAAATAAACAACAACAGATACCAGTTCATCCAGGATCCTAAAAGTCAGACATTTATATCTACAAATTTAATTGTAATAGTACCTCAATTTATCCTGGTTGTCAGGAATATGAAATGTTGATTTTCCTCTGCCTCTGTCCCTATAACAATGTTGCCATTCCCTTCAACCTGATTGTTTCTATCAAGTACTGTATAATGTGCAACTTCGATAATGTGATAATGTAAAGCTATGGGGGGGGGGGACTGGAAAATTCCTAATATATGTGTGTGTGTATATATATATATATATATATATATACACATATATATCACCTCACTGGCCAATGGGATGAGGCCATTGTTCCATTAAGCTCAGTAGGATATTTGCTGTTGTTATTGTATGTGCCTTCAAGTCAACCCCAGTTTATCATAGGGTTTTCTTGGAAGGATTTATTCTGAGGAGGCTTGCCATTGCCTTCTTCTGTGGTTGAGAGAGTGTGACTTGCCCAAGGTCACCCAGGGGGGTTTCATGGCTGAGCTGGGAGTCATCCAAACCCTGGTCTCCCAGAGTCTTGGTCCAACACTCAGCTCACCACTCCATGTTGTCTCTTGAGGAGGATACAATTATAAGTAAATACTGTATAGGCTACATATCATAAATATCAAAACATACCCCAAAACAAGAAAGGGAAGGAGGGAAAATAACACAGGTGTTCATGAAAAAATTTTCTCACTTTTTTTCTTGGCTCAAACACAGACAGAAGACAAGGGGAAAGATGCTCATGTTTTATTTTTAGCTCTTACATAAATTTCTTCCTGTCACTTACCTCTCTGTTGCAGCTTCCTTTCTGCAGTGCTCAGTTAATTGCTCAAGGAGACTGTGATAAGTGGGAAAGGCACCTATAAAACTGGCAGAGTACACAAGTAACAAGGTAAACCCAAAGAGCAAACAAAAAAGATGGGAAAAAAAGTTATCTTAAACCAATATCCATTGGAACTATGAAGTAACTGTAAAATAAGAAAACAAAAATGGTAATTGGTGGCAAGACCCACCAATATTTGCATGAGTCATTCATGACAGACTAGTGTTCAGGGAATACACAGCTAACTCCTGTTATGAAAACTGTCTTGGTAGTAGGAGGATGAACTGCTGAGGGACACTAAAATGAGATGAAGTCCATTGGACACACTAAGGTTTTCAATAGGTTAAATCAATTTTGCATCAGCATGTGAATACTTGAAACTGTGGGTAATAACAAACCCCATAGAATCACACTGGAGGACCTAGGAAATGTCTAGAGGCTGCCACTCTAGGCATTTCCATCTCAACACTATGGTAACCTCTGGCAGAAATTACCATAAAGTCATCCTAGAGGACCTACAAAATGCCTAGAGGAGACACCTCTTCATGCAGCTCCAGGATGATTCTATGCTAACTTCCCCTGGAAGTTACCATACAGTCACGCTGGAGGACCCAGGAAATGTCTAGAGAGACCATATTTTTAGGATGGCAGATAATTGAAACTGTGGGTACTAGTCCTGTGCATACAGGTGAGACAATCTGTAGTTTGCTTCTTGAAGGAAGCAATAAGTAATTTTAACACTGTTCATCCTGCTGTGAGAAAGTCTGCAATAACCATATGGTTTTCAAAGCCTATTTGCAATTCAGGACTTATTCTGTGCAAAATCCACATGGTTGTTTTGCATAGCAAACAGCATTTTCTGTGGAGGAGACAGCATTTCCTTCAAATAAATATTATTTCTTCTGCAGAAAATGCTGTTTCCTATGCAGAAAATACTGTTTTCTGACCCTAAAACAACCACATGCAAATTTTGTACAGAATGTTCCTGAAATGCAAAGATTCTCATCAGGGTGTCTCAACACTTGAAAAACATATTTTTTGACAATTTTGTGAATATGTTTGCATACTCTTTCCATCCCTACTCTAGGGTCATATTTCTCTTGCAAAATATTGCTTCTACAAGCAAAATACAGATTGCCTTCCATATCCATGGAATCAATATCCATGGCTGAAAAAATAGTGACACATACTATAGAGTCATGCTGGGAAATGCCTAGAAAGTGGTCCTCTCTAGGAAACCCTAAGTCCTCCAATGCAACTCTACAGTCTGCTTGAACTGGAAGTCCTTTATTTTAATAGGGTTTGCTATTATCCATGGTTCACTTACAAATGGTATGTTCAGGAATGTGGGGGGGGGTATGGATATGGGGGGAACAACCCGTATAAGCCTCAGAAAAGGCTTATAGCAGCTGCATAGTGTTGTCTCTTAATTGTGCAGACTCTGTGAACTTACAAAAGCTGAAAAGAAACTATAGACAGCTGCACAATTTCAGACTGGAATTCTTCTAGAGCCACCTTTCTTTTGTTAACTAACATATTGTGAAAAATCCAGATGATGTCATATCCAAAGTGTTGCATTCAAATGTTTCCCGTTTTATTCCCAGTTTTATCCTTATAAAACTGATGTTTGACCGCTTTTAATTTATTTTTGTTTTTCGAACTTCTAATGCAATTGTAGCACCACACTTTCCTGTGCTGCCTGACCAAACACAATTAAATAATACAACTGATGAGGGGTGGAGTGTAGCGGGAGGGGGGCAAAATGACAACATCCCCCCGTAAGAATTCTTCCTTCCTAAATTACATTTTCTGTGAATCCCTAAGTTTCTAGCATTGCAGTAATTTAAAACTTATCTTGACCATTTAGAAATTAAGGGATTTATCAGATGGGGCTGTGATTGCAGAATTACAGTGTGACAGTACCACAGATGGGTTACCATTATCACACGACGTTGTTGTCCTCCCATGGTCAATGTGGGCTCCACCCATTAATTGTTTGTCACTTTTTATTGATGGCAAAATCCATTAATAACCCTCAATATCATTCTTTTTGCAGTATTGATGAGTGTGTGAAGTCATGTCCTGCTGTAATTACATGTAATAGCATGATTACAGCATGAATGGGCAGTCCTTTCCCCCTCCCTTTTCCTAATGAGAACACAGCATGCACAGAATGCTGTTTTAACAAACTCTCACCTTTTCTTGGTACATTTTTATGTCTGAGTGTTTAGTTCAGTGATGGGCAACCTTTTGAGCTTGGTGTGTCAAACTTTGCCAAGAAACTGAGCATAACTTGAGTGGTGTGTCACTTAGAGAAAAAAAATTATTTCACAATATTTACTGTTTAAATAACTTAAATGTATACAGTTGCCCCTCCACATTCGCAACCTTGACTATTTGCGGAAAGCCTCCAAACTGCATGTTTCCCCCCTCCCTTCCCAAGGCACCAATGGGCTTCTCATGAAGCCTGTCGCTGCCTTGGCAAGGGGAGGGTGGAGACCGTCCCACCCACCCCCCGCCAGCCTGCTGCCTTTCCCAGCCTTTCCAAGGTGGCTCCAGGGCTTCGAAGCCCCGGAGTCCCCTCGGGAAGGCCGGGGAGAGGCACATCTGGAATGACCATTCCTGCATCCATAGACCAGTTGTTCAAAAAGCAAAGTGGGAAAGTAGATTCAGTCACTCATTTCCCCACCTTCAACGGGGTCTTGAATCTTCACCATTACATGTCCTGCAACCCATTTCCCCATTGCTTTTCAAGAGTCCAATTTCTTTTTCCTTTAAAATGTCTCATTCCGTTTTTGTGCTCAGGTGAAAATATGTGACTTCTTTTAAAAAAGAAGAAGACGCTGTTTGCACCTTCATCATACATGTGCTCTACATGGGGCTACATTTACGCCTGCTCCGAAAATTCCAACTGGTTCAAAATATGGCAGCCAGGCTGGCCATAGGAACAACAAGGGGTGACCATATCACACAAATAATAAAATCTCTTCACTGGATGCCTATTAGTTTCCAGGCAAGGTATAAAGTGTTAGTCATTACCTTTAAAGCCCTTCATGGTTTAGGGCCAGGCTATCTATGGGATCGCCTTTCCCCGTACAATCCACCCTGTACCCTTAGGTCCTCTGTGAAGAACTTACTTCAGGTGACTAAAACTAGGCTGGCCACTGTCACCCAGAAGACCTTTTCCGCTACTGCTCCTAGATGGTGGAATGGCCTGCCAGAGGAGATCCGACACACTGACAATCTGGGGATGTTTAAGAGGACTATTAAGACAGATCTCTTCCGGCAGACCTTCCCAGATTAGATTGGATGCCCAGCTGTCACTTTCTGGTTTACTACTCTGTCTTTTTTTTAAATTGTTTTATGCCTTTTCTTATTTTAAGTTATTTTAATAGTGTTTTTATAAGTAAAGTTTGAATTAATTACCATTGTATAGTGGCTTTAATGATGTTATTTTAATGTTTGTGGATTATGGATTAATGTTTTAAATGATGTTTGCCACCTCAGTCCCAATGGGAGAGGCGGGATACAAATAAACATTATTACTATTATTATTATTATTATTATTATACATGTTCTGTAAGGTGAGCCTGTCCCCATGCTTGATTTGCTTTCTTCTTCTTCTTCCTCTCCTTCCTCCTCCTGCCCTTCTTCTTATTTTCCTTCTTTATGGTCAGCTTTCAAAAAACATTTTTCCATTGTGTGTGTGTGTGCTCCTGTGTGTATGTTACAGCCTACAGAGGAAGGAGAGCAAATGCCTCAACGATTCTACACGGGATAGTGATGGCTGGTGAGAGTAATGCCCTTCCCCCCTTCGCCTGTGCCATGGGGACCGACACTGATGGTAATGGAAGCTATACCGGTGTATTAAGTGCCACATGGCATTATGGTGACAGGCTTCCTTCCAGCTGACTGGAGACCAGCAATGCCTCAGTCGCAAGAAAGGCATGGCTGTCAAATTGGGTCGATGACAGGAGGTAGCAGGAGGGCATCGGATAGCTGAGCTTGGCTGGTGTAAAGTACAGGATGCTGAAAGGTCTTCCACAAGATGTTTGAGCCTTTCTGTACTTTCCCCAACGGCAGCGTGTCCGACACTTTCAGTCACAGGGGTCGACAAACCAAAACACTCTCCGACGAGCGCTCGCCCTCCCTTTCCAGCGGAGGAAAAGCGCAGTGGGTTCGGTGTTTGGAAACGATGGATTTGGCTCCCTTGAGCCTCACCGTGACATCACGTGAGGGAGAGTCTGCCTTTGAAAACATGGAGGCCCTCCGAAGCGGACGAGCGCGCCTCGCCTCCTCCTCCTCCTCCGGCCGCCTCCTCAGCCGCGCGCCCTCCCGCTGGCGTAGTAACATTACACAGAAGGAGGCAGGCAGCGGAGAGAAAAGCGGCTGGGGCGGGGGTGGAGGAGGGGGCTGCTACTGTGGGATGGTTTTGAAATAAAGAAGGGGGAGTGAGGGGCAGAATATACTAGAAAGAGTCTTTTCCTCCTATCTTCCAGAGAGAAGAGGGGGAACCTTCCCCCACTGGCGTCCATACACAAGTGGCAACCAACGACAACGCAGCGTTGTCTTGCTGCCTGGGAAACCCCACCGGGAGGGCACGGCTGCCCAGGGAATGCGCGGGCTCTCGTTCTCGGTTGGGGTGACGGTGGAAGAGGGAGAGAGAGAGAGAGAGAGCGCGTGTCTGTGGCCCGGCGGTGGGGAAAGCACCAAACCGGTCAGGAGAAGCTTGGCGTGCACGCGCAGCGCCCCCCCCCCCGACCACCTCAGCGCAGCATCTTCTTCACGGTCTCTAGAAGGGCGGGCTGTGGTAAAACCGCGGCTCGCCCGCCAACAAACCAGCTGCCGGGTTAATCCTCAATCCCTTCGTCGCCCCTCTCGGCGCTCGGGCACCTGTTTTCCCTGCCCTCCACCCCCCCCCACACGCTCTCTCTCTCTCTCTCACACACACACACACACAAAATAAAGCCCCCGCCGAGCGCGGCTCGCGTCGTAGACTGAGGAGTGAGGGTGAAGGAGGAGGAGGAGAAAGAAAGGCGGAGCTCCCGGAGACGGCTGTAGGTGCAGCAGTGCATGCGCCCCCCCTCTCTCTGTGGGGATGCTTGGGCACACACGGCTCTGGTCGCCGGGGCGGGATTGTTGGCCTCGGTAACCAAGGCGCCTGCCAGAGGCACCGCTCTCTCCTTAGGCTCGGCAGGCAGCGGCCCCGGCGTCGTTTCTGAGGGCACTTCGGAGGGGCCGAAGCCCGCCAAGGGGGGCCAGCGAGAAGCAGGAGGAGAAGCCCCGGTAACGAAGAGTCCCGACTGAGAGCCGCCGAGGAGGTACAGACGGCTGCTCGCCGAGGGGGCAACTTTGGCCCCTTCTCCCTACCACCACCCCCGGCGCCCCATCGCGCGCCTGCTGCCTTGCGGGCTCCCGCCTCGCCTGGCTAGAGCTGCGCCCGCTTTCTGCGCTGTCATCTCCGTCGAGGAGGCAGGCGGGGGGATACCGAGGCAGGGCAGGGACCAAGGACAGCGTTGCCTCTCTTGGCCTTTCAGGGTTGGCCGGGCGGTTTGCGCTCTGCGGGCTTGCGGGCTGGCTTTGCTAGGACGAGGAAAGAGAAGGTTGGGAATGTCACACCAGGCGCGCGCGCTCTGCAGTGAAGCCCCGAGGGTGAGCTCCGTCCCAAATGATGGTGGTCTGTGGGATAACACAGTATTCCCACCCACCTCCCCTTGATGCCAGGCGGCTGACTGAAGTGATTGGTGTGGATCTCAGTTTTCTGTGAGAAAGGAGAGCTGGATTCAAGATCTAGTGTAGTTGTGTGTGTGTGTGTGTTTTGAGGATTGGATATTCTCCCTCCAGCACAATGGTGTAGGCTGGATGTGGGGAGGGAGGGGCTCGTTGGCTTGGCAAGGGGGCAGCAGGTTTTGTCTAAGCATTTTCAAGTCCTACCATAGGTAGCTACAAGGGTACCTATTTGAAATACTGACACTTTGCAGGCAACTCATGCAACTGAAGGCAAGGCAACTTTTGCAGAGGGGGGGGAAGGAGAATGCCCAGCCTTTTCATCCTTGGCTTGTTTGTTCTTGTGACTTTATTTATTTATTTATTTTCTTGCCTAGAGAATAGTTATTTGTAGTGTATACAAGCGAATATCCACAAAGAGCCCTAACTGGATCAATCTGGTATATGCACAAACTAAACAGAAACATTACTAGCCACGAACTCCTAGGGTATTTGAGTTAAAGAATTACATAGTGTCTCAGTTAGCATAAGATACTACCAGAGGAGACACTCCTTGGCCCATGCTTTTAGGTGTCTGTTGTCTCAGTGATTTATCATTCCTTCTCGGGTGGGGGGGGGTATGAAAGATTTTGTGGACTGGTAAAGAAACCCATAACTTTTCCATAGGTCCATTTTAGTCTCTGATATGCTTTCGTGTGGTTGTTTGAATCTTGCACCCATAGCACATCATATCAATGCCAAGGAACTGACAAGCTTTCTCTCTGTCTTGGTATGTTTCAATATATGTAATCATAGTGCTGTGTACACTTACAATGTGCTTAGATTGTTGTTGTTTTGTGGTTAATTGCTGTCAAGCCAGCTTTGACTTATGGTGACCCTATGGATGACCTTCCTGAGACCCTGTTATTAACAACCCCACTAAGATCTTGCAAACTGAGGCTAGAAGTAGCTTCCTTGACTGAGTCTGTCCATCAATAATGTGTTCTTGTTTTCTACTGCCTTCAACTTTACCAAGCATTATTGACTTTTCTAATGAGTTATGCTATTTCATGATATTTTCAAAGTACAATAGACTCAATTTAGTTATTTTTGGCTTCTAGGAGGAGTTCACACTTGATTTGTTCTCAGACCCATTTATTCTGGCAATCTGTGGTATCTGTAGAACCCTCTTCCAGCAAGGGCTAGGGGGTATTTTCACCATGGGTACAGGAGAATTTGTTGTGAAAAATAACGCCTTGCCTCCCTATTGCTGCAGTGTCCATTTGTGCCCACAACTCATTTGCAAGCTTGCTGGAAGGGAAAAGTAGCAATTTTGCAGTTCACATGGAACAGCATGAAAAAAATGGTGGCCACGAATGAGTTGCACATTTTCACACAATTTTTAAAAAAGATCACAAGAAATAGTGAAAGCTGTCATCATGATCTATTTGGAGTTTTCAGGCCCCCTCCTTCTGAATATGGTGAATTCCGGCAGGATCTCATCTAAACTAAAGGTATTCTGCCTGCATTCTTGCTGGATTTTTTTGTTGTTGTGTAGATGAGCCCCATGTTTTTGGTTTTCACAGATTCTTTTAGGACCAGGGGATGCCTTTTTTTAAATATCAGGAGATCAGTAGCTAGCTCACTTCCTTTTTTAAAAAAGAACTCTCCTGGGTCCAAATTGGCCCAGGGTGTCCCCAAAATATGGTGGAAATGCCCCCCCCAGCTCGTAGAGGACATTTTTATTTTTATTTTATTTTATTGGAAAATTTTGCAAAAAAAAAAAAAAAAGTTTACTACTGGGGAGCCCAAGGGGGACCTCCAAATATGGAGAAGGCCCACAGGCTACATTTTGTCCATCCCTGCACTACTTGAAAGTACCTTCCATTGAATTTAGTAGAAAAGCTGCTAAATAAGACTATTTGAAAAACTGTATCTCCCTATATGAGCCTGCCTATGCTCAAACATCTTCGAGGGAAGGCTTTCTCTTGGTCTCTCCTGTCCCAGGCACATCTAATGAAGCCAGCAGAGATAGCCTTCTTGGTGGATGCTCCAAAGTTATGAAACTCTATTCTCTGGGAGATCTGGTTAGTCACCTTCCTATTGTCTTTCGGCCAGCAGGTAAAGGCCTTTTTGGTTTAGGAAGCATTTGGTGGAGGCAGATAAATGTTTTCATGGGGAAGGGGTGTAGTGTTTTTAATTTTGTTATGTTTTAAATGTCTCTTTAATATTGTTTTAACTTGAGTTTATGTTAATTTATGTTTCCAAATCAAAGTTAAATTGCATTTTAACTTTTGTATTAAGATTAAAAAAAACATATTATGTTTTTTAAGATGTTGTATACCACCTTGGGTCCCATATTGGGAGAAAGGCAGGGTATTAAATAAATAAATAAATAAATAAGGAAGCTGCTAAATAGGAAGCAGTTTTCATTGAATTTTGTTTCTCAGAAAGCAGGTATAGGATCAGACTGCTTAACTCAAATAATGAATGATTTAACTGAAATTTTAAGGATCATTTAGCATTTATAAATGTTATCTACTTTCTTTAATGATGGAGCCTTTATTCATTACTGTATATACAATAATGCTTAAATTTTTGAGGCAGCATCATTTCATGATAGCAGACAGCTGCTTGTTACCTTAAGGACTGAGAGCTGTATCTTTTCTTAGCATAGACTGTGTAAGATGAAAAACAGAAATAACTAACCTAATGTTCTCAGACTTTTTGAACTCAGGCTTCCTCCCATTCTGTCTTTTGGAGTATCCCTCACTGTCACCAATAATCTTGCTTGTGGATGAATACACTGAGTTAGTTGCATACAGCTAAATGCATATAGGATGCTTTGACCAGAAGGGTCATCTCACTCCTGCATTAAAGCAGGAAAACTGTTACCTCTGTGCTGCCCTTTTAGAGAGATAAAATAAGTTGTTGTTTTTAAAAGAACAAATTAGCAGCACTTTCTAAAATCCTTTCTTTCCAAAATACATAATGGCATGCAAAGAGAGAGTGCTGAAATAATCAAATCTATTGTGAATCATCCCCAGGATCATTTTTAAAATGTCTTGGCTGCCTCAAGGTGCTTACCTGATACACACACAGTGTACCATGGTATCCTGCTCATCCCCCTTCAAGAGTGTGGCTATCCTGTTGTCTGAGAACAACTGAGCTCACTCACAATAGCATAATAGGAAAATTTACAGAAACTATCTCTGTTTTTCTCCCATCTTTCTTGATTGTGATAAGTCTTGGGTATGACTCCCAATTGCCATAAACTTTTTATTTAGTGACTGACAAACCCACTGTTTTTTACTTATTTTGCAACAGGATGGACATTAATCTTTGAGCTTGACAGGCCGTGTGTGACATAGCGTATCTTCTATTTCAAACAACGTGCTTGTGGAACAGAACTTAAACAATAAGTTTAACAAATACACTGTGTGTATTTTGGCTTATTAAAGATGAATTGCAGTGATGAAAGTCGAAGAGAGTAAAAAACACACACTCCATAGCCAGATTTCCTGCTTGAGTATACTGACTCAGCACCACTAAATTTAATGAAGCCAGTGTGAATTACATAAATTGATATGCGCCCTAGAGTCCAGGAAAATAAAATGTTTTCTTTCTTTTTGAGAGAGGAGCAGGAGGGGTGGGGACATAATTCTCCATGACAGTTATACCTCAGTATACAAAATGCAGCAGTAAAAGAACTAAAGGGACACTTTTATGTTACTTTACTAGTACTACAAGTCCCACCAAGCTTCTTATGTAATAATTATTGTATGCCAGTTATATCTCATAATCTCTTCCTACTACCAGAAACAGGCAGCTAGTAGAAGAATCTTATTTCTTTAGGGCTGCAGTCCTAATCACACTACCAGAAACAGGCAGCTAGTAGAAGAATCTTATTTCTTTAGGGCTGCAGTCCTAATCACACTACCAGAAATAGGCAGCTAGTAGGAGGAACACCTTATTTCTTTATGACTGCAGTCCTAATCACACTTACTGGAGACTAAGCCCCACTGACCTCAGACATAGTACAGGAGGACTCCCATATCCTCTCGGGATTGGTTTGGGGGGGGGGCGTGGATACCGAAAGCCATGGATAATAGCAAACACTGTTGAAAATAATGGGACATCCGGTTTAAAACGCCATAGAATTGCCTTGGAAGACATAGAAAATGGCTAGAGAGGATGCATTTTCTAGGAAGACTCTATGGTAGGTGTGCTGTTTTGTGTCCCATGGGTAATTGAATCAGTAGATAATAAATCAGTGGATATTGGGGTCGTACTGTACTTCTGTACTTGAGTAAACGTGTGTGGGGGTCTAAAAATCCTAAGGACACCAAATCCTGCCTGATCTTGGAAGCTAAGCTGGGTCAGCACTGGGTAGTACTTGCATGGGATACCGCCAACAAATACTAGGTGCTGTAGGCTATATTTCAGAAGAAGGAACTGGCAAAGCCACCTATGAATATTTCTTTCCTAATAAAACCCTATGAAATCTACTGGGTCACCATAACTTGACAGGCAAGTTGAAGGCACATAGACACACACAAACATGCACAGGATCACATTACACATATACCGGTAATTTACTCCCATCGAAACAGCATGCAAACGCCACTGACAATGTGATTTTTCCCCCCCAGGGGAATCATGCTTGTGAATGGGGAAGATAGGTATATTTCCATCAATTTAAACTTTCATTTTCTATGCCCTTTATAGGCAGATATCTGCAAGAACATTTTGAAGCTTTTGCTTCTTTTGAGGGCACATTCTAAAGGGTTCATCCTATTTTTGATTCTTTACTATTTTCATTGCTGCTGGTATAGAGCCTATTTCTCCTCTCCTTAGAAAAGCTAATGCCACAATAAACCAATTATTATCTCATGGTGTCACAACACATTTGTTACTGCTATTATAGACTAACATAGCTACTTTTCTTTATGCTTTTGTTACATGTTGATAATGTGGTGAAGGGGGAAATGCAGGTAAATATTCTTATATGAAGGTTTTCACCTGCCAGGAGCAGTGGGAAATAAACAAGGCTTTTGGTGTTCCTAAAATTATGCATGAAAAGAAGCAAAGAGTTTGTAGGTCCTGATTTTATGTATTTGTATTCCTTTGGTGTTATATCAATGTGCAAGCTGGTCTTCAATCAGTGTAGCATCAAAGCTAATGTTGCTGGATTAGGGTTGCCAGGTGTCCTTTATTATAAGAAATGTCCCTTATTTGGAATTCGGAAAGCTTGTCCCTTATGTACATTGAATGGGATGCCAAAAAAAAAAGCCATATTTGGGGATGAAGGAACAATACAGTTCATTAGATTTCTGATCTTCTGCCTTAAAGCTAGTGTATGTTTATCCCCTGAGCATGCCAGTAACCAATCAAAGGTGTGTGTTGGGGATGGGGAAGGAGGAATAGACTAAGGTCTCTGTTTGACATGCATATAGAAATTGCTTGGCTATGTCTTGTTGCTCTTGGTGTAGTTGACTCAACAGTTGAGAAGGGAGAGACAGTTGAAGACAAAGCAACAAGTACAAGCCATAGTTTCTCTTTCAGCCTTTGCATAGGTGCATATATTAATAAGGGTGGGGGGATTTTGTGAGAGAAGGGGTAAGTGTGTATTTTTGTGTGTTTGTTTGTGAGAGGTTGCCTCTACATAGCAATATTCTGTTTAATCTAACAGTGTAATTATGCACACATTTACTCAGAAGTTAGCCCCAGTGGGTTCAGTGGGATTTACTCCCATGTAAATGTGTATGGAATTGTAGCTTAAGTGAGAGACCCTGAAAGGCTGTTGGAAATGCATCAGTTTCTTCTTGACAATCATTATTTCCCCCAACTATATGTATTTTAGTTAATTTTATTCCATTTATCTCCTAGTGCTGAAGGTACAGTAGGGCCCCTGTATCTGCTGGGGATTGGTTCTTGGGGGGCACGGATACTGAAAACCGTAAATAATAGCAAATACCATTGAAAATAATGGGACGTCTGGTTTAAAATACCATAGAGTTGCCTTGGAGGACCTAGAAAATGGCTAGAGAGGACACATTTTCTAGGAAGACTATGGTAGGTGTGCTGTTTTGTGTCCTGTGGATAATTGAACCAGAGGATAATGAATCAGTGGATACCGGGGTCCTACCATATTGTACATTATTTTTCCCCATCCCCATTTTTATCCTAACAACAATAATGTCAACATGTTTAAGCTGAGAGATTGCAGTTGGCTCATTGTGACCACATGAACTTTCTACAGAAATGGAATTTAACCTGACAATACCATTATGTGAATCTATTGAATCCTAGAAATGTAGAGGTGGAACAGATCCCAAGGGTCATATAAACCAGGCCCCTGCCAGCGCAGAAATCCACAGCTATGCTGGAGGTCATTTTGTGCTGAATTCTGTCACTTCAACTCAAATAGGATGTTGTAAAACTAGGAAAGTTGCAGAAAAGGTGAACAAAAATTATCAGAGGGTTTAAATGCTTTCTTTATAATGAAAAGCTAAAGTGTTTGGGATGTCTGTAATCACCTGGGTCAAACTGGATTGTTGCTCTGTGTGTGGATTTGAGTGTAACTGTTGCTTGGAGTTTAGTACCTGTTCTGGAGCATTCCAAGGTCAACTGATATTGTAGAAAAAATATGGGGATTTTTTTCAATTATAAAACTAAATAAATTATGAGAGGGGCAGATGTTTAATAAATTCAACCAAATCTAAGATACAGGTTACTAAAACAGTTTCATGACTGTTGATATATGCAAAAAAGAGGAAAACTAATATAGATTTTCATAAAGAATAAAATTTTGCATCATGTAACTTGTGTTTGTAAATTGCAGACAATGTTCATTTTATGAAGAATGCATGGCTAAAGTAAGTGAAATCAATACATCTATCTGGCATTTACGCAGAACACAACTTTGTTAATAACTACTTCCTGATCATCAAATCCATGCATCATTTTTTTCTGTATCTTTATAATGTTTTGAAAACCTAGCAAACTGTGCTGGATTGACCCCAGAACTGCCTTTGACACAGTAGCATGATCATATGCTAATACAGATTATCTGGTCCTTATGTTGCACAGTATGATCAAGGGCACCAGTGCTCTACTGTGTGGCATCCAAGCAGTACTTTGGCTGTTTGGAGAAAGTATAATTTGTTCAACAGGATGCTAAGCTTTCCTATAATACGTACTGAAGGATAAAGGAGGAGAAATATGCTTTAGAAAGCAAAGTAGGTTATCATTACCTCACTTGTAGAGTGTGGGAATTTGCTTGAAGGCAGCCTTCACCATCAAGGCTAATCATCCCTAGCCAGGTCATGCTGGCTGGAAATAACGGGACTTGTGGTCCAACGCAGGGTGGATTGATTTAAATTAAGACAATTGAATCCTTGATTTATATTACCAAAAGAAAGCTCTGGACCTAAATCTAATTGATAGTCCCAACTGTAGTAGACCATATGAATCAATGGGAACTTGGAAAGACAACCCTTTTGTATATCCCATTGATTTGGTACATCTAGTGAATTAGCCATTGGATTTAGGCTCAGATTTAAATAAATTTCAATCTAGTTGGACACCACTAATTCTTAAGTTATTTTTTAAACAATAATATAGGCTGTATTATTAATACATAGTATTGTATAACTTAGTGCAGCAGTTTACAACATCTAGGGGATATATTTGGCATATCTTAAAGAAAACTATGTTTTAGCTATATTGTGTTAGCTATTTTGTTATAACTTATTGTAAGTGCTTTAGGCCCCATATTGAGAGAAAAGTGGGATATAAGTTAAAGAGATAAATATTTTAAAAACTGATTTAGGAAAGAATACATAAAAGTCAATAGTGTGTCAAGCTGCTAATGCAGCAGCAGCACTTTAGAGATGATAAGAATTAAATCATACAATCACAATAGCACTTTTTCTTTCAAGTCCACTCCACTGTTCCTT
Source organism: Gambelia wislizenii (assembly GCA_030847615.1). Classification (NCBI taxonomy): domain Eukaryota; kingdom Metazoa; phylum Chordata; class Lepidosauria; order Squamata; family Crotaphytidae; genus Gambelia; species Gambelia wislizenii. The sequence continues at coordinate 104,613,071 of JAUMIR010000001.1, forward strand.
TATGCTCTCCCTCCAACCACCTTTCCTTAAATATATGTATATTTTGTCAATAAGTATTTGGCTGTTCAAGTGTAGGGCTAATCTGGTACAGGGATGTGAGCACATAATCAACACATCTCAAACATTTTGCATGCCTGGGAACTTCCCAGACTTTTTTGTACTGAATGCAAAGAACTGTATAGTGCTCTGTTGAATAGGGTTATACTGCTACTGTGACTGAGAATTAGGCAGCCAGACGGAAGACTGGAGAAGGCTCTTGTGTCTTTAATGGTTGTGTAGGAGAAGGAATTTCAGCAGGTGTTGCTTGTCACGCAACCAGGTAATAAACAAGATCTGCTGAAGTTTCCTCTTCTACAAAACCATTAATGGTACATGAGTCTTCTACAGTTTTCACCCTAGCAACCTTATTGTAAACCCTATGGGGTGGCCTTCCAGTTATGGAAGCTCTGTAACCATATTTTATTGACTGTGGTCAGCGTAAGAGGGGTGCTCCAAAAAAGCGATACAAGGACTCCCTGAAACAACATCTCAGGCTTGGCCAAATTGATCACCAACAATGGTCCGCCCTGGCCTTACATTGGAAGGCATGGAGACGCACTATCCACAATGGTGCAGCCTTATTTGAGAACTCACACCGAACAAGTCTTGAAGAGAAATGACAACGCAGAAAGAATCACAACCCAGAAACATCACCCAAGGAGACCTTCTGCTGTGGTTTCTGCAACTGGACTTGTTTATCTCGGATTGGCCTTTTTAGTCATCAGCACGCTTGCAGAAAGCACAGGATGAGTCCTTCCTGAATCTTCGTTTGCGAAGAAAAGCCAGAGAGAGAGTTACAGAGCCCTGTTCAGACCATCATGTTCAGTGCATGACTGTCTGGAAAGCTACTGGGTTGTAAAGCAGTTGTTCAGATGTGAGGCTTACATGTGTGCCCATGTCCATGTCCACAGGCTAACCCTTGCATTTGGCTAAAATCTTAACAAACTTCTCTGCTTTGCTTGGCTCAACTCTACAACCACAACAGCAGCAAACATCACCAATCCTCTCTTAGTTCATGTGTTTATTTTACTTTTGGAAATATAGAAACTGATAGCCTAGAATTTTCAGAAAACAAGAGTTAGACTGCCTGGCATATATCCTTTTCAAAATTAGATTAGAAAAAAAAAAGAAATACTGTAAATGAAAACCAATGTCAGGTTGGTAAATGCTTTTATTTCTGTTAGTTTAGATTTAGCATGTTTGTGATGACATGCCATTTTAACAAAGTTATTTTTTTAATGGGATATAAATTTAGGACAAGTTCTAAAGCTGAAATTCCATTGGTGGAGCAGGGGAGATAGAAAGGTGTATTTTCAGCTTGCTCTGAACCCTTAGAATTTGCTCTGGAGGGCAGGGTAACCCCTTGGCACTGGTTCTTCTGCAGGCCTGAAGATGCAGAAGAAAGAGCAAGAGAAGGAAATGCCATTCTGCTGGTGTTCCACTCACAGACTTTGGATTTAGTTGTTAATGTTTTGCTAATTTAAAAAAAATAGATTTTAAAGTCCAATTTTAAATTTGGAAAACATTTGGAATAAAATTATTATTATTAAAATATTATTATTACATAAATATGAGGATGGGGAGAGTTCCTTTAAGATATGGTGGCATAGGCTGTAGTTCTTTCTCTGCAGTCAGAGCACATGTAGATAAGTGGCGTTTCCCTCAAGTCTTGTGCCCTCCAGATATTTTAGACTGCAAAACCACTATCCCTAGGCAGCAATCTTGGGGCACCAGGTTGGAAGACACTGGCCTAAGAGCACACACTTTTATGTAAAAAGATAAATATGTACAGGAAGTATGCCACATTCTCTTCCATTGTCTCTAAAGACCTGTGCACAGAACCTGATGATCTTGGGCACTTACGATCCATCCTCAATCTTCTGGTTAGTGGTGTGTGGAGGAGCTGAACTGCATGGATAGAAAAATTGTTTGAATTAAAGAAAACACATGGGTGCTGTATATGGTGTGACCACAGTTTCCATGATGAGAGGATACTTTACAATAGCATTGAGAAAATGCTGCCATTATGTGTAAAAATTTTATTCACTCAGCCTTCCATCCTTTCGTAGGTTGGTAAATTGAGTACCCAGCTGGTGGGGGCAATTAGCTAACACACATTGGAAACTGTTTACTGCAGACTCAGCTGTCCTTTCTAGGCTGTGATTGTATGTTTTAATTTTTTCTTCTAATTTATAAATATTTTAAATTATTGTCTGTTTTTAATCCATCATAATTCAATATTATTTTAAGGGGTGGGTGGGCTAAGGTATTGTGATTATGGAGTTTTTATATTGTAAGGCGCCCCGATTGCGTTGCAGAGGGGCGGGATATAAATAAAATTTTATTATTATTATTATTAGTGTAGATGTGTAAATAGCTATTGCTTAAAACAATTTGTAAGCCACTCTGATAGCCTTGTGGCTGAAGAGCGGGGTATAACTAACTAACTAAATAAATAAATAAAAGCATCTGTCTGGTAATCACACAACATAAACTGCAATTCAAGTAACTACTTCCTGTACATTCTTACAACCTACTATCTGACATAGGCAAGATTGGTCATGGATAGTATGAGGTGTCAGCAGGCCCCTTTGATTTATAATGTTGTGTGTGAATGTGCCTTCAAGTTGCCTGTTGACTTATGGTGGCCCCATGAATTTCATGGGGTTTTCTTAGGCAAGGAATACTCAGAGGTGATTTTGCCAGTTTCTTCCTCTGAATTTCAGCACCTTGTATTCATTGGCAGTCTCCCATCCAAGTACTAACCAGGGCTGATCTTAGCAGTACTAACCAGGGCTGATCTTAGCTTCCAAGATCAGACAGGAACTGGTGCTCTTAGGGTATTTAGGCCCCTTTTATATTGCTAGGCTTTGCATATTTGAAAAAACAAAATGACCCAGTAGTTCAGCGACGTTGTGGGAATCTGAATATCTAGAATTTATATACCTGATTTTTAAGATGAAATTATATATAAAATATTTTATTTCTTTCAGAAATCAAACACTCAGGGACAAATAAATATTTATTTAATGCCATTGTCTTTCAATATCAAAAATATCAATATATCACTGCCACAAAACAAATTTTGTGCCTTTGGTTGAGTGACAGATAAGTGTTGGTTGATTTTTATGCATTAAATATTAAAGAAGGGAACCAATACCTTCCCGTTTTCTTCTTTTATATTTATTGCAGGGAAAACAGGCCATTTCAACATGTATGCAAATGTATAACTGACAGTTTTGTATGTGCAGTATTTCACCATATTAAGATCAGTTGCCTTTTATATCAAATTAATGCTTCAAGTAACTAAATAAAACAAAGTATGGTTCTATATATTTTCATAAATATATCACCATATTCATATACAGATAAATAGATACACAGATAAAGTGAGTGTTGTAATTCTGAAGTGGAGGTGCTGCTGATATGGTCTCCTCTTTTATCAATGCTCTTTCTCTGCCCATCTGTTGCTGCTCAGTTTCCCATTGTTTAGATAAGTCTAGATTTCCATTCCACACAAAGCAGTGTAACATTTAGCACATATCTAATACACCTCAGAATCTTACTTTAGGCTTAGAAGGATAATTAATTGGTTGTTTGTTACTTAAACTCTTATCACATGTGGATAAAAGGGCTAAACTTAGACAAAATAATGTCAGGGAAAACTTTGTATTAATCGAGTGTGGTTATGTAAAACTTGTAATACTGAGAGTTTTAAGAAGTATTCATTTTACATGCATTAAAATAAAAACAGTGTACTTCATATTTTGATTACATAATCAAATTTTCTTTGAAAACGTCAATACGCATAGGGTATAGCTTGCATGAACACACCGTGACATTGTACCAGTTACCAAACAAATGTAATTTGGTCATTTTCACACCTTGCCATCCAAACACATGTTGGCTAGACTGCTGTCCTGTATTCTGCTACTATCTTCTATATCTTATTTATTCATCCGAGTCCACACAATTTCTGTATCTGATTAAATGTTCCATAATCCAGGAATGCCTATCTCATAATACAGGTAAATGTGTTTAGTATTCAGGGTGCCACAATAATGGATTTTTAATTTTTTTTTTTATTGGACCAGTGTAACACAACTAACTCTATGACATGTGTTTGTTCATCTGGTCCTAGTGGCAATAAGCATTCTATAGGGATGTAGAAATAGCCCTTCTAAATGGCCTAGAGAATAAATTGAGAGTACATAATATACTTCCACAGTTCTGTGTATAGACTACATGGGATATCACTGGGAAACTTTATGAAAGCTGTACTGAACTTCCTTATGGAAAGAGCCAAGAGCAGTATACAGTAGGTAGGTATATAACCACATGCCTCTCTGACTGTGAGTGGTATAGCTAATTTTAATGAGCTTTAATGCTGTTACTTTTTATCATTATAATACCTTTAATTTTTCATATGTCCTTTTCAAATCTGCTTGCCTATTCTGTCTGTATGGACTGGATAACAGCCTGCTAATAGCAAAGCATTGCTACCTATCATTGCCTGTTAGGCAATGTGCCTTATTTCCGAACATTCAGGTTTTCATAGAATAAAGATCTTTACATCTGTAAAGCACTTTGATAGACATTCTAATTCCTGTGAGCCCAGAAGTTCTTTAAATAAAGTAGTTCCCCCCCTCCCTGCTACACAGCCCTACAATTATCCATACATTATAGCTTCATTTTATTTTAAAAGGAAGACTCCTCATTGTGTCTTCATTTTCTCTTTCCTTCAGGGATGCAGCATAGGGGGTATTTTGTTCAGCATCACTTGCCACACAAATGGATCACTAGGGCAAACTTGCCTCATGTGTGCTTGCAGCAGTATAGAGATAAACCTAATGATGAGTATGAAGAAAATATTTATATAAAGCTTTATAGATTGGAGAACTGAATTATTATGCCAAACTTTGACTAAATGTTTTGAAGATTTCATATTTTTTAAAAGGCATCTGTGAGAAACCCTGCCAGGGGGCATGGCCTAAAGATACAATTTTATGGTTGGCTTCATAGCAGCTGTTTGTGTGTGGGAGGAACATTGTAAAATTATCCCCTTCTCCTTCCTTCCTTCCTTCCTTCCTTTCTTTCTTGAAAAGATAAATGTAAGATGCAGTCAGAGATGCTTCATAGTCTTACAGTAGTAGTAACTTTTCCAGGGAAGGCCAAGATTGAATAGGATTCTGGAAGCAGGGGCAGGTAGGCCAAGAGATTAGGCCAACAGGATCCAGCCAGGGAATAGGTGTTCTGGCAAAGGTAATTCCAAAGGCAGAGTTCCAAAGCAGTTTATGGATTAACACGAGAGGGTCCCTGCAACGGGTAGGTAAAAAGGATACAAAGCATGTATCCTTCCCATAAGGTCACTCTTCCCATAATCCTGATTGATGAGGATGAAGGATAGTATACAGTAGCATCCCTGCATCCACTGATTTGCCATCCGCTGATTCAGTTATCCACGGATGGCAATGGTGGGGGTGGGTGGGTGAGGGAGGGAGGGAAGGAAGGAGGGAGGGAGGGAGGGAGGAGGTGAGCTCACCTCCCCCACCCTTCGCTGGGATGGTTCCAGTGCTGTGAGTTCTGGCAGCAGAGCTGGCGGGGGGGGGTAGACTGAGAAGGGAGGGAGGAGGGAGCTTGCCTCCTTTCTCCCTGGGGGGTGGGTGGGTCCAGTGGCATGGCATGGCTGGCAGGGTGGGAGTAGACAGAGAAGAGAAGGAAGGGAGGAGGGAGCTCGCCTCCTTTCTCCCTTCTCCACAGGGTGGGGGTCCAGTGGCTTGGCTTGGCTTGTGGGGGGGGGTAGACAGAGAAGGGAGGGAGGAGAGAGCTTACCTCCTTTCTCTCTTCTCTGTGGGGTGTGTGTCAGGTGGTGGTAGCAAGGGCATTTGCTATTACTGTATCTGCAGAAGCCACTATCTGAGGTGGGGCCCAGAACCAATCCCCCATGGATACAGGGGTCCTAGTATACTTGAATTCCAATATCTGTAGTGCTCTGTCCTGCAGCAGACCCATGGAGGGTACTTGGTCATAAACCCTCCTCCTGATGAGAAGTAGATCCTCATTCAGAAGGAGTCATTTACTCATGAGGAATCTTCCTCTGCCCCCAAACTTTCCTTTACTTGTGTGACAAGCATAGACAGCTGTGTAATAACTGTATTATAAATTATCAACTCATATCACTTACAGTCTTTAATCAGTATGTCTGATTCGTGTGTGAAAATAGTTGCTGACTTTTATATAAAATATAGTGCTCCAACAGGAGCAAATACATTCTCTATTACAGAATTTTTAAATGCAAGAATACAGTGGGCCCTCAGTATCCATTGGGGTTCAGTTCCATGACCCCTCCCCCGATACCAAAATCCATGGATGCTTGAGTCCCATTATATATATTGGCATAGTAAAATGGTGTCCCTTATATAATGGCAAACAGCAAGGTTTGCTTTTTGGAATTTCCCCCTTCAAATATTTTCAAGGGCTGGCTGTATTTAACATGTCAAGCACTGAAAAGTAAGATGATGTTAAAATGCTAAATAGAATGCCCTCAATATATGAATGATTGTCTGTAAGTGGGGGAGCAAGGGAAATACGTTTGGCACTGTCCTACTACTACTGTACCACAATCTGTATTATGCAGCTGTAGATACAACTGGGACTGCAAAACATGCTTATAAATATGGTTATACAATGTTGTAAATCAGAATAAGATGCAACCATAATGAAGAAGATATCAAGTCTGGCAACACAAATTTTAGTACTATATTATTTAAAGGCACTCTAGCATTTAACTTCAGCTTTTTAGTGTACAGTTGTAGGGGTTGTCTAAAGTGTGAAAATACTCATAATTGAAACAAAGGAGAATGTGATTTGTCTAAATCCCATCCTGCATCATTCTGCAGTATTTGGAAGGAGGGGGGCCAAATCTACCAAAAACTCCAAAGGAAAACCCTTTGTGGCTTTCCCCAAAGTTTTAAAAAAGCTCTGCGGGAATGCACATTTCCAATTATTAGGACAACCGATTCACTTTCAGTTGCATTCCTGATAAGAGCGGAAGTGGAAAGCTGATTGGTCAGATGTGTGCTGGGGGTGCAGCTTGCTAAGTAGGCAAGTGCGTGGAACTGCCATGTTGGATTTTTGCCTTCAAGATTGTGTGCTGAGGCTATGAAACAGCTTTTCCCCCCTTTCTTTTTACATTTATCTAGGTGGAATATTGTACTTTTGCACCTTAGATATGCTTTAAAAAAACATTGTTCAGCAGCGGCAACTGGTGAAAATAAAAATGTGAGTAATTCACTTATGCCCGCCATCTTGATTGCCTGTTGGGACAGCAAAAGCAGATAGCTTCGCACCTGCAATTAAAAAAACAACTGTTAAGACAAATTGAAGCTGCTTTGAATTGGCATTAATGCACATTAGCCCACATTTCCCCCCCTTGTATAGACAACACCATAGATTTACTTAAAATTTTTAGATGTCTGTTTAGTTGGGATGACTGGAGCAACAGATTTTTCCTACCTCTTTGCTTTTCATCATTATGCTTTTTTTTTCTTCCCTGAGAGGGGTGCAGAGATCACTGCTGTTCTCCTAACACAAAAGGACAAAATATGTTTGGTGAGGTTTCAAAAAGGGGGAAGAAAAACTAGTAGAAGAAATGTGATTTAACAGTCCTCATATCATGTCCATTCTTTTTACTTCTTTTCTCACTTGCTTCCTGTAACAGGCTTGGCTGGCTGTTACCCACATATCCCTTAGGTTACTTCCCATGCTAGATGCTCAGAATGTGCTGGAAATGTCAAAAGAAAGGGGGAAAAAAAACACCCCAGAATTGTAAAGAAAACTGAATGCCAGACTGAAATGCAATTCAAATATGACCATAAATCAGAGTTATAGGAAATCAGCATTTACTAGGAACATATTAGTGCATACAGTCCTAATAACTCCTGTGAAAGCAGGAGAAACTGAACACATTATGGACCTTCTGTTCAATGTTTGTGTATCATGATATCCATGTCACAATAAATGAACAAGGTCTAGATAGTCTGCAGTTTGTTTAGCCGCTCCTACTTTTACAATGGATAGCATGCAGCAGCCTGAGACCCTGGTTTATACTGATGTCCAAAATGGGTCTCACAATAACGCATACCTGCCCTTTAATTATTGAAGCTTTTTGAAACTTAGCTTTCTGTACTTGCCTTCTTTTTACTACTGGGTGGTGCTTTGTTTCTCCAGGTTTCTTCTCCCCAACCCCAGTCAATTCTTCTTTCTGGCTTAGCTGGGAGAGAAAAAAATAACATCTTCCTGAGTATATAATCTAAGACACAGTGGTTGGGTTTAAGCATTTTAAGCCAGAAGGCAGGGTGTATTTTTGTATTCTGAAACCATCAGAGCTCAGCACATATTCCCTTTGGTTTTCCTTGGTTTTTTCCTGGGCTGTGAGGCCGTGTTCTGGAATAGTTTCTTTCTGACGTTTCGCCTGCGTCTGTGGCTGGCATCTTCAGAGACTGGTTGGGTAGGAGCGTGTCTGGGATTTATATGCTGTGAACCCCTGTAGGGGAGTATATGTAAATTTGTGTAATTGAATGGTTAATTTCTGGGTATAGAAATGCAAGGCTCGTTAGTGTCTGTTTGGCTGATGGTTGGTTGATGGGCCATTATCTGCTGGGAATCCCCATGTCCCTGGGTGGAATTCCTTTGTAAGTGTTGAGTTTTAATTCTATTATATTTCAAAACTGGGAGCCAGACTTTGTTTACTTTTAAGGTTTCTTCTTTCATGTTGAAGTTGTCCAGGTGTTTATGGATTTTAATAGCTTCTCTGTGCATTCTGACATGATAGTTGTTGGCCTGGTCCAGAATTTCTGTGCTTTTAAATAACATTTTGTGTCCAGGTTGGTTTATAACAAGTTCTGCTACTGCTGATTTTTCTGGTTGGCCCAGTCTGCAGTGTCTCTCATGTTCCTTGATTTGTGTTTGCACACTGCATTTTGTGGTCCCTATGTAAGCTTGTCCACAGCTGCATGCACAGAGAAGCTATTGAAATCCACAAATACCTGGGCAGCTTAAACAGGAAAGAAGAAACCTTAAAAGTAAACAATGGAGATTTTCGGATGCCTAAAATCAGCTTCTTGCCGCGCAAGCAGCCTCCGGCAACTTCCGTGAGTAAAAAACGGCACGTCCGCCTCCAATGCTGGCTGCAACAGTCACGGACGATGCCGAGAGAGAAACGGTGTCATCCAAAATGGACCCTTGCCATGCAGCAGCCTCGTTACTGTTCTGGAGGCTGCTTGCGCGGCAAGAAGCTGATTTTAGGCGTCCGAAAATCTCCATTGTTTACTTTTAAGGTTTCTTCTTTCCTGTTTAAGCTGTCCAGAAAATCTCCAATATCTGGCTCCCAGTTTTGAAATACAATAGAATTAAAACTCAACACTTACAAAGGAATTCAACTCAAGGACATAGGGATTCCCAGCAGATAATGGCCCATCAACCAACCATCAGCCAAACAGACACTAACAATCCTTGCATTTCTGTACCCAGAAACTAACCATTCAATCACACAGATTTACATATACTCCCCAACAGGGGTTCATAGTATATAAACTCCACATACACTCCTAACCCAACCATTCTCTGAAAATGCCAGCCACAGATGCAGGCGAAACGTCAGAAAGAAACTATTCCAGAATATGGCCTCACAGCCCGGAAAAAAACCAAAGAACATCTATGGACGCCAGCCATGAAGGCCTTTGACTTCACATCTTCCCTTTACTGAAAACTTTAAATTCTGTTAGCCAGTCACATTTTAAAACAATGATAAAAATGTTTATATCAACAACCAAAAGATGTACATAACTGACACTGCAGAATAAGCTTGTGCCAGCATAGATATTGTGGCATCCCAGATGTTCCAGTCGTGAACAGAGTCATAATTGGTAGATTTCATATGTCAGAAATGAAAATTTGCAGTGAAAATTGAATCCATGATAACTGAAATAAGATGGCATGTGCTTAAACCCCAGAGTTTTGCTTATCCTACTGCTGACACTAAACTCATTTCTCAGGCACACAGTCATTCCTTTAAGGTAGCAACACTTTCTCACTAGAGGTTGCCAGTGCCATAATACTGTCCCACACTGCTACTTTGACATGAAATCTGGAGACAGCCCCATACCAACCTGTAAAACTGCCAGTCTTAGTATTTCTTTGGTGCAGCAGTGGTTGTGCTATTTTTCCAATGCAGTGGCTCATAGAATTAGGTCATTAGTCACCTGGGACAGGCTGGCAACCAGACTTCTGCATGCTTGATCTACTGATAATATCATGAGGAATTTTTATACAGATGACTGTAGGTGTTCTCTAAAGTATTGCATTTATCTGTTGTTTTTTTCAGGTTTGTCAGAGATCTCATGAAAGAGAGCAGTTCTACAGTGCTGCCTTTTCGAAGTGAACACTTCTTGGCTGAAAACAACACTCTTACAATGATTTACTGAGGCATGCAGTGCTGCAAGTAATGCTACTTCACAAAATGAAATGATCAAAATCTGGCATCTTAAAGTGGGTATTCTGTATACAGAATTTTTTTTGGCTACAGACTAAAAATGGCCTCCTCAAGGCTAGCAGCAAGAACACCACGGGATATTGCTGGTGTCATGCAGAGACTTCAAGGTAAGTGATTAGTAGAGCCTGTAAGCATAGCTTTATCCACTTCTTCAAATGTTACTGCAGTCCAGTGAAGTAAAGAGCTTTTATTTAATGTTTAGTCTATTGAAAACATATAGCAAATCCACAAAGAATTTTTGAATTAGGCCTTTTAAAAATGAATGGGACTTGTACTTTTGGATTAATTTAAGTCCAGGGGAAATTGCTTGTATTGCCACTTCTTAACTTATTTCTAAGATGATAAACAGGTTGAATCCCATATCCATGGATTCAGTATCCATGGTTTCACTTATCCAGGTCTGAAGAAATATGTTCTCACTACGCATTTCTAGGTCCTCCAATGTGATTCCATGGTCATGTCTTGGCATTCATCTCATTGACAACAATAGGGTTCCCTATTATCCAAAGTTCCAGGATCCATGGGGGGTCTTGGAACGTATCCCCGGCAAACATGGGGGTCGACCTGTAACGTGTCAAATCTAGCACTGCTTTAGTTATTTAAAAGCATATGAGAATGTACAGAGTGATCTTTTGACTCAGACACAGAACAGCAATCAGTAATTTGGCCACCTGCTGTGAAACATGCCTTCTTTTATGAGGTATAAGTGGTCGCTGAAGATGTATAGATGTACAGTAATACATTTGATTAATTGATTGATTCATGCATGCATGTATTTTAAAATTTGCTGTGGTAATCCTCATATATCAAAAGATGTTAGAATGTAACACATAGGAGATGTGTTTTATTTCTAGACACAAAGAAAGTTCATTTTCTTACTCAAGGCATTCTGGAGTCTTCAAGGAGATCAGAAGCATTTCCTTTGTTAACTATAGTTTTTGATCAACCAGCAGGCTTTAGTTAATCTCAACTATGATCTGTTCAAGCCAGCTTCAAGCCAAGGGTTGTTTCAAGAAACAATATAGTAGTTAAGATTAATCACAGTTCGTGATGTAACATTAAACTAGATATAATTAAAAGTAGAAGGGTACTTTGGGTGCAAATGGAGCTGGTTTCCCTCTTTTTTCTTGCTGTGGTGGGTGGGATGGAATCAAGGTATGGTGGAGGGGAGGTACCTTAGCTGTGGCTCTGTGGCTGGAGAGAGAGCCTGATGGGCAAAAATCTGGTGGGTCACGTGATTTATTGTCATGTCCAAAGTGACCCTTTTTATTTAGAGCAGGCGTTGGCAACCTGGTATTCTCCTTTTTTTTTTTTTTTATTACAGCTCACGTAAGCCCTACCCAACATGGTAAATCAGAGATTGTGAGAATTGTAGTTCAAAACATTTGGCAGATACTAGTTGCCTACTGCTACTGTAATCAGTATTTTTTCAAGACTTGATCCTCTCCTTGTGAAATAGATGGTTAAGCAAGAAGAAACCTGGAAAATATGGTTCTGGAGTGTGTGGTGGCATCTCTTAATGTATTATCTATGTTGGGAACTGGATCAGGGGGAAGAGTGTCCCTGTTTGTTATGCTAGACATTTCAGAGATTTTGATATCATTCACAATGGTATCGTTATGGGCCAACTTCCTGCAATGGAACTTTGAGGCACTGCTTTACAGCAGCTCTGTGGTTTTTTTTTTCTGGAAGGGGGGCTCAGCAAGTAGAGCTGGGGGTCCAATTCTTTGGCCATTGTCCTGTGGAGTCCCTCCAGATTCCATTTTGTCCTCCATGCTATTTAACACATGCATCACACTACTGGGAGAGGTTGTCTAGAATTTTGGGGTGAGGTGACCACAGTATACTGATCTGATTTTAACTTCCCATCTACTTCCAAATAAGCTGTTTTAGTACAGAGTCAGTGTCTGCTGTGAGTAATAGACCAGATGAAAGTGGACAAATTGAAGCTTAATCCACACAAGACAGAGGCGCTTTTGGTCGTTCAAAAGCCAGATCATGGGGTAGAGATTCAGTCTGTGCTGGATAAGGGTATGATCTGAAGAAACAGGTTTTCAGTTTGGATGTACCCTTTGATTTAGCTCTAGTTTGGAGGCCTAGGTTGCCATGGTAGCCAGGAGTGCATTTGCACAGTTAAAGCTAGTGTGCATCCATTCTTGGTCTGATCTGGCCATGGTGACACATACATCTTTTAGTTATATCGCATTTATATTACTGTAACATGATCTACATGAGGCTGTCTTTAAAAAGTGCATTAAACTTCAGTTGTTCCAGAGAGCTTCAGCCACATTGTTAACTGGGGCTGGTTACACAGAGCATAAGATTCTCTTCCTAGAGCAGCTCCACTTTTCTATTTTGGGGAGAATTCAAATTAACGCTATACAGCTCAGGTCCAGGTTGATGGACTGTATCTTCCTATGTGGTCCTGTATAGGCTCTAAGAGCTTCAGAACAGGCCCTTCTCTTTATCCTACCATCTTCATAGGCAGGTTTGGTAGGAACATGGGAGAAACCTTCCTGGTGCCTGCTCCCAAGTTTTGAAGCACCCTTCCTAAAGAGTCTAGAATGTCTTTATCTTTGCTGTCCTTACATTGGCAAGGAGAAATTTTTCCATTCAAATACATTTTTATGAACTGGCTGCAAGGGGTTTTAACTGTGCTGTTTTGGTGTCTTTTATCTTTGTCTTTTAATCGATTTGTTTTAAATGGTTTTAATTCTATAGTTAGTTTAATTGTATTCTAATATTTTTATACATTTTACTTATGTCTTATATGTCTGTTTTTCAGTATTGGTTTAAATTTTTGTAAGCCACCTGAAATCCCAGGTTTTGGGGGGAAAGGTGGGGCATAAATGAAGAAATACTGTAATAATAACACATGTGAAAAGTCCTTTGATATTCCTTTCCAGGGGCTACCACTCTGAAAGAAAAACTGCAAAATCTTTTTTTTTTTTTTTAGTTTTTCAGGATTTGCAATAAATTTGGAAGTTCGTGGTACCATTTCACTTGTTCAGATTTCTAGATTTTGTTGATATCATAGCGAACATGGAAGCATAAAATTATTATTATTATTGGCAAGCCTTCTATTCTAACTGTTATGGAGCTTTATATATCTAATCTGTGTATATTATTCAAAGTATGGAGATTTCTGAAACATTTAGATAAACATTTATCAGAAGAGAGTGGGAAAGCAATCATTTGACACATGGAGCCTTATATCAATGTATCCATAGCTTTCCAACCTATTTGCTGATTTCCTTTCCTTTCCTCTAAAGTAGAATAGGGTTTAGTCAGCTTCAGCTGCAAGATCAAACAGGAGGTAAAAAAAATATTTCACCTCTGCTGATTTTGAGTACAGTTCTTTTTTTAGGCTGTGGTCCTGCATTATGGATGAGCAGACAATCTGCAGTGCAGACTCTTTCTGGCCTTCATGAATTTAGAGGTTCATCTCTAGCAGATGTCAAGTTTAAGTGATTGGGGAATTGTAAAGGACTTTGCAAACTTGAAAATGCTATGTCAGGTCTGCACATCTTGTACTCTATTAGGCCAGACATAGCCCACAGATAATGTCTTGTGGCCTGCATTGTGCTTGAATCCATTCCCTGATTCTACCACCTCAGCAGGACTCCAGGTTGGCTTTAATATGCTCCTTGTTATGATAAATCTTATTTACTTCCTATTTCCCAATTAACAGTAAAATGTGTGTGTGTTTTTACTGCATTTAGCCCAAGGTGTATTGGCCTAGCAATATGTAATGGCCTTCTTCAGGGGCTAATTACAGTAATAAGACCATCTTTTTCAACACCCTAAGACTTGGGGCTCATCAACATGGGCCAGAATGTGTTGGCTTCCTGCCAGTGTATTCTGGTCCTGGATCAGGCCTGTTGCTCCCCAGTTACCTGGATGAAACAGGTAGGAGTCTGCACAGACACACTGGCCCATCTCTGCAGCCACTGCCACTGCCAACCATGTCACATTCTCTGAAGCCAGGAAGGGGGCCTGCAGTATGTGATCAAGGTCCCCTGCATGTGACCAGCCCTCGTCACATGTTGCGGGTCTGCTTCCTGGCTTCAGAGAATGCAATGTGGATGGAAGCAGTAGTGGCTGCAGAGATGGACCAGCGTGGTAGTATGACCTCCTGAAGTCCTGCAGGGCCTGATCCATTTCTTCTGGAATGAAGTGGTTTTTCCCTGGTATTTTGCTGAAATGGGTAACAGGCTTACCCTGTCTCCCCCCACCCCCCCGTCTTTGTCCCAGGGGTCAGGAAGACAGCCTGGGGACAAAATGGGGCAAAAGCACTGCATTGTATGGACTGCAGAGCTCTAAGACAGGGGCAAGATGGAATAAATAGACCATTTAAACAAGCCCTTTGTCTCTTCTCTATATCCCCCCCCCCATGGTATCTTGCTAGACTGAATGGTTGGGTTGTAGCTAGTGTGCTACTCAAAACTGTAAAAAAAATTCCCCTGATCTTGACTGACACCTGACCAAGTGTCCAGCCCTGAATAATTAAGCTAGAAGCCTCATGGACAAAGGCTGGGTTTAGCATCGTAAGCTAACTAGCACTAAAGCAAAAATGTTATATTCATTATTGGCTTGAACCATTTCTGACACATGTTTTGGAATGATTCTGCTTCTGGAACAATATATTAAAGATGTCGGTGTGGGGAAACAGTACAGGCTAGCCAAAAATGTATATGTGGATTAATTCTACTGGTTCCATACAACTCTGCGCAAGACTTGATTGCATGGCTTACACTGCTAGTAGGAAAAAAGGAAATGCTAGATCTGCAATTTCTTCCAAGTTGGAAGAGAGATATTCATTCATTCATATATTTATTTAAATAGTTTATATGCTGGTCTTCAGTAAAATATTTCCAGGGTTGCTTACAAATAAAAGAATAAAAACACAGAATATATCAACTTTGTGATAAATTGGACTTTATATGAATAAAACCAAAGCGAAAGAGGTGAAACAGCATAAACTGTTAAAAGTTGAACAGTTAAAAGGCCTGGAAAATAACAAGTATCTTTAGCTGGCACTAAAAAGTTATGAGAGTAAACTCCAGGTGAACCTCCCTGAGAAACATATTCTGTAGGTTTGGTGCCACTGTGGAGAAGGCCCTGTCTACCTTTGCTGCCTGCTTCAGAGGAGGACATACCATTAAAGCCTTATTGTACAGCCAGGCTCATTTAGGAAAAAGTTCTTCTTCTACTTTATTTGTCATGTACTTTGCCGATCTGTTTATCTGGACCTTCTTCATAATTGGGAGTGGCTGTAGCACTAATGAGTTGAGCCTCACAGTAGCCTTGTGGAGAGCAATCCACAAGTATCCTTGATTTGTTTCTCCTGATGCATCAAAAGGTAGTTCATATGTGTTTCTTGTGTAAACATATGTAGAGTCAATATTATTAAGTACAGGTATGATCACAGTTTTAAAGCCAATATTTGTCTTATTTGGACTTTTGGAGTGATTAGAAACAGAAGCAACCCCTATTTCCTAACTGCATACAGTGGACACTTTTCAGGGCCATGCTGACCAGAAGACAGTTGAGGTCACAATGACCTGAGACATGTCCACAATCATAATGGTGAGAAAACCCAGACAGGATTATGCAGAAAACCCTGTCATTAATGGGTCTATGCTAATCCTTTCACTCATGCAATCAGTGACCATCCCGCAAACTATACCCTACAGAAATCTTTCCTATACATCCTGCCTGACCAAACGTTAAGAGGATGTTGCAAATCCTGCCAGTGCTTTGTCATTCCAGAGCTAAGGCAGTCAGCTCATTTTGGACCCTTTTTTCTGATCTGTGGGAAAGTCATTCAGGCTTTGTCATAACTAACGCACCCCACCAGGGTATGAAATAAAGTATAAATATCCTAGCTCAGACTCTAACCAGGTGTGCCACAGACCAGACCCACCATTCTGCATGTCACCTCACCATTGTGTTTCTTAGTGGACCAGATCCCCCCCACCCATGCCACCCTCAGACTCTGTCTGTGCCCCTCTGCAGCATGGACCTCTTTCTCTGAGACTGGTAACTATCACCCTTCTTCCCCTGATTCCTCTCTATCCAGCCCTTCAGCCTTTCTCTTCAAAAGCCTTGTATGGTTCTTAAGAGTTTATGTTCTTGTACAGTAGTTTAGCTCTTGTGTTAATTTGAATAAAATACTTTGTTTAATTTCAACTGGAGTGCTTCCTACAGTTAGTACTGGTATACATAGGTGGAAAGATCCCTGAAGTTACTCTCCTCTTGTAGTTGTCCTTTAAGCTATAGTTTCCCCAACTTTCAAGGAGATGCTCTTAGGGTAACAACTGTGAGTTCCAACTGTGATTAGAAACTGTGACAACTGTGAATTTCAGCCTTATATAGTACATATGGTCTTGAACAAATAATATCCTGAATGCCAAATGACATTCTGTCATAATTCTGTTATTAAGTCATTGTTTATGATGTTGCAAATGAGTAGTGATTTGTATGTTCAATTTTCCAGCATTTTCCCCGATATATGATGTTGTGCTTGTTGGTTGTTAAAGAGGCACATAAAAATAGCACTCATCACTCTTTCTAATGTGGAGATGGGACTGGTACCAAAAATATGTAATAGTTTGAAGATTTTTATTTGAAAACAAGTCACATTGAATTTGTTCCAGAGTAACCGTGTGCAGTTTATTCTACATATTAAATGGTGTATAACTTTCATTGCATATCATATTTTACTTTGTCTCCAGATATGATAGAATTCTACAGGTACCTAAGTGTTTAATTCCATATAGAAGATATAATTGTGGCTTTATCCACATTGCTTTAATTAATGGTATAGTCATTATTTGTACAAGCTGCTGGTAACAATATTAAATTGTAAACACAAAGTCTGTGAAATTCCAGATTAAAAATCTGGATGAAATCTAGATTTCAAAATCTTATATTTGCAGTTGATGTATGCTAATTTATAGTACAATCCTGTATCTCTCTAGCCCTACTGAGTTAAAGTGAAGTAATGAAAATATTCACTAACATTACCTCTTTATTATATAGGTGTAGAGAGAGATGGACAAATATAAGGTAACTGCTAAGGGGACAGTTAAATCTTTCTGGTGCCTATGTATTAAAAGAAAACAGAGTGGTTGCTGATAATGAAATTCCATGGAGAACCTAATGGTGAGAATACAATTCATTTAAAATCTGGCTCATCCCAGCTGAGTCATGGAGGCAGATATTAGCTTAGTGAACAATTTCACATTCATTTTAGAACAATTCTTGAGTTTCTTTCAAGAATTTTTAGTAGTTCTATCACATGCACTTTCTGTCTGACTTGAAAAAAAATATCTGTGCTCAGACAGATTTTGAGGCTGCACTCCCAAAACAGGGAAGGATATCTGAAATAAAGGACTGCATTAGCACTCTTCAGCTGTTGTTTTCTTTTATACCTGCAGTTTAACAGACTATATGCATCTGTGCTACAGAAATTATTAAAGTTCAGTAGAAATAATTTGTACTCTAAGAGTGGTTATTATCCGGGCAACTAAAATTAATTTGAGCACTGTGACACAATTCTTTCAAATAAATGAAGAACAATTATTGTATATTTATGGCAGATTCCACACACACACCCATCAATTTTGGAAAAAGGCATCAGGAATTTTCTTTTCTGGTATAGTATCTTGCCTACACTACATAGGACTGTGTAGGTTTTCATATGCGTTTCATTTTTCCTTTTAATTCTAGAACCATCTTGCTTAATATAGGAATAAACTCATTGTAGGTGAGAAAAAAGCCAGTAGTAGCATGTAGTGGCTTACAAAAATATATTTATAGTGAAGTCAGAATATTTTATGTGTCGCATTTGGTATTTCTTCACAGTTGTACATGACAGAAGAAAGTGGGGAGGAGGGACATGGTTACATTATCATGGGATAAGGTACAGAAACAGGGTGTTGTTTGCCTCTACAAGTGTCCCCAGTTCAAATCCATATAGCATTGGCAGCAGTCCCCCTGAGTTGAAAATGTTGCTGGTGAATACCAGGAAAATGAATGGTGAAACAACTGGTATCCAGGCCTTGATCCTGGATGGGTATACCAGCCGAGCTTGTATCATAGAAACTTGGTTGCACTAAGGTTGGGGGCAATCTCTCTGATTTTCCAACCAGGGTTTTCAGTATAGGAGCAGTTAAGGCCTGGGAATAGGAAGATGGAGCTGCAGTGGTGTATCTAAATTCCTTTTCCTGGACCAGACACCCTGTTTCAAGTCTACTGGGTTTGAATGTTTGTATGTCAAGGCTGTTGGCTGGGACAGAACTAGCATTAAAATGTTATATCACCCAAAGATCTGCTCCTTCCTGAGCTAGCCAAAGTGTGCGGGGGGGGTGGGGGTTTAAGCATTTATGCTGAGGCAGAAGTGGATCAGGGCTTCATGTTCACTATGACAACCATGGTTCTGTTCTAAGTGATATTTGGTCCCTGTCATGCTCCTAGGCTGTGGACCCTGTTTTCTATGGTGGATGGGTTGTCGGTGATCTTGGAATGGAAGAACTTTCCATAGTTCCATTGTCATTGACAGATTACTGCTGGATGTTGTATAGACTTAAACATTAAAGGTGCTGCCCAAGTTACCCCTTCTCATCATTGCAATCTTATCCTGTGTACTTAGAATCCAATGGAGCTTTTTTTGTATGTATGTGCTTTTAAACAGCAATCCTATGCCAATATGCCAATGCTCCCACCATGGGGCTTAGTCCCAGGTAAAACAGTATAAGATTACAGTTTAAATAGCCCTAGGCAAGACACTATCCACTCAGTCACAGCACATTCTTTGTTATGATTTGGGAATAATAATATAGTAGTGGTTTACCTTACAGAGCTGTTGTTTGCATTACTGAGATGATGTATATGCAGTTTGTTGAATACCAAAAGTGCTATATAAATCCTAAGTATTATTTGTTTTTACAATTTCTGGGAGAAGAACCTTACTTTGAACTGCTGTGTCTTAACAAAAGTTGGGTAGAAAGAATGCTTTATTACATTCTTCCTGGGAAATATTCGTATTCTCAAAGAACAGATCTGCTTAAGTGTTCTTCACCATATACAATGTATGTTATCTTGAATAAATGGCATAAACAACAATTCTTTATCATAGAGAAATATTCAGAATAAGGTCAGTAGGCAGTGAAGAATCGTAGCTGATTTGCGAGAGTTAAAGTGCGAGAGTTAAACTGGCATATGTGTGCCAGAGCGCACTATTAAGCCCACTGAAACCAGCAGTTAATTTGATATTTGTACACTGTATATGTATAGAGTGTCTGAAAATCATCTTTACAATTTCAGTTCTATATATTTTGAATCCTAATTTGCATGGTGTTGCATGGTTTCCTCTCAAAATATCCAGGCCAGTGAACATGAGCTTATCTCATTTTATCTTCTCAACAATCCTTTGAGGTAGCTTATATTGAAAGACAGTTGCTTGTCCCAGCCCAGTGAAGAATTTCATGGCTGAACAGAGATAAGAAGTCACCCATGTGTGTGTGTGTGTGGGGGGTGCATGTGTGTGCTCACGTATGTGGATGTGCTTGCATGCTTTTCATCATGCAACTATACCTACCAGCTTCATAGTGGTAGCATTTTGCAGTTGGTGGTTAGATAAAGATGATTTTAGTTCCCCCGTCTCTTTACAGTTATTCCCCTCTCTTGAAATGTGTCATGACTGACAGTACTATTTTAACACTGAATGCAAAAGGCTGAACAAAGTACGTCAGTGACATAGAACAGCGCATATGTTTAATCCACACACAGAAATCGAGCTGAGCATATATTTAAGAATATGGGGGTCTTATCCAAAGGATGGATTCCATAGGTTTTTTGCAATTTAGCCTTCTCCCTACACCCCCTTCTCTGAAGGATTGAAAGGGAACAGTTTAAGGAGTTGTGGGGGGAGACAAAAAATGCCAAAAATGATTCCTTTTGTGTTTAGCTGATGGGCATCTTTAAAAAAAAATAAAAAAAAAAATAAAAGAGCATTCTCTCAACCTTTAGATCATTTGTCCTGAACCTCTTGCCTCCCTAATGGTTTGGTCTGTAACCTTCCATCATCTCAACCAAATGACCAAGCTGGCTGCAGACAATGGGAGTTTGTAGTCCAACATATTTAGAGCATGCCAAAGTGGGAACATTTACTCCAGGTTGGAGAAGTAAAGAAATCAATTTATGTTCCTAATGAAGGGTGATCCACTTTCTTCATTTATTTTTTTATCAGCTAGAGCAATTTGGAGAAGACTCTGTAATCTTAAATGGAAATTTTAATCGCTTATCCACCTAGAAATAACATGAAGAAAATAGAAAATATAGACGTTATACAGAAATGGTGATACCTAAACTAATAGCACAAAAATCCTGCAGAATTAATAGGTTCACGGAGACAAATCGATCCTATAGCTAAAAGGCTACACTTTCTTTTCAAGTCTACATAAATCCTTTACTAGTATTGATTACATTTTTTACTCCAAAGATCTACAGGGAAATCTTACTGAATCTTTGAGGTTTGAGATTTTGGACTGATTATATCTATCGTTATTTAATATACATAAATGTTCTGCACAGGAAGCAGTACATTAGACAACTTGAGACTGGATGTCTTATTTTTATATGATGTTTACGTAAGAGCAATATGCCACTTTTAAATAAATAAAAAAGATAGTTTGGAGCCAATTTTATCATTCCACTGACAGAACTTGAACCCAGGATGTTATTCCACCAGTGGAACCAGGAACAAAGTGATTCTCTTTGTCATTACAACCCCTAACCCAAGAAAAAGGTACCCTCAAAATTTGCTCCATGGGGCCAGGAGACCTGGTACAGATTTTTAAGGGATGTGGAGGACTGGCAGCAGGAGGAGAGAAGGAAATAGTTATGTTGCACTACCCGAGCTCCTGCAATTAGGGCTCCTGACATGCTGCAAAAATAATGCAGTTTGCTTGTCCAAGGGTGAAGTCACTTCACATGAAGAACACACAACACAACAGGTATATGGTGGAGGGAATAGGCAACAACTTTTATTGATTACAGCTGTAGCTGGGTTGCCTAGGTATGGATCTGGATCCAGACATTGACCAACCTGAGGATTGATCAATGAGCCCATCCTATTGGCTGAGCCAGTTTACTGGATGACCTGTGGACCACGTGGGCAGAGCCTAGTGTGACCCCCCTATCACCGGGAGTACCAGATAGGTGTTGGCCCCTGCCTGGGCAACACCATCTTCATATCACACCCTGAGTCCCATAATGGGACTCCCCTACATTAATAATGCCAGATGGATACTGGTGAACCATGTCCCAAATCAAAAACTCATTCTGACCGGCAGAAAAGGTGGGCTGGTACCCACGGGCCCGCCTGCCACCAACCCACCAGAGCTGCAACCAACAAAAGCAAAAACCTCCTGAGCCCCCTCCCCCAAGCCAGGAGTCCACTTGTCCATATAGGCAGTTCACAAAAGTCCATGGCTGCCAAAGCTGTCCATCTTCCTCACTGCTGCTTCCATGCTCCATCTTTACCATGCCTAGCTGCAGTCTCCTGCTTGCATGAGTTCTGTTTTCCCCGATGCCAAGAGAGTCCTGTTGGTGCAGCTGGGTCTTTGACCAGTCCATGCATCACCCCACTGTCAAGTGTTCCCTGCCAGCCAAGTCTGCTCCCTGTCTCCCTGTTGCCTGTAACTAAACACAACAGTCTTACATACCAAGTCAGACCAAATGTATCCAGTGTATGCCCTGGACTTCCACCCTCCTATTTTTTTTAATCCTGTCTGCAGAACGTCCACAGGCAGCAGCAGAGGTCCCCACACCTATCCTAAAGGTGTGGCTCCTGTATTCAGTCCCTGGGAGCCCCAGTTGCCCAAATGCTTTTTCTGAGTACTGCCACCAGCTGGAAGCAGATTGGTGGGAACTGTCTCTGTGAGAAAAAAGGAGGCCACAGCTGGGTGGCTGCTTATCCAAGAACTTCTGCAAGGTTTTTACTGGGCAAGATTCAACTCCCACCAAACGGTATAGCTTAATGGTGGCACCCTTTCCCACCTAATCACATTTAGACTGCCTGATTCATATGAACACAGAGTCCCCTGAGGGAGAAAAAAAAACCCAACTTGTAGAGTCTGACTCAATATATCAGCCAGGTGGGAGAAGCACCAAGTATATATACAGGAATCCGACTGGAGTGAAGACTATGGGGGTTTACTCCAGCTGGATTGTATAGCCAATGAGTTTAAACCCCAATTTAAGCACATTGGCTGTCGTTCCCACCTCACCAAGAAAGCATTGTGGGCAGGTGCATCCTTCTGGGAAGGAGAAGAACGCCACAGATGCCATGGACCCCACAGTGCTCTGCTCACACCTCAGCCAGCAATCTTCCTGCATGGTAAATTACACAGTTTAGTGACACCGCTTTAACTGCCAAAGCGCAATGCTATGGAATTCTGTGATTTGTAGCTTTGTGAGATATTAAGCCTTCTCTGTCAGAGAGCTCTGGTGCCACAACAAACTACAAATCCCAGGATTCCATAGGATGGAGCCATGATAGTTGGTGTCAAACAGCAATATTTCTGGAGTGTGTCAGCAGCCTAGGACTTTGGATTAACCCAAAACATCTAAAAAGATAGTGAAGCTACCTTGTGAGGTTGTAGCCAGGTAAGAGTAAAGTTGTGGTTTTCCCCCAAAAAAAGATTTACAGGTCAGTCCCCATATGCACAGATTCAGTATGCATGGCTTCACTTATCCATGTCTGCAAAAATATGTTCTCTCTAGGCATTTCTAGGTGCTCTGATATGATTCTATGGTCAACTTCTGCCATTTGTCTCATTGAAAATACTAGGATTCCCTATTATCCATTGTGATGTCCAGCCAGGACTGTTTGAATATCCCCTGTATTTTCCTTCGTTTTAGTTCAGGCCTTAGTATGTCTGAGCATAGGAATGTTTCATTGTATTAGACTTGTGGGAGGAGCTGAAGAATTCCCCTGCATTTTTCCAAGTTTGGTTTGTCCCTTCCCAGCAAGCTCTGTTTTAGCTAGAAGTTTTTTAGGTTTTTTTTTTTTTTGCTCACCTTTGCTGTGAACTTGCAGAGAGCTGTTTTATCGGTGGTAAACAGACCCAGACAGCTGGGAAGGGCATTTCTTACACCATTTAGCCAAATTAGTTGCCAACAACAAATAAGTCAAAGGAATCAGGAGCTGAAAGACCCTGCACCAGCTCCATTCAGTGAGGAGATCAAACCAAGTTCAAACCAAGAAAGATGACACCCTGAAGATTGCTGAAACTCAAACTGTAAAGTACCTTTTATTTCAATCTTTTAGAGCTGGGGAGGAGAAAGCCCTTTACTTTTGTTCTTTAAAATAAACGTCCTCCTTTTTTGAACTTTATATTCAGCATCAGAGCCTTTTTGGGTAAAAGAGTTTGATCTCACCAGGGTACTGGCGTTGCACACCCAACCTGCCACCACCTTTAGTTGGGTGTGTCTTCACATCCATTGTTTTAGGTATCCATGGGTGGTCTTGGAAAATATCCCCCCCCATTGTATCCTCCCATACAATGGAAGTTTTATGTTGGATTACAACTCCCATTGTCCCCAGCCAGCTTGATCATTTGTTGATATGGTGGGACATTGTAGTTCAAAGTATCAGAGAGGCAACAGGTTGGGGATAGATAATTTAAGAGTTGTATCTAAGATGTGTCCTCCTACTGACAGGATGTTGTTGGAACATATCCCCCAATACAGGGGGTCAACCTGTATTGTGATTTAAGAGATAATTGGGATTTAGGCTAGTTTTGAGATTTACTTTTGAATAAACATGCAAATGACTCTGTAGGCATACCTCAGTTAACAAAGCCTTTTTATGTCTTTCTTGTCCTCTGTTTGTCTGGAAGTTCTTTTTTTAGCAGCATCAGCACTGGAGGGTCATGAAGGTGGGCTGGCTGCACCTGCATGTGTGCAATGAACAATGCTTGAGTTGGGAAACAGTGGGAGTCTGTTCTATCCAGTCCTACCACAATTTTGTGTGTGTGCCTACAAGAGGCAAACAACAGCTGCATCTAGAATCCCTTATTGAGCATGTATGAGCAGCAAAACAGAGGGAAAAGCAGATTAGGCTGCCTCACCAGATTCAATCAGTATGCTAAAAAACAGACAGAAAAAAAATAGATCTGTAGGATGAAACCTTTTGAACTGCTCTTCTTTTGTTGTGGTCCAGGAATTTATCCCTATTCTTTCCATATTATTTCTGCCTCTGGTACCAAATTTTCTGTTAAAGTGATATCCTGGAACTCATCTACTTTCTTTACTGAAGTATTCCTGTACTGTGAATCAATGCATACTGCTTTTTATGTGGATTTAAACATGCCAGACTAAACTTATATCTTTTTTTGATAGAGTACCAACTTGATAGATGAAGTGAATGCTGTGGATGTAGTGTATTTTGATTTCAGTAAGGTTTTGACAAGGTCTACCATGATATTATTGCAAAAAAGTTAGTAACCTGTAGGCTAGACAATGCAACTGTTAGGTGGGTTTATAATTGGTTGACTGAACGAACCCACAGGGTAGTCACCAATGGCTCCTCTTCATCCTGGAGAGAAATGACTAGTGGGATGCCACAGGGTTCTGTCCTGGGCCCAGTGCTATTCAACATCTTTATTAATTATTTGGATGAGGGAATAGAGGGCATGCTTATCAAATTTGCAGATGACACCAAATTAGGAGAGGGTAGTTAATACCCTAGAGGACAGGATCAGAATCCAAAATGACCTTAACAGATTAGAAAGCTGGACCAAAACTAACAAAATTAATTTCAACAGGGAGAAATGTAGGATACTACACTTGGATAGTAAAAATGAAATGCACAGATATAGGATGGGTGACACCTAGCTTGATGGCAGTACATGCAAAAGGGATCTAGGAGTCTTAGTGGACCACAAGCTGGACATGAGTCAGCAGTGTGATACAGCAGCTAAAAAAGCCAATGTAACTCTAGGCTGCATTAATAGGAGTATAGTGTCTAGATCAAGGGAAGTAATAGTGCCACTGTATTCTGATTTAGTCAGACCTCACCTGGAATACTGTGTCCAGTTCTGGGTACTGCAATTCAAGAATGATATTGACAAACTGGAATATGTCCAGAGGAGGGTGACCAAAATAGTTAAAGGTCTGAAAGCCATGCCCTATGAGGAACAGCTTAGGGAGCTGGGAATGTTTAGTCTCAAGAAGAGAAGGTTGAGAGGTGACATGATAGCCATGTTTAAATATTTGAAGAGGTGTCATACTGAGGATGGAGCAAACTTGTTTTCTGCTGCTCCAGAGACTAGGACATGTAAGAATGGGTTCAAACTACAGGAGAAGAGATTCCACCTAAACATTAGGAAGAACTTCCTGACAGTAAGAGCTGTTTGGGAGTGGAATACATTGCCTTGGAGTGTGGTGGAGTCTCTTTCTTTGGAGGTTTTTAAACAGAGGCTGGATGGCCATCTGCAGGGGTGCTTTGTGTATTCCTGCAGGGCAGGGGTTGGACTGGATGGCCCTTGTTGTCTCTTCCAACTCTATGAGTCTATGATTATGGCATTTTAATGGTTTCAGATTAGAAACCACAATAGGACAACCTATTTTCATTCTGTTACCAGTAGTGTCTTGGACGTTATAACTTATGAGCATTATTCTGCTCCAGATTTTAACATCTAATTGGCCTTAGTTTCATGAGAATACTCATGGGGTGCTAAAAACAAGCCAATTTTAACAGCTAGATGTGCTATTCATTTTTGTGTTGTTTTGCGTGTTAAAAATATAAGTAAAAATTAAAATAGACTGTTTTGGTTTCAGAAATGCATGGTTATCTTTCTAGAAATATAATCATTTTGTTTAACATTTCAGCAGTTGTTGATGTACAGATAAGCTGATGCTGATGCTTAGTGTGATCAAAGCACATTAATAATTTTTAATAACAGAATTCTTATTGTGCAATACTGTCATAGACATGGAAGGGAGTCAAATAAATGTTCAACTGCAATTCAACGTCTCTTCATATGCAGAATATGCAAGAAATATCCTCAGCAGTTTAGAAATAAAAACCTATTTTTGTAATGTTCTCCCTAGTTTCTAAGAAAACAATGGGTGTCACAAACTGTCGGTGGGTAAATTAACATAGAAAGCTAATTACAATATTTGCAGCCACTAAGTTAGAACTAGTACCTTTCCCCTTTTTGAATCTTTACATCAGGGCAGTGAATCATTCAACTCTTCAGATGTGACTGTACTGTAAGTCCCAGTAGCCCGAGCCAACATAACCAGTGGTGAGAGGAATACTGAGAGCAGCAGTCCATCAAAAGCTGGAGGGAAACGTGACTTTCATACCTGCTTTACATTTTACCTTTTTTCCATGTTGGGATCATTTTTATTTTTTCACATTAGTGAATATTTGTATTACAGTAGTTCTACATATTGATGGTCTTGGTTCACCTTTCAATAGGAAAAGGAACATTTCTTAATCAGCATTAAAGAAAAATTGTGGCAAAGTACTAGTTTATTTGATTAAAAATATATTTTGATCATTTTCCCTAACTTTCTATTAAAACTTCTGTTGATTTTTAATATCAGCTAACTTTTAAAATGTATATAATTGATTTGAAGAACAGGAATAAAGCCTGAGAGGAAAGTATGAACTTATTTTTTAATGGCTAATTTTCATGTCACACTGTATGAATCATAAATGCCATTCCATTGGAATAGCAAGATAGAAAAGATCAGTGGAAAAACTGAGTTGAGAAACCACACAGAGTCAAAGGCATTATGCAGCCAAAACCAATAAACCATAGAGCTTCACTGGGGTACATTCACACCATACATAACTTTGTGGCAGAGGTACAAACTTTAAAATGAATCAAAGGCATGAGCAGAAACAAATTGCCAGGGCTAGATGGTATCCACAGAAGTTAAAACTGCAGAAGTAATTCCACTGACAGATGCCTGAAAGATTTCCATCATAACACCTATGTTTGAAATGGGTTTTGAGTAGAGATGGGTGAGCTCTCAGAGGTTCAACTTGGTTTAATACAGAATCTCAAATTGGAAACACATGGGTCATTTATGGGGCCAGCCTCCGAGCCAGCTTTGGGAAAATTCTCCCATCTATTCCTCCCAGCCTTCTTTGTCCACTATTACCAGCTACTGTCTTTGCATTAGTTCTTTTACCAATGCATGTGTATGAGTGCCGACATTCTGAGAATATACTTGAACTAGCATGTGTTGACAGGTTGGTTCCATGATGAACTATTTCTTAGGTGAACACACAAGAATCTAAATATATACATTTTTCCTCTTCTCCCCCATTTTTTTGAGAATCAAAATATGTATTAGTAAATATTACCATATATATTGGATAGGAGTGCTCAGAATACATGCCCTGGGGCACCTTGGTAGTTCTCCTAGGGGATGCTACCATTTATGCTGTAGTGCACTACTGCAGGACAGTGGAGAAGAAGGGAGCAGAAAGCTTCCCTCTTCTCCTTTCCCTCATGCCCACTGCTTTTGCTGCTGCCACCTGGCTGATGAATAAAAGGGAGAAGTATGTTTGGGGAGCTTGGCAGGTAGGGCTTTAGGGGTTAGTAAAGTTGACAGGGAAAGATGAGGATTTTACACCACCAATTGTGTTTGTCCAAGATAAGTGCTAACTACCTCACTCTTGAGAGCCAGCATGGTATAGTAGTTTGAGCATTGGAGTACAACTCTGGAGACCAGGATTTGAATCCCGCTCAGCCATGGAAACCCACTCAGTCACCTTGGGTGAGTCACATTCTCTCAGCCTCAGAGGAAATTAAAGGCGAACTCCCTCTGAACAAAGCTTGTCAAGAAAATCCTGTGGTAGGCTGGCCATAAGTCAGAAACAACTTGAAGGCACACAACAATAACAAGCCTCACTCTCATTTGAAATAGACTTTTACAAGTCTCCCAAATTAGTATGTGAACCTGAATCAGGGGAACATGGATGGGTATGTCTACTCTAAAATACAGAACAGTTACTGGGACAATATTGCCACCTAAGCATACCCCTGTCAGCACCATTTTCCAGATAAATAGAAACAGGTTTGTAGAAGGAGCAATGGTTGTAGCAAGAGGACTTTTTGCCATTTATCTTTGGATGGAAGCACTTTACTCTTTTTGTGTGGTTTTCCTGTAAGAGTAATTGGCAACTATGACTCAAGAGCAATCTAATGAGCTGTAAGTGTTTTTGCTTAGTTCCTGTTTTGAGACAATTGTGGTGTCCTTCTGGCACCTGACAAAAACTCTTCTGTTTTGACATTCCCTATGAGCATCCACTTCCTAAAGGTTTGTCAAAACAAAGAGTTTTTGTTAAGGCTGCAGCATTGTGGATAGTGCGTCTCCATGCCTCCCGATGTGAGGCCAGGGCGGACCATTGTTGGTGATCAGTTTGGCCGAGCCTGAGATGTTGTTTCAGGGAGTCCTTATATCGTTTTTTTGGAGTGCCCCTCTTACACTGACCCGTGGCAAGTTCACCGTAGAGTACAATTTTTGGGAGGCGATGGTCCTCCATCCTAGAAACATGCCCTGCCCAGCACAGCTGAGTTCTCAATATCATGGCCTCAATGCTGGTGATCCCTGCTTGCTCAAGGACAGCAACATTCGTCACATAGTCCAGTGTATATTTAGGATTGTGCATATACAGCGCTGATGAAAGCACTTGAGTTTTATGGTTTAATTTATAAGATACCTTTCTTCTAGTGTGGAACTGAAGGTGGCTCGCAGCATACTGAGTACAGGAAAAACAATTTATAATACAAAAATTTTAAAAAATTAAACAAGCAATTCTGTTAAAAACACTAATTTAAAACAGTTTAAAACATAGCAGTGAAGGTAAAAAGGACAGAACCTCCCCTTCCAAAGATCCTTCTGAAAGAACCAACTAAGAGTCACAAGCCCTCATAAATTAAAAAGGACTTTGTGGAAAAGTGGCAGGGAGGAGTCAAACGGGCTTCCCACTAAAGGAAAATTCACACCCTAGAAGCAGCCAAGTAGGTCCTCTCATGTGTCCTCACCAAACTTGCTTGCTACTGTGGTGGGAATGAGAGAAAGCCCTCCCCTTTAAAACTGGGAAGACTCATATATGGAGATCAGATCTTTCAGATAGTATGGACTGAAGACATATAGACCAAGAGGTCTGCAACATGCAAAACTGCTTTAGCAAAAGCTCCAGAGATGTCATCGAGCATTTGGCAATGGTGATCCAGAAGAGAATAGTGTATCTTAATTTACTCAAAAGTCTTTTTACCAATTCCTTTACCTTTAGATTCCAAAGTTGTGGCTTTCACACAAGAGATTTAAAGAATACAGTGGGCCCTTGGTATCCGCTGAGGTTTGGTTCCAGCATCCCTTGTGGAGACCAAAATCCATTGATGTTCAAGTCCCGTATACAATGGCATAGTAAAAGGGTATCTCTTATATAAAATAGCAAAATCAAGCTTTGCTTTTTGGATTATTAATTTTGGGGATATTTTCAAGCCATGGATAGTGGAATCCATAGATGCAGAATCCCTGGAGGGCTGACTGTACTTGTAAATTTTATCATCCTTCACAATAAAAGGGTACTTTGACATATCACAGCACTTGCAGAGAAAATGGGGAATGGTCACAAGAGTCTTTGCTCTTCTAAACTACCTCTTCCATCTCCTCTTTTTGGAAAATTCATTTGCAGAAAATGTGGGTGGGGGTTGCAAGCAACATTTTTGCACAGGAAGCAGCACACTATGCAAAATTCATTTCTTAATGTGCAAAAAAAAATTTTTGTGCACCCTCCATTTTCTGTACAAAAAAGTCACCCAAATTTGCCCAAAATTAATTTTTCAAAAAAGGTCCCACAATGCAAATAATTAGCAAAAAATGAACATTTTAAATTATTCATTCTTGTATCCAAGAATGGATTTGAAAGTGGTCAGACAGAGGCAACTGTCTTTTAACTTCATGCAAGAAAGAAATAAGTGATGATTTTTCAAAGAGTAACCCATTTCAACAGAGATGGTTTCCCCTGTTCACTCACTGAGGATGCTTTCACAAAAATAAAGGGAAGGAAAAAATGTTTGTTCTCCTTTCTCACTGCATGAGTCCATCAGCCTTCATCAAATGACAGGTAATACCAGTTTCTGCTATCTTAGACTGATGGAGGCACCCAGACATTTGCGTGTTTGGAGAACTTTCCCTCTCTGGTTCTCTGACAATTTACTGTCTAGTTCACTTAGTGCTTCTGTACACTTTTGAGCAGAATAGCTGCAGCTGTCCTGGCTGGAGCATCTGCACCAAAGAATAGTGTTGCTGGCCACCTCCCAGGAAAAGGGAAGTTGAGATGTGTGCTGACCGCCCTCACCCCCTCCAACTTTTTACAGGGCTGCATCAGGGTAGCCAATAGTGCTGTGGAGCCTCTCAAGCAGCTTGAAATCCCAAGCAAAACTTCCAGTGAATACATCTCAGTAATAGTAGGTCTTTTTTGTGAATGAACATTCTAGCACATCAACCCCATTACATTACTTGTAAGCAACAAAAATTTCTCAATAGTAGAAAAAAAGGCTGCATTCCTTTTGAGTGCAGGTCAAACGAAGATGCCTTAGGTTGTGGGATATCTGTTCATCCAGCGACAGAATGATGAGCTAGATGGGACTATGCAGCACGCACACAATGAGACTTCATCTTCTTCTTAAGGGCTGCCAGAACAGCCAAGCAACAATATTTAATAGGGGAGTAAGGGGATAACTGTCCAAATGTTTTGTGGCCTAGTAGATAATAACACTGCGGGATCAACCTTTTTGATCTGCTTTCTAGAATTATTTCTATAGCAACACATTGTATGATCCTCCCTGTGTGAATCTTGTTAGCTTTTCCAGACATAAAACAGCTTATTAGATAATGTTTAGAGCAGTTCTGAGCTTCACTCTATAGATAACACGTTATTGAAAACCGATCATATTCTTTTCTGTTGCTTTGTCTACAGCATTCCAGAAACCTGCTAATAGAATCTTGTTTTCTGGATTTCCAATTCAATTAGGTAGTTACTGAAAACCTTCAGAGTGCGCACTGAAGCCAGTGGCTTTTTATCCATTGTGTTCAACTGAAACTTTTTACCATTTTACCTTACCTTGGTATATTAAGATAATAAGGACATATACATAAATTTATCCTGAAGCTTTTGTAAAAATGAACACCCAGCACGTTACAAATTATTACAGGAATAATAAATAGCTAAAGCCAGAGGCAATTAAAATTGTTCAGAATTTAATGTGCAGTAATTACTTTGTACTTTTAGCTACTGGAGTATATATTTATCTTCACAATTATCTCATGTATAAATAGAAATTTAACCAGAGTTGTAAACTCACAAAATCTCAATGTAGTGTAATGTAATGGGAAATAATTTACTGCAGGTGTGACCTTCCAGGCTTTCACAGCATGCAATTATAGAACTATGATTCCACTTTAACTGGCATGGCTGCATCCTATGGAATCCTGTGGCCTATATTTTGGTGAGGCAGTAGAGATTTCTGAGAATTCTAAATACCCCATGAAACTACAACTCCCAGGATTCCATTGGATGCAGCCGTGGCTGCTGAAGTGGAATCATGGCACTATCACTGGGTAGTGTTAAAAGAAAGTTCTAATTACAATGGATGAAATTCAGGGTCTCTGTCTATTGAAATCTTCTCATCAAACATGCCTGGTGGGACTGAGAGGAAGTTCTCCCCTGCAAATCTTAAAAATTGAGCTTGCTTTATAAGAAGATAGAACACTTTTTCAGATGGGGGAACCTCCCCCCCCCCAGAGGCCGTGAGAAGAACGGGGCTGTTTCGCTTACAGAGACCCATTTCAGATGATGCAGTCCTCCTCCGTCCTCCTCCGTCAATAAAAAGTATCACCAGCAGCACGGGGGAAGGTTGGGAGGAGGTGGGAGAAGGACGGAGGAGGACGGGGCTCTGTAAGCGAAACAGCCTTGTTCTTCTCCCAACTTCCTCAGGTGTTTTTCCCCCATCTGAAAAAGTCCAGGCTTTCAGGTAGTCTTGACCTAACTAAAGGTCAAAACCAGCACTTTGAATTCTGCCCAGAAATGGACCAGTAGCCAATGAAGCTGTTTCAACAAGGGAGTCATATGATTCCTGTAACAAGCTCTGGTCAACAACCTGGTCACAGCATTTTGGACCTGCTAAATTTTCCAAATGGTTTTCAAAGGAAGCCCGTTGTAGAGCACATTACAGTAGTCTGAACAGGATGTAATCAAGGCAGATGTCAGTGCATCCAGATCTAACTTTTCAAGGAACAGGCACAGCTGGTGCTGTAGTTTTAACTGTGCAAATGCACTCCCAGCCACAGCCAAAACTTGGGCATCCAGGCTCAGATCCAAATCCAGGAATACACCTGGGCTGCAAACCTGAGATTTCAGGGGGAGTGTAACTCCATCCAGCACAAGCTGATTCCCAATTCCCTGAACTGACTTGTGACTGACTAGGAGCACTCCTGTGTTGTCTAGATTAAGTTTCAAGTTTCTTCACCCTCATCCAGAACATTACTGACAACAGACATTGCTTGAGAACCAAAAGAGCTTCCTTGGAATTGGATGGAATGGAGAGACAGAGTTGTATGTCATCAGAGTACTGATGACACTGAGCCTCCAACCTCTGGGTGACCTCTCCAGCAGTTTCATGTAAATATTAAACAGTATAGGGGACAGAACTGAGTCCTGAGGGATACCTCAAGCTTGTGGCCAGGGTGTCAAAACACACATCCCCCAGCACCACCTTCTGAGTCCACCCCTCAAAGAAAGACCAGAGCCACTGTAAAACAGTGCCTTGAGCCCCACCCCAGAGAGGTGATTCAGAAGGAGACCATGGTCAATGGAATCAAAAGCTGCTGAAAAGTCTAGCAGAATCAAAAGAGACACACTCACCCTGTTTTGTTCCCTGCATAGGGCCTCTACCATGGTGACCAATGATGTCTCTGTTTCATAGCCAAGCCTAAAGCCAGACTGAAATGAATCTAGATAATCTGTTTTATCCAGGAACCCCTGAAACTGGAAGGCAACCACATACTTTAGAACCTTGCCCCAAAAAGAGATATTGGAGACTGGCTGATAATTCTCAAGTATGGTGGATTTTATTTTTATTTTTTTCCAATAATGGCCTCACCATTTTTCTTTTATGCAAAATGGCAGGTATTCACTGAGGCAGTGAATACTTGCCTCACTGTAGCAAGGTATTCACTACTCCCTTTACCTGACACATCAATCCCACGCAGACTGCTTTAAGCAGCCACGAAGGGCATAGGTTCAGTATTCATGTGGTGTCCCTCACCTCTCCAGGGATCCTGTCCACATCCTCAGGAAATGTATCCAATAACACAGGATGAGCAGGGACCAAGATTACATCCACTGGACCTGTATCAATTACAGCATCCATCTCAGAGTACAGATCGGAGCTATTTTAGCCACAAAGTACTTTGCAAATTCTTCACTGTGGAGTGGTTTATATACAGCATTTGCAGGACAGAATATAAAAGGTCTCTGACCACTTGAGATAGCTCCACTGGATTATGCTGAATGGATGCAATGGTGGCAGTGAGGAAGCTGTCACCATTGCTTATGTCATAGGCTTTCCTGTGAATTTTAGCTCATGTTCAGCCAGACTTGCTCTGAGTCTTCTGTCATCATCACTCTAGTCTCCATCCCACTCATTTTATCACTGCCAGCTCGCTAGTAAATCATGGTACTCACATAGCTCCACTCTGTAGGTGTGGGTGCTTAGGAGCAATTGTGTCCACCACCTGGCCATTTCCTTATTCCAGAAATCAGTTAAGGGTTCAATAGGATCACCTGCCAAGGCAACAAGAAACTACCCAAGAGTCATCAGGAATCAATCTGGAGCTATAAGCCTCCTGGAGCAGACCATCTTAATCAGCCCCACACATGAGCAAATGCTCTTAGTTCCAGTAAGTGTAAAGCTCACCAGGTAGATCTGTCCATGATAATGGAACTATTGAAAGTTCCCCACACTCAGATCACTATCATGCTGCCTCACAGGTCTAGAGTGTGTCCTGTAGCATGGATGACACCAGATACTAGGGGCAGACCCATGGTTTTTACGGTGGACATGAAGTCTTGAGCTGCTCCTGACAGAGAGGTCTCTGCATGGATGTTGAAATTCCTCAGCACAGTTAGCCAAGGGGACTTACAACATCACCACCAAGATCAACTCAGCGAGCTCAGGAAGGGAGACTGTTGAGCAGTGAGGTGTTATGCCCCAACCACCCACCTTTAAGCGCATGCATTCAAACCCTGCAGACTGTGACACAGGGCATCTAGTGAGGGAATTGGAATCCTGAAAGACCTCTCTACAACTCTGCTTCCTCACACCTCAGGCCTCACATGCTGCTTCATAGAGAACTCAGATGGGCACAGCCTTCCCAGCTTCATCCAGCCAGGTCTCCATAATGCAAGCCAGCTCAGCACTGAAGACCCCTCCCCTATTTCATTGACAGAAGCTTTCCACCAGTAGAGACACTAGCAGCATTTTACCCTTCTAGGTCGTTTTAAATGTTTGATACACCCTACATCAGCCTTGCAAGGTAGTTTACTATTGCAAGATATAGTACTCTGAAAATGTATCTGCTGTGTTCTATAAGAATTTTAGAATGCTGGATTGAAATTAGGCTTATAACTAATTTCAGCATTCTGATGGTTTATAGTTTGTTTGTTTTTTGCCTTGTAATGAAGAATAATTTTGTTGCATGTTCCCAGAGAAAAGTGGACAAGGAATGTGATTTGAAATAAAGGAGTGATATTTCAAGCCCTATCCTGGACTGGTTCTGAAAAACCAGAACCTAACTAAACAAAAAGATGACTAGGCTAGTATTGTAACCGTTAGTGGTTTCCTCTTACTGGCTTTGTGGATAGTGTTGACTATTTCACAGCAATGGACCACCTACCTTTTTTTTTGTGTATTTCTTAGTACTGTATAGCCATTTTGATCAATAAGGATAAGGACTGTCCTAGCAATCTGTCTACTCTCATAATTCAGCTTTATGCACAGAACTGTAGCTAATAAGTCAAAGAGGGGCAATCCATCATGACAGCTTTAGGTGAGAAGATTATTGACTCAAGTCTACAAGCAGATTACCATTTTCATGCTCCTAATTTTACAAAATTGCAGGTGGTCTTGGTGGGCCTATAATCCTGCTTTAAACCTCATCCGTTTTCCTGCAGCTTTGAATCCCCCACATTGTAAAAAATGTCTGCACAAGAAGAATTTCTGCTTTCAGGATGGAGAGAAGCAAGCAGTATGAATGCTGGAGTGAATTAGAGGAAGTGCTTTCTATATTGGTTACTTCAGGTTTAGATTGGCTCATACTTCACTGTACTTAATAGAACATAAAATGGGATGTTGTAATTTTTCCTCTCATTTTTCCAAAGGTAATTGTGTCTCCTATTAAATTTAAATGGTCTACAAGGAAATTTACAGTAATGGAAAAATCAAAATGGCTTTCTGTTTCATGTGCCAATGAAAATTTATTAATGTTTCCCAAATACACAGTGGTAATTTGATAAGACAACATATTGTCCTTTATTTTTTAAAAAAGAAAGTTCTTAGATTAGATTACTGAAAGGACAAAAATGAATACCTAGAATTAATGAAATATTTAATTTATTTGTCAGAATAGATAGACATAGTTTTATTCTATTTTTATTAATTTGTATTTATTCATTATATTTGTATCACATATCTCTCAAATCACTTCCATTTTATAATAATGGCTTATTGTGTAAGATAAGTGTTCCAAAAGGAATGGGAAAATAAGCAAATTTAGGTACCGTACCAATTTCATTTTATTATCACATAATGAAACTAGATATGGTTCACTGCAGTTCTGGGAAGAGGAGACTAAAGATAGTTTGTCCCATTGAAGCAATGCTGTTGTCCTGCCAGGGCTTCAAATGCAGCCAGGTGGAACAGCTACTGGTAATGTGTATGAAGGTCTCTTATTCAGTCCCATACTATAAACATGTTAATAGAGTCACTACTGTGTATGATAATACTGAACAATGAATTCCTTCTCTAGAGTAAGTGTGGAGTGGTTAAATCCATTGAAATTAAGAGGAAAGGTAAATTAATAGAAGTTTATGTTAGCTGTTACTAACCCTAGCCATCCATTTTAATAGGCTTGGAGTGCAATTATATGCATAGTTAAGTCTTTGAGGGAAGAAATAGACAGATGGGTAGACATCCAGGAAGAAACCTTGTCACTAGTAGGTCCTCAGAAGGGCTCTGTTTACATTATGGGTAAGATGAGATTTAAAGTAGGCATCAGAAATGGGTTTGTGAGGAAAAGTGTTCCTATTTAAGAATTAGCTGCAGACTTTGCTTTACGAATGTATGTTTTGGAATGTGTTTCAACTTTCTAGAGAAGTGGTTCCCTAAACTATGCCCTTGGAAACAAAGGGTTGCCTTGCTTGAAGCTTTAGCAGGAGCTCTTGACTTCCTGATATCTGGCTGAACTAAAAAACAAACAAAAACAACACACACACACACACACACAACAGATGGCTGAAGTTCTGGCTGAAGATTAAAAAAAAACCCAAACATACAAGAACACTGATGTTTGAAGAAAGTATTACCCAGGACTCAACAGTGGAACCAAAAGAGGAAGAATTTCTCACACAGCTCCTTCCATCTATGTGCCCTCAAAATCTGCTCTCTGATGTGCTGGGAAACTCCAGAGCAGATTTTCAGGTGGCACAGAAGGTAATCAAAGGGTGGAAAGAAGGAAACATTCCTGTTGCGCTACTGTAAGCACATTAGGGAACATATGCTCTGTCTCTGGTCCCGTCTACACAGTAAAAAAAATACATACGCCGTTCGGAAGATTGCTCTTCTGTACACACAGGCATTCAGATTCATACGTGGCATTCAGAAGGGGGGCTAGTGAATCCCCCGTAAACTACATGGATTCAGCGTTCAGGAGGATTAGCGGATTTCGGCATAAAATATGTACAGCCGTCCGAATGGCTGATGGTCTGTACGCCCTGTTCGCACACATACGAACAGGCAGTGTAATCTGGCTGGCTGAGTAGAGGGGGCAGGGCTAGCAAGGAGGGGAATTGGGAGTGGCCGCCATGTTGGATTCCCGGCTAAGCGAGAGTCTGGTAAGTCGGTGAATTTTATATATTTTTATTTTTATTTTACTTTGTAAATAGGGAAAACTGAATGTCTGCAAAACAGGCACCTTTTTAAATAAATTAAAAAAAAAGCGGCGGGAGGCTTAAAACTCCCGCTTGGCTTGCTCGCTCCAGCCAGCTGGGGAAGGGGGCTCATATGGCGTTTAGGGGGGGGTAAAAAAATCGTGTAGGCAGATCGTATGCATATGGACAGCTGCCTATTCGTATTTTTTACCCCCCAAACGGTTTTTTTTTAATCATATAGACTCAGCCTCTGTTTTATCTCATGTCACTGAATAAACTGACATTCTGACTCTGTAGCAGATTTAAAACTCTAGATTGCAATCCAAGGCTGGAATGAGTTTAAGAGCACAGTTTGGGAATCCCTAGATTTAAAACATCAATCCTGTGAGTCCCATGCCAGGAAAAGGGCAGAATATACATACATACATACATACATACATACTGAGAAGTTCCAGCAAGTTTAGTTGTACTTCCTAATTTCAGTGGTATGTATAGGATTGCCGTCTTACGTGTGGCTAGCAGTGCCTTCGTTTATACATTAACTCAGAAATGGTAAGTATGTATGTAGGCATAAGACCGCACTGCAAGCGAATTGAAATTAGTTCTTATAGGCATTTACCTAGGAACAAGCTGTATTAAATTTATTAGGTTTTACTTCTGAGTATATATGCATATGTTTGTGCTGCAAGTATCTTGATCAGGATCAGGATGTTTAATGTGGATTTTATACTTTAACATTACATGGACTTTACAAAAGAGTCTGGAGTAACAAACACCTGAGGCGAAGCACAAAAATCAGTGTGTATAGAGCCATTGTACTGTCTATTCTCCTTTACGGGTATGAAACATGGGTCACCTATCACCACCACTTACGAATCCTTGAATGCTTTCATCAGTGCTCTAATATACACTGGACTGACTATGATGAATGTTGCTGTCCTTGAGCAAGCAGGGATCACCAGCATTGAGGCCATGATATTGAGAACACAGCTGCGCTGGGCAGGGCACATTTCTAGGATGGAGGACCATCGCATCCCAAAAATAGTACTCTATGGTGAACTCGCCACAGGTCAGCGTAAGAGGGGTGCTCCAAAAAAAGCGATACAAGAACTCCCTGAAACAACATCTCAGGCTCAGCCAAATTGATCACCAACAATGGTCCGCCCTGGCCTTACATCGGAAGGCATGGAGATGCACTATCCACAATGCTGCAGCCTTATTTGAGAACTCACGCCGAACAAGTCTTGAAGAGAAACGACAACACAGAAAGAATCACAACCCGGAAACATCGCCCAAGGAGACTTTCTGCTGTGCTTTCTGCAACCAGACTTTTTTATCTCGGATTGGCCTTTTAAGTCATCAGCGCCCTTGCAGAAAGCGCGGGATGAGTCCTTCCTGAATCTTTGTTTGTGAAGAAAAGCCAGAGAGAGATGTCTCTTATTATAAGATGGGATGTCTTGTATTGGAGCACATAAAAGCAGCTCAAGAGAAGTGGGACATTTAGAATGTATGCAGTTATGTCTGCTACTAATAACTTAAATACTTCATATGTTATGTTTAATTTTATTATTATACTGTTATTATTTGCAGTCAAATAATTATTTAGTAGTCATGGTTAAACTTAAGTCTTGTGATAAATTAAAGGTTTATTGTGGCATAAACTTTCATGGATTACTATGCCTTTGAAGTGCCATAGTTTGTGTTTGCTTGAACAGATTAACATGTTTCCAGATCAAACCTAATAGTGTAATCCTAATCATGTTTGCACAGAATTTAGCCTCACTAAATTCAGATAGCCTTACTCCTCTAGAAAATACGTGTTTAGGATAGTGCGTGAAGCATGGTACTAATGAGCATCTACCAAATTATATAATAAAAAAATTACTCAGTACTGCTCAAGTTGATTTTGATGCATTAAGTTCTGACTTGTATGAAGCAAAAGCTTGAATGGTAGCACCTGCCATCCTTAAAATTTGTTGCCTGCTAACATCTGTGCAAAATGGACCCAAACCAGCTTTAAAAAAAAAAAAAAAGGAAAAGCTAGGTTGCCAGTGAGTCTTAAATTAGCACAAAAATCTTTAGAAAGTCAGCCTAAATCTAAATCTCAAGATTGGTCAAAATCAAAGTCTGTATTATAGCACAAACAAACAAACAAAAACTGAAATCTGGTATTTGGAAGGTACCTGAAACTGTTGGTGGACTGGGACCAAATTGACTATAGACTTTGTTTTTATATCATTAAATAATAAAGTTTGACAACTCTGGGATCAAGCATGTGGATTTGTATAACATAATTAGCACACAGACAAATTATAGTATATATATATTCACAAGGAAAACAGCAACAACTAACATAGATTGAGAGTGTTTTGTTTATTTTTTTTTAAATGGAAAGCCAGTGATCCTTCAGGAAACTCAGTGGGGGACCACAGCAAACGGGGAGCAGAGCCCAAAGTGAACAGAATTTGTAAATTTGTAAAACTGTATATTATGCTCTCTCTCTCTCTCTCTCTCTCTCTCTCTCTCTCTGCCATATAAACCCTTATACCAGAATCAAAACAGTTAAATAAGACCAATAAAATAAATTAGTGAAATATAAATTATTTGAAGGATCCCTAAGTTAAGCAGAATTCGTATCTTCAAACTGTGTTTTGCTGTATTAAAGAAATGTTTTGACTGGTAAGATACAATAAATGTTTCACTCTTTTTTGTTTTACTTGATTATAACAAAATTCAACTGAACACTATACTTTAAAGACAGTCTGACATTATTCATACTTCATTGAAGGAGATCCAGTTTTTGTTTGTTATATGTATTACCAGGAACAGAAGATTAGGTCATAGTTGTTGTTTTTTTCTAGTTTCCGTAGCTCTCCACCCATTGACAGTGTTCCAAAAGTGAAATCAGGACAGTTAAGAAAATATAACTGTCATGATAAATGTGTGTTTCAGTTTTGTAAATAATAAATCTTCAGAGTATTTCTGGTGGAAAAATAAGAGAATAGTTTCAAAAAGATTGTTTCAGTTGTTGCTTCGATGTGTGCCATAATATACTCTTAGTTCTTGGTGACAGAATGATGCTTTGGGAAATGTTCCAATTTAAACTGGTTAAGTGAATTGATATGGATGTTTGTTTCAGATTTTACACTTAAATTATAAATGTACTCTTGCATCTTTAGTTTGAATGAGAACCTATATAGGTTAACATAAACACTTGATTTTAAAATTGGCTCTCTTTTTTATATATATATAAGAGATACATTCAGATATTGTTGTCCCAAGACATATTGCTTCCAGAGATGAAAGACGAAGTTGTACATCCCTGTATTCTATGTACAAAAGCCATTCAACACTGGCAACTGGGAAGTCACCTGGCAGTTACCCCACTCTTCCTAATGTCAGGGATGACCCTGGCAAAAGGTGTTCTTCCTCTCACTTTGGAGAACAACCTGAAGGTTCCAGTCTTATACATGCTTATGATGAAATAATATTTACTGTGGTCTTATCTATGTGAGCAATTTACCTTGTCTCACCCCCGTCTTGGAACCCTGCAGCCCTGACAATGCAGGGCTTTTCCCCCTGGGAAGTCCTCACAACCCCCAGGGGAAAGATGGACCTAAGATGGGGAAGACAGTAGGGCCCAATAAATTTTTTAAAAAAACTGTTAAAATGTGTTCCAGCTGAAATAAAATGGACTGGGCCCCATGTGACCACAGGAACCTGCTCTGGCACGCTGACATTGCTATAGTTGCTGGCTGTGTTGCTCTTCCAAATCCAGAAAGGGGAAGGGAAGGGGGGCTGCAGCATGTGAGCAAGGAGGTCTTGCTCCCATACTGCAGGCCTCTTGCCTGAATCCAGAGAGTGGGATGCAAGTGTCAGTGACTGGAGGGGAAGACTGACATGCCCATCTGGACTTCCTCCCATTTCATGGAGGTAAAGGGAAGAACTGGCCTGATCCACAGGCAGAATATGCTGGCAAGGAGCTAGCATGTCCTGGCCTGTGTAGATGAGCCCAGAGTCACAAAAGAATAAATATGTTTAAAAGGTTACTTTCATCTGTATTTCAGAATAGTTCACAAACCACAAATACTACTGCAAAATATTTAGGAAAAACACTTTATTATTCCAATATAGAGGAATCTATTCATACCTTAGATCAATCTTGTTTACAGGGGGTCAAATTAACAAGTGTAAGCTGCTTGTGTAAAGCACTATGTACACAGGTGGTGTGATATAAATAAATGATTCTGATGGTATACATATTTTATTTATTTAATTAATTATAAAAATTGAGTTCCACATTCCAGCTATAGTAAACCAACTGAATCAGGGGAATTTACACAAATGTAAATTTATGAAGGTCCCGTTGATCCAAAGTGTCTAATCTAGTTGAGATTAACAAATGGATTTAGGTTTAAATCTCTCTTTACTGCAATAGCTTTTAACATGCTACACTTGGCTGTCAGAAATGATTGCCTATGTTGCAGTTAGTTGTACTCAATCACAGGGTGTTTTTAAGAAGCAAAGTCACAGTTGACAATCCCAAACTAATCCGTTTTCCTGTGGATATTGATCTGTCCATAAATAAAAAAGGCAGCCTAAAAATACCAAGGACACCTTCATTTTGTTTTTCTCTGCAGATGGAGTGTGTTTGTCATCTTAACTGCTTGAAAATTAATCATCACTTATTTACACAGCATAACATATGTGCTTCACCAAACTGAAGCTTTTTAGGTTTCCCACTGATTAATAAAATGCTTCCTAAAAAGCAAAGATGAAAGAAAGCAGATTTATACTGGTTCCCTGGACCAGATTCATATAGGTGTTTCATTGTTTCTTATAAATTATTATGGTCTTTTTATCTGCACATTTTCCAAATGTAATAAATTGGTGAGTATCTCATGGTTATTCAGATGGGAGGAAACTAGAAAATATAGGTCTGTGGGAGTTTTTTTTAAAAAAGGAAAGCTCATTTATTAAACTATTGTTATGGGATGGCATAATGAATTTTATTTGACTTGACAACCTTGTGGAGCCATATGCCTGTAATTTGCCTGACTAGTGCAAAGAAGTCTTACTACAGATAAAAACCGGACATATCCTGCAGGGTTCCAGGAATTTTTGCCAAGGTATGTTTAACTTAAAACCATGTACTGATAGGATAAAAAGCAGCTTGATGGAAGGGGAATTGTAGCGGAAAATTGGCAGATGGTAAAAGGGTTAAGGAGCCATTCTTTATCCCTTTGTACTACTTTTCTGTACCAAAGCAGGCTCTGTTCAATCTGCCTTGCCCTAATGGAACTGGCTGTTAGCATTTTGGTGCATATGTTTGTGCATGTCACTTAGTGGATACAAATACAGTTCAGTTGTTTATTGGCCCTTTTCAGACATTGCTCATGTATACAGATGTAGATTTAACAATAGATGCTGCTGTCCATGCTCCAAATACTGCTGTCCAGTGCTGTGATAAGTTACATGCAGGTGTTTCAAGAGATGAAGGCACTTTTTTTGGAAATATTTTACTTAGCTGAATTGTGCCGTCATTCCTTCCTGCT
Organism: Gambelia wislizenii; assembly: GCA_030847615.1. NCBI lineage: Eukaryota > Metazoa > Chordata > Lepidosauria > Squamata > Crotaphytidae > Gambelia > Gambelia wislizenii. Next base: position 104,656,470 of record JAUMIR010000001.1, read on the forward strand.
TCTTTGATGTTAGATACTAGTTATTTAACTGAGACATAACCAGTAGAATAAATATTGTGACAAATTGGAGTGTGTCCAGAGAAGGGCGACTAAAATGGTGAAAGGTCTGGAAACCATACCTTATGAGGAAAGACTTAGGGAACTGGGTATGTTTAGCCTGGAAAAAAGACAGTTAAGGGGCACTATGATAGCCCTATTTAAGTATTTGAAGGGGTGTCACATTGAGGATGGAGCAAGCTTGTTTTCTGCTGCTCCAGAGACTAGAACATGAAACAATGGATGCAAGCTCCAGGAACAGAGATTCCACTTCAACACTAGGAGGAACTTTTTGACAGTAAGAGCTGTTTGGCAGTGGAACACACTCCCTCAGAGCGTGTGGGGTCTCCTTCCTTGGAGGTCTTTAAACAGAGACTGGATGGCCATCTGTCAGGGATGCTTTTATTGTGTATTCCTGCATGGCAGGGGGTTGGACTAGATGGCCCTTTGTTGTCTCTTCCAGCTCTACAATTCTATGATTCTATGAGACATTGCCAGTGAAATATGGTGCTGTAGGAGAGTTCTACAGATACCCTGGATTGCAAAAAGACAAATAAATGGGCCTGAGAGCAAATCAAGTCTGATGTCTCCCTAGAAGCCAAAATAACTAAAGCAAGGTAGTATGACTCACTGGAAAAGACAATAATGCTGGGGGAAATGGAAGGCAGTATCAAAGAAGGAAGGCCACAATCTACATTATGATGGATTGATTCAATCAAGGAAGCTACAGCCCAATGTTTGCCAGACCTGAGCAGAGCAACTGCTGGTGGGGGCTCTTGGAGGTCTGTTAGTTAGCTAGTTAATTAGCTAACACACATTGGAAACTGTTTAATGCAGTGTAGATGTGTAAATAGCTATTGCTTAAAACAATTTGATAGCCTTGAGGCTGAAGAATGGGGTATAAATAAATAAATAAATAAATAGTTATGTTGTTGTTGTTAACTACCCTTGAGTCGACCTTGACTCATAGCAACCCCATGAACGAGATATCTCATAAGATCGCCTATCCTCAACTGCTGTGCTCAGGTCCTGCAGGCTCAGGACTGTGCCCTCGTTGATTGAGTCCATCCATCTGGAATGTGGTCTTCATCTATTCCTACTACCTTCTACCTTACCCAGTATTATTGTTTTTTCTAGTGAGTCATCCCTTCTCATGATATGACTGACGTATGGCAATCTCAGTTTATTGTCTTGGCTTCTAGGGAGAGTTCAGGCTTGATTTGCTCTAGGACCCATTTATTTGTCTTTTTAACAGTCCACATTATCTGTAAAACCCATCTCCAGCACCACATTTCAAAGGAGTTGATTTTCTTCCTATCAGCTTTCTTCACTGTCCAGCTCTCACTTTCATACATGGTAATGGGAAATTCAATGGCTTGCACAATCCTAACTTTAGTGTTTAGTTTTATATCTTTGCACTTTAGGATTTTGTCTAGTTCTTTCATAGCTGCTTTTCCCATTCCTAGTCTTCTTCTGATTTCTTGACTGCAATCTCCATTCTCATCAATGATTGATCCCAGATATGGGAAATCTTTAACTATTTCAATTTCCTCCTTGTCTTTACTGAATGTATATAGATCCTCTGTGGTCATTATTTTTGTTTTCTTAAATCTCAACAGTAAGCCTGCTTTAACACTTTCTTCTCTGACTATCCTTAGTAATTTTTCCAAGTCTTTGTTGTTTTCTGCTAGTAGTATGGTGTTTTCTCCATATCTTAGATTGTTGATATTCTTTCCTCCGAGTCTAAACATGCTCTGCATATGATATTTTCTTGTTGTCAGGTCATTCATAGGGTTGCCATAAGTTGAATCATCTCAATAGCAAATAGCAACAGAATAATCCAGAAAGTAATATTTTCCAATCTCTGTTTCAGAGTGTGTGAAATTACTCAGTCAGAAGTTCTTTTTTGCAGGTAACTTTCAATAGGAAAACCCAAGGAACTGAAGGCAACATGTTGAAAACTCAAGTCTGTGGCTGAAGTAATGCTATGATTCCACTATATGAGTGTGCATGTTAAGGAAAGCAACATAAAGATTGCTGTTATGCTGAAAATTGTTGTGTAAAATGTTTGCTAGAGAGGGAACCTGTCTAATTTATTATGCATGGATTAAGGGCTCTGCCAATTGCTTACTGGGGACTCTTAATATCTCTCATTGCAAGAGGTCTACTAATGTGTTTGATTATTTTTTAAATATAACTCATTTTTATTGTGGTATTGAGAGCAAAAAATGCAAACACAAACACTATTCCTAAATGTTGCCATTCATTTATTTCAGGCATAATGTTCAGCTATGTTGATGTCATGTTAAGTGAGTTTGTATTACAGTTGATGTATAACATTTTAACCACTTCTTTGCTGAGGCAACAAATGATGGCCTCTGGCCTCAGTGGCATCTGGTGGCTTTCATGTCAATGGAATGGGAATCTGCTCTGGATTTTAGTCTGAATTTTAAAGGAAGTCTCCAAGGTGCCAAACCCTAGCCCCAGAATAGGTGCAGCATTTTAAAGCACTCCTGTAAAAGTTTGGACTAAAACTCAGAATAGATTCAGGACTTTTTCAGACGTACCTTAACTCCGGAAGGAGCTATCAGGAGAGGAATGCAGCTGCTCCACAGCAGGGGGCAGTTTCTGATGACACCGTCCCTGTCGTGTTACCCTCTGTGTTCCTTCTGTGTCGCATGGAGGGAAAAGGCACCACTTTTTATTCACGAAGAACTTCCGTGAGTAAAAAGTGGCACCTTTTCCTTCCATGCGACATGGAAGGAACACTGAGGGTAATGAGAGAGGGCTGTCATCGTCAGAAATTGCCTCCTGCTGCGGAGCAGCTGCATTCCTCTCCCGATGGCTCCTTCCAGATTTAAGGTCTGAAAAAGTCCTCACTGACCTGGTGACATAAAAGTCACTAGATTCCTCTGTCTGTCTCTTAAACATTATATTCAAGGTAACTCACAATTGGAAAGGAATCCCAGGAGTTGTGTCTGGACTTGATGTTAACATGTTCAGTGGAAAACATGGAAGACTTTGATAGTTAATTGTATCCATTTAAATAATTTGGGGGAGATAGGAGAACGTAAAAAGGGGCAACTCATGGGGAAAGGGTTGTATGTAAATATGAAACCCAGTGAATGAAACCCTAATATTGTGACAGTCATACCTCTTTCAAGTCAATCAACTTTCTCTAGTAAATTAATCTAACACACAAGGATCCTTTTATTTGGCATGTACTCCAGAAAGAGATGTTATGTATAGATCTGCATAGGGGAGAAGGGGACACCATTTTCAAACAATCTTCCTGTTATGAATATTCATTTGTTTTGTGAGGAGCAGGTGGATGAGACTTGAAGTGACTAGAATTCAAAAGTTTGGATACAAATAGTCCTTGAAAATGTTATTGTCTTTGATGTGAATGAGTGTATTGAAACATAGAAACAAGGTTTTCTGCACAATTTTTTTTGCACTTTGAGACTTCTTTGTAAAAATTCATTTTAAAAAATTGTGGGGTTTTTTGTTTGTCTTTTGCAGAAGAGTAGACTTCTAATGCAAATTATAGTGTTTCTTTGCAAACCCAACAGAAGTGCCATGTGCAGATTTTGCACAGAAACAACTAATTATCTTTCAAACATGTGACTTTCTTGGAGCAGGAAAAAAATAGTTCACATTAATCCTTGCTTCTTTCAACAACAAATTTAGTGAAGAATTACATTCCTAGATCTAGCTGTACATTAGGCAAATTGTACTGGAAAGTTGCTTGTCTACTTTAGCTTTCTACCTTTCAGTGATCCTACTTATTGGTGAAGTGGTATCCTGTAACAGAGAAATGACAGTGATTTTTACCTGACACCAGACCATGGTATCTAATTATGGTTGCTGGAGTCAGCAAAAATGGTTGTTTATCAATAAGACACCACAACACTTCACTTAAACTTTCTCAATCATAATTGTTGTAATGTCTGAATAAAATCTATATGTGCCCTGAAGATATTTTGTTACTTATTAGGGGCTGTCTAAATGGTGAAAATGCTCCTCATGGAATGTGAGGAGAATCCTACCTGTCTTAATGGGATCCCACATCGCATCACCTTTTTCAGAAGGAGGGGAGGCAAAAAATGCTTTGACTTTCTTTACTGTGGGTCACTCTGGTTTTGGGGGGCTTGTATGGACAGAGAGAAAGTCTGCATCTGTGGGATATCTTGGCTGATTCAGCAGTAAACCAGTATGTCAGCCAGAGCTTAGAAAAGTTTCTTGTCATAGTGTTAAGGTCTATCTGTGTAACAATGGAATCTCAAGGCCAAAGTTTAGTGTATTCAGATGGCTTTAATTGCAAGCAATGTAACACAGGGTATAAATCTCCATGCTGTGTTCCTCGAAACAAAGCACACACACCTTTTTATATTAGAGAAGAATGAAACTTAAAAACTCAGGCTGCGTGCATGTTCATTACATCAGTATACTTAAACAGTCTTCATTTCCCAGAAAACTTTTTTGGAACAGAAATGTGCTCTGTGCTTGTAAATGAGCTCTTTGTCCTCTAAGCATAGTATCTTATCTCTGTGTCAGCTAATCCTGGGATTCTGGTCAAGCTGGAGCAAGTACAGTTATATTTCTCAGTTTATACTCTGAGACAGATGTACCTTTTAAACTCAGCCTTTTTCTTTAACAGGCTCAATATAACAAACTTTTGAGTAATCAATACAGACAGACCCTCTCATTCCCCCCTTTGAGACTTCATTTTCCCAAAGGGAGGATGGAATCTCACTTATCAATAGAAACCAATTTTCTTTCTTTTCTTTTTTTCACTGTCATCAGATGTAAACAAAATTTCAGACCTTTACATGTGTCAGTTTAACTATTTTGTCAGTGATTTTTCTAGTCCCCAATTTTGATGGATGCTCTGTTCTTTCAGTTGTGAACTAGATGTCCCAAACACTCACTGTCTGTCAGGGGAATCAGGAAAAAGGACAGTCGGATTTTACTTAAGGTATAGGTCTCTGTATCAGGATTAAGGAATTCAGAATGAGCATACCGACCACAAATTCAGTACAGCCCGTCAGGTTCAGGTATATGTCATGACTGATTATTACTGGTACTCAGGTTCAACTAAAGCATCTGGCCACAGGTTACAGAATTACAGGATTACAGTTGTCCCTTCACATTCGCGGGGGTTAGGTTCCATGGACCCCCGCAAATGTCAAAAAACCGTGAATATTGATTGCCCTCCCCTACCCCGCTAAAGCGACCATGGGGCCACCGGAGGCCCCATACTCGCTTTTCCCGGGCTCCCCACTCCCTCCCAAGGCCATCACGGGGCCTCCGGAGACTCTCCCAAGGCCCTGTGAAGGCCTCGGCGGCCTCCCCCCACTCTCCCCAGCACCTCCCCCCACCCTCCCCGTGCCCTTCACGGAGCCTTCCAAGGCTCCAGTGAAGGCCTCCGCGGCCTCCCCCCACCCTCCCCATCGCCTCCCCCCACCCTCCCTAGGGCCTTCATGGAGCCTTCCAAGGCTCCGTGAAGGCCTCCGTGGCCTCCCCCCACCCTCCCCAGCACCTCCCCCACCCTCCCCAGGGCCTTCACGGAGCCTTCCAAGGCTCTGTGAAGGCCTCCGCGGTCTCCCCCCACCCTCCCCAGCGCCTCCACCCACCCTCCCCAGGGCCTTCACGGAGCCTTCCAAGTGAAGGCCTCCGCGGCTGTCTCCCACCCTCCCCGGGGCCTTCACGGAGCCTTGGAAGGCTCCGTGAAGGCCTCCGCAGCCCTCCCCCTCCCTCCCAGGGCCTTCACGGGGCCTCCGGAGGGTCTCCGAGGGCCCTGTGCAGGCCTCCCTGGCCCTCTCCGCTCCCTCCAAGGGCTTTTACGGGGCCTCCAGAGGCCTCGTCTCGCGGTTTTGGGAGGGCCCGGGGGGCCCTCCCAAAATCGCGAATAACCAAAACCGCGAATATCGAGTTCGCGAATGTGGAGGGGAAACTGTAGTTAGGCTAGCTTGGCTGAGCAAACCTGAGATTTATCTGATTCAGGACAGTCATGATATCAGAATGGACCTGTCCTATTTCTGGGGCAGACAAGTTAATTTTCTGGACACACCTTCTGTTGACAATGGTGGTTTTGAGCGTCTACTGACTATGGGGTGAAACAACATCTGTTTTGCTTTTCTAAAATTCACTGACATTTAACTCAGCTGCCTCCCAGGGCCATTGGTATCCAATTTAGGTGTCACACAGACATAACAGTTATTAACATTCAGAGCTTTAGCTATCTTTTCAGCAAATGTAACAAACAGATTTCTTTTAACCTCAGAAACATGAAAGGGTGTTGACATTTTTGTCTATGATTCAGAAAAGACAGTGTGTTGAAGTGTATGGCCTTCTTCAGTGTACCTAACAATTTTAAGGTAGAACAACCCTAGGGGATCACTGTCCCTGTCATTGATACCAATACCAAATTAAGGCCCATGTCATGTTTTGCTGTACATGTAGAGGAAACAGGAACTTTGGTCAGGGTGGCAATCTGACCAGTAACTAATTTACTGGGCCAACCAAGATCATAGGACTGGGACTCCAAAGTAGCCCACAGCACACAATATTACTCAGGACAGTGGTGAGAGCCTCATGCTCTACCAACTGAGCTAGCTGGGCACATGACCAGGGTACAGGGTTCTAGGGTGAGGGTTGTGTTCTGGTTGGGTGAGTTCATTTGAACTCATGACATCAGGATCCCTCCAGAGTGTATGTGATGTACCTGAAAATGCCTCTGGACAGGGTTTTCGTTAGGATTGTAACAGACAGTTGTTTTTATCTCCTGGCAGGCCAAGTAAATAGTGTTTTGAATGTATAGGTCCTTTTGGACCCCAGATAAGCATAGTTACTTTGATAAACTAGGGGTTTGCCAGTTTTGTTCCCTGTCTTTAACTGTTTTGATGTAGCTTTTACAGGGGTCACTAGTGAGTTTGGTTTTTAAAGTGTGGGGGGAACAAAAGAAACATTATGATTATACCCAGTAAGAACACTATAAACAAATGATATGTTTTAAGACAAGGCAGACAAGCCAACTCAGGACAGATTTTTTTCATCTTCAGGTGGTGGCCAACTCATCTTTCCAGGTTGGGAGAGGTTGCAGTGCCCTCCAGAGCTTCGCTCACTCAGTTGCTGGTCCCGAGGAGGCTTCTCCCATCGCATCCGATGTCTTCACTCTCTCAAGCGCCAGTCTTGAGGCTTTGATGGATGGTTACTGGGGGAATCCTTGCCTCACGGTCAACTAAAGGCCATTCTGGCAGGCAACCGACCATGATGCTGGGTACTGGGGTGGCCTCTACAGCAAATGGATCTAGGGCAGGACTTTTTTCAATCTTTAAAGCAGTAGAGGTGGTTAACAAGGCAATGAAAGGTGTTTTTCATGTCTTTCTTGATTCATCTTTTTAATGACTCTTCGCCCAGACTGAATCACCAGGGTAGAAAGCATGGTTAGGTGTAATAAGTTCCAAGGGGGCTTGTTTGGTCAACTGGCCAACTTCCAGAACTGCATCTTTTAACTCTCTGAGCTGTTGTTTGAGGGAAATCTCCCCCCTTAGTTCCACAAATTCTCCAATGACAGGGAGGGGTGATAGTCTTCCGTACATCAGCTTATACAGCATTAGGCCATCTGGTCCAGGGGTACATTTCATGTGTAGAAGTACAACAGGCAGCATTACAGTCCATTTGGCACAAATCTCATAACACATCTTTTGTAAATGCAGCTTGATAGTTTGGTTGACATGTTTTACTCTTTGCTATTTTGAAGTCTCCAAGCACAATGGTATTTCCAGTCCAAACCCAAGGCACAACTTAATCTGGCAGTGGCTTCTTCAGTAAAAGTTGTTTTATTATCTGCATTGATCTGATGTGGGAAGTCAGTCCCTTTCTGGGGTTGCATCGGGCACAGGTAACACAGATTTGGGACACTTCTTTACACAGGGAGGACAACTTATTGACAGAAAGTTTTTTCTATCAGGTGTCTTTAAGGCTTCTTTCTCTAAGTGACATTGGCCATGCAGGTGTTGTATCACAGAAAGTCTCAGAACTACAGGAATCCATATACAGTCGTCTGGGAGAATACATCACCCATGGTGCTTGCAGTAGCCCTGACAAGTTATTTCTTCAGGTTTATTCCAGGGATATTTAGAGTTAATGTTATCAGGTACAGGTACAACCATCAGGGTCTCAGGTTCAGATAGAGACTGTTGAGCTACTCCTTTAGCGGCTCTGTCAGTTCAGACTTTTTTCTCAGGCAGTAGGTTTTGACTTTCCAGTGTGGGCTGAACAGTGGATGATAGCTATTTTCTTAGTTTTCAGATCTCATGTAGCAGCAGTTGGATTTCTTGAATATGTGCTATCTCTTTTTCTTTTTCTGCAGTCAGGAACCCACGTTTCTTGTACAGGGCTTTATGTACTTACACAGTTAGAAAGGCATATCTGGAAACAGTATAAATGGTGGCGCTTTTCTTTGTTCCATTGCAGGGCTTTGATTAGTGCAATTAATTCTGCTTTCTGGGCTGAGGTTTCTACTGGTAGGGGTTTGGTCATCAGAACTTTATCTTCAGTAACAACAACATAGCTTGCTTGGCGTTTGCTGACAAAACTGTTGCCATCAGTGAACAGTATGATTCTTCCAGGAATGGGCACATCTCTTAAATCAGGTCATGCTGAGGGGACAGTTACCATGATTTCTTTGCAGTCATGTAGAGGCGCAGAACAGGCATAAGAATAACAGGATTTAAGATAATTCTGTCTTTCAGGAGGACACTGGGATTTTCACACAATTGAGTCCTGTATTTTATTAGCCTGGAGTTTGCTATTCACTTGGGCCTTGAGTCTCTGATAATGTCTGAACAGAGTGGAAAGCAGTGGCTTTGTTATTCTGACCATATGTAAGTTTAGTAGCTTCTTTCAACAGCAAGGAGGCAGTAACCATACTTCACAAGCAACCAGGCTATCCTCGGCTCACAGGATCCAGGTTCCAATTTTCTGGGTCAGGACTCCAATCACCATTTTTCAGCTGTCATCTATGAACAACTGGAAGGTGTCTGGCAGACCCAAGGCTGGTGGACTGGTCAAGGCTTGTTTTAACTGTCTAAAGGCTTGTTACAGGTTGATAATTCAAACCAAGGCTAGGTTTCTTTACAGGCAGCAAAGGTGTATTTCATAGGGAGATGGTAGGAACAAGGATCTTCAGTTAAATCAGTTTGTCAATGTGTGTCTGTATTAAGGCTCTAGCAACTGCTGGAATGGGATACTGAAATTGGTTCACTACATGTCTAAGCAGAATTCAGGCTTTAGTTGAGTTCAGATAGGCTCAACATTTTGTGTCAAGCCTCCAGGATTATCTTCAGACCACACACCAGGAACTTACTTAATGACTTACGAGGCTTCAGGATTCAGTGAGGTTTCAGGATTCAGGAGAATGTTGAACCAACAGGGGGCAGAGAGCCCCAGATCAGGGCTGATTCTCCAGGCTTCTTGTACAGGCTTTTTGTACAGGACAGGTAAAGATCAAGAGCTGATTCCTAGCAGTATCAGTTACTGATCTATCAGGATAAAAGGACAAGGTGACACACACTTTGTACAGGAGGTCTCTTCCAGTCAGGGACAGGAGGGCAAGAAAGTGAATTCATGTTGAACCTTGGTCTCTCTGATGTCTTTGTGCTCCTGCAAGGCCATGGCTTGGACAATCTGGTCAGGTTGGAACATCTGGTCAGGTTGAAGTGCTGCTGCCTGCAGGTTGAATGGTGTCCTCGGGGGAAGGTTCCCGATCCAGGAGGGAAGGGTCTGGCTCCCTAGCCCCGTCCACATCTGTGTCCTCAGAAACCCTCTCATTCTCTTCCACAAAAGCCGTCAGGGGTGGTTGCTTCTCAGGACATTGATCCTTTCAGTGGCCTTTTTGTTTGCAGTAAGCACCTTGGTTCTGTCCCAACAAGGACTGGTGGTAAGAATCACTGGCAACCCCAGGATGTTGATGTGGTTGTTGTTGTTGGGGTTGGGGCTGTTGCTGTTGTTGCTGGGTTTCATGCCCTGTTCTGAATTCTGGGTATTAGAGTAGAATTCATGGTAGGCCCTGACATGAGGTTCCTGGCCTGGTTCCCCTGCTCGGGCCTCTCAGTTCCTGGAATTCAGCCAGCCTTCTAGTCTGGGAATGTTTTTCTTTTTGGGGCTTCAAGGCTGCGTGCCACTTGGGCACATCTATCTCCTTCCTCCCCTGCATACCGTTCTTATACTAGAGGGTTTATCTGTTGACTGTGGTTGTGGGAGCTTTAGTTCTGGCTGTTTATATGTTACCAGAATACAGTGTCTTGCTTAATAAAGGAAACTTGTTGAGTTAATGTGAGTGTGTTGCTTATGCATCACACTGGGTTTCTTGCTGTAAAGCTGCAGCCAGCAGACTGGCCGTTTCTTTCATCTGCTTGATGGCCTCTTGCCTCTCTTTAACTTCTATACTGAGGTAAACCTTTTCTGCTATAGCTTTCAGTTGGGACCAGGGACATCTCTTCAAACCCATCAGTCTTCTGCAACTTCTTCTGGATATCAGGGGTGGATTGCAACACAGAGGGAAGGACTACAGTCTACCTGGTCTTTTTATCCTCTGGGGTTGACTGTGGGGCAAGTTTCTGTAGGTAAACATCTGGATCATGGGCTCCCTCATCATGGGCAGCCTTCCTGGCATACTCTTCTAAATTGGTCTGAATCTGCATTTTTTGTTCACTAATCATCAGGTAGGCCATTAACTGTTGGATATGCCCCAGGTAGGAATTTGTGCAGCAACTATGCCAGACACCATATCCAAAAGTCTCTCTGCTTCCTCTTCATAAAAGGGGCCATGTGTCTTCCAGTTTAACAAGTCAGAGGTGCTGAAGGGAACATGGGTGTAGGTATTAAGAAAGGATTATCAGGTCTGGCCTTGCAGATCAGGAGGGCTAGGAGTATGGCTGGTATTATTCAGACAGGCAACAGTTTGGAATGTGGTGGCTTGGAGCCAGCCAGAGGAGCTTTGTTCTTGCTGGACTTGACTTTATTTTTCTGTTGTTGTTTTTTTCATTAAACAGCTGGACTTTCAGGGGTCTTTTGCTGTTTTTTCAAGCCTGTCTATAAGTTCCTGGGCTTTAAGGGACAAGGTGGTTTTACTGGCTTCTCTGGTTCACCAGGAGTAGTAGGGGCATTTGCTGGTGACATCAGGGATGCAGAGGGTAGTTGCCTTGGGGAACAAACATCAGGTGGTGGCAACTCTTCTTCTGGGATGGGCAGTAATCTCCTGGGCTAGGCAGTATTTCTTCTCAGAACAGGGTAACAAACAGGCTTTATTTTGGTGAGTGAAAATCAGGCATCATAGACTGGCTCAAGGGGGTGGATCATCAGGAATCTTTTTCCACCTTGCAGCATATGGTATATCTTTCAGGGTTCTCAGGATTGCTCTCACAATTATTGCATTCCAGAGGCAGGCTATAAAAAGTTATCTCACGTGGCCAATTAACCAGTGGACTGAAGTGTGGCCAGTCTAGGGTGCAGTTGGTCTTCATGTCAGTATCATTGCATTGGGAGGTGTCAAAAACTTCAGAGAAAAATGCGTGAGGTTTAGATGTTTTAAAGAGCCTCCCCCCATCCCATCCTACCTATCCTAACTAATTTCTAAAAGGATAGTTGACAGACAAGTGAGGGAGGGTGACAGGGAAACAGACCAGCCATGGTAATTGGGGGAAGCTGGTCTGTGGACACAAAGGGGATTCATTCACCACTCATGCAGCATTCACACACAACAGGAAACCCCCCTTTCCAAACCTCCCACAGAGAAACAGAATGAAGATTGATCAGTTCTTCCTTTAACTCAAATTGAGTTAGCAGATATACAGTACAGAAAGATTGTCAAAGCCCCTCTATACTTGCATGAACTGGTTGGGCCATAAAAAGTCTTCCAGCGCTGGTGAAGAAAGCAATCTGAACAGAACCTCTAGTCTCCTTTTTGTTGGCCTGGCTGTTCCCTGATCACTCCTGCAGCCAAACCTGGGCATCAGCCAAACGCTCAAGGAGCTCCCCTGTCGTGGGTGATGAAGCGATCCAGGAACCGCCAGGAACAAATGTGGGGCAGCGGAAATATCCCTGACCCTGAGCTTCCCGGCCAATGCACCAAAATGTTGCAAAAGGTCTATCTGTGTAACAAAGGAATCTAAAGGTCAAAGTTCAGTGTATTCAGATGGCTTTAATTGCAAGCAATGTAGCACAGGGTATAAATCTCCATGCTGTGTTCCCCGAAACAAAGCACACACACCTTTTTATATTAGAGAAGAACGAAACTTAAAAACTCAGGCTGCGCACATGTTCATTACATCAGTACACTTAAACAGTCTTCATTTCCCAGAAAACTTTTTTGGAACAGAAATGTGCTCTGTGCTTGTAAATGAGCTCTTTGTCCTCTAAGCATAGTATCTTATCTCTGTGTCAGCTAATTCTGGGATTCTGGCCAAGCTGGAGCAAGTACAGTTATATTTCTCAGCTTATACTCTGAGACAGATGTACCTGTTAAACTCAGCCTTTTTCTTTAACAGGCTCAATATAACAAACTTTTGGGTAATCAATATAGATGGACCCTCTCAATACTACAGTTCCCAGATTTCCTCAGGTAGCATAGTGATAACTATACTGGCTGGGGGATTTTGGGAATTCTAGTTCAAAAAAGTTATTTTTCCAAGCTCTAGTCATGTTACAAGAGGAGGACTAGAACAATAAAGAGGCTTAATGAGGCTTTTAATCATGTGAGAATAAAAACAGATGCTGCTCAAAAGATTCATAACAAAGATAACATTCATAACAAAGAAAGATTTCTCCCAGGAAATCTTTTGATAATTACAAGGTGGTTACTCCATTTGAGAAAACTACTTTCTTTACCAAAGATGGTGCTCATTAGTATGATAGTATTTATACAGAAATTGGTGAAGGCTTTCCTGGTGTAATGGTTTTCAAGCTCATTCACAAGGTTTATTGTGCAGAAAGTGATTTAAATTACAGGTCATCACCATTTATCACTGCTGTTTACAAGGCTATACAGCTTTATTTTTAGATCCAGTCATATCTGAATCTAAATCTGTCAGAAGACAGAAACAAAGCTATTGATTTGCAGCTTTTTTACTTCTCTTTTCAATCTACAAAATGTGGATGTTTTCATAGATTTTCTGTGGGTTTTTTCCGGGCAGTGAGGCCGTGTTCTGGAAGAGTTTATTTCTGATGTTTCACCTGCATCTGTGGCTGGCATCTTCAGAGAATGGTTGGGTAGGAATGGGCGGGGGGCTATATACTGTGAACCCCTGTTGGAGAGGATATGTAAATTTGTGTATTTGAATGGTTAGTTTCTGGGTGGAGAAATGCAAGGAGAATTATTGTATGTTTGGCTAATGGTTGGCTAATGGTCCATTGTTTGCTGGAAATCCCCCTGTCCATGGGTGGAGTTCATTTGCAAGTGTTGAGTTCTGATTTTAGTGTTTTTCAGGACTGGCAGACAGATTTTGTTACTTTTAGGGTTTCTTCTTTCCTGTTGAAGTTGTCCAGGTGTCTGTGGATTTCAATAGCTTCTCTGTGCATTCTGACACTATACTTGTTGGCCTGGTCCAGAATTTCTGTGCTTTTAAATAACATTTTGTGTCCAGGTTGGTTTATAACATGTTTTGCTACTGCTTATTTTTCTAGCTGGCCCAGTCTGCAGTGTCTCTCTCATGTTCCTTGATTTGTGTTTGCACACTGCGTTTAGTGGGTGTTTTCGTCCATAATGATGCAAAGACCTGGTTGAGCTCCTGAACACTCATGTGTTTTTCCCATCAGCCCTTGAAAAGCATAGGTTAGCCAAACTGATATCAAACTACTGCCAAGTATAAGTAAACCAAGGTGGAGGATGCTGTGATCTGTTTGATTGATGATAGGTCTTGTTACACTCTGAGAGGAAAGGCACACACACCAGATATTATTCTCCTTCCTGCGTAAATTCATTAATGTGCCAAAGCTATTCTAGGTTCAGACTTGTTAGTCCATCTTGGCATGAAGTCTGTGGCTCAGACTAGATGTGATGCTATTCATACCATTAACAATTGCATGGATGACTTTTTAACAATAAATTTCTGATGTGGTAAAATCAATCTGGATTAGAATCCGGGCATACTGGATGGCAATCTTTAATATTGGGCTTGTCTATACGAGTCAATAAAATGTGGATTGATGCACAGTGATGCCAATTTGCAGCAGATTTCATTTGTCTCCATGATTTTTTTTAAAATTGAAGCTATCTGCATTTGATATTGAAACTGGCATGCCTGCAAATCAAGATGGCAGGTATGAGTGAATTACTCACACTTTTATTCTGTCCAGTTGCTGCTGCTGAATAGTATTTTTTTTTGAAAAGAAGCTAACCCAAGGTGCGGAAATGCAACCTTCCACTTAAATAACACGGAAAAAAGAGAAAAAAGGCTGTTTCATCGCCTCAGTGCACAATTGCTACAGCAAAAATCCAACATGGTGGTTTTGGGTGCTGCCTTGCTGGCAAGTTTTGCCCCCCACGCACGTCTGACCAATCAGCTTTCCGCTTCTACTTCTGCTCTTCTCGGGAAAGCATAGGAAAGCAAATAGGTTGTCCCAACAAACAGGAATGAACATTTCCATCACAATTAAAAAAAAATATTTGGTAAAAGCTGTGAAAAGTTTTCTGCAGAAAATATTTTCTATGCACGAAACATGTTTTCTGTGCAGACATGTCAGATCCTGTTTTCTGTCCAAATATCCCATGAAACTTTTGCACAGAGTAAGTCCTGAATTGTGAATAGCCTCAACTATCTAGAAGTCTCTTTGTTAGGGTTTTCTAACATGTAAGAAACCATTTTTTACCATTCTCCATATATTTCTGAATATTTTTTCCATCCCCACTTCCTATTCAGGTGTATGACTGCTGTTTTCTTAGGGTCATTTATGGTTTAGGGCATCAGGGTAGTTGTCAAGAAGGCACAAACATTTGGAATCGTTTTATTACTAACTCTATTCCTCAACTTATTCGAACACTAGCAATAACCATATTGTATATAGCTACCAGCATTGAGGCCATGATATTGAAAACACAGCTGTGCTAGGCAGGGCACATTTCTAGGATGGAGGACCATCGCCTCCCAAAAATAGTACTCTACGGTGAATTCGCCACAGGTCAGCGTAAGAGGGGCCCTCCAAAAAAGTAATACAAGGATTCCCTGAAACAACATCTCAGGCTCGGCCAAATTGATCACCAACAATGGTCCGCCCTGGCTTCACATCGGGAGGCATTGAGACGCACTATCCACAATGCTGCAGCTTTATTTGAGAACTCATGCTGAACAAGTCTTGAAGAGAAATGACAACGCAGAAAGAATCACAACCCGGAATCATCACCCAAGGAGACCTTCTGCTGTGCTTTCTGCAATCGGACTTGTTTAGCTCGGATTGGCCTTTCCAGTCATCAGCGCGCTTGCAGAAAGCGCGGGATGAGTCCTTCCTGAATCTTTGTTTGTGAAGAAAATCCAGAGAGAGAGAGAGTTGGAAGAAACCACAAGGGCAGCTAGTCCAACCTCCTGCCATGCAGGAAATCACAATCAAAGCATCCCCGACAGATGGCCATCCAGCCTCTGTTGGTGAACTCACCACGGGTCAGCGTAAGAAAAAAGCGATACACGGACTCCCTGAAACAACATCTCAGGCTCGGCCAAATTGATCACCAACAATGGTCCGCCCTGGCCTCACATCGGGAGGCATTGAGACGCACTATCCACAATGCTGCAGCTTTATTTGACAACTCACGCCGAACAAGTCTTGAAGAGAAATGACAACGCAGAAAGAATCACAACCTGGAAACATCACCCAAGGAGACCCTCTGCTGTGCTTTCTGCAACCGGACTTGTTTATCTCGGATTGGCCTTTCCAGTCATCAGCGCGCTTGCAGAAAGCACGGGATGAGTCCTTCCTGAATCTTTGTTTGTAAAGAAAATCCAGAGAGAGAGAGTTGGAAGAGACCACAAGGGCATCTAGTCCAACCTCCTGCCATGCAGGAAATCATGATCAAAGCATCCCCGACAGATAGCCATCCAGCCTCTGTTGGTGAACTCACCACGGGTCAGCGTAAGAAAAAAGCGATACACGGACTCCCTGAAACAACATCTCAGGCTCGGCCAAATTGATCACCAACAATGGTCCGCCCTGGCCTCACATCAGAAGGCATGGAGACGTGCTATCCACAGTGGTGTAGCCTTATTTGTGAACTCACAGTGAACAAGTCTTGAAGAGAGACTTCAACGCAGAAAGAATCACAACCTGGAAACATCACCCAAGGAGACCTTCTGCTGTGCTTTCTGCAGGCGGACTTATTTATCTCAGATTGGCCTTTTTAGTCATCAGCATGCTTGCAGAAAGTGCAGGATGTGTCCTTCCTGAATGTTTGTGAAGAAAGGCCAGAGAGAAAGAGAGACATAGCTTCTCAATATGAAAGTGAGTGAAGTTTGATGGGAATTCCTTTTGTCTTATGTCTGCACTTGTTTTTTCTATGACTTGGTAAAATTTCTACATTAGTGCAACTATATAACATGACTTTTGAGAGGAGGGGTACCATTTGCTGCACCGCTTGGACAGCAGCATGTTTTGGGCCAGCCTTACCTTTTAGATAAACAAGTTTTCTCTTTCTGATTCATATTTCTATTAAAGTAGCCTGTTACTCATCAAGTTGCTAGAATATATCAATTGGTTGTTAAGATGTCACTGATTTTATTTTTACTTTTGAAGAAAGCTGTCTATGGCAAAGCTTCAGATCCAAATGACACATAATACCCTTAATTCTGAAGGAAGAGATAAAGCATTGGGATTATTGGCAGATTTAATATATACTGTAGATATAAAAGCTGATAGGAATAGAAACTGTGTGTGGAATGTTAGGTAAGTGTGGTGGAAACAGCTCATACAATAGATGAATTAAATATTTGAGCTCTGCCTGCTATGCCACTTTGTCCAGAAAGGCATGTTTGGACATGTTTGTTTATGAGATGTTTTTTGATAATACTCACAATAAGAAGGGAAACTTTCACAGACCATTTAAACTAATATCAATAGAACTATTTCTCCTTATAAGCTAACTATTGTACTTGAAAAACGCAATTAACCCTAGGAAAAAATAGAACAGGAAGGCAACTGATTTTTTTAAAAATGGCATACACACTTCCCTGCTTCCCAAACAACAGGAGTGTCAAGAACCAGTACTACAGAGCTTATTATCCTTTGGGTAGGGGATCACTAGATACATTTTATAGTACTTTTTAAATTTCTGCATACTTGTATGTGTATGTTTGTGTGTGTGCGTGTGCGTGCATGCACATGACTGGCATATGGGAAGGGAATAAATGCTCATGCAACAGTCAGCAAATCCACTGACACTGCATTAGATCTCTAGCCAGGACCTGGTATAGGCCTCCACAAGTGTTTCCAGCTATACACTATTTCCCATATTTGCAGAGCTTTTTGACTCATTGCATCCCTTGGTGAACTGCAACTTCAGAGAAGCACTGACAGGCACCAAGAACTATTAACACTCTTTTTATCAGATTCCTCACCATATACTCACAGTGATCAAATATAGTATACTGACTGAAATATAATACAATAATAAACAGCTTGGATAAGCTATTTTTGGATTGCATCTCACAGTATTCCTTCTGGCCTGCATGACCATTAGCAATGCTTGAGGTGGAATTCTGGATGCTAGATTTTTTTTTTTTTAAGGTAACTATTGAAAGCTCTGATGGTAAAGGACTAGCTTGTCACTGTTACTCATGCTGACTTTATATGAGTAGTTTCAGTGGATTGCATTTACTAGATAACGTAGCAGAAAGACAGTTGAGGATTACAAATCCTACTTTGCTTTCTGTAAAGGAGCATCCTGCTAGACCTCCACAGTTTTAAGCTGTTTCTTTTGGGGTTTCACCATTTTGAACAAATGTGATTTACTTCTTTCTAATTTCTGGACATCTGGTATACATTCTGAGCTATGATTATTTTTGGTTTTGTCTAGAAACTACCTAGTAACCAGTTTAACTGGTTACCTAAAGTTTTACTTTTCTGTGCCTGTGATGCAGCAGTTCTGTCCCATGTGATTACTGTACATCATCTTCATTTTGAGTAGAGTCAAATTTTCCTGTTCATATGGGGATGTTTACAGTGGGCTACTCTTGAATCAGGTTGAATGTCTGAGAGTTCTCTTGGCACCAGTGCTGTTGATTGATCGCCAGATGGTGATGGAGTCCAAGACTACCTTTTATGAGCTTTGGTGTATGCTAGCTGTGTCTTTCAGAAAAATGTCTAGTCATAAAAATCCATGCCTCAGTCCAGAGTGGGCAAAGTGCAGCCCCTGGACTCCCGTTATGGCCCTCGAAACTGCCCCCAACTTCAAATGTTGGTTTTAAAAATTAGTGGAATTTTCAGGCAATTTTTGGCCTAAAACCAGTCAGAAAACCCACCAAATACATGAAAATGTGCAACCCCCCCCGTCTCTACATGTACCTCAGAACTCCATACTACCCCAAATCCCTCTGCTTTCTTCTATAGCCACTCTCCAAATGTTAACACAAGAAGGTGCAAATTCATTTCCTGTCATCCTTTTAAGAAGGTCCACAGAGAAAATACTTCAGTTTTTCTTTGCAGTACCTCTCAAAATGGCAACACTAAATGAAAGCACATCTCTTCCTTTTGTCATTTTGAAAGTGGGAGCAGAAGAAAATGGAGGCATTAGAGGGCTTGGAGGGAGTGTGTGGCCAATGGTGGGGTTTGGGGGAGAAAATTGTCTCCTAGCCCACACACAGTGGCCTACCCCTTCCTTAGTCATTCTAGACTTGATTGCTGTAATGCATTCTATATGCAACTGCCTTTGTATTTTTTTTACAGTAGCTACAAAATGCAGTTTGTATGCTGTTGACTTGAGTGGGCCATATGATACCTGAAGCCATTTCAATCTGCATTTGCTTCTATTTGGTTACTGAGTCCAATTGAAACTGTTTTTGTTGGCAGTTAGGCCCTAAACAGCATAAGTCTAAAATCTCAGAAGAACCAACTCACTTCATATGTGCCTCCCTTATTCTTTAAGATCCCAAGCATTATGAAGTAGAGGTGGGAATAAATGCTTTTGGAATCCCTGGAAAGTTGCTGACCAATTCAGGGAAATAAAGAGACCAGACACAAAGATGGAATGAAATAAATGGAACTTTATTTAACTCTACCTATTTATTAACCCTCTAAAGATCTCCAGTGGTGGGGGGAGGCAACCTAGTGTGGGAGCAGCTGGGGCACTAGGTCTATTCCAGACCTTATTCCCCAGGTTCCCCAGGGCAAACACCTGAGCCCCAGAGAGGAACCCCAAAAGTTGGGTTTGCTCACCAGCTGGCCTGCATCTGGAAGGCCAACCCAAAAGTCCCTCACACAAGTCACAGCACTTAAGGTTAGGATTTATCCTTGAGGCCAACCCCAAAGTAAGTCTTTTTCACCATCCCCAAGTCACAGGACCTAAAATAGTTACAGAAACCCCCCTTCACCAAAATTGGTGCCATAGGTGCACACCGAACTCTACGTCCCCTCCCTCCAGCCACAGATAAGGGGAAAGCATCTGCTTAGCCCCTATCCCCCACTAGATTGTCCAAAGGTCTCTCATGCCCCACTGAAAATCCCCACAAAAGATCAGGTTACCTATATCTGAGAGATGAACCCCATCTGCTTGGTAGAGCTTGGGTGAGGAGGGTAATAACCCAACCCCTTCTTCACTAATTTTGTTCTTGAAGGAACAGGGAATAACATTAGCAATTTCTTCCTACTGCATGAAAGTATTTGAAAACTGCAGAGTTTTTGAAGACTATTCACAGTTGGGACTCACTCTGCACAAAATCAGTGTGGGCACCCCTCCTCTATGTGCGAATTTAGCACAGAATAATTCTCTAACTGTGAAGTTTTTCATCAGTCTAGGATTCTCCTCATCAACCTTTCCCAACATTCAATATTTTTTTTGGAACATTTTTAAATATTCTTTCCATCCTTAGTGCAAAGAGTATGAAACAAAGCACAGAAATACATTATTGGATTGAGAAATGGCCAAAGATTTATTGGTTACAGCTGAAGAAACCTAGGCCAACACTGGGCAATAGATCCAGATGTTGACTGGGCAATAGATCCTTACTCTTACCCACTTGTGTTCCAAGGAGTTCCTTCCATAGTCTGCATGCTGGGGATCACTACTGAATGGCAAATGTGCACAAGACACTGCATGGATCCGTGGCAGGAGAAAGGGGTATATATTCAATAAATAAATCAATGGTCTTCTTGCCACATTGGATTGATTCAACAGCTCCATAGCTGAGCTTATCTCAAAGGAATCCCACGATGGGAGACACGGGCACAAACTGGATCTGGCCTAGTGCCATAACTAGCAACTAAAATTGTGTCACAAAGAAAGGGACAATGCAATATGTAGGGTATAATATCTAACAACAGTTCCAGTTCCAGATGCAAAGCAGTTGCACTAACACAACACCATAAGAAACAGAATCTATGTGAAAGTGGGTGGGGGTGATTAGTTGATCATTTCTGTGACAGTGTGCTGTGGAGCATTAAAATACTCCAGAACCAGTTAAGGATTAGCTGCCCACATGCTAATTTGGAATAGCTACCCATCTCTCTCTCTCTCTCTCTGGCTTTTCTTCACAAACAAAGATTCAGGAAGAACTCATCCCATGCTTTCTGCAAGCGCACTGATGACTAAAAAGGCCAATCTGAGATAAACAAGTCTGGTTGCAGAAAGCACAGCAGAAGGTCTCCTTGGGTGATGTTTCCGGGTTGTGATTCTTTCTGCATTGTCGTTTCTCTCCAAGTCTTGTTCGGCGTGAGTTCTCAAATAAGGCTGCAGCATTGTGGATAGTGCATCTCCATGCCTCCTGATGTGAAGCCAGGGTGGACCATTATTGGTGATCAATTTGACTGAGCCTGAGATGTTTTTTCAGGGAGTCCTTGTATCGCTTTTTTGGAGCGCCTCTCTTACACTGACCCATGGCGAGTTCACCATAGAGTACTATTTTTTGGATGCGATGGTCCTCCATCCTAGAAAAGTGTCCTGCCCAGTGCAGCTGTGTTCTCAATATCATATATCATGGCCTCAGTGCTGGTGATCCCTGCTTGCTCAAGGAAAGCAACATTCATTGCATAGCTGCCCATAGTGCTGCAATAAAGATGGTGACCCCCACTTCACTGCACTCCTCTCCCAAGGATACAAATGGAGATCCCAGATAAGTTTGGGGACAAGCATATAGATCACCCACTGCCCTTTGAAATGCTTATTATTTCCTTTTCTTTAGTCCTTGGAGATACTGGAAAGATCCGTTATGGTGATCCTATTTACACTGGATTCATTACTTATGCTGGAACTGGCAGCCTCACCTCCTGCTGTCCCTGTACACCAAAAGAACATGCTTCATGCTAGAAGGTTTTCCAGCCATCTAAAGCAGGGTTTGGGGGAATACAACTAGCTTCAGGAAGGAGGGGTTCATCAATGGAATCCAGCTTAAATATTCCATCCTCTTTCCTGGCTATTATGACAAAATGAACTCTGGGAAAACCAAGTTAGGCTTTTATATATTGTGATATATCAGTGGTGGGACTAGGGGGTGGAGAGAGGCCAAACCACACCAGGTGACACCAGGCTTAGTAATGCCACACTGATACATACATATCCTAAAATGGTGATACATATGTAGCCTAACTAGAATTACAGTCTAATATTGCTGAGGCTATAAAAAGTAGCATTTTAACAAGATAGAAAGCAGCCACGATTCAGATGCTTTCAGTATCATTCTACTTTAGAAACATCTTCAATGCACTCCTGAGGTGGAGGTTAAGGCTCATATTGCTGTCATTAACACAGGCATGGTCAACTTTGGAGGCAGGCTGTATGAATATATTTTTCAGAAACTGGAAGTGATGTGATGTTACTTTCAATTTCAATAGATTTTTAAGGGGGCTTGGCTATAGAGGAGCTGGGGGATCATGGGGTGAGGGAAGTAATGCTTTCATGTTTTGGGGTGCTTTTCCACTGTTTGGAGGTTATTTGGGGGAATGCCCAACAATAAATGTAGGGAATCTATGGGTTTTAGGGATGTTCTGGTGTGAGCTGAAAATATGGGGTTGGGATCCACATGCAGCTTGAAGGCTGCATTTCCCCACCTCTGCTTCAACAGGAGGGCCATTATCATAGAGAGAATTGGATATGTGAACTCCTTTCCACCCCACCTCCCCTCAAAACTACAAGTTATGAACTACTAAGTTGGCACATAGTCTCTCTCTGGCTTTTCTTCGCAAACGAAGATTCAGGAAGGACTCATCCCGCGCTTTCTGCAAGCGCGCTGATGACTAAAAAGGCCAATCCGAGATAAACAAGTCCGGTTGCAAAAAGCACATAGTAATTATATGAATAAAATGCAAATCATGAAAACATAGCTTCCAAAAGATTTTGAATTAGCTTTCCCCATACATCCAAATTTATTAATTTGTCCAACTTTTTGAATCCATTCTTAAGAACATGGGTCACACATAGTATAGGGAAGGATCACACAAGGATCTAAGTGAGGAAGAAAACACATTACCATTAGTAAGGATGCTGTTAGTAAAAGTAAGGTTAGTAAGCCAACCATAGATCTACGGTGTACTAGTTTTAATTAGCAGCACTTAAATGCTTTTGCAAGATTGTACCCAGAGTTAATATATCTCTGGCTTTTCTTCGCAAACGAAGATTCAGGAAGGACTCATCCCGCGCTTTCTGCAAGCACACTGATGACTAAGAAGGCCAATCTGAGATAAACAAGTCCGGTTGCAACAAGCACAGCAGAAGGTCTCCTTGGGTGATGTTTTTGGGTTGTGATTCTTTCTGCGTTGTCGTTTCTCTTCAAGACTTGTTTGGCGCGAGTTCTCAAATAAGGCTGCAGCATTGTGGATAGTGCGTCTCCATGCCTCCCGATGTGAGGCCACGGTGGACCATTGTTGGTGACAGAGCAGTTAGTATAGCACAAAGCAGTCACCAGTTATTTGTAGGTATAAAAGAGAAATAATCACATTTATTCACTACAACAAATGCAATTAAGCAGCCTTAAGTAATGAAAATGTACTACCTGGAACTTAAAATATTCGGGGACACGAATTATCTCATCTGATTACCTCGGATTTCAGTTTGTTATATGTAGTGATTTTGTTACGTAGTGACAATGTGTGTTTCATTTGAAGACCACTGGCAGTCATCCAAGCTGTTCATAGAGTAAAACCAGCAATGATATTTATACAAGTAGCTAGTATAATGTGCTTACTCTTACCTATAAAGCATGATCAAAGTGAAATGATGTTCTGCAACACTTTTTAGACTTGATAGTAGAGTTTTGATATTCACCTAGAATACTGTGTCCAGTTCTGGGCACCACAATTCAAAAAGGATATTGACAAATTGGAGCGTGTCCAGAGAAGGGCAACTAAAATGGTGAAAGGTCTAGAAACCATGCCTTATGAGGAAAGACTTAGGGAGTTGGGTATGTTTAGCCTAGAAAAAAGACGGTTAAGAGGCGATATGATAGCCCTGTTTAAGTATTTAAAGGGATGTCATGTTGAGGATGGAGCAAGCTTGTTTTCTGCTGCTCCAGAGACTGGAACACAGAGCAATGGATGCAAGCTCCAGGAACAGAGATTCCACCTCAACATTAGGAGGAACTTTTTGACAATAAGAGCTGTTCGACAGTGGAACACACTCCCTCGGAGCATGGTGGGGTCTCCTTCCTTGGAGGCCTTTAAACAGAGGCTGGATGGTCATCTGTCCGGGATGCTTTGATCGTGATTTCCTGCGTGGCAGGGGGGTTGGACTGGATGGCCCTCGTGGTCTCTTCCAACTCTACAATTCTATGATTCTATGATTCTATAAGTAACCAGTATAATGAGCATGAGACATATTATAATCTACAAAATAAATAAAATGGTGCTTTGTATTCATTTCTTCTGTGGTTTTTTTTTTTTTTTGGTAACAATTT
Source organism: Gambelia wislizenii (assembly GCA_030847615.1). Classification (NCBI taxonomy): domain Eukaryota; kingdom Metazoa; phylum Chordata; class Lepidosauria; order Squamata; family Crotaphytidae; genus Gambelia; species Gambelia wislizenii. Next base: position 104,680,595 of record JAUMIR010000001.1, read on the forward strand.
TGTAACAATCATTCTGTTTACATCATAACTTCTTATTAACATTATGTTAAGGTATTTACAATACTGCACATTTGGTTCAAGAAATGTTCTTTTCTCTGCCTTTTCCCAAGCCCTGTTTACAGTTTGCTCCTATCTGAAATTAAAAATGGTTACCTGCCAATTTGTAATTCAAAACATACATCTAAACAGTAACATTTGGGGCAGTTTTGCAAATTAAAAGTGAAAGCAAGTTTGCCTTCTGGCTCAGGCATGGGAAGATAACCCCATAACTTGCATGAAAGTGATATTAACTTGAAGAATACAAGTAGGAATACCATGGCATTGCAGCCAGTACCCAAGCCAGAACTCAGAATGGGAGCTGGAATGTTTGGATGGAACTTCAACCCACCTTGTTATTTTCTGGGCCCATTCTCCAAATAGTCACAGACGTCTAGCACAGGAAAGAGCTATTGTCAAATCACTATTTGTAGTGGCTGAGGTTTTAAATAAATTAATTAGGAGCATAAAATGGTTCAGGACTGTTCTTAGGCTGGCTACTTAAGCCCAGTAAAGAGAAAACATGATGACAAAAAAGAATAAAATAATAGACACATATTTGCATATGCTAATTTCAAAAGTACAAGCAAACCTCACTAATATGGCAGGTTAGATTCCAGACCACCACCGTAAAGCAAATAATTGCTTTAAAGTGAATCACAGCCTTTTTTCCCACTTGCCATTGCATATAAAAGCCTAAAAACACATTTTCACTATCATTTATGAAGTGTAGAATGGCACTAGACCTAAAAAAGATGTAAAAGTAAAATAAATAAATAAATAAATGTCAGAATAGGACACAAGACACAAAAGTGCACAAATGCTATGTACAGACTGAGTGCAGGCAACAAAATGGCACTGTACTGTATAACTGAAAAGCACTGTGTTAGTGAAGTGCTTTAAAGTGAGGCATCTTAAAGTGTCAATGCCAGTGTAGAAGTGATTGCTATAACTTAAACAGAAATGCAGTATATCTCTCTAAAGTTGAGATTTTGTGACCAGATCTCTTAGTTCCCTCCCACTTGGCTACCTTGGTAGTAAATATTCATGGGCAAATTCAAGCTCCTCATACCTTCTTATGGTTGTTTATCTTAAAATCATAAATGGACTGGACAGTCCTTCTAATAGAAGGCACATGGCTAACCTTGTTCACTAGGTCCTCATTGCAAATTCCTGGAGAAACAAAGACAAAATGATGTTCTTTTGGAAATTTAAGTTATAGAAAACAATATATAATAAATTTAATCACATTATTTAAATCAGCCTTAGCTTGTCATATTGAAGATGGAGCAACCTTGTTTTCTGCTGCTTCAGAGACTAGGGCTCAGAGCAATGGATTCAAACTGGAGGAAAAGAGGTTCCACATAAGTACTGTACTAGGTTCCACATAAGTACTGAAGAAGAGGTTCCACATAAGTACTGAAGAAGTTCCTGACAGTAAGAGCTGTTCAATGGTGGAATACACAGCCTCAAGAGATTTTCACACGCCGAAAATATTCCCTCCAGAAACCAGGACAGAAATATTTCTGTCCCGGAAGCAGCGCCGCGGTTCGCACGCTCACCTCCCTCTTCCGTTTTTCCGTCGTCCTCGCTTTGGGTTTTTTCCTCTCTCTTCCGGAATATTTTATTAACGGCAAACTCCCGTTAGTAAAATATTCCAGAAGAGGGAGGGAAAAACCCAAAGCGAGGACGACGGAAAAACGGAAGAGGGAGGTGAGCGTGCGAACCGCGGCGCTGCTTCCGGGACAGAAATATTTCTGTCCCGGTTTCTGGAGGGAATATTTTCGGCGTGTGAAAATCTCCTCAGAGTGTGGTGGAGTCTCCTTCTTTAGAGGTTTTTAAACAGAGGCTGGATGGCCATCTGTCGGGAATGATTTGATTGTGTATTCCTGCATGGCAGGGGGTTGGACTGAAAGCCCCTCTTGGTCTCTTCCAATTCTATGTTCTGTGATTCTATTCAGAAGCAATGATATGTTGGTTATATAACCTTCAATCACCCTCCAAATAGCTAACACTATTTTTGTAGTTGCCACTAGATTTTTTGTTAGGCAGTAAATTTTTACAGATTAATTTTCTCTAAATTCTATTCAACTATTCTCCTTTTCTTAGTATGCTGCTTAAATCTGAATCCCAGTCTCCTACACTTCCTGTACTTGGATAGCACCCAGATCTTAACTGCATTGTCCACTGACAAAAACATTATTAATCATAAAAACTATGCAACTTTGACCTCTGTTGAAAGCTGCACTAACATCATGATACTTGACAAAAGAGAAGCAATAAGAATGAGAACAATAATGGACTTGCCTGTGTAGAAGAGTTGCTATGGCAATGACTAGGAAAGAATTCTCTTGGTTTCCTTGGTAAAAGTCTGTGTGATGTTTGGAATCTGTTTATAGGATAGTTTTCAAAGTATTGAACTCAGTTAATTTCTCTGAAAGGGGAAAGTGGCATGATTTTTTATTTTTCATTCTTACTATACAACTGATACATTGCAATATTTCCTGTGCTTTTAAAATGCAAGATTTTCCATGTTTAACAGCACTTCTCTTCCATCCCATGATTTAACTTTTAAGGTGTAGGAATTAGAAATTATCTGGTCTAGAGGATTTTCCAGAACTGGGATCCTGTGATTGGGGGAGGCTGAGTGAGTGGACAAGGCTGATTATCTCAGGCCTGTGTTATTTGTGTGTGTGGCGTCTTTGTATAATTAAAGTTTAGAATAAATCTGGTTTGTAATACATTTGGAATATATAAGTTAATAATAAATCTGATTGTTTTTTGTTGGGTCCCCCTCCCAAAAATAGGAGATATCAGTTCCAATTCATTGGTGATACCCCAAGTCTGTGAATTGTCATTTTTCAGAATTCATCCAAGGTTGGCCTGGTCAGTCAGCAAAAGCCTTGTCTGTCCTACCTCTTTCCTTCCCCCATCCCTTGAAGGGCAGTTGGGTAGAATATACCTTGAACATTTCTCTTTATACTTTATTTCTACAAGAGGGGGAAGCGTTCAAACTTAGGGCCTTACTGCACTCCAAAGAAAAGTGGCAGGGGAGCAGAAATATTCCATCCTCCGCTCTGCCTTATTGCATGATGTCGTTGTTCTTTTGTTCCAGCCTTAAGGGGGAGCGAGGTAAAACTGCACCTTTTTGCTAACCAGAAAAACCTGTTAGCAAAAAGACATGGTTTTACCTCAGTTCCCCACAGGATCAGAATGAAAGAACACGAGAGGAATGATGATGTCATGCAGTAAGGCAGCATGGAAGATGGAACATTCCTGCTGGGTTGCTGCTTTTCTTTGGAGTGTGGTAAGCCTCTTAGTAGTTTCAGATGACACCTGGAAATTCAGAGAAGATGAGCCTCACTCCATCCCACTAACTCATCTACCCTGTAGATAAAAGTTCCAATATGAGGGATCTTAATAGAAACCACATATTACCTCCTGTGATCATATATGCATTGCCAAAAATGAAAAATGCAGGACCAAAAAAGAGCACAGAGATCGGCAGAAAGTGTGAAGTGCTAATTTGTAGCCTGCTGAGTCTGCTATTCAGATGCTGATACCAGAAGAGAATATTTCAAGGCCTCTTCCCTCTCACCATCCCATTCTATTTAACCTACGGTAGATGTACAAGTAGGTCTGATGGCCCTTCAGTTCCTTTCAAACAGAGTACTCTTATTTGTAAAGCTGAATAAATGGACAGCTTACTTCTATCTACTGTCTCATTTGTCACCTCATGCCATTTAGGTAACAGACTTTAGGAAGGTAGGAAGCAAGAGAGGCTTCAAAATGATTATCTTTTTCTGAACGAGACTGTTCTTATTTGTCACCCTTACAGAGAGCAGAGAGAATAAGATTACCATTGAGAGCTTTATATATCTGGACTGGTTTTGTTAAGAGAGGCTAAAGTGCCTGTGTAAACTCCGGACAATAAAAAAAAGAGGGCATATACCACAAATATACACACATTAACAATCTGTTGTTGCTGCTGCTGCTGTTGCTATATGCTGTCAAGTCCCTTACACCTTGCAGTGACTTTAAGAATGAGAGACCTCTAAGAGACTATGGTCTCTTAACAACTGGGCTCAGATCTTGCAAACACAGGACCATGGCTTCCTTGATTGAGCCACCTGTAATGCAGTCTTCCTTTTTTCCTATTGCCTTCTGCTGTAAGGAGCATTATTGACCCCCGCAATGAGTCATGTCATAGCCAAAAATAAACAGTAAAAAGCACTTTTAAAAAATCCTTGCATAGATTAAGATAAAGGGCTGAGAAGGTAATCAGTGCAACATAAAGAGGCAACATAAACAAAGAGGCAAATATGTTGACTCCAGGAGTTGCTACATAGATCAGAAGGAGGGGGAGGAGACTAGAGAAACTCCTTTTAACCTTCTAATTTTGTAAGTCTGTAACAGAAGCCTTTGAGAGTACGGACTTTTTCGGACAGCTATTTGTAACGCAAGCAGCCTCGTCCCTGTTGCGAGGCTGCTGCATTGTAGGAGGGCTGTTTCGGATGACACTGTGCCCACGCCGATACTGTTGCGGAAGAGCTGGGAGGCTGCAGCACCATATTTGGCAATTTCCTAATCATGAAAGTTGACCTTGATTAGGAAATTGCCAAATATGGCGCTGCAGCCTCCCAGCTCTACCGCAACAGTATCGGCGCTGGCACAGAGTCATCTGAAACCGCCCCCTGCAGCGCAGCAGCCTCGCAACAGGGACGAGGCTGCTTGCGTTATAAATCGCCGTCCGAAAAAGTCCTATGTAAGGATTTTTAAAGAAAGCTGAAAGAATTGGAGATTTGGAAAGTGGTAATCAAAACCACCCACTTCTTTGTAAGTTGAGCAGTCTCTTGATTTTGTTCTATCCAAAATTTCAGAACTGATTGCTTCATCTGCCAGTGGGGTGGAATGATTGCATATCAGTTGTATATGGAAGTTTGTAAGTCATTTGCAGCTATACATGCCCACACCCACCTATACCACCTAGTACCATCTGGCTTCAGAAATATTTATTTTAAGAAACTTGTTTAATTTAAAAAGCATCCTTTTTTAAAAAGCTTCTATTTTTTTTTAAAAAATAACTTTTTATTGGTTTTCTGGTATAACAGATAACAAAAGGAAAGCAAATAAAAGAAAGGAAAGAGTAAATGAAGACAGCACTCAAAACTGTTGCTGTGTTAGCACAATTAAATCACACTGGCTGCATGCACATAAACTAGGGGTTGAGAATGTGTAGCTACAGATAGGTTTTTCATAGGTTGTTTTCTGGGCTATGTTTCACCTGCATCTGTGGCTGGCATCTTCAGATGCAGGCAGAATGTCAGGAATAAACTCTTCCAGAACACAGCCTCACAGCCTAGAAATAAACCCATGAAAAACTTATTTGTAGCTACACATTCTTGGGGGAGCACTAGTGACTATTTGGGGTATAAAATTTGATTCCCAAATTTTTGAGGAAGGGGATGTGGCCCCACAGTGTTTCAAGGGAGCTTATAAAACCGTCCGAGCTCCTGGCAGATGCAATGTCCTGACATAAAGCTTTGAGCTTGCTTCTTTGGGTGTTTGTTTTGAATCCAGTTTCAGAAATATTCATTTCAATCAGCATTGCTACAGAACTTAGAGACAGGAAAATTCCTGATAAAAAATTGGTCTTCTAATTGTCATACCCCTGAATTATTTTTTTTTAAATTAAGCCATGAATGTATATGGTCAATCATCTTGGTTCTGTGGAATCTATAAGTTCCAGGTCCAAAGGCCTGCAAGGGTTGAAAGTAGGTGGTCCTATGCAGAAAAATGAGCACTTGCTGTAAATGTGTCTACATACCTGCAAGGCAGGTGGGAGTCTGGAGCTGGAATGTAACCTACCATGTTTTAAAAGTGAGCATGTATTATTTTTGTCATTATATTAGAGAAGTGGCTCATTTTTACATCGATGCATTTAATGATACACCTGTGTGCTAAACAGGGATGGGAAGAATATTTGAAATTATTTGAAAACTGGTTAAGAAAGCCTGATGAGAAGAATCCTGAACTGCTGAGAATCTTTGCAGTTCAGGGGTTATTGTACACACAATTCACACATGGTTATTTTGCACAAAAAAACATTCCCCACCCCAAGATAATATTTCTGCACAGAAATGTTATTTTCTTTGCACGAAATGTTTCCTGCATATTTTTTGTTCTTTCTGCACAAAATATGTGCAGATTTTGCACAGAATAAGTCATAAACTGTGGACAATCATTTTAAAACTGCAGAATTATCAAAGACTTTCTCTCCGCGATAATTGCTCAAATTACTCATTGCTTCCTTTGAGAAGAAAATTACTGAAGAATCACCTCCCTAGTCCTAAACTCCTCAATTGGGCATCTCTAGTCATAGTACCAGAGGGGTATGTTTTGAGTACTATTGTAAAACAGTTGTTTCTTCTTTGTTTTTAGATGAACAAGAATCGGTGCAAAAGAGGACTTTCACAAAATGGATCAACACTCATCTAGCCAAGGTAATACGTATTTCTAATGCTTGTGTTTCTTACATCTTTAAATCTAATTTTGAAATAGCAGTTACTGGACAAGATTTACTGCCCATACAGAGAGGCTGTTTATCTCTACATTTCAAAAAAAGAAAAGCTTAGGTTGTTCATGCCTTTGAGGTATGGGAAATGGGTAATATTTTCTATAACTACAGTGATACAATGACCAAATTCTCCTCCACAATGAATATGTGCATGGCAGTTAGAGGCTATTAGTTATTATCAGTCAGAACTTGTGTTTCAAATGGGACAGGAACATAAAAGGCAAAGTCTGGAATTGGATGTAGTTGTACTTCTAAAGACTTTTATTTTCATTTTCTAAAATAATGTACCTCCTTGTATGTTTTGTACTGATAGTCTTAAAAAATCAATCTTGAAATTGTTTTGACTGCATTTCTCAAAAATATGTGAGATGCACTTCTACTTGTATTCTCTGATCCCTGATTTGGATTAACCATATATCAAAGAGCTAGGGTCAGGCTGACAATACTGTGAGTTAAAAGAAAAAGACTTCTATTCTATTATGCTCCAGTTACTCTAGGAAGAAGTCACTCACGATTTTTCCACTTCATTTTTTTATCTTGAAATTTCAACTATGAGCTGATGCTATTCAAGAAAAATAATTAATGATGTGCATTGTTACACACAGGCAGGGCCGGTTTAACCAGTCTGCCAAATCAGCATTGGCAGGGGGCCCCAAGGTCAAGGGGGCCCCCCTGCTGACCTCCTTATCCGACCACGGAGATAGCCAGGAAACAGCTGGGAGGAGCCGCTGCTTTGTAGCCCCCTCCTACCCTCCTCCTCCAAAAACCTCCTGCTGGCTATTTAAAAAAAAACAAAAATACAGCGTCTCCCAAACGAGAAAGAGAAAGAGAAAGAAGAAGCAGCCCTCCATCGCAGAAGCTGGAGGGAGTTTGCTGCTGCAAAATGCAAGCCAGCCAGGCATGTCAGAGAGGGGTGAGTGTGTATGTGTGTGTGAGAGAGAGGGGGAAATTGAGGGTTGTCTCTTTCCCTCAGAATGGGTTTCTTCCTTTCTTCCTTCCTTCCTTCCTTCCCTTTCCTTCCTTCCACATAGATTCCCTCCAGCCCATCTTTCCAGCTGCTCTTAACATGGTTTCCTGGGGTCTCTCACCTCCCTCTCTTCCCCCCTTGGTCTTCAGCTTCCTCCTCTTGCTGCCAACTGAGTTCAGCCTGCAAAAAAAAATAAAAATGTGTGTGTTTGCCTATGTGCCTTCAAGTAATTTCTGGCTAAGGCGAACCTACCATAGGGTTTTCTAGGCAAGGTTTGTTCAAAGGGGGTGTGCCTTTGATTTCCTTTGAGGCTGAGAGTGTGTGACTTGCCCAAGATCACCCAGTGGGTATTCATGGCTGAGTAAGTATTCAAACCCTTGTCTCCATAGTCATAGTGCAATGCTGAAACTTCTACAACACTCTAGCTCTTTTAACAGAAGAATATAAAGAATATACATTAAAATTTGGAGTAATATTACTGGGAACAATGGTTTTATTGTTGTCACTAAAACACCAGTATCCCATTAGTGTTATGTGAGAGGCTTTAGCAGTGGTTCTTAACCTTTTCTTTACCAGTGACCCCCTTTAAATATCTTTTGTTGCCCCAAGACTTAACTCAAGATTTAAAACCCTAATAATAATAGCTTATAATAATAGCTAACAATAACAACAACAACAACAACAACAATACAATTACACCATCCATTAAACTTTCCCTCAGAGGCACTCTTGTTTCTTCCTGCAAGTTTGTGGCTGGAGTGGATTGAATGGCAATGTGCAAGCCAAGCCAGCCAGCCTTTGGCTTGGTTCCTGTCATGTGGCTACTCCACTACATGCAGGAGGTGGGCCAAGCAGCCTTCATGCCTTTGTGGACCCCTGTGAGGACATTGCGGACCCCAAGTTAAGAACCACTGGGCTAGAGAATGCTGGAAAAGGAACAATGCAACTAAACCTTGAGAAGGATGCTGGCAGGGGGATTCTGGGAGATGTAATCCAAGAGTAACCTTCCCAGGCTCTGAATGCAGCCTAGAATCATAGAATCATAGGGCTGGAAGGGACCCCAACATCCATCTCATCCAATCAGCTTCTGCCCTGCAGGAACACACAATCCAAGCATTCCTGACAGATGACCATCCAACCTATGTTTAAAAAAACCCAAAGAAGGAGACTCCACCACACTCTAAGGCAGTGTATTCCACTTCTGAACAGCTCTTCCTGTCAGGAGGTTCTTCCTAATATTCAGGTGGAATCTCTTTTCCTATAGTTTGAACCCATTGCTCTGTGTCCTAGTCTCTGGAGCAGCAGAAAACAAGCTTGCTCCATCCTCAGTATGACATCCCTTCAAATATTAAAATATGGCTATCATGTCACCTCTCAACCTTCTCTTCTCCAAGCTAAGCATACCCAGCTTCCTAAGCCGTTCCTAATAGGGCGTAATGGCTTCCAGACCTCCCACCATCCTTCTCAGTATCTTTCTTGAATTGTGCCCAGAACTGGAAACAGTATTCCAGGTGAGGTCTGACCAAAGCAGAATGGAGTAATACTATTACTTCCCTTGATCTAGACACTACTCTAATGCAGCCTAGAATCGCATTGGCATTTTTTGCTGCTACATCACACTGCTAACTCATGTTCAGCTTGTAGTCCATTCTTTCTTTTCTTTGAGGAAATCTACACCATTACGTTAATTTGTAATAAACAAAAAAATATTATGTTAATGCCTATAATATAGTTTTTTAAACTAAATTATTGGTGGCAAATTGTGTAATACAGTAGGCCCCTCTTATCCACTGGGAATTGGTTCTGGGGAGGCGTGGATTCTGAAAACCATGAATAATAGTGAACGCCATTGAAAATAATGGGACTTCTGGTTTCAAATACCATAGAGTTGCCTTGGAGGGCCTAGAAAATGGCTAGGGAGGACACATTTGCTAGGAGGACTCTATGGTAGGTGCTCTGTTTTGTGTCCCATGGATAATGAATCCGTGGATACAGGGGTCGTACTGTAATCTGAACATCCGGCACGGTGAATAGGTTAGGTTACATTGACCTGAGATAAACATATTGGGCCCCCAAAATAAAGCATTGCAGGGCCCCCCAAAATTCCTTAAACCGGCCCTGCACACAGGTGGCAGATTTTTCCCCTTATAGTTTTGTTATTGGCATTGTGATGGAGGGAAGGAGGCCGTAATTTCAGACATTCTTCAAAGGCTCTGGCTTTACTCTTTGGAAAATGTCAGTTGGCTTATCTGGAGAATACACCTCCTCTACTCCACACCTAGCTTCAATCTGTGAAGAGATTGGATATATACTTCAAATTTGCATGCTCAACAAGTGTTTTTCACTGCCCTACTAAATCCTGCTTTCAATTAAATGCAAGAATACTCTGGCTTTACATGATAAATCTAACTTTGTAGAAGTCATCCCACCACTTCAGAAGGATTGCATATTTACAATTAAGGATATGCTTAAGTCTATCTGGCAGAAATTAATAGGGATATTGAAATTGTTAATTTCTCTGCTTGCTAATGCCCCTTGCTTGAATGGGATCTGTGTGAGATAACATTTACTGAGCAGCTCCATTAAGCATAGTAAAATTGGGCGGTATCAGATAATTTCAAAGACCAAGGAGATTTTCACACTACACTGTTATAGTGTTACTATTCCACTTTAACTGCTCTGGCTGCCTCCTGTGGAATTCTGGATTTGTAGTTTAGTGAGGCCTAAGAGCTCTCCATCTGAGAGTTGTAAATGCCCCTCCCTAAACTTCAAATCCCAGCATACAACAGGAGGCAGCCATAGCAAATAAAGTGGAATAGTAACACTATAACAGTGTAGCCTGAAAATCTTACTAGTCTAACTTGCTGTTTCCCCAGTAGTCAGCTTTTTGCCCATGGGAAGCCCACAAGCAGGACCTGAATGCAATATTACCATTTAGCTTTTTCTCTTCAGCAGTTGATACTAAAAGGCATAGTGCCTCTAAAACTCAAGATAATATGACCAGTCACCATTATTAGTAGCTACTGCATCATTTTGTTCCCCATGAATTTCTGTAATCCCTTTAACGCTGTTAAAGTTCAAAGCCAGTGCTCCAGGTAGTGGGCTTGCAGATCCTTTTTGCGCAGTCTACCAGTGTTTTTATTGTGCTTCTTTTTTGTCCTGGGTGATGATTGGAGTTCTTGTGTAGGTATCTGTCCATGTGGGGGGGGGGAGGTTTCTGTATACCTTGTGGCCTAACCGTTGGTTTGGTTTGCAGATCACTAGGATATCCAAGAATGGCAGTGTTCCTTCCTTTTCTTTTTCCATTGTGAATTTGGGATATTTGCTGTTCAGGTGGTTCAGGAATGAGACCAAATTTCATTCAGGAATGAAATCTTCTTCTCCGTGGCACCAGATGGTGGAATTGTCATCCACATATCGGAACCATGTTGTGGGGTTTTTTGGTGCTGTTTCCAGGGCTTGATTTTCAAAATGTTCCATGTAATCCCACTGGGATAACAAATTCTATGAAAAGATAGATGGGGTAGCCATGGATAGCCCTCTGAGCCCCGTGATTGCAAACTTTTACATGGAACATTTAGAAAAGGAAGCCCTGGAAACAGCACCAAGGACAGATACATACACAAGAACTCCAATCATCACCCAGGACAAAAAAGAAGCACAATAAAAACAGTGGTAGACCGCGCAAAAAGGATCTGCGAACCCCACTACTTGGAGGACAAACTGAAACACCTAAACTGGGCCCTACAGGCTAATGGTTACTCCAGATCAGACATCACAAGAGCAGCCAGACCCAGAAGAAAGCACAGGAATGAAGAAAAACGGTCACCCAAAGGGAAGGTATTTTTACCATATATCAAAGGAGTCACAGACAGAATAGGGAAACTGATGAGGAAACACAACCTCCAAACGATCTACAGACCAACCAAGAAAATCCAAGAAATGCTACACTCAGTGAAGGACAAAAGAGACCCTCTCATAGCTACAGGAGTTTACCACATACCATGTAGCTGTGGACAAGTTTACATAGGGACCACTAAATGCAGTGTGCAAACACGAATCAAGGAACATGAGAGATGCTGCAGACTGGGCCAGCCAGAAAAATCAGCAGTAGAAGAGCATGTTATAAACCAACCTGGACACAAAATCTTGTTTAAAAACACAGAAATTCTGGACCAGGCCAACAACTATCATGTCAGAATGCACAGAGAAGCTATTGAAATCCACAAACACCTGGACAACTTCAACAGGAAAGAAGAAACCCTAAAAATAAACAGAATCTGGCTGCCAGTTTTGAAAAACAATAGAATAAAAACTCAACACTTGCAAATGAATTCCACCCAGGGACAGGGGGATTTCCAGCAGATAATGGATCATTAGCCAACCATTAGCCAAACAGACACTAATCCTCCCTGCATTTCTACACACAGAAACTAATCATTCAAATACACAAATTTACATATACTCCCCAACAGGGGTTCACCGTATATAAACTGCACACACACTCCTACCCAACCATTCTCTGAAGATGCCAGCCACAGATGCAGGCAAAACGTCAGAAGTAAACTCTTCCAGAACATGGCCTCACAGCCTGGAAAAAAAACCAAGGAAAATCTATGGATGCTAGCCATGAAAGCCTTTGACTTCACCCAGACAGAACATTGATGGTTTTGCAACAATCTCATAAGGTTGGACAGGAGGGGTTATGAAGAGATATTTCCATATGATATAGCTTAAAGAATGGTCACTTAATTTCTTGATTGAGTTATTGCTGGGAACGCCCAATGCTGGAAGAAAGGATTAGCACATACCCCTCTAATGACTGGGTTGTTAGCATAAACCCATTACAGGGCTTCCTGCCCAATCCTAATATGGGCTTTCTTACCGTTATAGCTCTAGACATGTCTCAGATCATTGTGACCTCCAACTGACCTCTAGTTTGCTTAAGCCAACCTGAACCTGAAAATTGTCCAATATTTCCACTTATGAGATACTACTGAGGGGGGTAGCAGGGCATACTAACACCAGCTAAGAACATACCTGTGCATATGTGAATTTAGGATTTCTCTTGTTTCGATATGCATCACTTCACACTTGCCTATGCCAAGATATATTTGCCATTGTAATGTCATTTCTCCCCATTTGAAGAGCTTAATTTGACGGTCTTCAGACCTCCTTTTGGTTTGTTTGTTTTTTACAATCCTGAATAATTAGGTGTCATGAGGAAACCTCTTCACTCCATGGCTTGTCTCTAATTCATTTGTATCATTTTGGCACAACTGCCACTGCCAAAGCTATCAAAACCAATGTGTTGAATTAGTAATCAGTTCTAAAAACATTTAAGTGAATGTGCAGTGTGGAGGGGGAAGCCAGCTTGCTGACCTTTAAAAAGGCTTTCAAATAATTCATATGCCTCCTACTGTGCTCATAAAATTAAGTGTGATGATGGCTCCTCACCAACCATATTTACATCTTCATACACTCTCTTAAATATCATACCTGCTGAAACCAAAAGTCTTAACCATATGTGCTGTGATTGTGGAAAGATTTGTTGTGATCTACTTTATAGATAGCATGATTACATTTTTTTAAAACCTAAATATGCAACTTGTACTGACATTATCTCCAAATGCAATTTCATCAACACCCAAACAACTGAGAAGCCTTTAAAAAGTAATCATGTGCAGATCTGAGTTCTCAACCAGCTATAACATTTCCCAAATATCCCAACACAGGCTTCATCTAAAAAAACTAATACTGTACTGATTTTGAGAGAAATTGCTGTTAGACTAATGTCTTTTTCACATAATATTATTAATCAATTGTATTTAGATATATTAACGTGAATGTTTATGCAGCTTAAGAAATTGCAAATTAATACATTTGAAAGTGGTGGCAATAGATTGATTCACTTATTTCTAGTCCAGGCATGGCTGCCTTATGATTTAGTATAACATAGTACTTTGATTTATTTAATTTTTTGATGGTGCTGTACTTGATGCCCTTTGTCTAGGTCTTAACTGTCACAGTACAGCCTGCTGGAGTCTGTGTTCAGGAGTCCAGCCAGCAGTCAGGTTAGCAGAGTAGCAAAAACCTGTTCCAGATGCTTCCAGCATGCTCAATGTTCAATGAGTAGATGGACACATTTAGTGTCTAAAAACTAACAGTCTTTATTGTTTACATCCTAACCTACAAACAAAATCATTGCTCTAATAGCTAAACTTACAGTTAGCAGTCAGTCGAAGAAGTCACTTGAAGTAGTGAAGTGGGCTGCCTTGCACCATGACTTATATAGGGTTTCCTAGCTGTTCTAGCAAGTTCTAGCAACTCCCCTTCATTCAATTGGTGACTGGTGACATCATCTGACATCATCCCTAGTATGTTTTCTGCCTTATTCGTCATACTGAGATAAGCTGGCTGAAAAACATCAGTTGCCTAGTCTACTGCATAGCTGTTTAACCTTCAGCTTTGTCCTCTACAGATAAATGGAATATATGGTATTTCTTTATGACACAAATTTCCAAGGGCTACACATTCATAACTCTAACATTAACTTGCTCTAGTGATTAGTGCTTTTCTTTATACAGCTGTCCTCCATATCCACAGATTTAGTATCCACGGATTTAAGTATTCACAGCTTGCAAATATCATTTAAAAAATAATAATCCAAAAAAGCAAACCTTGATTTTGCCATCTTATCTAAGGGACACTATTTTGCTATGCCATTGCATATAATGGGGCTTGAGTATTCATGGATTTTTGTATCCACAGGGGTTCTGGAACCAAACCCCAGGGAATATGAAGGGACAACTGTAGTTTATTTGTCATACTAGGTGGTCAGTCTCAGAGCACAGAAATATGTAATAGAGAAAGTGTGCTATTAATATGTGCACTATACCCAAATGTGTGGGTGTTAACAGCAATTTCCCAGTATCAGAGAAATAACTTGACAAACCTAAAATCTGGGAAAAGCCATTGGGAGAGGAACGCAGCTGCTCCACGGCAGGGGGCAGTTTCTGTCAACGCCATCCCTCTCGCGTTACCCTCCGTGTTCCTTCCGTGTTGAATGGAAGGAAAAGGCGCCACTTTTTATTCACGGAAGTTCTTTATTCACGGAAGAACTTCCGTGAATAAAAAGTGGTGCCTTTTCCTTCCATGTGACACAGAAGGAACACAGAGGGTAACATAAGAGGGACATCGTCGTCAGAAATTGCCCCCTGCCGCGGAGCAGCTGTGTTCCTCTCCCGACGGCTTCTTCTGGATTTTAGGTTCGTCTGAAAAAAGTCCTTAGAGTCTAACTTGAGGCAGAACATTTCTCATTTTAGAAAACATGCATGTTTATTTTTTGAACATCAAGTCATGGAGTCAAGCCATTTACAATGTGAGGATCTGAGTCGTAGTTATCCAGAGATCGCTCTTCTGTAAACTCAGCTGGTATTAGTTCCACCAGTTTTCAGACTCAAACAGTTTTAGGAGATTATCAGATGGACTATAAAGTCCGTTGCAGGAACTGAACAGAACCAGTAAAGGGCTTACCTTTCAGATGATGCTGTTCTGTTTCCGTTCTGCTCCCATTCTGCCCCCATGATACCTTATTCATGGGAAAACATGTTAATAGGCCACCCATCCCATTTCTGTAATGGGATCACGGGTGGTCTGAAAGATGTCCCGTTGTTATCTTGTTATGCTGGCGTGATGCCAGCTCTGGGGGGAGGTCCGTGCCAGACACTTCCAGGTATGATCAGCACAAGAAGGTAATCCTTTCCCCCCTCCCTGGGTTACTTGTCAATTTTTTAGGGTATTTGGGGGCTTGGTTTTCTTTTTTTCTTTTCTTTTTTCTTTTATTTTTAAATTTGCTGCATGTCCATTCTCTCGGAAGAATGGGGAGGATTTCATTTACAGGACGTGAATGCAGCTTTGCGATAGCTGCTTCCACTCCTGGCTAGTGAGGGGTGGGGGAGGATGTTCCTGTTCTGCAATGGGGGTAAGTGTCTGAAAATTTATTCTTAGTTGTGGAACAGGAACAGGAGTGGGGCAGGTGGGGGGTAGTGGGCTAGAAACAGGTTATAAGGTCTTGTCTGATAATCTCCTTAGACTGCAGTCTGAATACGTTTTGAGAATCGTATTCAGACCTTGGTCAGACCTCACCTAGAATACTGTGTCCAGTTCTGGGCACCACAATTCAGAAAGGATATTGACAAATTGGAGCGTGTCCAGAGAAGGGCAACTAAAATGGTGAAAGGTCTGGAAACAATGCCTTATGAGGAGAGACTTAGGGAGCTGGGTATGTTTAGCCTGGAAAAAAGACGGTTTAGAGGCGATATGATAGCCCTGTTTAAGTATTTGAAGGGATGTCACGCTGAGGATGGAGCAGGCTTGTTTTCTGCTGCTCCAGAGACTGGAACACGGAGCAATGGGTGCAAGCTCCAGGAACAGAGATTCCACCTCAACATGAGGAGGAACTTTTTGACAGTCAGAGCTGTTCGGCAGTGGAACACACTCCCTCGGAGCGTGGTGGGGTCTCCTTCCTTGGAGGTCTTTAAACAGAGGCTGGATGGCCATCTGTCGGGGATGCTTTGATTGTGATTTCCTGCATGGCAGGGGGTTGGACTGGATGGCCCTCGTGGTCTCTTCCAACTCTGCAGTTCTATGATTCTATGATTCTATGATTCTATGAATATAATATAAACCAACTCATTCTTTATCACAATAGATGACAGATGTGGGTGTGATAAATCATTCCAGATTGGGGTTGCAGAAAGGAATAAATAATTAAATCCTTCCTACTCCCTTGAGGCTTCCTACTCCCAGCTGAGATAGGGCCATTGCACATGCTGTAGAGTAAAAATAAAAACAATGTACCTAATGCATGTTGGTAGTAAGGAAAGAGGTAGAACTTCCATAGTGTGTGTCTCTCTTTCTGGCTTTGCTTTGCAAACGAAGATTCAGGAAGGACTCATCCCGCGCTTTCTGTAAGCGCGCTGATGACTAAAAAGGCCAATCCAAGATAAACAAGTCCGGTTGCAAAAAGCACAGCAGAAGGTCTCCTTGGGTGATGTTTTTGGGTTGTGATTCTTTCTGCGTTGTCGTTTCTCTTCAAGACTTGTTCGTCGTGAGTTCTCAAATAAGGCTGCAGCATTGTGGATAGTGTGTCTCCATGCCTCCCGATGTGAGGCCAGGGCGGACCACTGTTGGTGATCAGTTTGGCCGAGCCTGAGATGTTGTTTCAGGGAGTCTTTGTATCGCTTTTTTGGAGCGCCCCTCTTACGCTGACCCGTGGTGAGTTCACCGTAGAGTAGTATTTTTGGGAGGCGATGGTCCTCCATCCTAGAAACGTGCCCTGCCCAGCGCAGCTGTGTTCTCAATATCATGGCCTCAATGCTGGTGATCCCTGCTTGCTCAAGGACAGCAACATTCGTCACAATGATTTCAGTACTGTGACATCCTGAGCAAGTAAGAGAGCAAGCAAGCAAAGAAAGAATGCCCTCATACCTAGCATAGTTCAGCATGCTTCATCCATTCATTCTGTCTCATCACTCCACCGATGAGCCATAAACAAATGAGTTAAACATAGATGTTGGAGAATCCCCTCAGTACTAGATTAAAGGAAATGTTGTCCTGGTTTGTGATACTAGTGTTGCTGCCTTGAATCCATTTACCTGGAAGTAAGCTCCTTTGAACTCAGTGGGGGCTTGCTTCTGTGTAGATCTCTCTAGGAAAGCACTGTAATAATAATAATAATAATAATAATATTTATTTATAACCTGCCCCTCTGCGAGCAATCGGGGCGGCTTACAACAATAAAATAGTACACAGTATAAAACAACTCAAAATCCCTTCCCCCCTTAAAACATTATTAAATTAATACAAATTAAAATCAATATATAATACAATTTATTAAAAACCCTTTCGAGCAAGCAGCATCAGTTTGAATGTCCAGAAGCAACCTCCAGAGGGGGTTCCTGAGGCTGGGGTTAGCTATTCTGGAAAAGCCTGCCTGAAGAGAACCATCTTGACAGCCTTTTTAAAGCTGTCTAATGATGTCAATAGGCGGATCTCATCCAGCAGGCCGTTCCACAATTTGGGGGCGACAGCCGAGAAAGCCCTCTGGGAGGTGGTCGCCAGCCTAGGTCTTTGTGGCTGCAACAAATTCCTCCCAGAGGACTGGAGAGCGCAGGGAGGATTATAAGGGAGAAGGTGGTCCCTGAGATAGCTTGGGCCCAGGCCATTTAGGGCTTTAAAGGTGATAACCAACACCTTGTACTGGGCCCAGAAGCTGATAGGCAGCCAGTGGAGGGACCTCAGAACCGGAGTAATGTGGTCCCTCCTAGATGTCCCAGAAACTAGCCTGGCTGCCATATTTTGTACCAGCTGTAATTTCCAAACTAAGCACAAGGGTAGCCCCATGTAGAGTGCATTACAGAAATCAAGACGTGAGGTTACCAGCGCGCGCACAACGGTCTCAAGATCCCTTACTTCCAGAAAAGGGCGCAGCTGGCGTATCAGCCAAAGCTGATAGCAAGCGCTCCTGACTGTCACATTTACCTGATTTGTCATCAGGAGTGACGAGTCAAGGAGCATCCCTAGACTGCGAACACAGTCACTGGAGGAGAGTGTGACCCCATCCAGGACTGGAGATTGCAACCTGATTCTTGGTTTCGGGGCCTCTGTGAATAGACCACAGGGCTAATATGTCAGAATGTAATAATATGCTAATTTCATTCTTGTTGGAAGCAACAAGTAATTTCAGCATTTTTTTTCTGCTATAAGAAAGTCTTCAAAAACTGGACCATTTCCAAAGACTATTTGCAGTTCAGGACTTACTTTGTCCATGTTTTACACAAGCTTTTTCTGCAGGAAACAGCATATTTCATTCAGACAATATTTGAAAGTTATCTGGTTGGGGAGGTGGGCCTTTTTGCATAGGAAATGGCATTTTGTGCACATAAAATGCTGTTATCTGTGCTAAAAGGCCACCTGTGAAATTTGTGCAGAATAAGTCCCCATTGTGAATCCTTTTTTCTGCAAACCCCACCCCCATGTGAAATTTGCACAGATTAAGTTCTGAACGGCAAAGATTTGCCTCATCAGGTTTGCCTAACACTTGAGAAACACATTTTTCAACCATTTTTGAATATTCTTTCCCAAGGTATTAGGAAGCTTTTACATACTTTTACTAACTACAAATGTCTCCCTTCCCTATTACAGTTGTTCCTCCGTATTCACTGGGGTTTGGTTCCAGGACTCTCTATGGATACCAAAATCCATGGATGCTCAAGTCTCATTATATACAATGGCAAACTAAAATGGTGTCCCTTATATAAAATGGTGAACAGCAAGGTTTGCTTTTTAGAATTTTTAAAAAATATTTTCAAGCTGTGGTTACTTGAATCCAGGGATAAAGAACACTGTATTCCATTTACTTGATTTGTTTCTTTCACTTACACATATGATGAGTGGAGCAACATTTAGTATAACAAAATGGTGGCTCAGATACAGCCAACAAACATATCTGTCCTTTGGAAATTGTGAAAATGTTGTCATAGTCATAGAAGTAATTGACTGATTGTGCCAGAATTGCAGTGTTTAGCCTTAGCTACTCTATTGTATTGTATTTTTTTTTATTATGCACAAGTAATTAATTTTATACTTGCCTTTATCCTATCATAAAGCTATCCGTAAAGCTAGGCTGGTTTATGTTAATGGAAAAACACCAAGTTAAATTAGTTGTCATCACCAGGGAGCTCTGGTGGTGCAGTGGTTAAATGCTAGTACTGCAAGTCACCACGTTGCAAGTTCAACTCCAGAGGGCTCCAAGGTTCACTCAGCCTTCCATCCTTTTGTAGGTCGGTAAAATGAGTACCCGGCTTGTGGGGGCAATTAGCTAACACACATTGGAAGCTGCTTCTTGCAGTGTAGATGTGTAAATTGCTATTGTGTAAAACAATTTGTAAGCTGCTCTGATAGCCTTGTGGCTGAAGAGTGGGGTATAAATAACTAACTAAATAAAAATAAATAAATTTGTACTGTAGAAGCTAGCTGGGTATTCACAGAAATGTAAAAATGCTGAGTTCACATTTGCTTTCATACTGTGAATATAAGTGAACCAACATGGCTAACTCAAGTCATCTGTCATGTCTTAGTACTGCTGTATTCAAATGCAAAAGCAGAATTATATTACTATGGAATGTATTGAACGGCTTGTCCAGTAAAGAAAAGGCAAGGCATGTTTGCTTTATTCATTTATTATTTTGCTGTCAACATTCATTACAATTAGGTAAGAAGCCATAAAGTTAAATAGTCCTCTGTGAATATTTTTTTTTCCTTCCATGTTTTCTTTGGAGCACTTCCCATAAACAAAACTGAATTAAAGAACCTAGGGATAGTTGTAATTTTCAGGACCAATGTGGTTTCTGATTCCCTGTTGTTCCTTTTTACATCACAGCAGTAACATTAAACCTATGTGGGAGGAGTCAACAGCATAGTTGTTTCCTAGATCATAGATAATAGAAATCATAGAATTTCTATAGAATTTCCTATACTAGTATTCTTTTTTGCTTTGGAAGGTGTGAAATTAATGTTGTGAATAAGCACATTATCAGCCCACTCCATTACTTCAGACTTATTCTATGTGTGAGAGAACATCCAGGTATTAGAAAATAATGTAATTTCATTTACATTACATCCAGACCTAAGGGAGTAAGTATTTTCAGATTTCTGCAACTATTGTGGAACTGGAGCAATACATTTCTTCTGCCCTGTTTCATCTGTTTAGAATCCTGAGGGGAAGCTCTCTTTATGTGACCTCCAGCCTACTAGTTTTAATCTGTAGGAGCAGTAGAGGGGACGCTACAATTCTGGCTACACAGGGAATGAATTCTCATAAGCAGAGAGTGTAGATAATAAAGTGCCTTTCTTGATTTATATCACTGCTCTTCTGTCATACAGTGAACAACTGAAGAGCATACAAAGATCTGTACAAACAGGTTTATTTACTAGAGCTGAGCTAAGTGTTTTTATAAATTAAAAGCATTTGCCGTATATGAAAATGAGAGAAAATGGAGTGCATTAGGTAATGGTGAAAATGCACTAATTTTCACCAAATATTCATTTTCCTGTGTTTACTACAGGGTGTATAAACACTTAAGATATAAGGCAATCTCTTATTTTAGTGAGAGGCTATGCAAGTTTAGGGCCTAGGTTCATATGATGTTAAATATAATTGGCACAGGAGTGTCTGTGTTAGTCTGTTGCTGTAAAAACAGCAAATAATAAAATGTTGTAGCACCTTAAAAACTAAAATGTTTGTTATGGCATAACCCTTGTTCGGCTATAGCCCACCTCAGCAGATACAATAAGTGTTACCCTGCAATAAGTGTGTGTATGTAAGTATGCATACATATGCATCAATACAGTGGGATCAAAGTGCAGGGAACACAGATAATGAGAATTACTTTATTAGCACTGATCACTCAACAAAACAGTTGTTGAAACAATTGCTTTAAAAAACATACCAAAGACATATTATGCAGGGATTCTATTGGTTACTTTCAACTAGATTAGGCCCATTGAATCAGTTGTTGAATGCTGAATCAACATGTAAATACGCCCCATTGATTTAATGAGTCTACTTTAGTCAGGACCAATAAGTGGATTTAGGGCTGTATGTGTTAATCAGCTCATCAGTGCAACAATGATTTGATCTCTTGGGTCTAAATTCAACAACTGGTCACAAACCAGAATAAAACCATTGCATAAATGAGATTTACGTAAGTGTTGCTATATCATTCAGTTGATTGAATGGGCCTAGTCTAGTTGAAACTAGCAACAGGATTTAGGCACTAAGTATTTGACTCCCATTGTTTCACAATAGCATTTGCCTCCCCCGCAAAAGTTAGGTTACTGTTTTTGGAGGAAAATAAGTGTGTGTGTGTGAGTGAGAGAGAGAGAGAGGGAGAGAGAACACTGTCAAAAAGTGAAAAAGTTGAAAAGTGGAACCTTCATTTTTAGGTTGCAAATGCAAGACTGAACACTAGATGGTGCTGAGTCAATTGAGAGGGAGAAAGTACAGTGCACTGAGATTTTCAGACGCGATTTTCGGCAGTATATATTCCAAAACAGCTCTGTTGCTGTCGCGCGGCAGGGGAGCAGTTTTGGACAACGCCGTTCCTCTGCCGAACACCTCCATGTCACTTCCATGACAGAATGGAGGAAGCCGCATTATATTTCACTCACGGGCAACAATCGTGAATGAAATATGAGGCGGCTTCCTCCATTCTGTCACGGAAGTGACACGGAGGGGTTTGGCAGAGGAACGGTGTTGTCCAAAACTGCTCCCCTGCCGTGCGGCAGCAACGGAGCTGTTTTGGAATATATACTGCCAAAAATTGCATCTGAAAATCTCCTGAGTCAACTGAGACAAACAAAAAACGAAAAACCAACAACAACAACCCAGCACACCAAGTCAACTTAGAGAGAGAGAGAAAGCATGTGGTTGAAAGAGCAGACCATGTGTCAATAATATGGTTCAGGGTATAATTTAGAACGGCCAAAAGAATGAATCAACGAAAAGCAAGTCTTTGAAAAGCAGGGGATGCTTTTCACAAATGGTTCACAAATTCTTTGTGTTCAGAAGCACCCTATTCCTTCTTTCTTAGTGTATGAGCATCACTTGTCCCACTGTTTTGCATTTAGCTGGTAGATCTCAGGGTTCCAGTAAGCATCAAAGTGAATCCTGCAAGGTGATGCATTCTGCCTGACTGTGCATTCCACCACAAAGATATCTGTCTGGTCTCATCTGCCTTTGCCATACTGTGTACCATCCTTACATATTTTTTTCTTAAAACAAAATCCAAATATACATTGTAACACCCAACATCAGGCGGAAGGATAGAAGTAATAAGCCTATAGTGGGAAAACAATGCATAGTCTAACATCAACATTCTTTCTGTTTTCTCCCTCCCACTCACCTGCAGCGCAACCCTCCCATGGTGGTCAGTGACCTATTTGAAGACATCAAAGATGGAATAGTACTGATTGCTCTTTTGGAGGTTCTCTCAGGACAAAAACTGGCAAGTATTTTCCTATGAAAAGTATATTATTAATTTGTTACTTTACATAGTTACTTTAAATTACATAGTTACTTTAAAATTATCAGTTTGTATGATTAACAATGCCTTTTCCTGAGACATTAAAATACTCATATTTTTCTGATACAGCCTATGCAATGTACAGTGGGCCCTTGGTATCTGCTGAGGTTTGATTCCAAGACCTCCTGTGGATACCAAAATCCATGGCTGCTCAAATCTTATTATATACAAATGGTGTATTAAAATGGTGTCCCTTATATAAAATGGCAAAAGGTTTGGGGTTTTTTGTTTTGGAGTTGTGTGTGTGTGTGTGAAATATTTTCAAGCCGTGGATGGTTGAATCTGTGGATGGAGAATCCATGGATGCGGAGGGCCAACTGTACATTATATATTATGTTGTTTGTGCTATAGTAATATCATAGTTTTCTGGATTGTTGTAATACCATGAAGTCTGCATCTAAATAGCCCAGGATACAGGCTAAAGCCCCTGAAATGGGTGCTGGTAGAGCAAAATAAATGAAACTTAAGATAAAAGGAAAGCAGGCAGTTTGACATTACAGTATGACCCTCCGTATCTGTGGGAGATACATTCCTGGACTTACCATGGAAATACAAAACTGTGGCTAATAGTGAACCCTATTGAAATGAACAACTTCCAACTCAAGCATACTAAAGAGTCATGCTGGAGGACCTAGAGATTCCTATACAGAAAAACTCTCTGGTCAACCTCTAGTGGAAGCATACCATAGAACAGCACTGGAAGACCTAGAAAATGCCTAGAGATAACATATTTTTTGGACATGGTAAGTGAAATTGTGGATAGCAGTCCCACAGATACAGGGGTTGTACTGTACTTAACTTTACACGGTGTTTTGCAGTAACTCTGTACATGTAGATCTTCTGTCTTCATTGATGTAATTGGGGAAACCTTTTCAAGCAGCTGCTTTGCATTTTTGTTAGATTATGGTTCCTCTTTGAATTGCAACTATCCTAGTACCACTCCATGCAAAGGACATTCTTCTGGTTCTTATGATCATCTCAGTAGGCAGTGTTAGCTGTTGAGTGGGGACTTTCAGAAAGGGCAGGTCTGATGGATAGCAAGCAAAATTTATGTTGCAGAAAGTAATTTTCAAGGACAGCATCCAGGCAAGCTCTCCCTAGGGGCAGTGGCAACTGATGGTTCCATTGTCATTGGACAGTGAATCTCCTTTGGGTTTTACTCTGAACTTTAAAGCAGGTCTCCAAGGTGGTGATCCCATTTTATCCATTTTATGAATAGGATTCAATAACTTAAGATGCTCCTATAAAGTCCAGACTAAAGTCAATTCACCTCCACTCTGATATTGGAGTCATGAGCTGCATTATTAGCATGGGGGAATGGAGAGAAACAAGGAAAGCTGCATGAGAAACAGGTTCATTGAATCATGGTGCCATTCCTCAGAAACTAGAAGTCTATTTGAGCATTCAGATTAGACTGGCCAGCAACTATCCAGAGCAAATTAGAGTCAACAAACAGGTATCCTGTGTGTAATATCTAAAGTTTGAGTGACGATCTGCAGTAACAGTTCAGTAGAAGCACTTTAATCCCAAATAAAAAGCCATTAAGATCTGCCATATGTGTATGGAGAGGCTGTGTGGTGTAGTGGTTTGAGCACTGGACTACAACTCTGGAGAACAGAGTTCAGATCCCCACTTTGGCATGGAAACCCACTGGTTCACCTTGGGCAAGTCACACTCTTTCAGCCTCAGAGGAAGGCACAGGAAAAGCCCCTCTGAACAAATCTTGCCAAGAAAACTCCATGATAGGTTTGCCTTAGGGTTGCCTTAAGTTGGAAACGACTTGAAAGGACACAACAACAACTTGTGCTGGAATACACAGAAGGAATCAAGTGTGTCTTGGTCTATGATGTGTGACCCCTAAGGTGTTTCCTGAATTAGGGTTTTAGACTTACACCCAGAAGACTCAGGTTTAATAATTAGAATGCCTGGGACCTAATAGATGTGAACCAGGGCATGTCTACATGACTGAAAAAAAATCTGTTTGGGGGGGGGTAAAAATATGAAAAGGCAGTCGTACGAATGCGTCCGATCTGCCTACACAATTTCCCCCCCTCAACTCCGTATGACCCCCCTTCCCCAGCTGACTGGAGCAAGTGAGCCAAGCAGCAGTTTTAAATCTCCCACTGCCTGTTTTGCAGACAGTTGGTTTTCCCTATTTACAACATAAAATAAAAATAAATATATGTAAAAATCTCAATTTCATGCCCTTACCAGACTCTTGCATAGCTGGGAATCCAACATGGCGACCGCTCCTGATTCTCCTCCTTGCTAGCCCTGCCCCCTCTGCCCGGCCAGCCAATCAGATTACACTGCCTGTTTGTATGTGTGCGAACGGGGGGTACAGATGATCAACCATTCAAATGGCTGTATGGATTTTAGGTCAAGATTGCTAACCCCCCCAAAAGATGAATCCACGTAGTTTACAGGGGATTTAGTAGCCCCCCTTCTGAAAGACATGTATGCATCCGAATGGTCATATGTACACATGATCGATCTTTCAAATGCCATACGTATTTTTTTTTTATCTTGTAGACCCCGCCCCCAGTATTTCTGGAGTGAACAGCCTTTAACATAAATTAAGCAGTATCCTTTTTATCCTTTGACTATGCCCTCTCCAGAAAGCATGGGGAACTATTTTAGCCTTAGAAATAATTACAACTTTATTAGTGAAGTGATTCAAAATGTTCTGAGTGTCTGAGTACAACTTCCTTCTAAATGTTTGATTCTCAGATATCTTTTTCTTCTATTTGGACAAATTATACTTTTTAACACAGCCTTCTATTTTTACCAGAAAACACTCCCTCTTGTGGCAGAATCTTAAACACAATATTTTATAGTTATTTTCCATGTGCTGCACAACAAAGGCAGGTCCCGTCCCCCCCCCGCATACCTATAGAATGACTAGGAAGAGTTAAAGACTGGATGACTTTTAGAATGAGTTCTAGAGGTGTTCTTGAAGGTTTCACCTTCAAAGTAAGGATGTAGATCTTCATGAATTTCATTGTCATGTGCAAGAATAAATAATGGAACTATTTTTCCTCACACCTGTAAGCATCTCTTTGAAAACACTATTCATAGCCTGGGATTTTTTCTGTGGAAAATTGACACATGTATTTCACCTGCTGAAAACAGGATTTTCTGCATAGAAAATGCCATTTACGGTACAAAATCTCCACATACATTTTTTCATGCAGAATATATCCCAGATTGCAAAGATTCTTATCCATCCCGGATTCATTTCATCAGCAGAAGCCCCCTCTCTGTCTGGGATTCAATTATTTATGAATAGATTTTCCTTGGGTTTTTTCTGGGCTGTGAGGCCGTGTTCTGGAATAGTTTTTTTCTGATGTTTCACCTGCATCTGTGGCTGGCATCCTCAGAAGACTATCTGAAGATGCCAGCCACAGATGCAGGCGAAATGTCAGAAAGAAACTATTCCAGAACATGGCCTCACAGCCCAGAAAAAAATCAAGGAAAATCTATGGATGCTGGCCATGAAAGCCTTCAACTTCATATTTATGAATATTCTTTCCAGCTCTACTGCAAAGATGTTCTGGCATGAACATGAATTTAGAACAAACCAATCTAAAAAGCATCTGTGTTCTTCCTTATTTGACTGATTATTTTGTTCTGAGAATATACAGGTAATTCAATTATAATCAATACATCCATTACTGGAAAGAGACAGCCATTATTAGGTCAGGGGAAAAAAATCATAGGGACATTAAGAAGTCATTATCATTGGTATATTTGCTTGTAAAAGGACCCATTGAAATCAGTGAGTTTATTTTAAGTGTGTTTAAAATTTCAGTTTTGAAGTAGGTTGGCACTATGGTTACTATGGATTTTCTTTTCTTGACTGTCTCCATAATTTGTACTTTTTAAAAGCCTTGTGAACAGGGACGAAAACTGAAAAGAATTCATGGAGTAGCCAATATAGGCACAGCCCTCAAGTTCTTGGAAGGACGACGGGTAAGTTCAACCATGTGACACTCCAACAGCTCATCTCTCTCTCCCTCCCCCCCCCCACAGACATAAAAGAAAACAGCACCTGCACTCCAGAAATAACATCCACTTTCATTTGGAGATAAAGAGAAATAAGTAGTCATGGAAAAGGAGCAAGAACAATGAGTTAGAAATTGCAGATGGAGAGCTATCACATGCACAACACGCACCATGACACATGCACAAAATAATCCTTATTATACTGTGCATATGAACAATTGTTGTATGATAGAAAACAATTTGTGATGTCCCTTTCTCCAGTGTTTCATGTTTGTTCAAGATACATTCATATACATCATGGCATCATGCCATTCCTTGAATACAAACAATACATTTGTTTGTATGGATGAGTGTAAATGCCAGTCTTTGTGTAGTACTAGCTGTCATTCTATCTGTCTGTCTGTCTTCCTGTTTATCTACACATGTACTCCAAAAGTATATTCAGGCCAAAATGTAAAAATTATCTACTTGCATCACTACATGAGCTAGACATATTCATTCAGGGAATGTCTTTCAAAAAATCTTGATTGTAATAAGATTTTCCCAGTATAATGGTCATTGGCTCTTTACATATGCCAGGAACGAGCAACCTCAGCAGGACTGGGGGATGATTTTTGACTCCTGGGCCCCTCTTGGAACTGTACAGACTGCCAAAAAATGAGAACTTTCCCCCCAAATGGAACCAGAAGTGATTAGAATTCTATTTCCAATTGAGGGGGGGATCTTTTGTGTGTACCTGTATGTGTATTGGGCAATGCAAGAGAGGATAGTCCTACTTACAAGGCAGATTTCCTTTCTTGGAGGATTCCAGGAAAGGCAATTTAACCTTTTTGCCTTAAAAGTGGTGATTGGTTGTGAGGAAGCTAATGCAGCCTTGGCATACCACATGCAACCCCAGAACCAAAGTATAGAAACTATGGCTACAGACTGTATTGAGTAGTTGTTTTTTTTTTCTATATCATGTGTGCATGTTCATGTGGCTTCCTCAATTTCTAAGAGGGTTACAACACACTAAAGTAAAGCAGTAGAGCAGGTTCCACTTTCCGTGCTGCCTTACCACATGACGTTATCATTCTTCTGGTGTTCTGCCATTCTTGTTCCGTGGGAGACTGAGATAAATCTGTCTTTTCCAAACATATTTTTCAGGTTAGCAAAAAACACATGGGTTTACCTCAGTCTACCAGCGGACCAGAATGCAAGAATGATGATGCCATGCAGTAAGGCAGCACAGAAAACAGAACCTTATGGCTGCTGTGCCCCTTTACTTTGGCATGCAGTAAGCCTTCGGACCAGTTTCTAGACAGTGGACCCATATGCTGGCCCTTGCCATTTTAATGGCCTAAATCCAACTGTTAATTTAATCAGTATAATTTACTTAAGTGTTGATTTACCAAGTCCCTACTGATTCAGAGATACATGAGTACTCTGTTTAGTTCTAACAGTTTGATATAGGCCAAGTTTCCAAACTTGCTACCAAGGAATCTTTCTAGTACTGAAAATCACACTGGTTAAAACTCTTGCACATCGGCCCATGCTACTTATTTATAAGAACTGATATCTGTGGAAGGAGATGCTATATTCTGAGCAAAACTATGCCAAATCGTCATTCTTCAAAGATATTCAAGGTAAGAAGTGTGTTTTTGATGTTTCTGAGTAGCACTGTGAAGCACTCATACCTTCTACTCTTTCCTAGTGTTTTTCATGCTTTTTTGCACCATTATTCTTTTATCTGCTGTTACTTTGGCACCATTTTAAAACTTACTGGGGATTCTTCTTTCCTCTTCCATGTGTGATTCTAGCCAATCAGGGATCACACAATGAATGTGAGGTTTTCATACATGCAAATCTGTAGCTTTGTATTTAATCCAAACCCAGGATTATGATTACAAGTGTGCACCTGGACAATCTGTTTGGAAATAAGAAAAAGGTGTGTTTATCTGCTGACAGGAAGTGATGTGTGAAAGGTCTAGAAGTTTGTTTACATCACAGTTTATTAAGCCAGAATTCCTGGCCTAATGTGCTATTGACTTGTGGATAATGAAGGACAAAAACAAAATAAACATATGAAGTAAGAATAAAAATACCATAAAGAGTTCTTACAGAAACAGAAGGAACTGAGGAAGAAATCAAAGTATCTCAGAAGCTTAAAAATAAAATAATGTAGAGACTGAAGAAAACTTTAGATTCTATGTAGGCAAACAATTTTGATGCTTTTCATTATGCCCATTTTCATAATGTAGGTGAGTTTTCTTTTTGCATTATACATGTTAGAATTCTTTATAGTCTTTACTGGAAGATTAAGAAATATGTAAAAAGTGAGAAATAAGTATATAATAATCCACATATTTGATAATATGTATATTTCTTTTACCTGTTTCCTACTCTCATGTCTTTGTGCCATTATTCACATAAAGCATTTTAAATAGGAAATATTTATTTACTTTTCATGCTAGTCCGTGTACAGAGGATCACCGGTTGGTACATAGTTTTTATTGAATATTCAGTCATATAACATATTTCAGTTAAATTAAATAGTGCTCCTAGCCATGCATATAGAGCAAAAGCTAATGTAAATGATAATGTAATTTAGGAAATAGAATAGATTGGAAAGGTTAATTTTTGGACTATATCTCCCAGGATTCCCTTGCCAGCATAGCCACTGGTACAACCTTTCACTTCCTACCTGCTTGCCCTTTCTTTGCATTGTCTATTCCTCTTATTTTATTTTTAAAAAGTAAGAAAATAAAGCCCCAGTCAACAAGGTAGGCTAAAATGGGAAAGCTCACATCTTTGGCTTCTGCCTTGAAGAAGCTTTGCTTATTTTGTCAGCACATGATGGAGTGCAGCAATCAACAAGTTTGGAAGAAGGATTTGTATGTTCATTTGTCCAGTGTGTAGTCATATAAGTGTGTTTGCAATGGCATGTTAATTTTCTTCTTTCTTTCTTTGCTGCTTCCATGCCTTCCATTGTATTGTAGGAACAATAAATAGTAAATATAAAAATGTATACATATCTTTATAATTTAATTGTCTCACCACCTTTTCTGTGATCATTTTAAGTATGGTCTCTATTTAGAAATTACCACTACAAATATTTAGTCTTTAAAAATGGTAGAGACCATTCAATTTTGATTTTTTATTGTATGCATCAATAAACAATGTGTATTTCCCTCATAAACAGATCAAGCTTGTCAACATCAATTCAACTGATATAGCTGATGGTAGACCTTCTATTGTGCTTGGATTGGTGTGGACTATAATTCTATATTTTCAGGTAAAATTTTTCATCCCCTTTCCAATAAAATAAACACGTAGAAGTCATAGTTGTATTTCCATAAATGGTTTGAGAATGGTGAGTTGCTGTAGTAGAGGTTATCACAATTCTGTATTAGTGTAACATGAAGACAAAGGCTGCTGACACACTGCAGAAGTAATGCAGTTTGACACCACTTTAACTGCCATGGCTCAATGCTATGGAATTCTGGGATTTGTAGTTTTGTGGGATATTTAGCCTTCTCTGTCAGAGAGCTCTGGTGCCACCACAAACTACAAATCCCAGGATTCCTATAGGATGGAGCCATGATAGTTAAAGTGGTATCCAACTGCATTATTCCTGCAGTGTGTCCGCAGCCTAAGTGAGCGGCTTTAGGATATGATTTAATTTGATGTGTATAACTTGATGTTTAATTTGAGCTACTTCCTGAAGGATATGTGTGTAAAAGATCCTATGGACCGCATACATCTCTGAATGTTGCGATACAGTTCATGCCTTAGAAAAATACAAAAATTGCATATTATATAAAATTGTAGGGGGAAAATGCACATATAAAAGAAAGTTGCATACAAAATTTTGTAGGGAGATTGCATATAAAAGGTTTTGTTGGGGAAAATGGATATGACAATTAATGTGATTTTTTTTTTAAATGGTGTTAAAAAGTTTCACAAACTGATATGGAAGTTAGATCAGATGAACTTATAAGTGAATCCATGTGAAAGTGACATGACTGTGAACAGACTGATTTATTCAGCCTGTTCTATTTCCCAGTGCTGCTGTTGTGACTCAGTTTGGAGCACCTCGCTGCTGTTTTTTTAAAGTGATGTGTCATTTAATTCTTTAGGGAGGGAGTTTTAGATACATTTATGATAAAGAGAGACTTTTCTCTTTTCAGATTATTATGAAAATAATGGAGTGGTTATTCAATCGAACGGGAGATTCCCAAAGCAACACACTTTGCTTTCAAGAGTTAGATCAGATGAAAAACATTATTAAAGTGTGATGTGATTTCCTGTCCCTCATTTTTGTTAAACAAATTTTACATGTTTGGAAAACTTTTGAAGTATGTGAAAACATTAGGCCACTAAAAGATTTACAAACTTTCCAAACATTATAGCTCACTCCAGACTTAAACTAACCCCCCCCCCCACACACACACTTTGCATGTGGAGTTCAGGAACTTGTTGAAAAACCTGTTGTGAAAAAAAAATTGAAAATTGGTTGTGTGAAGCAGCCCAGCAATGATGGCTACTGTGCAGTTATGAAACTGCTGCAATGCTGACTGCTCTCAGCAAGATTTCAGGGATGTTCTATGGCTGCCCCAAAGCCAGTGCCACTTGTATGCATGTGCCATTGTATTAACACTGTCCATAAGACAGTCACACATGTTTCTCACAAACATTATTTTCATGATTATGGAACTCACAAATCCACCACATTCATAGGATCTTTAGCAGCTGTATGTACCATTTACCTGTGGAAGTACTAATTAACACAAATGAAAGAAGAGCATAGCTATTGCAATTGTATGGCCAATATTGGAAAGGGTGAATGTGGTCTTCATTCTTTGAGGCTTATCATTATAGAATGCAGAGTTCAGATACCTTGTTATTAGACTTAATAATTTCAAGTGTACCCTGTTTTTGTGAAGCAAACTGACTAGATCCTGACCAGTGGTGTATTAATGAGCCACTGAAACAGACAGGATAGTGTTAAATTGTTTATTCCATCATACTGAACTGTTTTTATTCATTATACAGATCGAGGAACTCACAAGCAACCTTCCACAGCTGCACTCACTTTCCAGTAGTACCTCATCTGTGGACAGTGTTGTCAGTTCTGAAACTGCCAGTCCACCATCCAAACGGAAGGTGGTAACCAAAGTTCAAGGAAATGCAAAGAAGGCTTTGCTAAAATGGGTGCATTACACAGCGGCAAAGTAAGCAAGATGTTTATTATTGTTGTTGTTGTTGTTGTTGTTGTTATTTCTATCCTGTTTTTCCCAATTTGTGATTCAAAGCTGCGTACAATAAAAAGACATTGTTAAAATAAGCAAAATACAAAAGTTAAAACACAATTAAAAAACCAAAAAGTTAAAAACCACTAAAAAAATTAAAACACACACATATACCCCAGCAGAGATTGGCAAAGGCTGCCAAAACAAGAAAGTTTTTAATTGGCTCTGGAAGGAAGACAGGGAGGGTGCCAATCTGACTTCTCTGGGCAGAGAGTTCCAGAGCCTGGGGGCAGCCACTGAGAAGGCCCTTTCCCAAATTCCCACCAGATGTACCTGGAGGGTGGTGGGACAGAGAGAAGCCCCCCCCCCAGAAGATCGAAGAGTCGGGGCTGGTTCATAAGGGAACATTTATTAAAGAATGAAGTAATGAGTTGGGCCATGGAGAGCCATAAAAGCTAAGAAAGAATTGGCTTCTGCTATAATGGCAGCAAGAAGCAACACATTGTCCAAAGAACTTTCAGGTCCCATCCAAATGGCGAAAATAATCCAAATGACAATTGCATGGAAGGTGATTTGTCTAAATGGATATTTGCATCAATAACCTCATTCAGAGGTGGGGGGGAGGCAGGCAAATCCACTGTAAAGCTCCGAAGGGAAGCCTTCTGGGCTTTTCTCTGAGTTTTTACAAAGCTCTGTAGGGCATGTGAATGTGCGATCATTAAGACAGTCGCATTCACATTGCTGCAATGAGGCAGCATAAATTGATTGGCTGGATGAGCATGGAGGTGGGGCTAGTAAACAAAGAAAGTGGCTGCTGCCGCCGTGGTGGATTTTCAGCTATGCAAGAGATTGGTAAGTTGATAAAACAATTATCTTTTACTCTCTTTTATTCTGTTCTTTCTTTTGTAAATATGAAGTATTGCATGTGCACACCATGGTAAATGTTGTTTTTTTTAAAAAAAATTGGCAGTGGCAGATTTAAAAGTGTGAGTAATTAACTCATGACCACCATCTTGGCTAGTGAGTATGCAAAGTTTAGGGGGGCTCTATTGACCATTAAGACAGGTCGCAGCACTGTGAAGTGCTGTTTCTTATGAGGAGATCATATCCCCCCCCTTGTATAGAGTGGACCTCAGTTTCTCTATACTGAAACCATGAACATAGTTTTAATTGAGTGATATTGTACTGTAGGAGTTTATTTTTTAAGTGAATTTTCATTCAAATTGTCCATACAATTAGTGATTGAATATAACATTCTTTTTGTGAACTCCATAGTAGTAGTAATAATAATAATAATAATAATAATAATAATATTTATTTCTACCCCACCCCTCTGTTAAAAACAATTGGGGCAGCTTGCAAAAATTAAAATCCAAGTACAGATTAAAAACCCTAAACACCACCCACCCCCACAAAAGGATATTAAACCAATGTAAATTAAAACACCTTATCTAAAATCACATTTAAAAATAATAATAAATAATAAATAGCCAGCAGATTAAAAGAGGCCAGGAGCTCCTGAGGCCAGGATCTAATTAGGAAAGGCCTGCCGAAAGAGATCTGTCTTTAGAGCTTTTTTAAAGCTACTCAGGCTTGTCATCTGAGCAGGTATAATTCAATGATTGCAGCTTTACCATTTCTACAGTTATATTAATTCTATTGCTTTATAATTTCTATTGCTTTATTTAAGATTTTACAAGACAGTATAAATTTAACACATAAATGTTCAAAAACATAATTAAAATTAAGTGATGAAAGTATATTGCTGATAATAATATGTCAGTTCACCCTTTTTAGTTCTTTACTGGTAACTAGCCCTGTAGTTTTAATCTGAGATTTTAGGTATTGATTTTATTTAGCCTTAATAGAATGCATAAGAGTCTCATTGGAGACTAAAGAAAGATAACAAGAAAAAAAAAACCCTAGAGGATAGGCATACAACTGGATCAGTAGGTAATTATAGTTATACAATGATAGCTGTTTGAACCATATCACATTAATAAAGAATATAAAAGATCAAAAATAATTGTTTACTAATCTGTCTGCTTTGGATAGCTATTAGAGCTGAATTGCCTGTAATGTAACTGCTTAGAATTTTGGACCCTTAATAACCAATATAGACTGTTCAGAGGAAAATACCTGTCAGGTATCTTTGTCCTGAGAGCCAGTGTGGTATAGTGGTTTGTGTGTTGGCCTAGGATTCTGGGAGACCAGTGTTTGAATCACCATAAACCTATGGAAACTCTGGGTGACCTTGGGCAAATCACACTCTCAGCCTCAGAGGAAGGCCATGGCAAACCCCCTCTGAAGAAATCTTACCAAGAAAACCCCATGATAGGTTTGCCTTAGGGTTGCCGTAAGTTGGAATTGACTTGGGGATGCACAACAACAATGAACTTTGTCCTATAGCTTTGCATAGCTTCACTAATGCAGTGTAACTTTCATGTTGCTCACATGACCCTTCCCAACGTCATCCTCTGCCCTACAGAAGACACAGATGGGGACGCTGTCCATAAGAAAATACAGTTTATTTATCTCCAAATAAGTTCTGTCCTAGAAGCATTGTAAAAATGTAACTATAACCCAGTTGGATGATACAAGACTAAAGGTTCAGTTTCAAGCATATGAATGGTTTGTTACCAAGTGATTTCTTGTTGTTAAGGCAAGCTGGAATTGAAGTCAAGGATTTTGGACGAAGCTGGAGAAGTGGTGTTGCCTTTCATTCAGTTATTCATGCTATTCGCCCAGAACTAGTGGATTTGGAGAGGGTGAAAACAAGATCTAACAAGGAAAATTTGGAAGACGCTTTTACAATTGCAGAATCTGAACTAGGAATCCCAAGGCTTCTTGATCCTGAAGGTAGTATGACATTTTATGTAAGCAGTTTTTAAATATAAACCTAAACTTGCATTGGCTCATGATTTTTATGTGTGTTTTTAAATCACTTTTTCCTCTCTTTCTTTTTGGAAACCTTTTCTTTTTTGCAGAAAAGCCAATGTTTATCACAACACTTTGTACATTTCAATTTCACATTAATTTACTGTCTTTCTCATTCTTTTAGATGTGGATGTGGATAAACCGGATGAAAAATCAGTGATGACATATGTAGCACAGTTCCTGAAACACTATCCAGATCTCCATAATGCTGCAAATGATGCACAGGAGGCAGATGTATGTTCCTAACTATATTTTCCATAGACACTAATTTTTACAGTAGATGCATTCTTCCCCTTTGTTTTCAAAACACTACAGGTTTTAAAGAACAACTAAGAATGTTTTGACCTTGAGTATTCATTGCAGAAGATGACTAGAGGTGCATCTACACTTAGAAATAATGTAGTTTCACACTACTTTAACTACCATGGCTCCATCCTACAGAATCCTGGGATGTGTAGTTTTTTGAGGCACCAGGACATTTTGGCAGAGAAGGCTTAAAGAGCTTGTAAAACTACAGATCACAGGATTCCATAGGATGGAGCTACAGCAATTAAAATGATATCAAACTCCATTATTTCTACAGTGTGGAAACACCCTAAGTATAATTTAGAAAATTTCTGGTTAAAAGCTTGCAATGGAAGTAGTGGTGATTGTGACTTTGAATTGTGATATAAGCTCAAAGGAGAGCAAGGAGATTATCAGACAGGACTGCAAAAAGTGTTCTTTTCCACCAATATCCAATCCTGCTCCTGTCCCAGCAGAATAACCCTCCCCATCACACTTACCTTCTGTCCCATGGAAAACATAGCCCAGGAATGAATTGAGCTCTAACGGAGCTCTGTTCACTTCCTGGTCTGAAATCCCGCCTGTTCTTGCGAGAAGATCTGAGCATGGGAAATTAAAAAATAAAAATAAACACAAAAAGTTACACCAAATACCTAAACACAATTTAAAAGTGCCAAGAAACCCAGGGAGGGTCATAAAAAGAACAAAACTTACATGGATGTCCCGATCTCACCTGGAAGTGTTCGTGCCAGACTGGCCATTCTCGCTGCATTCACAAGAGTTAAATGATCCATGGTTTCACATGCTGGAAGTGCTGTCACCAGAATGGAACTGGCGGATCTATTGATGGCTTCAGCTATCAATAAGAAGAAACCCCAGCATAACACCAGCGGAACACAAAAGGATATTGCCGTCCTTTGCATTCTGCTGGCATTCTGCTGGCATTCTGCTGGCACCACATTAGCTGTGTTTGATAATCTCCCAAGAATAGCTCTATAGAGCATGAGCTTTTTTATTTCGTTTTATGGAACTCAGTTCAATAAATGTTTTACAGTTCTTTTCTGCCAAGTCTGATCCTCCTATGACTATATTTTTAGGAAGGGAAAGAAATTTTGTTAGACTTGACAGTATCAACGAAAGGGACATTTTTATAGTTCCTGAGACGTGTTGCAAGAGAATGTGCACCTCACCTAGAGCATTTGCACATTTGTAGAGCTTACACAGTGTTTCCAAGAAATAAAATGTATTCATTAGAATAGCTAAAATGTCCATAATTGGGAGGAAAGACCCAGAAACATAGTTAAGTTAATAAGGAAAGTTTGCATAAATTAGGTAAATTCTACAAAAAAATGCAGAAATTAGGGGAAATGTGTAAAAATGTGTGAATCTGAATGTAGGCAACAACAAAAAAGCCCACAAAGTCTTGCAACTGGATGTAAAACAAAGACAAGATGACTGCATGTGGGATTTGGAAAAACTCCATGAAAATTAGACTGAAAAAGTTTCACATCCTCACATATAAACAGCCTAATCCTATCTAGATTTATTCAGATGCAAGTTCAATCTAGTTTAGTAGGACTTTGTACTGACTTACAGGGCCTATGCAAAATATAACTGTAGACTGCTGAATTGATTGTTGTGTACAGTAGCAATATGAAGGTATAAAGTCATCTGTACTTGCTAATCCCCTTGGGTTGGTATCTCTAGAAAATCTGTTTCAGCCATGTCTTTTTGCCTCCCAAACTGGCCTAACTAGCATTTAAAAAAAAAATATTCAGCAATGAGTCTTTTATTTGGCTTTCAATCCTGGTCACATACTCTTTTAGTTGGCAAGGGCTATAAATGCTACCACTGTGACAATCTGTTCAGTTTCTCACAAGTGGTTGGACAGAGAAGTTTCCTCTAGTGCTCCCTAGCAATAACTCAAAGGTTTTGGAGCTGAAGGAGCTTGGCCTTCTGTCTTCTTCAGTTTCTAGCAGTGACTATGACACATTCAATGAAAATAGTGAAGCAAAATGTTTCCTTTACAGCTCCTACATAATGTATATTAAAATATTTATTTATCCTTAGGACATACATGTATGTATATCAAAAGAGGAAAACAACATGGTTGTGTATGTCTTGTTAGATGAATGTCTCAACTAGACAATCAGTTCATAATGTCAATGCATATGTTTCCAGTAGGAGCAAATTGCTTCAGGGGCAATTGGACAGTGACTACACACTTGATAGAAGTGTGCAGCTAGTGCTAGAATGTTGAGATTATTGGCTGAATGATGAAGCCAGATGTACTGGTGACAGAATACTGTTTCTGTATGGACCTTCATTGCTGTTCTCTTTCCTGGTATTTCAGTCCAGCCATTTAACTTTGTAAACTTACTGCTATTTTTCGTGTACAGAAGAGAGATATGTTAAAAGACACTTGTCATTAAATGGATGAGACCATAAGGAACCTGGACACATTTTGCTTCCCACACATGAAATAAAAATGCAAATGCACATGAAATAAAAATGCAAATGAAATAAATGGACGCACAGGTTGTCATCTCGTCTCTTCTGCCAGTTGAAGGGCATGGTCCAAGAAGGGAGAGGAAAATAGCCAACGTAAACAACTGGCTCCGTAGATGGTGTCGCCGATAACAAATTGGATTCTTGGATCATGGACTGCGCTTCCATGAGGGGGGACTTCTGGCAAGAGATGGGGTGCATCTTACAACAGTTGGAAGAAACATTTTTGCCAACAGTCTCAAGAATTTGATCAGGAGGGCTTTAAACTGAGTCAAATGGGGGAGGGAGACAGCATTCTGGAAGGCAAAAGGGCTGGAGAAAATAGTAAAACTGTCATAGAGGGAACAAGGCAAACAGCGCAAGGACCCAACAGTGGGAGGCAAAAAAACTTGCAAAGGGAGCAAGTAAAGGGAATACATGGTCTTAGATGTCTCTACACCAATGCACAGAGCATGGGAAATAAGCAAGATGAACTTGAACTCCTCGCACTACAAAACAAATATGATATAATAGGCATTACTGAAACCTGGTGGGACGAGTCTCATGATTGGAATATAGGAATAGAGGGGTATAACATTTATAGGAGAAACAGGCCAAACAGGAAAGGAGGAGGAATAGCATTATATGTCAGGGATATTTACACCAGTGAAGTGATCCATGACATCAATACTGGAAGCCAGGTGGAGAGCATCTGGATAAAAATTAAAGGGGAGGGAAACAACACGGATGTTATTGTGGGACTCTGCTACAGACCCCCAAACCAGACAGAGGAATTGGATGATGCCTTTCTAGAACAGATGAACACACATGCAGAAAGGAGAGATGTAGTAGTGATGGGTGACTTCAACTATCCTGATATTTGCTGGCAATCTAACTCAGCCAAAACTTCAAGGTCTAGCAAATTCCTTACATGCCTGGAAGACAATTTCATGGTCCAAAAGGTGGAAGAGGCAACAAGGGGGTCAGCTATTTTAGATCTGATCCTAACCAACAGGGATGACCTGGTTAATGGGGTGCAAGTGGTGGGATCCTTAGGTGAGAGTGATCATGTTCTCCTGGAGTTTGTTATACAATGGAAAGGAGAAGCCAGGCATAGTGAGACACGCATTCTTGACTTTAGGAGAGCTGATTTCAATAAACTCAGGGAAATACTGGGGGTGATCCCATGGTCAGGAATATTAAAAGAGAAGAGACCTCAAGACGGATGGGACTTTCTCAAAAGGGAGATACTGAAGGCACAATTTCAAACAGTACCATTGAGGAAGAAAAATGGGAGGTGTCTCAAGAAACCAGGATGGATGACTAAAGAACTTTCAATGGAGCTAAGTTTTAAACGGAACATGCATAGGAAATGGAAAAGGGGAGAAATCACCAAAGAAGAATTCAAACAGATAGTGAACACGTGTAGGAGTAAAGTCAGAAAAGCTAAAGAGCAGAATGAGCTCAGGCTTGCTAGGGAGGTTAAGAACAATAAAAAGGGTTTTTTTGGGTATGTCCGCAGCAAAAGGAGGAAGAAGGAAATGATAGGGCCGCTACGTGGAGAAGATGGCAAAATGCTAACAGGGGACAGAGAAAAGGCAGAATTACTCAACACCTTCTTTGCCTCAGTGTTTTCAGAAAAGGAAAAGGAGGACCAACCTGAGGATAATGGAACAGAGGACACAATATAAGCTCAAAATAAGTAAAGAGGTAGTACAGGAATACCTTCTTAATCTAAATGAATTTAAATCTCCAGGACCAGATGAACTACATCCAAGAGTATTAAAAGAGCTGGCAAATATAATCTCAGAGCCATTGGCAATAATATTTGATAACTCCTGGAGAACAGGAGAAGTCCCAGCAGACTGGAGGAGGGCAAACGTTCCCATCTTCAAAAAGGGGGAAAAAAGAGGATCCCAACAATTATCGTCCAGTTAGTCTGACATCAATACCAGGGAAGATTCTAGAGAAGATCATTAAACAGAGAGTCTGTGAACATTTAGAAGGCAATGCCATAATCACAAAAAGTCAACATGGGTTTCAGAGAAACAAATCATGCCAGACTAATCTGATCTCTTTTTTTGATAAAGTTACCAGCTTGGTAGATGAAGGGAATGCTGTGGACATCGCATACCTTGATTTCAGTAAGGCCTTTGACAAGTTTCCCTATGACATTCTTGCAAACAAGCTTGTAAAATGTGGGCTAGACAAGTTAACTGTTCAATGGATTTGTAATTGGTTGACCGGCCGAACCCAAAGGGTGCTCAGCAGTGGCTCCTCTTCGTCTTGGAAAGATGTGACCAGTGGGGTGCCACAGGGTTCTGTCCTGGGTCCAGTGCTATTCAACATCTTTAT
Organism: Gambelia wislizenii; assembly: GCA_030847615.1. Lineage (NCBI taxonomy): Eukaryota > Metazoa > Chordata > Lepidosauria > Squamata > Crotaphytidae > Gambelia > Gambelia wislizenii. The sequence goes on from JAUMIR010000001.1 coordinate 104,720,624, forward strand.
CAATGACTTGGATGAGGGAATTAGGGACATACTTATCAAATTTGCAGATGACACCAAATTAGGAGGAGTAGCTAATACCCTAGAGGACAGGATCAAAATTCAGAATGACCTGGATAGGCTGGAGAGCTGGGCCAAAGCTAACAAAATGAAATTCAATACGGAGAAATGTAAGGTGCTGCATTTAGGGCGGAAAAATGAAATGCATAAATATAGGATGGGAGAGACCTGGCTGAATGAGGCTACATGCGAAAGGGATCTAGGAATCCTAGTAGACCACAAGTTGAACATGAGCCAACAGTGTGATGCGGCAGCTAAAAAGACCAATGCGATTTTGGGCTGTATCAATAGAAGTATAGTGTCTAGATCAAGGGAAGTAATAGTGCTACTCTATTCTGCCTTGGTCAGACCTCACTTAGAATACTGTGTCCAGTTCTGGGCACCACAATTCAAAAAGGATATTGACAAATTGGAGCGTGTCCAGAGAAATGCAACTAAAATGGTGAAAGGTCTGGAAACGATGCCTTATGAGGAGAGAGGGTATGTTTAGCCTGGAAAAAAGACAGTTAAGAGGCGATATGATAGCCCTGTTTAAGTATTTGAGGGGATGTCACGCTGAGGATGGAGCAGGCTTGTTTTCTGCTGCTCCAGAGACTGGAACACGGAGCAATGGGTGCAAGCTCCAGGAACAGAGATTCCACCTCAACATGAGGAGGAACTTTTTGACAGTCAGAGCTGTTCGGCAGTAGAACACGCTCCCTTGGAGCGTGGTGGGGTCTCCTTCCTTGGAGGTCTTTAAACAGAGGCTGGATTGCCATCTGTCGGGGATGCTTTGATCAAGATTTCCTGCGTGGCAGGGGGGTTGGACTGGATGGCCCTCGTGGTCTATTCCAACTCTGCAATTCTATGATTCTATGATTTTCTTTTTAGATAAATATGGATACAGTACTATAGTGGTAGTCAGCATTTTTGAATAGGATGCCATAAGTCAGCCTGCATAAATAAATGCCATTCCAGGATACACATATTTAATTCTCTTGAAGGTATTTCTCTTTTAGTACTGTAACTTATTGTTCATACTCTATGAATCACAAATTCAGTTTTTATTGGTAATCCAGACTATGCTTGCTTGGAACATTGCATTTCTGTGGTTTCCCTTGTGTCCTCTTTCAGGTGCTATTTTAGAGTATATTCAGATGGGAAGATATACTATTACATTATCTGGCTGGAGATTGGTTTGTGATGTGATTAGTGGTGATGTGCGATGCTAATCAAAATCTGTAGACCCAACCAGAATAGACCCACTGAATCAATTGTTGAATTATGTAACTCCTGTTGATTCAATGGTTCTACTACAGTAGGGAATAAAATTAAGGTGCTCATGTAAGGAAAAAGAAAGGAAGGGACCTAGTAAACAGATGAACCAAAACTGAAGAACTCTGCTTATCCCAGGGAACAGTATGTACTTTCATGAAAACAGAGACAGATATCATTGGAAAAAACAGAAAATGATAATCCTTTATGGGTAACATGGCAAAAGGTTATTGTCTATAGCAATTATGTGGGTCGAGCAATGACACTCTTGGTTCTCCTACAAGGCTGGTGTTTAAAGTTTAATGGACACACACACAAACCTTAGGGATATGATAAATGTATTCACATGGTCATTCTCCACATGCATCATGAGTGTATTATGAAAATCATTTTAAACGGTTCTGATTGTATGCTTTGGAGAGCATCTTTTACAATATTTTGTACCACTGACTATTTTATGATGTTTTAATTTCCTGTTTTCATATTATTTTGCATGAGCACATTTTTGTTTGATTTTCATTGGCCAGCAGAACATTAGCTTTCTCAGACAAGATTTCCTAAATAGATAACAATAAGAGATGTTAAAAAGTGAGCTTAAAAAAAATCCAGTTTTGTTAGTGGATAGTCTCAAAGTGTGGTGATCTTTGGTACTAAACATTTCTACCTGTAGAATTTTTTCTTGGATTGGCATTCACATGGGACAGATAATTTTAAAACAAAGAAAAAAAAATCTCTTCCTTCTACCCTAAACCACATTGGGGAGAGGAAGGGGAAAAGTTGCTTTCATCTCCACTATTCTAGTATAAATATATGAAGGTCTAGCTGGTAAGAGGTATCTCAAATCTTGACTGTTGGAGAAAGCACTATTTGCCTTAAAATCCTATCCTTCCCTAAAACTTTGTGCCCACTTCCATAAATGGACAGCTGTTGGACAGAGCAGGGGGAATAGCATTTCTTCCACCATTTTGTCCTGCTCAGCCTTTGCCTGCTGCTAGAACCTGCAGAATTTAGGATGTGTTTTCCCCCCATTAACAAATGCACCTGCAAATTGAGCTAAAGGGGCATTATCTGGTAATAGTCTTGGAAAGAACAAATAATGCAGTGGGATTAAGGATGGAAAAAGTGAAGCCTGTCTAATCCTCAAACTCCTTTGTATCTACATTTCTCAACACACTTCTCTTTCTTTGCTGTTCTTTATTTTTTATTTCATTATTTGCTCCTCTTGCCCCTCCTGCTATCCATTTTTCTTCATATTGCTAGGAGCCACGTCAAGCAGTTTCATCTTTTGCTCTTTCTAAACCTAAATACAAGGTAAGGGTAACAAAAATGGTGGGTTTGCATTTACTTATTAGTTTGCATTACTGCATATTAACCATTTCATGTAGTTCTCCCTCACCCCATTCCCATGTTATCTTCACTATAAATAAATAGTTTCACGGACCTTCCACATATGATATGTGAGTGAGACAGAGGCCTGTTAAAATATTGACACACTTCACTTCTACTAAAATATAATAAAAAAAACATTTTAATGCAGAATAAAATATTGCAGCACTCTTTGAAGACAACCCAATGTTGAGCTCATTTCAATAGTGCATAGGAACTATTAAAGATGGGAACTAACTAACCATTACTAACAGAGCTTTGAGGTTATACATTAAGAGTAAGGTCCTGGTCTATAATTCATTACACTTTTTTGTAACAAGATCATGACATTACTTTTTAAAAGAAATGTAACTACTAAGAGCCATTTTACTATGCATGTAATGTTTCAACATTAGTTTTTTCCTATTGCTTCATTTGCGACCGAGTGTCGATGAGCCCCCCGCCCCTTTGCTTCCCCACAAGGATACACACACATAAGTACATGCACAAAAGGGTTATTGTACACAATAAAGGAATAATTGGCGGAGAGGCCACGACTTTCTGCTTGGTGATAGATGTTAGCGGTTGAACTGGGCATGAGATAACCCGGGCAGGATGAGGGCCCTCATCCTGTCCGTGCACCCCAGTCCGCCCCGAGAGGCGGACTTCGAAACACGTGGGGATCACGTGATCATAACATGTGCCTGGCCGTGAGACCAGTTCACGTGCAGGCCACGTGACCGGAAGCGGAAATACATGAGGGATCACGTGACCAGCCCACGTGCCTGTACTTAACCCCCCCTTGGGGGAGGTGGTTGCCCAGTGGAGGTCCAGGCCCAAGACCTGGCCCACCATCCTGCAACTCCCACACACCCCCAGATGGGTAAACAAACTCATGCCCACCGTTCACAGAAGAGTCGTGACAAGAGGTGTACAAAGCATAATCAAAGGCTAACTAACAAAGTGACCTAACTAGAGGGGGGGAGGGCGGGTCTTCGGCTCGCAAGAGCCAACTGACGGAGCCAGGAGCCGACCGGGAAGATATACCCGGCCGGCGGACCAAGAGGGGGACTAGCCCCACCTCCCGGCCAATCAGCGGCCGCGCTGAGCGCAGGCCCTGATTGGTCCCCGGGAGGCCGTCCCAGCCAATCAGGTGGGGGGGGCCTCCACCTGATTGGCCAGTTTGCTATCCTCTTCCCTGCCTGCAGGAGCAGTCTGGGAAGAGGAAGGCTAACATGGCGGAGCCCATGCCGCCATGTGGATCTCCGGGGCGGCGGGGACACCGGCCGCAAACGCGGCCGACCAGGTAAGGCTGGCAGCCGGCTTATTTCAGTTCATGGTATTTTGTGTGAGTTTTAGAGTCATTGTGAGAAGAAATTTTGAGCATAATTTTTCAAGCATTTTTTGGCCAGTCTCCTATAAGTTTTTGCCCTCTAAAAGTAATGAAAATGAGTAATTCAAACAAGTAATAATGAGCAGTGTGAGGATTTATTTTAAATTTAACATTTGCAGAAAGAAATTATTTTTTTTTTATAATAACTTACATACCAGATTTCTTTAAACATGAGATGCTCTGATTGTCAACCATGGCAGTGGGATGGCGAATCCACTCCAGGTTGTAGTCTGCACTTTAAAGGAGCTCTCCAAGATGGTGAGCCCTACTACCAAACAGATTCATTATCTTGGTCAGCTTCTTTAAAGTTCAGACTGAATCCCGGAGTGAATTCACTACCCCACTAGCATGAAAGTTTCCACTACAGCTCAACTGCATTCAGTGCTGTATAGCCATTCCTGGGGCACTTTCTTTTCTATGACAATATCCTATGGAATCCTAGGGTTTGTAGTTTGGTGAGACTTTTGAATTCTGTGGCTGGGAATTCTCAATACTTCTCCCTAAACTACAAATCCCAGGATTCCATGCATTGTAACCATGGCAGTTAAAGCTGTAATTGTACAGTGTGAAGGGGCCTTGGTCTAGCAACAGAGAAGACTTGCATAAAGCCAGCGGTGCTAGATGCAAGATTCCAGACCAAAGAAGGTATGCAGGGTCTGCTTGCAGAAATATGCTTCTGCACCCTACTCCCACTTGTTCAGTATTATTAAGCTTGGCTTTATTATTGCAGTATTAAACTTTCAAAGCAATATTTTACTCAGCTAAGTTTTCAGTTGCCTCACACCGTGACAAAACTGACAACAATGAACAAATAACAAAACATAAAACTAGAAAAGCATAAGACAACATAATAAAATAATGAATCTGCTTGAAATTAAGGTGTTTTTTTTTTACTGAATCACCAATTCAGTCATTTGTAAGTTTATATAAAATGGAACAGCATAGTGATATATTGAGGTCTAAATCCAGTTTATTAATTTAAACTAGAGTAGACCACATGAATCAATAAAGCTTACATAAGTGTTGTCTTACCAATTTCCCATTGATTCAATGACTCTAGTCTAGTTGGGACTAGTTGTTATAGTTGGATGGATATTTAACCTGTGTCATATCTTAAGCATTAGCACTAAGAGATAGTGGATAAATGAGTTTACAAATAATTAAATATGTCCATAATACTATTTTGTAAAAACATAAAAAATATGCAAGTGTTACAAATGAATTCTACTGTAGAGCTATGGGCTTTCCACTAAATAGTCTGTACAGGTGTTCCTTCTAAAATTGTGACCCTATTATAACTGATAACACTGTCTATGCCAACCCAGGATATTCAGCTGTCTAACTCTGTGTTATGTACTCTGGCTATGGTTCACAAAGATCTCAGGCAAAGGTTTTCCCCAGCACTTCAGTCTACAGTTGATTGAACCTGGAACCTTGTATATGCAGAGCTTATGCTTTAGTAGTGCACACATGATTACTGTTGCACCAGGCAACAATGATTACTGTTGCACCAGACTAAATATAGCATTGAAGATGTCTGAATGCACCTCTTAGTGGGGTTTTTTTCAGGGGCAGGGAAGGCAGGAGAGGGGTTGGCTGAAATCACCCATGGATACTGGACCCAGGTGGCTCTGATGTCAGTGGGGCAATAATTCTACTCTGGATTTTAGTCTGAACTTTAATGGAGTTGTCCCATGTGCTGAACCTATTAGAGGACAGGGTTCAGCACCTTTGGAAGCTCTTTTCAATATCAGGCTAAAACCCAAAGCAGATTCACTGAACCACTTACGGTACTCTGGAGACACCAGCCATCACTAGCCATGGGTGTGGATTGTGGCTGTCCCTTTCCCCCTTCCCACATACAAATTACAACCACCAGTGTGGCACATTTGCAGGTATGTAAGTTTATATCTTTTCGTCTCAAAAGCTAACAGTAGTTCTGTGGTGGGGGACAGTTTGTATCAATGGTTCAGCATAGATCAAGTGGATAAACCTCCTCTCCCTCAAAACCTCCCACACTATATCACAGCACATGCTATGAGCTATCACAGATGCTTGTCCAATGGCACCACTGAGAATATCTAACAAGGGGCTTGTGCTGATATTTTGAAACAAGTGTAACCAGATAGCTCTGACTTGCTTTCCTGGATCAGTATTCCATATGAACTATTTAGTCTTTAAAACAAAGCCTCACAAGATATCAGCTGTATCAGGAGATTTCAAAATGCTCCCACATGCCCTCTAGGTAGTGTTTTTAGCACCGTTTTGGCACATCTGAGGCCCAGGAGAAACTTTTTTTAACAACAGGAAGTGCCTCTTCTTCCTTTTTTAAAAAGCCTTCTCCTGGCCCTAAAATGGCCCAGCCCCCCTCCAAATCTGGTGAAAATGCCCCCCCCATTCCCTAGAGGGTTTTGAGGAAAACATGGGTTTTTTTTTTAATCCTTGGGCATTCTGGGGCCCACAAAAATGGCCCCTGATTCCCATGTGGCCTAAATGGCACATTTTGCCCATCTCTATTCTAAAGTCTGCTTATCCTATATAAAGCCTTAATAAGCCAAGGTGTAATGGGGGGGGGGAGAGAAAACAAAAGAAATGAGACCCAAATGTGAAATTAAAAAAAAAATGAAATAGCTCTTGCTTGATATTTTCTTATATGACTAATGTTTCATCTTAAATAAGATGAGGTTTTTGATTGGGGTATTTTTATACCTGTCACAGAAAGAAGACAGACTAATGCTAAGAGACCTGAAAGTTTGGGTAGAACAATTTGAAAGAGACCTGACGAGGGCACAAATGATGGAGACAAGCTTGCAAGAAAAATACCAGGTAATATATTTTGTCTGCAAAGTGATCTGCCTAGGTCTTGAGGGCCCTGAGATATACCAAGGATTTTAAGTATTGATCCCATCCCTGTGACCCTGCTTCTTCTAGACAATTCAGGAGTGCTTTCTAGGAGTAGCAAGAATGACAGAAAAGATCTGTCATGATTGTACCTGTTTAACATATCTAGTGTTTGTTGGCATAATGTAATATTTCTTGTGTTTCTTCTTGTTGGTGATTATTGGGTCCTCACCATGTCTTATATCTGTGTTTGTTTCATGGTCTGGGAAGGACTAAATCTTAGGAGATTTTCAGATGGGGGAAATAACCCCCGTGGAGATCAGGAGAGAAATGGGGCTGTTCCGCTGCCAGCACTCCATTTTGCACACCCCCATCCTTCTCTCAATCTCCATTTGTTCTCCTTCTGTCCTGCTTGCATTTTCCTTCTGCTATTATCCGCTATTTTTTTTACTAACAGAACTTTCTTTAGTAAAAAAAATAGCAGAAGGAAAATGCAAGCAGGACAGAGGGAGAACAAATGGAGATCGGGCGAAGGACGTGTGTGTGTGAAACGGAGCGCTGGCAGCAGAACAGCCCCATTTCTCTCCCAATCTCCGTGGGGGTTATTTCCCCTGTCTGAAAATCTCCTTAGTTAAAGTAGTAGCTTTTAAATTTTATTTCCTTCAGCACCTTACACTTACTCTTGTGTATTTTTTGCAGTCATTTAAGTATTACAGAGTACAGTATGAAGTAAAGAGGAAACAGATTGAACTTGCAATACAGTCTTTAAGGAAGGATGGAAAATTATCACTTGATCAAGCCCTGGTGAAGCAGGCATGGGACAGAGTTACTTCCCGGGTAAGTTTACTAAGAAAAAAGTCATATGAGATTTTAGGACAGAGAAAGGCTTGAATAATTGTCTCATTACTTTGAGCTTTCTTCTGTTTTTTAATACTGTGCATTGTTTAACCAAACATTTTGTTTTAATTTTCATGTACAAATGTGCATGATCAACCAGAAATTGCTTTTGGCCAACCAGCTAAGCAGATGGCTGAAAAACTTGCAACAGATGTTTTCTCCTTTTTATCAGATTCTTAAAAAATAATCAAAGCTTTATTAGAACTTTTTTTTAAAAAAAAACAGGAGAATGGAGGAAAATATCAATGTCTGACTTCTAATGCTACAGGGACTTCTGCGGGCTGTGAGTTTGCCTATACAGTACACTACTTACTGTAAACCTTCAAGCAAAGGAACTATTAAATTCCTATGGCTGGCTCTCCTGGCTGAGAAAACTTGCAGAATTTCACCCTCCTGACTGACATAAAATTTCCCAATCTGAGATATTCCTTTTTTACTTTATCTGTTCTCCACAAGTCTCTATTGCTGTAGCCATAGCTGAAGGTGGAGCTAAGTCAATGCTGTTACCAGCCATTTTGATTGGGGATGGTGAGGATTACAAAATGCACAATTTAGAACAAATAGTTTTTGGATTTTGCTGTTGTTAGCTGCCATCAAGTTGACTTAGACTTATGTCAACCCCATTAATGAGAGACCTTCAAGTCAACCTACCTTCAACAGCCCTTCTCAGGTCCTGCAGACTCATGGCCATGGTTTCTGTGATTCAGTCTATCCATTTGTAATGTGGTCTTTCTCTTTTCCTACTGCCTTCTAGCTTCTATTGTCTTTTCTAGTGAGTCATATCTTCTCATGATATGGCCAAAATATGGCAGTCTTAGTTTAGTCATCCTGGCTTTTAAGGATATTTCAGGCTTGATTTCTTCTTGGACCCATTTATTTGTATTTTTAACAGGCCACAGTATTTGTAAAACTTTTCTCTACCACCACATTTCAAAGGAGCTGATTTTCTTCCTATCAGATTTCTTCATTGTCCAGCTTTCATAACCTTACATAGAAATTGGAAATATGATGGCATGGACAATCCTAACTTTAGTATGCAATGATATATCTTTCCGCTTCATGATCTTGTCTAATTCCTTCATAGCTGCCCTTCCAAGTTCTAGTTTCCTTATTTCTTGACAGTAGTTTCCATTATGATTAATGGCTGGGCCAAGTTACAGAAAATCTTGAACTATTTCAATAGCAGAACTATTTCTGCTTTAAAGTTATGTAAATAATCTGTGGTCAGATGATTTTTGTTTTCTTAATGTTTCTTAGTGCTCAACTGTAAATCTGCCTTTGCACTTTTTCCTTTGACTTTCTTCAGTTTTCTGCTAGTAGTATGGTTGTTGTCTGCATATCTTAAATTGTTGGTGTCCTAGTCTCTGGAGCCTCAGAAAACAAGCTTGCTCTATCCTCAGTATGGCATCACTTCAAATATTTAAACATGGCTATCACGTCCCCTCTTAACCTTCTCTTCCCCAGGCTAAACATATCCAGCTCCCTATATTTGGGGGTTCTTAATTCTGGTTTACATATATTTTACTGAATTTTTAGTACTGTGCATTGAAAATCCAAACCAGATCTTTAATTGCCTGCATTTTCATATTTATGCAGCTGCCAGTTTATCCAAGTATTCATAGATATGTTTTATACCAAAGCTTCTGTTTGTGCTAGTCAAACATTTAATGCTAGGCTGTATACCATATTAGCAGTCTCACTGTTTGGTGTTTTTCAGCTATTTGAATGGCACCTGCATCTTGATAAATCTCTTCCTGCTCCTCTGGGCTCTATTGGTGCCTGGCTTTATAGGGCAGAGACTTCACTGAGAGAAGAAATCATCCTCCAACAAGCGCATGAGGAAACAGCAAATATGATACACAGGAAACTAGAGCAACACAAGGTTTGTATATAGTGTAATTTTTCAAAAAGCAGGATATTCAAGCTCCTCCACTATAGCATGATGTGAAATAAGTTTCCTTTAAAGGTGTAAATAAAGAAGGCTGAGAAGTCACAGTAGGAGGAAGTAATTTGTGTTGTTTTTAATTGGTGCAAGGCAGCTTTGACTGATGGTGACCTCCAAGAGACCCCATTCTTGCTCAGATCTTGCAGACTCAGCATGTTGGCTTCCTTGATTGAGTCAATCCACCTGTAATGTGATCTTCCTATTTCCCTACTATCTTTTCACACCTCCTTCCTCTGAATGGAATCCCACTTTCCATGTAATATGTTCCGCATATAAATTAAGCAGATGGGGAGATAAGATACAGCCTTGTCTGACCCCTTTCCAATTGAAAACCATTATGTATGCCCATTTCTTTTCCTGAGAGTGGTCAGAGTATAATCTATACCCAGAGTGTAGATTATGCATCAGAACAATCAAATGTTGTGGCACTCCCACTTGGTTTATAGTGAACCATATTTTTCATTATATATACGTGTACAATCAAAATCTTTGTTCTAATCTACAAAGCACAAGCTGCTTTTCTTTATAAATTCTTTGATGACTTCTTTAACTTATACTTGCAATATGATCTCTAAAGCTTTTTTGTTTTCTGAATCCAGCTTGGTAATTTGGCATATCTTGCTGCTTATATGTTAAAGGACAGTGTTGTAAAACCTTGAGCCTTACTTTCCTCACATGGCAGATTAGAAAATGAATCAGTTTTAAAGCATTTTGAGGTTTGTTTCAGATAATTTAATTCAACTCAATGAAAGATTTAAGTTTAAAAATTACAGCCCTTTTTGTTTTGATATTGATATTTATTAATCATTAATATTTGTGTGTTTCTGTTAATTGATTACAGACTCCTGTACAATCCTTGGAGCAGGCTTTTTTTGATGTGATCTAATTGCTTATTCTGAATCATTTCCTTTTATTATTTAGATAGGTCTTTTCATTAATTGTGTGACATCTCTTTATGCCATAGAAACAAGAAGGCAGGCATATACAGGCTGTCCCAAAAACATATATACCCTTTAACAATTAGTAGTAGCAATGGTGACCATTTGAAGGCTAAGTAAATACAGTTATATTGAAGAACAAAAGTTATAATAATAATTTCATCACAGTTACAAATTCCATCTTAAATCACAATTTTATGCAAGATGTTCAATTGTTATCCCTGCGCATCAATGCACTGCTCTCATTGTCAAACCACAGAGTTGCAAACCTCACTTAAAGTTGTTCTTGTAATTTCAGAATACTTCTCTACTATTGTTATCTTTAATCCTGTTCCAGGTGCATACATTTTTTTGAAAAATTTTTTCAAAAGAAAACATTCCAGAATTATAAGCTGTTTAAAGTATATCCATGGGGGGGTGGGGAGGAACATGCTGTAATTTAGATATATTTTCTTTATTAGCATATGAAGTCAATATTTTGATTATATTTTGTTTGGGGGCAAGAAGCGGATCAGAAATTTGAATATTGGACACCAGATTGCAAGTGGCCTTCTTATAATCAGATTAATCTGAAGGGCACCTGATGTTTGTCCTCCAAATTAATCCACTTTGATAGACCACATTCCAGAATTAAATATTGTAGGGTGCTTGTACATCACTAACATAATACTACTTTAATTGTAATCACGTAACTTTATTTTCTGGAAAGAATGAAGATGCATGATTGATTCTATGGGCCCAGTTCTATGTGTAGGAGGGCACTGACCTAGGACTTAATGATCCCTCATTTGCTGTGACTGTGAGTAACTTCTGGAAGGTGGAGCCAGAAGTAGAGGAATGGCTGAATGCATGCATGAATCCCATTTTGGGAGAAAGACAGGATATAAATTCAATAAATAAATAAATAAATAAATAACCTTCCCAATACAGATAATGACCAACACTCTATAGTGGATAAGCCAGGAAAAAAATGTGTGATACACAAAAAGTTGCATCCATTTCTGTTTCCTATATGGAAGGAATGGGTGTGAGTTGAAAACAGAGGACTGCAGAGTACAGAAACAGCAGATTTGGGTGGTGCTGACAGTTACAGAATGCAAGAGCAAAATTGCTTTCCTATGTCTGTTTAAGGATGTGCCTTCCATGAGCAGAGGGGACATAACTGAATACAATCCAAAGTGCTTTATATATTCCCCTGTCTAAGTGTGTAGTCTAAATCCTATAACTTTGAGATGATGGGAATTTTATTTTATTTTATTTTATTTTATTTTATTTTTACAATTATCATATCTACTGGAGACTATCATCTCTGCAGCTCTGATTGCAGCACTGATTACTCTGAGAGGTGGAGTGTTCAGAAGGTAATCAGTGAGGTTCTTATAATTAAATTTTGTTGTTTTTATTGTGCATTGTCTTGGGAAGTTTATGTTGAAAGAGCTACTCTTTTTAGTAAAGCCTGAGTTCAGAAGGAGTGTACAGTTTAAGGAAAGCAATTTCATAAGTATAGTTGCCTTTGAAATTGTATTATGGTGTTAATGAGAATAGATTTGTGACCTCAAACAGGATGACATGTCTCTTTTAGTATGACAGTGTGTGTACCTTACGTGGGTAAGGAGGGAGAGAGAGAGCACTATTACTGCATTCTTGATTACTCTCTGGTTCATTAGTCATTATTTCAAAACAACAACAACAACAACTCAAGACGCAGGAAGGGAGGATACCTATGTGTCATAATGTGCATTATTTCAACAGTTGGACTCAACAGATTGAACACTTACCAAACAGATTGGTCATGCTGACCTAGTTTCCAGGGATGTGCATCAAATTTGGCTGAAGCCTGAACTTCAGCCAAAGCTTCAGCACCAGAACCCTTTGGAATAGTATTGGTGCTGCCCAGGGCAAGGTGGGCTTTCTGCTGAAGTGACCAGAACCTAAGCTGGGCTCAAAACATTGTTTGTGATTTGTACTTTGGCATTACAGATAGTTTCTCTGCCAAAAAAACCTCCATGTCTTTTTTTGGTTTCCTTTCTGTGAAATACTGAAAAATAAGGAGTGTGGGGCAAACGGGTGAGTGACTGACATGTACACCTTCTAATTATAAAGCTTATTTTACTAGAGGCTGGGGTAGTACATTGGTAACTGTTGCTTCCAGCTGATTCTGGTCAGTGCTTAAATTGTTCTGTAGTAAACCAGTAGCAAATCTGGGGGGTGGGTGGGGTGTCTTAGGGCTTATCTAAACAGTGAAAATAATCCTTTTTAAAAATATATTTTTATTAATTTTATAATCATACATTACAGTATATTATCCAATCAATACTTAGTTAGTATAACACATAAAATTACTATAAACATCGCAATTTTTCTATTAACTAATTTCAAAAGTTAACATAGATTCTTTACTATAATTCTATTCAAAAATATTAATTCCCCTACCCCCCCCACCTCAGTGATCCCCTTCACCGGAGCCATTATCCCTCACCTAATCTTTCCAGAATCTCATTTCTTCTCGTGGAGGTAACCTCCCATCTTTTGTCTGTAATACTTTTTTAACAAATACTTTCCAAATTTTATCAAAATCACTTTCTTTCCAACTTCCTCTTCTTACTTTAATTCTGCATATTAACTTATCATTTATTGCCATCTTCCAAACTTCTTTATACCACTCCTCCACTTGTACATTTATTTGCATTTTCCAATATCTTGCTATAATTAATCTTGCTGCTGTTAATAAATTTGTTATTAAATCCTTTTCTGCTTGGTTCCCATTCTCTCCATCATAAATTGACATCAGTGCTATGCTCGGTTTCCTTTCTATATTTCTATTCAAAATATTCTCTATTTCTATGAAAACCATTTCCCAAAACTACTGTACAAATTTACAGTTCCACCACATATGCATATGTACCTATTTCTTGACAACCTCTCCAACAATATTTAGAGTTATTCTTATCTATATTATTCAATCTTGCTGGTGTCAAATACCATTTCCATATTATTTTATAATAATTTTCTTTTATCCGTATCGACATATTTTTTAGATGTTTTTGTTTCCATATCTTATCCCATTCATGATCTCCAATTTTTTGTTTCAAATCTTCCTCCCATATTCTCCTTAAATATTCCCCTTTGTCTTTTTTCCTTATTTTTTTATCAATATTTTATATAATTCACTTGTAATACCTTTCATACTTTCAGTATCATCCCTCTTTTCACCTTTTTTCACCAGATTTTCAAATTTTGTAAATTTCCTTGTTTCTTTATGATTCTTTTTCCAATTTTTAATCCATTGTTCTAACTGTATACAATTAAACCATGAAATTTTCATTCCACATAATTTCTCTCTTATACTCCCTTTCTCATTCATCCATTCTATCCATCTCTCTATTTTATCTAGTCCTTTTTTCTTTAATTCCTTTCCCATTTTTCCTTCAAATTATTTCGGATTTTTTTTCCCATTATAACCAGTGTTAATACTGAATCAATAGGCAAAAATTCTCTCTTATATTTATACCATATTTCCCATATATTTTGCAGAAATGGGTTCTCACTTCCTTTAATTTCCTTTTTTGTAAAATTATCAAAAAATATGTTCCATATTCTCTTTTCTATTCTCCCTGTTTCTATCTCTAACCATTCTAAATCCCCCTGTCCTACAATTCCTTCTATAACATATCTCAATTGATTAGCTTCATAATATCCTTTTATTTTGGGAAGGCCAAGTCCTCCCTCCTTCTGTGATATATACCAAAATAATTTATTTAATCTTGTCCTTTTCCCTCCATTACAATATTTATTCAACATATTTTGCCATTTTTTCAGTTCTACTTCTGATACTTTTATTGGTAACATTCTAAGCAAAAAAATTAGTTTAGGTAATATTTTCATTTTAACTAAAGCTACTCTTCCAAACCATGATAGTTGAATATTTTTATATTCTTCCAACTTCTTTTCCATTTCTTTCCTTAGTACCATAATATTTTTCTCTTCTAGTTCTTTTAAATCTTTTGTAATATTTATTCCTAAATACTTAATATTACTTTTTAATCTTTCTTCTAATTTTTTCTCTTTTACAAATATATTTTCTTCTTCCTTAATATAGTTAAACAACATCATATCTGATTTGTTCCAATTAACCTGTAAGCCTGTCATCTCCCCAAATAATTTTAAATGTTCTTTAATTTTTTCTATTCCGTTAATCAGTTCCTTAATTGTTAGCAATGTATTGTCAGCAAACAAGCTTATCTTATGTTTTGTTTCTACTCCAATTCCTTCTATACTATTATCATTTCTTATCACATTTGCTAGAATTTCTATTACCATTGCAAACAATATTGGAGAAAGTGGGCAACCTTGTCTTGTTCCTCTTGTTATTTTTATTTCTCTTGTTATTCCATCATTAACCATCACTATAGCTGTGTTATGAGAGTAAAATTGATCTATTAATCCTCTAAACCTCTTCCCCCTTCCAAATTATTTCAATATTATTTTTAATGTTGGCCATTCCACACAGTCAAATGCTTTAAATATATCTAATGCTAATATCCCTGCTTTTACTTTTATTTTGCCAATTATATGTATTTTATTTAACACCCTTCCTATTAAATTTGACATTTGTCTTCCTTTCACAAATCATAGAATCATAGAATTGCAGAGTTGGAAGAGACCACGAGGGCCATAATCCACATTGGTCCTGTAGCATATATTTATACATATAACTATTCATTCTCTTTGCCATTATTGCTGATAGTAAATTTGCATGTTGATTTATCAATGATATAGGCCTGTATGATCCAGGGTCCAACAAATCCTTATCTGGCTTTGGTATCAATATTATCAATGATTGTTGCCATGATAGAGGGACTTTGTCTCCCATTATTATATTATTATATAATTCTAATAATTTACGTATCAACTTCTTTTTAAATACTTTATAATAATCTGGTCCTAACCCATCCATTCCTGGAGCTTTACCGCTTTTTAAATTGTTTATTGCTTCCTCTATTTCCATTTAGTGAAAATAATCCTAAGGGGATGTGAATGGAAGATGATCTGTACAAATGGACATTCATATAAATATGTGTCGTTCAGAAGCGGTCAGCTAAATCCACCAGAAACTCCATGTGGGAAGCCTCCGGGGCTTCTCCTGGACTTTTTAAAAAGCTCCATACAACATGCGAATATACAATCATTTGGACACTCACATTCACATTGGTGCAACCAGGGAGTGTAATCTGATTGGCTGGATGAGCATGGGGGCAGGACTAGCAAACAGGGAAAGTGCCTGCTGCCGCCATGTTGAATTTTCAGTTAAGTGAGGGTCTGGTAAGTTGATAAAACGGCAATCTTATACTCTCTCTGTCTTCCTCTCTTTTTGGCAAATATGAAGTATCACCTGTGTGCACCACTGTAAACTGTTTTTTTTAAATAAAAATGGTGGCAGCAGATTTAGAAACATGAGTAAATTACTCATGGCTGCCATCTTGGCTAGGGGTCATGCAGAGTTTAGGGGGGGGTCTTTTGACCATTTAGACAGGTCACAGTGATGCAAATGGCTGCTTTTGGGGGCATGTTTGTATTCCCCCCCCCTCTTATAGATGGGACCTTAGGTTCTGGAGCAGTTTCAAAGTCTATTTGTTCATAAATTCAAAATAATTTCCTTTCTGAATCCATCCTCTTTCCCTTTCTGTTAAGAAAAAAATGTGAATTCAGTTCCTGTTATCACTCATCTCTCTGTGTGTGAATAACCATATTAGAATTACTGTAGTCCCCTATTTGTTAGTCTGTTATAAATGCGATGGTCAGGAGTGCCTGTTCAGCTTTGGCTGATACGCCAGCTGCGCCCTTTCCTGGAAGTCGGGGATCTTGATACTGTGGTACATGTTCTGGTAACCTCTTGTCTTGATTTCTGTAATGCACCCTACATGGGGATACCCTGTTGCTTGGTCCGGAAAGTGCAATTACCACAGAATATGGCAACCAGACTGGTCTCGGGTACATCCAGAATAGACCATATAACACCGATCTTAAAATCACTCCACTGGCTATCTATTAGTTTCCAGGCCCAGTACAAGGTGTTGGTTATCACCTTTAAAGCCCTAAATGGCTTGGGTCCAACCTATCTTTGGGACCGCCTCCTTCCATATAATCCTCCCCATGCACTCAGGTCCTCTGGGAGGAATTTGTTACAACCTTTAAAAACTAGGCTTTCTTAAAACTCCCAGAGGCCATTTTTGGCTATCGCTCCCAGATTATGGAACAGCCTGCTGGACGAGATCTGTCATATCACCACCCTAAATAGCTTTTAAAAAGCTCTTAAGATGGATCTCTTCTGGCAGGCCTTTCCTGAATAGATACCCAGCCGTCAAGAAAGGAAATCTCGCTTGTCCCGATCTCGCCACATCCAGTGTCCATTGTTCATTTTTATTCTTTATTGCTATTTATTTATTTATTATATTTTTAAAATATGCTTTTAATTCCTAAATTATTTAGTTGTATTTTAAGGGGTGTAGGGTTGAGGGGTTGGATGTATATTTTAATTGTCGTAAGCCGCCCCGATTGCGTTTCGTAGAGGGATGGGATATAAATAATAATAATAATTATTATTATTATTATTGTGCTTTGTTTGCTTTCTCTTGTGCAGACCTTAATGTGAGTGAGGCAGTTTTAGCCAATACACTTTTGCCCCTCTTAGTCAGGAATGGGAATAATTTACTCTCTCCCTCAAACAAATGTTGAGGGCTCCCCTTCCATATATACTACTGCACATATCCTTTTGGAACTTAGGAGATTTGTTATTTCACACCCCTTCTGTGCTGACTGCCATTTTTAGAACAGTGGAACACAAGATGGCTAGGGGATAATTAAAATGAAAAGGCTGCTCTTGCACAAAGATCCCTACACCTATACATTTGCAATTTAATGGACTTGATTCCCTCAGAAGAAGCAACTATACTTACACATGTTGTCCAAATTTGTCAAAAAATAAAAAAAAAGTTAGTGGTTTTTCCTTCCCATTTCCTCAAAAAATAAAAATAAAAATCTTATTTAAAGGTACATAGGTTGATTGCATCTATATGCCTCCTAAGAGATGCTTGTGCTTGCAAATTTCATTCCGTTCCGACAAACAGAAAATGTTATAGTATTTTATAAAAAGATTCCATTGATAGGCAAAGGGAGGCATGAATCTTTTGATTTCCAAAATCATGCCTCAGTTTAGGAAGTCAAGTCAAATCCGTATTGATTCAATGTGGAGTGTTTTGTTTTGTTTTTGACATTTCAAATCAACATCTGAACTGAATCACATGGTCAGTGCACATCTCTGCCTAACATTATGGTGGCTTAGGACTACATCTAAGTAGTAGACCAAATGAAATCAATGGGACCTACTGTGACTTGTACTCTTTTATGATTGCGACAGTGTAATTTTGCAAACATTTATTAAACATTTATTAAATGTTTGTATTTATCTTTGTTGTAACTCAGCTGCTCTAGGTAGCAGTAGTATTGGATTTAAAACATAGCCTTTGTTAGATTTACATATGTAGCATATTTTGAATTACTCTCCAAATGAGCAAGATAATAAGACCACATGATTATTTTTTTCATTTTTAACTGCATCAAAAAATGGAATAACATTTGACAAAGGAAAATGAATATTCCAACAACATTGTCATATTATCAGCTGTGTCTGTTTATATACATCCATGATTGTCATATTATCAGCTGTGTCTGTTTATATACATCCGTGCATGAAATGGGAAAAGGAGAAAAAAAGCAGTGTTTGAACATTATTTAGTCACAGATGAAAAACAAGTTTATTTACCTACCTGTTACATAGATCAACCTATGCTAACTAATCATGTTAAACAAGGACTATGCAATGGATGTGACAAAATCCTCATTCTGACAACCTTCCAAGAACATAATGTGTTATTGTTGCAGATTCTTCTTGAATGATTATTAGTTATCATTAATTAGCCCCTAAGCCTTCCAAAATATTATGGCTTAGATACTACAAAGAACTCTTATTATTAGGCTGACTTGAGGTTGCATCTTATAAACATTAGGCTAGAGAAGCTGTAGTTGCTTCTGTACAGAGCAAAAAATATGATCACTGGTTATTCTCACTCTGTGTGTCAGAGTTCATTATGTGTTGAACACATAGTGGTCTGAACACACAGGTATGGGTGTGGAGGGAAATTAGCCCAGGTGAATGTATAAACAGTGTAGTAAGTGGGTGAGGGTGGGAAATTATAGATGTAAAATGTTATCAGCTATCAGCTGTTGGTTTTTCTCTCAGTAAATGATAGACAGACAGAGAGACCGGAAGACAGACAGATAGATAGATGGTTAGATAAATAGATGGGTAGACAGATGGATAGATAGATAGCTCATGCAACATGTTTTGAGAATCTATTAGGCAGTGCCCATATTGGCTGTTTTTAAAACGTGGCAGAGTTGTTAGGCAGAGCCTTAGCGCAGTATCTCATAAGGCACTTTCATTTTCTAGAAGCTCATGCTGCTGTAAATGCTTTACCTCGCTTAAAAATGTGACAGCATGATCAAACGCTTGCATACATTGAGTCATCAGCACAGCTTTAAAGAACTGTACTTATTAAAATTGCCTGTTGTGAACCTTTTTTCTTCTTCACTCTCTCCTTAAAACAAACAAACAAACAAAAACCCCTACAATGATATCCAAATTAGGATGTGCTTAAAAATGTAGATGGCTACAAAAAGACATTCCAGGAAATCCACAGAGCTCAATCTGTCAATGGAGTCCCTGTTCCAACAGAGCAGTTAGATGATATGGCAGAGAGGTAAGTCTGATTTCATTCTTAAATGCTGCAGTGATGAAAGAACCTGTTTGCTTTATGAATTTTTTTCCAGTTAAAAATCAGCATCTGCTAGGTTTCCAATGAGCTTCAAATAACTATGGAAACAGCAACTGTTTCATGATGTAAGTACCTCATGGCAACAGATATCTGAAATTATTGAAAAAGCATGAAATTAAATAAGCTGTGAATTTGGGAGGTTTAAAATAAAAACAGGTTCCTTATTGCTATTTCAGCACTAAGAAGAATGTTATGTATCAATAGCTTTGTGAATGCTAATACTTATTGGAGAAGTGAGAAGGGGGTCGTTTGTTCATGAAAAGAGTATAGGATACAAATGTACATAGATTTACTACAAAGCAAGCCTGAATTAAATAAGATTTACTTCTGCATAAACATGTTTACTCCTGAGCAATAAGTCAGATCTTTCCTCGCTTAGCTATTAATGGGCAAGCTACAGAATAATAATGCAAAATTGAATGTACCTTCAGGCTTTGCATTTGCAACATGAAGACATAATTTTCTTCTTATTTAATCTTTCGCTGCTTAACTGGAGTGTGATTTTTGCCTAGGTTCAATTTTGTTGCCTCTACATCTGAACTCCATCTGCTGAAAATGGAGTTCTTAGAACTGAAGTACCGTCTGCTATCTCTTTTGGTCCTTGCGGAATCAAAATTAAAATCGTGGATTATCAAATATGGGAGAAGAGACTCTGTTGAACTGCTGCTTCAAAACTATATGGTGAGTTTATCCTAGTTTATTTTTGAATAGAGTGTATGTTTCTTGACCTATATGATAGCAACCTTTAATAAATAATAACCTTATTATTAAAAAATAAGAAGAAGAAGAAACCACTCATCCCTATCCTATGTTAATATTTTTAGCACAGAAAAGAATTAGAAGGAGCAAGGTGGGGATGAGGAGTCCTACATTATGATGACTAAGGGCACATGTGGTCACATTGCTCACGTTCTTTTAATCTAGGCAAAGCATGCTGAGCTGAGGGACATACTGCAAAATATCAAGCATATTAACACATAATCTCTTTTAACTTGGACCTTGTTTTCCAAAAATGAACCAGCTGAGGAGAGCTTCACCTTCAGCTTTCTTAATATTTGGTTTAACATTTTCTGTGGTTCTGATTACATTTAATGCAGAAATTAAAGAAGGGACTGTCAGTTTGTGGCTGAACACATACCTTGCATGCAGAAGGTACTAGGTTCAATCCCTGACATATTCTGTATTAAAACCCACAGAGCTGTAGTCATTCAATGCCAGATAAACAGATACTAAGCCAGATAAACCAATTGTCAATATAACAACTGCATTAAGTCAAGACCATCCCATGACACTTTGCTGCCTGAAGCCAATGACTAAATGGTGCTTACCAGTTTATTGACAGAAGCCAGCTGGACTGATAGTCAAATCTTATGTCTGCTGCCAATGGGAAAGGTCCATACCATCTTAAGCCAGCAGGGTAGTGTAGGGGGGCAGGCCAGGCTGTATGGCACACACAGAGCTCTGCTCTCTAAGAGAAGAGCATAGCCAAGGAGCTCAGGAGGGACTCCCAGTAAACAAAGCTCCAAGCAAACAAAGCAGGATGAGACAAAGCAATGAACTGAAGCAACCAATGTAAGCAGGTAGATTCAGATACACAAATCACAGAGCAGGTTGCCAGGTTTTGTGCCTCTGTCATTATTACTCATAGACAAATGCTACATGGTTAAATAAATATAGGAATCTTAGAATTTTAGATTTGGATTGCTTAAATGCTTATTTAAGAAATTTTAATTATGTTTACCACTTAATCCCTGCGAATTACTCATAATTGTATTAGTCATGATTCTGATATATGTATGTATTATGAATTTTAGTGGTAATATGTGTGTGTTTATATATTATATCTTGGTTTATATTTTGGTCTATGACCATAAATAAAATGATGATGATGATGATGTAAGTGGGTTGGTGAATGATAGAATTCTTTGCAGGTCCCCTTTTAAAGAAGTCCAGTACTTTCTTAGTAGCCCCTGGAATTACAGCTTGATCCCCATATCCATTCCAAGCCCTCCCATGGATACCTAAAACTGTGGATAATAGGGAACCCTCATTATTTTCAATGAGACATGAATGCCAGAAGTTGACCATAGAATCACATGGGAGGACTTAGAAATGCCTAGAGAGAACATTTTTTTTGGACATGGATAGGTGAAACTATGGATACTTAATCCATGGATATGGAGGTCAACCTGTTTTCAGCATTATAAAATGACCATCTGTCATCTAAACAGGGAAAATATGGTCACTGGCAGTTAGAACCAGGTAGAAGACCTGTTTACTTGTTGCCCCCAGTGCCCCACCACCATCTAATAAGGGCTTCAGGGGGATAATAATGTAAGCATTTTTTAAAGTAATATAAACTATAATAAACTGTCATCCTCCTGTATAAAGATATGAAATGTTAACTGGCTGGCATAACTTTCCCAGTCTTACATCAGTATTTTGGATTTTAAGTGAAAAGAATAAATAAAAAAACAGAGATGTAGCTCTGTAGTAGAACACATACTTTGCATGGAGAAGTGGTAGAAAATGATTTTGCATGTTGTGAATACAGGTTTAATCCTTAATACTCACCATCACAGCTAGGAAAACATGTCAAATACTGGAGAGCTGCCACTAGGCAGCACAGACAGTACTAAAGAAGATGAACCAGCTATCCTACTTGTTTTTAGGCAGCTTCATAATTCGTTCCAATGGTACAGCATCCCATTTAGTGTTTAATAAATTATCCAGGGCCCAACGTTTGCTGAAACCTGCCCTTCATATTTTCCTCACATAATGCAGTTTGAGGGTGCTGAAAAGATTGTTAATACTGAGAGGAATTTCCATATGTTTATTTATAAACTTACGAAGAAGGGAACAAAATCTGTCAGATCTCTGGTTGCTTTTCCAGAAGCAGTGTTGTTGAGTATCATTTACAATCTCTTTTTATTCCAGTGTGTTATAGAAAATAACAAATTTTTTGAGCAGTATGAAGTTACATATCACATCCTGAAAAAGGCAGCTGACATGTATGCAAAAGCTAATGGCTCACGTAAGTAGTAACATCGTTGTCCAGTGTCACTTTAAAATGCTGCTGGGTTCCATTTTTGTTGGGTGATCTAGCTAAGTTGTTGCTAAGCAATCTGGAAAATGACAAAATTAGAATCCAAGTGTGTGAGTATAGAGAGCATACACAACTTGATGAAGACAGGGGAGAGCTTGGTAACACAGTAAGCAATCTGTCTTTTTGCAGCATGTTCTCCTTGTTGCACTAAAGCATATCAAAGCAAAGAATCTCTAACAATAACAGAGTAGTCCCATGGCAATTTTATTCATAACCTACCCAAAATGAATCACAACATTTAGATTTAAGAGTGTTTCGTTGTATGTGTGCACATATTGTACCTGAAACATGCATGTGTCCTGCACTTCTAAATGGAAACTGGAATACAAACTTTATGTTTTGTTTGTTTGATGTACTTATTGTTATGTTATGCTATTATTGCCATAAGTTAACCTTACTGTGAAGCATAAACACGGGCATTAGGCTATCCTTTATGTATTTTATTGACTAGTGCAAGCACTTGATTTCTTAGCATTAAGACTGTGGGCTTTTCTACACAAGGGAAAAAACCTGTATAACAGGTGATAAGGCCACATGGTGTACAGCCCTTTCCTCACTAAACTGGAGGTATGCCATCTTGAATCAGGGTCTTAAAAATGCAGTTTTCTCCAGAGTTTGCAGGAAACTCCAGTGCTTTCTGTAGTGTGAACAATGGATCTGTCCTCGATTCGGGAGAGGGGAGGCAGAACAGGTCACTGCCTGGTAGGCTCTTCCATTCATCCCACCGGTTCCTGGCCTGGAATGGTTACAGAAAGATTTTTTCCCTTCTCAGTGCCCCGGCACATAGCTGCTTGCTCTGAGATCAGAAACGAGGCACCAAGATCACATGGCTGAGTGCCTCATTTGCCTCAGAGCAAGTGGTTATGGACCAGCAGTGCTGAGGAGGGAAAAACCTTTCTGTATCCATTCCAGGATGTGAACTGGAGCCCAGGCATTTAGGTAAGTAGTGGTGGTGCCTACCAGGCAATGATTTGTCCTGGCTCTGCCAGGGAGCTGATGGAAGAAAGGCAGTGGTGGCAGACCAAAGCAACATCTGGATGCAGGGACATGTGCAGACATCTACCCAATGTCCCTGCAGAGAAACAGGTTGTGCGGTAGCTCCAGGGTAGTTCTGGGGCAGAACGGGTCAGGAAGTCCATTTGGATTTTTGCCCCTAATGTAGATAAACCCTTGTTGATCATAAAGGATACTTTATTTTCTTTCTTTCTTTCTTTCTTTACATTAAGAATTGGGTTTTTAGGGAAATTACTGTCATTCAGTTTCAGATGTGTATCTGTGATATGGCTAAGGTATACACATACACACTTTTCAATTAATTAGGACAATCAAAAAGTTTAAAATAAAGCAATTTAACCAATTAATTGATTTACAACTATATTTATTGCTGTTTATAAGTTGGGGTATCCATTCACTGGATTGAAAATTTAAAGGTCTGTATTGTCTTTTAGCTGAAGAAATAGAGAGTGTTACAAGGTTCATGAATGAGACAACAACACAGTGGAGGCACTTGTCTGTAGAGGTGAGAAGTGTGAAGAGCATGTTAGAAGAAGTCATTTCTAACTGGGACCGATATAGCAGTACAGTGGCCAGTCTGCAGGCCTGGTTGGAAGATGCTGAAAAAATGCTGAATCAGCCTGAGCATGCCAAAAAGGTAAGGAGCACTCTTTATATAATATTAGCGTAAGTGTTTGCCATTGTTGTTTAGCAAATACAACAATCCAAACAACATTATGCACAGCAGGTATGGATGTATGAGAACCTGCATGTATGTATCTTCTCCCCTAAAAAAAATGGACAGCTGTGCCAAGACAGAGAGGTTGGACACAGAATTATGGGTTATGTGGAATAGCCACAATTTTAATACATCAAAAACAAGCAACGACACAAATATTATCTTTAAATTATCTGTCTGCCTTTGTTTTATATCTGACTTCCTTTCTGGTGTCTTCTAATATTTCCTTTCTCATTTAGTACATCGATTTCATACATTGAATCCTGGTTTCTATATTTCCTTCTCTATTTCCCTTATATATCTTATTTTTTTTATGTGTTGGCTGTATATATTCCCATAATCTATGTAAAGAGTTGTAAATAATGTTAAAATTGAGTAATGAATATTAGATAATGGATATTGTATGAATAACACATTCCTTTTTATTACTCATTATGTTCTTGTTCATTTTTGTTTTACTCATTTGGTATTTTATTCAAATATAGGAGTATGTTGCTACTTTACCCCATCTGTTCGTTAGGAATGTAACAAGGGTTGTCCAGTCTTTATCATAATGCTCAATTTTTTCTCCCTTTAATAGCATTGTTAATCTATCCAAGTTTAAGGACTCATACAACTTTTCAAGCCACTGATCCATTGTGGGGCATTCTTTGTTTTTCCACAGTCTTGCAAACGTAATTCTAGCAGTTGTAAGCATATAGAAGATAATTTTACCATGTTCTCTCTCCAAATTCTTTTCTATCATTCCTAAAAGGAGAGAACTGATGTTGAAGAAAATGTAAGAAACTATACGATGTGATGGACTTTTTGTTTTTAACTTCATGTAATCCTTTTTTTACAATAAAAATAATAATTAAAAAAAAAAAAAAACAAGCAACGACAATTACCCCTTTTAGCAGCCAGTGCAAAGAAAAGGTGGGAGCCTATGCTGGGCTTAGTGGTTTCCAGACCATTATATACCTGTGCAGGACAGTAAACAATTGTGGTCTGGTAAGGATCTGGTAATGCTTGCCATATTTGCCAGTCCATAGGGCAATACACTGCCTTGGAGTGTGGTGGAGTCGCCTTCTTTGGAGCTTTTTAAACAGAGGCTGGATGGCCATCTGTCAGGTTGGTGATTTGAGTGTGTATTCCTGCATGGCAGGGGGTTGGACTGGATGGCCTTTGTGGTCTCTTCCAACTCTATGAATCTATGGTTCTATGATTCTAACAGGTGCTAGGAATTCCAGGGTCTAGCAGCTCCAACCATGCATAGGGTGCTGTATGTACAGTCACCATCCAGCAGCAGGAGTCACTCAGGGAGGTTACGTTTGTTCATGTGATTGACAAAGGATTAGTGGACAAAGAAAAGCACAAAAAGAATGAGAACAACAATACAAATAATAAATTTGTGTTCCAAATTATTACAACTACAAATTGTTTCCAAGTACATTGGGACATACCCAGTACTGTCATTACAGTTGTGGGGCCAGTTTCTTTAAGCACAAGTGGTAGGAATGGTGCTGTCATTGTACTTCTGAGGCTTTTGTTCCCCCAGACCCTAATAACCTACTCTGGAGTTCTGGGAAATTCTCTGAAGCAGGTTTTCCATGATGAAGAGGATGCAGTGTAAGGATCCAAAAATATTAAAGCTACTACAGGTGTCATGTTGGATGTAGGCCTTTATTTAAAGGAAGTGTCATCAGCATCAGCACCAAATATCATAGCAGATATGGGAAATTCTAATCAGATTTAGAAATAATTTTGCATTTTTTTAAAAGTGGAGGTAATTTTTTAATTAGCCTACACAAGAATTAGACTGTTCTCTGAAGCTTCTTTGCCTGGTTTTAGAACGTTTACTTATTTACTTATTTATATTTAAAAAACTAGTTTGCAGTTAAATCTCTAATATATGGATAAATTAAAGCAGAAAACTAAAAGTATTATGTAGTTGGACCCAAAGGACCAAACAACTACTTGTTGTTTTTGCTCTCCCTGTCTCTGCCTCAAAATTTGTAGCAAAACTTTCACAGCATAAAGCAATCAGGGGCCCATTCACATACACAATTATAGCACTATTATTCCATGTTAACTTCCATGCTCCTACCCTATGGAATCCTGGGATATACAGTTTAGGCTGTGGTACAGTTGTCCCTTCATATTCATTGGGATTTGATTCCAGGATCCCCCGTGGATACCAAAATCCGTGAATACTCAAGTCCCACTATATGCAATGGCATAGCAAAATGGTGTCCCTTATATAAGATGGCAAAATCAAGGTTAGCTTTTTGGATTATTATTTTTTAAAGAATATTTTCAATCCGTGAATACTTAAATCTGTGGATACCAAATCCATGGATGCGGAGGGACAACTGTATTTAGAATTCTCAGCCAGACAGCTCCTCTAGTGCCTCACCAAACTACAAATCCCAGGATTTTGTTAAGATGCAGCCATATGGGGTGGTGCTTTAAAACAATATGACAGATTCATGTTTATATTATGTCAGCAATGCTGTTGTGTTGTTCCTAGGACTTCTTCCGGCATTTACCACAGTGGATACAACAGCATACTGCTATGAATGATGCTGGTAATTTTCTAATTGAAACATGTGATGAGACTATTTCCAGAGATTTAAAACAGCAGCTACTGTTACTGAATGGACGATGGAGAGAGCTATTTATGCAAGTTAAACAGGTATATCTTTAGTTGATTTGAACTCAAAGTTCTCAACCACTGACACACAGCAAGAAATATAGGATTAATTGATCTCCTTAAAACTTATTGAGATATTTATGTTTTCAGTATTATATATTCATTGCAATAATTCAAACACATATCTGTTAAGAAAAAAAACCTACACAATCTCATTGAATAAAGTTTAAACATTTGTTCCTGAAACCCTTAGTGTTTTCTGTTTTCTGTGTTCCACTGTTCTACTTTCACAGTATGCTCGGGCTGATGAATTAGACAGAATAAGAAATGAATATTTGGATGGTGTTGCAGCCTTGTCTGCTTTCACGGATGAAGCAAAGAGGAAAATCCGTATTCCACTAGAAGTGTCCTTCCTAAATGTAAAGATGTTTGTCCAAGAAATGGAAGTAAGTTTCGTTCCCTTCTAGAACAGAACATTCTCTATAATTTAACAGTATGGAATATTCTTTATAAGTTTCACTGTAATGTCTAATGTGGGGACTGGAATATTGTTCCTTTTGTTCTGTACGGTTCTGTCCATCCCAAGTGTACTGGGAGGACACAGTCTTGACCATAGCCTCGAATAAGTAGCATGCCAGTTTACCTACTGTGGACACCTCTGACTTAAATGTTCACATATTGAATGTAATGTGAGAGCATGCTAATTATGCAAGTGGAAGGAAGGATGCTAATTTTGGCCTTAGGTTGTAAAACCAGTAGACAGACATATCTATGTTATGGAAATATTTTGCTTAACTTTTTTTTTTTTTAGGACATTAAACAAAAAGTACCTGTTATGGAATCTCAGTACAAAATGGTTACAAGGACAGCACAGCTTGTTACTAAGGAAATTCCACAAGAGGAAGTCAATGAAATGCTAGCAACAATGTCAGGAATCAAAGGACAGCTCAGCAAGGTAAATTCAAGTTATCCTTAAAAACACTCTAGAGTTTAAAGCCAAGAATGCATGGCCTACAGCAGGGTTCACAACCAAAGACCACTTTACTCCCATAATATCTAGGATTGATAATTGGCAGAAAACAGGGTTTTTTTGTTATTAGAAAAATGATAAAATATGCCTCTGTGTTGATAACTAGAATAATTTTACCATGTGTATTACAAATGTCAAAAAGGGTTCTAATTTAACTAGAAATTGGTTTGGCAAAGTACAGCCTGTGGGTCATGTGTGTCCACCTAGTGCCATTTTTGTGGCTCACAGGACTCCCCAGAGGTCAATTTTTCCCCAAGAAGGTTTTTTTCCCCCAAAAAGGGGACATTTTTACCACATTTTTGAACCCCCAGGACAATTTAGGCCCAAATATACCTTTTTTGAAATAGGAAGTGAACTATAAGTGACTGCCTTTTACTTACTCTTGTAAAAAAAAGGCCTGCAGTGGCCCTGGGTGGCTAAAAACATGGCAAAATTGTCCCCGCACTAGGACATTTAGAAGAAAATTGGTTTTTTTTAAGGGGTATGTGTTGGTGGTGTGGCCCACCAAGTTCTCCTGGGGCTAATGTGACCCCTAGCCTTTCACAGTTGCCCACTCCTGGCCTAAAGACATCATGTGGCCCACAAATAAGTGTTGTGTGGTCATAGGGGCCCTGATGCTCAATGCCAATTAGTGTTGCTAAGAAGAGAAGGAAGTTATAACCTCCTTCTCCTATCCCCGGTAATCCTAAAGCAGCTGGCTGATGGCATAGTTGAAACCACAGTGTCAGCTGGTGTCTCTGGGAAGGAAAGAAGGCTTTAGGCTCTCTTTCACATATTTAGTGATATTTTATAGGAAAGCATAATGAATCAGAACATTAAACAGAAAATAATAAGGGAAAACAAAAACATGAAATATTGATAGAGTACTGATAGAAACATAGAGAAGGAGAAAGAGGGTAAGGACTTTTTCAGACAGTAATTTGTAATGCAAGCAGGCTTGTCCCTGTTGCGAGGCTGCTGCGCGGCAGGGGGGGCATTTCGGATAACGCTGTCCCCCTGCCGATACTGTTCTGGAAGAGCTGGTAGGCTACAGTGCCATATTTGGCCATTTCCTAATCACAGAAGTTGACCATGATTAGGAAATGACCAAATATGATACTGCAGCCTCCCAGCTCTTCTGGAACAGTATTGGCAGGGGGACAGCGTCATCCAAAACGCCCCCCCTGCTGCGCAGCAGCCTCGCAACAGGGACGAGCCTGCTTGTGTTACAAATCGCCGTATGAAAAAGTCTTAAGAGTATGATGCAGAAGAAAGATAGTGTCACTGGAAAACCGGGGCAGGGATGACTGGCAAAATGAGCCTTGAAGGCTGGAACAGAGACAAACGTGGGAGAGAAACTGAGGAGGAGGGAGCTGATGCTGAATATAGGATGGAAGAAGAACATCTCACCCACATAAATGTTCTAATAATACTGAATGACGATATATTAAAGTGACTATACTGTGAATAATATTGTATGGAACAAGTTACTATTTTTACATTTAGGTTGGTGGTGGCTTTGGCCTGAATAAGTATGCATGCTTGTAACCATTTAAGTTTAAAATGCACAATAATGTAGACATGTAAATGAAATGAAATAAGAAAACAATATTGCTGGAGAATGCTGTGGTGTTGTGTTACTTTTGATAGAGGAATTTTAAAACAAAATTTCTGTTCCTTTCAGATTAAGGAATCCTGCCCAGTTGTTCTCTATGAATCTCAAAAGCTACTTCCTCACCTGGAAGAATTAGAGAAGCAAATTACAAATTTTTATGAATCTCTTGAAAAAGTCAATGAAATTATTTCTGTTCTAGACCCTGAAGTCCAGCCTGCTGAAATTTTTAAACAGCAACATCAGGTATCAATTATATGACATTTGAAAGTGAAGTTTCCTTGAACCTTTTGCTAAAAAGCCTAATATATCTTTCATAATTTTAAAATAATACCTATTTGATTAGAGGAATCTGGTTCAACATCATATGAAGAGCCTGAATATTTCATTTTAGCAAGAGAAAGTTGTCTTTCATTGGATGGAATTAAACTGGAGTTTTACTGTGCAGATTTCTTAACAACACAGTTATTTAAAGAAAGTTACTCATTGACTTCAACATATAATTGAAGAAAGAGGGGCTATTGATGTGAGGTCCTGGAGCCAACCCCCCGTGGATACCAAGGGCCTACTATACACATTTGATTTAACATCCAATTTCATCCTTAGGCATCAGATCTGCAATCTAGGGAGAGATTCCTATAATTCTTCTGAGTACACATGGTAAAGACACTGATGTTTTGAATTTAACCTGGTTTCAGCTCATCATTCACTCAGATGACAATAAAATTTGTAGCAACCTGACAGTCTCATTAACAAAAAGCATATTTGAGTAAAACTTTGTAGGTGATTAAAGATATGTGATACTAAAGTGGTCTGGTGAGGCCATTTCTTTAATGCAGGTCTGATTTAGGGCCATCATAATTAAACTAAATAGGTTTATTTTTTCTTAACTGGATTTTCTAGCCTTGAAGATCCAATACCACCTGCTAGGTAATTCCAGGCTGTGAACCTTTCTTAAAATCAAAATAGAGGGGGTGTCTTAAACCTCTTATAACTCATTCATATATTTATTTAACACCATCAAATGTACATTGTACTGTGTAGACATGGTATTATCTTATGTATTGTAAGACTTGGTAATATTTAAATGTCTATCTTTTTTCAGGGTGAGTGTTTTATTTTGTTTTGCTGTGGCTATTTATCTCAGCTTGAAAAAGGTCTTTTGGGCTATAGTTTCCTAAATCAACCAAGCAGAATGGTTACTAGCCAATGACTTGTTGCCAGGCTGGGTAGGGAAATTAAGTTGAATTTTATTTGAACCCCTTAAATATAAAAGTAGAATTTCAAAATTGTCCTCTTTTTCTTCTAATGATTGCAGGGGTAGGACATGATCTGAGTAATTTAAATCCTGATCCTAAATATATTTACTCAATATGTTCTCTTGATTTCAGAACATTTTAGCAAAAAAGCCAAATTCATTAGGGCAAAAACATTCATTTCTACTAAACCCCCTCACATGGGTTTTTTTTTTTTTTGTGCCAAATAGAGTTTTTTCTGTTCATAGGGTTTGTGGGTTGTTGTTGTTGTTTTGTCACTCATTTTTGTCCAAAAAAAAAAAAAAAAAGCTTTTGTCAATCATTTTTTTTCACAAACAATACTATTGCTGGGAGAAAGCTCTGAAGTAAGAAAAACACAAACCATTGTGATTAAACTTTTTTCCACCAGGGTGAATTGATGTGTTCGGACAGCCATTTTTGTCAAGGACAAGAACATTTCTGAGTATGTTTTACATCACTTATTGCAACATGAGCCATTTAATCCTAAAAATTCATTTGACAGTCTTCTGTTAGAATATGGTCATTTATATAGAGGTGATCATTTAAAAGTCTCAGATCAAGACAATCTCACTCCTGGAAACTGAGCTGACATTCATGGATGCCCACTGATTTCACATCAACACAGAACAGGGAAGAGTGGAACATTTTATTTAGCATTGAATTTTAATAAAATCTTAAATTAGTATATCTAAAAATACTGTACAGTTACAATTCAATACTTTACTTGGAATCAAAGAACAATGAAAAGCCGTAGGAATTTGATACACATAATCTATTCTTGGGATTATAGCCTGTTTTTAAAATTAAATTCTCCTGAATTTACATTACTGTGGCATCTATAATCTTAAGGAAGAAGACATCAATATTATATACCAAATAAAGCTGAAAA
Organism: Gambelia wislizenii; assembly: GCA_030847615.1. Taxonomy (NCBI): domain Eukaryota; kingdom Metazoa; phylum Chordata; class Lepidosauria; order Squamata; family Crotaphytidae; genus Gambelia; species Gambelia wislizenii. Next base: position 104,752,465 of record JAUMIR010000001.1, read on the forward strand.
TAGCACCTGTAGTCAGAATATATAAACTCCATAGTAAGGTCATTCTGAAAACTATATTTTTCTTAATGATCAAAAAATGTTCCTGATTTTACGTTAATCTTTTTTCATGTTCTTTTAGGATCTAGTAGCTTATCAAGAAAATTGCAAGAAAGCTTTGTCACTAATTGAGAGAAATAGCCAGAGCATTACAACATTGGTAGCTTCAAGTAAAATTTTACACCACTTCAGTCTATCAGTTCTTCACAAGAAAGTCAAGGAAATTCAAGCTGCTTTTCAGGTAATTTTTTTTTTGGGGGGGGGGAGAATGATAATACATTTTGGAGCATTTCTGGCATAAGAGAACTATACCACCATATCAGATGGAAGGAGAGAAAGACAAATGGACTCAGAGATAAGGCAACATCAGGTTTGAACAAAAATATTTGTGGAATTTTTGGACAGTTCATTAAAAGCAACACATTGCAACAAATTAATGAATATAATTCAGACAGGAACAAATGAAAAGTCACAGCATCTGCAATTAAATGGAAATTAGGCTCAAACGCAGGTAAAATAGCAACACTTTTCTTTCAAAGGAGAAATAGCTTTATGAGGCTAAGCAATGAAGTAGAAAAACAGCAGCAGGAGGGGTTAATAAGATGTGATATGCAATGTTTGAAGACAAGGTACTGCTTCAGGAGAAGAAAAGTGGAATTGGACAAGCAGTGGAGAGTAAAAGGAAAGAGTGTTTCATCATTTGTTGCCTATAGCTTTTCTGTTTCAAATTTGTGCTCTATCTTTCTCCCTAAAATTTCTTTTAAAAAATGCTAGTGATTTATCAGCATCTTATCTGATTTTATTTTATGTGAAAACAATGTTTTCAGTTTACAAATGTGGGATTTAAGTACTATAGTTGTGGTAGGGTCTAACTTTCAGTTTGTGTTCCTGTTAGAGCAACCCAAAACTAATCCAACTTCACAATAGTCAGATTATTTCAAACCTTCACCTGAAAGAAATGCAAGGAACAAGCCAATATCCATTAGTTTTGGCACATTCCTTTTAGAATACTGTATAACCTGTTGGAGTGTTAATTAAATTTATTTTTTTATTTTTTCACTTTTAAAATAAGAATATGGTCAAGAAGACTGGTGACTGGAAGAAAAATGTTGAGGCAAACAGTCATTTGATGAAGAAATTTGAAAAATCTAAAACAGAATTGGAAAATGTTCTTCAAATGGCCCATTGCTGTCTAAAGGAAATGGGCAATCCTGAAGAACTTCTCCAGAAACATACTGTAAGTACAACTCCTCAGCTTCTGAAAAGCTCACAGTGTGAGAGAAAGACCCATCCAGTGACTGCTAAAAGCTGTCATCATGCTCTTTCTGGCATGTGCATATGAGAAGTGATTTCAAAAGACCTTTACAAAATGTTATAAGAACTGATCAACAGTTTTATTGACAGAATTTTAACAATTGCTCCAACTAGTACTTTAATGAACCTGTGCTGAAGTTGAATCTTTTTCAAATAGGCTGAATACTTAAAAGAAAAAGTCCTGCTATGTCCCATCTCCTTTTCTCACTGCCGATTGAACTGTGCCCATGGCATGATTTGGAATATGATTCAGTAAATTACAAGGGTGAAGCTACAGGGGGTGGATGGAATGAGAGCATTGCTCACTCCAAATAATAAGTCTGTCCCCAAAAAACTTTCCTTTAGCCCTCACATTTCTAGCATTGCAGTAACATAAAGCTTCAGTTGACCATTTTGAAATATAGTTTGGGATTCAATGAAAAAGAGCTGGCAAAGTTCCCAAGGGAATATAAACACAAGAAATAAAAGAGTTCCGGGTATGAATGATTTTCAGTGTCTCACTCTCTGAAGTGCTAGAAGACTGGGGACTGAAGGAAAAATTTGTTTGGCGGGGCAGATGCTCCCATTTGGCCTCCTGTAGGAACATCCTTGATCATGTGCATCTGTACTGTAAGAACTCAGTGGTCACATTCATGGTGTGTCTACTCACCTCTTCCCTCTGCTGCCTGTAAGAGGAGAGAGAGAGAAAGTTCTGTGAGAGATACTCACTGGCCTCCCATTCTGAGTAAAGCATGATGTATTGCGATCTCTGATTTCATAATTGGGGAAAGAAAAGGAAAAGAGGGCTGTGCTTAGCTGCTGCAGCAGTCAAATGTGTAGTAATGGACTGTGGCTTCACTTAGCATCTGGAGATCATAACAAAATTAACATGATTTATCCTGTGGTAATGCCCCCCCTGCCCCGCCCAACACAGTGTAAGTCTTTCAGTTCAGTATGCCTTGCTTAAGAATAAATATGGCTACTTAAGAATAAATAGTTTGACAGTGAGATAGACTCCAGTTACCTTTAATATGAAGCATACTGTTAAGTTAGTGGGGTTTTTTTTCTCTTATAAATAAATAAAACAGATGACCCAATTCAGATAGTGGCCTAACTTGGGTAGCAGGGGAGTTTTTTATGTTGTCCCTTGTTCTAGTCTTGAGTAGGCCCACTCATCTCAAGTTAACTATGAATAATTAAGATGACAATTATGTATAATTTAATATAAATGAAAGAATGATTTATGTTTGTTGTATTTTTTTAAATTTATAGTAATGAACATTTAAAATAAAAAAAATGTAGATTGAAAGTTTAAAAAGGATTATGGAAAAGTTGGAATTTTAATGAAATATGGAAGCCATTTGTAGAATACGTTTTTTTAAGAAAAAGGGGGCATACACCTCCAAGAGAATCATTGCAATTTTGGAAAATGGAATAAAGAAATGGTATAGATGGTCCTGGGGATGAGGAGTACTTTGTAGTGGGGTGAGAGTAATTAAATTATGTCAATAATTAAATGAAAAGTATGTATCATTTAATATAAATGAAAGAATGAATTATGTTTGTTGTATGTTTTTAAGTTTAAAATAATAAAAATTTAAAATAACTATGGGAAAGAAAGCCCTTTTTTGCCTCAGTGGGTTCTTTTTTCACCTATGCAAAGTATGAGAACAGGGTGGAAACACAAGTAGGGCCAAAAGATTAAATGGGACCCCCTAACTAGGATCCCAATCTGGATCTGGTCTCCTGTACTTGCTTTTGAGTAAACAAAAAGGTGTCAGCATAGCTGTATGCTTCATTAAAATGGTAGAATGTATTGGGACAGAGAGTCTGGCCTGAGTTCAGGTTTAGAGAAAAGCTGGCTAAGATGCCATTAATAAAAGCAGCCTGAACAGCTACAGCATGCTTTAGTTCAGAATGTGAGATTTTGGAACAAATCTTATGGATACCCAGGCAATAGAATTAACTTTACGAATATGTAACATTATATTTCAAAATCAGGAGTTTTTCAGTCAGTTGGACCAGAGAGTGCTAAATGCTTTCCTGAAAGCTTGTGATGAACTTACAGACATCCTTCCTGAGCAAGAACAACACACCCTCCAAGAAGCTGTTAGGAAGCTGCATAAGCAATGGAAGGTTAGTGTTTCCACTGATCTCAGGGCATAAGTTGCATGCTGTGGCTCCAGAACCCACTCTGCCTAAGCTGGTGGCTTCTTTGTCTTGTTATTATTTTCATACTTTTAACAGGCCAAAAGAAAAATTGTTATGTGTTACATACTGTACATATTGTTTTTGCTTTTATACTGTGGCATGCATAATCACCTTATATTATGTAATTTGAATTGATGAAGAATTGTTTAACCCTTAATGGATAAAGTGATCAATAGAATAGTTAACATTTCTTCTGTATAATAAATTGGCCCAGCAGAGTTATAGTTCACACAATTATTTTAATTGGTGAATGTTTATATTTACCCTTCAGATAGCAGCTATACAGCTAACCATTTAAAATGCAACTTCAAAACCCCTATAAATCCAATTCTGTTCCTCTGGCTGTTCCATCAGCAGAATTATCTCATTGGATCCTGGGCATTATATAAATATCTAAAACACCCCACATTTAGATATGAGTAAGAAGCTACCATTGCCTCCATTCACTCAACTAGTGAACTTCCTGTTGCTTCTACTAATCTCAACAAATTGTTTTCTAAAGTAATTGCTCTCTGAATGAGTTTAATGTTTATTACCATTTGTGGAATGTAGGATCTCCAGTCAGAAGCTCCATACCATTTGCTTCGCTTAAAGACAGAAGTGGAGAAGAACAAATTCCTAGCATCAGTGCAAGAATGTCGTACTGAACTAGCTCGGCAGCAGGACCTGATGTCCAAGGAGAACAGTGAGAAGATAATTAGAGAGCACAAGGTAAGCCTCAAAAATAATAATGTGGATGCTAGTAGTGATTTATCCACCCATACACCTTGAAGCAGTGTGCAAGATGGCTTCAACTAGACAAAAGAGAAGTAATATATAAATTTCTCCATGCAAGAAGTAGAACAGGAACTCCTAGGGTAAGTGGGTTGGTAAATGAGTGGAAGGAATTCTTCAATGTGTATTGTAAACTGCATTGATGATACTAATGTCTGGACAGTAATGACAATATGAGGACTGCCTATTAAGTGGCTTTAACAACTGCCTATTAGGTGGCTTTATACAGCCTTACATATACAATTTCAAGAGCAATGGTAATGCTAGTTAAGGATAGCAAAAAGGTATTTACAAATGAAGTACCCATGCAAGACTTTACTTAGACTTGCAGAACAAATATTGGTTGATTTTTGAACTAAGTATGTATACAGTCATGTGACTACTTTGCTGTATGCTGAGCACAGATCCACTTAGTCCACATATACATTTTCACTTGAATTTCACTAGCCTTAAATGTTGCTAGAGACATAATGAAGTTCTATGCATATGAACCTGGAAGAAATATCCTCCAAAGCACTGTAGTTCTCAGGATTCCATCCTTAAATTCCTCGGCTTCAAATTATCATTGAACATAATCTGAACAAGACATTTTAAAAGTCATTTGTGTCAGACTTACCTTTTATAAGTGCACATGGATACATCAAATGGAAGTTATATTAGTTTAACTCAATCAATGTCAATGTAGTTAGCAAGTATTTCTTTTCTGTGTCCTCAGTTGTTCTTTGGTGATAAAGGACCCTTACAATTATGTGAGAAAAGATTACATCTGATCAAAGAATTATGCCTGAAACTACCAGAATGGGATCCACTTAAGAAAACCTCTGAAAGTAGCCAAAACTGTCTCAGTGAACTAAAATCCCAAGTTGCCAGCACCTATACCAAACTAATGGACCACCCAGATAAATGGAAAGACTACAAGAAGAGGTATTATTTATGTAGATGTGGTAAAGGCATGGTAAAGTCTTCAAGTAAACAGTATTACAGATTAATTGTGCCCCACGAAATATGAAGCATTACATGTCAGGAGAACTAGAGAACATTCTTATAATCTTACATATGGTAGGAAATGACATAAAACATGTCTAGAAAAAAATGGAGACTCTGGATTAGACAAGTCTAGATCAGAGTGATTTGGAAAAATATGTACCACTTCAAATATTAAAGCATATAATGGGCAAAGGTTGTTCCAGTCAATCAGAATTTTTTAGCTATGGAGTGAGAGCAAAAATCCATTGTTTGAGTTTGATTAAAAGTTTTGAAGGTAATTGCGGGGGGATGCATGGCTACCTTGCCCTGCACTCTGCCTTGCAGGGCTCCCCCACTACTACATCTAGGGGCCACAGGGGACCATTTTTAACCCACCCCGCCCCACTGCTCATGTCTTCTGGGAACCATTTCATCATGTATTTGGATCCTCCTGGGCTGTTCCAAGTCAAGGAGAGACCATTTTTCTGGTTTCTTTCTGCTCCTGGAAATAAAACATCATGACCTTGCGCCTGCACTTCCTGAGGATTGTGGGGAGCATTTATTATTTTTTTTAAATCCTCTTCGAAAATATTTTTGACAGTGCTAGGAGATCTCAAAGCCATGGAGGTCCATGTGGCCCACAAGCTGAACTCCCCTCAGCCTTGCATTAAATGTATATATAATTGTCATGGTCCATTTCATGCTTATTTATTTTTATGTTGTGTTTCAGATTTTCTGAATTAGAAAGCTGGATTTCATCAAAGGAGTCGCAGCTTAAGAAGATTAAGCATGGTGCCACAGATACTGCTAAATATAAACACTTTAAAACATCAATAGAGGTATATTTGGAATTATTTCAAATAAGGAAGAAATTTTTAGTTCTAATACTAACAAGCTGAGCTGAGATAGTAGAAAGTAACAGTAAATAAGCCTCTTTGTATTTCTGACATTTTAGAACAGGGACTAATCTACACAAAATTATTTTTAAACAGTTAAATGTAAGAGAATTAATACCAGCGTAGTGTAGTGGTTTGAGTGTTGGACAATGACTCTGGAGATCAGGGTTCCAGTCTCTGCTTGGCCATGAAAACTCACTGGGTGATCTTGGGCAAGTCACATATTCTCAGCCTCAGAAAACCCTGTGATAGGTTTGCCCTAGGGTTGCCATAAGTTGGAAATGACTTGAAGGGACACAACAATACTGAGTACAAACCCAAGTAAGACAACTTTAGAAGAGAATGCACAGAATTAGTACCGTGTAATAAGATTTCCAGAAGCTTCTGAAGACTATATCACAGTTTTTAAGGCATAAGTACAGAGGGAAGCAGTTAGAATGACCTTTATGAATTCACAGAAAGAGCAAGAGAGATCTTCTCACATGGATGTGGTTTAAAGCATTATATTGGCAAGATTTAACAGTGGTCAGTCTTCCATTCTCTTGTAAAATACATGCTTAAAGTTTCTTATTATTGGCATAACCTTTTAAAAATAGCCATGGTTAGTATATGGGAGTCAGCTGACTAAATTGGGCGTTTGGTCTTAAATGTGCCCAGTTCACATTTTTACAGGAGTGTTATCATCAGAACTGCTTAGGAAAGTTGCTAGTCTCCTTCTCTTACAAATGAAGAATTGCAGTTGACATTAAAGTCCACTAAATACATAATCAAGTTCTGACATAGATGGTGAGGTATACATGTAAATGTAAGAAGAGCCATTTTGGATCAGACAAAAGTCTGCCTCTTCCATCATTTGGTCTACACGGGCCAACCAATATCTGCGGGAATCCTACAAACAAGATGTGAGTGGAATAGCACTCTCTCACTCATTTTTATCAGACACTGGTACAAAGAGTCACATACTGGGCCCATCTATATGAGGAGAGGAAATGTGAATTGATACATATACAAATTCAGAGCAGGATCAACTTGTCCTAATGGTGTTTGGCAAAATTGCAGGTATGTGAGGCTATCGGCTTTTGCAGTCCCAACGGGCATGCCTGTGATTTAAGATTGTAACTCATGTTTTTATTTTCATAGTTGCTGCTGCCAAACAATTTTTTTTTAAAGGCATATCTAAGGTACAAAAGTGCGACAGTGCGATATTCCACCTAACTATGAGTACCCGGCTTGTGGGGGCAATTAGCTAACACATATTGGGAACTGCTTAATGCAGTGTAGATGTGTAAATTGCTATTGCTTAAAACAATTTGTAAGCCACTCTGAAAGCCTTGTGGCTGAAGAGCGGGGTATAAATAGCTATAAATAAATAAATAAATAAACATAAAAATAAAAGGAAAAGGCTGTTTCGTTGCCTCAGCACACTATCGCTAAGGCAAAAATCCAAGACGATGGTTCCAGGACACTTGCCTTCTTAGCAAATCTTGCCCCCTCTCACATCTGGCCAAAGAGCTTTCTACTTCTGCTTTTCTGGGGCTTTGTGAATAAATTCAATTGTCTGCCCTAATGGTGGATCATGTGCATTCCCCATTCAGTTTTTAAAAAATGTTGGGGAAAGCCCTGAAGGCTGTTCCCTTGGGGTTTATGGTGGATTTGTCTCCCCTCCTTCTGAATACAGCAGAATTATGCAGGATCCCATTAGGACATGTAGGATTCTAAACAAATTCTAAGAGGATTTTTATTTTCACCATTTAGAAGGCCCACTGTCTCTGATATTGGATGTAATTTTTGCCATTGATATAATACATAATATATTCTATTATATTGTAATATAGTAATTAATCATATAGATATAATATAGCCATTGATATGCTCCATAAAGTTGTTATTCTCTTTTTATTGGTGACTCTCTCTTCACCTCATGACAATAACACATCTGCATGTTTTCTTGCATATTTGCCAATAAACTTTTGAGCAGAGGTACTTGCACTTCACCCATGTGTAGGATTACCATATTTTTCAGTCTGCATATTTTGTGTGTAGAAATCTATTGCCACTGTGGTGTAGCCCTTGGAAACCCATGACTTCCTGGATGGTCTGTTGCTGTGGGCCAAAGTTGTTTGTTTTGTGCTTCTGATTTTTTCTATTGATTCTATTTCAGGAAATCAGGCAAGAAGCTTGCAAACAGGGAGAAACACTTATCTGGTTGAAATCTAGGCTTGCTGCCCTCTCTGAGGTTTCTTCTGAGGATGAAACCAAAAAGCAAGAAGATGAGCTTTCTAAACTTTCTAATGACTTTAAAAGGATCTTAACTTTACTGACAGAGGTACAATGTGACTTCATTATGGTTTCAGAAGAAGCTGCTTTACTTTCTTTTACTTTTTCACATAAATTAACCCAATTACTCTAACCTACTAACTTCCTGATCAGTTCTATCAGCTCCAAGAATAGTAAAGAAAGCTACACTTCTTTCTTAGCAGTGACTTGTGAACACATAGCTGAGCCCAGATACTATTATTTAAAAAACAACAACAACAACAACCCATCAGCAACACAAAACCCACAAAAACAAAATCTCACAATATCTGCTTCATCAGGTACAGGGAAATATGGCTGTCCACATTTCCACATCTCAACTACATCTTGTTTGTAACATTTAAGGAGGAAACATCTGCAAATTTATGGGAAAGTATTTGAATTTCGATTTATAGGATCCAAGGGGTATACATTCTTCACATTTTCATATCTTATCTCTCTTTCTTCATCATATATTACAAAAGAGAAGTGTACAGTTGACACTCAACTTTTTCAGGGGTTAGAGGTGGAGGACCCCCATGAAAGTGGAAAAATTGCAAATATATGCCCACTTTTTCTTTTTTTTACCCTGAGAGAACACTTCTCTAGGAATCTCTAGGTCTTCCAGCACAATTCTGTTGTCAACTTCCTGGAGGACCTACAAATGCCTAGAGAAGTATTCTCTCTAGAAATCTTTAGGTCCTCTAGCATGACTCTATGGTCAATGTCTGGTGGAAGCATACCATAGAATTGTGCTGGAGGACCAAGAGAATGCTTAGAGAGAACATATTTAGTAATCCGCTAATGCTTAACCTGCAAATGTGGAGTGATTATTGTATATAACATTATGGAAGCTTTGAGAACCTTCTAATCTTTAGTGTGGAGTTTAATGTAATCCAGGCAATCACATCAAACTTCTAATTTTCTGGATGTGCAATATAGTGCAATGTATAGGCACTAGTATGCATATGTAATCAATATGTACAAGTCGGGCCTGAAACACTGTACTGCAGTTTGGCACCAGCCACCAACCGTGCCCTTTTCCAGGCTATTCCATTCTATTGTTCCCCTAATTTTCCATATCCCTCCCCAAACACCCTCAATACTGAGCATGTTCAGTTCTTGTTGTGTTGGTTCATTTTGGTTGTTTCCCTTACCTTAGGTGTGTGTGTGTGTTTTAACCAATTTTTGTATACTTCCACAAGATGGCCTCTTGAGCCTACAGAGATTTTCCCCTTGCCCATGAATGGTGCTAATTTGGCTACACAAGAATCTATACCTGAAGGATGTATTCCCTGTCAATGTATGGGGTATATGCTGGTATGGATTAGTAACTTCTGAGAGGAGGAAAAGCATGAACAAAAGGCATAAGTGGAATTCCAGTTCTGCAATTAATTTTAGAATTCTCCATGCTAAACTGGAAAGTTAACAAAATGAGCACAGAAAAGACACAAAACAATCATGGAATGAAATAGAAAGAAATAATCACTTTTATCTGCTTAAAATTTTTGATGGCTGTTAGTAAAGTAATAAGAGAATATCTATCGCAGTGATGATAATATCACATCTTAGGGATAGACATTTTGGCTTGCTTAATGGCAAAAAATATATAACAAATTACAGCCTATGCTTGTCTCCTTACAATTAAGCCACGTGGCTGAGGTGATCCCCAAATTAGTGAGTATAAGATTATAGCAGTAGTTGATGTGGAATTGTACTGCAGTCAGTATTTATTTAAAGCAATAAATGTATTAGTTTCTTGACTCCAAAAGGCTCTAGAGAGTTCTAATGTTTCTCCAAAATACAGATCGAGAAGACATTGGGTGCTGTTGGTAATTGTGTCCAGTATACAGAAGAAGTAAAAGACCATTTGGAAAAACTGATCACAAATTCAAAAGAAGCTCAAGAAGAAGTTGAAAGAATTTTAGATGTTGACAGTTTATTGCAGGCACAACAACTCCTTCAGTATCATCAGGTAATATGACTGTCTACAAGTGAACTTTCATTTCTTTTTGTAGCAAGTTGTTTTACATGTATATTTTTTCTTACCACCTCTAATATCTGAGGCTTTTGCAAAATGCTGTTCCCGTTTGCCAGCTTATTTGAAGAAAGTTTTTTTTTAAGGGTATTTCATCAATTTTCAGAACAGGGATGGGAGGAGGATGAACATTTACTAATTTTATTTTAAGGGGAAGAATATCTGCATATTTTAGAAATACTCTGATTTAGCTTGATAGATTGCAAAGCAGAACTCACCTTCTTGAGCTGTAAAGCCCTGTTCAATTCCATGCAAGAGCTTTCCAGCTTTTGAATTCCCTTGTGTCTCTGATCAGTGATGAAAAATAACAGCACAAGATGTTTTCAGCTTGATGTGGAAGCGCTGTGGGCCACATCCAGTCCACAGCATGGAGGTATCTTGCTTAGAGCTTGTGTTTGTAAGCACTAGGCAGAGCAACTATGTTCTCAGCAGTGAAAGCCATAAATATAAATTTTTTTTGTCATTTCATCTCCTTGGAAGGCTTGCTTTTACAATAATAGAATTATGCTTTGCAATATCTGTTTACAGGTTTACATCGCTCTATTTCCTGTATACTGCAAGCTGAAGCAATGTGCTTCCTACAGCCATTTCATATACTATGCAAGGCAAAACTGAGGTTCCCACCATCAGCTAATGCTGAAGCCTTTTCCCACCACACAGTTATAGCACTATGATTCCACTTTAATTGCCATAGTTCCAGCCTATGAGTTTGGAGTTTGGTGAGGCACTAGCTCTCTCTGGCTGAGAATTCTAAGCACCCTCACTAAACTGCAAATCCCAGGATTCCATAGGATCTTGCCATGGCAGTCAAAGTGGAATCATAGCACTGTAACTACATAATGTGAAAGAGCTTCTGGTTCCTTGCTGACCTATGCAATATTTGTGCTGTTTTGCATTTTGAATTTTATACTCTAGAGGTGTACTGAACATGTGCAGATCCACCAGGTTTCTGAGAAATTATAAGCATGGCTTTTGTTATGCATACTCCAAAAGTGTATTTTATGGTTATCATAGTTTTTCCTCTTTAGTTGCTTTATTTATTTATTTATATCCTGATTTTCTCCCCAGTGGGAGTCAAATTAGCACCCATATTTCAAGTGAGTATACCTCCATGGGATTTAAGAGAAGTGAGGAGGACTGGCACTATAAAAAGTATTAGATGAGCTTTGGCATGGCTGCCAGTTAGCTCTTTGGTTCATATAGGGAAATTTTGATACTAGTTTTCTAAAAACAAGCATATTAATTCATTCATTTGGAACAGAGGTGGGCAACTGTGGAAAGCTAGGGGGCCACATAAGGCCCCCAAGAGACCTTGGAGAGGCTCCCTTCCCATTGCACCTCCTCCTTCAAAACAACAAATCAATATTTGCCCCCAAGTAACCTCTAGGGGACATGGGGGCATTCTCACCATATTTGAGAGCATTCACAGGCCCTTAGGGGGCATTTTGAGACAAATTTTGTGTGTGCAAAGAATTGTTTTGATCCCTGGGGGGGGGTAGGGGGAGCATATGCAGCCCATAGGCCACAGAAGCCATATCTCTAATATATAGAAATAATAGATTTCTGTAGTGAGGACTACAAAACGTCACCATCATCTACTGCTGTCCTTTAAAATATTTCGTCCTAGCAAAAGACAAAGAGGCTGCATGTAAAAAAGCAAGATGTGCAACAGCAGATTGCTCGAGGTAAGCAACTACAGATGGAAGGTGGGCTATCTCTCACTGGGCAAGAAGATTTATGGAAACTGGAGAGTACTTTAGAAGATGTGCAGCAAGCTATGGATAAACAAGAAGATCAACTGAAGGTTAGTGCTCTTTATGTAAACCCTGCCAAAACAATCCATCTTACTTTTTAGTTAAAACCTCTACATTGCTCAGTTTTATTTTGAACAACGTAATGAGTTACATTTAAAGCATCGTGTCCATGGTGCCTTCTAGACTCCATGTCAGTGGGCTGGTAACTCCAACCAGGTATTAGTGTAAATTTTAAAGGAGCTATCTAAGGTTCTGAACCTGTTTGGGGGAAGTGGTTCAGCACCTTTGAAGTTTGTACTAACATCCAGAGTGGATCTATCATAAGGCAATCAAGACTGTTCTTGCCTTTCAAACACTGATATATTTGTGTTCTGGTCATATTTACTACTTCATACTTGGCACGGCCTTCTCGTGCTGCTGAGGTATATTTTTAAATTCAGGAAGAATTTAGATGGGGCCTTTTGCATTGTTTCCTTCCACTCAGTCATCATGTCCAGCATCTAGATTCAACTGTAGTTAAACTATAAAATTTACTTCTACAAGGTAGAGTGGACGCCACTAACTTGGACAGTTTAAGATAGGATTATAAAGATTCATGGAAGACAAGCTTACAAAGGTTAATAGTCAGGATGGCTGTATATTGAATACCATAAATAAATTCAATATTTATTTTAAAATACATTATCAGAGGCAGTATATTTCTGTATATCAGTTGCAAGAGAACATAAACAGAAGATTGCTATTGCCTTCATGCCCTCTTTAGAGGAAATCCATAAACTGGGATGGACACACAGGCTACCTGCACACACATACACTGTCCATTTCTGTTGTCTCCCAAAACATGCCAAGGAACTCCCTACTCATGCCACTGAAAGCAGCCCCCCTCTCTCTTGGAACAAGTAGGAGAACACTTACAGACTAACTGCATTCTTTTGTCATAGTGGTCTGGAGTCTCATACTGGACAAGAGCCAATACAGTTGTCAGATGTACTTCTGCAATTTCAAATAGAGAAGCCAGGATTTATTGCCTCTGTTATACTGCCTTTGTTCCAAGTCAGCTCAGGGCCATAGGGTTGGATAGAAAAAATGTAGATGTTGTGGCCACAATACCATCACTTTCCTTCCTCTGCATGCTATTAACCAATGTACAATGATGACATTGTAATCTGGGATTTTTGAAGGTCCTTGGAATCCTTGCCTCATTGTGTGACGACTATTGGAAAAGAGCAGTATGACAACCCTCAGTTGCCTCGCCCACTCCTCCCCTGACGACTACATGGACATGGGTGGGGGCAGGAAAACAGTGAGTGTGTTTGCAGGGGTGGCTCTCTGTGAGTTTCTCCCAGTGAGAATATCTCCAAAAGCTGCCCAGTTTTCAAGGATGTACTCATACTGACCTCTCCACTGGCGCCCCCTTGTTGTGGGAGAGAGGCTAGTGTACCCTAATGATGTTTTGAGCTATGCTGTTTGGGCTGGAACTCAACCGGAAGAAAATGGAAGTTCTTTACCAGCCTGCACCACAGGATGAACACCACCATCCCCACATTGCCGTCGGCAAATCTGTGCTCAAGTCCGTTCAGCAGTTCACCTACCTGGGAAGCATCATCTCAGATGCCAAGATTGACAAAGAGATTGATCACAGATTAGCAAAGGCATATAGCACATTTGGAAGACTTCACAAAAGAGTCTGGAGTAATAAACACCTGAGGCGAAGCACAAAAATCAGTATGTATAGAGCCATTGTACTGTCTATTCTCCTTTATGGATCTGAAACATGGCTCACCTATTGCCACCACCTACGACTCCTCAAACACTTTCATCAGCGCTATATATGCACAATCCTAAATATATACTGGCCTGACTATGTGACAAATGTTGCTGTCCTTGAGCAAGCAGGGATCACCAGCATTGAGGCCATGATATTGAGAAGACAGCTGCGCTGGGCAGGGCACGTTTCTAGGATGGAGGACCATCGCCTCCCAAAAATAGTACTCTACGGTGAACTTGCCACGAGTCAGCGTAAGAGGGGAGTTCCAAAAAAGTGATACAAGGACTCCCTGAAACAACATCTCAGGCTTGGCCAAATTGATCATCAACAATGGTCCACCCTGGCCTCACATCGGGAGGCATGGAGACGCACTATCCACAATGTTGCAGCCTTATTTGAGAACTCATGCCGAACAAGTCTTGAAGAGAAACGACAACGCAGAAATAATCACAACCCAGAAACATCACCCAAGGAGACCTTCTGCTGTGCTTTCTGCAAACGGACTTGTTTATCTCAGATTGGCCTTTTTAGTCATCAGCGTGCTTTCAGAAAGCGTGGGATGAGTCCTTCCTGAATCTTCATTTGCGAAGAAAAGCCAGAGAACGAGAGAGACTCATACTGCGGATAAAAGTTATTAAATGATTGTTTCTCCTTTGTGGGAATGAAAAATAATCAGAAGTACATAGGCAGTGTAAGGAAAAGTGAATGGAGGGGTGGAATGCTGCAGCCATACCCAGGAGCATTCCTGTAGCTAATGCTTGGGTCTGAGAAGCTTTGTCCAGCCTATGCTTTCCCATCAGGAAGAACACAAGAATGGGTGAAGCTCCTTGATCTCAGATTGGAGATAGTAGAAGGGATTTTTCTGAGCATCACTAGCCTTCCTAGTTGGGAGGATGAACAGTGGCACAAGGGAATTTGTATTCTTATTATTAGAGGTAATGCATTATTTTTGATAATGAGGATTCTCCTTTTTCTGTTCTCTCACCAATTGGGCAATTGAGGAGGTCAGATTAAGTCCACTCATTGCCTAAATTAGGTGCATGTGACGGAGGTCCCCCTTTTCTGTGGCAATTCACACAACTGCAGTTAAAACAGGGCTCAGATGGGCTCTCACCAGTCATATGGGCTCAGAGGTGGGATTCCAGAGAGTTCTTAAAGGAACTTTGCAATTCTACTTGTAAAGATCAGAGAGCTTCCTAAAACTTGATAAAACAAGCTCCGTAATTGCTCAGCTTAGGAATGTATCTATCAGTAGATAACCAGACTTGCAGCTGGGCCCTTGAATCTCACTTCAACACTGTCAATTTGAGAAAGTTGTCCTTCACTGCTGAGGGCTGGAGGCCAAGTTAGTGGGCACAAAGCAGGTCATGTTGCACACACACACACAGCTCTTACCTCCATTGCCCTGTTGTTGCCTGTTGCCTTGTTGTTGCTTCTTTCATCCCAGTGCCTGCCATCTGCAGCAGCTACCACACACTGTGTAATGGCAGGGCCATCTTTCTGAAGGTAAGATAAAATTGGTAAGGGCAGCTTAAAACTTACTGATGTCATAGACACAACTTCCTTTTAAATTTCTGAGCAAGTGAAGATCTTCTTTGTGTGAAATTTATACTTGGCTTATGATACACCCGAGCATTACACAGTAGAACACATTTATCATTTTATTTCTAGTGCCACAAGTAACTTCCAGACAACCTCTTTTTCTTCTTTCTTCCAGATTACAGTAAACACATGGGAGCAGTTTGAAAGAGACAAAGAAACAATTGTCAGGTATCTCAGTCATGCAAGTTCTGCCCTTGAACGCATTTTAAGCTTCAGCAGCTTAGAGAGTTTATCATCAGAACTAGAAAAAGCAAAAGTAAGTTTGTTAGAATACTCATTCTACATTCAACTGTGTTTGAATCATGACTCATCCTTTTTTGTTTTATTAGGCTCTTGCATCTTTACTACTCCTTCTTTTTACTTTGAAAAGCATGATCGGGAAGGTGGTATAGTAATTTCCAAAATATTTTTTAAAGTTGTTAAAAGACCACAGTCCAGACCAGTCTGGGCATGTGGGTATGGAGGATTCCCATAGATTTATTAGAATCCTAGTTTACTAGCTTCCTCCACCTGGACACAGCAGCCATGTATGGAGTATCTCTCTTCCTCCATTATAAACAATCCAGCAAACAGAAAAGAAAGCATGTGTGCAATTTCCATATTCCTTTCTCTCTGTTTATTTCTAGTTACTCATGCATTGATGGGCTATGTGCAGTGATAATGTAGACTGGACTATGTGAGCCTCTGGCAATGTTCAATGTAGTTGGTGCTGTTTCCACAGTGAGACTGAATCATGACCTAATGATTTGGGACAATTAAAATAAGAATGGTTACACAATACATGATTAACCCCTACTTCAAAACTTACTGGTATACTATATTTTTGCAAACTGTTTGTGAATTATCTGGTGGGTGATTCCTTGCCTAAGTGTCCTTATATTTAAAATAGTAATTTTGTAAGTAAAGAGATGTTGAGATTTCTTTTTATGAATATATCAAAAAAAGAAGAAGGATGAATGATTGGTGGCCAGTTCTTAACAAAATAGTACTGGAAATTGTGCCAAAATTTATTCTGTTCAAACTACACTATTTTTTTTACAGGAACTTTCTAAGCAGACAGTAGCCATGGCTATGGAAGCTGAGAATCTTGTCAAGAAGTCTTTTGCAATACAACTCGGTGAGAAGAGCAAACAAAACCTTCAGCAGCAAGCAGTGTTGGTCCAGGAACAAGTTGAAAAAGTGGAAGCTACCATTGAAGAAGAGTATGTTCTTAAAAAGTCATAGTATTTCCTCACTGACATAGGAAATGTAGATCTTCTTGTCCTATCAAATGTTTAGTCACAAAACTTTGTAAACTCCAGTTTTTCATGGAATGGTAACACACACACACACCAGAAACTACTACCTTAATAGGGTTTAAAACAGTTACTGTAGTGAGTAAAGAAAATAGTGACAAACTCCCTAATCCCCAAATCCTACATGCTTGGAAAATCCTCATTCATTTAAATATATTTCCATATAAGTGTCCTTATAACTGCCATATTAAACTGCAATTATTAATCCAATTATCAGTGTTTAAACCAATTAACTTCAATGCAACAAAGCACTGAAGTTAATTGGGCACAGAGCTAAAGTCAAAGCAGTGTGTTACAGTAATACACAATAATACATAGTAAATTATTTGACTCAGGCTAGGATAAATGAATAGTGCCATATCCTAAAGTGCCTGGACCCCTGAAAAAATATAGCCTAGTTTTTGAATATATATTTTTCAATACAATTTTTTCAGCTCTGTACACACAAATTTATAACTTAGTTCTTTTTTTCCTGCTGCTACTACTAAAAATGATATAAAACATAGTTGTCCATACTTAATTACAGTATGGCAGGAGGCAGAGAAATGGGGGGATGGAATCTTGCACACACATATTGAGTTTTGATTTGCAAAATGTTAGATATACATATTTCAGACATACTATATTATTTGGGGGAGAAAGCTTTCAGCTCTGATATGAAGGTCATGATTGCTGACCTGGATCTAGGCTAATCCTCCCATTTAGGTGTTTCTACATTATGGCTACCTCACAGAGGTTGCTTAAAAGCACCCATAACTTTTACACATAGCACTTAAAGTGTTAACCACAGCATAAAGAATTCAACGCTGTCATTGCACCTGTGAACATAAGTATGAGGGACATGATATACCTTCTCTCCTGGGGGCTCAATGCACTCTAAACATTTTCAAAAACTTGCTCAAGAAGAAGACTAGAAAACTCTTCAGTGTTGATCTGTAGCAGTGGAAAAACTGCAGGGATAGGAGGTGAAAATCCCAACACTACCACTGGCATCACACCAGATTTAGGCCATTGTCTACTTGATTTTTACAATTTTACAGTCTGATTTATCCTCACACCATTTTTATGGGATTGCTCTGTGATATTCCCATTTTATAAATGAAAACATGAGGCTCACAGTTACTAACTTGCTCAAAGTAAGCAGTGGCTTCATGTCTAATCAGGGATTTTGGCCACTTTACACCTGATCTGGACCAGTCTTTCAGAATTCATTCAGTGATACATGTTCAAAGAAATAACTAGTTCCCTTTTTATTTTTTGGATTCACATTGCACCTTTATAAATATTTTTGTAGACACACACACATTGAATTTATTTTATCTGGCTCATGGGTGGCTTTTAACAAATTTTAGAGTAAAATTACATTTTAATCTTACCATCCCCCCACCCCATCTCCACCAATTC
This sequence comes from Gambelia wislizenii, assembly GCA_030847615.1. Lineage (NCBI taxonomy): Eukaryota > Metazoa > Chordata > Lepidosauria > Squamata > Crotaphytidae > Gambelia > Gambelia wislizenii. The sequence goes on from JAUMIR010000001.1 coordinate 104,770,797, forward strand.
TGGGAAAAGTAATTTCACATGCTGTTTGTTTTCTTTGGGATGACTTGTTCTTTCCATACTGTTCTTACCTCTTCTTCTCCCTAATTACAAGAGAGAGATTATAGGTCTCTTGTATGATCCCTGCTTTACAGTGTATACATTGTTCAGTGGTGCCTTTTTTTCTCTTTACTGCTAGTAGGTACAGTCTCTTTGCAACACTTTTTTGTGTGCTTTTGAATTAATCAAATAGCTACTCTGCACATGCTCCTTTTCAGTGCATGTTTTGAAAAGCTTTTTAATTGAATGTGATGTGATTTCTCTATTAGCACAATACAGACAATCATTATTAATTTTGAAAGTATGCATGAATATTCAGCTGGTGACTGAATATCTTGAATATGTATTTGCACAGATGTATGCTTCACATGTGTAGTGATATGGTTTCCTTGTGGCCTCATGAATTTGGCCTGATCTGTATTACAGGAGATGCCCAGCTTGCCTCAGTGCAACTAAAATAAATAGACTACCTGGTGCCAACTATGCATCAATGGTACATAAAGTCAGATATAGTCCTTTGGAACTGAAGTTTTATGTATAGAGTAAAATGAGATCCACAATCAAAATGTGCCATTTTAGTGGACTTTAGGCTATCACACATCATATGATGTGAAGCATTCTACCTCTCTTGCAGTACACTTGAGGAATGAGCAAAATGATGCAAGTTGTTCTTAATAAAACATACCACATATGTTTGTTCCTAATAATGTATCTAATGGGAGGGAGGGAGAAATGTGTAACTATGGATGATTACAAATACAAGTTGAGTATCCCTTATCCAGAAATCCAAAATTGTCCACATGGGTGGCTGAGATAGTGAAAATTTTACTTTCTGATGGTTCAGTGTACACAAACTTTATTTCATGCACAAAATTATTAAAAATATTGTGCACAAAATTATCTTTTGGCTATGTGTATAAGGTGTATATGTAACAGAAATGAATTTTTTTGTTTAGACTTGGGTCCCATCTCCAAGATATCTCATTATGGATATGCAAGTATTCTAAAATTCCCCCCTCCCCCCCAAAAAAACTCAACCAAAATACAGAACACTTTTGATCCCAATCATATCAGATAAGGGATACTCAACCTGTAATATGAAGGAAGAGATATGAAATTGTAACCGAGGAACAGTGACAAGAAGCTCTCTTGAGTATAGTAGTCTGATCTGAAAGTCTTGCACAATAGCCCTTTGCCCTCTGAGAGTTCACTACATTCCACATGTGCTTTCAAAATTTTCTCTGAAGCCTTAAGGTCCAGAAACATGCAATTTTTGAAAGAAGAGAAATATGCATAATTCTAAAGATGCCACATAGATTTGAGGTAACTTTGTATGTGAAGCAGTTGTTTGCTGACAGAGAATATGAACTAGGTATTGTTTATTGACTATACTTGGAGCTATTGCACATTTCCTTTTCTGTTACCTGAAACAGATGTCAATGGATTTTAAACCTGCTGTTGTAAACAACCACACTACAGACATGGTTAGCATAAAATTCTGTATGCAGTTCTGTGTATATATTCAAAACCTCTCTGTAGCTTCACTTCACTTTTGTCCTGAAAAATACAGAAAGAGAGTAAGCCCCACCTCCAAGGTGATTGTCAAAACACTAATTTCAATTACTCTGGACTGCATTTGGGGGTTTTCAAAATTTTAAGTAGCTAAAATTGTGTAATTTAAACAAAGCTGTTATTAAGATATATTCTTATGCTGTTTTAGAAATGGGATAGCTGCTACAATGTGGCATCTTGCCATTCTGTAGTGGTAATGCAAATATATTTTAAAGCCATGTTAGCAAAGCTAATATGCTACTTCCACACCACTATTGTCCTTTCCAAAACATGGAAATAATTGCACAACATGCAGTCCCCATACTGCTGAGGTAATCTAAGGCCTGGTTTGTGAGGTATTATAACCCTCATAAAACCTCTAAAGAGACCTTCAACAGATAGGGTTTTAAAAAAGTGGCATGCTATTATAGAACCATTTTATTAAAGCTGTAGATATAAGAAAATTGGCACAGTTATGTAGTAACAAATATGTTTTCTACTAAATATGGTTGATTTTAGTATTAAAACCATGGAAAAGGTGAGAAACAAGTGGGATCAGTTTGGCAAAAGTTTTGAAGCTTTGTCCATCTGGATCACTGAAAAAGAAAAAGAGCTGGATACCTTGGAAACATCATCAGCTTCCTTGGATGTGCAAATCAACCAAATTAAGGTGATTGGTTCACATTATATTAAACATTAAAATACTGTTTTCTTTTTTCTTGGCTAGAAAGCTGCAGAGGAGAGGAATAGGCATTTAACATGTGTTTCACAGCTACAAAACTGTAAAAGAAAAAAAAAGATGTATTGCACATTAAGACAAAGATATCAAGAGAGATTTTTTTTTAAATAATTAAAAGCATTGCAGATTTCTTTCTATGGCTAAATAATTAATTTATACTTAAACCATTCAGTGTGTATGTAATATATCAGTTTTTAATGGAGCAATCTCTTTGCAATTAATATTCTTTACCTACAAAATATCATTATGGTATGTTTTTTACAGAATGTAGAATGTTTTATATTGTAATATGTGTCACAGCAAGTGGCTACAGTATTTTATTTCGATATGGTAGATAATTTATATATGAGTTTTATGTACTTTATTTCTCCAATAGCACTGAAATAATAAAGGAACTACAGTATCAGTAGCTAGACCTTTTGTTACATAGTCTGAATTCTTTATATAACAAAATAGACTCTTGGTGCATTAATAAAATCTTGGATGCACACAATATGTTCCGTTTTTTCTTGAATGTGAACAAGAAGTGTTACCCATTTCAAAGTATTTTTTTTTAAGTTCTATCTCATTTTGTTCCAAATGCACACGCACACTTTAGCTTTAATCTAGAATGCTTTGTGTATAACTGAAAGCTATGTAGTTACTATGAGCCTGGACTTCTTCCTGCAAACAAGTAGTCTGGGACTGTGTCTTTGAAAATACTGAAACTATTCACAGGGAGGGCATTTTATTTTTGTTTTTTAAAAGTTTCAAAAAGTCTGGTTAATTCTTAATTATCATTTTTAAAATGATAATTAAGAATTAACCAGAGTGGTAAAATACTATAAAATACAGCATTCCTGAAAAGCCACTTCTGCACTCTTGGGAGCTTGGTCTGAAAGCTCCCACTGCCTGCAGTGGCTTGGTACACATATATAGGATAAGAGCCAGAGGGATACACCATTTTTATTGGATTGAACATATGTTTTCTGGGAATGAGAACATGCCCTCTATTCTTCCCTCAGCCCACATTGCATTAAATGTTTTTGCTTATGTTTGAGATGTGCAACACCACTTTTAAATTGTGGTCAAGCACTCCTCAATGACACAATATTTTAGCCAACCCTCCCATCTTTTGCAACGTTCTTTGCTCCAAATCCAGAGGCAACTCCCTTGAGTTACAAATGTCCATATTTTCTTTTAGTGTTATGGCAAAGGATGAAACATACTTTTCACAGAATTCCTGAAATCATTACCGATGGATAGCTATAGAAAACTGCCCCAAAGTGTATATTTAAAATAAGGCAACAAACTTGAAAATTATTGGTTCACTTCCATATGTTACACATGAGAAGGAAGAATAACCCTGAAAAAGTAGTTTTCTGTAGAAGCACATCATCATCATCATCATCATCTTTTTCAAACTCTTCTTTTCCCCAAAAAAACAGGGCTCAAGGTGGTTGCAAATATTGCCCAAAAAAAAAAAAAATGTATGCCTCTACAATTGTGTGTTAAATGTGTTTATTTGTTAAGAATTGTAGAATAAGATTTATGAACATTAATTCTTGGAAATGAAAACACCTGGTTAACATTATATTACAATCTAAATAGCAAATCTTCAGATCTTCAAGGACTTTTCTGTGATCTGTTTTTGCATTTTAATGTGTGTTTCTGTGCCTTTCAACTAAATTGCAACTAAATTGCGGAATCATAACAAACACAATCAGAGTATAATTTCAGAAAATTCAGAAATTCAGAAATTAAAACACTCTTAAAAATACTAAAATTGAACAGTAAACAGTGGATATGGCAAAGTCAGGACAAATTAGATTGTTCTTTTCTGATGGCCGGGTATCTATTCAGGCAAGGCCTGCCAGATGAGATCCATCACATTACCACCCTAAATAGCTTTTTAAAAGCTCTTAAGACAGATCTCTTCTGGCAGGCCTTTCCTGAATAGAGATACCTGGCCATCAGAAAAGAACAATCTAATTTGTCCCGACTTCGCCATAGCCACTGTTTACTGTTCAATTTTAGTATTTTTAAGACTGTTTTAATTTCTGAATTATCTAATAGTATTTTAAGGGGTGGGTGGGATGGAGGGTTTTGGATGTATATTTTATTTTAAATGTTGTAAGCCTCCCTGATTTAATTTCATAGAGGAGTGGGATATAAATAAATATGATTATGATTATGATTATTAGGTAGCAAGAAAGCAAAACTAGAAAGATCATCATACTTAGAGATATATGAATATATAACATTGAACAACAACAATAATAATATAGCCAGAGAAATAATATATATAATGCTATACATTTATAGTATTTACAGTAGACATGGATAGATATATACACATACATACAGAAAGGAAACTGACCAGAAGCTGAAAACCACATTCTAATTAGTTTTTTTCTTCTTTTTTTCTGGATCACATTCCTGTGTCAGGGGAATGTTTTGCTTAGTTTAGTCATTTGAACTGTTAACTATAAGGACCTGAATCCTATTGGTTATTCCCATCAAGAATAGTCTCATAGAATCAGTTATAGAGTGATGAGTTAAAACATAGGTAAGTCTCATTGATGCTGTGGGTCTACCTTAGTTGGCACTAACAAGAGGATTCAGGCCATGGTATACTTTGCTTGTTCCTTCTTTGTGCATGCAATGCATTGCAGTATTGATTACACATTTGAGAAGGAAGATATGTATTAATTAAATAACTAAAATAAAATGGGACCCAAGATGGCTTGCAATATAGGTTAAATGTTAAAAGCTAAAAGCAATTAAAACAATGTACAATACAAAAGTTAAAGGAACCTTGCATAGTAAAGTACTTATAGTTGATTTCCCAACTGTAAGAGTATTTGAAGTTGAGGTAAATATTGATGGATGTATGGAGAAACAACTAGAGGTTACTTGAATCAAACAACTTGATTCAGCCTTCTTCAGCCCTACAATCATTAGGCAACATTGAGGGGGGAAATTGCCCAGTGTTCTGTGAAGGAAAAAAAAAATGTTTTCATAGGTTTCTGTGAAGGAAGGGTATATGTGTTTATCTTTCTTTTCATTTTGCTTTGCTCAAATACATGTGCTCCAAAACTGTACAATTTGATTGCTGAGATTGAAAAGACAACTTCATTGTATAGATTAATCACCTTGAAGTTATTGGTTTATACGGGGGGGAAACACTCCAACTTCTAGCTCTGGATCAAGATAATAATTTCTGAAAATATAGAAAGTGGTTATCGATTGATTAAACTAGGGCACATGTTCCCACAAACCTATCCCAGGATGAGAACGTCTTTACTGATAATGGCCTCCTTTTTCTCTTCCTATTAATGAGTATCAGAGTAAATCTTCTTTAGATAATTGTTCTTGATTATAAATTCAAAGTATAAAATATACAGATACTATGTCATTTCTGAAGGACTGAAGTATGTTGCAATTTTTCTTTTAAAACATATGGATTCTACAAATTGGAAAAGATCAATTTCTTTGCTCTACTATATTTTAGAGGAGAAAGCTTGGGCATAGGTATTTTGTAAAATCAGGTACCTGTTTTCAAAATGGAGCAACCCAGTGACTCCCAGTGACTCCTGCAGGTGATGTTGGTCTTCTTGTCAAATTTAATGTAAGGTATCTGCTTGTATACTGTAGAACTAGGTTGTAATGTTTTCATACATGGAGAAGAAATATGTCTTCATATATTTACAAGTGAATGTTTGCTTACTGTAAGTTATGTGGTTTTATACATGAAATTCAAAAGGATAGAAGCAAGGAGGGAATAGGAATGGGAGGCAATAAAAATGTTTTTGTGTATTTTCTTCTGCCAATAAGATTTTATTTATCTTATAATAAGAGAATAGGCAAACATACATATATAAGATAATATACAAAAAGCAGTATATAATTTATTATATTCAATTATGTTTTTATTACATTATTACACTATTTAATGTAATGAAAAGTGTGTGGTCATCTTCACTGTAGCTCCAAGACCATGAAACTAAGACATATGAAAATTTGCAAACATGCTATGGGAACCCTGATTTTTAAAAAGATCAGATTAAATTAAGTAAAATTAAGTAAAAATTAAGTAATTAATTTTACTTAGAAGAAATCTTTAGCCTGTCTCCGTCCACACTGAGTTATTTGAGCACAAGGTGGCAAACCCAAAGATCTTCAGGAGTAAAGTGTTTTATCTGACATGTTTGTGGATCATTTTGAGTGGGACCACAGAAGACCAACTATCTAAACTCCTGGACTTTCTCACTGTAGCCCTTTCTCACAGGTAGAATAACACAGGGCATAACTCAGCTGTATGGTGAACCTTGCCTCTTCCTGACTCCATGTGTGTGTGTGCATACGTGAATACATGATATGCACATATATATCAAAAGAGAGAATAAAAATGTGAATTTTTGCTGCCTAATATGTAGATGGAGGAAAAGGAAAGGCAGAATTAGTTGTGGGGTGGTTGTAATGAAAACACACACTGCATATTGAGTTTCTCTGAAGATATTTATTTTATTATTGCTAATACCAAGGATGGGCTTATCTGAAACAAGACAAGTGAGTAATTTCTATAGCCATATATACCAGCCACTAATAATTATCTCAGTAACAGTTGGTAGGCAGCCATCCAAAAGAATTGTGATCTCAATTTAATCCACCTACACTCCTTGCTAATTGTTCCATGTTAGAAGTGTGCTGTAGAAGTAAATTTATATCATTTGTACCTGTTTTACAGAAAGATAAAAGTAGTTTGATTTCAATACTAACCAACAGTGCTTCCCCCATAGTATATGGGAATAGTGTTCTCATACAAGATGGGGAAAGCACTAATTTTCACAGCAGCACTGGGTATTATAAGAAACAATGGGCAATTAGAATATTTTTCCTTGGGTTTTTTCCAGGCTGTGAGGCCATGTTCTGGAATAGTTTCTTTCTGATATTTCGCCTGTGTCTGTGGCTGGCATCCTCAGAGAATGGTTGGGTATGTGTGTGTGTGGAGTTTATATGTTGTGAACCCCTTTTGGGGAGTATATGTAAATTTGTGTAATTGAATGGTTAGTTTCTGGGTTTAGAAATGCAAGGCTTGTTAGTGTCTGTTTGGCTGATGGTTGGTTGATGGGCCATTATCTGTTGGGAATCCCCCTTTCCCTGGGTGGAATTCTTTTGTAAGTGTTGAGTTTTGATTCTATTGTATTTCAAAACTGGGAGCCAGATTTTGTTTACTTTTAAGGTTTCTTCTTTCCTGTTGAAGTTGTCCAGGTGTTTGTGGATTTCAATAGCTTCTCTGTGCATTCTGACATGATGGTTGTTGGCGTAGTCTAGAATTTCTGTGTTTTCAAATAGCATTTTGTGTACAGGTTGGTTTATAACATGTTCTGCTACTGCTGATTTTTCTGGTTGGCCCAGTCTGCAGTGTCTCTCATGTTCCTTGATTCGTGTTTGCACACTGCGATAAGTGGTCCCTATGTAAACTTGTTCACAGCTCCATGGTATGCGGTAAACTCCTGCAGCTGTGAGAGGGTCTCTTTTGTCCTATCATGTCAGAATGCACAGAGAAGCTATTGAAATCCACAAAACACCTGCACAACTTCAACAAGAAATAAGAAACCTTAAAAGTAAACAAAATCTGGCTCCCAGTTTTGAAATACAATAGAATCAAAACTCAACACTTACAAAAGAATTCCACCCAGGGACATGGGGAGTTCCAGCAGATAATGGCCCATCAACCAACCATTAGCCAAACAGACAGTAAGAAGCCTTGCATTTCTAGTCAGGAACTAACCATTCAATTACACAAATGTACATATACCCCCCAACAGGGGTTCACAGCATAAAAACTCCACACATACACCTACCCAACCGTTCTCTGAGGATGCCAGCCACAGATGCAGGCGAAACATCAGAAAGAAACTATTCCAGAACACAGCCTCATATCCCTGAAAAAACAAGGAAAATCTATGGATGCCGGCCATGAAAGCCTTCAAATTAGAATTTTAATTGATTCCAAATGTATATTGCAAACAGGAACCTAAAACTGATGATTTGTCATATAAACATCTTAGTGAAACATGGATAACCGCTGATTTAAAAATTAAGTTTATAACTCTCTCACTTTTCTTACAAATCATTGTAAGCAGAAAAAAGTAAAAGTCAATTATTGCCATTTATTATTTCATCATCAAGAGCATATCAAACATCTTAAACTGGAAAATCAGTTAAAATAGTTAATAATTCAATGCGTTGATATATATGATCTTATTTTTTGCAGTGAGAGGCATTCTGATATCCATAGCCACTCCATGTTTGAATGCTTCACCATCTCTTTGGAGCTAAAATGACTTCCCTGTAATGTGTACAGTGACTCCAAGAACAAAGTCTATGTGATTTATAGGGAAATGGTTGTTAAGAGGAAGTTAATACTGAAGTAGGTTCTTTATGGACAAATTTATTTCCATTTTAGGTTATGATTAAAGAAATAGATGCCAAGAACAATGAAATTCCAAACCTAGAAGAAGATGCTAAGTCATTTTCACAGTATCTTACTTCTGGAGAATCAGCACATATTAAAGCCAAGCTGACACAGATCAGAAGGTATTGGGAAGAACTTCGAGATAATGCACAGCATCTGGAAGGAGAAATCACAGGAAAGGCCTCAGTTCAGCAAAAATTTGAGGAAAACTTCACAAAGGTAGACAATGTAAATTCTTTCTAAGTTATTCAAAAGTTATTGAAAGCATAGATCTATGGATGTAGAGAATATTTTAAAATTTGCCCACTCTCAGCAAGAAAAAGTGTCACTTCCAGGGGAGGGGAATCAACTGCTGTGATTTTTTGCAGTGGGGGGGGACTTTTTGAGAAAGTTTTACAAATTTATTTCAGTAAATAGTTCTTTGTGCAAAATTGTGGTTTAAGTGTTAAAAAAAGCTCCCTCAGTTTTTTCAGAAAAGTCCTAAAATATGAAAAATCAGGGAAAATGGACACAAAACTATTGATATTTTTTATTCTTGCATTTGAGAATATTTTTGTTTTATTTATTAATTTTATGCTCAATAATACCACACAACTTATGTAATAAAACATTATAAGATATTTCTATATTATAACAAAAGACATTCATCCCCCCAATCTCCACCAATGGCTATAAACAATATTTTAGTATCCATTACCTATAATATGGAATATCTTATTAATAGTTTCTCTCACTTCTTTGTATCCCTTTTCACTTTTGACTTTCTCAGTCCAACCCCCCCACATATTCCATCAGATCATGTCCTTTATTTTTCCATTTTCATTTTTTCTCTCTTTTCAAATAAGATATTCTGCTATATAATGTGCCCAGTTATTTTATCCCAGTGTTGTTTATTTTTCCATCTCAATGCTATTTCAGCATGCACCACTCTTAAAAGTTTGTTTATTACATAATCCTTTATCTTACTCAATCCCAATTTTCTTGAAGTTAAGCAATTATTTTTTATTAAAATTGAGGTTTCTCCCCATCCTTTTATTTATTTCTTGAATTATTTCTAAATAAAAAATAAAAAATTGTACACTCCCACCACATATGACTATATGTCCCTTTTTGCCTATATCCATGACAATTTTGAGAATAAAGTAAGTGAAGTTTTAAATCCCTACATATTGGCAGAGTAAGCCACATATTATTCACTTCTTGAAGACTCTTGTTATTTCAAACAATACTTTGATGCAATTTAATATTTTTACAAAGTGATTTCCAACATTCCATTGGTGAATTTATCATAAAAGTAATCCAAAATTCTGATTAAAGAGATTCATTCATTCCTTCTTCCTTCCTTCCTTCCTTCCTTCCTACCTTTTGTCCTTTTATATCCCACCTTTCTCTCAATATGGGAAACAAGGTATCTTACAGTGTAGAATCAAAACAAAAAAGTCACAACAATATGTTATATAAAAGTTAAAAAACATTAAATGGACAATCATATTAAAATATTTAAAACAGTTTAAAATACACATAAAACAAAAGACAAAAGTAGAGCACATCCTATTCATATTTTTTGAATTGGAATTCTTTATTTTATGTTCCAAATATGTCATCATGAGTTTCAGAAATAATAATAATAATAATAATAATAATATGTTATCATGCTTTGAGACCACAGGAACAGTAGCAAGCTTTAAAAAACAGCTTCCTCTAATCATGTTGATTTTGTGAGACTATAAGCTTTTGGGAAATGTTGAACAAATATTTGATTAGGATGATAGTAGAACAGCAATGACATCTATTTAAAGGATTGGTATTTTTTTTCTTCACTTCATTGGTTTAGTTCCAGCAAGACCTATCCAAATATGAAGCCAAACTGGCAGAACTTGACACTTTATGCTCTTCATCAGCAGAGACTTACAAGGTTCTCCAAGATCTTATGGTAAATATTTTATTTAAAATCTGCTATTTGGTTGCATATACTATGTATCAAAGGCATTCGTATTATTCAGAATAGAGCTGTAACCAGAAATCCCCTTCTGAGGAACTATGGAAGAAAACTGTACTCATACTTAACAGCCTGCCTGCTGTGGGCACAAAAATAGAGGTTCCATTTTCTTTAGCAAGTAGAATAAGGGGGTGAGTGACAGGACTCACAAAAAGAGGTGTGTGGGTGGGAGTTTAAAAATATCTAGATCAAAACCTTGCAACCCTACATATGAAAAAGTGAAAAGTCATTTTGGAGGGAGGGTGTTATTAAAAATTTCAGAATCCCTCAGCTAACATTGCTAATGAGCATGCCAGCCATGAAATACTGGGAGCTATGGTCCCAAAACTGCTTAACTTTACCAAACCCTGGAAGGCCAATAGAAGCCTTTCTCCAAAACCCATCAGTGTTGCAGTAATCTATCATGTGACTTCAAAGGAAATCCAAACATGGCAGAGGTTAGTTTGGAATAAGCATGTAAACCTGTTTCTCACATCTGCATGACATGACAGATGGTGTTCTACTATTGAAAAAGTCCTGTATTCCACAAGTATAGCTTGACTAAACACAGGACATCCTCTGGCTAAGTTTGTATGCCATCTGAAATTGCTAAATTTGATCACACATTTAACAAAAGATCAGAGCAGTTAGAATTAAACCTCTGGTGCATGTTGGGCCATTTGACAATCAGACTACAAAGTACTGGGCAAATGGAGAAATAATCTGACCTACTATAAAGCATCTTTCTGCGTTCATTTTCAAAATCTAACCTGGAAAAATTTAAATGCAGTTCTGGGCTGAAATATATTCCCAAAATGCAGCTGTCTTAGGGCTTGTCTACACTGGCCAAATCAAACCATCTCACCTTTTTTTCAAAACAAGCTGTCCAGACAGCATATGGATCTAATCCAGGTCTTTTTCAGCCCCTCAGGGTTTTAATCCATACAAAAAAGAAAAAAGAAAAGAAAAGCAGAAAATCCAGATATTTGTGTGTGTGGACTAAGTTCCATAGTGATGTCAGTGTGGGGCCGGAAGTTTCTGTTGGATGGGTAGAAGAGGTTGTCGATCTCTTCCCCATTTAAATTTCATGTTTTAGCCATTTATTGCCATTTGTTCTGCATATGTGGTAGTAGTTTGGAAAAGCACAAACCAGCATACCCATATCATTATGAGCTGTGTGTACCTCCACATAATAGGATGTCCAAAGCCCCTCTAAACCTAAGCAAAATACATACATATATTTGCATGCATATGGAGAGGGGGGAAAACCTGGAGTGGCTCTATACGCTGCAATTTATCAGACCAGGGTGGATTTGAATGGAAGAACTGTGCCTGGTCCTTAGCGTGCGTGGAGAGTGCCCCCAAACTTCCCTTGGTGTGTGTGGAGATCGTGCAGACAAGCCCATAGTTGCTGAGGACCAGGATACCCCAAATGAAAACCAGAGTTTCCTGTTGGTGTAGATGAGCCCTTAATCTGTTATAGCAAAAACAACAAAGAGTTTTGTGATATCTGTGTCCCATACTTCACGTATGAGAGGGTCATGGCCTTCAGTAGGTGATGGTAATTCTTTTCTATTCTTGTTGTGTTCCCCCTGCCCCATTACATTACACAGGATCTCTCTCAAGTTGTAGGAAAAATGAACCAAACACTGTCCTCTCTGTCCTCTGGTTCTCGGAAGATCACAAACAAAGAAAAAGCAATCCAGGTTGTTTTAATGCTTCAGCAAAGACATGAAAATGTTGTGAGACAAGCTAAGGAAAGAAAGGCCTCACTGGAGACTCACCTAGCACAGTGGCAGAGGTGAGAGAGCCATTGGCATTTAATTAAGTGGAAAAAAAATACCTGCAAATATCTCCCAGTTTTTGTTTTAACTGGACCACAACTTATGTCTTTTCCCCCCTATTCCACTAGACTGGAGAAGGAACTTTCCAGCTTCTTAACTTGGTTAGAGAGATGTGAAGCTGCAGTCAGACCTGTAGAGCAGCATGTTTCTGCTGACAGAGTCAAATTGGAAAGTGAACTACTATTAGTTCAAGTAAGTTTTTTTTTTGAGTTGGCAATTCATATATCTGTCTATCTGTCTACCTGTGGTAATACCTAGTTGACATTTTGTTTCAGGGCAGTTAAAATATTAAAAAATGAAACCAAAGCAATTTATAAAATCACAGATTTTACAACCAGTGTGAATTAATTGGCTGAAATTGTAACATAATAATAGAATATTGGAATGTTAAGAATATTAACAGGCAGTAATAATACTTAAACAGTAAAAGGAGAAAAATAAAATAAATCCAGAATGCTTTCTGGATGAGGAATGTCTTGCTTGGCATTAAAGGTTTCTTGGGAGGGCATTCTACCAATGGCATGTAGGGAAGAGGCATTTATGATAAAACTATTTCTGATTGTGATGTCTAGAACTAGAGGCCTTATTGGTGCCAATGCTGGTGTCATTCTGGTACCAAGTAAAAACATTACTTTTTACTTGGTGGGTGGTGGTGGTGGTGTTCTAATTTATTTCATCTAAATCTGCACATGTTTTTAAATTCTCTTTAAAATTTTAATTGGTTTCAAACAGTCTTCTTTTAACTTGTCAAATTGTTTAATATGGTCCTGTTCTATTTAAATTATAGCAACCCCACCAGGAGTCAGGTTTGATCAGGATTCATGAAAGTTTCCATGTGTGTCCAATAGAACTTCCATGCAGACTCTCCTGCTCCACACAGTGAGGTCAGAGATCGAAAGGACAAGTCAGGCACATGCACACATGGGAACATTGTGGGAGAAACAAGAAAATGTGGCAAAAATGCCCCCCACTCCTGAGGGGAAATTGTGAGGGGAATTTGGGGAGCAAAATATGTAAAGAAAATTCAGGAGTGGTGTGACCCAGTGGGTAGTTTTCAACATCTCCTCTGGGAATCAATGTGGCTCACCATCCACTGATAGTTGCCCCCTCACTCTAATTTAACACTGCAAAATTAAATCCAGTGCCTATATTATTTTGACTACTAAGATATTTTGATTATGTCAAAATAGTTCATCTGTATGGTTCTTAGCAAAAGTTAAAATATTAGTACATCATAACTGTTTATGCTAATATTACACTAATAATGTTTTCTCACATCAGGATTTACAAGTTGATATTGTATCCCAAGCTTCACTATATACCAGTCTGTTGCAGTTAAATGAGTCATTAATTAAAACAAATCCTAATGAAAGTGTGAAAAAAATTAAAAAAGACTTGGAGGAGCTAGATCGAAGATGGAAAATTCTACCTCAGACAGTTAGCAAAAGGTATGTATTTAAGTAATACCATCTAAATAATAATGATAATGATAATGATAATGATAATGATGATGATAATTATTATTATTATTATTATTATTATTTATACCCCACCCCTCTGTTAAAACAATCGGTGCTGCTTACAAAAATTAAAATACAATATAGATAAAAATCCCTAAATACCCCCCACCCCACCCTCCCCCATAAAAAATATTAAACAAATATAAATTAAAAGCAACTGTCTAAAATCACCTTTAAAAACAATACAATAAATAGCCAGCGGACTAAAGGAGGCCAGGATCCCCTGAGGCCGGGATCTAATTAGGAAAGGCCTGCCGAAAGAGATCCATCTTTAGTGTTTTTTTAAAGCTACTCAGGCTTGTCATCTGATGGGAAGATATAGATCACTGATCAAATGTAGAAACCTAGGGATTTACCACATTTTCCCATAATATAAGAGTACAGTAATCCCTCCCAAAAACCCTGGGGCCAGATGTACAGTTACAGTGGGGCCTTGGTATCCACTGGGGTTTGGTTCCAGGACTCCCGTGGTTACCAAATTCTGTGGATGCTCAAGTCCCATTATATACAATGGCATAGTAAAATGGTCTCCCTTATACCATACAGTTGGCCCTCTGTATCCACAGATTTGGCATCCACAGATTCCACCATCCACAGCTTAAAAATACCCCCTCCCCCAAAAAATCCAAAAAGCAAACCTTGATATAAGGGACACCATTTTACCATACTGGTGTATATAATGGGATGAGCATCCATGGATTTTGGCATCCATGGGGGGTCCTGGAATCAACCCCCAGTGGATACCATGGGCCCAGAGTATAGAATGGCAGAACTGGGTCCCATGGAAGACTGTAGGACAAAGCAAAAAAGTAGTCCTCATACTAGCACCACGTTGGCTTTACCTCCTGTTAGTGTTTACAATGACTAGTTTTGATGATACAGGTCCATTTATACATGTATAGAAGCAAACAGAGTGTTGTGTCAGCTCTTTCCCCCTCTGTGGGTTTAAGGCAAATATACCAGTCTCATTGACATGGAAGCAGTTTTTTTTTTTAAATTTATAAAATGACTCGAGATAAAAACATAAATGGCATATATCTGTTAATTTTAATGTCTTCTAGGATAAATTTCCTCCAGTCTGTGGTTGCTGAACATAAGCAGTATGATGAGCTACTCCTAAATTTTTCAGACTGGATTAAACAGTTTCTTGGTAAACTACATGCTACATCTGAGATAAATACATCCGATCAACAACCTGCTTTACATCACAACAAGGTAAATTTTATACTGTATTTAATGAGAAATTGTCTGAATGACTTGCATTTTAGTAACAAATAGACTCATAAACTAATTTATAATTGAAATTTGTTCCATGATCTAGAGTAAGGGAGGAGTCTGGATTTGGCCCATGAAGGATCATGGGGATGTCCTCTCACCTCAGAAGCTCCATGCCCACCATTTGTGGAGCTCCTCCTCCATCACACTTGAATGGCCAATGGGGAACATGAGAAGGGCAGGGGAAAATCCTACTGCTGTCTTTGGTCCATGACCAGAAATAGCAGAAGTACCCTCCCCCCATCCTCTTGTATTCCTCACTGGGTATTCTCTATTGCAAGTGGAATTAGTAACAAATTCCTTTGTTATTTCCATTCTGAGACTGGAGATAGTAAGGGCATTCTTTATGCTGAGAGAGGAGCAGAAATCCCTGCCTCTCTATGCATGGTGAGATATCTGGAGAGTTGGAAGAGCCAGGTGACATTAGGATTGTTGGCAGGGCCTTTGCTCTGTCTACCTCCCATGACATCATCTGGCCCACTGGCATAGTTCAGGAAGGCAATTTGGACCTCAGGACCAAACCATTTCTCTACTTCCTTTCTTGAGCAAGAAGAATATTGTCACAAGCTCACCAGTGAAAAATCAGGGAAATAGAAAAATTGCCTGTTCAATTACTCACCCATTTATCACTAAGTAATGGTGCAAAAACCTGTGCTTTCTTCTCCAGACACAGCTTTGGTAGATGAATTGGAGAGAGGCTGCACATGAAAGAAAATCAGTTGATAATGTGATTGGTTCTTTTGTTATAGAAGATGCAACCAGCACATTTACTCAGAAACAGTCCTACCAGCCTTAGTGATACCCCCTTCACAAAAAGTTAAACTTACACTCATAAAGGAAGCTTGAGCTTAGAGAAGGTTGAATACCCCTGGATATCCTTGGGCACATCAGAAAACTAACTGATTTCCTTCCTCCAGCTCCAAGTCCAAAGTAAATTTTTCATGTGAATCCAAATGGAAATGCACACTTCTGGTAATCCATGCTCCCCATCATTCCCTTTATGGAGCAGCAGTCATGAGTGACAGTGGTGGTAGCAACAGAGTTAAGGAAATTTTTTCTTTCCTCCTGCTCCAGCTCTGTTGCATTGATGCATTGTGCAGCAGACTTAAGAGCAATTTCCCACTGATTCCTGCAGGACATTCTGTAGTACAATATGTAATTTGTTTGTATGTGGCAGAGTTAAATATGCATGGAAGTGGAGGAAGGGAAGGAGAAAGGCAAATTATTTTAATGATCACATTTTTTTTTTCCTGGCAGTACTAAGCAAGGTTTGTGCTCACTTTTAAAAACACATTTAAATACATGTATTCCTTACTCTTCTCCACCTAGGACCACAAAAAGGAAGTGGAAGGAAAGTCCAAAGAACTACAGAGTCTGAAGAGTCATGTTGAAAAACTGTGCTCTTTTAGTCATCCAGAAGATCACAGTGTGTTTCAGAATAAGGCTGAAGACTGTCTCCAGCTCTACCAGGAGGCCAGTCAAGTAATCATCCGTCGGCAAGATGTTCTTCCCCACCTCAAGGCCTTTCTAGATCTTCATTCTGCTGCACTGAATATGCTTCAGCACTTGAGACAGACAGTAGAAACCACTGGAAACATAAACAAGTCTAAATCTGAAGTGCTAGAGAAGGAGCTGAGTGAGGTTATTCAAGATGTCAGCAAACTAGAATCTACAGCAGCCAGTTTGGATGCATCCCTTACTAAAGCCCAGTATCATCTGAAACATGGAAGCTCTGAGCAAAGGACTTCTTGCAGGAATATCGCTGACAGTCTCTGTATGGAACTAGAGTCAATCCAGTCTTTGCTGGGAACTAAACAGAGTGAATCAGAAGCCCTTGGAGTTCTGCATACATCTGTCATGGAGCGGAAAGAACATCTCTTAAAAAGCATTGAAGACCTCGAAGAAAGGGCTGACAAGGAAGGACTGAAAGAACCAACCCTTCAGGAGGTTCAGCAAAGGTAAAATAAAATAAAAGCCACACCTAAATAACACAAAATCAAAGCTAGTGAGAATGGCTTTTCTATAGTTTCTTAATATATTCCATTTGTGAATAATATTT
The DNA here is from genome assembly GCA_030847615.1 of Gambelia wislizenii. NCBI lineage: Eukaryota > Metazoa > Chordata > Lepidosauria > Squamata > Crotaphytidae > Gambelia > Gambelia wislizenii. The sequence goes on from JAUMIR010000001.1 coordinate 104,788,262, forward strand.
TCTGAGCACTGTTGTGACATTTAACATCACTTTTATCCTCTGCTGTACTTAGGAGCAATTTCTGTGTTTCCCTTACACATGGTATTGTATCATCATCATCATTTGTTTTTTGTAATAATAACAAACCTGAAAACATGTTAATCAGGAATATGTTATTTACAGATTAAGGATTTTTAATCAGTTGGATGATGAACTGAATTCACATCAGCATGAACTGAAATGGCTGATGAGCAAAGCAAAGCTAATTGCTCAGAAAGATATAAGTCTTGCTCCAGCAATTGACAAAGAGATTAATTATTTGCAAGCAGCCTGGGAGGACACTAAGAAGCTAATCCAGGAGAGGCAAGTATTGTTCGGAAGTGGAATACACTGCCTCAGAGTGTGGTGGAGTCTCCTTCTTTGGAGGTTTTTAAACAGAGGCTGGATGGCCATCTATCGGGAATGATTTGATTGTGTTGGACTGGATGGCCCTTGTGGTCTCTTCCAACTCTATGGTTCTATGATTCTGTATAAAAAACAAATTTTTCGATTCTGGCTCGGGGCCTTTCTTTGAAGCAGGGGGAGGTGGTGGAACTAGAGGTGGGTTAGACTTTCTCAAGGTGATGGGACATGCAATCGTATGAAATTTAAACTGTAAAGAGCTGGCATGTGCTACAGTCCGATGGACCTGCAGTCAGCTGATTAAACACAGCTGGCTAGCATATCTTGATCAAGTCTAAGAGGCAGCTATGGGAATAGAAGTGTGGGGAGTGGACCCTTATCTGTATGGGAAAATGTTGTGTAGCCCATGTGTACGAGAAACACTAACTACAGTTGCCCCTCCACATTCGCAGCATGGTTCCACCTATTCGTGGTTTGCTCAGCAAGCACCCCTTTAAAAAAGCTTCTCTCCCTCACACACAAGGGAGTGGAACTGATATAAATGGAGTGCTCCCTGAGCAAACCGCACGCCCAACTTGCCGCTCTCCTGGGGCTTGGCTCCATTTGGGGTGGAGAGCCAAGCCCCGGGAGAGCGGGGAGTTTGGGGCAGAGGCTCTTTGCAGCCATACACACCCCACCCTTCCCAAAGTGGCGATGGGGCTTTTCAAGCCTTGTGGCTTTGGGAGGGTGGGGGTGGCTGCAAAGCCACTCGTCCGCCACCCCCCTGTGCTTCCCGAAATGGCTATGGGGCTCTTGAGCCCCATCGCCACTTTGGGAAGCATGGGAGGTGTCTGCAAAGCCTCCCAGCTGCCCAGCCGCCACCCCCATGCTTCCCGAAGCAGCAATGGAGAGCTGCTTTGGGAAGCGCAGGGGTGGTGGCTGGGAGGCTTTGCAGACAACTCCCATGCTTCCCAGAGTGGCGATGGGGCTCAAAAAGCCACTTCGGGAAGTGCCACTTCGGGAAGTGCGGGGGGGGGGGCTGGGAGGCCAGGAGGCTTTGCAGACCCCCCCCCACGCTTCCCAAAGTGGCAATGGGGCTCAAAAAGCCCCATCACCACTTTGGAAGGGTGGGGAGTTGCAGGAGGGCAGGAGGAGGCATATTTTTATTTGTGTTTTTTCCACATTCGCAGGGGTCTTGCACCCCAACCCACAAATGTGGAGGGACAACTTTATAATCTATGACTGTACTGTATCTGGATGTCTAGATGTTCCCACACACTGCCTATGTACTTGGATTTTGCCCTTAGACTGTGCACGTGCAGTCTGAGCTGTACAATGCAGGATTGTACTGTACGAATATTGTGTTATTTATTCTGTCTACAATGAATTTTAGACTCATTATAAATATTGCTCCAACATGCTCTAGTAAAGGGAAGTATTTTAGACACAAGCCTGTGTCTGTGTGCTTATTTCTTAGTATGATGATTGCAACTCTGCTAAAAGAACTTTTGCTGCCTGGTTCTCTTGATATGGTCAGAGGTGCTACTGTCTCACCACCTTTTCTGAGATTTGTGATTTCCATCCACTGGGGCACTAGAGCCCACAATAGCCACCTCTGGCCCATGGTAAATTTCTGGGCCAAGGGGAGGGGGGACTTGCATTGCATTGCCAGCTCACAAGTTCAAGGCAATCATGGTGTAGCAAGCAGGGTTGCAGGCCTCTGTCCTGCTCAACGGTGGCTGCTGGTGGCTGCCATTGCAGTGGGGCAGTGAATCCCATTGTAAAGTACCATCCAAGGCCATTGGCCTGTTTTGGGCATAGGGTTCTGCACCTTTGACAGATCATTTAAAGTTTAGGCTAAAACCTGGAATACATTTACTATCTCTTGGCCACCATCTGCCACAATTGCTGCTCATGAAAATTCAAATAGGGCCACTCCTGAATGACAAAATGTACCATAATTTACTATAATGTGACAATTATTGGTGCAGTGGTTAAGTGCCATTACTGAAAGCCACAATGTTAAGTTCAACCACAGAGGGCTCCAAGGTTGACTCAGCCTTCCATCCTTCCATAGGTCAGTAAAATAAGTACCTAGCTTGTTGGGGGCAAATAGTTAACACATTGTAAACTGTTTAGGGGTGCATTGGCGCTGATAGCAGTATAAAAATATAAATGCTATTGCTATTGCTAATTACATTGTGTTTTAATAATAATTCCTATTTCCTGCCATGCATACTTACCTCAGTCTCCATTGGCATTGAAATGAATGTGCCCGTAGCTATCACAGTGAGAATTATACGGAAAGGGAACAATAAAACAAGGAATTCTACATAATGAAACATTACCTCCTCCCACAACAGATACCAACATATACTCAGGCATATTTGCCATCTCATTCTTTTCTCTTTACAGGCAGGAGCAGTGTTTGGTCCTTATTGACTTGATGAGAACATATCAGAGCCTGAAATCCACAGTAACTAAGGCCATAGAGGTTGCCAGCAATGTAGCAGTAACCAAGGACATGATAAAGGATCAAGAAGATGTGAAATGGGCTTTATCAAAAGTAATTTGTTTTTTGTGTTTATTCATTAAATTATACTAGCTGGACCTGGTGTACCATATGCCGTTAAAAAACTCCCCCCAAAATGCCTAGTAGACCTCATGACAACCCTATAAGCTAGGTTGGTGGGTTTAACTCACCCCCCCTGCCAAACTCACTCCCCAGCACTAAACTCGGCCCTCCTGCCGCCAAACTGCCCCCCCCACCGAATGCACCCACCCCCACACCAAACTTGGCCCTCCTGCCACCAAACTGTCCCACCAAACACCAAACTGCCCCCCTGCTGCTGAATTCATCCCCCCACTAAACTTGTCCTTCCTGTCACCAAACTGCTCCCCTCTGCCAAACTCCCCCCCCAGCAACAAACTGGCCCCTCCTGCCACCAAACTGCCCCCCCTGCAGCCAAACTCCCACCCACCAAACTTAGCCCTCTTGCTGCCAAACTGCCCCCCTGCTGCTGCACCGCCTCCCAGTGCAGAACTCAGCCCTCCTGCCACCAAACTGCCCCCTGCCTCTGAACTCGCCCCCCCAGTGCCAAACTGCCCTGCCACCACCGAACTCACCCCCCCAGTGCCAAACTCAGCCCTCCTGCCACCAAATTATCCCCCTGCCACCAAACTTCCCCCCACCACCAAACTTGGCCCTCCTATCTATCACCAAACTGCCCCCCACACTGCCCCCCTGCACTCTGGCACATACCATGCTACACACACACACACACACACCACATCCCCCCATGCTACTCACACTCCCTCTGCAGCCACCATGTTTAGAAAGGAGTGAAACTTCCACATCATCCTGCCCCCCGTGTGCTGATTGGCTGTCCAACAGAGCTTTGATTGGTTTGTCAGTTCCCTAAGCTACCAATCAGTGCACTGGAAATGGCAACATACCAAAGATAATTATATATACATAGATATTAAAATATTTATAGCCCACCCGTATCCTAGGATTTCAGAGTGGTATTAAAATATTTTTATCTTAAAACATTTTTTAATTTTTGCCTTTAATGGGTTTATAGTCAGCTCTTAAATTTCCATTTTGGAGGCCATACTTAAAAAAGGGGGGAGCAGTAAGCTGCCACTTTCTGCTATTAAAATTGCAACTACACAAAGAAAGAAAGAAATGCATAAACTGAAAGAGTGCTGTCTCCAAAGTTAAACTTGTATACAGTACTTCACCATAATGTACTAATTATATGCTTTGGCATCTGTTGAGTTCAAAACCCCAACACGTTTCCTTTTTTGTCCTGTCCCTTCTCTCCTCTGGAATATATTGTTCTTTGCTGTCCTGTATTCTAAGCAGGGCTGGTGCTAACATTCAGCATCCCTCATAGAGTCTGCACAAGAAGACTGCTCTGTGCAACAGGGTTGGAGCTTGAAAGCATTACTTTTTTTGGAAATACATCACCCTTAAACCACCAGCCAGCAAAAGGATTCTGAGAGTTGTGGTCCAAAAGAGTAACTTTTCTAAGCTCTCTAGACTGAGTACCTTTTTTATTATTATTTTCCTAGTGTTCTGAGCTCTAGGCAATGTCTCTCCTTTTGAAATACTTTCCTGCTCATTCTGAGGATTGAAAAATGGTAGTTGTTAAGCTCCTTGAGTAAAAAAAAGAAAAAAAAGTAGCTTGACATAGATGTTCAAGAATATTGGAAACACTCACAAGATTTCAGGACATTTTTGCAAAATAAAATAAAATAAAAACTTTAAAAATCATTTGTGTGAGTAAAACTTGGAGGAATTAACTAAAATATTTTTGTGCAGAAAATATCATTTTTTCTGCAAAAAAATGATATACAGTATTTTACACAAAACATATGCATGGTGTGTTTTATGCATGTGTGTGCACAAAAATGTTGCTTTTTGCAAAATATGTGGAGGAGTTGTACAAAATGAGGTGTTTGTGAAAATGAATTTTTCCCAAAAATATCCAAGGTGTGAAAAATAATTGGAGCACATGCAAACTCTCTTGTAATATTGCAAAGCAGAGAAAAATGAATTATTCACTCTTTAATGTAAGAACGAAAGAAGTGAAGATTTACTTCCTTGATCCTATGGTTGTCTGCTAAATACTGTAGAACTTCCTAATAAGTGTGCTTAGAATGGCAGCCTAAAAGTGATTAGGCACAATGGCTGGTAAGCTTGTTTTTAGCTGTATCTAACAAGATCCTGTTTCTTTGCACAGCATGAAGCAGCCAGGAATGAGCTAAATGACAGACAGACAGAGCTGGATGCTTTCAGTAACAAAGGGAAACACTTGCTAGCAGAGTTGAAGAAGATTCCGAATTGTGACCCCCGGCTGATCAAAACTGACATGGACAATACTGTGGACAAATGGCTAGATGTAAGCATTGCATTTGATAAATACATTCTTATTGCAGGCCTGAGGAAAAAAATGTGGAGGGTTTTGAAAAGGTATTCCTTTCTTCCCATTACTAAAGACAGGGTCTTTCTAAGCACATAGCTACAACAAATCATGTAGCACCTTTCAGTTTATTGTGGATGAGATTTTGTAGGCAAGAGACTATTTGAATGAACATGTGAAGGACGTTTGGTAATGTACCATACATAAACACACACACATATACATTTAGGTACCATTCGGACCTAATATGCTTATGTTTATGAAGGAAGTGGTAATACAAAATTAAAAGATAGCAGCCTACTTATTATACAGTTGCAACTCGTAGAAATGTCAGAGAGAGACATAACTGTCCCAAGAGTGGGAGGGTGGTAAGTCCTTAGGGATGATTCAATATTTCCAAAGCTCTGTCTGTTCAGTATCACCAGTGCAGGCAGTATGGTTGTTATTTCTTATTTCTGCCCAGCTTTGTGAAACTAAGTACAGGTATCCATGGGTTCAGTAGCCACAGTTTCACTTATCCACACCTGGGAGGGGGAAGTTCTGTCTAGGCATTTCGAGGTCGTCCAATGTGATTCTGTGGTCAACTTCTGGTGTTCATATCATTGAAAATAATAGGGTTCCTTATTAGCCACAGTTTCAGGTATCCACGGGGAGTCTTGGAACATTTCCCCCACAGATACGGAGGTCAACCTATATTTTAGGAAGCACATTCAGGTTAGCCATGTTGACCATACAGTAAAGTACAATAAAATCAAAAATTCACAAAAGAGTGTTACCTTTACTGGCCAACCAAAATGCAGAAAATGCATTATGCAAGATTTCAAAGCTTCACTGGCTTCTGCATCAGGTAAAGATGTTAAAAATCATACAGGAAAAAAAAAGGATGAAAATGTTAGAGTCACAGGATTACATTCTACTCAGATGTTACCCTGTTGTCAGCCTGGCATAGTTAGTGGGCCCAACCTGACAGGTGTACATACTGTCAGGGGATGAAAGGACACTCAGTCCCCAGCAGAAGCCAAAAAATTATCTCAGCAGACTCAGTAGCAACCCTTTCCCAAGAACACTCACACACAGAGTGTTTGACGTCCAAATAAGCAGGAAGCACTTTTATCTTCAAAGTCAAACAGTTACACTATGTACAAATATTTACAATTGAAGGAGAAAGTTCTTCACCATCCTCAGCATTCAATTTCAGCATTCAATTTCAACCGGACCCAGCCTCTGAGAATTTAAGGAGGAAAGCTTCCTGCTGGCCGAAAGAAAAGCACAGCCCCATACTGTAAGCACGCAAGCTTTCCTCCTTAAATGCTCAGAGGCTGGGTTGCTGGGAAATGCCACCCGCACCTTCCCTGTGTGTGAATGTGTGTAGGAAAGATTCGAAATGTGAGTTTTAAAGAAGCAATTCAGTTTGCCGCTGTGCTTTACTTTGGGCCATGAGGAGACATGGGGTGAAATGTGAGTTTTAAAGAAGCAATTCAGTTTGTTAAAACACAGAGAGGGGGGTGGCAAGGGGGGGGGCTTTGCTTGCGTGCCACAGCATGGGGCTTTGATTTTCGTTCACCTTAGACCCTCAGAGGTTGGTGTGGGGGTTGCTTGCTTGCTGGGATCTTCCCTGTGTGTGTATGTGTGCAGGAAGTTTTCCTCCTTAAATGCTCAGAGGCTGTGTTGGGGAGAGCAAGGGGGGGAGGAATTTCCACAAATACATAAAACCGTGAAAGTCAAAGCCATGAATGTAAAGGGACAACTGTAGTTTGTTAACACATAAATTTTTTTCAAAATCTTTACAAAAAGAGGCCACATATGCAGTGCCCATTTTCTGCACCTTGCTGGGAACACCATCTGCAAGGGTAATATTGGTTATTGAAGCATTTTTAACAACTGTAAATCATTAACCATATTGTGTGTGACCCCACTATCAAGTAACCAAATTCCTTCCTCAGTACCTTCAGGATGGTGCTGTGCTATGAAGGCATGGCTTGCAGACTGATAGGATGCACCCCTCCTATCCAGTGCAGGCATTTTATAGTCCTTCTGAAAATGTCCAGGCTTTTTGCATCTGAAACAGCATTTCACGTAGCTGCAGGCTCCCTCCTCCACAGGTGCCTCTGTTTTAGTGCTCTCCTGATTGTGTCTGGTAATTTGTGGCTGTTTATTCCCCTCCAACCAGGAATCAAATTGCTTGTGTTGGACCTCTTCCAGAGTACGCCCAGCTACCAGGTCTACAGACAAATCACTCTCCCTGGTGGTCTGCAGACTGTACATTAGGAAATCCCATTCCTTTGTCAAACTGCCCAATAAAATAAAACACATATGGGCTTCTGGAATGTCCACCCCTCTATTGGCCACCTCTTGAAAAAGCTGCCTCATTTCCTCCAAATGGGCTTTCACGCAGCCTCCAGTAGACAGCTTTGTGTTATAAATTCTCTTAGTCCATATCATCTTTGAAAGGCAGGATGAATTCTGATGAACTGTTTTCAAAGCTGTCCAAAGTTGAAAGGCTGTCTTTGCTGGGGCCGCATGTATTAACTGGGAGGCGCTGAGTGATAAAAGCTTTCTGGTCTACTAGTCTGAACGCTGCTATTTCATCTTCTGAACCTTCTGGGATCACACTTTCATTCTCCAAAATGTCCCACAAATTGTCCTTAATTAATAAAGCCTCCATGTATAAACTCCATGCTGAATAATTTCCATCAGCCAGCTTTTCATAGCGGACAAGACTATTATCTGCCATTCTGCTGATTGAGTCAACAGTTCTCCAGCTATGGAACATAGACAGCTGGTAGCACTCCAAGGTTATTTGAAGATATTATAGGGCCTGACTGAAACTTAACTGGTTCTCAGCCAACTGGCCGAAAACACTCAAAACGAAAGAGTTTCTGGGTAGTTTTCTGGGTGCACCTTATCTAATCTGAGATCAATCAGCTGGGCCTATAACCACTGTCAGGGTATGATAGGACACTCAATCCCTAGCAGAAGCCAAAAAAATTATCTTAGCAGACTCAGTAGCAACCCTTTCCCAAGAATACTCTCACACAGAGTGTTTGACATCCAAATAAGCAGGAGGCACTATTATCTTCAAAGTCAAACAGTTGTAATATGTACAAATATTTACAATTGAAGGAGAAAGTTCTTCACCATCCTCAGCATTCACAGGAAGAGAAGGAAGTGAGCTCTGTTCTGAGCTCTCATTTATACATCTACAGGACATTGCCCCCTAGTGGCCTGACTAGGCATGACTTAGTAGTTAATGCAGCATGGTTCTGCAGTTGTTCGGCCATTTTATAATGGAGTTCAGTCTCTAACTCCTGGCAGTTAGAGTCACAGGGTTACATTCTGTCTCAGATGTTACCCTGTTGTCAGCCTGGCTTAGTTAATGGGCCCAATCTGGCAGGTGTACATACCCCCAAATACCTAAGGTTGGTTCCTACTGCCCAAGGAAACACTTCTACTACTACAGATATGTCCATAGAACTTTCCATGACCAAAACAGAATCTCATGGGCCCGATGCTCACTTCGCAGCCACCGATCCAAGGAAATTATGATTGCTACTTTGTTAGCTTGAAACTCCTTCCTGCTATTCTTCCTCTCCCTTGTTCAATTGTTTCCCATTATTACAGATGTGGGGATGTATTCCTTCCTTTTTGTCTGTATTATTAACGTTGTCACCACCATTATCACAAATTAGCCCAATTTACATATCTATCACTTTCACTCTGATCACCCTTTGAGTATTTTGTATGCTTTTTGCCATCCTCTGATCATTTTCAGAAAATCCTCTATTCTTCTTTGGTGGTGGATCTTGATTCTCAAACCAGGTTTGAGTTCTGCTCCAATCAGTATCTACAGATTTATTATTGCCAAAGGGAGTCCTGGTGGCTCAGTGGTTAAATGTCAGTATTGCAAGTCACCACGTTTAAGTTTGATTCCAGAGTGCTCTAAGGTTCACTCAGCCTTCCATCCTTTCGTAGGTCTGTAATCGAATACCCGGCTTGTGGGGGCAATTAGCTCATACACATTGGAAACTGCTTAATGCAGTGTAGATGTGTAAATTGCTATTGCTTAACAATTTGTAAGCCACTCTGATAGCCTTTGTGGCTGAAGATCAGGGTATAAATACCTGATTAAATTAAAATTTTTTTAAAAAATAAAGTCATTTGTAGCTGATCTTATCCAGGCCAAACCCCACAATTTCAAAATAAACTTCAAACACTGTGGTAAATGAATATAAGAATTTTATCTTTGTGAGTCTAACATTTTCTCCTATCAGTTCTTCTTCCTCTCCCCAAATCTGGCAACCATAGGATCATCTGCTTCTGGAATTAAGCTAATTGAAGAAGGTCCTTGAGAATAGTATTAAATGGCTTGGCCTTATAAGGATCAGAACCTTTTTTTTTTTTTTTTTTGCTTCTTATGAATTTTAGAAAAATGAGCTATAGTCATACAAAATATCTCAAATCCTCTTTCTAGAGCTTTGTCCTGCCTTTTGGACAAGTTGCCATTATTCCTAGGCAGTGAAAAAGATAAATCCTCTATGTTTCTATTGGAAAATATGAGAGATTGTAATGGAGCTCTCAAGCAGAAGTTTGAACAGCTCACCAGCCCACTCCACCCCATGCACAATATCTAGCAGAGAAATAAATCAAACTTAGGATTCTTTCTAAGGTATATAAAAGTAGTTTTACTCATAAATCTTTCTCTCTGGCTTTTCTTCGCAAACGAAGATTCAGGAAGGACTCATCCTGTGCTTTCTACAAGCGTGCTGATGACTAAAAAGGCCAATCCAAGATAAACAAGTCCAGTTGCAGAAAGCACAGCAGCAGGTCTCCTTGGGTAATGTTTCCGTGTTGTGATTCTTTCTGCATTGTCGTTTCTCTTCAAGACTTGTTCAGCGTCAGTTCTCAATTAAGGCTACAGCATTGTGGATAGTGCGTCTCTATGCCTCCCGATGTGAGGCCACGGCGGACCATTGTTGGTGATCAATTTGGCCGAGCCTGAGATGTTGTTTCAGGGAATGCTTGTATTGCTTTCTTGGAGCACCCCTCTTACACTGATCCGTGGCGAGTTCACCATAGAGTACTGTTTTTGGCAGGCAGTGGTCCTCCATCCTAGAAACGTGCCCTGCCCAGCACAGCTGTGTTCTCAATATCATGGCCTCAATGCTGGTGATCCCTGCTTGCTCAAGGACAGCAACATTTGTCACATAGTCAGTCCAGTGTATATTTAGGATTGTGCGTATACAGTGCTGATGAAAGCGTTCGAGGAGTCGTAAGTGTTGGCGATAGGTGACCCATGACTCATAAATACCCATGACTCATGATCTGTGTAATCAACACAGATTTATCTTCTTTCGGAAGGTAAGAAAAGAAAAAGTACTAAATGATATAAGGAGAGCTGGAGCATCTCTCCCAGGGAGAGATGGTATCACACTAGGGAGGCCTGGTGGCGCAGTGGTTAAATGCCAGTACTGCAAGTCACAATGTTAAGAGTTTGATCCCAAGGGCTCCAAGGCTGACTCAGCCTTCCATCCTTCTGTAGGTCAGTAAAATGAGTACCCAGCTTGTTGGAGTCAATTAGCAAACACATTGTAATCCACTTAGGGAGTGCTTTGGCACTGATAAAGTGGTATAGAAATACCAGTGCTATTGCTATTGCTATTTCACACATGCTTCATGGAGTACAAACAGAGAGAGAGAGAGATGTGAAAGCAGATGAGACTGCAGATTCGACCCCAGAGAACAAAGGAAAGGCTATGTGATGCAGGAAGAGTGGGTGTGAACAAACACAGAAACAAACAAGAAGTTCCTATAAATATACTGTGCCTAAACTCCTAGAGAATGACATGCAATCTAACTACTAGTGAGTAGAGGCATGCCAATGTTGCTAAATCCCAACAGCTTCTGTGTCAGACAAGAAACAGATGGCATTATCAGAAAGGTGGCTTGTCTTTTCAGTTAACATGGTTTAATCAATTAGTTAATAATTTACATGACTAAAACCCATACAATTAATCAACTGATGGATCTTTAATCAGGTCATAATCTAATTGTTTTCTTTTATTGCATAACAGGTTTCAGACAAGCTTGAGGACAGCATAGAGAAGCTGAGAGTTAGTGTATCTGTGTGGGAAGATGTGCTGACAGTTGGGGATGATATTGACGGGTGGTGCAGTAATTCTACCTCTCAGCTGAATGACATCCTAAGCAACTTGACCAGCTGCCAGAGAACTGAGTCATTCCTAGAAGACTTTCAGGTGCTATAGAATATTTATGTGAAGTAAATGTGTGCATGTCCTTTATTGACTTATGCCAACCCCTTGAATTTCATAGAGTTTTCTTGGGCAAGGACTATTCTGAGGTGGCTTGCCATTGCCTTCCTCTAAAATATAGCACCTGGTATTCCTTGGCAGTCTCTCATCCAAGTACTAACCAGGCCTGACCCTGATTAGCTTCCACAATCAGATAGCATCTAGTGCCCTCAGGATATTTATGCCCTTGTGCAGTAAATGCACACACAATAAATACATGGCATTTTCAGGTGCTAAATTGCATTAATGGGCTGTGGTGTGATCAATGGGGGGGGAAGGTAACCTCCCACACAATGGTAAAATGAATAACACCCCCCTCTCAGCTGGACTACAGGCCATCAGTGTGACATTCTCTACAGATCTCTATAGAAAGTTCAGGCGATTTGGAGTGCCTTTACCTATATTTCATGTTTAATTTTTCAGTAGCAGAATGGCTTTTAAATTGAATGTTGAAGGGGAGTCATACACTGAGGAATCTTGGAAGGTACACGATACATGGTTTAAGAGGACATATTGCATTGCCCTGCAGTATGTCTATCCTTGTTGGTCAGCCAGAGCTGTAAGGCAATGTCCCAAGTGCAGAACTTCATTGAGCTAAAAACAGCTGTTCACTCTTTTGGGAGTGGTCAAGGAGTGCATTTAAAGGTACCGTCACTAAGATGAACCTGCTAAACTAAGATAATGTTCTCCCATATGCTCTTTTACAGTCTCAAATTAAGCACAAAGAACAGGATTTGGAGCAAATAAGTTCAAAAATATTAGAGCTTAAACAATTGGTTAATACAGAAGAACTTCCAATGAACCTGCAGGTAAGAATGGTTTAAATCCATTATGGCTTGTGTGTTCTGGATAAGTTGCTATTGCTATAAGATGCTTTAAAAACCCCATCAAATTCATTCAGTCTCAATTTTTTTGTGTGAAGTTAGTTTTGTATTAATCACTCAGAAATATTTGTAAATATTTCACTTACCAGATTATGTTAAATGTCCCTCTGTCTTTGGAGCTCTCTCTCTCTCTCTCTCTCTCTCTCCCCCTCTGAGAAAGCATTTTGATCCTTATGTAAAATTTTGTCCAAGAGTGGAAGGCCTTGGGGTGAAGTACTTGCTGATAGAGTCAAAGTTATATGAAATCATAGCCACAAGAACAAAGACAATTATTCATTCTAATAATGAACTCAGAGAGCCAACTGCCAATTTGAAAGCAAAACAGGGACCATCTAAAGTAAATAAATAGTTTCTACATACTCAGGGAACTTCCTTAATTGTGCATAAATATAGGTATTTGGAAATTAAAAGGAAAGGTGTTTATTTTATTTTATTTTATTTTAAAAAAAGTAGAGCCTGCCATGGACCTGTGAGCTTCCAGACTTACAGAATGTTGAGGGCATAGAAATAAGAAAACAAAAGAGCATCTCTCATTGTCTATATAGGGGGAAAATCAGCTTCATTGAATGCAAAAGAAAACTCTTTTGTTTTGTTTTATTGCTGCCCCATCACAACTGCACTAAAAACTTGGATTTATCTTGGATTATTTTATATGGGAAGCTTTTCCTCCAGCACTGGAGACCCAGTCCTGTTCAGAGAAAGACTGAGCAGTTTCCTAGTGTTGGGAGGACTTTGTCACCCTTATAAGAGGGCCTTGGAGGGCCTCCCCCCCCCCCCAGTTTCCAACCAAAAGTTATAAAGGCCTAAAATATATCCAAGAGACAGAAATGGGATTTTCACATAATATTTTTTGCACAAAAATCCTTCTGTCCAAATAAATGTTTCACAAAAACATCCAAAGATTCCCCCCTACCTCACAGCTGGTTGTTTATTTGCTCAAATGGGTTTTTGATGTATCAAGATACCTTTCTTACCAAGGATGAGAAGATTTGTAAAAATTATTTACATCCCTACATATGTTGGTTTCATATTATGCTTAATTCTTTTACTGTCTAAGCTGAAAGTCTATGAGTGAGTAGTACTACATATTTTAAATAGTCTAGTATAGTAAAATATAGTATTGTTAAAAACTATGGGCCTAAATACTCTAAAAGCACCAGATCCCATCTGATCACGGAAGCTAAGCAAGGTCAGCCCTGGTTAGTACTTGCATAGGCTATATTTCAGGAGAAGGAATGGGCAAAACCACTTCTGAGTATTCCTTGCCTAGGATAACACTATGAAATTCATGGGGTTTCCAGAAGTCAATAGGCAACTTGAAGGCACATGCATACAGCACACACACACACAAGATTTGAATTTGGCTGTAAATTTTATACCACTTGACAGGGATGGTCCACCATAATGCATCTGTATTTGCTTTTAGTTTTTAGAAGCTGATTTAAGGAAAAAATTGGTGCATGCTAAAGAAATGTGTGAAACAGCAAAAGAAACAATGAAAGATTACAATTCTCAGACACTGCAGTTACATAACTTTGTAACACAGATGGAAGACTGGCTTACCAAAATGGAAGACTCACTTTCAAGCTGCTCTCATAGCCAGGATCCATCAGGTCTAAATACAGTCAAGGTGGGTGCCAGAAAAACAATATCATATTTTGAACTTCATATTCATTTCATTCTGTTGTGATGGGTCACCATAATGAAACAGGAATATATTTGTTCAGCACCCCAGAATAAAGACCAGGAGCATTGGAATCAACTTTATTCAGGGAGTTTTATGAACAAGGGTTCCTATAGAAAGTTCTCCCCCATTTCTCTTTAGAGGTTAACTGACTTTTAAGAGAAATATATGAAACAAAACAAAGGCAAAAAGGAAGAAGTCAAATAATAGCTCAAAAGGCAGGGAGCGGAAGGGGACAAGGTAGGCCCCAAATATGGGGCTGAGTTGCCAAAGTAAAGAGAAAAAATGGAAATGGAATTTCCTGAATGTGGAAAACAGCAACAACAAGAGTTGCAGCCCAAAATGATATTTTGTAAATGTACAAAACACTTCAGACAACATTACTACAACTAACATTTTGAGTAAAATAGTTGCTCCACTAAGATAAGAATGCATTCTGGTTTTCTGTGCACAGAATTCTTTTGTCGTCAAATGAGAATGATTTTCTTTGGGACAGAAGAAATTCACACACAGGAAACCAGAAAGTACTTTCACTTAAGTAATATTACTGTATTTTTAAATTGTTGAGGGTCTTTTGTTTTGTTCAAAAGCTGTTAGCAATGTGATCTGAGGTCTTTTCTTTTTTACATTCAGCATCTTTGGGGCTTACCTTGCTTTGTTTTTTCCATACACTTTGTGGTATCCTGAGGAGGATTCAGCCACATCCTTGTGCCTTACCACAGCTGCCATGCCTTGAGTATCAGTGAGACTGTCATCCATGGTTTATTTCCAGTTCCTTTCCGCTTCTTCATTCCCAACTCCTTTCTTCCAAGAAGAGAAGGGTGTGAAATTACCCCCACAAACAGTGGCATGTGTCCTGACATTACCCTCCTCTTTCATACTATTTTTACTACCTAATAGTTGTGATTTTGCTTAATTTTGATTTTTTTTCTGGCTTAGAAATACACAGTTCAGAATCCAAAATCCCAAGTACATGTTGGTGTGACCTTTATTAGATCAATCAGAAGGCAAGGAATTCATCATGCTAGCTTTCAAAGGCCCATTAGCTTAATCAGACAATGCTGGTGAATAGTGATGCGGGGAAGAAAGGTGTTAAGTCTGTGCAGACAGAAAATTCAGGCCAGCTGCATACACACACACACACACACACACACACTCATACCCCAATGCTATGAGGTGACTTTAGTGTTACAAGTATCTGGGAGTGGGGAAGAATTATGGACATTTTCACCCAAATAAGAATTCTGTCTTCCAGAGAATTTTTCCTTCATTCCCACACCATTCATGTTTAGAACTCATATTTGCTTTGTTTGCATTTACTTGATAAGTTTGCCTGTTCCTTTTCTTTGGATACCTAAACTGTGTTTCTAAATGTTCAATTAATGCTTTGAGTTACTGCAATGGTAGAAATTTGGGGACTGAAGGGATATTTAATTTGTGGCAGCAGACTTATTTTTGGAAGCAATACCCTCATTTTTCTACCCCCCTTGGTAGCTACACCCTTGGAGGAAACCATTAAAGCTCTGGAAGGCTTGGGAAACAAAACAAGTTTCTACACATGAGCAGAGAGTTTTTTTAAAAACCTAAGTATTTGGTGTAAATCCTGGACATCCTTTGCTGTGCATAATTGCTGCTGATATTTTTTTTAAAGGATATGGCTGCACCTTAGTGAGAAAGAAGTAACACAACCCAAAAATACATTTAACCAATATGCAAGAACATTCTTAAATGAAGTAGCCTAATGGTGAAGTTTTTATTGCAAACTGTTGGGTAGCCCCTCTACTGTTGCCCCTTGAACTGAAGCTAATTCCAGATTCCAAGCCATGTAAAATAGGCACAGGGCTGCATATTCATTTCAAGAGACATCATCACGTAGTCAATGACAAGAGGTCAATTATAGTCAGTGCCTATAATTTGGGGATGTTGTTGCTCAGTGTTACTGAAAAGTTGGAAACTCTAGTACTTTCACATTTCAAAGACTGATGCCCCCATCTCCATACTGTTTTTTATTAAGTAAACACTAGTTAGTGGAATCTGTTTATAAGATAAGAGGGAGCATAAGAAATGTTTTCACTGGTGAGCCCTTTCAGAAGTCTGAGGGTGTGGGAAATAGGAGGAAGGAGAAGAGCAACAATATTCTGCAGAGTGGATTTTAGTTGCAAGCCAGTGTGACAGCCAGATGTTTTAAGGTAAGGAATAAGTGTCATAAATAATATCTCTTTTATAACTGTGTAAATTTGTTCTTCAGGGGATACAAAAGGAGCTTCAGCAACAGCAGAGCAAGTTTGATTCTACTCAGGAAATCCTTAATAGCCTCTGTCGCAAATATCCATCTGTGGAGTTGGAGACCATTGGGGGCACTGTCACCTCACTGATGAAGAAATATGAGGCTGTGAATCAGTTAAGTTTGAAAACACAGCTTTCCATGCAGGAGTCCCTGGAAAAACACTTCCAACGTGAGTCCTCATGACAGTTAATACATGAGCCATTCAGACCACAGGAATGTATGAAATTGCTTTGAGATGATCATGCCAACCAGGGTTGGTGAAAGGTTTCCATTGACATCACAAATTCATTTGAGTCACAGTGTTTCATAAAAACTCCTCTTGCCAAAAGTTGGTTTTGACTATTGCAAACAGATGCCTTTCAGGGATCCCCACACTTTTTGGAGCATTTTTGGAATTCTGAAAAAAAAAAGTTGTCTAGATGCCACAACAAATTGTGGGTGGGTGAGGCATAACAGATCACAAAATGTTGGGGATGCCACCCACTTACTTTCTGCATGTGCATATTTGTGTGTACACTCTTATCCTTGCTATCCTCCTTGGATGTTTGATATTCCTCTCTCCCTCCCTCCCATTTATTCTCTCTCCCTCCCTCTTATTTATTCTCTCTCCCTCCCTCTTCCAAGACTCTTTGCCAGGGTGCTTTCTATTCTCTCATGCCTCAGCTTCAGTCAGCTTCTGTCAAGAACTTCTAGGCCTAGCTGGACCTCCAGTGTAATATTTAACTTGCCCTTCAGATCACACTGTGCCCCAACCATGTGTGAAAGATTGGGTTTTCATGGTCAAAACTGGTCCTCCACCTTCTTCTCAACACCAGTCTGAACTCAGGAATACTTGAACCTTATGGGATGTCCCTAAAGCTACTTTATTACAAGGGAGCAAACCTTGCTACCACGAAATTCACTACTTCTTCCCAGTGGAATGTCCAGCTGGCAAGGAGCTTGATTTAGATAGGTCAACCATAGTTATACACACATATACACAAGGTAATTACTATATGTAAATTTATTAAAATGAACATCATAATGTTTTGACAACACAAATGCCAAATAAAGAATCAGAATAGAGTTATGAAAAAGTTCACACAAGTTTTAGCTACTGTAGCATTAATTTAGTCAGTGACCACTAGGGGAGGGTGCAGAGAGGCCAAACTGTGCCAGGTGACACCATTGGAGGGAGGGATAACAGTGGCATCAGTAACGCCATAGAATTTAGTTCTAATTTAGCTATACTTTAGATGTGAACATAGGATACTTCACCTTCCACAAATCAAACTGGAAACAAACTCAAGGGGCTCATTTACATGGCAGGTTTTATTATGTCAAATTGCGCTTTAGCGCTTTCCCACATCAGTGGTGGGTAGTTTACACAGTGTATGTTTACACAGCTATATTTTGTGGCTCTTTGATTTTTTCCGCTTTGAGATTCACACAGCCAAATGTGGTGGGGGCATGGCCAAGCATTGGAGAGGAGACAAAGGAATGCCATAGGAATGTCTGCCCTGGCCCCAACTCCATGGTTAACAGCTTAGAGTCAAAGAATGTCACCCTTTGCCTCTTCCCCCCCAAGCTCCCTGCCTATAAATCAAACTCCAAACAGAAGGTTTTTTCTCCTTGCTTAACAGCATTTTCTTGTCAAATAAACAGATTGCCGAAATAGGGAAAGAGATAAGTTTCTCTCTCTCTCCCTCCCCCAATCACAGTGCAGCTCTGCTGCAAACCTTAGTGAAATGGTTTCTCTCTCTCTCTCACTCTCTCCCTCCCCCAAGCAGAGCTGATGAGATGGGAGCTTTATGGGCAGAATAGATCTTCCCCTGACTGAAAGGTCTTGGGAATCCTTTTTCTTGGCAGACTTGCAAAATAGCAGAGAGGATTTTTCAAAGTTTCCTGATTGCTACTGAATCTCCCTCCCTCAGTCCCCCTCTTTTAAGCCCACCCTTTCATCATAGCAACCAATCACAGTGAAGCTCTGCTGCAGCCCTTAGTGGAATGGTTGTTTACACTACCAATAATGTGCTACATTGCAAATATACCAGCAAAAGTAGCGACATCCCTTGCCACACTATATTTGGGTGTTTTACCTTCCCCCCTTCTGAATGAGGCGATGCTGTGGTGCAATCCGTGGGAACAATGAGCTATCTTTGCGGGAGAAGTCCCAGCAGACTGGAGGAGGGCAAACGTTGTTCCCATCTTCAAAAAGGGGAAAAAAGAGGATCCCAACAACTATCGTCCAGTTAGTCTGACATCAATACCAGGGAAGATTCTAGAACAGATCATTAAACAGAGAGTCTGTGAACATTTAGAAGGCAATGCCATAATCACAAAAAGTCAGCATGGGTTTCAGAGAAACAAGTCATGCCAGACTAATCTGATCTCTTTTTTTGACAAAGTTACCAGCTTGGTAGATGAAGGGAATGCTGTGGACATTGCATACCTTGATTTCAGTAAGGCCTTTGACAAGGTTCCCCATGACATTCTTGCAAACAAGCTTGTAGAATGTGGGCTAGACAAGTTAACTGTTCAATGGATTTGTAATTGGTTGACCGGCCGAACCCAAAGGGTGCTCAGCAGTGGCTCCTCTTCGTCTTGGAAAGATGTGACCAGTGGGGTGCCACAGGGTTCTGTCCTGGGCCCAGTGCTATTCAACATCTTTATCAATGACTTAGATGAGGGAATTAGGGGCATACTTATCAAATTTGCAGATGACACCAAATTGGGAGGAGTAGCTAATACCCTAGAGGACAGGATCAAAATTCAGAATGACCTGGATAGACTGGAGAGCTGGGCCAAAGCTAACAAAATGAAATTCAATACGGAGAAATGTAAAATACTGCATTTAGGGCGGAAAAATGAAATGCATAAATATAGGATGGGAGAGACCTGGCTGAATGAGACTACGTGCGAAAGGGATCTAGGAGTCCTAGTAGACCACAAGTTGAACATGAGCCAACAGTGTGATGCGGCAGCTAAAAAGGCCAATGCAATTTTGGGCTGTATCAATAGAAGTATAGTGTCTAGATCAAGGGAAGTAATAGTGCCACTCTATTCTGCCTTGGTCAGACCTCACTTAGAATACTGTGTCCAGTTCTGGGCACCACAATTCAGAAAGGATATTGACAAATTGGAGTGTGTCCAGAGAAGGGCAACTAAAATGGTGAAAGGTCTGGAAACAATGCCTTATGAGGAGAGACTTAGGGAGCTGGGTATGTTTAGCCTGGAAAAAAGACGGTTTAGAGGCGATATGATAGCCCTGTTTAAGTATTTGAAGGGATGTCACGCTGAGGATGGAGCAGGCTTGTTTTCTGCTGCTCCAGAGACTGGAACACGGAGCAATGGGTGCAAGCTCCAGGAACAGAGATTCCACCTCAACATTAGGAGGAACTTTTTGACAGTAAGAGCTGTTCAGCAGTGGAACGCACTCCCTCGGAGCGTGGTGGGGTCTCCTTCCTTGGAGGTCTTTAAACAGAGGCTGGATGGCCATCTGTCGGGGATGCTTTGATTGTGATTTCCTGCGTGGCAGGGGGGTTGGACTGGATGGCCCTCGTGGTCTCTTCCAACTCTGCAATTCTATGATTCTATGATTCTATGATTCTATATTTAGAAGAATATTTGCTCGTGTAAACGAACCCAAGGGGTAATCATTGCAACCCCCTCACAATGCAACCATAACCCATTTTATAGGTGGTAGTGAACCAAGACTCAAGTGGATACAGCTAGCCAATCCAATTTATCACACATCAGCCAAAATCTTCTTGAATTCAAGCCTTTTGCATTCGCTCTTTTCCCTACTCCAAGCTGAGAATATGTCTTCTAATTAGTAGAGACTTGTTGTAATAAGCAAGACCTTGGTAATTCCAAGCCAAATTGTAAAAAATAACAATGGATAATGCAGGTGCCCCTCAGCTCTCTCACTTGCACTGGTATGCTCCCAAATGCATCATGGATTCTAACAAAAGTTAAAAACAATACAGGCCAAAACAAGGGATCTGGCGTACTGCTTTCTTTTGCATTGCTTTCTCTCATGCCTAAATTTCCAATTACCCGCTTTCCCCCCCTGGAATAGCTCTGGCTCCAGTTTCAGCCCAGAAGCATTGTGGAAAAATTAAGGTAGCAGGAGCTTTGTCAGAGAGCTTCACTTGGAGGGATTCTAGTTGATCATGGGGGTGGGTGGGAAGAATTAAAGAAAAAAGATAAAATAGGGAGAGACTGAGTACCGAAAGAGATCCACTGTCCTTTTGCCAACTCTAACATAAACTATGTCAGTATACTTACTATATACAGGAAGTCATAGTATGTATCAAGGATATAAGAACAGTTGTAATTTTTTTTAAAAAAAATTGCTGAGCCACTATGAGATTTTTTTTTTATTTCAGGACATTTTTGTGGGGAAACATTGCACATAAAATCAACATTTGGGAGTGGGGGTGGGTGGGTGTAGTATATTTTGTACAAAATACATTGGCTGGAATGCCCCTAGTGACACATGCAGACATAACGTCACACTACACTTGCATATGTCCTTTTATGGTTGTTGTGGATAGAAGTATCCAATACATCAAGCCACAATGACCCTGCACCATGCAATACAACTTCCTGTTGCCAAGGGACCTTTCCACAGTCATTTAATGGCTAGAGGACAGTGGAAGGCTGCCAGGCAGAATCCAATTGTGTTTCTGCAACCAGATGAATGAAGGAAAAGACATCCTCCTCCACCTCCCAGAGATCCAGGAAGATGATATTGTCTTCATACTCCTGGCTACAGGAACATAGACGGATGATGTCTGGCTGATCCCCTATGACCCATCCCCAGCAAGATACCCAATGTAGCTTTTTTACTGTCCCAGGACAATGTAGGATCTGAGTCATTGTTTTTTGCACAAAAATGAGGGGTGGGGTTTTTTTTCTTACACAAATGAATTTTCCACACACAAAAAAGCTCTTATGTGTAAGGGTCAACAAGAATGTGCAAAAATTATCCTATTCATCCAGTGGGAATAAAATGATTGTAAATTATTTGTTGCTGCATGTGAGGATAAAATAAATGGAGATCTGCATCTCTAGTTTGTATTCAATCAAATGTGCTTCCAGTTTTCTAATCTTAGTACAGTGCCACTGCTGTGCAGCAGTTATCCTTCTTTTTAGAAAAACCAGATTGCTCTACCATAAAGGATGATGTGTAAGGACCAAGGATGTTTGAGAATTTTGTTTCAGCTCATTTTTAATGAGAATTGACAAAATGCTCAAAGTTTGAATGTGGAAGAAAACATAATTTATAGTTTTGCATGTATGTGGTCAGGATCTAGTATCCCTTTATCCACTGAAAATCTGCGCCATGTGATTACACTAGTCAATTTAATGGTTGCAAATAATTAATTAAAACTAGTTTACTGGTTGAATTCTAATAACAGAGTATCTAAATTGGCATGGTTATATTTTGCAATAATGTCTTGTATTTGTCCTTGATCTTTTTAAAGAATCTATGCATGGATTTCAGGACTGGTATTCTAATCTGAAGACTGCTGTAAAAGGCTTAAGTATTACCTCTGGAGACAGCAAAGCCATTGAAGCAAAACTCCATGAACTTCAGGTATAACTGGGAGAGATGACCAAATAACACTTTGCTCAGATTGTTAACCTGTTGGTTTTGTGCAAGCATGAACATTGAACACCCACAAAATCTTGAGTGGGTTGTGGGTATTAGACAGCTATGGTCACACAACCCCGATAAATCTGAGTCCTGCCTTCTACTGTCAGGTCCCCATAATTAAAGGAGGAAGAACAGCCATCCTTGCTGTCATCCTCTAACTCTTTACAGTTTAGGAGAGGGATGGTGGTGGAAACTACTTCCTGGAATCTCTTTGGGCCAGTTTGCATTGGACTGTTGCTTGCTTTCTAAAGATACATGTGTGTGTGTGTGTGTGTGTGTAGGTACTTTACATGTAAAACTTCTTCATGTACTGCTTAAGTGACAAAGGCAAAGATCTTTTTATTCAGTCAGACTTGTCACAACTGAGTAACTGCTAAGAAACAAGAGCTTTTAAATGGGGAATGCTATATTTCACTCTCCACTTGTCTGTTATGTCTTTAAACTGTTTTTAATTCAGTTGTTTTAATATAACCTACTGTGTTTTGATTGTATTTAGGCATGAGCCTCTTTGGGTCTGGAGTTTGGGAGAAGGACACAATATAACAAACAAACAAACATATTGGGTTACTATACTAGGGTTGCCAGAGTGAAAACTGGAGACACCTCTTGCCCCTGTGTAAAATAGGGGGATTTCAACAGGTGCTGCCTGTTACCTAAATGTGTCACAGGCAACACCTATTGAAATTCTATCACAGGGTTTTCTTTGGCAAGATTTGTTCAGAGGGGATTTGCCTTTGCCTTCAGGAACAGGAGGCTTCTGCAGTTTTCACTCTGACAATCCTACTTTCTACATTGAGGTGAAAGAGGAGCCACACCTGCTTTCAGTGTTCTCTTGCTATATAAAGCAGTGCATTCCAGAGAACTCTATACAGTAATATCTACCTAATCTGCATTTTGTGAATTATTATTTGATTCATCTCTGTGTGTAGATCAACTCAGTTCTATAATTCATCAGTGCAATGAAGGTTAAGCACAATCTTCCACCCTTTCCATATTCTTTTCCTTTTTTCATTGTCTATATTAACTGCCTATTTGTTTCCCTCAGAAAGTGTTAGATTCTGTTAATGAAGGAAAGAGCAAATTGGAGATTGCCTCCCAGGAAGGGGAACACTTGTGTACATACCTGCCCAAATCTTCTGTGAAAGGCATCCAGGACCAGATAGCTAAAGCTCATCAGGACTTTGAAGGGCTTCTGAAACAATGCTTGAAAGATAAGCAAGCTCTGGAAGAATATGTTGCAGAGTTGGAAAGGTAATAAACTGTTGAGGCAGTACATGATATAAAAATATGCGTAGGATCTTGGTCCATTTAGCCTCCCCAATGGCTCTTCAAGGTCTCAGATATAAGCCTGTCCTTGCCATGCTCTATAATATTCATTTAATGTGGGAAGCCAGGCATTCTTTCTAGTACTAGTGCTGCCACTGTTCAAATGTAAACTTATCTAGGATTGCTTTGTCCTTACTGAACACTGGACATTACCTGTAAAAATAGTAGTTGAAGTAAAAAAAAAAAATTGGATATGTAGCTTTGCCTACCCTGATCTGTAGTCCTAAGAGTGTTAAAGGTGCTGGGTGGGGGAGAAGTTCAGGAAGAACTGAAAAAGGAATCAAATAATTTTCCCCCTCCATACATATGCTCTAACATATAAACTCTCTTCAAAATTGGGAATTTATTTACACAATAGAGTTATATAGTTGTCCCTCCACATTTGGGGCTTTCACTTTCGTGGTTCCACCTATTCGCGGTTTGCTCAGCAAGCACCCCATTTAAATCACCTTCTCTCCCTCGCACACAAGGGAGGGAAGCCAATTTAAATGGAGCACTCCCCTAGCAAACCACATGCCCAATTCCCCGCTCTCCTGGGGCTTGGCTCCACGGGGGAAGGGGTGGGCGGGTGGGGGAAAGGCTTTTCTCCCGCCCCCTGCCTTTCCCAAAGCGACCACAGGGCTCTGTGAGCCTCGTCATCGCTTTTCTCCCATCCACCCCCACCCTTCCCAAAGCAGCCATGGGGCTCTGTGAGCCTCATTGCTGCTTTCCTCCCACCCACCCCTGCCCTTTCCAAAGCAACAACAGGGTTGCGAGCCTTGTCGCAGATTCCTCCCACCCAACCCCGCCCTTCCCAAAGCAGCCATGGGGCTCTGTGAGCCTTGTCGTAGCTTTCATCCCCCCCATCGCCCTTTCCACAGTGGCCATGGGGCTCTGTGAGCCTCATTGCTGCTTTTCTCCCACCCCCTCTGCCCTTCCCAAAGTGACGATGGGGCTCTGCAAGTCTTGTCACTTCTTTTCTCCCACCCACCCCTCCCTTCCCAAAACAGTCACGGGGCTCTGCGAGCCTTGTCACTGCTATTCACCCACCCCCTGCCCTTCCCAAACAAATTAAGGTGGGCAAAAAGCCACGATGAGGCTCACAGTTCCCCATCGTTGCTTTGGGAAGGGTGGGGGCAGCGGAAAGGTCTATTTTTATTTGCAGGTGTTTTTTTCACATTTACAGGGGTCTTGCACCCCTAACCCCTGTAAATGTGGAGGGACGACTGTAGTAGTTTGATTCTATTTTAATCAAATCTATTTCACTCAGCCTTCCATCCTTTCATAGGTCAGTAAAATGAGTACCCGGTTTGTGGGGGCAATTAGCTAATACACATTGGAAACTGCTTAATGCAGTGTAGATGTGTAAATTGCTGTTGCTTAACAATTTGTAAGCTGCTCTGATAGCCTTTGTGGCTGATGAGCGGGGTATAAATACCTAAATAAATAATAAAATAAAAAATAACTGTTGTGGCTCCATTTTATACAATCTTATACATCAGCTCCCATCTGATCTTGGAAGCTAAAGTAAGGTCAGCCCTGTTTAGTACTTGGATGGGAGACTGCCAACAAGTACTAGCTGCTGTAGGCTATACTTCAGAGGAAGGAACTGACAAAACTACCTCTGAATATTCCTTCCTTAAGAAAACCCTGTGAAATTCCCGGGGTTGCCAGAAATCAATAGGTGACTTGAAGGCACATACACATACAAGGTACTTAGAAGTTTCTGCTAGCATGCTAGCTTTTTAGTTCAGATGAATGCATAGAGAGATCTCTAGCAGAGAATCCTATGTACCTCAACAAACAACAAACATCAGGGACTCATTTATAAGATGCAATAAAATGTGGATTAATGCTCACTAACACCAATTCGCAGCAGCTTTCATTTGTCTCCACATTTCCCCCCAAGATCACAGACATATGAAGCCATGGACATTTGTTGTTCAAACAGGCATGCCTGTGAATCAAGATGGTGGATGTGAGTGAATTACTTGCATTTTTGTTGTCACCAATGAACAGTATTTTTTAGAAAGCAAATCCAAGTTGCAGAACTGCTATCTTCTGCTTAAATAAATGGGGGGAAAGGCTGTTTTGTTGCCTCATTGCATGATCACTACACAGCAACATGACAGTTCCAGGCACTTGCCTTGCCAGCAAGCTCCACTGAGTGCTCATGTCTGACCAATCAGCTTTCCACTTCTTCTCTTGTCAGAAATGTGCAGCAAAAGCAAATCAGTTGTCCCAACAAATAAAAAAAATACAGGAAAAGCCACAAGGTATTTTTCTGGAGAAAACAGCAATTTCGGTGCAGAAAAAGAAAATATTGAGTTCAGCAAATAATATCTCAATGCCAAAGTATTATTTTCTGTGCTGAAAATGTGATCAGTTTGTGAAGAGTAAGTCCCAAACTTGAAAGATACTCATCAATCCAGGATTATCCTTGTTAGGATTTCCCAGCACTTGAGAAACACACTTTTCAGCTATTATTGAATATTTTCAAATATTATTTTCATCTTTAGCCTACACAGAGAGTATGAACAGCCCGGCTTCCTCCCTCATGCAGTAGTAATTGTGTGAGGAATGAGCACAAGAATAGTGTCTTAGGAACAGTCCTTCAGTCACCTAACTTCTCCTTTGACTAAGATAGATTGTGCCAGTTTAGAATTTGGAAAGTTGCATTCTCTCTCTAATTCCCATGAGCTTGTTTGACATATTTAGATGCGTGCTGAGTATTTTTAGAATATCCTCACTAGGGGAGAATGTTTTATATGCTGGTACTTTTTGTTAGGCATAAAAAATGTATCCTGACAAATTGCTTTCTGATGAAATCTATATAGTAGATGTATAGTGAATTTTGGATTCATCTAAAATCAGCTGTACGATTGTGCCTTTGTTTTGTTTGTAGTTTTGAGGATCTGTGTAAGAACCGGAGTCTGTGGCTTCATGAAATGGAGGAAAGGATAAGCACAGAAGCTTTGGGTGAGAGCAAACAACACATCATTGATAAGAAAAATGAGGTGAAGAAAGTGGAAGCATTTCTGCAAGAGATTCTGATTGCGAGGTACGATTCACTAGTTAATCTCTCTTTCTGTTTCTGCTACTGTGATTATATCCTAATAGTTACGATGATGCTATATAGTATGTTTTCCATGTGTTTATATTTTTGCAACAATAGAAGACAAGCACTCTGTAAAATTAAGTATTTTTTGAAACTAAGAAACAAAACAAATTTTGAACTGTGGTGTACTGCAAAAACCTTTTGTTTGACGTTAGCTTAGTGGTTAGGAGCAGTTTGCCTTATTTCATTAGGAGGAAAAATGTTACCCATATGGCATGTGTCAGCTTCAGCAATATGCTTCTAGAATTTCTGCAAAAAATGCATCAAGGCACGTTCGTGCTGCGGTCCAAGCAAGGGTGGGCTTAGAAATGGCCCATGGATTACATATGGCCCCAAGACCATATTTTACTCCCACCTACTCTAATTTCTCTTTCCCCCAAGAAGTTGGCCAGTTGTACCCTTAAAAGCTTCAAAGGGTTCATTTTAGACCATTTGGGAGGGATTACCTCTTTTAGACAAAGTCACTAGAAGTTACTTGTAATTTTGAAGAAAGGCTTCCGTGGGTCAAAAACTGGCCACCATTCCTTGGAATATTTCCCACTCATTGTTTAAAGCATGTTTTCATCTTTAGCACTTTGATTCTGCTACATTTGTGTCTAATTGTATCCTTGGCACTTAACTGATACAGACTATGTCCTGTCTCACGTACTGAGCCACATTTTTCGAGCACTGGAACAGATCAGCAGTTTACATTATAATGATTAGAATTTTGCTCATGTATCTTTATAGTAAATTGTTGCCAGTCATATCTGAACCACAATTAATTTACCCCAGTGATATGGACTATTTGTATTTGTTCAGAATTACTGTATAGTTTCATTTATACAACTTCATACATTTATAACTCAGCTTCTTTCCCCCTATTTTAACCTTTTTTTGTGCAGAGAATCCTTTGATAAACTTGCACAGAAAGCCCAGGTTTTAAATGAGAAAGGTCATAGTGCTGGGAGGGAGGTCCGTCTGGCTTCTCAGCATTTTTCTACTTATCAGAATCTAATCAAGGCAGTAAAGGAGAAGCTGAAAGCCTCTCAGGTAGCCCTCCAGGAGCACCAAGCTTTGGAAGAAGCAGTAAAGAGTATATGGAGCTGGTTGAAGGATGTGCAAGAAAAGCTGGCATCTGCAGAGGGCACCACTGGAAGCAAAGCTGTCTTAGACAAACGTCTCTTACAAATTCAGGTAAAGTAACAAAGTAATTGAACTGATTGTATCAGAACTGTTGCTGTAGAAGAATGGAGGTTTCAAAACCTTATCCAAATATACTACTTTTGTTTGAATAACATTTATAGGAAGTTAGCAGAAATGAAGGTAGCAAAATTTCTTGTCCCAGTATTTATTTGTTTACTATATTATGAGTCACTTTTGTAAAAATAACTTTAAAAGCCAACTGTAATAATAAAATGGGATCTCTGTGTCTATCTGTGAAAGCCATTACTTGTTGGGACATCATGTTATATGTCTCAAAATCTGACAGAGTATTTTTCATTGTAGCAAAGGGCATTGCTAGAAAGAGGGGAATATCATTGCTGGAAGTAAAAATGGGGCCAGCTATAACTCATCTGGAAATCATGGTAGACACCTCAAAATCTGGTGCTGTTCTTGGTTGTCATCCAACTGGCAGTTCTGAGTTTCAAGTCAAAATTCCAATGTGGGGATTGGTAGAAACAAAAAGGTGGGCTGGTCATAATTCATTAGGAAATTAGGACCGACATGTCAGAATCTAACATAATGTTTTTGGCTGTTGTTCAAGTTACAGTGCCCTGTTCCAAGCTAAAAGGTCAAAATTCCAAATGATAGATAAGACTAAACTATCAATATATCATCAGTTCTGTAAAGAGTTGTTGTGTTGTTGTGTGCCTTCAAAGTCATTTTTTACTTATGGTGACTCTAAGGTAACCCTATCACAGGGTTTTCTTGACAAGATTTGTTCAGAAGGGGGTTGCCTTTGCCTTCCTCTGAGGCTGAAAGAGTGTGACAATTCCAAGGTCACCCAATGGGTTTCCATGGCTGAGCAGGGATTCAAACACTGGTCTCTGGGCACATAATCCAGTGTTCAAACCACTATATCACACTGGCTCTCCCTATAAGGAGTAGCTAAAAAATAATAATAAGCTGCAATCTAGGTGTCAGTGTTGCCCATGTAAGAAGCTCTAGAAATAATCCTTTCTCATAGAATCATAGAATTGCAGAGTTGGAAGAGACCACAAGGGCCATCCAGTCCAACCCCCTGCCACGCAGGAAATCTTGATCAAAGCATCCCCGACAGATGGCCATCCAGCCTCTGTTTAAAGACCTCCAAGGAAGGAGACCCCACCACGCTCCGAGGGAGTGTGTTCCACTGCCAAACAGCTCTGACTGTCAAAAAGTTCCTCCTAATGTTGAGGTGGAATCTCTGTTCCTGGAGCTTGCATCCATTGCTCCATG
This sequence comes from Gambelia wislizenii, assembly GCA_030847615.1. Classification (NCBI taxonomy): domain Eukaryota; kingdom Metazoa; phylum Chordata; class Lepidosauria; order Squamata; family Crotaphytidae; genus Gambelia; species Gambelia wislizenii. Next base: position 104,817,201 of record JAUMIR010000001.1, read on the forward strand.
TTCCAGTCTCTGGAGCAGCAGAAAACAAGCCTGCTCCATCCTCAATGTGACACCCCTTCAAATACTTAAACAGGGCTATCATATCGCCTCTTAACCGTCTTTTTTTCCAGGCTAAACATACCCAGCTCCCTAAGTCTCTCCTCATAAGGCCTCGTTTCCAGACCTTTCACCATTTTAGTCGCCCTTCTTTGCACACACTCCAATTTGTCCATATCCTTTTTGAATTGTGGTGCCCAGAACTGGACACAGTATTTTAGGTGAGGTCTGACCAAGGCAGAATAGAGTGGCACTATGACTTCCCTTGATCTGGACACAATACTTCTATTGATGCAGCCCAAAATCGCATTGGTCTTTTTAGCTGCCGCATCACACTGTTGACTCATGTTCAACTTGTGGTCTACTAGGACTCCTAGATCCCTTTCGCATGTAGTCTCATTCAGCCAGGTCTCTCCCATCCTATATCAATGCATTTTATTTTTTCGCCCTAAGTGCAGTACCTTACACTTCTCCATATTGAATTTCATTTTGTTAGCTTTCGCCCAGCTCTCCAGCCTATCCAGGTCATTTTGAATTTTGATCCTGTCCTCTAGGGTATTAGCTACTCCTCCCAATTTGGTGTCATCTGCAAATTTGATAAGTATGCCCCTAATTCCCTCATCCAAGTCATTGATAAAGATGTTGAATAGCACTGGGCCCAGGACAGAACCCTGTGGCACCCCACTGGTCACATCTTTCCAAGACGAAGAGGAGCCATTGCTGAGCACCCTTTGGGTTTGGCCGGTCAACCAATTACAAATCCATTGGACAGTTAACTGTCTAGCCCACATTTTACAAGCCAGGTCTTTTCTGCACATACAGATGTATCCTTTATTGCAGAACTTGAAGGGTAATATTCTTCTTATTTGTAGAACTGAAAACTTTTAACATTCTTTTGATTTACAGGAGATCCTTTTAATGAAAGGTGAGGGGGAGGTTAAGTTAAACATGGCTATTGGCAAAGGGGAACAAACTATTAAAAGCAGCAATGAAGAAGGTCAGAAGGAGATACAGAACCAGTTGCAAACATTAAAAAATCTCTGGAGCAGCATTATGAGCACTTCAGTGAGCTGTCAAAGGTAAGTTCTTTGAGTTACTACATAGTAAAAAAAAATGTGATCATCATTTTCAAAAGGTATTTTACTGAGAAAAACAAATGCTCTGTGGTGTCCTAAATTAATTCTTTGGATTTTGAACAACAAAGGAAATTTTTTAAAAAGAGCATTTTCCCTCCTTTCCTTTCATCTATGTGTGTGTATGTCTTTGAGAAGCCATTTTGGAAGGTCAAAGGGCTTTCAACAGTAATGATACATGGGACATGGAATGCTATTCTCTTTTCAAATGGATAATGGGGCCAGGGGAAGAGAGATTAAGAAGGGTAGAACCTGCTGCTTACCAGCCTTATCACTTATTTTCTTGATTTGAATTAACAACATTCTCCCTATCAAATATTAAAGAACATTGTTCCACAATTCTCTACCTGCAGATGGGGGCAGGGGTCAAATTGGGCTAAAGCACTTCACAGCAACAGTAATACTGATTTTAATTTTTTTAACGTAGTGGTGGGCAAATGGCAAAGTTAGGGGGCCACATTAGCCCTAGCAGGAGACCTTGGAGGGCTGCACTTCTGCCATTTTCACCTGAAAAAATGAAAAGTTTTTTTTTAGCCTCAGCTACTTTTTTGAGAATGTGGAGGGAATTTCTATCACTGTGGGCCATCTTAGACCCAGGAGAAGCCTCTTTTTACAACAGGAAGTGACTGTGAAGTCATTTCATGGTCAGTTCGTGTTTGAAATGAAGGCCCCCCTTCTGGGCTAAAAATTCCCAGGTGAAGTTAAAATTTGGCAAAAATATTCTCCCTATGCCTCCTAGAGGACATTTGGGGGTATTTGAGGCAAAAAAGGAAAAAATATAAAATATTTAGCCCTGGGAATGTTAAAAATGGCCCTGGGGGTTGGCTGGTGATTTATAGGCTGTAGTTTGCTGGCTCCTGTCTTAAGGCTAGTGACATTTTGATCTCACTGTGTATTTTTTAATGTAAGTTTGCTGGAGCCTGTGGTTAATCAATGGAATGACTATCTGGAGATGAAAAGTCGGTTGGACCAGTGGTTGGAGTCAGTAGACCATAAAGTGGAACAGCCTTTGGACCCCCAGAATGGCTTGAAAGAGAAATTTTCCCAGCTGGACTATTTCCAAGCTGTAGTTTCAGAAATGGAAGACCATTCTAAGGATCTGCATCAGCTGATCGGGAAAGCAAGAGAACTGCATGAGAAAACAGGTGACAGTTCTTTCAGAGATGATGCTCAAGAGGAGCTGAAGACACATTTCAATGACATTACAACTGTGGCCAAGGTAAAAAAAAAAAAGAATTGTAATATATGTTTTAATCAAGGGGATCTTGCAGTTTTAACATGTACTTGGTTACATGCAGTGGTACCTGGTGGCCCTATGTCAGTGGGACAGTGAACCCACTCTTAAGTTTTACTCTGAATTTTAAAAGGGCTATTCCATGTGCTGAATCTAGTCCACAAGATCCTCAGCAACTTGGATATCTCTTTTAAAGTTCAAACCAAAGTGTGGACTAGATTAAGTGCCCTGCTGACACAGGAGCCACTCGCTACTAGTGTTTATATGGGTTTTGTGTCTATTCCAGTGAACATGTTTCTAAGCATAAACTAACTAGCTGTGTGGAAAAGGAATCTCCTACAGTTGTGTGGTGGTGGCTCAAAATGAAGTCAAGAAGACAGGCTGTAGGTAGAATTGATCTACTTAACCCATTTGAAGGAAGTCAAGATAAAGGGAAGAAAACCAGAAGGCTGGCACATGATAAATGATAGATCAGGGAGTAAACAAATAGTTTGTTGCATGAGAAAGGAGCAGGAATAGGGTCTGTGTATAATTTTGGGCATGTGGTATATGATTATTCTTGAGTCAAGAAGAGAAAAAAAAAACCCAACAACCACCAAATAAAACCCTTTTTATGACTTGCTTTGATCATAACCAAGAGCAACAAATAGCAGACTTGGACTCTTCCAGACAGCCACAATTAGGCCAATGATTTCTTGTTCAAAACTCATGCACCCTATAGTAGCTTTAAAATAGCTTGTTGTTCCTCCCCCCACCTTAAATTTGGTGGTATAATGCAGCAGCTAGTTTTTAACAATTTTATAAAATTCTGGAATCATGACAAGAAGTTGCTTTTTAACCATACCTGTTCAGAGATCAGTACCTACTGTCTGTCAAGAGAATGCAGGATGACTGAAAGATCTTTCAGGAGAAAATCCAGCAGTAAATCCACTAGAATTAGTCCAAATGATCAAGACAGAGAAGTTATGGTAGCCACCAAAATGTAAGTTAGTGTAAATCATAGGATAATAAAATAAATACTTGATCAGTGGGATGGGAGTAGTATCCTCAAGAAAGGAAAACCAAATTTCAGTAGTTGTTTACTATTGATATACATAATGTGGCTTCAGGCAAAACATCTTTGTAATGAGTTCCATGAAGAAATGTGTTTCATTCATCTGGAATTTCTTCTTGGATAAGGAAATTGTAAAAGAACTGAGAAGTTTTTTTCATTTTGGAATGAAGAGATGGAAGGAAGTGTGGCGAGAAGGACAAAGTAATATATGACTCACCATGCATATATTTTTGGCCAAAACATCTTGTTATCGTTGTGAGACTCTTTCATTCTGAGTGTAGGTACAACACATGGAAGCCCTGTACCATGGAGAACCATGCTCTTGGAATGTCATCTCTGTTAATTATAATCTACAAGTGAAAGTACCCAGCTTTGCCTGGGTTAGAAACCCATTTGTCCCACCACCACCCTGCTGCTTTTTCTCTCTCTCCCCCACCACCACATTTTTTCTCTTACACTGATCTTTCTCCCCCTGGTGCTGTCTGTACCAACTTCAGCTGATACCGGTTATTCTTTGAACACGCCATTTCCTAAACACAGTAATTGAATACAGTCTCATTTTGACTTCCAGGAAAAAATGAGAAGAATAGAAGATATTGTCAAGGACCATTTACTATACCTTGATGCAGTACATGAATTTACAGACTGGCTTCATTCAGCAAAAGAGGAGCTTCACCGCTGGTCAGACACATCAGGAGACTCAGCAGCTATACAGAAAAAACTGGTCAAAATTAATGTGAGAAATTCTGCAGTAGCTTTACTATGTTTACTTTTCTGTGGGAGCTAATGTGGTGTAATGGTTTGAACATTGGACTATGACTCTGGACACTCGAATCCGCACTTGGCCATGGAAACCCATTGGGTGACGTTGGGCAAGTCATACTCCCTCATCCTCAGAGGAAGGCAAAGGCAAGCCCCCTCTGAACAAATCTTGTCAAGAAAACCCTGTGAAGACAGAAATGTTTTTAAGCAACAAACTTTAGTATTATTTTCAGTCCACATGCATCTAGATATGGCATGACAAATGCTGCTTACAACCAGAGTCGAAAACATTACTTTTCTGGAGTATAAGTTTCAGAATCCTCCAGCAGACAAGGCCAGTGGCCATGCTGGCTGTGGAGTTCTGATTGCTGGGGGATTTCCCATGCTTTAATTATAGAAAAACTCTTGTTTCTCTTGAGCTGATTTGGATCAGTATTATTATTTTTTTTTGCTATCAGGATATCCCCTGTGTAGAGTTTTCTCAGGGGACACTCCTATCAGCAGAATGACATGACTTTTACTGATTTCCCCTTACTGATTGAACCCTCCAAATATCAGTTCCATAGAAGTGGGATGGGGTCTTGAACAGTGGGACAGGTGGCACTAGAGTAAGAAGCAGTGAAGGAGAAAATTTGACCCTCCCTTCCTCTAATGGAATCACTCTGCTGGATCAAAAGCCTTCTGTAGGCTGAAGTAATCCTCCTGTTAATGGAAGACAATGTCTGGAGCCAATCAAACATATTATACATTCTCTTTGAGGACATTTTTTGCTGATACCAAATTTGTCCACAGATAGTGCTTTCTACGGCTAAATTTCATTTACAGTACTTTAATAACTTTAGCTCACAATAGTGACCACTGTACGTTGCACATTGCATGTATTCTGTAAAATCTGATTAACTGATCAATCAGGTTAAAAATACTATTTTAAAAACAAAATCCCCTTGAAATATATATTTTAATAATGCTGTTACATGTGCCACATGGTGGTTTGCCACATTGTAATTTCTGGTGATACTATCTTGCAAATACAATATCCTTAACATAGAAGAACTGTAAAGATTAACCATCAAAAATTGTTGTTGTGCGGCCTCAAGTCATTTCCAACTTATGGTGACCCTAAGTGAATCTATTGCAGGGTTTTCTTGGCAAGATGTGTTCCAAGGAGGTTTGCCTTTGAGGCTGAGAGAGAGTGACATGCTCAAGGTCACTCAGTGGGTTTCCATGGCCGAGCAGAAATTTGAACCCTGGTCTCCAGAGTTCTAGTTCAATTCTCAAACCATTATATGGCACTGGAAAATGGTTCCTATTTTTCTGTGATATTAAATGCTTGAAAAAATTGCAAGGTGCTTGGGCCTTACAACTGAGAAGTCAAAACTGTAATAAGCTGGTATTTTCTGTACTCCATGTTAACTTTATTATTATTAAAAAACATTTTATAAAAAACACTTGCCATTTAAAATTCCTCAAAGTTTTTCATGGTATTAAAATACATATTAAAATAAAATCCTATAGTAGGGGAAAAAATATAGTCGGACCCCCATACCCATGCGGTTTGGTTCCTAGACTTACTGTGGATACCAGAAAATATGGATAACAGCAAACCCTATTAAAATAAAGGACTTCTGGTAAAGGCATACCATAGAGTTGTGCTGGAGGACCTAGAAGATGACTAGATACCTTTCTAGGCATTTTCAAGCATAACTCTATGATATGTGTCCCCTGTTTTATGTCCTGCGGTTAACTGAAATTGTGGATATTGGTTCCAGGAATACGGGATTCTCACTTTATTTCAAAATATAAGTGCAAAATTATCAGGGAATGGCCAAATGAAGATCTTAACTTTTAGTAAATGATGTAGGGCCTAGGAATGGAAAAGTAAATGGTAATTATTATTTCTCAGTTTGAAAAACAAGTTTCCTGACAGTTGAGAAACACTGTCAGCAAGAATAATTTTTTTTTATTTTTTTTATTTATTTATTTATACCCCGCTCTTCAGCCACAAGGCTATCAGAGTGGCTTACAAATTGTTTTAAGCAATAGCTATTTACACATCTACACTGCATTAAACAGTTTCCAATGTGTGTTAGCTAATTGCCCCCCACAAGCTGGACCAGCAGGAACTTAGTTCAATTTTCTCCTGATATGCAGTGCCCCAAAGTGTTGCGCTGGACCTATGTGCAGTTTTTATTATGCACAAAAACTCTTTTCTATGCACAAAACAGTTTTTATGGAAAAACCAGATTTTTCTCTGCAAAATAATTCTTGTGCAACACATTAGCACATTAAATGCAGAAGAAATTGCTTGGGAATATTTGTTTTCTCCAACAGGGTAGAGAAAAGTACTTTAATTATTAATTCTTATAAGTGAGGATGAAATAGTTGAGGAGTTGCATACCTAGTAAGGACACTACTGCTGTTGCCTCACCCCATCCCCAAATAACAGGATGTGGGCACCACCATATACGAGACCCATTTTCACATTGCCATCTGATGTAGTGCAGCCCTCCTAGGGTTGACCTTCAGCTCCCAGAATTCCTCCCCAATGCTTCTGAGAGAAATTTTGCAAGGTGGAACGAGAAAGCTTTTCGGCCCCAGGGGTTGATCAACATCCAGAATTCACCCGATTTCACAGGGTGAAATGATCTGTTTGTTTTATCAGAAAACAGACCGATCTCAGTAAAAAGCCAAGAAAATACCTGAAGCGTGACATGTTTGCTAACTTTGGTAAAATAATGTAATGGAAGGGGGCTGTGAGGTGTGGTTTTGTTTTGTTTTTAGGGAGGGGGCCATCAGAAATTCATGGGCACCTGCTTTGCTCTCCGGGCCCTGGACAGATGTATAGGCCCTGTTCCTCACCCTTGACTAACTACACTGGCTAGATTTGCTTGGGAATACAGTCTTAACAACTTTTGGAATGTTGCACTTCTCCTATTGCTGTTCTATAAATGATGGCAAAATCAGGAGGGTTCCCTCTGAAGAACATAAAAATCTAGTGGAGCTATATGGAAAAAGTTCATTCATATAATCTGGATCTGAGTTTTCAGGAACTTTTATGTTAATAGCAAATTTTGAACATAGGTAATAGGTAATAGGAAGCCAGTGTGGCTTTTTTCAATGCAGTTTTAATGTGTGCATGGGCAGAATTCCACCTAGTACTCTCGGCTGCATCATTCTCCACCCACCCACCCCCACTTCCAACAGCTTCCAAGCCAGTCTCAATGCATTTACATTGCTGTAGTTTAATTATGAAAAAAAAAATGAGGGCATTTTTCTTCCTTTTTTGGTTTTTGGAACTGCCTCTAACTTTGTGCTAACCTTGTAACTTTGTGCATGGTTTTGCCAACTTTGTTATTTTAACCTTTCCCTTACATTTTAACACAGAATGTATTTTTGGTGAAACTGCTTATGACCATGGAGCGGTTTAGGCACAACTGCTGTCCTAACTGTTGTGTGTTCTTTGTAGTAAGTGTGCCCTTATCCAGCTGAAGTGGATCATAGCCATTTCAGTTACCATGGGGATATTCCATTGCAGGAGCTGATGGATTCCAGACAGACTGGTGAGAGCCGCCTAAACAGAGTTCAGATGCTGGCTCCTGCCGTGAAACAGAACACAACTGCTCAAGGCTGCAAAGACATAGACACTGAAATGCAGGCCCTTCAGTCCGACTGGAAGCAGTGGGAAGAGAGTGTGTTCCAAACACAGAACGGCTTGCAGGAGCTGCAGAATCAGATGGCCTTGTCAGAGCAGGAGTTCAACACACAGGCTGCTTGTCTGGAAGAGGCCCTGCAGCACTTCAGCATGCTGCTTACTGCCTGGTCCGAACGACTGACCCCTCTGGATAGTAAGCACACAGACAAAGAAATCGTGGAATTCTGGCACCAAGAAAAGGTAAACCATTTTGTTTTTATTGTAGTCTTTTATTTTAGTCCTCCTTTAAAAAGTTAAAGCATTGTTCAGAGACAGAGAGAGAGGATATTGTATGCAGTACTGTAATTCCTAAACTGGAAACTTCAGAATGAATTTTTATGAGCTGGTTGGGAAGAATTACGTAGTATTGAAAGCAGTAATGATACAGAATGCTGTAGAATGTTTGTCACTTTCTGGAGCGATTTCCTGGCCTCCTATGCACACACATAGGTTGTGTTGTTTGTAGCAGGGAAGCTGGGGCCTCTGTCTAGAAGCGAGTTATAAGGTGGATAAGCTTAGTTCCTTTGACTTTACAAAATGCTGTGTATTCTACTTCATCACAATAATGGTCATAGGCCATTGCCTAAACAGGAGAAAAGAGTGCTCAGATAATTGTTTTCACTTCCTTGTCTTGGTGATACTTTGTTATAAGGAGTTTAGGTTGCCAGTAACCTGACACATCTTAGTCTTAAACCTTTCCTGATAGTTCTTTGTAAGTATGCATAGTATTTTGTATGGTATTTTTTTTTTACTAAAACGCTCTATAAAATTCCTCATGCAAAAGTATGTGTGTGTGTGTGTGTGTGTGTGTTGCTGCTTTCATGGATGAAAGAAAGTTCTGAGTTTTGTGTAGAACATGGCTTGGATTGCCTTAGTTTTCTGAGCAGGGTGGCTATTTTAAAAATACATTAAAATAAGTTTCACAGCCATTATGAAACTGAGTTTTTAAAATGAATTTTCTCCCACTCCTGGTTCAACTAGAGTAAACCCATTTTCTCAATGGGATTTACATAATTGTTGAGCTATCTGGCATTGATTCAGTGGATTTACTATAGTTGGAACTAGCAATTGAATTTAGATCTTTGCAGCTTAATCTACTGAGATGTAGGTAAAAACTTGCAACTGTGATATAATATATTTATTCAGGACTTTTAAAAAATAATGTGTCATAAAGAGTAGTAGCTACATTCATTAATTACATTTTTTATACTCTTAAAACAGGGATGGGAATCATTCAGCCCTCCAGATGTTTTCAGACTATAATTCCCAGCATCCCAGGATAGGAATGTTGTTGAATTCCAACAGCATTTTGCGGGCCACCTCATCAAAACTCCTATTTTTAAAAGTGCATGTTATACAAATGATGGCAGTTACATACTAGGGTAAACAGAGGATGTTGTATGTCATTTATAGTGCTATATAGAATTCTACAGAGAGAAATGCATATCATATGTTTTGGATATAATTTTGTTTTAATTAGGAAGTGCTGGATGCACTAACGAAGGCAGAGCATATGAGTGATGATATTAAGACTCAGTTAAATGACCTTTGCCAATTTTCCAAAGATTTGAGTACCTATTCTGCAAAGGTATCACAGCTAATTAAAGAATATAACAGGTAGGCATCCATTTCCTAAAACAAATACTGTAACTCCTTATTTGTGTGTGTGTGTTGTGTGACCTAACCATGACTTTATGGTTCTTTCAATTTTAATAGCAAATAAAACTGTTGTAAAAGCACTAAGAACTAGATGTTCCTTCTTTGAGCTAACAGATGCAATGCAGATGTTCTTTTTTAAATTCTGACATAAGTCAGGGCAATATTAGATTGCTTAGTTATATAAAGCATATTTATTTTTTATTTTGTGCATCATTGAAATAAATTGTTCTCTTTCTTTCTATCTAACATAATCCCAATCTACATTTCCATTGTAAAAACATGGAACCCTGAAGTCTTTGTCTACAAGCTTCGAAAGGTTGCCTAAGTAAAGAGCAGGCCTTACAACAGAGATTCAGAACCGCCTTCAGAGACTTTCAGCAGTGGCTAGTCAATTCAAAAATTACTACTGCCAAGTGTTTTGATGCACCTCAAAGTGTCATTGAAGCTTCAGCCAACATACAGAAAATACAGGTAACATATGCACCTGATCTGGCATTCTCAAAACTGTAATGATACATTTGTGTCTCAGGTGTGTGGAGCTAAAACCATGATTTGCTCCGTGGATCATGGCAAGGAGTTAATTTTTAACAGTACATAAATACAGTTGCAAATAATTTACAATTGGAAAAGAAGGCTATTAACCAACAACCACTGAAAAGTTTATTTAAGTAAAGTTAAGAGTTTTGTGTGATACAGACAATAGTTTAGCCTTATGGTAAAAAGACTAGCCTCCTCCAGGCTCATGTACTCCCCCCACCCTTTTTCTAACCTGTTAATGATAAGGAGCTGAAAAGCATTTGCTTTCATTTGAGATTAACTGCCGTCAAACTGGAAATAAACCAACTCCAGACTGTAGTTTATGAAGCTGGGTTGTTTTCACTAACCACCGTTTAGGGTATGGATGGCATGCTATTGTACAGTTTATCTAAAATGGAAGTGGAACAATATTAGAGATAGAAATGGAGGGTTCAGTGCACAAACCCAGTGGGAAGTCAGACTTGTTGTTCAAATGCTAAATAGTGATGCATCTTATGTTCATATGCAGTTGGTCTTTATGTATTCATGAGTAAGATGAAGAATGCTATGTCTTATGTTTGTTTTAAACAATCTGCTGACTATCCAAACCCATCTTTGAAGAAAAAGAATATTAAATGTTCTTTGAGTTTGAAGTACATTGAGGAAAGCTGACATACACCCACCAGACTGAAAGGTGTAGTGGAGCACCTGATTATTTTAAGGTTTTAGTTGCTACACAACTTGGCAGGTTAATAATTTCAAAATCAGGGTCATGAATTTTTAATTAAATAAACCATCATTTATACATACAAAGCTGAATTCCTAGAATAAGTTCTTTTTGCATTTGAAATGTAAAATAGTTCTAAGACAAGGGGCTTCTCTAGGCAGACAATATCTTGCCCCCATCTTAGAGCCCTGAAGTCCTGGCAATGCAGGGCTTTTGCCCTGTTCTGTCCCTGGGCAGTCCTCACCACCCCCAGGGCATATACAGGGCTCACACAGGGCTAAGATAGGGTAAGGTTCAATAAACCATTTAAAAATAATACCTGATTTAATCCATTCCTGCCGGAAAAGAATGGATTGGATCCCACGTGTTTGTAGGAGCCTGTCCCAGCAGGCCAGCCTGTTGCTGCAGCTGCCGGTTTGCCTTGCTCTTCCTAATTAGGAAGTGGTCCCGCAGTATGTGACCAAGGCTGGTCACATGCAGGGTGCATTGCTCTCATGTTGCGGGCCAGATTTCTCACTTCCAGGAAAGCATGGGAGATGGTGGTGGCAGCAGGTGCAGCGATGGGCCAGCGTCCCTGTATGGACTCTGCCCATTTGAAGACCAGAATGGGGAAGGAAGGGGCCAGATTCATGGAGCCAGCATATCCTGGCTCATGTAGATGAGCCCAAGGAGATCAATGATTATAAGAGCCAACAGAGTAGTCCCCCTGTTCTGCAATAGATAGATACATTTTTTTTAAAAAAATTGCTTTGAATTGTTCACTATTGAATAGAAACTGAGTTCTGTATGTCAGACTTCTGCAGAATCTTTGGTTGTTCACATCTGTCAGCAGTGAGGGAAGACATGACCGGTAGAAGAGTTCCCATTTACTCTTATTTTGTGTAGAATGTTATAAGCAAGTAATAATTGAGCCAGCAACTAATTTGAGTGCATAGTTTTATTTATTTGGTATAAGGTAAGCTATATTTGTACCTTTTCCCCTGTTTTATAATTTTTGGCAATGTTTTCTTGGCTTAGGAATTCTTATCTGAAACTGAAAGTGGCCAACATAAATTAAATTTGGTGGTGTCCAAAGGAGAATTATTAACTTCTGTTTTGCCTAAAGAAAAAGCAAAATCCATCCAAGCTAAAGTTGTCTCTGCGAAAGAGGACTGGAAAAAATTTATCTCCATGCTGCATCAGAAGGAAACCACTTTGGAGGTATAAGACAATCAGAAAAGATGTTGATTAATCAGAAATATTTTTCTTGCCTTTTGGTGGAATGCTCAAAAATCCCTAGAAACAAATCAAGTTTTAATGTGAAGTTGAAGGCTTTCACGGCCGGCATCCATAGGTTTTTCGTAGTTTTTTTCTGGGCTGTGAGGCTGTGCACCCAACCAATCTCTGAAGATGCCAGCTACAAATGCAGGCAAAACGTCAGGAATAAACTCTTCCAGAACATGGCCTCACAGCCCAGAAAAAACCTACAGAAAATCAAGTTTTATTTTGCAGAAATGAGAAGAGTCTCTTCTCTAAAAACTATTGCTAAAACCATTTTTTGTATCCCAAGCCATTTCGAGCTTTAAAACTTGGAATTATGCTTAGAAATGGACTATTAGCCAGATCTGTTGTTTTAAGTCTAAAGAAATGTGCTCCATATCTCCAGTAATCTAGCCACTTTATTAACTAACTTCAACTCCTGAACAATCATTGAAGAAAGACTCATTTGAGTAGTCCCAATGGAAGGTTATTGGGCAAGTCAGGCAGGGTTGTACCTGATGTGGCATTTGAACATCCAGTGGCAACAGTGGTTTGAATAGCTTACCAAACTGTAAATTTGATTGAATACCACTTCCCAGGTAAAAAAGGACAACCAACATACAAAAATACAGACCTGCTTCAACTTCTCTGTTTAGCATTAAATATGGTATCAGTAACATAAAACCACTCTTTATTTTCTTCATATTTTCTTAGAACTTAAAGATTCAGATGAAAGACTTTGAAACTGGTGCAGAACCTCTTCAAGACTGGTTAAATGAAACCCAAAAAACAGTGCAAGAGAGCAGTAATCGTCTCCATGACCTCCCAGCTAAAAAGAGAGAACAGCAGAAGCTACAGGTGATGATAATAACAGAGGCTTAAATTTGGTTCTCTTTAAGCAGATTTTGGGGCCAATAGTTCTTGGTTTCATGCTTTATTTCCTTATCTCATGCATAGGTCGATTCAAATGATCAGTTCAAAGCACTGAGATTTACCCTTTGTGTTTGGCAAATGCCCTTTAACCTTTGAATACCATAATATTCATTCACAATTTTTTTTTAATGTTTCAACACTGTCTATCAGTAGGTGCGTTTACAATGAAGAGTACAATACATATCCTTTAAATGACTAATTCTTCCTTTTTTCTTTTTTACAAGAATTAGAAAGTTTATATAATGGACTATTATCAAGCTTTGTTGGAAGGAAGAAGGTGCCTTTATTCATGTTCAACAATGGCAAAAACCAGACACGTATTCTGAAAATTTCTATACCTGAAACTTTATTATCATTGTCATTATGATCATAACATTGAAATGGAATAACACCAAAAAAAGTTCACAGATTTGTAGAAATAGGAGAGGGATGGTACTTTTCAATAATGAAATAGGTTTCCATAGGCATCCATGATACTCATGTAGTCACATTCCTATACAGCATTTATAATCACAATTGGGAAGATAGTGAGCTAGGAGTTTTATTGACTTTGCTGTCAACAAAATATTCTGATATGCTTGCTGAGAAAACTGCAAGAGAATCACTGTCTTGGGGAGACTTGTCTTAATCTCCTCAACACACAACAAAGAAGTAACAAATGCACATTTCTTGCTCTTTAATCTGTTCATCTGGAAAGTCTTTGCATCCATTACCCTTAACACAACTTTGCTGATGGCCGTCCCTTTAATTTCCTTGCTGCTTACCTTCTTTTGGCTTGCTTTGTTGCATCTACCCTTAACAAAGACTTGCTTATGCTTTACAGTCTGTCCTTGAGGAAATAAGGTATCATGAATCTCAACTCAACAGGCTAAAAGAAAAAGCTCAGCAGCTTTGGGAAGAACAAGCTGCCAGCAAAAACTTCATGCACAGAGTATCTCAGCTGTCTTCTCAATATCTGTCTCTGAGCAATGTAACAAAGGTAATGCACCTATCTCTGCATGCTTTTATGTAGCAGCACTAATGAAAAATAAAAACCCACCTTTGAAATTCTGCAGTTCTGCTTGTGTAAATTGTTGTATCTTTTTGTGTTGTAAAAAAGATTACTTAGCAATACATATAAAAGCTTGCATACTGGCAACAGAGCATATACACTAATGCAGCAAAATGTAAGATTCTGCTCTCAACTAGAGTAGATCCACTGAATCAATTGGAACTTGGTAACTCAAAATGTATATAAGATTCCTTGAGTCAATATGTGAACTCTGGTTGGCACTAGGAAGTGGATGGAGGTCACAGCCAGGCCAGTTCTCTGTGTCATGACAGTAATATAAATTTGTGGAAAAGATGACCATCATACTCCAAAAATGACCATGTGTAATGACTATGGGAAAAGGGGCAATTTTAGAGTCATAAATCCAAAAAAGCCATACTCCATCACATTAAACATTTTTAGAAACAGTCAAGTAGAAACGTGCCCTATTGCATGTAACTGGGTGGGTGATAGACATGGTGCTCTTTTAAATTGATTGATGGCTCTACAGAGCAGAATTATTAAGGCAACACCATAATCTTCCAAATGGTTATTTCAGGAGATTTTAGTGTTAATTCACCAGTGTGCCATAATACATAATAAAAAAAGAAGAAAATGGTTGGCATGCATGTATACTCCATAATTCATGAAAACCATACATACTCTTTAAATGTATTTGTGACATGCTGTAGAGAATCAGAGTTTCCCATCATATGCACTCTGTTTAAATAAAACAAGAAAAAATGAATGCATGTCTGCCATAAATTATGAGTGTACGCCATGTAGGTGGTGTACATATACTAATTATTTAGTATGTATACAGTAGTTTTAGGACGTTTTTGCTTTTACAACTGGCAGATGGACATCAAGCAAAAACAGATAAGGAGGATTTGGTCCAGCTGAACTTTCTAACTTTCTACCCCTTCACTCATCCTGAACGTAGCCTTCTGAGATTTCCCTTTCTGATTTTTTTCAACTCTAGTGGAATGGTAGATTATCTGAATGGTTGGTAATGTTAACATCTGTATGAATTTAAGGAAAAGGTCTCCAGAATGGACAGAATTGTAGCTGAGCACCAACAGTTCTCTCACGATCTGAAAGAGCTTCAGGACTGGATGGCAGATGCAATTCAGATGCTAGAATCTTATTGCCATCCCACTGCAGATAAAAATGCCCTTGATAGTAGAATGGCAAAGCTTGAGGTGAGTAAGAGAGCACAGGGAATTCGAAAAAATGTTTTCTATCTGTTTTATTCTAAAGTAGAGAGCTTTTGAAATTAAAGCATATTATCATAAATATATGAAATTACATGATATAATTTATAAATTCTCAAATAGAAAATCTGTTAAGGTGTTAGTTATCAATATTGTTAATTGTTGTTATAATCAAATCCCAGGACTAGGCAAAACATAAACATTTTATTTTTAAAAAATATCAAACGTATGCATGTGTGTGTGTGTGTGTGAGAGAGAGAGAGAGAGAAAATGAGAGAACTGGGAAGAGAGATTTCTTTTCCCTGTGCAATAATGTATGTGTTTATGATAAGGGTGGAAACAGGATCTCTTGTTTTCCAGGGTCTGCTTTCAGTAAAACAAGAAAAAGAAATCCAAATGAAAATGGTACTGACAAGAGGAGAATCTGTTTTGCAAAATACATCACTGGAAGGAGTGCCTGCAATAGATCAACAGTTAAGAACTCTTAAGGACTCCTGGGCTTCCCTTTTGTCTGCTTGTATTCATTGTAAAAGGTAAAAAGAGATCTGAGCATTGAAGGGAAATGGATAAAATCCACAGGTATACAACATCAGAATAATGAGCAGTGGGGAGTTTGTTATCTTTATTAAAATTATAAACCATGGGAGTTTTTGTGAGGTTTTTTTCCAGGCTGTGAGGCTGGGTTCTGGAAGAGTTTATTCCTGACATTTCGCCTGCATCTGTGGCTGACATCTTCAGAGAATGGTGGCATATGGGTGTGTGGGGTTTATATACTGTACATAAACAGTATATAAAGATATATAACAGTATATACACCCCACACACCTCTATGAAGATTCTCTGAAGATGCTGATGAAACGATAGGAATAACTCTTCCAGAACACGGCCTCACAGCCCAGAAGAAAACCACGAAAAACCTATGGATGCCAGCCGTGAAAGCCTTCGACTTCAAACTATGGGAGAGTTTTTCAGTTGCTGAAATTTCCCGAGTCTTCCCCTTGAATACTGTACTGGTTTTGGCAAGCACAATGTATATAGCTTCTTATGATAATTTCATTACTTCTGTATGCAAAATTTGCTTTAACTTTTCTCCAAAAGTTCAGGGTATAAGATTCCCAAAAGAGAACAAAACAATAAGAAAATAAAGCCAAATAAGCATCCTGAAAATGTATATTCTAAATACATTTACTCAGAATTTACCTTGGACAAGTCACACACTCTCAGCCACAGAGGAAGGCAAAGGTAAATCGCCTCTGAACAAATCTTGCCAAGAAACCCCTGTGGTAGATTCCTCTTAAGGTTGCCATAAGTCAGAAATGACTTGAAGGCACACACTGACATGAACTAGCTTCCTCAGAGTCAGTAACCAACAGCTTCAGAGTTAAACAGAAAGTTTTATTGCTACAGTAATCTAAAGAGTGAACTATACAAAACTGTTGCTTTGAATGAAGTTCATAGGAAAAGCAGTAAAATAAAAGTATTTACAATCAACCAAATCTGGTGGGCAGTTTTCCAGTTGGTCACCCATCATCCACATTCCCCGTTCTCACCCAGATTGGGCTCGATCCATTGTTTCTCACAGCCACTGCAGGTGCAAGGCAATCCAGACAGACAGCATCCTCCCTTGTCTCCTCTTAATACACTAACTTGTTACTGTGTTAAAGAATGCAAAACATGGTCAAACATGAAAGCACACAATAACTCAATACAGACAGAACTATTGGCAGGGAGGTCGCTTTTAGGGACTGATACTGACACAGCTCTCTCTGGCTTTTCTTTGCAAACGAAGATTCAGGAAGGACTCATCCTGTGCTTTCTGCAAGCACGCTGATGACTAAAAAGGCCAATCCAAGATAAACAAGTCTGGTTGCAGAAAGCACAGCAAAAGTTCTTCTTGGGTGATGTTTCCGGGTTATGATTCTTTCTGTGTTGTTGTTTCTCTTCAAGACTTGTTCAGCGTGAGTTCTCAAATAATGCTGCAGCACTGTGGATAGTGCATCTCCATGCCTCCCGATGTGAGGCCAGGGCGGACCATTGTTGGTGATCAATTTGGCCGAGCCTGAGATGTTGTTTCAGGGAGTCTTTGTATCGCTTTTTTGGAGCGCCCCTCTTAGGAACACACACACACACACACAAAATAGTGAATTCACTGCAGCCTCAGTTTTGCAATTTTTTTTTAAAAAAAGAACTACCATTTAGGGTCAGATTATATTATTTTCCCCTATAAATAATTATTTAAATATAATATGAAGAGTGAAATTTGCCAAAATATTTCCTTTAATCCATCTTTTCCCCCCCATATGGATCAGTACAAAGGTGAGCAATGGGAGTGCATGATAGTCATTGTATAATGGTATTTTCTCCTTTCATGATAAGAGGAATGAGAATCAGTACTTCTCTAGTATATCAGCCAAGTTAGATTTTCATTACATCTCACTTCTATCCTATTTCATCACCTACATATATTACACTAAAAATGCATAACACAATATTAACTTGTTCTTCTTTGGACATGCATTTTTGGAATGCACAAACTAGTTGGCACTATTTAAACATCTGTGGTTATGCCTTTAAATTTCAGCCACCTGGAAGGAGCACTCTCCAAATGGACAAGTTACCAGGATGATGTTCGGCAGTTTACTAGCTGGATGGACAAAGTGGAAGCAATCATGAATGCTTCAGAAAGACAACATGCTGAACTGAGGGAGAAAACATCTTCACTTAGTAAATCTAAGGTTAGTGGGAAGTCTATCTCTCAAAACCTTGTAACAGCATCCCTACATAAAACTTTCATTGTCTAACTCTGGGAAATTCACTCAAACATTGTTCTACACTCAAAACACCTCTTAAGATTATGATATTGGGTATAAATATTACCCTCAAATCATAGCCATGTGTGCATAGCTCCTCCCAGCTTGTCACTCTACTGGTCTGCTTTATGACCCTCAGACCCAAATCTGAGTCTTTCTCTACTTTCTCTACTACATATATCTCTGGACAGGTAAAGTATAGCCCATCATCCCTGAAATCTATTCCTCTATCCAAATACTTCCTCCTAATTCTTCGCTAGCCTTGTTTGACTACTTGTGAGCATGAGTGCTTGTGTGAATGTTCCCATTATTATTTTTCAATTATTTTTTTTTTATTTTAATTTTGGCTTGGAGTCTCATCAGTTAGTATTGGTATACACAAGTGAAAAGATCCTGCCAGTTACCTGACCTCTCACTGCCATATTTTGAGCTAATTAACATCCCCCAATTTAACATCATAATTTGATTGTCAGGAGTGGGTCCCATAGACCCCAAGCAATTTGGGTAACACTGGTGAAAAGCCAACTGGAATGGGATTGGCCAAGCCTTCCTTAGAAAGGAGTCCAGAGACTGAGAGAAGCCACTAAGGAGGACATCTCTTGTATCACCACCAGATGTGTCTGTAAGGATGGTGGGACAGTGAGAAGGGAACATCTCAAGGCTCAGGGAAGGTCTTATGGTATGGAAGAATATGATCCATCAAGTAGCCTGGGCAAAACCTTGTAGATCTTTATAGGTCATAATCAGCACATTGAGCTGTGCCTAGAAGCAGACCAATAACCACAGGGGCTGTGTTAACTGGGAGTCACAACTGTGATGCTTTATTCCTTTCTATCACATGGGCCTCTTTTCCTCCTGGCTGCACACAATAAGTATCTGGTAGTTTCTGAGAGACTCTGTCACACAGAAAAATCTCTCTGAAACTCCCAATCTGACACTCCCAAACAAGAAGTTCTAATTTTAATTTAATACTTAATACTTCTGATTGGCTACAAAAAATTTCATAAGATCTGAACAACAGATAGATAGATAGATAGATAGGTACAGGGAAATAAGCTTCCCTAGACAAAACATAATTTTCAGTTTAGCCTGAGTCTTCCCCTCATGATGATGTGGGTGCAGCTTGAACCAGCCTTCCTATCTGTGATAAAGTGTACCTTTTCTGTATCCCCCCATGTTTGAGCACAGATGAACTAAAATACTGTACATAGATCTCTTTTCCAGTAGACCTTGCTGTATTACCTAGGTTGTTAACCTGTTATCTGTTTGTGTTTCTAGTTACTTAAAGAAGAAGTGTTTAGTCATAGTACTCTGCTGGAGACAATTGAAGTTAAAGGCATGGGCATGACTGAGCATTATGTAACTCAACTGGAACTTCAGGACATTCGAGAGAGATACCAGTTTCTCAAAGACAGGATAATGGTATTGTTTCTTTTGTTGTTGTTTAAAAATGTTTTTATTAACACAAACGAAAAACCATAGACACAAATGTAGAACAAACTAATAAATACAGCTACTAATGACTTGTAATGGTCATTGTGACTTGTACAAATAAACTGTTCTTGGTGTACTGATGACTCCCCCCATCCCCAAGTGATAAAATACAGTATTTCCATTTGATACAATATAGAATAATGTTACTGTTTCTTTTGATAATGTAACAAACTTTCTCCTTGACTAGGTTCATTTAGGGAAGATTTGGAGAGAATGTTGTTTCTTTGCACATTAATTTTGGGCATGAGTGTATTTGGCTGATTTTATCTTAACTTATAATTAATTTTTAGTGGCAATTAGTTTACTCAATCAAAGCTGCATGCAGAATATTTGTCTTTTTGCTAGATCTTCCTAAAACAGTCAAACACTCCGTCATGAAATCCACCCATTAATGTATTTGGTTCATGTCAGGAAAACCTTCCCACCCAATTCTAATATGGTATTTCTGATAACAGGAGACAATATCTAAAGCTGAGGAAATGGTTCATCTGCATAATGAATACCAAAGAAACCTGAAGGCCTTTGAAATATGGTTAGAAAAACAACAGGATAAACTCAACTGTTTATCCCATCTTGAAGGTGATATGGAGAGACATGAAGCAACACTCCGAGAACTCCAGGTAGGTTTGTTTAAATAAATATATTTTGTACTATTAAGAATTATTGAGGTGAATAGGGTTTGCAGAAAAATGTACTGCATCTTCACCTCTCTCTGGCTTTTCTTCGCAAACAAATATTCAGAAAATTGGATTTGTCCTTTGAGCCTGTGCAATGGATTTTTCTGGTAGAGCGCAATGTGCACAGAACTGGCCTCACCCTTTAAACCAAAGGTTCATCTGCTGTGGCCTTGCAAGCATGGATGGTAGCAGCGAGGTCCTCAGGTCATAGGTTTGATTAGAGTTTCCTTCTCTTAGATGGTTGACTTTACAGGGTTGGATGAGCACCATCTGCCCGGGTTCGGGATTAGAGTTTTCCTTCTCCTAGTTTAGTTGCCATAAGGCTAGAGAGGCCATCCTGCCCTTTGATGATCTTTGTCAGACCCTCCAGTTTTGACCTGTCTGGCATGGGAGGCCTTACTGGTAGCTATTATGCCACCGCCAGCATAGCTCAAAACATCATTAGGGTACACAAGCCTCTCTCCCACGACAAGGGGGCATCAATGGAGAGCATCTACATATTCTTAGAGAAATGACCATTTTCAAATCTCCAGGCAGAACATGAGCCTAAAGATCCAATTCAGGCCTGGAGGTAGATGACAGGTCCAGGAGAAATGGTGGGGTGCCCCCCTACTTTTTTTTTCAATTGTTATTTCAGTGATCTGTACATCCCTCAGGCTGTTCAAACTGTTTGGGAGGGTGGATTAAACAATTAGTTTTCATTTAATTGTTAAGCCTGTACACAGTTCTATATGCCTAAGGAAACCTCTGAGTATATAAATGTCACTAAATTATATTTACATTGCTCTGTTTTTCTTCCCAGCTGATAGACACTGAACTACCTAAGTTAACCATGAGAGGGAATCATATTCTTGGTTTGGGAATATCCAGTAGTAGATTTTGTTTGGTGTCAGTGGGTATTTGTTGGTATTTGGGAATTGGTTTGAGTGATTTTAAATATATGTTGGTGAATTGCAGGGTGCTTGGATATAGATGACTTAAAGCTGTGGTGGGTAACGTGTTACCGTCCAGATACTGTTGGATTGGAACTCACATTAGCTGCAGTATGCATGTGCCTTTGAGGCATCTGTCAGTTTATGGTGAACCCATGAGTTTCATAGGGTTTACTTAGGCAAAGAATACTCAGAGGTGGTTTTGCAGTTCCTACAACACATGGTATTTGTTGGTGGTCTCCCATCCAAGTACTAACCAGGGCTGACCCTGCTTAGTTTCCAAGATCAGACAGGATCTGGTGCCTTTCTGGTATTTAGGTAGGCAGCATAGCAAATGGCAAAGGCTGGCAGCTGCACAATTCCTAACTTGGCTTAAAATATCACCTCAGATGAGTTTCTTATAAAGATGTAAATCTTCTCTTATATACTTCATGCATGTAAGAGTTAGGTTTTCTTCCTTTTCTCCCAGCTGGGCAAGGTTATGAGAGTTCTTACAGATTTTTTGGCTGATTTTCCATATTTCAGGATTATTATTATTATTATTATTTGGTGAAAATTTCCTTTGCACAAAAAGAAATATTGTTTTGTACAAAACCCAGAATATTTTTTTTCCAGAAACATCACTGTTTTTTGTCAGAAAACTTTTTTTTTTTTTTTGGTGGAAATGAAATTTTCACAAATAGTCCAAAAATCTGAAAATTCTTGTGTCATTTGACCGTTTTTCAACATTGTGCCTCAATGTTTTGAAACATCCTTTTTCATCACAATCAAGAACGTTTTCAATTATTGTTTACATCTCCAGTTCCTAGTCTGTTCCAATATATACATCTAATATAGAATGAGTGATGGAGTAATGCCAACAACTTTATATTTTTAGGAATTACAAGTGGAATGTGCTGAAGGACAAGCATTGCTTAATGCAGCACTTCATATTAGGGAGAAAGTAATCCCATGGGGTATACCCCAGTTGGAAGACAGAATGCTGGAGTCTGTACGACAAGATTGGACAGTCTATCAACATAAGCTTTCTGAGGTCAGAACACAATTAAACACTACCGTAAGCAAAGTGAGGCTTATGGAGAACAAATTTCTAAAAGTGGATGAATGGCTCAAAACTCTGGAGGAGAAAGTTAACATCAGGACTGGCCGGCAATCTGACAGAGCTACAAAGGAGATGCAGCTGCAACAAATGAAGGTGACAAAGTTATATAACAAATTGATGTAAATAGATTTAAAATTATTCTGGACAATCTGTTTATCGTGTCAGTCACCTAGCTAACCACCTTATTCAAGGTACTAACAACTAATAAGTACTTCATGCACTTGAAAGTTGGCATTTTTTTCAACCTGTTTTAATTTTTATTTATTTTCCATTTTCCTAAGGTAAGTATAAAAATAAATATATCTTTCACGCTTGCAACAAATATCCCTCCCATTATTTAGAACTATAATTGCAATTGAGTCTGGAGTATATTAATGAAACCTTGCTGAGGCAAGCTGGATAACTTTGGCATAGCTGATTCCAGACAGCTATCTGGTTTACCAACAAATTCAGTACAGGTATTGGGAAGCTGGAGTTCTTTACTATTATTGTTTTCCTTGTGCAGAGAGTAGCTAGGATTGATTGTGTGAGAGACACAAAATAACAGAGGGGTCTGTCTGTTGTTAGGGAGGAGTACAGAGACATGGGGAGGAAGCAATAGCTGTGTTCAAATGACAAAGTTAAGTGTTGTATGATGAATTGTAGGTATATCTGTGTGCAAATAAATGGGGATTCAGGTGTGGGGATTCATGTGTGAGTGTGGGTCACGTATTAATATCTGAGAATATAAGAGGTGTGTGTGTGTGAGTGAGTGAGTGTAAGAGAGAGAGAGTATGGTATCACAATAAGGTGCAAATGGATAATGGGTATGAACCAATATGATACTGTAAACAAACAACCCACCCATAATTGTTTACAGGTCTCCCCCTGAGGAATTTAATTTGAACTATTTTGTAAGGTTCTGCATTATTCTTCTAGGTCTTTTTTTGCTAACTAAAAAGACTAACATTCTGTGTTCAAAACTGCATGCTATTGGTTGTATATTTCATAGAATGAGAAATATGTTTTCATTTTTCTGTTTTTATTTCAAGATCTTTAAAACCACATTTGTCATTTTGTCTGAAAATGCTATTTCTTTCCACCAGAAATGGCATGAGGAAATAACAGTCTATAAAGATGAAGTTGAAGAAGTGGGACTGTTGGCCCAGCAAATTCTGGAGGAGAGTAATACTTGTAGTAGGACAGGAAGACAAGCTGCCCACCTTGCATCTCAGTACCAAGCCCTTATTCTTCACATATTGGTGAGTTCTGAGTGAATATCCCCTATTCCATCCTTTGATGACCAACCATGGAATAACAAGGCCAAGCACAGAAAGTTGGGTTAAATAAGAGCCACTTTATTTGACCTAGAACCTATTTAATTTAACCTGGAAAGGAGCAAGAGGGGGAGCAACCTGATGTGGGATCAGCTGAGGTGAGATGTTACCTCTTGATTACCTCCTCAGCCTTCCCTTGGGTGAAACACCTGAACCCCAAGGACAATCCAATAACTGGGTTGCTCCCTGGCCAGCCATCTCCTGGTAGTCAAACCCAGGTCACTCCTCCCTTCAAGTCCCAGGACTTTATAAGACCAAAAAACCCCAGGTCCTCCCCAAGGTTAGCCTCCTTCATCACCCCCTTGGTCCCAGAACCTAAAGAGGCTGTTCTGGAGTCCCACCTCTAACCAAAAGATGAATACTGAAACTTTTACATTCACCCCAACTACCTGCCATGGAAAAGGGACAAGTGTCTGCTTAGGCCATCCAATAGTTGCACGTCTCCCAGGAATAGTATACTTCATTCTTCAGAAAGGTGTATGCCTACTGAAAAACTATTTTGGGATTGGAAACAAGTGGCCCAGCCTTCTATGCAAAGCATTATGTATCTCTATTAATCCTCCTCTGGGCTAGGTGAAGACATCAGGGATCCCCCTTATCCTTCCAAACTTGATGGGGCAAAATAGCAGACCATAACAGAGTTACCTCCTGGCCATCTGCTCTGAGGTCATGCAGAGTATGTAAAGTGAGAGCCTTACCCTTCAACAAGCCCAAGTCATTACTAAAACATGTGGAGGAGGCCCACTGAACTCCTCAAGCAAAAGAGGCAACAAACCTTTTCAATGACTTCTCCCCAGTCATTCCATTGTGATATACTTACTTGACCTCAGATGACCTCCAAATTGACAACTTCAGGTCTGTTGCCACCAAGTAAGCCATACAGTGGCTGTAGCTCAGGATCCATTGCCTCTCCATATAGCAGCTAGAGCCGAACAGAAAATCAACAGCATTGTTAACACCACAAAAGTCATAACTTGAGAAGACACATGTACCTCTTGAAAGTCAAGCATATTCAATACACTGGATAGACTGGGGGCCCAGGCCTATAGCAAAAGTCATAGAGGTGGCCCCAGTCCTAAATAAGTAGGTGCCAAATTTAACCCCTTGCAGGCCCAAGCTCTTCAAGGCCTTTGACGTGATGATCCAAAACTGGTACCTGGTAAGGGGTGAAAGTCAGGATGACAAAACAGTAACCCTGGTCTAGTTCCCCAACCCGTGTAACTCTGCAAAGCACATACAGTAGGACCCCCATATACACTGATTCGTTATCCACTGATACAGTTATCCACAGCTTCAGTTTCAGCACAGCTACCATAGAGTCTTTCTAGAAAATGTGTCCTCTCTAGTCATTTTCTAGGTCCTCCAAGGCAACTCCATGGTATCTTAAACTGAAAGTCCCATTATTTTCAATGGTGTTTGCTATTATCCACAGACTTCATTATCCACGGTGGGGCCTGGAACTAATTCCCCACAGATATGGGGGTCCTACTGTATAGGGTGTAAAGCCAGACCAGCACACTTCCCCAAGATGACCTTCGCCCTCTCTGATCTGTTTTGGAACTCTGGATCCTTGCTGCTCCAACAGTACTAAATCCCTAAAGTCCAAAACCCAACCTGAAACATTCCCTTTGGATGAAACTACTAACTCACTAATACACAAGACCCTGAAGAATTCAGTCAAAGCTAATAATAATATAATAATAATAAAATTTATTTATACCCTGTCCCTCTGCTAAAAACAATTGGGGCGGCTTCCAACAATAAAAAATTATAATAATGACTAAAAACACCACCCAGCCAGCATGAAACGGGGTAGCCTCTGCCTGAGACACAAATGCCAAACCACACATCCTCCAAACCCCTAAGGACCTTGGGGGATAGTGGTTCCCATTGACCAGACACTTGGCCCCTCTCCCTGGACCACCACTCCAAAGCCTTGCAAATTCTGAAACCCTGGCTGTGTTACCCCTGTTCCTTTGTACCTTTAGTGGCAAAGGCTAATGCTGACATCCTAATAGACTGTGGAGCCAACCCCCTTACCCTCAGATAAACACAGTACTGTAGAATGTGTTTAGCTAGAATGGGCCAAGTGGCCTGAAGCCCTCTCACCAACCTAAAGTGCTCAGATTCCTTATCAGCCTTCTTATAACTATTCTTAGTACTTGGTGCTAATGAGAGGCTGATAGCTCAGACAACCTTTCCCTTCCAAGTCGCCACAGGCCTATGGAAATGAACCAGACAGATGAACCAGACAGACATCTGCTTCCAGAGCTAGTTGTGTTCCATTTGTTGGTAGGAAAGAACATCAGCTGCCCCATTGTTAACACCAGGAGCATAGGCCCCATCTACACAATGGAAAAAAAATCAGTTTTGGGGGTAAAAAATCCGAAAAACCAGCTGTTCATATGCATACGATCTGCCTACATGATTTTTACCCCCCCAACTCTGTATGACCCCCCCCCTTGCCAAGCTGGCTGGAGCCAGCGATCCAAGCAGCAGTTTTAATCTCCCACTGCTTTTTAAAAATTATTTTAAAAGGTGCCTGTTTTACAGACAGTCAGTTTTCCCTATTTACAATGTAAAATAAAAATAAATGTATGTAAAAATCTCCATTTCACGGACTTACTGGACTCTCGCTTAGCCAGGAATCTTACATGGCGGCTGCTCCCAATTCCCCTCTTTGCTAGCCCCACCCCCTGTGCTCAGCCAGCCAATCAGATTACACTGCCTGTTTGTATGTGTGCGAACGGGGTGTACAGACAATCAACAATACTAATGGCTGTGCGAATTTTAGCTCGAGATTCACGAATCCTCCCAAATGCCGAATCCACGTAGTTTACAGGGGATTCACTAGCCCCCCCCCTTCCAAAGGACATGTATACATCTGAATGGCCGTGTGTACACATGATCGATCTTCGGAACACTGTACGTATTTTTTTTACCATGTAGATGGCCCCATGGAGTGTCATAAACAAAACATTGCAGTGCAGACGCTACAAAACAAAGGCCCTAGCCAAACACATGGTCTGAGGGGACTTGGAGGACATAGAATTGATAATCTGAACTGAGGCCATGTTATCACACAAGCAATGGACTGAGGAATTAGCCAACTCCTCAGCCCAAATCTGAACAGTAACTACCATTGGAAAAACTCAAAAGTATCAAATTGACATCAAACATGCCCTTACCCTCTCCTCAGGCCATACTTAGGCACACCAATGCCCACAAAAGTAAACCCCAGTCCCTGTGGACTGTGCTGCATTTGAAGACACCTTCAAGGTGTCCTGAATATATAACTCATCCTTCCAAAAGAAAATCCCATTAAAGGATGCAAGAAACTCTTGCCATACCTTCAAATCATCTCTAATTCCTTGAGTAAGCCTAATTCTGTGATGTGGGTTACATACACCAGCAGTAGTATCACAGACACTGTAAAAAGACCCTACCAGGTGTCATGACCCTACAAGCAAAATTTAAGTGGCTGATGAGCTCTTGAAACTCCCTAAGAGTGGCTTTCCTAAACCCTAGAAAAACATACACCCTTCTATTGAAATCATTAAGGTCCCCCACAGGAAACGTGAAATGCTGCTTTAAGGTATCTATCCCAATACCCAAGAAAACAAACAAATACTAGGCCACTCTGTTTTCTTGTGCACTAAGGGTACTCCCAACTCCAGTCAAGGAATAAAAATTTTTCATTATTAAAGCACATTGCACCATTCCAGCTTGGCCAATGAACAAAAATTCATTGAAGTAATGCATCATCCCTGCCTGCCCTGACTTGAGCTTAAGGGCCCACTCCAAAGAAGTACTGAACTTTTCAAAAGCAGAAAATGACACCAAGCATCTCATAGGAAGAGCCCACTCCATGTAAAATAAGACTTCAGAAGAAAAGCCCAGTAACTTGAAATCCCCAGAATGAACAAGATGACGATGAAAAGCAGACTTAGTATTGTGTTTTGCAAATTCTGCCTCAGCCCTGTTCCTATACACCTCATGAACCACTGTGTCAAAAGATGTGCAGCACATCATGCAAAGTTCCCCAGGAATGTTGTCATTAACAGACTTCCCCTAAGGATAAAACAAATGGCAAATGAGCCTCTATTCACTAGATGCCTTCTTGGGAACACTCTCTAGATTGGTCAGAGGACGACAAGTGCCACCCTCTGCCACCTAGTTACATATCTTATCCCTCAGAACACCCTCTAATCTGATAACAGAGTGGAGATTCTTAGAATAAGGTTTCCATATTCCCTGTAATGGAATCTGAAAACCATCCTTGAACCCCTCCTTCAAATACTAGACTGCATCTCTATCCTATCCAGTTTAATTGGGCTGGGTCCCTTTTGGAGGTGGGGGGAAACCCCTGATCACTACCTATCTTATCCTTGTTCTTTCTGTCCCCCTGCACCCCTTCCTTTCAAGCAGTTCCAAAAGGAATGGGAACCACCACAAATTGAACACTCATGCCTGAATTTGTAAGGCCATGTGCACAAACATTCTGCACCCCAAATTCCCAACACAGCTTACTCTGTGGACTGGGGACTGACTGCCTTGTAGCAGTTGTCCTAAATTGAAAAATTTGACCACTGTGGGACCTCTTACCTTGAGGTGGTCATGCAGATATCATAAGCTGCATCTACAATTATGAATGCATTTGATCCCATCTTGTGGCAGGTTTCATCACCACCCTCATCCTAAAGGCTTTGTCATACTGCAGCCACAATGGCCTTGAAAAATCAACATCGGCCCTATGGATAATGTCTAAATACTGGATGAGTGAATACACTCTCCAGGGCTTCACCCTTGCAGTAACAGTAAATGCAAAATTCGGATATTTAATTCGCCCAGGTTCTATCCACCTTACACTTGTGTATCTTCTCTTTTTCCTTCTTTTCTAACCCCTCTCAATCTTTCTTCTCCAGCTCTCTGTGAAGCAGAGAGAAAAAATATCAACATATACCCATCTCAGAATCTTATCTGTTAAAGCCTGATATAGATGGTCCCCAAGCGGCATTGCCTGATTTCACAAAGGGAATGTTGCCATAAGCCACTCCACCATAACTGCTACACATTCACCCTGTCACCATATGCCACTGCTGATGATAAGATACTGAATAGGGCATATGGGGGTGGAAATAATAAGGGGGAGGCACTTGTGGAAAACCAGAACCATATCTCTGCTGCATGAGAATCCTACTGTCCCTAGACCCCTTCCTACTCTCTCAGTATCTACCAGCTATCTCCTTGGACTGCTCTACACTCCTCAGGGCCAACACCGTACTTCAGTAAAAGAACTAGTGTGTGTTCCTGTGGATTCCATAGTGTTGCCATATGTCTCACCTTCCAATACATCCTGGGAAACACTGCCTTCCTCACTAGCCAATGGTGCAACCACATCATCCTTTCCTTCTGGCATCACCAGTGTATCTTCAGTCTGAAGCTGATTTTCAAGATCCGCTAGATGAGACAAAACCATGTTATTTAAATTGTCTCTACTCACCTGTTTAGCTCCCTTGGATATCTGAAACTGCAACTATTTAGGAGGGGTCCAGAGTTTCTCCAGCTCCTCCAACTTAGCCAGAATGTCCAGTCTCCAAACACCCTCACCCTCCTCATTGGATGACAGAGGTGATTCAGGAGGTGGGTGCTTGGCTGAGGGTTTCTTAGCATCAAGCTCTATTCTAGCATTTGAGGTGTGAAGGAAGCTTATATTGTCCAGAGAAACAAAACAACAAAGTGCTAGTTTACTATAGGCACTGATTTTATTTATGACACTGAGCAGGTGATTGAAGAATGAGAAATGAGAGAGATTTTCCTTGGGTTTTTTCCAGGCTGTGAGGCCGTGTTCTGGAATAGTTTCTTTCTGAAGTTTCACCTGCATCTGTGGCTGGCATCTTCAGAGAATGGCCTTCAACTTCACACAGAAATAAGAAAGCTTGTAATTGTGTTTCTTTAAGGGGAGAATTAATCTAATAGCAATCAAAAAGTAAATGCATCTCCCCAATCTCTATTTTATTTAATAGCAGAGTATTTTGTAGCAACTAATAGATTTTCAGACATTAAGAAATGGGTGAATTGCAAGTCTTACTCCTATTTCAAATTTACTTGCAGGAACAAATAAAATTCCTTGAAGAAGAAATTCGTAGTATGGAGGAATCTGAACTTTCTTTCAGAGTTTACAAAGATTGGTTTGCAGCTACACGCAGAAAATTTGGAAATGTGGTCACAAAGTCTGATGTGGTAGATAAAGCAGCAATGGAAAAGAAAATGCAGAAACTTGAGGTATAGGTCATGAGCAGTCTGAGTTTATTACTCTATATCCATGTGGAAAATATAAAAACCTAAGGAATAGCCAGAATATCCCTAAAAGTAGAGTTTAAAATAACAAAATAGCACAGAGGTTCTGGAACCTCACTGAACAGTATGTTGTAAGGTTCCTGTTTAAAGTCAGTTTTATATAGATTTGTCTCATAAAGAACACTTGTGAATCTGTTATGGAGCCTCAGTAAACTGCAATGGCTTTGAAGTGCAGATTTGGTTCAATTCAGTTCTCTTAACCTGTTTGGCCTCAGAACCAGCACTTTCAGTTACAGGAGATTTGAACTGACTTGAAGAACTGAATTCTGATTCTGTATTTATGGACAAACCCTGATAACCTTTTGAAAAACCTCAGGATTCTTAGAACACAATTTGAGAGCCACAGATAGAATGACATTTTCTTGAATTTTTTGTAAAAGGAAAAGTAGGAAACTAACATACGTCAGATTATATACAAGGAAGAGCAGATCCCCCTTTTCCATTAATTCTTCATTCCTTGTATTTGACCCATCTTTTATATGGATATGGCCCCATGTTCCTATTTTTCTAAGGAAACTGTAGAGCAAAAAATGGAAGAAGAAAAAAGAATCACAGTAATTCAGAACTCCCACTTCTGAAAGAAAATTAATTCAGATGGGAAAAGCTTTCAAAAACATTCCTGGTATGAACTTTTAATGGATGTTTATATCTCAGCTTAGTAAGCCTTTCCCTAGTTTATCAAGCAATTTCCTCACATATGCAGCCCCCTTATTGCTCCCTTCACTATAGCAACATTCAGAGCAGGAAATACCTAACCATAGCTTCTCATTTTTTCTGAACTGAAAAACTGGTTACCAGGTTTGTAACAAACCTGGATAATAAACCAACTTCAACCTGTGATTTAATATTGTTCTGAACCCAATTATCTGTGTTTCCAGTAGGTAACATGATTAGTTAGAAATATCTTGAGTTAGCTGTTTTTGTGGTGAAGCAAGAAGTGAAGCAGCCTAAAGGCTAGTTCATATGGTGGTTTTAATAACCTGAGATTTAATCATTAAAAAGACTCTATCAATAGGAGTAAAGCTGAATTTACACAAGTGATTTACTGTTTGCTTCCACTCAAAAGTATTTACTGTTCGCAGGATCTCATGAGTGACATGGATATTGGCCACAATTTGCTGAAATCTGCCCGTGAGAAAGGAGAGAAGGCTATTAAATACATGGAGGGAAATGAAGCTGAACGGTTAAAAAAAGAGATCAACGAGTGTGTGGAGCAGCTTGATGATATGACTTGTTCTATCAGGAAAGAGCACACAATCTTAGAGAAGTGTCTCCACTTAACAAAGGAATTCTTAGATAAGTACAAAGCACAGACTCAGTGGCTGTCAGAGTATCAGAGTATACTGCACACAGCAGTGGATCCCAAAATTGAGTTGTTTGAGAAAAAGGCACAATTATGCAAATACAAGGTGAGCAGATTATGTTAGATTACGAAAGGATTTTTGAAAAGATTTAGAAGATGCTATATTTAAGACAGGGGTTTGAAATATCTATATCAAAAGTCTAAATCAGCACATATGCACACTGATACTTCTTTGCTAAATGTCCATTCCGAAATTACATTCCTAAATCACATTTAGGAATGAGAAAAAAAAAGTGTAAAGCTAAACAGTGTAAACATAAAAAAAGATAAAGTCCTCTGTTTCCACTTCATCTCTTCTGCCACCACTCTGACTCCCTATAAAAGCTGAACAGAAGGTGAGCAGTACAGAGCAACTGGCATTACTTTCTAGAGTGAGTTGGGCCCAAACGCCTAGCTCCGAGGGACTTCCTCTGAACCTGACATTGTGACCAGGGTACCCTGGAAGATCATGGGTGCTACTGTGTCATGGGTGCTACTATGTCATCTCCCAGGGCACCCTATTTCCAATACATGGCTGTTAGGACTTCCCAGAGCCAAGCATCTAGCTGATGACAGAGAGCTGTGTGCTAGCCATTTCATTCAATGGGGCTTTCTGGATCAGTAAGAATCCTCCCAGAAGGCATCAGCACATAATTTGATGTCCCTGAGACTTCACCATCTATTTCATCCTGCCTAACTGGAGGGCTGATCCTGGTAAAGCAGATCTGCAAAACATTTTGGCCCCTTTCTCCTCAAACTAAACACAGCACCAGCCATGTAGTGCAATATGGATGGAAAGAATATTCAAAGGCTCAAAGAAAAAAACAAAGAAAGAAAGGTAAAGTTGAAGGCTTTTTGATTTTGATGTCTTTTCAAACATTCCTAACAGAGATCAGAAACTGACATAACCTGTTGCAGGAGACTTAAAAAGATACACATTGAGGCAATTATTCCACATTTTGCTGGTTCCTTTTCAAACAAGAAGAGAGTGATTCTCCAAGTGCTATGGGTTATTATAGTTTTACATTCATTTTAGAACTATGAATGTATGGTTTAACTATGTTTTTAATTTTAGTCAGTCCAGCAGACCATGCTATCACATGAACCTTCCATAAAATCTGTGTTTGAAAAAGGAGAGTGCCTTCTTGAACTGGTGCATGATGCTAATTTAGCAGAAAACATTCAAAAGCTTCAGACTGAATACCAGGAACTCTGCACCACTGCAAAGGTAAAATATTTGGTTGATTTTTAAAATTATATACATTTGTTTCTTGCTATAAATTGATGATAATTATTCCTACAGGTGAATTTAGGCTTGCAATGTGGACTGCTACAGTAAGTTCAAGTAAACATTTTGTTTAATGAGACATGATTATTTTCTAGCCTTTTGGCTTCCATCCACAAATTGCTTACACCAATGAAATTCTACAATGCTGAGAGAGACTGAAGCATCATGCTATGGATTGCTACCTTTAAAATGACAGAGCACATGGACTTAGTCAAAAGAATCCACAGTGCCACCCACAATGTGATCCCACCTCTTCTTTTTGGGGAAATAACTGGAAATTGGAATTTAACACATCACCTTTTCAGTTCAGGTATTTTCATGAAAGGGACAAAAAGTTACACATTTGAAACCACTTTTAAAATGTTTTTGTTTTGTTTTGTTTATATACACATGTTGCAGACACATGTTGCAAGCTTGGAGGTGAAAGTAAAGCAGCATGAAGAATATAACAGCGATTTACAAGAAGTGGAAAAGTGGTTGTTACAGATGTCTAGCAGGCTTGTTACTCCAGACCTTATGGAGAACAGTAATCTAGAAATTATAACACAACATTTAGCAAGTCACAAGGTAAGTCTCAATGAGCAGCAACAAATATTAGTAGAAGAAATATTTCCAATAGTTTATTCAGTGGAAGAAATTTTCTGATAGTTCTGTAACTTGTTTATAGAACTTGGTCTGTTGTTATACTAGCAATCTTTCTTTCTTTCTTTCTTTCTTTCTTTCTTTCTTTCTTTCTTTCTTTTTTGAAAAGACTTTCCATTAAGTAGGTGGAATTTTTGAGCTGATATCCTCTGCTAGTGGTAAATTGAAAATTTAGGGTCATGCTTAGTTTAGAACTACAGTGCAAATGTTGAAAATCCCAAAATTTGGTGAGATCTTTTAGAAACAAAAAAAATTACCATCCTTCTAGGAAATATTGCTTCTATTTTTTGAAATTTCCAGAATTCATATCTTTTTAATGGCAGTTTGGAGAACACCTGTCTAGTAAATAAAGGAATATTTCTTCAGAATTTAAATTCAGAAGTTAAATTTTGGGAAGCCAGATATTCCATTGTTATACATATGTGAACTAACAATATTTACCAAACTAAAAATATGTAATAAAATTGTAATATTTCCAAATTTTCATTTGAAAATTAAATGAGTTGAATGAATTATAGCCTCTTCACTTTTAAGGTTTTACTACAGAAAGAAATTTAACTGGAACTTTCTTCACAGTGTGGTGTACAATCAGAACAGATAAGCTATCTTGAATTTTACAGAATGAGCAAAAAAATTATGTTGCTTTATACACTAATATACAGAAGGTAGTATCCAGTGTTGGGACTTGTACTGGAAGAATTGCAGAATTCAGTGGAAATGCGAGTCAGCAATCCTTCTAGAATCATAGAATCATAGAATTGCAGAGTTGGAAGAGACCACGAGGGCCATCCAGTCCAACCCCCCTGCCACGCAGGAAATCTTGATTAAAGCATCCCCGACAGATGGCCATCCAGCCTCTGTTTAAAGACCTCCAAGGAAGGAGACCCCACCACGCTCCGAGGGAGTGTGTTCCACTGCCGAACAGCTCTGACTGTCAAAAAGTTCCTCCTCATGTTGAGGTGGAATCTCTGTTCCTGGAGCTTGCACCCATTGCTCTGTGTTCCAGTCTCTGGAGCAGCAGAAAACAAGCCTGCTCCATCCTCAGTGTGACATCCCTTCAAATACTTAAACAGGGCTATCATATCGCCTCTTAACCGTCTTTTTTCCAGGCTAAACATACCCAGCTCCCTAAGTCTCTCCTCATAAGGCATCATTTCCAGACCTTTCACCATTTTAGTTGCCCTTCTCTGGACACGCTCCAATTTGTCAATATCCTTTCTGAATTGTGGTGCCCAGAACTGGACACAGTATTCTAAGTGAGGTCTGACCAAGGCAGAATTCTACTCTCAATGTACCCCAGAACCAGCACTATACAGCTGAGGAAACCCTCCATGGCCGGTTTTCAGATGGCACAAAAGAGTTGCAGGGGAGAGGGAAGGGAAGTTGATGACCATCACATGAAATAATGAGGCTAGACACAAAGTTTGGGTTAAAATAGGGGCCGCTTTGTTTATTCTATCACTTATTTAATCTTTATTCCTTGGGATATGTAAACTAGGGAGAAGACCCAATGCGTGAAAAGCTGGAGCCTATTGTCTCACCCAGATCTACCTCCCAGTTTCTCTGGGTGACGCACCTGACCCTCAGGGGGTTTCCCCATCAGTTGGGCAACTCCCCAGGCACATCTGCTGGAAGGCAAAAACCCAGGATGAGAGACCTCAAGTCACATGACTTCTGGCGAGAGCTTAACCCTCAGGCCAGCCTCAAGGGTAGTGTACTCCCCAGCCCGCAAGTCACATGACCTGCAAGGGTAGTGTGATGGAGCCATCCTTCACCCAAAAGGGGTGCTGTAGGTGTACACCAAATTAATCCCCACAACCTGTCAGGGAGTCACATATTTATGATACCATCCTAAGGCCAAGTCTCCAATTCCCTTGTAACAGTGTGGAGTAGGTTAAAAAAACCTGTAGAAAAGAGGAAAAAATTCCTACCCAGCCCATAAGCAACCATTAAACTCATACTGTGACAGAGGTGAGAAGGTGGGTCAAATTGAAACAAAAGAGGAAGAGAGAAGGGGTGGCCTTCACTTAAATTGTCTCCTTGTGACAATCAGGTGCACCAACTGAATTTATGTCACCATTCAGCCTGGCTGCCTTGTCACTTAAGTTCCACCCACCACTTTGTGATGCAGGGGCCTTTCACATCCCACCTCTGCCACCAAATTAATAATCTGTGGAGACTGCAGTTCCACAGTTAGATGGATAGTACTTGCATTTGTGTGTAGGTTTTTACAGGATTAGACTGCCAATTAAATATCAGTAAGGGAAAATAACTCATGAGGAGACTGAATATGATAAACAAATATGAAGACTGATTTGTTGGTTGAACACAATAACCGGAAGGCATTGAACTTTGTTTCCCATCAGCCTCTATTCTGTGTGAAGTCAAAGGCTTTCATGGCCAGCATCCATATATTTTCCTTGGTTTTTTTCTGGGCTGTGAGAATGCATTTTGCCTGCATTCTGACAGATGCAGGCAAAATGTCAGAAATAAACTCTTCCAGAACACAGCCTCACAGACTGGAAAAAAACAAACAAACAAGGAAAAGCCTCTATTCTTCTTATCACTTATTCTCACTGCCCATACATTCTTTCAGCTCCACTCACAGCCGTACACACATCCCAGCCTCTCCACGTCACATCACATCACATCACATCACATCTTCCACTCTCCCTTTCAACTGTCATCACTTTTTGTGAGAGTTATAACCACTGAAGTGAATGGGCTTTATTTCTAAGCACCCACACACAGGATTGTGTTATAAGATGGGTTTTTTTGAAAGTTAAGCTGTGATGGATGCAAAGGCCTAAATCTCATTGCTAATTCCAGCTGGACCCCTTGAATCTATTGTTAAATAGTACATTAACACTTGTGTAAATGACATTTATGCAGTGCTTCTAATCTATTGGTACTAGCAGTTAGGTTTAGTGGTCTAATCTAATTGAATTTATGTCAATATGTCCCACAAGCGTTGATTTTCCCATTCACACAACTTTACATGGACACCCATTTGTACACTCACAGCTTTCCTCACTGTTGAAGAAGGAGAAGCTTCATGACATGTCTGGACAAGCAAGGGATGTACAATTGTGTATTTTATCAATGTGCAGTTTGGTGCATTGACTAAAATACTCTTCTAGGTCCAGCTGACATTATTGATTATTGAACCATTTATATATTAGCAACATTCAGCATGGTGACAACTATGGTTTGCCTTTACATTCATGAGTATCTATTAGCATTAGACTTGTATATTCTTCCTTCTCCCTTTCCCTTCTACGTATCAGGAAAGTAGATTAAAAGCTTTTGTTTCTGATTAGTGATAAATCATAGTTTGTTGTTGCATCTGAAAGTAGCGAACTGCAGTTTGTCAATAAACTAGGATTTTAAACTAGAATTGAATTGTGTTTGAGATTCTAGTTTGTGGGCAAACTGTGTTTTGTGCAAAATGCTTTTCCACATTCAGATACAATAGAGACTACTATAGGGGTTTCTAAGTTTCTAATCTCCTCATCACCTTCTCTCTTATAAAAAAAAGGGTGGTGGTGGTATGAACCTGAGATGGATACCACAGTCCACTGTTATGTCTGAATGCATTTTTTTAGAGGACCATGCAAATCAACATTTTGTTGATTTTATTTTACTTTTTAAAACAAAACTTCATGGTGTCAAGAAATAATATAAATGTATTAGAGTTATGCACTGAAAATAATTCCTGCAATATACTGTGACCTTTTGAATGGTGCTCTCATAGGCAATGATGGAAGAAATTGCTGGATTTGAAGATCGCCTAAACAGTCTTAAAAGCAAAGGAGATTGCTTGATTAATGAGTGTGCAGAGCATCTGCAAGCAAAATTTAAGCAAAATATAGAAGCCCAGCTCCAGGGAACAAGGGACAGCTATTCAGCAATATGTAGCACAGCCCAAAGAGTAAGTCTCAATCCTCTCATATTTAACAAGTGATAAAGCAGCACAGAAATTGCAATGAATAGGGTACACAATGAACAATGTATGGGAACAAGTTGATTAAAAAGTTAAAGAATCCATTTGGAAAGTAATTAAGAAGTCTAATTTATCTTTAGAGGGCCAGCTTGGTATAGTAGTTTGAGTGTTGGACTATGACTCTGGAAACCAGGGTTCAAATCCCCCCTTGGCTATGGAAACCCACTGGATGACCTTGGACAAGTCATACTCTCTCAACCCCAGAGGAAGGCAAAGGCCTCAGGATAAATCTAGCTAAGAAAACACAGTGTTAGGTTTGCCTGAGGGTTGCCATAAGTTAGAAATGCCTTTAAAGCAAACAACAACAGCAGCCCTGGTGGTGCAATGGTTAAATGCCAGTATTGCAAGTCACCATGTGGCAAGTTCAATTCCAGATGGCTCCAAGATTCACTCAGCCTTCCATCCTTTCATAGGTTGATAAAATGAGTACCCGGTTTGTGGGGGCAATTAGCTAACACACATTGGAAACTGCTTAATGCAGTGTAGATGTGTAAATTGCTATTGCTTAACAATTTGTAAGCTGCTCTGATAGCCTTTGTGGCTGAAGAGTGGGGTATAAATACGTAATTAAAAAAACTAAACTCCTTTACTTATTCTATACTTGAAACTGATTTTGAAGACAATTTGTAGAACAATATATAGTGAGAACAATATTATATGTGTTTTGGTTCAGTAGCATTCCAAAAGCAAAACTTTTCCTGAAGTGTGTAACTCAGTTTAATCTTTTAGATTCAGGATGTTTTTGTTTCAGAAATATTAAATGACTTATTCATGTTTCTTTCTAGATGTACCAGAGTTTGGAGAATGAACTCCAGAAACATGTTAACCATCAAGATACTCTTCAGCAATGCCAAGTTTGGTTGTCTGCAGTTCGGCCAGAGTTAAAGCCAGTTCCTCGTCCACCATTCAGCTTGGTAGACGCTATAAAACAGGTTAAAACAATAAACTGGGAAATATTTGATCAAAATGACTTATGTACCAAAATATCTTATCTATATGAGTTCTAAAATATGTTAATTGTTAAACATGTTCATCACATGTGAGCTAAGGAAAGAGCTTTGAGTACTGCTATAAAAGTCCATGTCGAGCCTCTGGAAAGAGAAGGAAGAAAAGAGCTTGCACCTCAGGAAATAGGTAGTAGAAATCAAAGAAGAAATTCCAAAAGGGAACCTTATTTCCTCAGGGAACACACTATTAGTTGGGCATTTCCACCTCACCAGCAGTTTCATTTACTCTATGAAATCAAATTGAGATATGAGAACTGAAGGAGTACTAGCTTTTCCCACTTCCAAAAGAAATGGAGTATGTAGAAAGTAGAGCAAAATAATTTAATTAGTACACTAGCCAGAGAGTATGACATATTCTCAGCATGGAATAGATGCATAGTGAGGTAATCTGACTGCATCCTCAGTGTTATTCATTACACCCTTCTAAATGTACACCATATAGCTAAAGCTATAGAGGTATGTGTCTGTGTGTTTGTATCAGGACATCTTGAAGAGCAGTCCATCAGAAAGCTACTACTTGAAGTTGTAATGCTATTAAGATTGGGCTGGATTAAGAAATTATTCAAAGAAACCAGACAGTGATGAATCTGTTCAGATGGAGAATAATTAGTTAGTCTAGACAGGCAATCCCTTGTTGTTAACTCAGCAGTAAGAACCTGAATCCCAGCCTGTTGCATTTCTCTGGATAAATGACTTTTGCAATTTATATATGTAGTTCAAACACAGCTATAAATCCAATTTCCAGAAAACAAGCAGATTTCTTACTCCATAAAAAGCTAAATAATCTGCAATGTCACTATCTCTTGATATAGTCAACAGTACAGATGGTTGTATGAATGCTTGTATGCTCTGTTGTAGTATCTTCAGTTATTATTTTTCATTCAAAGCTTTATAATGATCTGCAACTTTCTAGTTAGTTTGTTAGCTCAGCACAGTTTGCAAAAGTCAACCTAATGATGTGTGTCTCTGTGTGTGGTACACACTAATAATGAAACCTGTGCCTTTGGGCTATTCTATAAAAAACACATTCTCGGTGGAATATGATAATCTGTGACTTCATGAGAACATCTGCTTATTCTCTTTAGGTTAAACATTTCAGAGCCCTGCAAGAACAAGCAAGCACCTATTTGGATCTTTTATGTTCTATGTGTGATTTATCAGACAGCACTGTGAAAAATATAGCCACAGACATTCAACTAACAAAGCAAACGGTATGGGATAAACTGTGGCAGACCTTCTCTAATCCTTCTTAGAGATAAGATGTAATTGTCTTAGTTTGTCACAAAGGTCAAATTAGGTAATATCAGTCTGAAGAAAAAGCTACCATACATCTTCACAGTTTCCCCCTCCCATAAAAAGTCTCAGTCTCTCTCTCTCTCTCTGGAATTTTTTGGATGGGGTGAAAAAACCTTCTGTTAATATAAAGCAGCGGAGGCAAAACAAAAGCAGGATGGAGGCAGAATGAACAAAGGACAGGATGAGGATGTCATAGTCCAAAACGGAGCACTGGAAGCAGGACAGCACCATCCTCCTCCCGACCTCCGTGGGTGCTTTTTTTTTACCTCGTCTGAAAAAAGTCCTCTCTCTCTCTCTCTCTCTTAGAAGAAATTATGGGTTGTATAGAGTGGGAAAATATCTAGATAGTATCACTGAAAATATTTTAATATTCCTTTAGAAGTTTTAATTTTATTATTCAGTACAGTATAAGAACACTTTAAATAAGGATTCTAATTACTCTGTGGCATTAATTTGGTTTCTGTGCTTCATTGCTGCTGTATTCAGTATTAGCAGTGTTAAAATGCAGTTGACGTTATTTTCAGATGCTAAAATCAATTACATAGCTTAACTGCAATTGCACTTAAGGAATCCTGATCAATTTGTTGACTTTTCCATTTGTTAAAAGTCTACCCCATGATAGATCAACTATGACAACTTTAGTACATAATATAAATGCAGAACATTCTGCACATGGAACTGCTTTCTAATAAGAAATTTTTGCTTGGTTTGTGTAAAATCTTCTTAATTCATGAATAACAAAATAATACATTAAAATATTCAAAGATGGCCAAATATTATTTATTTATTTATATCCTACCTGTTTCCCGAGATCTCAGGGTGGCTTATTGTGACAAAATTGAAACAGTGTGGAATAAGTATGATTTTAAAAGGCTAAAATCATATTAAACAATGTAACAAGTTGAAAAGACAGATTAAAAGAATGAAAATAGTTTAAAATAAAATAAGATATTTCAAAGTTGTAATCAAAATCTAAATTCTACATCCAGATTTACCACAGAATCACATAACTCAAATCCAGGGATCTGTAACCCATAGTTTCAAGGAGTTTCAAAATCAAGGAGCATAGCCTTAAGAGATAGTAAGCTTTTACCATGATTAAATCTTAAAGGCAACATGCTGCTTTCTATGAAAGAAGCTCAACAGATGTATCAGAGATCCTCATACACTATTCTATGTTATCCCTGTTGAACAAATATAGCTAAAATACAAAATAATCAGTCAAGCCAGACTGAAACAGATTTAAACTAATCAGCATGTCACATAGAAAACATGTAGATCAGAGCTGTTCTTGGGTTTCAGGCAGGGAAGGGGGGTTAAAATCAGTTTTAAACTACTGTATCTCTAAACTCATTTTATTTCCACCCCACCCCCACAAGTGTTGAGAGAAATGAGCATTCTTTAGTGAATGGTCGAGGTTTCCTGTGCTGTGCATCTCTTTTGATATTTCACAGGGTTAAGTCATCATGGACAATAGAGACTTACACAAGCTGCCTTTATCCTTCATCCCTACCCCCTACTGTAAATCTGTTGCAAGAGTCTGCCCTACATAAAGTGGTAGTGTACATAAAAGACAGCCCAAAAATAAATGTATTAAAAATGTTCCTGTTACCTTCCCCTATATTTTTCAGATTGAAGATAGAATAATGAACTCTCAGTACCTTGCTCAGGGCTGGGAAGAAATAAAGCAGATGAAAGCAGAGCTTTGGATATATTTCCAGGATGCCGATCAGCAGCTGCAGAATATGAAGAGACGAGGGGCAGAACTAGAACTAAATATTGCTCAGAATTTGGTTTTGCAGGTGAAGGTAAGGAGCTACTCTCATTGAAATGTAAAAAAAGTATGTGGTCAGCTGTTAATTTCTTGCCATACTGTTAACACTGTTTGGCAATTATGCCTTATTTCTCTTGAACAAGTGCAGCTATGTAGAAAGAATGCAAAGAAGGAGTGGCACATTAGCTACTCAAGCTACCTTTATGTATTTTACAGTTGACTTCATTTCAAAGATTTCAACAATAATCAGTAAATAGGGCTCTCTGGGATTACTATCATTCTTCGTCCTTGTAAATAAAAAATAGGTAGCTTATTTGTTAATACCACACTTTAAACACGCCCCCCCCCGATCTAGCACTGATTTTGTAGGCCACTTTGCTTTCTCCAAGGGACAATAACGTCCTGAAAGGAAAATGCTCAGTTAAGGGAAGTGCAGTATTTAATTACAGGACAAGTTTATCAAATATAAAAAATCTTTTTCTATATTTATGCATGGGCCAAATAATTTCTGGATTATTTCAGTATACCAGGTTGGTGTACTGGATTGTGAAAGAGGTGGTAAATGTGACTCCATTTTTTTAAAAAATTAAGTTTTGCAAAAAGCTATTATTTTAACAGCTCCAATTGTAGTTACATTGTATTTTCAAAGAATCTTAGCTCAGCTTGTCTTCAGTAGCCCCTGTCTGTCCCCCCCACCACCAGTTTCCTCTTTGCTAATTAATCATTGCAATGGTGATCAGGAGAACCAATGGCAAGGAGGGTTGTTGTATGGAGTTGCAGCTTCCAGTGTTTCCTAAATCCCCTCTGGAGTGTGTTGTCTTCCATCGCTTAATTGGGACTGGTGGAAAGCAATGCACTTGAGATGAAATTTGGGGCACATCCCATAATCAGGGTAGCACTTTGAAACTGTATAAATTCCCTAAGTCCTCCAGTTCTGAAACTGGTTGACAGCACTAGTTA
Source organism: Gambelia wislizenii (assembly GCA_030847615.1). Classification (NCBI taxonomy): domain Eukaryota; kingdom Metazoa; phylum Chordata; class Lepidosauria; order Squamata; family Crotaphytidae; genus Gambelia; species Gambelia wislizenii. The sequence continues at coordinate 104,859,432 of JAUMIR010000001.1, forward strand.
GCAGTATTCCATCATGTTTACCTTACAACTAACACTGTCTTGTGTTGAGCAAATCCTGAACTGATTTTGGTGGTGAAGAAGTAAAACTATAAACCAGTCTTTTATCTATAATTTATAAAACAGCAGTTGGCCCAAATTTTAGCCATACAGAAACTTCCATTTATCAGTAATTCCTTCAATACTTGAACATGTATACTGCCAAAGCAGAATTATACACACATCTTCTTCTACTACCCGAAGTCTTTTATTAAGAATGTATAGCTTGCAACTGGAAGACTAGCTGCACTTTGAATGCAAATGAGTGTACAGTATTAAGTCCTTAAAATCCCCCACCATCACCATTGATCGTCTCCAAATTGATCACCCTAGGCTGCTGTTCAACCCAAGAGATCCCAAAGCTTTGTTTACTAGGGCACATTTTGAAGCCCCATTGTGGTTCAGTGTCATGTAGACTGTACTGCTCTTGGGACTTTTTGGAGCAAGGAGGAGCATGAAAATCCAGATGAAGGCCAATTCATTGCTTTAAATTCCCCTTTTCCAGAGCTGCTTTTCTTTTAAAGAAAGAAGTGTGTTCTTGAAGGGTTTTTTTTTCTCTCTTTAAGGTTCATGGATAGAGTCTGATGGTAAATCGAACTCATCAGTTTATTTAATGACCCAGTGCCAGATGGATTCTTGCTTATTAGCACAGGCTTCCACTATGAACAAGAAATTAAAGTAATTTTATATAGAATTATTACAAACACATGCAGTGGCAGCAGCTGAACAACAAAAGGCTAAGACATACAGTACATACAAATTCACCAATAAGGAGCAAATGCTGTTCCCAAAATATATATGCCAGACTTGTTTTTTCTATCTTAGTTCAGTTCTAGGTGTTATCAGCAGAACATGACAAGATGTGTTGTATATGTTTAACGTCGCTTGAAATCACTAGGAATTTACAACATTTTCTGTGTCTAAGCCAACTATTTTCTTCAACATGGCTGTACCTCATTTGGTCACTTTCTGTTGTTTCTCCTTCACAGTATAGAAAATATGAAACATTAATAAATTGTAGTGTTTATGTCCAATGCTTTCCAGCAGGTATATGACTATTTTTTCATTCACTTGTAGGAAACTTGAATGAAAGAGCTCTATGTATGTAAAACAGAACAAGAGGAAGCAGGATCTCTTATAAGGGCATAGGAAATGTTGGATCCCTGTCAGCTTTTGTTCTGAACCTGGCAGGATGATATGACATTTCAATTATTCTTACCTCTTTTGTTTGCAGTGGATTTGTCAAAACTGAGAAATCTTAACATCTCATGAAAGGAGGGAATGTAGATATGTCTTCTTTATGTCTGTATGATGGAATCTAAGTAAAATGCATTAAAACATTTATTTTTAATGTATTTTCAAATACAGTTAAAATGCACTGAGAGAAAATCTTTCTGTTTTCCTTTTTGTATCACCTCGTATAGGAGTTTAGTCAGAAACTGCAGTCTAAGCAGGCTGCTTTAACAGCTTTAACTGAAAAAGTGAGCAAACTAACCCAAGGACAGGAGTCACCTGAGCACAAGGAAGTGGGGCACCTGAGTAACCATTGGTTGGATCTTTGCCTTCAAACCAGTAATGTACTCCTACATAGAGAGGAGGATCTTCAGAGGACAAAGGATTATCACAATCGCTTAAATGTAGTAGAAGTTTTTTTGGAAAAGTTCACACAGGAATGGGACCACTTGGCAAGGTAAGGAAACTTTGTCCCACTGGGCAGTGTGTCTACACCATCTCAGAACATAGTTTTTGGATCATTAGCCAGGATGCACTTCCCTGACTGCACAGTGAACAGCGCTGTATGGAGTTGGTGTGGTTTGATGGCCTCCATGAATAGAGGCCAGAATCCCCTGCACTTGGCATGTGATGTCAAGTGCTGATCACATGACAGGAGGAGGTAGAGGTTAACTAACACACATTAGAAACCACTTAGAGAGTGCCTAGCACACTATAAAGTGGTGTAGATGTGTAAGTGCTATTGCTTAACAATTTGTAAGCTGCTCTGAGAGCCTTTGTGGCTGAACTGCAGGGTATAAATACTCCAATAAATAAATAAATATTTAATTCCCTGCCTCCCCTTCATGTGTCCTCTTTGCTCTTCTTACTGCAACCTACACACGCCCCCTCAGTGCAGCATGAGCTAAGCTGATCGCTTCTGGGCTGAGTAGGATTCCCCACCCCTTACCTGTTTTTGTTTGTTTGTGTTTTGCCTACTCCATATTTATCTGATGGGACTTGGAGAATTGGCTATGGGTGATGTCTAAAATAGGTTATCACTTGGCAGGTTATGGGTGGGGGGATTTATTAGACCAGTGTACACCTTGGCACTCTTTTGGTGAAGGGCTGGGCTCTGAAACTGCCTCTATGGGTCATGCAACCTCAGGGGTGGGGGTTGGAGAAGGAGTCTGCCCTTGGCGCTGACCTAGGGGTTTACTCTCTCTTATAAAGTCTTGCGACTCACAGGGGAGCTCCCTGGGTTTGCCTTCCAGTAAACAACTGTCTGGGCAGCAACCAATGGCTTTTGGATTGGCCCTGGAGTCTAATGTTTCACACAAGGGAAGGCTAGGGAAGCTGGTCACAGGTTGATACCTAGGCCTTAGCTGGACTCGGATCAGGTTGCTTCCTTCCCTTGCTTTGCTTCTCACCAGGCCCAAATTCAGTTGAATTGGGTATAAGTCAATAAAATGGATCTTATTCAACCCATTTACTTGTGTCTGGTCTTGTTATTTCATAGTTGGTCATCAAATACTTTTTTAAAAAACAGTAATATTGTGGTGATGTTATTTCTGTCAGTCATCTGAAACATCATTTGGTAGAAAGATAGGGTGTAAACAAAAAAGTTATTGAGATGATAAGGATTTTATGTAGGCTTGGGTCATCTACCTCAATCCTGCCCAAACAGCTCACCTCAGAACTTTTTCAGTTTTTCTAAGGTTTTTCAAAAAATCAAAGACAATGTGTGGCTTTGGGGAACCTAAACAAAAAAGCCTCCAATTCACCATACAACTTCTTCCAAACTTCCAAGCTCTGAATCATTTCAAAGTACTGTACAGATATTAAGATCAACAATTATCCTTTCTTCATTCATGAAGGATTTTTTTTCCTGTCCCAAATATATGTGTGTGGGAGCCTTGGTGGGTGTTGGGGGAGAGTTGGAGCGCTGTGTGCAGCCTGGAGGCTGTACTGTCCATATACCTGATATAGCACTTTGCAATATGAAAAGTTTAGTAACAATTACTTTACAAGTGATTTTGAAATGACTGAGATTTTTTTTTTGAATAAAATGTTTGGAAATGGTTCTGTTTTGAGCTAATGCTCCTCTAAGTCTCTTCCCCTGTCTTTCAAAGACATAGCCATGTTAGTCTAGATCCATACACAAAGGGATCCCGTAGCACCTTTGAGACTGAGAGAAAGAAGTAGGTAGCATAAGCTTTTGTAGACTTAAATCTGCTTCATCAGATGCATGGAGCCAAGTGCCTAGGAGCAGACCTTTATGAGCAGGCTGCATGTGTGAATAGCAATAGAAGTGCAAAACTTGTGGGTATGGTGGTAAGGTGACAGGTTCAGTTGTAACAATTGTCACTGGGAGGGAAAGGCAGGAGAGAAATGTTGCCTAAAGCCAAGGTGAGTAGATAACCCTATGAATGGTGAAGGGAGTTACTAGAACCTAGTGTGATGCTGGATGGTGTTATAACTCACCCCCTGGAGTCAGATGATTCAGACAGAGAGGAGGTGGTAGATTTGTCAGGAATCTGCAACTCCTGATAGGATCTCTCTGAAAGCAAGGGGATCTTGTATAATCTTTGAGACTAACTAAGATAAAGAAGTAGTAGCATAAGCTTTTGTAGACTTGGTCTACTTCCTCAGATGCATGGAGATTCTCTCTGAGTATGTGGGAGTTGAGGCAGAGGGGGACCCTCCTTCCCAGCAGGAGGTTGAAGAGCCATTGCCATCACTCATAAAGAAACAAAGAGAGATTATGTTGTTCCCAGTGTTTGTTATGTAGGAAATGCTGACCTAATTAGGCACTTGGTGTTTTGGAGACAGCTGCCCATAAATTTCCCAGCAGCTTTACAGCAGTTCTCTTTCTCGTAAAAGTCTTATTTGGGTGACTGTCAGTTATTCTTGACATTCTTGTTTTCTTGACCTTGGACTGGCTATGCTTTGATGACTCCATTTACTCCTTGCTAGTGCCTTGTGTATGGACTGCTGACTTGTTATAACAGCTTCTGGACCGGCTGATGATCATTCTCTTGTTTTGTCCTTCATCTTGTTGTTGATAACCTGTTGATAATCTGTGACTGACCTGCACTGAATTAACTACTTAACAGCTCTTGCATTCTAACCAGCTGGTTCCTGGAACACTTGCTGACTGGAGCCTAGGACACCTGGGTCTAATGGAGGCACAGACACTTCTTGGTTTGCATGAACCTTGTCCCAACCATTATGTGTTTCAAACTTAGCACTTCTAGAAAACAACACTTGCCCATTGTCTAATGAAAACCTGTATTTGTTACCTGTGTAGCCCACAAGCCTCAGCCTTTTCCACTTTGGCTGACCCTTACATCTTGGGCATTTGGGAATTAACACATGGGCAAATTATCCAAATATTTTCAGGTATTTTAAATTTGGTTCCCTGCCGTACAACTTATAATAGGGCATCTGGTTTATACTAGAACTCCAAACTCTATTCAAGACATGATTGGCACGTTGTACTGCCTCTCCCCACATGTTTGCAGGTGCTTGTGCATCTACCATCATATAAGCATTTATGATCTGTAACAAGCCTACTCTGCATTCTGCCAAACCGTTCTCTGCTGGACTATGGGAGTTTGTAGTTTTATGTTGTATACTCTTTTTCCTTAACAACTGTTGGAACTCATTACTCAGGAATTCCCCACCTCAATCTGAAATAAAAGAAACCACCTTGTAGGGATACTTCCTTTCTACCATAGCAACCCATTCCTTAAATTTTCCAAATGCTTCATCCTTGAATTTTAACAGATAAAGCCAAAGCGGGTGTAATGGTCTATCAATACAAACATGTATTTGGCTCCTCCCTCACTAATTTTAAAGGACCTGCCAAATCTGCATGCACTGACTCTAAAGGCTTGGTAGTCACCCTTTGACTATGTTTGACTACACGATATGCCTTAACTTTCACCTTCTTACAAACAGTGCAGCCCACAAATTTCTTACAAGCTTTTACATTTAGCTCTGGACAAACCCTTGCTATCTGTGACAATGTGGAAAAACATGCATGCCCCAGTACACGATGCATGTAGTGAACACACATGTCACCATAGATAAGTCTGCCTTTGGTTGCATATAATGCAGTCTGTGTTTCTTTACACCTTTAGCACAGAACTGTCAATTCCTGGATACAACACATCCATTACCTTCAAACTCTACCTTATACTTGTCATTTGTTAGAGCAGATACACTTAATAAACAATTAGCCATATCAGGTGCACACAGAACATTTGACAAGGTTTCCCCTTTGCAGGGAATGAAGGCAGTTCCAATCTTCTCCACTCTGCTGGGTGCTCCATCAGCCAGTTTTATTGTAGTCACTGATGCTGGTTTGTATCCTGAAGCAATTTATCATGGTTGACAACATGATGCATCACTCCACTGTCCAAAATCCAGATGTCTGCTGACTCTACACCATTGGCTGCCACTGCAAAACTACTTTTTCTGGACACAGTTGCTTTAGAGGCTTCTCTGGCAGACCTTTTGTGTTGCTGTCTCTTTTTGGAACTACTGGAGGCAGGACAGTCTTTCCTCAGATGCCCCTCTTTTCCACAGCTGTAACAATGCCTCACATGACTGCATGACACCATCTCCTCTCTCTGGGATGCTGTAGAGATGTGCCTCTTATCACTGACACCTGCACGTGGTACATATATGCTGTTTTGAGTCTCAAAGTCTCTCCCTTCCTGTTCCTCCAAGACACAAGCTGAGACTAAATTTAGAGTTAAGTCACTCTCAGGCAAGCTCTGTAGGCTGTACAGCAGATAGTCCCAGTTGTTGTTGAGGCTTCCAAGAACAATGTAGGCTTTTTTGTGACTCTGGGAAAAACATCTATCTGTTCTCCAGTTCAACAAAGAGAGCCCTTATCTTCTCTAGATAAATCCTGATGTCATCACCGTCTCTAACTTTGGTGTTATACAGTCTCTTAGTCAATATCATTTTGGAGGTACAAGTGTCTCTCTGATACACAACTTTCAGACACTTTCAGCAGTCTTCACCTGTGACTATATTATGCACATACATCAGCTCACTAGGCTCAAGAGACAATATTATTGTTGCTCTAACCTTATTATCAGCCCATTGCATCTTGGAATTCCAGGGCCAGGCAGGAGGGTTATGTACGTAGTCCCACAAATTCTTCCTGATAAGGCAACTTTGCATCATTATGGACCAGGAGTGATAGTTGGAGCTGTCTAGTTTCTCAAAGCTCGATAAGCCTGTGTTGCTGACCATATCTGCAGGCACTTCCAAACACAGCAAGAGAAACAAAAACAAAACAAAACAAAACAACAACAATGTTGAAGGTCATTCAGTCTTCAGTGAAAGATGAACATGGTCAGGCAAAAGTGAAACAAAAACAAGCTGAATGCTAGCTGGCTGGCTGGTTGCCTTCTTACAAAAAACATGCAGAGACAACAAAACAAAACAAAACAAAAAAACCCTCAACCAGACAGTTGTCAGAGCCCTGGCTCCACTGCAGAAGCAAAACACCACTCTGTACGGGTATTTACTGGCCTATACTGGGTACCTAACCCACTGCCCACTCAGTATAGGCTCACTGAGACTCCCCTGGCACAGCCTTGGGATGAATTAACCCAGGAGTAGCCAAGCAGCAGATCTGCACAGCAGAATGGGCACAAGAACAAAGGCTTCAGCTAGCAGCTGTTTCACTGCTCTGACCCACTTTCACACTCAAAACACACTTACAGGCAGAGAGGTTCATCCAAAGGTATCTGGAGGCCTTTATCTTCAGTTGCAGTATAAACAAATACAGTATATACACAGCAAACCTCATTAATCAAGTCAACTGCAACTTCTCCAACATCCACCAACACTCCTCTTTTTCCAGAACACCAACCCACAAATAATGCATCTTGTGCTTCAACTATATAGGAGTGTTTGATTGTCAGCCTTCTGCCTAGCCACAGCTGTGGTCAAACCCACTTCAGTTGTGCTAGTCTGTGGTCTGTTGCTCCAACAGTTTTCCTTTTGCACTTAAAACAATATTACCCTGACAAAGTCTTGCCTTGTTGATTTCTGTTTGTTTGTTTTTTAACTTCATATAGTGGGTACTGTAGCTTGAGGAATGCTTGTTGTAATTCCATGGTTTGGAGTCCCTGTCTTGTGGGTCTGAGCAGATGCAATTGTATCAGAAGGCTTGGCTGTAAACTGTGGATTTGGTAGTGTGTTTAGGGTGAAAATTGGATGCATGTAAGTATGTATAGCTGTCAGTAGGCTTGCAGTATAGTGTGGTGCTTAGATGTCCATTATGTAGCTGTACAGTGGTGTCCAGAAAGTAAACTTGTTCTTTTGATAGTTCCAGACTGAGATTGATGGTGGGGTGGAAGTTGTTGAAATTCTGGTGGAATGAATTGAATGCGTCCTCTCCTTGAGTCAAAATTATGAAGATATCATCAATGTATCTCAAGTAGAGAAGAGGTTTCTGGCTGCAGGAGTTAAAGAAACATTGTTCTAGGTCAGCCATGAAGATGTTGGCATATTGTGATGCCATGCATGGGCCCATGCAGTACTGTTAACTTGAAAGTATATTTTATTACCAAAAGTGAAGTAGTTGTGTGTGAGAACAAAAGTGGCAAATATTGGTAGCAAGGTCTGATATGGTACCATCCAGAACAATGTTTCTTACAGTTTGTTGTGTGGTATGTTGGTATATAGGGATTACACCTATGAAAGCTTATGCTACCAGCTTCTTTCTCTCAGTCTCAAAGGTACTACAAGATCCCTTTGCATACCTACCCTATCTTGATGTTAACTAATTTCTGCACTGTTCTTTGCCCATTTCATCAATAGATCAGATGCTGAAAGTACAGCTACCCATCTTGAGGCTTTGAGAAAGTTAGCATTGGCTCTGCAGGAGAGACAGTTTGCTCTTGAAGACTTAAAAGAACAGAAACAGAAAATGATAGAACATCTAAATTTGGATGATAGAGATCTGGTAAAAGAGCAGTCAGGACATTTTGAACAGCGCTGGATCCAGCTGGAGGACCTTATTAAGAGGAAAATACAACTATCTGTCACCACTTTAGAAGAACTGAGCATGGTACAGTCTAAACTTCAGGAACTTATGGAATGGGCAGAAGAGCAGCAACCTAACATCTCTGAAGCTCTGAAACACAGTCCACCCCCTGAGCTGGCTCAGAACTTCCTCATGGATCATCTCACAATTTGCAGTGAAGTGGAAGCCAAGCAGCTTGTTTTGAAAGGACTCATAAAGGATTCAGATAGAGTGATGACTAATTTAGGACTTAATGAAAGACAGATGCTCCAGAAATGTCTATCAGAAGCCCAGAACCATGTAGATTGCCTTAGTGAACTCGTTGGACAGAGGAGGAAACACCTGAATAAAGCATTATCTGAAAGGACTCAGTTCCTCCTAGCAGCCTTTCAGGCCATGAATCAAATTCAGCAATATGAGAGAAAAGTAATGTTCCATGAACATATCTGTTTGTTACCAGAAGATGTGAGCAAACAGATTAGGACTTGTAAGAGTGCACAAGCGAGCCTTAAGGCCTACCAGAGTGAAATCTCTGGATTGTGGTCTCAAGGACGGGATCTAATGAAGGACACAACAGAACAAGAGAAGAGTGAGGTGTTGAATAAACTGCAAGAGCTACAGAATACGTATGATGCTATTTTAGAAAAATGTAGCCAACGATTAATAGAAATGGAGAAACATATGGTTTCTAGGAAATACTTCAAGGAAGATTTGGATAAAGCATGCCACTGGGTAAAGCAATCTGATATTGTTTCATTCCCAGAAATCAATTTAATGAATAGCAATTCTGAACTTTACTCCCAGCTAGCAAAGTATAATCAAATTCTTGAACAGTTCCCAGAATATGAAAATCTTTTGCTGACATTGCAAAAAGATGGCCAGGAAATTTTACCATCACTTAATGAAATGGATCGTTCCTATCTTGAGGAGAAACTTAGTACCTTGCCTCAACAATTCAGTGTAATAATTGTTCTAGCTAAAGATAAATTCTGCAAAGTCCAAGAAGCAATTTTGGCCCGTAAAGAATACGCATCATTAATTGAATTGACAACAAAGGCACTTTCTGAACTGGAAGATCAGCTTGTGAGTATGCATAAGACCCCTTCTACTCTTTTAGCTGAAGAAGTTGTTTCCCTCCAGGAGGACTATAGAAATGTTTTAACTGAAGTCATAAACCTTGGTGCTGCAGTAGATGAATTAAACCAGAAGAAGGAAGCATTTCGGAGCACTGGGCAACCATGGCTACCAGAAGAGATGCTTCAGCTTACCACTCTGTATCACAAACTAAAAAGACAAATAGAACAGAAAGTGAACCAGTTAGATGATACAATGGAAGCCTATCAGGAACATGAGAAAATGTGTAAGCAGCTGGAGACACAGCTAAACTCTATAAAACATGAGCAAGCAAAACTGAACGAAGAAACACTGCCAGCAGAGGAAAAGTTGAAAATGTATCATTCTCTGGCTGGTAGTCTGCAAGATGCTGGAATCCTTTTGAAACGCATTGCAGAACATCTTGAGATGCTTTCTTCTCAGCTTGACCCCTCTGTTCATGAAGGAGCAAATAATCAGGTGCGAACCTGGCAAGATATGCTGAAAACATTACATACAGCCATTGGTGATACTGTGATGGAGTGTGAAAACAGGCTGGTGCAAAGCATAGATTTCCAAACAGAAATATGTCGTTCACTTGAGTGGCTGAGGCACATTAAGGCAGAATTAAATGACCCTTTGAAGATAGATTTAAAACTGAATGATATTCAAGAAGAGATTCGCAAAGTTCAGATCCATCAGGAAGAAGTCCAGTCCAGCCTGAGGATAATGAGAGCACTAAGTAATAAAGAAAAGGAAAAGTACATGAAAGCCAAAGAGCTGGTTCCTGCTGATTTAGAAAACAGTCTTGCTGAGGTCTCTGAACTTGATGAGGAGGTCCAAGAAGCAGTACGCAACAGGCAGGTCAGTGCAACTTGTATCCCTGTTTACTTTGTACCCAAACTCAAAAGAAATGCAAGTAAAGATTTACCTTGAAATAATACATGCTGTATGTATAGCAGCTATGGCCAGCTTGCTTAGGCTAAATGTAGATGCTGTATTGGAGATGCGTCAATTGCCGTAACCTTAAGCAGCATCTAAATAATGTAAAAGCTTAAACATTTGTAAGCGGAGTATGCTAGCTCTACACCTAGTGGACAGAAACTGTAACTTATGAATTGGAGTTACATCATTTACAGACTAAGAAAAGTAAGTGTTGCACAAATAAAAAACTTTTTTTCCTTGGAGAGTACAAGCACATCACATGGATTGTCCATGTGACAATCCCAAGCACTATTTTCCATAAAGCTCTTATCCCAAGCTTTCTGAGTTACCCAGCTCCTGGGAACTTGTACCCTTCATTTTTCCTTTTAATCTGATTTGCTTTGTACATAAATTTAAAGAGCTAAGGAAAGAAACATGAGAACATCAGCATGGGGTCTCTGAGAAATATTTGGAACTGATGATGGTTTCTACATCATTGAATATCCACATCAGAAATCAAACCTGCTGGGTTAGTGGGCCTTCCCTAATTTTGTATGTTGGGGTGCTTGGGTGCAAGCATTGTGTATGTTTTCGTGATTCTATATGCCATTTTCATTATCCATTTGCTTTTAGGAGAAATTGACTAAACTGTATAGTCTGTGCCAAAGATATTACCATGTTACTCAGACTGCTAGTGACTGGCTTGAAGATGCCCAGGAATTGCTACAATTAACACAAAATGGCCTTGATATGGAGAACTCTGAGGAAAATCTAAGGGACCATATAGAATTCTTTAGCACTAAAAATCAATTTCAAGTTCATTTGGAAGAACTATGGACACTTGTGTCTGACATGGAGCCATTTATACAAGCTACAGGTAAAGAAGAGCTGACTAAGAATGTGGAGGCTTTAGAAGAGAAGGAGAGGGAATCAGAACAAGAGGCACAATCCCAGAAGGAGTTATTACAAAGGTACATGCTTTAGGGGGTGGCTTTTTTAAGGGGGGGGGTTGAAGATAATATTGGACAAGTACAGGCAGTCCTTCATATCCATGGATTCAACCAACCATGGTTCAAAAACATTCAAAACGAATTCCAAAAAGCAAATCTTGATTTTGCCATCTTATATAAGGGATACCATTTTTACTATGCCATTCTATATAATGGGACTTGAGCATCCACATATTTTGGTATCCACAGCGGGTCGTGGAAATAAGTCCCAGTGGATACCAAGAGTCACTGTAATCTCATTCAGGAGTGGCCAAAGAAGATTCAGAATCTGCCAGTAGATTGCTGAGTGATTTGCAAAAACATCAGCAAGATGTGTTCTCTTACCAATAGTTTAACAAAAGGTGGTACAGAATAATTTTTTTTTTTAAAATGCTGCTGTGGCTGATCCAATGGTGTATTTTGATATTCAAGACTAGCAGAGTTGGTGCTTTCTTCCATTACTGTTCATGCCACAGCCCTCTAAGGTAACTGGGAAACCCTTTGTCTGCATGGCAGATTTTGGGGGGTGTATTGGGGAGGGGGCTCCAGGAGAAAGGTGGAGTCTCCAGTGTTAGTGGAACAGCAAGATACATCTATAAGATTTTTATTTTAATTTTTATTTTGCAAATTAATGGCTCTTAACACAACAATTATGGACTTGATCTGGCCAAAGTGAAGCACCCTTAAGTACCATTAATATTAATAGAAGAGTATATGATTGATTATCTCAAACAGAATTCTGTGGATCATAAAAATAATTTAAGTTTGTTAGGATTATGACTGTGGAGTTTAATATATGAACCTGTTTACTACAGGTAAGAAAGTATATCTTTTTGTTTAATATATGGTGCTTAGATGATTTCAAAATACATGATATTTTCTTGCTGATGTTTTATTTTTCAAGCTGTGCTTCCCAGTGGCAAGAATATCAGGTAGCAAGACAGCATGTCATTGACTTAATGAATGAGTCTGAGAAGAAATTATCTGAATTTTCTGTTTCAAAAGCTACTTCCATACTTGAAGCAGAAGAAAAATTGACCTCACATAAGGTAAAACTTCTAAAAATCCAGTCATCTTTCCCTCTGTGAAACCACAGACTTTTATTAACCATCTTTGCCCAGTTATGAATAAATTTAATCTGACACTTTTCTCAGTATATGAAGAAACAGCAAGATGAATCAGTAATGAGCAAAGTTGTGGGAGTTATTTCACAATTACATAAATCAGCTTCCATCAAAAGAGCTTTGCACTTTAGACAAATGAAAAATCAAGGCATCATAGAAAGAACACATGAATTTCCATGAGTAATTTTGTTTTAAAAGCAAATAACTCCCCCCCACTAAATATCAGAATCATTTTTTATGTCTGTAATTTCTTCCAGTAATCTTTAAAATAGCTATATCAAGAAAGTACTGTTGAAAAACAAATCTAGATTGTACTATTTTATTTTTAATGTCCAATTTTCAGCTCTTACTATGTCAAACAAATCAGGTTTAATATCTTTAGGTAAGAAATATTAGGTATCCATATATTAACTAGCCTGATTAATGATCATGTAACGACAAACTTTGAGAACAGGAATAAAATGTATGCCGTATTGAAATCAGTATAAACTATAGAGGAACAGCTTCACACAGTGACTTGCTATATGGCCCTGCAACCCTTACATGTTCTTGGCAAGAGCCATCCCGTGAGTTTTGCATGTGAAACTGGGTCTTAGCCTCATTCATAAAAATTCCACAATGACTTTTCCACACCATATGCAGCTTTCTCAGCCTTAAGATAGCTAGCTGTTCTCTAGCTATCTCATGACAATTCTGAAAAATATCAGTCCTCTAGATGTCATTGAAGTAGAATTTCTGGGAAGGACCCCATACTGGGCTTACACCTAAATGTGATGTTTTGCATCTATTTTTTGCATCAACACAGAAATCTCAGATGAGGTTCTGAGCAATATATCTCAAGTTAACAATAATGTATAACATGAATAATACACAGTATAGGTATATTAAAAGACATTTTATTAAAACATAAACTACAGAATATTTTTGTATTTTCTTAATATAAAGGGCATTCTATATATATTAACCAATATATACTTGCAAATGATATGTTTTCCATTTATGTATGAAATGCATAATTCTGATACTTGTAACTGCCATTTTCAGGAATAATTTATTTTGTCTATGATATAAAATACATTTTGTACTAAATATTATACAATTTCATTGTAAGAGGGGAAACTAATTTCATTTGCTTCTCAGTCGCTGGTGTCTACAGTGAACTCTTTCCATGAGAAAATTACTTCATTGGAGGAAAAGGCATGTCACCTGGAGAAAATGGGGAATGATGCCAGCAAGGCAACCATAAGTAGGTCCATGACGGCTGTCTGGCAACGCTGGACAAGGCTCCGAAGTGTTTCCCAAGAGCAAGAGAGGATTTTGGATGAATCATTGCAGAAATGGAATGAATTTAATAATAAGGTATAAAAACCAGCCTCATTCAGTTAGTATAAATATTAGCCATTCTGTGCATGCACTTACAGTGCTAAATCTACAGCATTTATAACTTGGAATCCTGATGGTGCTCATGTAATTGCACCTGTGTTAAGCAGGGGCAGCAGGAGATTTTTTTTTTTAAGGTTGCAGATGTAGCAGCCATGAAAAAAGCAAGGTATCGGAGAAACAGACTAGTTGAAGCTGGCAATTATTGTGTGCCTCCCTATGCCACCACTGTATGATCCTGGGAGGCAGGGGATGTAACCAAAACTATGGCATGCCAACAGGATTCCAGCCAATATGTTAATATAATATTAAGCAGGTATGCCCAAATGATCAAAATTTACATTTCCAAGCTTGTCTGAATAGAAGAATTTCGTGGTAAGTCAAAATTTTGACTTACCACGAAATTCTTCTATTCAGACAAGCTTGGAAATGTAAATTTTGATCATTTGGGCATACCTGCTTAATTGCACGCACACACACACACACACAGCACATACCACCTGTTCCTACGTCTGGGATATGGCATGGAAAGCTACTGTAAAAACAAGAGATTTATGCCCTGTCTTGGGTGAGTGGAAGAACCTTTGGTTAAGGCAAAGCGACAGTTATTCAGATATTTCATTGAAGTGTATGGCGGGGATGGGGAGAGACAGAAATATTTTGCACATGTAGTTGGAAGTAACTCTGTGGGGTTTGTCTTTTACCACTGAACAAGATGTGTCCCTGTGGACAAAAGAAACATACTTCTAAGAAAACATGATTAGCCGCACATTTTAAAGTTGCATGGAGAAGAGTGCCAATTATTCTCATTTAGCTGCAGAAATGTAGGGTGTCACTGGGCCAGATGTGGTATCTAGAAAACTTACATTTAAAATCTGATCCAGTTATGCTTAGAAAGGAAACTGCATTAACAATCTGCTTGCTGAATATACTGGCATGAGTAGCAAGCTATCAAAAGTTTTAATAAAAAGTCTTCATTCCTTATTTTTATGCAATCTTCCTAGGATGCTAAATCAGATGCCAATTTTTGGCGTTCTCCAAATCTTGGCAGGCTACACACCCTACAGTCCACTTGATGCTCCCCCTGCAGGAATATACCCTTCAAATGCCAAGTTGCTGTCCAAGAAGTCTCGTGTGTGTGTGTGTGTGTGTGTGTGTGAGAGAGAGAGAGAGAGAGAGAGAGAGATATTTGTCATCCAAAATTAATTTTGTTCCGCAGGCCAATATTAAACCAAAATAAGTTGTTGGGTTTTTTTTCTTTCCAAAATGGGAAGTGACTGGAAGGAGGACCCTGGGGGATGGCAGGTAGTTTGGCCACATTTTGCCCCTTATGTGGTGGACAGGTGTTATACTTCCAAGGGCCCATGTTGCTATCGTACTCTGTATCCATGTTTCTAAATACTTTCTTCCTAGTGAGGTGTCATTGACTGAGCATTGAACGACAACTCTGGAGACCAGGGTCCAAGTCCCCACTCAGCCATGAAAATCCACTGGGTGACCTTGGGCAAGTTCCACACTCCACCTCAGAGAAAGGCAAAGGCAACACACCCCACACTGCCAAATCTTGGAATAAAGATTCCAATAAAAGGATTCCAATAAAACCCTGTGATAGGTTTGCCTTAAGGTCACCATAAGTCAGAAACAACTTGAAGGCACACAACAACAATACATCCTGAAGAAATCTAGCCATGACTTTGGAGTCACCCAGCTCACTGGTGATGCTGGTCCTTAACATTTTTACCTGCAAGTAAATCCCATAGATTTTAATGGCATTTTTATGGCATTTACTTCTGATAAATCATGTTTCAATTTGCATCTTATATGTTCTGTTATTGTTGTTAATATTATTATTATTTAACTTTACATCTTATATGTTCATACTTCCTTATTAGCTTACTAAGTGAATGCTGAAACCAAAGTTAGATATATAAATATTAAATAAAGTTATATGATTTTATACATTATGTTTTTAGATGTATTCCTAAAATGTCTTAATTTATTATGTACCAAAAAATATAAAATGCATATTTAACAAGCATTTATATTATAAATTACACTCAGCTGTGAGCCAGGCTTATCAAATACGTCTGACAGCAAACTCAATTTTTATTCTGTGGAATTGTTGCATTTGCGCATTCTGTAGCTTTATCTGGCATTTTAAAAACTGTTGTCACATATTTGACAAGTTTAAGAAAACCAGTAGATGTTGTGTTTAATTCTGATTATTAAAAATTCTATTTTTTAGATGCAAAAAGCAACAGACACACTTGATCAGCTGCAAGATCGCTTACCAGAGAGCTCAGTAGAAAAGGCCTCAAAGAATGAACTGTTGGATCTTCTAGATTATCACAGTAATTTCATTTTTGAACTGGAACAGCAATTATCATCCCTGGGACTGCTCAAGCAGCATGCTTTTAACATGCTCCGGGATATAGAAGTAGCTCCTGGCTCTCAAGAGCAAATGCCCATCATGCAAGAAATCAAAGCAATGCAAGACAGATGCCATAAGTAAGAAAACAGAAATCTTGAAATAAAGATAAAGACTCTAACAGAAGAGCTTCTAACATTCATGGTTCTCTTCCTACCCAGAAGCAGAAATCTGCAACTGGAATGGATGGAGTTGATGGAGTTCATCATTTATCTCCCCCCATTTCTTTCTTTTTCCCCACCCCAGTTCCCTAAGTTTTTCCCCACCTACAAAAACAATTTCTCCAGAGGGTTATGGGACCCTTCAGAACAATGATGGGGGGGGGACTGGCATTAGGTGCTGCACAGAGAGGGGAAATCAGCACATATCACCTCTTCCCCTCCCTTTCTGACAACAGGAGCATTATGAATAGAGCTGAATTTATGGAATGCTCCCACTAGTTGAAAAACTGGATTCAACCCATTGTTTGTGTTCCATACCTGTACATAGGCGTCTCATTACTGAATATAATAGTTTAAACCATGCTACTGGCTTTCAGTCACCATAGCTCATAACACAATCTTGCTGATAGATTATTGGAGACCTAATAATATTTGATGACGAATACATGAAATAACGAGGCCAGACACAAAGCTTGGGTTAAAACAGGGGCCACTTTATTTATTCCATCATCTGTTTAATCTTTATTCTTTTGGATATGCAAACTAGGGGGGAGACCCAATGTGGGAAAAGCTAGAGCCAGTGGTCTCACCCAGACCTACCTCACAGCTTCCCTGGGTGAAACACCTAAGGTCTGGTGGGGGGGGATCCCATCAATTGGGCTACCCCCTGGGCACCATCTGCAAAAGGCAAAAAAACCAGAATGAGACACCTCAAGTCGCAAGGGCTCAATCCTCAGGCTCACCTCAAGGATAGTCTACTGCCCACCCCCAAGTCACATGACCTTCAATGGTAGTTTGATAGAGCCATCCTTCACTTGAAAGGGGTGCATAGGTATACACCAAACCAATCCCCATCTCCCCCACAATCTGCCAGGTGACCACCTTTTTATGAAACCATCCTAAGGCCAATCCTTTAATTCCCTTGCAACAGTGTGGGGTAGGCAAAAAAACCTAGTGGAGAAGGGGGCAAAATTCCTACCTGGCTCATAAGTGACCAATAAACTCACACTGTGACAGAGGCAGGAAGTGGGTCAAATTGAAGGAAAAGAGGAGGAAGGGGCAGACTAGATTCCATCTAAACATTAGGAAGAACATCCTGATGGTAAGTGCTATTTGGCAGTGGAATGTACTGCCTTGGAGTGTGGTGGAGTCTCCTTCTTTGGAGGTTTTTAAACAGAGGCGGGGCAGCCATCTGTCAGAAATGCTTTGATTGTTATTCCTGCATGGCAGGAGGTTGGACCTTGTGGTCTCTTCCAAGTCTATGATCCTATGAAATTGCCTCTACTTCATCCCATACCACCTGTGTCATGGTGCAAGGCTCCGTGACCCAATTAAAGGCCTTGGATCAAGTGAGGCCATCAAAGCACCTCCCTCTATGCAACTCTGTGCTGTGCTGGGGGGGAGTGTTCATTCATTTATATTTCTATAAAATATGTGATGCTATACTATTATACATTTTCTATTGTTCTGTAAGATATAAGAGAAAACTATTGTTCTCAAAAGTTTTATCATTGCAAATATATGCTACTCGAATTATTTTTTAAAATTTTTTAAGCATGCAGCAAAAAGTTAAAAGAAGTGGGAAAGTTGTTAAACAAGAATTGAAGGAGCGTGAAGAAGTTGAAAAAGAGATTAATAAAGTCAGGTCTTGGATTCAGGAAGCCAAAGAATATTTATTGAATCCTACAACAGAAGTAAATACTCAGCTTGAGGAATTGCAGGTATGTCAGACATATAGCAGTTGTCTAGTATGGCTTTCTACTGTTAAACATCAGCAGTGCTGTCCTCTTTGTATGTCTGTTGTCTTTTACAAATGATGTGAGTAGACATTATAATGCACCCCAGAGCACTTTGCAACAAACTACTGTTTCATGGTAGATAGGCAGGCACTGCCCACCGATTGGAAACACTCAATATAAATTCCAATCCCCAAGAAAGGGGGCAGCAGGGATTGCACAGGACTATTCCATTAATTTCCCATGCAAGCAAAGTGATTGATGTTAAATATTCACCTACAAAGAAGTTTACCATATATGGTGTGAGAAATGCCAGAGGTCAAAGATGGGTTCAAGAAAGGTAGAGGCACTAGGGATCCTATTGCAGTCATATGCTGGATAATGGAGTTCACCAAAGAATTTAAGAAGAAAATCAGGCTGTGCTTTATAGATTACAGTTAAGCTTTTGATTGTGTAGATAATAAAAAACTATGGATCACTCTTAAAGAAGTGGGTGTGCCACAACATTTGATTGTCCTGATGCTTAACCTATACTCAAGACAAGAGGCTACTATCAGGACCAAATATGGAGAAATTGAATTGTTTCCAATAGCAAGGTGGTCAGGCAAAGCTGCATTTTATCATCATATCCATTTAATTTATAGGCTACACATATCATACATAAAGCAGGATTATACTCAGAGGAAGGAGGTGTGAAAATTGGAGGAAGGAACATCAACAATTTGAGATATGCAGATGACACTACTAGCAGAAAATAGGAAAGACTTGGAACAATTACTGAAGAAATTCAAGGAAGAAAGTGCAAAGCCAGGTTTACCATTGAATATTGAGAAAACAAAAATAATGACTATAGATTATTTACATAACTTTAGAGTAGGTGATGACGACATTGAAATAGTTCAAGATTTTCCATACCTTGGCCCAGTTATTAATCAAAATGGAAATTGCAGTCAAGGAAGTAGAAGACTAGGACTTGGAAGAACACTATGAAGGAGCTAGATAAGATCCTCAAGTGTCAAGATAAACCACTGAATATTAAAATTAGGATTGTCTATGCCATTGTACTGTGTTTCAAATTTCTATGGATGGTTGCGAAAACTGGACAGTGAAGAAAGATGATAGGAAGGAAATAAATTCTTTTGAAATGTGGTGTTGGAGAAAAAATCTATAGCTGCCATGTACTTCTAAAAATACAAGTAAATGGGTGCTAGCTCAAATCAAGCCTGAACTCTCCCTAGAACCAATGACTAAACTGAGACTGATGTACTTTGCTACATCGTGAGAAGACATGACTTAGTAAAAAAAGACAATAATGCTTTATAACGTAGAAGGCAGTAGGAAAAGAAGAAGGCCACATGGCAGATGGATAGACTCAGTCAAGGAAGCCACATCCCTGAGTCTGCAAGACCTGAGCAGGGGTCTTGAAGATTGGGTGACTTAAAGGTCTCTCATTCGTAGGGCTGCCATACATTGAAGTTGACTTGATAGCAGTTAACAACAAAGCAGGCACTGAGAAAATTCAGTGTAAAGCAGGTTTACTTAAAATATGAAGACTGATTTCCATGAAGTTTATCAAATTCCCTGTCCTAGTTTAGGGTATCTCATAGCAAACGAGTGATAATGCCTCTCTGCCTTTTTTAAAAGTGGGCACATTGAAGTTAATTTCTATCGATAGAGTTTCACTGTTTTCTAACTATATACACATCTAGACTGAATATGGTTTTGATGTGAAACTCCGCAATGTGTGTGTGTGTATTCCTTTATGCATATGTGCATGTAAATATCTTCTTAGGCCCTCATGAACGAAGCAACTATTCACCGTCAGGCTGTTGAGAAAATGGCTGAACAGCAACAGAATAAGTATTTGGGACTATATACCATTTTACCATCTGAGCTTTCTCTTCAATTAGCAGAAGTGGGATTGGCACTTGTGAATATACATGAACAGGTAAGAACCACTTCAAAGTGAATGCTGTAAATCCCATAATGGTAACTGTAATTTGTATCAACAAGAACTACATGAGCTACATTCAGTCTTCACCCAGTTGGAACAGATGTGACTGTGTGGGAGATCCAAAAAGCCCACTTCCCCAAAAGTCCCAAAGTGCAAAGAGTCTCATGGCTGGTCTCTTTTCCTTGGCAGGGTACCTTGTGTCAAGATATCATTATATCCCTCTAACCTGCAAATATTAATGAGTATTCTTTACATCCCTGTTTGCTTTGGTACTTTGCAGGCATTCATCTGCTTGTATCTAGGGGTAAAACAAAGGACAGGAATATGAGCTCATGTGCAAGCCCAGCACCTGAACACCACTGCATGCCTGGCAGCTTTACATACCTTGTCTGTTAAACAGAAATATCTGTAAAGGACTCTGCTATCATATTTGCTGAATATGGTTACAAAGCTCCCATGCTGAGGAAGGCTGATAAGCCTGTGGAGCTCTGTAACTAAGCTGAACATAGATTTTCCTTGGTTTTTTTTTCTGGGCTGTGAGGCCGTGTTCTGGAAGAGTTTACTTCTGACATTTCACCTGCATCTGTGGCTGGCATCTTCAGAGAATGGTTGGGTAAGAGTGTGTGGAGTTTATATACTGCAAACCCCTGTTGCGGAGTATATGTAAATTGGTGTACTTGAATGGTTAGTTTCTGGGTGTAGAAATGCAAGGATTAGTGTCTGTTTGGCTAATGGTTGGCTAATGGTCCATTGTCTGCTGGAAATCCCCCTGTCCCTGGGTGGAGATCATTTGCAAATGTTGAGTTCTGATTTTAGTGTTTTTCAGGACTGGCAGCCAGATCTTGTTTACTTTTAGGGTTTCTTCTTTCCTGTTGAAGTTGTCCATGTTTTTGTGGATTTCAATAGCTTCTCTGTGCATTCTGACATGATCGTTTTTGGCCTGGTCCAGAATTTCTGTGTTTTTAAATAACATTTTGTGTCCAGGCTGGTTTATAACATGTTCTGCTACTGTTGATTTTTCTGGTTGGCCCAGTCTGCAGTGTCTCTCAAGTTCCTTGATTCGTGTTTGCACACTGCGTTTAGTGGTCCCTGTGTAAACTTGTCCACAGCTGCATGGTATGCGGTAAACTCCTGCAGCTGTGAGAGGATCTCTTTTGTCCTTCGCTGAGCATAGCATTTCTCGGATTTTCTTGGTTGGTCTGTAGATTGCTTGTAGGTTATGTTTCCTCATCAATTCTAAGCTAAACACATTTAAAGAGTGCTGTACATATCTTCATACTCAAAGTGGAATAGTCTGGGAAGCTGCAGCCTGTGTGGCGATTTTTGAGGATGGAGTTTACAAGCATATTCAAGTCCCCATCTCCCATTCATCCCCATCTCCTATTTAGGCCCTACACGTTCAAAAGGAAAGGGCTTTTCTCTTCACTCCCCCCCAAGCTGGCACCTGTGCCACTTGAAGCTCTGTTGTGGAAGGTTTCTTACCCCTTCTGAGCAGTGTGTGCATGCTACATTGGGCAGAAGAATTGCATCCTGGATTTGCTGAGAGTGTCAGCGAAGCTACCAAATTAGATACTGGCTTTAATCTCTATGGTGTCACAATATCCTTGTATTACAGTGTATGAAAAGTATATAAAGTATATAATGCTTTTAAATATGGTAAATTTCTTGATGTAAAATATTTGTTCACACTATTTTTTTTAATACTGGATGTACTGTAAATCTATATGTGTAATTATCTTTTTTTTTCTTTGAATTTTTGGCAGATTCAAGCCAAAGAAAAAGAAGCTCAGCAGAGCAAGACATTAAATCAAGAATTTGGTCAAAAGATTCAAGAGATAGCAAAAGAACTCAATTCAATTCTATTGAAACTGAAAGAAAAGACAAGCAATATAACCCAAGCTAAAAGGGATCAAAAGGTAAATAAAACAAAAAAAAATGTATAAAACAACATCTTTCTTATTTAACTGTAAGCGACGGGCAGGGCACGTTTCTAGGATGGAAGACCATCACCTCCCAAAAATAGTACTCTACGGTGAACTCACCATGGGTCAGCATAAGAGGGGCACTCCAAAAAAGCAATACAAGGACTCCCTGAAACAACATCTCAGGCTCGGCCAAATTGATCACCAGCAATGGTCCACCATGGCCTCACATCGGGAGACATGGAGACACACTATCCACAATGCTGCAGCCTTATTTGAGAACTCATGCCGGACAAGTCTTGAAGAGAAACGACAACGCAGAAATAATCACAACCCAGAAACATCACCCAAGGAGACCTTCTGCTGTGCTTTCTGCAGCTAGACTTGTCTATCTCGGATTGGCCTTTTTAGTCATCAGCGTGCTTGCAGAAAGTGCAGGATGAGTCCTTCCTGAATCTTCATTTGTGAAGAAAAGCCAGAGAGAGAGAGAGAACCAAAGACTAGCATCAGTATATCAGTATTCTGGCTTCTGAAATCAGATAGAAGATGGAAAGAGTAGGTATATACAGTAATTAAAGAAGAAAGAGAAGGAAGCATCAGCATTCTGCATCACAATGGCAAGGAGCTTTCTGTTATTGAGGTTTCCAAACTAGTGTTGAGTAATGACTATTGTTATGTGCCTTCAAATCAATGCTGACTTCTGGAAACCCTATCATTTTTTGTTTTGTTTTTGCAAGATTTTTTCAGAGGAGGTTTGTCATTGTCTTCCTCTTAGACTGAGAGATTGTGACTTACCCAAGATCACCCACTTGTTTTCCATGGATGAGTGGGAATTCAAACCCTGGTCAACCAGGCTCTTAGTCCAACATTCAAAATGCTACACCATGCTAGCTGCTGAGTACTGACTAGTTCACATATATATGTGTATCTACAGTATAGGCCAACTGTTCTTCTTACATGATATTATTACTCAAATTGGTGGGGTTCCATGAGGAACCCACTCATGACACCAAATTTACATTATTAATAGGGGGAATCATAATAGCTCAAATGAATGACTATGAGAGGTGGGGTAATTTGTGGGATCATTGCACCTGTGTATACTGGTACTAACTTAAGAGACTCTGAATTAAAGTGAAAAGTGAAATAAAATGGTTTTTATTGGAAAATAACACAGAAGCATTCACATGCGCACACACACTCACAAAGATCACACAAGGCTAAGGATGAGTTAAGATGGAAAGGTTGGATAGAGGAATAGATTCGGGACATATGGGTGATAATTACCAGTCCTGAAGAGTAGAGTTTTGTGCAGCAGAGAAGTCTCCTATGTGGAGTTGAGGGTGGCACAGAATCTGACAGAGTGACAGTGTCCAACTGTGGCACACTTGGCTATTGTTTGGGGAATAATATTTATACTGTATTTCATGTATTTCGTGTTTGGGTTTAGAACAAAGCGTAGATGGGTTTCCCACCATTAAACAAGGGAAACTGCATTTCTGCTGATAGCTGTTAATTGATGAGATATTAGAATTGATGGATGTATGACAACCTCTGTATTGTGGGATAGGAAAGGTGTGAAAAAGGCTTTCTGGAGATAATGGTTGTTGTGGTCACTGGTTTGCTTGCGATGGATGTCTCAATGACAATACATCCGATGGGGGTTAGCACATACCTCTGTCATGGCATTGCTTACTAGGGGCTTCACTTAATCCTATCTTGGACCAGTCTGTTGGTAGTTTTCAATGAAACCTTGGTTTAGGGCCTAGCAACCTCCATCTGACCTCGTTCTGGGCCCACTCCGATCTATTAGACCTCGTGAAGTTCCTCAATATTGCCAAATTATGAAGTATTATAGGGAGGAGGTGCAAGGCATGGTAACAATTTGATCAACTATTTTTCTTATCATGGTCATGGACTTAACTCAGTGCTTAATAACTTCTGTTTCACAACTGTGTGAGGAAAATGGTGCTCTGGACTTACCGGGCAGTGCTCTTTGCAGTTTAGGTGGAGGAGCAGGGCTGGTCAGCACCATTTTCAGTGGCACCTTGAATCTCTTCTTCCCAGAGGCCCACACAATTGTGCAGGCTCCTGGAGAGGCACAGGAGAGCCATCCAATTACAGGTGGTATGATTGGCTGGTGGGCGGGACCAGAGGGAACTGAGTAAAGTTTTCCATCTGATCAGGGCTGGGCTGTATAATCTCATCTGTTAGTGTTCCCTCTTCAGTCTGCTGAAGACTTTGTTCACAACCTCCCTCCCTGGGATATCAAGGGGATTGTTAGTTAATTATTGTCACAACTTTTAGGTGGTGGTTTGTCATGGGACCCAGATCCAGTTAGTTAGAGGGATGTATCCATCCTTCCCATTCCCTTACTTTATGACAGGAATGCTGAAGAGAGCAGAACAATGTTAGCTGTATTTTGAAAGGGGAAAAAAACTATTTTTGTTTTGTTTCTGATTAATAATTATTTTCTTCCTACTACAGGTCCTGGGTGAGGAATTGGACAGCTGTAACATCAAGCTAATGGAACTAGATGCAGCTGTCCAGGACTTTGCAGAACAGAATCTTCAGCTATCTAAACAGCTCACTAGCAAGATAGGCAAACTGACAGAACTTCACCAGCAAACTATTAGGCAGGCTGAATACAGGGCATCCAAACTGAATCAGGTATAGTATACTGGCTTGGTGTGTTTTGGGGGCAATATCTAAAATAGTGTCCAAAACAGGTGAAATCTACAACACTGAAGAATGCTATATATAACAGTTCCGTGGGTGTGCAGATAAAGCATAGATATCAGGCAAAGAACTCAAATTCTCAAAAATCTTGAAAGTGTGTGAGTAGTGTTTGCTGAAATTTCAGAAATCAGATTAAAACTTTGAGGGATCAAGGAAAAGGCTGTCACCTCACAGCATAGATCCTTGCTCTTTCCCCATGATTAGTAAAACTAAAATAAACAAGTTATTGGGAATTGCGGGGAAGAGACCATTTGTACTCAGTTTGTATATTTTGCTCATTTCACAGACTTTGGCTTTTTCTGGGTGATTTTTTAAAAACTGATTTTATCCCCCTGCCCCCCGCTTGCATGGTTGAAAGGAAGGGTAAAGGTGTCAGTTTTAACATGTAGAGCAAGGGTTGGCAAAGTCCTCCCAAACGCCACCCAACTCCCTCTAGGGAATGTAGGGAACAATTTCTCTACAGCCCCCCCCTTTTAGGCCCAGGAGAAGCTTTTTTAAAAAAAAAAAACAGGAAGTGAACCTAAGTGGCATCTGGGTCACTTCCTGATGTAAAAAAAGACACTCTTGGGCCTAAAACAGCTGCGGGGGGGGGACTGTGGTGAAAATGGATTGGGGGCAAAATATTGAATTTTTTTGCAGGGGGTGTGGGAAGGTCAGCCCTCCAATTCTGCTAGGGGAGCCAGTGTAGCCCCTAACTCCTAGCAATTGCCCACCCCTGATGTAAATGAACACATTTGTCAGATCCTTTTAAAAGCTTTGTCCATGTTAATTTTTTTAAATGCTTTAGTTGTTTAAGCCTAAATCCA
This sequence comes from Gambelia wislizenii, assembly GCA_030847615.1. Lineage (NCBI taxonomy): Eukaryota > Metazoa > Chordata > Lepidosauria > Squamata > Crotaphytidae > Gambelia > Gambelia wislizenii. Next base: position 104,884,989 of record JAUMIR010000001.1, read on the forward strand.
ATGTGGCATCGGTGCTGAAAAGCCAGTAGAACACATTTTCATTCCTTGGTGTTTATCCTCTCAATAGTGCTTGGGCACTGCCATCAATACAGTGCTTAGTACTATCTTTGGAGGGTTTCCCAACCCTCTGGACCGGGTTTTGGCATTTGTGGGGTCTCTATCCATTTTCATAGCATACCACTATTCCATCAATAGAGGTCCCGCTCATAGAACCAAGCAAATTCCAAGCACTTTATGAAAATATGTTACTTTATTGGTGCAATGATGGGGCAGGCAGCAAGAGTGTATGTTGAATTATCCCTGATGGAGTTGATGTGAATATTCCCACAAGAGTTGTAGTCCCAGTCCCTTTCTGGCCAGGAAAGGATATGGGGTCTGGGAGCTGGAGCAACTCACCACCACCATTTCCTTTAACACTGCTTCCCCCTTGTTGTTCTGTCCTCAATTAAGGTTTGTTGGCCATTCGGGGAGAGGGAATGAAAGAGGTGGTGAGTGTGACAAGCCTCTGCTCAAATGTTTACTTAACTTGGATCTGTACAATGTGCAGTATGCAGACAAGCATTTAGACAGGGTACTAACAATTTTCAGAATCCCTCTTCAAATGCTTTGAAGTAATGTTGAATAGCACTTAAACCCTGGAAAGTTTTAATCAGGTAGCACTATGGTCCTTCAGAACCAGCAATGTTGAAACCTGTCACATAAACCTATGTTTTGAATGAACAGACATATTAAATGGTTTAGCCAATAACGGCTCTTCAGTAGCTTTAGCATACATCAAATACTTAATACTTGTACACCTTGGAGTAAATAACTACATCTGTAGTTGCTGAAGAATCATCAGCTATAAACTGAGGTGTAAATACCTTGTATTGTCATAGATAAATAAAATCCATGATGGTAGACTGTCTAAATAAATCTAGTTTTAAGTTTAATTATAGGGTGAATATATGGCTCTCCAAAAGTTAGAAATAATAAAGTAACAGAGAAATACAAATGTTAAGGAAATAGAACTGAAATAAATTGAGATCTATAAAATTAAAGTGGTATAATATCAACTTTCTTGTGTACAAATATATACTGCAGAGCTACTGAAACAGATATATCTTGTGCTTTACAGGCCATTTCACATTTAGATGAATATAAAGAAATGCTAGAATTCATACAGAAGTGGATTGAAAAAGCCAGTATTTTAATACATGGTAACATCACATGGAATTCTGCTGCTCAGCTTCGTGATCAAATTGTGTCTCATCAGGTAATGATAACAACAGTATTTTTTTCTGATAGCAGCTGAAAACATTACTGCATCTCATATACTGTTCACAAACATGTTTTCTAATCCCAAACAGATAGTATACTATTTCTTATTTAATCCATGTTCAAAAGTTAAGACAGATCCTATGAACTTTTGCAACCTAGACCATGCTTGAAGAATCTGGTGAGATCCATGGAGATCTTGAAGCCATGAATGAAAAGATAGAATACCTAGCAAGTGTGTATTTAACTGAAGGGATGTCTCAGCAAGTATCAGAGCTTGGGCGACAGACTGAGGAGTTACAGCAAGAGATCAAACAGAGGCTACAGAATATGCAGGATGCAGCCAAGGTATGTGGAAGGCTCTTCTCATCTAGATGATTGCCAGAGCAGTGCATAATGATTTGCAGCATTAATATAATCTGAATTATTATAATTATTAGTTTTTATTGTTACTACATTAACAAATTATTAATTTAAGAAATGTTACTTTTATTGTTAATGTTAATTATAAAAATGCCAACAATTTTTGTTATATGTAAAAAAGGTGTGTTTTTTTTGTAAGTAGCTGAAAAGTAAGGTGCATATAGAATTAACAAAAGTAGTTTCCCCCATCCAAGGCACAGTTCCTAGGAAAGCGCTTCCTGTCAACTCTCCTTGAAATGCCTAGAAAGTCTCCTTCTGTCTCTAAGGACTTTTTTGAATGGGGTTTTATAACGCTAGCAGCCTCGTCCCCGTTGTGAGGCTGCTGCGCTGCAGGGCATCCCTTTCGGATGACGCTCTCCCCTGCTGATCCTCTGCTGATACTGTTGTGTAATCGCAGGGATGCTGCAGCGTTATATTTGGTGGTTTTCTAATCACGGAAGTTGATCGTGATTAGAAAACCGCCAAATATAATGCTGCAGCGTCCCCACGGTTACACAACAGTATCGGCAGGGAAGAGTGTCATCCGAAAGGGACGCCCTGCAGCGCAGCAGCCTCGCAACGGGGACGAGGCTGCTAGCGGTATAAAACCCCATCCGAAAAAGTCCTAAGAGCCTATGTAGGAAAGTTTCTCCAGTGGCAGGGAGTCTGTGGCTCTCCAAATGTTGCTGGAATCCATCATTCCCAGCCAACTTGACCAATAATTGGGGATTATGCTAGGTGTAGTCCAACAACCATTATAGTGCCACCATTTTACTGTACCCTGTCCCAAGGGATATCCTTCAACAGAAAGGGAGAAGCTCTATGGGCAATAGTATGTGAAGCAAATTAAAGAATAGAGAAGTGTGCATGTATAGATATGTATATGCACATCATCAGGACCCACATGAAACACATAAAATCAAGACAATAGACTTGGATATATGTTACAAAAAGTATGACTTCAGTTTTCCAGAGATGTACAGCTCATTTACAAAAATGCCATTGTCTAATGTGTCTTGTACGTGTATGCCTTCAAGTCACTTATTGACTTATGGTGACCCCATGAACTTCATAGGTTATTTAGGCAAGGAATTCTCTTGCTTTTGCCAGTTCCTCTCTCTGAAATGTAGCCTGTAGCACCCAGTATTCATTGGCAGTCTCCCATCTAAATACTGACTAGGCTGACCCTGCTTAGCTTCCAAGATGAGATGACATCTGTTGTCTTTAGGATAAATAAATACCTAGTGTATTTTCAGCTGTTTCTTGTTTTTTCTATGCATTTCATATTTACAGGATATGAAGAAATTTGAAACTGAGGTAAAGGCTCTTCAAGCAGCTTTAGAGAAAGCCCAAGCGTCTCTAACTTCTTCAGAGATTGGCCGTTTGAGTCTGAAAGAACAACTTTCTCACCGACAGGTAGGCTGATTAGAGTATTAAGATATCTTTTGCAGAAGGAGAGCTGTGAAATACTAATTTTGGTGATACTTTATTTAAAGTCTCCAAGACTGTTAAGCAGTCAATTCAGCTGGATGGTAACAATTACAACAGTAGTAATATTCATTGGAGAAGCTAAGTGATTTGTATGTCAGTAATTGCAGGAGTTATTGTTTCAAAACTACTCACCTCAACCAAGGGTATGTGAATCCATCATTCACCAGTGTCCATTATCAATATCTTCCTTGAAGACCGGTCCTTTTTAAAAACTTATGCTAATGCCATTTTGTCATAATTCTTTAAGACACTTGAACATTATGAGAGTAACATGTGCTAGATATTCTCCTGTAAACTAAAATCCACATTAAATAACAAAATCTATGTTTACGTTTGCAGTATATTTTAAAGTATAATATTAATAAAGCCCAAAAATTTCTACAGTACTATCCTCCTACAAGATACATGTCACTAAAATTCTTTTGTTGTATTTTTAAATCTAATAAATCAAACTCCAAAAGATAATATGAAGGTTTAAATTCCAGCTTTGTGATTGTACCTATGCACATTATCTAATTGTTGGGTTTTTAATCCATGAAAATATAGAAAACTATAGAATATAGAAAATATAGAACTGTAATGTACATTTAACCATGCTCTACAAGTTCATCATTTAATCTTGGATAGTATTACCCCATATTTAATATTTCTTTTGAAACTGTTTTATTGAAAGACCCTCAAGTTCATGGTGATGTCTGTTCATTGTTTCACTTCTGTTATCCCTAGCATCTCCTTTCTGAAATGGAGTCACTGAAGCCAAAAGTGCATGCAGTGCATGTCAGTCAGAGTGCTTTACGAATTCCTGAAGAAGTGGTCACAAGCCTACCAATATGTCACACTGCCCTCAGGCTGCAGGAGGATGCCAGTCATCTACAGCACACAGCTATCCAACAATACAACATAATGCAGGCAAGTACAAACTCAGCTTAAATAGAGGTGGTAAACCCATTTGGTGGCACTCATCTTTGTCTTCCTTGTTTGATTGGTTTCCTTTCATTCTTTCTTAACTTGTTTGATCTTTAATTTTTCTTGATAGCTTAAACATAACCATTTTGCTTGTTTTGTGTGCTAGATTACACACACACACACACAGCCTATTTGTGTTCTTCTGCTGAAGCCTTTCTTTAAGTGTATTACTAACTACATATGATTCTGTGTTGGTTAGTAATACACTGTGTTGGTACCCCAGATTTGGGATGCTTTCGTAAAAATTGATATTCATCTGTAAAGATGGTCTGGCACCCACATTGTGTTGCTTTCAGCACCAAATTAATGTTTTATTTAACCAGGCATTTTAAAGCGTCTAAATCATAGCCTCTTTGATAGCTTTAAATGTTACAAATATTCAGAAGAGTTTAACTATTTCCCAGTTTAAAATACAAACCATATTTTACCTCTTACATTTAAAACATCCATGTTAAAAGATGCTGATTTGCTGATTGCAATAAATTATTATTTTTTTCCACATGATAAACAAACTGGGGTCTGGCTTCTTCCTATGGCAGTGATGGCGAACCTATGACACACGTGTCAGCACTGACATGCGTAGCCATTTCTGATGACACGCGGTCACTAAGGCAGCTGCATGCTGAGAAGGATGTTTCATCCTTGGCTCCTGCACGGCCAAGGGCAGCAGCTGAGGATGAAACATTTGCTGCTCTGAGCATGAAACATTTGCGACTAGAGTCTTGGAGTTAGAGTTTAACTCTAAGGACATTTTCAGACACAAAAAAGTCGTCCTAAGGGCTCGGGAGAGGTACGTGCCTGTTTCGCGGCAGGGGGCCAGTTTCTGATGACAACATCCCTCTTGTGTTACCCTGCGTGTTCCTTCCCTGTCACATGGAAGGAAAAGGCACCACTTTTTATTCACGAAGAACTTCCATGAGTAGAAAGTGGAGGCTTTTCCTTCCATGCGACACAGAAGGTAAAGCGAGAGGGACGTCGTCATCAGAAGCTGGCCCCTTGCTGCAAAACAGGCACGTACCTCTCCCGAGCCCTCAGGATGACATTTTTGTGTCTGAAAATGCCCTAAGACTCTAGTAGCAAATGTTTCATCCTCCCCTATTAGACAATAATTAGTTTTTGATTTATTAAATACAATTATATATAACAATGATACATTTATGTTATTTAAACTATAAATATCGCAAAATAATGTTTTTTCTTCAAAGTGACACACCACCCAAGTTATGCTCAGTTTTTTGGTGAAGTTTGACACACCAAGCTCAAAAGGTTGTCCATCACTGTCCTATGGCATCTGTTTTTTTCCTGTGACATTGACCTACATGAAGTCTCATGAAGCAAATTTAAGACTGAAGGTTAAATAACTATTTTTGAGAACTATTTTTTCATTTGCAGTATTCACATAGTGATAATAAAGCACAGACTTTACTAAAGCAATGTTTTAAATTATGTTATAGCCACATGCCAAACCTCTTGCACAATAGAAAGCAATTTCCATGTAATTTAAAATATGTACTTGAAAAGGTGTAGCATTTAGTAGTAAACATGTGAATTGTGCTTTCTTAATTGCCTTTCAAATACTTTGTTTTTAAGAGCAATTACAGCACAATCATTTTCACATCCATGAAGAAAGAGTCCCCACTGAGTTCAGTGAAAGGACTTTTTCAGACAACCTTAAATCCGGCAGAAGACATCGGGAGAGGTCCGTGGCTATCCCGTGGCAGGGGGTCCTTTTCGGATGCCACCATCCCTCTCCCGGCATCGTCTGTGTCAGTTTTGTGTCTGATCTATTGCATCTGCATCATTTTTTATTCATGGACAACTTCCATGAGTAAAAAATGGCACAGTTGCAATAGATCAGACATAGAACTGACACGGACGATGCCGGGAGAGGGACAGCAGTGTCCGAAAAGGACCCCCTGCCACGGGATAGCCGCGTACCTCCCCCGACGTCTCCTGCCAGATTTAAGGTTGTTGTCTGAAAAAGTCCATAGTCCCTGATACCTGTGCATAGGATTGAAGACTTGCTCTTCTTATTTTAGAGAAGTGCTTTCCAGGCTGTCTGATATGGAGGACCAACAATTATTATTTTTTTCCCACTGTGCCAGGGACTGTTACTATATGTATGCCCATTGGCTGCTATTCTTCCTTTTTTCCTAGATATTTGTCAGCAGCCAATGCCTTGTAGACCAGCACCAGTCCATGGATCACCATTTGGAATAGCAGTGTCTCAGGGAATTACAGACAATCATATGTATACAGAGTAGCTACTTTTATTTTCTAGCGTACCTTCAAAGTGCTTTCCTATCTTTCTCTCTAGGAAGCTGTAGTACAGTATGAACAATATGAACAAGAGATGAAACATTTACAGCAATTGATAGAGAAAGCACATCATGAGATCCAGGACAAGCCCATTTCAACAAGTAACATCCAAGAATTACAAGCCCAGATTTCACGCCATGAGGTAATGCACCACCTTTAATTCAAGCATCATTTCTACTTTGTAAAACCTGAAAATCAATTGCTTTTATGGACAGAGTCAGAGACAATAATGAGACCACACAACGTATATGGGGTAAATAAAATGATCTTTATTGTTAACCCTACCTATTTATTTCCCCAATAAATCTTCAGCAGGGGGAGGCAACCTAGTGTGGGAGCAGCTGGGGCAGATCGTCCCTCATGGACTTATGCCTCCAGCTTCCCCGGGCGAACACCTGAGCTCTTTTGAGCCACCCCAAGCCTGGGGTTGCTCTCAAGCCAGCTCATGTCTGGAAGGTCAACCCGAAAGCTCCTCACCCAATGCGTATGTATTAAGGTGAGGGGGGTATCCTTCAGGCCAACCCCAAGGGATGTTTTCTTCTGTTCTCCCAGGTCGTATGGCCTAAGGAGATCGTCCCAAATACCATCCCTTCACCAAACTCGGTGCCATAGGTGCCCACCGTAATCTACGCCTCCCCCTTCCCGCCATAGATAAGGGGCAAGCATCCGATTTGTCCCTTAATCCCCCACCAGATTGTCTAAAAAGTCCCTCAACCCCTGCTGAAGAGCCCCCAAGAAAATGGAATTCCCCAAATCTGTGAGGTGAACCCCATCCACTCTGTAGAGCTTGGGCCTCTCAAATAAAATACCAGGATGTGGTAAATACCTCATCCTTCAGCAATCAAAAACTTATATATCTGCCTGTTCACTGTCCGCCGGGCTTTGTCAATCAACCAGGGGTTCCGCTCCCCACGCCACAGCTGTCTGGGCAGTATGGCCGACCACATGATGGTGATCGCTGGCCACGGGCCTTTATCACCAACATGTCTTGTGTCGCCTGCAGTATCAAGGCCTTACCTTTCAGGAGGCCCAGGTCATTGCCCCCCAGGTGCAGTATCAGGATGTCTGGTGGAGGCCCCCTTCTCTCTCCAAACAAGACTGCTAAGAGGCCATACCACCTTAGGCCCCTCTACCCAAAGCATTCCACCATGACCCTGTCTCGCAGGCTGAGGTGAGATCCAAAATGACTTAGCCGGGCTTTCTGGGCCGCCCAGTAGACCATACTGTGGCCACAGATCAGCGCCCGGCATCTCACCATCAGAGGTCTATAACCTGGAAGACAAAAAGGGGAAGAGGCAGTGTTAGTACTTGATTGGCCACACGTATCCCCTATAGGCAGAGGATCTCCAGCGCCAAGTCTGTTGAATTGCTGCCAGGGACATTCCCATGGCAGCGGCAGTCGAGGCGGCCCCTATTCGAAAAGAATGTGTGCCAAACCGAACTCCATGGAGCCCCAAGTGCTCCAGCACCTTTGCTGTTATGGTCCAAAACTGGTACCTAGTTAGGGGAGAAAAATCACAGTTTACAAACAGGGGACCTTGCCCGTTCCCTCTCACCTGCAGATAATTTGATAATGCCATGACTGGGCAAAGCTCGGCTCTGTCGCAAGCAGACAGTTTAATCTTTCTTCCCCTGCCCAGCTGGTCTGTCTTAGAAAAACGTAAGGTAATCAAAACTTCCCTAATGCTCACTTGTACATCCCTCAACTCTAAGGTCCATCCTGAACTATCATTTCTCGAAGCCCTGACAAGCTCATTCACCCACAGTGCACCGAAAAAAGCAACCAGGGCAGCCGCGTGAAAGAGCAGCACCTCATAAGCTGAAGTGCAAATCCTAGCCCACGAGCAATGAAGACCCAGTAGAATCCTAGGAGAAAGAGGGGTCCTGGAGTCTGGTCTCCTACCCCTCTCCCTGGTCCACCCTGCCAACACCTTCCTGATACGGAAGTCACCGGTAGTATCCACCCCACCCTGGGCTTTAATTCAAAATGCTACAGCTGAAAGTCGACCCCGTATCATTTGAGCAGAAAGGCCCTTCCTATACAGGTGAACACAGTATCGCATGAGCTGTGCAACCGGGACGTCCACCCCAAGCCTCATACCTTCCCGTCACCTAAATTGATGGAACTCGCTCATGGCACGAGCATAACCCTTCCTGGTACTGGGTGCCACTGACATACCTAAGGCCCTCCAAATTTCAGACTCCCAAGTCGCCAAAGGCTCTCCGGCATCCTGTCGCCCTCGGGTGATGCATCTGGAGCCAACTGCCTGAAGTGCTCCATCTGCATGCGGGAAAGATTGTCAGCTATCTCACTGCGCACTCCTGCTACATGCCGTGCAACAAACAAAATGTTATGCTTGAGGCATTGCAAAGTGAATGCTCTGACCAGGCTTATGACCCAGGGCGACCTTGATGTGAGGGTATTTATCACTTGAACAGTTGCCAAATTGTCGCACCAAAAATGTACTGATGAATTGGACAACTCCCCCACCCAAATGGTGGAAGCCACAAGAATTGGGAACAGCTCGAGAAACGTGAGATCCCTAGCAATTTCCGAGCTAGACCAGGCCGCAGGCCACCTGCTGGCACACCAACGGCCACCAAAGTACACCCCAAACCCAATGGATCCCACTGCATCTGAAGCTATCTGGAATTTGCCCATTAACTTCCGTTCCTCCCGCCAAAATGAGATGTCATTGAAAAAATCCAAAAATTCCCTCCATACCTGTAGGTCTTCCTTAACCTCCCATGTAATCTGGATTTTATGATAAGGGACATGAACACCCTTAGTGGCATCACACAGGCAGTGTAAAAATGCCTTCCCTGGCGCTACCACTTTACATGCGAAATTTAAATGCCCAATCAAAATTTGGAACTCCCTTAGGGTGACCTTATGCCTACCCATAAATGTGCCAACCTGTTCCCTTTACTCTGTAACCTTTTCTGCTGACGGGCGGCACTGTTGGTTAACAGAATCAATTTCAATACCCAGGAATGTCAATTGCTGTGCAGGTCCCTCCATCTTTTCTGGAGCCAGGGGAACACTGAGTTCCCCTGCCATCTTTTCAAACTGACGCAGCAAATGGCTGCATGACGCCAAACCCATCGGACCGATGAATAAGAAATCATCCAGGTGACCCCTGTCTCAACCCTGTCCTAACCTTCAGCGCCCATTCTAAAAAGGTGCTGAATGTCTCAAACGTGTTACATGAGACTGAACAGCCCATGGGAAGGGCGCGGTCCATATAATAATCCCCTTCGAATCGAAAACCCAACAGTTCAAAATCTTCGGGGTGCACAGGGAGAAGATGGAATGCTGACTTAATGTCACACTTCGCCATTTCCGCTCCCAAGCCGTGACAACGCACTTCCCATATGGCTGCGTCGAAGGAGGTGTTCCTCACTGTACACAATTCCGATGGGATAAAGTCATTCACCGACTCCCCTCTTGGGTAGGACCTAAACTCCCCGGGGGCTTTTTGGGGGACTATGCCTAATGGGGAAACTCTAAGGTTTGGGACTGGAAGCCGGGAAAAGGGGCCTACTACCCTACCCTCTGCCACCTCCTTGCGAATTTTGGCCCTGACAATAGCTTCATTACCTTTAACCGATAAAAAATTACGTGCCCTAAATGGGCGCCTAACCCCTTGAAATGGAATACAAAAACCCATACTAAACCCTTGCAAAAGGTAAGTGGCTGCCTGCCTGTTAGGATACATTCACAGCCATTTATCTAGAACCTCAACCCTAATTGGGCCCTTTTTGAGGCTGAGCTGGGGTCCCCCCTCCTCTGCCGGTGCCCTGTGCCCCTTGTCCCCCCCCAGAACTGACCTCTTCCCCGTGGGCAGTTCCGAAAGGAATGGGAAGCCCTGCAGATCGAGCATTCATGGCTAAACCTGCAGGGCTTCCGGGAACAGGACCCATGGGAGCTGAACTCCCAGCACAGCGCCTTCTGCCCGGTGCTGGGCCCCGACTGGGCTTTCGCTGTAGTGGTGGACAGCTTAATCAAGTGGCCAATATGCGTCCGTTCACCCTGAATTGGGCGAGCTGGTGTCATCAACTGCATCCACAATTGTGGGTGCATCATATCCCAATGAAGCGTGGGATAAATTGCAGCCCTCATGCAAAAGGCCTCATCATAAAGTAGCCAAGCCAGGCCAGTGAAATCCATATATGCCCTGTGAATAATGTCGATATACTGGAACAGGGCCACAGCGCGCTGGGGCTGTGCTTTCACAATAACCCCAGCCATGATCAAAAAACCTGACAACCAGTTCATCCAATTCCTATCCACCTTCCTCTTCTTAATTTTCTCTTTCTCATCAAGGTCCTCCTTATCTTTCTTTTCCATCTCCCTAAATAAGAGGGAGAAGACATCCACATACTCCCCTTTCAAAAAAAATTCCCTGGTTGATTGCAGTAAATGGTCCCGCAGTGGAAGTGACATTTCCGCAAAAGGAATTGCTGAGAATGCAATTGCCTCGTACCCTGGGCCCGCGCAGGCCCTGCTAAGGATGGGGTTCCCTGTGCGGGGCGCAGAGTCCCTCCTGAGGCATAGGGACCCCAGGGCGACCATTGTACTTGAGCCCAATTGAACCAGCTGGTGTAGGCCAGTTGAGCACCTGACAACTGAGTTGTATTACCTAATGTGGCAGGTGCCCAAACCCCCCAAGGCCATGCCGGCCCCGCTGCATGTGTCAAAACGTCAGAGGGAGACTCACCCGCTGGATTGGGGACCCCTTCGGGGGCAGGCTCCTCCACTTGCTCTGGTGATGGTCCAGCTTCATCTTCCTGCTCCTTGGATCCAGATGCATCCCCTTCATGGATCCGCTTCTCCAGGGCATCTAAGTGAGCAAGTATTTGATTAGAGATCTTGCCCTTACTTCCTGAGCACTTGGGCTTAGGCAAAGCACCCACCCCCTCAATGCCCTGCAACCTCTCCAACTGTTGTATCCAGGCCAGGATAGCCTGCCATGGGATATCCTCTTCCTCCTCACTTGATGAAGGAGGGTTGGGTTGTGGAGCAGGCTGCTTAGGCACGGGCACCTTCCCTTTGTCTTTACCCTTCTTGGGCCCCATGTCCTGGGTAACATTACCTCTTCTGTTTTTGCACCGTATTGTGCTCCTATCATATATTTATATGTTGTTGTTGTTGTTATTATTATTATTATTAATAATAATAATAGACTGTTAATATTTCTTTTATTATCACTATTGACTATTACTATTACTATTATTATTATTAATTCAAGAGCCCACCAAGGCCCCATTGCACCAGGATCTGGGCTTGCCAGGCCCCCCTGACCTACAGGCCCCCTAAGCCCGATGCCTGAATAAATGGGGAAAATTGGGCCTGTTAGGCCTACCTTAGCCTACAGGGCCACACACACCTAGGCTCCTGTAAAATCCAGGCCTGCAAGGCCCACCCCGGCCTACCAGGCCTCTCTCAGTGCTTCCGCCTCCTTTGGCCTACAGGGCCACCAATCAGATGCCCAATAAATTCTGATGCTCCCTTATGGCCAACCAACTAAGGTCTCAGCCCCCCGATCTCCCCAGCCATTAGGCCCCTCCGCCGTTCCCACCGGCCAGGCCACGTGGCCTTATTTGTCCCAACGGCTGGCCACCGGCCTAATGGAAGGCCGCCACCCAACCGCCCACCAAAAACCACCGTGCTGCTTCAAGACATCGCTGGAGCCCCGTAACCATTCAAATTCCTCCCCAGGAGGGAATCACCCCCCCAGCCAGCCGCTCTGAGCGAGGCTCAGTGCTCGATGATGCCTTCCCGCCGCACTCACCTAGAGCGCCGGGACGGCTCCTCGAGAGGGACTCTACCCCACCGCCAGCCAGTCTAAGCATGGCTCGGTGCTCAATGATGCCTTCCCGCCGCGCTCACCTAGAGCGCCGGGATGCCTTCTCGAGAGGGAATCACCCCCCCACCCGCCAGTCTAAACGCGGCTCGGCGTTCAATGATGCCTTCCCGCCACGCTCACCTAGAGCGCTGGGACGCCTGAATCCGGGGGACCTGCCCCAACCCCCCCAATGAGGCCCGGGCTGCCCCCACCCCGGGGACACCCCACCGGCCCGAAGGCCAACTTGCGGTTCCAGCGCTCAGCTCCCTTCAATCTCCGCCTCTCTCTCATATATATATATATATATATATATATCAGTGCTGCAACACTCCTTGGCTCCTTCCAAAATCAGCTCCGCTCCAAAGCAGAGGCCAGGCCAAGAGGCACTACTCCCTCCGCTGCTCAGAACTAACGCTTTGAATGAAAAGAGGGTGAGGCAAGGGGTAGCAAGCACTTTTGTTCTTCTTTCTGGCCCCGCCCCTTCCCTCCCGTTGTTGGCGCACACCACGACACCTTAGCGTGGTCCTCCCTCCTCCCTGCCATAAATGGGCTCCCTTCTGGCATAATGCTTGCCAGGGAACCGTGTTCTCTCTATTCCTGGTTGTTTGCTTTTCATAGGCACTCAGATCATCACTGGGTCAGCAGAATGCTAGACTAGATGGCTCTTTGATCAGGTCCAACATAGCTCTTCTTATGTCTAAATCAGCGGTGAAGAATCTTTGTTCCTCCAGAAGTCTTAACCTACAGTTCCCATCAACCCCTCCCCCCAGTATGACTAGTGGTAAGGAAAGTAGGAAATACAACTTTTGTGCAGAAATATTATTTTCTGCACACACAAAAACATGCATGAATTTTGCACAGATAACTCCCAAACTGAAGATTCTTATCAATCCAGGATTCTCCTTGTCAGGAATTTCCAACATTTGAGGGACCAAATTTTTGACCTTTTTACCTCAAATATTTAAAAATATTCTTTCATCCCTATTTATGGGTTGTTGGAGTCATACTCCAGCTCAGTTGTGGGATGGCAAAGTTCTCACTCAGCGCTACAATCATAGCAGACCCCAGCATTTTTGCCTGTTCTGCTTCATAATGGAGGGGGAGAGGGAGGTGCTTTTCAGCTGCTTTTTCTAGTTTATCCTTCTCTTCTTAATAGTTGCTTAAAGGAAGGGTGGCAAGACCTTATGCATATACGATAAGGGCTCTTAAATTGTGATTCATTCCAACCATTTTATGTGGATTAGTTGCTGCCTATACTGTGTCCCCGTATCTGCACAGCTGGAGGGTGATGTGGGGGAGGGGGCTATTTAATGGCCTCCCCAAATTAGAGACCAGGATGCAGCACTCTTGGTGCATTTTTGGGCCAATCAAATCATGTTGAGGGGGCAGAGGTTTCTTAAACTTCAGGCACCCCCTCTCCTACCTCTTTCTCCCACCTATACTACCTACATTCCATTTTCTGATAAATATGTGTTTATGATGCAGAGGTAGGGGAAGTGCATCTGGTGGGCCCCCAACCATCCTCCTTCTCCCAAAAACATTTTGGACATTTTTTTAATAAAACTTATTTTACTCAAAATGCTACACACACACACATTCACTAGGGGGCATGGTAGCAATTTTGGATGGGCCTTTTTTAAATCAGAAATTACATTCAGGTAGAGCTAGGAGTCAGAAAGAGCCTGGGAACCAGAACCAGTAAAGTTTATCATTGACCAGGAAAGCCCATCCTAAACAGACAATTTCTATGCATCTTTCTTAGGAGGGAAATCAGTGACTAGGTAGTTGGAGTCAGTCTACTGCTTGCTGACAGCCTAAAACCTGAGTTCCTTTGTTTCCCAATTATCCTTATCATTTCCAGTAGCTAGGTTTAAGCTGGGACAAAACAATGCCAAGATTTAAACAACTAAGAATGGATAGGATAACAAATGTATGCACAGTAGGACCCCCATATCCGCTGGGGATTGGTTCTGGGGGCCCTGTGGATACTAAAAACCATGGATAATAGTGAATGTCATTGAAAATAATAGGACTTCTAGTTTAAAATACCATAGAGTTGCCTTGGAGGACCTAGAAAATGGCTAGAGAGGATACGTTTTCTAGGAAGACTCTATGGTAGGTGTGCTGTTTTGTGTCCTGTGGATAATTGAATCAGTGGATAATGAATCAGTGGATATAGGGGCCCTACTGTATTAATATAATAATCATATTTATTTTCATTTTGTTTTTTCACTGTTAACCATTTTTAATTTGTTGGAAAGACAGTTCGTGAATTCAATAATTCAATAAAAAAAATAGTGGAAAATATTTTTAGTGCCATTATCATATTATGTACTGTCTGTGTACAAGCAAATGTTCATTAGTAACAAATGAGCTAAGTAACTACAATCCTCAATTTAAAAATGAAGTACAGGACAACCCTCATATCCATGGGGGATGTGTTCCTGGACTTACCATGGAAATGTGAAACTGCGGATAATATATACACCTATTGAAATAAATGACTTCCAGCCCAAGCATACCATAGAGTCATTCTGGAGGACTGAGAGATTCCTAGAGAGAAACCTCTAGGAGCCTCTAGGTCCTCCAATGCAACTCTGGGGTCAACGTCCAGCATCAGCATACCATAGAATCATGCTAGAGGACCTAGAAAATGCCTAAAGAGAACATATTTTTTTCAGGCATGTGTAAGTGAAATCGCAGAAACCGGTTCTGTGGATATGGGGGTTAATACTGTACACTTTCCCATTTAGTTGTTGCCTACAAGTCAACACCAACTTATGGCAATCCTATCATAGGGCTTTCTTGGCAAGATTTATTCAGAGGGGTTAGCCGTTGCCTCCCTTTAAGGCTGAGACAGTGTGACTTGTTTAAGGTCACCCAGTGTGTTTCCATGGCTGAGCAGGGCTTTGAACCCTGGTTTCCCAAAGTCCTAGTCCAGTGATCAAACCATGTTTCTCAATCTTTCATCCTCCAGATATTTTGGACTTCAGTGCCCAGAATCCCTAACCATTGGCCAAGATTACAGGGGCTCCTGGGAATTAAAGTCTAAAATAATTGGAGCACTAAAGTTTTGAGAACAACTGCACTGCACCATGCTGGCAGATACAAATTTTCCTTCATGGTACCTGAACTGAATTGTGATATCCCATGCTTCATTATTTCAAACAAGTCATGTGTGTCTCTCAATTCTTACAGGGTCTTATTTCTTTCAATCACTGTTCGGCATAATTGCATGGCTGTATTATTCATGTAAGAAGTGATTCATATTGAAGCATAATGAAATTCTAAAAAGCCTTTGCTTTTGTTGAAAATGTATGTCATACTCACAGTATTCTGTTTGGAAGGAAAGGTGCTCAGCGCCTTAAGCTAACTGGATGGGTTATTTATATAAACTTCTTGTTTCACAAGTGAAACTTTCCACCAAAATCTTGAGTAACTGGTTTCATTAAACTAGCTTGGGAAAATGCATCTGCCCTTACAGTTACATTCATGCTGAAGTGTCAATGCAGTTTTCAGTGCTTAATTCATTTGATATTCACTATTAGAGTGTAAAAACATGCTTCTTACCAAAAGGCATCAGATAATTTTGTTCTATTTGAATTTAAAAGATAAAAAGCTGATATTACTCCTATGTTTAGAAGGACTAAAAAATAAGCATCAGAAGAAATCAGGAAAAAAGTGGATAAATATACAGCATAGTGAGAGTACAATTTGCAAAGTTCCCTTACTGATCTTTTGAAATGCTTATTTTATGGTTCTGAAAAGATTTGTGGTACAGTGGTGAAATCTTTCATTCTATACACAGCCAGAGTCCAGCATAAAACAGAGGATGGTGAAAAAAAGCCACAGGTATAATACAATCATTTTAACATTTTATCTGATGCTCCATATAGTTACAGTCCAATATAAAAGAGCTAATTATGTATCATTGTTGAGTACTAGTGAAAATATAGTAAATTTGATGGCCAAAAAAGTAGCTGGTGGGGATTTTAGTGGTGGAGAAAATTTGGCTAGATGTCATCCCTTGAGGTATCATTTTTGTAGAAATGGATAAGAGCCAACAACTGTGTTTTTTCTTCACTTCCTATAAAGTACTCAGATGCCAATGCTATAATATCATCATATCTTCTTAATTATAAATCTATCCTGAATTATTTGTGTTGGCTTATCTTCCTTAATGCTATGTAACATTTGTTTGCACTCTTAGTATACATAATTTGTTATGTTCAGCTGGTACAGCAGTCAGTAGATCTAACTACACACACACACACACACATTGCAAAGCAGTTTAGGACTGGGGCTTTACTTCCAAATCAGCTTCTGTATGTATTTATTCTTTAATGGTATAATGTGGGTGTCAACTTTGCTGTGTTTTTAAAGAGGCAATTAAAGGGGAGGCAACCAATTGTAGAAGGTTATTGTGATACCAAGCAGAATTTATTTCCTTACCATCACCTCCATCATTTTAAAATATATAAGAAGATAAGAGTGTTTCTTAATTCAAGATTGCTTTGTGTATTACTGCCTGCTCTGTTCATTGTATTCAGTCTGATGAGAAGTGAAATGCTGTAAGGCTTTTTTTATACTTCAAGCCATCACATGACCTCATTTCCCTGGCATGCACTATCTGGAGACTTCCAGCTTGTTTTAGTATCTCAAGGCGGGGGTGGCCGGTGAGAAGGAAAAGAGATTATTTTCACATCAGTTTTCAGGAGGCTTCTATGCAGAAGTTGTTTATCTTTAGAAATGACATTGTGTGTTTACCAGACACTCCTACTCTCAGTCACAGGTAGAGGAGCTATGGCAATGCTTTTTCCGGTTTCACTGCATAGCTTTCTCTGCTGAGTGGTTTGACTATGTAGTGAGATGCAGCCTGACTTGTTCTTTTTCCAGTATCAACATCCTGCCTTTAAGCTACTGCTGTTGCTGATGTAGAGCTTCTGAAACACAGAGCTGTGATTTTATTGGCTGGCCTTAGAGAAGCAAGCCAGTCTTTCTCTCTAAGGGAAGCAGAGTTGCTGTTAGGTCTTATGGCTTCTCCATGCTGCATCTGACTCTTTGTGTGGGGGTATTTCCTCAGGAACTGGCACGGAAGATCAAAGGTTACCAGGAGCAAATAGCATCTCTGAATTCCAAGTGCAAGATGCTAACAATGAAAGCAAAGCATGCTACTATGCTGCTGACAGTGACAGAAGTGGAAGGACTTTCAGAAGGAATGGAGGAGCTGGATTCAGAGGAACTGCTTCCAGCACATGCAACTCATCCCTCTGTCGTTATGGTAAGCAATGTATGTATGTGTATCTTGGCTCTTCATCTGATGTATCTGTCAATTGCAGTATCAGGCAGACTGTTGTCACAACCTACGGTACATTGCTTCTTTGCTTTAATGAGATGTTGCAATATTTTTTTGAGGAGAATACAGTAATGGTTCTCTTTTTGCATGTGTGTGCATGTATTCAGCTCTTTAAACACAGGCAATTCAATTGATTCACCAAATAAAATCACAGTTTGTATAATCATAAATGAACTTGAGGTTCATGAACTGTTAGCTTATTTTTTTGCAATATTGTAGATTGTATAAAGATTTGGGGGTACTAATTATTGAACAGAGAAAAGTATGAGTAAGAATAAAAAATTGCTATGTGTGAGTAATTTAAAACATCTGTGCCAGATATCAGCAGAAACACATAGCTGGAATAGACAATCCTTAGGAGAGGATCACAGCTGTTTTGCTATAAGTGTTATGGCTGAAATCCAGTTGTGTCCATCCATTGAGTGACGGCATCCACCAGCACAGTGAATCTTCCTACAAGACCCCATCCCCTCATCTGCCTTGGTGAATTATTATACCCTGAAGAACAGATTTTCAATGTGTCAAGGGTTTTAGGAAGAGGGGAGGATGTGAAAAGTTCATTATGCAAGCAGTAGTTTGCTCATGCAAAACTTTATGTAGCTTCAAGCTTTTACATTTGGATCTGCTTCTCTTCTTCAAATTCTGCAAATGTTATCTAGCAAATCTACATGCATTTCTAGATGAACAGATCATTCTAGTAATTTATTGGTGCATCCCCCCCCATGGGGTTCTTCATCTATTTGCTCTAATGCTCAGGTCCAATGTCTGTGGAGAGTTTCTGTGGATGAGTTTCAAATAAATAAATACATTTTAATTATCCTGCAATGACAGTGGGACAAACTTCCATCTTCCATTTGCATTAGTAATATAGTTTAGACAGCTAAGGTGTTCTGATGCAAATTAAGACAAAGTTCCTAGGTCTAAAAGTTTTATAAGCGAGGGAATTCTAACAGGAGCAATTTGCCATGCAGGTGTGAGGCAAGTTGTGCCTGCCAAAATTTTTCCCCCTATACATTTATTAAAGGTATAGGAGCTCTGTCCTACTTTGTTACTCTGTAGGTTTGAGAGGAAAGCACAAGCTCTTAAACTGAGTTTTGCTAGAACTGCATTAAAGACAAAGTGCTTCTTATGGTGGATGTATGATCTTACTGTCCTTTGGAACTACATTACTCATGGCAGATGACTGCTGGTCGCTGTCACACCCTTCTGTCACCTGTTACTGAGGAATCTGGGGAAGAGGGAACCAACAGTGAGATTTCTTCTCCACCTGCCTGTCGCTCTCCTTCACCCGTGGCTAATACAGATGCTTCCGTTAACCAGGTATCTCCCTCTTGGCATTAATTCAACTGTGATGTCTGAAAATATATGTGGCATTAAGTGTCCAAATTTGGGTTTTGCCTGCTGGAAAAAGATGAGTGTTTTCTCAGGTTTTTTTTTTAATGTTTTTTTTTTTTTAATAGGGCGCATAGGTCTTCAACTGATGAACTGATACATACATTCTGTTATAAAAGCCACTCATTTTCACTTTCAGAATACAAATATTTAATTATTTTGTATCTGTAAGATTTACAACATTACAAAAGATCCTGAGAAAACACAACTTTCTGCTCTTTCTCTGACTACTTTTCATTCTGTGCCACTAGATTGTTACAGTGAGACATTCATATCTCCCATTGTTTTTCTAGTTTAAACATTACTTAGTCAGTTTTCCATGTGAATGAAGATTCTCATTACATCATTTCTCTTCAGCATGAGCTCTGATTTTACAATCTAGCAGTGTGTGTTGTTTTATAGAAGTGCAACAACTGCCACCAGGGCTGGTTTAAGGCACCAGCAGTGTCAGCATCTGCATGGGGCCCCATCATTGTAAGGGCCCCCATAGTAACCCTCCTTCTGAAAAAACATTATTAGTAATAATCTGAATACCCTGTACTGTGAATAGCTTAGGTTCAGTTAGGTTACATTGACCTGAGATAAACATATGCCCCTCCCCCCCAAAAAAAGCATTGCGTGGGGGGGCAAAATTCCTTAAACCAGTCCTGACTGCCACTATTGTCTGTCATGCTCTGTATTGGAGCTGTCTGATATCCAAAGGCAAAATACAATGAATAAAGAATGAAAATAGGGGCAAGAAATTTTTAGTAATTAGTTAATCATTACAGTTCTTAACAGCAAGCATGAGTCATTGCAAACACAGGTTAAGTGTGTAGCTATTCTGATACAGTAACTAAAAGAAAAACAAGGAAATGAGCAAGGACATTTTTTTAACAAATAAAATGGAGGAAGGACGGTAATGAGTCAATGAGCTTTCTAAAGCTCAGACTACAGTTATCTCTTAACATTCGCAGTTGTGACATTCATGGTTTTGAGTATTCATGGGTTTGCCTCACCCTCCGTGCTGGCCTGGGTCTTCGCTTCCCTTTGTAAATGGAGTGAAGACCCATGGAAGCATGGGGGTGAGGCAAAGCCTCTTAAATAGCCCCTCTCCTGTGCCTTTGCTCCCTTTGCAGGGAGAGCGAAAGCCCAGGAGAGGGGCGATTTTTAAGGGTTTTCCCTCACCCACTATGCCTGCCTGGGTCTTTGCTTCTCTTTCTAAAGGGAAGGAAAGCCCAGGCAAGCATGGAGGGTAAGGAAAAGCCTCTTAAATTGCCCCTCTGCTTGGCCTTCACTCTCTTTGCAGGGAGAGCGAAAGCCCAGGAGAAGGGTGATTGTTATTTGTGTTTTTTTTCACCTTCGCAGGGGTCTGGTGACCCTAACAACCACGAATATGAGGGACGACTGTACAATGCAACAAGTTTCCCAGTTCTCCTGATCTCCAGTAGTGAGTTATTCTTTTGTTAAGAACACATCCAAGTAAAGACTTTTGCAGCAGACAAATTCAAAGAACTAAACTTTAAGTAGTCCGTGTAAATAAGGACTATGCCTATTTGGGGGGAGGTCATTTGCCATACAAGTGGTGCAAAAAAGCCATCACCCCCAAAACAATGGAAATCCTCCTCCAAATACACACACCTTTACTTTACTTATATGTAGAACAGGAAATTTCAACTATAAATACATTAATGAAGGGAGCAAATCATGCATACAACTAAACCCAATGGATCTCAGGATGCTGGTAGGAAGCCATGCAGGTGCCTTGCTTGACCAGTGACACCCCATGGGCATGGAGGCAAGGTGGAAAATTCAGGTGGCTGCAGATCCATTGGATACAAAGCCTTCTTGTTTTCAACCCATGCTGAGAAACTGTTCAGTACTATGTCCTAGGTCAGTTGCTCTTAACCTTTTCTTTACCAGGAACCCCCTTTACGTATTGTTTGTTGCTGTGGAACCCAAGACTTAAGATTTAAAACCCTAATACTAACAATAACAATAATGGCTGATAATAATACTAATTAAACAATTACACCATCCATTAACTTTCCCTCAGAGTCATGGGAGGGGGAGGGAACACTTTTCTCCTGCATCTTCCTTCAAGTTTAAGGCTGGAGCAGATTAGACAGCAAAGCACAGGCCAAGATAGTCATGTGGCCATTCCACTGCAGGGAGGAGGTGGACTGAGCAGCCTCCAAGCCTTCGTGGACCCCCTAAGAGGACATTGCAGCCCCCTTGGGGGTCACTGGACCACAGGTTAAGAACCACTGCCATGGGTAGTTAATAGAAACAGATGAAGAAGTTATCAAATGGCTTACAATGAGTGAGGCTATAGATTTGGTGGATATTGCACCACAATTCTCCACCCACCCAGTTCATAAGAGTGCTCTTCCACTCCCCATAAATGGTTTTCATATTAAGGAGTTTCATATGATCCTCTCCACAAGTTCACTGAACATGGGGAAGGAGGTGTGGCTAGCTCTGCCCACTGCCAGAACATGTGCCACCTCCCATGACAAATGTTCAGTGGATACTTATTAAGGGAGAAATCAGACAGTGCTGGTATTGAATGGGGCTTCACAGCCTGGGGACAGCTCCCTCCAGTCTTCTTAAAAAGTATATTTTGAGAAGAACTCATATGCATTCCCCTTTGATCACAATGAATGACAACATGTGGCCCCTTGAGGGATCCAGGCCAGCCCTTGGGGCAACCACTGTTGCTCCAAAATCCCTGCCAACTAGCCCAATCTTTTTTAGCTGAAAATAAAATGATTTACAGCCAAAATAACCTCCAATAATGTTAAATAATGCTGTTTCAATGGATCCCAGCACTCAAAGAGCCAGCTCCCATTTTTGTGGGGAGCCTCCAAATGTGACTGAGAACACTGCAATATCAATTCTGATTGCCCAAATTGGTAGCCACAGCAGGGCTTATAGTGCTCTAAAGGAACCCAAAATTGCACAGAGTACCCCCCCCCCCAATTTTCAGTGAAAATTATAACATGTCAGATTCATATGCTGAATCCCAAAGATGCCATTAGCTCTTATTTAATTCTGGTTCAGCTTTAAATCTTTCTCATAATATATTTAAGGAAACATTCCTGTCAATGGGAACCATGTAGGGGTGGAAAGAATGTTCAAACATTTGGAAAATTGTTGAAAAACTTGTCTTTCAAGTATCAAGAAACCCTGATGAGATTAATCCTGGACTGATAAGAATCTTCCCAGTTCAGGAATTTTTCTGTGCAAATTTCACACATAGGGGTCAGTTACATGACCACTTTTAATGCGTAAAATGCCGGCTTACTTCTATTTTCATTCTGAGCCGAGCAGTTTATATGATTTTGGCCATTCTGATGAATCCTGAGAAGTATGCGATTTAGCAGTTCACATGGGGGAGGTGTGGCCTCCAGGATGGACAGTCACAGAAGCCTATCTCTCATGGGGGGGGGAATAAAAAGGGTTTCTTCTTTCCCCCCTCTTCACTGTTTTCCCTACCTGCCATTGAAGCCTCTTCCACCTTCCCCCCCATTCCCCATTCACTCGCTGGGTATTGCTTGTCTCCCATTGAAGCCTCTTCTTCCTCCCCCCCATTCCCAGTTTGCTCGCTGGCTTCTGAGGCAAGTGGGGAGGGGGAGGACAAGGGAGGGGGAAGCTCCAGTAGCAGACAGGCAGGCAATGGGACTATCACTCCCATTGCTTGCTTGTCTCCCATTGAAACCTCTTCTTCCTCCCCCCCATTCCCCATTCACTTTCTGGCTTCTGAGGCAAGTGGGGAGGAGGGGGGCAAGGGAGGAGGAGATTCCAGTGGTGGACATGTGGGAAATGGGACTGTCAGTCCCATTGCCCACCTGCCCACTGCTGAACCCTCTTCCTCCCAGCGTCTCCCTCTCTTCCTTGTTCGCCAGCTACTGGGACAAAGCCAAGGGAGGAAGAGGCTTCAGCATCCCTCAAACTCTGCAAATACCCCCCCCCCCAAAAGCAAGGTGGTGATCGGCCAGTGAAGGAGCACGGGCAGAGGCAAACACTCAACAAGGGAGGCAGGCAGCCATGGTTGCCCAGTCTGTGTCAAAAAAGAAACAATGGCAAATCCTGCATTCTAAAGGCATCCCTTGCAAGCCCGCCCCCCCTGAGCTCCAACAAATCACAGCTCAGATCTGCTGTGAGCCTGTTTTGGGAAGAATGCTGGTTGATCACACAGCCTTTTCTAAATAGGTAGTTCACACCACCTATTATGCACATTTCCTTGAACTTTATCAAAAAAGTCGGGGAAAGTAGTGAAAGTTTTTACCTCACGACTTAAGGGGGGTTTGGCCCCCCTCCTTCTGAATAGGGCGACTTTGAATCAAAACATGTGGGAACTAATAGGAGTCTTGGCAAATTCTTAGAGGATTTATTTTGCTGTTTAAACAACCCCAAAGTTTTTTGTGTGTAAAACAGCATTTTCTGTGCAGAAAATAACAATTCTGCATCAAAATACAGACTTTGAAAATTTTACACAGAGTAAGTCCTGAATTGTTAATAGGCTTTGAAAACTGAATGGTTTTTGAAGACTCACAGAAGGAAGAAAATTGGTAAAATTTCTCACTCCCTTGCTTGCTTTGAGAAGAAAATCCTTAGAACCATCCAGGCTGAAGAAGCCCTGTGTGGCACCCCTAGACATTTTACAGACTGGGTCACAGATCCCTTTATATGCTGGTGGAGCAAGAAGCCTGCTGGCATAATAAGACTGGATTGCTGCTGCTTGTTCTTGCACATGCAGCAATCCCCTTAGGGACAAAAGTCTACCAGCTTCTCAAAAGGGTCGCAGATAGCTCACTATGTGAGCAGCCAGTGGTCAAACTCCTCACAGTACATGTTTTGCACAGGCTGTTGGATAAACTGCCACCCTAGCTTCTAGAAATTCAGTAGTCACTAGCATTCATAGAAGAATACTGTGTCCAGTTCTGGGCACCACAATTAAATAAGGATATTGAGAAGCTGGAGCATGTGCAGAGGAGGGCGACCAAAATGGTGAAAAGTCTGGAAGCTGTTTCCTGTGAGGAGTGGCTTATGGAGCTTGCTATTGTTTAGCATGAAGAAGAGAAAGTTATGAGGTGACATGATAGCTATATTTAAATATTTGAAGTGATGTCATACTAAGAAATGGAGCAAGCTTGTTTTCTGTTGCTCCAAAAAGTAGGGTACAGAGCAATGGACTCACACTACAGGAATAGAGATTCTACCTAAGCATTAGGAAGAACGTCCTGACAGTAAGAGCTGTTTGGCAGTGCAATACACTGCCTCGGAGTGTGGTGAAGTCTCCTTCTTTGGAGGTTTTTAAACAGAGGCTGGATGGCCATCTGTCAGGAATGCTTTGATTGGGTATTCCTGAAGGGCAAGGGGTTGGACTAGATGGCTCTTGTGGTTTCTTCCAACTCTATGATTCTAGGAGCCCTTATGGCAAAAGGAGCGCTAGCGGTGAAGTGGTTAAATGCCAGTACTGCAGCTACAACATTGTGAATTCAATCCTGCAGGGCTCCAAGGTTGACTCAGCCTTCCATCCTTTCATTGGTCAGTAAAATGAGTACCCAGCTTGTGGGGGCAATTAGCTAACACATTGTAAACTTCTTAGAGAGTGCTTAGTGCTATAGAAAGCAATGCAGATATGTAAGTGCTAGTGCTAAACAATTTGTAAGCCACTCTGAGAGCCTTTGTGGCTGAAGAGCAGGGTATAAATACTTACATTAATTAATTAATGATTCTAAGATGCTCCAATGTAATAGATCTTTTAAATTTGCTCCCTGAAATTCTCTCCAACTTTTGTGGGTGTTGGGATTATTGAACATCTGTGGCACAGAAATTATTGCTGGTGATTACAGGGGGGGGAAATCACTAGTTAACTTTGTGTAATCTTAGATGTTGAAACAAATTGGGTGTTGCAAAAAGAGGAAGTCAGATCTACAACATAGTTGTAGCTGGTGATGCTCACATGAAAATGTCACCCAAACAATTGATTAACCTACCGGTTCATATCCTAATGGATAACTAAGAACATAGAGGGAATGAAGGTAGTATTGCAGTGCACTTATTCATGTGAGTATCTTTTAATAGCAATTTATTTATATGGAGATTTTAAAAATATGTATATGGGTAATGGATTCCTAGGTAGTTTTGACTGTTTTTGTTCATTTGACAGTAATTATATAAATGTACATCCTGACCTTCCCAGGTAGCCCAGGACATTTTCTGAGTACTGAAAATTATACATCATAGATATTTGTTGTGGGGGTGGTGTACCTTCAAGTCATTTCTGACTTACAGTCACCCTAAGGGAGACCCGTCATGGGTTTTTCTTGGCAATATTTGTTTAGAGGGAATTTGTCATCACTTTCCTCTGAGACTGAGAGAGGGTGACTTGCCCAAAGTCATCCAGTGCGTGTCCATGACTTAGTACAAGATTTAAACCCTGATCTCTCAGACTCCTACTGTAATATTCAAACCAGAACACCACACTGGCTCTCATCATAGACATTATGAGCAGGAAATTTCAAAAAATGATAACTCAGCCTCCAGTCTTCAAAATAAGTCTGTTAATACAAGTTGACCCCAATATCCACAGATTCAATATCCACAGTTTCATTTATCTACATTGAAAAAATATGTTCTCTCTGGGCCTTTCTAGATCCTCCAACGTGAATCTATAGTCAACTTCCAGTGTTTGTCTCATTTAAAATAATGGGTTCCTATTATCCATGGTTTCAAGTATCCATGTGTGTGTGTGTGTGTTGAAATGTATTTCCCACAGATATGGGGGTTGACCTGTATTGCTCTAAACATTGTTCTGTCTGCGATCAAGACATTTCAGATCATGATGTAAGAGGGTGGCATTAGACTCTCATCCTCCCCCCCCCCCGCCACCGCCCCAAGCTGATCATTGGTTTCATCCAGAATGGCCAAATTATGGTTTTCATTGCTGTACTTAGTGTTTCTTTTTCCAAGCTATACACGGCATTTCAGTAATTACAGGAATTTTCAGGATTTTCTTCTCTTTTTTAACTGACTGTTTTTATTCCTATCAGCAAAGTCACCTGTTAAAAAAATTCCAATGCATTTATGGATGAGTGATAGATGGTGATATTCATTGTGGATATTCAGTCTGTCTAGTCTACTCACTTGCTCCTTGTTTTCCAGCTGTTCTTTGCAAACTAATGATCTCCTGCTTCTGGCTCTCAATGACAGCTTTCATATTATTTTAAAAAATATATATCTACATCATTATCATTTTTATATTATATATTATATTATATCATCATTATGGGGTGAAATCATCTCCCTACCACCATCACCCACATACCAATCATACACAAACCCACTCTATGTTATTCTCCCCTACTGGGTTTCCTGAATGTTAGAAAACCAAATTTTTAGCTGGAAACAAATATTAGCAGATATTCTTTCTATCCCTAGTTCAGAGGCAGTACAGGATCTAATGAAAGAGGGTTCAATCAAGAAAAATATAGGCCAGGAATTATGGGTCAGAATAATAAGTGTAGCCTTTGGAATATCCCCCCAAAACAGTTTATAGCAACCCTCTTCCCCTCTTTCTGCCAGACTTCCCCTTTCATTTCCTTTACCCCTCTCCTCCATAATTTAACTTGGATCTGCTTAGGTGCCATTTGTATGTGTGCACACACATGTGCGGAGGAGAAAGGCAACAACAGAAAAGGGAAAAGAGACAGGGAAGAGACCACCCTTATCTCTGCCCATGGGTTTAAGGTGAAAGAAGATTCCTGTTTTGCAAGACTTGTGCATGTGTTGCTTTTTTGTTTGTGTTTAGAGAAGAGAGACAGTGGAGGAGAGAAGAAAGGGGAGTGGGAAAGAGAGCATCAGTAAGACTCCCAATTTAGTTTAAGATGCCAGAAGACTTGATTGTGTGTGTGTGTTGGGGGGGGGGGTCCATTTCATCCAGCACAACAACAGCATTGAGGCTTAGAAATATTACAACAATGTTCTAGAGATATTATTAAGAATAATTTTAAAATCACAAGAACTCACTTTGGGGCAGAAGGAGGAGGAGACCATGCAGATAGATAGATAGTTAGTGTCAGGGATGTTATTGTGTGACAGGATGAAACATCCTAAAGCAGCATGCTGTGACATTAAATGGAGCAGCATGCCTTCACAATAGTAGTCAATCTGAATTAGCCCATTTTATAATATTGAAGTCAGGATATATTTTTGTAACAATGAGAAAATATACTGGTGGGGGGAACTTGAGAGACAGTAAACAGTGCAGGATGCTTCTCTTGATTGGTAAACATAACAATGCCCCACCCATCCAAATAAATGAAGATGAAGTTGTGTTTATAAACATTAAAAAAAAACAAAACACTTTTTCATGGCAATAAAAGGATTTGGGTTTCTCTTTGCAGTCATTTAGTGTGATCTCTTTTGAAACATGGGAAATTAAGCAAGTAATATGTGTAAGTCAAGCCTAGGAGTTTGAGGGAGTAGAAACCTTTGGGAGGAGGGGAATCTGAAAGTTTGTCAGGTCAGGAGAAAACAGCCTCTTCAGCAGTGAGTGACGTACTGGTTCACAGCAACGCTTAACCTTGTTTGTTTTATTTCATTTTATCATAGAGTTATGGTTGTAATACATGTGGCAGTGCCAAAATCATGTCTTTGTGCAAAATAAAAGCAGTTTTTGTTTTTAAAAGCAGTAGGTTTGCAAACATCTTCTCTGATTTCCATGCTAAAAATATGGTTTTCACCTGTATTTGTACAAAATAATTTCCTGAAACACTTTGGGATGTGTGAATACTGTGCAAAAACAGTGCAAAATCCTCACCTCTGTGTTATTCTCCCTTACTGGGTTTCCTGAATGTTAGAAAACCAATTTTTTAGCTCTGCTTAATGCAGTGTAGATGTGTAAATTGCTATTGCTTAAAACAATTTGTAAGCCGCTCTGATAGCCTTGTGGCTGAAGAGCGGGGTATAAATAAATAAATAAATAAATAAAATTAGCTGGAAACAAATATTAGCAGATATTCTTTCTATCCCTAGTTCAGAGGCAGTACATGATCTAATGAAAGAGGGTTCAATCAAGAAAAAGATAGACAGGGAGAATACATGCAGAGTCCAGAGCTAAAATACAGACATGACTCCAACAACACTCCCTTCCTTAGACTGAAGATTATAATCTTGAATTCCCACCAAAGGCTCAGCTACAGGTCTCTGCACATGTTAAGTCTTGTGAGAAATGCAATGGTAAGATTCCTTTACTCAAGAAGACTTGAGTTCCACTTCAAGAGGGCATTCTTTGCATAGCACCAACATAAACTTTTTCGTTAGTCTCTGGGGCTGGGAAGTTCAGCCCTTAGCCCTCTTCCTATAACACTGATCCCCAAGACCCCTGGATCATACATGCTAATATCACCAAGAAGCTTCAGCAGAATCCTCCCAGTATTTTGGAATAAAAACTCTTTAATACAGTCTTCTTATTTTTGTTAGTTTAAAGACAGACACATTCACAATATTTCATTTCTGTTTTTACTTCTGTCAAACTTATTTCTTCAGAACATTTTAAAGTCTTTCCTTTGTACTTACAAAGTTACATGCATTTTTAAAATTCATGCAGGGAATAAAACCTTAGTGGTGGTCAATGCCTGTAAATTTAAACTGTGGTGGAACAGCACTCTGCTAGGGTATAATGACATTTCAAAAATGTGATACAGCTCCTCATTTGAAAGTGCCATATTATGCTTCATGCTCATAGGACATTGCTTATTACCAAGCCTTATCTGCTGAACAGTTGCAGACAGAAGCTTCCAAGATTCAGCCCAGCACCTCATCCACTCAGGAGTCCTGTGAACCAGGATTAGAGTCAGCCACTAGTACTAAGCTAGATGATTTGCAGCGGTCTTGGGAAACACTGAAGAATGTGGTAAGACATTTGGTGTTAAGGAGTATAAGGAAAGATGTTACTATACATGCTTGTGGTTTTGGTGATTGTGTCAGAGTTTATTTGCAAAGATGTGTATTAGCTTAAAAATCTGAAAACTGCTGGTGTGATGGCATCTCCACTATAAGCAAGATTCTGTGCAGAAAGTTTAATTAACATAACAAAATCCAACTACATCCCAGAAACTGCATAATATCTTTAAGTAGTCAGATCAGATTCAATGAGTCTACTATCATATATACTGATGGCGAACTCAGTTATTCAGGTGTTACCTCTTGATAGCATTTACTTCCACTGGCAAACTCTGAATGTGGCTGCTAGATTACAAACTAGGACTTGGGTAGTCTTAACATATCACAACTTAGCAATGCCAAGTACTCTGGTTTGCAGTCCTTTTCCAGATGCAATTCAAAGTGCTAGATTTGAACTTGAAGCCCATTATGGCTTAGGATCAAGGTAATGAAGAGCTAGGGTGGAGCAGACCTACTTCATCCAGCATTCTGTTCTCACAGTTCCCAAACTAGTGCCTAAGGATATGAATTAAATAATAGTATCTAGCTCATGTTTCCAGGCAGTTTATACTGAGACATCTGCAGTGCAAAGGAATATTGTAGCAACCTCATAGAAGGTAAAACTACCAATGACTACTTGTCCTCATAGCTACAGTATTATGGCTATATAATATCACCTCCAGCAGATGTTTCAGAATTCAGATAAATAGCCATGTTAGTCTGAATCAGTATGCAATTTGCACTGCAGATGTCTCAGTATAAGCTGCCTGGAAACATGAGCTAGATACTATATTGCAGAAAACATTGAATAGGCATCTTCTAAGCTTACTGGGGGCTTTGTTGGTGCAAATGCCCATGCTAGCTGTGGACATCTAGGGATGGGATCAGTAGTCTGTCCAAAGCTAGCAGCAAATCTAGCAGTGTGGCCCACTTTCTGGTAACATCATGATGCAGGCTTCATATGATTCACATACACAAGGGACTAAAGACATAAGAAGATAGTAAACATTAAAAATTTTATCAATTTCAGATTCTTAGTATCTAAGCCCTAAAGACCCCAAAAGCTCCAACTGCATGAGAAAAAATATCATGCACTCTGGTTCTTAGTGATGATAAGACCTCTCCCAAAACATATTCCCAGGCTCTCTCCCTTATCAAGGACAACGAGAAAGAACAGCACGGACAGACTTCAGGGGCAGAGCAGGGGACTCTGAGACTACCGTTGCAAGGAACAGCTGCTGCTAAGCCTCGGTGGAGGCATGTGGTGGTGGTGGGGGACTCCTTGCTGAGGGGTATGGAAGCAGTCATTTGTGGGCCTGACAAGATGTGTCGGGAGGTGTGTTGTCTCCCTGGGGCAAAGATCCATGATGTGATGGAGAGGTTGACATGACTGGTCAAGCCTACTGATCATTACCCCTTACTTTTGGTCCATGCGGGAACTAATGATACTGCAAGGCACAGCTTTCCGAATATCAGAAGAGATTATGAGGCTCTGGGGAGGAAGCTGATAGAAATGGATGCATAAGTTGTCATCTCATCTCTTCTGCCAGTTGAAGGGCCTGCTCCAGGAAGGGAGAGGAAAATAGCTGATGTAAACAACTGTCGCCAAGAACAATTTGGATTCTTAGATCATGGGCTGCGGTTTCATGAGGGGGGACTTCTGGCAAGGGATGGGGTGCATCTCACAACAGTTGGCAGAAACGTTTTTGCCAACAGTCTCAAGAATTTGATCAGGAGGGATTTAAACTGAGTCATATGGGGGAGGGAGACAGTATTCTGGAAGGCAAAAGGGCTGGAGAAAATAGTCAAACTGTCATAGAGGGAACAAGGCAAACAGTGCAAGGACCCAACAGTGGAGGCAAAAAAAACCTTGCATAGGCAGCAAGTAAAGGGAACACATGGTCTTAGATGTCTCTATACCAATGCTCAGAGCATGGGAAATAAGATGAACTTGAACTCCTAGCACAACAAAGAAAATATGATATAATAGGCATTACTGAAACTTGGTGGGATGACTCTCATGATTGGAATGCAGGAATAGAGGGGTATAACCTTTATAAGAGAAACAGGCCAAACAGGAAAGGAGGAGGAATAGCATTATATATCAGGGATATTTACGCCAGTGACGAGATCCATGACATCAATACTGGAAGCCAGATGGAGAGAATCTGGAAAAAAATTAAAGGGGAGGGAAACAACAGGGATGTTATTGTGGGACTCTACTACAGACCTCCAAGTCAGACAGAGGAATTGGATTATGCCTTTCTAGAACAGATGACCACACACACAGAAAGGAGAGCTGATTTCAATAAACTGAGGGAAATACTGGGGATGATTCCATGGTCAGGAATACTAAAAGAGAAGGGACTTCAAGATGGATGGGACTTTCTCAAAAGGGAGATACTGAAGGCACAATTTCAAACAGTAGCTTTTCTCTCTGGCTTTTCTTCACAAACAAAGATTCAGGAAGGACTCATCCCACACTTTCTGCAAGCGTGCTGATGACTAAAAAGGCCAATCCGAGATAAACAAGTCCGGTTTCAGAAAGCATAGCAGAAGGTCTCCTTGGGTGATGTTTCCGGGTTGTGATTCTTTCTGCATTCTCTTCAAGACTTGTTCGGCGTGAGTTCTCAAATAAAGCTGCAGCATTCTGGATAGTGTGTCTCCAAGCCTCCCGATGGGAGGCCAGGGCGGACCATTGTTGGTGATCAATTTAGCCCAGCCTGAGATGTTGTTTCAGGGAGTCCTTGTATCGCTCTTTTGGAGCACCCCTCTTACGCTGACCCATGGTGAGTTCACCGTAGAATACTATTTTTGTCCCCATCTTCAAAAATGGGAAAAAAGAGGATCCCAACAATTATTGTCCAGTTAGTCTGACATCAATACCATGGAAGATTCTAGAGCACATCATTAAACAGAGAGTCTGTGAACACATAGAAGGCAATGCCATAATCACAAAAAGTCAACATGGGTTTCAGAGAAACAAGTCATGCCAGACTAATCTGATCTTTTTTTGCGGGGGGGGGGATAAAATTACCAGCTTGGTAGATGAAGGGAATGCTGTGCATATCACACACCTTGATTTCATTAAGGCCTTTGACAAGGTTCACCATGACATTCTTGCAAACAAGCTTGTAAAATGTGGGCTAGACAAGTTAACTGTTAAAAGGATTTGTAATTGGTTGACCGCCCGAACCCAAAAAGCTGCTCAACTGTGCCCCTCTTCCTCTTGGAAAGATGTGACCAGTGCGGTGCCACAGGGTTCTGTCCTGGGCCCAGTGCTATTCAACATCTTTATCAATGACTTGGATGATGGAATTAAGGGCATACTTATCAAATTTGCAAATGACACCAAATTAGGAGGAGTAGCTAATACCCTAGAGGACAGGATCAAAATTCAAAATGACCTGACTAGGCTAGAAAGCTGGGCCAAAGCTAACAAAATGAAATTCAATACAGAGAAATGTAACGTACTGCACTTAGGGCAGAAAAATGAAATGCATACATACAGGATGGGGGAGACCTGGCTGAACAAGAATACATCTAGGAGTGCTAGTAGACTACAAGTTGAAAATGAGTCAACAGTGTGATGAGGCAGCTAAAAAGGCCAATGAAATTTTGGACTGTATCAATAGGAGTATAGTGTCTAGATCAAGGGAAGTAATAGTGCCACTCTCTTCTGCCTTAGTCAGGCCTCACCTAGAATACTGTGTCCAGTTCTGGGCACCACAATTCAAAAAGAATATTGACAAATTGGAGTGTGTCCAGAGGAGGGCGGGAAAAATGGTGAAAAGTCTGGAAACCATACCTTATGAGGAAAGACTTAGGGAGCTGGGTATGTTTAGCTTGGAAAAAAGATGGTTAAGGGGTGATATGATAACCCTGTTTAAGTATTTGAAGGGGTATCACATTGAGGATGGAGCAAGCTTGTTTTCTGCTGCTCGAGAGACTAGAACATGGAGCAATGGATGTAAGCTCCAGGAACAGAGATTCCACCTCAACATTAGGAGGAGCTTTCTGACAGTAAGAGCTGTTTGGCAGTGGAACACACTTCCTCGGAGCGTGGTAGGGTCTCCTTCTTTGGAGGTCTTTAAACAGAGGCTGGATGGCCATCTGTCAGGGATGCTTTGATCCTGATTCCTGCGTAGCATTGGGTAGGACTGGATGGCCCTTGTGATCTCTTCCAAATCTACAATTCCATGATTCTATGAATTGCAACATGGAAAATGAAGTGATGCTGGATAAATATTTAACATTATATAAATTGAGACATCCATTTTAAAAAGCATTTGTATGTCATCTGTATTTTGTATATTGTCATAACATACACCTCAATTAAATGTGCTTGTTTGTTTAATAGAAAATTAGGATTGTCTATCTGCTCACTGATTTCTTCCCTTTTAGATTAGTGAAAAGCAGCGTACCCTCTATGAGGCCCTTGAACGCCAGCAGAAGTACCAAGACTCACTCCAGTCAATATCCACAAAAATGGAAGCCATTGAAGTGAAATTAAATGAGGTTCTGGGAGGTGGCAAGAGTCCAGAGAGTCAGATGGCTGAACATCAGGTAAAAGTAAATAGATAACCATAGCAATTATATACTTCTTGTTCAGTTGCAGGCTTTCATTCTTCAAATCCAAATGTTTTACAAAATTGTATCCTGAAAATAAACTCAAAATACATGTTTTCCAGTTGCCTGGTTACATTTCCTATTCTCTGCTAGCATACAAATGGGAAAAATCAAGGATGGGGAAATGTGCTTTTTGATACCGAGGTACAATTAGTTGTTTTATTTTAAATAAATAAATTAAATATATCTTATTGTTAAATATTTCCAGTTAAGAAAAAGCTATAATTTTGATGCAATTAAATAACAGATGAATACTCAAAATTCTTTTTGTGACACAAAAATATTTTTTAATAGAATTTAATTGTGTACCATTCCAGATATGTAAATAAGTTTTCCTTATGTGTATGCCATATTCATTGTTTGGGTGTAGTGTCTGAGCTAGTCCGGAATTAATCTGTAATTATTGCTTCCAGCCAACAGTGTCACTTTTCAGTGAGCAAACTAACTATGTTTTGGACTTTCCATGTATGGTCTTCAGTCATATTAAAACTTAGTTTGTCTCACTCAACTTCTATTTTTGCTAGGCTTTGATGGATGAAATTCTGATGCTTCAGGATGAAATCAGTGAGTTACAAACATCATTAGCAGAAGAGCTGGTGTCTGAACCACTGGATACAGATGCTGCTGATCAGTGGGCTTTACAGTCTACCCTCACTGTTTTAGCGGAAAGGATGGCCACCATTAAGATGAAAGCTTCAGGAAAACGGCAGCTGCTAGAGGTATAAGGATGATGAAAGAAAGTGTAAATCTGGGGTGGTACTTACCTGGAAAGTTCCTAATATATTTAAATTAGCAAGGTCCTTTAAAGAGTTTCAAGGACATTATATGTCTTTATGTTTCATTTGCTATGGTTGCAGCAAAAGATGTCACAGGCATGTTTGTTACTAGATGAAATGCAATATCAAGATGAAACCCTAACTGCCCACTCTCCTGGGGCTTGGCTCCCCACCCCAAATGAAGCCAAGTTCCTCGCTTCCTTGCCACTGCATTGCTGCAGTCACCGGGGAGGGGGAGGAGAAGAAGGACAAACCGTGAATTACTCAAAATGTCAAAATTCAAAGCCGCAAATTCAAAGGGAGGACTGTAATTCACACATGTAACTGCAGGTGACTGAGTGCTGAGGAAAGTGTTTTATATGCCTGTGTGAATCAGTCTATATTATAAATGTAATGTGTGCACACCGTGAACATAATAGATAAGGTTCCTTTTGATTCTCCATCTTTCTCCAAGTTTGTGGTTATATTTTGTATTTGTTTGATTACATGTTATCAGTAGTTGCTATCCATATCATTGTGTTCAACCATCATTTCCCCAAATACTCATTTAATTACCACTTTTTATCAATATGCTTGGCACACATCCTGGAGACAAATCATGATAAGATTCATCTAGGCACAATAAACATAACTAATGTTAAGATGGTACTTGCAATGGATTATTCTAGTACACTTCTTTACCTTTCCAATAATCTGCTTTCCTCTTCTAATTATCCCATCCAAAAACCCAATGATTGTTAACCTGTGATCAGACATAGATTTTGGTGTGTTCAAAATCAAATGAATTGCAAGTAATGGCCACATCTAATTACCAGGAGAAACTCAATGAGCAGCTAGAAGAACAGCGGCAAGAACAAGCTCTGCAAAGATACCGCTCTGAAGCAGATGAACTTGACCACTGGTTCCTGAATACAAAAGCCACACTAGATACCACCTTGGTTACTGCTGAAGAACCTATGGATATGGATTCTCAGCTGGTAGACTGCCAGGTGAAATAATCTTTCTTTAAACTGCACACCTCTTGTAGTCTCAAGAATTGCTTGTTACTAAATTAAACCTAATGCAGGCCTTATCCCACCCTGTCTGCATTTCATAGGGCCCCCAATGCTTATACCAGTGCTTTTTCACATATGCAAAGCATGCTGCACCTACCCATCTCTGTCTGCACATCTCTGAAAACTGTTCCACAGTTTATTATGTAGAGTGAACAATGTCTCAACCAGCCATTAGTTAACACTGATACATGGATATTATAAATAATTAAAATATTTTAAGCACAGGAACTTGAGACAACATTATTTTATTTTCCTCTTCCTAATTCTCTAAGTTGAAATGCATACATTAGATGTTTCCAGAGTCTTATCAATACTCAAAACTATATAAGTTCTCTATGCAAAATAATTGCATGTACATCCTTTTCTTTTTCTCCTTTATTATAACATCTGCTCACATTAAAGAGGTGGGTTACAATATTAGTATCGCACTTTGCGCCTGCTTTTTAAACATAATATATGTATTTTTTCATTTTTAAAGAGATGGTCATATATTAGAAGTTGATTATCTAATGTGTGAAAAGAAAAAAAGGCCTTGGTTAAGTAGGCATTCAGATAAAAGCAAGTACTGTACATTTTTCAGTAAAGTAGAATAGATAAATCATGTGATTGCATGAACAAGGTGATACCTGGAAGAAGATGTGTTCAGAATTGGGTTGTATCTTAAATACTGTCCTGTTTTAAATGTGGCATTAATCCATGACTCAGCACTAGACATGTGAACTATACAGTACAGTACTTGCAAATTTTCTTGTTCCTGATTTAAAGGGTGTCTCAATACTTTGAGACATCCTTTTAAGAAAATCCTGTGAGGGTTGGTTTTGTGTCCTTTTGGGGGGGATGTTTTAGAAAAATGTTTTTAAAACAACTTGTTTTGTGAAAAAAAAATCATTTTTTGTTCAGAAAACTGTATTTTGCATGATTTTCACTGTTTTGTGCAAAATAATTTGTAGAAGAAACAGGTTTTTGTACAAATTTTCCTAACAACGTTTTGAAGTCTCAAAATGAATTGAAAATTGTGCAGTAACTCACATAATTTGACCCAGCAGTGAGAAAACGTTTGCAATTGTTCTTTCCTCCATGCATGCAAGAACAAACTGCATGAATTTTAAGACCAGAATAAGCAAATATTTACATGCTATTCAGCATTGCATGGCCATGCGGATGTGAGCCTTGGTGTTACCCTTCTTCTTTCCCTTCTTCTCTCCTAGCATAGTGACAAGAAGAAAATTGGAGACTAAAAAGCAGCTGCTTTCTATTTTAAATTAACTAGAGTTTACCATTATGTCTAAACAGTGAGAAACTGGTTAAATTAAAGAATGGTTTGTTGAAACAAGCCAGGGTCTAGCTATGTTTATTGTCTTGGTAAAGTGTAGCTTAAACCAACCAGTTTCCCCAATTGAATATAATAATAAACTCTGGTTAATATAAAAAGAGAAATGAGTACTTGTTATCTTGTTCTCATGCCCTTTCTGGAGAAGGAGAGGGAAGCAGAAAACACAGTCGTTCAAGACTCATTTGTATTTGTTTATGTAGTGCCAAAGGGGACCTAAATATCTTAAAGGCACAAGATCCTGTCTGATCTTGGAAGCTAAGCAGGTTCAGCCCTGATTAGTACTTGGATGGGAGACTGCCAATGAATACCAGGTACTGTAGGCTATATTTCGAAGGAGAGAACTGGCAAAACCAATTCTGAGTATTCCTTGTCTAAGAAAACCCTATGAAATTTATGGGGTCACCATAAGTCAACATGTGACTTGAAGGCACATGCACACACAAAGTGCAGGTTAATCTTACATCTGAAATGAGCTGATAAGTCATCAGACGTGATCTGATTTACACAATCAAATGAGAATCAAACTAGACAAATTACTTCATCTATATTTTTAGAGGCAGTGCTCACTTAAGTAGTGAAAGATGTCTATTCTAGCTCACACTTTTTCTCTGGTCCACATCTTTCAAAGACAAGTGCCTTGTTTTGTGATTGGTTATTGGAAAATAAATGTGAGCATAATAAGGAAAGGAATGTTTATCACGGGGGACAGACAGTTTCTCTAATGTTAAGTTTGTCTCCAAGAGGCATCTGTTGTGAAACTAGTGAAGTTATATTAATACAAAATGCAGTGTTTAGCACAGACTCTGTTGCTAGTTTTTCCTAATACTATGGATTACATTTCATTCAATCCTATCTTGTATCATATACCCCTCAAATCTGTGCTCGCACCAGAAATTCTGTGACAGCATAGTAAAAATGATTATTTAACAGAAGACTATCTAAAGTGGCAATCTTGCAACAGATTTATTTGTGATTTGAGAACACAAATAAGTTCCTTCCTTTTTATTTATCAGAACAAATTGGTGGGGGAAAATAAAAGTCTTTAAAATTGCCAGTGTCATAGTATTGCCATCATTTTTTTAAATTGTGTATAAAT
The DNA here is from genome assembly GCA_030847615.1 of Gambelia wislizenii. NCBI lineage: Eukaryota > Metazoa > Chordata > Lepidosauria > Squamata > Crotaphytidae > Gambelia > Gambelia wislizenii. Next base: position 104,922,843 of record JAUMIR010000001.1, read on the forward strand.
ACTTAGCTGCATTTCAAAATAAACATGCCAGAGATTTGCACTTTAAGTCGCTCTCTAGACGAAAGAAGATTATGTGGAGGATCTTAGGTCCATTCATGCACCAATCAGAAAGATCCACAGTGAGAAGAGAAGCTTATCACTAGAACCAGAGCAATGAGAAGAGGGAAGGAAGAGAAGGGCAGGGAAAGGCACCTCCCCTGAATACACCAGGCAGATGTGGGAAAAGAAGAAGAAAAGAGCAGCCATAATTGAGTGTGATTTGTTTACTTCCATAATCTGGGGAGCATCACACATTCTGGAATCCTGCTGCACTAAAGGAATCGCATAGCATTTAAGCATCTGCATATCACTGAAATGCAAACAAAATGTCTATCTTGCTAAAATTTCTTGGTTCCCCCCCCAAAAAAAGCTGCCTCTTTTTGGTAGATGCTTTTTTATAAATAAAAAATAAATGTTAGAAGTTTGGGAAATGGAAAATATTGGGAGCATATTTCTGAGGATATTGGAGAAAACCAGAGAGGGCAACAATGCAAATCTGGCTTGTTCCTAGCTTGGAAGAGGATGAGGTAGGCCCCTGGTGGATACTTTCAAGATGTATGAATTTGCCTCCTTGTTTTTGCTGCTTCAGAACATGCTTGTGGAAATTGAACAGAAGGTGGTAGCTTTGTCTGAGCTGTCAGTACACAATGAAAACCTTCTCATGGAAGGAAAAGCTCATACCAAGGATGAGGCTGAGCAACTGGCAGTAAAGCTACGGACACTAAAGGGGAGCCTTTTGGAACTTCAGAGAGTTCTCCACGACAAGCAGATCAACATCCAAGTAAGTAGCTCTGCCTAATTGGCTAATTGGGTGGGGGGAGAGATTGGGTTTATGTTTTCCCTTCCTTTTCTCTAGTATGAGGGGGTGGGGAAAAACTTGAATTGGAGAGAAAGGGTGCTGTTATTATATGTCTATTTGTAAGGAACTCTCAGTCAATTAGAACTGTCCCAAGTTATAGTTTACTTTCCTTTTTTTTTTTTACCTTAATATTTTATCTCAATAAGGTATCTGGATAAACCTAAATTTATTCAACCCTTCTAATTTCTTTTAATCTTTCCCATCATCAAATGGGCACTGGGTATTACCAAATGGGCAAATTACCAGGCACTGGGTAAGTTAGGGCTTGAATTATTTGTACTGCACCCAAGTTTTTAATATGGTGGGCCTTAGTGTGTTGTTGTTTATTAAAAGCACTATTTTTAAAATGTATGAAATACTGTTATTTATAATTGTGCAGTTAAGTAAGGTATCTCATTATCTACTAGATAAAACAGAGCAAGTATTTTTAATTCCTCCAAAGAACCAATTTTTGTACGTGGGAAGACCGTAAGGATCCATGTATTTCATGCAGTACTAGAAGATATTAATGAAATTTCGGTTCATGTGGTGGGCTAGCAGTGGAAAGCTCTGAGAGTCTTAGAAAACTTATGTTCATGCCAAGATCCTAATATTAGACTCTTAATTGTTGTTGTTGTTGTTGTTGTTGTTTTGAAAATTACTTTTTATTGTAACATATACATATACAGCTCATACTGGGGTGTGGATAAGCAGGAAGACACCAGCTCCCTTTTCATCCTCACCTCTTTCCTCCAATATACATAGTTCACTTACAGCAACAAATAATAAAATCCCATGACTTCCTTCGTATAAAATAGCTCAAAGTGTTTATTCTTTCCTTTGTCTAACTTTTCTCCTCCTTTCAACAATATACCTCCCTATTATATTTCTCTTAGCGTATTTTATCTATATCCTTTCTCACCTCTATTTTCCAAGTTTATTTTATTCACGGGCAACCTCTGTGATTAAAATATGGCTCTGCGGCTTCCAAAGCTTCACGGAAGTGACACGGATGATTTCGGGAGAGGGACGGCAGCATCCAAAAATGACCCCCTGCCGCGCAAGAGCACCGTCCCTCTCCCGGAAGCTCCTCCCACGGTAGACATGCTAAAACGCTGTCTGAAAATGTCCTAAGTTTATTTATCATTTTAGTAACATTTGTTCATTGATTTAATAGCATAAAATAGTTTTATTTTCAGTAATAAAAATCATCTTTGCTTTAAAGCATTGCTTCAAATGCATCAGGAACACTTAATTATAACTGAGCATATCCTTATATTTAAAAAAAATAGCTTCAGCTGCCAATTATGTATTTTTACCTCAAGAGTTGAAATAACAACTTATACACAGCCTTTACGAGACCATAGAATGAGAATCTTCCTTGGTATTCTCTTCAAATTTTGTATTCTTGTTTTTACTTTACTGTGTTATCAGGCAGGGGTTTTATCTTATTGTAGGCATACAGTTGTCGTGTATAATTCTTTCTTATAAAGGCAGAATGAGTTTTCTGGGGCCTAATGGCCAGAGACTTGAACAGTAGTTGAAGAAATGTGAATCTGATTGATCCCTAATCCTGAGGCACAACAGTGAGGTAGTGTCATTATATCACATGGCAGACTCAAATAAGGGGTGTAAGGGATATGATTTCTAAATAATTTTTTAAACCTAGACTGCTGTATGAGATTAATGATTTGTAAGCACACATTTCCTGAAATATCCACCTTGGATGCTTATGCTGTAGTCTGTACCTTTTCTGTAATCTGTAGCCATATGGTTGATATGGATGATAATATGTGGAAATTGTGCTGAGGTGTGTGAACAGGACTGAGTTTGAGTGACACAGAGGTGATTTTTTTAAAAAAACAAAACCTCAGAAATGTTCAGAAGCCAAATGTGAGCCTTCCAATCTCCTAGTTCCCAGGTGATCTTAAAATTAATCTATTTGGTAAAAGAAAGCAAAAGGAGCAGTGTTAGAATTGCCCCTTCTCTTGATTCCTTTAAAAGTTCTTCCTAAACACTGCCAATATAAACCTCCACCCTCCATCAATTATGAAACCTAATTGTACCTCCATTTGGATGGAGTATACTTCTGAATACAGTACATAGCTGCTATCATGTTCCACTTGCAATTTTTTTTTTTTTAGAGACTTCTGTCTTGATACTAACCGAGAGAATGTACTGGTTAGATCAACTTGGGCAGAGCATGGTCCTTCCAGACTGCCCAATCTGTCCCTTTTATTTAAAAAAAAAAAGCAAAAAAGAAAAGGCTGAATTGTCTTTCCTGGAAATCTCCATGGTAATCTGCCTCATAAATAGATTACTGCAGCCCACTCCATTATTTAAGATAAAAATAATACTCATTTTTCAAAATCAGAAATTGAGTTCTTGCTACTTGTTTTTGTTTTGTTTTTTAAACACTTGACAATTGATATGGACCCCCAGATTGTTCCAGGAGCAGAAAACTAACCCCCAGACCCACAGCAGTTGCCTAGCACTGAACTAGATGGAGAAAGATGGTGTGTCTAAGGCCACTGAAATACTGTATAGAAGGCAAAGGTGGCTCTGAGCTCTTGTAGGACTGAGTTCCTGTGTAGCAGTGATAAGAGCATTTGGACCAGAATCCACATGATCCACATTCATATCCCCAAACAACCCAGAAGCCCATTTCATATCTTGCTAATGTATTGTTTAATCAAGGCCAAGTTGCCTATCTGTACGGTTTTTGCTGGTTTTATAGCTGTGCTAAAGCTACAAGCATAGCAGGTGAGAGCTTAAATGAGGTGTTGCTCATGTAGAAAGTCTTATAGTAAAGTTTCCTTACAGGCCCTAAGTTACATTTTAAATAGGTCATAATATGGATCTGAATCATGACTTTAAGAAGTAAATGGCTTCAAATCTCCAAATGGCAATCTTTCTCCCTAAATTCACATTCCAGTTTTATTCCACTTCTTTTTATTTTCTGTTAAAAGCAGGGAGTTCTACAGGAAAAGGAGGAGTGTGAATTGGATCTGGCCACCTCTCAGAGCCCTAGTGTCCAAGAATGGCTGGCACAGGCCCGGACAACCCGTTCACAGCAACAACAGAGCAGCCTACAGAGACAGAAAGTGAGTGTGTTTTACTTAAATACAGGTTGTGGAACCACTTACAGGCATTTGTGAGCAGCTGGTTTTGATGCTGTTTATCTTAATGGAGATATGTTCAGGACTGGGGCATACATGTAAGTACCCATTATTTCTTGATCACCAGAAATGGAGGAGGGGCTATGTCTTATAGCCCTGCCACTAACTTTACACAACTTTTGAGGTCTGACATTCATGGATGTCTACAATGGTGAAGCATTCATGTGTGGAGCTCTCTATGCATAGTCTCAGTTGCAATCCTAACTCACGTAGAAGCCCATGCCTGTCGATGCCTATGCACTTACACTTCCCAACAGCACATATTCTTGCTAAATGTATGGATATTGGCAGCTGGGCCAAGTAAGCCATGCAGTGTGGAAGCAGGGCCAGAAGTTGAGACCTGTTTCTCTTTAATCACATGGGCCCTCCCTTCATACAGTTAACACTGTACTCTGTAAGAAGCCAACAAAGACAGTTTTTACATGAAAACAGACTTTTCCCTAATGCCCATGTCATTGGAGGATGTAAAGAATCACCTCACATTGGGTCTTTCAGCTCTAAATTACCTTATATTTGTACACAAAATGCTCCATCCTCCATATTCAGAAAACATAGTGCATGGTGGCTTCCTTGGCCAGTAAGACCCTTCCCCCATGGATTCATCCACAGCTAATGATCTGGTGTGAAATAGCAAGGGTATTTTCATCTGTAAAGCCAACCACTCTTTTAATCACCACACATGCCAATATTTTCTGTTCTTCTTCAGGTCCTCTATTCATGCTTGCTGGAAGTAAGTGAGCACAGAAATATTTGCAATGCAAAAGAAACCTAGAGGAATGTGAATGTCTCTAGCCAGATGACAACAGGCCAGGAGGTGGGATCTAGAACACTGGAGCACTAGGAGGACCACTTCTTTCAGCTTGCAGGATACAGAATTGCAGCTTGCTTGGCTGTCTGCCTTCCCACTGTGGCTAATAGCAGCTTCAGATGGATAATTTAATTAAAGGAAGTAGCATAGAGAAACAGTTAAACCCACCATCATCAACATCAAACCAATACCTGCCCCCATTGCTACTTTTAAGCCTTTAAAATACATTGGGAGAACTTATTACACACCTCCCAGATTATACATATTTGGTACTTATTGTGATAGTTTAAAAGAGAGGTGGGAAAATACATTCTGTGTGTTGCCTGCATTCCCCCCAAGGCTTGCAGTATATCTCCAGGACCCCCTGTATCTCTCTCCCCAAGTACTCAGGCAGTGAAAACATTCACCCACAAAATGGCAAATAACACCCCTAGAAATGGCCCTTGTGGTCTCTTCCAACTCTATGGTTCTATGAAATCAATTGGGGGGGGATAATTTTCCATTTAAATGATAAAGGCCCATTTTAGGTTAAATAAGACCTGTTTTAGGCCAAAAAAAATGAAGATATTAAAGATTTTAAAAATATATCTGAGATATTTGATGGGGATTTGACAAGTGTACAAATGCTTCCCAGACATTCAGAAGTTTGCCCACCTTTGGTATCGTGAAACTCAATTTAATGATCGGTCTTTGTCTGGGCATATTATAAGCCATTCATGAGAAATAAGGAGGCAAGGAAACTTTATTACTGTGATCAGTATATTTGCGTAATAAAAAATGCTCTGTTTTCTAAATTTGGAGGGCTGATTCATATTAATTCTGGGTCTTATAAATTATCTCAGTGGTGCTCTTCAGAAAAACATTAAACACATTCATTTTGCAGTCTCCCTAAAATGTATCCCAACAGTTATGCACCTACTATTTCCAAATACAAAACAGTACATTGCTGCTAAGGCAATTCTCCTTGATTATTTTTAGGAACTAGAGAAAGAGCTAGCAGAGCAAAAGAATCTACTCCGCTCAGTGGCAAGTCGTGGAGAAGAAATTCTGACCCAACACTTTACTCCAGAGAACCTTGGTCCTAGGTACAGTTTCAATACATTTCGTTCTTGTTCTGTAGCTCTGACTTTGTTAATCATGCCTGTATATTTTCCCCACTTTGGTTCTTTGTGGTTTATTGTGAAGAAAAGTTAAACATATACATTTATAGTAAGAGTTTTGCCCTCTGAAGTTTACATTATAGAGTCTGTTCCAGCCATATTTTCTTTAGCAAGTTCCAAGTAGGAAGATATAGTATATGGAAGGGTAAATGAAGCTGACAGTAGTAGGCGTGTCGAAAAGGTCATTTGCTCACAGCATGGTTTTCTTCAGACTTTGAGTCACAGCTATATGTGTCCTAAGGATTCTCAACAAATTGAGAGACATAGCATATGTAATTTTCACAAAATACTCTGGAAGATCATATACAAGTAAAATTAAATACCAACCTGAGGAGAATGGAACAGAGGACACAACAGGGGAAATCCAGCTCAGAATAAGCAAAGAGGTAGTACAGGAATACCTTCTTAATCTAAATGAATTTAAATCTCCAGGACCAGATGAACTACATCCAAGAGTATTAAAAGAGCTGGCAAATGTGATCTCAGAGCCATTGGCAATAATCTTTGAGAACTCTTGGAGAACAGGAGAGGTCCCAGCAGACTGGAGGAGGGCAAACATTGTCCCCATCTTCAAAAAGGGGAAAAGAGAGGATCCCAACAATTATCGTCCAGTTAGTCTGACATCAATACCAGGGAAGATTCTAGAGCAGATCATTAAACAGAGAGTCTGTGAACATTTAGAAGGCAATGCCATAATCACAAAAAGTCAACATGGGTTTCAGAGAAACAAGTCATGCCAGACTAATCTGATCTGGTTTTTTTTAATAAAGTTACCAGCTTGGTAGATGAAGGGAGCACTGTGGACATCGCATTCATTGATTTCAGTAAGGCCTTTGACAAGGTTTCCTATGACATTCTTGTAAAATGTGGGCTAGACAAGTTAACTGTTCAATGGATTTGTAATTGGTTGACCAGCCAAACCCAAAGGGTGCTCAGTAGTGGCTCCTCTTCATCTTGGAAAGATGTGACCAGTGAGGTGCCACAGGGTTCTGTCCTGGGCCCAGTGCTATTCAACATCTTTATCAATGACTTGGATGAGGGAATTAGGGGCATACTTATCAAATTTGCAGATGACACTACCCTAGAGGACAGGATCAAAATTCAGAATGACCTAATACCCTAGAGGACAGGATCAAAATTCAGAATGACCTGGATAGACTGGAGAGCTGGGCCAAAGCTAACAAAATGAAATTCAATACGGAGAAATGTAAAGTACTGCACTTAGGGTGGAAAAATGAAATGCATAGATATAGGATGGGAGAGACCTGGCTGAACGAGACTACGTGTGAAAGGGATCTAGAAGTCCTAGTAGACCACAAGTTGAACATGAGTCAACAGTGTGATGTGGCAGCTAAAAAGGCCAATGTGATTTTGGGCTGTATCAATAGAAGTATAGTGTCTAGATCAAGGTAAGTAATAGTGCTGCTCTATTCTGCCTTGGTCAGACCTCACATAGAATACTGTATCCAGTTCTGGGCACCACAATTCAAAAAGGATATTGTCAAATTAGAGCATGTCCAGAGAAGGGCAACTAAAATAGTGAAAGGTCTGGAAACCATGCCTTATGAGGAGAGACTTAGGGAGCTGGGTATCTTTAGCCTGGAAAAAAGATGGTTAAGAGGCGATGTGATAGCTCTGTTTAAGTATTTGAAGGGATGTCATGCTGAGGATGGAGCAGGCTTGTTTTCTGCTACTCCAGAGACTGGAACACGGAGCAATGGGTGCAAGCTCCAGGAAAAGAGATTCCACCTCAACATTAGGAGGAACTTTTTGACAGTAAGAGTTGTTCGGCAGTGGAACACACTCCCTCGCTGCGTGGTGGGGTCTCCTTCCTTGGAGGTCTTTAAGCAGAGGCTGGATTGCCATCTGTCGGGGATGCTTTGATCAAGATTTCCTGTGTGGCAGGGGGGACTAGATGGCCCTCGTGGTCTCTTTCAACTCTAAAATTCTATGATTCTATGAGAAGCATTGTCACGTGAGAATGAGTCAAGCCATGCAAAAGGAAAGGGAAAATCTGTTAATTTCTCTTTCTCCTGCATTTTAATATTTTAAACCTCAATTTTTTTTCACTCCAATTGTGCAATCCGAGGATTTTTTAAAAATTCGAAACAAAATTCTGCTATGTGTGCTCTACCCAAATTCAATAGATTCATTTGTTTACCTGTATGAAGAAGACTGTGTTCTACCTGCCTGTTATACAGGAGCTAAAGTTTAGGAGCATTTTTTGGGGAGGGGAGTAACAAACCCAATTCATCCCTAACATGGCTGAATATAGAGGGGAATAAAAGAAAGACTTTTAGAAGTTAAGCAGTCAAAGTCCTGGTCCTGCATGGACAAATAAATTTTTCCCACATTTTAATTAATTTGATCTTCCCATTCCAGATATAAAGAAATTTGTAGATTGTAATTCTCATTTAAAAATGAACGGAATCAAAATTTTGCCCCCCCTGTAATTATGCAGATTTGTATAATCTCAGTGGTTAATGAATTCAAATCTCCACTCGGCCATGTAAACCCATTAGTTGACCATAGGGAAATCACACTCTTTCAGCCTCAGAGGAAGGCAAAGGCAAACCCCTTCTGGACAAATCTTGAGGGGGAAAATGTGATAGGGCACCTGAGGATCACTATAAGTTAGAAACAACTTGAGGACACAGAACAACAACAATGAATATCTGGAGGTTTTCCTTTCTTGCTAATGACAACCAAGGTCCAGGAATAGTTATGCCCCTCCCACCGCATGCTCAACCTTCCTGTTCTTCGGCTGAGCACCCCTTCCCACAGCTATCCATTGGCCAAGGACAGACAGGAGGCAGCCAGACAGCAGCTGGTTCTATTCTTACAACCAGCATCAGGAAGAAGGCAGAATTCTCTCTTTCTCTCTTACAGTCCAGGACAGTGCCTGTTCAGCCAGCTCCCAAATCCCTTCAATCTTCCCTTGCTACTGAATGGCTGTGGGGAAGGGCTCCTAATTTGGGGATAACTACGTGGTCCAGGGAGAGAATTGTTGCAGATAGAGGTTGAATTTCTCCAGCCATCATGACCAAAAAAGTACATATACAGATGTAACTTTCAGTTATACTTGCCTGTGCCACTAACAGGATGTCAGCCATTCTTGTGAACAGCAGAACCTAAGCATATAGAGACACCCCAAAATAGTTGCAATTCTGATATTGCTATTTGTTTTGATCTTTTCTATCACAGCAAAAAGCTGGATGTATTAACACAGGAGCTGGGCTTAGAAGGAGAGAAGCCATCCGTTGAAAATCAAATGAAAATGAAGTGGGAAAGCCTTCATCAAGAATTCAGCATTAAGCACAAACTTCTGCAAAATGCTCTGGAACAAGAACAGGAGCAGACAGTAAGCACCCTTTCAAAATTATTTGTATACAATAAAGAAAACTGTGAATGGTGAAGCAGAGTGATGTCTTTTCTTCAGAATGCTATTTGAAAAAAATGATGATAGTCCTGGCCAGAACTTTGTAGGAAAGTTGTAAGATTCCTATATCAATTTCATTTGGGCATGCCAGAAAAGTAATCACTGTTTTTTCCCCTTTACAGCTCTACAGTAGACCAAACAGACTTAGGTCTGGTGTGCCATTGTACAAACAAGAGGGGCAGACTCAAGATAAACCATCAGTTACCTCCTTGTTGGTTGGTTTAAATGAGGCTTTTGAAGACGTTTCTTCCCAGGTAGAATATTTTATTCATTTTTTTTTAAAAAAAAGAAAACCATGTGATATTGTTTTGAAGAGTAAGCCAGACTCCTGTTTACTTGGTGTTAAGTATCCTTCCATAGTTCAACCATATAAACCCAGGGTGGGCAATTTTGTCTCTTCAAATGTTCTTGGACAGTAATTCTATTGCTGGAAGTCTCAGTCTGATAACATCAAATGAGCCACCAATTGCTCACCTCTGATTTTTTAACAGATGGATTAATCATTTCCCCCCCCCACTTCCTCAGCTCCAAATATAATACTGTGCTAAAATATTGTCTCTCTTACTTTTTGGGTATATTTATTCAGCCTGGAAGTGCAGAAAAAGAGAGCCAACTCTTTGAACAAAAATTGTACAATGGTGTTTCAGCTACCTCTTCCTGGCTAGATGGCGTTGAAGAGCACTTGTTTGTTGCCACAGCCCTGCTACCTGAAGTAACAGAAACTTCTCTCTACAATCAGGAAGTGAGTGTGCCCTTAAGCTACACATTTAATGTGATTTTCCCCATTTATTTAAATATAAAACAATACAGAATGCCAGTATGGATTTATCTCTCTCTCTCTCTCTCTCTCTCTCTCCTCTCTCTCTCTCTCTGGCTTTTCTTTGCAAACGAAGATTCAGGAAGGACTCATCCTGCACTTTCTGCAAGCGCACTGATGATTAAAAAGGCAAATCTGAGATAAACAAGTCCAGTTGCAGAAAGCACAGCAGAAGGTCTCCTTGGGTGATGTTTCTGGGTTGTGATTCTTTCTGTGTTGTCGTTTCTCTTCAAGACTTGTTCGGCGTGAGTTCTGAAATAAGGCTGCAGCATTGTGGATAGTGCGTCTCCATGCCTCCTGATATGAGGCAAGGGCGGACCATTCTTGGTGATCAATTTGGCCGAGCCTGAGATGTTGCTTCAGGGAGTCCTTGTATTGCTTTTTTGGAGCGCCCCTCTTACGCTGACCCGTGGCGAGTCCACCATAGGGTAGTATTTTTGGGAGGCGATGGTCCTCAATCCTAGAAATGTGCCCGGCCCAGCGCAGCTGTGTTCTCAATATCGTGGCCTCAATGCTGGTGATCCCTGCTTGCTCAAGGGCAGCAACATTCGTCTCATAGTCAGTCTAGTGTATATTTAGGATTGTGCATAGACAGTGCTGATGAGAGCGTTCAAGGAGTCATAAGTGGTGGCGATAGGTGACCCATATATCAGACCCATAAAGGAGAATAGACAGTACAATGGCTCTATACACGCTGATTTTTTGTGCTTCACCTCAGGTGTTTATTACTCCAGACTCTTTTGTAAAGTCTTCCAAATGTGCTATATGCCTTTGGTAATCTGTGATCGATCTCTTTGTCAATCTTGGCATCTGAGGAGATGATGCTTCCCAGGTAGGTGAACTGCTGAATGGACTTGAGCACAGATTTGCCGATGGAAATGTGGGGATGATGGTGTTCGTCCTGTGGTGCAGGCTGGTAAAGAACATCCATTTTCTTCAGTTTGACTTCCAGCCCAAACCGCTCTGCAGCTGTTGTAAAACAAGATGTTAGGATTTATGTGCAATATAAGGGAAAACAGAAGGAAATTTCATTTGCGTCTCTGTTCACCAGCTAAAAAATCATATCCACATCAAAATGATGGGCAGTAAGAGCCAAACCCTGAAATACCCTGTGAAATACGTGGCTTATCTGTGCAAAGCCTTCACTGGGCTATGCAGGTGAGAAGTAGAGCTATGCAGCAACAGCTTCAAATTCTCAATAGATCACATTTAAAAGCTTAATTTAGCAGGTGTCTTGACCAAACCCTGTTCCTCACATCAAATCAGGATGTATAGCGGTGGCATAATAGCCACTGGTAGGGTCTCCCATGCCTGACAGGTCAAAACCGAAGGGTCTGACAAAGAGCGTCAAAGGGCAGGATGGGCTCTCTAGCCTTATGGCAACTGTCCTAGGAGAAGGAAAACTCTAATCCCAAACCCGGGCAGATGGTGCTCGTCCAACCCTGTAAGGTCAACCATCTAAGAGAAGGAAACTCTAATCAAACCTACGGCCCGAGGACCTCGCTGCCACGTCCATGCTTGCAAGGCCACGGCAGATGAATCGCTGGTTTAAAGGGTGAGGCCAGTTCTGTGCATGCTGCGCTCCACCAGAAAAATCCATTGCACGGGCTCGAAGGACAAATCCATTTCCAAAAAAGCCCTGTAGCGACTGGCGAGGGACGAAACCGGCAGGTGTAAAGATGCACTGGAAGCCGCAGCCCCAACCCTGCATGCAGGTGGTTCAGGACATTGGTCGCTCGAGGCTGACCCGGGAGATGACAGTGTTGTTCGGCAGCATCCTGAATGACCAAGCAGCCTTTTTAAAGGAGAGCACTGCTTGCTCCATATGGAGAGGGGCCTAGAAAAGGTGGCCTAACGAAAGCTCATCCCCAACTACCTGGTTGGCTAGCCGCGGCCAACGGGAATCTTCTGATGCGGTCAAACCAAGGCAAAGAAACAAAGGCACACACCGGCCTCCAAAGGTGTAAATAAACTGACACTTGCATGCTGGAACATCAGAACCATGCAAGACTCTGAAGATAGTGGACGGCCTGAGCGTTGTTCTGCCCTAATAGCCCTTGAACTATCACGGCTTAATATTGACATCGCTGCTCTTAGTGACGTTCGCTTCCATGAGGAAGGCAGCCTTAAAGAACATGGTGCCGGCTACACACTTTACTGGTCTGGCAAACCCAAAACCGAAAAACATCTTTCAGGAGTAGGCTTTATGATTAAAAACTCCATTGCCTCCAAACTCGAAACCTTGCCAACAGGACACTCTGATCGCATTATTTCCTTATGCCTCCCACATGATGTTCTCTTTAGTATATATGCCCCAACTATGCAAGCCGACCCTGTAGAGAAAGACAAATTCTACACAGACCTACGCCAACTCATACAAAAAGCCCCTGTAGAAGATAACATTATTATCCTTGGTGACTTCAATGCCAGAGTAGGAAAGAACTCCGAAGCCTGGAAAGGTGTCTTAGGCAAGCATGGTGTTGGAAATTGCAATGATAAAGGACGCCTCCTGCTAGAGTTCTGTGCAGAACAACAGCTGACTATTACAAACACAATCTTTCAGCAGAAAGATAGCTTGAAGAAAACCTGGATGCATCCCCGATCCAAACATTGGTACCTCATTGACTACGTTCTAGTCCTTCAGAGAGACATTCGTGATGTCCGTCATACCCAAGTGATGCCCAGTGCAGAATGCCAAACAGATCATCGCCTCGTCAGATGTAAACTAAATCTTTATCTTAAGTTCAAACCTAAGAGGGGTGGCATCTTAAAGAAGAGACTCCAAGTCAACAATCTTCAACAAGCTACCATGAGAGACAACTTCCAGGCAAATCTACAAACGAAACTTGAAGACCATCCTACAGATCCTTCTCCTACAGTGCTTTGGCAACATATCAAAAACAGTATCCTCCAGTCTGCAGAAGAATCCCTCGGGTTCTCCCACAAGAAAAATCAAGACTGGTTTGATGAAAACAACCAAGAGATCCAGGAGCTGTTGGCAAGGAAGAGAGCTGTTCACCAGGCATACCTCGCCCAGCCAACCTGTCATGTAAGAAAAGCAGCTTTCCGCCTCACATGTAGCAAACTACAACAAAAACTCTGAGACATGCAGAACAAGTGGTGGATCAATATAGCAGAAAAGACACAACACTGTGCAGATCTGGGTGATCATAGAGGATTTTATGAAGCTCTTAAAGCAGTGTTTGGACCTACTTATCAGGTCCAAAGCTCCTTATACAGTACAGATGGTCAAAAATTAATTACTGATAAAGCCTCCACCCTAAATCGTTGGACTGAACATTTTCAAAGTCTCTTTAGCGCCAACCGAGTAGTCCAAGGCTCAGCTATCCAACATATGATACAAAAACCAATGAAAAATGAATTGGACATAGCTCCCACTTTGGAAGAGACCCTTAAGGCCATACAGCAGATGAAAAACAGCAAGGCAGCTGGGATTGATGGAATCCCACCTGAAGTTTGGAAACACGGAGGTCATGTACTCCATGATAAACTCCACGAATTCCTTGTGAATTGCTGAGAAAAAGGGGAACTGCCATCAGACCTCCGAGATGAAGTCATCATCACCCTGTACAAGAAAAAAGGAGCAAAATCCGATTGCTCAAACTATCGAGGCATAACACTGCTCTCTATATCTGGAAAAATCCTTGCAAGGATACTCCTGAACAGATTAGTTCCTGCTATTGCAGAAGAACTTCTCCCTGAAAGCCAATGTGGCTTTAGAGCCAATAGGAGTACTACAGACATGGTATTTGCCCTTAGGCAACTGCAAGAAAAATGTAGGGAGCAGAACAAGGGTCTCTATGTAACATTTGTCGACCTCACCAAAGCCTTTGACACTGTAATTAGAAAAGGTCTGTGGCAGATCCTGGAAAGACTAGGATGTCCCCCCAAATTCCTTAAAATGATTATCTTGCTACACGAGGGTCAAGTCAGATATGGCGATGCTCTTTCAGTACGCTACCGTACTGATGGTAGCTTGTTTAACTTAAGCCGTCTGAGGGCTCACACTAAGACTCTAAACTATCTAGTTCGTGAGCTGCCCTTCACCGATGATGCTGCCCTTGTTGCCCACACAGAAGCAGCTCTGCAGCGCCTAACATCCTGCTTTGCAACAGCTGCAGAGCTGTTTGGGCTAGAAGTCAACCTGAAGAAAACAGAAGTTCTTTACCAGCCTGCACCACAGGACGAACACCACCATCCCCACATTGCCGTTGGCAAATCTGTGCTCAAGTCCGCTCAGCAGTTCACCTACCTGGGAAGCATCATCTCCTCAGATGCCAAGATTGACAAAGAGGTCGATCACAGATTAGCAAAGGCATATAGTGCATTTGGAAGACTTCACAAAAGAGTCTGGAGCAATAAACACCTGAGGCAAAGCACAAAAATCAGTGTGTATAGAGCCATCGTACTGTCTATCCTCCTTTATGGATCTGAAACATGGGTCACCTATCGCCACCACCTACGACTCCTCAAGCGCTTTCATCAGCACTATATACGCACAATCCTAAATATACACTGGACTGACTATGTGACGAATGTTGCTGTCCTTGAGCAAGCAGGGATCACCAGCATTGAGGCCATGATATTGAGAACACAGCTGTGCTGGGCAGGGCACGTTTCTAGGATGGAGGACCATCGCCTCCCAAAAATACTAGTGTACGGTGAACTCGCCACGGGTCAGCGTAAGAGGGGCGCTCCAAAAAAGCGATACAAAGACTCCCTGAAACAACATCTCAGGCTTGGCCAAATTGATCACCAACAGTGGTCCGCCCTGACCTCACATCGGGAGGCATGGAGATGCACTATTCACAATGCTGCAGCCTTATTTGAGAACTCACGACGAACAAGTCTTGAAGAGAAACGACAACGCAGAAAGAATCACAACCCAAAAACATCACCCAAGGAGACCTTCTGCTGTGCTTTTTGCAACTGGACTTGTTTATCTCGGATTGGCCTTTTTACTCATCAGCGCGCTTGCAGAAAGCGCAGGATGAGTCCTTCCTGAATCTTCGTTTGCGAAGAAAAGCCAGAGAATTTCAGAGGTTTGTAAATTACTACTGTGAAATTGGGTGGGGGAGATGGTGATAATACTGCACTTTTCATTCTTGGAATATAAACAGCAATTAATTAGGTAGTTTGCAAAACTATGATCATATTTATCAACAAACTGCTACATTGCAAGGCAGAACCAAAAGGAGCCTGAGGGTAGGTATGTAAAAGATAACAGGTAAGCTGGCAGATGGGATGATGAAAGCAAAGGGAACACTGATAGTGACCCTTTACACTGATATGGTGTGTTGTGGTTAATTTTGAAACACTGCCATTTATGACGATGGTCTGCAGAACAACAACCTCAAGGAGAATTCAAAACTACAGGCAACTATGCTGATACACACAAACAGACACACATACACAATGTGCGTGCACATGTCGTGCAAGGAACAACACCCTAGTGTGCAGTATTTACATTATTCTAGTCGGCTGACAGCCATAAAACAGTTGGTAAAGCATAGTGTAGTGCTTACCATGTTGGACTTCAGCTGGAAAGGCTTGAGAAGTAGGGACATAAAGCTTTCATTATTTTATCCTCACCTTCAAAGATGAATAGCTTCCATCTTTGGAGCCCTGGTGGCGCAGTGGTTAAATGCTGGTACTACAGCCACAACGTTGTAAGTTCGATCCTACAGAGCTCTACGTTGACTCAGCCTTCTAGCTTTCTGTAGGTCAGTAAAATGAGTACCCAGCTTGTTGGGGGCAATTAGCTAACACATTGTAAACCACTTAGGGAGTGCTTTGCACTGATAAGCAATATAGAAATATGAATGCTATTGCTAAATGCTATTGCTTTTATAGCTTTCTTCCCACTGCAGGAGAAAAGGAATATCTTTGTGCAGTTTTTGCCTTATATCTGTACATTTTAAAGCACTTGGAGGAATTATTCTGCACAGAAATACATAAGGGTTGAGGGGGGGGGAATTGCATGAAATTCTTGGGTTTTCTCTGAAACAAAAGCATTTTTGTGTACCCCCTTTCTGGAAATGCACATTTATTGTGTGCCAGATGGTGATTTTTCCTGCAAAAACTATGGTTTTGCACAAAAAGCCCAAATGTGTTTCTGAAAACTGGGGCAGGGGGTGTTTGCATGGCAAACATGTTTTTCACACAAGGACATATATTTTGCATGGGGGTTTTGTGCACCTTTTGCACAAAAATGCATGTGTGTTTCTGCACATAATCATTTTCCAAAACATTTTGAGATATGAGAATACTGGGTGAAAACTGCACAAAATTCTTGCCTCTGTGTTATTCTTGAAAAAAAAAAGAGAGAGAGAGGGACACAGCATGTCACCAAAGAGCATCCAATGCTGCCTCAAAGTGAGCAAACTAGTTCAACCACTTTTCACTTCCACTAAGAAAAAAAAAAGCTCATGGGTTTTAACTACCCATTTGCTCAGAACAAGGTATTCTGCCCTTCCCTCCTCCCCCATCACCTACTATGTAGAGTTCAGGTGAGCTAAGGGTAAACATGGAAGGAAGGCTGAGGCACACAAGAGATGCCTTCATCCACAACATTCAGGTCTGTTTATCCAGTGATGCCTGGTGCCATTATCTCACTTCATGTATATTCAAGGAAAGTTAATGGATTTTCACTATCCATTATTCTGCAGAAGTCCCAAATGCCAAATAGTCTTTGACACCACTTTGCAGGAAAAATATATCTTTCAAAATTAATGAAACTACAGTTGTCTCTTCATAATCGCTGGGGTTTGGTTCCAGGACCCCCATGGATACCAAAATCCGTGAATACTCAAGTCTCATTATATGCAATGGCATAGTAAAATGGTGTCCCTTTTATAAGATGGCAAAATCAAGATTTGCTTTTTGGATTATTATTTTTTTAAAAATATTTTCAAGCCATGAATACTTAAATCCGTGCATACGGAGGGATGACTGTATTTGGAAAGAGAAACCCAATGAAGAATGCACTTATGATAACTCTTGAGACTTCTATCTTAAAACACAGTTGGGAGTGAACCCAGTGCAGAGAAGCACCAAGGGCTACACTGTTGTACAAATTTGGCAGCCACCAATATTTCCTTGCTGCCTCAGTTGACACCAGAAATAACGTCCTCTTGAATTATAGAGTCCTGTAGACTGACAGGGTAGAGCAGCTCCATCACTTCTAGCAGACCTAGATTTTAGTGGTGCAGTTCCACTGCCACTGCTGAATATTTGAAAATATTCAAAAGAAAAATGGTTAATTGGGGGGAGGGGTTAATTCTTAAAAAAAAAAAAATCCTGACAAGAATTGACCCAGGACTGACAGGAATTTTTGCAGGTTTGGAATTACTCTGTGCAAAGTTTGCCTTTTTTCCCAACAGAAAGCAGCATTTCTATGCATATGTGGATTTTGCACAAAGTCCACAAATAGAGCATTTTCTCTGCAGAAAATAATATGTCTGTGCAGAAAGAAGCATTTTCTGTGCCGAAATTGAAATTTCTATTTAGTAAATGCTCTTTCCTATGCAGAAAATGCTGTTTTCTGTGCAGAAAACTATGTGCAGATTTTGCATGTAATAAGTAATGAACTGTAAAGAGTCTTTGAAAGAAGCAATTTTCAAAGACTTTCTTGGCAGTGGAAAGAAAACAGCTAAAAATTACTCACTTCCTTCAAGAATGAAATTAGTGAAAAATTAGATCTCTCTCTCTCTCTCTCTCTCTCTCTCTCTCTCTCTGGCTTTTCTTCACAAACGAAGATTCAGGAAGGACTCATCCCGCGTTTTCTGCAAGCGTGCTGATGACTAAAAAGGCCAATCCGAGATAGACAAGTCCGGTTGCAGAAAGCAAAGCAGAAGGTTTCCTTGGGTGATGTTTCCGGGTTGTGATTCTTTCTGCGTTGTCATTTCTCTTCAAGACTTGTTCGGTGTGAGTTCTCAAATAAGGCTGCCGCATTGTGGATAGTGTGTCTCCATGCCTCCCGATGTGAGGCCAGGGTGGACCATTGTTGGTGATCTGTAGTGTGCTATCTTAAAGCAATTGTTTTTGGAATGTGTGTGTGTGTGTGTGTGTGTGTATAGACAGGTGAATATATACCTACATACGTAGGTAAATAGCAGGACCTTTGCATATATTTTTTTAAATAAACACAAATTAAATGTTCCTGTCTGCACACTTCTATGAATGTTTACATTGTGTGTAACTGTAGCCAAGATGTTTATGTATAAGATCGGAACCACTAGATCTGAATGGATGTGTTTTGAATCAAGATACTTTTACTGTAAATACATATTTTGCTAGTATGGTCTTAATTCAAGGAAATGTGAATATAGAAGCCTAGTGCTGTTTGTCATCACATAATGTTAATCATTATTGAAAATAATTTTAGTAATTATGTTAGACACAGAATTTGTGGTCTATTGTTTTTGAGACTTACTATTTTTAAGACTGTTTTGGTTTTGTTTGCTTATATAGGCTCTTGCTAAAGATATTAAAGAGATGGCAGAAAAAATGGATAAGAACAAGAATTTGTTTTCCCACATATTTCCTGAGAAGGCTGATAACAGAGATGTTATCGAAGACACCATGGATTGTTTACTAAGAAGACTAATATTACTGGAAACATTAGTAAACCAAAGGTGTCAATGTACAAAAGAGAGACTCCAACATATACTGAGTTTTCAGGTAACATTTTCCCTAACCTCTTAATTACCTCTCTAATTTTGCATGATAAAATTATCTGTTTTAAAGATAGACATGCTGTCATTATAAATATTCTAGTCAATATGTTTACTTGATAATATCCTACCTCCAAGGTAGTTAAACATGCAGGCAGCCATTTTAATTCACAGGATCTCCCATCCCCAAACAGGAAGAAAATTGCTATGTTTTTGATTAAATATCATGAATTAGTAATGACTTCAGTGTCAAGTTTCAGAGAATCCTTACTTGTTTTTTTAAAAAAGAAAGAAAGTGGAAGAGGAGAGGATTGTTGTTTGAGTGTATGCTAGATGGAGAGTATGTTGTAACCTTAACATGCTTTTCAGAATTGTACCCACTATGAAAGATCACCAAGAAATACTTGGATAATGTATGCTTGCACAAATAGGCAAGCTATTCCGCTTCTGAAAAAGTATAAGCCAGCAGTTGTATGCATCTGTCTCTATGACTAAATGGAAGTCATGCATCCCTTGTGGGGGGAAAGAGATCACAAATTAAAAAAAAAAACATGGACATCATTATATTAGTAATGCTTGAGATTAATTTTAAAAGGCACACTAGGTACAGAAGGAATGGAAGCTCAATTGTGTAGCTTTACATGATGGTTCACAGATTTAACTTTTTATCACAAGGCTATTGTGAGAATAAAAATAGGATGTGGTCTTGAGATTGAAAAGCACAGGGCAAAACTGATTATTTTTTAAAAAAACAAAAATGGTTCTGTAGTCCTGTATTTATAAACAGATATTAGCACACTTTAACACACTAGGGCTGTAAACCCATATGGCTAAGCAAAGCACAGTAGTTATGTTTGTGTAACTATGCTTGGTTGGGCCATATACCACCACCCCCACAAAAAATCAAAATCAAAAACAAAAAACCATACAGCCTCTGACTTACCTGACAGGGGAGACACCTTGACTCTCTTCCAACTACAGGCATTCCATGCTTTGTTAGAAGCAGGTTCATAGAATCATAGAATTGTAGAGTTGGAAGAGACCACGGGAGCCATCCAGTCCAACCCCCTGCCACGCAGGAAATCTTGATCAAAGCATCCCGGACAGATGGCCATCCAAACTCTGTTTAAAGACCTCCAAGGAAGGAGACCCAACCACGCTCCGAGGGAGTGTATTCCACTGCCGAACAGCTCTTACTGTCAAAAAGTTCCTCCTCATTTTGAGGTGGAATCTCTGTTCCTGGAGCTTGCATCCATTGCTCCGTGTTCCAGTCTCTGGAGCAGCAGAAAACAAGCCTGCTCCATCCTCAGCGTGACATCCCTTCAAATACTTAAACAGGGCTATCATATCGCCTCTTAACCGTCTTTTTTCCAGGCTATCAGCATCTGGCTATGTCCCTCTAGCCAGATGAGAAAAGATTGCATCAGTACTGAGATCTACCTTGGTCCTCTGGAGGTCTCAGAGGTGCTGTAATCATTTTGTATCTGGCAATGGGGACATAGCCAGATGTTTCTAGAATCCTGCCCTCTCCTCACAATACATGGGAAGGCCCTGAGGGGGGACTTCAGAGGCTGTAAAGTCCAGGAGGGCTTTGAACACTGAGGAGAGAAGAAGGGAATAGCAATCTAAGCAGTGCCCCCAAAAGGACATTTGCAGGCATAAGAGAAACTTATACATGCATATATGCCACTAACAGGATGCTAGACTAGAGATCTAAAGTTGGGTTCTATTTGTGTGAGAACATGGCCTGTCATGTACTGGCTTCTTCAGACTCAGTGACAAACAGTTTTGGAGATAAAAACAGAAAACTTTATTATCACAGTGATCCAAAGAGTTAACCCTATAACTTCATTGCTCAGAATGAAACCTAATTAACAAGCAGTATACTAAAAGAATTCTGGAATCTACAAAATCTGGTGGGCTATGCAGTCATTGGCTATCTATCATCCCGACTCTCAGTTCCCACCATACCTGGGCTCAACCCAGTTTTCCCGGAACTGAGTCCAAGTGCCAGTCTTATCAAACAGTTACAGACATAGAGCATGTACTCCCTTTCTGCAGTTAGATTACATACTCGTTAACAAGTACCAAGGAATGCAAATACAACTAACCACAAAGTGATACAACAGAACTGAATTTGGCAGGAAAAGGTCATGTCCAGGACTGATTCTGACATCTGGCTCCCCCAAAGACACTCCTCCCCTGCATCCTCATCCAGGGCCCAGCTTGTCTGGATACTTCTGATGCAAAGCTTTCAACAATCTCGGAGCCTTACATTTTTAGCATCCACCCATCCCTTCTCAGCAAGGTTAAGTCCTTCCTGTGGATGAAATATTGTAAGTGTCCTTTGCAGAGCCTAGAGTCCAAAATCTCCTCCACCTCAACATGCTGATCCCCATCCACCATGACGGGAGGAAAGCACAAGCTGAAATGAAACATGGGGTGGATTTTAATATAAGCCATTGGCAAGTCCAATTCCATGGTTACAGCATTAACAAGTATCTTGATCATGAAAGGTCCCACACTTTTAGCAGCCAATTTCTTGCATGGCTACTGAGACTGAAGAAGCCAGTACATGACAGGCCAATACCAGTGGGGAATATTTGCTGATGGAACTGAACTTCTTCCTTCAGTGGAGTCAGGAGAGGTAGATATTTCATTTTTCCACTGAAGCAACACATAAACCTGCTCTGGGAGGCTGGGAAATAATCTGGAGCTGTTTTTGAGGCAGTGCTAAATTCTGGATTTTGTAAGGAGGATGAGAGGAAAAAAGTTCTGCCATATTGGTGCTACAATGCCAATGTGACATTGGATTTAGACCTGTGACTGGCCAACATTCTACTGTTTTGCAATCTCACGTACTTTTTTTTTGTCATTGACAGAATGACCTGAAAATGATGTTCACAACATTGGCTGATAACAAGTATGTTGCCCTGCAGAAACTAGCTGAAGCTGTTGAATGTCCTGAAACAGAACAGATGCAGGTACAGCTACAATTCTTATAACTAAGAATGGAAAGGAGAAATAATGTAATGAGTACCATCGAAGTAGATACAAAGTAGTTTTTAAAGTGTGGGCATTGTCTGACTGTTTTTCTTTGTGCAGATGAGCAACATTTGTCCTTGAAATATTATCTTGCTTATGTTGGAGTAAATATGCATGTCTTTCCAAGAAAGATTCTCCAATGTTTGGAAGCATTTGAGTATATAAATAATAAATATCAATGACAGAATTGTTCAATTGTTCTTGCCCCTTTTTTGTCAAGTTTTGAGCAGAATTTTATATCAGTATTACTGTTGCTATAATTTAGCAACATTATCTAAACCGATGTGAACACAAGAAATAAAATGGTTTGAGTTCTTGAATTTTGAATTTTGAATATTATAAGAGCGTTTGGGTATAAACAAAAGTAATGGGCACATTCTTGTACAGTTCTGAGAATTTTATATTTTTAATAAGGTATTGTGTATGAAAATTAAAATGTAGGACATCACTTAGAGTAGGAAGTAGTTCCTTTCTATAGCTGTGCAACAGTCAGCAGTTTTTCAAGATCTCCTCCAAAACAGGGTAAATGCATTTGCCCATTCAGAGTGAGGACAACACCAATCCAATAATCATTTGCTTCATTCTAAATAGGCTTCCTTTAGCTTCAGTGATAGCATGTAGCCAAATCTGATTAGCCTCATAGTGTTATGACTCATTTGTGTTTACTTCTTACTATGATTGGCTAGGATTGCTTGAAGAATTACTAAGAAGTTGAGGAAACTAAAACAGGAGGAGTAAGCAAGGAAAATATGGCTGCAAAT
The DNA here is from genome assembly GCA_030847615.1 of Gambelia wislizenii. Taxonomy (NCBI): domain Eukaryota; kingdom Metazoa; phylum Chordata; class Lepidosauria; order Squamata; family Crotaphytidae; genus Gambelia; species Gambelia wislizenii. The sequence continues at coordinate 104,945,625 of JAUMIR010000001.1, forward strand.
GCCTACAAACAATGCTGAAATGTTCATTAAAGGCACCTTTGAGGGGAGATACTACTTTCATGCTAAACACTACTTTCATGCTAAAAATCAAAACAGGAAACATAAAGTACAACCATATACAACAAAATATACAAGAACAAAATATATGAGTTGTTTCTGAGAAAAAAAATATATATACATATATACTTGAGTGTATTTAGGAAAATAAATGGTATGGAGGGAGATGTTGGGTTTGTTTGTCATATACAGTTTTATCTCATAATTTTATCCAATTCTCTCTGGATGGTTTGGAACTGGTCACAAGGTGCATCAAAAATGTAAATTTAGTAATGCTAAGTTACATTTTAAAATTTAAAATGTCATGTATATATGTTCTTAACTGTGCTAACTTGATTTCATATCATGCATTTTTATATAAAAGCCACACTATTTTTCCATCCTGGGTCTGAAATAAAATCAGTTAATTACTGGCTCGTTTCTTTATCACCTTCATTTATACCTTAATATTTGTCCACTCTTTCAATCCATTGTTATAGTAATATTCCAATATTTTAGGTCTCTTTCACACTGTGCACTTGTATATCACTTTGATACCATTTTAATTGTCATGGCTTCAGCCTATGGAGCCCTTGAATTTATAGTTTGGTGAGGCTCTATTGTTGTCTGGCAGAGAATTCTAAATATACCATGAAATTACAAATTCCAGGCTTCCATAGGATGTAGCCATAGCCTTTAAAGTGGAATCAACGTGATATAACTGTGTGGAGACCTTAGAGCAGTGTTGCTTATCCAGGTTTCCCTGGAACCCTAGGGTTCTCCAAGAGGTTGCTAGGGGTTCCCCAAGATATTGAGATTATGGGGGAAAGCAATAACAGTATATAGGATAATGTTTATGCAGGGGTTCCTGAGACCTGGAAATTATTTCAAGGGTTCCTCCAGGATAAAAAGGTTGAGAAAGGCTGCCTTAGAGTTACCATTTCCATGATAATTAATTTGTCATGGAACCCCTAAACATTGGAGTAGGTTCTGTGGTGTGTTCTCAGCTGAACACATACATAGAAGAGAATTCTGTTGGTGCACTCACAGGCACAGTGGTCTGTTATGCCACCATAGTGCACAAACAGTGTAGGAGAGAAGACGTTGAAAGTCATCATTGTCCAAAGAGGGTCCTCAAAGCTAAAGTTACTCTGGGAATGTTGTCTTAGAAAGTCATTTAAGATAACATTGCAGTAACACCTCTAGGTTCAATGGTCCATACAAAAGTCAGGCATTATGAACAGAGCTTCAGGAGCCAGCAGCTTCCTTTTCAGATAGAGATGGCTTTTTTAAAAGTCTCCATTCAGGTGTCACTGTGCCTTCCATAGGCATAGTTGTGCCAGCCCAGAGGAAATGAGACATGCATTGCACATGCCACTGATTTAGCTGTGTGTGCATGGCCAGAAGTAATACTTCCCTATCATAAGTACTGTTGGGAACCTTAGAAGCAGGTGGCTAATTGTATTTAAGAGAAGTCTGTATTCCATTAATGATTTTGTCATTGAAGAACTCCTACTTTAATCTTCTGAAGGATGAATACTTTGGTCCCCTGGGACACAGCTTGCTCCTGTATTAGTCTGACCTAAAGTATATGTCAAAGACAATATTGAGCATTGCAAAGACTATACACCTGCACCGAGTTGACATTTTTGTCATCCAGCATAATGTACTTAGGACTGGTTTGTTATGACAGTAGAGTTAAATATTTATATTTATATAGGCTATTCAACAAGCAGAAGATGGATTGAAAGAGTTAGATGTGGGAATCAGTGAATTAAAGAAGCGTGGAGATAAACTGCAGATTGACCAGCCATCCATGCAAGAGTTATCTAAACTTCAGGCAAGTAGACAAAAAACAACACACTTTTAAATGGATTAATCAGAAAATTGTAGGGATGAGAAGAATATGTGAAAATGTCCCCCACAACACACACACACCAAAAAAATGAAAAATATGTTTGTTTGTTTTTTGAGGGTTGAAAAACCCTGCTGAGAAGAGAATAGCCCTGAACTGATGAAAATCTTCACAGTTCAGGACTTATACTGCACAAAATTTGCATGTGGTGGTTTTGTGCAAGAAACAGTATTTTCTGTGAAGCGAAGAGCATTTTCTGCGGAAAAATAATGTTTCTATGCAGAATAGAAATATTCAGTGCAGAACTATGATTAAACAATATAAATATTAACACAAAAACCTGTTTCTTGCACCAAAATGCTGTAATTTAGGATTTATTCTGTGCAAAATTTACACATGGTTAATTTGCATAGAAAATAGCATCTTTTGCACAGGAAACAGCTGTTTCTGTGCTAAAAATAGTATTTGTGCATAAAAAAATATTTTTGAGTAGAAAATGTTGTTTCCTGTGTTGGGAATGCTGTTTTCTGTGCAAATCACCCACATACAATTTTTTTGCAAAATATGCCCTAAATTGTGAATAGGCTTTAAAAACTTGATGGTTTTCAAAAACTTTCTTGCAGCAGAAAGAAAACTGCTAAAATTACTCACTGCTTTATTCGAGAAGAAACTTAGTGAAAAGTTGCATTCCTATAAAATCCTTCTCAGAAAATTGTTCATTCTCTGCTAGCTATTGTTAATAAATTATTATTGTTTCTAGAGAAGAAATATAATTTCACATAAATTAAAAAATGTGTAGAAATAATTCCAGACCATATCATTTTCATTAACTGCAGATTTCCTGGTTTAAACTTAAAATCATTGTCATTCCTGTAGCTGTACTCAAACAACATTGTAACAAAGCCTATGTAGGGTGTGTGTGTGTGTGTGTGTGTTTTTAAATTGTTTTCATTACTTACTTCAGTATACAATTATCTGTGCAGTCACGGAGAGGCAGTTGTAATATATATAAGGATATAAGGAAATACTTTATCCAGAGTCAGATTAATGATCCACTCATAGCTTTATATTGTTCCCAGGATTGCCAGTGAGTCCTCAGACTTGCAGACAGTGGTCTTTCCCACAGTTTTTATTTTAAGTGCTTTAACCAACAGTCATATGGATTCAGAATCTTCTGTGCACAAATATATGCTCTACTTATAAGCAGTAGTCCTTACTGATGGGACTGGAGGTTTACCCTGCAAAAGAGTCTCTTGCAGTCAGATGTTTTAAACTCATTTGACTCATTTCTCAGTGGATTTCTTCAGACAACTTAAAGCTACAACTCAGTGACTGCAAGACTCTCTCTTCTGAAATGAAAACACATTCTGAACCAACAAATACAAGAGAGAATGTCTGTTTAACTTTCTCCCTGCTTGCAATTTCCACAAACTACATCAACTGTCTTCCCCTGGAAAAAAAAATCACCTACACAGGAATGATAGCAACCTTTTTTCTTGGTAAAGAAAAAAAAATGTGGAACATATTGAGTGATCTGATAACCAGAAGGCAAAGGGCCAAACAGCCCTTCTTCCCCTCTCCATTTCTCTGTCAGGGCTTTTGTTTGTTTTGCTTTGCTTTGGTGTTTTTTTGGTGTTGTTTTTTTTTAAAGACTGTATGGTCTGATCCTCTGTTGTGTCTTTGACATAAGGTTTCTTATCTTTAGGGTCTTTTGTGTGTGTTTATATTGTATATTTGTGATGCCACCAGATCCCATTTGATCTCAAAAGCTAAGCTGTATTAGGTCTGGTTATTACTTGGAAGGGAGAAAGTTAGGGAATACCAGATGCCATAGGCTATATTCAGAGGAAGGCAATGGCAGACCTCCTCTGAATGAATCCATGCCACCACCGCCCCAAAATCTACATATGACAGAGTCACCATAAGTCAGAGTCAACTTGAAGGCCCATAACAAAACAAGATATTTTTATATCCTGCTCTTGTTATATATGTTTTAAATGGATTATCCAAACCCTAATGAAACGAGAAAGACCTTCTTGCTCTGTCCATTTGAGTGTATCTGGGTTTTAAAAAATTTAAAAAGCTTTGCAAAAAGATGAGATTAAAAAGTTTTCAAAAATAAAAAGTAAATGAAATGTATTCCATATTCCCTTTGGTCTAGGCACGTTTAAAAGAGTTCATAGAAAGAATTAACTAAATCACCATGTATAATCTCTCTATGGATTTTCTCTGGCTGAAAGGAAAATTATTACTGTTGCTTCATTTCATATTCCAGGATATGTATGATGAGTTGATAATGATCATCGGATCACGGCGCAGTGGACTAAACCAAAATCTGGCTCTTAAGGGTCAGTATGAACAAGCACTGCAGGATCTGGCTGATCTGATTGAAACTGGCAAAGAAAAGATGACAGTTGATCAGAAAATGATTGTTTCCTCCAAAGAGGAAGTTCAAGTGCTTCTTGACAAGCATAAGGTATAAAACAAATTTCTACATGTAATTTATTGCAAACAATCTTGTCTCGATACTCTTCTTGATCTCCTTCAGTTATGAAAAATGGTTTGCTCTGTCCTGGTGAGATGGATATACATTTTGGATCACATCACTATATATTCAGATTTTGATTTTCTTAAAAAAAAATCAGATTCATTTTAGTTGATAGCAAATAATGATACCTTTCTTGTTGTTGTTTCTTAAAACCCCCTAGGAATATTTCCAAGGGCTGGAGTCACACATGATCCTGACAGAAACACTTTACAGGAAAAGAAGCAGCTTTGCACCTGTAAAGGAAATTCAGTTCCATGGAGAATTGATGGCACAGGCCTCTGCTGTGCTAAAACAGGCTCATAAGAGAGGAGTGGAGCTAGAATATATTCTAGAGGTGATAACCTTTTCTTTTTCTCTTTCCTTAGAATAGGTAATTGGCAAATACATTTCATTCAGTCTACCACTGGCACAGATACTTATTGCTGTAAGCTCAGAACTAATACATAGAAGTAACCAGCATTACCTAGAACATGTTATTTATGGGGTGGGGGTAGTAACAATGGCATAACAGCATGATCTTTACCAACTAACATGCCAACCTATAACACTGTATCTTTGGAGATATGACTAAATAACATTTCCTCATTCATTCTGAAATGTTAGCTTTGAGTGGATCATTTTAAGGGATTTTTGGCATATTTTTGTAAAAGAAACCCACCAAAGTACCATCTTAATAATACGTTATTCTAAACTGGAGCTGGCTATAATTTTAGGCCTCTTTAATATTGAAAACTGACACACTGTTATAAGAACCAAACTGAAGAAGTTGGACTACATGGGTGTTGTCCTAATACAGTTGTCCCTTCATATTCGCTGGGGTTTGGTTCCAGGACCCCCCATGGATACCAAAATTCGTGAACACTCAAGTCCCATTATATGCAATGGCATAGCAAAATGGTATCCCTTATATAAGATGGCAAAATCAAGGTTTGCTTTTTGGATTATTATTTTTTTAAGAATATTTTCAAGCCATGAATACTTAAATCCATGAATACCAAATCCGTGGATATGGAGGGACAACTGTATATGTGAGAAAAATATAAGCAAGATACCAACCAGAAAGTTTACTCCTTTGATCTGTTTCCAGCCATTTCTATATCCTTGAACTGCCAGGCTAAAGCATAAACAGGGGATAAACAAAGCATAAAGCATAACAGGGCCTACTAAACACAAAATAATCCTTTTTATGCCACTGGACAGTTGTTAACATTTGGCCTTGATGCTGAAAAAGATACTACAAACCATCTGCCTGGTGGCAGGGGTGACATCCAACACACATATTACAAACATATAATTTGCAAAATGAAGAATAATGCAGTAGGTTTTTTTAATAAATAGAGGTGTTACTTAAAAAAACCCCAATGTTCGAAGGTCTGAATAATCCTAAATTCCTAAAAGTTACACAAATGCATCTGTAGAAAAAACCTCAATGTTCATTATTACAGAAATGTCCCTAAAGCATAGAACAGTTTCCAGCAAGCAGGTCATAGGGAGCAAAAGGAGCTAAATTTTTACCCAGTTTCCACTTTCAAGTAAATATTGATCTGTTCAGAATCAACACAGTGGGACTCAACAGATCCCCCTGACTGTTTCTTAGACCATAGTACTATATAGCTTTCTTCCCCCACCCCTGAACTCAGCAGACTTTGCCTGCAAATCTTGTAGTGTTTATTTTATCAAACCACAGTATTACTTGCTGTTGGGCACATGAATACATATTGTTTCAGTTGCCTGCTGTGTACATGATACATTTGAGGTGCCAGTTTCAGCCAGTTCAGATCTGCATAGCATTCTTTTGGAAAGCACTGCAAAAACAGTTCATACTTTACATTCATAAATATGTTTTACAGACTTGGACACATCTGGAAGACGATTACCAGGAACTCACAAGGCAGCTGGAGAATGTTGAAACTAGCATTCCTAGTGTTGGTTTAGTAGAGGAGTCTGAGGAGAGACTTGCAGATCGGATTGCACTATATCAGGTAATGCTGGTGATTTTCACATTTCTGTTGCTGCTTTATTGGCATGCTATGGAAGGGATCTGTTAGTTTCTCAGAAATTATGTACTTTGTGCACTGCCAGCAGTTTGATACATGGTAGAGGTTTTGCAACTCCCCTCAACCCTCACCAACAGAAATTAAGGCCCAAGGCCAGTTGTGAAAACACACTGATGGAACTGCTGCTGTCAGTGTAATCAGGAGGGGCTGGCAAAAAAAAAAAATTAAAAAGAAAATTAATCCCCACTAATGTATTTTACTGCAGTCAGCTTACTAGCTTACTAGAGATTGATAACAGAAGCAGAACCACACTAAAAATAAAAGCAAATTTAAAACTTTATTGAAATGAGAAACAAGATGGTGAAAAGCAATAGAAGATAATAGATAATAGCAATGGTGTAGCAGTAGTGATGGTGATTTATAATCACTAATGCATAACTATTGGAGAAATGACCTTAAAGCAAAATAATTAAAGCATTTACAATATTTATGTATTTAGAGAATTTATTTTTGTTGTGTGCCTTCACACTGTTTCTGACATATGGCAACTGTAATGGCCAGCCCAAGGCAAACCTCTCTCAGTGTTTTCTGAAGCTGAGAATGTGTGATTTGCCCAGGGCCGGTTTAAGGCACCAGCAGTGTGAGCATCCGCAGGGGGCTCCATCATTGTGGGGGGCCCCGTAGTAACCCTCCTCTTGCAAAAACATTATTAGTAATAATCTGACTATCCTGTACTGTGAATAGCTTAGATCAAGTTAGGTTACATTGACCTGAGATAAAGATATGGGCCCCCCAAAATAAAGCATTGCAGGGCCCCCCAAAATTCCTTAAACCAGTCCTGGACTTGCCCAGTGTCACCCAGTGGGCTTTCATGGCTTAGTGGGGATTTGAACACTGGTCTCCAGTCATAGTCCAGCACTCAAACCACTACGCCATGCTACCTCTTCAAAAAGCCTTCCTCACTGGCTGATGAATTGTCAATTTAACAGTTTCCTGCCCTCAGACTTGCAATCTAAAAAGGCAGGACATAAAAGGAAAAAGAGATGACAGTGGGGGAGAAGATTAAGACCAGCAGAAGTTGGCTATTCTTGTCTTCCACAGAGGCCACTGGGGCCAAGGCACAATGCTGTATGAAAGTACATGAAACAGATGACTAGCATAAAAGTCTATGATGAAATAATAAGTGAAATTGTAATCAAGGCATAATCAAAAGCAAATGGCATAAATCAGTGGCTCTTAACCTTTTCTTTACCAAGGGCCCTCTTTAAATATATTTTGTTGCCATGGACCCCAAGACTTAACTCAATATTTAAAACCCTAGCAATAACAACAACAACACAATTACACCATCCATTAAGCCTTCCCTCGGGGTCACTGGAGGGGAAAGGAAGACTTTTCTTCTGCTTCTTGCTGCAAGTTTGTGGCTGGAGTGGATTGAGTGGCAATGTGTAGGCCAAGTCAGCCACCCTTTGCCTTACCTTCTATCATATGGCCACTCCACTTCAGGGAGGAGGTGGGCCAAGCAGCCTTCAAGCCTTCATGGACTCACTGTGAGGACATTGCAGACACCTGGGGGTCCCTGGACCACAGGTTAAGAACCACTGATATATATTACATATTAAAATAAATATTAAAAATTAAATCTCAATGTGGGCAGGCATCCACTCTTGTCTAAGAAACGTAAGCACTTAAAATAACCAGCCTTAAGAGAAATGCATATTATTACTTTTATGGATAGTTCAAGATTCTTTTAGTGAAAATAACTTTAAATCCAACTTTTAATTAGAGCAAATACCATGAATTCTTTAGGCTTAAAAGTAGTGATAATTAATGTATAGCAGTTTAGCAGAGATGCACATAATAAAACCAAGGCCAAATCCACACCACACAAATAATCCAGTTTGAAACTGGATTATTTGCCATGATTCCTTCCTATTGAATCCTAGGATTTGTAGTTAGGAGATGTAGCTCCACTCATGTTCTTCTTGCTGGCTTCACATAGGCAAGTGCATGATCACACTGCAAACAGAAGATTGAAGTAAAGAAACATTTTAGCTGGGGAACTCCTGTTCAACCTCTGAGCCCTGTGGCGGTCTCTCGGGGCTTGTTTCTGTATCCCATTCTGTTTCACATATACAGGTTGACCCTGTATCCACAGATTAAGTATCCATGGTTTCATGTATCCACATCTGAAAAAAATTGTTCACTTTAGGCATTTCTAGTTCCTCCAATGTGATTCTATGGTCAACTTCCAGCATTCATCTCATTGAAAATAATAGGATTCCCTATTTTCCAGTTGTAGGTATCCATGGGTGGTGGTAGATCATATCCCCCCACAGATACGGGGGTCAACCTGTACATGAAGCTGCTAAGAGAGATTGCCTGGAGTTGTGGGGTCCAACATAATCAATATGGTGATGGCACCCCCTCTGCTCTTTTCCACCCCAATCCAAGGCAGCTGTCTCAAGTTTAAATCAGTGCCTATCATATGTAAAGGACTGGATGAGACAAACAAATTGAAACTTAATCCAGATAAGAGAGCAGTGCTCCTGGTCAGTCAAAAGGAATTTGTACTGGATGGTGTTACACTCCTGCTGATGATTCAGTTTTGTGGTTTTGGTGTACTTCTGGATTTAACCCTGAGTGTGGATGGTCAGATTTCAGCAGTGGCCAGAAATCCATTTGCATTTCTAGAGATGTTGAATGTGGCCATATTGACACATGCCTTGGTGTCATCCTATTTGAATTACTGGATTACGGTAGTGCACTCTGCATAGAGTTCCCTTTAAAGAGTGTTGTGAAACTTCAGCTGTTCCAAAGAACTGAAGTCAGGTTATCAACCAGGGCTGGTTAGGGAAACTACTCAACATCCTTTTTGCATCAGCTCTATTAGCTGCCATCACATTTACAGACACTATTCAAATTTGTGGTTATAAAGCTCAGGACCAGCTTATTTGGAGGATTATTTTCTCCCAAAAGAAACTGCCCATGTTTTGAGATCTTCTGGGAAGGCCCTTCTCTCTGTCCCATCACCTTCAAGTGTACATCTGGTAGGAACATGGGAGAGGGCCTTTCCAGTGGCAGGTCCCAGGCTCTGGAATTCCCTTCTAAAGTGGTTAGACTGGCACTTTCTTTACTATCCTTTCATAGGCAGATGTTCCAGCACACTTTTGAGGGTTGATTGTTCAGGGGAAAGGGGCCTTTCAGAATATGCTGTGTTCGCTCTTCTTTTTAATGCCAGGCTTTCAGTTGCTTTTATTTCTATTGATAGTTTAAATGTATTTTTAACTCTTCTATGATGTGATTTTTAAGCTGTATCTGTTTTAACTTTTGTAAGCTGCCTTGAGGTCTGATAGGAATGGGATGTGAATTCACCAGTTTCCCATATGGGGTCAACATTGAAGCTCCCAACCCCTTTGGAGATTGATGTGGAAAGGAAAAAAAATCATGTCAGAAATGCAGACTAGAGGCTGTGAAAAGTCATTTCAGTTTCCTCTCCTCCAGCTGACTTGACACCTGAAATATCCTTTCACAGCCTCTAGTCAGGATTTCTGTGAAAGACTGGGGCTTGTGGGGAGGGAAGTTGTAGAAAAAATAGAAACTAGATAATCAGCTACTAAACATTCACAACTCCCCCCCCTCCTATCTTTCACAGAAATCCTTACTAGATGTTTCAGCTATCAAGCCAGCTGGGTGGGAGGAAACTGATCGTCTTTTCACAGCCTCTAGTCAGGGACTTGGGGGAGATGGGGAAAAAACAGAAACTAGATTGTCAGCTGCCAAACATCCACAACTTTCTCCTCCTTTTCAGCTTCCATAATACACAACTCTCACCTCTCCGCATCTTTCACAGAAATCCTGGCTGACAGCTGAAGCACTCAAGCACTGTCAACTTGCTGGCAACTTCCCTCCTCCTTCTGAGCCCCCAGCTGGTTTGGCAGCTATAACATCTTTTCATAGCTGATGGTTTCTGTGCAACTCTGGGTTTGGGGGAGAGAAGGGAGGGAAAGTTGTAGAAACATACATGTCAGCTGGAAAAGCTGTGTATGTAATGCAAGCTGTGGAGCTTCCTACCATCTCAGGGAGCAGGATTCCTGCACTCCCTGTTACCCTAAGAAGGGGGGAATTTGGAGTCCCACCCACAATTCCAGCATCTCATTTGAAATCTGGGGGAATTATTAGCTCAAAAGGAGGCCTGTGAGAGGATGGTAGCTTCGGGGATCTTTTGACCTATGTATACCAGTGCTAACTGTAGAGAGCACTCTAGTTAAAGTCAAACAAAGTATTTTTATTGGAATTAACACAGAGGATATGCTAACATACAAGAACATACACTATTAAGAACCATACAAGGCTATTGGAAAGTAAGGAGTGAAGAGTTGAATGGAGAAAAGTCAGGGATGGAAGGGTGATAGTTACCAGTCTCAGAGAAAGAGGTCTGTGCAGCAGAGTGACTCAGACAGCATCTTAGGTGGCATAGAGGACTCCGACAAAAGGAAGGGGTCTGTCAGTCTGTGGGACACCTTGCTAGAGTTAAAAACATGATATTTATAACCTATTTTGTGCCTTGGAGGGGTGTGCTGGTTATAACAAACCCGGGATGGATTTCCCACAGGATAGACAAAAGAAAACAAAATACAGCTGATTGTTGTAAGTAAAACATTGGTGGGCTTGTGACAGTCTTATAAGGTTGGACAGGAAAGGGATGTGAGGAGAGATTTCTGTGAGGAATGGACACTGGGGAAAAAGGAGGGGTGGTGGTGGTGGTGGTGGTGATACAACAACAATGTGGTAGCAAAGGAGTCATACTCTTATTATTATTGTGAATTCGAAGGCTTTCACGGCTGACATCCATAGTTTTTTCTCTGAAGATGCCAGCCACAGATGAAGGTGAGACGTCAGGAATTAACTCTTCTAGAACACGGCCTCACAGCCTGAAAAAAACCCACAAAAAAACTACCTTATTATTATTATTATTATTATTATTGTTATTATTTTCATTACAGCATCTGAAATCAAGCCTTACTGAACACCAGCCCAAACTTTACCAAGTACTAGATGATGGGAAAAGATTGCTGTTCTCTGTTACCTGTTCAGAACTGGAAGCTCAGCTAAACCAGCTAGGGGAACATTGGTTAAATAATACCAGCAAGGTCACCAAGGAGCTGCATAGGCTGGAAACCATCCTTAAACAGTGGACAAGGTAGTGCTAATTGAAACTGAAATGGGCAAGCTTTCCTGCTCACTGTATCATATTCCATTAGTTAGATTTTGCCTTTGAAACTTTATCTCTTTCATTTGGATCTTTGAGATCATTCCTAGGAAATTAATGATGTATAGTTCAAATAGGTCAAAGCATTCTAAATTGGTTGTTATTTACTGCATTTCCAAAGCAAACAGTTTTGCTTCCAGTGCCATCTATTAAGGCTATTTATTGCAAACATTTGTAGCAAATGTATGGTGTGTGTCTCTAACACCAGTCCCTACCTAAACATGTGTGCTGCCATAAGTCCTGGTTTTGTGAGAAAGGTGGGATATAAGTCAAATAAAGATGTAAATAAAATGCACGATTAATTATGTTCTCATGTGCAATGCCATGGCATTATGACAATGTTTTGAAATACTACACCAGCTCTATAGGTTGGAATCCATTGGAATAACCACAGGAGCAGTGCCTATCCCAGCAGGCTTGGGGCAGCACACAGGGCTGCATGTGGGAGGGGAGGAGAAGACAGTTCCATTGAGTTAGTGGAAGTCTGCTAGCACAACATTTGAGGTTAAGTCCATAGATGGTTCTTTGCACTCTGTATAGTTGCAGAAGTGTCATTTGGATCTGTAAATACCATATTCTGTGGAAGTCTCATTTACTTTATAAAATGTGAGGCTTTCAATTAAGCAATGTAAATATGCTAAGTTACAGCCCAGTAGGAAGCATTACAAAACAACAGGTGCCAAGATGCACTAAAAAAAAAAAAAAAAAGATGAGCTTTTGTAATAACAAATGCATGTATTTAAGCAGTTCTGTGCAAATCATTATATACAGTAACTTGATATAAAAATATTTTTCAATCCACCAACTGTTTAAATTAACATAAACTTTAGTTGTGTGTGTGTGTACATGTGTATATGTATGTATGATTTCGTCATTACACATCAGTATTGCTAGATATTTGAAACTGGAGCAAAATCTTTCTTATAGATGCCCTTTATTGTTCTCATAGATATCAAAGTGAGTCCACTGACCTTATTCATTGGCTTCAGTCAGCAATGGAGCGTCTGGAGTTTTGGACCCAGCAATCCGTCACAGTTCCCCAAGAACTGGAAATGGTGCGAGACCACTTGAATGCATTTTTGGTAAGTCTAAATAAACATCTAAGTCATCTTTGTATCTTTGGCTAATAACTGGAGATCCTTTCACAGCAATATCTTAATCATTGTTTCAGTAATAAGAAAGAGCTGTCTGAAGGATGGGTGAGTTCCTTCTCCTGTCCTGGAAAGCCAGTGCTTTTTGTTACAGAAAAATTAATCAGAAATCTATACTTCATACAACAAATAGGGTTTGGGTTTGTTTGTTTGTTTTTTGTTTGTTTTCATTTGATCAACCAGCAATACAGATTTGTTGTCTGTATTATGTTTGTTATGTTATTTCTCAGGTTAAATAGATTTGCCATTGTGTTTTATAGAAATCTTACTGCAATATTGTGCTCTTTAAAATTTCCAAAGTATAACAATAATTAAATTCTAAGGGCATATTCATTAATTTTAAATAAATGCAAGTCTTTTGTTATTAAACGTTGTTATAACAAATTATAATATTTTCAGGAATTTTCAAAAGAGATAGAAGCCAAATCATCACAGAAGTCTACCGTTTTGAGCATTGGAAATCAACTCCTTCGGCTGAAGAAAGTGGATATTGCATCTTTGCGGGCAGGATTGTCACAAATTGACAATCAGTGGACAGAATTGCTCACACAGGTTCCTATAGTGCAGGAAAAACTGCACCAGGTAGGCAAATGCTGAATATTTGAATTCAGTAAATTTTCTAGTCACTAGTGCAAAACATGGTAGCTACCAGAGTGTCATATACAGGTCGGCCCCCTTATCCTCAGGGGGATACATTTCAAGACACACACACACCCGTGGATACCTGAAACTGTGGATAATAGGGGACCCTAATATTTCCAATGAGATGAACACCAGAAGTTGGTCATAGAATCACACTGAAGGACCTAGAAATGCCTAGAGTATTTTTACAACATGGAGAAATGTAACCATGAATCAATCCATGTATATGGGGGGTCGACCTATACATATCATGTCTCTCTGACTTTTCTTCACAAATGAAGATTCAGGAAGGACTCATCCCACGCTTTCTGCAAGCACGCTGATGACCAAAAAGGCCAATCCGAGATAAACAAGTCAGGTTGCAGAAAGCACAGCAGAAGGCCTCCTTGGGGGATGTTTCCGGGTTGTGATTCTTTCTGCGTTGTCACCTGTCTTCAAGACTTGTTCATGTAACACCCATGTTAAAGATGTTGACTAGCAGCCAGTACATTTCTGGTTGATTTCAAAATGATTGGGAACTAAATGGCTTGCAAACTTGTTACAAGGAGTATCTCTCCCAGTACTGTATATGCCTGCCTAAGAATTTAGATCTACTACACAGGTCCTTATTTGTCTTCCACAAATGGGAGCCATACACTGTGTAAGAACAGGGAAGAGTGCCTTCTCTGCTGAGGAACCCCTGTAGCAGAATGCCTTTCCCTTGGATGCTCAAATGGCAGCTCTGCTGGATTTCTCTTAAAACCTAAAGCCTGATTTTAAACTGTTTTAAACCTTTTCAACACGTTTTAGTCCGTTAATTGTTCCCTATGCTTCTAGTCTGTTTAAATTATTATTATTGTTTTGAAATTTGAAATACACTAGTAATATTTACTTTACTAGTAAATTTATTTATTTATTTATGCTGCCCTTAGATCCTATGATATGGCAGAATATACATATTTAAATAACTACATTTTGTTTAAAAAGGAGTCAGTGTTCTTTAGCATTAAAAGAATTGGTAACAAAGCCTGGAACCAAACCCCAGTGGATACTGAGGGCCCACTGTAAAAGTAAATAAACTTTACAGCATGATGTAATTAGAACAAAAGCTGTTTTTTCACAGGTCTTGAAATGTAGATGTAATCATTGTAAATTCTTTCAGCTCCAAATGGACAAGCTGCCTTCTCGACATGCCATCACAGAAGTCATGAGTTGGATTTCACTGATGGAAAACATCATTGCTGAGGATGAAGAAAACATTAAGAATGTAGTTGGACACAAAGCTATTCAGGATTATCTTCAGAAATATAAGGTAACTACTAGGATGGTTCAAAAGTATATTAAATATCAGCCCACAGATATGTCAGCAAAATTTCAGAACTATATTTGAAAGTTTCAATACACCAGTGAATTAAAATGTGAAGGAGGCTGCCGGATTTACCCAGTGGCTTCTTTGCAGTCCACGGTGGACATTGACGTTGGAAAACACCCAACATGCCAGCATGTTGGGCATCTTCTTTCCAGAAGGCTGCACAGCACAGCCAAGCTGGGGAAAGTCTTTTCAGGGCAGCCAGTCAATCTGAAGCTTGACACTTCAAGCTCGTTCACTGGGAGATCAGGCTGACCAGAGGGGCTAGTTTTCCTCTGGTATGACAGCCAGGTATATATTCCCAGCCACCTCACTGCTTCTCTTAGTTTCTCTCAGCGAGTTGTCCCACCTCACCCACTTATGCCTCGGTTATGTGTTGTATGCCATGCAATGTATATAGTTCTGTTGTCAAACCTTTTGGGGGCAATTGGCATGGGTACTGGATCAAGGACATTGATTTCCTGTGCCACAGGCAGAGGGAGGTGATGGAGACTCCCCCTATGGGACTCGAGGGTGCTGGCCAGGAAAGGCATGCCACTTTGGTGGGCATATGCCTTCAGGGCACCCCCGTTGGGATAAGGGAAACCCTATGGGCACTGGCACTGGGCCAGTAGGAGCCCCTCCTTGCTTCCATGATTCCAGCAGGAGGCCAGAAGCAGGCTCATCCGCCAACAGGTGGGTTTGTTGATGCCTGGACATGGACCCATGTGTGTGTGCCAACCCATCTACCGTTATAATCAATAAAGTTGTGGCCAATTATTTTCATGATTTAAAATATTTTATTGGATTTTATCAAAACACATAACAACATATAATAACAAAAGAAAAACTACACAAACACTCAATAATACCTCCTAAACAAATTATTAAAACTCCCCTAGTTTGTTGTCCCGGTTTACCTACCCAGACATACACACAGAGAAAAAACAAACAAACACACACACACACACACACAGACAAAACAAGTAACTTTCACACATTCTAAAACACTTCCCATATGTTCTTAGACTGTCTCTGCCTTTAATATATTATAGTATTCAACCTCTTCTTTATCTTCTATTACATTCATTTACTACACTACATTCTCCTATAAATAGCAAGCATCCCTACCTTAATACTAAAATTTATACCACCTATAAAATTCCCTCTCCCTTAAACAATTCTCTTTAACTATTAAATCCCATTATATAGGCTTCCCCTCTTCTTCATTTTACATAATTTACAAAAGGCTCCCAGGTTTTAAGAAACATTTCCAAAGGTTTTCCTCTTATCAAAGTTGTTTATTTAGCCACCTGTACCAATTCCATTGTTTTCTCCATCCAATCCATACAAGTTGGGGGTTTTTTAGATTTCCATTGCCTCGCAAAGACCAATCTTGCCACTGTCACTAGATAATATATTAATTTGTCATGTTTCTTTTCTGATTTATTATCTAAATCAATCATATTTAATAAATATAATTCAGGTCTTTTCATACTTTTGAAACCTAAAATTAATTCCATTTTTAAATTAATTTTAGCCCAAAATCTTTGTGTTTTCTTGCATTTTCACGAAATATGAAAAGCTATTCCTTCCTGATTTCTACACTTCCAACACATATTTGACACATTTTTATGAATTTTGGCCAATTTATTTGGAGACAGGTACCAATCATACATTAATTTATAAAAATTTTCTTTCAAATTATATGAGCAAGTGAAATTTAAACCTTTGTTCCAAACATATTCCAATTGTCTCATATCTATATTATGTCCTACATTTTTTGCCTGTTTGACCACACATTGTTTTACTTGTTCTTCCTCAGTATCATATTTTAGTAATACTTTATATATTTTGCTGATTAAATGATCTTCCTCTGTGCATAGAATCTTCTCCAGATCTGACATTTGTCCATCATATTGTGGCCAATTATTTTCCAATGTAAATTGTGTGTCTGTAGTTATTTGTGGTACAGACTCACCCTAGGACACACAATGACTGAATCATGTTACCAGTCTAGTTAACATTACTGTATAAATTCCAAGTGCTCCCAAATGCTTGTACTAAAGTCATTAGAATCTAGTTTGAAACTAGTTGATGGAGGCTGCAAAATGAAAGAGAAATTAGTCATCATTAAAACTCCACCCCCTTCTCCCAAGTAGAGAGCCTCCATCAACTGAATCCTAGTTTCCTTTGCCAATGGAGGAACAACTCTGGATCCAACCCATATCTTAACGATTGCATTAGCAGGCTTTCTTACACGTCTTCTTCAAAGAGAAGCTAAACTTCCAAACTATGTTATTTGTTTGTTATGGAAAAGCTTTATGTTGTAGCATTGGTTTCTTACTTAAAAACAAACAAATAATTACCTAGAGTAACTGCAAAAAAAAAAAAAAAAGCCTGATCCTTTCCTCCCCACCCCCTTTGTATCTTTTTTACTAGGGCTTTAAGATTGATATTAACTGCAAACAATTAACTGTGGACTTTGTGAATCAGTCAGTACTACAGATTAGTAGTCAGGATGTGGAAAGTAAACGCAGTGACAAGACTGATTTTGCAGAACAACTTGGGGTGATGAACAGGCGCTGGCAAGTTCTGCAGGGTCTGATAACAGAAAAGGTAATGAAAAAAGCCTTACATGTTTGTTTGTTTGTTTGTTTGTTTGAATTAATGGAGAAGGCATTTATGCATTATCAGAGCATGGAGATGTTACCTTTCCCTACTCTGATCAAATTCATACATTGGCCCAAATGCAGTTGCTAGTCCCACCTGGACTGGGGACCCCGAATCAATTGCTTAGTTATAAATTAGCAATTAAGTGAATTCAATTGGTTCAGTGGGTCTACTCTAGCTGGAATTAGCAATTGGGTTTAGGCTAATATCCACCTGTAGGGAGGTCTGTATCCTGAACTGTATTGCTACTAATAGGTGTCAATTAACTTTATTAATTGCAATGTGTCACTTGAATGAACATATTGGATAACTAACTACAATTTGTTAAATTTTATATCATTTGTATAGAGAATTTTGCAGCAAATGTATAGCAATTGAGGATAAATTTGGAAAACCTTTAGATGCTGCTTGAGGGATTCTGGAAGTTGTGGTCCAAACAAGTATAATTTATATATATATATATATGTTTCAATCAACATATTGAAACTGTGGTTAATTAAAACAGAAATGAAACCTTCTGTCCCCTGAAGTCCATACTACAGAAGAAGAAGAGAAGAAAAAGTACAGTTGTCCTTTCATATTCAGTGGTATTTGGTTCCAGGACCCCCCGTGGATATCAAAATCCATGAATACTGAAGTCTTATTATATGCAATGGCACAGCAAAATGGTGTCCCTTATATAAGATGGCAAAATCAAAGTTGGCTTTTTGGATTATTATTTTTTAAAGAATATTTTCAAGCCATGAATACTTCAATCTATGGATACCAAATCCGTGAATATGGAGAACTGTACATAGCTCTGGAGGGAGGCTAGACTTTTTCCTATTACAATAAGCCATGTCTTGGCACAGCTTTCAGAAACTACCAATGAGAATGGTTCCTCATTTTTGCTAGGGAGGACATTCTGTGTAAACAGGTGCAGGTTTTTTAAAAATCTGTTTGAATTCATGGAAATACTACATTTTAAGAAATAATTCTAGTGACATGATTAGTTACATCAACTATATGAATTATTTCATATAAGAAATATATTTATCCTTTGCAGATTCAATTATTGGAAGGTTTTTTGGAATCCTGGACAGAATATGAAAATAGCGTTCAGTGCTTGAAAACTTGGTTTGAAATTCAGGAGAAGAGGTTGATGGAACAACGAAGAATTGGAGACCAGGCTTCAGTTCAGAATGCCTTGAAAGACTGTCAGGTAACAAGAACAAAAACCTCAGAACTATCTCTGGCTTTTCTTCGCAAACGAAGATTCAGGAAGGACTCAGAACTATACAGGACTCAGGAAGGACTCAGAACTATACAGAAATGCAAAAAGAATAGAGCTAACTGAATCATATTGTGAGAAAGGAGAAGCCAGACTTTTCTTAATCACCCCTACATGGATGCTATTTTATGTATAGCAGTAGTTTTGATAGCAAAATAAAAACAAAATTACAGATAGGTTTGGGGCTCTTTAAAGGGCCCTTGGTATCTTCTTGGGTTTTGTTCCATGACCCCTTACCCCATGGAAATACCAAAATCTGGGGATGCTCAAGTCCCATTAGTAAAATGGCATAGTAAAATGGTGTCTGTTATACAAAATGGCAAAATCAAGGCTTGCTTTTTGGAATTAAAAAATATATATTTTCAAGCTGTGGGTGGTTGGATGGATACAGAATCCATGGATAAGGAGGGCTGACAGTATTTTCTACTATCTTTGTGGCTCTTTTTTTCTTTTAAAAGACTAATATATTGTTTTACCTTCTTGCCTTTCTATTTTCTGTATACTTGTGAAGCTCATTCTTTTTATTTCTCACTTGGCATTTATTTCTCACTTGGCATTTATGCATCCTTCCTGCTCACAAAGACAAATAAGGATCTGCTAGACATAAGAAGGCATTTGTTTTCTGCCATTATTTTTTGGTGAAAACAGATGGAATTTTATCTTTCTCATGTCTATAATTGTTAAAATTTCATTTTTTAAAAAAATGAATGTCCTGATTTTACTGAAAAATATAGTCCATAGAACAGCTCACAAGATATAATGAAAATGATGTCACATGCAAACCTACATTGATTAGAAAAAATGCACAACCCATTGTTCAAAAATATCTCTCTTATACTTAATTAATATCATTTACAAGAGAGCCAGCATGGTGGAGTGGTCTGAGTGTTGGACTACAGCTCTTGAGACCAGGGTTCAAATCCCCGCTCAGTCATGGAAATCCACTGGGTGACCTTTGGCAAGTCACACTCTCTCAGCCTCAGAGGAGGGCAAAGGCAAACTGTGTCTCAACAGACCTTGCCAAGCAAACCCCAAGAAAATGGCCTTAGGGTTGCCATAAGTCAGTGACTTGAAGGCATACAACAGCAGTAACAATTATTTACAAGTGGTTCATTCCAGACTGCCAGGCCATATGCCCAAGACAAGCCCATGAAATACTGCTAAGTGCTGCCTAGACCTAACCCCTTTTGCTCCTTTCTATCATTCCTTTGTGTCCATGACTCTACCTTCTCTGGACTGTGAGCTGCCAAGGTTCATCTACTTGCTTTTTTTTACCTTGGCCCTAGCTATCATGCTATAACTCAGTATGGCAGTATATCCTCTGAATCCTTGCTTTTAATCCTTGCTTAAAAGCTTGTTTTTAATAAGTTATATAACTTCTTGGCTTTGATCTAGATTCCAGACTGCCCAGAAATCTCATAGATCGGTCCTGGCCTTCTGATATATGCCATTGGATAGAGATTAATGTTTCTGTTCTTGGGGGGCGGGGTGGAATTCAAGGACTACATTTTGAATGCTACTTTAGGGCAAAAGATTTAGACTTCCACACAGTGAAGACACTGTTGTTGCTGCTGCTGCTGCTGTTGTTTTAATATTAACCCTATAATGTAAGGGTAAACGGGAGGGTTGTCAGGGACTTCAAAATTCATCCAATATTTTTGCAAGGGAGAGAGATATTTATTTATTTATTTATTTAGAGTATTTTTACCCTGCCCTTAAGTAGAAAATATTGGGATAGGGGAATAGAGAAGGGAGGTTGTTTTTCGGGTGATACTGTACCGATCTGAGAAGAGATCGCAGAAGAAACTAGCAGAGCGGGGGCCCTGAAGCCGGAACAGTGACACAGTCTGACGTGGAGTCCAGAAGCAGGGAAACTGTTCACACTTGGCTACACAATGGATGTAGTGTCCACAGGAATGGGATCTGTACGCACTTGAGTGGGGTTTTGAAGGGGTTTATATAGCCAATAATACCCTTCCGGGGATGGGATTTAGAGTGAAAGACAATGTTTCTTGGAGGTTCTCAGGATAATACAATAGAGACTCTGGATACGCTAACAACCTGAAATGTGCAGATATTTTGTAACTGAATAGAGGAAGCAACCTTCTTTTTTTTTGGTTATGAGGTCTCTTTACAAACTTGAGTATCTCTCCTTAGGCTGATGAGATTAGCCAGATGTTCAGGCAAGAAGTTAGCTTGCAAATTCTTTGGAATTTGGGATGGCCCCTCCTTAGTGCATATCTGATTGAGTCTCAGTGCTAGTCTTTGAGATTCCTGGTTTTTGGGAATCCCCAATTTACTAGCCACACCTTGTGGAAGGCCACATTTGGCCAAATTATTAAATATAGCCAATTATTACTGATATGGGGGAAGGGGTGTCCTGGTATGTAACACTCTCATAAATATGGTGGCATAGCAGCACCAAATTGTGGAGGGGTTTCAGTCCTGGCTCTGCTGAATCTTGTGGCACTGAATGAAAAAGTCAGATTACTTTACAAAAGTAACTGAAAGGAAACATTTCAGTTACAAAAGTAACTGAAAGGAAAGACAACTACTTGTATCTATAAGAGTAACTAACTTGCAAGAGAGAGTCCCCTTTGAAACTTTAGCTGAAAATGATTAATTTTTTAAAAGTAACATTCAGATTTGTTTTGATGAATGTATCATTGTAGATCACACTGAACTAATTTTATGATCAAAACTCTACTTATCAAAAGTGATTATTGATTACCTTGGGCAGAGTCTAGTGCTGGATTTCTGCTGCCAGAAAAGCAGTATTTAGCAAAAGCAGATGAAATGCTCCCTTTTCCCACTGCACTCCACCCCAATGCACCACAAATTATGCATTAGCAAGTGCTTGGAAACCCCTTCAGAACCAGTTTTATGCTATCTCACAAGGTTGAGAGGCGGGGAGAAAGATCTATTGTGCTGATGCAATGTTGGATTTATGTGATTTTAAATATTATAATAACAACAGTAGTTATATTATCATTATTTTAACTGGAAGATTGAAGTAATAAAATTATTTATTTTTTTTGTCAATTTGTTGTAGTACTGAGCTGGAACAGAGTGGGTTAGTTGTGGTGTCACAGATGAAATGTATATTTCATGCAGATGTTATGTTTCTATACTGCAGTGCCTTCAAGGAAATGCACTTTTGAATATGCATGCTAGTGTTACCCTGAGAGGTGGGGGTGCTTTGAGACTCACCCATGATATCAAAATCTAGATGGGAGAATTATTAACTTAAACAGTATGCCTGTGAGATGAGGGTAACTGGGGGGGACCTTTTCACCTGTGTATACCAGTACTAACTGCAGAGAACTCCAGGTTAAAGTATTTTTTATTGGAAATAACACAAAAGCATACACACACATGACACACATTCCTAAGAACCACACAAGGCTGTTGAGGAGTGAGGGAGAAATATTGGATGTGGGAGAGATTTGAGAAAAATAGGGTGATAGTTACCAGTCTTGAAGAGTGAAGTACTCAGACAGAAGTCTGAGGGTAACACTGGAAGTTCTGATATGGGGGCACATTGAGAAGAAGAGTGGCAGGCTTGTCCACAGTAGAACACACTTCTGTTGTTGGGGGACTAATATTTATACCCTGCTTCATATCCTGAAGAGGTACTTTGGCTAGGACAACGCCTGGATAGGTTTCTCACCAGGTAAACAAAGGAAACTGAAATTTAACTAATTTCTCTTAAGGGCTGGGAGATAAGAATTGATGGGTTTAATGACAACCTCACAAGAAGGACAGGAGGGGTGTTTCAAGGGGAGCTTTCCTTGGGATTGGGGTTGGAAAGGTCACTTGATTGTTTAGGCGGAGTGACCCAGTGGTGAGGTGCCCAAGGAGGAATTAGCACATACCTCCATAATTGCTTTGTTTCCTAGGGCTTCCACTCAATCCTAGTTTGACTTTGCTTGCTAAAAAATATTTCTAAGACACCTTCCCAGGTCCTTGTGACCTCCAACTGACCTTTTGGATTACTGCAGTCTACTTGATTCCAATGAAGTGTCCAGTATTTTCCATTATGAGATATTATAGGGAGGGGGTAGTAGGGCATGCTAACAGTAGAGAAAGGGTGCATAAACCCTTTTGCCTTGCCAGTGTGTTCCTTCCCTCATGTCAGCCAGAATTGCTGGTGGACAAATTTTAAATAAATGAATGAATAAGACATGAAAAAATAGGATATAAGGGGTTGTAGGCTCTTTGTTGCCTCCCCCTCCCCCTGCCCACAATGTCAGCTTTCACACCAAGAATCAAACCTCTTGAAAATTCAATGCAGTACTAGGCTGCATTAATTTTCATATCTAACAATGTATCAGTGCTAGCCAGTAATTACTGAATAGTAATTAGTGCATATCTGTAATTACTGAAGGGATATCTGTTGATACGAAGTTTGTAGAAGTTCTTAGTTTTCTGATCAAGTTTTTCTATGAAGTTTTAAGATTTTCTTCCTGATAAAACATTCAGTACAAAGTCAAATTTACTGGGCTGCTGTACTTTCACTGGTGGTGCAGTGATTAAATGTCAGTACTGCAAGTCACTACATTGCAAGTTCGATTCCAGAGGACTCCAAGGTTCACTCAGCCTTCCATCCCTCATAGGTCAGTAAAATGAGTACCCGGTTTGTGGGGGCAATTAGCTAATACACATTGGAAACTGCTTAATGCAGTGTAGATGTGTAAATTGCTATTGCTTAAAAACAATTTGTAACCCGCTCTGATAGCCTTGTAGCTGAAGAGCGGCGTATAAATAAATAAATAAATAAATAAATGAGATAATTCTATATATGTATTTGTTTATACAAAATATTATTTTTCCATAAAATGTTTTTTTTTCTATACAGGAAATGTCATTTTTATGCAAATCAACCACGTGTGAATTTTGTGCAGAATAAGCCCACCAAATAACAGTGTACATCTTTATTGAATAAGTCTCCAGACCATTTCAAATAAAAATAAAATAAATGCATATATATATATACACACACACACACACAATGATAAAAAGAATATATATATATATATATATATATATATATATATATATATAGTTTAAAATGTACTTAAAACTTTAAAACTTACATTAAAAATCTCTATAAAATTTAAAATATTTGGATCTGGTTACACCCCTCTTGTAATTTGCACAAGTCTATTTTAAGCCCTTTTCTCCTTCTTGCTTCCATAAAATAGCTGCTTTCACTGAAAACAAGGCAGTCCTAAGAGTTATAAAAGGCTCTACTCCTTGCAGTAGCAGAGACAGCTTGCTTTCATCATCCCTTTCCCTCAAATTTCTGAGGATGAGAGCTAGATATTGCTCTCTAATACCATTATATAATTGACAATGCAGCGGATAATGTGCAAGATCTTCAACATTAGGTGCCCCAAATATATAGAGTCTATCAAGAAAAGGGATACCCTGATATCTTCCCTGAATCACTCTAGAGTCCATTTGCTCAAAATGAAGTTTGGCAAAAGCCTTCTGGTGTTCTCTTTTCATAGGGAAAAACAGATATTTCTCTTCTTGGAAGAGCGTTTTGGCCCTTGATAGCCATTTCAAAGATTTTACTGAGGCCAGAGCTAGGTCCAATTGAGCTCTATTGTTGCGCACTCTTTGTTTAAACATGCTGCCAGCATTTGAATTGCTCTTTCTAATAGCCATTATGCTGAAACCCACACTGGAAAACATTTTTGAAAAGTTGAAAAACCAGGGTAGCCTATCCATCACACACTGGTGTTAACTTGATCCAATAATTAAATACTAGAAATAAACACAGGTCAGAAATAGTTGCATACCAAATTCTGCTCTAATCGCTTATGCTGGGGTACTTCTTGCCACCCCCAATATCAGTCTTAAGAATTTATTCTAAGTTCTTTCAATGTTCATATGTGTATTGATTCCCCAGATTTCTGAGCCATACATCAGAATTGGCAAAACCTTTGCCTTATATACTTTTAAAACAGGATAAAATGAGCAGGGATACTTAAAATTCTCTCTCTCTCTGGCTTTTCTTCGCAAACGAAGATTCAGGAAGGACTCATCCCGCGCTTTCTGCAAGCGCGCTGATGACTAAAAAGGCCAATCCGAGATAAACAAGTCCGGTTGCAAAAAGCACAGCAGAAGGTCTCCTTGGGTGATGTTTTTGGGTTGTGATTCTTTCTGCGTTGTCGTTTCTCTTCAAGACTTGTTCGTCGTGAGTTCTCAAATAAGGCTGCAGCATTGTGGATAGTGCGTCTCCATGCCTCCCGATGTGAGGCCAGGGCGGACCACTGTTGGTGATCAATTTGGCCAAGCCTGAGATGTTGTTTCAGGGAGTCTTTGTATCGCTTTCTTGGAGCGCCCCTCTTACGCTGACCCGTGGTGAGTTCACCGTAGAGTAGTATTTTTGGGAGGCGATGGTCCTCCATCCTAGAAACGTGCCCTGCCCAGCGCAGCTGTGTTCTCAATATCATGGCCTCAATGCTGGTGATCCCTGCTTGCTCAAGGACAGCAACATTCGTCACATAGTCAGTCCAGTGTATATTTAGGATTGTGCGTAGACAGCGCTGATGAAAGCGCTCGAGGAGTCGTAGGTGGTGGCGATAGGTGACCCATGTTTCAGATCCATAAAGGAGGATAGACAGTACGATGGCTCTATACACACTGATTTTTGTGCTTTGCCTCAGGTGTTTATTGCTCCAGACTCTTTTGTGAAGTCTTCCAAATGCACTATATGCCTTTGCTAATCTGCTAATCTTAAAATTCAATAACCTATTTAAAGTATGAATACAGGTTGATGCTTTCAATTCATTCTTCTTTATCTGTGGAGCCCAGGATCCTCTTGACACAAATGTAATGCCCAAATAATTATAAATTTCCACTTGCTCGACTTCTTTAAAATCTATATGCCATTTATGAATTTTCTTTTTCTTTTCTTTTCTTTTCTTTTCTTTTTTTTTTTTTTTTTACCAAAAATGACAATTTTAGATTGGCTCTTGTTAATTACTAGATCATTGAGCTGGCAATAAGTGCTAACTTTTTCAACAATCTACGCAAGCCCATCACAGTGTAGGAAAATAAAATCATATCATCTGCATATAAAAACACATTAACAGCTCTATCCAATCCATTGGAAATATGAAAATCCACACCACACAAATCTGAAACAATATCATTAATATAAAAATTAAAAAGAAAAGGGGCCCAAATCCTATGCTCCTAGTAGACCACAAGTTGAACATGAGTCAATAGTATGATGCGGCAGCTAAAAAGACCAATGTGATTTTGGGCTGCATCAATAGAAGTATACTGTCTAGACCAAGGGATGTAATAGTGCCACTCTCTTCTGCCTTGGTCAGGCCTCACCTAGAATACTGTGTCCAGTTCTGGGCACCACAATACAAAAAGGATATTGACAAATTGGCGCTTGTCCAGAGGAGGGCGACAAAAATGGTGAAAGGTCTGGAAACCATGCTTTATGAGGAAAGACTTAGGGAGCTGGGTATGTATAGCCTGGAAAAAAGATGGTTAAGGGGCAATATGATAGCCCTGTTTACGTTTTTGAAGGGGTGGACCAAGCTTTTCAAATATTTTAAAAATATTCTTTCCATCCTTAGTGGCAAGGGGAAGCAGACTAAATCTGGCTCTGAGCAGCTTATTTCTCCCATGCCCTACTTCCTTCATGACCATAGCTTTCCCCTCTGTTTCCACCACTAATGCCAGCAGTGGTTACACTGCTATAGAAAAATCTGCATAGACCATCATATCCAATGCAGTTTAACGGCAGACAAATGAGAGTTTGTCAAGAAAGCAACAAATGAGGAAAATGGTTCATTTCAACAGTGTGAAATGTAGTAAATGACAAATATCCTTGAAAGCAGGGGATGCGCTAACACAAAGAGGCAACCTGTTTTGACAGTAGCTCTAATTGAACTACACAGTTAAGCACTTCAAAGTTATTGATTTTGGTAGAATTTGGATGGAGACAACATCCTATGAATTGTGCCTTAATTTTGTAATAACCATTCAGGTAAAGCAAATAGGTCATATGATAAAAGGTTTTTGATGTAATTTAGCAGCCAAGTGGCACATGGCAAACATCCAGACATGTATTGCCTTTATGGGTCACAGTGGACCACGGACCTCCTGACATACACTGGCAAGGCTTTGATCTTTTTTTTTTTTTAATTCTTTGCCTTTAGACATTCCAGTATAATGGGAATCAAATTTAAAATTACAGTTAATACCTGTTCTGATAGAGATCCAATTTTCCTTAAATAGTTAAGTATAATCTTATTTTTCCACAGTAAATCAGAAGCAAGCATCACACCTTAATTGAGTTATGGGACTGGAAGGATAAAAATCTTTTCTTTGCCAGTATTTTTTGCTTTGGTTGTTGTTTTCCCTCCTTTGATCTTAGCCCAATAATATTGAAAGCATTTTAGGCCTCAATAGAAAAAAATAATTGATTTACAATCCTATATAAACATATGTTGGAACTAAATGCATTACACTTATAATTTGTAATTCTAATAGAAAAACATAAGTTTAAACTGCTCCAAAATTATTAGCCAAGGAAAGTCAAATTGTGGTTTATCCAGAGATAAAAGAACGTGTTTCATATACATTCTTTTACTTTTATATGAAGAATGAAACACATTCTTTTACCTCCTGATAAACCACAATTAAGGACCTATAACGTTTTAAAAGGTGATGGGGACTTAACATTGGCAGGCAGGTGCTATTAATTTTGCCTACTTGTAGGTAGATTCAGAGGGAGGGTAAATTCCTTTCCCCATCCTTTATCACTGAAACATACTTAAATGTGAAGACTCTTACAAGCACAATATATACTTGGAATTGCCCTTCATGTTTTCAGTGCTGCTTACTCCCAAGTAAGTGTGCATAGGCAAAATTGCAGGCACCTTTTTATTGCTGAGTGGACTCAATGACAATAGCTTCTTAATATTTGTTAGTGCTTGATAATATAGTATATTTCTGAGTGGTGATTCATGAAGAAGGGCTCTAGACACCTCCCCATTTCCCCTGAGCCAGGGTCCATGATGACTGAAAAAAGTTCATTAAAAAAAAATCTACATTTTCAGCTGCAATAACAGACATTGTTGGGCTTCCCATATATCTTGATCATACCAAGGAAAGAATGTTGTCTTTATTCTAATGGTGCAAAATTCTTATGTTGTTGAGCTCAAAGTATTAAAAAGGTAGATCAGAGCTCTAACAAACTTGTACTTTCAACCATTGTCATAGAAACATAGAGTTGGAAGTGACATCTTGTCCAATCCCCTTCTATGAAGGAGTACACAGCTAGAGCACTCCTGAAACAGCCATCCAACTTCTGATTAAAAGCCCCCAAGGCAGTCCATTCAACTGCCAAACAGCTATTACCACCAAGAGGTTCTTCCTGATATTTAGATGGAATCTCTTTTCTTGCTATTTGAACCCATTGATTCATGTCCTAGTCTCTGGAGGAGAAAAAAACAAGCTGACTTTATCTTCTACATGACATCCCTTCTGATACTTAAACTTATAGGTCATGAGCAGCACTTTGAATTGTGTTCAGAAATGAACCGGTAGCCAGTGAAGTTGTTTTAACAAGGGAGATACATGCTCCCTATAACTAGCCCAAGTCAGTATTCTGACCAAAGCATTGTGGACCCACTGAAGTTTCTGAGCAGTTTCCAAAGACAGCCCCTTCCGTGCTATAACCACTTGAACTGGAAATAAGCCTCTCTGTTCCTACTTCTGAGCACACTTATGTAGTGGTTGCATTGTAAATTTTCTATCAATATTATTTTCATTTCAATAAACTATGGGTCCGTCTATACAATTAAAAAAAATCCGGTTGGGGGGTAAAAAATATGAATAGGCAGCCGTTTGTATGCATACGATCCACCTACACGATTTTTTACCCCCTTAAACTCCGTATGAATCCTTTCCCCAGCTGGCTGAAGCGAGCAAGCCAAGCAGCAGTTTTAAATCTCCCGTCGCTTTTTTTTTTTTTAATTTAAAAAGGTGCCTGCTTTGCGGACATTCGGTTTTCCCTATTTACAAAGTAATATATATATATATATATATATATATAATTCACCGACTTACTGGACTCTCGCTTAGCCAGGAATCCAACATGGTGGCCACTCCCAATTCGCCTCCTTGCTAGCCCCACCCCCTCTACTTGGCCAGCCAATCAGATTACACTGCCTGTTCGTATGTGTGCGAATGGGGCATACAGACCATCAGCCATTTGAACAGCTGTACGTATTTTATGCCGAGATCTGCTAATCCTCCCAAACGCCGAATCCATGTAGTTTACGGGGGATTCGCTAGCCCCCTTCTGAATGACACGTATGAATCCGAACAGCTGTGTGTATGGAAAAGCAATCTTCTGAACGGCATACATTTTTTTTTTCCACGTAGACGGGACCTATGTTGATAATAAGGTATTGATCATTATTGGTGATGGTTTCTACTCTTTAAAGAGTTGTAAGAATTTTCTGTCAGTCTTAGCATTATTGCTGTTAACAGGGACCTTTTCATTTTTCTGTAATGGTGAAAACAATATACAGTAACACGATTGCTGTTGGAATCTGTATTTGTTTCAGGAACTTGAAGAGCAAATAAAACCCAAGGAGAAGGAAGTTGAAAAAGTAGAACAGAGTGGACTTTCCCTAATACAAAATAAAAAAGAAGACGTCTGTGTTGTTGTCATGGATACCCTGCAAAAACTAAACCATTCTTGGGCAAATTTGGATCACATGGTAAGCAAGTATAGTTGTAGAATTCCTCTTTTCATTTATACAACACCATGTTACTTTCAAAGTAGTGTAAGATTTTTGCTAGAAACTGTTTATTCATAGTGATTACAGAGTTTTGGTTTAAAGCAAGATATTTCTTGAAATATAAACCAATAATGTTTTCTTGTTCAGGTAAAGGTTATCTAAATTCTACAGCTTAAAGTTCATTTCACAACACTAAAAGATATATTGTCCTCAGTAAACTGTTTTATTGTAACAGTTAAAATAGATGCAAACAAAAAGTATTGAAACCACTGGAAAGTGTATGTATGTACTAGCTTCATTTTTCATTAGGATTATAATAATGTTTACCTCTTTTTAAATTTATTTAAAAAGGCAGCAATTGGCATTCATATGTCTAATATTCATTGCACTTTGGTTTTGTTTCATTTTGATCAGGTTGGCCAGCTTAAAATATTATTGCAATCTGTTCTTGATCAGTGGAGCATTTACAAAGCAGCTTATGAAGAACTGAATAGCTACCTGATGGAAGCCAGATATTCCCTCTCTCGTTTTCATCTCCTTACAGGTTCTTTGGAAGCAGTGAAAGTCCAAGTAGATAACCTTCAGGTAGGACATGACCACCAAAGCCTTTATCATATCATGAAATGTAAGGGAATTTGGGCAGCACTGTGAGGGAACTAACTAAAGCTGCTGCTGCTGATGATGATGATATACTGCCATTTTCCCATTGCAGTACTAGAACAGTACAGCTTAAAGATTATTAAAATCAATTCAGATTAAAAAACCCAAAAACCCATTGTGTGTGTGTTTAAAAATCAAACATCGTATATAGCTAAAATTCATTAGAAGACAGAATATTGTTTAAAAAACATTCAACAAAATAGCACACCATTAAAAACCCATTAAAGTTTCTCTCACTAACATCATTTGGTGGTGGTGTGCCTTCAAGTCATTTGTGACTATAATGACCCTAAAGTGAACTTGTCAAAGGTAAGATTTGTTCACAGAGGGGTTGTCATTGCCTCTGAGCAAGTATGATTTGCCCAAGGTCAGCCAGTGGTTTCCATGGCTGAAAGGGGATCCAAACCTGGTCCCCCAGAGTAGTCGTAGCAATAGCACCTGCATTTCTATACTGCTTTATAGTGCTAAGTACTCTCTAGAGGTTTACAATGTGCTAGCTAATTGGCCCCAACAAGCTGGGTACTCATTTTACTGACCTACGGAAGGATGGAAGACTGAGTCAACATTGGAGCCCTGTAGGATCAAACTCACAGGGTTTAACCACTGCTCCACCAGGACTCCATCAGAGTACTAATTCAGTGCTCAGATCCTTTTCACCCTTTTAATGCCTTCTAATTGGCTGACAAGTATGGCCTTGAAAATAAGCTTTAAAATGGTCTTACCTCCTTAAGATTCAAATAAATTACAAATTTCTTTCTGCTTTATTTTTCTTTGTTTAGAACTTGCAGGATGAGTTGGAAAAACAAGACCATCACTTACAGAAGTTTGGATCTGTGACCAATCAGTTATTGAAAGAGTGTCACCCACCTGTTACAGAAGCACTTAACAACACCTTGAAAGAAATGAATCTCAGGTATGAAGCTACTCCCAATGTGTTTTTAAATAACATATAATGGAAATCTATTTTACTCTAAGTAGAACCAAAGTTATTTTAGTCAATATATTAAAAAAAGACACATCTCATTTTTGTTACTATGGAGATTTTCGGATGCCTCTTTCAGCCTCTTGCCACGCAAGCAGCCTCCGGTGCAGTAACGAGGCTGCCGTGCGGCAAGGGGTCCATTTCGGACGACACCGTTTCTCTCTTGGTGGCGTCCATGACCGTTGCGGCTAGCTTTGGAGGTGGCTGTGCTGTTTTTTCACTCACGGAAGTTGTCCGTGAGTAAAAAACAGCACCACCACCTCCAATGTTAGCCACAACAGTCACGGACGCGCCAAGAGAGAAACGGCATCGTCCAAAATGGACCCCTTGCCGTGCGGCAGCCTCGTTACTGCACCAGAGGCTGCTTGCGCGGCAAGAGGCTGAAAGAGGCATCCGAAAATCTCCTATGTTTCCAGTAAAAAGAATAGTTTTAGAGGTAAGACAAAAGACAGATACACAAAGAAACAGACACTCATATATAGTTAGATCATTATGATAGAGCACACCATTGTTCTTTAAACCTTCCTTTTCCTGTTGTGTCAGTTTATTACAAGTGGATAATTTTTGTGTGTGGGTTTTTGTTTTGTTTTGCTTTTCTCTTTGATATGAAAGAAGCATTCAAACTATGGTCCCTCCATCTCCAGTCTGAAGTGGTATAGTGCCTCCTATGCAGTGCTTTGATTCTTATTCCTGAATATTTATTCTGTATGATAAGATGCTTTAACATATTTTGTCATGTATGTTAGCTTGCTTGCTCTTTTGTGGAATTAAAAAAAAGGTGTCACAGAAGAACATTGTTTTCCAGGAATATTTTAATGATACATTTACATAGTTTTACTTTCCCCTAAAACTCTTTTTGTGAGAAATAACCAAACAGGCTTGTTGTTCATTCTGATGTTTGAAATTATGACTAATTGCTTCTCTAAAAGTTGTTCCACTGTCCTTTTTCTTTTCAGTCTGTTTTGTATCATAATTCATTTGTTAAAATTACCAGGTGGAACAATCTTCTAGAAGAGATTGCAGAGCATTTGCACTCCAGTAAGGGGCTACTTCAACTCTGGCAAAAGTATAAAAACTATTATACACAGTGTTCTTCTGCAGTTCAGCAATATGAGGATCGAACAAATGAACTTTTGAAGGTTGCAACCAACAAGGAAATTGCTGACGATGAAGTCACTGCCTGGATTCATGATTGCAATGTGAGTGCAATAAAAGGCTGTGTAATTATTGCATAGTATAGAACTGTAGTAAATGTTCCTGAATCTAAATGTGTTTTAAAAAAGATCTACCTGAATCACCTGTCCAATTTGATGGTGAAAATTTTACATCCTTTCCTCATTTACTTTACCTAGTTCCCTAACATTTCCATCTCTCACTCCATAGCTCCTCATCCAACACTGAGGCCACTGCCACTCATGGAGCAAGGAGACCTTTTTTCCCAAACCTTTCTTCCATGTCCCATTACCGAACATGGTTCAATGTTCTAAGACAGAAAGAAATGGCATCCCTGTCCAGACAAGAAAAAGTATAGAAGTAAAAGTAAAATGGACAGGAAGACAAGATGTGTCATATTCCTTCTTAACCTAGGGGATTGTGTGGGGTGTTCAGGGGGACATTGCTCCATCTCTCATACTCTTTCGGTTGGTGATTGTCAAATCAAACCATTCAGTGACAGAGCGAGTAGGTTTTGCATCTCCTGCAGTGTTACTAACAAATGTAGCACTTTACTTTTTCCCATTAGAAGCTCATGGCAGACCATTTCCCACAACCTGTAGAAAGGAATTCATATGTCCATTGTGAGTCTGTGATGCAGCTTCATTCTTCAAACAGATGACTGCATGCACATTCTGTTCAGTGTACACGAGAGAGGTTAAAATGCACAGCAGGTTTGCGTTTGGGTTCCTACTTTACTGCATTTAAAGTATTTGTATGTTTTTGTCCATGTGAACCCATCTGTGAATTTCATAATTCTGTACAACATAATTCTGGGCAACTGGTGGCTAGGGACTGCAATACCACTCCTAGGAGAGACCCTGAGGGGTTGTGTCCCCAGCACACATCCTCATTGCAAAAGAAAGAAAATAATTGCCCCCCAGTGCCCTATAGGGAATGTGGGTGGCAGTTTCATCATGTTTTAGCACTCCTCAGGCCATTTTAGGCCCAGAAGGGGCCATTTTTCAAAACGGGAATTGACTAAAGTAATTCCCAGTTTACTTCTGTTTTTTTTTTTAAAGGCTTTTCTTGAGCCTAGAATAGCCCAAGGAGGGTGGACATGCCCTCCATGCCTCCTAGAGGACATGTGGGGACAAAAAACTTGAAAAAAAGATATTTTATAAATTGGCAACCCCCTGGGAGTGCCCTGATGACCATAAAAATGACACTGGGAGCCACATAATGTCCATGGGCTGCACTTTTATCACCCCTAGAAATAGCCCCCAGAAGCTACTTGTATGCTGATCACTGTGACATATTTGAATGTTTGTAAAAGTTTTGTTCCACCATTCCTAATGACTGCAATTTCTGCAGGACCTCCTTAAAGGTATGAAGACTGTGCAAGATTCTCTGTTTGTTCTGCATGAACTGGGGGAGCAGCTGAAGCAACAGGTGGATTCTTCCGCTGGAGCTGCCATCCAATCTGGCCAGCAATCGCTAAACCAGAATTTATCTTCTTTAGAACAGGCTCTCAGCAGGCAGCAGTCCTCATTGCAGGTAGGAATCCCGTTCTTGCCTCTTATCACACCATTTTATCTCCCTCCTTCCAAGGACCTTTATCTGTTCACCTCTACCTAATTGATATACTTTAGGAACTGTCATACTGCCACATTTGGAGCACGCTAATTGAAACTATACAATTTGTGCAAAAGAGATTGGCTGTCACAGAAAAAAAATTCTTGGCATATAATAGCAATACCATTTTATAACTATCATATTGATGATGATATAATAGCTCCCTTGACCACATTTTGCTGGAATTATGTTGGGGAATTCAGCAGTATAACTTTGCCATATGTTGTGCAAGTGGGCCAGTTGTTCAATAAGCATATATACAGCCCCCCTCTCTCAGATTTAACTCAATGAGCTGAAAGTAAATTGACCATTGAACAGTGGCTGGGCTCAAGGACAGGGCACCCACTGTGTACGTAGTTGAACAAACTAATGGGATTCAGCACAATTACCCTGACATTTGTTTACATTAACAGGAAAATATATAGGAGTTTAGTCATGGTTTATAAGGAATGGTACCTGAATAACTATATGCGACCTTCATTTAGGCTGTCACTAGCATTACCAAATTATGGATAAACTAGCTGTACCCAGTGTAACATACACTCTTACAGTAGATTTGAAAGGTTCACACAGTTCAGTTACATGCTATTATTTTAGGAAAAAATATTGCATTGTTTTACATGTGGGTGGTGAGTGGCTGAGGGAGTGAGAGGAGGGAGGGGATTGGTTGGGTATGTTTCCTAAGCAGACAGTCAGCACACTGGGAAAGGAAACATACCCAAGTTTGTTATATATATATATAGATTGCCACATCACAGGAGAACTGTGGTAGAATGTGTATAGTCTGTTTCTATAGTTAGTTATATCACCTGTTCCTTTGTGTCAAGGTTCAGCTATGATGCTCCCAATGGTTTTGGATCACAGCTCCTGTCAACCCTTACCGTTGGCTATCCTGGCTAAGAATGATGTGAATTGTAGGCCAAAAGCACTGAGAGGCCTATAATTGCCCATCTAAGTTTCCAATGAACCAGTAAAAGAAAACAAAATTATCTTTCTTTCTTCATAATCCTAAGATGTTGAATCATGCTTAAGTGGTGGTAGCTGTCAGATAAAGGGGGTGGGCAACAGCACAGGGGGCTATTTTCCCTCTCCCACACATAGTGCACCACTGTAGTGTAGAACACCAGAAATGATGTCATGTCATTTCTGCTTCCCATTTTCAGACACTTTTCAGTTGGAGAAAAGCATTTGAAGGGGGTGGTTTGGCATGGGATGGAAGGCAACCTGCCATATCTGCATGCAGTTTTGGTGCTCTTTGGGTAAAAACTGCCAAAATGAAGGGCTCAGGAGGGGGCTGCTAAGGGGCAATGGAAGCGTGTTTTGTGCTCTTTGGGTAAAAACTGCCAAAATGAAGGGCTCAGGAGGGGGCTGCTAAGGGGCAATGGAAGTGTGTTTTGTGCACCCTTTGCTGTTTTCTCACTGCAGAGGTAAATAACAGCGATGAAAAAAAGGGAACACAGAACATTTGAAGAGCAGCTAGACATTTATTCATTCTGTAAAATTATGACATAAAGAACCATGGATATCATAGTTTATGAGCCTTGTTTTAAAACCTCAGGCTGGAGTTCAAGATTACCAGGCATTTGCAAAGAGCTTAGGAGAACTAGAGAGCTGGATAACACAAGCTGGAGAGGTACTTAAAGCGCAAGACCCAAACCATTCATCTGACCTATCCATTATCCATAATAGGATGGAAGAGCTTAAAGTGAGTAAAACAAGCAAACAAAACCCCTGGATTTTTAACTTTAAAAAATCATGTCTTTTTTTATTATTCATGTCAGAATAAATCCTTCCTTAGGACTCCTTTTTTCCCCTTGAAAGTAAACTCAGGATTTCATTCTTACTGGTACAGCTGTAATCGGAAGAGTCTGGACATGTTGCCCAGGCAAACCCATATATGTCATACTGAGGCTGTTACTATTCAGGGCAATATAGCCAATCAGCAAGTATGTATTTACCTTCATGGCCACATTCCTGTTATTACTGACTTTGATGGGAATTCCCCTTTCTCTTTGCAAATCTCACAGCATGGCAAGCAGTTTGTGCTAGTGAATTGCTCCACTGGGCCATCTCAGTTATGGACTGCTATGTATAGTCAGAGACTCATACGACCATAGAAGTCTTGTAGGTCATATTGTTCAGTCTCCTCCTTGATACAGGAAATTCAGGGCTAGTGCCTGCCCCACTGATAGCTATCTAGGCTTTGCTTGAGCACCTCTAGTTAGGGAGAGCCAGCAACCAATAGGTAATTGTTTCCATTATGAAACTGCTCTTATAGTCAAGATGATTCTCCTATTGTTCAACCAACACCTACGCTCCTTTAACTTTAATGTGATCCCTTTAGACAAAGTCTTAGCAGCAGAAAGTCTTTTCCCCCTTTTGTGTTCCCATCTCATTTGTCCTTTTCTGTCCTTTGACAAACTGATCTAATAATATTATCATTTAATGTTCTTCTTGTCACTTTATTTCCTTGGCTGCCAACTACCTTTGCCTTTCTTCTCTACCAACAGTTGGTCAAATGTAGGCATGTTATTAAGCACCTTCTAGATTTTGAATCAGTGAAAATAATTGTGGGTTTGTTCTGGGGGGAGGGGTTCCAAATGCAAATAAAGCATTTACATGGAAAATATTTTATTATTTTAATGGATGGCCTGAACCTTAAAAATGTACTATTCAAAATGCTTGCCACACAGTAATAAGTTCACTTTACAAGCATGTTAATTAAAGTTATCTGCTTATTATTCAGCAACATGATTTCTTTACTCAGATTATTTGTTTGTTCTTTACCACTTTACAGTGCCAAATGTTAAAATTCAGCAGCATGGCACCAGATTTGGATCGTCTGAACGAGCTAGGATATAGGCTACCTCTGAATGATAAAGAAATCAAAAGGATGCAAAATCTGAATAGGAATTGGTCTATGATCTCTTCACAAACCACAGAAAGATTCAGGTAGGACAATTTTATAGGACAACAGAACAGTTAGTTAGACAGGAATTTTAAGTGACCACCAATTTGACAATTCCAGTCCTAGTACTAAAAGTAATTATAGATTTCCATAAAGCTGAGAGAAAGGTAAAAAATGTATTGAACTCAACTCTAGGCTTCCATGTAGAATCCTCTATGTCTTTGCTACCATGCTACAACTGCCAAGTCAGTCAATCAATCAATCAGTCTTTATTACAGTCATCGACCAGAGTGAACTGACAAGTCAAAAATAGGGCAGAAGCAAAACCAAGACACAACGAAGTCCAACATACCAAAGTTCTCCACCAAACTGAAGAAATGGTTGTTTAAAATGTTTGGTTGCTTGATCTTTTCTTTTTTTTTAAATTGGACCATACTTTCAGTTGACATTTGTGGGCAGTTAGATCCTCAAGCAAGTGGGTCACATTGCCAAATAAGACACTAGCAATCTCTTCTTTGCAAATAAGAGAGCCGTTGATATCCTTTCTGCTCCACTTAGCAATTTTCTTCCCACTTTGATAAACTCTTCGAAAAGCACACAGTTTTTGAAGGCTATTGACAGTTTGGGACTTATTCTATGAAAAATTTGCATGTGGTTGTTTTGCACAGAAAACAGTATTTTCTGTATGGAAAATAATATTTCAATACAGAAATATTACTTCCTGTGCAGAAAATGCTGTTTTCTATGCAAATCAACCACGTGCGATTTCCCCCCCCCCCAAAAAAAATAATTCCACTAATAACAGTATCTTCTGTGCAGAAAACTTCATTTTATGTGTAGGAATTAATATTTCTACACTGAAATATTTTTATCCATGCAGAAAGTGCTGTTTCTGCACAAAACAGCCGTGTGCGGATTTTGTGCAGAATAAGTCCCAAACTGCAAAGATTCTTGTCAGTCTAGGATTCTTTTCATCAGCTTTTCTCAACACTCAAAAATGGGGTTTTCAACCATTTTTTTAATATTCTTTCCACCCCTACTTCAGAACTACATTAGGGCTGCCCAAAGGCTCTGTTGCCTTTGGAGGGAAGGCTGCAAAGAGAAGGGCTTTGCTTCCTCTACAACTAGCACAGCTACAGAATGATCTGCCCATTACCTGTGAATGCACCCTTTCAGCAGCCAGAACAGAAATCAAGCCAGAGAAAGAGCCCTGGTGCCATCCACAGGTCAATTGGACAAGGACATGAAATGTTATGGTGCAGAATTTCAGAGGAGGATGGGGGTGAGCATGTAGAAAGAGAAAGGAGGGTAGCAGAGATGGAGAGAGGCATGGCCTTGGTCACTGCTGGATCTGGTTCTCGTCTTGCCCACAAGCATGTGGCCCTCATCAGACCATCCTGTAGATCCAAGGTTCTCCATAGCAGGAGAATGGAGCACTTGTACCTGTGGGAAGCTTAAAATGAAAGTACCAGATTAAACTAAATATCTGATGAATTGCTTGCTAATCTCTTGTAAGCAGTCTAAACAAAATTGTGTTGCAGAAATGAGCCAATCCCTGTATTGATTGAAAAAGAGACCACTTTGCAAAATCAGTTTTTCCAATATGAAATTAGTTGTAGAGGTGTTTTTTATGAACTAAAAGAACATTTGTAAATGGCGCAAATATATTTTGCTAACACAAATACTTAAGAAATAGTCAAGTCAAAATATTGTGTTTATATACCCTGTTTGTTGTTTTTATATTTATTTTTTTATCCATGTGTTTTTTTACAAGATTCTCAAGATGAATATGTCAATATCATTTGGGCCAGGATTGAAATGGCTCCCTTAGGAACCACAGTAAATATGTTTTAGCAAGCTGAGCGGTGTTACTGAATCACTTTTTCATCCCTGCAGTAAGCTACAGTCCTTCATGCTTCAGCAACAGACCTTCCTAGAGAAATGTGAGACTTGGATGGAGTTCTTGGTTCAAACTGAGCAGAAACTGGCTGCAGAGATTTCAGGAAATTACCAGCTTCTTTTAGAACAGCAGAGGGCCCATGAGGCAAGTTTTTATCAATCAGTTCTTCTGGATTGCTGCCCTTAGAACAATATTTTACAAGACATGTAAAATATGCCCTGTAAAATACTTTTGACACTTCTTCACTGAAGCTTCTCGTGTGCAGTTTGGAAATGTACTGATGTCAATAGTGACAACTTCTAGGCAATATCAGGTACATCTGTGATTTTAAGGATTGTTGTGTCTGAGATCCACAACTCCCAGTTCAGATTAGCATATATAACCATGTACATGCCCAGATATCTAGCTAGGACTAGCTAGAAAATCTTTTTGGTGAGCAGTATACACCTCAGGATTCCCATATTGGCCCAGATGCTGGTGTTTAGAGTGGTCATAATGAGATTTCCTGTGCTGTTGGGCCTTGCATCTTGCCATAAAACAAAAGGATAGAGCATATCTCTTCCAGCTTTGACGTACATTTCTGCAATCTGAAGGGAAATGTTAAGAGTATTTCCATTTATAACAGCTGAGCAGACCAACTCAGTCTACTGCTCATATCAGTGCTACATGCGGGTACTCTTGGATAGTGTGGTGTAGTGGTCTGTGTTTGACTAGAGCTCCAGGAAATCAGGGTCCAGATCCGTGCTCAGCCTTGGAAACCCCATGGGTGACCTTGGGTAAAGCACACTCTCTCAGCCTCAAAGAAAGACAATGGCAAACCTCCTCAAAATAATTTGCAATTCAAAATCTGTAAGTCAGTCTACTAGAAGGTACACAGCAACAACAACAAAGTCATGGGAAAGGGTACTTCTCTTGGCTAATTAAGGGAGATTTTCCTTGGAGTTTTTCCAGGCTGTGAGGCCCTGTTTTGGAATAGTTAGTAACAGATTGTTAGTAACAGATTGTTAACAGATTGAATAGTTAGTAATGGCCTCACAGCCTGGAAAAAAACCAAGGAAAATCTATGGATGCCAGCCATGAAAGCCTTTGACTTCACATTAAGGAAGGACTATTAAATGGATAAACCTCTTTGGATGTGATTTTCATCTCAGGGAGAGAGATCCTCTTCACTTTTCATCACAGGGGAAAGTCAAAGACTCATCCCGGAGATTATTAAGCCCCTGATCCTGGGAGATTAGCTTTTCTTTAAAAAGGAAATCGCATCGCAAGAGTTCACTAAGTGAGGCTTTTGTCGTTTTGGCAGTCCAATTTTTATTTGTCAATGTTAGATTTCATGTTTATTATCCTCCAATGCATGTCTGAGGGCCCTTTCATACCAATTTAATTGCCATCCAATTGAATTTTGAGATTTGCAATTTAGAGTGGCACTCTATATACGTGTGCATAAACTGAACAATTTTGGTCAAAAAATTGACCCCAAAAAACCTGATTTATCCATGGGTTAATGTATGTACTGTAACTTGTTATATATAATAAAGGAACCACTCCCTTCTCTGAGTACATTGGCAAAAGGCGAGAGGCTAATCTGCCCTACTGTCTCCACCATAGCACCATTTCTGGCCTTTTTGGAAGCCTGGGTGGGAAAATGCTAGCAGCGGTTCTTTGGCACCTCCCCTTAAAGGAATTCTGAGAGAGAAGAGGGGGTTGGTGCTTCTTTTAAGTTTTCCTGGGATGAACTGAGCTCTTGCCTTTTGCCACTCTACTCAGAAAAGGGGATAGTTTCTTTTATTATAAGACTTCTGTACCTTAAATTTTCTCAAAAAAGGAATCATCCCCTTCTCTGAGTAGAGTGATGAAAGACCTTTTTGAATGCCTGGGCTGAAAAATGGTGGTGGCAGCAGCCAGGGGCTGCCCCCCGGGGCACTGGCACATTCCCCTCTCCATGGAATGACTCTCAATTTATCCACAGGTCATATCAAAATCCATAATTTTGGCCCCCAAACCTGCCCTTGACTTATACATGAGGTCAACTTAGACATGAGTATATATGGTGTTTAGAATTCTTTGCCAGAGAGCTCTTACTACTTCATAAAATGACAGACCCCACAATTCAAACAAATGCAGCTATGGCAATTAAAATGAATCATATTGCTATAACTAGGTGATGTGAAAGGGGCCTGGGTGTTTTGTCTCTTTTGTTGCAGGAAGCCAAAGGTAATGTGTGGAACCTTTTGCCACCAGAGGGCTCTGCAGAACCCACTTAAACACAACTATGAATGTTCAGCCATGACACGTTAAAAAGTTGATGCAGAAACAATTTTTTTTTACAGCATTCTTTACAGAATAGAAGTACACTTTCAGTATCATCTCCAGTTTTCTTTCAGAAGCCTTCCCCCCATTTAATAGCCTAAATTTAGTCAAGAAAGAAAAGGATACTATTAAAGGAAATACGTACAAACTAGGTAGCAAAATATTTGGATATTACAATAATAGTGGTGCCATCTGACATCATAAGATGTAGAAGTAACAACTGCAATCCCACAAAAAGCACAATAAGATCTAAGTTTTGTGAACCTGTGCGTATAACCAGTTGCTTCTTTTTAAAAGTGCACCCACCACATATTTAACTATTTGCCAAAGCAGCAGTCTTCAAACATTTTGATTCATACATCCTTTGATTCAAAGCTAAATTCTGTGTATATCAAATAATTGGTAATATTTATTTTGGAGCCAGGGATTTCTGTTTTTTTAAGCATATTTGATACTCTTTTTTTTCAATCTGTTACTCACTAGCTATTCCAAACAGAGATGTTTAGTCGTCAGCAGATATTACATTCCATCATCATGGATGGTCAGCATCTTCTTGAACAAGGACAAGTGGATGACAGGTAAGGATCTGCCAAACCTGACTTTTTATTTTGGTATAATTTTCTGCTGGACCATCCCTTCTATCAAATATCTACATAAGTTCTGCAAAATGTATATGATATTCTTATTTCCCTGAAATTTACCTATGTGTATGTGTTCCCCTCCTCAAAAGAAAAAAGTGGTTGCACAACCAGAATCACATTATATTGATGGGTCAACATAGGCATGCGAACATTTCTCATGAATAAATGCATGCAAAGTATTACTGGTTGTATTATTTCCAAACCATGTTGCTGTGTGAGACTCTCCAGCTCTTCCTAGTGGTGAGTTGAATGGTTTTTCTATTGTTGTTTTGTCTTTGCTACTTAACTTACACAATTGTTGACACATCAACTGCCAAGTGTTGTTTTTCAGTGAACCATAAGTTGAGTAGCATCATACAAGAGAATCATCTTGGAAATTGCCCCACACAAACTGAAATGTGGTATCTGCACCAGAAACCAAGGGGAGATTATTGACTCAAGAAATAGATACTCATTTCTAGCAGTAGTTTCACAGTCTCCTTATCTGGAGATTCTCAAAGCAATCAGAGAGACTTTTTTTTTTTTCTTTCCTGGGAGATCTCTTTTTAAAACTAATGAAGATTAAATAGGAAATTCTGGGAGATATAAATACTGAATTTCAAGACACAGAAAAGATAGTTGTCTTAGAAGGAAGACTTTGTTATAATGCAATCCAACAGTGCAATAATTCATTGTAGTGAAAGATAGTTTTCTGGAGAGAACAGGATACATGAGTGGTATGTTTTTTACCACCAATAAAGGCATTTATGACTAGAGATATAATTCTTCACTAATTTATTCTATAAAGAAGTAGCAACCAATTTTCCTCCTGCTGTGAGGAAGTCTTTAAAAACTGCACAGTTTCAAAGAATATTCATAGTTAGGGATTTATTCTATGCAAAATCTGTACATTTTTTTTTCAAATAAAACAGCATTCTTTTTTAAAAAATAAAAAAGCATTTTTTTTTCAAATAAAACACAGCGTTCTCTGCTTATTGTGGAGAACATGTTGTAGCGGGGAACTTATTCTGTGCAAAATTTGCACATGAGTTTTTTGTGCAGAAAAGAGCATTCCCTGCACAGGAAATAACATTCCCACAGAATGAATATTATTTTCTGCACAGAAGAATGATGTTCCCTGTTCAGAATATGCTGTTTTCTGTGCTAAAAAATTCAATGTGTGAACTCATGAACTATGAACATTCTTGTCAATTCAGGATTCTCCTCATCAGGGTTTTCCAACACTTGAGAAACACATTTTTCAAATGCTATTTAGCTCATGTATTATCTCCATTTCTACTTTTGCCCTAGCAAGGAAGGGACATCCTCTTGCTAGGGATAGCCCCTCATACTCCAGGGCTGCAGTTACACGGGAGGTTTTATTATGATAAATTCTGCTTTAGCGCTTTTCCGCACCAGTGGTGGGTAGTTTACAAGGTCTATGGAAGAAGCAGCTGTATTTTGTTGCTCTTTGTTTTTTTCCACTTTGAGATTCACACAGCCAAATGTGGTGGGGGCGTGGCCAAGCATTGGAGAGAAGACAAAGGAATGCCATAGGAATGTCTGCCCTGGCCCCAACTCCATGTGCTTAACAGCTGATGGACAAAGAATGTCACCCTTTGTCTCTCTTCCCCCAGCTCCCTGCCCACAAATCAAACTCCATACAGAAGGTTTTTTCTCCTTGCTTAACAGCTGTTTGACAAAGGGGCCAGTTACACAACAGAATAAAGTGAGCAAAATTCCGGATTTCTGTCCTTTCAGAACAGGGGTAACTAGTTCTTAAGATTTATGGTTAATTTGTTAACCAGTGAATCCACTGGTTCAAGAGGATTCAGCTGTAGTTTACACAGACAAAGGTTGGGGGTATGGCCAGGCAGCTCTATCATTATCACTAAATCCAGGCAGAAGACGGAGAGGAAGGAAGGAGGGGGCAGTGAGAGGGTACCTTCGTAAGCATATAAATCAACAAAAAAGGAGGGAGACCATGGAGGAGATGAATAATTAAGTGGGAAGGAAAGCAACCACACACACACAAGCAGCTGGCTAGGATTCCTTTGCTCTGCAATCGCTGCCAGCTGTGCTTTTCCCATGCTAAAAGCAAGCCGGTTGGCTGGATGTTTAAAGCAAGCAGTAGACACGAAGGATTTTAAGATTTACTGGATCGCTGCTGAGTCTCCACATCTAGCCAGCCCACCCCTTCATCATAAGAACCAATCACAGTGCAGCTCTGCTGCAACTGTATCGGGAAGATTGCTGGTAATTCACACAGACTTGCTGTTCACACTAGCAATAATGCGCTAAGTCGCGCTACTTTTCAAATAAACCGGCAAAAGTAGTGACATCCCCTGTCACGCTACTTTTGGGTATTTTGACTTTCCCCCCTTCTGAATGAGGTGATACTGTGGCTCGATCCATGGGAACAATGAGCAATCTTAGCAGTATATTTAGGGGAATATTTGTCATGTAAACGCAGCCCAGGAATCCCTCAGATGTGCCAGCCACAGAGTGGTGGGAATAACTCCTCCATCACTGGTTCAAGGGGATTCCATTGGATTTCAGTTGGATTCCATTATCTCTCTGGCTGATGTGACCTGTCTGTGCTTTGGACGTGATCTTCAATCTCTTTATTTCCCATCAATTTGGATTTTTCTTTTATGTTCTAGGAGTGTTTATGGGCAAATAGATTTCTTCTTCAGCTTTACAGGGCTTGATTCTGATTCTTGACTGGTTTACCTATACATTAGCAAACCACTATTAGTCTTCTTTTGGTTTTTTTGACTTTGTGTCTCCTATTATATTTGCATTTTGCCACAGTTCATATTTGGGGGAGGGGTGTACCTTCTTGTTTTAACCAGATTACTAGTGCACCCAGGCTATATGCACTGACATATGCAATGTTACAAATAATGGTTTACCAAATGTGCCTCAGTGGGCACTGGTATTTCATCTGTACCCAGCTA
Organism: Gambelia wislizenii; assembly: GCA_030847615.1. Lineage (NCBI taxonomy): Eukaryota > Metazoa > Chordata > Lepidosauria > Squamata > Crotaphytidae > Gambelia > Gambelia wislizenii. The sequence continues at coordinate 104,990,310 of JAUMIR010000001.1, forward strand.
GTTGTGGGCATCGGTAACCAGGACAGCAAAACTACAAATGATTTGAAATCTGTGGCAAACTTTTCAGAATCACTTTTTCAAATTATTAAAGTGGATGGGAAATAAAGAGGATGAATGTTACTTCTGAAGCACAGACATTAAATCAGAAGAAGAATGGAGCAGAATACAAGGCAGTGTAAATCCATAGAACAATAGCAGAACTCCGCCTATCCTTAATGCTAAGAAGCATGAAGTTCAGGGTAATTTATCCCATAGGAATTCTCTAGACAAAATATAAAAGTAGTACCCCCATATCCGCGGGGGATTGGTTCCAGGCACCACTGTGGATAGTGAACTCCGCAGATAAAAGCAAATGCCCTCGCTCCTGCCACCTTCTCCCATTTCCCCTCTGCCAGCCATGCCATGCCACCAGACCCCCCACATGGAGAAGGGAGAAAGGAGGCAAGCTCACCTCCTCCCTCCCTCCCCAAGCTACCAGCCCACAATGCAGGGATTACACCCCACCCTGGAGAAGGGAGGGAGGAGGTGAACTCAACCCCTCCCTCCGTCCCCCATCCACCCATCCCAGAGAAGGAAGTGGGAGGTGTGCTCGACCCCTTCTCCATCCCCCACCCTCCCACCCACCACGCCATGCCAGAATCCTCCTCCCACAGACCCACCCCATCGGAGCCCACCTTCCCACACTGGAGAAGGGAGGGGGAGGTGAGCACGACCCCTCTTCCCTCCCCCACCTGCCACGCCATGCCGGAACCCTCCTGCCTGCCTGCCCCATTGGAACCCACCTTCCCACACCGGAGAAAGGGGGAAAGGCAATCTCAACCCCTCCCTCCCCAATCTGCCACACCATGCCGGAACCCTCCTCCTGCCTGCCCCTCCACTCACCCCAGAGAAGGGAAGGGGAGGCAAGCTTGACCCCTTTCTCCCCCACCCACCATACCATGCTGGAACCAACCCACCCCCACGAGCTCATCTCCTCCCTCCCTCCCCCTGCCATCATCATACATGGATAATTGAATCCACAGATGGCAAATCAGCAGATGCGGAGATGCTACTGAATGTATGCTAATTAAAGCTAGAAATTAAAATTTCTGATAAAAAGAGAATGTAGATATACTTGTAGATGTCCTTAGCAGATAGTGTAGATATGAATGAAGATATACTTGATGTAAAAGAAACTGAATGGAATCTCACATGGCCCTTACAATTTCTTCTTTGAACTTTGTCCTTCTGTGTCCTTCATCTGCTTGTTTCTTGCAAAGGAATTCACAGATAAGCAATGAAACTTTGTAGACATAGCTGTCACAGTGAAGTATTACAGGCAGGGTGATTGGTCATTCCATCTGTCTGTCTTTTGTACTGCTTTGATCTCAGTGGTGGCACCAGGATGGAGACCTTAGTATTTCAACTTTGAAGTCCATGAACAGTGACTGCTGCTGTTTTTTTAATAGTACCCTCTTAGTATAGAAGGATTGAGGGTTTTCTTGTTTCTTCTTTTCTTATAGGGATGAATTTAATCTGAAACTAGCCCTCCTCAGTAATCAGTGGCAGGGGGTGATTCGCAGAGCGCAACAGAGAAGAGGCATCATTGACAGTCAGATTCGCCAGTGGCAACGCTACAGAGAGATGTCAGAGAAACTGCGCAAGTGGCTGGGGGAAGCATCTTGTCAGACTGTAAGTGGGCTTGGCACAGTTCCTATTCCACTACAGCAAGCTAGAGCCCTGCTGGATGAAATACAGGTAAATATTCTACTATTTAATTTGATAGTGCTAGGATTAAGTATCATTTTCTGTGTAAAAAACTGAATACACAGATAACATTTAGCTTCATCTGATACCAAAAATCTTGTGGATTTAGATTATTCATCTATAATTACTATTTATATCCCAAATTTGCTCCAGATTTGCTCAATGCTCATTCTATGAAGTACATTACAATAAACAATAATGAGCCCTTGAGCACTCGTATGGCTCACTGCTGAAATCACAACTTATCTACAGATTCATAGACTAAACACTACAGCTAGAGCATGAAGGGTGAAGTTTGAGTACCTGGTAGGGATGAAGTCCTCAGGAGGAGAGGGTAAGGGAGATATCTTCTTGCAGTTGTGCCAATAAGTAGTAAAATAAAAAGATAAGATGGTCTCCCGCATGCAACTTTCACAAGTGAGTAGTGGGAGAGACATTGAATATCAAGCATCGTATTTTTGAGAATTCCTATTGCTGTAGTATTGCTTTGCATAATTGGTGCTAGATGAGAGACCACAGGAAGACCTATGTAAAATTGTTGAGCTTGCTAAAAGAATAGTGGAAGATAAGTGTGTGTGTGTGTGTGTGTGTGTGTGTGTGTATATATATATAAAATACTTTGCACTGGCATTGTGAGCTCTTCTAACTAATGTTCTCATGGTGTTGAGGGAGACCTCCAAGTGACTGGTTGTGGGGCATGTGCAGAGGCGATAAATAATATCAGAAAGAGGGATACTGTTAAGAGATACAAATTAAAAATAGGAGAGGATTAATTAAGAGGAGATCAGAAAATGAAAGGCACATGAGCAGCAAATAAAATTGGTTAACCCATACTAAAAATACTTATTTCCTTTCTCTTCATATCAGACAGCTTATTATCACAACGCTTCAAATTCTTTTTAGGAAAATAGAAGAGTGCTTCTGGTAGGTTTTGGACATAGGCAGCCCATAGTCTGAACTGGAAGGGGCACCTCACTCTGAAATTTTGGGTTGAAGTCATCCCAAGTTGAAGGAGCAAACTGCCCCTGGTTTTGGGGTTGGGATAGTTCTGATCCATCTAAGAAAGTACTGTAAAATTAGAGTGAACTTGGAGTATGTAATTGATCTCCACAGCTGAAAGAGAAAGTTCTCCTTCGCCAACAAGGAAGCTACATTTTAACAGTGGAAGGTGGGAAGCAGCTCTTACTCTGTGCTGATGGTGAGACAGAAGCAGTTCTACAGACTGAACTCTCAGAAATCCAGGAGCGCTGGAAATTAGCCAGCCTCAGACTTGAGGAACAGAAGAAGCAGCTTACATTCTTGCTAAAAGTAAGTTTATTTAATGAATTCAGACTCAGGTACAGTGGGCACTCTTGATCCATGGGGGTTTGGTCCCCCCCCGCCCCTGCAGAGAATAAAAAAGTGGATGTTTGCATCTCATTTTATTAAATGGTGGTGACGTGTGCACAGACACTTCAGCGTGTCTATGTTCATGTTACCGCCATTGAGAGTATAAGATGTGACAATCTATAGTTGTTTGACATTGTGGATCCTGAGCCCACAGGTCAGGAGGGCCTGCTGTAATTCTATTTTATCATGCCCCTTTGGAAAATAGAATTAAGCCACTGTATTTCTGCCTGTGTCTCAGATCATAGCTGTATCTTTTCAAGCTAAGAGCAGTAAGGCTCTTTCCATGACTATTACATGTAATTAACAAGTACAATTCTTGGAATGACTTTGTGGGAAACATGGACTCCTTAGCCAATAACAATTTTCTCCATTTGCTTTACAAGTCCCCCCCCCCCATTTGATATATATTCATGTTTTGATTAGCTACTTCTGTAGTGCATCAGTTGACCAATACCAGATCTCCCCCCCCCAACTATGCCTAGAATTTGTGTTTTAAAATAGGCATATATATATATATATATATATATATATATAAATGGATGGATGGATGGATTTTTTTCACCAATGTTTACTGTTACCTTTTGATAGTCAGATCTCTAAATGTACCCCAATACTAGATTCTAGTCTATAAACTTACTACCACTACTTTTAAAAAATCACAACTTTAACCTTTCTGTACTGGTTCAAGAAATCTAGAGAATATCACACCTATAGCAATTTCATGTTTAAGATGGAGGCTAGGAAAAACAGGAATTTTGGAACAAAGAGAAGATGGCTTTGGAGACTTTTCAGATAATTGACATTTGAGCTTATAACATGGGGAAAGTGAGCCTGAATGGATGACTTCCACTGAATTTTATTTAATACTAGTGGAGGTAGTGAAGACCAGGATAAGTACAAGTAGTGTTAATGTTGTAAAAGTATGAAGGAGTTGTCTTGGATGAAGTCTGTTGGAATGACATTGAAGGGAAAAAAACCCTCTTCTTTCCCCCCACTATTTATGTTTTTTGCTCTCACACTCTACTGAATATATATAACATGCTTTTGTACAGCATATGTTTGCAAACCTTCAAAATAAAGAATTATAACATGTGATAAGATGAGACAGAAAAAGGACAGTAAGGCAGAGCTAGTTTCAGACAGGAAGTTTATTTAGGGGAAGGGTATTTTAGAAGATTAGAAGATAGTAGAAGATTGGTGGTGGGGTTTTTTTTTTACTTATTTATTTTAGTTATTTTATCTTTTTTTTCTTTTTTGAGTTTTGGGAGTTTAGGGAGACTTTTCATATCAGACAAGGGAGAGAACTTATATAGGTAATACCATACATATATATACATATTATATATATATATATATATATATACACACACACACACACACACACACACACACATACATTAATAAAAATATGTGTAATTCTTAACGGTTACAAAGCCCAAGATCTTAAAGAATAGAAGTAAAATTACAATTTATGGGTGCGGAAAGTTTATGGAATAAGATGTATGACATAATTGATTGTATGATTTTGCCTTTCATTTTTATTTTTTCTTTATTTTTTTGTTTTGTTGAGTTAACATTTTATATAATAAAAATATTTGGGAAGGAAAATAAAGAATTGTAGTCAGCCCTCCTTATCCACGGATTTTTCATCCATGGATTCAAGCAACCATGGTTTGGAAATATTTTTTAAAAATAAATTCCAAAAAGCAAACCTTGATTTTGTCATTCTGTTTAAGGGTTGCCATTTTACTATGCCATTGTATGTAATGTGACTTGAACATCCATGGATTTTGGTATCCATGGGGGGTGGGGGTCCTGGAACTAAACCCAGTGGATACTGAGGGGCCACTGTACTCATATTCATAATTTCTTACTCAGTCAGACACTTCTGAATAGGGTGAGGAGGAGAGAGACAGAGAATGCATGATAAGATTATTGACTGAAGAAATATAATGGCCTAAATGCTGTTGCTAATCCTGACTGGAGTAAACCTATTGAACCAATAGAATTTGCCTACAAATTGACAAACCACTCAGCAGTTGATTGAATAGGACTACTCTAGTTGTAACTAATTAGAAGGATACTAACCATTGTCTTCTTGATTAATACTATTATTATCAGCTCTGTAAATCACATGTCCCCTGTTCTTTCCTTACTGCAACCCTAAAACATTTAATTTATATCTGTTTTCCCCTCCTTTTAGGACTGGGGAAAATGTGAAAAAGGCATATCAGATTCCCAGGAAAAGCTAAAATCTTTCAAAAGAAAGCTGTCTCAACCATTGCCAGAGCATCATGATGAACTCCACACAGAACAAATTCGTTGTAAGGTAAATTACTAATACCCTAATGCACTTTTCCCCTAAAGCGGTTTGTGGCTGTAATGACATGAATGACAACAGCAATCTTTGGCATGCAAGTGGGTAATCTGATCTCACTATTTTGTTTCACACTTGGAGTAGCAGCTTGCTGACATGCAAATAGGTTTGCACAGAACATGAAATATAGTAGTGGACTCTGTCATGGTTTTGTATTCATGATAGTTTTTTTTAATTTGTCCAGACTATAGATAATACCTTCAATATATTTTGCAACTACATTCCATCACACCTATTGTGGAGTTTGTTATTTGTTCAGGTATTTTTAATGTTTTTCTTTGGTTTCTATGTCTGGGCTTGAGATCCTTCCCTTTTGTGTATGTTCAGGTTATTGGCCATACATTTATTTGCCTGTTTGTTTTCCCAAAGAGTCTTTAGATCTAGATTTTCACAACTCTGTCACCCTGGCTTAGGAATCTGTTTGCCAGTATACCTTGGCATGCAATCTAAGGCAAATCTGCAGCCTGCAAGGTACTTGGCAATGCTAAATATCCCCAAGTACAGAAAGAACTTTTCCATGGCCAGACTGAATTCTTGGCAATCGACAGTCATGGAAGATTAATTTTAAAGCCTTACACTGGCACTTGAGAGTTTGCCCATGTGAAGGTTGTGTAACTGCAACACTATATCATATTTTTCTGTATAATAACGTTTACCAGATTGCAAGAGCTCATTTTATTTCCACTTTGCATTGTTTACACCCTAAGAGTTCTAAATTTCTGTATTAATGGTAAGAACTAACTAAATAATTACTGAAATGTAGCCAACTTTCTTGCTGCAGCTATTAGGACAAGATGACTCAATGAAATTGAACAATCTTGAGCCTGTTCTGTCGTACCTTGTATTAATATAGTTAAACCAGCTAATAATGTATAGATGGAATGAATATGGTTTTATATCAGTTTGAATTTTGTGCTTTATTTGTCTGGAATAAAATTATTTATATCTACATGTCTGTTACTAGGCCTTATTGCCTAACTGCATGTGAGTATAGATGTACATCTTCATGTTCTTCATCCCCATGGGCAAGAACAAATAATTCCTGCAGAAGTATCTCCAGTGGATGAGAACATGAAGATTCTATACTGTTCCCATCACTGTTCATGCTACAGGAAGTATTTGTACAGATTTTTTTTCTTAAACACATTTTCTATGCAGAAAACATTCTGCACAGAGGTGCACTTTTTTGTGCAGAAAACACTTTCTGTGCAGAAATACACATGCTTTTTCTGTGCAGAAAACATTGTTTTCTACAGAAATACCCTTCGGGAGCAGTAATTTTCTGTACAGAAATACACGTTCTGGGTAAAAATATAAGTGTTTTTTCTGGGCAGAAATAAATGTTGCTTTCTCGTGCAGAAATCTTTTCTGTGCAGAATTACCCATACTTTTCTGTGCAGATTTCTACACAAAAAACACATATATTTCTGTATAGACAAATACTTCATGAAATGCAAAGAATCTTGCAGTAGCCTTCCAATGGAGTTCCTTGAGTGTTGGGAAACCCTTTCTTGTTTGAAAATAGCAAAGGAATATTCTTTCCATAGCTACATGCCCATTCCATTAGAAGGTCAGGCAACATTTAAGTTTTGTTTAAAAGCAGTTCCCATGAGGGCTCCAGATGATTAGTGCTGGTGATACAGCACCAATATAATGCAATTTTGCTTCCTGCCTTTCCTCCCCCTCCCAACAACCATTTGAATTGCCTGTAAACTAATTCCAGTTTGCCAGAGCAGGTTTCTGGAGTGCACAGGGGTCTACAGTGGAAAAGAGATATCTCCAGCAAAGGTCTGAGGATGGATCCTTTCAAATGCAAAGATCTAATTGGAATTTTCTTTCCAGTATCGTGTTATGATTTCCTGCGTGGCAGGGGGTTGGACTGGATGGCCCTCGTGGTCTCTTCCAACTCTGCAATTCTATGATTCTATGATTCTATGATTCTATGTCCACCTCTCTTTGCTACCTAATTTTTTTCCTTCAAATGTAGGAGCTAGAGAATGCTGCTGAGGGATGGACAGATGATCTTTCCCACCTGAATTTGTTAAAGGAGACTCTGTCTGCTTACATCAGTGCAGATGACATCTCAGTGCTCAGTGAGCGCATCGAGCTGCTGTATAGACATTGGGAAGAGTTGTGCCACCAGGTAAAAGAGTAAAATAAAACAAGCAAACAAAATGAAAACTGAGGCAGCTAAACTAAGACAATTACCATCTTGCTGGCTGCTCCCAGATTGTGGAATTCCCTGCCATAGGAAGCTAAATTGCCCCCACTCCTACTCTCTTTCTGCATACAGGTGATGATTTTATTTGTGCACCCAGGCTTTTGAGTATTAATTGTATGATGCAGAAGGTATTTTAACTGAGGATGTCCAGTGGGGATCATTTTAATGGCCTTGAAAAAAAACGATGTTTTTAATGTGTATGTTTTAACTTTTGTATTACCCATTGTTTTAATTACAGTATATTTGTTTTAACTCATATTATGAGCTGCCTTGAGCCCCATATTGGGAGAAAGTTGGGATATCAGTCAATCTAATAAATAAACAATACATTTCCTTTTGTGATTCTTCTCACTGAAATACCAGAAGGGGTAATTTTGGGGGGTTGGGGAGCCATATTTGTAGCCTTAAAGGGAGATACCTCCTACTGCACCCCCTGCAAAAATCATTTCCCCCCAATACCCTCTAAGAAGTGGGCACATTTTCCTCAGGCTTTTCTGGAGGGGCCCTGGGCCATTTTAAACCCATGAGAGGCCTTTTAAAAAACAAAAAAACAAAACAGGAAGTGACTAGAACAGGGATTTTAAAAAGAAAGAAAGAAAGAGATTTACCACTTAGGGGTCTTGAGGGCTTTCCCCACCCCACAATGGTATTTAAGCAAAAGTAAATTTCTTGCTACTCTACTTATAAATTCTTCTGTACAATATAGCCTCAATTTAAAAAAAAAAAAACAGAAACCAAGGCAATTCTTCCCCCTCCCCTTCATTATGTCAGTTTAGGCCACAATGGGAAATTGTAATATAACGTTGGGTTTCAGTGTGGGGAGAGCCAGCATGGTGTGGTGGTTTGAGCATTGGACTACGATTCTGGAGACTAAGGTCTGAATCCCTGCTCAGCTATGGAACCCACTGGGCGACCCTGGGCACACACTCTCTCAGCCTCAGAGGAAGGCAAATCTTGCCAAGAAAATGCTGTGATAGGTTCACCTTAGTGTCACCATAGGTAAGAAACAACTTGAAAGCACATAAGAACAAAACAACCACCACCACAACAACTTTGATCTATGACTATGAAGACTTGCTTATGCCTCTCTAGGTTTCATGGAGAAAGACCAGCCTGTTGCATATAGGAGAATATTCTGGTTTAATAAAAAAGATCTGTGATTGTCTTCTTTAACCTAAATGAAGTTTGCAGCAATATTTTATTGCTACTATACAAAGCTCTGATTGCACAGCAAGTGTATGAAACAGATTGCAAGATTGTCCTGTCATTTTGAATAGATAACAGAATAAATATCAAGCTTTAATGCTTCAAATAATACGTTTCAAAGGAAACCAAGTCTATTACAAACAGTTGTAATAGTGAGTTGAGGATTCAGAGTCAATATGATAGCCATCTCCAAATATCGAGAAGTCTGTTGTGTTGAAGGCAGACCCAGCTTATTTTATGCTCTTCCAAAGCATAATGTTGGAGGGTAGAATTGGTGGCAAGGGCATCCCAGTAGTGGAAGAGGCTATCTTGGAAGAGTGCTATGTTTCAACAGGTTTCTAACATGAGGTTGGATGGCCACAAGTCAAGCATGCTTTAACTACAAGTTCCTACAGTAGCAGGTGATTGCACTTGATAATCCTGGGGCCCCTTGCCAGCTTTATGCAACTCCCTGATTCTGAGCCACTGGAAGTTGCAAATACTGGTACAGGAGAAAACTATCTTTTTATTCATTTTATTAAAAATGTAAGAGTTGTCATGCTGAGCCTGTTAATGATTTGCCAGACTTTGGGCTTTTTTATTATTATTATTGGAGCTATATTGTACAGGATAATTTACAAGTAGGTAGCTAGAAACATGTTGTTTTTTTTTAAAAAAAAAGATGCTATGGTAAGAAGAAGAGCTAAAGGAAATGTAGTATTATTTGTGCCTTAGCTGAAAACATTCAAAGTATGCCGCTAAGGATCTGCAATAATTTTGCAAGTGTTCCTGCATGGAGATGCGTATATAACCATAGGAGGAATTGCACTTATAGAAAAGAAGAAACAGCTGCAGCAAGTAGGATGCCTCTAGATTGTCGTCATGCAATTGTTTTGAAAATAGCAGGACATATGAGTACATGTTCTCTGTAGGCCCTGTTTGCATCTGTCTAATCTTTTAGGCCTCAGTTTAAAATCAAAATGACTCATCGTGATTTCATATTTGTTGATCTTTTGTTACTATATAACCATTTCCTTCTGTTGTACTTTCTCCCTAAGCCTTTCCTTACTTCCTGCTGCTCTTCTGATGTCATCGTTCATTGTTGAGTCATCTATGGAAGATTTGTTCAGGATGGAAATGCTCTGTGTGTGTGTGTGCGTGTGTGTGTGTGCATTGATCCTGTAATTGGGGGGACTCCCCCACCTCTGAAGTGATCAGGCAAAATTGGACCACTAAGATACATAGGTGTATTGTTGAGCCCCTTCAGGAATTATAAATCAGAATTATACTCAATAATTGAACACACACACACACAAAGATTCTGGGGTTGTCGTAATGGCAAAACAGCTACCAACAGAATGCGAGGAGAACCCTACCTGTCTAAATGGCAAGCCACATCATTTCACCATTTTGTGAAGGAGGGCCCCCCAAAATGTAAACAACTCTGCAGGAAAAGCCTTTGTGTTTTTTCCTGGAGTTTTTAAAAAACTGCAGGGGGAATGCACTTTCACCCTCACTGGGACAAGCACTTCGATATGAATTGTTTTCCCATAGGAGAGGAAGTACAAAACTGATTGGCTGGATGAGTGCAGACATGGGGCTTGCTAACAGAGCAAACTCCTGGCATTACCATGTTGATTTTTTTGCTTTTGCAAGTGAGTGCTAAGGTGAGAAAACAGGGTCTCCCCCCCTTTTTTTCTTTTCTTTTTTCTTCTTTTTTTTATAGGTAAAATATCCAGCACACAGTTAAAATAGGTGTTTTTTTTTTAAAAAAAAAAGTTGAGAGGCAGCAGATTATGGTGGGTAAAAACACAAGTAATTCACTCATTGCTGCCTTCTTGACTGGTGGGCATCCAAAGCTTTTGGGGGCCAAAAAACTATTAAAACAAGTTGCAGCTGCTGCAAAATGTCATTACTGTAGGGCACTCCATTTTGGGGGTGGTTGTATACATGGGTCGTAAGATACCTATTGTAGTTGAGCCTTCTTAGGAACAAGAAAGGCAGTGTGTAATCTATTCTGTGCACACATACTTAGGAATCAGCTGGACTGAACACATGGAGGGACTTCTAAGTACACCTTGTACTTGTGAGAGACTTCGTGTGGATGATTGAATTACTTCATATGGATGGGAGAAGTAATTTGCCCTCCCTCGACTGTGCCCTTAGGCACTGTGTTATGTGTTGTTATGGTCCAACTAAAAATTCCAAATCCTAGCAAGAGGTAGACTGTCCTGTCCACAGTGAATCTGGAAACACTTATGCTTTTTCATTGATTTATTGAGCTGATGGTAGGCTTACCTCCTGAAATAGTAAAATGCCAAGGGAGCTTGCACCAGCCATTTTTACTTGTGTGTTAGAGAATCAGCTAAAGACGAAAGGGCTACTACAGCATTGTAAGTCAGGAGCATCCTTTAGTGAGTAGAATCCACAATTGCACTCTGCATAGGTCCTGGACCCAGTGGCAAAATATCCAGCACACAGTTGAAATAGTTTTGTTTTTTGTTTTTTCTTTAAGTTTCAGTGGCAGCAGATTATGGTGGGTAAAAAATGGAACTAATTCACTCATGGCTGCCATCTTGACTGGTGGGCATCCGAAGCTTTTGTGGGCCAAAACACCATTAAGATATATCGCAGCTGCTGCAAAATGCCATTATTATTTATTATTATTATTATTATTATTATTTCTATCCCGCCCCTCTGCAATGCAATCGGGGTGGCTTACAATATAAAAACTCCATAATTACAGTACCCTAGCCCACCCACCCCTTTAAATAATATTACATTATAAAGGATTAAAAACATGCAATAATTAAAAATATATTAAATTAGAAAAAAAATTAAAACATACAATAATTAAAAAAAAAAAAACAGTGGCGGCTCAGAGGGAAAGGACAGCCGAGTCTTGGGCCAGGATAGTTATTCAGGAAAGGCCTGCCAGAAAAGATCCGTCTTGACACCTTTTTTAAAAACTGTCTAAGGTGGTAATAAGACGGATCTCATCCGGCAGGCTATTCCATAATCTGGGAGCGGCAGCAGAGAAGGCCCTCTGGGAGGTCACCGACAGGGCACTCCATTTTTTGGGGGTGGGGTTGTATAGATGTCCTGGGCCCAGTGCTATTCAACAACTTTATCAATAACCTGGATGAGGGAATAGAGGGCATACTTATCAAGAAGATCCCAATAATTATTATCCAGTTAGTTTGACATCAATACCAGGGAAGATTCTGGAGCAGTTCCTTAAACATAGAGTCTGTGAACATTTAGAAGGCAATGCCATAATCACAAAAAGTCAACATGGGTTTCAGAGAAACAAGTCATGTCAGAGAAATCTGATCTCTTTTTTTTTGATAAAATTACCAGCTTGGTAGATGAAGGGAACACTGTGGATATCACATACCTTGATTTCAGTAAGGTCTTTGACAAGGTTCCCCATGACATTCTTGCAAACAAGCTTGTAAAATGTGGGCTAGACAAGTTAACTGTTAAATGGATTTGTAATTGGTTGACCGGTCAAACCCAAAGGGTGCTCAGCAGTGGCTCCTCTTCATCTTGGAAAGATGTGACCAGTGGGGTGCCACAGGGTTCTGTTCTGGGCCCAGTGCTATTCAACATTTTTATCAATGACTTGGATGAAGGAATAGAAGATGTACTTCTCAAATTTGCAGATGACACCAAATTAGGAGGAGTAGCTAATACTCTAGAGGATAGGATCAAAATTCAAAATGACCTGAATAGACTAGAAAGCTGGGCCAAACCTAACAAAATGAAATTCAATGCGGAGAAATGTAAGGTACTGCACTTAAGATGGAAAAACGAACTACATAGATATAGGATGGGGGAGACCTGGCTGAATGAGACTGCATGCGAAAGGGATCTTAGGAGTCCTAGTAGACCACAAGTTGAACATGAGTCAACTGTGTGATGCGGCAGCTAAAAAGGCCAATGTGATTTTGGGCTGTATCAATAGAAGTATAGTGTCTAGATCAAGGGAAATAATAGTGCCACTCTATTCTGCCTTGGTCAGGGCTCACCTAGAATACTGTGTCCAGTTCTGGGCACCACAATTCAAAAAGGGTATTGACAGATTGGACCATGTCCAGAGGAGGGCAACTAAAATGGTGAAAGGTTTAGAAACCATGCCTTATGAGGAAAGACTTAGGGAGCTAGGTGTGTTTAGCCTAGAGAAAAGATGGTTAAGGGGCGATATGATAGCCCTGTTTAAGTATTTGAAGGGGTGTCACATTGAGGATGGACCAAACTTGTTTTTTTGCTGCTCCAGAGACTATAACACTGAACAATGGATGCAAGCCCCAGGAACAGAGATTCCACCTCAACATTAGGAGGAACTTTCTGACAGTAAGAGCTGTTCAGCAGTGGAACACACTCCCTCAGAGCGTGGTAGGGTCTCCTTCCTTGGAGGTCTTTAAACAGAGGCTGGATAACCATCTGTCATGGATGCTTTGATCGTGATTTCCTTCGTGGCAGGGGGTTAGACTGGATGGCCCTTGTGGTCTCTTCTAGCTCTACAGATTTATGATTCTGTGATAGGTTATGGAGCTAGTTTCTCTCAATACTCCGTGCATCTGATGAAGTGGACAGGGGTCCATGAAAGCTTATGTCAGGAATTTCTTTTCTCAGTCTCACAGATACTAGCAGATTCTCTTATATCTTTTTATGCAGAAATATAGGATCACAGACTAAAAAAAGTAATTTATGTCTTTGAACCTAAATGTATTGTGCAAAAGTCTTACTAAAGCCCTTAATCGTGCTAAAATTTAAAATTCTTTTTTTGTTGTCATAGTGACAATATGATTAACTAACAGAAACCATTTTTAACTGAGGTAAAGTCCTAACAGCACTAGTAATAAAGAATAAAAGAGTTGCAGGAAAGCTTGAATGGTATAGAGAGACAATATTAAAAAGAAATCCTAATACAGGGCTGCATTTTATCCTTCTACCTGCTTTTTTGCCTTTTTGCTGAGTTTCGTTTTGGTTTTTATTTTTAGTTTTTGTTTTGTCTTTAGCATGGATGTGTGTCTTCTCCCCGAAAGAAAAGGGAAATCCCTCTTTGCTGTCTGTGCATAGAGTAGGATGAGGCTCTCACACTTCCCAAAGATGTGCTTCTGTATCAGCTAATTTTTTTTCTATTTTCTGGATTCTTCTATTTAGTTTTAAGTGTTCTTGTAGAACCACACAGAAATGTTCTTGATTCTTCCACCTTGGGCTCATTTAATACCATAGAGTCATAGAATCCTAGAGATGCTTGGATTAGATTGAGCTGTTACCTAGTCCAGTATTCTGTTCGCTCAGTGGCCAATCGGTTATTCTCTCAGGGCATCTTCTAGGTCCTCCAACACAACTCTATGGTTAGTTTCACCCAGAAGCTGAGAGAGAGGTGTTCTCTCTATGCAATCTTCGAGCATGATTCTATGGTATGCTTGGGCTGGACGTCATTCATTTTAATGGGGTTCACTATTATCTGTGGCTTCCAGTATCCATGGTAAGTCTGGAAAGTCATCCCCTGCAGATACAGGGGTCTATCTGTAGATCTTTAAAGTTGAAGATCTTTTTTTATTCCTTCATAGCTGCCCTTCCAAGTCCTAGTGTTCTTCTGATTTCTTGACTACTGCTTCCATTTGATTCATGACTGCAGACTGGTATCTTCTAACATATTTCCAAAGTTTTTGCTCTTATAGTAGCATAGTGCAGGGGTGGCTTCATTAGGAGACCTACATTATATACAGCTTGCATTCATTTAATAGAGTATCACATATATTTCCCTTTATTTACTATATTAATTATGTTTATGTTTATTTACTCAGGTTTATAATATTTCATGTATTGTTTTTGCCATTACTTTCACGGTGGTGAGATTGTTACCTGTTTTAGTTGGTTTTGTTTTTCTTCATCTTCGTACTGTTTTAATATAAAGTATTGTATTTGTTAAAACATACTTGCAAGTAGACAAAATGATCTGCCTACCAGGGTCAAGCCCCCATTCCCCCCAAAAAACAGTTCAGGGTCCTTGTATGATATGGCGAAATGTATATATTTAGTGTCATATTGCTCTCATATGTGTGTAGCATTTCAATATGCTATTCTACCCATTACTTTATTTGTACCTCACCATTCTTCCAAAGCGGGGACTCAAGGCAGCTTAAAGACTAGAGAAAATTATAGAAGAAAAACTCATGTGGATAAAAACATACAAAAATTATTTCTGAAAAATAATGTTAAAGTATTGATAGAATTAAAACTATTTAGAACATTGATTTAAAGCAAAGAGTAAAAGTTGTACAACATACTACAAAGCCCTTTCGCAAGGAGGGGGATAGGTTCCCCAAAGAATGCTGGAATAAAAGATCTTCATCTGTCAGATAAAGGACAAGAAAGAGGACATCCAGCTTGCTTCTCCAGGAAGGGAGTCCCACAGTTGGGGAACAGCCACACAAAATGCCCACTTTCTTGCTCACACTAAGTCTGCTTGTGAAGGTGGTGGAATTGAGAGAAGTGCCTTTCTCCAAGGTCATAGAGTTCAGGCAGACAAAGTTAGGCAGTGATAGACAAAAATTAATAATGCTAATAGAAAGTGGGTCAAGAAAGCAGTTCAGGCTTGATTTGCAGAGACTGGACCCAAAGACCTATGATTTTATCACACTATGAAAACTGCTTCATATTATTTATGAATTATTAAATATTTTAAGATACTTTAAGTGCTATTTTTACCAAATATTTTACCATACTTCACTATTTTTTAAATGAAAGATCCAAATACTCTTGTCGGAGAACTATACATTGATTGCAGCTTTCTCTTGATAGTAAAGACTGAAGAAAATGTAAGACATCTCTCTCAGGGCAGTTAAGTTATCGTGAGCTAGACTAGAAGAAAGAAAGGAGTGGTATTCTAGAAAGGACACCTGCTTTCCATAAGCACTGTGCAGGACCAGGTGAATCGGTGGTTCATTTGGTAAAAGTGACTCCACATTTGCTAGGGACCCAGTGCTGAAAGAAGAAGGTGTGGTTTTGTTTCCTCTTCTTCTGCATTCATTTCCTAAATCTCCCAATGTTTCTGTTACCATGATTTTGTGTCTTATTTGAGTAACGAAATAAAAATCCATGCAGTGCTGAAAGTGGTTCCACACATACACACTTTTGTTTTGCTGCCTACTATACTTTGTATTTTATACATTATTTATTTAATTAATTAATTCCTGTGCCACCATTGGTAGAACAGACGTTCATGCAAAGGGTGCTCTATTTTTGGAACTGATACAGAATTTCAACCACTTTAATCTGGCCTTGGCAACACATGAGTGTGGACTCACATACTGGATGTCTCAAACTGCGAATTAAGATTGTCCCTCAGTCCTTCTGACTTTGCCAGAAGTTTTGGGGAGATGCTTTCACTTATACCTTACTCAAACATATCTAAGACAGGAATGAACCTTGAGAGGAAACTGTAAATACTGAAAACTACAGCTATTTCAAATGGCAGCTCAACATTGTTACAGCCAATATTTGAATACGACCTCCTGCCTTAAGTGGGATTGGCCCAGAAGTATCCTGAGATTAAAAATGAGCATTAATCTGTTGAAGGTGTCATGAAAGGCTATAGCTGCCTTTTTCTCTCAGAAATTTCAGAAAGAATAATCCATCCTGCTGAGTTAAATGTATACTTCAACCTCAAGGATTCATTTTAGTTTCAGAGTTGAACTTAGTTATTTCCTCTTGTATATGTTTTAAGATTTCCTTGAGACGGCAGCAGGTGACTGAGAGACTGAATGAGTGGGCATTATTCAGTGAGAAGAACAAAGAGCTCTGTGAGTGGCTGACACAAATGGAGAGTAAAGTTTCCCAGAATGGAGAGATCCTCATTGAAGAAATGATAGAAAAACTCAAAAAGGTACAGTGCCTCTGCTTTTCTCTCATCAAACATTTTACATTTTTTTTTCAATTTATCAGAGCCTGAACGTGCCTTGAGCAGGGATACAAGATTTATTTGCACTTTCAGTTTGTGTTTTCAGTGTTTTTCTGTATTTGTTTACATTAGGCCATTATCTCATGTATAAAGTACAAAATTATTAAGAACAGACATTTTTTAAAATCAGACTTGCATCTGCTTACAAATATCTGTGGGTCTTCAATGAAGCCCTCTCAAACAAGCATTACAAAGTGTCTGTTAGTTTTTTGTGGGTTTTTTTTTCCAGGCTGTGAGGCCATGTTCTGGAAGAGTTTATTCCTGACATTTCCTCTGCATCTGTGGCTGGCATCTTCTAAGATGCCAACCGCAGATGCAGGGGAAACATCAGGAATAAACTTTTCCAGAAAATGGCCGCACAGCCTGGAAAAATCCATGAAAAACCTATGGATGCTGGCTGTGAAAGACTTCAACTTCACAAAGTGTCTGTTATAGTGCTAAGTAGGAGGGTGTTATGAGAAAGCTTCCTGATTTCTGTATATCTGTGTGTCACCCAGGATTATCAAGATGAAATTGCAGTTGCCCAAGAGAATAAAATCCAGCTCCAGCAAATGGGAGAACGACTTGCTAAAGCAAGTCATGAAAGCAAAGCTATGGAGATTGAGTATAAACTTGGCAAGGTGAATGACAGGTGGCAACATCTTTTAGATCTCATTGCAGCCAGGTAAGATAGCTGAGCTTTTTATAAAATATATATGAGACTGTGTCTTGAAAACATGTAAGTGGGAGGAGTCATCCCCTTTTGTCCCACTGTTCTCCCTCAGCCAAATTCTCATGTGAATTTTGGGTTCTGTGCTAATAGAATATATGCAGTGCGTAATAATTATCGTAGCCTAATATACTGTAGAAATATTTTGCAATTTAGTACACAGATCACAGATTTTCTGGAGGGACATTTGGCTACGCTGAACCCAATACTCTCTCACTGAAGTAATTCAGATGTGCCAGTTGGATTCTTAGGGGAAGAGCCATGGCATGGAAGGAAGAAAGAACCTCTCTCTTCTGGTTAAACTCCTGTGCCATCAAAAGAAGGCCTAATGTGATATTAGAAAAACAAAAGGCCATTATGGCCACAAGTCACTGATAGCATTGTTGTTCTTATGTGCCTTCAGATTCACTCTGACTTACAGTGTCCCTATCATAGGATTTTCAGATTTATTCAGAGAAGGTTACCCATGGCCTTCCTCTAAGGCTAGGGGAGTGTGACTTGCCGAATGTTACCCAGTGAGTTTCCATGGCTGAGCAAAGAGTTGAACCCTTGTCTCCTAGAGTCTTAAACAACTCAAGCCACTACACCATGCTGGTGAAAGATTTATCTTCCAGGAAGTTGTCCTAAAGCTGCCCAAATTGGTGGCCATCATCTTGTGGTACAAAGTGGCATAATTTAGGTATGTGCCGTGTAAACTACATCCCTTTGTTTATTCTAAATCTCCTCACTTTATTGGCTGACTCTAGGCTCTTGTATAATGAGAGCAGGAGTTTGTGATAAACTTTTTTGCATTTCTCTCTTCATCAGTAACTTACTGGCTTCTCTCATTTTGTTATGGCAATTCTTAAGTTCTCTAACAGTTTTTCATGTAAAGGTTTGGCTTTTTCAATTGCAGGTACCAATGCACAGATGTTAGACTCATTAAGTCAGGAAGTGGTATTTCTTGCAGCACTAGTTGGTTTCTGAGGATGTGGTTTTATAAACAAATATAGACATGAAACAAACACAAGGCATTACAGTTTATCTGGAACCATTTCTGTCAAATTTTGCCCAATGCCTTTAGAGCAGTGTGCCCAAGTTTATCATTCCTTTAAAGAGCAGTACTATTTGTACAACTAAAAAATTCAAGTCCACTCAGAATGGTCTCTGACAAAATCTGATATATCCCAAAAGAGTTCCACATAGGATTTTATATAAGATTTGCTCTTTTACCAGTGTTCAAATAATAAGTCAAACAGTTTAATATTCCAGCCATTTCCTTGTGAGAAAGGGATTTTAAGACTAAATCCTAAATCCAGTTGCTAGTCCCAAGTAGAGTAAACCCACTGAACCAATAGGATTTACATTAGTATTGATCTATTATTCACTCACATTCCTAATGGAGTGGCAATGCATGCAGCAAAGAAAGCTTTCTTCTCTGCACGCATTGCGTCTGCGAATTCCCGTCCAGCTGAACTGTTCAGCATGGTAAGGGACCTAACTCAGGTGCCTTCCTCCCAGAACTCATTACTAGAACCACTTGTAGTCTGCTGTGATGCCTTTAACAACTGTTTCACAAATAAAATCTCTTCGATAAGAGCCAACTTGGATGCCACTTTTACAACTGAAGTTAACGGTGAAGTGTCCAGTGACTCTGTGGGTAGGATTACGCTAGAACAGTTTCAGTCGGTGAGTACCGAGGATATGGACAAGCTGCTTGGATGCACTAGGAGGATGTCTTGCTCCCTCGATCCCTGCCTGTCATGGCTGGTCGTCCAGGGAGGAGATGCAATTAGAATGAGAATGAAATTTTAAAAAAACCACATCATAAATGCATCTCTCAGGGAGGGGAACTTTCCATCAAGTTTAAAAGAGGGGGTTGTATGGCTGCTGCTAAAAAAGCTCTCCCTGGATCCCCTGGACTTAGTCTCTATAGACTAGTCTCTAACCTTTCATTCTTGAGCAAGGTAATTGAGAGGGCAGTTACATTCCAACTCCAGGCAGTCTTGGATAATACTGATTATCTAGATGTATTTCAAACTGGCTTCAGGGCAGGGTATGGAGCTGAGACTGCTATGGTTGCCTTAGTGGATGATCTTCGCCTGAGTATTGACAGGAGGAGTGTGTCCCTGTTGGTACTCTTAGACCTCTCAGTGGCTTTCAATACCATTGACTGTGGTATCCTTCTGAAATGCCTGAGGGACTTGGGTATCAGGGGCACTGTGCTCCAGTGGTTCCGGTCCTTTCTCTCAGGTAGAAGCCAGATGGTGATGCTTGAGGATAGCTTCTCCTTGAGGAAGGAGCTTACATGCCGCATCCCACAAGGTGCCATGCTATCCCCAATGCTGTTTAATATTTACATGAAACCGCTGGGAGAGATCATCCAGAGACATGAACAGGGTGTTATCAGTATGCTGACAACACCCAAATATATTTCTCTATGCCTCCAGCAACAGCTTCAACTAAGGATGGTGTGTCTCCACTAGATGCATGCCTTGGAGCGGTAATGGGCTGGATGAGGAAAAACAAACTGAAGCTGAATCCAGACAAGATGGAAGTACTTGCTATTAAGTCTCCCAAACTGGGTCTGGAGGTGTGTCAACCAGTTCTGGATGGGGTTACACTCCCCGTGAAAGACTGCATTCACAGTTTGGGAGTGCTTCTGGATCTGTTGCTCCAGATGACAGCACAGGTAGATGCGATGGCCATGGGTGCTTATTATCAGCTTTGGCTGATACGCCAGGTGTACCCCTTCCTGGAGTTGGAAGACTTAAAGATGGTAGTACATGTGCCAGTACCTTCAAGGCTTGACTTCTGTAATGTGCTCTACATGGGGCTACCTTTATGCCTACTCCGGAAACTCCAACTGGTTCAAAATATGGCACCCAGGCTGGTCACAGGAACAACAAGGGTGACCATATCACACCAGTTTTAAAATCTCTTCATTGGCTGCCAGTTAGTTTCTGGGCAAGGTATAAAGTGTTGGTCATTACTTTTAAAGCCCTTCATGGCTTAGGGCCAGAATACCCAAGGGATCACCTTCTCCCATACAATCCACCCCATACCCTTAGGTTCTCTGGGAAAAACTTACTTCAGGTGACTAAAACTAGGCTGGCCACAGTCAGCCAGAGGGCTTTTTCCACTACCACTCCCAGACTGTGGAATGGCCTGCCAGAAGAGATCCAACACATTGACAATCTGGGGATGTTTAAATGGGCTATTAATATGGACCTCTTCCGGCAGGCCTTTCCAGATCAGATTAGATGCCCAGCTGTCACTTTCCAGTTTATTATTCTATTATTTTTAAAAAATTGTTTTATGTCTTTTCTTATTTTAAGTTATTTTAATAACATTTTTATAGGAAAAAATTTGAATTATGAACCATTGCATAGTGTTTGAATGATGTTATTTTAATGTTTGTAGATTATAGATGATGTTTGCCACTCCAGTCCTCATGGGAGAGGTGGGATATAAATAAATTATTATTATTGCTGTTGTTGGTATTATCTTTACTCAAGTTGGGACTAAAAAGTGGATGTAAGCCATATTTGTTTTCCATGTTTTTAAAACTATATCTTGGGAATCACTTTACTGAATGGTAAAATTAAAATGATGTTATTTTAATGTTTGTAGATTATAGGTCCTCATGGGAGAGGCGGGATATAAATAAAACATTATTATTATTATTATTATTATTATTTACTCAAGTTGGGACTAAAAAGTGGATGTAAGCCATGTAAGCCATATTTGTTTCCCATTTTTTTTAAACTACGGTATCTTGGGAATCATTTTACTGAATGGTAAAATAAAAACAGATTTCAATAAAAAAATAAATTAAAAATATTAACACTCCAACCAAAACAATATAACTCTGTGAAGGAGGTAAGCGTTTTTAAGTCCTCTTGACCTCAGTATGAGTATCAAGTTTACGCTTCTGTGGGGCTTACCACACTCTGAAGAAAAGTAGCAAGACAGCAGGAATGTTCTGTCTTCCCTGCTGCCTTACCGCAGGACGTCACCATTCTTCCAGCATTCTTTCATTCTGGTTTCATGGGGGTCTGAGCTAAAACCATATCTTTTTGCTAATGCGTTTTTCTGGTTAGCAAAAAAACATGGTTTTACCTTGGTGCCTCATGGGACAAGAACAAAAAACAAACAAAACACAAACCCAATGCCATGTGCAGCACAGAAAATTGAGCATTCCTGTTTTCTTGCTGCTTTTCGTCAAAGTGCGGTAAGCCCCCCTTTAAGTAGAATGTATAACATTTTAACTTGGGCTGTATTGTGGTAATACACATACACATCCATGCATGCATGCTTTGGTTTATTATGATTTTAACTAGAAAGTGTTTTAGTATAATATTTCTGTTGTTTTTTGTATCCTTCCTCAAGCTTCAATCCTCCTATATTTCTCCCTTTTTGCATACTTTATTGTCTATTTTTCTTTGCAGTTTTCTGACTCCTCTTTAAAAATATATATTTTATAGTCTAGAAGAATCCTCCTTCCAAATATCCCCATTTTTTGTTTGTTTTTAAAAATTGGCCCACAAAGTACGCAACAAAACAAACAGCCAAAAACCAACTCCTTTGTTTTGTTTATAACAAGTAGACACACTCTTTCCTGGATGGCATCTTTGGACAGTTGAGTCTACAACTGTTCTGAATCTACAGTGCTGGCTTTTTTCTCTCCCTGGCCCTTCCCCCATTCATGGCCTACATTCCAAGAGATCACCCTGGCACATGTAGATGAATGTAAGTTTTATTTAGAAACATGACCACTTGTCACACAGCTTGTTCTCATATTATCAGGCAGTGAGTTAATAACATTTGTTTGGAGTGTGAGCAATTTTTGTATGGTGCTCAGTGACCAACAGTCTTTTTGTAACGTTTGGACTGAATGCTTTTAATTTTTATACTGGGAAGTTTAATGCTGATTCTGGTGGATTTATGTGCCGTGAAGATGGCAGATGACTGCAGTGTGGATTCAGACCTTCCTGAATGTAATTGCGATGTGACAAGGCAGGCAACATTTTGATTTTTTCCCCTTTTATGTCTTTCTTTGCCTACTTTAGATTATTTCCTTATTGTATAGGTGACTAAGTGAGTGCTAAATGCTGATATACAGGTTCTTTCAAAAACTTGTAGCTCTGTAATCAACAAAATGAACTGGAAATACTTTTGCTGGTCCTAGGGCTGAGGAAGTACTCAGTGAAACTGAGTTTTTACCTCCAATTGAATGCAAGCCCACATATTACACAGGAAATGGAGGAAGGGATGGAAGGGAGAAAAAGTATTTAACTTCAGATATCTGAGTGCTATAAATTAGAAAAGGGTTGACATGAGGAATGGTTTTATAGAAGTATTTCAAGTATTATATGTTTAGTTTAAATGACCAAAAGACATTCTTAGTTTCAACAGGCTACACAGAAGCATTCCACAGAAACATGTTGCTATATTTCAAAGATAAGTGTTTTATTATGAATGAAACTGTAGTAAAGCTTCACTGTGACCCACTCCAGCACTGGGAACGAGGAGAAGTTGACTTCTTTTCCTTCAGTGTCTAGAATTGTTTCTAACTCCAGCTTCTTCCATTTTTAATTCATTATACCATTATGATTGTGCTTTACAGAACTGAAAGAGGCTTTTCCAAAAGCACCTTTCCCCCACCATACGGACACACACCATTTCTAAAAAGAAAAATTATTGTATGTTATTATTAGGAACCAGCTGTCCAACTTAATTATAGCTGTGACTTCACAGTACACTGTAGTGTGTTTGAATCATAATGCATTTATATGTTAAATTAAAACTCATTTTAAGGCAGGCACAAGTCATAGGGTTGTTGTTTTCTGCTGTGTTTAATGGTACCAATAAATCTCACATATATGCATTCTTTTAAACACACACACACCCCAAAAGCTGTATAAATGTCAGACTATGCAGCAAGGTAGATATAAAGTATCAATATTTGTTAATATGTAACAAGTACACATAATGGATATGTGAATTATAAAATGGGCAAGGCCACAGGTCATAAATGTGGTATATAAGAAAATGCAGCAAGTCACGGGGACTTACTGTACAAGGTTGCTAAATTTATACAGCCTTGCTTAAACTGGTCATGTGATGATTCCTAACTGCTATTTTGAATATGGGATCTTGGTTAGTGAGAGAATGAACTCATCCCAGCTTATTAAAGCAACATGTTTAGAGTTTTTCACAAGCTCTGCAACTTTATAAAGATGTTTTAGATTCCAAGGATATCATTGTGCATTTATCACCAAGAGGACATAGTTACCTTCTTCTCACTGAAACGGTGTCTTTCTTTTGCACACATTTACTTAGTTGTCTTTTATACTCTTTACCCATAACTGTTAGTGCACCAGGATGCTGCATGTGTGTGTTTTTAAGTTAGCATGTGTGTGTTCCCGTACAGCTGTATCCTTCCAATATAACAGGCAGGCATGCAAACGCCATAAACCCTCTTATTCAAACCAGAGAGCAAAACTGGCAAAAAACCCCAAGGAAAATCTAAAACTGGCAGAGTTTGCCAACAGTCACTGGTTTATTTTCCTTTTGTGGTTTAAGGCCCAAATTATGTTGCTAGGCTTAGTTGAGGGATTTAGGCATTAGATGAATAAAGATCTATTGACAGTTCTGACATGATTATTACTTAATCTCCTAAAAGCCAGAGTTGTGTGGATGCAACCCACAAACTTTTAGTATAAGCTTACCCAAGGCAAAAAGGATTTACAATATGAGATTTTGGTTGAGCTGCTGGCATTTAAGCATACTTAAAAGTTACACATTCCCCTGCAGAGTGGAGGTGGCAAGTTGACTCTGATATATTGCTAAAAAGAGCCAGAAAAACATCCATATGAACATAAAGATGAACATTTCTCCTTGCCCTATACTAATCTTGCAAAAGATAGAAATAAGGAAAATGTCATAACACTTCTATATTTTTGAAACTATATTTTAATTTAATATTAGAACAGCTCAGCTGTAAAGATAATCACTTAATGTGCCCTATGTGTGGATGAGATACAAACATTCAGTGTGGATGACATACAAACTGAACGTCTGATGGGAAACAAATGAATAAGATGTGGTTGTGGTTGTCATTGTTCTGTGCTGTCAAGTCATGTTGTATTCCAAGACAATCAGGGCTATGGTTTCTTTGAGAGTGAATCTTCCTATAGAATGAGATATATTTTTCAATTACAGTATGATCCCTGTATCCACAGGACCCATATCTCCAGATTCACTTACCAACGACTGAAAAAATATGGTCTCTCTAGGCATCTTCTAGTTCCTCCAGTGCTCTATGGTATGCTTCTGCTGGAAGATGACCATAGTGTCAATCTGCAGGACCAAGAAGATGCCTAGAGAGGTATTATCTCTAGGCGTCTTCTAGGTCCTCCAGCACAACTCTATAGTATGCTTGGGGCAAAAGTCATTCATTTTAATAGGATTCACTATTATCTGTGGTTTCCAGTACCACTGCTGCGTCCAGGAATGTATCCCCTAGAGATATGGGGGTTGTACTGTATATAAAAATATATGGACAGAAATCTCTAGTCTAGTCTCTGCTTAAGTTTTGTATTAGAGAGAATTTGTAGCTTTATCTGTGTTTGTGCATACACAAGTGAGGATTTTTTCCCCTCATCTAAATTAGAGTTATTATTTTTGTTTTCTGCATGTTCAACTGTAAACCTGCCTTTGCACTTTCTTCCTTGGCAGTCTTCACTAATTGTTCCAAGTTTTTGCTATTTTCGGCTAGCACTGTATTGTCATCAGAATATCTTAAATTACTGGTGTTTCTTCTTCTAATTTTCATGACTCCTTCCTCCGAATCAAATCCTGCTTTGCATGTGTATGATATGTTCAGCATATGTTGATAAACAGGTAGGGTGATAAAATGCAGCCATGTCTGACCCCCTTGCTGATTGGAAACCATTCTGTCCTGATGGCAGCCTCTTGTCCTGAGTACAGTTTGTGCATCAGGACAATCAAACATTGTGGCACACCCAAATTTTGTGATCTGTGGGCCATTGTTTTGTTTTCCATATTTGTTGACAGATTTTTGTTAGAACTAGAGTAAATTCTGTCTCTGTGCCTTAGAGCAGCTCTGTTGGTATGTCATCTGTTCCTGCTGATTTATTACTCCCAAGGGTTCACTTTCTAAAATTGGAGGTTCATCTTCAAATGGTTCTTCCTTGAATGTATCTGTCAACCTTTCATCTCTTTTATATAATTCTTCCATGTATTGTTTCCATTGTCTTTTTAGTTCTACTTGGTCATGTAATGTGTTCCCTTGCTGGTCCTAAAGCATCCCCTCTCTTGGTTTAAATTTCCCTTTGATTTCTCACATCTTGTGGAAGAGGTCTCTTGTTCTTCCTTTTCTGTTGTCACCGTCTATTTTGCTGCATTGATTATTAAAGTATTTTCCTTATCCCTGTGCACAAGCCACTGAACTCAGGACTCTGACTCTATTTCTGTCACCTTTTACTTTCGCTTCTCACCTGTCCTTAACTGCTTGAAAAATTTCATCTGTCATCCATTTGAGGCTTCTCTTTCTTCTTGGCTACAGATAGTTTCTTTTTGCATTCATCCCTCATAATGTTCCTGGCTTCAGTCCAGAGTTCTTCTGGCTCCCAGACAAATATGCTTAATAGTGAAACATTATTTTTCACATTATCTTTAAACTCTATGGGAATGTTCCTCAGGTTGTATTTTGGCACAATGGTTGGGTTAGTATTCTTCTTTAGCTTTACTGTAATTTTTACTATTAGTAGTTCATGTCTGTGCCACAATCTGCTCCTGGTCTTGTCTTTGCAGAGAGAATGGAGCTACTCCATCTTTCTGCTTCCAATTATGTAGTTTATTTGATTTGGTCTGATCGCCTCTTTGGTCATTTGAAAAATGTATTGCGATGAACAGACTGTTGGCCTCACAAAATTCAGTCACTCTCTTGCTTCATTTCTTGATCTTAGGCCAAGTTTTCCTACAAACTTTAATTCTGCTCTGTTTCCTACTTTTGTGTTCCATTCACCTATGATTAACAAGAAGTTTGGTTTGGTGTATGATCACTTTCTTCCTGGTCTCCAGCATAGAATCTTTCAACTTCAATCTGCATGAACTACTGCTGCATAAATGTTTTGAAAAAATGTAACCCACTGGGAAACAAAAAGTAAAACTTGAATTATGGAGGGGAAGGTAGGAGTCACAAAGCACTGACAAGACCACCATCAAAATCACTTTGTCCAGAATATAACCATTAAATTTAGCTTGTGTTATTTGAAAAACAACATTTGAAATTGTCTGTAAATTGGCTCATCCTTTCCATTGTTTTCTGTGAAGATAGTTCATTCATCTACCTTCACTTAAATAATTTGCTTTACTAATATTTTCCCAAGACTAATCAATTGTCCATGAGGATGTATACTCTCTGATATGAAATTTTATGTGATGTGTCTTGCTTTAGAAATATTTGATAGGTTTGTTCTCAGTTTTGTGACAAAAGTAAAAGTTATCATAAAATCAGAATAAAGTACCTGGGTTGGATTCAATTTATGTGTTTCACTGTGACAAATACTATCATTCTTTCACAAATAACTAAATAGCTTCTGCCTTTAGGTAATTTCCCTTTAAAATGATTTTAGGTGTCAATTATCAGATTTCTGTTGAATTTCTATTCTGAGAAAAACAGTCCATTGAAGTTACAAGCAGCTGTTGTTATTGTAATTATGTGTCTTAAAGTGTGCTTTAACCTAAATGGGAGATCTCCAAGAGATACTCTTATTAACAGCCCTGCTCAGGTCATGCACACTGAGGGCAATGGCTTCACTGATTACTTAAATGCATCTATAATGTGGTGATGGTCTTTGTTATTCCTGCTACCTTCAACTTTATCAAACTATCATCTTTTCCAATGAGTCATGCCATCTGATGATGTATACAAAGTATGACAGCCTCAGTTTTCTCATTTTGGTTTCTGGTAAGAGTTCAGGCTTGATTTTCTATCAAACCTGTTTATTTATTTTTGTTTTTGTTTTTGGTGGCCCATTCTCCCCCAGTACCACATTTCAAATGAGTTGATTTTCTTCCTGTCAGCTTCCTTCACAGGAAACTTTCATAACCATACATAGGGATCAGAAATATTATGGCTTGAATGATCCTGACTTTGGTATTTAATGGTATGTAATAAGATATCATCACACTTAAGGATTTCCAAATGTTAGACTCCTTCTGATTTCTTGACTATAGTCTCCATTTTGAGGGATAACTGAGCCAAGATATGGGAAAAAATGTCTTCATCATGTGCTTTAAAGTTATGTAAATCTTTTGTTTTCTTAGGACTTTTTCAGACAAGTAAAATGCAATGGAAGCAGCCTCGCCACGTTGCGAGGCTGCTGCGCTGCAGGGCGTCCCTTTCAGATGACGCCCGTCCCTGCTGATACGAAAGTTGATCGTGAGTAAAAATCGCCAAAATATTACACTCAAATGTCCCTGCGGTACTGCAACAGTACCAGCAGGTACAGGCATCATCCGAAAGGGACTCCCTGCAGCGCAGCAGTCCCGCAACATGGCGAGGCTGCTTCCATTGCATTTTACTTGTCCGAAAATGTCCATAATATTCAGCTGCTTTTGCACTTCTTTCTTAACTTTTATCAGTAGCTGTTCCAAACTTTGCTCTATAGGGTGTGATCTCCATATCATAAATTATTGATGTTTCTCCCTCCATTTTTATGCCTCCTTTCACTTGAGTCTAAACTCACTTTCCATATGGTATGTTCTGTATATAAATTAAACAGAGAGGGTTATAAATGGCCCATTCTCTGACAAGTGAAAACCATTCTATTACCCTATATTCTGACCTGATAGTGGCCCCTAGAGTCTAGGTTACACATCATAACAAATGCTGTGGCACTCCTATTTCTTTTAGAGTGAACCATAATTTCTTACAATCTATACAATCAAAGGCTTTGCTTTAATCAATGAATCACAAGTTGATTTTCTTCTGGAATTCTTTTGTGCACTACATTGGCCAATATATATTTACAATATGATCTCTAGTTCTTCCTTTTCTGAGCCCAGCTTGCACTGCTGGTATTTTTCACTCCATGTATATGTCTTCGCTATGAAATCCTGAACATCACTTTACTTACATGGTGGATAAGTGCAGTCAACTGGTGCAGTCCAATGGTTACTACAATCCCTGATGTCCCTTTCCTTGGGGTCTGGATTGTATATTGAGCATTGTTTTATTTTACACATTTGTTATTGTTGTTATTATTTTAGAATTTAGTTGGGCTCTGTTTCTATAACTCTGTTTCTGTCATCTGCTACTGGTAATTTATTTATCCCAAGTACTTTGAGGATAGCTTCCACTTCATTTTCTAAAATAGTTTCTTCCTCAAAAGGTTTTACTTTGTATGAATGCATCACTCTTCTATCTCCTTTATCCCAATGATTACTGCATGTTTAAAACAAGTGTACAGCTAGTGCATGTCTCTGTACATGTGTGCACACACAAACACATTCATACTTAATGCCAAAGAAAAATATTCATTTAAGGCTATTTTAAACTTACGGGGGGAAAAACATGCCGTTTCATTGCTGCTTTTATAATTCTTGGAAGACAAAATGAATATCAGAGGCAGATGTCAGAAGCAGTGGGAATGGAAGGTCTGGTAGGGGCCGAGAGGGATCTCCAGAAACAGCTCCCTCCCTTAAGGCACAGGTAAGGTGATTGCAGTGTCTCCCTGCTATATCCTGAAGCCACCAGCCAGCCTCTCAGTACTTCATTTTTCACCGAAGGCCATTGGAAGTTCCAATGCACACAA
Organism: Gambelia wislizenii; assembly: GCA_030847615.1. Taxonomy (NCBI): domain Eukaryota; kingdom Metazoa; phylum Chordata; class Lepidosauria; order Squamata; family Crotaphytidae; genus Gambelia; species Gambelia wislizenii. The sequence goes on from JAUMIR010000001.1 coordinate 105,019,743, forward strand.
TACAGGAGCAGATTGACACTGCAGGAAGCTGTCAGCCTGCCTCTGGCTAAACACACACACACACACATCCTATTAAAAGTACTTTTCCTGAGTGTTCAGTATGAGGCATTCAGAAAAGTGGACACCAGCTTGGATAGGTCTCTCAATATACTAGCCAGAATGGTATGAAAGAGGATTCCTGACAGCTCTTGTTTTATACTGAGGCAGACAATGTCTTTTTTTCCATGTCACACTTTTGGAAGTATTGTGGGAAATTTTAAACAAATAAAGTACAGCATGATTCTCTCTACAGCCTTCTTATGGGTGAAGGGGTAGTGGTTAATTGTATTTTGTAGGAAATGAAGCAGAATAAATAGGTCCAAATATGTGTTAGGGCCAGGTGGTGTCTCACTCTTGTTTTATAATTAGCCTGCATCTGCCAACTATTCGGTGTTTGCTGTGCATACAGCTATAACTGAAAAGGGGGAACATTCTGTCATTAGTTACTTTGTTCAAGCTGAAGAAGGGCTTGTCTAGATGGGCAATATACCCCATCTTGCTCCTGTCTCAAAGCCCTGCAGTCCTGATGATGCAGGGCATTTGTCCTATTCTGCCCCTGGGCACTCCTCACCACCTCTGGGGCAGATACTGGGCTCAGATGGAAGGAAGATGGGGTAGGGACCAATATAATGTGTTAAAAATACCTGCTTTACTCCATTTCCACTGGGAGCAAAAAGATCGGACCCCACATGTCTGCAGGAGCCCACCCAGTAGTCCTTGCTGCCGCTGCCATCTCCTTCGCTCTCCCAGAAGGCAGGAAGGAGTACTGTAGCATGAGACCAAGGCTGGTCATATGCAGGGGGATTGGTTACATGTTGGGCCCCTCTTCCTGTATTCTGAGACAGTGAGGGAAATGACAGTGGCTGCAGCGAGGGCCAGCATGCCCATCAGGACTTCCTTACATTCCATGGAGGGAATGAGGGAACAGCAGGCCTGATACTTGGCTAAGCTATGCCAGCAGGGAACCAACATATCCTGGCTCATGCAGCTGAGCATGAAGTTGGTCAGACATCGTGGTATGACGTCAAGCTTTCAAGCAACTACCCCAAGTTGGCTGCAAAGAGGGGGGGGATCTGAAAATGAACTGATAATAATCTATTCAACCAATATAAATTTCCATGGTGGCAGTTACAAACAATGCCTTAGGGATGCTGGCGACAAGACTGCTTTATAATTTGGCAAGGGAGATGACAGGTTTTGGAGGGTGGGTGTAACATACAGCAAGGTGTTGGATGACAGAGCAGTGTATGCCATCCCCTTGGAGATCCCCCATCACTTGCTTTAAATTAGATTGGGTTTTGATGCCTGTTGAGTTGGATCCACCTGGAATGACAAACAGATAGCTCAATCCTACCTTCTTTTCACACATTCTTCTAAATGGAGAATTCTGTTTCACCCACATTTTTAAGCAAATTGACCTAATCCTCACATTTTAGACTAATTTACCCTCATCCACAATTTTCCAGTTTTGCAATGCCTTTCTTTAATCAAAAATTGTATGTAAAATATCTTTTCAGAAAGTTGCATAAAAAAATTCATATTGTGGTCAGAGTTGCATACAAAAATGTGTATATTCAGGTGAGATGTGTGCAAAATGCATTTTGTTAGGGAAATTTGTGTTATGAAAATACTGATTTCCATGCATTTTTAGACCAAAGAAGAGCAAAATGGGCTTATGATTTTATACATGCAAAACTGACAAAGGCCAGTTATAGACTAATTAGTACATCTTTACAATGAATCAAGAGAGGCAGCATGGCATAGTGGTTTGAGTGTTAGACTATGACTCTGGAGACCAGAGTTTGAATCCCTACTCAGCCATGGAATCCCACTGGGTGACCTTAGGCAAGTCACACTCTCTCAGCCTCAGAGGAAGGCAAAGGCAACCCCCATCTAAATCTAAATAAATATGGTTTGGGGGGGTAGATATATTCATGGTTTTTCCACTTTCACATGGGTCTTGTGCCCCTAACCCCAGTGAATGTGGAGGGCCAACTGTCCTAACAAAAGCCTTTTTTCTTTTAACAAGTACTCTGTCCCTGAAGAACAGTTTCTATTGGCAATAAATAAATAAATAAATAAAATTTTAAAAAAATCAGAATAGTTCTATGATTTATCCTTTTGTAGACAAATATGATTTGATTAATATATGGACCTTCATTTAAAAATATAAGATTAGAATTTCAGAATTAGGAAACAGAGTGTTGTATCCATTCGCCATGAATAGATACAACATTTATTGTATCCATTATCCATTTCCATACTTGACAGTGCCTATTGTCTCTGCAAAGTGTTTCTCTCTGGCTTTTCTTCGCAAATGAAGATTCCGGAAGGACTCATCCTGTGCTTTCTGCAAGTGGCTGATGACTAAAAAGGCCAACCCAAAATAAACAAGTCCGGTCTACAAAGTGTAATAAGGGATATATGGTCTTAAAGGAAGACACATTGCTCAGTATAGGGCCCATTTATGTTACCATTTACACATTTATTTGTAATGTTTGTGCACAAGAAATAAAATACCCAGGCATGTTGTCATGCTCATGATATTGTCTCTCACTTTGGCAGGATGAAGAAGCTGAAGGAAACACTGGTGGCCGTTCAGCAGTTGGATAAGAACATGAGCATCTTGAGATCTTGGCTTGCCCACATTGAGTCAGAGTTGTCCAAACCCATTGTCTATGAAACCTGTGACTCCGAGGAGATTCAAAGGAAACTAAATGAACAGCAGGTAAAGCAAAAATGTGAAATAGAAGAGAGAGAAAACACACAAACCCATGAAACACCCACACTCTCCATTGCATAGTGTGAGTGTGAACCAAGTTTGGTGCAGGCTTGGGCCTGCTGTATCCAGCTCAGTTTTACAAGAGGGCAGTGAGAAGAAGATGCCCTTAAATTTCAAGGCAAGTGATGCTTATAGCATTACTCTGGTAGTGTCTTCTGCTGCCTTTGACATCCAGTCAACAAGGAACACCTCACTGACCCCATCAACCAGAGGTAAGGCACTTTGATGTTATGTCCAGAATGTCAGCTACTGCTGTAATTAGCTTTCACGGTGTGGATGTTTTGGAGTGAACTGTGAAGCAGTGTTAATTGCCACTCAGAGGAAACCTTCTGTGTTACACGGCAAGCTTTACTGAATGCTTGAGAGAGAATCTCCTATTTGGGGATGCCAAAATATTTGTTCTACATTGGCTGTTTTTAAAGTTGTGTTTGAATTTGTTGCATGCAGAGTTGCATGAGCTATACAGAAGCAATGCTTAACTTTCAAGCTTGTGCATAATCTGCAAAGCCATGAGCACAGTGAAAGAACAGTAAAAATGAACTAATTAGAAGTAGAAAGAATCATATTAGAAGCATTTATGGTGAGGAGCTTGTTAGTTTACCTAGGATGGACCATGGTGAGACTGTTAAAAAGCTTCTGCTCACTCACTTTCCTTCTGCAATCAATTTACTTATTCACAAGGTGTCATTTTCATATTTAAGCCATTTTTGGTGTTAGTTGGGTGCTTTTACCTTAGTTCACAGCAGAACCAGGAATGAAAAATCAGAATAGAATACGTAATAAGTTTAAATCCCTACTTGACAGCCTCTAAATATAGCTCAAAAGTAAGGCCTTATAACAATTGCAGAAGATGTGTTCAGGCTTTGGATGTTCATGGGAAAGTAGTTCTATAGAACTGAGTAGCTAAGACAACTGTTCTAATAGATTTAGCACAGCATCTGGGACAGAAGACAGCCCTTCACCGTAAGAACCCAACAGGGCTTTCATCCCTACTACTGCCACTAAATTCACCAAATTTAGCAAAATGTGAACTTTTCCCATGTAAACAAGGCACATGGGAGGCACATACTTCTAAAAATAATTGCTTTCCTAGAAGCCTCTAGGATAGATGAGTCTGCTTAAGAACAAGATAAGCCCCCTATATTCTGTTTACATATAAAAGAAAAAAAAATGCACCAGGAGACACAAGGGGAGTCTCCATGGAGTCCACTCCTGATTTAGGACATGGTTAGCATGTGAATGTATTCAAGGGTTCCTTCATTTTAACTGTTTAGATTAAGGACCTCTATGTGTATATGCAATGCATCAGTGGGTGTATAGCAAATGACTTACTACTTTGAAGTCAGGAAAAATAGTCTTAGAAAAGAGGAGTAAGTATCTTATATCCTCTTTTGCCAACTTACATTGCTGATATGAGCAGATCACTCATATAAGCACTTCCTTCTGCAAGGAAGGAAAATGTAGCAATATTGCGCTGGCTTCAAGCTCTGAAGAGGACACAAGAGAATATAGGGGATGAGTCAGTCTTTTAGGAACATAGCTCCTTAATGGCTTATAGAGTATCAACGAGAACCTTGAATTATGCCTACAAGGTAAAATAAAGGCAGTGGAAAGGAAGTAATGTCCTGGTACATTTTGCTCTTGATGATAAACATTCATGAGAAGGTTGGCTGCCAAGTTAGCCACTATAATATTTCCAAGCAGACAGCGCAGGAAATCGTATTGGACTATATAACTGTCCTCTGATTTCAAAGGTATGAAAGGTTGCATGGAGTCTTATATAGGAGCCAAAAAGCCACAACCTGGCAAAGAAACTCTTTTGGTAGGAACAGCTGAACAAATTTGCTTATTACCATTATGGTGGGTTACATGGATATTGTCTTGTTGAGTGTTTACATACCATATAAACAGGAGCACAGTATTCAGGTGACTCACATGCATAGTGAGCACTTGTGTAATTTTTGCAACGTGGAAGAAAAAAGCAGCTGGACATTATGTAGCAGAAGTTCTAAGAAACCCTGTTAGTGAATTGCAAAGATGTGTAACAGGGCACCAGCAAGACTGTCCTAGTGTGCATTGGCACTCTCTAGCTGGTATCCCCATGCACAACGGGATTGATGGTCATCAGTTCCAATGCACATGGGTGACTTTGCTGGCTCCCCTATGTAATAATGTTAACAGCAGCCCTTTACTAGATATGAATTTCATGGAACTGCTAGGTTCTAATTCCCATAGACGTATGTCCAGCTATGAAGGTAGACGTCCTCAGCAGTATTCTGGGCCCATGTTTTGCATAAAACCAAATTTCTGTGCATTCTTTTCACAAAAAAGTCTTGAGGTGCAAAATATTACTGAAAAAATGCAGCACGTCACATATTCTTGCCCTACTTACAGATGTTTGTCTCTACCTATAGCCAAAATGTATGGTATAGATTTGGACTGGAGTATCCAAGTATACTAATTACATATCCAAAGAAATATCAAATGTCCTTTGAAAACAGTTTGCTCTACAGATGTTTCTGATTTTGATAAGTGTAGAAGCACCTGTGTGTGTGCGCATATGGAGAGATGCAAACAGCATGCTTAATATATAACAAGCAAGATGCTTAATGGCCATTTTAAATGGAGGCAGTTCTTTATCTCAAGATGTCTCTATTGCAAATCTTGCAAATTATGAGTCTGTACCTTTCCCTTTTAAATATTGCCATTAGCATTTTGATACAAAAGATTTTCAAAAACTCATTATCATTTATTTCACATAACTAAAAATACAAACTGGTTTAGAAATACACCCCCACAACAATTATATCCCACTTGTGTATGGAGTAGATTTATTCTCCATACATAATGCCAGACATTGAACAAGTAAGTGAGAATCACATAGGTCACTTGCTGCCCCCTCACCTCTCACAGCAACCACATTTTTAAAACTCTTAGAGAGGTAAGTGATTAAAATGGGCAACATCTCTTATAATAAGGGATTCTTGCTAGTCCTATAAGGGACATAATTATAATAAGGGGCACCTAGCAACCCTGATACAATCTGTTCAGAAGATTTCAATGTATCAGTCATGTTTCCCCCCAAGGAGCAAGAAGTCAGGTTGAAATGTGTAGAAGAGCTGCAATCATAACTAACCTCATATGTAGTGAGAGATATGCAGCAACATCCTGTACGATATCCCCCATCCCCATATTTGGCTTGATGGGCTGCAAACAGGAAGGGCTGGATATATATAATGGGAAAAAATTAATGCTTCTCTCACAATGTATTATAATGAGCACTACCTTTTGGTGGTGGTGGGATTGCATGCACCTGTTGTCGTGAGCCAGGCTGTGGACTCAGATTCCAAGTCTGAAGAAGAGACTTACACAGCTTGAAGAGCTGTCTCAGTCTGTGGAGGAACAGAGCCAGGACTCACCTGCAGCTCACTTGGCAGAGGATGCAGCTTGGGGAACAGTACAGCCCCCAAGTCCATGGACCCAGCATGTGGAGTTGAGACGAGAGCAGCAACGCTCAATGAGACTCCTTGCAAAGCAGCAAGAGAGGGGCTCCTGATTGGAGCCAGCTGGCACCAGCCCATTTAAGAGCCAACTCTGGCTAGGGCTGGCAGCTGACAGCAACTTCTCTGCTTTCTGGCTAGCATTCTTGTTTTGTGAATTTTGTGACTCTGATCCCTGGACTGCCTGATAACTCTTGCTGGATACTTTGAAGCTGGACTGCCTGACCATGCTGCTTATTTCCTGACCAGACTTGACTACACATTTGCCAAATGGACTCCCACAGGCAAGGATGGTTTCTGAGCTCTGTTGAGATACTGCCCTTGCCTGAACTATCTCAGAACTCCAGAACTAATTGCTTCCTCCCTTTCATGTTTTGCAGTGTGTGCTAGCTGGGCCAGGATACCTGTGAGGCAAGAGGTTATGCTGACAGTGCTATTGTTAGGCTCTCCCATGTCAGACAGGGTTTTGCTGAAGACCCAGACAAATGTATCAAGCAGATACTGGGTAACAGCAGAGGTAGGGGGTGATGCTGATGGAAGATCTTTCAGAGATGATGGTAGTGGCACCATAGCTAACACCTGTTAGCACTACACAGAAGGAAGCATGGTAAACCCTGTTTGAATGTCATTTATCACAACCCTATGATAAGACAATCCAAAATGAAACAAGAGCTAGTGCCAGAAGATGACACTCCCTGATCAATGGCACTCAACGAGCTACTGGGGTACAGAAGAGGACAACTATAAGTAGTGCTGTGGCTAATGATGCAACTGCACTCAAGCTGAAAGGATGTTAAGCTGTTGACATGCTCAGAGGTGAAAGAGAAGTCCAAAGCTGCACAACACATACTACTGAAACATGGAATGTGAGAAGCATGAATCAGGGAAGGCTAGATATAGTAAAACAAGAAATGGAATATATAAACATTGCAGTACAGTACTTGAGATGAGTGACTTAAAGTGGACAGGAATGTGATGTTTTGGGTCAGATAATTACAGTGTTTTTGTTCAGGAAATGAAAATCTAGGAGGAAATAGGGTGGTATTAATAGTGAGGAGAGATGTAACAAAAATAGTTAGAGAATATTATGCAAATTCTGACCAAATAATATCAGTATAAAATCAGGGAAAACCCACCAATATAACCATGATCCAAGTTTATGCTCCAACTACAGAGGCAGAAGAAGACAAAATTGAAAGTTTCTATGCTGGAGACCGGGAGGAAATTGATCACACACCAAAACAGGATTTTTTAAATTAAACATAGACTATTGAATGCACAAGTAGGGAACAGAGCAGAACCAAAGATTGTAGAAAAATTTGACCTAGGATCAAGAAATGAACCAGGAGAGTGACTGACTGGTTTTTGCAAGGGCAGCAGTTTGTTCTTTCTTCAAGCAACCAAAGAGATTATTGTAAACATAAACATTACCTGATGGTCAATATAGAAAGCAGATCAGCTACATAATTGCAAGCAGAGGATGGAGGAGCTCCATTCTCTCTGCAAAAACAAGATTGCAGTAGATTGTGGCACAGAATTTGAACTGCTAATACCAAAAATTAGACTAAACCTAAAAACAAACAAACAAACAAACAAAAAACACTAAGGGAACCATTGCAACAAGATCCAATCTGAAGAACACATCCCTGTAGAATTTAAAGATAATGTAAAAAATAGATTTGCACTCCTAAGCCTTATTCACTGGGAGCCAGAACTCTGGAGTGAAACCTTGACATTGTCAAGGAAGAATAGAAAATGACACTATCTGCAGCCAAAAAGCAAGAGAACCCTCAATGGATGACAGATGAAACTCATCAAGCAGTTAAAGACAGTTGAAAAACAAAAGTAAAAGGTAATAGTAATAGAGTCAGGACCCTGAATGCAACTGTTTGGCAATTTGGGCACAGGGACAAGAATTATTGTAATAATCATTGCAGAGAAGTAGTGACAAGAATAGAGGAAGAACAAGAGACCTCTTCCACAAGATGTGAGAAATCAAAGGAAAATTTAAACAAATAATGGAGAAGCTCTATGACCAGCAGGGGAGCTCATTACATGACCAAGTAGAAATGAAAAGATGATGCAAACAGTACATGGAAGAACTGTATAAGAGATAAAAGGATGACTTATTCATTCAAGGAAAAACCATTTGAAGATGAACCTCCAGTTTTAGAAAGTGAACCAGAAGATACACTCAGGGCACTAGGAAGAAATAAATCAACAGGAGCAGATGGCATACCAGCAGAGCTGCTTCAAGCTACAGAGACAAGTCTACTTTAGTTTGGATTAAAATCTGTCAACAAATATGAAAAACAAAACAATGGCCCACAGATTGGGAACACTCAACATACATTACATTCCCCAAGAAAGGGGACACCAGGAATTGCAGTAGCCATAGGACCATTGCATTAATTTCTCATGCAAGCAAAGTGAAGCTCAAAATTCTACAACTTTTACCATATATGGAACAAGAAATACCAGATATTCAAGCTGGGTCAGGAAAGGAAGAGGCACTAGGGATCATATTGCAAACATATGTTGGATAATGGAGCAAAACAAATAATTTCAAAAGAAAATCAGCCTGTGTTTTATAGCATATAGCAAAGCTTTGAATGTATAGACCACACAAAAAAATATCTATGGATCACTCTTAAAGAAATGGGTGTACAGTACCACAGTATTTGACTGTTCTGATGGATAACCTGTACTCTGGACAAGAGGTTTCATCAGGACAGAATGGTTTCCAATTGGCAAGGGAGTCAGGCAAGGCTGCATTTTATCACCCTATCTGTTTAACTTGTATGCTGAACATATCATATGTAAAGCAGGATTAGACTCAGAGGAAGGAGGTGTGAAAACTGGAGGAAGGAACATCAATAATTTGAGATATGCAGATGACACCTGTCATGGTCAGCCAGGACTCTGAGGACTCAGAAGGCGAGGAGGGTGAGCCAATGGCAGAAGAGCTGGCTGAGTCTGAGTCTAGCCCTGAAGAGCCCAGGGCTCAGCAGCCTAGCCCTCCCCCAGCACAGGGTCCAAGCCTGGGAGACATAGTGGAGCAAGAGCAAGAGGTAGAAGAGCAGATACCTACCTTTAGCCAAAGGAGAGCAGAGAAGGCGTGGCTTCATCATTCTCAGAGATTAAGAGACAGAAGGTCATCAATCACCCCAAAGCTGGGAGTGGGAGCTGGGCCAACATAAGCAGCTGGGGGAGGCTGAGTTCCTTGTTTCAAGCAGTCTGTGTTACCTGGAGGAAGCCTCTGCCTGTGACTCTTCTGGAACCTTGCTATTTTGAGACTTTGGATATCTTGACCTTGGACTGCCTTCATTGACCCACCTGCCGGAACCCTTGTGACCTTGGACTGCCTCTTCGTTCTGCACTCTCTCTCTCTGTGTATTTCTGACCCTGTAGGACTGCTACTGACAACACCAGGTACTGTGCCTTTCAACTGGGTTGTTGCTGAGCCAGGCTTCTTATCAGCTATTGAGTTGGCTTCTTGACAACACCATACTATTAGCAAAACATGGGAAAGACTTGGAACTATTACTGAAGAAAGTAAAACCAGGTTTACTGTTGAATGTTTTTTTAAAAAAGACCATAGATGATTTAGATAACATAAAGTAGGTGATGAAGACATTCAAATAGTTTAAGATTTCCCATACCTTGGTTCAGTTATTAATCAAAATGGAAATTACAGTCAAGAAATCAGAAGAAGAATAGGACTTGGAAGGGCAACTATGAAGGAATTAGACAAGATTCTAAAGTGTAAAGATATATCATTGAATACCAAAGTCAGGACTGTCCATGACATTGTACAGTTGTCCCTTCATATTGACTGGGGTTTGGTTCCAGGAACCCCCATGGATACCAAAATCCATGAATACTCAAGGCCCATTATATGCCTCTGGCTTTTCCTCGCAAATGAAGATTCAGGAAGGACTCATCCTGCACTTTCTGCAAGCATGCTGATGACTAAAAAGGCCAATCCGAGATAGACAAGTCTGGTTGCAGAAAGCACAGCAGAAGGTCTCCTTGGGTGATGTTTCTGGGTTGTGATTCTTTCATAGCAAAATGGTGCCCCTTATATAAAATGGAAAAATCAAGGTTTGCTTTTCAAATTATTATTTTCTTAAGAATATTTTCAAGCTGTGAATACTTAAATCCATGGATACCAAATGTATGGATATGGGGGGACAACTGTATTTCCAATTTCTGTGTATGGTTATGAAAGCTGGACAGTGAAGAAAACTGATAGGAAGAGGATCAACTCATTTGAAATGTGGTATTGGAGTTCTGCAGGTACCTTGGACTGCTAAAAAGACAAATAAATGGGTTCTAGAGCAAATTAAGCCTGGACTCTTCCTGGAAGCCAAGATAACTAGAGACTGTCATACTTTGGCTATATCATGAGAACACATGACCCACTAGAAAAGATAATAATGCTTGGCAAGACAGAAAGTAGTAGAAAAACAGGAAGACCATGTTGCAGGTGGATAGATCAGGAAGCCTTGATCTGCAAGACCTGAGCAGGGTGGTTGATGATAAGGTGGTTTGGAGATCTCTCATTCATAGGGTTGCCCTAAGTCAAATTCGACTTTAAAGCAGTTGATAACAACAACAATGAGCAAAGGTAGCAACCCATCATTCTATGATTTTATCACGCTACACTGTTATAGTGCTATTATTCCACTTTAACTGCTATGGCTGCCTCCTGTGGAATTCTGGGGCTTGTAGTTTAGTGAGGCCTAAGAACTCTCTGGCTGAGAGTTCTAAATGCCCCTCCCTAAACTGCAAATCCCAGGAGTCCACAGGAGGCAGTCAGAGCAGTTATAGTAGAATAATTGCACTGTAGCAGTGTAGTGTGATAATCTCCCTAGGAGATTATCACACTACATTGTTATAGCACTATTATTCCACTTTAACAGTTCCCCAAGCAACTAAAATGTTAGTTCATATATGACTCAAACATGCACAGACACATAGTGTTATATATCTATGTACCAACAGCAATAACCTTCATAGGCGCTACCAGTCCGTACTGGGAACCCATAATGAGGGATGGATTTTCCCCTTTCCTTCATGTAATTTTTACCACCTCACTGTAATACTATTTGTCCTGTTTTTGTTTTTGTTTTAAGTTAACATCAGTTATCTGTGTTTTCCCTTGTTGGGGGTGGGGGCTCATTTACACCATGGTTCCAAATTTGGGTCCTTTCCATTTGTTTGTTTGACTGATTAATTTCCATTGTTTTATTATTATTTTTTTGTAATACGAAAATGGTAATCATAAGCACATTTCTGCATTATTTATTTATTGTGTAAAGTAACATCAATAACCTGGGCTTTATTTTGGTGTAAAAGGCATGGTGAGAACTTTTATTGCCCACTTCCCCCGCTCCTAGTGGTATCAGCTATACCTGAATTAATTAATCCACTTTAAAAAAAGCTCCAAAGAGTACAATTCTAGGATCCTCATAGCATCCATGGCTAAAGACACACACACTTTTATTATTATAGTTTCAAAAATTTTGAAAGGTTACAGTTCTGTCAATGGGATATACTTCAGCCTCAGTAGCTTTATGAAAATCCTATTTAGATATAAATCTATCCTACCAAGAATTATTTAAAGCAAGGGATCTTTAGAAGCTTGTTGCACCATATTTCATCCAAGCAGTACATTCTTTGCATTTTCCAGATTGCAGAATAGTGGATAGCACATTTTTATGGCCATGATACAGAGTCTCAAATGTTCAGCAGCTTTCTGTTGTTTCTGAGGAAACACTACATGTACCTGAAAACTTCTCAATTGTGTGTTGGTATATTCTAATAGTTGTTATTTCATAAAAGAGAATATTCATCTTATTTTTCCAATTGGCTATCCCCCAATGATAAGTGAAGGAAAGGGATAAAAGGAGATAGTTTGGAATACAACACATGTGGGAAATGTAGGAAGACCAAATATTACTATGTGTTGCTTGTGTGCATCAAAATCCTGAAACACTTTGGATCAAAGAATGGATGCCTGTACTCTGGCTTTAGTTTTGGTTGACAAGTTACTGATTTTATGCCTGGGGATTCTCAGTAACATGAGATGTGTATTTCCATTGATCTAGCTTACCTGAGAAGGGATATTATAAACTGTTGAAATTCTTGCTTTGGTTTACTCTAGTATATGCCTTCCATGCTATAAGTGTGATTCCCCCCACCCACACACATATACACACACTAGCGATGTAAATATTTGATTATTTCATGCTCAATGAAAGGACAAATATTTATTGCGATTTTCTTTTTGCTGCAAGGAAAAACAAATATTTCTCCACAATTGTGTGACTTCTAATCATTTCCAACTGATGGCAACCCTGAAGTGAAACTAACACAGGGGATTCTTGTCAAGATTTGTCAGAGAGGGTTTGCCTTTCCCTTCCTCTGAGGCTGAGAGACAGTGACGTCCCAAGGTCACCCAGTGGGTTTCCATGGCTGAGTGGGGATTTGAACCCTGTTCTTCGGAGGCATAGTCCAACACTCAAACCACTACACCATGCTGGCTCTCTTTCTCCATAGCATCCTTCCCTTATTCAAACATTCCAAAGTATTGCAATGGGATTATTGTGCAGAGAAATAAACATAGAATCATCGAATTCACAGGACTGGAAAACCATTTTCTTGGTAGAAAATTCATGGGTTTTGTACAAACAACCATATCCATTTCTCTATAGAATAGTCCCTCCACAATACTTTGGGATATTCAAATTCTGTACCAGTTGAAAGTGCACAAAATTCTCTCTGATCTATTATTTTTCCTTATAGGGGTTCCCAATACATTTTTCAATCTGGAAATTAATCATTGCAAATATTATTCCCATCCCTCATACAATGTAGTGGGTTGTCTAAATTGTGAAAATAATCCTAATAGAATTTGAAGATAATGTCTTTTGTCCCAATGAGATCTGACCAAGATTCACAGTTTTTGGAAGGAGGGGGACAAAAGCTCCTTTTACTGCACATGAAAAGCCTTTGCAGGTTTTTTGAATAATGTGTAGAAATGTGATTACCGCTCGTTTGGACATCACAACACATTCTCAGTGAGGGCAGAAGTGGAAAGCTGATTGGTTGGACATGTGCACGGGCAGGCTTGCTGGCAATGAAGTGACTGGAAGCACCATTTTGGAGTATTGTGTTATCGATCCTGAGCTTTTTTGCTGCACTATGGTGACCAAACAGTATTTTTAAGCAGAAAGTCGTATTTGTGCACCTTTGACTTACAGTTTTTTTAAAAAACTGTGAATTGGTGACAACAAAAAAAATAAAAACTTGTGGAGAATAATAATGTGAATAATTCACTCTCGGACACCATCTTGATTCATGGGCATGACTGTGTGTGCACTTCAAGCATGGATAGCTTCACATTCCAGCGATTTTGCCAAAGGACAGTGGAGAGAAATGAACGCTGCTGTGAATTTACGTTAATATGCAGCAATCCACATTATATCTTCTCATCTAGATAAGCCCTAGTTTTTTTTTATCTGTTTAACAGTTTCCAAGCAAAACTAGTTCTTCTTAGTGAGCATAGACCACCTATTACTTTGATTTTAGAATGATAGCCATTTAAAAATACAGAATACGCCATGCAGTAAACCAGGACCCTGAAAAAGAATGGAGACAGACTAAAGCACAGAATGGTAACTTTCATGGACAATCAAGTTGCAGGGATTTTGAGCTATTGTCCAAAAAAATAAATTCTCCAGGCTTTGTGGCAGCTACATGTACAATATATACATACAGGAGACAACACAACAGAGACAATCCACCAGGCACCATTGCTGTGCAGCCTTCATCCACACATCAGTGTGTTCATGTGGATGTCTGGTTCAATACCCATTCAAAGTAACTAAGGAGATGTTCACACCACCTATTTGTTCCGTTGCAGGAACAGAACAGGGTTGCTGAAAGATTTTTCTTTCAGACAACATCACCCATTTCCATGCACTCGCATGATTGTTCTGATGTCTCCCCATGATATTTCACTCATGGGGAGAAATCGTTAATGACCACCCTGTTCTGTTTCTGTCACAGAATCAGGGTGGTCTGAAAGGTGTCCCCTTCCTCTCCCACAATGAGGGGAGGTCCGTTCTGGACACTTCCGACCAGGAACGGGACACCCAGGTAAGTGGCACCCTTCCCCCCTCCCTGTGTTACTTGTATTTTTAAATTTTATTTTTGTATTTTTTTTCTTGCTTTGGCACTGAGGGGGTTATTTTTGAATTTGGCGCACGGCTGTTCTCTCGCGAGAACAGCTGGGATTTCAGCCAGCCGGTTGTAAAAGCAGCCTTACAAGGGCTGCATTTACAGCCAGCCGGCAAGGAGCCCATTCCTGCAGAGGAATGGAGATAAATGTGCAAACATTTACCTCCATTCCATTGCAGGAAAAGGAGAGGGGCTTGTGAGACAGAAACGGGGCTTTTGGCCCCAGTGTGAAAATCTCCAACATGTTTTATGGACTGCAGCCAAAAAATTTGCTAGACCAATTAGGTTCTAAAATAAAATATAAAAATCCGTATTTGCTTACCATTTTTTTTCTGTAATAGTTTAAACAATATTACTTATATTCCCAATAGTTACATATTATGATATTTGTGTACTTCTCCAAATAACAGAATGTCATTAAATTTCAGAGTTTTGGGTTCTGTATAACCTAGACTAATTGCTCACTACAATAACTCCCAGACTGAACAATGTTGGAGGAATTTGTGATAAGTGCTAGATAAACCAAACTCTGTATTCCAAATCAGGTAGCTGTAGGAAAACATTTAAGGTGTCTCAATGTGCCACACAGTTGTCTGACACCTGAAGAGAATGTACTTGGAAGTTCAATTGATTTAATTGTATGAAGAGTAGCAGTACAAATTTCAAGGAGAAAGGCAAAGTGGTTTCAGAGCAGGGAGCGAGGATTTACAAGATTCAGTTACTTGCTCATTGATATATTCAGTACTCAATTGCAAAAAAGCAATGACTTGTTTATATACTCCACAGATACCTATAACAGTGTTTTAAGTGCAGGTCAAAAAGTTCCTTTGTTTCCTTCTTTTTAAGCAAAAAGCTCCATACTGTCATAGGTAGAACACAAACCATTTAATTGTTTAAATGATTATTTGTATTTGTATGCCAAGAGTTACTGCTATCCTCAATTGCAGGTGCCTCAATGGCACCTCTGCAGTGGGTCATTCTTCCATGTACACCCCCTTAGCATCCAATAAATTGGTAGTCATTCATTGAAAGTTTTGGAATTTTTCCTCACTTTCCAAGTACAGTCACTTTTCCCATGTTTTTCTTTGTATTCCAAGCTTGTCTTGCTTGCTCACTCTGAATATTTTTATTAACTCCTGTTTGTCTAAGATGTTTACAAGTTTGTCTATTGACCTATAGGATCTGCAAAGAGACATAGAAAAGCACAGCACTGGGGTTGCATCTGTCCTCAACCTTTGTGAAGTCCTTCTCCATGACTGTGATGCTTGTGCCACTGAAACAGAATGTGACTCCATCCAGCAGGCCACACGGAACCTGGACCGAAGGTGGCGGAATATCTGTGCCATGTCAATGGAAAGACGGCTCAAGTAAGCACCCAGACAAGAAACTCTTCACATTATTCCCTGGATTTTTCCAAATGAAATGGAAAACTTGCCCATTCTTCTTCATTTGTTAAAATGCTAATTGACTTGGTCTAAAACTTGTGGTCACATATATGCAGAGTGGCCCATTGTGCTATGTGAAGCTTTTGTTTAGGTCAATGAGGGACATATGCTGGTTTTCATTTAGAGATGCACACTTCTGTATTTCTTTTTTAGAAATGGCTATAGGTCAGAGGAAGAAAAAATTGTGTTTTGCTTGCTGAAGTTCCCAGGTTCATGCCACAGTATCTAAGTGCTCTGAGAAAGATTCTTGTCTGAACGCCTGAGAGCTACTATCAGTCAGTGTAGACAGTACTTAGAGAGATGGACCAGTGGTCTGACTCAATATAAAACATCTTATAATCACAAGGGAATTTTTTTTTATATTTTAAAATAAAATCCATGGATCATGATGGTAATTTTTGAAATTTTAATTGCTAACTTACAGTCTGATGCTGTGTGGCCTCATACTTCATTACTGCATGATGGCTATACTTATTTATTTGTGTGTGTGTGTGATAGAAAACTTCTGTCTCTGCAATTCAACAGGGCATGAACTGCAAAGGTTAACATGCTGAGATAGTTATCTTTTCTGTGTTAAGAAATCATGCTAGAGCAGCTGCAGTTTGTATAAAGAAGTCTGCATTTCTGGACCTCTTCTGCTCAGCATTTGGTTTACAGTGTACTTACAATGAGCTCAAAATAATTCTTTATATGACTTCCAAATGAGAAATTGCAGTATATAAAGAGGAAAAACAACAATGCACAGCTGTCTGATAACAGCTCCGGCTGGATTTAGCCAGTGATTTATCCTGCTTGTAAATCAAAGTTTTAATCAAAGTCAAGCTTTGGTTAAAAGCCAGTTATTGTTCAATGCAACTGTTATTTTGCTTGGGCATGTTTAAGTGTGCAGCGTCATTTTCTTGCTTCAGCTGGTGAACTGGATGAGAAACTCAAAATTAATTAAGGTGAATCTCATCATATCCTTATTTTCTGTTTCAGAATTGAAGAGACATGGCGACTATGGCAAAAGTTCTTGGATGACTATTCTCGATTTGAAGATTGGCTGAAAATTTCTGAAAGGACTGCTGCTTTCCCTAGTTCTTCTGGTGTACTATACACGGTTGCTAAGGAAGAACTAAAGAAGTTTGAGGTGATTCGTTATGTTTAAAATATCCTCTCTTATCATCCTATTATGGCAATGAGCTTGTTCTTGCCCTGTCAGAGCACACACTGCTTAATAGAATCTTTATTAATACAAATCAATAGAAATCTGACTGTCTCATGAGAATTAATTTGCTAGAAGAAAAAGGTGAACCTCTCTATAAGTATGATTTTGAAGTTTTTAAAAACTATGCATCTTTTCACATGAAATGGGCTGATTCTCATGTAATGCTGAATCACAGTTTAGCATTATACACACAACACCTGTTCTTGTGTGTTTCCCTCCTCACTTCCTCCAGTAGAAGAAAAGGAAGGAAGAAATTAGAAACTCTCACTTTGATTTTTAAATGTCTCGTTACTCCTTAAGACAAATTGTTTGCCATGGAACTATGTTTTAGAGACACAAGCCAATTTTAAACCATTGTTAATTATCCTGGTTTGTCTGCCTAAACTGCATTTCACGCTAATTGCAGTCCTTGATCCAGACAAAATGGGTGAATTTGTATGACACACACACAGATAGAGAAGACAAGCACCCTGGCTTGCTGTGAGTGAACATTCAAGTGCATGATGCTCAATCACTGTTGCTTAGAGTAGGAGCAGCCAAGCTCTCCTGTTGGTTTACCGCAGGTGGAGCCACCTCCAACAACACTTCCCAGATGTTGTTGGATGACAGTTGCCATAATGCCTTGTGACTGGCTGTGATTAGGGCTGATGGGAATTTCAGTCCAAAACATCTGGAGAGCCACACCCCTGATTGCCCACTCCTTGTTTAGTGTGTCATCTGTGAGCTTCCCCTCTTTGGTTTGTTTCCTCCCAACAAACCATAGAAAGAATCCAAGGTTTGCTCTTGGATTATTTCTATGGTACATAGGGAGGTAACAACTAGAGAAGTGAAGGTGCTGGTAGTAACACAACATAATAAACAAACTGCAGGATGAAGGTCCATGGTTTATGTAGCTGAGAGCAGGACTAACTGGGCAGTGTGCCCTAGCTTACCATGAGTGTATCCATAACTTACCATGAGCCAATGAATAATTGCTGTGAGTAGAAAATGGAAGCAGGAGCTTCCTCTGTCTTCTTTATGGCTGTGTGGGAGAACATGAGGGGGAAGCAGACAAGGAATAGTCATGTGCATGTAAAAAATAGTTATGTTTTAGTATTATGTCCAAATGCACTGGGGGTCCCATCAATGAAAAGTGATGTGTTACTGCTGCAGCACATAGGCAGCATGTGATGATGATGATGATGATGATGATGATGACATCATCTGAAACTGAGTCCCGCTCTGGGACAGTAATGTCATCCTCATGTGCTGCTCTTGTGCTTTTTGATGCATCTGATAATCTCCAAAGGATTGAAACAATATTTGCAAATTGTCTTGTTCTCTGTGAGAAAAGGTCTTTTGACACAGTGAGATACCTCATCAAAACAAACTGTCTGCCACCATGAAAATCTTTTTTCATACCCTGCATGAGAGTAAAAAGACTGGCCCCTTTTTTTCACCATGGAAATTATGCCAGGTTTGTGTTTGTTGTTGTTGTTGTTTTGGTGCTAATCACACACATTGGAGTTTGTCCAAAAATCCTTTGTGAAATTTTGCAAAAACTCCCCCTAAAGCTTACCCAGCAGGGAAACAAACTTCTGAAATTTTTCATTCTTGCGTACAGAACAAAATAAGTGGAGATTTACATTCCTAATCTTTACCATTTCAAGTGGCTTTCCTTTTATCTACCTAAATTCTGAATGTATAATTATTGCAGATGGAGTGTGCTTACTAATAAAGTTCTCCAAAAATATTTTTAATTTACTTTGGAACTTCTCTACTATTTCTAGATTCCACTATAGATATTAGAGGGAAAGCATTTAGGTCAACAAAAGAAAAAAAGGAGGCAAGATTCTGTTAACAGATATATAGAAATGAGAGAATTTTAACAGGGATAGACATGAGAAAAGCTACATGTCCTAAAATTTCATCTATACAGTTTTTAAAGCTTCAAAAACATTTCCTTCTTTGTATTTGGTCACATTATAAGGATTTATTTATATATATATATTTTAAAAAAGGGGTAGTGGTGTAATAATGGTGATTTAAATATTCTTACTCACAAATGCCATTTTACAGTAGTTAACCAGAAATTAAACTGAGCTGGTTATGTCAATATAGAAACACATTATGTTTAACATAAAATGAGATCTTGAAATATGTACAGCTGTCCTTTCTCTGGACAACAGTTACTAACAGGTGAAAAGCAGCTGTGACTGGCTGAACATAAGGGCTGACTGTTTTAAGTCATCAGTATTTATTACAAATTCAGAAACAGGTGTGTTTTGTTTCTAGGGAAAAACTACTTTTACTGACTTTTGAACTCTGCTTACCATTTTCAATGCATCTGGGATGGAAATACTTTCTTTTATTCTTTCTTTCTTTCCCAACTATAAGCAGTTCAAACTGACATTTAAATTAAATTGTTCATTTGTAGGATGAATGCTATGAGGATTTTTGCTGCTTCAAATTACATAGTCCTTTTGTCCTTGGCTGCATCTTTGTTGTACAACTGCCTATTTTCAGTTTAATTACCAGGATTATCAAAACAAATAGGAACAAAAGCCATAAAATTTGGCACTGTCTGTAGGCTATTTTGTTTTGTGAAATGTGGTGATTCAAGGCTTGTACAGCATAGTTCCATTCAACATTATTGATTTTTCCCAGTATGTGTATTCTTATATAATTGCTCTGTTCCATACATTTAATGTGTGCCTCTATATAGGCTGTAGTTTATATTCTTTATTTTCATGACCTTAAAAACAAACCATGAATGAATAACATGTGCAAGGAAAGATGGGAGAAATAACAGTCATTCAGGATCTTTAGCTGATTTTATGTAGTGAAAAGTCCCTTCCCTGTTCCAAACTTGATTTATAACAATAAAAGAACCCATCTCCTGAATCTTCCACAAGGCTATTTTATAGGGCTATACCAATTGTACACCTACTGAAGAGTGCAATTCTTACTCAAATATATGTGTGGGGGTTAGGATTAGATATAAACTTCTACTGGCAGAAGTCCCCTTCAGTCAGCAGAGATGCCCTTCTGTCAACTGATCGCAGAGACCTGCTGATAGAGCAATCTGCCAACAGAACTACTCTGCTGGCCCTGATCTGCCAGCATAAGAATGAACAAAAAGGAGTGGAGAAGGAGTTGGGAGAGAATGGAGCTTGGTTATGGCAGATCCAAACCTACTCCAGCCAGGGACACAGCCACAACCCTGGTACAAAGTTAGAGCAAAGGAAAAGTAGTCTTAACTAATTTCCAACAACAATGGGTCTGGCTTCAGCACAAGTGAAGCTGCATTAGTATTGGTTTAGCTGCCTTTGGCCATCTGGGCCAATTAGGATTGCTCTCTGACTTATATCAGTCCTTGGTGTCCTATAGTAGGCAACAACTTTTAAAACTATATTACTCTTCCCTTAGTTCTCTTTTCAAAGTAAAACAAGGCCATTCAAAATCAAAGGATCAACTGTACCTTTTCAACATATATCTTATTTAATGTCATTCTAGAATATTTGATGCCTCACTATTCATTCATTCATTTATGCTGTGCCACCAAAACACAAGGCATTGTACAAAAATAGGGAGCCCTGGTGGCGCACTGGTTAAATGCCAGTACTGCAGCCACAACATTGCAAGTTCCATCCCAAGGGCTCCAAGGTTCACGCAGCCTTCCATCCTTTTGTAGGTCAGTAAAATAAGTACCCAGCTTGTGGTGGCAATTAGCTCACACACATAGGAAACCATTTAATGTGGGTGTAGATGTGTAAAGTGCTATTGCTTAACAGTTTGTAAGCCACTCAGAGTTTTGTGGCTGAAGAGTGGGGTATAAATACCTTAATAAATAAAAACAAATAAATAAAATAATAGAACAATAGAACATACATCCCTGTACAGTCTAATGAAAAAGAGAGTATAGGGGAAGCCAAGGACCAACACAAATACAAAAAAGAAATCCCAGATAGACCTGATACTCACACATATTATCTAAGTATACAAAACTGTAAAAGTAAAATTAAACTGGAGTTCCAAAAGCTTTAGAAATGAAGTTGTCAAGTGATATTTAAAAACAGTAATTGAACTAGCAGTCCAAAGATATTCAGGGTGAATAACAGTGCTTCCAAGCATATGGAGCAGTAAGGAAGGACAAAACCAATCTAGAGAGCAGGATATCCTTCGGCTGGGTAAGAAACAAAGAGTTCAACAAATCAAGATCCCAATCTAGGTAATAATGAGAAAGGAGGGCTGAAAGATACAGGTGAAGTAAATCATGTAGGGCTAATTGAAAACTAGTTTATGCATTTTCAAGATATATTCATGCTGCAAAGCATAAATTATATTAAAGGCTTAAAAATGAAGATAGCCATCCCTATGTCAGATTTTACACATTTCCCCACAAGGAAGATTCATCTCATAGTGTGACATCATGACACTGATTTTATTTCTTGCCATTCCATATCTGGTCAGGCCAGCAGTGAGATTCTCCCCATGATGCTGCCATTGCTACACCTAATGCTGGTAAATAGGAGGACTCCACATGGGAGTGCCATTTGGGAGGGCATTCTAGTGTGATGAGTAACATGTAGTTCTATATTAACTGAAGGAAAGTTTGAATAAAATTACTCTTGATACAGTATTGCAGCATCAAATGAGAATCTCTCATATTACTGCTTTTTATGCCCATGTAAATGCTTTGATAATTTCCAGCTACGAAGATTTCTCTTTTGTACAACTGTCACCAACTAAGCGATGGGAATTCAAACCAGAGATAGCCATTAAGGAAGCCAGTACTCTGATGGACTGTTTTGTTGCTTCTATTTTTGTAGGCTTTTCAGCGACAAGTGCATGAAAGCCTGACTCAGTTGGAACTGATTAACAAGCAGTACCGTCGCTTGGCTCGGGAAAACCGCACTGATTCTGCTTGCAGCCTCAAGCAGATGGTCCATGAAGGAAACCAGAGATGGGATAATTTGCAAAAGCGAGTGACATCTATCCTCCGCAGGCTTAAAGTATTTCTCCTTTTAAAGTTCATCCCTTATGGTGGTATATACATGTAGGGAAGGGAAGGTGTATGTATGTCTTGATCACATCACAGTCTTCCCTGTGACCTGTTAAATTATGTTTGTCCATTTCTTGTTTTGTCTTGTTTCCTTTATAAATTCTGTTTGACATGGTAAAGCTTTAAGCTCCAGGTATTTTTGTCAGTTACCTTACTTTCTCTTTTTTAGCATTTCATTGGCCAGCGTGAAGAGTTCGAGACAGCTCGTGACAACATTTTGGTCTGGCTAACAGAGATGGACCTGCAGTTGACCAACATTGAACACTTCTCTGAATGTGATGTTCAAGCAAAGATAAAACAACTCAAGGTATGAAAACATAACCCAAATCAACACAATACTATAAAGCAAGAATGCTTAATCAATATTATAGTGTATATCATGAAATATGTTTCTTTACTTCACATTCCATAAACATGAAACTTTAAACAGGACACATTATAGACTATAAACATGGATCCACACTACTTCTGTCTGTCCTTACAAGCTAGTGAGCGGTGTTTCTAACAAGGAGTATTCACATAGATGGGGTGTGAAAACTGGAACTTCTTGACATGCTGTTTGTCCTTGTGGATATTTAGAGAAGAGAGTGCCTAGGCCTAAATTCTGTAAATGTAGGAAAAGTTACAGATGTGTAATGCCAGTCTCCCAAATGCCAACCACTAAGATTCAGATATCTTACCCGAAATGCTTCACACCTTCCTTAAATCATGTTTTGAAGAAGTGACCAGAGAGAATTTATATCTGAAGCAGCCCTCTCCTGTGCACCTGATCTTTTCTTTGTGGATTTACGCAAAATGGCAGGTATGGTAATGCCACTCGTGGAGCTTGTCAAAGACATGAATGGCTATCAAGAATTTCTTCCCCAACCATTGCTTTCTCCCTGGTACCCAATCCCCTAACTGCTTTTATCTCAGCCAAAATGTCACACACATGTATATATCACGTCACCAGGAAAATTATAAAATCAAAATCAGGACAATAGTAATACAAAATAAGAGTACAAATGCTAACAGCACTGACTTTTGTATAAATATTACATCATACCAACATTTTATTTTCTTAAAACCCCCAAGGCTTAGATTTTTATTAATAAATGTCTTATGTCCATCTCAATGATGCAAAAAATACATTGGCCTGAAGC
Organism: Gambelia wislizenii; assembly: GCA_030847615.1. Classification (NCBI taxonomy): domain Eukaryota; kingdom Metazoa; phylum Chordata; class Lepidosauria; order Squamata; family Crotaphytidae; genus Gambelia; species Gambelia wislizenii. The sequence continues at coordinate 105,043,149 of JAUMIR010000001.1, forward strand.
TTATTTTTAGTCCCAACAAGAGTAAACCCATGGAATCAACTGTTAAATGATAAATCAACATGTGGGTGAATTCAACAGATGTCCTATAGCTGGGACTAATAACAGAATGCTTTGAGATATATACATAGATATACATCATACATGAAACAGACAGATAGACAGATAGACAGATAGACAGATAGACAGACAGACAGACAGACAGACAGACAGACAGATAGATAGAGAAATAGATAGAGTTCCTACATAGATGATAGAATTCAAAGACATAGCCATGTTAGTCTGGAATATCAGTATGCAAAGGGATCTTGTAGCACGTTTGATACTAACTGAGAGAAAGAGGTTGCAGCATAAGCTTTTGTAGACTTAGTCTATTTCCTCAGATAAAAAGTTTCTACACTGATAACATTTTAAAATGAGGTTATGGCATATTGCTCTTATAGAACAGTTAACACTTAGCATTTCTGTTTATATGTCACAGGCAAAGACTGTGGGTGGAGTGAGCATTGAGGAGCCCTTGCCGTTGCTTCCACTATACAAACTGGTATTAACTAGAGTTCCCAGACTAAAGAAATCCTTAGAATTTTCCAGATTTCTGTTCTGTCAATCACCTAGGGTAGCCTTGAGATTTAGCAGTGTTTCTCAAGAATTAAATAGAAAATTACACATATTTTTAACATGTTTTGCATTAGCTGTTTAGTTTAACACATCTGAGACTTTGGTTACAAGATTCAGGCCAGTGAATGTTTGCCCATGCCCTGTGACAAGACAATTGAAGGTAAACTGCTAAAGTCAGGATGGCAATAAATAGGACATATGTTCAGTCCCCCAATAGCAATTTCCCCCTATAATCTAGATAGATAGATAGATAGATAGATAAATAGATAGATAGATAACACTTGGGTATGTTTCCTTTCCCAGTGTGCTGGTTGTTTGTTTGGAAACATACCCAACCAATCCCCTCCCTCCTCTCACTCCCTCAGCCACTCACCACCCACATGCAAATTCCCTCTCCACCTCACAACCCACTCCTGTCACTCAACCTGCATTTACATCCCCAGCCTCACAAAGGCCTCTCATTCCTCTCACTCTCTCATCCACTCACCACTCACATGTAAAACAATGCAATATTTTTTCCTAAAGTAATAGTGTGTAGCTGAATCATTTTAAAATTTCAAATCAGTGTATATTACACTGGGTTCAGTTAGTACAATTATATTTTTGTGCAATTACTGGAGGCATAATCAGATGCTTAGCCATCTCTGTATTTGTTCTATATATGCTTCATCAGCAGTTGGAAAAGTTGGATTTTTTGGTGTACAGCTTCCAGAATATCCCTGGAAGTTGTAGTCCACTGGGAGTTGTAGTCCAAAACAGGAATATAGTCTAAGTTGTCCATGATACAAATCTTCACTAAACAAAACATATTTTGTAAATTCACTTGATTAATGAATATATATGCTGCACACTTTTCAAAAATAAAGAATTGTACCCCTGCTATGCAGGCCTTTCAGCAGGAGATCTCACTGAACAACAATAAAATTGAGCAGATCATTGCCCAGGGTGAGCAGCTGATAGAAAAAAGTGAACCTCTGGATGCAGCTGTCATTGAAGAAGAACTTGATGAGCTCCGACGATACTGCCAGGAGGTCTTTGGCCGAGTGGAACGGTATCACAAAAAACTAATTCGTCTCCCTGTACGTAATTTTAAACACAATTATTTGCCATCATTTTGTTATTACAATGTAATATTTCTTCATATTTAGCTGCTCAGAAATGCTAGAACTAAGATTTGATTAGAATAACATCTGTTGATCAAAACAGAATCTGTTGATCAGAATAAAATCTGATTGCCAGTTTCTAACTCTAAACGGTGCCATTCAGAATTTTTTGAATACATATCCCATCAATATCCAGTATGGCCAGTAGTGAGGGGTTGTGGAGGCAGGGTTATAGTCCAAAACATCTGGAGGGCACAATTTTGCCATCCCTGATCTATACAAAGTGGTACTTAAGGGGCAAGAATATAGCAGTGTGGGCAAGAATATAGCAAGAATATAGCATATTAAGGGGCAAGAATATAGCAGTGTGGAGTTGCGAGACCAGAGCTATAAAACCTCTCCTGAATTGCATAGTGAGCTCCATAGAGCCTTCATTATTTTTCCAGGAATAAAGAAACATGTTTACATATAGATAGCCATTATTCTTTTAAGTGTTCAGATGAAACACACAACAGAGAAGTACAGAAGAAAGATCTGGAAATCAAACTACAACAGCTTAATGGGAGAATGCTGATTTTCAGAAGATGAAAGGAAAGAAGCTAGTACTGGTCCAAATTAATATCTTTTTATAGTTACTCTAACTCCATTCCAAAATCCTGCCTGGCTAGAGATAGCATCTATTGGACAGCAACAATTACCTGATAGGCAACCAGTGACAAATACTAAGGATTTAAGATGTGCTTTTATTTAGCTACTTTTACTAATGTTATCTGGTGTGTTTTTTTTAAAGCAAATTCAAAACCAGCAAACAAAGAAGCAACATTTGAGTTTGAAAGTTCCACAGTGACATTTTTATCTTCTTGACCTAGCAAGAACTGGTATGGTCCACTAAGTGTTTTAATTGATTCTTTAATGTTGCCTTCTAGCTCACAGATGATGAACATGATCTCTCTGATCGTGAAATGGATTTGGATGAATCGGCAGATCTTTCAGACATACACTGGCATGACAAGTCAGCAGACAGCGTTCTCTCCCCACACCCTTCCTCCAACCTTTCACTGTCCCTTCCTCAGCCTCTTCGAAGTGAAAGGTCAGGGCGGGACACTCCTGCTAGTGTAGATTCCATCCCCTTGGAATGGGATCATGACTATGACTTGAGCCGTGACCTGGAAACAGCAGTGGCAAGAGCATTGCACTCTGAGGAGGAAGAAGGTCAGGAAGACAAAGAATTCTATCTCAGAGGAGCAGTAAGCATGGCAGGTATAACCAGTCACCAGTCTCATACCCCTTTGTATGTTCCTGCAAGGAAGATCTTAAGTAAGATGTGGTATTTTCAGATTTCTGGACATCTTCCTAAAGCTGAATTTTAATCTCCTTTTACTTTGACATAGTCACAGTTTTCAGGGCCAGTTCTGACTTCTGATACTTTTAGTAATGTTCATTGACTGGGGAGAAGCAGCAAGGAGAGAATGTTCAGGTAGAATTGATTCGATTACACTATGCAATTTGTCAGTGATAATAGGATAAAAGAGAAAGCAGGAAGATCTTGGGTCTCATGTATAGGACCAGACCTGTGAACCTGAAATGATTCTTAGTTTGGCCTGTTCTTTATGACAACATGTAAGAGCAATGTTGTTTTTGTTCTTAGGACTTCGTTAAACATGTCTTCCTGTGCTATGTCATGTGAGTGCCAAAGAATAAAAACAAAAATGCAGAGTATATCTTGTGGGTTTGGAATCATGTAGCCCCTCAAGATATTTCTCAACTGCAACTCACAGTATGTTGGCTTTCCTAGCTAGGGACTCTGGAAATTCTAGTCCAACAACATCTGGAGGGCAGCATGATTTCCATTTCTGTTGTACCTTTTATTAAGACTACTAGTGTGGAAGAATGCCCAAATACAGTACCACTCAATACTGCATCCAAAGAAGTGGGTTTATATCCATAAAAGCACATGCAAAAAAAAAAAAAAGTTAGTCTTAAAGGCGCTGCCACATTTCTTTTTTGTTTCTTGCCCTTCCTCCCTCCTTTTATGTCACAAATAAGAGACTTCCTCCCAAATATGCAAATGGTGTTAAATCTCAGTTGATGTATAACTAGGGAATTCATTTGTGTATTTTTAAGGGACAATTATCACTAATTGCATATGAACCACAATGTTCTTTTGTACTTTTATAGCTTATCTAAGTATGGAAACATGGATAAAGATTTAGATGTATTGTATGTATGTACATCTTATGTTTGCTTGCTCTCCATAACAGAACAACCAACCAATGTCATGGCCTAAGTCCAGTTGTTAGTCCTAACTAAAGTAGACTTAAGAGAATGAATGGGACATGTTAAGTCAGTACTTAACGTAAGTCCCATTGATTCAGTGTGTCTGCTCTAGTTGGGACCAACAGCTAGACACAGACCACAGATTTGATGTGCCCATCCATACAACACAGCCAGTTCTAGTCTTTTACTGAATTATTGGATTTGGCTTCCTCCTAACAGAAGTGGATTTAGGGTAACACAACAGATTTACCCCTTACTCCTCTTCCCACCCCAGTCTGTATGCACCTCACAAACCTGCCACAGAGGGTCCTCCCAAACCACAAAGGGAGACTAGGGGAACGTTTACATGGCAAAAATGTCCTGGGATGAATTTGTGATGAACTCTAGTTGTTCACACATACATCGTGACGATCTCGCACTTTTCAGAAGGGGGTCCACCATAAACCTTCAAGAAGTGGGACTTTCTGTCCCGCAATTTGTCCCATGTTTTTTTAAAAAGTCACGGATGGTTGTGAAAAATTGGAAATGTGAACAGGTCGGTACAAAATATCTCTGGCATAGATGATGCCCAGAAATTGAGGTGGGCAGTGGCTGGCACAGAGTTCAAAGAAGGAGGGGTCAGTGACCCTTTCTCAAATGATTTTTAAATTACCAACCTCAGCAGCCATTGTTTTCCTGCGCCTTCACTTGAGAGGACAGTGGAATGGATGCCAAAAATGGTACATGAGCAAGGAAAGGTGGACACAGCATCACCTGGTCCCATGTGGAGACAATAGACATGTTCACTATTTGAGGTAAACAGAAGGTACAGGAGTAGCTGAGAGAATGCCACAGAAATTTAGACCTTTTTTTATTATTTTATTTATTTATTTATTTATACCCCGCTCTTCAGCCACAAGGCTATCAGAGCGGCTTACAAATTGTTTTAAGCAATAGCTATTTACACTGCAGATACACTAGCTATTTACACTGTAGATACACTGCATTAAACAGTTTCCAATGTGTGTTAGCTAATTGCCCCCCACAAGCTGGGTACTCAATTTACCGACCTACGAAAGGATGGAAAAAATAGCTGTGGAGATGAGGTGCAAGGGGCATGATAGGACCCCTGAAGAATGCCAGGGGCTTCCATTATTGGCCTCCAGTGCCTGGTAGAACTGTCACTTCAAGTTTTTGAATTTGGACCAGCACTGGAGGCTCGTCCTGATGAAGCCCCTATTCTGGAGGAACCGTGCCGCCTCCAAAAAGAAGTTGCAGTTCCTCTGGTTAGAGGAACATATGAGGCGGTCCAGTGCACCAACCTGCTGGGAGAGACTCTCCAGAAGGAGGTTGGTCTCCTGGGTCCTCCAGTAGGCGATGCGCTGGGCCACCCAATCACGTCCTCTAACCCCTTCAGCCATTGTAACGCCATGAGGCAGTTTGTGGAAATTCGAGTTTTTATAATTTTGTAAAGACCATTAGAATCTGTCCTTACCTACCTACAGGCTCCTGCAACTTAACTTTTTAAACTTTAAAAATTCGTGTATTGTAAACAATTGATGTTCTGGCGGAGTTAGCTACTTTCCTGCACTTCGCTGCCTCACGCTGTCAGTTAAAGTCCCCTTTCTGTTAATTACAAACATCAGTTCAACAATGTAGTCACTTAGCTGTTCATAAACTGTATCGGTCCAAACAAGGTTATGAACATGAGCTGTGCTCCTTCTAAACAACATGTATAAGCAGTCACAACACTTCATAGTTCAATAGTTCAGTAGTAAACATCACAGTAGAATCGTTATATACTTTTTATTTTGCAATTTTACATATTTTCACAACTAGACTAGGTTTAAAAAATCATAGCTATGTTAATGCATAATATAATGCATTATGTTAATGCATTATGTTAATGTTAATGCATTAACATAATACTATGTTAATGCATAACGGGCGAAAGCACTGATACAGCATAGGTGTGTTAATTGTATCGATTCCACATAACATCCTACTTCATAAGTTGGAGTATGGTCACACCTGTTGCATGAGAAGAAGGAGACATAACAGTCTGACATGCTGCTGACATCTCCTTCTGGCAAGCATTTTCATGATACCTCGAATGAGGACAGCGATAGCCATATAGTAAGTACAGTAAGTACAGTATTGAACTTTCCATGATCAAACCTATACAAAAGTTATGGCAGATCACAGTCACTATTGACCTGGCAAATGTTCACTGACCAATGCAGAAGCTTGAGCAAACATTTGTTGCAGCCAGTAGCAATGCTTGTGGTGGGAAACTCCACAGGAAGTATGTCACTAAATTTGTGAAAAAATGTGTAATTGCATCCTTGACTGACAGTTAAAAAAAAATATCCTGTAAACTTTTCCCATGTAAACAACAACAAAAAAAACCAAAAAAAACACACCAGGATATTATGTCTTGGGAGCTTGTTTTTGTCACACACAAGGTTGATGTGTAAACAACAATCCCAGGATATTTTTCATCCCAGGACAAATCATGTAAACAATAAGAGACGAACTCGGGATGAGGTTATCTCGCTTCTCCCTGGGATAAAAACTGCTGTGTAACTGAGCTCTGGGTGTGGGTGTGATAGTGAGTTTTGGGAGGGAAAATGTGTTCTGTCAAAAGTTTCCATTCCCATGGTGGGCATACAGCATTGGATATAGTGCATTGGCTACAGCATATCTGATCCCTTTGGATCCTCAGATCTCTCTCAGCAGACACTACAACTGGTTTCTGTTCTCTTTTTTAAAAAGAAATGTATGAATCAAAGTAGAGCTGCTGGTTTATTCCTTTCCCAGGAAATCTCCCAGGAAGAAGCCTGATGGAATCTGTGATAAGCAATCAATTTTAGTTGTGTTTTGTTTTTGCAGATATAGTGATTCCTGAGAGCCCTGAGGCCTATGTAAAACTTACTGAAAATGTTCTTAGAAATACTTATGGTAGGCATTAAAAAGCCAAAAGATTGCCAAACTTTAAAAACCTTCATCGGTACCTTCATAGCACAACTGATAACTTAACACACTACTTAACTCACCCACTCGTCTTTATACATAAACACTAGCATGTCGAATAGAGATCTTTGTCACTTCAAAGGCATAATCTCTTCCAAAGATCCACAGGGTTATTTCAAAAGATTTTTTATATATTAGCAAAATAAAGGATTACTACTACAAGTTGGGTATCCCTTATCCAAAATGCTTGGGACCAGAAGTTTTCCGTATTTCGGATTTTTTTGGATTTTGGGAGACTTGCATATCCATAATGAGATATCTTAGAGATGGGACCCAAGTCTCAACATCAAAATGATTTATGTTTCATCTACATCTTATATACATATACTCTGAAGGTAATTTTATAAACAATATTTTAAATAATTTTGTGGATGAAACAAAGTTTTTGTACATTGAACCATCAGACAGCAAAGGTGTCACTATCTCAGCCACCCATGTGGACAGTTTTGGATTTTGTGGAGTATTTCATATTTTGGAATTCTCGATAAGGAATACTCAACCTGTAGTAGTATTCTACTCATTCCAATTTGGAACAAACTGGGGGAAGAGGTAAAATAATATATTGTTATACTCTTCTGAGAAGATAGAATCATATAACTTCAAGCAAGTAAAAAGAATATTTTGGCCCAAACTCCTGCTCAGAAATGAGCCATCTTGCATCTTCATCACAAAGGGATGCAAGAGGAATGTAGGACCATTAACAATGACAAGGGTTTTGCTGACCAGATAGATTTGGTAAGGATGTGGTGGAAGGATTTAAAATAGCAGGATGACCAGCAGCCTCACTCATTACATTCCCTGATTTTCTTGCACATTTTGAATTACCCAACATTATTGTGGGCATCAGCCAGTTTTGTGAAAGCAGGCTTTTGTTTATCCAACAGAGCTTTTCCTTCCTCTCTTATATCTCCAGCCTTACTTTAGATTTGTTCCTGAGGAGTTCCCTGACTTTCTAGAACAGATTTTGGGGACGTGTAAGAGGACTCTGTTCCACTAGCAGTGTCCATTCTTTTGGTGGGCAAGCACCATTGGATTTCATCCTATGGAGTTTACTTTGGTTGTTTTTGTTTGTTTTTTAAGTATCTAACCTGATTGTTCAATATACCCCAAATATTTCAGAAAACAACCAGAAGCTACTTCAAAGGAGAGAGGCTTGAAGTTCTTTTCTTTTGCTATTTTTAAGTTTAATTTAATGCTAAAATAAAACCCTGGAGACATTAGTTTGTTTCCAAATAGCCCTAATGTTTTCTTTGCATGGTAGAAAACTAGGACTATCCCTATATGAGACTTGCAGTTTGCAGGAAAGTGTATGAGTTACTGTGATGTCTTTATTTATTTACTTTTGCAGTTTGTGTAATGCCATTCTCTGCATGCCTACTCAGAAGTAAACAAATTTGAGTTCAGTGAGTGTATAGGATTGCTGCTTAACACTATCAAATACAGGAGATTTGAAATCCACCCAACATTTAAGAGAAGGAAATGTAGCTATTTCCAAGCCTTATTGCTGTTTCCAAGCTCTCTTCAGTTACCTAGTCAAAATACCACAAATATTGCAAAAATGTCTAAGGATGCAATAACTCATGCAAAATGTCCAGTCTTCCATCTAGAATGGTTTCTGGGAAATTAATTGCCTCCATAGCTATTGCATACCTCTCCTAAAAATCACTGGTTCCCAAACAGTTGCTGACACACTTGCACTTTATTTACAAATTTGGTTTGTCACAGACATGCTGCTGCAGTCAAGCTTTGTCATGCTTTCTAACCTAATTAACACCACCACCACCTATTTTATATCCTAATTTTTTGGATGTTTCAGCAGGCAAGGCTGATAACATCTGCCCTTGTGTACTTGCTGCAGGAGGACCAAGTTCTTTGGAAACGCATATCCGCCAGCTTGACAAGGCTTTAGACACTAGTCGCTTCCAAATACAGCAAACAGAAAACATCATCCGTAGTAAAACACCAACAGGGCCTGAGCTAGATTCTAGCTACAAGGGATATGTAAGTACCATAAGTGTTGCCACCTAGTGCTTGGATACAAAATTACAGTTTTTGAGTTGCAGAATGGAATAGCTGCCATGGAGCCAAAGCAGACATTACTTTAAATATGTAGCTAGCAGCAGCTATTTCTTTTTGTCCAGCTTTATTCTAAAATAAGAAGAAAGATCTGAACTGGGAGGCCAGCATGAGTAGGCAGCAGGATTTTAACCTACCTTCTCTTGCTGTACTCCTGATCCAGAGCATATCTATCACACCCACAATTTTGTATTCAAAAATACAATCCATTGCTTTAATGGGTCAGTATTTTACAATGTAAATTGCAGGCACAATGTGCCTCATTCATCTTAAAATCACTCCTCCAAACTGGAGACCCAATCCAGATTGGGTGTCTTGTACTTGCTATAGATTAAAAACGGGGGAAGGGGGATCAGTTACATTGGTGAAGTAATATCTTCTTTGGCACTGTGTTTCACCTAGCAATATTATGAGGTCTTATGGCAGTAAAATATTTGTAATGGAATAAGCTTTCATGGGCTACCGTGCAGTTACATTTCTCAATTAGCAGAAAACATAATAAATACCTTACTGCACATGCAAATTATGCACTGAAGATAAAAATATTTACAATACAATTGATAACATGCTCTTTATATATTATCTGTTTTATTTTTCCTCAGACTCAGCTCCTTAAGTAAGAAGTCATATGTTTCTGGAATTCACCTTCTTTATGGACTTTATAATAATACGCATTTTTGCTGTCAGTTCTTATAATTGTAGAGAAAACCTTTTCTTAAATTTGTTCATATATGTTAGCATACTTTCAGACACCTTCTGATTAATGTCTATAACAGCTGTAAGATTATTGTTTACTCAAATTTAGATTTTGTTTTTCTGCTTTGTTGTTAGTTATTCTAGTGCCATCAGTGTGCATGGTACTTTATAGCACCACGTCAGAGAGGAAGAAAATGTAGACCCCTTTCCTCAAAAAGCTTACTGTCTCAAGATAAACTGTTACAAAATAAAACCAAATGCAGGCTCAACACTCTTCTTCCTAAAGCTTTTGAAGAATTATGTGACATGGCAAACAGCAATCTAGGCTCATAATTCCCTTTGAGGGCTGCAATGCCCACTGGTGTGAGTGAGGCAGTGAACGTGTTCCAGGTTTTGTATAGCCTTAAAGGAGCTTTTCAAGGAGACAAACCTATTTGGGGGTAGGGGTTCAACACCTTGGATGACTCCTTGTAAACTTGGATTTAAACATGGATTGAAACCTGGACCCACTACCACACTGACATGGGAGTCACCAGCTGCTACTGACTCCCAGAATCCCCCAGCTACCATGGTCTGTGGACAGGATGGCTATGGGACTGTGGGAACTACAGTCCACAATTTTTTTCCCCAATCTCTATACACAAAAGCAAAGGATACAGTTAGCCACACAGATCATTCTGCCTATGCAAGACAACTGTGATGTTGTATCCCTTAAAATGCAACCGCCCATAGCATAGCACAAAGAAAGCAATGTTTTAAAACAGTTTTGTTATGTTGTAAAATGTTTTTTAAAAAACCAGAACTCTACTGAGACTACCTGCGCAAGTCATTTGTGATGCCCTACCCTTGTGAACGACTACTTAACTATAAATTCAGCAGTGGCTGCTTCCATATGAGTGGCTGGTGAAGTCACTCCTGGTTTTAGTCCAAACTTAAAAGGAATTATCTCACATTTGATGAATAGAGTTCAGCACACTGGATAGCTCCTTTAAGTTCATGCTAAAACCTGGAGCAGATTTACCAGCCCAGCTGCCCCTGAAATTTGGTGTTTGCCTGACAACAACCCACATTTGGCCAAAGAGGGTTGTGTGAACTGGCCCCAACATTAACTGCTATGCCTGCAGTGGTTGCTAAAAACAAACTGTCATCTCACCTTTCTGGTTAGTATCACTGAAAACCCTGCATTAGAAACAGCATTTCTTTAACATGCAGTTGCACCTGTTTCTTGAGTTTGTCATTTAAAAAAAGGAATCATGCATTTTAGAATCTGCAAATAATGATGAAAGTTGACAGCTTTCTACCCTCATTATATGGTGACTTCTTTTAAGAAATATTATGGGAATTGCTGTGTAGTTATAATCATAGCCCTGTTGTTTATTATAGCGTGAGTGAGATTAATGAGAACTTGCTGGTGTTTTTTAAACAGATGAAGCTTCTAGGTGAGTGTAGTGGGAGCATAGACTCAGTAAGGAGGCTTGAGCGCAAACTGAAAGAAGAGGAGGAGAAATTATCTGGATTTCTTAACCTGAACAGCACAGAAACACAAACAGCTGGTAGGTAATATTCACACTTGCCACCAAGATGTAAATAATGATGATGATGATGATGATGATGATGCATGTGCTGGTGGTGATGTAGAGCACTGGACCAAAGAAGTACATTTCACTACTAAAACATCTGCATTAGACCTGGAGATGTGAAGGCCTGGGGAAAAAAACAGAAAAATTCAGAAAAACAAGTGGTGGGTTTTTTTTCCCCTGTTTTTTTTTCCCTGAAGCCTTTTTTCCCTGAAAAAAATTGAAAAAATTGAAAAAAGGAAGGAAACCAGTTATGGAATGTTTTATTTTAGCATGATGTATAAAATCCTTAAGACAAGGATACATATATAATTGTTTGAATACAATAATTGCATTTTTAATATACTAGTTATGATAATTTTATGGCAAATCAAATTGTACATAGTCATATTTTATGTTCCTAAAATAACAGAGTGACTTTCAATCTGTAAAAAATTCTAATGTTGCCTTTTTTTCAATTTTTCCAAAAATTTCCACAATTGACCACATCTTCCCTAGAGGGTCCCTGGGGCAGAAAATTCATCCCCAGCCCCACCAAAGCTTCCTGCTCCTAGTGTAAGTCTTCTGGTAGATATGCTGAGTGCTAATCGTGAAGCAAGTTATCATCATCAGAATAATAATTTTTAGGGATCCTTTTCCCTGTCTTAAGTCCATTCTGAGACACCAACACAATGTTCAGACACCTTGCTTCATTTATTTTTGGCTGAGCATTCCAGAGGCTGATGTTAATAATCACTGAAAATATTTTGGGATTTTTTGAGAGTTAGATCCTGGAAAGAGTTTTATAAAACTCTTAACTATAAGAGAGAGCACCCTTCCTGAACTGAACTGGCCACTTTCTAGATGTATTACACTATAAGTCTCATTGTGGGTGTGGAAGACAGGATTTTTAGTTAGCACATCTTGTGGATGTCAAGTTGGGGAAGATTGATATAGCTATGTGGATACAACTCTACTATCTTAACTCTTCTTATACTCACATAATTATTTTTCCATGCAGCACCCATATATAATGGTTTGAGGAACAGGTGCTGATAATCTATAATATTTTTTTGTAAAATAAGCAATTCTAGTGCTTGTTCACTATGAAGTACTTCTAGGGACTTTATCAGACCTAACCTCCATTAATGTTTCTGTCCCACCAAAGCTAAAAGTGAACTTGTCCTAGCAAAATACCTCCCCCCATTAGACCTACTTTAACTAGTGTGAAAAGGCAGCCCAGCAGTAACAGAGCATGAACAGAGCTCCATTTACTTCCAGGTTCCAAATCTCAGCGATTCTTACAAGAAGACGTGAGTGCAGTAAATTTGAAAAAAAGACAAGAAAAACAAAGTCACAAAATGTACTCAAAAGCACAAAAACACAATTTAAATGTCCCAAGTGAATTGGGAGGTTCATAAAAAGAGCATCCCCTACCTGGCTGTCACAATCTCACCCGGAAATGTTCTGTCATTGATGCTGTCTTCACGTGAGCACAATGGCACACAGTTTCAACTGCTGTCAATGCCAACAACAAAGCACCAGGGGAGATCTATTGATACCTTGGCCCGTCAATAAAAAGGAATGGCTTTTTAACGATACAAGATCGCAAAAGGACAGCATAGTTTAGTATGTGCACCCTTTCACGTTCATTAGGCATCATTATGACACCATATTTGCCACATCTGATAAAGTCCTAGAAGTCCAGGTAGCAGCAGTTTCCAAGATATTGTGTAAGGAGAAAGCTGTGTCCTTTTCTTTCATGGGACCAGTGCATTTAAAACAAACAAACCTAAAGCCATCCCTTATTCATATTGGAAGCAACTTACCAAATTTTTTTCTTGGAAGCTGGAATTTCAAGGGAAAATGTCTCACATGGATTTGCCTTTGTGAGCCTTTACAGCTCATAGTGAAAACTGCCTATTTTTCTTTGCTTTAAGTGGCCTATGATGAAATGATAAAGTTCAGTACATACTGTGGGATGCTGTTAATAAACTAATCAGAACAGCTCCTGGTGTGAAAATGATCTTGTTTGGATTGTTACTTGACCAGTTAACAAAATATAGAGTTAGAGTACATTATGTAGATGTGACCTGTCTGTGTGATGGTGGAGCATTATTTTGAAGAAAATGCAGTCAGAGAGGCCAGGACTTTTTGCATTCGCTGTAGGAAATCTTGGGAAGACACAAACATAGGTGTCTGGCTGAAGCAAACACAATTTAATTTTGTGTTAGCTTTAAGAAAAACAATAAAAAAGAGAAATCAGCTGAGCTTTAATTGAAAGGACTCCGGGGGGAGGGGGGAGGCACGGTGTATCTCTGTGAACACAGCTTCCTTTAGTGATAACTCTCCCCCCCCCCGCCACTATTCTGGCCTGGCTCTAAGGTCACAGCAGAGTGCAGTAAAGAAATTCACTGTAACTTCCAATAAAGTGGGGTCACATCTAGTAAGGTCAGGTCAAGGCAGGTGCAGAGGGGATGGGTGGCTTAGGTAAGACAGAAGCAGCCAAAACCATGGACAGGGCCCTGTGAGAAAGGGAGCAAGATCATTCTCTGGCACAGAAAGGAACCTTTTGCCTCAGCAAAGTGAATAGGTCTTTGGAAGCCTTCTGAAGGTTGCCTGGACTGGTATTTGCTGGCCTTGAAAGAGATTCTGTGTTCTTAAAGTTCTGGTGCCTTCACCTGCAGCTCTTGGGTTCTGCAACACAGAAATGATAATGGCTGCCCTGTAAGTGAGGCTTGTGAATATGAGTTGTGGGAAAGCAACATCCACTGACCTGGAAGAACTCTTGAGTGTCCCAAAGGCAGCTCATCACTCATCTGTGTCCCCTTCTGTGCTTCTGTGCTTGAATCTGAATCAGGCTTGAGGAACAGGACTGAGAATATTATCTGGTTCAGTCAGTGTCTGGTGGAGAGCAGGGTAGGCCTCATGACAACGATGTCCCTAAACATGGCAACGATATCTAACAATGTCCCTAAATTCTGGGCATTGCATTTTATTACAGGACTGAATGACAGCCATTCACTTATGCGTGTAACCTGGGGGAGGGAGATGCATGGAAAAGCTCTGGTGTTCCCACTTATTAATAATAAAGTTTCTGCTTGCTAGCAAATGCCATTTTGGATTTTCTTTGATACTGAAGTGTGATGGAAAGTTGTGAGAACCAGGAAGAATTTCAGGAACTGGATTTATAGAGCAAGATCTTCTACCCTTAGGTGTGATTGATCGATGGGAGTTAATCCAGGCCCAGGCCTTAAGTAAAGAACTGAGGATGAAACAAAATCTTCAGCAGTGGCAGCAATTCAGCTCTGACCTAAACAATGTCTGGGTTTGGCTGGGAGAGACTGAAGAGGAGTTGGAACAACTGCGTTGCCTTGACCTCAGCACAGACATACAAACCATTGAGCTCCGGATTAAAAAATTGAAAGTAGGTTCTATTTCCTAATGCTCATTTGTTTCATAACATGCCTCATTTTTTTTTATTTTTATTTTTTTGGTTAGGAGTCATTTCAACTCCTGCTCAAAAAAGGACTGAGAAACCCTACAAGACTGAGAATGACAGATGATGGCCATTGAGTTGATTGTCTTTTAAGCAAGACTAGTGTATATATTCATCTTTAACAGTTAAAAAAATGTATTCAGAGGTATAGTGAGGTAATTCATTTGGAGAAAAAGAACAGCAGGGAAAGGGTGCCCATAGAATCATAGAGTGGAAGGGAACTTGGGCATTATCTAGTCCAACTCCTCACTAGTACTGGAATCCTAAACTACTCTCAAGTAGTGCACATCCAACCTTGGCTTTAAAATCTCCAATGAAGCATAGTCTGCCACCTTCCAAGGGAATCCACCCCACCCACCCTGCAAATGTCTCATTCCATCAGGAATTTCATTCTAAAGATGAGTTGAAATTTCCTTTCTTTTTATTTCTATCCATTGGTTTGGGTCCTACCCTCTGAAGCTGCGGAAAGTATCTTACACATGGCAGCCCTTCAGATATTTGAAGATGAGTAGCATATCACTGACCACCTTTGAGACTAACTGAGAGAAAGAAGTTATAGTATAAGTTTTCCTAGACTTGGTCTACTTCCTCAGGTACATGAAGTCCAAGTCTACAAAAACCTATGCTACAACTTCTTTCTCTCAGTTAGTCTCAAAGGTGCTACAAGATCCCCAGGGCAAAAAATGACACACATTCTTTTTCTGGGGAAGGGGGAATAGTTGGGCCAGGTGTCATTAAAAAAAAAGAATATCTGCCACATAAACTAAGGCAGTAGTAATTCAACAAAAGCAAGTGATGAGGTGCTTTCAGTTGCTGCAGAGGCAAGTAGAATTCAGAGGCTTTTTGTAGATTAGCTTAGGATACAAATGATTATCATTGTCATCTATCTGGCCAGAGCCTGGAAAAGTTATTTGGACTACCACTCCCAGGATCCCTTAGCTAGCATGGAAAATTCAGGGAGTTGTAGTTTAAGACCCTGAACTAACACGTGCTTTAAAGATCTGCAGGAGAAGGCTTTCTCTCAGTCCCATCACCTTCACAGGTGTGGTTAGTGAGGACTCGGGAGAGAGCCTTCCCTGCGGCTGCTCCCAGGCTGTGTAACTCCCCCCCCCCGTCTCTTTCTAACAGCAAGTGAAAATGTTTTTATTTAAGGAGGCATTTGGTGATGGCAGGTAGAGTTTTAATGCAGAGGGGATACAGAGAGTTTCTATTTTAGTCTGCTATCTTAATGCTGTTTAACTTGTGTTTTAAATCATAGTTAAATTGTATTTTAACTTGAGTAGTTTTTTAAATTGTATTGTGTTTTTCAAGGAGTATATAAATAAAGTAAATAAATAAATACATCGATATCTGATGCTGTGAGTGACAATATACACTAGTGTCTTCTCTGGTGTCTTCGCACCCCTTCCCTCTTTTCCTCCCTCTCTTTTCAAAATACCTTTTCTGGACTCCAACTCCCTTTTCAGCTTATGAAGCAAAGGCATCACCCAAGCCTCAGAAAAGCCTCCTGTTTCCCTAAGCCTGCTTTAAAGCTCCTAAAACACTGCTCTGTTTCTGTTTCTTCTGAACTCCATCTTTTTTTATGCATTACTTTTCATAAGCAGCTTGTGTGTTCAGTGTTCAGTCCAGTTGTTTGAAGAAGGTGCCAGCTCTCGTGATTATAATTTTTTTTCCAAATTCAACCTTGCCTGTAGGCTTGAAGTTCTTAAAAAATTATTAGTTGGGGGTTTTTTGTTGGGTTTTTTTAGTTCTACTGCAAATACTGAATCTGAGACATTACATAATGAGCTGTTACTACCCAGCTGCCAGATGTATTACTTAAATATAGTAAAGAACTAGTAGGGTTTTTTTTTAAAAAAAACAACCTACCACATAGTAACTGTTTTCAAACTGTGAAACATAAGAGAGAGGGTAGAAGGTAGAACTTGTTTCTTCTTGAAGTCTCTTAACATGCTTCCTATATAAAAGCATTAATTCCCCCTCCCTGCCCCTTTCATTTCTCAGGCCCTGCAGAAGGCTGTTGATAACCGCAAAGCCATCATTTTGTCAATCAACCTGTGCAGCTCAGAATTTATGCAGTCTGACAGTGAGGAAAACAAGAAGCTGCAAGAGCAGCTCTCTCAGATGAACATGCGCTGGGACCATGTCTGCACTATGCTCGAAGAATGGCGCGGCTCACTACAGAATGCTCTAATGCAATGTCAGGTCTGTTCTGCCCTAAGTAAAAGCCTTTCATTTCAGCTCCTGGGACAAGATATAAGCACCAATTGCATTCATGTTCCCTTGACCTTCCTACTAGCCACATTGGCTAGTGTCTAATTTATCCTAAGGTACTGGGCATGTGCATATAAAAACAAAGACCTGCACCCCATTTTTTTTAACTCCTAGAAGACTAAACTTTATACTGTTTCATCACATTAAATGAAATCTATTACACATTTCCTGAATTGTTTTCTGAAATGCTGTTGAACATTTTACATCTTTATGCTATTTAGCATAACATAAAGGATTATGGCATTAAAGATTCAGGACTATCAAGAGTTTGCCATGTTGTACTCATAGGCAGCAGCATTCATATGAATGTCATGTTCTCCAATCGTCATCAGTTTTGAGGGTAAGGAATAAGTCATATAAATGTCTTATTCATTATATATGGAGAAGGGGTGGAAGAAGATGCATGGAAGGGGGCTGAAAGCAAGATCTATGAGAAAGGGTGGAAGGAAGGCACACAGTACATTTCTGATCTTCAGAACCCATGAGCTTGAAAGATTGCAGAACACAGCACTTGAATGCAGCTGCTCAGTTACTGCAAGGCATAAAACATATGTGGTGTTAAACTCTTTATCTGTTGCTTCTAGGATTTCCATGAGATGAGCCATGGTTTATTGCTGTGGCTGGAGAATATTGACCGGAGGAAAAATGAGATTGTACCTATCAATCCAAATCTGGATTCTGATAGTCTGAAAGATCATCACAGACTCCTAATGGTAAAGTACATTTACCTTAATCAATACAAAAGCAAAAAGAGTCAATAGGAGTGTAAAAGCTACTAACTGGAATTCACAGTGAATGCTTAATTCTTTATTACCAAATATTTTGAGTAAATAAGAGTGTATTTCTGGTAATAAATGATAAGGTCATTTTGATTTGGGATGGAAATCTGTTGCACTTATAAAAATATGTTCTGTTTTTTGTGGGACCCCTTTGACATATCTTTGGAAGAGTAGAACCTCTAAAATATTGTGCAGTCAGATGTTCTTTAAAAAAACACCCTGTGTATTAATTGTCTCTTTTAATTCATATATCTCTTGGCTTCTTAACTGCAAACTTACAATGGTGTAGCTTTATTTGTTGCTTTCCCCCAGTGGTTATATTAGCAAGATCATTTTTTTTCTTTACAAATTGAATTGTATTTTGGTTTAACACATTGTTTAAAGCAACAAAATGTCCATGACTGTCTTCCTAATAGCAAATACGACGTGAGCTGCTAGAATCTCAGCTGAAAGTGGCATCTCTTCAAGACATGTCCTGCCAACTCCTAGTCAACGCTGAAGGCACGGATTGTCTAGAAGCCAAAGAGAAGGTCCATGTCATTGGAAACAGGCTCAAAATACTCCTAAAAGAGGTCACACACCACATTAAAGAGCTAGAGAAAATCCTAGATATTTCTAGCAATCAGCTGGTAAGTCATTCTATCATGCTATCATAGTAATATTCTGGTGCCAGTTTTCTGATCAGTGTAGCTTTTTACTACAAGAGAGGCCTTTGTTATGATAGTGGAAGAAACTAGCTCAAATATGCAATCCTTGAAAGTATAAATTTCCTTCCCTGTATAATCAAAATCTTCCCCCCCACTCTCTGCCCAAAGAATATATAGTTCCAGTTATAGCTGTAGCACTTCAAACCTATATCTTATGGATAAAGAAGATTTTACTCCTATCTCAGTTCTGAAAGTGTGACTTGAATACTTCTTACCACATGGAGTTTGTCCCCTTCTGTTCCTTGCATAGTATAGTGTACAAAGATTGTGATGAGTTTTCAATCTGTCTCATTTATCTGTGTAGAAATAACATCTACAATTCAAGTGGTATTTTCTTTTTATTGAGTACAGAACACCTCTTATGTTAAAAAGTAAAAATAAACACCAACTGTTCTCATGGTCTTGTCTGGGCCAGCAATAACACTGCCTGTCCAAGGCAAGATAGAGTACTTGTATGCATGTCCTCACATAATGCAGTGATTTTGCTCTGAATTGTATGCAACCAGAGTTACTCTCTTTTTTTAAACTTTTTCTTCTTTTTTTTCTTTTTTTCTTTTTGGATCCTGTCTCACAGTTTTTATGACCACAGTGGTGGTGGTGTTATTAAAAAAAAAAGATAGTATTTTTGCTCTTTCTAATATCTACTGATTCTGAATGTTAGGATCTCACCTCATGGTCATCAGCTGATGAATTGGACACTTCAGGATCCCTCAGTCCAGTATCTGGAAGGAGTACTCCAAACAGACAGAGAACGGTAATGTCATACTAGACACCTTCTGCCTGCTCTTTTGTGGAAACACCAGGTAGCTGTAGCCAAATGTAAGGTTTTACACCATCATAGGCCAGAAAAAAGGCAACATCCCAGAAGAGTTTTACCTCCAACAAAAGCTGCTTCCCTAAACTCCCTGCATCTCCTTCCCTGCATGAAATCAGAATTATAAAATGCTAAATATAAATAAAACCAGGACTCAAAGTGTGGTTGGTATATCATGATGTGGCATGCTGTCTTTCTTGTATTGTATTCCAAGGAAGGCAACTTTTAAAAAGCTGCTTTTGTCCACAACTGTTGTTGCTTTTATCTTCCCCTTGTTGAGATATTTCATCAAGATCTGAAACTGGCAGTGTATGTATGCTAAATTCTGGGATTTGATGGAACAGCTTCTTAAACTAGATTCATACCTGCTGTTTTGTTGGGTGGAAATCTGTGTAAAATAGAAGCTTAGAAGGGTGCAGCTCTCTATGGACATGGTGACATGGAGGAAATTCTCCATAGGTTTTGAGAGCATTGCAGACATGACAAGAATGGCATGAGCTAACCATAGATCTACTTTACAGGAACAACTTGCTTCCAGAGCTATAGTCTCACAAATGGCCCCTAGACAATCAAGTGCCCAGAATGAATAAGGTCTGTGGAAAACAGAGAAGCATAGGAGAGCTGAAAGCAATGTAGTAACATGGTGAAGACAGATCTGAAATATGACAGGTGCAGATAATTTATCAGGAAAAGAAATCTAAGGAGTGCTTAAAAATGATTTACTTTAAAAAAATTACTTGTGTGAAATTGAACATATGCAAGTTCAGAGTGGTATCACCCTTCTTAGGGGGGGAATCAAATTATTCCTTATTTTCTTGGCAATGAAGGCCAGAACCCTGACCAGTGTTAATACATCAGCTGCCTTTTGTTTTGTGGTATTCTTGGCATTAAAATCAGCTTGTCTCCTCAGTTTGCTGCTGCTGTTCCAACAATGGTGAAAACCAGCTGTTTTCATTGCCTAGCCAAGACTTTTTATGTTAAAAAGACATGGCCATGTTATAAAAGGCATAGTTGTGATAGTCTGGAGTATCAGTTGCAAAGGGATCTTATAGCACCTTTGAGACTAACATGGGGCTTATCTACACTAGTAAAAAATCCAGAATCTCCCCCTTCTCCCTGAATTTGGCCCAATAATGTCACCTGATGTCTAGCCTATTCCCCATATCTGGTGCAATAATGCAACACAATGTATGATCCTATCAACACCAGACTTGGGGAGTCCAGTATTTAGAAAACTCAGTTTTCTCTAGAGTTTGCCTGAAACTCTGGAGAAAACTGTAGTGTGAAGAATCTATCCGCACTGGATTCAGGGGCCGAGGAGGAGAGGAAGGACAAGCTCTGCCTGAAGTGCTGCCATTTTTTCCCCTCCTTGGTGCAACTTCCTTTTTCCAAAGGCAGAGTCCTGGTGCTAGTTGCTGTTCCTGAGGTCAGAACGACTGGCCAGCCCCACCATCTTGAGACTGGCCACTCCTTCTGACCTCAGAGAGAGAGACCTGCACCGGGGCTGCCTGTGAAAGCAGAGTCCCAGTGCTAGTCACACTCTCTGGAGTCAGAATGGGAGGCCAGCCTCACAATGGCAGGGCTGGCTGCTCCTTCTTAACTCAGAGCAGGTGATTGTGCACCAGAAAAGCAGAACCCCAGTGCTAATCACTATTTCTGAGGTCAGAAGGAGTGGCCAACCTTATGATGGCAGGGATGGCCAGTTGTTCTTACCTCAGTGTAGACAATTATAAACTGGAAAAGCAGGTCACTGTTGCTCTTTTGGCCCATGCCAATAGCAGCAGTGCCATGGAGGTGACTGGCTAGCAGTGGCAGCAGACCCGCAGCTTCACTGGGGGGAAAATCTGAATGCAGGTAAGGTGTGGTGCTTAAATCCAGGCACAGTAGTTCGAATTTCATGTGCTGCATCTCTGGGCCAATGTAGGCTGAATCTCATCCAGATTTTTACCCCCAGTGCAGACAAGCCCAGTGAGAAAGAAGTTGTAGCATAAGCTTTCATAGACTTGGTCTACTTCCTGAGATGCATGGAGGAAGTAGACCAAGTCTATGAAAGCTTATGCTACAACTTCTTTCAGTTAGTCTCAAAGATGTTAGAAGAGCCCTTTGCAACTTTTTATGTTTGTATTTGACGCGCTGACTTACTGAACATGGTGAATCCCACCCCCACTTTGAGAAGAGCAGTACCACTCCATTCAAGCATATTTCAGAAATTTGCAAACAATACATTTGATTTCTTGTACTCTGGGGGAGGGGGGTCCCTCACCCAGCCCTGGAATATAGTGCAAGCCAGTCTGCATGTCACATGTGATACTACTCCTCACTGAGTCCTGTAGGGAACTTGGTTTCCATTCCTTTTGTTTGTTTAATTTAATTTAAATATTATTCAGCTTTCCTTAGCTTTCAGAAAACTATCAATTTTCATTTGCTCTCTTACAAAAGCATCTTAGTTCTGTCTTTATGAGCTCTGTGGCCTCTTAATATTGATTTTACTACATTCACTAGTTTCCTTTAGATCCTAGTCTGAGAATGTAAAGGAACACTGGCTTTTCAAGGGGAAGAGATCCAAATCAGTCAGTTTTTGTTTTTCTGGTTCATTGCTTTCATGTTTTGCATTGAACATTTCTAAAACATTACTAATATATATCATGATTAGCTGATGAATATGAGAAGAGTAGAGCAGCTTATCATAGCAAGCAAACAGTTGCTAAATAATGCTGGAAATGTAATGGGTTCTATTTTAATGTTTTAGATCTGTATTTGTCATCTCTAACACAACACTGTTTGGTTGACTGATATCCATCATTCTTTTTATCATCTCCACCCCTGACTTCTGGAGCTTTCACTTTACTAGCTCAAATTCTGTAACTGTTATTTTTTCAGTTAGTTTGCGCAGGATATTTTTGGAGGGGAAAAAATTCTTATTGAAATATCCAAAATATACAATTCACTAAACAAAACTGAAATAAGAAACATTAACAAATATATAGGATGTTCTTCCAGAACACAGCCTCAAAGCCCAGGAAAAAAACCAAGGAAAACCTATGTAGGATTTTGTTATTGCTGTTATCATGGTGAACTGATAAATGCCTGATAACAATAGCACAAGTTGTCAAGTGATTAAGATGAAAGGAATGATTTATACACTTTGAGAATTATTGGCAGAGCAGTCAAAATAATTCCCATATGGCAGTTCTTCAGCTGACAAATCAGAGGTGCCATAGGTTACTGCATCACAGAGATGATCTCCACATCACTGCTAAGCCACCTGGACTTCCGGTGGTAATGTACAGAGTCCATGTGAAATCTCTAATCTTTGCTACATATTGTGCCTGAAGTCTTGTCTTCATGGTTAGTATGATATTTAGGCCAGTACCTAAAGCTAGATTAATAATGAGAAGCAAAATGCAGTCGGTCCTCTGTGTCCACAGACTCTTCATCCATGGATTCAACCAGCCATAGTTCAAAAATATTTTTTTTAATTCCAAAAAGCAGGATTTCCTATTTGTTTTTTTATATATATATAAGGGATGTCATATTTATACACCATTGTATATAATGGGACTTGAACATCCACGGATTTTGGTACCCTTAGGGAGTGCTGGTACCAAATTTCCAGCAGATACTGAGGGTGCACTGAATTTTTAATGTAATCCTAATACTAGTTACTGACTCTAAAAACTGGATGAGAAAGTAATGTTTAAAAAATGTGTGACTTTCAAAATATTTTTAAAGTGTCAGCAAATGATATAACATCTTTTGTATCAATATTAATAGAGCAAACCATTAACATAGGCAAATTTCCATAAGGTTTTTTTGTGTGTGTGCTGCATTTTTGTGTATTGCTTTTTTGATAGCAGTGTCATTTTTTAGTTCATGTTTTATGTTTGATTTCATATTCAACTATGAGCAGAAAAGAAAAGCCAGTTTCCTTGATTCATGGGAATTAGTTACTTCATTTGATTTTGTGTTTCCTTTGCTACACTTTTTAATTTGTTTTCATCAGTAGCTTGTCTTTATTTGCCTGGACTGAACATTCTTCTTTCTTTACCCCTGTTCATTGCAAACAGCCACGAGGCAAATGTAATATCTCACAGCCTGGACCCTCTGTCAGCAGTCCACATAGCAGGTACCTTATTCTCCTGGTTTCTGCACTCTGTTCTAGAACTCCAAGAGGATGATAGAAAGTGTCCATGATGTGTGCTTGTCCACATTTGGTCTGTGAAAGAAACAGACATTAAGTAGAATAAATACAGGCTTTGCTCTACAAATATAAAATTATACCAAAACAAAATGTTCATGGAAAGAGAAGTGCTTGATATATCCTTTGTATTCAGCTTTTGCTTCCAATTTAATTAAATTTAAATTATTTGGATGCATTAGATTGCATGGATGTCTGTACTACGTGCATGATAGTAGGATTAAACCTTTCCTAACGGATCCATGCTTAGGTCCACCATGGCAAAGGCTTTTATCATCCTCTTTGTTTCTAGATGTTAAATTATGGCAGGTATATTGGACCAATAAATATATAAGAATTCACAAAACCCACAAATCTGGATGAAATACACTAACACCATCCTTTCTCTTTGCTTTTTGGTTGTTGTTTTTTGAAATTAAATTTGCAAAGTTTTGTTCGGTTTGTGGGTTTTCAAGCCTCATGGCTCTAACCACAATCCAAGGCCTGAAGCACACCACAGATGACGACTTGTCAGCAGCACACCTTTTCTGCACTCTGAGAATAACTGCTTTGTAGAATCATCATACTAATCACAACCTTACAGTACTTTCTTACACAGGATATTCTGAGAGCACATGCCCCTCCTCTGGTAATCACTAGAGAGCAGCCATAACAGCTGTAGCTTTCAGCTTTCTACTTGTGTCTGACATAACGTCTTCTCTGTAGCTAACAGTGCTTCTGCATTCTGTCATTGTGATATGTGTGCATATGTGTGTCTCCTTTCACCTTTTTACCAATCAGCAATTCTTGCTACCTCCCTGGACCCTTCCCTCTTTATATGGCCTAAAACAAGAGCCCCAAAACTGAAATATATTTATATTCTTGGTCCCCTTCCACTTGGTTTTCACACAGGAATGTGATTATATAAGAAGGGTGAGAGGACTGAAAAAAATGTAGCTCACTGTAATTGTAAAACTAATTATGTCACCCCTGTGGTAAAGACTTGGCAGTGTAAGTGAAAATTATAGGATGTTAATAAAGTCTATGTTTCATTGAAATCAGTGGAGTTTACATGTGCACTTCAGTGCTGGGCTCCAGTTCCGCTCAGTAGTGTTGGCATGTCTAGCATTCACTGGATTCTGCTTTTTAATTATTGTTATTTAAATCTTTTGAGTAACAGCCTGAGGAACCTGACAGAAATACAATTTATACAATAAATAAACCATCCAAGCAAGCATAAAGTAAACAAATCATACAGTAAACCAAATGCACTCAGCACTTGATGTCAAGTCCTCAAGAATGCTATTTCCATTCTCCGCTCTCCCCACCCAGCAAAATGCCACTGTAAAGTGATTGGAGTTGGGGGTGCCAGTCAGCCAGCCACTTATTTCCATGTGCTACTTACAGTGCCTTAAAATTTTACAGCCTAACAGCTTGTGCCTTTCAAATTATTCCACTTTGCTGACAAGGAACAAGTAGCTCTGATAGAATATGTGTGTACTTCTCCCCCTGCAAAAAAAAAAAAAAGGACACAGCACAGCACACAGATATTGTCAACTTGACAAAATCACGATCAATTTTCTTAAGCCTTAGTCCTATGTTTCGTTGTCAGTCAAACTAAAGTACATTCATTGAATTAATGGACCTTACATAAGGGTTAATTTGTCAAATCCCCATTGTTTCACTGGGCTGTTCCACTAGCAAGGACTAGCATTTTGGGGGACAGCTTTGCAGCATTTGCATTTGACAGTACAGAACATGGGATACAAAAAATAATATTAGTTTTAGTTATCTAAAAGTAAAATTTCTGGTTTCAATGGCTAAAGAAAAATGAATTGATAACTTTTACATGTGTCTGTATCTTCGATGCCATTCTGATTTAGCCCACCCTCAGCAATACGGTACTTTTTATATATCCCAATCCTTCTTAACCTTTCCTGTCACACACAAAAATGAGCACAAATCTCTGAAAGCCAATTTTGCATTGACACCAATCTTGTGACTTGTGCAAAGAGAGCACATTTCTCTATTTCCCATCATTCCCGCATTAATTTGCATTTACTTCTTAAAGTGAAATTATCAAAAGTTATCTCCCAGTTGCCTCTTTTCTCAAAGGGACAAACTAAGGAAAATGTCAATGTTCCAATCAGCCGGATGGTAAATGTTCTTTTTTCACACAAAAAGAAAAGATGGCTCAGTGACCAAACTCATTGACTCTTGTACTGTTATCTGCATAATGAAGTTGGATTTTGGAAAATGAGAGAAACCTGTTGTTTGGGACATGGCACCAGTAGGGTCTGCTCTGTCCACTGCCTCTCCACATCCCTCTTCCTCCAGAAATGCAGCCACCTTCTTAAATGATGTTGGTATTAACTAGTCAGCCAGTAGACTAGCTTATGCCTTAGCCACATTTTGCAGCTTTAGGGACCTGCCCACCTTCTAGCTGTGGCATCTATGCGGTACCTCTTAGATCTGCTTTCTCCAGCACTGTTTATTAACACATCTCTTAGCAGTACAACACAATAATCAATTTGTCATTCAGACAAGCATGGAATACAAACAACTTTCAATGAATGGGAAAATTAATCAAGCATGTAAGCCAGACAGGTTGTAGTTGATATGTAATGCCACTTTAACTGATAAAGGAGCACAAGCTGTGCTGTGTTCTTTAATATTCTGCCATGTCTCTGATCTGCTTACCTGTGTTTGATCTTGCACTGGATCAGCAAGCCTTGTTGGCCTGAGCATATAAAAGGAAACAAAACCATTTAATTCACAGAAAGTTGCTGCTGACAAATAAATAAGCAGTGGTTTTAAAAGATCCCAAAGATCCTAAAAATAGCATCCTGCTAATTCATAAGAAGCTGCATATTTGGTGCCTTACAATTAAAGTTTAGATCCTGTCAAAGACTGATTCAATTCAGAAATTCCCTGGTCTGCTTTCTCCCATTGATCTGCTATTGGTATCGGTTACTTTGGCAGGCAGAAGTAAATATGTGTAACTCCGTTCCTAGCATTCTTAGCTAAGCAGCAAGTTGATGTGTTAATAAGTATCCATTTGTCCTAGGAACTTGGATTCTGGCTGGATATATCCACTTAAAGGAAAGAATGTTGGTTTGCATAAACGGGCTGTTCAGTCTTCTGCATAAAAGGAAGTCATCAGCAATTAGTACCGGGTGGGGGCAGGAGGAGACCAGTGGCATGCACCAATATCCGAAGCAATGTATGAGCCGCCTATTGCCAGAAATGGCAAATGGATCTGTGCACATACAAACGAGACCTTCCCATCACAGGCAGCAGGTGGAAAACCCTTCTTGTTCAAAAGTTGTATCACTGGACTGCAGCCATGGACTTGAGTCTATAGAGATATTATCATGCGATAAAAATGTTAAGAGATTAAACTGATTGTAGATGTGTTTACACTGTAGGCTCCCTGAAAGAGCTTTGTTTAGGTGTTGGCGCCAGTGATCCAGTCAGAACTATTAATCAAGCACCATGTTCTTTTGACCCACTCTTCATTTCTAATGATAACCCAAGCCTAAAGGATCACTTTGGCTTTCATAAAATAAAGAAATGCAGAGCAAGTGGAGTCAGGAATAATTTCCACATTCAGTTGCTAGCTCTGTCTTTGTTCATTATTTTTATTCCTTTGCTCAGACATGTCAAAAAGAGATATTAATCTTGTGCAGATATTGCAGCTATCCCTATCATATTAGTGATAGACAAAATTAGCATAGCTATTATAGTTAATAATTCTGTATAATAAATAAAGGAGTTAAAATGGAAATGGCCAATAACATACTGTCCTTAGACAGATAATGTACGGCTTTACCACACTTAGCATACTGTGTGTAGTTCGGCTCACTGTACATGAGAAGGAGTTCAATAGAGCTGGAAAAGATGCCTAAAGGGCAGCCTAAATGATTAAGGAGCTAGAGCAACTCCCTTATGAGGAAGGATTATAAAGCTTAGCACAGTTTCTGTTAGAAAAGAAGTAAACTGAGACATGATATAAACATATATGAATCTGTACAGTGTGAAGAAAGTGGATACTTTTTTCCCACCCTCTTGTATCATACTAGAATCCAGGGCCATCCATTGGAGCAGAATGGTGGGAGATTTGGGACAGGTAAAAAGACTTCATACAGTATAGTTCACTACAAGAAGCAATGATGGATGGAACTGGGCAAATCCATGGGGAATGAGGCTATTGATAGCTACTCACCAACATATTACCTCCAGTATCAGAAACAGTATACCAGTTGCTGGGAAACAATAAGAGCAGGATGTTATTTAATTCATATCCTGCTTCTGGTCATCCCATAGCCATATTGATGGCTGTTGTAAGAACAGAATGCTGGACTAGACTTGCCTTAGGATTGTTTTGGCACAGTTATTCTTATGTTTTATTGATTTATTTTTTTAAAAAAAAGACATGAGCTGCATGAAGTCTTTTCCTTGCAACCTATCTCTACAGAATGACTGCAACATTTTGTAAGAAAGATTACATACAGAGCTCAAGGTACCCCTACACAAGACAACTCTACACTAACACATATAGAGTTGGATCCAGGATTCTGCTCAGTTTGCTCCAGTGATTATTTTTTATTATTTTATCTATTAGCAGACCCTGTGCTACCTTCCTTGTTATTCCAGATAGTCCCATAACCACCAGAACAGATTTGGGTTGATGCAGGGGAAACGGGGAGTTAGTGAAGATCATTTATTTTCCAATGCATCTAGCAGAAGAGCTCTGCTAGATCAAACACCTCCAGTGAATGGCCCCAAATTGTAATCAATCAGCTATTAATCAAAGCCATTAAAAGCTGCATCTCATTGTTTATCCTAGCATCTTCAAGCTGTGAATCCATAATTGCTTTATTTGATCTACTGAGACCTAGTCTTTGATTTCATTAACCAGAATGTAGAAATTACTGAAGTGTCAATTCCTTTATAAACATTTTCTTTCCATACAAATATATACAACCTATACATTAGAAGCAGAACTTTTGAAATTTGTCCCCAAGAAACATAAGCATAATTGGTTTGCTCCTCTTGCAGTATTCACTATCACCACCACTCAGCAAGGTAATACCACATTCTGTTCTTGTTAGTTCTATTTCAGACATATAATTATTCTTTCTGTAGTTACGAATGTGAGTTGTAAATAGCTGTATTGGCCATGGATCAAAAAACACCCACTGCCACAAGGTTGGGTTTTTTTGGTTTGTTTTTTGGTTTGATTTTGCTTCTTAATCTAAATTAAGTTTTGTATTAAAGTAGCTACTTGTGTTACAGACAGCTCTGATGAGAGAACTCCTTGGTGAGAGAACTCCTTGCTCAGCCATGCACTTGCACATTGTGATCTGTTGTCTAGCATAAGCTGTTTTTTTGGGGGGGTGGGGGGAATGTCAGGACTGAGCCCTATGAGAGTCAGAATCTGTCTTTTTTAAACTCTCTACATTTATGCTTAATACCAATTTGCTTCAGACAATTCGTCATGGAATCTATACAACTATATCATAAAAGACAACTGGAGCACTAGTTATAATTGGTTGGGTCAAGATGGACTTATTTATACTTAGAACCCATTGTACTCAACTTGAAAGTTAGCTGTAAGTATGATAAGTCCTAGTGATTTCAATAAGACCTCAGCATGACTAATTTGGTCTGGATCCAGCCTAGTAATAGTGATGATGTTGAGAATGTTGTTGTATGCTTTGAGGTTGTTTCTGGCTTATGGTGACCCTAAGACGAGCCCATTTGTTCAGAGAGAGGTTTGCCTTTGCCTTCCTCTGAAGAAGAGAGAGTATGACTTGCCCAAGGTCACCCAGTGGGTTTCCATGGCTGAGTGAAGATTCGAACCCTGGTCTCCAGAGTCCTGGTCTACAGCTCAAGCCACCATGCCACACTGGCTCTTGATAATGAGTTGGTGACCAACCTGGGAATAATGAGACCAGACACAAATGTTGGGTTAAAATAAGAGCAACTTTATTTGACCTAAAACCTTATTTAAAACAATCTAGAGATGAGCAAAAGACGGGGAGCAACCTGGTGCAGGTCCAGCTGGAGACCAGGTGACATCCCCGCGACTACCTCCTCTGCCTTCCCTTGTGCGAAACACCTGACACTGAGGACAATCCTAAATTAATGGGGTTGCTCCCCGGACTATCATGTTCTGGAAGACCAACCCAAATTACTCCCTCCCCAACACCCAAGACTTTATAAGAGAGAGCAAGGTCCCAGGCCAGCCCCAAGGTCAGACTCCTTTCTCACTTCCTAGGTTCCAGAACTTGTGAAAGTAGTTCTAGAGCCCAATCCTTCACCAAAAGGGTGCCAAGGTGTACACCAAACTATAGAAATCTCCCCCATTTACCTGCCAGGTGGCAACCTATTTATCAACCCTACCCCAGTCAATCTTCCCAGTACTGAAGATGCCATGTGGGGTAAGTGAAAAACCCTCTGATAAGACAGGGGGAAATTCCTATTCGGCCCCAAAGCGACCAGGATTAAATGCCCAAATTTTTTACAGAGTGTGCTAAATATATAGGCTCTGCCTAAATACATTTCATTCTAGTTTATAGTATTCTACAATAAATACATTTTTTTGTACAACAAATACAACATTTAAAAACAGTTAAAAACTGGAGAAAGAAAAGGGATAATAATTAACACTACCAAAAGCTAAAGATAAATCAAGAATAAGAAGAATAGAGTATTAGTCTTACTATCTGTAAAGAAAGACCAAATTGCATATAGAAATCACTGTGGTTGTTATAGCCTTGAAACCAAGCAGATAAATGAGAAACACTCTGGTAATTCTTAAAAACCTGAGATAACATAATTAAGCCATTAAAAAAATGAAAGTTATAAATAATAGCTAACCCAAAACAGAAGAATAACAAATTTTGTTTAAATACACTCACAGATACAAAGAAGCAAATACAGATGTAAAAATCAGAAACAAAAACACCAGGAGTTAAAGAGAGACCAAGTTGGCAGTCCTATATGTCTGTTAAAATACCTAAACTTAGGCGCAGAAATTAATTTTGAGCGTTTATCAAACCTATCCTAAAGGAGAAGCTAGCTTTATAAGCCTTCAGCTGCTTTTCAACTCAGATTACCTACCAAGTATACTCGAAGCCAGCATGGTATAGTGGTTTGAATGTTGGACTTGGATTCTGGGAGACCATGGAAACCCACTTGGGCAAGTCACAAGCTCTCAGAGGAAGGCAATGGCAAAGCAGCTCTTGCCAAGAAAAGTCTGTGATAGGTTTGCGTTAAGGTCACCATAAGTCAGAAATGATTTGAAAGCACACAACCAAGTGTATCAGAAGAATTTCCAGCACCACTGAATAGCTTAAGTTTTAAACAATGTTTATATCCAGCCCTTTTTCTGAAGACCTCAGCATGGCAAACATGAGTTTCCACTTTTGTATCTTTGCAAGAAACCTATGAAGAGTAGTACTAGGCTAAGATATGATAGACCCATGAAATTTGTCCCATGAAAGGGGAAGGATTTGAATCCAGTATTCCTAGGCTTGTATCTTTTAGCAAATGATGTACATTGTTTGCATTTTGCTCATGAAAGTGCCTGAGTATATACTAGCAGTGCTGAAAACTATAGAAAGTTGTGGAGCTGTAACAGGGTTTTTTTGTTTTGTTTTGTTTCCTCTCTGTAGGAAATCTGTACAAGGGGCCTATTGCCTAAAAGCCCACTTCTGTATATTACAAACACACACTCCAGACATTTCATATTTCAAGGAGGCACGATCCAAGCCTATGCATGCTACATAGCATGTGTGTAAGGCTTGTCTGCAAATGTTACTTTGAGTATCTGAACATGGGGTCTGGAGGCATGATCCCAGACACTCAGAGTTGCTTAAAAAGTGGGCTGGGGAGACTCTAGAAGCACCTTGAACCCTGATTTCTTTCATTGTGGCATGAGCTTTTGTGGATTTCAATCCGTATCTGAGGAAGTGGGTTGAAATCCACAAATGATCATATTAAAATAAATCAGTCTTGAATGTGCTGCTTGATTTTCTCTCCCACACACCCACACACCTTTCCTTTTTCTAATATCTTTTTGAAAAGTTATATTTCTGTGCACAAAATGTCTGCACAAGGCTAAGGAGCAAGCAAGAGTCATGTGAGGAAATAGTCATATCAGTGAAAGATGCTGTGTAGACATGAGGTGGCATTTAAGCAGCCCTGCCTATTCCTTTGTCTTTACCCCAGCCCATTAATTCCCCAGGTTGGCAGCATCAGAAAGTGGAAAGCTCGGTCTAATTGAACTTTAATATAGAATGCTCTGATGCTGTTAAATGTGTGCTATCATTCCAATGCATTCATAGTATAAAGCCATACATAATACCAGCTTAATCAGCTTTCCATCCTCGACTTTAGGGAGCTGGGTATGTTTAGCCTGGAAAAAAGACGGTTAAGAGGTGATATGATAGCCCTGTTTAAGTATTTGAAGGGATGTCATGCTGAGGATGGAGCAGGCTTGTTTTCTGCTGCTCCAGAGACTGGAACACGGAGCAATGGATGCAAGCTCCAGGAACAGAGATTCCACTTCAATATGAGGAGGAACTTTTTGACAGTCAGAGCTGTTCAGCAGTGGAACACACTCCCTCGGAGCGTGGTGGGGTCTCCTTCCTTGGAGGTCTTTAAACAGAGGCTGGATTGCCATCTGTCGGGGATGCTTTGATCAAGATTTCCTGCGTGGCAGGGGGGTTGGACTGGATGGCCCTTGTGGTCTCTTCCAACTCTGCAATTCTATGATTCTATGATTCTATGACTTTAGTGATTGTAGGTAAAGCCTGAATGATTCTGAGATTGCAGGGCACACCCGGATCAAGAAAGGAATATTTACGCTTCCCTCCTTCCTGTCTTTAAAATTAAGCAATGTAAATAAATAATCTGGAACCTTTTGTTTTTGATCTTGTACCTTTAGCCAGCCCTGTCATCTAAAACAGTTAATCATTTATTAGCTTCAAACATTCAAGTCTGCATTTAGTCAAGTCAACCAAGCAAATGGGACTTCCTCATTTTCTTGAGGTTTTTGAAGGATGAGAAGAAATATGTCTCTAAACTGAATTTTAGCAGTGGAATGACACACCCACTCCCACTCCCACTCCTTTCAAGGTTAACAATGGCAGATTAAGTCACTTTGATGAATCACAAGGATAAATAAGGGTGGACATTACTTCCTCACTTTGAAACTAGAAATCCTTGTCAGGACAAGCAAAAGTTCTTTTGTGAGTTTTTTCTCAAATTCTTTTTTCGTGGTTGTAACTTATACTACAAGAGGAAGGCTCCATCTGAAGTTAAACAATGACTTTTAATTGCTGGTTCAGTGCAAAATGAGGCCACAGCTGGGTGCTACAATCTTGAATATTCTCATATTATTATTCCTGTGGCTTGAATAATAATAATAATTTTGAAAATCTCTACTCCTAAAGAAATATAGTGAATGCATATATCCGTACCCCGCAATCCAAAAATGATTTACTTGAAAACAAGTCCTAATATTTGCTTAGGACTGCAAAAAAGTATTGATATCATAAGGCTAATTTAAATTAGTGTGGGACATGATTGTCGTACTTGATAACATTGGATTTTTCAGGAATAATAATGTTTCTACCATTTCAAAGCAGACTTCTGAAAATTCTAACATAAAATATACAGTGGTCTCCAAATACTGGGTGCCATTTGTAATGTTAAAACTAGTGCATCCAGGAAGCATGTTGTTGACTCCAGTGTCCCTTTATGGTAGGTTTAATTTTCCATTGGATTTTCTCTGCAGACCCACAAGAGATGGCTCCGATTCCTCCCTTTCTGAGGGTCAGCTAGTTGGGCGGCAGCGGCAGCAGCGGCAGCAATGTTTCTTCCTCAGGGTTCTCAGAGCTGCTCTCCCACTTCAGCTTCTGTTGCTATTCCTGGTTGGTCTTGCTTGCCTGGTGCCAGTAACAGAGGAAGACTATAGCTGCACTCTCTCAAATAACTTTGCACGCTCCTTTCACCCCATGTTAAGATATACCAATGGCCCACCACCTTTATGAAGCAGCTGAAAAGATCACAGGGACTTGGGGTGTGTTTGCTATGCAGGTACACCCGGTGGAGTAGTTATCGTGTGACCTCTGTGCCCAGGAGAAGAAGGATCCTTGGCATCATTAAAAAAGTATCAGTCCTAACATGAGTCATTCACTATGTGAGTAACATCACTTAAAACTCATATCTCTGGCACTGGAAATGCTATGAAATAATTGATACCATCTTTGTTTTCCAACCAATGTTCTGGATTTTTCAGCCACTTTTATAAGTTGGGCTGGTGCCCTGTACTATGCATAACCAAGGACTTCAATCTGAAGGAAGATTGTTCTTGTATACCAGTCACAATGATCTCTTACTCAGACTTTTCTTTTCTATAACTATTGGCATTTTACAATACACACACTTACACACACATTGTGCTAAAGCAATTTTAGAGACTATTGTAACATAACATTTTAAAGAGCATATAAGGCAATGTATTATTTCCCCCATTTTTTGTGGGGTTTTGGGTGGGGCATGATTGTTCTAACCTTGGCTTTGGATGCACAAGCTGTAAATCTGAATGGCACTTTTTATAGTTTAAAAAAAAATAATGGATGTAATAAATGAAATCCTGGAAGGCTTTATGAACAAGCCGTGAATGTTAAGTATTAAAAAAAAAAGAAACATATTTATGTATGTACAGTTTGCTAAGACTAGTCTTGTTATATTGATTTCTTGTTAGAGAAAATCAAGAAACCCTTTGTCTGTGTGCTTAAAAAAATATTTTGGAGCAACCTATAAGCAAAATGTCAAGGGCAAATCCTTGCTCTCGCTCTTTCTCTTTCCTTCATGCATGTACACACGTGTGCATACATGTGTGCATACAATTCCATAAACAAGCTAAAATAAAGACCATGGTAATTATCTATTTAGAAATATGTGGGGGAAGCTAAATATGGTCAACAGTTTCAGGACATTCCAATCCAAATGCAAAGTCTTTTGCTGCATACACACAGACTCTAACCCTCTGCAAGCAGTCAGCATGAATGAGTTCCCCAATTGGAGTGCCTTCAGTGCACAAAAGGGCTGCATGAGAAGAGCCCATGTCAAGAACTGAGACATGCTGATGGACACACCTAAACAGATGCCTGGCACTGTCAGGAATGGCATCACAAATCCATGTGATAAACAGTCTTAATTCTGACCACACACACATTCTGCCCTTCACTACAAATTATCTGTGCTGATGTTCTAGCCATCCATTCACCTCTGGCAATCTTTGAATACAGGTTCATGAACATGTGTACTTCTTCTAGCAAAGGTATCTGAACTGGAATATTCAGTCATTACTGCATCATCATTAATTATTTCCTGTCATTTTTTTCTCTACGTTTTATATGTATGCAGTTATTATCAGGTCTTGACAAATTGCATTGTTCATGATTACAGCAGATTGATAATAGATGAATAGGTAAACTGGCATAACTGCATCAAAATCTTTGGCACATTATCTGGTGTGAAGAGCCATGATGGTAATATCTGTCTCTGAACTGTGTAAGCACTTCACATTGCTTCAGAGTCGTAGCTAGAAAATGTCTCTTCAGGTTGGAAAAACTTGAAGATTCTTGTCCTAAAGTTAGTTTTAATCTGTTGATTTTCTCTTTTTTAAACACTTGCTTTGCACACAACTAATATATCCTTATCATACATTTCTGAACATGTTTTAAAAGGTAAGGAGCAATAAATGAATGTGTTTTACTGTGCAGCAGGAAGAACTAAGCATGATGTGGTGGTGTGAGCGTTGGACTACAATTCTGTAGACAAGGATGTGAATTTCCACTCATCCATGGAAAACCACAGAGTGACCTTGGGCAAGTCGCACTCTCTCAGCCTGAGAGGAAGGCAAAGGCAAACCCCCTCTGAACAAACTTTGCCAAGAAAACCCCATGAAGGCTTCACCTTAGGGTCACTATCTATATATATAATTCTCTTGGGTAGGTTGCCTTTTCCAGTGTGCTGATTTGGCCGCTTACGAAACATACCCAACAACTCCCTCAGCAAATCACCACCCACATGCAAATCTATATATTCCAGTATCATACTGGGAGTGACCAAACAATGTGCTTCAGTGTTGGTTATAGTTGCTAAGGCTGCAGGCCTTTTCAGTTCACCAGTGTCTCAGGGCTGCACAATTCCTACTTATGATCTAAGTCTACACAGTAGTATATCCATTCCCACTGCAATGGGACCCAGGCAGTCAACTGGCAGAGGGACCCCACTGCTGAGATGGGACCCAAGCAGTCAAGTGGTGATGGCAGCAGGAAGTTGCTGCTGTAACAGGACCCAGGCAGTCAACTGGCAGTAGTTGCAGCAGGGCAACAGAGCAAGTCACACTTCAGCAGTTCCGGGAAAAGTGTGGAATGCTGAGAAGGGGGAGGAGGAATTAAACTCCATCAGCCTATCTTACAGGGTTGTCATGAGGTCTACCAGGTATGTTTTGGGGAGTTAATAAATGGTGTATGGTATGCTGTGTCCAGCTAGTAAGTTATAAATGACTTGAAGGCACACAACAACAGCAGCAACAGGGAAGAGCAAAAATCTTGTTTAGTTGAAAGAAATCTGATTGTGTTGCAGTAGGGCCATATTATGAGCTAATATGCACGTGGCAGCTTCAGGATTTTTCTGCACCACACTACATTGTTGTAGCACTATTATTCCATTTTAACTGCTGCGGCTGCCTCTTGTGGAATCCTGGGATTTGCAGCTTAGGGAAGGGCATTTAGAACTCTCAGCCAGAGAGCTCTTAGGTCTCACTAAACTACAAGCCCCAGAATCCCACAGGAGGCAGTCACAGCAGTTAAAATGGAACAGTAGCACTATAACAGTGTAGTGTGATAATGTCCTTAGAGAACTTGGGAATTGTTATCCTCCTGGTAGGTGGAAATCTCTTAACTGATTTCTCAGCATCTCATACAAATTACTGGTATTCTCTGTGCAAAGCCATGATGTTATAAAATGGACGTGTCCCTCTCTTCATCAGAAATTAGAGCTGAGTTTTTATAGTCAGCCAAACAGCATCCAAGCTTCATACTAGAAGGAAGACTGAGGGGTACACTTAAGATACCTGTCACATTCCACAAGCTGAAATGATGTATGAGGTAACAGACTGGACACTCATTTCTTTCTTAGTCAGTTGCTTCTATTTCCTCTTTTACATTCATGGCAACATTATTGCATTAATTTTTTGCTGTTTTGGACATGACGTCCATTTGACCACAGTTCCCAACCTGCTTACACTGGAGCAGTTCTGTTGGCATTAATCTTCCAGACCTGGAATTCAGATGATCTGAGGACACATGAGAACTTGTCAGGGAGGTGAAAGAAAATATCAATATGAAGTTTCAAGTTCATTCAAGTACTACTCACTAATATAGCCAAATATTATATGTATAGTATAATTTCCATATCTTCTGAGCATAATTCCACCTGTTATTCCACATTTAATGGTGTCCTAAAAAATACATATATGGTTCTTCAGTTTCATCTGCAGTGAAATGGTAAGCACTGTTGGTTGGTTAGAGAAAATTTTCAACATTACAAAATAACTTTTGCTGAGATGATTCATAACCTTTCAGCAACTTTAAAGCATGGGGACTAGCATCTGTTATGTCTTGTGGTCAGTGGGAAGAACCTTTCTCAGTTTATCCTCACCTCTTCAAACAGAGAAGCTTTCATTATTCTACACAGAGTATATTGCTGCATCCCTGGTAGAGTTGTCATGCACAATTCCACCTCACAGCTATTTAGGTTTCAGTTGTACATCCTATTAGTGACATATAAGAACATAGGGTGTGCTATTCAGGCAGAGCTAATTTTGTGGACAATGCACAATGGTTATATCCAGCTGATGGCACCATAGGTGGACTTTCATGTGTGGAACTGTTGTGCATGTGATACAGTAGCACGTAAAGCACACAAAGAGTAGCTTGCAAGCACACATTGTACGTGGGGTCATAAATGAAAATTCCAATAATAGTATGCTAACACAAATTAGACCTTCATCCCAGGTGCATTAACCATTTATTCACATGCATTGTGCTACACTGGTCTTCGTTACAGGGGGTTGCATAATGCAAGCATAATATAACTCAATTGGCAGATATTTACAGTATGTTAAAGTGGGGTGGAGACTTTGTTACCTGAATTATGAGGTCTGTAGAAATTCCATGTCTGTCTACCAAAAATTGATATTTCTAGGGAAAATTTTAATTAGCTCAAATGTGGCAGTGAGAGGCCAGGGAATAGTGGGATCTTTTGACATATATATACCAGCACTCACTGACAAGACTGTAAGCCAGGATATAAAATAAAAATGACTTTAGTTGAAAAATAATCAGAGGAATGCATGCATACATACACCCAGGCTTCAAGTACTGTACTCACACAAGACTATCGAAGAGAGTAGGAATGATTGGGTTAGAGGAATAGTTTGGGATGCTGGGCTCTACTGTCTGACAAACAGAGATGTGTGCAGAGAAGAAGAATGGCTCGAAGCACTGGGTGACCCAGCAAACCAACAGAGTAATGGCCTGTGAGAAACCAAGAACACTTTGGTGGTGTTTTAGGGTGATATTTATATTTAATATTCCCCCTGAAGGGGTGAGTTTGAGTGGAATACAATGTCTGCCTGAGTTTCCTAGGGTTAATAGATTCTCTTGATATGTTAACCATCGCTAATGGTTGAAACATTAAAATTGATGGATCTCTGGCAAACCTCTATTGTTTTAAGACAGGTGAGAGGAAATACCAGTTTCCTAGATATAGTAATGCTAATGCAGCATGTAGAAAGCCAAAATAACAACACTCATCTCTACAACTGGTGTTTAAAATTGGTGTTGGGGGGTTACAAGAGGTTGGGTGTTAAATGCATGCCATCTACCAAAATGTGTCTACTGTTATATACTGCTGCCAATACTAAAGGCCATAAATGGATTCTTGAATGTATCAATACCCAAACATATATGCAAAGTTCAGAATTCCAATATTTATTTAAACAGCAAGTAAATGTTTAAATATAAAGGGAGCAGGGAATAGTACCATGCACAGTTACACAGAGTCATTTCTAAGCATTGAGTGTAAAGCGAGATGGCTTTAGTCCTAGTAAGGGAAGCAGGAACAGGTAGAATGAGTGGTGGGTTAAGCAAATGGATTACTTAAGGGCCTTGGGGATAGAAAGATGAGAAGTGATGATTGAGAGACTACAGAAATGAGCTTCTCAGGAGAAGCTAAAATGACTACACTGAGGCTATCGTACGGTGGACGTCTCATGAGTTGACATGACCCATTAGAAGATATTATGCTGCACAAAGTGGAAGGCCGTAGGAAAAGAGGAAGACCACATTGCAAATGGATTGATGGATTAATTCAACCAAGGAAGCCCTGAATTTGCAAGAACTGAGCAGGGCTCTTGATGGCCAGTCTAATGGAGATCTCATTCTCTCTGGCTTTTCTTCGCAAACGAAGATTCAGGAAGGACTCATCCCGCGTTTAACAGCACAGAAATGAGCCGGAATTGGAGCAATGAGGAGGAAATCTGCTGTGTTTGCAGTATAGGATGTGTGCAAGGAGAGAAAGGGTAGCAAAACTTTTGCTAGAACCACTAGCCAAGCTAGTTCCTGAACAAGTAGTATGGGATTTCCAAATTCATAAAGTGGTGCTGGTATAGTTCACAGAAGCAGAAGAATTCCAAAAGGTTTGGCTGGAGGGTTTCTTTCTTTCTTTCTTTCTTTCTTTCTTTCTTTCTTTTACATAGATTGCTGCAAAATGTACCAAGCTCCCAGTGTCATACACTGCCTGTTCACAAAGCAACCCAGGGCTCAGACTAAGGTCCCCAGGTGTAACTGTGCTGGCTAAGGGCTTGTCTACACTGGTGGGAAACCCTACACCTACTGTACCTTGTAGCTGTGGAGAATGTTTTTGATCCCCAGTGACCCCATAAATGCCACATGCACCACACTGTTAGTTGTGTCATAGTAAAAGGGTGGGGCTACACTGCTCATGTGACCTATACATCATACTATTTCTGGCCACACGGCTGGGGCTGCTCTATTTTTTTCTCTGCTGCTGCATGCCAATATACATTGTCCCAAAGTAGCATATTGCTGTATAAGCGGAGAACACTTACCCACATATGCACACAGTTGATTAAAAAAAAATTAAGTGCCAGAACAGAATCCTGCCCACCAGAAGTCCCATCCCCTGCTCTGCACTGAAGCCAATCTACAGATGCCACATAGCCAATAATCCAGGTTTTCCCCTTAAATGCAAAGCGAAACACAAATCTTACAGATCCAGATTCCTACAGAAACCCCAGTGAAAATGTGCATCATTGAAAACATCGTGTGGCAACTGTGTCATGAATATGTGGGGTGAGTACAGAGTTTTTTGCTGTTGTAGACAAACCCTAAGTCAGTTTGGCCAGTTTGGCACAAGTCAAAAAATAAGATAAAATTTGACAAGCAAAATGTTCTAGCAATAACTATGTCAGAGGAGGGAATCTTCTGGTTTTCTTGACTGCATCCAACTGGTAGTCACAACTAGAGTAGACCCATTAAACCCATTGTTGCATAATGAGTCAACACTCACAATTCAGTTGGTCTGTTCTAGTTACCAATAGCATTCAAGCCTACATGTTGCTAGAATGAAACCTCAGGCAGCCCTAGCCAGCACAGATGATGTTGAAACATGCTGGGAGCTGCAGTCCAACATCTATTGGGCCACACAATTCCCACCTGTGCACTAAGGCAAGAGACTGAGATCATGACTGCAGGCAGACAGAAATCCACACAAGATGATGATGATATATCATGTGACATCTAGCATCAGAAACTCTTAAGAGCATAGGATCTGGCTCAAAAGTAGCTAGAGTCACACTAGTTTGGAGTCACACTAGGAATAATATGGACAATGTTTCAGCAAACCTTTTATTCAAATTTAACAATGTGCATATGCAAAATGAAACAACCAGATGAGGTAAGCAAAGCATTGCATAAGTAAGCAAAACCTTTTTTTTAAAAAAAGAGCTTCTACAGACCGAAGGCTCTCATGGCCAGCATCCATAGATTTTCCTTGGGTTGTTTTCCAGGCTGTGAGGCTGTGTTCTGGAATAGTTTCTGATGTTTCACCTGCATCTGTGGCTGGCATCTTCAGAGAATGGTTGGGTAGGAGTATGTGTGGAGTTGATATATTTTGAACCCCTGTTGGGGAGTATATGTAAATTTGTGTAACTTAATGGTTAGTTTATGGGTGTAGAAATGCAAGGAGGATTAGTGTATGTTTGGCTAATGGTTGGTTGATGAGCCATTATCTCCTGGAAATCCCCCTGTCCCTGGATGGAATTCCTTTGTAAGTGTTGGGTTTTTATTCTATTGTTTTTCAAACCTGGGAGCCAGATTTTGTTTACTTTTAGGGTTTCTTATTTCCTGTTGAAGTTGTCCAGATGTTTGTGGATTTCAATAGCTTCTCTGTGCATTCTGATATGATAGTTGTTGGCCTGGTCCAGAATGTTGGTGTTTTCAAATAACATATTCTGTCCAGGTTGGTTTATAACATGTTCTGCTACTGCTGATTTTTCTGGCTGGCCCAGTCTGCAGTGTCTCTCATGTTCCTTGTTTCGTGTTTGCACACTGCGTTTAGTGCTCCCTATGTAAACTTGTCCACAGCTGCATGGTATACGGTAAACTCCTGCAGCTGTGAGAAGGTCTCTTTTGTCCATCACTAAGCATAGAATTTCTTGGATTTTCTTGGTTGGCCTGTAGATTATTTGGAGGTTGTGTTTCCTCATCAGTTTCCCTAGTCAATCTGTGACTCCTTTGATGTAAGGTGCACCCCAAAAAAATCCCAGAAACTCTTTTGTTTTGAGTGTTTTTGGCTAGTTGGCTGAGAAACAGTACGTTAAAGTTTCAGCCAGGCCCTGTAATATCTTCAAGTAACCTTGAAGTGGTGCCAGCTGCCAGCTGTCTGTGTTTCATAGCTGGAGAATTGTTGACTCAATGGCAGATAATAGTCTTGTCTGCTTTGAAAAGCTGGCTGATGGAAATTATTCAGCATGGAGTTTATACATGGAGGCTTTATTAATTAAGGACAATTTGTGGCACGTTTTGGAGAATAAAAGTCCTGATCCTAGAGGGTTCAGAAGATGAAATAACAGCGTTCAAACAAGCAGACCAGAAGGCTAGAGCTGCAATTCTCTTATCACTCAGCCCGTCTCAGTTAATACATGTGGGCACAGCAAAGATAGCCTTTCAGCTTTGGACAGCTTTGAAAACAGTTCATCAGAATTTGTGCTGCCTCTCAAAGATGATATGGACTAAGAGACTTTATAACACAAAGCTGTCTACTGGAGGCTGTGTGAAAGCCCATTTGGAGGGTTTTTCAAGAGGTGGCCAATAGAGGGGTGGACATTCCAGAAGCCCATAAGTGTTTTATTTTATTGGGAAGTTTGCCAAAGGAATGTGATTTCCTAATGTACAGTCTGCAGACCACCAGGGAGAGTGATTTGTCTGTAGACCTGGTAGCTGGGCGTATTCTGGAAGAGGTCCGGCACAAGCAATTTGATTCCCAGATGGATGGGAATAAACAGCCACAAATTACCAGAAGCAATCAGAAGAGCACTGAAACAGAGTCACCTGTGGAGGAGGCAGCCTGCAGCTACGTGAAATGCTGTTTCAGATGCAAAAGTCCTGGACATTTTAAGAAGGACTGTAAGATGCCTGCACCGGATAGGAGAGGTGCATCCTCTCAGGCTGCAAGCCATGCCTTAGTAGCACAGCACCATCCTGATGGTACTGAGGAAAGAATTTGGTTACTTGATAGTGGGGCCATGCACAATATGGTTAATGATTTACAGTTGTTAACCAATATTAAAAATGCTTCAATAACCAATATTACCCTTGCAGATGGTGCTCCCAGCAAGGTGCAGAAAATGGGCACTGCATATGTGCCCTCTTTTGGTAAAGATTTTGAAAATATGTTATGAGTTAACAAACTAGAGAATTGTATATTAAGTGTGTCCCAAATGACTACTGATGGTTATAAAGTGATATTTGAGGGGGAAAACTGTACAGTAACAGAAAGGCATAACAAGAATAATGTCTGTGCAAAAGGAATAAAGAAACATGAATTGGATTACATGTTGCCTAAAGGGAAGGTAGCAAATGTGAACCCTGTGGACAATGTGCCCCTACATGATAAGTCGGTTCATTACTACCACAGGCTAATGGGCCATGCTAGTTACAAAGGGTTAAAGGAGCTAACAAAAGTGTGCCCTGGTTTAACCATGAAACACTGCCCAACGTTCTTAGAATGTGCAGTGAGCAGGAAAGTTAAGGTGAAGGCTTTCCCTATTGCCAAAAAGACCCAATGTGTCACCAACAGACCCTTTGAAGTTGTCCATGCTGATTTAGTAGGCCCCTATAAGCCCACTGAAGGGGTGACCACTATTTATTTGTGGTGGTGGACAGACACACTAGGTACACCTACGTATACTTACTGAAGGAGAAAAATCAGCCTGCAGACAGGTTCCGTGAGTGGGTGAATGTGGTGGAATGCGAATTTCCTTCTCATAAGGTTTCCAGTCTGGTGATGGATAGGGGAGGGGAATTCTTATCCAACAGTCTGCAGACCTGGATGCGTAGGAGGGGCATTAGACGCAAGACCACAAACCCAATGTCTCAAGGGGAGGATGGGCTTGCAGAAAGGAAAATTGGGATGTTGAAGTGCATGATGCACAAGTCCCAGCTGGGCTGTGGGGGGAGGCAGTGGTGCAGTGGTTAAATGCCAGTACTGCAAGCCACCACGTCGCAAGTTCGATTCCAGCTGGCTCCAAGATTCACTCAGCCTTCCATCCTTTCGTAGGTCGGTAAATTGAGTACCCAGCTTGTGGGGGGCAATTAGCTAACACACATTGGAAACTGTTTAATGCAGTATAGATGTGTAAATAGCTATTGCTTAAAACAATTTGTAAGCCGCTCTGATAGCCTTGTGGCTGAAGAGCGGGATATAAATAAATAAATGAATAAATAATAAAAAAGTGAAGACTGCCGCTTACCATTTAAATAGACTGTGGACATCTAGCATCAACCAGACCCCATGTTGTCTATTGTATGGTAGAGCACCAAACCTCAAGCACCTGAGGGTTTTTGGACAGTATGCAAATGTACTGATTCACCCGAGCCTAAGGAAGCCTGGGCAGCCTAAAACCAGGAGGCTATGTTTCCTAGGCTATGAGGGTAATAAGTACGTATTTTCTCTCCATCCTGGAAAGGTTGCGTTCTCCAGGAGTGCAAACTTTGAAATGCACTCAGGGTGGGACAGAATGCATTTT
Organism: Gambelia wislizenii; assembly: GCA_030847615.1. NCBI lineage: Eukaryota > Metazoa > Chordata > Lepidosauria > Squamata > Crotaphytidae > Gambelia > Gambelia wislizenii. The sequence continues at coordinate 105,087,156 of JAUMIR010000001.1, forward strand.
AATCAGGAGGTGTTTGTTCCCTTGGGGAGGGATGTGCCAACCACTCCCAAAAGTCCCACAAATGGAGGGGTGATAATGCCTGATGATGAAGAGGAGGCACAGGAAGAAAAGCCTGACACTTCAAATGCCACTCCAACGCATGTGAAATGTCAGGCTTTCATCACCACAAACAAGCAGGTTGAGATAGCAGCAGCAGTGCAACTGAGGATGAGCCAGGTAGAACTAGGGTGTTCATCCCCAGAAGGTCAACAAGGGTCAGAAAGACTCCTGAAAGATTTGTTGTTCAGGAAGCCAGGCTATGCAATGTCATGGCAGAGGAGCCTGCAAGTTTTCAGGATCTCCTAAAACTTCCCCAGGAAGAGCAGGAGAAGTGGAACACAGCCATGGACTCTGAGTTTGAGTCACTAGTTGAGAGGAAAGTGTTCCAGGTAGTAGAGAGGCCCAAAGACCAAAAGGTTGTTGGTTGCAGGTGGGTGTACAAGCTTAAGGACATGCCTGATGGGACACAATAATGTAAGGCACGCTTAGTTGTGAAAGGCTTTTCGCAGGAGCACTACACCAATTTTGACAAAACCTTTTTGCCCACAGCAAAGCCAGAAAGTCTTAGGTTAGTGTTAGCTGTAGCAGCCCAAAGGCAGATGGTTGTGCAACACTTTGACTTTGAAAAAGCATACCTGAGTGCTGATCTTGAAGAGACAGTGTTCATGGAACAGGCCCCAGGGTATGACAATGCAGGTGAGAGCAAGGTGTACTTGTTGCGCAAATTGCTCTACGACTTGAAACAAAGCACACATTGCTGTAACAAGTGCATACACCAAGTTTTGGTGTCACTAGGTTACAGAAGGAGCATGCAGACGCCTCTGTGTACGCCAAGGGGGCAGGTGATAGTGCTGTTATGCTAGTTATCTATGTGGGCGACATTTGTGTGGCGGCAAAGAGTGCCATTGATGTCAAGAAAGTGCAGGTGGAATGAGAAAACCGGTTCAAGTTGAAGGATTTAGGCAGCCTGAGATGTTATTTAGGCATAGAGGTAGAAAGAACGGGTCTTGGACAATTTTTCCTAAGCAAGAAGAAGAAAATTGACAGTGTTGTGGTCAAGTATGGGCTTAGTGAGGCAAAGGTGGTCAGAACACCAATGACCACTGATTTTGTGAACTTGGAGGCAGAACAGGAATTTGAAAGACCTGATCTGTACCACTCAGTGGTAGACAGTCTGTTGTTTATTGCAAACAACACAAGGCCTGACATCAGTTTTGCAGTTGGGTGCTCAGCAGAAGAGTCTCCAAGCCAAGGAGGGCAGATTGGGAAGCCCTGAAGAGGGTAGTTAGATTTCTCAAGGGGACCAGAGACATGCGTTTGAAGTTGACAGGAAGGCAGGTGACCCTGGAGTGCTATGTGGACAGCTCTTTTGCTGCCAAGACTTCAGACAGGAAGTCAGTGACCGGGTTGGTGGTCAGGTATGCAGAGAGCCCCATAGTGTGGAGATCAAGAAAGGAGAACTGTATGGGCATTAGTACCACTGAAGCTGAATTTGCAGCCTTGTCTGAGATAGAAAGTGAGGTACAATGGGTTAGGCAGATGCTTGCAGACCTTGGGGAGCCATGCCAAATGCCTGTTGAGGTGCACAAGGACTCACAGGCCTGCATAGCTATGGCAGAAGCAGAAAACCTGAAATGTAGGACAAAATACATTGCGCTACGCTACCAAAATGTGAGGCAGTTAATACAAGAGAGTGTTTTGTGTCTGAGGTACTGCCCATCTGAGTACAATGTTGCAGAACTGCTCACAAAAGCCCTTCCAGCAAGAAGCCATGATGAGTTGGCAAAGATGCTTGGCCTTGTCACTAGTGTGTAAAGTGAAAGGTGTCAAAAGGAAAGGTCAACCAACAGATGAATGATGTCTAAAAATGTATGTTGATAATATTGTGTTATAATGATAACATGTGTCCTGCATAGTAGTTTGACCATTTTGGAGGGGATTGTCGGGAGTTAGAAACTGTGAACTCCATTATAAAATGGCCAAACAAACTGCAGAGTCATGCTGAGTCAAAATGGCTGACTCCATGAACTGCCTAGTCTTCCTTAGCTACAGAAGGAGGGTTCTTATTGGTGTGTAAGATCATGTGATTGAATAAGCCAATGCCCTGTAACTGTGTATATAAGAGAGCTCAGAACAGAGCTCACTCTTCTTCCTGTGAATGCTGAGGCCTGGTGAAGCAGTTTCTCCCTGAATTATAAATATTTGTATATATTGCAACTGTTTGAGTTTGAAGATAAAAGTGCCTCCTGCTTATTTGGACGTCAAACACTCTGTGTGTGAGTATTCTTGGGAGCGGGTTGCTACTGAGTCTACTGAGACAGTTTTTGGGTTTCTGCTGGGGATTGTGTGTCCTATCATTCCCTGACAACCCTACGGTATTTTAAACCAGAAGTCCCATTATTTCCAATGATATTCACTGTTATCCGTGGTTTTCTGCATCCATGGGAGGGGGGAGAACTAATCCCCCACAGATATGGGGATCGTACTGGACTTCTAAAAAAGAAAAAGAAAAAGGACCCTTCCAGCTAGGCAGAGGATGATAAAGCAAGTGTCCAACGCCTTCATAAAAAGAGCTTCATTTGCAGAGGTTTCATTAACTGAGGAATGTCTGTATTATAACAGATATAATAAGAATATCAAGACTTGTTTCATGTTTATACTTCATATTCCACAGCATCTTTCTTCCTTTGTCAAAAGGAATTGAAATACAATAACACTAAGATTTACAATAAGTATTGATCCTGGGGCATTATGGTAAGTGTGGCGGAGGGTGGTGGCGGTGGTATATAGCCAATATTACCACATGCAACTGGACAAATAGTTCTCAAGATGAGACAACAACTTGCTCCATCAAAGCAGCAGTTGCATAACACACATATTATATGTTTTATTATTTATTATTTATTTGATATATTGGATTTATATCCCACCTGTTTCCCAAAATGGGTTTTAAGGCAGCTATATATACTAGCCAGAACCCTGCTGGGCAGTTACAAATTTATAACCTAGAGTTATGCATTCATAACTGCTACATATTCATGATCCCTATGTAGCCCCTAATTTAGTGGCTACTTTAGAGGCTGCGTAGGGACTGTGAAAGTCCCCCAAACCCCACTTATTGTCCTCCAAACCTACTACTAAGCAGTCACTATGATCTAGGGAGGTCCTTTCCCCTGTCAACCAAGAAGCAGCTGCCTGACATTCCCACCCCCACCTCCACATGAGTAATCTCTGGTGTGAGGGGGATTTGAGACTGGGGTCTTTTTTTATGCCTGTTGCACCAAAGGTTGCTCATGAGAGGGAATGGAAATATCAGACACCCATTTCTCAATTGACAGGAAAACAGACCCCCATCAATCCCAGTGGCTGCTTACCAGTAAGTGGAGTTTGGGGTGGATCTGACTAGAATCCACTAAGGACTTTTTCGGACAAGCTAATTGTAGCGCTAGCAGCCTCGCCATGTTGCGAGGCTGCAGCGCTGCAGGGCGTCCCTTTCAGATGACGCCCGTCCCTAGCAGTACTGTTGCGGTACCGCAGGGACATTTACTGTAATATTTTGGAGATTTTTACTGAGTATTACTGAGTAATATTACTCAATATTACTGAGTAAAAATCTCCAAAATATTACAGTCAAATGTCCCTGCGGTACCATAACAGTACCACTAGGGACGGGTGTCATCCGAAAGGCCTTATGAAACTGTGTGTTTTAAAGAGTGGAGTATGTATGTTGACCACAAGGATCATACATCTCAAAAGCTCTGGAGATTTCTGGGCACATAAGACACCTAAAGAAAGTGAGATGATGTATTGGGTTTTGTTTTGTTTTGCTTATTTGATCCTATTGTCTGAAGGACAAGAAGAATAAGCAACATGAAGCACTAAAACATGTTTCTAATCAAACTAAAATACTTAGACACTGAAGTGGCCCACATACAGGCACAGCTGGAGCCTCATTTGATGCTGACAGATATGCAATGTTTAATGCTGCTGCCATTGTCGATCCCATCTGTGGAGAACTAGAGCTGGAAAGCATGTAAAATGAGGATTCAGGGAACCAATCCCAACACATGGAGCTGTGATCAGAGGGGCCTCTGATCAAATGAGATGAGAGAATGTGGGAGCCAATCCCAGCGCAGGAAACTGTGATGAGAGGGGATTCTGAGAATATGATCTGAGTAAATGTCAGTTGAGAGAGTCAGTTGAAGTTGAGAGAGTGACAGTGGAAGTTAAGAGCTGAAGTTGAGAGTTGTGAGAGAAAATCTGGATGAGTCTGTTGTCTGAGAGATAAAAAAGTGTTATGTATGAAGTCAATTTGGTTAACTTAGTCAAAAGACTATACAGTAGTATTAACATATATGGTTATAGAAATAGTCTGTCACTAAAGAGTAACAATAAGTGCATTGTTGCTACTAGTACAGAGTTGCAGTCATTCTGCCCAAATTAAATCTGCATTTGAACTCTGTTCAACCTCTTTGACTACTCCCCTCCCCTGAGTCTTTAAACTAAGTACTAATACAACATTATTGCTGCAGTTAATAAACATGGGCTATTACTCTTGAAATGTCATTAATTATACACATTCCTTCTTGAACATGAACATACATTCCAGCTGTCAAGTAGCTCTTAACCAGTTCAACTTTGGAGGTGACTTAACAAACGGCTACAAAAATATGTTCTATAAACCATCTTTCTATAGGATTGGTCTTTTAAATAATTCAAAAGAACCATTAATGGATTATACTGGATTTTATACTGTGTCAGTAGATGTGTAAAACAGATCTCCCATTTCTTCTTAGTAACATTACATTTCCATTACATATTAAGATGATCCTTCCAAAACTCTAACCCCTGGTTCCAAGTATTCAGCTTTCCTGTAACAGGATACTATAAGAGAGAAAGAATAAACTGATTTGTGATGAGCAGTGTCATTGTTTATAATTAAAAAATCATGCAGATTATGTTTACAGGCATTTAGAAACTTTGTTTCTGTTCAAGGTAGTCTGTCATTCAGGAAAGCCTGATACACCCACAGAAAACAAAGATCCTAGCAATTCTAATCCCCCATTTCATTGGTAAGGCCATTTTACTCATTTCTTTTTGGTTGCTGTTCTTGCATATGTTCTACTTTCATGCTGGTACTGTCATATTTTATATAGAACTTGACCCTGTGGCATACGCAAATGCCGTCATGACTCACCCTGCTGTGGCTTTACACTGGCATAAATGCCGTTACACAAGCAGGTTGTATTTTGTCAGTGTCTGCAACAAGGGTGATATCTTTTCAAAGTTGTGCAAGTCTGTGACACTGGTGTAAAACTCGGCACAAATACCTAGGAGGCTCAGTAGGTGTGGTCCTTGGCAATGGGTGGAAAGTTGGAGCAACTGTTGTGTAATTGGAGAATACATGGCCATACCACCCATTGCAAGATGGGTTGTATAACAGCACAATGCAATACTGCAGTGTACCTATGCTTGTGTAATTTTACACTATGCAACTGGTGAATAGAATCTCATTTTGCGTCCCCACATCTACTCTGTTGACATTATAACAGAACCTAATAATGGCACCTACAACTTCAGGGTTCATATACCAGTGTATCCTTCAATACAATGGCTGGCACCCTGTTAGTTACGATGCCATAAATTAGACTTACTGCCACACAACTCTTTCCTATTTGCATTTACTGTCATGGTACCGCTACCACTGTTGTAAATGCACCTGAAGTCCACCTTAAAAGCCAGTTAGCCATTCCAAGTGACATTGTTCTGTGGCACTGGAGAGCAGGGCACTGCAGGATGATGTGAACAGTGGAGCAAGGAACAGACTCCATGGATTCCTGTTGCAACTCTTCATGGATTATGAACTATTCGTGGATTATTTTGCTGGCAGGAGGGGGCTGGTCATATCCTGCAGTACCCCACTTGCCAGCACCTCAGAACTGTGTCACTCAGGACAGCTGACTGGCTTTTAAGATGTATTTCAAGTGTTGGATCAGGACATGGAGAATCAGGATCTTGATGCAGGATCTTGGTCAATATTTGCTATTATTTATCAGCATGCCCTACTAAATTTGACATAGGAGAAAGACATTAGTCGCTATACAAAAGACTAAATGGATACAAATCTAACATGAGAAATGGCAAAGCTCAAAACCAGTGCTCACTCTGCCTGTGACCTCAAGGTGGCCATTGCCAAGCAAAAGAATGTCAAAGAATTTATTTCAATGTGAAACAGTTAGACAAGTCTTCAGACATCTCAAGCCATGAGGACAAAGAGTTCATTTTATTTTATTTATGTATTGGATTTATAACCTGCCTTTCTCCCAAGATGGGATCACACTGTGATAAAATCACAATAGGCCTAAATCCAGCTGTCAGTCCTGACTTGAGTACAACTGGATTTACCTAAGATTACTTGCCATTCAGCAATGGATTCAATCAGTCTATGCTAATTGGGACTTAACCAGGAAAATCCACCTATATATGTCAATCAGCTCATGGAATGGAAGAATGTTTGTATTATCATCTATCAACTTTTTGTTAATGTGCGCTGTAGCTTGCAAATTTTGCATTCCAGTGTCCTCTGTCCTCACTGATTACATGCCCTCCAATTATCCCAATTTCACAGGGGCGATCCCAATCAATCCTCTTTGTCCAACTTTTTCAGTTGCTTTTTAAATGTCTCAGTTTTTCTCTCCTCCTCCAACTTTCCCCCTTTGTCCCAGGCTTACTTCAGTTACTGGAAACATCTCAAAGCACAAAAGTAGTTTGCACACAATTAACTCAGGTGGAGGGATGCTGGTGGGGAGACTCTTGCCCTTCCTAGTAGATTTGGACAAAGGCAACCTTCTGCAGCCTCTCCTAATTTGTGTCTTCTTCCTCTTTAATAACATTTTCTTTCTTGACAACACTCTAAATGTTATTTGGACTCAGGTGTCCTAGTTTTCATCTGTGAAATATTGGAAGGTACGTGATTACAATTCCTCAGTCCTTTACTCATCCTCTCAAGCAGGGATATAGTAATTTGCCTGCTCTGTGCATCTGATGAAGTGGGCTGCTGTCTATGAAGGCTTATGTCCAACAAAACTGTAAGTCATTCAGATATGATAAAGCTTTTGTGAACTGGAGTTCCATCATTACTGCTGTTATCCTTAAAAAAGAGTCCATGAGCAGGAGACAAGTTTGCATGTGAGTGGTTAGCTAAAATAAACTTGGTTTGTACTTGCTGGATTCAGTCCCCCTCCCACGCACCAAGACAATTGATGACCAGAAATCCAGCATTTTGGTTTGAAAAGCAAATGTGTACATAGTATAACAAGTGATTCAACAGAGTGATAGTATTCAGTACAGCAAATGATTTTCAGCTTACACCAAGGCAGCCCTGTTCTATTGATATTCTGTTAGCAGTGGCCTGATCTGCTACAAAATAAATTCTTGTCTGCCTTGCTTCTCCCAAATAATTCTGAAATGTAGTTTGATGAAGTGCCAAGAATCCTATAACACAAGTATACCCTGAGACCCAAAGAATGGAGGCACAATAAGCTAGGTTTAGAACAGCTGAGCCTCAGACCCATTAATATTCATTGTCAAGCTCATGTCATAATGTCCTACATGTTAAAAAAAGAAACTCTGATGGGCAAAACCTTGACTAAGAGATAAAGTGAGATGCAATACATTTTCAGTGGTGTTTGAATCCAGCTTTAGGAAACTATGTCACATGAAGGTCGCTGAGGGGGTGGTGCTTGAAGCAGAGAAAACAGTCCTGGCCTTGAGGACCAAAGGTGAGCAATAACTGTGCTACCTGCTAATTTCTCAAGTCCCCTGTCTCTGACAGCAGAACATTAGTCTGTGGATTTGCCAGCAGGCTACCACACTAAAATGGAGGTGACTTAAGTTTAACAAAGGCCTGTTTGGGGAAGACAGTTTGAGTGAGCAGCAATCAGCAGCTAATTTTGCAATTTAAGCTGTCTCCACAGGCTGCGACCTTTATGTTTCTTGTCAATATGTTAATTCCAGAAGTACAATTTCTGTAATTAACCTGTTGGATTTATAAGTGCGTAGAAAGAAATGACATGATGAAGTTAACCAAACATTTCCAAAGCAAGTTTACAAAGGATAATGTGCTAGCACATAGAAGAGAGATGCAGATTCTTATTAATTGTTTCTTTTTTCAGACTTCCTTAGGAGATTATCAGACAGGAACGCAAAAAAAAAAAAAATGTCCCACAATCTCCAGATCCATTCCTGTCCTGACACAATAACCCTCCCCATCAGACTTACCTTATCTTATGACCAAAGGCAGCCCAAGAATGAACAGAGTTCTAACAGAGCTCTGTTCACTTCCTGAATTGAAATCCCACCCATTCTCGCAAGAAGACATGAGCACGGGAAATTCAAAATTAAAAAGAGAAATACACACAAGAAAGTTCACAAAAGCACATACACACACTAAAAACAAACAAACAAACAAACAAGTAACCCAGGGAGGGTACAAAAAAAGAGGGTGGCCTACCTGGTTCTCACTATCCAGAGGTTTTTATGGGCTGATGTTTAGTCTAACGCTGGCATCACGCCAGCAGAACAGGGCACATTTGCTCACAGGAAAATCCAGAACACAAATGCTGTGGGAGATCAATTTTTTACTTCTCCCTGACAATAAAAAAGAACTCCCTCATAACAGCAGCAGAACGCTTGCAGAATGCTGGGGCACGATGTCATCTGATAAGGAGGCCCTTTTGCGATCTCATGGCATTGTTATAATGCCATTTTTGAAGCATCTGATAATCTCCTTAAACTCAATTCATGAATTCCAAGGTTTTTCTACTTAAAATACTATTTGTGCGTATTCTTCCCGTACATAACTTTTGCCCTCTTGTTGTCTGGCCACACCCTTTTGACCACACTCTGGTGCTGCTTGGTCGCATGTGTCTAAGTTTTCATGAAATGTTGGAGAGTATGGTGAAGCGATTTGGTGTCTAACATTTGCCCCTGTGAACATCCAATATCCTTGAACATAAAGCCATGTAGATGTGCCCTTACTATGGAGAAGAAAACTATAGGGTCCTAAACCTCAGTCCTCATTCTCTGAAGGAAAAATGGCTGGCCCATGAGTGAGGTAATGACATGAAGCCATTTTGCTTAGTATCAGCAGTTGCAACAACAAAACTTCTCTCAGGTTCACTTGTAAAGTATAGAAAAATGGTTTTCAATGCTGTTCTATGCAAAGAGGTATTTTATTTGTATTTCAGGCAAAGGTGCTAAAATCATACAGGAGAAAAAGAAAAAATGACAATGTAAGAATCACAGGGCTACATTTTGTCAAGATGTTGTTTTTGTTGTTGTCAGTTAAGATGGTCTGAAGGAGTATCAGCGGAGGCACAGGTCACTCCCTTCTTGGGCCATGTGAGCACTGGAAGACAAAGGGCTCAACTACACTGGCTGCTTAAATCCAGAGCCAATCTGGTGCAGTATGCTCCAGATTGGCCCGAGATCAACCATGATGATCTGACTGGCATGTGTGGACAATGATGGCTGTTGCACCAGATTTGGCTTGGTCCACATAGACCAAGCCAAATCTGGTACAACAGCCATCATTGTCCACACATGCCAGTCAGGCCAACATCACATCATCTTCACTGACTGGACCCCTGTTTTCAGAGCTGCTGCTGCCTCACCAGTCAATTAACTTCCTCTGAGAGTCTGGCTGGTGGCATCACTTCTGCTGATGTCAAAACAGGGTGACCAGACATGCAATCAACAAGGAGGGGGTCCCTCTACCCCCACAGGTAGCTGCTTGGCTGATGAGATGGCAGCTCCAACAGGGATCCATCCCCTTCCCTGAGCTGCTCAGAGTAAGAGATATGGTACTCCGTTTGTGTGTAGACAACTGGATCAGGCTGAATCGGACTCAATCTAGCAGTCAAGAGAGCAAAAGAACTTGAGGTCACTACAAGTTTCTGGGGAAACCCTGAAGTTTTCCTCAATTTTGCTTAGTTCAGCGCAAAGTCAGGTTAAAGGGGGGAAATGCAGTTCCTCCTCAGAAGTAGCTATATATCATCTGGACTGCCAGCATCAGATTCAAGGTGTGTCTGCATGTTTTTGTCAGTGCAGACAAGCCCAAAGTGTCCAGGGACTAAAATTTTAACTCCATGAGCAACAGAAAAAGTAACTTCCCTTGAGATCCAGGCTGTCCTGGGTGAGATTACTTGTCTTTTTCACATCATCATCATTGTGGTAGTTGTTGTTATTTATTTTATTATTATTTATTGAGCAGAGAACTTTGAATTTTTCCAGATGCCTCTGTATTGTTGTATTGGGAAGAATCTTTTAGGTGTTGTATAGGTAAAACTGCCAAATCCAATCCCAATGTTTGTTGGAAGTAGAAACCTCAAAGAGTTAGGTCCCAGTCCTTTGGCTCCCTCTTCCTGTTGTGGCTAAAATGTAGTATCCTCAAATCCAGAAAATATATCCAGGGATAGCCATGTTGGCCATACAGCAAAATACAATTAACATCCAAAATCCACAAAATAGCAATACCTTTATTGGGCCAACCAAAAATGCACAAAATACATCATGCAAGCTTTTGAAGTTCCACTGGCCCCTTCATCAGGCAAAGGTGTTAAAAATCATACAGGGGAAGAAAAAAAATGGCAATGTTAGAGTCACAGACCTATATTTGTCAAGATGTGTTTTTGTTGTTACTTAGTTAAGATGGTCTGGAGGGATATCAATGCAGACAGAGGTCACTCCTCTCTTTAGTCATGTGGGACCAAAGTTTGGGGAGAAGTCTAAAGCTTCAAGATGCTTCCAAGTGAGAGATTATAAAAACTCAGGGTGCCATGGGGAATGGAAAGAAACAGAGACTGAGACTTTCAGACTAATGGAGAGGTGGGGGTGCTGCCTGCTTCACCTTCCCTAGGTAAGCTTGGTTGTAGGCTGGACAAAGAAGTCCAGACTCCCAGCTTTCCATGAACATCCAAGATCCAGAACACCTTCTGTTCCATGAATAGAATAGGAATGTTGAGCTAATCACATTAGGGCTTATGTTTAGTTTAACCTCAATTGAATATGATTTTTGGCTGTTTTTGTAACTACTCCTAAATAATGCCTAAAGGAAGATGCTTTCATGTACAAGATATTCTTTTCCTAATTTAAGATTGCTTGCTTGGAATCAAGGCTTTCTTTTAAAGATGTCCTCTTTTCCATGCTCTTCTCATGTGCTTTTGCTCAGTGTGTATGTGTATAGGATTCTCATCTCCCACAGGAAAGTCTGTGCAGAGTCAGAGGTGGGAAAAGTACAAGTTAAATTCCTCAGTAATTTCCACTAGGTTACTGAGTTACATGGGATAAAATAGTGTTGGTGACAGCTATATAGTTTTGGGGCTCCCCTCTCCTACTCAAGAGCAGGAGACAGGGCCAGAGAGCTTGGTCCTAAAGAGGAAGCCAAAAGACTGGGACTTAACTCTTTGAGGTTTCTACCTCCAACAAAGGTAAAACTTTTTCATTGGGAATGTTTTTGGTGGGTTTTACCTATACAGAATCTAAAAGATTTTTCCAGATGCAACAGAACAGATGCTTTCTGTCAAATGCAATGTTTTCTGCCTAAGAAAGGGACAAGTAGCCTTACCCAGGACAGAAACAGTCTGGATCTCAAAGGAAGGTGTGTCCCCTCCCCCTGCCATTGCTAATGGACTTGAAATTGTATTGCCTAGATTTTACGATTGTCTCCTAGTACCCACATGGCCAAAGAGGGGAGTGACCTCTGCCTGCACCGATATCCCTCTAGACCAAAGCTTCTTAAACTGTGGGTTGAAACCTCATATGGGGTTCCGTAACTGAATGTGGGGGTCCCAAAAAAATTGGCAACAGTAAATTTGATTTGTATATCTAGTTTATATACCTATATACCTGGGGTCACGTAAAAAATTATCAGGCAAAAAAGGGTTGCAAGTGGGAAAAGTTTAAGAAGCCCTGCTCCAGACCATCTTAACTGACAACAAAAACATCTTGACAAAATGTAAGCCTATGACTCTATCATCATTTTTTCCCTTCTCTGGTGTGATTTTTTAACACTTTTGCCTGATGAAGAAACCACTGGAGCTTCAAAAACTTGCATCATGTATTTTGTGCATTTTTGGCAGGCCCAATAAAGCTATCACTGTTTTGTGGATTTTGGATGTTGTTGCATTTTGCTGTATGGCCAACAGGCCTACCCCAGATATGTTTTCTTAATTGTACATCTGTGCTTGAAATTTTTATTTTACCTCCTCTCCCTTGAAACCAGGCCCAAGGATATGTACTCCCATTATCAAGTTTTTTACAGCTGGATGGCAATACAGATTTGGCTATTCCATGACATCAGTGGAGATTCGTGTGTCCTAGCAGTCTTTGGCTGCATTCCTGCATAGCTCAGTGTAGCGTAGTTGTTCTGCATGTGGCACTGCACTTTGCTGAGCTATTTACCACCACCTGGACCTACTGTAAAGGCACCAAACCCCTCCCTTGGCCTTTCCATGCCTATTAGAAAGCAGATGGATCACAAAGGCATCTGGCTATGTCCCTCTAGGGAGACGCAAATCCATTACATCATCTGCTGAGATCCACTGGGGGGCCCTGTTGAGCTCAGTGATTGATGTGGGAAAATCCAGGGAGTGGCTTTGGTCACTGTAGAAGGTAAAAGAGAACACCAACATGCTCAGTGACCAAAACACACATACAGAGCTGTAAGGTTAACTCATGCCTACCTATGCCACTAACCAGATGTAAGCCTTTGTGTCATTTAACATAGATGGACAAAAAAAGAAAACAAACATCAGATCTACTGATAGATCTTTGGGTAATTTCAGTGAAAGCAGTCTCTGGTGCCTAACACTAACTTTCTAACAGCAAATAAAACTGCAAATAATAGAAGAAACATCTTCTGCCATGTGCTTATCTTCCAGGCTCTGTACTCAATTGAAAGCCTTTGACAATTTCTCTGTGCAGCTCTGCTATCTAGTTTAGAGAAACATATTAAAGTCTGTGGTCTGTGATATATATGTACTTATCAAACAAGTGCAAGTTATCTAAGTACATGGCTCCTGAGATGCTGCAGGTAATTGGTTACAAATACCCCACAATTTCACTATGGTTCAATTTTAGTGCTTAGGATCTGAAAGCTATTCTACAAGCTTGAAATTTTCCCATTGGTACCATCAAGCAAATTTCTCTGTGTCTCAATCTTTCTTACAAAACACAGAATGCTAAGGCACTTTTAACTCTTCTGAGAGTGAAGGACAAATTCACATTTTATGGACGGATACTTGGAATGAAAAAAGGAAGATCAAACTTGCATGTAGAACAGATTTGCTTTTAAGTTGATAAATCCATTTCCCCCCCTCTTTACCTACTCAGGGCTGAAAATTCAATAAAGGTTTATTTTAATCCTTTTAATTTTGTTCTGTCTTTTCATTTGTGTTTCTGGTTAGTCTATGGACTTTATCAGACCACACCCTCTTAACCTTCTTTTGCTGGCAAAAATTGTGTTGTTTTTATGCTGGCAAAAGAACCCCTGCTACCAGATCTACCTTTTCCAGCCTCAAAGAGGCTTCCCCGGCAGTAACGGAGTACAAACAGAGCTCCATTTACTTCTGGGGTTGAAATCTCACTGATTTTTGTGAGAAGACCATAGCATGGGAAATTCAAAAACAAAATAAAGGCACAAAAAGTAAAGCAAAGCACTAAAACACACGTTAAAAGTCCCAAGTACACAGGGTGTGTGATAAAAAGAGCACCCCCTACCTGGCTGTCATGATCTCATCTGGAAGTGTTTGCTCATTGATGCTGCATTCATGTGAGTACAATGGCTCAAGGATTCAAATGCTAGCAATGCTGGCAGAAAAGCAGAATGAGAGATCTATTGATGGCTTGGGCCATCAATAAAAATGTATGCCTCAGTTACAGTATATGATTGCAAAATGACGTTGTCTGGTATGCACACCCTTTCGCGATCATTAGGCGGCCTTATGACACTATATTTGCCTGGTCTGATAAAGTCCTATGACTTACTTAACAGTGAGATAAAAAAAAAATAACAACAATGCATTTAGCGAAAGCTAAAAGAAAAAAAGGTATGCAATAATTAATTAGTATTGCTCCTCCCTATATTTTAATAATTCATTGACAAACACCAAGTAGAGCTTGCTGTGGTTCATTATTTTATTTTGACAACAAAGCTGAGAAAATCTTGACAGATTAGGTAACCTGCTGATTTTTTTTTTCTGAAGCAGTTTGTAACATTCTTTGAATGAAAGAATTTTACCTTCTCTTTCATTTAACAAAGCAATATCCTAATAAAACAGACATCAATTATACTATTATATGTATTAGCAAAAGAGCAGAATAATTCAACAAATACATTATGGCACATGAGCCTCATAGTAAAGAGAAAACTTTACAATGAAAGGATAATGTAGTGCACAAAAGCTTGATTTTTTAAAAATATTCATATATACAATAAGGTGGCTTAAAGTGGCATCTTGAGTTTATTCTCTGACTAGCATCCTTTTACTCTTCTCTGATTGGCACTTCAAGAGTACACTGCATTTTTTGAAGGTGCACAGCAGGATGACATTCCTACTAAGGACAGGGTTGCAGCATGGCAGCATATAAATTTTAGGCACATTTGAATGCAAGAAAAAAAGTTAGATTTTCTACAAAAATCTCTCTAAAACAGTGCAAAATTGTAGTGCCTCTTAAAAGGCAATGATCACATACAGCACAACATTCAAGACAGAAATACATCCATATTTGAATTAAAACTAAATAGTGCACTGATAAAGAAAAGGCTTTTCATGTAAAAGGATATTTCTTTTGGTACCCCAAGGTTTATATCACAATTCCATTCCAATGGTGTTGTGCATGTTAGGCCCGATAGCTTTAAAATCACTGCACTAAGGTTAAGTTTAACTTAGCACTCACTTCAGCTCTGAAGACTCACTTTACAAAGCCACAGTATGTTTGAAAAAAAAGCTTTCAGAATATCTGGCTTGCAACGGAAAGCAACTGATTCATTTGACTGATTCTGCAGGAAATACCTTGAGTGTTTGCATCTTCAAAAGTTTGCTTGCTTAAAAGTTGGCTTGGCATAAAAAGCAATAGCATGAAGAACTAGTGTATGAAACGAAGGCTCATGTTAACACCAAAACTAACAGCAAACACTAGCACTGAGATCTTGTAAATATCAAGCTATGTGTGGAAGGAGGATGCTGTGTGTACAACCAATGTGAATGATGGTGCACATTGTGACATTTTTTCTGCTTCCTTTGAATTGGCTAGATCAACTTTTAGTGTGGCTGGGAATGTGCAACCCCATTCAGGGCCATTCATGTAGCATGGGACAGGATGAAAACTGGATAAAGTATTAGTCAGTTTTCAGTGGAGCGGGACTGGGCACACAACAATATGCAGAAGTATCCTTCAACAATGCAATTTAGCCTGCAGGGTGGGATAGTATGGGACTGCCAGATTTACCCAGCAGTCCGGTTGCCATCTCGGTGTGGGAACACACACATTTCCCCCCTCATGGTGGGCCAGGTGTGCATGGCCACCACCATGCTTGCTCCATATTTTCCTGGCTGGCTCCTTGGGGAGCTGGAGGAAGGCGGAGCATTAGCTAATCAGGACAAAGCTTGCTTCATCCTGATTAGCTGGGGAGGTCTGCCTCCCAGCCAATCAGATACAATTCCCAGGTTCAAATCTGATTGGCTGGGAAAGGAATGAGACATGCACTGTATGCAGGCTACATCCCAGTCCAGCAGTCAGGTATAAATTCTTGACC
Source organism: Gambelia wislizenii (assembly GCA_030847615.1). Classification (NCBI taxonomy): domain Eukaryota; kingdom Metazoa; phylum Chordata; class Lepidosauria; order Squamata; family Crotaphytidae; genus Gambelia; species Gambelia wislizenii. The sequence goes on from JAUMIR010000001.1 coordinate 105,103,012, forward strand.
ACCTCACTGGAGCCGGCAGTGGCTCTCGACAAACTCATTGTCGCAATTTTGGGGGGTGGTTGGCATGGGTTCCAATCCAAGCTCATTGGTAATGGGGGGGTCTCCTTCAAGTTCATGGTCAAGGTCAAGGTCACAGAGACCCTCAGGGAAGGAACAGCAAAGGGGGGCATGCCAGCTTGGGGCATGTGATCACTGAATGCCCCCTCCCCTTTTGGTGGTGGAAGGGGGAGATGAGGTTGTTGGCAGGCCTCCAGGGGCCTCCCAGACTCCTTCCCCTTCCATGTGGTACTTGTCAGTAGGCGGGCCAACAATGGATTCATCAACCAGCAAGCGGGTTGGTCGATGTAAAGATCTGAACCCATGTGTTTGAGCCAACCAACTGCAGCTGTCATCAGTAAAGTTGTGGCCATTATTGCCCATACGTTTCAATCTATATTGTGTGTGACTCTCTTTGTGGATGGGGGAGGAGGGGCATCCTGCCTGGACACATAATTGTGCTCATTCTCCAGAAAGGCCACAGCAGCATGAATGGGGTTGGGAACCAAAGTGTCATGATAGTTTGGCAGTAGCCAAATTCAGGTCAAAAGGCAAGAACAGGGTCAACAGAATCCTCTTTTCTACTCTTACGTCCTCTTTTAATTTCATAATATGTCAATCTGTCCTTTACTGTCTGCAAAGATTACTTGTTAAATGATAGGAGATTAAATGATGAAGACTGACTTTTCTCAACAAGGAAAATTAATTCCTTTGCATTATTTCTCAGCATATCCTGCTGGTAAGAGGAGAAGCAAACAATGGCCAAGATCCAACAAGACCACTTACCTATACTTCTCATCAGGGGGTAAAGAGGATTCCTTCTGCTCTGTGTGCACAAAGGCAGCAAGAAAATGCCCAGAAACCTCCCCATGGCCAACCAGTGGTCAGGGAAGCCAGAAGTGGGCCTGGGAGCTGTCCAGCTCTCCAACAATGCATAAGTAGATACTGGTTGCCTCCTTGCACAATGTCCAAAAAAGTACTTACATTGGTGTAACAGGGAGTTACACTAGTACAAGCCACCAACAGAGTTCTGGCCAATAACTAGGAGTATCATTACATTCCTAACACAAACGCTGAGCGACTGTTGCCACAAATGTTCTGAAACTAAAAGATGGATTTCAATCTTTTAATGAAAGTCATTCTGTACAGAAACACCAGGGTGATGCAACTGTGAATTTTTGCTCCTCCTCTTTTAGCTCATTCCAGAGATATCCAAGAATAGAAGAGTGCCACTGCATATAATGCTTCAGTACTGAACAAGAAACTTTGGTGTAGAGATGCATTCATTCTTGCAATAAGATGTAGGTAAAAATATGGCTAGACAGACAGTCTAGAAGAGCAAATTGGTTGTTTACATCTCATTGAACTATGCCTGCTCTGCTCTAGTAGATAAATGTCATTATCATTGTGTGGTACAATCTCATACTGTGTTTGTTTCGCTCATGTGAGAGGTGGAGGCATGGATCAGTTTGTCTTTTCTGTGTTTAGCAGGATGTTAGGGACTGGTGGTTGGTGGCATGAGGGTGCCAAGAATCATTTCCCTGCCACACAAAAGAGGATGGCTGCAGAAGAGTGACTTTGTGCGAGAGGAACTGTGCCACAGCAAGTGTCCACGGTGCCACTGAATACAAGAACAGCATTCATACTCAGAAAAACATTGAGCCCCTACGAAAAAGGAAAAAAAATGCCACTACTGAAACAAGCAACAACATAAACTACCACTTCCACTTCTCTTTGTTGAGCCTCTTAGCTGACATTCAATAAGGAAAACTAATTGGCTCTCTTCTGATTTGGCATGTAACATTACATTTCCTATATCTCTAGGGGAGATTTTGCCATTTTCAAATGTTAAGTATAAATGTGTTTTTAAAAAAATCATTGTGCCCTGTATCTCTCAGAGCAATATTTTTATGATTTTGATAAAAAAGCATAATTAGCTGCCTTGGATGTCCTTCTTTCATTAAAGGATAGTTTCCTTATCGTGTTCAGTACTAGGCTAAGTTAGTGCTGCGTTGAATATTGTAAATATAAAAAATTGATATGAAATAGTGATTTCTAACAATCGCTAAGCCTTAGGCACCAATGATTGCATATGAGATAAGATAGCTGAAAGTATATAAACAAAATGTGGTGATTTTGTTGTATTTCAGTTGGTTGAATGGGTTAATGGAACAGCTACATTCAGTTGTCTGATAGGTGAGCTCTGCATGTGTGCATTATATGTACATTAACACACACTGCATTATTTAAGGTGCTTTCAATAATAATGATAAAACAATGTTTTTCAGCAGACTTAACAATAATGACAACTAGATATTTTCCTTACATTAACAATTTTAACAGAAAGCAACACATCATCCCCCACCCGTGCCGGACTCCCAAACTGGACCTGTCACATATATGTTGACTTTATATCTAAAGATGCATAAACCATAAAATCTTGGAGCAATGTGTTATTCTTTTCCTCCTCCAACATCTTTGTTTTGCTTTGGCCTTTTTATTTCCCTATCCAAAACAATCCATTCTTCACCAAAAACAGTGCTTTGTCTGTTACTGAAATTCATTTAGATTTATTTGAATGGCTATTGCTTGGGGGAACCAAGAAATCCACGGAGATCAGTAGTAGCTTAAAGGGATAGCTGGTTGGATTAAAGGGATAGTTTCTCCCAAACTATACACTCCCAAACTAGAGGTCTAACCACGAGTCTCTGACACAATGCCTGTTTCCATTGTACCTATAGAGCTCTTTGCTTGAAAACTGATCCTTATTCACCTTCATGGAGGGAAAGGCTCATGGCATCTTTCATCTGTTTTTAATGGAAGTGCCATTTTCACTGAAAGGAATGGAGAAACCTTTGCAGACACTAGAAATTCAGTTCACAGATCAAAGCTCTCTGCTGACAAGGAACAAGTGGATTCGGAAAACAGCTGAAAGTATCCCATTTCAAAAATAGGGGCATTAAGTTGATTACAGTGCAGTCCTACATATACATAGCAGGAAGTGCCATTCAGTAGAATGGGGTGTACTCCCAGGAAAGTGTATATAGGATTGCAACCTTGGTGAACCACAGGAATACAAATGGATAAAACTGTACTGCTTATTTGAATTGCCCCACCAGCCCACCCACCCAACCACATTTTGGCTTCTTGCTTATACATTATGCAGTGCAATATGCAAGTGCATCAATAATACAGAAATAAGCTAAAACATTAGCACTTCAAAATAAAAATGCATCATTTTTAACAAGGCACTTTGTAGACCCCAATAGTTTGGGGAAGGTTTCAAAGGAGAACTCTTTTTTTTAAGTTTTACATTTTGATAGCACAAAGACAAATATTTCATTACGTTAATAAAAAGCAAGGCCACCAGAAATGAAGCTGAAGATATAGGCATTGGTAGAAGCATTGTCAAATCAAGACAAGATGAAAACTATTCACAACATTAGTGCGGTAATGCTTTCCATAGCTTTGGGGTGGGGGCAGGAACACAGAATATATAACGAAAGCAGCGAGTGATGATCACCTGCAGATTTAGATCTGTTCTGCCCCAGTTGTATACTCATCACTTTGGTTAGGGTCAGTATGTGCATGGCCAAAAGGGAATGCGGGGGGGGGGGAGAATGTGACTTCTCCTGTAGTGCAACACAAATTGTCCTTTACTCACTTCACTCCTCCGTTCTGCCAGTAGTCTCCCCCCCCCAACACAGAACTCAGGTGCATTTTTGTATGATGGGGAGCATTCAATACAAACATGAGGGCTCACAGTGTGACCTAAGTGGAACTTAGGGAGCCCAAATTATTTACTTTCTCCTGGGTAGTATGGACTGTATCAAGGAAACCTACAGTTTCTGGAAAACAGAACAACCATTAGAAAAACAACAGTTTTCTTTAAGACCAAATTCTTATGTTACCCAAATGGTGAGGGTGCTGCTTGCCTCTTGCATATGGCTCACCAGGATTACAAAATGGGAAAAACCAAGTGGGAAGGATAGATCATATTGGTAGGTTCTATTCTGATGTAGTACCCGCCTTTGGGGTAGATATTCCATGGTCAGAATTTGGCCATCTATTCATTACATGGAAAAGGTTGTTTTCTGGAAAACAAGTCCCAGAACCTACCAGCCACCATTATTTTTCCCCAGGCTGTGTATACAATATAAGTATAAACATGCACTGGATTAAATCAGTATATCTTTCTGTTCATAAAATGTATTTTAATTGCCTTTCTGACCAAAGGAGCTGGGGAATGGTACCTAATTGCTGTGTATTAAAATCCCAGTCAGTGACTACTGCCACCTGTAATTGTCAGTGTGGAGGTGGCTCTTAAACAACTACAATGGGCCCTTGGTCTCCCCTGGGGTTTGGTTCCAGGAGCCCCTGTGGATACCAAAATCCATGGATGCTCAAGTCCCATTATATACAATGGCACAGTAAAATGGTGTCACTTACACAAAATGGCAAAATCAAGCTTTGCTTTCTGGATTTTTTTTTTTTTTTTTTTTTTTGAGGGGGGGATATTTTCAAAATGTGGATGGTGGAATCTATGGGTGCAGAATCCGTAGGTATAAAGAATATTGTTTTAAACTAGAAATTATTTAACTTAGATCTTCACAGTAAACATCTTAGAAGACCCATATCCCAAATTCTGGCTGGCATGTTGTCCCTCAGTTAAGGTGTTGTAACTTAGACTTAGGACATCATAACGGCTTCATATTCTCAATCATGGCACTATTGCCACAACTGCAAATGGCACAGAAATCCACCATAAAAGCCAGTCAGCCATCTGGAATAATGAAGGTCTGCACTGCTGCCAATTGGGGTACTGCAGGATGACATGACCAACCCCTTCCCACCAGTGAGTGACAGTGCTAAAGAGTTGTCACAGGTCCCCACAAGGGTCTCTGCTTCTGCTCACAGCATTGTTCTCTGGCAGGAGAGGGCTGGTCATGTTATCCTGCAGTGCTCTGCTTGGCAACAGCACAGATTTCCATCACTTCAGTTGGCTGGCTGGCTTTTAAGGTGGGTTTCAGGGGTTAGATGGGGAACTGAAGCATAGATATGGCATTTTGGCTACATGTTTGATTCAGAATCTCAGCCTCTGTCTTTAGCTGCCCGGCTAAGAATTCCTCATGTGAAAAGAAAACCACCTATCCATCTTTGCCATTATGTGAAATCTATTATGACTGCAACCTAGCAACTCAATGTCACTCCCCACAACAACTGAAGTGTGTTTGTTTTTTTGCTCAAGTCAGTTGTCCAAGCAGTCTAAAGAGTTTATCAAAATTCATCTTGCTGTATATTGACTGTATCCTTGAAAGAAAAAAAAGTCCCACAGAGGAAACTAAATTCCACTGTCATTTTTTCTCTCTTTTGAAATATGAAAGTCTAACAAAATCAGAGCTCTTCACCATCATTGCTTTTAGTGTATGTGGGATAAAATTCTTGAATTTACCAAAGAGCCAATAAACATTATATGTAAACTTCACTACTCAAACTCAGCTGGGATTTTTGTCCAATTGATTTTTTTTTTAAAAAGGCCACCCAATTTTTCAATTTGACACCAGTGAAGACTACAGGAATCCTTAGAACTATGCTATGTTTAACGCAAACACAAAGGATTGTTTCCCAAGCCCCATACTGTGTTTAAACAGATAAAAAGTTATTCCATTAAGACTTTAAGCAATCAGTTTTGGCAACTGTGATTGGTGAGTACTGGAGTGCTTACACATGGTACATGTTCAGGTAAGCCTGAATTAGGTGGTCTGCTAATGGGATTCTCAAAAATATCTGGGCTCATTGAAATGTAGACTCTCCAACTGCTTCCTCCTCATTTCCCTCTTCCTGTTTGTTCACATAGCAAGGTACCAAGGAATGCATTGAAGGAGATGTGGCGACCAGCTGGTTCAGGGGATCATCTTCACTTGGAGGGCTGCGTCTTGCTTCAGGGGCATGCAAGCGGTGGGCATCGAGCATTTCCAGCAACAGATCATACAGAGGGACCACGTTCTTGCACTTCATGTTATAAAGGTGCTCCATTCCCTTATTGCTGTAGGAATGCAAAGGAATGCATTATTACACAGTTTAATAATTTCAAAAAGACTTTCACGCATGTGTCTTCTACTATCCAAGTTGAGGTAGTTCACATCAGGGTACAGACTCTGTAATATCATGGTATCATTAGTATATTGACTGTTGCCTTTGTTGTTGTTTTCATTGTTATTATCACAGTTTTGCCATATAGCATCATTCACCTTTTGGGAGGCTGAATCCCATGGTTAGTCCTGGCTAGAGTAAACCGATTGAATCAGTGGGATTTACTTATGTGTTGACACATTATTTTACAATTGATTCGGCAGATCTACTTTAGCTGAGGTTAACCAATAGGACTCAGGTCTTTGTCTCAGGGATCAACACACCTTGGGCCATTTGATCATGAACACCTTACAATATTTTATAACCAGATGATTCAGATTTCTGCTCCAGAAATGTTGAGAGTCAGTGTGGTATAGTGGGTTAAGTGTTGGACTCTGGGGGATCAGGGTTCAAATCCCTGCTCAGCCATGGAAACCCACTAGGTGACCGTGGGCAAGTCACATGTTCTCAGCCTCAGAAGAAGGCAATGGCAACCCCCCTCTGAACAAATCTTCCCAAGAACACCCTGTGATAAGTTCACCTTAGGGTTTCCATAAGTTGGAAATGACTAGACAGCACAACAACAACAACCTAGGGATGTTATGATAGCCCTGATCTAGTGAGTAGGTCCTGTGTTCTTCCCAGCCCCAGCCCCCATTATGCTATTGTGGCAGGCATACTTCAGGTTATACTAAATTGTCTTACTGCTACTGTAGAGCTATCATGCACTTTCACTGTAAAACCTCAGGGATTGTCTAGATGAGCAAATATAATGCTGATTGCTGTGCATTAATGCAAATTCACAGCAGCGTTCATTTGTCTCCACAGTCCTTTGGCAAAAGCGCTGGTATGTGAAGCTATCCATCTGTGAAGTGCACATGCAACCATGCCTGTGAATCAAGATGGTGGATAAGTAAATTACAGTGTGTTATTATTTTCCACACATTGTCGCTGCTGCACAATATTTTTTTAAACTGTAAGTCAAAGGTGCGCAAATGCAACCTTCTGCTTAGAAAAGCTGTTTGATCACCTCAGTGCAGCAAAAAAAAAAGTATATATTCAATAATGCAAAACTCCAAAATGGTGCTTCTCGCCACTTCCTTGCTGGCAAGCCTGCCCCCCACTTATGACTGACCAATCCACTCTCCACTTCCACCCTTGCTGAGAATGCTCAACAATGCAAATTGGATGTCCAGATGTGTGATAATATGCAAGCCCATGCATTATTTAAAAAACCTCAGGGGAAACCACAAAAGCTTTTCCCACGCAGTAGATGGAATTTTGGGGGCCCCTCTTTCCCAATACCACAAATCTCATTCACAGCATGTTTGGACAAAAGGTATTCTCTTTCAATTCTATGAGGAGTATTTTAATTGTCTAGACAACCCCTCAGTTTAATTAGAGAAGGGCCCAAGATTAGCAATAGATTTCCCCAGTCACACTTCCATCTTGTTTTAATACAGTCAAATGGGCACAAAATATTTCCTACTCCCCACAAATAATTAAATGGAGGGAAAACATGGAATATAAATTTGAAATTCACTAAAAACTACAACCTGAAATAAAATTATTTTAAAATGTTCTATCAATGACACCTAAGACCAGATAAGATAGCTAAAATATATAAAAATACTAAGAACTGATGGAAATACATAGAGAAGACAGAATTGTTTCCGATACATTTTTACATATGGTAACAACAGCTAGAAGAATCCTAGAATCACAGAGTTGGAAGAGACCAAAAGGGCCATCCAGTCCAACCCCCTGCTATGCAGGAACACATATTCAAAGCATACTCAACAGATGGCTATCCACCTTCAGTTTAAAAATCTCCAAAGAAGGAGACTACACCACACTCCAAGGCAGTGTATTGAACTGTTGAACAGCTCTTACTGTCATGAAGTTCTTCCTAATGTTTGGATGGAATCTCTTTTCCTGTAGTTTGAGTCCATTGCTCCATGTCCTAGGAGATTTTCAGATGCATCTTTCAGCCTCTTGCCGCGCAAGCAGCCTCCAGTGCAGTAACGAGGCTGCCGCGCGGCAAGGGGTCCATTTCGGACTATGCCGTTTCTCTCTCGGTGTCGTCCGTGACTGTTGCGGCTAGCATTGGAGGCGGCCATGCTGTTCTTTACTCATGGACAACTTCCGTGTCACGGATGCCGAGAGAGAAACGGCGTCGTCCGAAATGGACCCCTTGCCATGTGGCAGCCTCGTTACTGCACTGGAGGCTGCTTGCGCGGCAAGAGGCTGAAAGAGGCATCTGAAAATCTCCTATGTCTCTGGAGCAGCAGAAAGCAAGCTTGCTCCATCCTCAAGATGACATCACTTTAAATGTTACTACTACATTTGTTCTTTCTAAATGTGTGGTCGTCTGTTACAGGAAGGCATCATGCAAGTCCTCAAATTGGTTTGGAGGTCTGTAGTAGACCCCACACAACAACATCCCTATTATTTCCCCTCCCCCTTAATTTTTACCCAGATGCACTCAACTTGGCTTCCAGGATTTAAGTCACGGATCTGTTCACAGGTATACACATCCTTAACATATAATGCTACTCCACCTCCTTTCCTGTTTGGTCTATTTCTCTGAAATAGGTTATACCCCTTGTTTACTACATTCCAACCATGAGACTCATCCCACCAGGTTTCAGTGATGCCTATTAAATCATATTTGTTTTGTGGTGCTAAGAGTCCAAGTTCATCCAGTTTACTTTCCATGTTCTGTCATTAGTATAGAGACATATAAGACCATGGGCCATCCCCCTTATCTGCCTTTTAAGGGTTTTTTCCCCTCCCATTGTTGGGTTCTTGTACTATTTTGCCTTGTTCTCTGTACAGTTGTCCCTCCACATTTGCAGGGTTAGGGGTGCAAGACCCCCTCAAATGTAAAAAAGTTAATAAAAATATGTCTCCCCCCACCCGCAACCCCCCCACACACCCTTCCAAAATGGCGATGGGGCTTTTCGAGCCCCACAGCTGCTTTGGGAAGGGCCGGGGGGTGGCAGCTGGGCGGCCAAGCAACTTCTCAGCCATGCCCCCGCACTTCCCAAAGCGGCTATGGGGCTCTCGAAAGCCCCACAACTGGTTCAGGAGGGGCTGAGGGGTCATGGCTGGGAGGCTTCTCAGCCACACACCCCACACTTCCCAAAGCAGCTATGGGGCTCTCGAGCCCCACAGCCGCTTCGGGAAGGGCCGAGGGGTGGAGGTCAGGATGCTTCTCAGCCACCCCCGTGCTTCCCAAAGTGGCTATGGGGCTCTCGAGAGACTCACAGCCACTTTGGGATGGGGCTGAGGGGTGGCAGCTGGGTGGTCGAGAGGCTTCTCAGCCAGCTCCCATGCTTCTGAAAGTGGCTATGGGGCTCTCAAGCCACTTTGGGAAGAGCTGAGGGGTGGTGGACGGGCGGCTGGGCAGCTTCTCAGCCAACCTCTCACACTTCCCAAAGCCGTGACAAGGCTTGAAAATCCCCATCGCCGCTTTGGGAAGGGCGGGGGGAGAGGCTGAAAGGCCTTTGCCCCAAACTCCCCGTTCTCCCTGCTTTGCATATGCCAAGTACTGGAAGAGTCCTGAATTATGAGTAACGGAAGAATGGTTGATTAAATTACATGAAATGGCAGAAATTGACAAATTAATGATTTTATTAAACAGTAAATCAGTGGATGGGTTTAGGGAAGAATGGTGTTATATTCTACCACTATTGAAAGAAAAATGGGAGAATTTAGTGGTGATTAGCTTTGGATATCTGGATAATGTTGTTAATTTGATATTCTAATCCATGTATTTTTTTTAATCTAATGTAAGTTAATATCATAGCTGTACCCGATGTAACAGTGGTGCATTAAGTGTGAGTTGCTCTGTTGCCTTGCCCCAACTGCTGCCGCTGCTACCACCAGTGGACTGCCTGGGTTCAATCGCAACAGCAGCAGCAGGGGCGGCAGAGTGATGATGTGATCCCCTGGGTGCCGGGTGATATTAAAACCCATATCAAAAGTTGGTCTAGTTCTATAACAAAGTAAATAATATCTACTATTCCAAACATCCAATTAATTAGTTGGGAAGTCCATCTTCACTGACTCAATTCTTACTAAATAAACCATATAGAGTTGTCCCTTCATATTCTCTGGGGTTTGGTTCCAGGACCCCGCATGGATATTAAAATCCGTAAATACTCAAGTTCCATTATATGCAATGGCATAGCAAAATGGTGTCCCTTATATGAGATGGCAAAATCAAGGCTTGCTTTTTGGATTACTATTTTTTAAAGAAAAATTTCAAGCAATGAATACTTAAATCCGTGGATACCAAATCTGTGGATATGGAGGGACAAATATATATACATACATACACACACACACACACACACACATATATATATACATATATATGGCTTGTGTATGTTTCCTTTCCCAGTGTGCTGATTGGCATATTAGGAAACATACCCAACCCAACCTCCCTCAGCCAATCACCACCCACATGCAAATTCCCTCTCCACCTCACAATCCACTCCTGCCACTCAATCTGCATCTATACCCCCAACCTCAGAAAAGCCCCTCCCTCCTCTCACTCCCTCAACCAATCACCACCCACATGTAAAAAAACACAATATTTTTTTTCCTAAAATAATACCATGTAGCTGAACCATGTGAAAGGAACACTGCCACTCCAAGCTCCACGCTGCAACCACCACTTCAAACCCCAGCAGGGCACATAACAGTGTATGTTATACCGGGCACATCTATACTAATATTAATGCTAATGCTAATACGATTACAACAATGCCTCTTAACCTTTTCTTTACCAGCTGCCCCTTTAAATATCTTTGTTGCTATCGATCCCCAAGACTTTAGATTTAGAACCCTAATAATCATAATAATACCAAACAACAACAACAACCACAATACAATTACACCATCCATGAAATCTTCCCTCAGAGGCACTGGAATGAAAGGAAAGACTTTTCTCCTGCTTCTTCTTGCAAGTTTGTGGCTGGAGTGGATTGAATGGCAATGTGCAGGCCAAGCCAGCCAGCCCTTGTATTGGCTCCTGTCACATGGCCATTCCACTGCAGGCAGGAGGTGGTCTGAGCAGCTTTCAAGCCTTCATGGACCCCCTGTGAGGACATCGTGGACCCCAGGTTAAGAACCACCGGTCTAGATACTTGGTGAAAGCAGTATGCAAAAGCTCTGCCTCATTTAGAGAAGAGGGATCCAGGGACCCTTGTCTACCACTTGTCAAAATAAAAATAAATATAAAAGGGAGCAAAGGAGTCTCTCCAGCAAGGGGTGGAGTGGTCACCTCTAACTTTTTCATGAGTCTTTGGGCTCACCTTTGCCCCTCCCACAGATTGCAGAGCTTCAGCCTTTCGCTCTGACAACAGTTCTGCTTTGAGGGCAGCATGGTGGATTCCCATTGGGGTGAGGCTGGCAGCCAATGAGAGCCCACTTTGCTCTGTTCTCTTCCCCTCCTTCGATGGCTTTGGCTCCTCCCACCAGCCAGAGGGTTTTTTAGCAGGTGACAGCCCGTCCGGTCCAGCATTTGTAAAGAAAGTCTTTCTCCCCATGGGAAGCAGAGCGAGGGGTGGCCAGAGGACCCCAAGGGGTCCCCTAAGGAAGAAAAAGAGGGCCTGGAACCCCAGGGCAGACTCCCACCTCCTTCCCACCCCTTTCCAGGTTTTTGTTTTGTTTTGTTTTGTTTACAGCCTGTAAGTTATTCAGGACAGAAGGTGTCCACTCAGTATAGGCTCATGCACCTGGCATAGCCTGGGGACAAACTAAGCCAGGAGTAGCCAAAACAGCAGAACTGCACAGCAGAAAGGGCACAAAAACAAAGGCTTCAGCTAGCAGCTGTTCCACAGCTCTGACCCACTTTCACACACAAAAAGACAACAAAGTCCATCTAAAAATATCTGGAGGTCTTTATCTTCAGTTTCAGTATAAACAAACACAGTATATACATAGCAAACCTCATTAACAAACTCAACAGCAGCATTCCTCTTTCTCCACACCACCAACCCATATACAATGCATTTGTGTATTTGGGCTATATAGGAGTGTTTACTAGTCATCCCTCTGCCTAGCCACAGATGTGAACAAACCCACTTCAGCTGTGCTAGTCTGTGGTCTGTTGCTCCAACATTTTCCCTTTTCCACTTAAAGCAATATTAGCCTGACAGAAGTAGGGGGAAAGGGTTCAAGTTTTTGGGTGCAGAAGGGGTGAAGAGTGGAAAAGGGGGGAAACCTACCCTGCAAGGTAGGACAGGAGGAAAAATAAGAAAGAAGAGGGTAGGGGCACATAGAAAGCAATATTATTTTCCCCCATGCATGCATATTAAGACAGAAAGGGGAGCTGGCTAAGTATTTAGTAACTGCAGCTCAACAGGCAAAGATATGGCTGTAGGCCAAGGAGGTGGTGCTGAAAAGCACCCCCAAGCTGCTGATTGGCTGGCCAAGAGAGCACTACAATTGGTTGGGTATGTTTCCTAAGCAGCCAGTCAGCACATTGGGAATGGCAACATACCCAAGAGAATTATATATAGAGATTCTTAATTACGCCTGTATTTCAATAAGAGATAAAGAATTGAGGATAGCCAGTAGGCTGCTTATTGTTATGATAAAACGAATAGAAGAGGACATTAAGTATCTATCTAGAATCAGACTCTAAGAAACAGAGATAAGGAAGCAATGGATAAGAATAGATGCAAGAGAGATATTAAAGAGTTTTGAAGGGTAATGATAATTATATAAAGAGATAGGAAAATTATATGATATCTGTGTTTGCTTGGATTTTTATAACAACAGTATCTGTTTTTCATGTTGTATTAATCTAATATATATATATATATATATATATATATATATATATCACCAGCATTGAGGCCATGATATTGAGAACACAGCTGCACTGGGCAGGGCACATTTCTAGGATGGAGGACCATCGCCTCCCAAAAATACTACTCTACGGTGAACTCGCCACGGGTCAGCGTAAGAGGGGCGCTCCAAAAAAGCGATACAAAGACTCCCTGAAACAACATCTCAGGCTTGGCCAAATTGATCACCAACAGTGGTCCACCCTGGCCTCACATCGGGAGGCATGGAGACGCACTATCCACAATGCTGCAGCCTTATTTGAGAACTCAAGATGAACAAGTCTTGAAGAGAAATGACAACGCAGAAAGAATCACAACCCAAAAACATCACCCAAGGAGACCTTCTGCTGCGCTTTTTGCAACCGGACTTGTTTATCTCGGATTGGCCTTTTTAGTCATCAGCGCGCTTGCAGAAAGCGCGGGATGAGTCCTTCCTGAATCTTCGTTTGCGAAGAAAAGCCAGAGAGACTAATATATAATATAAAAATCAGTGCATATAGAGCCGTTGTATGGTCTATTCTCCTTTATGGGTCTGAAACATGGGTCACCTATCGCCACCACTTATGACTCCTCGAACACTTTCATCAGCACTGTATTCACACAATCCTAAATATACACTGGACTGACTATGTGACAAATGTTGCTGTCCTTGAACAAGCAGGGATCACCAGCATTGAGGCCATGATATTGAGGATACAGCTGTGCTGGGCAGGGCACGTTTCTAGGATGGAGGACCATCGCCTCCCCAAAATAGTACTCTATGGTGAACTCGCCACAGGTCAGCATAAGAGGGGCACCCCAAAAAAGTGATACAAGGACTCCCTGAAACAACATCTCAGGCTTGGCCAAATTGATCACCAACAATGGTCTGCCCTGGCCTCACATCGGGAGGCATGGAGATGCACTATCCACAATGCTGCAGCCTTATTTGAGAACTCACGCCAAACAAGTCTGGAAGAGAAACGACAACGCAGAAAGAATCACAACCCGGAATCGATGTGTATACACACACACACACACACAGAGAGACATATACACACACTTCCATCTTGTTTGGATTAAGCTTCAACTTGTTTGCTCTCATCCATGAGAAAACTATTCCAAACATTGTTGACAATAGCTGGTGAGATGCATGTGATGTGCTCAATTTCTGTAAATATCTTATGGAATAAAGCAATGTGATGTCATTCATGGCACATATAATAGATATGTTAAGGTAAGTGGCTTGTTGGGAGGAAATGAGAGCACGTAATATTGAAGAAGGCTGGTGGTTGGCTGTAAGTCTGAATGTGATTTGAAAAGTGAAAGAGTCTATTAGGAAAGTTATATTAGAGATAAGCTGTTATTCATTTTTTAAATTAATTTTTAAAATTAAGCAACATACAATTTATACATACAACATAACAAACACATATAACAGTGATTCCCTCCACCCAGGGACTTCCCTTTACAGTCGTCCCTTCACATTCGCGGGGGTTACGTTCCACGGACCCCCGCGAATGTGAAAAATCCGCGAATAACAACTGCCCTTCCCCTCCCCCACCATAGCAACCATGGGGCCTCCGGAGGCCCCATAGTCCCTTTCCCCAGCCTCCCCACTCCCTTCCTAGGCCTTCCTGGGGCCTCCGGAGACCCTCCCGAGGCCCCGTGGATGCCTCCCCAGCCCTCCCCCCTCCTGCCCAAGCCCTCAACGGGGCCTCCGGAGAGTCTCCGGAGGCCCCGCGGAGGCCTCCCTGGCCCTCCCCATTCCCCCCCAAGGCCTTCGCAGGGCCCCGTGGAGGCCTGTCCCGGCCCTCCCCCCTCCCTCCCCGGGCCTTCGTGGGGACTAGCAACGCCCCGCGGAGGCCTCTCGCGGCCCTCCCCCTCCCTCCCTGGGCCTTCGTGGGGCCTCGGGAGCATCTCCGGAGGCCCCATGGAGGCCTCCCCGGCCCTCCCCACCCACTTCCCGGGCCTTTGTGGGGCCTAGCAAGGCCCTGTGGAGGCCTCTCCTGGCCCGCCCCCCTCGCTCCCCGGGCCTTCGCGGGTCTAGCAAGGCCCCGCGGAGGCCTAACCCGGCCATCCCCCCTCCCTCCCCGGGCTTTCATGGGGCCTCCGGAGCATCTCCGGAGGCCCCATGGAGGCCTCCCCGACCCTCCGCAGCCCTCCCCGACGCCTTTATGGGGCCTCCGGAGCATCTCCGGAGGCCCCATGGAGGCCTCCCCGGCCCTCCCCACCCCCTCCCCAGGCCTTCATGGGGCCTCCGGAGCATCTCCGGAGGCCCCGTGGAGACCTCTCCCAGCCTTCCCCCCTCCCTCCCCGGGCCTCCCCCCTACCTCCCCGGGCCTTCGTGGGGCCTCCGGAGCATCTCCGGAGGCCCCATAGAGGCCTCCCCAGCCTTCCACCAGGCCTTCATGGGGCCTCCAGAGTGTCTCCGGAGGCCCCATGGAGGCCTCCCCGGCCCTCCTCAGCCCTCCCCCAGGCCTTAATGGGGCCTCCGGAGCGTCTCCGGAGGCCCCATGGAGGCCTCCCCGGCCCTCCCCACCCCCTCCCCAGGCCTTCATGGAGCTCCGGAGCATCTCCGGAGGCCCCATGGAGGCCTCCCCAGCCCTCCCCCAGGCCTTCATGGGGCCTCCGGAGTGTCTCCGGAGGCCCCGTGAAGACCTCTCCCAGCCCTCCCCCCTCCCTCCCCGGGCCTTCGTGGGGCCTAGCAAGGCCCCGCGGAGGCCTCCCCCGGCCCTCCCCTTTCCCTCCCCAGGCCTTCGCGGGCCTAGCAAGGCCCCACGGAGGCCTCTCCCCGCCCTCCCCCCTCCCTCCCCGGGCCTTCGTGGGGCCTAGCAATGCCCCGTGGAGGCCTCTCCCAGCCCTCCCCCCTTGTTCACCGGTCCTTCGCGGGCCTAGCAAGGCCCCGCGGAGGCCTCTCCCGGCCCACCCCCTCCCTCCCCGGGCCTTCGTGGGGCCTCCGGATCTCCGGAGGCCCCATGGAGGCCTCCGCAGCCCTCCCCCAGGACTTCATGGGGCCTCCGGAGCGTCTCCGGAGCGTCTCCCGGCCCACCCCCTCCCTCCCCAGGCCTTCGTGGGGCCTCCGGAGACGCTCCGGAGGCCCCGTGGAGGCCTCTCCCAGCCCTCCCCCCTCCCTCCCCAGGCCTTCGTGGGGCCTAGCAAGGCTCCGCGGAGGCCTCTCCCGGCCCCCCTCCCTCCCCGGGCCTTTGTGGGGCCTAGCAAGGCTCCGCAGAGGCCTCTCCCGGCCCTCCCCCTCCCTCCCAGGGCCTTCGTGAGGCCTAGCAAGGCCCCATGGAGGCCTCTCCCGGCCCTTCCCCCCTCCCTCCCCGGGTCTTCGTGGGGCCTCTGGAGCGTCGCCGGAGTCCCCATGGAGGCCTCCCCAGCCCTCCCCGCTCCCTCCCAGGCCTTCATGGGGCCTCCGGAGCGTCTCCGGAGGCCCCATGGAGGCCTCCCCGGCCCTCCCCAGGCCTTCCCCAGGCCTTCATGGGGCCTCCGTAGCGTCTCCGGAGGCCCCATGTTCGCCTCCCCATCCCTTCCCACCCCTCCCCGGGCCTTCATGGGGCCTCCGGAGTGTCTCCGGGGGCCCCGTGAAGGCCTCCACTGCCCACCCCCTCCTTCCCAAGGCCTTCGTTGGGCCTCCGGAGGGTCTCCGAAGGCGCCGCAGAGGCCTCCCCAGCCCTCCCCTCTCCCTTCCAAGGCCTTTGCGGGGCCTCCGGAAGGTCTCCGAAGGCCCCGTGGAGGTCTCCCCGGCCCTCCCCGCTCCCTCCCAGGGCTTTCACGGGGCTTCCGGAGGCCCCGTGTCATGGTTTTGGGGGGGTCCGGGGGGCCCTCCCAAAAACGCGAATAATCAAAACCACGAATGTCAGGTTCGCGAATGTGGAGGGGTGACTGTACATTCATCCCTCTTTCCAAAATGCCATTGTTTCCAACTCAGGTTTGCTTCCTCTCCCCTTTATTAATACAAATTCTGAGAATTTACTCCATTTTCCACCAAAAACATTCTTATTTAGCCCTCCTTTTTTTCCTTTAGCCATATTTGTTAATTTCTCATTTATAGCTATATTCCATACTTCATTATACCATTCTTCTATTTGGTATTCACCTTGTGTTTTCCATTTCTTTGCTACTATTAACCTTGCTGCTGTCCGCAGATTTGTTAATAATTCCTTAACAATTTGAGATTCTTGTATTTTTTCACAATATGATAATAATGCTATTTCAGGACATAACCTGTTATTCAAAGTGAGTTATTGAGTTTAGACAGAAGAAAAGGTAGAAGATAACCAGGTTAGCAGTGGCCACATCTTGCCCCTGTCTTGGAGCCCTGCAGTACTGATGATGCAGGACTTTGCCCTGTTTTGCCCCCAGGCAGTCCTCACAATGCTCAGGGCAAAGTGGAGCTAAGACAGCAGTAAGATGGTGTTGGGCCTGATAAAACATTTTTTTAAAAAATACCTGTTTAAATTATTCTCACTGGCAAAAACCGATCAGGCCCCGCATGACTGCAATAGCCCACTCTGGCATGCTGGCCTATTGCTGTAGCTGCCCTCTGCCTTGCTCTTCTGATGTCAAAACGGGGGCCTAGCTCACATGCTGTAGGTCCCCTTCAGGACACCAGAGAGGGTGATGCAGAGAGCAGCAGCAGCTGCTGCAGGGATGGGCTGGCATGCCTGTCTGGACTCCAGCCCCTTTTGGGGAAGTAATGGGAAAGGAATGGGCGCGATCATCAGACAGGGTATTCTGCTCGCATATTCTGGCCTGTGTACATGGGTCCTTAGCTTAATTTTACTCAGAAAGTAAAGTAGCATGATGCATGACTGACAAAGTTTAATGGTTAAATAAACAACAATAAAAACTAAGGCACTGAACCTTGTAACCACATGCTTTAGCACACTAAATAATCTTGACTTGTGTTCTGTTTAATAAATGTTTTGTAATAAACACACATGCCTTGTGAAATTCCACTGTAATAATATTAGAATGGTCCTAAGTCAGACACAAGATATCTTTGGTGGCGGCAGATGTTTAATTGTCGTTGGTATCTATGGTGTCTGGTTGTGTGTTGGGATATTGGAATCCACATAAAAAGAGTCACAAAGGCAAATGTCACAGAGTGTGGTAGCAGCCTGGGTAACTGACAGAGAGCTTTTCAAGTGGTGTTCAGTGAGGGGAATCATTTCTCTAAAGCTTAAATCCTGAAATTTTATTTGAAGTTTGAAACAAGTGAATAAAAGGCAACAGGGAAGAACAAAGGAACTTACAAAGTAGGTACAAGTACAATTTAAATTAATGCAAAATAAAACATGTAGCTTTAAAAACAAAAACTAAACAGTTTTTTTTCCATTGCACATTGCTAGGTCAATGGTGTTATAATTATCCTAGATAAATGTTGTAAATGGCTTAAAAGATACCACTTTCCTCAATTTTTCCAAATTTAAGACTTTCAAATTTAGGTGACTCTCATCATTCACCAGTGAATCTCAGTGGTTCTCAAACATTCACAAACCCTGTCCAGGATTAGCAGTATTCATGTGAATTCAAACATTTCTTTATTTTATTTATTTATTCCAAGCATTTATTTATTTTATCTGAACCCACTAGTTCTTCCAAAGTGATGCACAGAGGATGGTGTTGGACACTTACTCTAGTAGTCTCAAATAGCATTTCAGATTACATTGTGCAACATCAAAACGACAATTTTGTTCTGCATTAACTCACCTCATGTGCCTGATGTGGGAAAGGATGAGAAGAAGCTGAGCCAGTCGTCTATGCTGCTGCTGTAGCGAGAGGCCTGATTTGGCCATCAGATGCAGCAAAGTGTCAGTGATTTTATCTAGGACACGGTGGATATGATCCTTTTCCTCCACTGATTTTAAGGTACTAGAAAGATATGTATAGATACCTGTGGGAGAAGAGAATACATTTGCACTGAGGCATCAGGACTCCAATATGTGAACTCTTTTCAGAGAGGCACATCCACACTACAGAGCTAAGCTGCAAATGTGTGATATGTACTTGGGGCTACCTCCTATTGACGTCAGTGAGTGTTTCTTCTGAATAGATGTATACAGGATTACACTGTTAAAGTAACTTCACAGTCATTCCCTCTTCCCTGTATCTGACATGTATCTTTATTTATAGATGCCTGCAGGTAATTACAGTTCAGGCAAGGAAGAGACAATGAATAAAAGGAACCAAAAAAAAAAAAAAAAGGATTAGGTTCAGATGGGAAACTGTTATCATATTAAGGAAAGTTTGTGTGTGTGTGTGTGTGTGTGCACCTTCAAGTCACCTGTCAATTTATGGCAACCCTATGAATTCCATAGGTTTTTTTTTTAAGGCAAGGGATACTAAGAGGCAATTTTGTCAGTTCCCTTCCTGGTATTTTTTGGTGGTCTCCCATCCAAGTACTGACCAGAGTTGGCCTTGCTTAGCTTCCAAGATAAGATGGGATCTGGTGCCTTTAGAGTATTTAGGCCCATTACAAAAAGAGTATCTGTAACCAATAATTCAACTTGAGCATTAACCCCAAATTCAATTCTGAAAATTCTCTGAAAGAATCCACAACACACTTGTACAAAACTAATACAGGTTTGCAACGTAGATCAAATGTGAGCAACCTGTAGTCTTCCAGATATTGTTTTAATGCAACTGTAATCAGTTTCACCATTGATAATTCTGGCCAGGGCAGATGAGAGCTACAGCACAACATCTGGGGCACCATAAGCTTTTCACTTTTGGTGTAAAGGGACCTTAATCATTTGGCTGGGAATGAGGCATGGACTACATAGTCTAAATTTTGACCAGAATAATAATAATAGTATAATACATTAGAAACAATACAACTTTAGGGCAGCTTCAGTTGTTCAGAGGCTGAGATGGCATAAATCTATAGCCTGTTGCTTCAAATAACTCTTTCATAACTACGGTATTGTTCTGCATCAAAACCTATTATCTTAGATGGAAGACTAAAGCTTGCGTTTTGTCTTCATTTTTCCATGGAGGTAGTAATTTTTGCAACAAGCCATTCATCCTGACCAAAATGAAACAAAGCAAAAGGAAATAAAAGAAATAAGAAACCAATGTAAATTTGTGATGGTTAGATAGAAGACAGTCACATTGCTACAAGCTGCTCAACCCTTTATCAGATCATCAGCATTCTGACAATTTGTTTCAGCCTTTGCAGCTGGGGTGCTTGGAAAGCAAGTCACAACACATTAACTCCAAAAAATTCCCATAAAAGTCTGTTGCAGTATTTCCCAATATTATGAGCTGTACTGGAGTCATTTTGGGGTGTGTGTTTTTAGCCAAATTCACAAAGCACCTATAGTATGCCTAAGCATTGTTTATACCTTTGATCTTACCCAAAAGAAGCAATATGGCTACCTATTCATGGAAAAAATTGTACGGTGAAGGATAATAACTTAGAGAAGATAGAAAAAGAAGAAAAGAATTAGAAATTATTTTTGGTTACTTCCATTGTACTTTTATGAGGTCTATCTATTAAATAATGAGACTGTGTTTCTACCTTTCAGACAAATCAGGGAGAACTGATTGTGAATGCTTTAGTGGTGACCTTAAACATGTCTGAACCTGCATGACAAACATCAACACTCTCAGATGTTCAGTTAATTGTCAGTTGTCGTTTAAAGCAGCTGTGTTGTCTGTCGTGTACCAGAAAAATGCTAAGTTTAAAAGTTGAGCAACATGTCAATTTAAATTTTTTAGTAAAATTGAACAAAACACCAACAGAATCTTTTCAAATGCTTACTGAGGCCTACGGGGAAGACTGAATGCCTCATGCGCATGTATTTGAGTGCCACAAAAGATTCAGAGAAGGACATGAGAATGTGGAAGACAATGAAGGGCCTGGGCAACCTTCCACTTCAAGAACTGAAGAAATTGTGGAAAAAATCAGCCAGATTGTTCGAGGAGACCACTGACTCAGTGTCTGTATGATAGCTGAAGCCATGAACATTGACAAAGACACTGCATGGAAAATTTTGCATGAGGATGGCAACATGAGAAAGTTTGTGCCAACACGGTCCCTAGGGTTCTTACACCAGAGCAAAAAGAGTTCCTCAAGGAATTTGCACTGACATTCTGTAGCAACTTGAGGCAGACCCAAACCTTTTTCAAAAACTCATCACTTGTGATAAAACCAGTATGATCCTGAGACAAAAATAGAGTCAATGCACTTACTGGAAAACACCATCATCACCAAGAATGAAAGAAGCACATCAAAGCAAGTACACATTCAAAGCCATGCTCATTGGGGGTGGGGGGGTTGACATCAAGGGAGTAATTTTGGCAGAATGGGTTCCAGAAGGCAGAACAGTTAACCAGCATTATTATAAGGAAGTTTTGACAAAGCTGAGAGAAAGAATCAGGGGGAAAAAAAGCCAGAACTATGGGAAAATGGTTTCATTCCTCATCAAGACAATGTGCCTGCTCATGCAGCACTTTCTGTGAATCAGTTTCTGCCTGATAAATGCATTATTACACTTGCACATCCTTCCATATTCACCAGATTTGGCACCATGTGACTTTTATCTTTTCCATAAAGTAACATCAGTGCTTAAAGGAACATATTTTGAGTCAATTGATGCAGTAAAGAAGAAAACAGCAGATGTGTTGAAACAACTAACAGAAACTGATCTCCTCCACACCTTTGACCAGTGGAAAACAAAACTGCATTGGTGTGTGAGTATGAAAGGGACAAGCATTAGAACTGTAATACATATAAATAAAGATGGGTTATTGTATCAGTCTCGTTGTTGAATAAACAGACCTCATAAGCATTAGAAAAAGAAGGTTAATTGCAAATTAGTTACAGTTGATATTTTTATATATGGGAAGTGGAATATTTTGAATTAATGAACTAAAGAGATGGTGTTTATATATTAAATGTTATATGTCAAGGGAAAGGGGGAGGCATAGGTAGGGAAGGAAGGGGGTAAGAATCAGGTGCAATATTGTATGTTAGATCAGTATGAATTGTTTGTTTTTCATGTTTGTATGGATGGATGGATATGTTTGAAACTATAATAAAATGTTTAATAACAAGCATTGTTTACACCAGCTTTTTTCTTTAATGAACAGTAGTTAGATTGTACTTAAAACCAGGATTTTCTGTTTAGCATGGTAAATCTAGTTGTTACTGTTTAATAACCCAACACAGAAAAGTTATGCTTAAATCACATACAAATAAAAATGTCAAATTAACTGCACCTAATTTCATGCCGCAATCCTAAACTTGATCACAACTGCACAATATTAGTGACAAAAGTTTGTCAGTCTCAGACTTACTCCTCAATAAACATGCTTAGAACTGCTTTGTGAACACCCAGTGATTTCAAAGATATTCAAGGCGAGAAAGTGCGACTAAACTTCTTTGGCTATGGATCCCTGGCATTTCTTGACTTGGATCTACAACACTCAAAAGAGGGTACCACTTGACTTTGACTTCATTGTTGTTCACAAAGCACAGTTTTGTTTTGTAATTAAAGGGTTAATTTCATTCCTCTCCCCCGCCCCTATCCAGTGATCAAGAAGTGTTTCTGAAGTGATGAAATGCGGGTGATGCCCTTGCAGCAAGGGACAAATTTACTTTACAAATATTGGGGTAAATTTTCACTAGTGGTGTCAATGTCCTATCCTTTGTAATTTCAAAAACAAACTAAGTTTTCCATCAGTCTAGCTATGTTTTTTAAAATACAATAACAGGCTCAGAAAGAACATTGCTCTGAGCTGTGCTCAGTGAAAGCTAGATTTTTCATTGTATCTTGTGCATCTTAATTGTCATTTCAGTTACGAAGATGTGCCTCCTGCATATTCTGCCAGGAATGTTGATGTCACAATAATTTATATTGTCTGTTGCTTTGACTACAGCAGCTTGCTTTTGAACCAATCCACAGAGACCAGACAAATAAAAATATAACATGAAATTAAAGCAAAATTAGTAGCATACTACACCATAAGAGGCTGGAATCACCTAATTACAAAAAGGGAGGGCATATCACTGGGAGTTATTGTCCTAATCAAGGAAGTCTTGATGATCAGTGTGGACAACACATTGAACATAAGTCAAGAATGTCATATTGTGGAGCAAGGGGCAAATGCCAAGGCTGTAATTACAGAGACATTGGCTTGGAGTCAAAGACAACTAAACAGAAAAAAGTTAATGGAAGGAATTTTTCCCAGCTTCTCTGTCAGCAGCTGTCTGAGCTCTGAAAAGCTCTTCAGAGGATCAGATATCTGTCAATTTTACATTAATTCCCAATTTCCCCAGGAGTCTCCCATGCCCCATCTCACGTTGTTCAGCAAGGCCCTTCAATTCCTGGAAAGATTCAGGTGGCATGGATAGATGCAGTTGGGGACAGGGGGAGAGGCAATTTGAAATTTTCCTTCCATGAATTCAAGCTGGGACAATGTCTAAGGGCTTGTCTAGACTGTCAAAAATGTGGATTCACCCTGAACCTGGTGCTGGCAGTCTAGATGATGTATAACTACTTCCAGGAAGGAACCATATTTTTTGCCCTTAACCCAACTTTGCTCTGTACTAAGCAAAGTCAGGGAAAACACCGGGTTTTCCAGAAACTCCAGAGTGACCTTGGCTTCTTTTGCTGTCTGGACAGCTGGATAGGGTTCAATTTGCCCTGATCCAGTTGTCCGCATGTGAACATGGTGCCATCTCCCTTACTCTGCCCTGAGCAGTGCAGGAAAGAGGATGGATCCCCATTGGAGCTGCTGCCACCTTACCAGCCAAGCAGCTCTCTGTGAGAGCCTGGCTGACAGCCAGCCATGCAATGAAAGGGGGTACAGTACCCCCCTCCTTGTTGATTACATGTCTGGGCACCCCATTCGGACCTCAGCAGAAGCAAAACCGCTAGCTAGGCTCTCACAGGGAGCTGCCTGGCTGGTGAGGTAGTGGTTCTGAAAATAGGGGACGGGCCAGTGGGGCCAATGCAGTGTCAGCCTAGCTGGTCTATGTGGACAATAACACACTGTAGCACTGGATTTAGCCCAGTGTGTGGGGTTCCAACATGGTCAATCCAGGGCCAGTCCAGAGCATAATGTTCTGGACTGGCTCCAGACTGAACAGCCATTGTATATGAGCTCTTAGATTACTGTCTCAAAGGCCAATACTACTAAAAGTGCTCACAGCAGGTATGCAAGGCATTCTTGCATTTTCTTTTCATGATTATGGCTTCCCCATGGCACACTGGAAAGGGTAGTAATCCAGGAAGAGCTGTTGTGAGAAAACTGCTGTTAGCCCTGGGAGGAAAGTTTCCATTGGCATCAACTAGTCAACATCACATGAAATATACATGGGTCATCTTAGGCCAAAGGGGAAAGCACAGCAGACTAGTGCCCCCTATGACAAGGTTCTTCTAGAGGAGACTTTGATCCTCCAGCTGACTTCCCTTAAGTATTGGATTCTTTGGGGAGGAGGGCAGGTGACTCTATGTGGTAGGACCCATTGCCTCTAGCTGTGTTATAGGAAGCATGCACGCAAGACCTGACAGATCTGACAGTAGATTGGGGTGAAAGGAAGTCTCTTTACCCCATAATACAAGCACACTGCTTCTTGGAATTATAAAAGCAGGGTCCCTTGAAGGTCCCTATATATTCAAGACAGAAGCAGCTGCAACAACACATGGTGAATTAATAAGCACTTCTCACTTACCAGAATTGAGTAAGATGATGGATTTAAGGCACACAAATTCTTCTCCCCTGACATTCATCATTCGAAAGCGAGAAGAAGTGGCCAGCAACATGTCAAATATTTCCACAAAACCCTCAACACACTTCCCATGATTCCTAAAAAACAAACAAACAAAACAGAGTCTGAATGTTACATGTGTGAGAAAGTGGCAGGTCCTTTCAGATGTTGTTGAACTGTAGCTCCCATCAGTCCTAGCCATCATAGACAAAAGTGAGAGATTATCAGGAGGCCAATCAGTTAACCCACCTCATTGAGAAGAATTGACTGGAAATGTATTAGACTCCTATCTCTTACAACAAGATAAATAAAAGATAGTAAATCTGAATTGATTAAGGAACTTAATAAGCCACCACTCCAGCCAGAAGAATAGGGAAGGGGGGCATTAGACCAAAAGTTCAGTCACTGTAGATGTGACTGAACTTTCAGTCAGTCAAGATTTCAGATCTTGAAATTACAGAACTGGTAGTTATGATTGCTGCATAAAACTAAATGAAAGTTAAATCCTGAAACAGCACCAAACAGCTTTTTTTTTTAAAAAAATTGTGAAGTACTGGATACAATTCACACACACACACACAAAAGAGGACCAAATGCACATTGGAATTCTGCTGGGGTCTTACATCTTAGTAAGTGGACTTATGAATGCAGGAATTAAAATTGGCCGTTTCATAATGTCTGTATCCAATAGAGTGCTGCTGTTATGTTACTACATAGCAGAGCTGGCAAAGTGACCGATGCACAATAGGACTGATACACAACAGCACTGAGTCACAATGAGATGTGCATCATATTGGTCCCAATGGGCATCGGACACCAATGGGCATTGGGGACTCTTGCTGGTGTCCTGCTATGCATTTTTACAATTCAGCAAAGGGGTTTCTTTGCACCTCTGCTCCATAGCTAGGCATACATAATGTTACAAAATGTAACTACAGCAAAATATTGTATAGTCATTTAAGAATCATTCTCTCACACAAAACTGCAGAAAGTAGCTTCTTTTCTTCAGGAGATATTATCCAGGGATTATATTCCAGTTGTCAAATAAAATATTGTTTATGACAACTAATTGCACAGCTTTGTCTGACTGCATGATATATTTTTTTACACAATTTCTTTACACTGCCTGCCTGCAGTCAAGCAGCTGAGAAAAAGGAAGACCCCTCACCCTTCCATACCCAGCTAGGTATGCCATGTTTTTCAAATGATAATACAGGATAGGCCTCCCTGTTGCTAGGCCAGCTCAAGACTGCCAGTACATATAAGGCAGGCCTATAAAGTCCACCTCAAGTCTCATGAAAGGAGGTCCTCTCATGAGAGTCCCAGGCTCCCACAAGATTAGAGATCTTGCAGAAGCCTAGAAAATGTACTGATGAGACTTGAAGCAGGCCTGCCTCACTTGCTATTTGACTCAGGCACTTGAGCCTGTAGAGCTGAGAGCACAAAGAACAGGGGCCAGCTCTGCTTACAACAGACAGAGCCTTTGCAGGATTTGGCCATTAAGCTGCATAACAAGTGCTTGGAAGTTGGCCTGTTGTGAGCACAGCTGGCACCCATTTTTCCTGCTCTCCCAGGATCTGAGGATGCTGTGCTTCAAAGACAAAAACATATCCACCATAGTCAGGCCCCAGGCTTGGTGCAGACCTCTGGCTCCTGGTGATTTGTACTGGGTGCCCCACATTGTCAGCCCTGCCCACATCTCCAACATTACACCTGTATACTTGATGCTCTTTTGTGGTATGCTGGAGATTTCAAAGGGTATCAGCTGTCCCTTTCTCTCAACTGCCCTATGGAAGCTGCATAGTGTCCTACTGCTCCCCTTCTGTTTTTTAAAAAGGCCAGGAACTTAGAATTGCCTCCCTCCCTCTCCCTTCCCCCATCCCTGACTGTATGAAATGCTGGATAGTATTTATTTCATTCCTGATCTAAGTCATGGTGTCCTCCTTTCATGTCAAATGACACTGGCAACAGATCTTGCAAAGCAGGGGTGGCAGAGACAAGAGCTTTGGGGAATCAGTCAAGCAGTGTGTTAGGAGGCAAAGATTCATCATGCCAAGTTCTGGAATGTCTGTGAGGGAAAGCAGGAGGGGGCGGGGAGAAAAGGGGAAGGGAAGTGCAGAGAACGAGCAAGTAAAGAGATTATAGTGGGAAGAACCAGGAGGGCTATGCACACACAATGTGGTCAAATGTGGCCAGGAGTGGGAGTGAATGAGGGGAGGCAGGACTTTGCTAATGAGACAGAAAGTCACCAATGTGAGAGGGGCGAAAAGGCAGAGGGGATTGCACAGTGCCAAACACACATCCCCAAAGAAACATATGCAGCTGGAACCAGAAAAAGTTATCTTTTAAAGTGTCAAGAAGAATGCGCTGCTAATGACAAAAAGAAAGAAAGAAAGAAAGAAAGAAAGAAAGAAAGAAAGAAAGAAAGAAAGAAAGAGTGGTGCAAAGAAAAAATGTGCTGCGGAGAGCTGGCATGATGTAGTGGTTTGACAATTCATCTAGGATGCTGTGACACCAGGGCTCACATCCAAATCAACAACAAAACTCCACTGGGTGGCCTTGGGGAAGCCACACTCTCTCAGTCTTAGAGGAAAGTAATGGCAATCTTCATCTATTAAATCTTGCCAAGGACCTTAGGATAGGGTTGCCACAAGTCAGATCAACAACAAATGACAGTGGACCATGGAAATGGCAACCAATGATTTCTGAGGGTTGTTTGTGTCACCAGGCACAGCTGCCACAGCTTTAGCCTTGTTTAGATTGCCAGAGAGAGAGAGAGAGAGAGAGAGAGAGAGAGAGAGAGAGAGAGAGAGAGATTGATTTCTATCCATTTCTACAGGCCATGCATCATTTGATCAACCACTACTTCACCCTCTTTCCTTTTTTCTAAATAATAATAAAAAAAAATCTTAAACCCTGTAATCTTTTGTTCACAGGAACAAGTGCAGAGTAAATTAAAGAACCTCAGCTTCAAAATGAGCTACTTGAACGAATTTTTAAAAGCCTCTGACAAGGAAACAAAGAATACAGAGGAGGTTTCATTCCCAGGCTTTAGGATGTTCAAGCTAAAGTGAAAAGTCCCCCCAATTTCCTTCCTGTGATCTGTTATCACCACCATTGTAAAAATTTCCTTAGTGCTAAAGGTTGGTGAAAACCTTTGACATATTTTCTATAATCAAATGGAGGACCTTGGAACTTGACCTTTGTACATGGGCAGTGAGTCCTTGCCTCACTGCAGAGATACCACATCCACCATGCTCACACTACCTAAGTCTGAAGCGTGGATTTTTGAAAAGCTGGGTATGATTATTTACCAGTTACGTGCTGAATGTTGGTCTACAGGGAGAACAATTTGGCTCAGTGCAATAGCTGCATAATCACAGCCTGCATCTATACAAAGAATTGGTTGCATTAAGACGTTTTTCTTGTTCTGCACATATGTGCCGTAGAAAGCTACCAAATGGCTAAGAATGTGGAAGTCAGACGCTAGACTGTGCTTCAGAGGAATGTATTGCGTGCCAGCCAAGTCTGGGCCAGAGGACTGAGATTGGTTTATAGGGGAGCAAAGGGCTTGGAATTGTCATCTTGACCAAGCAACTGGAAGAAAATCATAAGATTATTAAATGGCCAGCTTTTAAAAAAATGTCTGCCCCTTATTCTGATAAACTGAAGACTGTTTATTAACAGCTTCAGATACCAGGAAGAATGGGGAGCACAGGACTTTACATGTGTCAATATCATGTAGCTGCCTTGCTCTTAATGGCTCCCAAGGTGTTAATTTTTGGAAATCTTCAAAGACACACAGGTAAGCTCATTTGGACTTGGTCCAGCAAAGTGAATACTGCAGAGATTTCTTCAGTGATGTGACGATTCCTACCTCCATTTTCAGAGGTTGACATTTCACTCAATCTGATGCCCTGATACTTTTTTGCTATTAAAAAAAAATGAAGAAGAAGAAGAAGAGGAAGAAGATTATTTTAAGTTCATAGTTGGAGAGTTTTAAAAATACTGTTTCCATTAAGAGCAATTATTTACGACTTCTGCTTAGACTTCTAAGTGAATGTCCAAATATGCAGTCAGCACTTCAGGAGAGAACATTTCTCAAATGTAAATCTGTAAAGTAAATCATCGTTTTGGAAGGTAGTTAGTTTTCTCTACTAAGGCAGTAGTAAAAGGGCTGCATTTGAGTCTTGCTGCTGTAGCTTGTTTTCGAAGTGGTGATGGAATTCTTGCAAAATACGATTTGGAGAGAAGAGATTATATTTAATTGGCATGGTCCTGACAACTAGGCTTGTATGCATGTGTGGAATTAGAAGTGCCAATGTGACATGAATCCAAAATACTAGAGTTTACACCCCTGCCCATCAGATCCAGTTTTTATAACATTTTTCACATACTCTGGTGTCTGCTGAATACGTGCATTGGGAAATACTAGCCTGGATTATTATCTTTCATATATAATTCACTTCAGTAACCCAGGAAATATAAGCATCCTTCCTGCACCTTAAAACAGTACCATACCATAGCATATCATATCAATACTATAAATGAGAAAAGAGATTGAGTTTATTATCTTACAGTCAGTCAGTCATCATTTATTGTGGTCGATAGACCCAAAGTTTACACATACAAACAGTAAGAACATCTACAATAAAACCAGTGTATGATGGAAACATATAAAATTCCTAAATTACACAACAAACTACAAATCTCAGCATTCCATAGGATGGAGCCATGGTAATTAAAGCAGTTTCAAACTGCATTATCTCTGCAGTCTGTCAGCAGCCCTAGTTTTTGCCTGAAACGGAAAGCATTCTGTTCTGTTCCTCCCATCAGGCCTGCTACCACTAAGGCTTGAGGCTTCCTTTTAAATGCTGCAGCAAAACATATCTTGACCCACCATTTGAGGGAGTAAGAAATCATCTGCGGTGGGAGATTCTGAGGGCAACAATGGTAGCACTTCTTCCTGAGCCTCCCCCTAGCACCAGCCTGTCCTGTAATCCTGAAATAGTATGCTCCCCTCAGGTGTAGTGGGAGGACCTGTCTCTTGCTAGCATTGACTCAATAAACTCCAGTTCAGCTGATTTCTGTATGTGAAATTGGTGGGCATTTTGCTTCAAGCAGAGAATATCTTGTGCCACCTCTGAGGTGAGAAGGCAACCAGATGGATGACCAGCGAAGGAAGGGAGCAACATAGTATCTTGAGCCAACTCTGCATTGGTGGACTGAAAATGGAAGAGTAGAAGTTTTTGCCCAGGTTCTGATAGTATGCTGTATTTTTCTTTCCTTGACAATCGTAACCAGTAGCTCCTCACCAATTTAAAAGATTCAGATAAAAGGTTTGTACCTATGCTGCTTTCATTATCCTAACAAGCAGCTACATATTTCCTCTGGTCTTTGTCAAAGGTTTCCTTTGTTCCTTTCACTGGAAAAATGAATTGCCACAGGGGTTGATATCTTGAAATATTTTCAGCAATTTAGAAAAGCATAAATCAATACCATGTAGACTGATTTCCATGCAATTCCACTGCAAGAATACATACACACTAGGCTGAAAAAGAATTAAAACAAGAGTGGGCAAAAAGATCTGATAATAAATTTCCAAGATTTCTTGATTATACCTCTTAGACAAAATTATTTTTTAAAAAATCTACCAAGATTCTTCTAATTGTATTAAAAACCACTGTGGCTTATAAGAAGGAAGCCATTTTCATATGCATTCTTCCCACATGATTATCTATTCCACATGTATAAGCTGGCAGGGGATAATATCACATCAAAATTACATTTTCTTCCTAAACATTTCCCATAACCATCAGAACATTTGGCATAATGGCAAAAATATTGGTTGGAATCCTATTGGGCAGTCATGAATCTATAGCCTAGATTATGCATTCATAACTGCTACACATTCATGATCCCTATGTAGGCCCTAATTTATGGGCTACATAGGGACTGTGAAAATCCCCCATGAGAGTGCATGCATGCAGTGGACAGTTAGAGATCTTGATTTAAGGAGCAAAGACACCAATAGCTTTAGAAAAACAAATTAAGGTTTTATTATAGGAACTCCATTCTGAGATAGGAAACTTATTCAGGGTGCTAATCTAAGTGAGCTACATCTCTAGGGAGAGCTGAGAGAGTTCTGGGTTGGAGAAAAATGGAAACATCCCCAAGGTTATCAGTTTACATCACAGAGGGAGCAGGATAGGTAGACAAGCAAGGAGGACTGTGGGTCACTCAGACTATCTAACTCTAATACTACTGCCCACTCTGAGGCCTTCTTGACTCTTCAGTGCTAAGAGACATTGCACTTCCAACACCTCAACCCCCCCCTTACTGGTAAGCAGCTTCTGGGATCAATAGGGGTCTCTTCTTCTGTCAATCAAGAAGTGGCTGCCTGACATTCCCACCCACTCCTCGCATAAGCAATCTCTGGCACAAGAGGGATTTTCAACATGGGTCCTTTTTCTGCCTGTCATGCTGGATATCACTAATGGAAGGGGTGGGGACATCATACAGCCACGTGTCAATCAACAGGGGAATGGTTATGGTGCTACATCATACATAACGGTCATACAGGATTCCACCAATTTATTCCTTTTATTTACCAACAAGAAAAACAAAGCTTAGAATGAACCGGAAGTCAATATGATTAGATCAATGGTGTGCTTTGATTGTGTATTCCTGCATGGCAGGGGGTTGGACTAGATGGCCCTCATGGTCTCTTCCAACTCTATGATTCTATGATTCTGTGAATGGGTTGGGTTGGGTTGAGCCAAGATTTATGAATATTGTGAAGCAAATGAATGCAGAAGTGTCTTATAGCTGCAGGAAACCTCACAAAAACAATAATTGATACAGAAGAAATGGTGAAACATTTACAGTTCACTGAAAAAATCACGTGAAGTAATAAAATAAGAGTTGAAAAGGCTACATAACCATATCTATATATTACCCCAAATATTTAGAAAAAAATAGAGAAATAATTTAATTTTGGAAATATCCCCTCTGCTTCCCTTCCTGCTGCACCCAGGTTTTATCTATAAAAAACTTTTTTCACAATGCCAAAATTAAAGGAAAAACTTCAGGAAGTGAAGGTAAATTGGATTCTCTTTTATCACATATACAGTTGTCCCTCCACTTTCGCGAACTTAACATTCGCGGTTTTGATTATTCGCGGTTTTGGGAGAGCCCCCGCGGGCCCCCCCAAAACCGCGACAGGGGCCTTCGGAGGCCCCGTGAAAGCCCTGGGAAGGGGGTGGGGAGGGCTGGGGAAGCCTTCATGGGGCCCCCGGAGGCGCTCCGGAGGCCCCATGAAGGCCTGAGGAGGGAGTGGGGAGGGCCAGGGAGGCAGGAGAGTCCAGGGAAAGTGGTGAGGGGAGCGACAACGGGGCCTCCGGAGGCCTCGGGGTCGCTTGGGGAGGGCGGGGGGCGGCAGGGAAAAGCCACCGCGAGGCCTCCGGAGGCCTCGGGGGTCGCTTGGGGAGGGCGGGGGGCGGCAGGGAGAAGCGACCGCGAGGCCTCCGGAGGCCTCGGGGGTCGCTTGGGGAGGGCGGGGGGAGGCAGGGAGAAGCGACCGCGAGGCCTCCGGAGGCCTCGGGGGTCGCTTGGGGAGGGCGGGGGGCGGCAGGGAGAAGCGACCGCGAGGCCTCCGGAGGCCTCGGGGGTCGCTTGGGGAGGGCGGGGGGCGGCAGGGAGAAGCGACCGCGAGGCCTCCGGAGGCCTCGGGGGTCGCTTGGGGAGGGCGGGGGGAGGCAGGGAGAAGCGACCGCGAGGCCTCCGGAGGCCTCGGGGGTCGCTTGGGGAGGGCGGGGGGCGGCAGGGAGAAGCGACCGCGAGGCCTCCGGAGGCCTCGGGGGTCGCTTGGGGAGGGCGGGGGGCGGCAGGGAAAAGCCACCGCGAGGCCTCCGGAGGCCTCGGGGGTCGCTTGGGGAGGGCGGGGGGCGGCAGGGAAAAGCCACCGCGAGGCCTCGGGGGTCGCTTGGGGAGGGCGGGGGGAGGCAGGGAGAAGCGACCGCGAGGCCTCCGGAGGCCTCGGGGGTCGCTTGGGGAGGGCGGGGGGCGGCAGGGAGAAGCGACCGCGAGGCCTCCGGAGGCCTCGGGGGTCGCTTGGGGAGGGCGGGGGGAGGCAGGGAAAAGCGACCGCGAGGCCTCCGGAGGCCTCGGGGGTCGCTTGGGGAGGGCGGGGGGCGGCAGGGAGAAGCGACCGCGAGGCCTCCGGAGGCCTCGGGGGTCGCTTGGGGAGGGCGGGGGGAGGCAGGGAGAAGCGACCGCGAGGCCTCCGGAGGCCTCGGGGTCGCTTGGGGAGGGCGGGGGGCGGCAGGGAAAAGCCACCGCGAGGCCTCCGGAGGCCTCGGGGGTCGCTTGGGGAGGGCGGGGGGCGGCAGGGAGAAGCGACCGCGAGGTCTCCGGAGGCCTCGGGGGTCGCTTGGGGAGGGCGGGGGGAGGCAGGGAAAAGCGACCGCGAGGCCTCCGGAGGCCTCGGGGGTCGCTTGGGGAGGGCGGGGGGAGGCAGGGAGAAGCGACCGCGAGGCCTCCGGAGGCCTCGGGGGTCGCTTGGGGAGGGCGGGGGGAGGCAGGGAAAAGCGACCGCGAGGCCTCCGGAGGCCTCGGGGGTCGCTTGGGGAGGGCGGGGGGCGGCAGGGAGAAGCGACCGCGAGGCCTCCGGAGGCCTCGGGGGTCGCTTGGGGAGGGCGGGGGGCGGCAGGGAAAAGCCACCGCGAGGCCTCCGGAGGCCTCGGGGGTCGCTTGGGGAGGGCGGGGGGCGGCAGGGAGAAGCGACCGCGAGGCCTCCGGAGGCCTCGGGGGTCGCTTGGGGAGGGCGGGGGGAGGCAGGGAAAAGCGACCGCGAGGCCTCCGGAGGCCTCGGGGGTCGCTTGGGGAGGGCGGGGGGCGGCAGGGAGAAGCGACCGCGAGGCCTCCGGAGGCCTCGGGGGTCGCTTGGGGAGGGCGGGGGGAGGCAGGGAGAAGCGACCGCGAGGCCTCCGGAGGCCTCGGGGTCGCTTGGGGAGGGCGGGGGGCGGCAGGGAGAAGCGACCGCGAGGTCTCCGGAGGCCTCGGGGGTCGCTTGGGGAGGGCGGGGGGCGGCAGGGAGAAGCGACCGCGAGGCCTCCGGAGGCCTCGGGGGTCGCTTGGGGAGGGCGGGGGGAGGCAGGGAGAAGCGACCGCGAGGCCTCCGGAGGCCTCGGGGGTCGCTTGGGGAGGGCGGGGGGCGGCAGGGAGAAGCGACCGCGAGGCCTCCGGAGGCCTCGGGGGTCGCTTGGGGAGGGCGGGGGCGGCAGGGAAAAGCGACCGCGAGGCCTCCGGAGGCCTCGGGGGTCGCTTGGGGAGGGCGGGGGGCGGCAGGGAGAAGCGACCGCGAGGCCTCCGGAGGCCTCGGGGGTCGCTTGGGGAGGGCGGGGGGAGGCAGGGAGAAGCGACCGCGAGGCCTCCGGAGGCCTCGGGGGTTGCTTGGGGAGGGTGGGGGCGGCAGGGAAAAGCGACTGCGAGGCCTCCGGAGGCCCCGGGGTTGCTTGGGGAGGGCGGGTGGAGGGCTGTCATTATTCGCGGAATTTTCACATTCGCGGGGGTCTGTGGAACCTAACCCCCGCGAATGTGAAGGGACAACTGTATTATCTTATTGCAGATTCCAAGGTGAAGCAAAGTATGACTAGAAATATGATGACATTTGGATATAAAGTTGTCCCTTCATATTCATAGAATCATAGAATTGTAGAGTTGGAAGAGACCACGAGGGCCATCCAGTCCAACCCCCTGCCATGCAGGAAATCTTGATCAAAGCATCCCCGACAGATGGCAATCCAGCCTCTGTTTAAAGACCTCCAAGGAAGGAGACCCCACCACACTCTGAGGGAGTGTGTTCCACTGCCGAACAGCTCTCACTGTCAAAAAGTTCCTCCTAATGTTGAGGTGGAATCTCTGTTCCTGGAGCTTGCATCCATTGCTCCGTATTCACTGGAGTTTGGTTCCAGGACCCACCATGGATATGAAAATCCATGAATACTTGAGTCCCATTATATGCAATGGCATATAAAATGGCAAAATCAAGGTTGGCTTTTTGGATTATTGTTTTTAAAGAATATTTTCAAGCCATGAATACTTAAATCTGTGGATACAGAGGGACAACTGTATTTCACTGGGATATCCTCCACAACCCAAACAATATGAATATCATATTTTCCTCCTTCTCTCTCCCCCATTCTGTCTCTCTCCCTCCCCCTCTCTAACTATGTATTTATTTGAGACTATTGTTGCAATACTGTGCAGTACACTGCATAGTTGCAGTGCTTCCTGCCTTCATTATTTCTCCCAACAGCCTCCTCCATGCTGGTTGGCTGGGTTGAAAGCACAAGTGCAGATATTTCCAAGAAAAGGCTTGCTGAGAAGCTTTCAGACAGGGTGTTTTAAAAGATGACTTGCCAGAAAGTTATATATGAGCAGGCTGGTTCTCTTCTCACCTCTGTTCAGATCAACCACATTGACATTTTTGCACTAAGTCCCAGGTTACAACATTTTTGCTGCAGGAAACAGCTTTTTCCCTGTGTAAAATGACATCTTTTTATATTATAGTATTTATGCAAAGAGACATTGTTTTCTGGCCAGGACAGGCTGTTTTCTGAACAAAACAACCACATGAAAATTTTGTCTAGAATAAATCCAGAACTGTGAAGATTCTCATCACTCCAGAATTCTGCTCATCAAGGTTTCTCAATACTCCAAAAAATGTTTTTCCACCATTTGGGGATATTTTTGAACATTGTTTCTATCCCTACTACTGTTACTAGTTTTGTCTTACTTTAAAGTAATTGGATTTGGGACAATGCATATGTCTTTAGCAAACACTACATCTCAGTCCCAGTCTGGATTATGATTAACAGGACCTCCTTAGCTCTCCCCTGAAGAAAAAAATTGACTCCCCACAGGGCAGTTTGAGAAAAGCAAAAAGCAGAACCAAACGATGTTTTGTTTTGTTTTGTTTTGTTTTGTTTTGGTCTAAACTAAGTGCAAGAAAGTGGAGTAAGGAGCTTCAACTGATTGTTCCACAATGGTTATGAAACTAATCCAGATTA
The DNA here is from genome assembly GCA_030847615.1 of Gambelia wislizenii. Classification (NCBI taxonomy): domain Eukaryota; kingdom Metazoa; phylum Chordata; class Lepidosauria; order Squamata; family Crotaphytidae; genus Gambelia; species Gambelia wislizenii. The sequence goes on from JAUMIR010000001.1 coordinate 105,138,819, forward strand.
GGAACTGTCATTTTCAATTTAGGGATCTTCCAGATTGGTCTAAAGAAACATGAATTCTTTCAATATAGCTATTTGGGGGTTTGCTTGTTGTTGTCACCTCCACATCCACTTGTTCCGTTCTTTCTGGAAGCTGTTTGTTACTATCTTGAATCTGCACTAGGGCTCCTCCAAAGGATTTTAAAAAACAAAACAAAGACCAAGGCATGGTTTGCAGACATGGCCTTACGGTTTGAAGGACAATTTTCCTCCTCTCTGAATTTTTCAGGGTTTTTTTACTCATTTTTATTCATGACAACCATATGCAGGTTATAGCAATCAAATTACAATCTTACAAAAATTATTAAAACCTTTTAAAACTTTTAAAATCTCAGTTGGGTCCATGAAATATAAAGCAATAAGTGTTTAAACAAAAGTAAGAATGTTTAGTATTAAACACAGCATCATTTTACATAATTCAAGTTAATAAAAATGCATTTATCACAAGTTCCCACACAGGCCGTTATCCTTGAAATCTAGTCTAAGTTTGGCTGCTTTCGCCGTGAATTTGGCAGTATTAAACATGACAGACTTAGCTGTGTTTGATAGTAAATATATAGGTTTCTCAAGATCATTTTGATTAACTACTAGTTCTAAATTTCACCTCAGGAACTTATCTCTTGGGGCTTTATATAGCCTACAATGTAGCATAGTGTATGGTATCTTTGATGTCCCCACTTCCACAGATGCAAACACACTGCTCCCTGGGGGATCTTTTTATATTTCCCTTCAATAAAAATAGTTTTCATTGTCTGAAATAGTAGGGTTGTAAGAGCTGTATGAGGAAAAGGTTGAGTAACTTCTGACAAATAAAAAGTGCAATTTCATTGATGCACTGGTGCACTATAGCACTAGAACTTTAAAAAGAATAGAAATAAAGCAGAACAGAAGAATCAAACATATGGTCACAATGTATCTCAGAATTAAAAAGAAGCCGGCTTATCCCGGGATCAGCAGAGCCATTACCAGAGTGAGCCGCATTTGCGGCTGTAAAGGGGATAATGGATGACACCATCACAAGGTGCCTGCACCTGTGATGGTAAGCGAGGGGTGGGGCCAGGGGCTATTTAGGGCCATGCTGCCCTTCGCTTCCCCCTCTTTCGCTTGAAGTGTTGAGGGCAGATCGAGCAGAGGAGTCTACAGAGCCTGGTCAGCCATTCCAGCAGGAGCTTTGTGAGCGACCAGGAGTGGAGGAGCAGCAGCAAACTGACAGCAGGGAGTACAGGGCCAGGGAGGCAGCGGCTTAGGGTGCAGCCTTTGGGCCAACCATAGCCCAGGGCTGGGTTTGCAGCCAGTGCTACTTCAGCTGTAGTTGACAGCCTAAGATCGGGCAATGGGTGGGCATCGCCATAGTGCCTGTTCACAGCCCGAGGCCTATTGAGCAGCTGGGATGCTGCGGCTGCTGTTTGCCCTCCCCCCCATTTCACTCTTTGCCAGTGGGATGGAGGCACGATGCCTGGGAGTGGTTAGGCAGCTGGCAGGCAGGAGATCAGCAGCCACTCTGGGGCTCTGAGGGGCTCCGTTGGCAGGAACAGCTAGCAACGGCCGAGCAGGTGACTCCTTTTGTGGGTGGGGATGAGCTTTTGCTGAGGCTCACTCCGGTGGCCCACTGGAATGGCTGCTCCTGGGTCGGGGGGCCTGCAGCCCATGGGCAGTACATGCCCTTGCGGGTGGCTCACTTTCAGCAGGTCAACAGGGGCCACATGCTGCTGAGTGGCTGTGGGTGGGCTGTGTTTGGTGGGCCACCAGGGGGAGCCCACCACTAAGGGCCCAATTTTTGCAGGTTTTGGCAGGCTGCCTGGCCTGCCTAGCCTCAGGGCAAGGCTGGATGACCTAGCACAGCTTACTTTGTGGCAAGGTTTGCATAGGCCTACCGCAACCCCCCCTCTAGTGTTTGCACCTTGGCGCTTCCAGTGGGCAAGGCCTGTGCCTCCACCTGTACAACTGGGTGTCCGGCTGGACTCCTGAGGCTATTAATTTCCAGTACAATATAGGGAGCAGGGTTGGTCTCGGAAGCTCAGCAGGGTCAGCCTGGGTTGGTGCCTGGAAGGGAGTCTGGAAGTCATGCTAGGTTAGCCAGGATTAGGGCCCAGTGGGGAGAAAGCCATTGAAATCTGTTGTGGTATACCACGACCAATATAATACCAAGATTAATGGTAATAGCAACAACGTCGGTCATAGCAATATCAGGATATTAATTTGTTAATAGCCTCGTTTATTCTCTCTATCCCCATGGCCCCCAAGAAGGGTAAAGGGGGGGTGCAAGGGTAAGGAGCCGGCTGATAAGCTTCTGCCGAAACTTCCTGGGGGACATGATCCATCTTCTTCTAGTGAGAAGCAGGATCTGATCCCATGGTGGGCTATGCTTGATAGGGTCAGGCATTTGGAGCAGGTCCAGGGGATTACTGATTCTGCTGTTCACAGGCCTAGGGCAAATGTAGAAAAATGGCTAATGAAATTCTTGCCCATTTAGAAGAGCCTCCAGCCGATACCCTGAATACAGTCCCAGAGGCAATGGTGACCCCTGGAAAATCTGGTGAGTCCCCGGTGGAGGCTTCCACTCTTCCTTCAGGAATTACATGGCCTTGGGGCACCTTGCCCCCACAATTGCACAACACAGCATCATCAGGGACACCTATACACCCAGCACATAAGACCTAGCCTATGCTGCACCAAGTATTGAATTGGACTCCCCCTCAGTGGTCACTGTGGCAAGTTTTTGCTCTGGAAGCTACTTATGGTCCCTACGCGATGGGTCAGGCCCCACTGGGGGTTTCAGAAGGGTCAGGCTATGATGCAGTGGTGTATTCCGCCATTTCTTTTGGTGAGATGCCCCTTCCCCTGGGATACCATTTACTGCAGACCACTAGGGACAAGATATTGAAAGGGGAGTATGTTGATGTATTCTTGCTCCTTTACCGGGAGCTTGAGAGGAAGGAAAAAGATGAATATAAATATAAATATAAATTGCAGGCACAGAGTCCCCAATCTAGACTGTGACAACCACCTTCAGGATGAGTGACGCATGGGAGCTAACTCCTTCCACGCCAACCATTCAAAACCCCAAAACTGATCCCCACACAGAAGTTCAAGAAATAAGAAATATTAACCCCAGGCCCAAACTACATTCTCCCCCTTTTTAGTCTAAAGGAGGGGTGGACAAAGTGTGGCTTAAAGCATGAGGAAACTCTAAACTAGATTTGGTTGTACTTGCTTTCACCAAGTTGCACACTCTTGTCATCTAAGACTTCTATGCAGTGAAGATGCTTGACAGATCCGCATGCTACACTGGTACCTATCTTTGTTTTACTTTAAAATAGGCTCCATCTTTTTTTACTGTGTGAATTACACTCCCTTTCTACCTTGTATATTTCATTTTATGTCTTGTGCTCAGGGTCGTGGCCTAGTTACTTGTCCCTTAGTTTCAGTTTGCCTTTCTGTGAAATAGGCTTCCCCTTGTTTCACCAAGCATTAGCCTAGCTTAATGTTAATTAGCTGGCCTCCCCTCCATCCCACCATCCTTACTGGGCATTGCAGCTTCTGCTGACAAAAAGTAGGGGGCAGTTATCTGTGACTCAAGGAGCACTGTAACAATTCTTAGGGGAAACGCCTTAAACTTGTTACACATCTGTGTCTTTGGTAAAAACAACAAACACAAACAACAGAAAATGTTGGAGAAATTACAATTCATATATTTACATATGGTGATCATTAAACAGTCTGTCTGTAAGCACTTAGGAAAGTGTGCCGTGATCACTAAAGTCAACATGGGTTTCTCAAAAACAAGTCATGCCCGAGTCATATCTCTTTTTTTCTGATAGAGTTACAAGCTTGGTAGATGAAGGGAATACTGTGGATGTAGCATATTTTGATTTTACTAAGGCCTTCGACAAAGTCCCCTATGATACTCTTGCAATTAAGCTAGTAAAATGTGAGCTAGATAATGCTACTCGTAGGTGGATTTGTAATTCATTGACCGACCAAACCCAAAAGGCGCTCACCAAAGGTTCCACTTTATCTTGGAGAGAAGTGACTAGTAGGGTGCCACAGATTTCTGTCCTGGGCCCAGTGCTATTCAACATCTTTATCAATGACTTGGATGAGGGAATAGAGGGCATGCTTACCAAATTTACAGATGACACCAATTAGGAGAGGGAGTGAATACCCCAGTGGACAGGATCAGAATTCAAAATGATCTTAACAGATTGGAGAACTGGGCCAAAATGAACAAAATGAATTTAAACTGGGGGGAAAATGAAATGCAGATATATAGGATGTGTGACGCCTGGCTTGACAATAGTACATGTGAAAGGGCTCTAGGAATCTTAGTAGACCACAATTTGGACATGAGTGAACAGTGTGATGCAGCAGCTAAAAAAGCCAATGAGATTCTAGGCTGCATCAATAGGAACATAGTGTTTAGATTGAGTGATGTAATAGTACCACTTTATTCTGCTTCGGTCAGACTTCACCTGGAACACTGTCAAGTTCTGGGCACCACAATTCAAGAAGGATATTGACAAGCTGGAATGTTTCCAGTGGAGGGCAACCAAAACAATGAAAGGTCTGGCAGCCATGCCCTATGAGGAGTGGCTTAGGGAGCTGGGTATGTTTAGCCCAGAAAAGAGAATCATAGAATCACAGAATCATAGAGTTGGAAGAGACCATAAGGGCCATCCACTCCAACCCCTGCCATGCAGGAGTAAACAATCAAAGCATTCCCAACAGTTGGTCATCCAGTCTCTGCTTAAAAAAGAAGGAGAGTCCACCACACTCCGAGGCAGTGCATTCCACTGCTGAACAGCTCTTACTGTCAGAAGGGTTAAGAGGTGACAGGATAGCCATGTTTAAATATTTTAAAGGCTGTCATGTTGAAGAGTAGGCAAGCTTGTTTGCTGCTGCTCCAGAGACCAGGACACGGAGCAATGGATTCAAACAACGTGAAAAGAGATTCCACCTAAACATTAGGAAGAACTTCCTGATGGTAAGAGCTGTTTGACAGTGTAATACACTGCCTCAGAGTGTGGTGGTCTCCTTCTTTGGAAGTTTTTAAACAGAGGCTGGATGGCCATCTGTTGGGGGTGCTCTGATTGTGTATTCCTGCAAGGCAGGGGGTTGCACTGGATGGCCCTTGTGGTCTCATCCAACTCTATGAATCTATATGTTCTTTTGCTACAGTTTGGGAATACAATATTTGTGGAAATAGCAAATATTATACATATCATAACACTAATGCTATTAACAATTTGGGTGTAATAAAGCGCAAGAAGAATTTTTAGTGGTCTTACTAATTGCTGCTTTCAGGATAGTAGCAAAAAACTGGGAGAGTGCAGAGCTTCTAACATAGAAATGTGAGCTGTAACAAATAGCCAATGGAAGAAGAATTGTCACATCACCTTGAATTAGTTAAAGGTAAAACTAAAATATCTAATTTTTACACAGTATAGCTTGGTACAAATCAGGACCATATACCAAAGTTTTTCCTCAGATTAGGGAAAACAGATAAAACTTTAACTTTTATGTTGCTATCATCATCATCATCATCATCTAAGCTATTGAGGGTTGGCCTGAGTGAAAACTACTGGAGATGGGTCCTGTATATTTAATAATTGTGTAGAAGAGGGAATTTCAGCAGGTGCTGCTCTTTATCTGGTTGCACGAGCAACACCTGAAATTGCTTCTTCTACACAACCATTAAAGGCAGAAGAATCATCTCTAGTTTTTGATCTGGCAACCTTACAACTCCTATTAAATTCATTTACATTCTCTGCCAGTTAAGTTTTCTTTTTTAAGGCATTCTCCTCTCTCAATAATCACAAAGTAATTAACTTCCTTCAGTCATTTTCTCCTTTTTGATATTATTTTAAATAAAAAGTTAGAGAGGTGTGATAAATGCATGTGTTTTGGAACCAAACTTATTTTTCTGCAAATTACCATGCTGTGCAGCTCTCTCCTCTCATCTTAATTAAGTTTAACCACACTAACTTGGCAGTATCACTGTTATGACATGTGAGACGTCTTACATGGATATGACTCATGTTCTTCTATAAGTGGATATGACAACAGTGAAAACTGTACTGAGTCTTTTGCTTTGTTGTTGTTGTGTTGGAGACTTTTGCTCTTGTCTTTTTAGGACTCATTCTCTGAGTTCCAAAAGAATGTGGAGAAGGGAAGCAAAATTCCAGAGAGTGAAAATATGTCCTTTACAGTCACTGAAGCATTTGGTTCTTAGCATCTGCTCTGTTGAGAAAAACAGATGTTAACTGTTGATCTTCAACTGGGTGTGATGTGAAATTGTAACATATGGGAAATGCACCTGTACAGATTTTTTTTTACTTATCACAGTTACTTACAGCCCTCATTTCATGATACAAATCCTTCCAAGTTGACTCAGAAGTAACAGTAAAATACATTTTAAAAAACCCGCGTTAATAACGTGAACATGTAAGAGGTCATGAAGACAGCTCACAGGGCTGCTGATGGTAGATGGCCCTGTGGTGGAGTGGGGAGTGTGTGAAAGGCTGCATCAGGCATCTGATATAATCTTTTCCAGATCCCTTCGGGAGGGAAGGGATTAGAATTTCTTGTTCTCCCCTATCTCCTGTATTGAGGAATAGATGGGACTGAGGAGGAAGAGACATCTTATTTCTCCTGAGTTTCCTGCTCTTACTGTAGCAGAGTTCCTGACTGGGAAGCACCATTGGAAACTAAGGATATAACTCTGGACATTTTCTTACAGGTAGGGCTGGAAAGCTAGATAGAGTACAGAGGTTGGAAGTAACACATTAAAGGAACTGGTGTTAGCTGTAACTAGATATGTTTTTGTTAAGAAGATGGTAAAAAAATTGAAGACAATTGGCTGTAATGGATTAATTGACAATGTTGATTGAGGAAAAATCTTTGTTCAATTTCAAGAAAGATTGGGACTTGTTTATTACTTTTTTGCAATAAGGGATATATATCAACTTTGGGCTTTTAAAAGTAGAAGCTTGATTGTAATTTCACTTAAAGGAAATATTTTACTAGTGGAATGGAAGCATTAGTTGGGGAGGAGTCAGTAATTTTAGTTTAGTTTGTATCTGTTTGTTTCATTAGTTAATTTAGTTGAGTGTATGTTTTTTTTCTTTATTTGTACAGTTGGCCCTCTGTATCCATGGTTTCTGCACCCACAGATACAACCATCTATGGCTTGAAAATATTACCCAAAAAACCCCCTTGATTTTGCCATTTTATATAAGGAATGCAATTTTATCATGCCATTGTATATAATGGGACTTAAGCATCCACAGATTTTGGTATCCATGGGGTGGGGTGATGGTGGAATCAAACCCCAACAGATACTAGATGTGTGTTTTATGCATTTAAAAAATAAATACGTGTTTATGTTTACATTTATGTTATTAAATATATATATTAAAAAACAGGATTGTTAAAGTTACATTTGTAAAACAATGTAACAAGTAAGAGCAAGGTTACTTGACTGGTTCAATAAGTAATAGTTTCTGATGATTTCCAAATATTACTTTTAAGGGCATTTTAATAGATATTTTGACAGGATGATTTAACAGTTTTAATGAGTGAATGGGTTACTTTTTTAAACACTATAACAGGTGACTACACAAAATGCAACTCCAAAACCATCAATTAGAGCAGTGATAGGGAATCTTCAGCCCTCCAGTTGTTGATGAACTATTACTCCCAACACTACGGCAGTTCAACACACCGCCTTATTATATGTCACATATATGCCACATATCCAGTTGGTTTTAACTATATGTTTGTGCAAAACCCAAAAGAAAAAAAAATAGTATGATGTGAAATTATATGAAATACCTTTGCCCTTCAAGGCCATATAAATAGCAATCCCATTTATCGAAACTGATCCAATCTGATTGTAGTTTCTCCTGCTACAACCAGTAGATGTAAAATTGTAATTATCCTTCAATCTTGATTATTACCTGAGACATTGCACAGCAATTTAGTCCAGCTTTTCCCAACCTTGGGCCATTGGTTGTTGACTCCAACCTTTATTATCTGCAGCCAACTTGGCCAATGATTGGGGTGATGCGTGTTATAGTACAGTACATATGTACTCAAAGTTGGGAAAGGATGACCTAATGTAACAACATTACAAATGATGTCTGCTTTCACATGCTTGAAGACCCAAGCCTCTTAAGTACAAAGATTTCATGCATGCCAGAACTTGAGCCCCAAATGTATGTGACAACATAATGGCTGGCATCCTGTTCAGTAGTTATGAGATCATAAATTGGACTTGTAAGCTTGTAACTTTTGAGATTCATGTTTACAGATGTTAATGACTGAATGTGACCACGATAACCTACCTTTTTAGCCAGGCAGAGGCACTGAAGGGTTTCCAAGCCAATGCTGATCAAGGCACTGGGAAGTGGTATCTTTAGCACTCTCTTAGTTGTGGAGCACGTTGAGATAAGCAGTTGTAGAAGGACCCAAAGGGATCTCTCCAGTTGCTTCTTCTCAACATGCCCTGCAACTGCGAGAGCAAATATTATGTCCCAGTACCTAGATCTGCAGCATCCCAGAAACCCTTTGGCTGGGCACTGCTTGGCTGAAAATGTAGATTTTCAAGGGTTGCATCATCAGACATAGCTACGACAGTGAAGCTGTATAATTGTAGTTATGTTGATGATACTGGATCCCAGACGTTACTGAAAAGCTGGCTTAGATGCCCAAGAATCCACCTGGAAACAAACTGCACTAGCAAACAATTAGGAAAGAGAACATAGAGTCATTAGGATATCTGTGCTATAATACATTACACTGTATCATGATGGCATCAAGTTCATCATGGTCCATTTAATCAGGAACAATAATCACTAGAAATTGCCATGGAATAGTCTTTGAAAAGCTTTTTTGCAGCACAGACATAAGTATACATTTTATACCCCTTTAAATCCATTCCAACTATCCCAGAAGCATTTATAGTGAAAGAAACCAATGCACCTGTAACCTATTAGAAGTGAGTTAGCAGTGAGGCACAGCATAGCATTTATGAACTGTTGAGGTTTCTTCATAATGTCATGCTGGTAGCATAAGCTCATGAGTCACTGCTGTAAATCCTCTCTTGAGGACTGGGTTGAACATACCTTAATGGATTCAAAGCAAAACAGTGGCTCAAATCCTGTTGGTTAACCCCAAATACAGTAGACCCATTGAATCAATTGTTGAAAAGTGAGGAAACACACAGGCAAATCCCACTGATTCAGTGGGTCTACTCTAGGTGGGACTAACAATAGGCTTTAGGCCAGTATCTACAGACTGTAAATCAAGCTAGCAGCTAATGGCTGGACTTCTGCTGGTATACCATGATAATAGTCACACTTTCTCCATGGTTACTCTGGATGGCAAAGGACAGAAGTTAAAATATGTCACCTTCAAGCCACCTCTTTCATCAGTGCCTCACTTCTTTCATGGCCAATGCACCCATGGCCTTTCCCTCCTGCTGCCTTTCTTTGCCAATTGTGCTGTAGTTAGTGTAATAACAGGTGTCTGGCCTAAGTTAAACAGAAAGCATGTTAGCCAACATTTTGAGAGTTGAGATTCTCCTGCAATTTTATAACAGTATTTCAATTGAGGTGAGATTGGGTTGGTATTTTTGGTCCTGCAATTGGGAGTTAAGATTTTCCTGCAATTTCTGCGAATACTTTCAAAGTAATGTGTGAAACAAAACAAAAAAGATTGGGAGAGAAATGCTGGATGTGGAATGAGTATTTATTCCAATTGTGAATTTAAAATGGTAGTGTCGAGACAGTAGTCAAAATAGCCTGCTTTTCTGTTTAAAATAGGATGAACATTGCTATTCCATCCTTAGAGTATAAGGTTGCTCACAATATTTCTGTTAGAAGTGGGCCAGGAACTTGGCTTGTGATGACAGTGGATGTGAGGTCTGCCATTATCACATCGCCTCACCCAAAGGAACAGCATGGAAAAAGACTGCTGTCAGTCGGGAGATCCCTATGTTTTCCTTGTTGTTGACATTTTTAATATTTTTACCTGAGTGTTAAAACAGCTTTTGGCTTTACTGTTTGGATATTTAATAAAGTCTCGACAAAATTACCTCAGAAAGTAAGTTGGAACAGAGTTAACTTGGAAAGAGGCTGTATGTCCTCCATATTCATTTCTGAGCCAATAAAAATGAGACTGTCAGTCACAGATGGAAGAGCAGTGAGCTGGAAATGAAAGCCTTATTTTCTTTATTAATATTTCCTTCAATATGAGTGACAAAAATAACTAGTTTCAATAGTACAACCCCAATTGTGCTTACTTAGAAATTAATTCCATTGTACTTGGTTATATTATGGTTTACTCCTTGGTAAAGACTATTTATGATTATAATCTAAGCACACAGATAATGAGCAGATAATCCTGGTCTTTGCAGGGAAAATGTTTTATATGCTTCCATTGCCAATGCACACAAGGAAAATGTGTGTTCCAGTGGAAAGTTAGGTCGAATTTTGCTGAAACAATAAATATTTCTATTTCCCTCTTCTGTTCTCTTTCACACTGGCTGTTTCTATTATCAGACACTGCTCAAAAGGAGGAAGAAGCAAGCACTCCAACAATGCAATTTCAAGTGCTTTGCACAGACATGTCCCACCGAGTTCAATAAGACTTACTCCTTTTAAGTGTCTTTAGGATCATAAACTTTAGAATAGTTTACTTCAACTGAAGGCATGCCAAACCAAGAACATCTTTATTAGCCTTCAGAAAATGGAAAGGGGGTCAAACAGGGAGGTAGCAATAACCAACTGTTAGGTTGGGATGTTATTCTTCACTAATGTTCACTAATTAATGAGTAATCTTAGTAATTTTCTTCACACTGCAAGAAAATCTTCAACAGCTGCACATTTTGAAGACTATTCAAAATTCAGATCTTATTATGTGCAAAATTCACATGTGGTTGTTTTTCACAGAAAATGTTTTCTGCACAGAAAATAATATTTATGCATAGGAAATAAGATTTCTTCACAGGAAATAATATATAATATATTTCTGCACAGAAAAAACTGTTTCCGGCATAGAGAATGCTGTTTTCTGTTCAAAACAACAATGTGCACCAGGGTTTCTTGTCCACTTCTGTGGATTTGGTGTGTTTTGTGTTTTTTTTTTTTTTGGTTTGTTTTTTGTTTGTTTTTTTTGCTGCACAGCCAACATGGCTACCCCTGAATATGTTTCCAGGATTTGAAGCTACCGCATTTTGCCACAACAGGAATCCTAAGCAAGAGGGAACGTAACTCTCTGAGGTTTCTTCTCTTCTCTTTTGGACTATAATTTGCTAAGTTTTACCTATACAGTACCTAAAGGTTTTTTTCCCCAGATGTAGCAGTACATGGACTTCTTGAGAAAGTCAATGATCTCTGCCTAGGCAGGAGCCTTTGACTTCAAAAAAGGAAAGGGACATCCTGGATCTCAATAGGAGTTGTCTTACTGCTACTAAAAGAGTTATTTGTATTGCCCTTTTTCTCAGCCCCCACATGGCCAAAAAGGAGGGAGTGGTCTCTGCCTACATGAGATACCTTAACTGAACAACACAAATAACATCTAAGACAAAATTTAGGCCTGTGATCCCAATACTGTCACTTTTCATTCCTTATTTTTTAACATCTTTTGTCTTATAAAGAAGCCAGTAGAGCTTCAAAAGCTTGCATCATGTGGGGTTTTTTTTTGGGGGGGGAGGGTTGCATTTTGGTTGGCTAATAAAGGTATCATTCCTTTGTGGATTTTTGGGTTTTGTTTTGTTTTGTTGCATGGCCAACATGGCTACCCTGAATATGTTTACTTGAGAAACATGTATTTCAATAGTTTCTTGAATATTTTTTAATATGTTTTCATCCCTAAGGTATCATAATCATAACTTAGAAGGTAAAAAAACATCTTTACTCTTTGCTTTATAACTCCTGATAAAGATTCTAAAAGTTATTTAACCAGTTTTGTGATAAAACTTTACATACCGTATATTCCGGCGTATAAGACGACTGGGCGTATAAGACCCCCCCCCAATTTTTAAGGTAAAATGCAGAGTTTGTGATATATTCGCCCTATAAGACGACCCCCCTCCTCCAACGCATAGCCCCCGCATGCCCCTCCTGCGCTCCCTTCCAGGAGGGAGCGCAGGAGGAGGATGCGGAGGCTGTGCGCCCAAAAGGGGCACGTTCGCCCCTTCTCCCCACCTTCCTGGAAGGTGGGGAGAAGGGGCGAATCGCGGGTTTGGCCGCATAGCCTCTGGATTCCCCTCCTGCGTTCCCTTCCAAGAGGGAGCGCAGGAGGGGGATCTGGAGGCTGTGCGGCCAAACGGGGCATGTTCGCCCCTTCTCCCCACCTTCCAGGAAGGTGGGGAGAGGGGGCGAATCGCGGGTTTGGCCGCGCAGCCTCCGCATGCCCCTCCTGCGCTCCCTTCCAGTAGGGAGTGCAGGAGGGGGATCCGCAGGCTGTGCGGCCAAACGGGGCACGTTCGCCCCTTCTCCTCACCTTCCAGTAAGGTGGGGAGAAGGGGCGAATCGCGGGTTTGGCCGCATAGCCTCTGGATCCCCCTCCTGCGCTCCCTTCCAGGAGGGAGCACAGGAGGGGGATCTGCAGGCTGTGCAGCCAAACGGGGCACGTTCGCCCCTTCTCCCCACCTTCCAGGAAGGTGGGGAGAGGGGGTGAATCGCGGGTTTGGCCGCGCGCCTCCACATGCCCCTCCTGCGCTCCCTTCCAGGAGGGAGCGCAGGAGGGGGATCCACAGGCTGTGCGGCCAAACAGGGCACGTTCGCCCCTTCTCCCCACCTTCCAGGAAGGTGGGGAGAAGGGGCGAATCACGGGTTTGGCCGCGCAGCCTCCGCATGCCCCTCCTGCGCTCCCTTCCAGGAGGGAGCGCAGGAGGGGGATCCGCAGGCTGTGCGGCCAAACGGGGCATGTTCGTCCCTTCTCCCCACCTTCCAGGAAGGTGGGGAGGGGGGGCGAATCACGGGTTTGCCTCGGCCGCTGCAGAAGCGATCGAGCGGCGGCTGCGGCAAACCGCAATGTTCGCCCCCATCCTCTGTCTTCCGTTGCTCCCCAAAGGGGGAGAAAGCAGAGGAGGGGGGCGAATGATCTCCAAAACACTTTGCTTCACCCCCCTGCCCCATCTCCTGCCTCTTCGCTCCGTTTGCGAAGAGGCAGGAGATAGGCAGGTGGGCGAAGCAAAGTGTATCCGGCGTATAGGACGACTGTCAATTTTGGAGGGCTCTTTTGAGTGCTCAAAAGTCGTCTTATACGCTGGAATATACAGTATGTGAATACCAGTGTTTTCAACACATCAAATTACAGTATAGCGAAGTGAAATTAACAAAAAATTCCATTTTCATAATATGGCAGTGGGCAAGCTGAAAGCCTTTTCTCACTTTCCTTTCAAGCGTTCATAAAAAAATATTTTCAGACAATGGATATGAGACTTACCAAGCTATTAGCCAGAAATTTTAATGATGATTTCCTAGTTAGACTTTATAGAGAAAATTCCACAGAGCAATAGAGTAATGTGCATTCTCTAAGGGTGCATCTGCACTGTAGAAATACAGTAATGTAATTTGATACCACTATAAGTGCTACAGTTCCATCCCATGGAATCCTGGGATATGTAGTTTTACAAAGTCTTTAGCCTTCTCTGCCAAAGAGTGCTGGTGCTTCACAAAACTACTAATCCCAGGATTCTGTAGAATGGAGCCATGGCAGTTAAAGTGGTGTCAAATTGCATAATTTCTACAGTGTAGATGCACCCTAAGTCACAAACTGGATCATTTTAAAGGTGACAGAATGACACTGTCTGCTCAGTTTGCCAACTCTTTTGGCACAGTGGCATTCCTGAGATACAGAAGACACTGTTTTTCTGCCAAGCATTACAGCAGGGATAGACAATCCAGTCTACAAGATATTCTGGGCTACAGTTTCCATACTGCTGATTATCAGGCATTTTGGCTCAGGCCAAAAATGGAAAAAAATAGTGGGAAAGGGTTAACATGTTAAGTTAATTGTTAACAAGGAAAAAGAAAATCTAATTCAGTTCTGATTGCATTAAAATAGGGATATTTTGAGCAAATAAGATAATTAATTAGCATTTTGGTTCATATTAGATTGCAACCAAAAAGCCTTAGATGAATAAAAGTGAAAAATCCCACTCATTATTTTTACCCCATCCCTGTTTTGTGTTGTTTTGTTTTGCATTGGAAAGAAGTATACAGCTGTAGAGATGTTTGAAACCCCATTTGTCACCCACTTTACCAGAAATCCATCTCTTTCCATCTCCTGATTTCCCTTTCTTACTCCCTTATGATTTCATTTCCTTCCTTTGCCCTTTCATTGACGATCATGTGGATCCAAGGAGATTATCAGATGGACCCTTAGGGTCTGTTTCTGTCCCGTTACCCCCACCCCACCCCACTCCCATTCCTGCCACGGAATAAATAAAAAAGTTTCACACACTTACCTTTACTCTGCGACAGGAACGGGCTCCCCCTCCCTTCGCTGCCCAGTTGTAAATGCAGCCGTTGTAAGGCCGATTTTATGACCGGGAACTCAAATCCTGGCCGTTATCGTGAGAGCACAGCTGGGCAGCAAATTTTAAACCCTGTAAGTGTCCAGCAAGGACTTCCCGGTGATGTCACATCCAGTTGTCATCCCGGGAGCAGTATGGGGCTCCTGTTCGCACTCTTGTAATTACATTATAATAACGGAAAGGGCCTCTTATTCATGGATTTTTCTGTGAATAAGAGGAAGTGGGGAAGGAAAAAGATCAGAACGGGAGCATCCCAGGACAGGGACTACATCATGTAAAAGGTAAGCCTTTTAGCGATCTCCTGTTGTCCCTGTCCTGGGATATTTTTACCATCTGATAATCTCCCAAGAAAAAAAGTTCCAGGATTAAGAGCTTCAAAATCTAGTTTCTGGGGACAGCCGGATCATCTGAATGCAAATATTTTCCCCTCCTTGCCCTGTTTCAAACAACTTTTACTGTCTTATAAATTATCCAGCTCTGATAAAAATAAAAACAAAAATTAATAAGTGAGAAATAGATATCAAAAATTTAAGAGGATTAAGCCTTGGGTAAAGAACCAACAGGGTGACATAAAATTCATTGGTTTTCAGCACATCTGATTAATTAATAATATAATTAGCAAGTTGTTTGTGAGTATGTGCCTTAAAGTTACCTGTCGATTTATGGTGACCCTATGAATTTCATAGGATTTTTCTTAGGCAAGGAATATTCAGAGGTGGTTTTGCCAAATCCTTCCTCTGAAATATAGCCTACAACACCTGGTATTAGTTGGCAGTCCCCCATCCAAGCACTAACCAGGGCTGCCCTTGCTCAGTTTCCCAGATCAGACAAGATCTAGTGCCATTAGGTTATTTAAGCCTGACAATTAGTAAGTTATATCTCGGAAAATGTTAATACAAACATTCCAACAGGTCAATCACTTTCATTAAAAAAATGGTTAAGGTGCCTGCCTTAACTGGCAAATTTCAACTTAATTCAAAATTGAGCAACTGATTTTATTTTGATTTGTTAGTTCCCATCATTGGCTAGAGTTTATAGGCGTTGCATGCCAAAACAGATGGAGTGCACTGACTTGCTTGTGTCTTCTTTAAAGAATAGGAAGGGCAAACTTAGGTGGGTAACTCTCAAATACCTAGAAAGCAATGAATCCCCTCTGTATTTCCTAGTTAATAATCCTATCCTGACCCAGATTTGTCTGTGAACATTTAACAACAGATATACTTGCAAGGGTCCATAGCTCACCAGCTACTTCATCAACCTTTTGCCAATATCAGTACTGCTTTATCAAAGCTGCTTTCATCTACTTCTCTTCACCACCACAAGAACAATACCCTCCCCACACCAATGCCACTTTTGCAAAATGTGTAGGCATTATATGAACACATATCAGGTGACTAGATCATGATATGGCATTAGAGCACATGATGCATCCATCTTCCTAAAGCAAAGAGGTTTAAGATGGGTCAGTACATGGATACAAGACACAAGGAATCACCTATATGTACCTTTACATCCATGATGGAAAGGAAATAGGGCAATAATGTATTCAATAAATAAATGATAAAAATCCTGGATAAATTATCATGACAACCTCTCTCCCTGCAAAAACACACATAACATGACACTAATTAGGTAGGCTGGCATCCATGTGGATCCAGTTTCACACAAATGCGGTGTCATACAAATGAAGTGAGCCAATTAAGTAATTTTTCTATATGTCTGGTACTTATGAATTGTACACGGGCACATCAGGATGATCCTAATAATATTGTATAGCATGGGCACTTACTACAATAAATAACAGAAACAACAAATAGACAGACCTGTCCAATAATAGGTTTGGGGCAAACAAAAGCTTTCCTGGATGCTCCATTGATCGCCACACCAAGCCAATCATCAGTATCTCTAACCAGGCACATTCCAGCAGATGGACCTGATCATGGAGTGCTAAATCCACAAATCCTAAAAGAGAAAAGGAAGAGTAAATAGTAACATCAGTTTGTGCAATGTGAAAAGAAGATTTGGTTTGGCACTGGAGTTTGAATATAAGAGACCTGGGCCAGGATCCTATGGAGGCACTGCAGTGGTACAACTCCTGATTGGACTAGCAGTAGTACTTTTAAAGAGCATGTATAAGATAGTTTCTGGCTAGGCAACAACGCCCAGACATGACCACAGCTGCCACTGTTTGGCCCCTGTAGGGCTCCAGGTGGCTTCCAGCCAGATGCTGGGACTGCTATACCTGTCTGTCATATCTGGTGATTCTGCATAAATATGCAAGTGGAGCTTTTTCCTTCTTTGGCTCTCAATAAATCTTGGCCCAGATCAGCTATCATCTTGGTTGGCCATAGACTGCATCAGCAAACTAGTTACTATTTATCTGCTTAACTTACTTTCAAAGACAGGGAAAAGGGGTTTTATGTGTGCAGCCCAATGACCTAAAATGCAGTGTGGAATTGAAACATGACAAAAATAATATCAAAACCTTGTTTTGAAAATAGAAATATTGCCTGTATTTAAAATGGTAGCCCTGCACTAAGTCAGAGAAGCAAGAGACTGAATAACAAAGGGCCAGCATAGCCTGACTTTGGAGCTGGCCCATCCCCACCCCCATCATTACCTGGAGAAAATGGGCTGGAGTCCAAACAGGATGCTGAACCATTGCTGCAGCTTGCACCACCTCCACCACCATTTTCTCTGCTATTGCAGAAGCTAGGAAGGGGGTCTGCAACCTGTGACTGCAGACCCCCTGCATGTGACCAGTCTTAGTCACATTCTGAGAAACCCCTGCCTGGCTTCTGGGAGAGCCAGGGAGTTGGCAGCAGCAGCAAGGGATGGTATGCTGGGATGTGCTCCCATGGATATGCAGGGCCCAATCTGGTGGTACTGGATTAAACAGGGTGTCCCTATAGTGGTTAATCGAGCACCATCCTGGATTCTCCTGTTCTAGCCCTGGGGGTGGAAAGGACTGCCCAAAGGCAGATCGGAGTAAATGCCATGTTGTTTTGACTGCAGGGGCCTGGAACAGGGGCAAGCTGGGGTAAATCCCCCATGTAGATATGCCTAAAGAATACAAATATATCATAGTCTGTTATAGAATGTTAAAGTTATATAACGGTTGTTTGACAAGTGTTTGCTTTCCTGTGGCCTTGAAAGCTAATAATATACTTTTTAAAAGTTTATTGTGTAGGCTGTTGGCTTTCATTATTAAACCATTTAGTTGGAATCCTGAGGCATCATGAATCTCATGTTGCAAGCTGTTTTGCCAACAGGGCTATTTGAGGACTCCATGCATGTATTCAGGCATGCAAGGAAACATGTTGCTTCTTATTTATACATAAATCCCAACTTTCTTTCACTGAAGGGTAAAATTAATGTTTAGGGCACTTGATTTTCCAGCAATAGACAAAGGAAACATTTTAGGTGGAATACAATAATTTTTTTTTATCGAATCTGTATGGGAATAAGTTCTCCTGCTTTTTTTTCTGAACTGTGGTTTTCTGAAATGATTCAGCACTCTTTTTTTTTGTAATGTAAAATATTTCAGTTACAATTCTTTCAACCATATTTTTTTAATCAGAAGATACTTCAAAATGAGCACTGTCAGTTTGTTTGGCGAATAGTGCAGTGTCCACTTGGAATTATGAACCAAAATTGCAGGACACCCACCAACAGAACTGCTTCCATCAGGAGATATAGAAGGGCAGCAATCTTCCATTCTCACTGCAGCCTCCCATGAACTCCATAATCCTCCTTTGGAGGGCTGGGGAACACTCCAGAGCCAGTTGTAGGCAACACCAAGGGCTACAGTGGGGAGGAGGAGAATGTTCTGGCTATTGGATTTGGGCAATGATTTGCACCACATAGGTTTCAGGATGCATGACCCTGTCAAGATCAATCGAGTTTCTTTCTTTCCCTGTCAAGCTCATTCCAACCAGGACCGGTTTAAGGAATTTTGGGGCCCCCTGCAATGCTTTACTTTGGGGCCCCCATATGTTTATCTCAGATCAATGTAACCTAACCTATTCACCGTACAGGATGTTCAGATTATAGTAGGACCCCCGTATCCCTGGATTCATTATCCATGGGACACAAAACAGCACACCTACCATAGAGTCTTCCTAGAAAATGTGTCTTCCCTAGCCCTTTTCTAGGCCTTCCAAGGCAACTCTATGGTATTTTAAACCAGAAATCCCATTATTTTCATATTAAGGAGGCCAACACGGGGCCCTCTCTTGACCTCGGGGCCCCCTCTTGACCTCGGGGCCCCCTGCCAATGCTGATTTGGCAGACAGGTTAAACCGGCCCTGATTCCAACCCAGGTCCACGTTGGATTGTAAGCCTCCCTCCCTGCCTGATCCCTCCTGTGTGCATTTTTCTTCAATATGTATACATATTGGGGTGGATTTTAAAATTCAACACATTATTTTATGTATCCTCCCACTGGTTTTATTTTTTTCTTTTAAAATGATATTACGAGTTTATGTATTTTAATGGATATGTACTTTAACTGATATTAGTTGCTGTGTGTAATTCTGTTGTTCCCTGCCTAAATCCATGGGAAGAAGTGGGTAAGAAATAACAACAACAGCAACAACAACAACAATAGCAATAACAACAACAATAATAATGCATTTTTTCAAATGTACACATTTTTAATGCTTTTTAAATTCTGCAAATCTCATCACAAGCTCAGAACTGTACTGATTTTCAACCATAAATTGTGTTCTGGTCCATGTCCAGGTCAAATTATATGTGTAGATTATATAATATCACATTAAAATTAAAAATCAAGCCAAACAAACTTCCCACCCATCCCTATATCTTTGTGAGTGTGTGTATGGGTGCATGTGTGCAAACATGTTTAAGTAGGGCCTAAATCCCCTAAAAGCACCAGATCCCATCTGATCTTGGAAGCTAAGCAGGGTCTGACCTGGTTAGTACTTGGATGGGAGACCACCAATGAATACCAGATGCTGTAGGCTGTATTTCAGAGGAAGGAACTGGCAAAATCACCTCTGAGTATTCCTTGCCTAAGAAAACCCTATGAAATTCAGGAGGTCATCATAAGTTGACAGCTGACTCGAAGGCACATAGACTGGCACAGCATGTGTATGTAATCTTCCTACCTTCTCCATTTACAGTCACTCCTTCTATTCCCCGACCATACAGTCATCCAACTTTTCCCCCTTTGGATAGTTCACCGTTCTATCCCATTTAGCCCTTTTGGTGTGTCTTGTTAGATTTTTTTTAATCTAAAAATGTTGGAGTGCCTACAAACATTGGGGTTACCTCACATCTGCTGATACCTGATCCATAGCATGTTTTTGTATTTGTTTTGTATTGTGGCTACAGCTCCACAAGTAGTTGAATATAGGCAATGCCATATGATTTGTATTGAAAAGGCAAAACTAATTCATTTCCTGGTGGATTGTATTAAGCGCTGTTTTTCCCCCCACCTATAAAGAATCTATATATATAATTCTCTTGGGTATGTTGCCATTTCCAGTGTGCTGATTGGCCGCTTAGGAAATTGACCAACCAATCACAGTGTGGTTGGGCAGCCAATCAGCACACTGGAGGCAGGAGCATGTGGAGGTGGAGTTTTACCTCCAGTGTAAACATCGCCGCCGGGAAGGAGTGAGTAGCAGGCTGTGTGTGTGTGTGCACGGGGGGATAGGGCGGCAGCAGATGGGAGGGCCGCGGTGGGGGGGCAGGTGCTGCATGGGGGGGAGGCAGGGGGAAGGAGTGGTGTGGGGGGGTGGCGTGCATGGGGGGTGGCAGGGGATGGGCGGGCCACAATGGGGGGGCAGGTACCACATGGGGGGAGGAAGGTGGGGGGAGGGAGCGGTGGGTGTGTATGCACGGGGGGCTGGGAGAGCGGCAGGGGGAACGGTGTATGCTACACCGGTTATATAGCTAGTATAATGTAATACTTTTAACAAGTTCATTTGGAGTATGGCGGTATCATTTTTACATGAAAGGCATCAAGTAAATGCTGGCATTTGGTTGATGGGTAGGGGTGGATAACATTATCTTATATAGTTTGATTTGTCTGTCTCCTAGATTGATAGTCAGAAATAAAGCATAATTTAAATTGTGTCTGAATTAAGAGATAAACAGGTCAAGAACATTCCATGCATCCAAGTCTAATATGACTTGGATGTAATATAATCATTACCTGGAAGTTTGGGCTAATTGGCTCTTAATGGGAAGCTAGTAATTGATTGCTCACAATCTGTAATTGTGCAATTGATTGCTCAAGATCGGTATTTTCCAATTGATTATTTAGAGGTAATAACTGTTTGTTCTGATTAAATCTGAGAACTGTATGTTCTGGTTGGAACTGAGAACTATGTGTTCTTCTGCTAGGAAGTGGGAACTGTTTCTTTTTTGGAGGTGGGAAGGTAACTACAATAATGTTGGTTATTTGGAGTTGGGAACCATGCAATAGGGTTTTTTAAAAAACAAAACAACTGATACATCAATTTTGATAGGTACATTCCTTCCCTTTCAGTTTTTGGTATATATGAATTTCTTAATGTAATATGTCTGCGTGAATAAATTATGACATATAGAGTTCCTT
Source organism: Gambelia wislizenii (assembly GCA_030847615.1). NCBI lineage: Eukaryota > Metazoa > Chordata > Lepidosauria > Squamata > Crotaphytidae > Gambelia > Gambelia wislizenii. Next base: position 105,159,989 of record JAUMIR010000001.1, read on the forward strand.
AATGTAATATGTCTACATGAATAAATTAGGAATAGAAGAAATAGAAAGAGTTTGAAGAAATTAGTAAGTAAATGGTTCAAAGGATACAAATTATCAACACCTTATTGATAAAAATGTAATTTATAGAAAAGCTGAAAGAGAACAATTCTTGGATAAAGAATTTTAAATAATCACAGGCCAAAGTTTTCCATTCAGTATAGGCACACTGAGAGGCATCTGGCATAGCCTGGGGATGAACTAACCCAGGAGTAGCCAAACAGCAGAACTGCACAGCAGAAAGGGCACAAAAACAAAGGCTTCAGCTAGCAGCTGTTTCACTGCACTGACCTACTTTCACACACAAGAAAGACTTACAGACAGTGAGGTTCATCCAAAGATATCTGGAGGTCTTTATCTTCAGTTTCAGTATAAACAAACACAGTATATACATAGCAAACCTCGTTAAAAAACTCTACAGTAATTTCTCCAACACTCCACTCCTCACAACACCCACACACAATGTATCTTGTGCTTCGACCATATAGGAGTGTTTGATTGTCAGCCTTCTGCCTAGCCACAGTCGTGAACAAACCCACTTCAGCTGTTCTAGTCTGTGGTCTTTTGCTCCAACATTTTTCCTTTTGCACCTAAAGCAATATTACCCTGACAATTTACAACTCAAATGAAGGGCAAGATAGAAGAACTTGAGAATAAGAGTAAACATACTAATACTGCAGTTACAGGTTTTGAAATAAAGGTTGAAAATAATGTGTTTGGAAATTTAAGGAACTTTTCCTGTCTATTTTAAGATTAAATATTAATGTCAAGTTTGTAATAAAATTCATACAGAATAAATTAAGTGGAGGAAGAAAAGAAAACTAAGTGAAAAAATCTTTTTTGCAGTAGCCAATCAAAATAATAATGTGTGCAAATAATTTGTAGTAATCTTTAAGAAAATAACACTCTCTTCAACACAAAGAGTTCTTAAGTTTCTAAGAAAAAGACTAAAGAAAAAACAGTTTAAAATCTCATTTAACATGAATATTCTAGTTAGAGAAACGGCATATGTAGGCACAGCAAATAAGTGCACAGATTTCTAAAAGCTGTGATAAACAGAATTTAGAAATAGCACCTACCTAAAATGATCTGTCATATATTGAGAAAGCAAATATTCAGCAACCAAATTTTCAACCAAGGAGCCAAATTAATAGAAATGAATTGATGCATTGAATTTTAAGTTAAAATTAATAATGTAGTGATCACTATGCTAAAAATATTGTGAATAATTAGTAGAGCTGTTTGTGGTGAGTTTTGTAAACAGTGAACAAATCTAGAATCATCATTAAGTATAAATTACTTAATTAGATTAATTAAAAGGGAAAGAAAAGAGTTCAGAAAGAAGTAGTGGTTATAATATTCTCTCATAAGAACCATATTGTTCAGTCTCATGTGATTTGTACCTTTTAGTTCTTGATGGATCATACAAGATCAAACTAAGATTGAAGAGAGTGTCAAGTGTATTTAAATCTAATTGCGTTCTTCAAGCAAGCAAGATTGATTCAGATGAAAATTGGATTTTGTAGGATTATTGAATTCCAGGGATTTTATTTTCTATATCTTGCATGGCCCTAATTAAAGCTGTGGCATTACCCTGCCAGTCATTCCTTTTGCAACATGTTGTAATCGACAAATACGTTGGCTCTCTATATGATCATTTCTGTGTCACCCCTACCTCCTTTGCCCAATGACATCCAAACTTGTGGGCAGGGATTGACAGGATGTTAACTGTTGCTCCATTTACTAATAATCTCCTCTGGTTCGGCCTTTCTCTTTCCCATTTCTGTGATGCTCAGTAAAAGCACAGTCCCTGCTCTTATTTGTCCATACCCTGGTGCTCTTTAGGTAACACTACACCTTTAGGTAACTGGTTACTTTTGAAATTTTCATTCATTTTATTAAGGTACATATATTCCAGCTTACATCATGAGATCCTGGAGCAGCATACAAGTATAATCAATTTAAGCAGCTTAAAACAATAGAAATGAAATTAATAAAATAAAAAGACTAAAAACATGTTAAATAATTTGACCGTATAAAATAAATTTAAAAGTTTAAAATAATTGAAACTATAGGCATGGACATTTTGGAATAAATAAATAAATAAATAAATTGGTGGTAGCACCTCCCACCCTCTCCTGCCTGTTTTTCCTTTGAACAGTGCTGTTCTTGCAAGTATCCTATAATTTGCCATTCCATAGAATCATAGAGTTGAAAGAGACCACAAGGGCCAACTAGTCCAACTACCTGCCCTTCAGGAATACACAATCAAAGCATTTGATCCCTGGTATTTAGGATACCAGGGAGGAACATGACCTGCTTGAAGTTATTAACTCTTTAGATGGAAGAAGGGGGCTTTCTGAGAACATTCCATGTCATCCAAGGCTGGATGGTGACTATGGTTGTTGTGCCTGTGCCTTCCCAAGTGTGCAAGTATCAGTCCTCTTCTATGTGAAGCCGAAGGCTTTCACGGCCGGCATCCATAGATTTTCCTTGGGTTTTTTCCGGGCTGTGAGGCTGTGTTCTGGAAGAGTTAATTTCTAACGTTTCACCTGCATCTGTGGCTGGCATCTTCAGAGAATGGTTGGGTAGGAGTGTGTGTGTGTGGGGGGGGTTTATATACTATGAACCCCTGTTGGGGAGAATATGTAAACTTGTGTATTTGAATGGCTAGTTTCTGGGTGGAGGATTAGTGTCTGTTTGGCTAATGGTTGGCTAATGGTCCATTATCTGCTAGAAACCATTAGCCAAACAGACACTAATCCTCCTTGCATATCTCCACCCAGAAACTAGCCATTCAAATACACACATTTACATATCCTCCCCAACAGGGGTTCACAGTACAGTATATAACCCACACACACACACTCCTACTCAACCATTCTCTGAAGATGCCAGCCACAGATGCAGGCAAAATGTCAGAAATAAACTCTTTCAGAACACGGCCTCACAGCCTGGAAAAAAACCCAAGGAAAGTCCTTTTCTACTTTCTCAAAAATCCTGCTCCAACAACCTATTGCCCTTTTTGCGTTGTGTGATTCTTAGTCTGGAAATCCATTACTACCATTCCCACTAATCAGAGCAACAATGGTCAAGACAATAATTCAAGTCCAATAGTTGTATCCACAGTATGTTTCCTTAAGTCAGAAGTGGGAAAGTTTTAAGTGTCTGGTGGCCACACCACCCCTTCTCCAAAACAAAACCAAAGTACCCAGAAGGCCACTTATGACTTTGTAAATCCCCTTTTGAGGCGGGGAGGAGGAGGAATAGAGAAGCCTATGGGGTCTCATAACTTGATTCAAAGAAGAATTGACATTCCTAATGGTTTCCAGGACCAGCAAATATTACTTTTTGGCTAAAAATATGTGGCTTTTGGCAGATGCTCTAGGGCATGCAAAAATGACCTCAGGTACCACTAACTTCCTATGGGATGAATAGTTTCCACCTGGTTTTAAGAGGAATGTCAAAACCAAACTTCTCCCCTGCCCCGCCATTGCTGTAGTGAATGTAGACTAGCGTGTATATCCATTAAGAGGGTGACATATTTCTCAATTATCCCATCACCCAAAGAGGGTGAAAAATCCTCACTCTGGGGAATGAGAAGATGCCATCATTTTTTCCAGGTGGTAGAAAAATCTGTGGGACTTTTCTGGATGCAATGGACTCCTCTGCCATTTGGTACCACCTTCTGCAAATGTGAATTAGGTATCCTCCGCACTTGTGTGAATGGAGGGAGTGACATGAGCATATTATGGAACATCACCACTGTGAGTATTAGTCTCCATTCTTAATGTGACCTTTCTTTCCACTGCTTGCCATATTTTGGGAGTGGCATTCATTTTAAAAGAACTGGGACCATATTCAGACTGCTGCTGCAGGTTGTGATGCTTTTGTTCCAGATTGGACAGCAGAGTCAATTAAAACTGTCTAGGAGTGTGTGATTTAACATAAATAAAGGTAACATTACAAAGGAGAAAGTACTTATGTTTTCAATAGGCATTTAAAAAAGCATTTGACAGAGTGGAAGTGAATTCTCCCTCTTAATTTTTTTCAGTGTTTCACTATGAATAGATGTATACTTGTATATTTGGAAACCACTTATAGAACATACAGGGTAAGTTCTGCATTTGTGGGGATGTATCAGACAGGTTTACTTTACAAAGTAAGGTTTTACTTTAAAAAGAAGACAGCTATCTGCTGTTAACCTTATACCTTGCAGTAATAACAATTAGAAAATGCAGAATATTAAAGATATACAGATTAGACAGAAATAACATGATATATTTGTCAAACATGTCATTGAGAAGAATTCCTATATTCTTTGTCAACTGGTTTTAAATGTGACCTCAGGCTACAAGGTTAAAAGAACTAAAATAAAATTGTTAGGCCTGAATGTAAAATTCTGCTACACAAAAATCCTTATAAAACAGGAGAGCAAAGTATTGTTTAAATCCAACTGGGTATATAGGTATATTTTTTATCTTTTTCTCCTGAACAAGTGTAATAGATAAAATTGTTATCAAAGTAGCTGTTAGGAAATGATCTAAACTGAAAATCTCCTGGTTACAAAGTACAGCAAATGTTGATATAAATGTACTGCCCAGAATCTTCTTCCTGTTAAAAAGTTACAGTACAGGCATTGACACTATGGCCAAAAAAAAAAAAAGCCTCCTGGTTTCACATAGAAAGGAAAACACCACAGTGTGCATTAATAGCAATTCAGAAACTTAGACAAATGGGAGATACTACATGTCCATAGAACTGTGTGGCACCAAGCTTACTTTGCTCAGTAAACAACTGGACACAGTTCAAAATGTTAACTTTCCTGGATATTTTTCCCCTTATAGCTCCACAACTAAAGAAGTTGCTATTTTTAAATGAAAGCCAAAATTCAGAAATGAGATATGACATATTAACAGACCATAATAGGACCCCACAGTCCTTCTCCTGTGACTGTGACCATGAATACTCAGCCTCTCTTTATGCAAACAAGGTTGCTGCAGTAGCTGAACAGGGACAGCTGGCACTGACCACCCATTTCAGCATCGCATTTGCTGTTTAAGCATTGTTTATTTTGCTCCTTACCAAAATGCCAAATGTTTGGCAATCGAAAGTTATGATCACATTTTATGTTTTGGTCCAGGCTAGCAAGAATATATTCAAATGACCCAAAATTATACAGGGAAAACACCAGATTATATAACAGCTGCCTTTTTCCAGTCATGAATTCAGTTCAATTGGTTTCTAAGTAATTTCATAAAATATACAAAAAGGCTTCAATACCCTTCAAAATGGAAGCACCATGATAGTGGATAGTCATTTTATAACCTGTTTGTTCAGGGAGAGTTCATTTGGGGTAAATAAATATAAAATCCTTATTTGTACTGTGGCTTTACTTCTACTACTGACTTTGGCCCCCAATGCAAAGGTCGGAGATAAACACGCATACAGATGAATCGCATGCACAGTGAGGACTTTATTATTTCTGTTGCAGCATTTCCCACTGCAAAGTAATAATTCACTCTTCAGCCTCAAGAAACAGCTTGACTCTAAGGCAGTGGAAATCAACATACCAAAAATGACATTTTATACGGACTCGCTGACAACACTGAATGTCAGGAGATGACAAAGGAGATGATAATTCTTATTAGGTATTGTGAAGAACTAGAAGCTACCCCCCCCCCCCACACACACACAGGTATCCTGGTGAAAAGGGTGAAAGGGTATATTTTCAATCAGCAGTACTTCCTAAACACTCAGAAAAGGCTTTCAAAAATGACTAAGAAAATCCTAAATGATTGCAATAAAAGTCAAGGAAAGGAAAGGGTTTTTTGGCTACATCTTCTGCCTTCTGAGCAATATCACTTCAGTTTTTTTATGGAATGAGTTTAAGCCAGCTGTTGGTTGTTTGAGAGATAAAAGTACTGTTGACAGTTTTACTACATGTATTTTATTTTGTGAATTTCACTAGCAGAGAAAATGAGGAAATATAGCTTGATGTTATCAACAAATGCAGAGCTTTCATCCCATTTATAGGGAAAAAGAAAACATACAAGTTTGTGAATTGTTGTTTTTAACACAAAAGAACAGCAATCATTCTTTGAGATTGGTTGTTGCACCTGCCTAAAGAATAAAGAAAGGTTTAACCAGAAATCCAAGGAAGCAGACAACTGAAGGAAAAATAAATCCCAAAAGCTTAAGACAACTGACATCTAACATCAGGGACATAGGAATGTAAATTCTTGACTATTCCAGCCTTTCATGCAAAAAACTAATATTATGGTAGTTTTCTCCCTGCTGCAGGAGAAAATATATTCAACATACCAAAGTACTGTATTACTGAAGAATTATTCTACAGAAAACACTGTGCGTGTATGTGTATGTGTAAGCAGTTTACATAGCATAGTAGTAAACGATAACGTTTCATAGTAGTATAATTGTAATGATTAGTTATACTAATAATTAGTATAAGAGAAGGAGGAAACACATGGGTTTCTTGTGTGAAAAACCTGCAAAAATAGTGCTTTCATGCAGTAGATCCATTTTTGTGCAGAAAACAGGGTTTTGTACAAAAAAGCCATATGTATTCTCTGTAGAGTAATTACTTCACAACACTTCACAATGTCAAGTACCAGAAGAAAACTGGGCAAAATCCTAACTGGTGTGTTATTATTCCTGACTGGGTTTGCCAAATATTGGTATACACATTTTTTCAACCTGGAAATGAATAATCCCTAATAAGGGAGAATGTAGATAAGAGCCTACTAGTAGATCTCTGAGTGACTTGCAGTAGATCACGAAGGAATTCTGACTCACAATACTTTAAATAATAACAAAGACTATAAAGAGCTCTTCCTCAAAAAAACAAAAAAACCCTGCATTGCTGAAAAGGAATGCTTCTAGTGATACAAAAGCCTTGTCTACACTATTAAAAATTCCAAATCCCCAGGTGAATTCCCCCAAATCTGCGGCAATCGGGCCACACAATGTTTAGCCATTTCCCCAAATCTGCAGCGATCAGGCCACATGTTGCATGGCCCAGATCTAGGGCATTCCAGGGTATTTTACCTAGATGCCAAGTTATAATGATTCAGGGTTTTCTCCACATTTTCATCTGCCACCACAGCTGCCACTGCTACCACCACTACAGCCACTGCCACCAACTCTGCAAACATTTTATAGCTCAGGAAGCTGTTCCCACTCCCCAACACTTTCTTCAAGCACCTCTTCCTGTGACATGGGAGCAGGAGAGTGGGTGAAGGCAGCACTGCCGAGACAGGAGAAAATATCTCCCTTTGGCTGGGAACTGCCTCCTTGGATTTAAATTATGTATGAGGTGGTGTGGTAGTGGCAGCAGCAATGGTGGAGGTGGATAAAAATCCACAGGGACAGACAAGGTACCCCATGACCCTGTGGAGAATAATAACGTGCAGGGCTTCAGGGCTTTCAGGCAGAACTTCATTCAGAGTTTTTGCCTCACATGTATGTAAGCCCCAAAACTAGAACTCTGGGAGTAAGGACTCAGAGGTGCCCCATCCCTTAATTAAGAGTGTGCCTGCCTGCCTGCCTGAGCTAATATTTTGCACCTGGCCCCACTTGGTGTTTCTCAACGTTCCATCAAAAATAAAAGACACAGGTCCCTCAGTACTAAAATCTGCCCAACCCTGGCCTACAAAGTTGCATTCCTACCTACAAAGTTACAATGTAGAACAGAGAGAGAAATGGTAGAGACAGCAACTCATATGGATCTATAGCCAGCAAAAAGCCAATAGAGCTATACAGTTAATCTTCTCTTAGAACAAGGGTAGGTAACTGCAGCAAGTCTGGAGGCTGTGTGGACCACCAAACCATAGAATCATAGAATTGTAGAGTTGGAAGAGAACACAAGGGCCATCCAGTCCAACCTCCTGCCACGCAGGAAATCACGATCAAAGCATCCCTGACAGATGGCCATCCAGCCTCTGTTTAAAGACCTCCAAGGAAGGAGAACCTACCACACTCTTACTGTCAGAAAGTTCCTCCTAATGTTGAGGTGGATACTCTGTTCCTGGAGCTTGCATCCATTGCTCTGTGTTCTAGTCTCTGGAGCAGCAGAAAACAAGCCTGCTCCATCCTCAGTGTGAGATCCCTTCAAATATTTAAACAGGGCTATCATATTGCCTCTTAACCATCTTTTTTCCAGGCTAAACATACCCAGCTCCCTAAGTCTCTCCTCATATGGCATGGTTTCCAGGCCTTTCACCATTTTAGTTGCCCTTCTCTGGACATGCTCCAATTTGTCAATATCCTTTTTTAATGGTGGTGCCCAGAACTGGACACAGTATTCTAGGTGAGGCCTGACCAAGGCAGAATAGAGTGGCACTATTACTTCCCTTGATCTAGACACTATACTTCTATTGATGTAGCCCAAAATTGCATTGGCCTTTTTAGCTGCCGCATCACACTGTTGACTCATGTTCAACTTGTGGTCTACTAGGACTCCTAGTTCCCTTTCGCACATAGTCTCGTTCAGCTAGGTCTCCCCATCCTATATTTATGCATGTTGTTTTTCCACCCTAAGTGCAGTACCTTACATTTCTCCGTATTGAATTTCATTTTGTTAGCTTTGGCCCAGCTTTCTAGTCTAGCCAGGTCATTTTGAATTTTGATCTTGTCCTCTAGGGTATTAGTTACTCCTCCTAATTTGGTGTCATCTGCAAATTTGATAAGTATGCTCCTAATTCTGTCATCCATGTCATTGATAAAGATGTTGAATAGCACTGGACCCAGGACAGAACCCTGTGGCACCCTACTGGTCACATCTTTCCAAGATGAAGAGGAGCCACTGCTAAGCACCCTTTGGGTTCGGACGGTCAACCAATTACAAATCCATTTAAAAGTTAACTTGTCTAGCCCACTAACCCTTCCCCACAGTGGCCAGAAGTCCACTTCTGGTGTTAATTTTTTTAATGTTAAACAGTACAGGGAGGCTCCCTTGCAACCTATTAAAAGGTAAATGGTTGCATGTGGATGTTTCCATGAGCAGCAAATCACCCTCCTTTTTTGGCCTGAAGGAGGTCAGTCTGGGGGTTCTGGGGGTGTTAAGGGCCATAAAAACATCACTGGGAGCCACACTTTTCTCAGGGTATGCCAGTTTGCATACTAAGTTGTGACTGGATGAAGGTATAGCAAAGTGGCAGGTGGAGTCCATGATAATAAGCCAGCTCTAGTAATTAATGATGCAGTCAGCCAATTAGGCCAGGTGGACTTGATAGCCACTTAGTAGTGTATAACTGCATTGGGAGTCTGCTTGGGGTACAGAGAGTGTATTACTCTCTATGCTGGTTAGAAGCCTGTTGCTGGGAAGTAAGGTTTTCTCCTTGAAGATATAGTACTGCAGGTATGCAAGAAGTTATGCTGTACTGTTTTTGTGCCTAGCCATGATGCTATATTCTTTGTTTTTGCATGTTTTTCTTTTGTCTTACACTCAACTGAGTAAAGCTCTATTTTTTAACTCCACAACTTTGTCCACCCTTCTTCTCCTAGCACTTAAAACATGTTTGCCGCAAGCCAACAAATCAGATTCAGATGTGTAAGACTAGAAGGCACCCAGTGCACTCACCTGCATATGAACTTGATTCATCCACATTGGTCCATTTCAGACCTACATTTTCAACACGCTATTCACGCCATAGTTCAAGATCCCATTTACTAAACTGATTAAAAACAATGCCATCTTACACATTCTTATCCATAGCTGAGACATCACAACAAAGCCTTGTTTGTGCTAAACTGAGTTTATAATCCAAACTTTGTTTTGGTCTTAGAATATACAACTAGAAAACCATGGTTTTGAGCCACATCTCCACTTTCATTTCCTATCTGCTCAGTCCTTCCATCTTTAGATATGATGGCTACAGAAATGGTGCAAGAGTTGTAAATATACCTTGTCAGTTCAGACCCTATATTGAAATGTTGCACTTCTTGTTCTACAGTACAGCATTTATTAATTTGATTTGTTCACATATGGGAAGCACAGTTTGTCAATTCACCTATTATGCCAGACTTCCTGAATCAAGATTTTGAATGCTAAGCCTATGCTTGAGCAAATATTTTCTAGTGTTTGATGTCCTGGTCATTACTTTAGTTTTCTTCCTTCATTATTTAAACCTTTTCCATTAAAAATTCCTCTCTACATTTTTGCAGGTTCACCCATTCCTAAAATACATTTCTTCATTATTTTCACAAATGCAAGGCGTGCTGTTTTGCATATTGTACAACTCCACACCCCTATGGGGGTAATACAAGTCTTGCCTCTTCTTAAGCATGATTCATTAAATTTATTTGGTAGGTAGCATCAGTGTCTTATTTAAAGGAAAACAGGATTGCATTCTAGAGTAGAAGGAAACTGTCTATATAGGAAATCTACAAGATAACGAGAGACAGCCTGAAGGGAAAAGAATGTGACAGAGGGGATTAATACAGATTTCTCCTAAGCCTTCATTAGCTTTATAGGCTAGGAATTATAAATAAATGATACTTTGAGTTTATTACAACACCCTGTGAGATACTACAGAAACATCTCTGTTCCTTCCATAGCAACAGCAAATGCAAATATTCAAAGCTGATTCCCAAAGAACAGAATGATTTTTGCCAATATTATTATTAAATTATTCACATAATTGTTTTGTTGAATCAACTGTAAAATGCCATTTTCATTGGCTGGTACGGCAACATACCCATTTTACTATAAACGTACGGTACAACCCTCAGTATCTGTGGGACCAATACCCATGGTTTTACTTACTCACATCCAAAAAATATGTTTTCTCTAGGTATTTTTAGGTCCTCCAGTGTGATTCTATGGTATGCTTCCACTGGAAGTTGACCATAGAGTCACACTGGAGGAGCTAGAAAATGCCTAGAGAGGTGTTCTGTCTAGGTATCTCTAGTTCCTCCAGCAACACTCTATGGTATGCTTGGGCCAAAAGACACTTCAATAGGGTTCACAATTTTCCATGGTTTCACATGGACATGGAGGTAGTACTGTACTTCATATTGTTTAGGGGAGCAATAAGAAATACTGAACAAACAAACCAAGGACAAAGAGGAAAATATTAATTAATAGATTTTTGCTCCTGAAATAACCTAATGTTTATGGTAGTTGAGTCATCAACTTGACTTAGAAGTGCCCTCTTAGTTAAAGTGGATCACACAAAAGGATCATGGTATTGTAGGCTTCAGAATTCTGTTCTTAAAATGAGTCCTATTCAACTAATGACATGAAACCTCATATTGATGATCTACACAAGCCTTCTGCAATGTTAATGTTCTCCAAATGGTTTGGGCTGTATTTCTTATGAACCCGATCCAGCAAAGACAATGTCAAGAATGCATCTAGAGGATGCCAGGCTTGAGAAAGGCTGATTTATGTGACGAAGTCAAGAGTTATGCCAAATTTTGAAGTAACTTGATAAAAATTGCCTCAGGTGCTATGAGTTTACAAGGGCTGATACCCCTCTTTTGCCCCAATTTGCAAATATGAAGAAAACTGTCTATTTTCTTTTCTAATTTTCACAAAAACTACTGATGTATTTTGTTTAGTCTTTATTGGGAAGAAAATATTTATTCGCTTGGTAAAAAGTCATTCATTTTCCAGATGGGAAAAGAGTGTAGGAAATGCCAGGCTTTGCTCCTTTACAAACTGATTTTGTTTTGGAGATCCATATGATGTTTTCTTCATCCCAAAGTATATCCTGGAAGCTTCAGGCATTCCCTTTCTCCTTAAAGCCTATGGCATCACCTGCTAGCAAACATATACTCTTGCTCAGTTTCCTTTGGAAGCCAGAATATTGCCACTGCTCCACTGTTTTCTGGTGGATACTACTGTACTGCAGAGGAAATCTAGTGAGTTCTATGGCTAATGCTTATTATTTTAATTTGAAAGAAGAAAGAGACCATAAAGAAGAGTGAGTGAATAAAGCAACATGCTTCCGCTGTTGGTATTTTAAAAAAAGCAGTATGACAAATATATTGGCACTGGGGTTTTCCCTTTTTCAAAATTAAGCCTAGAGAGCTGGGAATAGTTAGGAACATTTGATTTTGTTAATATCTAGCAAGCAGAGTTTGTTTCCTTGAAATTAGTTTTGTGTGTGCCTGCATGTGTGTGTGTGTTTGCATGCATGTGTGTGTATTTGAATTAGCTGTTAAGTGGCCCAGTCTGTTCAAGTCAATGGATCTTTTTATCAGTGTATCCCATGATGGTATCCTGCCAGCATTCTGACTGAATGGGAGGAGGAGTAGCAAAAAGTCAATGAGACAAGGCTGAGGGAATATTGAGACCTGAAGATATTACTTGGCCTAATAGATAGATTGCTGATGAAGAGAAGGAGGGAAACAATAAAGCTATGCTGGAATTTGATGTGGAGTTCTTTCTGAATATAGAGGGGCATAGCTATCCATTCGTACACACCTACTCTGTTATTGGTTTTCAGAACACTGTGATTATAAACATTCTTTTCAAAAGCCAGGGATATTTAATGATTGCAAAAGTCCAAACAGCTCAAGACCAATGTTAAAGCTATGTCACATTGGCTCAGACCCCACAGAGTCAGAAAACTGAAAGTAACAGCTGATGCATTAACAGATACCCCCTTGTTGTCCTGGTTCTGCATTGCTTTTCTAGAGAGCTCAGGAAATACTCCTACAAGTTGGCCCATATTTGTCAGTCATATAATGAGAGATGGGGTAGTGGTGGTCTCTCCATCCAGTATAAAACAGACACAGAGAGATTCCTGTTCTAAATATTTGCATATTTGCATGCCCTTCACCTGTCCTGAAATTGGCAGGGACAGTCCCAACCAATTCTCTGTTGTCCCACTTTTTCAGCTGCTTTTAAAATGTCCCTGTTTCTCTCTTTCTCCCACTGCCCACCTTTGTCCCCAGCTTACTTTGGTTGCTGCAAACTGAGTTCAAAGTGCCAAAGAAGTTAACACTCATCTAACTCAGAAGGGGGGAAGAAGAGGAGGGACAGAATCTTGTCCTTTCCTGTAGTCTCAGGCAAAAACTAACTGTTATAGCCTCTCCTAGCTTGTTTGTCCTTCCTTATTAATAATTTTTGCCATCTTGACTTGGTCCCACATATCCAATTTTTCATCCATTATATGTTTGAGGGTATACCTTTGGGATGTGTTGGATATTATTTCTTAGCATTATTGTGACTGATTATCTTGCTGACAGTAAAAAAAAATCTGAAAATAATCTGTTTCATGAGATGTCAAGTCAGCCCCTTTGTCTGATCTACCAGCAAGTGAGGCTCAGTACTTTGACTGAAAAGGAAGAACCAAACACAGTCCAGCTACAGGAATTACATAAGATAAGAAGCAGATTCTATTTCTGTAACATCTGACCAGAAGTTAAACATTATTATCAGTTTTAAGTGTACCTGTCTGTTGAAGTATAGCCTGCATTACATAAAATTATCTATGTAATAGACTACATTATTTTAGACATTTGCTTTGAAATGTTTCTTTCTGTGTAAATGTCCGCCTCATAAAAAGGAGCCATAGTTTATAGATTTATCCCTTTAAGCCCGATTAGCTTGTAGCATGCATTAAGGGAGATGTGATCAGAGAATCTAACATCTGGTGTTAATTATTTTAAAAGGCCATTTTACATTTGCTATTGTAGACTACACTGTATACAGTTCAGGGGGAAAAAAACCTTTTAAAGGGAAATTGCAGTTAATATTTGCAATTATAATTATAGGCATGGCCATAAAAACTCTCAGCATTGCTTTATGACTTTTATTTTAATGGTCATGTCTAGTATTTTATCTAAACTGGTCAAAATTGTGCCTTCAGCAGAAACTTGCAATATTCCATCTGCACAGCAAATATATTTTACAAGACTTTTTTAAAAAGAAAAATGTTTTTTCCCCTTGATTTTGGAATCACTTAAAATGATTAAATTGTTTCTTTGCTTAATCAGTGCATTTAAGGTCAAGGAACAAAGGCAGCATCAGTCAGAATAGGGATATAAACTGAATTAAAAATGTTCTCCAGTTGCTTCAGATAAATTTTAATTGTACAATTTTTTTTAAAAAAAATAGTAGTAAAAAGAACATTGTTTTTGTCTTTTCAACAGTGGAATGAAGGGGTACAATAACTGCACACTGTTACAGATCTATGGGAATGTAAGTAGGCAAACAATGATAGCTAAATGTCTTTTCTTGTACTCCAGACAAAAATGTTTCTAGGGTTTCATTGTTCTTGTATTTACGGATGAATTTGGTTTGGGTTCTAGGTGACTGGGTTTTCTTTTTTCCTTGTATCTTAAATGACAAAGGAAAGTAGGTTTGTAAATTTGTAGTTTGTGAAAGAACAACAAAGATGTGCTTGCTGTAATAAAGTTGTGGCCAAGTTTAAATCCAAACATGGTACCCATCTGTTCCCTCTTGAATGAAGAAATCACAATGGAAAATGGAAAGAATTTCCTTACCCATTGTTATTATAGTGCAAGAGCTTCTATTACTCAGCATCAGTAAAAGCCAAAGGAAGGGCTGGGGGGCATGATGATGCCAAGCAAAAGGAACGGGCTATTGGAGTCAAAAGCAAGCATAAAATAAGTAGATGGGTGAGCAAAAACAGATCACCAGGAACTGTGTTGAAGTGAAGTATGTGAGCTAGGGATAAGGGGGACTACATTTTGCCCCATGTTTTAAAATGCCCAAGAGCGGCCACTTTGAGCTACAACTGCCAATGACTGTTATCTAGTAGGCAGCCATTTTGATGCCACTGAATATAATCGATAAATAAGCAATGTATGTATAGATGCCACAGAGAGAGTCTCAGTTTCAGAGAGTCTCAGTCTCCTGAAGCGCTTTCATCAGCAATGTATGTATACGCACAATCCTAAATATACACTGGACTGACTATGTGATGAATGTTGCTGTCCTTGAGCAAGGAGGGATCACCAGTATTGAGGCCATGATATTGAGAACGCAGCTGCGCTGGGCAGGGCATGTTTCTAGGATGGAGAACCATCGCCTCCCAAAAATACTACTCTACGGTGAACTCGCCACGGGTCAGTGTAAGAGGGGCGCTCCAAAAAAGTGATACAAAGACTCCCTGAAACAGCATCTCAGGCTCGGCCAAATTGATCACCAACAGTGGTCCGCCCTGGCCTCACATCAGGAGGCATGGAGACGCACTATCCACAATGCTGCAGCCTTATTTGAGAACTCATGCTGAACAAGTCTTGAAGAGAAACGACACCGCAGAAAGAACCACAACCCACAAACATCACCCAAGGAGACCTTCTGCTGTGCTTTTTGCAACTGGACTTGTTTATCTCGGATTGGCCTTTTTAGTCATCAGCGCGCTTGTAGAAAGCGCGGGATGTGTCCTTCCTGAATCTTTGTTTGCGAAGAAAAGCCAGAGAGAGTAGGCAGCCATTTTGATGTGACTGAATATAATCGATAAATAAGCAATGTATGTGATTGTGTCAACAATATTTTTTAAAATACTTTGAAGCCACAATTCTGTACCACTGACAAGTTCTTGTTGGGCAATGGGTATCCAACTGTTTCTGCTGTTATTCAGGTAATTTATATTTGCTTTATTGCAGAATCATTAAATAATTAAAGCCTCACTTGCTAGCGACAGGATTATATCTGAGCCAGTTCATACTTGAAGTTGATACAGAATTCTGGGCAGATGGAAATGAGATAATGCCCATTTTCATTGCTCATTTAATTGTTAATTTCACTGTTATTTCTCATAGGTTTCATCTCTTTTGTAGGTTCTCTAAATGACCCATTATTTAACAAGAAATTTAAAGTGGCAACAGTTGCATAGTTTGTTGGATATAAATATAGTTTTCAGTATATTATACAAAAGCTTCTCCATTCTAAACCTACTGTCATTTTCATATTTTTATATTAATCAGTGTAAATGCCACAGAGAGAGTCTCAGTTTCAGAGAGTCTCAGTCTCCTACGTTGTTTTTCTTGAGCAGCCATTCAGTTTGTCTACAAGAGTGTTCAGGTGTTTCTTCAAAGTACACAATGTTTTTATCTCATAATTAAGTGATACAATTACTAGACAGCAAGGCTTCATGCAGGTCCCTGCCAGAGAAACATTGCAGGCTATGAAGTGTTTATTTTGGTAGCTGATAATAAAATAATCTTTGAACAAAAGCTTTCATCCTATTACCATGAACTTATCAGTCAGTTTACCAACTATAAAAGACAGGAGCTACTGAACATTCCTGCTGGCTGAAGAAAACAAAGGAATGGTGCCTCTTGCTGTGTATTAATGCAGTGCAATGTGTGAACTTGAAGAAATGGTCATGCTAGCATTAAAGGGATCATTTTTACTCAGGGCCCTTTCACATTACAAAGTTATAGCACTTCAATGTCACTTTACTTGCCATGGTTCTGTCCTACAGAATCCTGGGAAATGGCGTTTCATACGGTATTTAGAATCCTCTGCTAGAGAGTGATGCTTCCTCACCAAACTACAAACCCCAGGATTTCATAGGTTGCAGCCCTGACAGTTAAAGTGGAAACAAAGTACTATAATTGTGTAGTGTTGAAATGGCCCTCAGTTATACTTTGGAAGTCAAAACTGGTCACAGACAGAAAAAAAATGACCTGTGTTCCCAGAACACTTTTCAAATGTTCCCTGCCAGTAGCCAGTACATTTACAGTAGAGTGAACAAATAAATTAAAAGCTTAAAATACAAACAGTAAAAATGGTATAAATATGCAGATAATAAAAACAAGATAAAACTATCCATAAAGGATTTTTTTTTAAAAAAAATACAGCATATAATAGCACAGCTAGCATCCAGATCTAAGAACTAAATTGTGATGATCCAAACACCCTAAGAACAGTTCTTAAAATGAACAGTCCCTTCCTTGGATGCACAACTTAAAGTGAGGAGGTTTGAATACGTCAGGAAGAATGAGAGTAATAACTGCTGGAAACTACACTCTAGCAAGAGCTTAGACTCCAAGAGTAGGGTTACACAAGGCAGACTACAATGCATTCATCCTCTTCAGGGAGCAAGGGCCTCATTAGCAGAAGAGAGCCAATAGTTCCAATGGTGAGAGAAATTCCAATAATGGAGAAGCTTAGAACAGAAGCTACAGGGCAGCAGCATTAATAGAAGGTAACACTGGTGGAAGATCTCTCAGAGAAACAACAGCAGTGGCACTAAGGGCTTGTCTACACTATTAAAACCCCCAAATCCCCCTGCAAATTCCCCCAAATCTGTGGTGATCAGGCCACATGAAATATGGCCTTTTCCCTGAATCTGGAGTGATCCATGGCCCAGATTTGGAACATTCTAGGGTATTTTACCTAAATGGAGAGTTTTGACAATTTGGGGTTTTCTCCACATTTCCAGTCACCACTGTTGCCACCACAACCATTTTAAAGCTCAGGAGGCAGTTCCCAGCTGAAGGCAGAGGTTTTCTCCCTTCCCCTAGCTCAGCAGTGCTGCCTCTGCCTGCTCTCCACTTGATCATTGCTTCCTTCAAGCACTTCCCTCACTTTCTTCAAGCACCCTTCCTACAATGGGTGAGTAAGAGAGCAGGTGGAGGCAGCACTGCTGAGCCTCTCCCTTCAGCCTGGAAATGCTTGCTGAGCTATAAGTTATGGTCAAGGTGGCAGCAATGGCAGAGAATGAAACTCCACAGGGACAGTGAAGACAAGGTACTCTATGTCCCAGTGGAGAATAATAATGAGCAGGGCTTTGGGGTGAATGCGGGGGCATGTGGGCAGAACTGTATTCAGAGTTTTAGTCTCAAGTATAGACCAGCCCTATCTCTTCGTTAGTACTGAACTGAAGGCACTGGCAAACCACTTCTGAATTTCTTTCCCCTAAAAATCCTAGGATAAGACAATCCAAAACGAAGCAAGAAATAGTTATGGAAAATCAGATCCCTAAGTCAGAAGGCACTCAAGCAGCAAAGATGTAGCAAAAGCAGATGCAACACAAAGGACTTGATCAGACGAGCCCCTTTAAATACTCTTCTGCTGGCATAAAAAAAAAATCCATTTTTAAGCCAGCAAAAGAACGCTTCCCACCATACTTACCTGCTTTCCCGGCAAAGTCTTCCCCAGCAATAAAAGAGGAAATGAACAGAGCTCCATTCACTTCCTCATTCAAAATCCTATGGATTCATGTGAGAAAACACTTGTGTGGGAAATTAAAAACAAAACCAAAAGACCACACAAAAAGTAAATCAAAACACAGGAGCACACTTTAAAAGTCCCAAGTAACCTGGGGAGGGTAATGAAGAGTGTGCCACTTACCTGGATGTCACGATCTCACCCGGAAGTGTTCACGCTGGACCAGCCATTCACGCTGCATTCATGTGAGTACAGTGGTGCGAGGTTTCACACACCAGCAATGGCAGCACTAAAGCGCCATGGGGGATCAATTGACAGCTTCAGCCGTCAATAAAAAGGTACAGGTTTTGGGCAGGACATAAATGCAAAAGGGCGACATCGTGTAATATACATGCCCTTTCACTTTTATGTGGCATAGTTATGATGCCGTATTTAGTGTGCCTGATAAATTCCAAAGTCTGACCAAACAATATCAGTAAGACTCCATGGAACACCTATCAATGTAACCATAATCTAAGTTTGTTCAAGTTTATGCAGAGGCAGAAAATGTGGAAACCAAAATATTTTCTGCAAGTATCCAGAAAGAAAGTGGTCACACACCAAAACAAGACATTGATAATCACAGAGGACTAGAGTTCAAAAGTATAAAACAGACACTGTAAGCAAATTTGACTAAGGAGATTTTCAGACAGGCAAAAATCGTCCCTTGCCGCGCGAGCAGCCTCCCGAAACTGCTGCGCGGCAAGGGTCTTCTTCGGACGACGCTGTGCCTCTTGCGAAGCCGTCCGTGTCACTTCCGTGAAGCTTGGGACGGCTCCGCGCCATATTTCAATCACGGGCAGCCTCCGTGCTTGAAATATGGCGCGGAGCCGTCCCAAGCTTCACGGAAGTGACACGGACGGCTTCGCAAGAGGCACAGCGTCGTCCGAAGAAGACCCTTGCCGCGCAGCAGTTTCGGGAGGCTGCTCGCGCGGCAAGGGGCGATTTTTGCCTGTCTGAAAATCTCCCTAGCATCAAGAAATGAAGTGGGAGAGCAACTTATTGAATCTTATAAAGCTAACATTTTGCTTGTTGCAAACACACTCTTTCAGGAAACCAAATAGATGACTGTATCATTAAGAGCATTTTTCATTGTGTCCAAAGAAAGGAAGAAAGAAAGAGAAAGAGAGAGAGAGAGAAAGAGAGAAGGAAGGAAGGAAAGAAAGAAAGAAAGAAAGAAAGAAAGAAAGAAAGAAAGAAGGACAAATAGGCAGGCAGACAATGGCAACAAGTCTTCCTCCGTCAATGTGGCTGTGAATTTGGTCCACACTTTCTGAACTACCAAGGAATCATCCACACTGCTGAAGCTGACTCTGCAGATATGTTCAATACCTTCAATAGCTGGTTTAGAATTTTGGAACAAAAATGGGCAGTGGGTTTATTGCTGCACTGACTGGGAGTCAACCACATGACCAGCTGAGAAATCAAATGAAAGCAGAAAACAAAACCAAGACTAAGACCTTGTCTAGATGGGCTATTTACCTCATCTTGGCCCTGTCTTGGAACCCTGCAGCCCAAGCAATGCAGGGCATTTACCCTGTTTTGCCCCCAGGCAGTCTGTGCTACCCCCAGGGCAAAGAAGGGCCCAAAACAGAGGTATTGTATTGTATTGTATTGTATTATACTGTATAACTTGCTTGAATTGTACTGAATTGTATGTGATGTATTGTGATGTTGTACCCCGCCCCAATCCTGAAGGGAGATGCGGGTAATAAATAACTCAGTATATAAAGTCAGCTACACCACTTTTTAAAAATACCTGAGAAAAACCACTTCAGCAGCAAAACATGGATTGGGCCCCATGTGACTGCAGGAGCCCACACTGCCATGCTGGCCCGGTGATGCAGCTTCCATCTGCTGTTGCTCTTCCAAAGCCAGAAAGCAGGCCTGCAGCATGTGACCAGGCTGCTCACATGCAGGGGGACTTGCTCGCGTGCTGCAGGCTGTCTTCTTGGCTTCAGAGACTGGGACTTGGGCAGCAGTGGCTGCAGCAATGGGCCAGCGTGGCAGTCTGAACTCCATCCTGTTTCATGAGGGTAATAGGGAGGAACAGACCTGATTCATGGACACAGTATGCTGGCAGAGAGCCAGCATATTCTGGCCTGTGTAGATGAGCACCCAGAGTGGATTGTGGCACAGCCCCTAAATTGCTAATATCAAAAATTAGAGTACAGCTGAAGAAGAACATCACTTCAATCACAGTGCCAAAATAAAGAAAATGTGTTAGAACCACACAGTCCTACTTGGGAATATATATGCACAACTTTGTTCCCCCACCCCACCCTAAATTGAACTGTCATTTGTTTTCATCATACTGGATTTCCTCCTCCAAATCTGGAAAGGGCTTCTGCCTGTTACTACTTTCTGTCCAGTATGGTTCCATACAAAGATTCCATGAGATATACCAACAGAACACTTCATTTAAAAAGTATGAGCATTTAATAAAAATAAAGGAAAACCCAATGCTACTAACATTAGGCATCTGAAAATGTGATTCCTCATTTAAACAAGCACAATTAGTTTGAGAAAAGCAATACTGGGGGAGTTATGAAGACATGTTAGTGAGGAGGGGTTTTTATCTTCCCATCTCCATTTGAAATAATGGTCACTGTATCTATCAGCTATTGTATTAAGCATAGCAGTGTATTAAACAAACACAGAAAAGGATTCCATCAATAAAAGTCTAAGAAAAATAATCCTTCAAATCTAAAATGAGTTTGAATATAACATTGCTACATCTACAAATAGGAGCTGCGGAGAACATTACTGTGCTGTACCAAATAAATGAAGTCTTATGTTCAGAATTCATAGTCTGGACTTTCTTCTAAGTCATTATAAAATAAAATTAGTCTTTGGCAGAAGCACCTGCAACCATTTTGGCATGTTCATACAGCTCAGCAAGAGGCATTCCACCAGCTTGTCCATGGGAAAGGGTAGGTAAAGTTACACAGAGACATAGATGCAGACATTCTTCATTTCATCTCTTCATGCTAGAACAATTTTCACTTCCTTACGTTTCCCAATGAAAGAAGAATCCATTTGACTTTATTTGGTCAAGTAAAACTCCAGCCTATAAGGACATGGCTTAAATGTTCTTTTGTCTATAGAAAATTGTGTTTTTCAAGACAATGTCAATGAAATCTTTATTAAAATATTAAATCTTTCTCCTGAAGAAAATATTCTATTAACACCACATACAGTTGGCCCTCTGTATCAGCCTCACCAAACTCCAAAATGGTGCTTCTGGCTACTTCGTCGCCGGCAAGCCCATCCCCTGCACACGTCTGACCAGCTTTCCACTTCCACCCTGTGCTGCACTGTGATGCAAATCAGCTGTCCAAACAAGTGGTAATGCACATTTCCACACATTATTTTAAAAACTTCAGGAAAAGCCGCCAAGGCTTTCCCCCCATAGTTTTTGGAATTTGCAGGAGGGGGTCTCCTTCTGAATAAGGCAAATCACTACAGAATCTCATTTGGAACAGAAAGTATTCCCTGTGAATTCTATTAGGATTATTTTCACTGTCTAGACAACCCCTAAGAAAGCTCTCTCTTGTGTTCCTACTAGATGTGTCTGTGAGCATGGTAGGACTTAGAAAGGGTCTCCCCTGCAGATTTCAGCACCTGGGTAGGCATGTAGGGTCAATGAAGTACTTCAGATAGCTGGAGTCAAGCTGTATAGGACCTTCTGTCATACTGTGCCTGGAAAAGGACCAGTAGCCAATGACGACATTGTGACAAAGGAGTTGTGTGAATGCTGTACTCAGCCTAATTGAACAGTCTAGCCCCTTAGAGCAGCTGAAATTTTAAAATTCTTTTCAAAGCCACCATTACACAGACTGCTGCTGTGGCTTACATGTATAGCACATACTGTTCTGCAATGGGTTTGTGTTTGTATATCTTTGTATATCTTAAGACTACACTGGACTTGTTTATCTCAGATTGGCCTTTTTAGTCATCAGCGCGCTTGCAGAAAGCGCGGGATGAGTCCTTCCTGAATCTTCATTTGCGAAGTAAAGCCAGAGAGAGAGACAGATTGTAAGCATACTGCATACCTTGGAACTCCTAAAACTTGAAGGACTTCACATGGTGCTGAGCCTAGGGGCTCAGAATGTACAGGGAAAGCCCTGTTCAGTTGTTGCTAACACTACATAAAAAATGGCTCAGCTGTATCAAAGCATAGGGAAAGTTCCAGCAAAATATCTATCCACAGTACACAGTGCTCTGACAAAGGAACTAAGATTTTTCAGTTCAATCTAGTAGAAATTTAAAATCTAAACAATCACAAGATGTTGCATCCTGCTATGTCTGAGGATCTTTGGCTGACTAAAACAGAGAAAAAACTCTAACAGATAATAAGCTTTTTGGTGACTCAGAGAAATATCCTCATTCAACCATAAATCTCTGTATGTAATTTCTTTCACCCAAACAAATGTGTTACCTTAATTTAAAAGAAGCAAATATCTCTCATATTTTCATTATAGTGCCTTTTGCCCAATCATATAATGATTTGTCTCTTTAATGAGGCATATTTTTCTCCATGATCATGCAGGAAATGAAGCACTAACTAACATGTCAACAAGATGAGGCTCAAAGTGGACATGACATTCAATGTTAGTTTTCCTCTGAAATAAAATAATAATCTAGTTCCCCTTCCTCTTCTTCCTCTCCCATTCATAAATATTTAGGAAACCTCATGACCTCACACAATCCCATTGCCTGTTTCAGCAGTTCCTTTTGTATCATTAAAGTACTGCAGACTCTCAGCAAAGAAAATACAGAGTTTGAAAAAGGACTACAGCTCTCAGAAGCCCAAGCCAACATGGCCACCAGCTATGGTAGCTAAATGGTTCTGACATCTATAGCCTAAAAAGTCTTTTTACTAGGCTCTGATAAAAATGCACAATAGACAATATTTTTTCATAACTGCTTGGACTTTAATATTTCTACTCAAACCAAAAGAATGTCCAAAAGATCGATAAAGCACCTCAAATTAACTTTTTGCCATCTTAAAAGAACTCTTCCCTCTATCCCTTCTTCCCCCCTCATTCCACGTTGGTGCTTCAACTGCATCTCCAAAGTAGAACTTCATCTGAAGAACTGTCCTGAGCCCTTTTTCATTCACATCTTTTGCTAAATCATTTTGACAGTTTCCTCAAGAAATTGGTTGTAGAGCCGCATGTCTTTGCAAAACATGAACAGTTATACCACTCACTAGGATAACTTTTATTTTTAGGACCATGGAGCATTACAAGGATTCCATGTTGGACAGAGGAATCCCTCCATCTTTCAAAATGTCACACATTCTTATAGTTACGGATACTAACCCAAGGAAAACACTGTTATGAATTCCTCAGAAGAGCAGAATGGGAAGAAATGCTGCAAGCAAATTACTCCCTTGAAATTCTTCATCCTATAAGTGGGTAGAGAAATTTGGGAAACCATTTCATTGAATTTTTCTAGGGGAAGTAGACATATTTGAACAGGTTCACATGGGTAGGATTCCCTATTAGAAATGGAAGTAGAATGGCTTCCTTCTCTTCCCCAAGGTTCTTTCCACACGCCACCACTGCAAGTCATAGCAACAGCAGTTGCTTTCTCACCCTCGTTGAGAAAACATGCCTCAACACATTGAGGCAGCCCACTGAAAAAGTTCCAAGTCACTACATAATTTCCCTCCTGTCAAAGAATGAAAAGACCACAATTCTGTTGAATTTTCTTTTTTCTCTGGGTTATACATAAAAATAGTTTTTTCTGCAAAATGCAGTTTTGTGCAAAAACAATGTATGTTATGCAAAAAATAATTTTTGGCCAAAAAAAATTCACACAAAAAACCCTCGTTCACTCAAGGTCTTGAAATGCAAAAAAAAAAAAAAAAAAGCTTTCAAAACAAAATTCTAAGAATGTTGCCAGTTGGGAAAACTTTTAAAATGTTTTCTTGCTATGTGCAAGTACAAAGTAAGCAAAAATTTACACCCTTATTGACCACTACTTTTATTTCCCACATTGCTCCAGGCCCACTGTTCCTCTGGGACATAGTGAAGAGGAAAGGGTGACTGTCATCATACAACATGTGGAGAATATGCTAAGAAACTTCTAAAAAGTGTCCTTATTTTTACTGGAGGGATAAGAGAATCGAAAACATGTCTTCTAAGAATTTTCCATTCATCTTTAGCAGAAAGACAAGTATCTGAAAATCAAAGTGGTTGTAGGAGTTCACTCCATTTGTCTAAATAGTAGGAATGGAAGAAAGAGTATGCTCCTTTGAGTGTGCTGCCTATTTATCAGGTAATTTATGTTGATGTGAGCTGAAACAGCTTACTTCTGCAAGCTAGTCATTAACTCAATGTTTTATAACTCCAGTGTGCACAATTGCAGGATGTTGACAGAAAGCAGTCATTCTGCTTGTACATTTATCTCAGCTAGAAGTAAATTCCTTGCATTTGTACAAACACAAATACTTCTCAGGTACATCAGCTCTTCCTGTGCCCAAATGTTTCTTTCACTGTGGTCTTGTTAACAACATCAACAGTTCCATCTTCACTTGCCTAGCAATATAAATGGACTCTGACCACAGAGCTGCATTTATTTCCAGCTCACCTCTCTTCCACTTTCTCCACCCTTTGAGTGGCCTTACCTCTCACCAGCCTATCTCTTAATGCAGACACAACTCAGACTCACTAGAGTTTATTAGTATTCAGTGTCAGACTTTAATGTGAGCTATGGGAAATTATGGCAATCAATCTCCGCAACAAACAGGAAAGTTAAGGCTAACTGGATTTTTAAGTCAATACCGCAGTCTCTGAAATCAAGACTAGAAGTTGTATGGGAAATGGTTGAAACAGAGAAACAGAATGTGTGTTTGTTTCCCAGAGCACCAAATGGTTCAATGTACTATTTTCTTTGAAACAGAGCCTTGTATATTAAAACATGATGAGAACATCAGAGCTTGCAAAGTTACTTTTAAAAAGGAACAATTATTGTTAAGATACTGTTTTTTAAAAAGCAACTCATTACATTGCTCATACATTACAGAGTATAATGATAGTACCAGCCTGGCATTTTGCAAAAGGAATATTGTGATACCCTCACTCCTTCCTCTACCTGAAATAACATATTAATATTGTTATTTGTAACACATTACTTCCAGACTCTGAGGGTTATTAAGGTAGCCAGTATCTGCTTACTTTAAGAAAACATAAACCTGCACTGCCAGATCACTCTATATGATTACAGTAATTATCTAACATCACCATACTACTGGTGCAATACTATTAGCACAGAATTATCACATGACCACCACTAAGTGGTTTAAGAATGGGATTTCAGCTCACACTATAGTAATGCTTGTTTTCACATTGCCTTCTAATGACAGAGTATTAATGCTTGTTGCTGGCAGGTGCAGGCACCTTTAAGAAAATTTTTCTCTTATTTCCTGGATTTTGCATGGGCAAGATTTTGAATGTTCTCGTGAGAAGATGTGACTTTGCTTAAACACACCAAAATAACCAAAGAAATTCACAAATAAAACACACATTAAAAGGTACCAAGAAAAGGCAACAGTTGATTAAAAGGGTGTCATTCATGTAGGTCCTCTTCACATTCTCCCCCGGAAGTTTAATTGTGTGTTCTTGTTGGGAAAGGGGAGGGGGAGAAGAGGACTACCCATTCACACTGTAATTGCATGATTACAGTGGGACATGATTATCACATGCATGTCAATACTGCAAAAAGAGCGATATTGAGGGCTATTGATGGCTTTCTCAATTAATTAAAAGTTACACCTAATTAATAGGTAGAGCACACACAGTCCGTGAGAGGACAATGATACCGTGCAATAACAGGAACCTGTTTGTGATACTATGGCATTGTAATTTCACTATTACAGCCTTGTCTAATAAAGTCCTTACTGCACATAGCCAAATCTGTGGAAGCTCATAAGAATTTGAATCCCATTTTTGGGAGAAAGGCAGGGTATAAATGAAACAAATATATAAATAAATAAGAAGGGGATGTAGCTTTTTCTGGTACCTTTCCACATATTCTGGTAGCTTACAGGAATGTAAGTTACCAGCCTTTAAACCTTTAAACTAGGGATGTAAATCTTCATAAATTTAATTCTTGCAAGGAAGAAAGTCATTTTCACATTTTTCTCCTTGCTGTGAGAAAATCAATGAAAACTGCACAGTTTTTTGAAGATTATTTATAGGCTGGGACTCAATTCTGTGCCCAAAAGATGCATGTGGATTTCCCGTCCACAGAAAACAGCATTTTCTGCACAGAAAATAACTTTTTTCTGCAGAAAGATTCCTGCACTGAAAACTACATTTTCAAAATGGCAAACAGTCCTAAAGCAAAATAACAACAAAAAGCCCACATACATTTAGTCCCAAACTGCAAAGATTTTACCCCATCTAGGTTTCTCCACATCAAGGTTTTCCAACACTTGAGAAACCTGGTTTTTGACCCTTTTTTGGAACATTTTCCATTATTCTTTCCATTACTACTTTAAAAATGGAGAATCCATTCAGACATGGGATTTTATCAGACAAGCCTCTACAAATGTTCTTTTGCCGCCATATTTTGAAACATTTTTGTGCTGGCAAAAGAACCCTTTTTATCAGACCTACCTTTACTAGCATGAAATGGCAGCCCCAGCATTACCAGAGCACAAACGGAGCTCTTGTTTACTTCCACATTCGTGATCTCATCAGTTCTCACAAGAAGCAAGTGTGTGTTAATTTAAAAATACAGCACAACCCCCCCCCCACAAAAAGTACACACAGGCACAGAAACACACTTACAAATTTCCAAGTAAACTGGGGAGGTTCATAAAAAGAGTGTCCCCTACCTGGCTTTCTCGATCTCACCTGAAAGTGTTCTGCCCATTGATGCTGTAATCATGAGAAGACAATGGTGCATGGTTTCAAATGCTGACAGTACTGGCAAAAAAGTGCCATGGGAGATCTATTGACAGCTTGGCCCATCAATAAAAAAGAACGCCTTCTTTCCTACACTTAATCTCGAAAGCACGTCATCGTCTGATGTGCATGTCCTTTCGCGTTCATTAGGTGTTGTTATGATGCCATATTTGCCATGTCTGATAAATCCCATGGTTATTTGGTTATTATCAGTGGTGGCACTCGAAGTGTACAGAGAGGCCGAACCGCACCAGGTGACACCACTGGAGATAGGGGTGACACTGGCCTTAGTAAGAGAAAATGCTGTTTCCTAAGCAGAAAATGCTGTTCCCATGCAAAAAGAACCACATGAAAACTTTGGGTAACTCTTGAGCCTTCTTGCAGTGGGAAGGAAATTGCTAACATTATTTGTTGCTTTCTTTGAGAACAAAATTAGCAAAGAATTATATTCCTACACAGCTCTAATGTTTGTAATATACCCCCCCCCCCGATATCTGCAACTTACCATTTATAAGTGAAACCACTACACTTGATCTTAGCCAAAAGGTAGAGCAGCAACCTCTTTAGTAGACTAATGTCAACAATCTTGTCTTGTTACACTGAAGTTGGCCAGTCTGAAGAGATGTTTTAAATACTGATTTTAACCTGTATTTTTACCTTTTACCTTTTTATTCTGTATCCCCTTTTTACCTTTGCTGGTCTATGACTGTAATATTCTATTCTATTCTATTCTATTCTATTCTATTCTATTCTAAAGTGAAACCATGGATAATAGGAAACCCTATTAAAATAAAGGATTTCCAGTACAAAACATAACATAGAGTTCCATTGGAGGACCAAGTGATTCCTAGAGAGGCCCCCTCTTTAGGCATTTTCTAGCACAACTCTATGGCATGTGTCCCTATTTTTTTCAGCTATGGATAACTGAAACCGAGGATATTGGTACTGCAGATACAGGAGGGGCATGACCTGTATTTTGCAAAAGAAAAGTATGACAGATGAATTTCTGAGACCCTAAAATCAAATCATATGCCTAGAAAAAGTAATTAATAACAGTAAGAGAACAAGATTGTTGCTGCTCCTTGTTTAGTATAGTTGCAGAAAATGCCATTATGATTTGATGTGGGCAGAACTGAAAGAGATTCCCCTTTTTTACAACCACATTTTAAAGCAGGGTTGGGAAAGGGGCATGCAGTTCCCCACCAAGTCTTTTTTGTTGTTGCCAGCTTCTCAATTCATCCCATTTTGGCCAAAATTTGACCACATTTTTGCCAAAAACTGATTTGTCCACTCATGGAAGTCTTCATAGGAGTGGCAAGGTAAATATAAATTTAAACAGTAGGCTAGCTAGATCTCCTATTAAAATCAATTGAAAAGTTAAAACAAAAGAAACTTAGGTAAAAATGTTTTATGTTGTTTTATGGTACGATTGTTGTAAATAATCACAATAAAAATTATATTTAAAAAATGCAATTCAAATCAGAAGAAAACAGAAATTAAAAAACTGTTTAAATGAAAATTAGTGGGGAAATGAAAACATTTTTCCACTTATGATACAAATACCAAGTTGTATTAGAAGTGCCTTCAGAATTATTTTTAAGTCAGTAAAACCATCCAGCTCAGGTAAGCAATCCACTAAATGTACCTCAAGGCAGTATATAAATGTACCTCAGGGGAAAAGAAAAGATATAAGAGAATTCAAGATACAAAACAGACAATCCAGAGAGAAAGAGAAAAGGAGGAGACAAGGAAAAAAAGTTTTTAAATAAGAGAAGAGAAGATTAAGAAAGAAGTATGCTTTGAAAGTGGGGGCACACCTATATCATGGCATTTTACTCAGCATTAAATCTAGAGTAACTAACATGGCATAGTGGTTTGAGTGTTGGGCTACAACTCTGGAAACCAGGGTTTGAATCCTCACTCAGCCATCAAAACCCACTGGGTGACCTTGGGCAGGTCACACATTCTCGACCTCAGAAAACCCTCAGGATCACCATAAGTTGGAAACGACTTGAAGGCATACAACAGTAACAAAGCTAACTGTACTGTCAGCAAAGTGCATGTTGATTTGTCAGTTCTTCTGTTCAGATCTTTAGAGATCCTAATTTGTCTTTGGAATGTATATGTTCCAGAGCAGTCTAGAAGTATGGCTGATAAGCTAAGCTGGAAGGAGGGAAATTTGAATGGTAGTTCTCTAGGTCATAATGCAACTCCTAGCAGTCCTAGCCAGCATAGTCAATGGTGAGGAAACCTTGGAACTGTAGACCAACGACATCTGGAGAGCCACATGAAATAATTTATCTAAAGAAAAATATTTAGGTAGTACAGTTGTCCCTCCACATTCGCGAACTTGACATTCGCGGTTTCGGTTATTTGCGGTTTTGGGAGGGCCCCCCCGGGGCCCCCCCAAAACCGTGACACGGGGCCTCCAGAGGCCCCGTGAAAGACATAGAGGGAGCGGGGAGGCCCAGGGAGGCGTCCACGGGGCCCCTGGAGGCGCTCCAGAGGCCCCATGAAGGCCTGGGGAGGGGTGGGGAGGGGATCCTGGGGCCTCCGGAGACGCTCCGGAGGCCCCAGGAAGGCCTGGGGACGGGGTGGGGAGGGCTGGGGAGGCGATCCTGGGGCCTCCGGAGACGCTCCGGAGGCCCCAGGAAGGCCTGGGGACGGGGTGGGGAGGCGATCCTGGGGCCTCCGGAGACGCTCCGGAGGCCCCAGGAAGGCCTGGGGACGCGGTGGGGAGGGCTGGGGAGGCGATCCTGGGGCCTCCGGAGACGCTCCGGAGGCCCCAGGAAGGCCTGGGGACGCGGTGGGGAGGCGATCCTGGAGCCTCCGGAGACGCTCCGGAGGCCCCAGGAAGGCCTGGGGACGTGGTGGGGAGGGCTGGGGAGGCGATCCTGGGGCCTCCGGAGACGCTCCGGAGGCCCCAGGAAGGCCTGGGGACGGGGTGGGGAGGGCTGGGGAGGCGATCCTGGGGCCTCCGGAGCATCTCCGGAGGCCCCAGAAAGGCCTGGGGACGGGGTGGGGAGGGCTGGGGAGGCGATCCTGGGGCCTCCGGAGACGCTCCGGAGGCCCCAGGAAGGCCTGGGGACGCGGTAGGGAGGGCTGGGGAGGCGATCCTGGACCTCCGGAGACGCTCCGGAGGCCCCAGGAAGGCCTGGGGACGCGGTGGGGAGGGCTGGGGAGGCGATCCTGGGGCCTCCGGAGCATCTCCGGAGGCCCCAGAAAGGCCTGGGGACGGGGTGGGGAGGGCTGGGGAGGCGATCCTGGGGCCTCCGGAGACACTCCGGAGGCCCCAGGAAGGCCTGGGGACGCGGTGGGGAGGGCTGGGGAGGCGATCCTGGGGCCTCCGGAGACGCTCCGGAGGCCCCAGGAAGGCCTGGGGACGCGGTGGGGAGGGCTGGGGAGGCGATCCTGGAGCCTCCGGAGATGCTCCGGAGGCCCCAGGAAGGCCTGGGGACGGGGTGGGGAGGGCTGGGGAGGCGATCCTGGGGCCTCCGGAGACGCTCCGGAGGCCCCAGGAAGGCCTGGGGACGCGGTAGGGAGGGCTGGGGAGGCGATCCTGGAGCCCCCGGAGACGCTCCGGAGGCGCCAGGAAGGCCTGGGGACAGGGTGGGGAGGGCTGGGGAGGCGATCCTGGGGCCTCCGGAGACGCTCCGGAGGCCCCAGGAAGGCCTGGGGACGCGGTAGGGAGTGCTGGGGAGGCGATCCTGGGGCCTCCGGAGACGCTCCGGAGGCCCCAGGAAGGCCTGGGGACGCGGTGGGGAGGGCTGGGGAGGCGATTCTGGGGCCTCCGGAGACGCTCCGGAGGCCCCAGGAAGGCTTGGGGACGGGGTGGGGAGGGCTGGGGAGGCGATCCTGGGGCCTCCGGAGACGCGAAGGCCTGGGGAGGGCGGGAGGAAGGGCCGGGGAGACCTCCGCGGGGCCTAGGAAGGCCCCACGAAGGCCTGGGGAGGGAGGGAGGGAGGGCATTGGAGACCTCCGCAGGGCCTAGGAAGGCCCCGCGAAGGCCTGGGGAGGGCGGGAGGGAGGGCCGGGGAGACCTTCCCGGGGCCTAGGAAGGCCCCGCGAAGGCCTGGGGAGGGAGGGGGGAGGGGTGTCGTTATTCGCGGTTTTATCACATTTGCGGGGGTCCGCGGAACGGAACCCCCGCGAATGTGAAGGGACGACTGTACTTATCTAAGATGTTTTAAGTAGTACTATGTGCCTCAAGTTCCAGAAAAATCTGAGAACTTAAAGTAGATGCTGCCTTTGGGCTCATCTACACTGACAGGAAAATCCGACTTATCTTCCCTAGTATGCAGCAACCACGGGCTCATCTACACAATCACCACCCACACCAAAGTGAGTTCAGGAGCACTGTCCACACAGTTCTCCCTTCCAAATGCACCCTGGTCCACTAATCTGCAATATGCACAATCACATGGCCATAGCCACTCTGGTTTTTTCCCCTCCCTCCCTGCATGCATGCATGTGAATGTACATATTTCCACATCACTGGAAGGCACCAACCACTTCCCTTGGTCCACCCATTTACATCCCCATTGCAGAATTGTAGAACTGGGCAGGAATCCAAAAATTCAATTTTGCCTGTACAATCATTCCACTGTCCTGCACTGTCACTGTGACAGTAAATCACTCACAGCCACCATCTTGCAGGGAAAGCTTAAGGGGGGGGGCACTATTTAGACAGGTTGAAGCTGCTGTGAAATGCTATTACTGCGAGGCACTCCAGGTTTGTTTTTTTTTGCCTCGTATAGAGAAACCCCCAGACTTTAATCAAAATGGAGACTGTGGTCAAGAAATCAGAAGACAACTAAGGTCTTGTCTAGACAGGCAAAATCTTGCCCCTGTTTCAGAGCCCTTCAGTCCATATGACGCAGGGCAGTCTGCCCCCAGGACAGTCGGGCTCAAGCGACTTTCCTGGCATCGGTGGACAAACAGTGGATGATTCCTGACCCTTGGACAGTGAAGTATTGACAGTAGCCTCTTTTGAAACAACATCACCACAAGAGAGTTTCATGGTAGAAGAGTGGGCAGCTGCCTCACTCTGTGTACGCTTCGAAGAAGATAGATGTTTCAAAGCTGGGTCTGAGCTGGAATCATCATTCAAGGCAGTCGGTACCAAAAAAAGCACAACCCTACCAAAGCACAACATTGAAGACATATCCAAGATGATTCGAAAATAACTGCTACAAGAGAATGTTCTGTGGCTACTAGCATGGTGGATGGAAAAGAACTGAGGTACTTTTGGCAGGCTTGGTATTTAAATACCACAAAGAGGTGGGTGGGGCTACCACCAAAAAGCCTTGCCTAACTGCTTTAGAATGTTCTGAATGCTGTTTCTGCACAGGCACAGTACCCATTTGTGTGAATTCACAGCAACCACAGTGAAGAAGGACCTGATATAACCTTTTAAAATAATACTCTGTTTGCTCAACTACTGCCAGCAAAAAATGGATCAGGCCCCGTGTATCCATAGGAACCTGTCCCAGCATGCTGGTCCTTGCTGCTGCTGTGGTCTCCCTGGATCTCCCAGAAGGCAGGACGGAGTCCCACAGCATGTGACCAAGGCTGGTCACATGCAGGGGGACTCAGTCATATGTTACAGGCCACCCTCCTGGCCTTCCAAATAAACAAGGAAAATGGTGGCAGCAGAGGCTGCAGTGATGGGCTGGCATGCCCATCAGGACTTTCTTCCATTCTATAGAGGGAACAGAAGATCAGTGAGACAGATCTGTGGCTGGGATATGCAAGCAGGGAGCCAGTGTAATACTGGCTTGTGTAAATGAGCCCTAAGACTAGGGGGCTATGAAGGAACTAGGTAAGATCTTCAAATATAAAGACATATCAGTAGATACCAAACTCAGAATCATCCATGCCACTGTATTTCCAATTTCTATATACAGATGTGAAAGCTGGACTGTGAAGAAAGTTGACAGGAACAAAATCAACTCATTTGAAATGTGGTGCTGGAGGATTGTTCTACAGATACCATGGAATGCCAAAAAGACAAATGACAAATGTATGGGTTCTAGAACAAATCAGGCCTAAATTCTCCCTAGAAGCTAGGATGACTAATCTGAGGCTGTCATATGTGAAGTCGAAGGCTTTCACAGCTGGCATCCATAGATTTTCCTTGGGTTTTTTCCAGGCTGTGAGGCTGTGTTCTGGAAGAGTTTACTTCTGACGTTTTGCCTGCATCTGTGGCTGGCATCTTCAGAGAATGGTTGGGTAGGAGTGTGTGTGGAATTTATATACTGTGAACCCCTTTTGGTGAGTATATGTAAATTTGTGTATTTGAATGGTTAGCTTCTGGGTGTAGAAATGCAAGGAGGATTAGTGTCTGTTTGGCTAATGGTTGGTTGATGGCCCATTATCTGCTGGAAATCCCCCTGTCCCTGGGTGAAATTCATTTGTAAGTGTTGAGTTTTGATTCTATTGTTTTTCAAATCTGGAAGCCTGATTTTGTTTACTTTTAGGGTTTCTTCTTTCCTGTTGAAGTTGTCCAGGTCTTTCTGGATTTCAATAGCTTCTCTGTGCATTCTGACATGATAGTTGTTGGCTTGGTCTGGAATTTCTGTGTTTTTTTAAATAACATTTTATGTCCAGGTTGGTTTATAACATGTTCTGCTACTGCTGATTTTTCTGACTGTCCCAGTCTGCATCACAGGTTTTCCTCTCCATGTTACATGGTACCTTCCAGTTAGACAGCTGTTTGGCAGTTGAATAGCGTATGGTAATTATTATTCAGACTAGCTTTCCTGCTTATACTCTCCACAGTAATACCAGAAAAACAAGTTTCTACCAGTGCATGTAATAAGGGAATTGTGTGGGTAGAAGGCAGGAGATTATAAGTAATATTTCCCTCTGTCTAAATTCTACTCACATTTGCCTGCTTGCCTCATCAACACTATGCCTTGACGTATGTAATTATATGAAAAGTTGATAAAACATGCTTTGTTACTACTCTTACCTGGAACTCTTTTTGCCCAGTTGATCATGTGCACCAGTTCTCTGTCAGCAAGGTTGGTTAGCATTGTCATCACAGAAGCTTCCGTGAAAGTTCTGCCAGGATCGTACTCCGAGTAGACAATAGGTGGCTCTGCCTCTAGCAAGGCGCTGACCATTTGATCTGCAGTCAGAGACAAGGCTGGGCTATTTTTTTTGCTGTGTTTGATCATCAAGGGACTTGGCCAGAGAGCAGTGCTCCTTGCCTCAGTTAAAGCCCCTGCATTCCTGCTATCACTTTCCTCTCGTTGACGTTTGTGTTTCAGCATACGGCCTCCTCTGCGATCTTTTCGAATTCCTGGAAGGAGATAAGAATACAATTAACATATTTTGCATAATTTTCTAATGTAATACCCCTGAAAAGCAAGAATGGGAAATGGTGCAATGCTTATTTAATCCCAATCACTGCCCTCAGGCAAAACATATTAGATATTACACTACCTCAATCTACATCATTGTCTCCGCCTTATAGATTAATCAGCATCTTGATTACAGTATTGCTACAAACAGAGATGATCAGCATCTGGATCATAGTATATTAAAAACAGGAATCACAAGTAAAAGAGATGATGGCATTGGCCCAAGTGCCAAAGGAGCATGCCCTCATTGAATTATAACACAGCATTTATTGCAGTACTGCAGTGGATGGGGAGATGCATACCTTGGATCATTCAGTGCCTTACAGGAACAAAATGTCTTCAACCAGGCCTGAAACAAGACATTTTGTTCCTGTTATGAATGAGTGATGTTTTACCTCAGTAGTAACTAATTATTAATGTCATCTGATCCACACAGATCCATTTCTGGTTTGTTCTGTCAGAAGTCCTTCCTACATACAGAATACTAAACTGATTTTTAGAGGCAAATGATTAGATAGTATAGCTACCTTCTTTTTATTGAATGGCTGCTTTGCAATATTTTGACACAAAGACTTATCCTTGGATCTGGAGACAAACATAAATTTGGCTGAGTTTCAAGACTTTCTGTGAAGGGAACAATGCTTCAGGCCTAATTCTCAACAGATATCAAAGGCTATCTAATGAAGTATTTGCCAGTGCATTGTAGTTAAGAACACCAAGAACCAGGATACTGGAAGAAAGATTATGCTTTTATCTGACAGACTAACATGACTTAAAGGTTCATTCTGAGAAATCTTTTCCCTCTATAAGAGAAGCTGATGGGTGATCTCCACTTGTAATTTAAAAATAATATCATGTGAGCCACCTTGGCTTTGGGAGAAAGGTGGCATATGAATTAAGAAAGAAAAGAAAAGAAAAGAAAAGAAAAGAAAAGAAAAGGAAGGAATTAAACATATTGAAGGCAGATGACTTCTATATGTGGCTATTTAGTTCCAGATGCCTAAATATTTGAAATTTGTAGAATAAGGCATTATATAAAGCTGAGACTCAAAACTAGGAGAGGCCTAAAATCTATACACTGAAAGAAGCCCATGACATTCATACATGTTATCTCAGCAAACCCAATAGTGAGGTTTTCAACTTTCATTTTTAGTGCTTCAATGTGATTAAAAAGAAAATCACTGAAAGAGCCAGTGTTTGATGGAAGTTTGAAACATTTGGGCTACACCCATGGGAAACAATTGCCACATAAAAGAAAGGTGTGGGTGGATATTTATGTTTAAGCTTAGGTTCCATTCAGTACAAACTACCCTGTTTGATTGCTTCATAAGACAATAAAGCTTGATTTAAAGATTGCAACTTATATCTCACAATGAGGCCAGAGGTTTGTCATGCTGCCTCCAGTTATGCCCCCTTTGAAAACACGTTATAACCAACAAGGTTGGAAAGAACTGTTGAATATGATTATTATCTGTGTACTCAGTAACAATTAATTGAATTAATGTTTATTTAAAAAACAAAAGAAAGGTGAATTATACAAGGTTAACTTATTCAAGTTGTCGACTTTCCAACTTTTTTTTGATAAATCTTTCCACATAAAAAGGGTCTATAAATTTATGTATTCCTGCCATCAGACTTACTTTATGTTTCAAAATGAATTTTAAAGATGACAAAAAAAAAAGCTGCTGTCTCCATTACTCATAAATTTACTGCAATTTTTCCTACCACAAAAGTTTCCTATCATTAGAAGAAATAACCCTGTTTTGGCAAAACTTCATAGACCAACTAGCAAAATACTGGGGACATTTCAGTCACAGGGCTTACAATGTCATTAATGTGAAGTTCAGCTCGTCTATGAAAACAGCAGGAATAAACCTAGGATTTTCACATAGTTTTGTGCCTTGTAAATTCACCCCATCCTGTACTGTAGCAAACATATGAACAAACGAGAAGGATTTTCACATAGTTTTGTGCCTTGTAAATTCACCCCATCCTGTACTGTAGCAATTACTAATTTAATGGCTTTAGTCTGAAAAACTTTGCAATTATTTGAACATTAAATTCAGATGTGAATGTCTGACTTCTTGTTCATGCATTTAAGCATTTATATCCTATCTTCCTTTAAAACTCAAAGCAGCTAAAATGTAACTTTTTTTTAGATTTGCCATACCTGTTCTACGAAATCTGAATTGCATTTGTTGTGCCTCAAAATTTTATCCAAATAGTTTTCTCATACAAAGTGACTTTTTTTTTTTTTGGCACCTCATATGACTCTTCTCCCTTCTCTTCATGGAGTTCATGGAGCACAACTGGATTCAACCAAAAGAATTTATTCTTTGTTTTTATACAATGTCTGATTTGTTGCTTATAAGTTGCTGAATGACCAAAAGCAATCAGGGCAGTTCACATGGTTCAAAAGCAAGTTTTGAAACAAATATGAGATCTCCTGACACTGATGAGCAGGGAATATTACTGACGTTTTAGTAAGATCCTTTTGAAGTAATATTTCTAATACTATCAAAGAGAAACCAGTTAATTTTGGTTTCCTATGTAGATGGTTAGGTCTTGGTTACAAGAAAGGGAAAAGAAATGGCAACTACATTAGATCATATTTGAATGTTCACTTAATCAGCCTTGATTGTGATGGAAACAAGTGAATATGATCATTACTCAGCTCATCTCCAGCTGCTTTTCTAAAAGGATTTCACCAGCTTCATAGACTAAAAGATTGGTTCAATTCAAACTAAATCAAATATTTTAACCAAGGTTACATAAGTCTTCATAGAAGCCCTACATTTTGGTCTCTTTGTTCTTTGGTAGTTCAAGGTAAAGATAGGAATCACAGACAGATGGCAGGCATCTGCCAGTGTATGATGCCTATTGTATGGAGATGAAGACAGCAAAAAACAGTTGCTTTTGATGTCTTCCCTGGATCTTCAAGAAACAAGCCAGAAAAACTATTCTATGGGGTTCAGAGCTTGTTAACATCTTCCCCAGATGGCAATACACACTGAAGGTAAAGTTGCTCATCTCCCCAACAACTTTAATGATACTGTTGTTGCAGATCCAATCAAAGCATCCAACATGCCATTTGATCTCTAGGATGGATTTCAGGCCTTTTGAACCTGAGGATATAGACAAAGTACTTGTACCAGCTTGACCAACCACACAACTTATCAATCCTTGCTCATTGTTGCTGGTTTGAGCAAAGTAGAGGGAGAATTATCAGGTGGATCCAGGATGTGGTTAGCACTTCTTTGACAGGGAGAGTAATGCCTACCATCCCCATTTTTTCTCTTGGTTGGTCTTGGGCCAGATCTGTGGGTTTGGCGTGCAAGACACAGGATTACACTGATTCCTTGCCTACCTATAGGGTCAATTTCAGAGAGCTGCTGCAAAGTGTCTCATTGCTTACCATGTGGGTTGCTACAAAATACCATCTTGCTTCCAATTCTGTGTGATATTGAGAGTGGCTATTAAAAGATCTAGATTATGATGTTACCTGTATGCTAATGATATCTGGCTCTACTTCTTTATGACATCTGAGTCAAGTGTGGCTTTACATGTGCTGGATCAGTACCTAAATGCAGTGGTGGGCTAGATGATGGCCAATAAACTAAATCATGACAAGAGGGAAGTTTTGTGGGCGGGTGATGTCCACTCTGGGAATTATTCAGATTTCCGGTTATGGGATTTTACTTTTCCTAAAGGACCATGCTTTTATTTTTGGAGTGCTATTTTAAACCATCTTTTCTACCAGAGACCCAAGGGAACTCAGTGATAGGGGTTGCCATTCCTGGAGGGAGACAATCTGGCAAGATCAATCTTTCAATGGTAGCTTCAATACTGAATTATTCCAAAGCATTCTATATGGAGCTCAACACTTGGAAATTATATTTTTGGACTGTAATTGCAGAATCTAAAAGGGTAGCTTTGCAAGACCCTGGTAAGTCCTCCCATAGGACTGGCGCAGAAACTGTACCTTGAGCAGATTTTGGCAATTAGGTTGCTGAAAAAACAAGCATTCAAAGAACACTTTACTCATTTGCTCAAGTAACTTTACTGGCTACCAATATGTTATTGGGTGGAGCTCCATGGTATTAACAAAACAAAAGATCCTTAACAAACTGGGATTAGATTACCTAAAGGTAACTCTTCCATATCAACCTGTCTATTCATTTATTTCTTCAGATTTAGGCCTCCTGATTGTTGCATCATCTGCACATGTTTATCTGGTGGCAACCAGAGGTAGGACCTTTTCTATTGTGGTATTCGCCTTTGGAATCCTACCTCCCCAGTACATTTGTTTTTTGTCTATTGTGTTTCCACATGTGTTAAAACCTGTTGTACCAAGTATTTACTGATTGTAACATGTATCTCAATTAGATTTTTTTTTGTTTTTCCTGTACATATCTATATTTATCTTTTCATTCAATTGCTGTTTAATTAATTTTGTACACAGACATGGAAGTTTGTTAACGAAGGCCAGTGTATACATATTTGAAATAGATAATAAATAAATTGTATAAATATTGAGTGTTACCATCTTATTACTTATCTTCACGAAATAACACTGACTATTTCTAATGATATGAATGTCTTTGGCTCATTTCTCCACTTCCCCCACCCCGACCAAAGCATGATCTTCTGAACAAAAGGTTAAATATATGTACCGTATATTCTGGTGTATAAGATGACTTTTGAGCCCTCAAAAATGCCCTCCAAAATTGAGGGCCGACTTATACGCCGGATATACTTTGCTTCACCTGCCTGCCTATCTCCGGCCTCTTCGCAAACGGAGCAAAGAGGCAGGGGATGGGGCAGGGGGTGAAGCAAAGTGTTTTGCAGTTCATTCGCCCCCTCCTCTGCCTTCTCCCTCTTTGGGGAGCAACGGAAGACAGAGGAGGGGGGAAAACATTGCGGTTTGCTGCGGCCGCCACTCGATCGCCTCTGCAGCGGCTGAGGCAAAACGCTAGATTCGCCCTTTTCCCCCACCTTCCTTGAAGGTGGGGGGGAAAGGGCAAAAATGCCCCATTTTGCTCCGCGGCCCCGATCCCTCCTTCTGGGCTCCCTTCCGAAGGGAGCCCAGAAGGAGGACATGGGGCCGTGAAGCCAAGCCCCGGGATTCGCCCACTCTCCCCACCTTCAAGGAAGGTGGGGAGAACGAGTGAAGAGGGTCCATTTAACTCTGCAGCCCCGCTGCCTTCTTCTGGGCTCCCATGCAAAGGGATCCTAGAAGGAGGCATCGGGGCTGTGGAGTTAAACCCCTAAATTTGCTCCCTCTTCCTTGAAGGTGGGGAGAGGGGGTGAATCCTGGGGTTTGGCTCCACAGCCCCGCGTCCTCCTACAGGGCTCCCTTCGGAAGGGAGCCCAGAAGGAGGGATTGGGGCTGTGGGGCCAAGCGGGGCATGTTCGCCCCTTCTCCCCACCTTCCTTGAAGATGGGGAGAGGGGGCGAATCTAGGGGCTTGCCGCAGCTGCCCCTGCTTCCCCCGCCTTGGTCCCCTTCGGAAGAGCCAAGACGGAGGGAAGGGGGCTGCTGAGGCAAACTGGGCATTTTCACCCCTTTCCTCCACCTTTGAGTTAAGTTTGACTGGAAGGTTGAAGAGAGGGGCGAATGTTGCGGCTGGCTGGCTGGGGGAGCCCTGCCAGCTGATCCTGTTCACTTTCCCAACTCACGAGGAGATCCGCGTGAGTTGGGAAACAAAGGGGATCAGCTGGCAAGGCTCCCCCAGCCAGTCAGCCAGTCAACCAAATGGGGAGGGGTGTCTTATATGGCGA
This sequence comes from Gambelia wislizenii, assembly GCA_030847615.1. Taxonomy (NCBI): domain Eukaryota; kingdom Metazoa; phylum Chordata; class Lepidosauria; order Squamata; family Crotaphytidae; genus Gambelia; species Gambelia wislizenii. Next base: position 105,200,250 of record JAUMIR010000001.1, read on the forward strand.
ATATATGCCTAAACCTAGATTTTTGGCTGGAAATTGGGGGGGGGTCTTATATGCCCAGTCGTCTTATATGCTGGAATATATGGTATATATGGGTAGAAATTCCTTAAGACAGCTTTTACTTTGCAACTGTGGGCACCTGAGCTTGGGAATTTTAAGAACATTAATTTGTGCATTCTCTGCGACTTAGATCAGCAGCTAGAGATTTTCTGACCTAAAGAGAAGATGTTTAAATCAGTGGATGCATCACTTCTCATAAGAGATTTGTAGGAAGAGGGGGTTTTGTTACTAGTTCTTCACTTCTCCCATAGAAGGAAAAGAAAGAAGGGGAGATCATTATTAATTATGTTGAACTAGAAGGGAGTAAGAACACTCCTCTCTGGGAAAGGAAGAAAAACAGAATGAGTCTAATTTTGTCTGCTTATCATTTTTTTTCATAGGTTGCTGACAGAGAGAGGGGGAGGAGAGAATGGAACATGGGCAACAGACTATACATAAGTCCCAGATTCCTAACGGGGTGGGGGGGATTGATCTACTGTTCCACTATTTTAATGAGTTGCTGCCAGAACTTAATGTTAACTAAAGTCTATGTCAGAATCACAGTTTGTGATAACTAAAACTAAGAGAAATACATTATTGAAATTCTAAATCTAATAAAACAGAACTAAATGATTCAGAAATACCTAAGCTCTCACATGATACATGTATTTTGATTATTTCTATAGTACTTCCATCGAGAAACAGGGTGAACACAGCTTCCCCACAGGTGGCAACGCCTCCTGTGGGAGGCCTATTTATGGGCTGGGGGAGGGATGAGACTGGCTGATTGCATCACCGGCAAGAGCCGGCAACGCGAGGCGAGGGGTGGGGCCAAAGGATTAAATAGGGCCCTGCCCCTCTCTGCTCCCTCTCTTGCTCAATTGCGATCCAAGAGAACACACCTTCTTTTGGCAGAGAGGGTCCATTGACGAAGGCCCTTCGGTCGTCCAGGCACCTTCGTTTCTTTGCTGCGAACAGCAGCTTCACTTTCTGCTAAGGCACCGTGGGCCGGACGGCTTTCGGGGAGTGGGCGGACAGCTTCTGGGGAGATTGCTCCCTGTTTTCAAAGCCAAATCGCAGCTGTGATCTGGCGGAGCGGCCTTCTGGTGAGAGGGTGTTGCTTGTGTGCCCCCCCAGCCAATCTCGTCCGTTTCTTTTGCGGCTGGCCGGCTCTCGGCTGTGGGCTGCTGAGCGGCTTGCTCACTCATAGAATCATAGAATCATAGAATTGCAGAGTTGGAAGAGACCACGAGGGCCATCCAGTCCAACCCCCCTGCCACGCAGGAAATCACAATCAAAGCATCCCTGACAGATGGCCATCCAGCCTCTGTTTAAAGACCTCCAAGGAAGGAGACCCCACCACGCTCCGAGGGAGTGTGTTCCACTGCCGAACAGCTCTTACTGTCAAAAAGTTCCTCCTCATGTTGAGGTGGAATCTCTGTTCCTGGAGCTTGCACCCATTGCTCCGTGTTCCAGTCTCTGGAGCAGCAGAAAACAAGCCTGCTCCATCCTCAGCGTGACATCCCTTCAAATACTTAAACAGGGCTATCATATCGCCTCTTAACCGTCTTTTTTCCAGGCTAAACATACCCAGCTCCCTAAGTCTCTCCTCATAAGGCATTGTTTCCAGACCTTTCACCATTTTAGTTGCCCTTCTCTGGACACGCTCCAATTTGTCAATATCCTTTCTGAATTGTGGTGCCCAGAACTGGACACAGTATTCTAAGTGAGGTCTGACCAAGGCAGAATAGAGTGGCACTATTACTTCCCTTGATCTAGACACTATACTTCTATTGATACAGCCCAAAATTGCATTGGCCTTTTTAGCTGCCGCATCACACTGTTGGCTCATGTTCAACTTGTGGTCTACTAGGACTCCTAGATCCCTTCGCACGTAGTCTCATTCAGCCAGGTCTCTCCCATCCTATATTTATGCATTTCATTTTTCCGCCCTAAATGCAGTACTTTACATTTCTCCGTATTGAATTTCATTTTGTTAGCTTTGGCCCAGCTCTCCAGTCTATCCAGGTCATTCTGAATTTTGATCCTGTCCTCTAGGGTATTAGCTACTCCTCCCAATTTGGTGTCATCTGCAAATTTGATAAGTATGCCCCTAATTCCCTCATCTAAGTCATTGATAAAGATGTTGAATAGCACTGGGCCCAGGACAGAACCCTGTGGCACCCCACTGGTCACATCTTTCCAAGACGAAGAGGAGCCACTGCTGAGCACCCTTTGGGTTCGGCCGGTCAACCAATTACAAATCCATTGAACAGTTAACTTGTCTAGCCCACATTCTACAAGCTTGTTTGCAAGAATGTCATGGGGAACCTTGTCAAAGGCCTTACTGAAATCAAGGTATGCAATGTCCACAGCATTCCCTTCATCTACCAAGCTGGTAACTTTATCAAAAAAAGAGATCAGATTAGTCTGGCATGACTTGTTTCTCTGAAACCCATGCTGACTTTTTGTGATTATGGCATTGCCTTCTAAATGTTCACAGACTCTCTGTTTAATGATCTGTTCTAGAATCTTCCCTGGTATTGATGTCAGACTAACTGGACAATAGTTGTTGGGATCCTCTTTTTTCCCCTTTTTGAAGATGGGAACAATGTTTGCCCTCCTCCAGTCTGCTGGGACTTCTCCTGTTCTCCAGGAGTTCTCAAATATTATTGCCAATGGCTCTGAGATTATATTTGCCAGCTCTTTTAATACTCTTGGATGTAGTTCATCTGGTCCTGGAGATTTAAATTCATTTAGATTAAGAAGGTATTCCTGTACTACCTCTTTACTTATTTTGAGCTGGATTTCCCCTATTGTGTCCTCTGTTCCATTCTCCTCAGGTTGGTCCTCCTTTTCCTTTTCTGAAAACACTGAGGCAAAGAAGGTGTTGAGTAATTCTGCCTTTTCTCTGTCCCCTGTTAGCATTTTGCCATCTTCTCCACGTAGCGGCCCTATAATTTCCTTCTTCCTCCTTTTGCTGCAGACATACCCCAAAAAACCCCTTTTTATTGTTCTTAACCTCCCTAGCAAGCCTGAGCTCATTCTGCGCTTTAGCTTTTCTGACTTTACTCCTACACGTGTTCGCTATCTGTTTGAATTCTTCTTTGGTGATTTCCCCCCTTTTCCATTTCCTATACATGTTCCGTTTAAAACTTAGCTCCATTGAAAGTTCTTTAGTCATCCATCCTGGTTTCTTGAGACACCTCCCATTTTTCTTCCTCAATGGCACTGTTTGAAATTGTGCCTTCAGTATCTCCCTTTTGAGAAAGTCCCATCCGTCTTGAGGTCCCTTCTCTTTTAGTATTCTTGACCATGGGATCCTCCCCAGTATTTCCCTGAGTTTATTGAAATCAGCTCTCCTAAAGTCAAGAATGCGTGTCTGACTATGCCTGGCTTCTCCTTTCCATTGTATAACAAACTCCAGGAGAACATGATCACTCTCACCTAAGGATCCCACCACTTGCACCCCATTAACCAGGTCGTCTCTGTTGGTTAGGATCAGATCTAAAATAGCTGACCCCCTTGTTGCCTCTTCCACCTTTTGGACCATGAAATTGTCTTCCAGGCATGTAAGGAATTTGCTAGACCTTGTAGTTTTGGCTGAGTTAGATTGCCAGCAAATATCAGGATAGTTGAAGTCACCCATCACTACTACATCTCTCCTTTCTGCATGTATGTTCATCTGTTCTAGAAAGGCAACATCCAATTCCTCCGTCTGATTTGGGGGTCTGTAGTAGAGTCCCACAATAACATCCCTGTTGTTACCCTCCCCTTTAATTTTTATCCAGATGCTCTCCACCTGGCTTCCAGTATTGATGTCATGGATCACTTCACTGGTGTAAATATCCCTGACATATAATGCTATTCCTCCTCCTTTCCTGTTTGGCCTGTTTCTCCTATAAAGGTTATACCCCTCTATTCCTACATTCCAATCATGAGACTCGTCCCACCAGGTTTCAGTAACGCCTATTATATCATATTTGTTTTGTAGTGCAAGGAGTTCAAGTTCATCTTGCTTATTTCCCATGCTCTGTGCATTAGTGTAGAGACATCTGAGACCATGTGTTCCCTTTACTTGCTCCCTGTGCAAGTTTTTTTGCCTCCCACTGTTGGGTCCTTGCGCTGTTTGCCTTGTTCCCTCTATGACAGTTTGACTATTTTCTCCAGCCCTTTTGCCTTCCAGAATACTGTCTCCCTCCCCCATTTGACTCAGTTTAAAGCCCTCCTGATCAAATTCTTGAGACTGTTGGCAAAAATGTTTCTTCCAACTGTTGTAAGATGCACCCCATCTCTTGCCAGAAGTCCCCCCGCATGGAAGCGCAGTCCATGATCCAAGAATCCAATTTGTTCTCGGCGACACCATCTACGGAGCCAGTTGTTCTTCTTCAGGTGATCGTGCCTGTTTCGGCTGGCCAGTTCGTGGCTGAGAGCTGGTGAAGCCAGTGCATTGATTGCGTGCTCCCCTCTGAGGTGGCTTCCTTTTGAGGTGGCTTCCTTGTGGGGGCTTGGCTGCGCGGCTGTGGCTTGCTGAGCTGGTTCACCCGCGGCTCGTTCCTGGCCATTGCTTCCACGTCAGTTGATTGTCTGCCTGAGATCGTTGAGGGACAGAGTGGAATAGGGAGTATTCAGCTGGGGGGCTGTGGAATTGTTGTTTGTTTGTGGTTCATTACTGTTGGCTGTTGATAATTTTGAATATATACAAGTAGAGGGTTTCCTCTCCATTTAGGCGGGCCTCCAAGGGGCCTCTTTCTTGCCGTTAGCTTTAGAGATAACACTTCAGAATTTGGTGGGCCACCAGGGGGCTGCAGTTGCTGGGGTGCTTTCCCAGTTACACAGGCGGGCCTCCAGAGGGCGCTTAGTGCCATTTCAGGCGGAGCAGTCTATTTGGTAGGCCTTCCAGTGGGTAGAGGTTTGGTTTGAATTAATAGCTAGTATAGCCAGTGGGATTATTGTGGCTTGGTACCTTATCCCCTCATCACATTGGATTGTATTTGGAGTTGCATCTTAGTTTCGGCTCAGTTGGGGATCGTGCACATTATTGGCTTATAGCAATATCGTCAATAATAATAATAATAATAATAATAATAATAGTATTGCTGTACACATTGGTCTCAGGGCAATTGACTAGGGTGCAAACTCTCCCAAATTTGTGGAGTATCATTACATCAATGGCACCCAAAAAGGGGCAGGCTGGGGGGAAGGGGAAGGCCCCCACACCTAAACATCCTGCACTTCCTGCTCCTACTCCTTCATCAAGTAATGAGGAGGAGGACATTCCATGGAAGGCAATTCTAGACAGAATTCAGCATCCGGAGAGGCTTCAAGGGGTTGAGGGTACTGGGGCTGCGACCAAACAAAAGTCCACTAAGGGTAAAGGTAAACTGGCTAACCAAATTCTTGCTCGGCTAGATGCATTGGAGAAGAACATCCACGAGGGTGATGCATCTGGATCCCAGCCTCTCGATGATGCTGTTGAACCACCGGACAAGGCTGATGCAGATGTTGCAATGGAAGTGGCCCCGATTCCAGCAGGTGAGTCCATTGCTGGCACAACACCATCCATGGTTGGGTACTCCTTGCCTTGGGGTGTGTGGTTGCCACCCATGCTAGGCAATACACCCCAAAGCTGGGGATCACAGGGGGCACACGGTGGTTGGCCAATGGTGCAACAGCCCCTTAACTGGACGCCACCCCAGTGGTCGCCATGGGGCCCCTATCCAGTAGGAGGGGCAGCAGGAATTCTGTCTGGGGAGCCGGCTTTGTCGGGGCCTGTACAGGCCCCGGGATACAACTCCATTGCATACTCTGCTATCCCCTTTGGGGAAATGTCCCACCTGTTGGGAGATTACCTATTACAGGCAACCCAAGATAAGATACTTAAAGGGGAGTATGTCGATGTTTTCTCCCTCCTATTTAGAGAAATGGAGCAGAAGGACAGGGATCAGCTTGATGACAAGGATAAGGAAAAGCTTAAAAAGAGGAAGGTTGAAAGGAACTGGTTGAACTGGCTATCTGGATCTCTGATTATGGCTGGTGTTATTGCCAAAGCGTACCCTCAATGCGCAGCCGCGCTTTTTCAATACATAGACATTATCCACAGGGTGTATGTGGATTTTTCAGGCCCCGCATGGCTTTTGTACGATGAAGCATTTCACATGCAGGCAGCGATATACCCAGCCCTACACTGGGATATGATGCATCCTCAACTGTGGATGCAATTGATGATGCCAGCTCAACCAATTCAGGGTGAGAGAACACACAGTGGTCACTTGATTAAGTTCTCAGCCACTGGAGCTACTAAGGCCAGAAATGTGCATGGAAGCCCTGCAGATTTAGCCATGAGTGCTCTATCTGTGGGCTTCCCATTCTTTTCGCAACTGCCCAAGAGGTAAGGATTTATTTAGAGGGAGCAGAGGAGCACAGGGTGGTGATAGGGGAGGCAGCAATCCCAACCAGTCTCCAAAAGGGCCCCAGCCCAATTAAGTTGGGAGTCCTAGACAAGTGGCTGCGCTTATACCCCGATAGGTTAGCGGCCAACTACATATCCCGGGGTTTTAATTTCGGTTTTTGCATTCCCTTGCAAGGCATATGATGCCCCTATAGGGTGCACAATTTGTTATCAGTTAAGGGTAAGGAAGATATAGTTAGGGATAAAATACAAAAGGAGGTGGCAGAGGGACGGGTAGTTGGCCCCTTTACCCAACCCCCTGTACACAACCTTTGGGTGTCGCCACTGGGCATAGTCCCGAAAAAGGCCCCTGGGGAAATTAGGTTGATTCACCATTTGTCATACCCAAAGGGGGAGTCAGTCAATGACTACATCCCAACGGAGCTATGCACAGTTAAGTATACTTCCTTCTACGCTGCTATCAGGGAGGTATACCGGCATGGCTTGGGAGCTGAGATGGCGAAGTGCGACATTAAGTCAGCGTTCCGCCTTCTCCCAGTGCATCCAAATGATTTCGAATTGTTAGGTTTTCAATTTGATGGAAGGTTCTACATGGACCGCGCTCTACCCATGGGATGTTCCGTCTCTTGTAAAGCATTCAAGACCTTCAGCACCTTTTTTAGAATGGGCATTGAAGGTTAGGACTGGGGCAAAGTGGGTCGTACATTATTTAGACGACTTTCTGTTCATAGCGCAAGCTGGTTCAGGGGTGTGCAGCCATTTGCTGCACCAGTTTCAGAGGATGACGGAAGAGTTGGGAGTCCCCTTAGCATCTGAAAAAACTGAAGGCCTAGCACAACAGTTAACCTTCCTTGGAATTGAGATTGACTCCGTCAATCAGCAATGCCGCTTAGCAGCCAATAAAGTAAGGGAATTGAGGGAAAGGGTGTCCAATTTCAGGGGCAGACGCAAGGCCACTTTGAGGGAATTTCAGGTCCTGATTGGACACCTGAACTTCGCTTGCAAGGTGGTTGCCCCAGGTAGGGCTTTTCTCCGCCAGTTATGTGCCGCTATTGTGGGGATCCAGGTTCCTCACCACAAGATTCGGATTACGGGGGAGATCCATGAGGACCTTCAGATATGGCAGGACTTCCTGGACCTCTTTAACGGTGTCTCATTCTGGTGAGAAGAAAGGAGGCTGCAGGGTAGGTTTCAAATAGCCTCCGATGCGGCCAGGGCCATTGGGTTTGGGGTTTATTTCAGTGGTAGCTGGTGCGCAAGTCGATGGCCAGCAAGTTGGTCGGGGACAGAAATTACCCGTGATCTTACCTTCCTCAAATTCTTCCCTATCCTAGTGGCCACCACCATCTGATCCATTGAGTTGTCCAATTCATCAGTTCATTTCTGGTGTGACAATTTGGCAACTGTCCAGGTGATAAACACCCTCACATCAAGGTCACCAAGGGTAATGCGTCTGGTCAGGGCATTTACTTTGTAATGCCTTAGGCACAACATTTTGTTTGTCGCACGGCATGTTGCTGGCGTGCAAAATGAGTTAGCTGACGCTCTTTCTCACATGCAGATGGAGTGCTTAAGAGAGCTGGCTCCAGATGCAGCATCCGAGGGCGACAGAATGCCGGTAAGCCTATGGCAACTTGGGAGTCCGAGATTTGGAGGGCCCTAGGTATGTCAGTTGCTCCCAGCACTAGAAAAGGGTACGCCCGGGCTGTGAGGGAGTTTTGTCAATTTAGGGAGCAGGAGGGTTTCAGGCACGGGGCTAGTGTCCCAGTGCCGCACCTTATGCAATATTGTGTCTTTTTATACAGGAGGGGATTAGCTCCACAATCGATTTGGGGCATGCTATCAGCACTGTCATTCTGGTTAAAAGCCCAGGGTGCTATTGATAACACTGGAGATTTTAGGATTAGGAAGGTTCTGGAGGGATGGACCAGGGAAAGGGGTACGAAGCCCGATTTGAGAGTCCCTCTGTCTCCTGGCATTCTTAGGGGCTTACGCAGGTTATGAGATGGGCTCTGTTCATCCACGTATGAGACACTGCTTTTTCACGCGGCGGCTCTCATTGCATTTTTTGGAGCTCTGCGAGTGAATGAACTTGTCATGGCCTCAAAGAACAACAGGTCTAGAAGGGCCTTGGAATTCAAGGATGTACAGGTGAGCAACTGGGAGGTTATAGTCACGATACGTTTTTCCAAAACAGACCAGGTAGGTAGGGGAAAAAAATTTAGATTCTCCCGTTGCAATAATCTGGAGCTTTGCCTGGTCCTTGCGCTGCAGAATTACTTGAAGGTACGAGGGCACAGGGAGGGGCCTCTTTTTCTGCATATTGACTTTTCCCCCTTGACCAGGTACCAGTTTTGGGCTGTAACAGCAAAGGCATTGAAACAGCTGGGGCTGACTGGAGCACAATTTGGCACTCATTCCTTTCGCATAGGGGCAGCATCCACCGCCGCCACCATGGGCATGACACCCTCAGCGATCCAGCAGTTTGGGCGCTGGAGATCCTCCTCCTACAGGAGGTATATTCGCCCACACCTTCACTAAATTTATCTTCCCTTTTTTGTCTTCCAGGTGCTAGACCTTTGACAGTGAGATGCCGGGTGCTGATTTGCAGCCACAGTATGGTGTACTGGGCGGCCCAACAGGCCCAGCTTAGCCATTTCGGGCCTCACCTCAGCCTGGGGGACAGGGTGGCTATTGAGTGGTTAGGGAAGAGGGGTCTTCGCTGGCACGGCCTCATGCCTGTGTTGTTTGGGGAGTGTGGGGGGCCTCTGCCGGACATACTCATCCTCCATTTAGGAGGAAATGATTTGGGCCTGTTAAAGGGCAAGGCAGTAATTATACAGGCAACACAGGATATGATGGTGATCGGGTTGTGATGGCCTGCAGCCACCATCATGTGGTCGGCCATTTTGCCCAGACAGCTGTGGCATGGGGAGGGGAACCCCTGTTTGATTGACAAGGCTCGACGGACGGTGAATAGACATGTATACAAATTTTTGGCCAAGGCTGGTAGGCGGTACTTGCCACATCCCGAAATTGTGTTCGAAAGGCCGAAGCTCTACAGGGCGGATGGGGTGCACCTCTCTGACATGGGGAATGTAATTTTTTTGTTGGATCTTCAGCAGGGGTTGAGGGCCTTATTGGACAAGCTGGTGGGGGATTAAGGGACTAAGCGGAAGCTTGCCCCTTATCTATGGAGGGAAGGGGGAGGCGTAGATTATGGTGGGCACCCATGGCACCGATTTTGGTGAAGATTTGATCTCCGGCAGGGTCTCCTTAGGCCATATGACCTAGGAGAACAGAAGGAGACCTACCTTGGGGTTGGGCTGAAGGATACCCCCTCATCTTAATATGTATGCATTGGGTGAGGGGCTTTTGGGTTAACCTTCCAGACATGAGCTGGCTTGAGAGCAACTCCATAAATTGGGGTTACTCAAAAGGGCTCAGGTGTTCGCCCCGGGAAGCTGGGGGCATAAGTCCACGAGGGATGGTCCGCCCCAGCTACTCCCAGGTTGCTTCCCCCTGCTGAAGATTTAATGGGAAATAAATAGGTAGGAAATAATAAATATCATTTATTTTACCCCATATATCTGTGTGTGGTCTCGTTATTTGTCTGACTCAGTCCATAAATGCACTGGGGAGAAATACATAGAACTTTTGTGCCAGTTATCTATATCACATACTCCTCACTCAGCCCAAACAGGCCTCACTCAGAACGAGGTGTAGATTGGCATGTGGGTGTTTTACTCTCCTCGTCTGTAAATTAATGAAAAATCAATGTTTTTACTGTTAAAAGAATTTGAGGAGGGGTAATTCTTCCTCTAGAAGAAAACTGAAAAAAAAATAATGAACTATACACATACATTATTAGGAATCAACAAAACCACACCAGACACTATTTCAAGTTATCAATTACTTATCTTTGCTTAGTCCATAATCTGTCCTATGCATGTTATCCAAGAAAGAAATATTGAAAGAAAAAATACAATGCAATATATTACCTATCTTCATAATAAATTCCTTACAGTACTGCAGTGTCAGGGACCAATCACACTCTACAAGTTTATTAAAAACACCTTTACAAACCTTAATATTTTTCACTCCCCCACCCCATTGACCTTTATTGTGGGCTTATTAAAATCATGGATTTTATTTAGTGTGAAACACAAGATATGAATGAATCAGATATAAAAACAAACAGTGGCCAGGTGTATGTGTGAGTGTGCACATACACCTAAATACACCACTCAAATATTGTGTGTTTTGTCTATATTATTTAAAAGAACTCATTCTAAGAAAATTGACATTGAACATCTATTCTCTCTCTGTAAGATGAGAAAGCTGGAAACACTAGGATTAAGTAGGCTGGACAGAGAACAAGAATCAGAAAGAGAAAGAGAGAAAATGGGACAACAATCAAGGTACAAGAATCCTACCAGGGGATAAAAAGGTGGCAATGCAATCAGAAATACTATTTAGCCTATCAACATACTGGAGACCATTAAAATTTAGCCCTTTGACTGAATACTGATATTGTTGGTCAGGCCCCAAGACTAGCAATAAGGGGACTTCAAAGTCAATATTTCAACCCAGAGAACATTACAACCTGTAACACTGACTCTACTGCAATGGCACACATATCAACAAATCCCAAATACTGAAGCATATCAATGGATTCTTGCTTCTAGGCCCAGAAATTACCAAATAAAAGGCCCTTAAAACTAAAGGGCACATCAGAAGGTGGCAAATCTTCCCCTGCCATGTCCCTGATAATATTCAACAAATGTTCCAAATGCCACAGATTGTACCTTTAGACATCCAAAAAACTATAACTGGATTAAATAATAATTATTCTTTTTTTTCTTTCTTTTTTTTAGTTCAGAAGGTGGTGTAGCAACTTACTGGGCAATTTCTTTGTGAAAAGGATGGAGTGGGGAGATATAAACAGTATTGAATAAAATGTTCCTAACTAAGGATGGAACTATAAAATAAAGAGCTGCTTCACTGGTGAGGGGGGGGGGGAATACTTAAAGGAGGAAAAGGGGAGAAAATATTTTAAAAATACTGACTTCTCTTTTAGAAAAGAGAGAAAAGTTGGCTACCGAGCAGGACCGACTCAAACCCTTTTGTTGGCTCTGGCAGAGCACCAAATGCCCACATTAAGGAGCATAATACAGAAAATCAGCCAAGTTATTTTGGCACACAAGGCTGAATAACCCAGAAGTATCTCTCCAAGAGTAAAAATACAATAATAATAAATTAATAAGTAACAATTTGTTGTCATGACACTCAAAAACTGCTGCCTGGCTCATGGCTGCCTAAAGCTAGGGTCATTTCTGCTATGAGGATAATACTCCGTGGTCCGTTTGCTTATTAAAAACCATATTGAGTAAAAGCTTTAAAATAATGTAAAACTGAATGGTGAAAGTGGAGCACAGACCTCTCCTATTATACCCTGTCAAGTGCCATTCCTACTGATGTTGCTCAATACATTTTGAAAATGTTTCTGAACACTGACACCTGAATTTGAAAGGATCTTCTGAAGCATATTTGTTACATAACTGATGATGCTGAAAGAGAAAGTGTCATTTCAAAGAAAGAAACTTCTTTGAAGTCATAGTGGGGCAAGGATGAGGAAAGAAGTGACCAGATGGTTGCTTTTCCTCTTATACTGTTAGCTGCAGGTTTTTTTAAAAAAATGACATCTTCAATTACAGGGTTCACTTCCTCATCTAACATTAAGAAGACAACAGCAGGACTCATAACGATAATATCTTTTCAGACAGATACCCCATTGATAGATTTTTGAGCAAAATCCTGTTCACCATTAGTAGGTAAGCATTCATCTACCATACACCTGCCACACTACTCATACCTTACCCATTCTGGTTCAGAGCTTCACAGAATGACAGAATTATACAGTCATATGCAATTGTTTCAGTTTATCATCTGTAGTAAAATATAGCTAGGTTGATATTCTCTTTAATGGACTGGTGTTTTTGGTGTGGGGGTATTGTTTGCTGACGATTTTTGATAACTAACAGGGCCTGTAGACTTTTCCAAATGGAAAGGTATTCTACCATGGATTTGGTCAATCATCTGTACTGGCAAAAGCATGATGTCTGTGCATGTTTCATCCTGATATATAGTTGTCCCTTCACATTTGCTGGGGTTTGGTTCCAGGACCCCCCGTGAATACCCAAATCTGTGAATACTCAAGTCGCATTATATGCAATGGCATAGCAAAATGGTGTCCCTTATATAAGATGGCAAAATCGAGGTTTGCTTTTTGGATGTTTAATTTTTAAAGAATATTTTCAAGCTGTGAATACTTAAATCCGTGAATGCCAAATCCGTGAATATGGAGGGACAACTGTACATTGGATATGTAGTAAATATGGATACCATTTCAAGCAGCAAGTCTTCCCCACATGCTTGCTACATTAGTCATCTGAATTCAATCACATGGCCTTACCACTTCAAAGAAAAGCAGCAAGGTAGCAGGAATGTACAGTGTTGCCTTACTGCATGATGTCAGCGTTCTTCTGGCATTTTATTGTTCTGGTCCCATATGGGACTGAGGTAAAACCACATCTTTTTGCTAACGGGTTTTTCTAGTTAGCAAAAAGATGTGGTTTTACTTCAGTCCCCCATGGGACCAGAGTTAAAGAACGATGACGGTATGCAGTAAGGTAGCATGGAAGATGGAACATTCCTGCTGCCTTGCTACGTGGTGGTCCAAGGAGAAAGCTGCTCCATAAAAGAACATACAACATAACCAGTATAGTGTAAGAGAAAAGGCGACAACTTTTACAAGTTCCAGCTAGAGCTGGGATGGCTTTGACATGGATCCAGATCTGGGCATCGACCAACACACCTGCTGATTGATGCTCTAATCTAACCAGCCATGGCCAGCTGCTAGGATGACTGGAGGACCACATGGGCCAAGCCTCATGTCCCCCCTCCTCACCTGGGGTGCCAGAGAGGTGCTGGCCCCTGGCTGGGTAACACTATCTCTGTCCACACCCCCAAATCCCATAAGGACCCCTACATTACCAATGCCGCGAGGACACTGGTGACAAAGTCCCGGCTCCATGACCCAGTATGACCTCCCCCACATAAAGTTGTGAGAAAGAGACATAACAGAAGATGAATCCCATGCAATAGAATGAGAACCGTAACAACCAAAAGGAAGGGAGGGTTGGTGGGATACCATGCCAAAATAAACTGGCTGGCAAGCAAGGGAGCACCTAGATAAGTGCCCTAGAATCCAACCAGAGTTAAGACTGCAAAAGTTAACCCTGGTCAGATTCTACAGCCAATGGATTTAAACCATTCCTGCCTCACCCAGAAAGCACTGTGGGGGTGCGGAGCTTCCTGGTAGGAAGAAGAACACTGCTGCCATCATGGTCCCCATGGTCCTAAGCTCTCCGCCCCATGCAAACCCCCCATGCTGTAAGTCACACAAGGTCCATTTTTTTTGGAGTGTGGTAAGCCCAAGAGTCACCATGATATGCAGCCATGTTGTGGAATCTGCATGCTTCTGTTCTATATGGTAACACGGTAGCTTGATAAGGCTTCCTGACTTCTAAAGCAAACTGTAATGTGTTGCTGGGTAATAGAATATCACTGGGACCCCAAATACTAGGCATACTAGTTATGGGATTCTGCAGTTGTACTCCAAAAAAGAAACTTTCCCCTGCTCTGTGCTACTTTCAGACGGGTTGTCCTCTGCTACCTTCACCCCTGAGAACATTCCTAGAAGATTGGATAGATCTCTGGGACAATCTCCCAGCGATCCACAAGGGATATCTTATAGAAGAGAGGCTCAGAAATGAGAGAGACTGGGATTTCAAGCAGAAAAAAATGATGATATGTGAAGAATCTCATCAACTGAGCTTCATGATGTGTGTTTTTACAATAATGGACTAATCATGTCAAGTAATCTAACACACTAATATATTTAATAAAGGGATTAAATTAAAAAGCAATGAGCATGACTAAACAAAACAACACAATACATTATCTTCCCATATGAACCTCTTGAAGATCTAAAATCTTCAGGGGATGCACTTCTCTTTACCTCACAACCTTAACAGGTACATTTCATGAGAACATGGAAGAGGGTCTTCTCTGTGGCTGCTCCCAGACTTCGGAACTCCAGCCCTACCAGAGGCTAGGATGGCTCCTTCTTTGCTGCCTTTTTGGTGGCAGTTAAAGACCTTTCTAATTCAACAAGCCTTTGGGAATTGATTGTTAATCATAAAGCCCTAAATGGCTTGGGTCTAACCTATCTTCAGGACCGCCTCCTTCCATATAATCCTCCCCGTGTACTCTGGTCCTCTGGGAGGAATCTGCTGCAACCTTTAAAAACTAGGCTCTCATCGACCTCCAAGAGGACCTTTTTGGCTGTTGCTCCCAGATTATGGAACGGCCTGCCTGATGAGATCCGTCACATTACCACCTTAAATAGCTTTTTAAAAGCTTTTAAGATGGATCTCTTCTGGCAGGCCTTTGCTGAATAGATACCCAGCCATCAGAGAGAAAAAATCTTATTAGTCCAATCCCATCCAGCTTTTTATTGTGTTGTTTTTAGTAATTTTAGTAATTATTAAGTATGTTTAAAATGTTTAATTATTTAATTGTATTTTAAGGGGTGGGTGGGATGGAGCAGTTTGTATGTATATTTTAATGCTGTAAACCACCCCGATTGCATTTTGTAGAGGGGCGGGATACAAATTAATTTATTATTATTATTATTATTATTATTAATAATAATAATAATAATAGAAGGGCTTTTTATGGTGCTGTATAGTTGTTTTAATATTTGTTTTAAAGTAATATCTTAAATGGTTCTAATTCTGCTATTAATTTAATACTGTTTTGATCTCAGCCTGTGTATGTTTTAACTATGTCTGTTTTTATTTTAATGTTCTGTCTTTTGTAAGCCACCTTGAGTCCCAGTTTGAGTGAAAGGTGGGATATAAAAAAAAAATGATGGATAGTTGGATGGATGAAAATCAAATTTCCCTGTCCAATTCAGACAGAAATCTAGAATGATTCCCTGAGGGGGAAAAACTGTTAAAATCTTATACAGTGAAACCAGGGAACACTGCCTTAAAGCAGTAATGTTTTGAATTATACTGGTTGCAGTTATTCCACATGTTTTGTAGTCAAAGCTTCGTTTTGAACAATCAGCTCTGGAAGAAAGATACAAGTCTAGAAGGAACACTTAACACATGAGGCTAAAAAAAAAAAGAAAAGAAAAAAAAAGAATTTGCCTGTAGTTCTGCTCCCAAAACACCTATTATCAAACTTCCCATAGGAGTCAAAAGTTAGATTCACAATCTGTTGTACAATCTGCAAACACCAACTTAAATTCAAACCGCAGATGACTCACAAGATTTGGCAAACTCGCAGTCACAGATTGGCTTTGCACACACTTGTCTGGATTGGATGTGGATCAATCTAGGTGGTGTAAGAAGCTCTTGTAGAATACAAGTATTCACTCAAGGTGTTAAAAAACAACAACCCAGCAGCAACAATATATTTCTTTCCTAACCTTAGTATATGCTACATAGATAAGTACATATGTCTGAAAAAGGATGTAAGAACCATCAACATCAAGTCTTCTAGAAAAATCACTCACCTGCAAATTGATCTCATACCAGTCTACCTAGAACAATCCAGTGAATGTAACACTTTACCTAAGTGTATGAATCACCTTTCCAAATTTCCAGGCATCCAAAGAGATGTATAGAAGAGAAAACAAATGACAGAACTGATTTTCAAAAACACAGTCTTAAATTATCTCTCCTCCCAGCTCTGTTTTGTCTATTGATCCATATTTTGCTGTTGCATTTCTGTGTGTGTTTGTGCTCCAGGCAGTACACTGAGGTGACATAGGATAGTTCTTTGTTTTCTTAGAAATTTATTTCCCCAAACTTTCTATACTATCTAAAATGTCAGGTAGCCCAGTCATGCTTTTCATTTCTTTAAAATGTATATGCACTCAATAAATATGAGCATATTTTGCACTTCTGATACTAAACAGAATAGAATAGGTTACAAAAATTATACTGAGTATACTATTTTGCATGTAGATGATCTAAGCTATTTAAGCATGTAAAGTTATTCCTTCCATTAACTAATTTAAATGTATGTGCTAAATGGAATTGGTTAGATTGTTGCAGTATAAGAATATCTGGATAGTCACATGCATCCCAACCCTGTTCTAAATTTAAGAAGTCTTGTTTTTGCCAGCATTTAATAATTTATTACACTGTACCTGCAGTAACACTCTGTGAGACTTTTACTGATAGAGAAAAGTGCAAATGCATTGATTTGCATGTATGTGTCTGCTTGGGTACGCAAGCTACAATTGTATGCAAAGTGGCAGAACCTGCCAGGGTTGTGTGTGTGTGAGTGTGCATACAGGAGCAATGGCAGTTCCCTCTTCCCAGGAAAGAACTACATATCATTAGAAATATAGGGTTGCTGCCAAAACAGGGTATTCCAGTGTCAAGTTCTCCCCTTGCATAACATGCAGTAAAGTTTACCATATGCCCTGAAGTCATCACATTGCATGTTTCCTTGGCTACATCTGTCACAACCCCAAGGATGTGGAGATGAGGCGGTGGGCAGTAGGGGGGGCGGAGCCAGTGCAATAAAATAATGAAAGAGAGTAATAAATGTTCTAACAGTACCTATTCACAAGGCACTTTATGTGAAAGCAGTCTTGTGGGATGTGCCTCGAGGAATAAGGATACCAGCTTAACATCTTTTACACATCTATAATTTATAACCACAAGACAGGAAAGTGTTAACACTGCCATGCTCCCAAAGGCCATTTTAAATATATGAACCAGCCATGGGATAGTACGGTATATCTCTTCAAAACTATTACATAAGTTATTCATGCGATATTTCAGTTGCAACTACTATACAGGCCTTTGCTTTAAAGCCTGCTTTAGTCCAACAGCATTGCTTGACTTTCTACTGCATGTATTAATGACTGTTAGGTTCAAATATGCAAAACATTGCAAAAACAAACATAGACTAAAGAAAGGGGTGTGTCAACACTGAGCTTGTGGATGTGAAAACTGGACAGTGAAGAAATGAAGAGAATCAACTCATTTGAGATGTTGTTACCGTAAATGACAGGGAGTCTTAAGGACCCTCTGAATATCAGCTTGGCAATATGAGAGGGGGAAACAAAAGCAGGACCTTTTAAACCATGTATACTGGTACTCAAGAGGACACCTAAAGCTAAATAGTACAATTAGTTAATGTTTATTTGAGAAAGCAGTAACAACTTTCACACACACACACACACACACAGAGAGAGAGAGAGCTCGCTTCAAGCATTGACACAAGGCTAGCAAATAAAGTAGGATGGATTGAGATAGAGGAATAGAGTAAGGGGTTGCTTTTGGGTGATACTTTACTGATCAGAGGAACTGAGATTGCAGAGGAAACCAGCAGAGTGGGGGTTCCGAAACAGGAACAGCTACACAGTCTGACATGGAGTCAATAGCAGGATGAACTGTGTGCACTTGTGTGGTGTTTTGAAGGGGTTTTTATACCCAATGATTCTCTTCAGGGGATGAGATTTAAAGGGAAAGACAATGCTTCTTGGAGGTTCTCAAGATAATACAATAGACACACCGGATATGATAGTGACCTTTAATATGCTGATACTTTGTAATTGAATGGAGGAACAACTCACTTTGTGGGGGAAGGTAGCAGTATGCTAACTCTTTACAAACCTTGAGTATCACAGTTTAAGGCTGATGGATTAGCCAGATGTTCAGGCAAGAAGTTGCTCTTCATGTTACCTTTCTTTGGAATTTGGGATGGCCCCTCCTTAGTGCATACCTGACTGAGTCTCAGTGTTAATCCTTGGGATTCCTGGTTCTTGGGAGTCCCCAGTTTATTGGCCATATTTCATGGAAGGCCACAGTTGACTAGATTATTAAATATTGCCAATTATTAAAGATATGGGTCAGGGGGTGTTGGGGTAGGTAGCAATGTGGTGTTGGAGAAGAGTTCTGTGGATGCCGTGGACTGGTAAAAAGACAAATAAATGAGTCCTAGAGCAAATCATGCCTGAACTCTCCCTAGAAGCCAAGACATCTAAACTAAATCTGGTGTACTTTGGCCATATCATGAGAAGACAGAACCCACTAGAAAAGATGATAATGCTTGGAAAGCTGGAGGGCAGTATGAAAAGAGGAAGCCCACATTCCAGATGGATAGACTCAATTAGGGAAGACATGGCCCTGAATCCACAGGAGTTGAGCTATTGTGGATAGGGCAACTTGGAGGTCTCTCATTCATGGAGTCACCATAATCCAAAGTCAACTTGAAGGCAGTTAACAATAATAAATAATATAATAAATAATAGCTTTCAGCTTTTATAACAGCTTTTGAAATATTAGCTATAGGCCAATTTATTATCCCTATAGGGCAAAATGTTCTTCATATTATATATTGAATTAGATCTTATTTGGAACTGGTGGAAAATAACATTCCACCAGTGTAGTTACATGGTGCATGGTTGCATGGTGGTCCAGGGGGACAAAAGTGACAACGAAAGGGAACTTTCCAGAGCATTAGCATGCACTACTGTAGACAGCCAGTGTCTCTTTGGGTTGAGAGCAGAGCTGTACCCTGCACCATTCAGTTGCCTCTGTACAAATAAAAATCATTGTACAAGGAGCTACTGGACATCTCCCTGTGCAATGTCTGTACAAGTACTTTTCCAAGGACAGCCCTTGGCCATTGTTTTTATTGTTTTTATCTTTTGTATATTTATTTACAAGACACCTCAATCTGTGTTTTTAATCCATCTAAGAAATTGATATACAGGTACAGGTTGAGTGTCCCTTATCTGGAATTCTGAAATCCTAAACACTCCAAAATTCAAAATTGCCCACATGGGAAGCCAAGATAGTGACACCTTTGCTTTCTGGTGGTTCAATGTACAGTCTGCCCTCCATATCCACAGTTCCTGCATCCATGGATTTCACTATCCACAGCTTGAAAATATATATATTTTTTTAAATCCAAAAAGCAAAGCTTGATTTTGCCATGTTATATAAAGGACATCATTTTACTACACCGTTGTATATACATAATGAGACTTGAGCATCCACAGATTTTGGTATCCACAGGTAGTCCTGGAACCAAATCCCAGAACATACCAAAGGCCTACTGTACACAAACTTTGTTTCATGCACATAATTATTAACAATATTGTGTGTAAAATTACCTTCAAGCTGTAAGTATAAGGTGCACATAGGAAACATAAATGAATTTCATGTTTAGACTTGGATCCCATCTCCAAGATATCTCATTATGTATATGCAAATATTTTTTAAAAATCTAAAATACAGACCACTTCTGGTCCCAATCATTCTGGATAAGGGATACTCAGCCTGTACTACTCATGCTAATGCTAATACTATAGAGCATCAATTGTACTGGATGCCAAACCAGTGCTGATTTTGACCTATGAGCCCTAAACAGCTTGGGGCATCTGAAATAGTTTGGGGTATCTCTTCTCATATGAGCTTGTCCAGAATTCAAAATTCTCAGCAGAGGTCCTGTTGCAACTCTGCCACCCCAAGAAAATAATACATGAGACAGACCTTTCCCTACAGCAGCACCTTGATAGTGCAACTCCCTTCCCTGGGAAATCAGGCTAGCTCCATCCTTACTGAGCTTATGTCAGGAAGCCAAGACCACATTGTTCTGTGTAGCTTTTGGCTCCTAAACCAATTTATGAGGTGACTTTTAGGACTAATGGTGTGGCTTTTTAGAACTTTTGAGGAAATCATTTAAATCTGTTTCTAAACAAAAACAGGCTGAGAGGTGATGAACAAATACTTTGAATGATTAATTAATTAATATCTATATGAACTGTGTTGTTGTATTCAGCTGAAACAGCAGGATGGTATTTGAAATTAATGTATTGCCAAACATCATGCAATCCCAGAGTTACAATGTGATCTGAAATATGATTTTCTAATGAAGATGCTTTATTAAATATTGAGACACAGATGTGTAGAGGTAGAGACATGAATATAAAGTACTAAACATTGCTTTGGCATTTTTCTAATGAGATCATTTAGCTAAGATGTACTCTTACAAAAACACTTTTGTGAAAGTGAAAGAGACTCTGTTCACAGATGCCAAACAAATCTTGTTCTGTATGACAGGTTGCTAGTTCTTGTCAATAAGAAGAGAAGGTCCATATGCACAATGAGAAATGACTGTTTAAGCATGGACCATTTAATTTCTTAACAAGACCACAATGAGGTCATATGAGTTTTATGAGTTTCATCTAATGTTTTATCTTCAGCATCTGCCTGTTTTCATTCTATTGTTGCTGTTTTGGAATGTTATTGTATTATATGATTGATTTTAATTGCTGTTAGCTGCTCTCTGTGGTATGTAAGCATTATTTGATGTGATACACATTTTTTCTATAAATAAAATGGCCACTGACTTAAATATAACTTAATTCTAAGTCAGCCTCTTATTTGTATGAGGGATAGACCAATACCCCCAACTCTCTCCAATTATCCCATTGTATTCCTGAGGGTTCCTGGCTCCCTGAAGAGAGATTAATAGACGGCAGAAGGGACTGTAGGGAAAAGATGGGGACAGAAATCCTTATTCTTCAGAGTCTGTTCCATTAATGGAAACAAAGTTAAAATCCAACCCAATATATTTGCGTGCTGTTTGTTTAGAATTATATGGAATAAAGGTAATGTTGCTCATCTATATCTATTTTTCATTGGGATATATCCTGTACAGCTACACATATAGCATTGTGCCTAAACCAGGCAGAAAACTGGAAAAACGGTGAGGCACTCTGTACTTCCAACTCCACATTTTGGTTGAATAACATATGGCAAGGAGCTGTGCTTTTTAAAACTATAGTTCCCAGAATTCCCTAGCTGGCTTGGCCAGATGCCATGCTGCCTGGAGGATTCTGGCACTTATAGTTTTTTTACTGAAAAGAGTATCACCTTTTTTTGAAAAAAAAATGATGGATGATTATCTTTCTCTCTTCATCATCTGCAGCCCTACATGGAAGAAACTATTGTCATTTCTTGTTATTTTGGGCTATGGTAACTCTAAGGCAAACCTATCACTCTGTTTCTTGGCAAGATTTATTCAGAGGAGCTTTGCCATTGCCTTCCTCTGAAGCTGAGAATGTGTGACTTGGACCAAGGTCACCCAGTGGGTTTCCATGGCCAAGTAAGAATTCCAACCCTGGTCTCCCAGAGTCCTAATCCAACACTCAAACCACTACAGCATGCTGGTTCCCACAAGAGCCTAGAGAGGTGCATTTATTTTAATGTACAAAAGGCACTGAATGGAATAATGACTGAACAACCTATGACAGCTTTCCCCCCTGCCTGCTACCCAACACATAGCATTAGAACAAGTGAATGCTGCTGCTCATGTGGCTAAGTTTACAAGCAAAACACTTAGGCTCATCTAGAGTGGTGTTTGCTATCCATGCATTTAGCTGGTAGGTAAAGGTGTAACTTTATGCATATTGATGTATACCAGTAGAGTTCCTCCATGTGAGGAAAGACACTGATTAGGTCAGGCCTCTCTTTCCTGGAGAAGCTACACAGATGCAGTCAATGTCCATGTTACCTGAGATTGCAGGTGTCAGGGACACACTTTAGTCTTAATCCCTATCTCTGTTTTAGTTGTGTTTGTAGATTTTATTGCTCCTAGCCACATACAATGCCATATTTTGATGAGAGTAGAACAATGGGATGTCAATGCAATAAACAAATAATGCAGGGCTAGCCCACAAGATTAGCCCACAAAATTCTTCTAGTACATTGAGGTGTGTGTGTGAAGCTTCCTATAATATATGTGCAAGGTCATAATGGGAATATGAGAACTGAACTTCACTTAGCAAGGGACCACTTTGTCAAAGACCACTTCATTTCAGATCCGAGACAGATATTTGCTTCAGTTTTTCTAGCACTTCAGATATCTCTCCATTATCTATAATAAGGAAACCAAAAACCAGAGTAATTTCTTTTATTTCTTGACAGAATTAAATGAAACATCCTGGCATACTACTCTGTTCTGAGGGAATAAAGCCTACCAAATTTCAAAGAGTTGAGGGGGCGTGTCTGATGAGATGTTAAATCGATGGTACACAGCATTAGCTCATCTGATTTTGTTCAACTACAACTTCTATCATCCTTGGTCACCAAATTCAGTGATCACTGACTGTAGGTGTTATATCCCAACATCTTGGGAGCCATTGCTTTAAAGTTTTGACCATCCTTTCCACCTCAAAAAGCATTTCCCTATGAAAAACCCTTCCCTATACTCTGGAAGTAATTCAAAAACTTCTAGGACAGCTCACTTTGCTTTGGTCTACTTCACACAAGTCCTATTTCACTTCAGAGGAGGTGAGAATTCCTTTGAAGAAGGCTGCTTCACTTTGGAATTTTGTCTTTCCACCCAAAAATGGATGCCTACGCCTATGTGGAGCACAACCTCCTTATTCCACAAACCACTGCAAATTAAATTAAAAATTATGTGGTCAGGTTGCATGGATAGGGCAAGATGGGAAAAGCAATAACAGAAGCAGCAGGAGCAGAAAGATTAGGTGTATTTTCTCACTCAGCTGTACATATGTACATTTGATGTGTGTTTATATGAGAGTGAGAGAAGATGCCATTTTTCCCAGGTAGAAGTGGACTGCAAATTGTATGTCTGGCATGGCAAAAGATTACAGGCACTATTGTGAAGATTGTTTGCACAACAGGGACACTCTGTTTTTTTATTCACAGAGGACGAACATACTTCTAAATGGAAAGTATTTGGCAGTGTCATTTCAATTCACTGGTTCTTTCAATACACAGGTACTAATAAGCATATCAGTGTTCACCACCTGTACAATTTTGTATCATTACAGAACACTGTGTTTAGCAAATATGATTGAAGGTCACTTCAGAAGCAATACAAATAGTTTCCTAGTACTTGAGTACTTCGCTTCTTCATTCACTAAGTACTATTTTTAGTATACTATAATGTGGCAATATAAGATGATTGCATGGCAAATTAGAATTCTGGAATCATTCCAGTTGATGCATTAAAAAATTAATTCTTCTTTGCTTCTGAGAATTCTTTTAATAATCCTCTGCTTTTTCCTATATTATTTGTTTGGCTTTCAATAAATTACCATCATAACATGGCTGAAAATTAGAAAAAGACCCAGATCAAGAATATCTCCAAACTTTCAAACAACTACATACAAAAGGAACAGTGGGGAATAAAATTCTTAACATTGCTAAAACGTGAACAAATCTCCTTAGCAAGAAGAAGCAGTTGGTGAATTTAGTCTATACACATTCTCCAAACAAGGAGATCCAAAGATGTTTGTTTAAACATTTTATATTCAAAAGTCTAGGAACCATTTCAATTAATCAGGGCTGAATGAGAATTTCATTTTAATTCTTTTTTATCGGAATTTATCTGAAATTCACAGACTTGAAATACAGAAGAAAGCAAAATTGCCAGATTTGCCCACCTTCTGTGGGATGTTAGAATTTCATTTTTGTTTACTATTCAGTAGAAATTACTAAAATTAGCAAAATTTGAAAGTGGAAACTTGACAGATTTGCCCATCACTAAAATTAGTCCAGATTTAATGTAACTCTTTATTTAATAAATCAATTAATTAAGTTTATAAAAAGGCTATTTTATTTGTTGTGACATTGTTCCAATTTAAACCTGGATCCAGTGGTGTTTGTTTGCTGACAGAAGCACTACCATAAGCAGAACTTATTGCCCCTTCTCCATCCACAATCTCCTTAACACTTTCAGACTCTATGGAAGGCTGCAAGAGGAGGGGAAATTGGCCTGTTCAAATTAACAGAACTGATACTAGCAAATTGAAACTATTGAACCCAGGCATTAGTTCTGAATGGCTAAAATCAGACTAAGACTTTCAGTAGTGAAATGTGTATGTATGGGCCTTCAAGTCGCCTGTCAACTTATGACGGCCCTATGAACTTCACAGGTATTGCTTAGGCAAGGAATACTCAGAGGTAGTTTTGCCAGTTCCTTCCTCTGAAATACAGCCTACAGCACTTGGTTTTCACTGACAGTCTCCCATCCAAGTACTAACGAGCGCTGACCCTGCTTAGCTTCCAAGATCATACAGAATCTGGTTCCTGAGAGGGTATTTAGGCCCCTCTCAGTAGTGAAATACTAACATACAATATACATTTAAATGGGTCTGTGTTGTGATCAAATACAGAAGAAAGGAAAGAGGTGATGCAAGATAACAAATGATATCCAATTCATTTGCTATGTTTACTCCATATAATCAGAGTTTTATACCTAGCTTAATTATATTTCCAGTACAAGTCAATCTGCAAAGGCCAACATGTAGGTTGGAACAGAAATGTTGCTGCTGGGCAAATGACTGATCATCTTAAATGTCTGAACACACAAACCAAATTTTCATTCAAGCCAGGTAACCAGCTGGCACATACACCAGTTCAACTCAAGTGCAAAGGATGGTGTGAATTGCCCTTTTACCACATTTGTTTCCAAAGCACTGGTAAACATTCCTTTCAAGCTGCCTTCAATCAAAAGCACTTGGGCATCTAATCAGTGGTCTTCAGTCTCTTACACATCAGTTCCTTTTTAGCTTGTCATAAAAGGGCACAAACCTCATGGCACAAAACAAATATAAATAAGACCAAAGAGGACTTTGGATTAAATGTTCCTTTTTCTTTTCTTTTAAAACATGGGCCTCATTAAAACAAATGCCACTCTTCTTAAGACCTGTGGCTTACACAGTGAAGATAAGAAGAGTCGATTAAAATATATGTGTATGTATATTAAAAACCAGAAGTCATGGTTGGGTACATACCACCTTTCATCATTCCAACTTCATAGCATTTACGCAGCCTGCAAGCCTGACAGCTTTTCCTCCTGTTCTTGTCAATAGTGCACTGGTTGGTAGCAGGACACATGTAGTCATTGTGACCTGTAAAATAAGATGGAATTTTTTAAAAAGACAATAACATAAAAGCATATCAAAGCCCTGAGACATTTTTTCAGAAGCTCCTGTGATGTTTTCGGTTTTACCACAGAGTTGTTAGTACTGTATGTTTAATTAAAGCTGAATTAGGCACAAATGTGTAGGGGTGTATTATTATTTTTTTTAGGTGGAAAGAAAACAAGTACAGTTGGCCCTCCACATCCATAGGTTCTACATCCATGAATTCAACCAGCCACAGCTCAAAAATATTCAAAAAATAACATTCCAAAATGCAAAGCTTGCTGTTTGCCATTTTATATAAGGGATTCCATTTTCCTATACCCTTGTATATAATGGAACTTGAGCATCCATGGATTTTGGTATCCACAGGGGGTCCTGGAACCAAACCCTAGCAGATACCGAGGGCCCACTGTATAGGGAATAGAAACTAAAAAGCTGTTTCATACAAATTCCAGAGTATTTGACGTAGTAGTTTGGGGTTCATGAAGTCATATTATTGTATGATGTAAAGTTGAAGCAAGTGCCCCACCTATTGTTTTGCCTGCTACTAACTGCACATACTGTGCATGAATACAGATAATCATGTACAGCACAAATTCACTTGCACATCTCTACTTAATCTTTGGTCAAATCCTCTTTATCAACTACCTGGTGGTGAGTGAATTTATTCAGCCTGTATGGGCAAAATGAGAAAAAGTAGATTAATAATGTCCTTAATCTGCATGTTTTCATAAAGATATGTTATCTGGAATGGAAAGGGACCACTAAGAAAGGAAATGCTTGTTATGTGGTACCGTAACTATTATTCTAGAACAGTGACAGACAAAGTGTGTCCTATGGGCTATATATCTCCTGCAATGCCACCCCCAGCCACCTGTATCCACCACCCACCCACATTTATATATATATTTTAAATGTTAAAATCCTCCTGATCCTTTTAGAGACCAAAAGGGGCAATTTCCCCATGTCCCGGGGCGCTCTGCTCTGTTTTATTCCTGGTCAGGGTTATACCCAATACCTGAGCTGTTGAAAGGAGCAGCACCACTTGGTTTATTCACTGTGACCTATACTTGGCCTACTTCCCGTGGCTGCAGTTCTTTTAACACTGGCTTTTACTGTCACCATGTGTGCCCTGAAAGAGTTTATACTAGCATTCCCCTGATAATTTTTTTTTTAATCCCATACTCTTATACAGAGCTAGACAGGTCAAAGTACAGTGGACAATGATTTGTTTGTTTGTTTAATGGATTTATATCCTACCTTTCTCCCATGGTGAGATAATGAAAACCTTAGAATAACAGAAGAATTACTTGTAACTCATTCAGGTCAGGGATCAATTTGTAGCAAAGTGGGTTAGAGCTTGCCACAGGCCTTAGTTTCATCAAACTATATCTTTCATTACATATTAAATATCAAACTATATCTTTCATTACATATTAGCAAATATAATTTTTTAAAACCCAAAACCAGAACTATCAGATTATACCAAAAACATTTCCTAAACCAAATTCATTCATCCACTCATTCACTCATTTATCGGCCCATTTTTTCAACCATGTAAGGCTTATAGCAGCTAGCACTATGCATTAAAAGAAACCAAATTATCATGAAAATCAAGATATCTCTGGATAATCTCTCCAATTAGTCTACACCAAACATTTGAAAAACTGATGGCTTGTTGTGACATTGCCATCACTATGTCAAATGTGATCACACCATCAGATATTTTTTTGGATGACTAGTGACGTAAGAGAAAGTTGATACCCCTTACTTTAAATATCCCTTATTTGCAATACCACTGCCACTATACTTTGATCTGAATCTTATTGATTACTGCCAACTAGAATAGAATGAATGAATGAATTACTAAATGGTGAGTTAACACATGGTTAATTCCACTGAGTTAGTGGGTTTTCTCTGGCTTTTCTTCACAAACAAAGATTCAGGAAGGACTCATCCCACACTTTCTGCAAGCGCGCTGATGACTGAAAAGGCCAATCCAAGATAAACAAGTCTGGTTGCAGAAAGCACAGCAGAAGGTCTCCTTGGGTGATGCTTCTGGGTTGTGATTCTTTCTGCATTGTTGTTTCTCTTCAAGACTTGTTCGGCGTGAGTTCTCAAATAAGGCTGCAGCATTGTGGATAGTGCGTCTCCATGCCTCCCGATGTGAGGACAGGCCAGACCATTGTTGGCCGAGCCTGAGATGTTGCTTCAGGGAGTCCTTGTATCGCTTTTTTGGAGCACCCCTCTTACGCTGACCCGTGGCGAGTTCACCATAGAGTACTATTTTGGGGAGGTGATGGTCTTCCATCCTAGAAACGTGCCCTGCCCAGTGCAGCTGTGTTCTCAATATCATTGCCTCAATGCTGGTGATCCCTGCTTGCTCAAGGACAGCAACATTCGTCACATAGTCAGTCCAGTGTATATTTAGGATTGTGCGTATATAGTGCTGATGAAAGCGTTCGAGGAGTTGTAAGTGGTGGCGATAGGTGAGCCATGTTTCAGACCCATAAAGGAGAATAGACAGTACAATGGCTCTATACACACTGATTTTTGTGCTTCGCCTCAGGTGTTTATTACTCCAGACTCTTTTGTGAAGTCTTCCAAATGTGCTATATGCCTTTGCTAATCTGTGATCGATCTCTTTGTCAATCTTGTCATCTGAGGAGATGATGCTTCCCAGGTAGGTGAACTGCTAAATAGACCTGAGAACAAATTTGCTGACGGCAATGTGGGGATGGTGGTGTTCATCCTGTGGTGCAGGCTGGTAAAGAACTTCTGTTTTCTTCAGGTTGACTTTACTGAAAACTAACAATAGGATTCAGGCCAATGTTAATCCTTTTACGTGTCATACTTGCCTTTTAGTAGTTGGTTTTCAGCATGGGACAAAACACAACAGAGCCTCTTGTACTTACAATGAAAGCATGATGGCTTCTAGTTAGATTTTAAGCCTGATTTGTTGGACCCATTTATTTGTCAATATACTGCTATATTTTGTCAATATTGCTATATTTCTAAAATAGTTAATTATAACCATCAAATATGTTACTGTAGTTTTTACTGAATTGATTATATTAACAAATTGCTCTCTATCCCCAATCAGACTTTACCTATTTGCTGTATAGGATCCACCTCTAATTCTAGCTGTTTAAATGTTGCAGTTTTGATGCCCAAAGAAAGTAGAAAAATCATTTTATGTTAATAAAAGCACCAGAGTTACCAGCAGGGAAATGGTACTTTGGTCTTCCATTGAAAGTAATTGGATGCTTACAGGAAATATATTCAGGGGTAGCCATGTTGGCCATAAAGCAAAAGAGAACAAAATCCAAAATCCACAAAAGAGTGGTACCCTTATTGGCTAACCAAAGTGCAGAAAATATATCATGCAAGCTTCTGAAGGGTCACTGGCTTCTTCATCAGGCAAAGATACTTAAAAAAATCTTACAGCAGAAGAAAAGTAGCAATGTTTTAGTCACCAGCTTATATTTTATTTCAGATGTAAGTTCTGTTGTCTGTTAAGATGATCTAGAGGGATATCAACGTAGGCAGAGGCCATTCTCCTTAGTATCTGGGACTAAATGTAGGCTTGTGACTCTAACATTGTCACTTTTCTTCTCCTGTATGGTTTTAAACATCTTTACTTGATGAAGAAGCCAGTGAAGCTTTGAAAGTTTGCACGCTGTATTTCCTATATTTTGGTTGGCCAATAAAGGGATACTTACAGGTTGTTCTTTTTATTACTTCAAAAATGCCCAAGATCTGGCACCTTATGAGAGTAATAGTATACATCCAAATGTCATTCCCCTTAAATGGAAAACACCATCTAGGCATCACTGAGTTACATTTAATGACAGGAAGCAAAAGGCAGGACACATCTCCATTGATATCAACAGAAAAACTATAAGGGATGGCAATTAAAACGAAGGAAGATGAAATGAATATGGCTTTAACAATGAAAGGTAACACTAACAACATGGATTTTTCCCCATTGTCACAGGTCAAATAACCCTTTCCATTGCTGCTGTACCCTGACACAGCACTGACATTATCACTGAGTTATTCATGGTCAACCCAAAATCACTCTTCTGGATCATGATAGCTAATTCAAATCCCAAACAATAAACGCATCACTCAGAAATGTAACCCAATGTACGTCACTTTATGCTTACTTACATTGAATGTCATTTGCCTTTTATCTGCCTGTTCACCCAGACTGGAAAAGTACTTTTGGAGTGCTTCAACATCTGCTTGACTTTTCAAAAGTGCATTCACCTTAAACTTAGTGACATCAACAATATGTTTTAAAAATGTAAATATATAGGTTTTGATATATCATATTTCTGGGAGATCCATTAAGAGCTTTATGGTTCTTTTGTTCTTGCATGTGTATCTTTTTCCATTTCAAGCAGATAGTAAAACAGGAACATTCCTTTTCCAGATGATACTTATATATAGCCCTTTCCCATTTCCCACCCCTCAAAACACTGATCCAATTGCCTGTGGCAGATTCCAGTCTGAACAATCTGGCAAACAGCTATAATGCCTTGTCTCACTCTCCCATCTGATAAATCAAAATTGCTTTAAGTGTTTGGCAAATGATCAAA
This sequence comes from Gambelia wislizenii, assembly GCA_030847615.1. Classification (NCBI taxonomy): domain Eukaryota; kingdom Metazoa; phylum Chordata; class Lepidosauria; order Squamata; family Crotaphytidae; genus Gambelia; species Gambelia wislizenii. Next base: position 105,230,368 of record JAUMIR010000001.1, read on the forward strand.
CCAACAGCTGTACTGGAATTAAAAAAAAACAAACTTAATCACTCATCACCATCTTCCTGTGATCACCCATGAGACAATAACTGTTTTCAAGAACCCATCTTAAAACTGAGAAAATGTTACAGAGTTACTCAACTATGTGAAAACAGTATTATTAGTCCACTATTTCTTTTATTGCAAATGGTACAATTGACATTTCCATTTTCAAAGGGATTTTGCTTTGGGATAATACATCAAGAGGCTTGCATGCTAAAACTATATGATTTGCTGTTCAGTTGGCCCTCTGTATCCATGGATTTGGCATCCATGGATTCAGCATCCATGGATTCCACCATCCATGGCTTGAAAATATTCCAAAAAATAAATTCCAAAAATCATATCTTTATTTTCCCATTTTATACAAGGGACACCATTTTACTGTGCTATTGTATATGATGGGACTTAAGCATCCAGAGATTTTGGTATCCATGGGGGGGGGGGGTCCTGAAACCAAACCCCAGAAGATACCAAGGGCCCACTGTACTAGTTCTTCAAATAGTTGGTATTCTAAGATTAGAGATAATCTGGAATTCAGTTAGACTAATTAACACAGCTTTCATTGACACAATATAAGAATTATGATTCAAGTCATTGCTAGAAAAGAATGGAAAAATGTTTTACCACTAAGCTAAATTACCATTTGTGCACCAGGACTCTATAGAGCAGTGATGGGCAATGTGCAGCCCTCCAGATGTTCTTAGACTTAACTCTCATAAGCCTTAATAGCATAGCCAATGGTGTGGAATTTCTGGGAGTTACAGTCCAGTAACATCTAGAGGCCCAACACAGTTCCTATTCCTACTGTAGAACTTTTGTGTCCCTTAACAGTGTTCCAGTAACCACACAGATACACTTTAGTTTTGGAATAAGAAGGGCACAACTTTATTGGTTACAGCTGGGGGAAAAAAAGTTAGCTTGGCATGGTGCCCAGATACCACTATCAGGCAACCCAATTGTTGGCCAATGTACATTCAACCTGCCAGCCCAGTAGATGGAGGGTACCTGGAGGGTATCTGGAGTCACAGATCCAGGTTTCGCATGCATGAAGGCCACTGTCTAAATCCCCTGTCACTTGGGACTGAGGGCAGACAGTGCCCACAAGCTGGACATCTCCTCAGTTGCCTCAACCTAACCTCCTTTAAAGGGACCTCCACTAATCATGGACAATTGGTACACAACCCTATCCTCCCCTAATTGTCAGGATCTTGACAACCATGATCCTACCATGCTGCATTCTTGCTGTATTGACATGTATATGCTTATTTTGCTGGGCTAATATGTAGAGTGCTGATGTGGGATAATGGGTGATGTTATACATGCAAGGGAGAAAATGTCTGGTAAGGGTTAAACAGCAGATGTGCCTGAAAAAGGAATGCAGGGTTCGTTAACATCAAGAAAATTCTGCTGGGGTGCCAGGAGGTGGGAGGAGCATTTGGAGGGAAGCTGGATTCCTTTGCTTTAATGTCCAATAATAAATTAGTTGCCTTGGTGGGAAACTAGTATGAACTTTATATGTGCTATGCAATGGGAATAGTTTTAGTCCTGGCAATGCCTTTGCATTGAGTTTTGCTTTGCAGCTGAATAAAACTTTACTGTTTTGATGCTGAAAGCCTGGGTTTGCAGGTTGAGAGTCTAACCTGTGCATCACACTAATTTGTGTCTGGCCTCATGACCAACCCTGACAAAGTGTGACAAATGTTACCGAAGCATACCAGACCATTGAGGTGAATAATAACCTACTGGCCATCCTTAACCCAAGAGGATGGGTGGAGAAGTCATTCCAAAGTCAAATGGTCTTGGGATGACAGGCAGACCTGACTGAAGCCTTTACCAATCTGGTTGACTTGCAGTCTGCTCATCTTAGCCCCTGATTGGCTAGATGTTTGCACCTTTCCTCAGGAATCTGCAAAATCACCCCTGGGAAAGAGAAGATGGGCACACAGCACCATTATCAACCTGACACACTTATCACCCTGGACACTTAGGGACAAACAAGTCTGGGGACCTGTAATTATATTGGAGCCACATACCTATATGGCACAGTGGAGGAAACTGAATCAGCACTATGAAAGTTGAAAGGGGTTGGATCCAATGAATCATTCTTATCTTGTCCTCCACCGTGTCTCCTAACTCCTCCTGTACAGTAACTTGGGACAAAAATCAGGTGTAGGCAGCTTGCAGAAGTCATTGCTCCCACTCATCTTCTCTCTCCTCTCACATGAGCTCACTCACTATCCAACTTTGGTAATTCCTTCTTCTCACTATAGTCTCCTTTAACATAGTGCTCACTTTTAAAAAGAGCCCCCTCACCTGCTTGAAAGATATTATAGAAAAAGTAAGGGGCTGAAGAAGATAAGAAAGATCTCTTCTGCTCATGCAACCTTTGGATCCAGCCCTTTATGTTTCACTGTAATATTGTTCTCAATTCCAAGCTGCACATTAAAAAGAAACATGGTGATGTACCTGACCTGAGTCTCCCTTGAAAACACATATGATGGCATATTATTGTACTGACAGTTTGACCTCTCCATACAAAGAGCAGCCAATGAAGCATCTTTATGACAGGAGGAAACACTAATACAATTATATGATATCACAAACCTTTCCAACTACATATAATCAAGGGTGGTAGAGGGCAATATGGCCCACTCACACACCTGCATCTGTTTATAATGTGTCATTTGGATCCAATCGATATGTTTTACCTTCTGAATGAAATAATTAATTCAGAGAAGCAAAAGTGGTATCTGATCACTCCTTGGTTATCAAAAAAGAGAGATGTTTTAAAATTAAAGTATTAACGTCCTTTGTGTGCCAACATAGGGATTAAAGCAGGGGGGGATGGTACACATGATGCATAGGGCCCTTGATATTCATTTATCAGATCAAGTGTACACAGATCCTGAAAAAAGTAACTTTTTTGGACTACTGTTTCCAGAATCCCCAAACATACTGTTTGAAAAAGGAATTTTCCCAAGCTACTATAGGTCCCAGCCATGATCTTATTTACCTGGTTTGAATAAGAATAAAAAAACCCACACAATAATACACTAAAACTTCCTACTGTTCTGAAGTAAATGAATTGACAATTCCTTCCCCCTTCTCTCCCTCCACTGATTTCAAGCTGATCTTTCCCACTGCTTTCTTTGTGGAATAATAATTCATACAGCCTCAATAGCATACCATAATTATTACTTGCATTGACTCTAGAACCTTGATAATTAACTTCATCATGTTTTCAAATTCACAATAACCTTTAAATTCATATTCTTTTGTATATATAAAATAAATACTCATTGACATCCTGTTGAACAAATGTATAATTTATATACAATAGACGTTAATACTGATGAATACATTGAAGTCTAGTTTTATTTTACGTTGCTGCAAACTGGGTAACAGCTTCTCCCATTACAAATTGTGTCTGCCTTGTGAATTTATATCTCCCTCACAGAATTATAAATGTGTAGAAACTGGAAAATAGAATAGCTTTATCTTTAAGGAAAGATAAATATATACTATAAATACATAAAATTGATGTTTCGAACTAACAAAAATGCTGGTAATTGCTGCAATTTGATGGTTAAACACAGAGGATAATGGGTAGATAACTAATCCCATATTTTGTATTTTGTTATCTGTCAATACTTTGCTTCTAGTCAGAAGAGCTATCTTGGAAGTAACAAAAAATAATACACTTGCTAGAGTAATGCATTCAAGTAATGCAAGGCAGAATGGGGAGTAGGGTTGGAGAAAAGACATGAGATCTACATCCATTCCTTCCTAATGCCTAATGGTTGCAAAAGGGCACATGTGCCACATGACATCGCCCTTTTGCGATCACATACTATAAAAAAAATCATACCTTTTTATTGATGGCTCGAGCCATCAGTTGACCCCTGTGATGCTTTTGTGCTGGCACTGCTGGTATTTGAAACTTAGCACCATTGTACTCATGTGAGTGCAGCATCAATGGCTTGTCTGGCAAGAACAAGTCCAGCTGAGATCATGACATCCACGTAGGTGATGCAGTTTTTATGACCCTCCCTGGGTTACTTGGGATGTTTTTTGGTGTTTTTTGGTGCTTTTTGTAACTTTTCCTCTGTTATTTTTGTTTTTATTTTTGAATTTCCTGTGCTATGTATTCTCACGAGAATATGTGGGATTTCAAAGAGGAAGTGAACAGAGCTCCATTCACTTCCTCTTTCATTGGACAGGAGGGAAGGTAAATGTGGCATGGGGAGTTCTTTTGCTGGCATAAAAACAGTTACATTATATTGACCAAGCTCTTGAGTTCCATTTCTTAGCTATCAGAATTTTGTATACACAATTTTCCACAGGGTAGCTGTTTTAGTCTATCACAACACAAAAGGGGGGGGGGGTAATAACACCTTAAAGACTACCAAGTTTATATGGCATAAACTTTTATGGACCATGGCTAGAGATGTAAAAATCTGTCTCAATTCCACTGCATTTCACTGAATGCCACCTGAATTGTCTCCCATCCTTTGATTTATATTAGATCACAAGGTTCAATAGGAGTGGGAGGGGTGGCCCGCATATGGAAATTTGACTTCTTTTTAAATCTTTTTTGCTAATGTACACATTATTTATGCATATTTTATGAATTCTATAATTTATAAATTCTCCCCATTGAAAGAATCATAGAATCATAGAATTGCAGAGTTGGAAGAGACCACGAGAGCCATCCAGTCCAACCCCCTGCCACGCAGGAAATCTTGATCAAAGCATCCCTGACAGATGGCAATCCAGCCTCTGTTTAAAGACCTCCAAGGAAGGAGACCCCACCACGCTCTGAGGGAGTGCGTTCCACTGCCGAACAGCTCTTACTGTCAAAAAGTTCCTCCTAATGTTGAGGTGGAATCTCTGTTCCTGGAGCTTGCATCCATTGCTCCGTGTTCCAGTCTCTGGAGCAGCAGAAAACAAGCCTGATCCATCCTCAGCGTGACATCCCTTCAAATACTTAAACAGGGCTGTTTATTTTTACTTTTTAAAAATTGTGTATTTTTTAACTATTCCTTTTTAAAAATGACATTGTTTTGTGCACACTTTAATCCTCAACACCCCATATGCCTTGCAAAAAGTCCAAATTCCAAGCTATAAACAAGTCCTGTGCAGCTTGGAAAACCTACTTTTGTTGAGACTTTCAAATCATCACTATTTCATCTGATAAAGTGTGATAAAGTCCACAAAACGTGTGCCAAATAAAACCTGTTAGGAGTTCATTTATTCATTCATTCAGTTTATTAGCATTTAAGGTGCCATTAGACCAGGGTAGGCAAATTGTGACATATGGACTGCATACAGACTTTGGACTCCACTCTTCTGGCGCCAACAGGCCCCCAAAGCCTCCCAACTCCCAACAAAAGTTTTTTTTAAAAAAAAGGGCATGATTTTCAGACAATTTTTGCTCCTTAACTATGTAGAAAGTCCACCAATGCATGTAATCACACAAAAATGCCTCCATCCCCACCCCACAAATACACAGAACCCGCACTACCCTGATATACCTCCATATTTCTCTGCATTCCCTCTCAAGATGGTGGCAGGAAATAACACATTTCCAGTTGCCATTTTGAGAGGGAATGCATAGGGAAATGGAGATATTTGGGCTTCCTGGACGTAGGCTACGGCTGGGGGAGAGGCTTGGGGAAATTGGCTCCTGCCCCCCCCCCACAGTTGCCAACCCTTACACTAAACTCTTTGTTTTAATATTTATTTTTCATTCAGTGCTTCAGAAGGTTCAAACTGCAAGTTTAGCTCAGACAAGGAAGGTGGAAGGTGATTGGTGGCTCAGTAAGCCTTTGGGCTTGTTGTCAGGTTTATTTTCTGTTTTGTCAACAGAAAAATATATGAGTGCATATATTTTTCTCTTCCTCACTTTGTCCCAATTCTTATACTTACATCAAGCTCAGAACCAGACCTACCTTTAGACAAAATGAGGCAGCTGCCCCAGGGATCCAAGACCATTAATTGTTAGCTATTGTTATTAGTTGTTAGTTCTTGCAGATTATTAATCTACACAGTAACTCACTTGACTATTCAGAAGGGACAGATAAAGGGGAACTAGTACAGCTATACCAGAAGAAGGAAGATACAGTTGTCCCTTCACAATCGCTGGGGTTTGGTTCCAGAACCCCCCACGAATACCCAAATCCGTGAATACTCAAGTCCCATGATATGCAATGGCATAGCAAAATGGTGTCCCTTATATAAGATGGCAAAATCAAGGTTTGCTTTTTGAATTATTGGTTTTTTTAAGAATATCTTCAAGCTGTGAATACTTAAATCCGTGAATGCCAAATCCATGAATATGGAGGGACAACTGTAAATTCAGTTCCCAAAGATGGAGGAGACATTGCTTTCTGAGAATCTGAGAATAATTCCTAGTAAGCATGTAGTGTTCTAAACCAGCATGGTGTAGTGGTTTGAGTGTTGGACTACAACTCTGGAGACCAGGGTTTTTATCTCTGCTTAACCATGGAACCCCACTGGGTGACTTTGAGCAAGTTACATACTCTCAGCCTCAGAAAGCCCTGTGATCGGTTCAGCTTAGGGTTGGCATAAATCAGAAACAACTTGAAGGCACACAACAACAACATATAGTTTACCACAAAAAAGTCAAAACTCAATTAGTAAATCTGTTGGGTATTTTGATAGTCACAACATGTCAAGGATAATGCATAACAGTAAAATTCTATAATTCACTCAACTGTCAATCATCTTTAGGATGTCTCACAATGCCTGCAGACTGTCCCAACTGGATGTGTTCTATTACTATTCTCTTGTTATGTTCCTCCAAGTCATCTCTGACTGATGGCAACCTTATCATACGGTTTTCTTGGCAACCTATCATTGGGTTTATTCAGAGGAGATTCACCATTCCCTTCATTCTCTGATCATAGCATACAGCACCGGGTACTAGGGGTAAATAAATACAGACTAAGGGGCTTTTATTCACCACTGTTCACTATGGAAATAAAGCCCTGAGACTGAGAGATGATAGTTAGATTTCAAAATTATATTCAGTGCACATGCATTCTGAAAATGCTCTGTTCCCCCAATGTCTTTCAAGACAGCATGACATGAAAACTTTGCTAACAGCTTTTCTCCCACCACTGAAAAGTATGCTATCTGCCCCTTGGAAAACCAATTTCCTGATTCTCCCAAATGTGTGTGTAAGGCTGAGTCAGTGTTCAGAAGAAAGTGGCACCCCCACTATTTCTGAACTGCATCTTCACTCTGAACAAGGTTATTTCCTTTTCCTTTTCTCTGGAGGTATGTATACTTAGAGCTGTGCTTATTTTCATAAGAAATTGAATTGGTATGATGAATAAAATAAATCAGGTTTGAATAAGGTGTAGCCGTCTAGATTGTGCTTGAACTTCCATGAGCTCTTTCCAGTATGGTCAGTTGTGAAAGATGGTGAGAACTGCAGTTCATGAAGAGCACAGGTTTCCCATTCTTGAAATAAATAAATTACTAATCTGACCCAAAGATGAAAACTGCAGCCCAAGTATTCATACATGCTGATGGGACAGCATAAATCCATTGCTTGCTTGCTTGCTTGCTTGCTTGCTTTCAACAGGGCCAATCCTAAGATAAGGCAGAGTAGGGTGGGTGCCACAGGCAGCACATTATAAAAAAGCAGCAAAGTGTTTGCTATTTACTTTCTTGTTATGTATTTGCATGGCCATTCCCCGTGTGCCAAGGAAACTCGGCTAGCTTTATATAGCCTGTACCTTGACTTGGGTTGGTTAGTGGGTGGTACTGCTCAGTGCTCTGTCGCACGGGAAAAAAAAATGTCTTGTTAATGAAGGTACAGTATATTTCCGTACACCAAGGATGTCAGGACAGGATCTTGAGCAAGGACAAGGCTGTAACTGCAAGTGGAGAACAGAATATGTTATGTTCTTTGCAGTTCAGAGATCATTTGGACCATAGTAGATTTTCCCCAATTAAGAAGATTTCTCCCCCTCTGCCACAGATGTTAGTTATTCCTTGACCTAAATCTTGTAATTAGTCTTAACTAGAGTAGACCCATTGGATCACTGAGATGTACCTATATGCAGACTCACCACTAAGCAATTTACTTAATGGGTGTACTAACCAACAGGATGCCAACCTTTGGGATATTAAATTAAAATACAGCATCCAATTCTCTCTACCTGGTCTATTTTGCACACATTTTCAATAGTGTCATGAAATCTGACATGCATGGGCAACAGAAGGACACAGGGCTTCAGTGGCTTATGAACATGCTCAGTGGTGTGCTGGTGCGCACACAGTAGCATTGTGTATGCAAACCTGACAGGTTTCTGTAAAGAACTGGTCTCAGTAATTTCACTCAATAGCTGCTTGGCATGAAAAAGGCATGTAAGAAGAATTCAAATCCAGCACTCCATCCTCCTCCCTAACAGCTTACAGGTGCTGCCTAGAAATGCTAGGTCATCCAACACAGCTCTATGTTATGTTTGTACTGGAGGCCCTTTGTTTTTATAGGGTTTGTATTATCTGTGGTTTCACTTATAAATGGTAAGTCCAGGAACGTAATCCCCACAGATACAGGGGGCAACCTGTAATCTATTAGAAGTGGGAAGGGCAACTGTGGCCCTCCAGATTTTTTTGGCCTGAAATTCCCACCAGCCCTAGTCAGCATAGCCAGTGGCAAGGAAAGGCGATCCAAAAATATCTGAAAAATTGGGCTGAGCACTTTGTATTAGAGCATACAGTCCAATGTATTCCAAAACACAAGACATTTAACAAGGCGAAATAAACAAAAGCATCCTTATTGCTAGAGAATAAACACATATTAATATGAATCACATCCTAATGAAAGGAATGTACACTTTATAGCATGAGGGCCACACACAGTCAGTAATTAAGCTCTTAGAAACACAATCAAAGTCTCCCATTATAGTTGCCCTTTGAAGCTTTTCTGCTTAAGTCTTACATTGCATTTATAGGTTGGGATCAGCAACAAAATGTTTTAGACTGAGTGTGTTTTAAATTATGTCTGTAGTAGACATTCTAGTGGAGTTGGTTTGGAGTCCTATTCTGTCACTACTTAAACTATACATCAGACTGAATGTGTTGGTTGCTGCAAAGTCTTATTAAAAATAATACTAAGTGTAGCCCACACTTTTTAGTGGGAGTGCAGCATACAAAGAGTAGGGGAGTTTTAAGCCTTTCCTGTCCTGCCACAGTTCCATAAAAATGGCTTTGTGCACTGGAAATAGTGACTAGAAGAAAAGCCTTCATTGGGAGCAATAAGAGCTTCCCCCCCATTGCTATTTTGCAGTCTGGAGAAGTGTGTGTGTGTGCGTGCACATGCACACACACACACCTATAGAAGAAAGACTTAGGATGTTATCACACCAGCCTGTTTTCTCACAGCAATCACGTTAGTGAAGCAAACAAACATACTGGTTTGAAAACATTCAGTATCACACTTCTCTCTAATCATGGGAGAGTTGGCAATCCATGGTTTCTTCCACACCAGCTCTATAAGCCCGCCATATGCCCTACTCAGAGCATGTGTACCTTTTGATTTTTTGATTTTTATTTTTTCTGCGATTTCGTAATTATGCCAAAACAATTAATATATTTCTATTTTATTATTTTGCCATAATAACTCAATCACAGTGAAAATAAAAATAAAATAACTGAAAATTATGGAGTAAAACAACCTTGGTCTACTTGGGAATAGTGAGGGGGAGGGGGAGAGGGGGGCAGAGAATCACATCCCCTCATGCCACTTGACTGCTGTCATATTGGTACTACAGTGGAAGGGACCTATCACACCTGGGAGACTAAAGGAACGCCAGTGATACTGGCAGCCATTTATGGGTTTTCTTCATCAATGAAAAGATGCACTACAGAAACAAATGAAATGCAAAGCAGCAACAGGATAGACACAATGTTGTGTGATAAGTACTGCCCAAATACACTAAGATCTTGTAACTGCAAAATACCAGCCTCATGTGATAAAGTCCTTAAACTATTCTTTCCCATTTGCTATGCTTATCATAAAACCGGGGGGGGGGGAGGCTTAGTATTTTTAAAAAAAACACAACCTAGCATAGTGACAAACAACATATTGGAGGTAATCTGTATTAATCAGACCCTAAGCAGTCATGCTATACATTTATAAAGTATGGCTTAGGTCCAGATCGCCTCCCCAAAATAGTACTCTATGGTGAACTTGCCATGGGTCAGCATAAGAGGGGCGCTCCAAAAAAGCAATACAAGGACTCCCTGAAGCAACATCTCAGGCTCGGCCAAATTGATCACCAACAATGGTCTGCCATGGTCCTCACTATCCACAATGCTGCAGCCTTATTTGAGAACTCATGACGAACAAGTCTTGAACAGAAACAACAACGCAGAAAGAATCACAACCCGGAAACACCACCCAAGGAGACCTTCTGCTGTGCTTTCTGCAACCGGACTTGTTTATCTCAGATTGGCCTTTTTAGTCATCAGCGCGCTTGCAGAAAGTGCAGGATGACTCCTTCCTGAATCTTCGTTTGCAAAGAAAAGCAAGAGAGAGAGAGAGAGAGAGAGAGAGAGAGAGAGAATGTATGGCTTAGGTCCAGACTATCTGAAATATCATTTCTCCTTATAAAAACGTATCAGAGTTTTAAGATCCACAGGGAGGGGTTTCCCTCTGTCTCACTACCACCACAGGCTCATTTGGTAAGGACATAGAAGAGAGCCTTCTCAGTGGCTGCTCCCACACTCTGCTCTCATTTCACTGCCAAGCAAATACCTTTTTGCTTCAGCAGGCTTTTGATGTGTAACCCATTGCAGGAAGGCTTCTTATGGAGAGTGTTGTCAGGAAATGACAATGGATGTGACCACAAGATGGAGCTATAAGCTTAGTAATGAAAGTAGTTAAGCTCCAGTGGCAGGTGTGTGTGTGAGTTAGCACTTGAGAGTATGCACATCTGAGATGCCTGATGTAACAGGCATTGTTTAACTGCCTATAAAGAGGAGATAGGAAATATCTCCAGTGTGGGTTTGTTGTGGATGGTGGTTGGCAAAGCAGTTTGTTGGTTTGAGAGAGATTTATGAGTATTAGAGATGGCTGTCCTATACTCAATGGAGATTTTCAGACGCCTCTCTCAGCGTCTTGCTGCGCAAGCAGCCTCCGGAGCAGTAACGAGGCTGCTGCACGGCAAGGGGTCCATTTTGGACGATGCCGTTTCTCTCTCGGCATCGTCCGTGAGTGTTGCGGCTAGCATTGGAGGAGGACGCGCTGTTTTTCACTCACGGAAGTTGTCCGTGAGTAAAAAACAGCACGGCTGCCTCCAATGCTAGCCGCAACACTCACGGATGATGCCTAGAGAGAAAGGGCGTCAGGGGGGGGCGGAGTCATGCACCACCGGATGTTGCCGTAGAATCCAGCTCTCTCCGATGTGATATCTTTGAAATAAAGAAAAAACCTTGTTAAAACAGTTAATTAAAGAAAAAGAACTGTGTCCCATGTTCCGGAATGCTGTGAGTAATGTCTGTTTTATTTAAAAGCTAGAAGCTAAAAGCTGAAGCACGGAGTTTGAGGATTTATGAAGGAAGCTGATGTCGAGAGACCAAAGAGGAGATAAGGGAAAGAAAAAATTCTTACAAACTCCCTTATGGACAAGATCTAAAAATAAACCCTCTGATAAAACAATTTCAAGATTAGAATGGGCATTTTCATCTGAAACATTAACAACTGAAAAGATTAGAAAAGAAAAACAACAGACTGAAGCAATTAAAATGGCGACTGGAGCAGGGGGAGGAAAGAATGGACAGAAAATCACCCAGAAGAACGGACAGAAGGAACACCTGTCAGGGCAAGAGGATTTACAATCTTTGCTGGCACAGAATAATGAAAAATTACTTCAAAGTTTTAAAGCTCATACACTTGAGCTACGAAATGAAATTCAGAATATGAAGCAGGAAACAATACAGGAGGTTTCTAAACAACTACAAAGTGCTATGCAGCAAATCAAGCAGGAGATGGCAGGAGTGTGCAAAGAAATCAAAAAAGTAAATCAAATGGTAAACAACAACAGAAATTGGCTTCAAAGACATGATGTAGAGATTGCTGAGATACAAACACAAATTATTGCCCAGGAGGATCAGAACAGAAGGATGAACATAAGGATTCAAAATGTTCCACATTTTGAAAAAGAAACTGCAACCCAGCTGAGAATTAAAATAATAAAATGGTTCCAACAACTGACACCCCAATTACAGTGGGTGCAAGAAGATTTTGAGAGAATCCATAGAACTGGATTCAGGAAAGCAACTCCCAGTGATGTATTGGTAAAAGTGGCCAATTATTACAAAAAAGAGACATTTATGAAAGAAATCAGGAAACTGTGTGACCAAATACTTTTTGAGTCAACACCAGTGATGATTTTCAATGATTTGTGTGCAAAAACATTGGAATGGAGGAGAGGTATCAAACCCATTATAGCTATACTGAAAAAAAAAAACAATATTAACTATAATTGGGGATACCCAATATTTTTAAAGTTCAAGTATGCTGGGAAATTTTACAAAATAAAAACACTGGAAGAAGAATTACAACTGCTGACAACGCTGGGACTAAGAGAGGAAGAACAAGAAGCAGCAAAAGACCAAGGGGAGCTGAAAGGAGCAACAGGAGAAGAGGAGAAATGAAGATATAAAGACAAGAGACTGAAAAAAAACCTGAGAGAGATGGGATCAAAGGTGACATCGGTGATGGGTGACACCCCTTCCCCCCCTCAAAGTTTATAGCTATGGCAGGGATGGCAATCCCTGGGAGTAGGAGGGGGTGAGGAAATGTGTATGTGGGAGGGGTAGGGAGGAAGGGGGGAAGGTGGAGGGTGGTGCAGGGGGATTGTTATTGTCATTGTTTATTGTTTATTTGAGTGTCGTAGTACTTGTGCACTATGGGGGACTAATAGAAGTAGAAATTTATTGTATATAATATGGAAGGTAGATTGAGAATATTGACCTTAAATGTCAAAGGGTTAGGAAATGTAATAAAATGGAAAAGAACAGAATCTTTACTAAATAAATCTAAAGCAGATATAATATTCCTTCAAGAAACACATCAAAATAAAGATGGAGTGAATGAATTGAAGTTGAAATGGGCAAATGTATATGAAAAAGCTTTTGGAACATCAAAATCAAGAGGAGTAGCAACTATTTTGTCGAAAGGATGTGATTTTATTGTTAAGAAAATTTTAAAAGATATAAAAGGAAGATATATAACTATGCAAGGAATTAGGGGTAAGGAACATCTCGCTTTAGTTAATCTGTATGCACCAAATGAAGGTCAAATAGAATTTTATGAAGAAGTTATTAAAGCTACAAATGAAATAAGTGAGGGATCTATAATAATGGCGGGAGATTTTAATATGGTAATGGATGAGCAGAAAGATAAATCTAATCCTACTAAAGAGGATAAGAAAATGTATGAAACTGGGTTGAACAAAATTATAAATAGAAATGGATTACGAGATGTATGGAGAGAATGGAAAGGAGAAGAAAAGAGATACACTTATTATTCACCAACACATAAAAATTATTCTAGAATAGACTATATTTTTGTATCAAAAAATCTGGTCCCACAAATCGTAAACACAGATATAGGGATCATAAAAATCACAGACCATGCAACAGTTACAGCAGATATAAAGATTACCAAAGATTATAAACAAGCAAAAAGATGGAGATTGGATACAAAAATATTGAGTTATAAAAATATAGTAGAAAAAATACAGGTAGAATTAAAAGAAATATGGGAAATAAATATTTATTAGGGAAGCACATACATTGTGGAAAAAACGGGAAAAAAGTAGGAAGAAACTAGAAGAGGAAATTAAGGGTCTAGAAAAAGAGTATTTTAGAAACAGAGATAAACAGATCCACACATTAATACAAGCAAAGAGAAAAGAGTTAGAAAAGGAAGATATAGAAATAGCAAAAAGAAATCTGTTATTTATGAAGAGATTTTTTTGAATACAGTAATAAAAATTCTAGAATGTTAGCAAGAGCCACACAAACAAAGAAATCTAAAATTTTGATTGGAATTATTAAAAATGAAAAAGGGGGAAAAGTAATTTGATGAAAGATAAGTTAAAGATATTTCAAGAATATTATCAAAAATTATATTCAGCAGGTGATCCACCGAAAAACTTAGAGAAATATATACAGGAAAATTGTAAGGATATAATTAGTGAGGAGGAGAAAGAATTAATGGAAAAACCTATAACAGAAGAGAAAATAGAAGACATTATAAACAAATTGAAACTAGGGAAGGTTCCAGGAGAAGATGGTTTGGGAGCCGAATATTACAAAATATTTAAAAGTATATTAATACCCAGAATGAAAGAATTATACAATAACATTTTAAAAGGAGATGAGATCCCACCATCATGGAAACAATCTCTAATTATATTAATTCCAAAACCAGATAAAGATTTGACAAACCCATAATCATATAGACCAATATCATTCATAAATAAAGATTGAAAAATACTAACAGCAATAATGGGGGAAAGGATTAATAAATTTATGTATAAATATCTACAAAAAGACCAATGTGGATTTATAGAAGGAAGACAGATGGCTAATTTAACTGGAAGAGTAATAAATATAATAGATATAATTAGAAGAAAGAAAATTAAAGCAGGGCTTATAGCTATAGATATATTTAAAGCTTTTGATTGTGTGGAATGGCCAGCAATAAAAAATATAATGAAAACATTAGGATTTGGAGAAAAATTTAGAGGTGTGATTGACCAACTGTATAAAAAAAATAAGACAACAGTAATAGTAAATGATGGTAAGACAGAACAAATAAATTTAACTAGGGGAACAAGACAAGGCTGCCCACTTTCCCCAATAATATTTGCTATGGTAATAGAAATATTAGCTAATGTAATCAGAAACTATGAAAATATCAAAGGGATAGGAAATATTGAAGAGATTAAACTGAATATGTTTGCAGATGATACTTTAATAACAATACAAGATCCATTGGAAAAAATGCAAGAGATAGAGAAACATTTGGAAACGTTTGGGAAGATGACAGGTTTACAAGTAAATTGGAATAAATCAGAAATGATGATATTTAATTATACAGAGGCAGAGCAAAAAAATATGAACAGTAAAAAGAAATGTATTAAAACAAAAGAGCAAATAAAATATTTAGGAATAAATATTGTGGCAGAACTGGAAAAACTAGAGGAATTTTTTTTTACTATGTTAAGGAAAGATATGGAGAAAAGAATAGAGAAATATGGGAAAATTAAATTGTCATGGTTTGGAAGAATAGCGCTTGTTAAAATGAAAATATTACCAAAAATATTTTTTTTATTTAGAATGCTGCCTATTAAAGTATCAGAGATGGAATTAACAAAGTGGCAAAATATGATAAATAATTATTGTAATGGAGGCAAAAGATCAAGAATCAATAAAAATAGATGGTATAAATCTTAAAAAAAGGAGGTTTAGGCCTACCTAATCTAAAGCTATATTATGTAGTGAATCAACTGAGATATATTATTGATAGTGTTGCGGAAGTGAAGGAAATGGAATGGATGGAAATAAATAAACAACAGATAGAGTTAAAATTAAGAAATATGTTCTTTTGTAAACTAAAAAAGAAATTTAGGGAAACTATACAATCTGTCTCTTTAAAAAATATATTAGAAATATGGAATAAATATAAAAAAAATATTAGTTCCAGGAACATCTCCATTAACGCCGGTAATATTGTTAGAGGGTTTCCCAGCAAATTTAAGAAATGAAGTGGAAGCAAAATTAGGATGACAAGAAATAATAAGGTTGAAGGAATGGATGGGGAAAATGAAAAATAAAAATTATATGGAAAAAATATTAAAGGAGCAAGGATTTACATGGTTTAAATTGATACAGTTAGAAAGATGGACAAAAAAGTGTTTAAAGGAGGGAAGTTGTAGAAAAAGTACAAAATTTGAGGAATTGATTACAAAAGCTATTCAAGAGAAAAACGTTTTAAAGGATATCACAAGCAAAATATATAAAATGTTAATGGATAATGAAGAAGCACAAGATTATCTAAAAGATGCTTGGGAAACAGATGTAGCAATTGTAATAGACCAATCTAAGTGGGGGAAAATATGGAATATGCAACATTTGAAAACATTATTAGTAAGAATAAAAGAAAATTAGTATAAGATTATATGGAGATGGTATTTAACCCCAGTAAGATTGAATCAAATAGATAAAAAGTATTCAGCACAGTGTTGGAGGGGATGCCAAGAATTGGGAACGTATATTCATATGTGGTGGAATTGCAAATATGTACAGAAATTTTGGAAAATAGTAATGAAGGAAATAAGTGAAATACTGGAGATAAATATACCTTTAAGCCCTGAAATAGCATTATTATCATATTGTGAAAAAATACAAGAATCTCAAATTGTTAAGGATTTACTAACAAATCTGCTGACAGCAGCAAGGTTAATAATAGCAAAGAAATGGAAAATACAAGGTGAATACAAAATAGAAGAATGGTATGATGAAATATGGAATATAGCTATAAATGAGAAATTAACAAATATGGTTAAAGAAAAAAAGGAGGGCTAAATAAGAATGTTTTTGGTGAAAAATGGAGTAAATTTTTAGAATTTGTATTAATAAAGGGGAGAGGAAGCAAACCTGAGTTGGAAACAATGGTTTTTTTTGAAAGAGGGATGAATGTAAAGGGAAGTCCCTCGGTGGAGGGAATCACTGTTATATATGTTTGTTAAGTTTTATGTAGTAATTGTATGCTTTTTTAATTTTAAAAATTAATAAAAATTAATTTAAAAAAAAAGAAACGGCATCCGGAGGCTGCTTGTGCAGCAAGACCTGAAAGAGGCGTCTGAAAATCTCCCATATATATATTGTAAATATATTGCAAACATAAATTAAAGCCCTCAAGTTGAGTGAAGGCTGGCCTTGTTGCTGTCTTTATTTGGCAAGCCAGAGCTCAAGGCAGTGTGCTGGGGTTAAGGAATTTCTCCTTCTCAGCCTAAAGTCTTTTGCAGAAGTCTCTCCAGAAACCTTCTCCTTGGCGTCCTGTCAACGTGGAACAACTCTGCAGGCAATCATGGTGGATACAGCGCGTCTTTCTACATCCCAACAAGTGTCCTTTATTTTTCATATCTGTATGCCTTTTGATGGATTTATATTGTTTTAACGTGATGGTTTTAATTGTCTTTAAAATATTATTGTTAGATTTTAGGAGATTCTTTCTGTGAGCCACCATGGGTTCCATTCTGGGAGAAAGGCGGCATATTTTTTTTAAAAAAAAAAAAAACAATGAGGAGGAGGACCACCATCACCAAAATAGTTTTAAACTGTTGTCTTAGAACTTTATCAGACCAGGCAAGGATGATGTCATAACAATGCCTAATGAATGTGAATGGATGTGCATATCAGATGATGTTGTCCTTTCACAATCTTGTAATGTAAATGAGCTGTTCTTTTTTATTGATGGGCCAAGGTGTTAATAGATGTCCCATGGTGCATTTTTGGTGGCATTGCCAGCATTTGAAACCTTGTGCCATTGTGCTCATGCAAATACAGCATCAATGACAGAAAACATCTGGGTGAGATTGAAGCAACCAGATAAGGGACACTCTTTTTATTAACCTCCCTGCTTCACTTTGATCTTTCAAAGTATGTTTCTGTGCTTGTGTTAATGTTTTATGTCTTGATTTTGTTTTATTTTTTGAATTTGCTGCACTCACTTATTCTTGTGAGTATTGGCGAAATTTGGAACCGGGATGTAAACAGAGCTCCGTTCGTGCTCCTTTCATGCTGGGCTGCCTCTTTAATGCTGCTCAAGGTAGATCTAGTAAGGTGAGGGGGGGGGATCTCCCCAGCATTAAAAAGTGTGGAACACTGAGAAGGAGGAGGAATTTAAAAATCCACTGGCCTACCTTACAGGATTGTTGTGAGTTCTACCAGGTGTTTTGGGGGGAGTTTTTTAATGGCATATGTTATGCTGGGCACAGCTAGTTGACTCATATTTCTCTTGTCTTGGAAAAGGAACAGTGAGGTTGCTTTTCACAGACTCCAGAGATTTCCTATGCTTCTCTTGGCTTGGAGAAATGTATGAGAATGTTCCTCACAGGTGCCCAGGTTAAAGGTAGGGGTCTTGTGCAGAGACTGTATGCAGTAGTCTCTTCCCCACTATCCCCAAACCTCACTACTTCGGGGGAGGTTGTAAAATAGGATCTACTGGCTGCTTTGCAAGGGATGCTATCTTGCAAAGAAAAGCATTCTGCTTGGAACCCATTAAACCTGAGTAAAGTTCCATCCACTTCAGATCTCATGATGCCTGTTTCAGCACAAGGAAATGAAAGAGCAGGCCTGTCTCAGTGTGCTTGTGGGCGGGCCAGAGTGCACAATGCAATCTTCATTCTCAGACTGAGCCCTCCGGCATTCTGAGAACCATGTACAGAGAGTTGGGGTTCTGCGTATACCCTCCTCATGCTCCTTTCTTCCACATAGGGATGCCAGGTCAGAAGTATCCCAAGCCCTGAGACTTTAGGGCCAAAACCTGACACCTAGGGATGATGCCTTATGATGTCATTATGACCAGGTGATGTCATTAGCCATGGTACATTAATCATCAACCACAATTGCCCAGAGCACACCATTCAAATAAAAACACCAGCCATAATTCTACATGCACTACTTAATTATATAACTATCTTCGTCACATAGCTAAGTAGCATCTCTCGGCTCAATCGCCACCCCAATCCTGGCTTACCAGGCAGCAGCAACAAAGGTCTGTTCTCCTGTGGAATGGGACATAGCAGACTAACATTTCCACACACACCCCTCTTGCAAACAATCTCTGGTGTGAGGAGTAATTGCAACAGGAGTCCTGCTTCTGACTGTCACACCAAAGATCACTCAGAGGGAGTGGAAATGTCAGATTTCTGTGTCTTGGTCAACAGGAAAACAGAGCCCCCCCCCCATTGCTCGCAGCAACTACTGACACATCAGGATTGGGGGACTTTTATGATCCCTATGTATTCCCTACATTATTGAATATGTAGGCATTGTGAATACAAATCAGTTTCAAATGTGTAATTCTAGGTTACACATTTGTAACTACAATAGTGAAGTACAGCCACCGAGTTGAACAAATGAGGGGAATACATCCATACACATTTCAAGGCAGTATTCTCACCTTCAGATCCTTCCCCCTTGAGGCCTGAGATCTGGGAATCCTAATGCCACATGACCACACTTGAATCTTCATTTTTCCCAGTTTTGAGGAGCTCTCCCCTAAGTTTGTTTTTTTAATAAACAATTTTATGTATTTTTGCAAACTTCAGTTATCTCCTAAGTATGCAAGTGTCTCCATAAAATTCAAAAGAGTTGAGAACAGGGACTGAACAGGAAAATCAATTAGTTAATATAAACATGGGTAACAGTTGTCAAGCAGAAATATATTTGTTAATTTAAAAGTTCTTCAGGACCTTTGGTGTGAATGCCTTTATGCCCATGGGGTTCACTGAAGTGAAAGAGGTTGTTTTGATATCAACAATAACGAGAAAGCTGCTTACTGCTACTGAAGGGTACAGTCTCTCTCTCCAGGGAACCAGGAAGAAGTTGGGAAGGCACCTTTAGGGGAATGCCTCAGTGCTTTTCTGGGTTTGTAGGGGATGGTCCGGCTGGCAAGGGTGGCAGCCAAATCAAATCAAATCAAGCCACTATGAATCTGTACCATGGAGGTTAACTGTGTAAATGTTTTCACTAAAAATATAGCAATGCCAAGCTGTTTGTATTTTATCTTCAGAAGGTGCAGTATAATCCAGTCTACTTCTACTAAAAGATGTTGCAGGGTATGGACAGTTTTGAATAGATTTATAGAGTACAGCCATCCACATATGAAGGGTTTAGGGGTACAGGAGCCCCACCAAAGTAGAAAAACTGCAAATATCTCTAAAGCCCCCCCCCCCAAAATAAACCTGTATTTCATACACACGAAAAGTATCTGTACAGTCTGTGGATCATTTGCTGCTGCCTCTGCTGTTGGCCTATGCCATTCTTAATAGGGACTTGTAGAACATCGGTGTCCATCTTGAGCTGTGTTCAGTTAAGTCAGGCTTAGTTTTGGTCAAATCTTTGGTAACTGGGAGGAAATCAAACTGGCAGGGTGGCTTGGCCCAGCCACAAATGCCCAGCCCTTGCTCACTCACTCACTTGGGCAGAAGAGAGGAAGGGGATGGGATGGGGGGATCAGGAGGAAAGAGGGTAGGTGGTGCGCAAGTCTCTGAGGAAGACAGGGAGGGAGCAGGATGGGGAGGGGGGATGAGAGAGCTGGAGCAGGCAGGTGGGAAGGCAGTGGTGGAAGGAGGTCAAGGGGCTGTAGCAGCTGCTCTTACAATGGCGGCCACAACAGGTCTGGGGATTAATAGGGACTTGACATTCTCACCTCTAAACCCAGACCCAGCAAGGCAGACCCATAAGCGCAGGTGCCAC
This sequence comes from Gambelia wislizenii, assembly GCA_030847615.1. NCBI lineage: Eukaryota > Metazoa > Chordata > Lepidosauria > Squamata > Crotaphytidae > Gambelia > Gambelia wislizenii. The sequence goes on from JAUMIR010000001.1 coordinate 105,250,939, forward strand.
AGCCCCTTCCCACTGCCATTGCCTTCTTCCCACCACCACCCTCTTGCCTGCCCACCCCAGCTCTCTCCTCTTCTCCTCCCTCATCCCCCTCCTTCCATCCACTCTGGAGACCCACACACCACATGCCTTCTCTTCTGCTCCTCCATCCCATTCCCTTCCGCCCTCCCACCTGAATGAGTGAGTGAGCAAGGGAGCGTATGTGAGGCCAGGCACAGCCACCCCATCAGTTTCATTTCCTCCAGGCAACCAAAGATTTGACTACTGACTAAGGACTTTTGACTAGTTACTAAGGCCTAAGGACTATGCTGTTAATTAGGCATAACTTTTAATTGACGGGCAAAGCCGTCAATAGCCCTCAATATCACTCTTTTTGCAGTATTGACAAGTGTGCCATCATCATGTTCCACTGTAATTTCACAATTAGAGTAGGAATGGGTGGTCCTCTTCTCCCTTTCCTAATGAGAACACATAATTAAACTTCTGGGGTGAATGTGGAGAGGACCTACAGGACACTCTTTTAACCAATTGTCACATTTTCTTGATAGCTTTTTATGTTTGTTTAAATGTTTATTTGTTAACTTCTTTGGTTATTTATTTGTTTTTAGTGTTTTAGGGCAAAGTCATATCTTCTCACAAGAGCAGCCAAAACCTTGCCCATGCAAAATCATGGAAGAGGGGAAAAAATCCTTAAAGGTGCATGCGCCAACCAGCAGGAGGCATTATACTCTGTCATTAGAAGGCAATGCAAAGACAAGTTTTACTATATAGCATGAGATGAAATCCCATTCTTAGACTGCTAGTGGTGGTCGTGCAATAATTCTGTGACAGTAGTATTGCGCAATTATGGCAACATGTGATAATTACTGTAATCATGCCACTATGTTTCTGCTTTCTTCAGTCATGGAATTATAGAGATTTTAGATAGTAGTCTGATAAAGTCCTAAGCCTAACTTAACTGAATGCAGCTCAAGATGGACACTGGTGTTATCAAAGTCCCTACTAAAAATTGCATAGGGCAGCAGCAGAGGAAGTGACAACTAATCTGTTAACAATCAAACCTATGAAGGCTGAATGCATAAATGTAGAGGGCTGACTGTATATGAAATGACCAACTAATAAGAATAATTGTATCAATTCAAATTTCAACCACTATGTGGGTTCATTGCTCAATCTCATGTGAAACATTGCTTTTATAACTTAACAGCAGCATGACTTGGCCCTAAGGAAGTTGTGGTTGAGCATATGGTTCTTTCATCTATGTATAAAGGGCTTTTCTGGAAATAATACTGATATAAATTACTGTTAGCTTCCATTCACTGGAAACTGAGCTCCTACTAATTGCTGCATATTCCATGTAGCCAAAGGGGAACTTTAAGATGCTAAAATGGGTGTGTGTGGGGAGGGGGGGGTTGCCCTCTATTTTTTTCTTCCCAACAGGCACTAGATATAAAAGAAATATGTGTCTGTGTGTAATCTATCCTCAGTTATTTCCAATGCACAAAAAATATTATATCAGCATTTCACAAAGATTTATTGTAACAGCAAGTTCATTGAAGATGTCAAGACATTTGTAATCTAAATATTTTATGCATTGTCTCTGTAAAGTACTTTTATATATATACCATCTGCTGCAAATGGAAGATAAGGCTTTCATCAGTTAAACAAGATATTAAGATATGGTGCTCTAAACAAACAATACATTAGTCACACTTGTCTCCCAACGAAATCAGTTGGACAAGTCACACATGACTAATGTAAGTTCCAGTGTGCTGATCAGAGCTGTATGCAAATGGTTCCCCAAAAATCTCCATCCTTTTTCTGATCAGAGAAACGGGGGTGTCTTCTCCATGGGGAATAGAAATTTTCCTATAGTTCCTCAGGGGAAGGACTTTCTACTAGCAGCAACAGTAGCACCACTGCTTTTGTTTTTAGTTTTTAACAGTGAGGGCAGATGGTGAGAACAAGTAGGTTGGGAGCCTAGCCACAATTTTGCATCCTCCACAATGATCAAGCTATTTTGTTTAGTGATCTGAAAGAGCAAAAATTGACAAGAGAAATGGGTATATATTACAGAAGAATAGGATGTGTATGGCTAGCATGGTTTAGGGGGCTTATGAGGGGGGCAAAATGAGGGCATTGCTCCCCCGTAGGAATTCTGCTTCTCCAATCCAGCTCGCACACACACCCCACTGACCGGAGTAGCTGCCTTTGGGAGAGCTGCCTTTGCCAGATGGAAGGGGAGAGAAGACCTGAGGTATCAGTGCCTGGTCACATGCGCCGGTGCTTAGAGTGCAGGAGGTGGGGCCAGAGGCTATATAGGGTCCTGCCACTCCTTGCCTCTTCCTCTTTACCTTGAATTGGGATACAGGCAAATCAGATGCTTGCCCCTATCTGTGGCAGAAAATGGGGGAGGTGTAGATTTCGGTGTGCACCTTGGCACCAATTTTGGTGAAGGCAGGGTCTCTGGAAGGGCCACTTAAGATCGTGTGGCCTAAGGGGACAGAAGAAGACCCACCTTAGGGTTGGCCTGAAGGATTAAACCCCACTTTAATCCTTGTGGATTGGGTGGGGGACTTTGGGGTTAGCCTCCCAGATGTGGGCCAGCTAGGGAGCAACAGCAGCTATTGGGGTTCCTCTTCAGGACCCAGGTGTTTACCTGGGGAAGCTGGTAAGTGTGATCTCAGATAGACCTACTTCCTCAGCTGCTCCCTCACTAGGTTGCGTCCCCCAATGAAGACCTTTAGACAAAAATAAATATGTAGGGTTAAATAAAGACTCCTTTATTTCATCCCATCTCTTGTGTCTGGTCTCTTTATTTCCCTGAATCAGTCGGCAAATGATTTTTTCCTTCAGTGTCCAAGTTTCTAGCAGAGTGAGACACTGAAAATCATTCACACCTAGGGGTTGTATAAACGGCAAACATACTCCTCACAGAATGCAAGAAGAATACGATCTGTCCCAATGGGATCCCACATCTATTCCCCATATTGTGGAGGAGGGCCCCCCAAAACACTATATACTCTGTAGGAAAAACCTTTGCGGTTTTTCGTGTATTTTTTGAAAAACATCTAGGGGAATGCGCATACCTGCTCATTGGGACAAGTGACCAAATTGAATCACTTTCTCAATACGAATAGATGATTGGTCAGAAATTGCAGGGGGTCGAGTTTACTAACAAGGTAAGTGCCTGGAACCACCATCTTGGATTTTTGCCTTGGCAAACAAGCACTAAGGTGATAAAACAGCTTTTTTGTTTCCTTTTTTGTTAAAGCAAAAGGTCGCTCTTTTGCACCTTGGATATGTTTTTTTTTAAAAAAAAATACTGTCTGGCAGCAGCAAATTGAGATAAGTAAAAATGTGAATAATTCACTCACAGCCGCCATCTTGATTCACAGGCATGCCCATTTGCACAGCAAATGCAGATAGCTTCACATGCCTGCAATCTGCAAAAAAAATCCATTAAGACAAATAGCAGCTGCTGCAAATTAACATTACTGCAGATCAATCCACTTTTTTTTTCCCCCTAGAACCAGAATATTTGCTGTGTTTGATTTACCTATGTAACTTTGCTTGCCCCTTTTGTCTGGATACCTAAACTCTATTTCTAAATCATGAACAAAGTTTTAAGTTACTGTAATGCTAGAAATTTTGGAACTGAAGGAACATTTCATGGGTAGACACCATTGTTATGGCAGCAAGGCCCTCATTGTCTATGCACGCACGCAAACAGCTATGCCCTTGAGGTAATTGCACACAGGAAAAAAAATGAGAACAAAATGTGTATTAAAGATGAGTGAGTATTGGTTGATATATTTGTTGTTACCAAATCTGATGCCTTTTTTAAGTCAGAAGAAAACCCTGATAACTATGGATAAGGAAAGGAGGACAAGGAACAGGGTTAAAGGGTTTGTAAAACATTTGTCCAGAAGTCATTCACAATGAACACCATAGCATACCCTCCACCAGTTAGAATAATAGAATCAGAGTTGAAAGAGACCACAAGGGCCATCCAGTCCAACCCCCTGCCATGCAGGAATAAACAATCAAATCATTCCCAACAGATAGCCATCCAGCCTCTGTTTAAAAACCTCCAAAGAAGGAGACTCCACAACACTATGAGGCAGTGTATTTCACTGTTGAACAGCTCTTACTGTCAGGAAGTTTTTCCTAATGTTTAGGTGGAATCTATTTTCCTGTAGTTTGAGTCCATTGCTCCATGTCCTAGTCTCCGGAGCAGCAGAAAACAAGCTTACTCCATCCTCAGTATGATATCCCTTCAAGTATTTAGACATGGCTATCATGTCCCCTCTCAACCTTCTCTTCTCCAGAATAAAGATACCCAGCCCCCTAATCTGCTTCTCAGAAGGCATGGCTTCCAGACATCACACCATTTTGGTCACCCTCTTGTGGACACATTCCAGCTTCTCAATATCCTTCCTGAATTGTGGTGCCCAGAACCAGACACAGTATTCCAGGTGAGGTCTGACCAAAGCAGAATGGAGTGACACTATTATTTCCCTTGATCTAGACACTATACTCCTAATAATGCAGCCTAAAATCACATTGGCTTTTTTAGTTGCTGCATCACACTGCTGACTCATGTTCAGCTTGTGGTCCACTAAGACTCCTAGATCCCTTTCACATGTACTGCCATCAAGCCAGGTGTTACCCATCCTATATCTGTGCATTTTATTTTTACTGCCCAAATGCAGTATCCTGCCTTTCTACCTGTTGAAATTCATTTTGTTAGTTTTGGTCCAGCTTGCTAATCTGTTCAGGTCATTTTGGATTCTGATCCTGTCCTCTGGGGTATTAGCTACTCCTCCTAATTTGGTGTCATCTGCAGACTTGATAAGCATACCCTCTATTCCATCATCCAAGTCATTGATAAAGATGTTGAATAGCACTGGCTCAGGACAGAACCCTGTGGCACCCCACTAGTCACTTCACTTCAGAATGAAGAGGATCTATTGGTGACTACCCTTTGGTTTGGTTCAGTCAACCAATTAAAATTCCACCTAACAGTTGCATTGTCTAGCCCACAGGTTACTAACTTTTTTGCAAGAATATCATAGGGGTCAGATGAAAATTGGAACATGTGTTCCAGAAACATCAGACTGTGATCAAAAGGATGTTATCAGGCAAGAAAATTTAAAAGTTATTAAGCAGGAAGAATAAAATATTATTTTAAAAGCATAATCCTGGAATTTATGTATCGTTGGCCCTCCTTATCCATGGATTCAACCAACCACAGCTTGAAAATATTTTTTTAAAAAAATCCAAAAAGCAAACCTTGCTGTTCACCATTTTATATAATGGACCCCATTTTGCTAATCCATTGTATACAATTGGACTTGAATATCCAGTTTTTTGGTATCCATGGGGGGGGGGAGTCCCTGGAATTGTCAGGATCAGTCCCAAAAAGCGACCTTTTCCTGTCAAAATGGTTAAAATATTGTGTTTTCATTTCTGTAATACTGTCGGATGTTTTGCATTCTTCTGAATTGAAACAAGTTGGTGTACTGTGAAGAGACAAGGGAGGATGGCATGTGCCTGGAAATTAACAGAATGGCCTTGCACCTGCAGAGGCCTGTGAGGACGGAAGGCGGAGCTCACTCTGGTGTGAAAAGGGAGTGGGGGTGATGGATGTCCAATGACTGTATAGCCCACCAGATTTGGTTACTGTAAATACTTTTTATTTCACGGCTTTGCTAATAGTTTTCATTCGAAGCATCAATTTTGTATAGTTTGCTCTTTAGATTACTGTAGCAATAAAGTTTTCTGGTTAACACTGAAGCTGCCAGTTACTGAGTCTGAAGAAGCTAATAACATGACAGGAACCAAATCCCAGCAGATACTGAGGGCCCACTGTACTGAGTTTAGGAAAGTCTAACAAAAGGAAAAAGCCCGAATCAATAAATACAATATTCTTTGTGTGCAGCACCCTTGCACGCAGCATGATAATATTAAAGATAGTATTATATTATACATATACAAAACAACAACAACATAAAACCAAAGTACCTCTATTAGGCCCGCTCAAAATTACAGCTTTGTCTCAGATCCATTCTATGAATTCTGTATTCATATCCACCTGCTCTGCCCAATGTACATTATAGTTCAGGTCAAACCCATAACATAAAACTAATGTGGTTATCTTGAGACAGTCATAGTTTCTCAGCCTAACTTTATTCACAGGAATGTTAGGGGTGTGTAGGTTGGTACTGTCATAGCCCCCAACAAGCCTAATTTTTGATACACCTTAATAATTGGCTATATTTAATAATTTGGCCTTAATGTGGCTCCTATGAAAGCTGCAGTATACCAGGGATTCCCCTGAAAAAGTCACATAAGGCACTCTGACTGGAAAAAACCTATGCATCACTTTGAGGAAGGGCCATGGAAAATTCCAAAATAAAGGTGAAATAAGGGTCAAAAGAAAACATACTCTGGGTACACCAGATGGCCGACAATAAAGCCCAACAATTGCAGGAGGAACTTCCTTTGTCTGTAAGCAACACCTTCTCTGATTCCCACAATTCCCAGACTTTCAATATCAAAGAAGAGAGCCACTGTTTTCAATTTCAAACAATCACACATCATAAAGTAATTGACATATCCAGAGACCTGTGTTACACCAGGAAATTCTCCTGAAATGCTTTGTTCTTACTAAACATTTCATTACCTCAGGGCACTTTTGGGTATAAATAGTAGCCCAAAACGTCACTTTGGTGTGCACAGTTCCATTTCCTGGGGACACTCTGCCCTTCTGTGTAGCCATTCCTACCTCCCCCATCCATGATGCCAATCTGCCTTGAGACTTCGGACTACAGGATAGGTCATATAACCCACAACAAATCCTCTTGCTATTCCCCTATCCAAGTCCTCCCTACTGCTTTCTATAGCCTTGTGTGAATGCTTCTTGTGTGACTGTGTGTGTGTGATTGGTGTTATTTTTGAATTCTTAATAAAAACCATCATTAATTTCACATTTGTGTATGTGTTCTGTCCATGCTAGTACTGGTATACATAGGTTCAAGATCCCCTTGTTGCCCCCTATCACAGTGCCAAATCAAGTTACTCCTAATTTCTCCAAAATATTAGTAACTTGATTTCCACAGCACTAGCAGTTTGGGTAACAGTGGTGGTAGGGAAAAATAATGTATGGTATGGTTAGCTTACATGAGATAAATGGAATGCAATTAGTTTTAAAAGACATAGTTGGGGGGAATATGATTCTCATAAAGAAAAACATGCATTCCAATGGCCTTCTAGAATGTTTCTTGCTACAATCTTGTAATAATTACCAAGTAGAATTTAGTGTAACCTACTTCTAAATGCAAAGACATAGCCATGTTTGGAGATTTTCAGACACGTAAAAATCGTCCCTTGCCGCGCAAGCAGCCTCCCGAAACTGCTGCGCGGCAAGGGTCTTTTTCGGACCGCGCTGTGCCTGTTGCGAAGCCGTCCGTGTCACTTCCGTGAAGCTTGGGACGGCTCCGCGTCATATTTCAATCACGGGCAGCCTCCGTGCTTGAAATATGACGCGGAGCCGTCCCAAGCTTCACGGAAGTGACACGGACGGCTTCGCAACAGGCACAGCGCGGTCCGAAAAAGACCCTTGCCGCGCAGCAGTTTCGGGAGGCTGCTCGCGCGGCAAGGGACGATTTTTACGTGTCTGAAAATCTCCTTAGTCTGGAATATCAGTAAGCAAAGGGATAGTGTAGCACCTTTGAGACTAACTGAGAGAGAGAAAATTGTACCATAAACTACCATAAGCCTACAATAAGATACAATAAGCACCTGAGGAAGTAGACTAAGTCTGCAAAAGCTTATGCTACAATACTCTCTCTGTGTCTCAAAGGTGCTACAAGATCCCTTTGCTTACTACTTCTGAATGCATGATTGCATTGTTAATGTTAATGGAAAATTGCACTTCTGGGGGAAAAAAACCCCTCTCTCAGAGTAGGTTGACAGTAAATTGTCTCCCAATGATCAACCCCTATTAGTTACAGTCTCTTTCCTGTAACATTGGGCAGCCCTGGCACACACAGAAGATTAGTAAATCAAAAGGAAGGTGGGTGAAGAGAAGAAACCAGTAAACTAAGCCTTAAAGTAGGAGATTATTCAAATTTCAAAATCCAACATAATAAGGACTGAAGGAAGGAAGAAATAATCCAAATCAGGAATTCTGCTTTGCAATATTGATCCTACTTTAGGGAAATTAAAGATCGGAGGAATCTGTCTCTGAGAAAGAGATTGAGAGAGTGGTGCACAGTTCTGAGGCTTCTCAAGATTCAAAAGCAATCTCTTCAAGGAAAGGCCCTCTTAATTGGCAGGGCTTTCCTTCTTCTTCTACTTTTTCCAAGGTGTTTTTACTCTTTTTTGCTTACCTCAGGAAGCAACTTCAAATCACAGTATAGGATGTTCTGATTAAACCTAGGAGAAGTTGCAGTAGTTTGCTTTTCACATGAACTACAAGGAAAGGCAAGACTCTGCCGTGCTCTTCTCTTCTCCCTTCCACTGAGTTAAATGGGTACAAACTACTTTTTCACTTAGAACTCTGTTTGAAGGAATTGAAGTAAGCCAAGGATGAAGGGAAAAGTGCAAGAAAGAGAGAGAAATTGGGAAATTTTAAAAGCAGGGGAGAAAGTCAGATCACAGGTAATTCCATCCCTACCAAACTGGGAAAGTTAGAGGATATGCCATAGATTTAATATTTGTTGTGAAAATTTTAATTTATTGCTAAAAAAAACTCAGAAGTCAAACATTTAATCAAGACTGCTGACACTCTCCTACTATATATAAGAAAAATTGATAGAGCTGGCTAGAACAATATAATGACTCTATTTAATAAGGCAGTACTTTTTAGTCTTTACATTTCTGAATCAATACATCAACCAAGTCTTAAATTTTATGCTTCAATAAATCAAATTTAAATCCTATATCAGATACAATATAAAACCTTTATTGGCTTCAATATATGCTTAGTTCCAAAATGGCTCACTTCTGCTTCATGTAACACATCAATAAAGTTCCAAACTGAAGCAACCCGGCCTATAATGTGTTATTACTTCCATAAGTTTTGTCTATCCCTCAAAAAAAAAAGTTGAATTATCTCAAGAACTTTAAAATGACCTTATTATGGCTTACTGACTTGTTAACAGGTGTGCAGAAGTACAAGTAAGCTTAAGAAACAAGGGGGGAGGAAATCATTTCCTCAGATGCATAACAAAAATATATAAATTCATCAGCAGAGTAGCTTGCAACTTTTGGCCATGTTCTAGAATCCTATATGCCTTTTTTTATGTGTAAGAATAGGCAGATGGGAGGGGGATATATTCCTCATTCAGCCATCAAGGATAGCAAGGGCCCAGGGGCTGAATACAGTTCCCTCAGACCTGAGAGACAGACTTACTAAAGGTAAGCGGTGTGGGGGCAATTCTTCCATGTTTTGGGGTTCCCCCAGGCCTGTGTTAAGCCCAACAGGGTCTTTTTTAAAACATAAGCAAGGTTACTCCAGGCTCATAAACATGCCCTGGGATGGTGTAAGGAGTTTTCTAAAGTCATATAAGGGGGAAATGGGATGTCAGCAGTTGCAGGGAGACTAAGGGAGCTGCTCTCCGGTGCTGTTTATAGCCCATGGGCTGAACTTTTCCCAGCCATGAGGGGTTAGCAGATTCTGTAATAGATCAGAGAGTATTATTTCTATAGCACAAGGATCTGGAAAGCACCAGAGTTTGTAAAAGTAATTCAATCTGTAACATATTTCAGAGATCCAAATGTAACACTGCTGCTCCACACCTCAAATGAGTTGCTAGTTTCATTGTTTTTTCCCTTATGTTCTGATACTTGGAGAGAGGATTTAGGATTGAGAGGGGAATAACATAAAACTTGAAAAATTCTACTCAAAATACTTCTAAAAATATGTTATAAAGTAACTTTAAAAGGAAAGGCAAAGTGTTACTCAGTACACTCCTCCAAACCCCTCTAGCTATGGACTTTTTCGGACAAACAAAAAATAACGCTAGCAGCCTCGCCAGGTTGCGAGGCTGCAGCGCTAGAGGGCGTCCGTTTCGCATGACGCCCCTTCCCAGCGGTACTGTTGCAGTACCACTGGGACATTTGACCGTCATATTTTGCAGATTTTGATCGTGAGTAAAAATCTGCAAAATATTACAGTCAAATGTCCCAGCGGTACTGCAACAGTACCGCTGGGAAGGGGCGTCATGCGAAACGGATGCCCTCTAGCGCTGCAGCCTCGCAACCTGGTGAGGCTGCTAGCGTTATTTTTTGTTTGTCCGAAAAAGCCCTATGTTTCTACTCATCAAATTGTTTTTTAAATTTACTTTGATTATGCCCTAATTACCCACCCACCCCACTCTGAGGTAACTTATTACAGGTAAATATATTACTTTTAACTCGTTACTTCCAGGCTCTGTGTAGTAATGTATAGAACACAAGAGACAGACTCTGGGTTGGATTAGAATTCCCTGGCAATACTCATTTATTAGGAGTAAGGAATGCCAGTGCCATGTAAGGGTCTGAGTGTTGGACTAGAGCTCTGGGATCAAATCCTTGCTCAGCTATAGAAACCCTCTGGGTGACCTTAGGCAGATCACACCCTCTCAGCCTTAGAGTAAGGCAATGGCAAACCTCCTGTCAATACATCTTACCAGGAAAACTGCTATATGAGGTTCTCCATAAGTCTGAGTTGACATAAAGGCACATAATAACAAGGGATGCTTAGATTAGGGATGTTTAAGGATGTCATTCAGCCAACATTATTTTAAGCAAGCTGACCTGAGTCATAATGCCTGGCCTGAAACAAGGATCAAGTGAACCTTCTTCAGTCCTCAACCTTTTTCCATTTTTTACAAAAGAGATCTGGGCTCAGAAACATACCAAAATGCATTAGAACTATAGGCCTTAAGGGTAAAATGCCTACAGAGAGACATATTTTATGTAAGAGGTGAGCATTCAAAAAAAAATTGATGCTTTTTTTTTAAAAAAAAATGAAAAACAGGCTTATGAAGGAACGTTTACAAAACAGACATAGAATGGAAGTCTACAAGGAAAAAAAATTAGTGCCTCGCAGTAATGGCATTTCGCAGCAGCAGCGACTTGTCTTAACAGTTTTTTTGCCCCCATAAGCCCCCATAAGTTTGTATGCTAGATGGCGGCCGCAAGTGATTTACTCATGTTTGTAATTTACCGCAGCTGAACTTTAAAAACAAAAAAGATGTCCAAGGTGCACTAGAGCGATACAGCAATTTTTCAATTAAACAGGACAGCAAAACAAAAAGACCCCCATGTTATCACCTTAGTGATTGCTCGCTAAGGCGAAAATCCAAAATAGTGGCAGTGGGCCCTTGCCCTGCTAGCAAGCTCCACCCCTGCACTTGCCCAGCCAATCAGCTTTGCACTTCCTCTCGTATGGGAAGCGATTCAAAGCAAATCGCTTGTCCCAGTGAAGAGGAATGCACACACCTCACTGTTAAAAAAAAAAAAAAAACTATTGGAAAAGCCACAAAGGTTTTCCCTATGTTGTTTTTGCCGTTTTGGGCCCCCCTCCTTCTGAATACAGTGGATTGACAGAGGATCCCATTTAGACAGGTCATATTCCCAGCAAATTCCATGAGGGGTATTTTTACTGTTTAGACAAGCCCTATATGTAGACTGATCTCATTCCACAGCTGAGACAATGTACTCTGGACCAACTGTGCTCTGCATGCAAGAAGGTGCCTGAATCTACACTTTCCTCCGCCAGTTCATCATGCGCTTATTGTGCTCCCTGTTCTACCAGCAGAACCAAACTGAGAATATTTACATCCCAATAATAATAATAATAATAATAATAATTTATTTATTTATTTATACCCCACCCCTCTGTTAAAACAATTGGGGTGGCTTACAATAATTAAAATACAATACAGATAAAACTCCCAAAACACCACCCATCCCCACCTGCCCCTATAAACAGATATTAAACAAATATAAATTAAAAGCAACTATCTAAAATCACATTTAAAAACAATAAATACAATAAATAGCCAGCAGACTAAAAGAGGCCAGGAGCCCTGAGGCCGGTATCTAATTAGGAAAGGCCTACCGAAAGAGATCCATCTTTAGTGCTTTTTTAAAGCTACTCAGGCTTGTCATCTGACGGATCTCGTTCGGCAGGTCATTCCACAATTTGGGGGCGGTTCCGGAGATAAGTTGGACCCAAGCCATTTAGGGCTTTAAATGTAATAACCAACACCTTATACTGGGCCCAGAAACTGATAGGCAGCCAGTGGAGAGATTTTAATACTGGAGTTATATGGTCTCTCCGAGATGTTCCCGAGACCACTCTGGCTGCCATATTTTGTACCAACTGAAGTTTCCGGACCAAGCATGAGGGTAGCCCCATGTAGAGCACATTGCAGAAATCTAGACAAGAGGTTACCAGCGCGTGCACCACAGTCTTGAGGTCCCTTGCTTCCAGGAAAGGGTGCAGCTGGCATATCAGCTGAAGCTGATAACAGGCACTCCTGACCACCACATTCACCTGACTAGTCATCTGTAGCGATGAATCAAGGAGCACCGCCAGACTGCGAACACAGTCCTTAACGGAGAGCGTGACCCCATCCAGGACTGGAGGTTGCAACCCAACTCCTGGTTTTGGGGCCGCTACCGTGAGCACCTCCATTTTGTCTGGATTTAATCTCAATCTGTTTTTCCTCATCCAGCCCATTACTGCTTTAAGACAATCATTAAGAGGAGAGACGCTATCAGAATTTGAGACCAATGATCGCGACAAGGAGAAATAGATCTGGGTGCCATCTGCATACTGATAAGCCCCATAACTCCAATTAATCTCACCTAGCAGCTTCATATAGATGTTAAACAGCATCGGGGACAGGATGGCACCCTATCTCTGTATAAATTATAAAAAGTAGTCACATACCTTTAGAATCTAATATAAAAAATGGCATCTGAACAATCTGGAAATATTTCCCTTTTCAGTAAATGTCCCAAGTCTATTATTCTAGTCAGAATGAAAAACTTTTACTACAAAAATGTTCTTATATTGTATGAGTGAGGGGGTGGAAAACTTTTTGTTGTTGTTTTGATGATGTGAACGTTTTTGATGTCTTCAGAAGAAAATACAATTATAATATAAATTTTGTTTCATTCTGCAGAATCCTTGGAGAGTCCTGTCAGGTTTTGAAAGCATTTCTCCTCTTTTCTGGGCAAAACCTCAAAAACACTCTAACCACAGATGTGATTTAATTTTTCCATGTGGCTCATAGTGAGAGAGAAAAACTGCAGCAACATAACTATTTATGCTCCAACATAAGCGGCACTTAGGCAAGAATAATCGTTCAAAAATATTTATGACAGCCCTTTTCCCCAAGTACTTTTTATGGAAAGGAGATTTAACTGAGTGATAAACAAAACTACCTGAGTGTTTTTGCCTTCCAGGCTGTTTGTGAAGAGAGTGAGTATAGCTGCTATCAAACACACAGTAATACATTGGTGGGAGAGGGGGAGAAAGAAGGCAGGGGAAAAACAGCAATTGAAATTATGCTCTCAAACTGTGTAGGGCCCTGTGGCTTGCTCTCTAGAGCAATAATTTTTTTAAATGCCTGGAAAACTAGTTACCTGATCCCTGATGATGCAAGCTGGTCAGAGATAGGGGTGCTGTTAAGTCTCCCTGCACCAAGAGCATATACTGTATATTTGCTTCCAGGAAAACCAGAATGGCAGCTTTCTGTTTAGGCAAAGCTAGCACCAGTGCTGGTTCTGAACTTTAAAGCCCTACATGGCTTGCATCCAGACTATCTGAAAGACCAGATCTCTCTATACAAGCCAGCTCAAGCTTTAAAATGTACAGGGCAGGGCTCATCTACATGGGCCAGAATATGCTAGATTCCATATTCTGGCCCCAAATCAGGCCCCTTGTTCCCCTGTTAACTGCATGAAATATGTAGGAGTCTGCACAGACACACTGGCCCATCCCTGCAGCTGCCACCGCTTCTGTCCACGTTGCACTCTCCAAAGCCAGGAAGAGCCCCCATCCGGGAAACGTGATCAAGGCCCCCTGCACGTGATCAAGGCCCCCTGCAGGCCTGTTTCCTGGCTTCAGAGAATGAGACACACACAGAAGTGACAGCAGCTGCAGAGACAGGCTGGAATGCTGATATGGCCTCCTGCAGTCCAGCAGGGCCTAATCCACTTTTTCCAGAATGAAGTTTTTCCCGAGTATTTTGCTGTAACGGTTTAATGGACTTTACTCTGTCGTAGCCCCATCTTAGCCCCATGAGGCATGAGGACCGCCCAAGGCCAAAACAAGGCAAAATCCCTGCGTTGTATGGACTGCAAGGCTCAAAGATGGGGGCAAGAAAGGCTAAATAGGCTGTCTAGACAAGGCCTCAGTCTTACTACAATCATAGGCACATTTGACATGGGAAAGAACATTCTCTATGGCTACTTCCAGGCTGTGGAACTCCCTTCCACTTTCTTTCTGCCAGTAAGTGAAAACTTTTCTTTTTTAATTCAGGAAGGCCTTTGAGATTTTTAATTATGTAACAGTAGTATGTGTAGTGGTGTGTTGCATTTTATAAAATCTTCTATTAACAATTATGTTTCAAATATGTTTTTTTTAAACTGGTTTAACCAGTTTTTTAAATAATAATGATATTTAATTCTATTTTAATGTTTCTAATATAAGATTTTAACTTAATCTTGTTTTAAATTACTGTACGTCACCTTAGATCCCATCCTGGAAGAAAGGCAGGATATAAATTCATTCATTCAATCAATCAATCAATTAATAATAAACAAACCTTTACACTGGTAGATTACTTCCAGCACAAGAGGTAAAACAGTGTCCAGCTCAGGACTTGATTCCAGATGAATAGCCAGAATTCTATGCTAGCTTTGGAGTTGCTCCTGATCCTAGCAATGGCCAGCAAACAGCAGTCTCAAAGCAGCCGTGTCATTTCTCATGCTTCTCTAGGGCAGCTTTCAATAGTTTACTATGAAATTGCTCTTTTGTTATTTTTTTCATAATAAAACTCAATTTTCTTAGAAATCACTTATCTCATCTTATTTGCACATTGAGTACTTTATGTGATATACTCCTCAACAGTCACAGATCCTCTGGGATGCCCATGGCTACTCCTTTGCATTATGTCAGATATCAGCTTTCTGAAACTCATACACCACCAATTTCAGAGTCCATCAGAAAAATTTATTTCTAGGAATTCAGGAAGCATACAATACGAAGTTGTTGCTGTGAATGGAAGCCTAATGGATACATGTGAAGTTGAAGGCTTTCATGGCCGCCATCCATAGATTTTCCTTGGGTTTTTTGCAGGCCACATACCATGCAGCTGTGGACAAATTTACATAGGGACCACTAAATGCAGTGTGCAAACAAAAATCAAGGAATAGCTGGACAACTTCAACAGGAAAGAAGAAACCTTAAAGTAAACAAAATCTGGCTCCCAGTTTTGAAATACAATAGAATAAATACTCACCACTTACAAAAGAATTCCCCCCCAGGGACAGGGGGATTCCAAGCAGATAATGGACCATTAACCAAACCTTAGCCAAACAGACACTAATGAGCCTTGCATTTCTATACCCTGAAACTAACAATTCAATTACACAAATTTACATATTCTTCCCAACAGAGGTTCACAGCATATAAACTCCACACATACACCTACACAACCATTCTCTGAAGATGCCAGCCACAGATGCAGATGAAACATCAGAAAGAAACTATTCCAGAACACGGCCTCACAGCCCGGAAAAAAACAAGGAAAATCAATGGATGCCAGCCATGAAAGCCTTCGACTTCACATTGAACATCTCTACAGGGAGAAACTGTTCCAAGACACCTGGAGAAACTCCGGACCAGGAGAGCACATCTACTCTGTTAACTTTCCTGTTACGATGCAGAGACACAGAAACCATACCACACTTTCTCACAGCAAAGAGGACATTAAAATCCCCACAGGCCAACCAGATCTACAACAGAATGGAAAAAGCACTGTTATGAGAGAGAATACACACCACCTGCAAAGACCTGGCCAACACAGACAAGGAGCTATTATCACTCCACCTCAACATCAGTCAAAAAATGAACACCCAAGACTGGGACAAAATTGACAACCTCTCCTACAGAAAAATGGAAAAAGATATGGTGATTCACACTGAAAGGCGGGGGGGGGGAATTGACAAATGCACAAACACCAAGGGAAACCCCAGCTGGACACAGCATGGACTATTATCAACCTAACAGAATGGCAACTGTCAAAAGAAGAAACATTCATCTGGAGGCAATTTTGCAGTTACCACCACCAGAATCCCAGTTGAAGACATCATCAACCATGTTGAATCTGCCCTCTACTATCTCCTGGAGGAAGAGGCAGAAGAGATAAGAGGAGAAACAGCTAGGATCCTGAGGAAGGCAAAACCACCACCCAGCAGCATAACCAGAAAAGAAAGAAAAGCCATCAAGGATCTCAGTGCAGACCCAGAAATCATTATTCTCCCAGCAGACAAAGGCAATGCCACAGTAATCATGGAAACAGAAAAATACAAACAAAAAATAAGGGAACTCTTGGACCGTGCAACATACAGAAAACTCAAGCAAGACCCAACCAACAAAATCACCAGAAAAACAAATGCCTTGATCAAGAACTCATCAATTCAGACAATCATACACCAGAATCTATGCAGATCAGAGGATCTCCCACCAAGACTGTAAGGACTTCCCAAGATCCACAAGTATTCCATTCCAGTCCAACCCATAGAGAGCGCCATTGGATTCCCCACGTATGACTTGGCCAAGTTTCTGGCCACACAATTACAAACCCACATAGGACAAACCCCTCACTACATCAAAGACTCAGCTCACATCATAGAAAAAAAATCAACAACATCAAACTGATACCTGGAGACAGACTGATCAGTTTTGATGTTGTCTCCTTGTTCACCAAAGTCCCCATAATGGACACCATGGCACTCATACAACAAATATTTCCTGAGGACATCACAGCCTTGTTCAAATGCTGCCTCACCACAAGCTACTTCCAGTGGGATAACAAATTCTATGAACAGATAGATGGGGTAGCTATGGGCAGCCCCCTGAGCCCAGTGATAGCAAACTTCTACATGGAACATTTTGAAAAGCAAGCTCTGGAAACAGCACCAAAAAAGCCCACAACATGGTTCTGATATGTGGATGACACTTTTACCATTTGGAACCACGGAGAAGATTTGGTCTCATTCCTGAACTACCTGAACAGCATCCACCCAAATATCCAATTCACGATGGAAAAAGAGAAGGAAGGAACACTGCCATTCTTGGATATCCTAGTCCTCCGCAAACCAAACCAATGGTTAGGCCACAGGGTATACAGAAAACCCACATACATGGACAGATACCTACACAAAATTCCAATCATCACCCAGGACAAAAAGAAGCACAATAAAAACATTGGTAGACCATGCAAAAAGGATCTGCGAACCCCACTACCTGGAGGACGAACTGAGGCACCTAAACTGGGCCCTACAGGCTAATGGTTACTCCAGATCAGACATCACAAGAGCAGCCAGACCCAGAAAAAAACACAGGAATGAAGAAGAAAAACAGCCACCCAAAGGGAAGGTATTTTTATCATACATCAAAGGAGTGACAGACAGAATAGGGAAAGTGATGCGGAAACACAACCTCCAAACAGTCTATAGACCAACCAGAAAAATCCAAAAAATGCTACGCTCAACGAAGGACAAAAGAGACCCTCTCACAGCTGCAGGAGTTTACCACATACCATGCAGTTGTGGACAAGTTTACATAGGGAGCTAAACGCAGTGTGCAAACACGAATCAAGGAACATGAGAGACACTGCAGACTGGGCCAGCCAGACAAATCAGCAGTAGCACAACATGTTATAAACCAACCTGGAGACAAAATGCTATTTGAAAACAGAGACGTTCTAAACCAGGCCACCAATAAACCATGTCAATGCACAGAGAAGTTATTGAAATCCACAAACACCTGGACAACTTCAACAGGAAAGAAGAAATCATAAAAGTAAACAAAATCTGGCTCCCAGTTTTGAACTACAATAGAATCAAAACTCAACACTTACAAAAGAATTCCACCCAGGGACAGGGGAATTCCCAGCAGATAATGGCCCATTAACCAAACAGCCAAACAGACACTAATGAGCCTTACATTTCTATACCCAGAAACTAACCATCCAGTTACACAAATTTCATTCCAACAGGGGTTCACAGCATATAAACTCCACACACACACCTACCCATCCATTCTCTGAAGATGCCAGCCACAGATGCAGGCAAAACATCAGAAAGAAACTATACCAGAACACAGCCTCACAGCCCGGAAAAAAACCAAGGAAAATCTAATGGATACAATCTAAATTAAAGGTATTTTACAGTCACCAGAACTGCTCACCAGACATACCTCATCCAACCAACTTGCCATGTAAGAAAAGCAGCTTTCTGTCTCACATGTAGTAAACTTCAACAAAAACTCCGAGACATGCAGAACAAGTGGTGGATCAATATAGCAGAAAAGACACAATGCTGTGCAGATCTGGGTGGTCTTAGAATATTTTATGAAGGTTAAAAGCAGTGTTTGGACCTACTTATCAGATCCAAAGCTCCTTATTCAGTACAGATGGTCAAACATTAATTACTGATAAAGCCTCCATCCTGAATCGATGGGCTGAACATTTTCAAAGTCTCTTTAGTGCCAACTGAGTAGTCTAAGGCTCAGCTATCCAACATATGATACAAAAACCGATGAAAAATTAATTGGACATGGCTCCCACTTTGGAAGAGACCCTTAAGGCCACACAGCAGTTGGAAAACGGCAAGGCAGCTGGGATTGATGGAATCCCACCTGAAGTTTGGAAACACGGAGGTCATGCACTCCACGATAAATTCCACAAACTCCTTGTGAATTGCTGGGAAAAAGGTGGAACTGACATCAGATCTCCGAGATGCAGTCATCATCACCCTGTACAAGAAAAAAGGAGCAAAATCCGATCGCTCAAACTATTAAGGCATAACACTGCTCTCTATTGCTGGAAAATTCCTTGCAAGGATACTCCTGCACAGATTAGTTCCTGCTATTGCAGAAGAACTTCTTCCTGAAAGCCAATGTGGCTTCAGAGCCAATAGGAGTACTACAGATATGGTATTTGCCCTTAGACAACTGCAAGAGAAATGTAGAGAGCAGAACAAGGGTCTCTATGTAACATTTGTCGACCTCATCAAAGCTTTCAACACTGTGAGTAGAAAAGGTCTGTAGCAGATCCTGGAAAGACTAGGATGTCCCCCCAAATTCCTTAAAATGATTATCTTGCTACACGAGGGCCAGCGCGGTCAGGTCAGATATGGCGATGCTGTTTCAGAGCCCTTTCTAATAACTAATGGAGTGAAGTAAGGTTGTGTTCTTGCTCCAACTTTATTTACAGTCTTCTTCAGCATGATGGTCCAAAGGGCTATGGCAGAGCTTGAAGAAGATGACGTCATCTATATACGTTACTGTACTGATGGTAGCTTGTTTAACTTTAGCCATCTGAGGGCTCACACTAAGACTCTAAACTATCTAGTGCGTGAGCTGCTCTTCGCTGATGCTGCTGCCCTTGTTGCCCACACAGAAGTAGCTCTGCAGCACGAGACATCCTGCTTCGCAACAGCTGCAGAGCTGTTTGGACTGGAAGTCAACCTGAAGAAAATGGAAGTTCTTTACCAGCCTGCACCATAGGATGAACACCACCATCCCCACATTGCCGTCGGCAAATCTGTGCTCAAGTCCGTTCAGCAGTTCACCTAACCTGGGAAGCATAATCTCCTCAGATGCCAAGACTGACAAAGAGATCGATCACAGATTAGCAAAGGCATATAATGCATTTGGAAGACTTTACAAAAGAGTCTGGAGTAATAAACACCTGAGGCGAAGCACAAAAATCAGTGCGTATAGAGCCATTGTACTGTCTATTCTCCTTTATGGGTCTGAAACATGGGTCACCTATCGCCACCACTTACGACTTCTCAAATGCTTTCATCAGCGCTGTCTACGCACAATCCTAAATATACACTGGACTGACTATGTGACGAATGTTGCTGTCCTTGAGCAAGCAGGGATCACCAACATTGAGGCCATGATATTGAGAACATAGCTGCACTGGGCAGGGCACGTTTCTAGGATGGAGGACCATCGCCTCCCAAAAATAGTACTCTATGGTCAACTCGCCATGGGTCAGCATAAGAGGGGCACTCCAAAAAATGATACAAGGATTCCCTGAAACAACATCTCAGGCTCGGCCAAATTGATCACCAACAATGGTCCACCCTGGCCTCACATCAGGAGGCATGGAGACGCACTATCCACAATGCTGAAGCCTTATTTGAGAACTCACACCAAACAAGTCTTGAAGAGAAACAACAATGCAGAAAGAATCACAACCCAGAAGCATCACCCAAGGAGACCTTCTGCTGTGCTTTCTGCAACCGGACTTGTTTATCTTAGATTGGCCTTTTCAGGCACCAGCGCACTTGCAGAAAGCACGGGATGAGTCCTTCCTGAATCTTCGTTTGCGAAGAAAAGCCAGAAAGAGAGAGACAATCACCAAAATCTGGCAGGCTACGTGACCATTGGTCATCCAACATCCACTGACACAAGCATTCTTTATACTGAAACTACCATTTTCACAGGCTTTAGAAAACTGTTAATTGCAGCTGTATCTCTCCTTTCCCAGGCAAAATCCAAACAGTTACTTCATCCCCCACACAAACTGCTAGACCCATTATACACGAAGACCATAGGAAAATGAGCAAAAATGGCAAGAATAGGAGCCAAGGGATCCAATGCTGACACATTTCCATTTTCTCTATTTGTTATAAAATATCTCGCATCCTCATCGTTATATTTTTTCTTCATTATAAACAACTGTCTGAAGCTGCTGTACACTTCAAAACTAACAGTAGCCCAGCAAAAAGCTGTCTGTCCTCATGCTGTGGCACAGAAGAGATGGTGAAGACTTGCCCTTTGTAGCAAAAGGAGGAGGTATTATAGCTAGTCATTGGAAGTTTACTTCAGTAGCCTGTGTGGCCTCTGTGACCACAATTGTTCCTTTTGGTAAACAAAAAGGTGTTCCTTTTGAATTATTTTGAATCCCTTTTGAATTATAGCACCTCAAAAATTGTACATCAGACTGTCTCTCAACTTCTTAATGTCACAGACATACAGACCTCCCTTTAATGGATTTCCGATGCCCCCTCCAATTCCCCTGAATTGTGTCAATATTGCAGTTTCCTGATTTGAAAATAGTTTTTTCTCCCCTCATCAGTTCTGTAGAACATTTTGGTTTTGAGATCTGCATAAACCTCATCTTATGGCTTAGTTTTACTGGTTTTCTTCTGTCCCCTTTTTTTCATTCTAGGAAGATCAGGAATGTCACCCAAAAGTTGGGGCAATGTAAGGATGCAGTGATGTAGTTTAGTACACAATAGTGGTGGTGATCCCCCTTTGATACTCAGACCCTCTCTCAGAACCAAGGAAGAGAGGTGAGGAGACTGCCAGAGATCACTTGCTCCTGCTAGAATGAGAGAGGTAGGAGGAAGAGGGCCTTCAGGGAAGAGGGACCAGTGTAAGCACATGAAATGCAATGACATTTCTAAATGTAATGTTATTTAGAAATGTAATGACATTTCTAAATAAGCTTTATGTGAGCCTACCAAACAGTTCCATTCATTCTGGAGAAGAGTAAACTTAAGGCTGTATATCAATTTGCTACATGGAAGAAAAAAAGCCATGAACAATTATGCCAATAAAAAGATTAAGAGAAACAACATAGCAGGATCATAGGGCTTGTTCTATAAGATTCTCCAGTTTCAGGCAAGTGGGATTACTCAGTGTAATGGGAGAAAGATCTTGCAGCCACAAACTTGATGTTTGGGGGTGGGGAATGAAACTGTAGCCTGCAAAATAACTTCATGAAATATTCAATCTTTCAAATTCTTTTACTGCACTTCAAATAGTTTAGCTATGTTCTTTAAAATGTACTAAAGGGATTTGGAAAAGGTTGATTTGCTTTTGTGTTGGTTGTATATGCAAATGCTTCTCTGAACTCAAAAGCTGTAGCACTATAATAAAACAAGGAGTTTTTGTCTTGGCTCAGTATTAGTATTCAATGTAACAATACTAAGAGCTGCCCAGACTGAAGAGGCGTTAAATTACACTTCACTTTACAACCTGACAAATATGCTCTGTCAAATATCAGCACTGACTCTAGGGTTTGGCAATGGCCATTACAGACAATGGTGTGAGCACAACAGGTTGAGTGCTTGTCCTCTTACCATTTTTCTGTCACTGAGGTCCACCCACACATGTTCACCATACTTGAAAAGGCAAGAAATCCACTTTGAGTGAGCCCATTTTCCATGTGGATTTCAGTGTTCTTGTTTTCCTCCTCCTTTCTGCTTATTAATCAGAAAATCCCTTGAACTAATCCACTAACATATCTCACATACCTCATTGAACTCAGACAGAATTGTGCAGTTCAAAGAATTTTCCTTCCCTAATATCAAGCACCATGGACATGTACTCAGACTCTATGGGAAAGACTCATTATAGAGTATGTAGCCACATATGTATTTTCTCAAATGGCTTTTCTGAAACAAGGCTACAAGTAGAGGGATATGGGGTGCAGAACAGCTGCTCAGTCCTCTCCTTTGTGGCCATTTTTCTACTCAAAGTGACTTCCTAGGCTGCAGAGAAAAGCAGCTCGGTGTGGGAGAGAGTGAATTTGAATGAAAAATGACTGGAAAAACATGTGTTAAGCAACTTCTCTCCAAAACTACTACTCTTACAGGGTAACCTTGGAAGAAGATATAAGTTGCTTGTTTGTTTTTAAGACACCGAAAGATATATGTGGCTGCATTTAGGAATTAGTAAGCTTACTTACAATAAGATTCTTTCTGGTGGGAAAAGGTTCAACCATTGTGCAGTAACCACCAAGAATGTCTCTCTATATGCCTGCCACTAGTACATGGACTTGCAATCTGGATAATCCTCATAGTCCTGGCTGTTTAGGCTTTTGTTGGTCATGACCCAGATTGCTAGTGTTAAAATGAGTCATGTAGTCCAATGCTGTTCTCAACACCACTCCTAATTGACCCTTGATTTTGGCACCATTATTTCCCCTGAAAGCACAAGTGTGTGGCACTGAAAAATGAGTTAAGAACTATATTGTACTTCATATGCAGAAAAATGCTGCATAAAAAATAGTTTTTTAAAAGAATAATCAACCAGCATGGTGTAATGGTTTGAGCATTGGACTATGATTCTGGAGGCCAGGGTTTGAATCCCTGCTCAGCCATGGAAACCCACTGGGTGACTTGCACTCAGAGGAAGGCAAAGGCAAAAACCCCTCTGAGCAAATCTTGCAAGAAAATATTTGATAGGTTCACCTTAGGGTCACCATAAATCAGAAATGACTTGACAGAACAACAGCACCAACAGCAGCAACAACAAAGCATTCCTGAGAACTAAGTCTTATCAGAAGAAGCTTCATGTGAGTTTTACCCCTCAGGTGTTCCAAAAATCATGGAAATGTCCCAGGGAACCTATAGGATTCCTGGTATACCACCTTTTCTAGCAGAGACATGAATTTGTATCAGCTCTCCCAACCACCAGCATTAAAAATACTAGATGTCCCTCCCCACACACATGGTAATCATCAATCAATCAAAATTATGGGTGAGATACAGCCTTGGGAGAGTGCCCTAACAACCAATGAGTAGAGGAGCGGGGAACCAGTCTCTGCTGTTGCCTTATCAGCAGAGGCTGACTGAACAATGGAGAAAGGAGAGTAGGGACAGAGGAGGCAGCAAGGAGCAGTTCAGAGTTTTTGTTCCCGCCTGTGAATGTGTCTTAAGAAAATGAGCATATGTGTCTTTGTTTATCTGTGTGTGAGAGTATGAGAGCTGAGGGAGAGTTTGTGTGTTTGTATATAGTATTCAAAGACATATCCATGTTAGTCTGTTTAAGCATAAAAAGATATACATTAATCCTGTAATCCTTGAGATTAACTGAAGAAAAAGGAATTTCTAGCATAAACTTCCATGGACTCAGTCTACTTCATCAGATGGAACATATCTATGCTTGTGTGTATGTGTGAGACAGGAAAGGGAGTGCATTTGAGTATCTTTGTAAGAGGAATGGGGTGTGTGTTTGTGTTTCTTCATGAGAGAGGAAGAAGGGAGGGAGGGAGGATATTAGAGCTTTCTTCTATAGAGCAATATTTTACTTAACAATGCAATCATCCATATATCTACTTAGAAGTAAGCCCCATTGTGTTCAGTGGGACTTTTCCCTAGCTAAACGTCTACAAAATTGTAACCCATGTAACATCCTAAAAGGCCAGTGGAATGCATCAAATTCCTTATGACAATCATGTGTTTTTTCCACGTGTATTTTAACTAATTCTGTTCCATTTATGTAATTCTTCCCCACACTCTCAATCCCAATTTCCATCCTAGCAATCATCCTGTGAAGAAGGTTCAATGGAATGGCTGTGATTATCTTAACGGGACCACATGAGCATATGGATCTGATATATAATGTGTGTTGAGCAAATGGGGCAGATGTAGACATAGGGCTTATCTACACTGGGGGTAAACATCTGGATGAAATTCAGACTCCTTTGCCCTGGAGCTGTGGCACATGAAATTTCGACTACTCTGTCATGGATTTAAGTGCCACACCTTAACTTCATTCAGCTTTTTATCCTCAGTGAAGTTGTGGGTCTGCTGCTGCTAGCCATCCACCTCCATGGCACCACTGCCATTGGTATGAGCCAGAAGAGCAACAGGGTTCTGCCTTTCTGTTGCACAACTGCCTGCTCTGAGGTCACAACAGGCAGCTTGCTCCACCATCACAAGGCTGTCACAAAGCTCAGAGTGAGTGATGGTGTGCTTGAAAAGCAGACCCTTGGCACTAGTTGCTCTCTCTGAGATCAGAATGGGAGGCCTGGTGGGACTTGTCAGTCATTCTGACCTCAGAGAGAGCGACCAGCACTGAAGCTCTACTTTTCCAGTACACAATTGCCCACTCTGAACTCTGTGAAAGCAGAGCCCCAGCACTAGCTGCTCTCTAACTCAGAATGGCCAGCCAGCCCTGCCATCACAGCACTGGCCACCTGTTCTAACCTCAGAGAGAGCGACTAATGCTGGGGTTCTGCTTGTCCAGCACACAATCAGCTGCTCTGAGCTCAGTGAAAGCAGAGCCCCAGGGCTAGTTGATCTCTCTGAGCAGCCAGCATCATGATGGCAGGGCTGGCCAGTCATTCTGACCTCAGAGAGAGTGACTAGCACTGCAGCTTTGACTTTGGAATGAGGAAGTGGTGCTGAGGAAGGGGGAAATGGAAGCACCTCAGACAGCGCTTGTCCTTCCTCCCTTCCCCAACCCCCCAAATCCATTGTGGATGGATTATTCCCACTACAGTTTTCTCTGAAGTTTCAAGCAAACTCCAGAGAAAACTTCGAGTTTTCTAAAGCCCAGATTAAGGTGTTATTCCCTGAGTCTGGTGAGGATAGGGCCATACGTTATATGATGTTATCGCACCAGATCCAGGAGAGGGATTTGGGGGTTTTCATTAGTGTAGACAATCCAATAGTGATCATGTCTCTAAGAGAAAGCTGTCATTATGAGTAAGGTCTGGTTGATTCTACATTAATATATAGTATATTTAAAATCATGCCATACTCACACGTTGTTATATTTGTTGATATCTGTTTTTTGTTTTTTCCTAAAATCAAGACAGAAATCCAGAGGTTTCTCTGTTTAAAATACTAAAGTTTGATGTGTGCTTTCGTATTAATAACTTTTGCACTTGACCCTCCTTTCAATCACAGTTTAATATGACTCAGTCACATGCCTTACAAATTTACATGGGTATCCCTATTTTCATCTGTAAAATGTGGGAGAATATGGTTATGATTGTTTTGAGTGGCAGGCTATTGTAAAAGTGTAAAGAAAAACATATTGGTTTCATTTTTCCCTTTGATTTTGTCACCTGGCAGAGTTGGCACATGGAAGCCTGTTCTGAACAAATGCATAGCCAAAAGTACATACCTGTTAAATTCACATGGGACATAGCCAACATTTTAAAAAGCCTTCCATAAGCAGTGGAGAACTTAAACGATTCTGAGAAATATATTTGGGGACCAGGTCACATTAAAAAAGGCTTGGCAATGCATGCCACTGATTGTCTACATGATCCCTGATTAATATAAGTCTCAAATTGTTTACAGATTTATAAGTTAAAATCAGTGACTTTACATAACCCTGACAGCTAGAGCAAGTCAATACAAGTGCTACATTCTGCTGCTTACCTATCAGAAAAAGCATTTTTGTTGTTAACTGCCATCAGGTTGACTTCAATTTAGGTGACCCCATGAATGATAGACCTCCAAGGTACCCTAAAATCATCAAGAGCCCTACTCAGGTATTGCAGACTCAGGGCTGTGGCTTCCTTGATTGACTCTATCCATCTAGAATGGGCTCTTCCTCTTTTTCTACTACCTTTTACCTTAACAAGCATTGTTGTCTTTTCTAGCAAGGCACGTCTTCTCATGATATGGCCAAAGTATGACAGTCTCAGTTCAGTCTTCTTGGCTTCTAGGGAGAGTTCAGGTGTGATTTGCTCTAGGGCTCATTTATTTGTCTTTTTAGCAGTCCATGGTATCCACAGAACTCTTCTGCAGCACCACATTTCAAAGGAGTTGATTTTCTTCCATCAGTTTTCTTCACTGTCCATCTTTCACAACCCTACATAGAAGTGGCATGGTGGCATGGACAATCCTAACTTTAGTATTCAATGGTATATCTTTACACTTCAGGATCCTGTCTAGCTCCTTCATAGCTGCCCTTCCAAGTTTTAGTCTTCTTCTGATTTCTTGACTACAGTCTCCATTATGATTCATGACTGAGCAAGCTATGGAAATTCAAGTTGTTGAACAGTTGCATTCAGGGTTCTGATTCTATATTTTTCACCTTTTACTTTTGTTTCTTATCTGTCCTTAACTGCTTAAAAAGTTTCATCTGTCATCCATTGGGGTTTCTCTTTCTTTTTGGCAGCAGGAAGTGTCTTTTTGCATTCTTCCCTGACAATGTCCCTGGCTTCAGTCGAGTTCTTCTGGCTCCCGGTCAATTAGGCTTAATAGTGGAAATCTATTTTATCTTTAAATTCTGCAGAGATTCTCTTCAGGTTGTATTTTTGGTAGTGTTCTTCTTTAACTTTACTCTAATTTTTGCTATAAGCTGTTCATGGTTTGTGCCACAATCTGCCCCTGTCTTGTTTTTGCAGAGATAAAGGAGTTTCTCCATCTTCTGCTTCCAATTATGTAGTCTATTAGATTTCTATATTGGCCACCAGATGATATCCACTCATATATAGTTACTTCTTGGGTTGCTTGAAGAATTTGTTTGTGATAAACAAAACTTTAGCCTCGCAAAATTCAGTCAATTGTTCTTCATCTTTTTTCCTACAATATTTGATTCTGTTCCATTTATGTGTAATATTGTGTAGTATTCTGTAATGGTGCAAGTGTCCATAATATTCAAGGTTTAGCCCACCATAAACAACAATGCATTCTGACAGGAAAATATACAAAGAAATCACAGCATTGTGGTGGAGAGTATGTACAGTGGCTAGAAATCCTGATTAAGAAACAAAGATATCAGTAGCTCACGAAACAAACTAGAAGCTCTGTTATAGCAACCTGTTAAAACAGAAATGTTCTCTGAGGTGCTAGCCTGATACTGAGCTAAACGTCTGGAAGAATCTTTGCTCTAATTTTTGCTATAAGCTATAAGACAAAGAGAGAGAAAGGAGAGAGAATGGATGGGAGTATACTTTATGTATACTTTACTAAGAGGATACTTTATGTCACAGAGTGGTCAGGATAGGTAGATAAGACATGACAAGATTTTGGATCATTTAACACTGCTATTTGGATCACTGCTATTTTCTGAATTTTTAACTTATTAGTGCTAAGCATTGTTGCATTTCTAAAATGGCCTAAATATCCTAAAGGTACCAGACCCTGTCTGATCTTGGAAGCTGAACAGGGTCAGCCCTGGTTAGTACTTGGATGGGAGACTGCCATTGAAGACCAGGTGCTAGTGAAAATATAATCATATATACTTTAATAAGTTGGAAAATAGTTAAGTCTGATAGAGTATGATACTATATTACTACTCATTTCAATAAAGTTTGAATTATAAGCGGATTTAGTTTTAATCTATAAGAGCCTTTTAGCTAATAAGTTGGAATCCAATTCCCTTTTATATTTTCCTTCCAGTGTAAATTGCCCTTTGTTAATACGTGGTAATAGGTTAGTGAGGGAGGGGTAGCTTAGGGACGGGATTTTATTATTGTTTTTTAACGTATGTTTATGTCTATTTGAGTTGGCATTGTGTATTGTTTCATTTTTGTTTTGGTTTTATTTCCTTGTGTGTATTTCAGATGGTTAAAATTTATGAGTTTAAGAAAAAAATTAAAAACTGGGTGCTGTAGGCTATATTTCTGATGAAGGAACTGGCAAAAAACTCTGATTATTTCTTGCCTAAGAAAACCTTATGAAATTCATAGAGTCACCATAAGTCGATAGGTGTCTTGAAGACACATAAACACCCACACATTTAGTCACTGTTGTGGAATATCTCTGGGCAATGTGAGGGATACTCTTGTCATGTAGGTCATTTCCATGTAAGCCTTTAATTAAGGCATAACTAAGTTGCACCAAGTGTAACTTAATGAGGGTTGACATTACTATTTTTGTGATTTTCTCTAACTTTTTTATTTCCTATAGCTACCAAACAGGGTGTGGTCTCACTGGAGAGTAGAGGACAAATATCACATAGTTCAAGTTCAGGTCACCCCAATTTAATCAGGATTGGTATTGTGGTTTCACCTAACCACAGTCAGTAAAAAATATCTCTTTAGGCATCTGGTTTTGTTTAACAATAGGACTGGTATTCTCTCTAGGCATTCCGAGGTCTTCCAGAGCGATTCTATAGTATGCTTCCATAGAGATAATGTATTTTTTGGATGTGGGTAAGTAACACTATAGGTGCAGGTCCCATGGATACAGGTGTCCTACTGTACTAGAGAAGCTTTCCGATGATTATCCTTACCCCTCTCTGGGTCAGTCATGTCCCCTTGCCTCACATTTTGGACCACCTCTAGAGATCTGTGTGTATCACTCCTGTAATACTGTTAAACATGTTAGGATAATGGTATTTGGGTAATAGTATTACAGCAGTATTTGGGATGGGTAGTCAAAATAACAAAACTGCAAATTTTAAAGCCATAGGCTATTTGAAGCATATATCCATGAAACAAGCAGAAATCACATATTGGTGAATACGGCAGGGCTTCTTTACCATTTACTTCATTTACAGCTGTTTTCATCTGTTAAATTGATTTTACTTGTGCCCTACCCTAAGTTCCCAGCATATTGAATGGGCTATAAATGAACAACAACAACAACAACAACAACAACAACATGGAACTGCCACCTCCATACAACTTATTACAACAAGTGAAGCAGTCAGGGGTTGGCAGCAATGTTATTACCTTGAATACTTCTTTTGAAGAAGGCTTTGCAACCCTCACAGGACCAAACACCATAATGGTAACCCGAAGCATAGTCATTGCACACAGCACAGTAGCGGGTCTCCTTGGTGGATTCCATTGGCAGGCTTCCCTTGTCACTGGTGCTGGCCATTCGCTCCCTGCCATTGTGACGTCTGTTATCTGAGCCTGGCCTGTAAAATGAACATTCAGTTAGTATCTTAGCACTAATATACTCTTGTCAAAACTTGTAGTTACTTGCCTGGCTCAAAACAGGAATTTGCCTAGTATTTCCCTAAATGCTTGGCAATTAATCCATTTCTTATTCACATCAAACAGAAATGTCAGTATGTGATTTGTGCATTGATAATAGGGTACACATTGACCCTATTGGGAGTCAGTACACAATCATTTTCCCACTCTCCCCATGCTGCCTATGCATCTATGCTGCATATAAGGGTGTGAATGTTTCCCAGTATTAATTTCAAAGCATTTCTCTGCTGGCTTTCATAAGGTATCCCTCTACTCCAACATCATTTTTCCCACAGTGACTCCAGTAAATCCACAGTTAGTGGTATCAAATGCCAATGTTGGTTTCCGGTTAGCTCCAACAGTATATCACATGTTGTTTATGTTAGATATTATGAGAAGGAAGAAACTCTTGACAACATTGGGATTTGTCTACATGAGTATGTACTGTTTTATCAAATTATTCTGTTTGCTCTTCTAATCAATGGGGGATACGTCTATAAATTCTGATTTGGTGTAGTCAATATTGTTCAGGTCAATTCTAGCCTTGTGGATGAGTCAGAGACAACCCACACTTTGACCTGTTGTTACCAAGTTGCCTAGTAAAAAATAGCAAGCATGATCTACACTAATTTATTTACTCATTTATTCCAGAACGGACATTGGAATAACTAGGTTTCTGTGACCTTCTCTCAGACAACTGCTTTCTCTTTTTTAAAAAGTTCTTCATTGTTCTCTTTAATGAGTCTCTTAGCCTTTCCATTTGTTCTCCTTTGTTTGTTTTTTTCTAGGAAAGAAATGCTGCATATGGTGCAACCGGGTTCTCAGCGAGAACACCCAAACATTCCTGATGTACCTCTCATTTTCAGATCTCTTCAACAAGTGTTAGATATGTGTGTATGTTCCTTCAAGTCACCTGTTGACTTATGACAACTCCATGAATTTCATAGGGTTTTCTTAGGCAAGGAATACTCACACATGGTTTTGACAGTTCCTTTCTCCAAAATAAAGCCTACAGCACCTTGTATTTGTTGGCATCTCCCATCCAAGTACTAACCAGGGCTGACCCTTCTTAGTTTCCAAGTTCATATAGGATCTGTTGCCTTTAGAGTATGTAGGCTCCCAGTTTTAGACATAGTTGCCCAATATCTCATAATATTTGAATATTCCAGGAAGGTTTTCCACATGCCTTTCATGGTACCACCCATGCCTGGCAAAATTCCCTTACAATTTGAAATAGCATGGCTTGGAGGACAACTAATGTGAAAGGGGAAAGACTACTAGCACAACAAAAATGAAAAGCCTCCACAACCTGTTATGTGTTGGAAAACTGAATGTCCATGGATACTTTTACAATGATACTATGATATTCCTCTTTAGAGAAAATTTTATAAGGCAACCTAGAGACATTATAGGGACATGCTAATACAGGTAAAATATAAAGAGAAAGGGAAATAAGACTAGAAAAAATAAATTTCAGCATCTCCATAGAGTGCACCATTATGGAATTACACATTTATTTTATCACATTTATGTTTTTAGTTTAGCAAACCAAATTAAGGGCCCTTGTGGTCAATAAACAACCTAATAAATATTAAAATATAATAGCAATAGAACTAATGATGTTTTAAAAAGTTGCCTTTTCTTTCATGATCACAAAATAACTAAACAATGAACTGTTCTTAAAATTTAAAAAAATCTGATTTAAAATTATGTAAATTGCTTCAGTAGTTTTGTGAATTCTCTTTACCTTCTTGTATTATAACATCTGACTAATTTTTCAATCTTCTGAAGTTTGCATAAATATAATTAATCCGTTTAAACATAAAATAATTACCTGACAAGGGCTGTAGATTAATTAACTAGAGATAAACATCTACTTAATCTCTGTTTTGCTAAACCGCATACAGTTTGTAATGAAAAGTGTTATAATTGTAATGATCTGGTAAGTCACACCCAAGAGACACAATTACTTTTCCCAGCATCTTAATATAATCATAACGAATGAAATGCTACCGTAGTAAAATCTGAATTAGTCTTGATTTTCCTCTCAAACAGGGGTTTATTACCACAGCTTTACTAAGAACAGTAAAGCCCTGTGTAGAGAGAAGGCAATATTGCTGAAAGAAACTATTCCCAATGTCATTTTAAAATGCTATCAGGCATTTCCAAGTTTTCCTAAAAGAAAGCACCTATAATTTGTCCTTGGATTACTTATAATATGTCAGGCTCCAAGTTACCCTTGAAAGTATATTATTCCTTTTGTGTATGGAAAAAAGATGAGGCTTTATGAGATTTTGCTTCAAAGTAGCAGTATGAAACAGATCTAGAATTTAAAGTAGCTCTTGGTTAATGTATTCAATCCAGATATTTTTAGTATTTGGACACTGGTGGCTGATGGCTTCCATGTCACTGGGGTGGTGAATGCACTTTGGGTTTTAGTCTGACCTTTATAGGAGTTGCCCAAAGTACTGAACGTTATGTGGAAATAGAGTTCAGCACCTTGAATCAAAGAATTGTAGAGTTGGAGGAGACCACGAGGGCCATCCAGTTCAACCCCCTGCCATGCAGGAAATCACAATCAAAGCATCCCTGACAGATGGCCATCCAGCCTCTGTTTAAAGACCTCCAAGGAAGGAGACCCCACCATGCTCTGAGGGAGTGTGTTCCACTGCCGAACAGCTCTTACTGTCAGAAAGTTCCTCCTCATGCTGAGGTGGAATCTCTGTTCCTGGAGCTTGCATCCATTGCTCCGTGTTCTAGTCTCTGGAGCAGCTGAAAACAAGCTTGCTCCATCCTCAATGTGACACCCCTTCAAATACTTAAATAGGGCTATCATATTGCCCCTTAACCATCTTTTTTCCAGGCTAAACATACCCAGCTCCCTAAGTCTTTCCTCATAAGGCATGGTTTCCAGACCTTTCACCATTTTAGTCATCCTCCTCTGGACACACTCCAATTTGTCTATATCCTTTTTTGAATTGTGGTGCCCAGAACTGGACACAGTATTCTAGGTGAGGTCTGACCAAGGCAGAATAGAGTGGCACTATTACTTCCCTTGATCTAGACACTATACTTCTATTGATGTACCCCAAAATTGCATTGGCCTTTTTAGCTGCCGCATCACACTGCTGACTCATGTTCAACTTGTGGTCTACTAGGACTCCTAGATCCCTTTCGCATGTAGTCTCGTTCAGCCAGGTCCCCCCCATCCTATATCTATGCATTTCATTTTTCCGCCTTAAATGCAGTACCTTATATTTCTCCGTATTAAATTTCATTTTGTTAGCTTTGGCCCAGCTCTCCAGTCTATCCAGATCATTTTTAATTTTGGTCCTGTCCTCTAGGGTATTACCTACTCCTCCTAATTTGGTGTCATCTGCAAATTTGGTAAGTATGCCCCTAATTCCCTCATCCAAGTCATTGATAAAGATGTTGAATAGCACTGGGCCCAGGACAGAACCCTGTGGCACCCCAAGTCACCTCTTTCCAAGATGAAGAGAAGCCACTGCTGAACACACTTTGGGTTCGGCCGGACAGCCAATTACAAACCCATTTAACAGTTAACTTGTCTAGCCCACATTTTACAAGCTTGTTTGCAAGAATGTCATGGGGAACCTTGTCAAAGGCCTTACTGAAATCAAGGTATGCGACATCCACAGCATTCCCTTCATCTACCAAGCTGGTATTTTATCAAAAAAAGAGATCAGATTAGTCTGGCATGACTTGTTTCTCTGAAACCCATGTTGACTTTTTGTGATGATGGCATTGCCTTCTAAATGTTCACAAACTCTCTGTTTAATGATCTGCTCTAGAATCTACCCTGGTATTGATGTCAGACTAACTGGACGATAATTGTTGGGATCCTCTTTTTTCCCCTTTTTGAAGATGGGGACGTTTGCCCTCCTCCAGTCTGCTGGGAGTTCTCCTGTTCTCCAGGAGTTCCCAAATATTATTGTCAATGGCTCTGAGATTACATTTGCCAGCTCTTTTAATACCTTTGGATGTAGTTCATCTGGTCCTGGAGATTTAAAATCATTTAGGTTAAGGAGGTATTCCTCTACTACCTCTTTGCTTATTCTGTGCTGGATTTCCCCTATTGTGTCCTCTGTTCCATTATCCCCAGGTTGGTCATCCTTTTGCTTTTCTGAAAACACTGAGGCAAAGAAGGTGTTGTGTAATTCTGCCTTTTCTCTTTCTCCTGTTAGCATTTTGCCATCTTCTCCACGTAGTGGCCCTACCATTTCCTTCTTCTTCCTTTTGCTGTGGATATACCACACACACACACACACACACAAAAACCTTTTTATTTTTCTTAACCTCTCTAGTGAGCCTGAGCTCATTCCACACTCTAGCTTTTCTGACTTTACTCCTACACGTGTTTGCTATCTGTTTGAATTCTTTGGTGATTTCCCCTTTTTTCCATTTCCTATACATGTTCTGTTTAAAACATAGCTCCATTGAAAGTTCTTTAGTCATCCATCCTAGTTTCTTGCGACACCTTCCATTTTTCTTCCTCATAGGTACTGTTTGAAATTGTGCTTTCAGTATCTCCCTTTTGAGAAAGTCCCATCTGTCTGTCTTGAAGTCCCTTCTCTTTTAGTATTCCTGACCATGGGATCACCCCCAGTATTTCCCTGAGTTTACTGAAATCAGCTCTCCTAAAGTCAAGAATGCATGTCTGACTATGCCTGGCTTCTCCTTTCCATTGTATAACAAACTCCAGGAGAGCATGATCACTCTCACCTAAGGATCCCACCACTTGCACCTCATTAAACCAGGTCATTCCTGTTGGTTAGGATCAGATCCAAAATAGCTGACCCCCTTGTTGCCTCTTCCACCTTTTGGACCATGAAATTGTCTTCCAGGCAAGTAAGGAATTTGCTAGACCTTGAAGTTTTGGTTGTGTTAGATTTCCAGCAAATATCAGGATAGTTGAAGTCACCCATCACTACTACATCTCTCCTTCTGCACGTGTGGTCATTTGTTCTAGAAAGGCATTATCCAATTCCTCTGTCTGACTTGGGGGTCTGTAGTAGAGTCCCACAATAACATCCCTGTTGTTTCCCTCCCCTTTAATTTTTATCCAGACGCTCTCCACCTGACTTCCAGTATTGATGTCATGGATCTCTTCACTGGTGTAAATATCCCTGATATATAATGCTATTCCTCCTCCTTTCCTGTTTGGCCTGTTTCTCTTATGAAGGTTATACCCCTCTATTCCTACATTCCAATCATGAGACTCATCCCACCAGGTTTCAGTAATGCCTATTATATCATATTTGCTTTGGGGAGGTGCTTGGCCATGAAGGCAGCACAGGGGCCCCAAGGAGAAAGAAACATTTTATTTTTACTTGTCAATGTGGATGGCACATTAGACAGCAGGTTAGGAAGGAAAGCAGTGGGCTGCAATCCAGAGAAACATACTTTAAATGAAATTTTCTTATTTAAAAAAATATTATGTTGTTTTTGTGGTGATAAGCTAACCCAACTAAACCCCTTCCTGAGCAGATTACTGTCCAGAGAAAGAAAGCAGGTGAGTGAGGAAGTGGAGGCAACTCACATGAGTGAGCTATTATTTCTTCTTTATTTTATTTATTTATTTATATCCCACCTTTCTCCTGGTACAGGACCCAATGCAACCTATGACAAGTTAAAACAAAGTGCTGTAGAGCTAAAACCTACTTGATACAAAAGTTTTTTTAAAAAAAAGTTAAACAAACAATTCTATTAAAAACACAAAATTTAAACAGTTTAAAAACACATTAAACCACAGTAAGAAGGACAAAGGCATAACACACCTCATAAAAGACCCTTATGTGAAAAGCCTGCATAAATTAAGAACCAAGCATTGGGGTAAATAAAAAGGTCTTTGCCTGCCAGGAAAAAGAGATAAGACAGCCTCCTGTGGGAGGGGTACCACAATTTGGAAGCAGCCACCGAGAAGGCTATCTCCCATGTCTTCAGTAAACACAAAATCTTAAAAAGTCAGTACTCACAGAGTGAAATATAAGTAGCAACTGCCATTCCCTGCCTTCTCCCCACATGTATCAGCTCAAGTTTGGAGGAAGGTTTTCCAAACCTGAGGCCCTTAAAGACAGAGGACACCTACATACTGTGAATTAGACATTAGGGAACATGCTTCTATTCTACACTTTTTCTCACGTGGTCCTATATATAAGTTGGACTTTGGATCCTCTCCACCCCCTGGGTGGAATATTTAAAGATACAATCACCTTCCTTGAAAGTGAAGTATAAGATAGAAGAACAACCAGTGGCAACTGGTACCCCCCTACACGTGTGGTGGTGAATCCACTCTAAGCGCTTGTCTACACCAGCAAAAATAATCCGGCTGCAATTCAGAGTATTCTGCTCCAAAGCTACCCCAAATTCACCCCATTAGCACCACACCGAAACATATCGCACTTGATGTCCACATATCCCTGACCAAACTGGAATTGGCACTGCTTTTTTCCCCTCCTTCTGCTCAGGATTTCCCCCTGCTTCCCTGGCCAAGCATGTCCACAGCTGAGCCCTGCTGGCGAAGTCAACAATGAGATGAACAATGAGGTAGCCTGATCGACCCCTGCATCATTGATCTCATAACTGGGCCTTTCATTCTGACCTCAGAGGAAGTGACCTTGTCAGCAGGGCTCTGCTGGGGAGGTGCTTGGCCAGGAAGGCAGCAGCAGCAGCCCCAAAGAAAAAGAAACTTTTTATTCTTATTTTTCAATGTGGATGGCACATTGAATAGCAGGTTAGGAAGGAGACCAGTGGGCTGCAATCCAGATAAACATATTTCAAATGAAATTTTCTTATTTCCAAAACCGCATCAACTCTGTTGTTTTTGTGGCCACAAACCAACACAACTAGCCCTTCCCCCAGGAACATTCTATCCTGCTGCCCCCGTGATGCAGATGAACATATGTAAGAAAGACCAGATTTGCCTGGAAACTGCAAAGCAAGAAGTGAGTTTTTAAAAATCCCACTAAAGCCTAGAGGGAAAAACTTTTGCTGCTTGAATAGCCCTACATTGTGTGTTCCTATCGAACCAGAAATGAGGTACATACAGATTGTTTTCCTGCTGTAGACTAGGCCTGAGTTTTAGATTAAACTTTAAAGAAGCTATCCAAGGTGCTGAACATATTTTGTGAACAGTGTTCAACATTGTGGATAGCGCCTTTAAAGTATGGATTAAAATCCAGAGCAGATTTACTGCTTTATGACACAAAAACCACCAGCCATTGCTAAGAACAACTAATGTTACTGCTATTTATATATTGCAGTCAGTACTCATGATACTTTGATGAGTACCAAAACACTACCCTGAGAAGCTTATAAGCAAACATAGAGGGAAAGCAGAAAAGGTGGAGGTAGTGGTAATCTAGGCAATAATATGTCCTTGCTTCAGTTATGTCTTTTTAATCTAAGTTACATGCTCTGTAACTGCAAAACATGGGTACTAGGGGAGTATTTCAAAGACTTCACTGAGAAGGTCAGGTTTGTGGGGGGAAACATGCAGGAATAAGAATGGTGGCATCATGCATGCATTCCCAGAGGTAGTTCCAAGCCTGCAAGGTAGCAACAAAGAACTGAATATACCACACTACCAGCTGTTTGCCTAGAGAATCTCTGACCCACATATTTTGGAGGGGAGCCAGAAATTTTCCTTTCAGTCTTGTCAAGAAGAAACAATCCTCAGACAGCAGCTAGCCTGGAGGTTTATGACTGACATAATCAGAAGTAGACACAATATTCACTCAGGGAGATAAATGCCCTTAGCATTATTCTATTCAACAGCAGCAGCTATGCTCACTTCCTGTAATGATTTTTTTTATTTCTCCCAGTCTCCAGACTGCTTGCTTCATTTGCTATTTGACTTTTCTTTCTGACCTTTCTTTCATTTTCCCCTGACCATTTCTTTTTCTTCACTTGCACAGAAAATATTTCTCCTAGCAAAACAGTACACAGATGGTTAAAAAGCAGGATATTTAAACCCTTAGCATTAAACAATATAAATGAAAGAAGACTCTTAAAAATCTATCCTTGTATGGATTTTTCTTAATTTAATGTTTTTTTAGTCATCCACAAAAGACAATGTGAAAGATAGGCTTCAATATAATTAGTATAGTCCGGTGTACACCTTGACACCTTTTTGGTGAAGGGTTGGGCTCTGGAACTGCCTCCACAGGTTCTGAAACCTAGGAGGTGGAGATGGATTCTTCCCTTGGGGCTGGCCTGGCACCTTGCTCTCTCTTATAAATTCTTGGGTCATAGGTGGGGGCAACTTGGGTTGGCCTTCCAGAAAAAGTCCATGGAGCAACCACATTAATTTGGGGTCAGGTGTTTTGCCTATGGGAAGGAGGTAGTAACAGGGATGACACTTGGCCTCCAGCTGGACCCATACCAGGTTGCTCCGCCTCTTTTGCTTATCCTCAATTTGCTGCATTTAAATAGGTTTAGGTCAAATAAAGTGGCCCTTATTTAACCCAATTTTCTGTGTCTGGTTTCGTTATTTCAGGGTTGGTGATCAATGGATGCATACATGTGACTATATGCTGTCTGTAGGGATGCAATTCTGTGCTAATTTGATTTTTGAAGGAAGCAATGAGTAATTTTAGCAATTTTCTTCCTACTGCAAGAAAGTGTTCAAAAATGCTATTTTCAAATACTTTTAGCAGCTTGAGAATTATTCTGTGCAAAATTTAGCTGTGGGCTTTTTTGCTCAGAAAACACCACTTTCTGAAGAGAAATATTATTTTCTGTGTAGAGTATGCTGTTACCTATGCATAACATGCTATTTTCTGTGCAAAAAGTAAAAAATACTACCCATGTGTGAATTCTGTGGAGAATAAATCCCAAATTATGAAGATTCTTGTCAGTCCAAGTCTGGGTT
Source organism: Gambelia wislizenii (assembly GCA_030847615.1). Taxonomy (NCBI): domain Eukaryota; kingdom Metazoa; phylum Chordata; class Lepidosauria; order Squamata; family Crotaphytidae; genus Gambelia; species Gambelia wislizenii. The sequence continues at coordinate 105,289,762 of JAUMIR010000001.1, forward strand.
TCCCAACGCACAGGAAATACAATTTTTAACTGTATTTTGCATTCCTCCCCCACCCCTCAATTTTCTTTCCATTTCCAGTTGTCTGCATGGTCACTTCATGAACCTTTCTCAAATGATAGTATATTAGAAGCTGAAGCAGTATGGAAAGAAAAACAAGCTGACAGGGTTGTGTTTGAGAAATAAACTATCCCCAGTTACATGTGTAGATGTGTGTACAGCAACAGCTTTATGGATATCTTTTCAAAAACCAATTTATATATGCAAAAAAATTCCATTATAGTCCCTGCAGCTCCTTGTACAGCTTTAGTTTTGTACTAGAGGAGTATGACCATCAACTGCCTTAATAACCAACAAGCAAGCCACAAACAATTTTGTTAGTCATAACTAACAGCTTGAGTATATCCAGTAGCTGTTATCCAGCTGGTGCAAACAATTAAAAATAAATGATTCTTTTTCTGGTTTATTAGTACTGAACACCATTTAATAATGAATCAGAGCCCATTTTGACACCAGAGGCATTCTTTTGTCTGGTTGCAATAATTAAGCCATTTGTAGCTAATACTGGAGTGACAAAACTACTGATAGCTGGGAAAATCTTGACTGCTGCAACTTTGAGGCACAAATTTTACTGTTACAAAGCATTTGTGTTTTCTATACTCTTGACAAGGAATAAAACCAAACACTGTTTGTAGACTGAATTGCTGCAGATACACACCAAGAAGGTTAGTGCATGATTCAGAAAATCAAACTCACACAAAATGCTCACAACACATGGCTCAACCGTGTTCAATATTTCCATTTTAACATCGGCTGCAGTGCCTCCACCTCTGTCTTTAAGAGTTCACTGCAACAGAAAGTTCCTTTCCTATACCTATAGCCACCAACAGTTAGGACAGGGGAGGGAAATTTCTAAGGAACTGTTGTCTGCCCCAGGACTCTAAAATCCCCCTTTCAATTTTTCCCCCTCCAGAAATGACAGATCATGCCCAAGAATCCACTGGGGTGAGGGGTGAGAGAATTTGCCATGAAAACTGAATTTCCACCATTCCCAGGACTACTTAAGGTCAGGCTATTTGGTTTTGTTAGGTTTTTTGTTTTTTGGTTTTTTTTAAGATGAGGTAACCATATGCAGAGTCTTTCATGGGGGAGTGATATGTCATGTGGGGCAATTTAAGGGGTCTTGGATCAAAGAAGGTCCAGGGTAGCAGGGGATCCATGCAGCCCTAGCCTGACTGTGCCATCCCCTGATTTAGGACATTCATCTGACAATCATTTTTAAAACATGACATAAGAAAATGGGGCCGAAGCTCTGTTCCAGCCATCTGTGCCACCACTGCCATAGTAAGCCTTGGCATTATGGCACTGAAATGGCCACCAGCAATTTTCAACCTGCAAATGGAATGGCAAGTAGGTTGTGACTGATGAAGGCAAGAGGCTTTTTTTAATGAATAAATTTCTGATTGTTAAATTGAGCCTGCTGACAAAACTAAAAATATTTCATCTTCCAGGCATGGAGGAAGATGATATACAGCTGTCTCTCCACATTTGTGTGTAAAACAGTCACAGATTTGATTATTCTCTGATTACTAAATAAAGTATGTTCTCTCTGGGTATTTTCTAAGTCCTCCAGCATGATTCTATGGTATGTTTCTTCTGGAAGTTGACCATAGAATAATGGACAAACATATGTCTAGAGAAGTGTTATCTCAGGTAAAAAAAAAATAGTGGACCTATATCTGCAGTATTTCCACTTTCATGATGGTCTTTCACCCCAACCCCCACAAAAGTTGAGGGCCGACTGTACATCAAAACTTGTTTGGCTGACTTGATTTATAGTGCTTGTCACTGGACACCTATCACTGTTATGCCTGGTGACCTTCACTAACATAGGTTATAAGCCCTGTACCTGAATCAGCTCTTGTACAGCAGAATGTGGAGAAACAAGGCAAAGGCAAAGGTGTAGGAAGGTCTGCAACTGGTAAGTAGCCTATCTCCTAGCCCCTCACACGAGTGAACAAGGTGGTTTTAAAAATATTGAAAGACAACTTGCCATACAAAGTATTGTATGGCAAGTTGTGTACAAAGTATTGGCTGATATTGGCTAATTTGGTACAAAGTATTGGCTGATATTTCAGGTTTCTCTGAAGTTCCCTATTGGGCAGAGCGGAGTAGTAGGTACATAGTGCCTGATTTCCTCCAGGTCACTGCAGTCCTGCTGCACGTTTGAGTTCTGTATTTATTTAAACTTTTATGCACCATCCCTTATTTAAGGCAGTGTAAGGAAAAATAAAAAACTTCATTGTTAAGAACCCCATCCTTGACTCTCAGCATAACCTGTGAAACAGAAAGGCTTAAAACTATTTCAACCAGGGGGAAAACATAATATTTCAACTAGCTTAAAAATGTAAATTTAAAACTGAAAAGGTAAAATAAAAAAAAATTAAGCATCTATGAAATCCTCTCTCTGGCTTTTCTTCGCAGGAAGGACTCATCCCGCACTTTCTGCAAGCGCGCTGATGACTGAAAAGGCCAATCCAAGATAGACATGTCCGGCTGCGGAAAGCACAGCAGAAGGTCTCCTTAGGTGATTATTCTGGGTTGTGATTCTTTCTGCGTTGTCGTTTCTCTTCAAGACTTGTTCGGCGAGAGCTCTCAAATAAGGCTTCAGCACTGTGGATAGTGCGTCTCCAAGCCTCCCGATGTGAGGCCATGGCTCACCATTGTTGGTGATCAATTTGGCCAAGCCTGAGATGTTGTTTCAGGGAGTCCTTGTATCACTTTTTTGCAGCGCCCCTCTTACGCTGATCCGTGGCGAGTTCATAATATGGTTATATAATGGCAATGAAAACCCTATGATACTGGTGTAGGGTATACTTCTCATTGAAGGACATTCTAAAACCATAAAGAATAGGCAACCGATGTTGCTACTGCACTGAAATCCAGAATTTCAGTGCAGCTTCACACATAACACACTTGAGGATATGAATTTGTGCTTCTCTGCTGCCAAGTTCCACCAGTCCACATGGATCCATGGTTGCTAGATGGATCAATCTTGTCCAATTACACTAATTGAGGAAAGGCAGCAGTCAGTCCAATGGATCCAATGGTAAAAGGTTTTCTAAGCCTTCAAGGCTACTTGGGCTTTGACAGAAGATATCGGATCCCAGAAAATCCCTTGAGCTGTGGAACTGCAAAGTGCAACTACATCTAGAACAGGTTCTATACCACCTTCCTGGAACCACCAACCCACAGTGCCTCCATCTTATTAGATTCAGCTTAAGTTCCTTACCCCCTCCCCTATACAAGATTCAATGTGGAGTGCATGAGTCTGAATAGAAAGTAAGCTGTTGTTTATGGGTTGGGTTTTTTTACCCCATTTGAAAAAGTCCAAAGACAGAACTTGGGACTGCATTTGGCAAGTTTTACCTCTACAGCACCTAAACATTTTTTTTCCAGATGCAACAGTACAGAGGCTTCTTCAGAAATTCAATATTCTCTGCCTAAAAAAGGGAACAGGCCAAAAACAGCCTGGCTCTCGAGGTAAGTTACTTTTTCTGTTGCTAATAGAGTTGAAATTTTGTTGCCTGGATTTTATGGCTCTTTGTTTCCCAGTTCCCACATGGCCAAAAGGGGGAGTGGCTTCTGCCTGCATTGATAGCCCTTCAGAACATCTCAAGACAAAATGTAGGCTTGTAACTGTAACATTATCTTTTTTTCTTCTTCTGTATGATTTTTAACAACTTTGCCTGATGAAGAAGCCAGTGGAGCTTCAAAAGCTTGCATGATTTATTTCTTGCTTTTTAGTTGGCCCAATAAAGGTGTCACTGCTTTGTGGATTTTGGAATTAGTTGTATTTTACTGTGGCCAAGAGGGTTACCCCTGAATAAGCTATCATGGAGGCAGAGCTATCACAAAAGTATAATGTCAGGTGGCAGGAGCATAGGTTTTCTCCTCTAGCTACACGTGACTGATCTATATACAGTTTACAGTAGATCTATTGCTTCCTCACGAGTTCAGAGCCTCAAGAGCTCATTTAAGGGCTTGACTACATGGGGTGGTGGTAAAGATCCAGATGAGATTCAGCCTACTTTAGCCCAGAATTGCTGCACATGAAATTCAATTTACTTTTTGCCCAGATTTAAGAACCACACCTGCCAAAGCCTGAATCTGCATTTACTCTTGCCCAGATTTAAGCACCACATCTGCCAAAGCCTGACTTTTACTTGGGTTCCATCTAAAGCTGATATTCATACCTGACTCTGAACTCTAGGAAAATCAAAGCCCCAGTGGTAGTCACACTCTATGAAGTCAGAACAGGTGGCTCGCCTCATAAGAGTGAACCAGGCCACCCATTCTGACTTCAGAGAGAGTGACTACTGCTGGCACTTTGCTTTTCCTGGCACTCAGAGGGGCAATTTTGTGCCAGAAAAGCAAAACCCTAGTGGTAGTTGCTCTCTCTGGTGTCAGAATACGCAACTCACCTTGCAATGGCAGGGCTTGCCAGGTGTTCTGATCTAAAAAAAAAAAAAGCAACTATCACTGGGGCTCTGCCTTTGAAATGTAGTGGCGGGGAGGAATGGTGGTGCCTCAGGCAGTGTTTGTCCTTCCTCACCTCCCCAAGTCATGCCCCAAATCCAGTGTGGATGGCTTGTTCACATGGCAGTTTTCTCCAGAGTTTCCAGCAAACTCCAGAGAAAACCAAATTTTCTGAAACCCAGATTAAGGGGGTATTCCCTGAATGTGGTGCAAATAGGGCTGCACATTGTGTGTCACTATTGACTAGATTCAGGGAAAAGGCTGTGCATCATGCAGTATTATTGGGCCGGATTGGGGGCGGGGGGTTTCAGGGTTTTTCATTGGTCTAGACAAGCTGCCACACTACATTGTTATCTTATCACTACCAGACAACAAGATTTGTGTTTGTCCTGAAATTTTAAATTGTAATTTTAAGTTTGCTTTTAAACATTGTACCGTTATTTGCTGTTTTATTATTGTATTTTATGTTGTGATAAAAATTTTGAGTGAAATCCAAACCACATGAAGAGTGCTATAAATTCTGAGTGAAATCCAAACAACATGAAGAGTGCTATAAATGTTTTAGATAAATAAGCAAACCATCTTGAAACATTCTGAATAGACCTTTTTGGCTGACCCAGAAAGAAAATCACCATCCCCTCCATCTGTGCAAGGGAAGAAACAGCCAGTTGCAGAGAGAGCGCTAATTCTGAGTTCTCTGAAGCATTCGGCTATACAGCCTAATGGAGAGACTTTCACAAGACAAGCTAGGCAAATTCTGCTTTTTTGCAAGCAAAGGCCACACATGATGATAGGAAGTGTCTCAGGTACAGGAGTGCCATGCACTCCTGCATCACACGCGTGCACTCACATGCGCATAGACACAGTCATGCATGTTTCCCCTCCCATCTTTGTGAGCAGGAATGGGAAGGTTTAACCTTTCTCACCCAGTATAATGGCCTCTCATTTTGCTTCTTTCATCCCTTCTGATTGGCACTGAAACCAGCTTTTCAGCTCCACATTTAGATTGGGGAGGAAGACATGTCAGGCTGCATAGGAAAGGAATATGGGGAGGGCAGCGTGCCTGAATGCCCTACACTACATTATCATGCTCCACACACCACTCAGCTCAACTGAGGGGAGAGGGGGTTGGTGGTCTGCAGGTAGCAAATGTGTGCTCTAAAACTATTCACCATTTTACTATAGAGCCAGGAGTGTATGTGTGTGCATATGCACACATGCCTTCAGGTTGCCTGTCAACTTATGGTAATCCTATGAATTTCATAGGGTTTTCTTAGGCAAGGAATGCTCAGAGGTGGTTTGTCAGTCCCTTCTTCTGAAATATAGCCTACTGCACTTGGTATTCTTTGGTAGTCTTCCCATCTAAGTACTAACTAGGGCTGACAGTGCTTAGCTTTCAAGATCAGTTGGGATCTGATAAACTTAGGGTATTTAGGCCAGGACACACATTCAGTAATTTATAACACAATTAGAGCCTGTTTTCTCAGAAGCAAGGCCCACTCTGTTCAATGGATTTTTGAGGTCAGTATGTACAATGTCATAGCCAGTGAATTTACACTTTGCATGGTTGAAGCACCAAGATTTTTTGGTGAGGAAAAGCAATGATGAGGTCCACTATATAAGCACTACACAACTAGCTCACTACTCTAGTCCCAGTTTAATCAAATATATTTTTTTACTATTCTCTTTTGATTATTCTCTATGGGTGTAGCTATGAGGGGTGAATGAGGGAATTTTGAGACCTCCAAATAAGAATTCTTCCATCCCATTTTCCTTTAGTCCAAAATTTCTAGCATTGAAGTAACTTAAAACTTCAGTAGAGCATTTATAAATAGAGTTGAGGCATTCAACGAAAAAGAGTAGATGAAGCTACATGGGAGAATTAAATACAGAAAATATCACATTACCTCCATTTTAGTCCTGTCCCAAGTTGTACCCACAATGCATTTGCATATTTGGCGAAGGGGAAAATACTCAAGTTTGTAGTTCACATGGACCATGCACCCCAGGGAATAGGTAGTGGCCAGCAGGGGTAGTCAACCGGAGGCCCTTTAGGCCTGAAGGCCAGACCAACAGTCACCAATCTCTCGGCTGACCAGCAGCCAAATGCCCTTATGGGTCCCTCAGCCCTGATCCCAAGGAGGGAAGGACTGGTAACAGCCACCCAGCAAGTGAGGGAGCAGCTGGGAGGGTCCTCCCTAGCACATAGACCCAATGGACCCACCATCTGCCCGCCTGTCCAGCAGTCACAAAGGCCGGGCACCGGTGGAATGGGCAAGGGCCAAGCGGGGTAGATCCGGTGCACACCACACAAACCACCCATCCCAGGAAGCTGCCATCGGGGACACGGAGGGATGGAGGAAGGCACCGCCCTGCTAAATAGCCACTGCCAAAGGACTCTCACCCCTGAGCCCCAGCTGACAGGTGGCCACTATCCCATCCCTGAGCTGAAGGGCCGGGCTGAGGGAGGGAGCAAGCGAATGAGGGTTCAGCCTTCATGACTGCACTTGACAGACAGGCAGGCAGGCAGTCACGAAGGTCCTCCCTCCCTCCCTTCCTCCCTCAGCCCAGCCCTTCAGCTGCCCTTTAGTAGAGATGGCAGCTCTGCCCATCTCTCTGTGTCCCCGGCGGTGATTTCCCTGGGCAGGCGGGTCATGTGGTGCATGCTGGGTCTGCCCTGCTTGGCCCTCGCCCATCCTGCCTGCTGCCCGACCTTCATGACTCGCTCACAGACAAGCATGGGGTGGGTCCATTGGGGCCCATGTGCTGGGGAGGGTGACTGGCTTCTCCCTGGCTTGCTTGCTGGCTGCCACCATCTGAGGAGCAAGCATGGGAGAAGGGGAAGGGGGTGGGGAAAGGGAGAGAGGAGCAGAGCAGGCAGATGGAGGGCTGTAGCAGCGGCAAAGTGGGGAGACCAGCCAGAAGAGCTGCTCTGTGTTAATGTCATATCTGTGTTCCCTACAAGCAGGGATCACCAGCATTGAGGCCATGATATTGAGAACACAGCTGCGCTGGGCAGGACATGTTTCTAGGATGGAGGACCATTGCCTCCCAAAAATAGTACTCTACGGTGAACTCGCCACGGGTCAGCATAAGAGGGGCACTCCAAAAAAGTCATACAAGGACTCCCTGAAACAACATCTCAGGCTCGGCCAAATTGATCACCAACAATGGTCTGCCCTGGCCTCACATCGGGAGGCATGGAGACGCACTATCCACAATGCTGCAGCCTTATTTGAGAACTCATGCCGAACAAGTCTTGAAGAGAAATGACAATGCAGAAAGAATCACAACCCGGAAACATCACCCAAGGAGACCTTCTGCTGTGCTTTCTGCAACTGGACTTGTTTATCTCGGATTGGCCTTTTTAGTCATCAGCGCGCTTGCAGAAAGTGCGGGATGAGTCCTTCCTGAATCTTCGTTTGCGAAGAAAAGCCAGAGAGAGAGAGAGAGAGTGTGCCCCTATTTCAAGATGGTTGCTGGTTGATCAGATAACCAATTATGCGGGTTTTCCCGCACTTTTCAAAAAAGACTGTGAAATACAGCGAAAACTGTTATCACAGTCTATATGGAGTTTTCATCCCCACTCCTTCTGAATAGCTCGTATCTGGCCCACCAAACGTGAGGACCAATTATATTCTTCCCAAATTGTTCATGGTTGTTGTTGTTTTACTGTGTAATCAACCCCCTAAAGAATACAAACACAGCAATTATAAGAGTTCTAATTGTGAACTGTCTCTCTCTCTCTCAGCAGTGGTAGAGGTTTGGAGATTTTCTGAAATAAGGAAAATTTCACTGGGAGGCAGAATTTTTATAGGGGAGGCAACGCCTTCACTACCGCCCATAGCTACAACCCTGCCATATGGTAACTTGTAGAACCTTTGCTTAACAACTTAAGGGGAAAATAACTACTCATAGAATCATAGAATCATAGAGTTGGAAGAGACCACAAGGGACATCTAGTCCAACCCCCTGCCATGCAGCAATACCCAATCAAAACATTCCTGATAGATGGCCATCCAGCCTCTGTTTAAAAACCTCCAAAAAAGGAGACTCTGCCACACTACGAGGCAATGTATTCCACTTCCGAACAGCTCTTACTGTCAGGAAGTTTTTCCTAATGTTTAGGTGGAATCTCTTTTCCTGTAGTTTGAGTACATTGCTATGTTTCCTAGTTTCTGGAGAAGCAGAAAACAAGCTTGCTCCATCCTCAGTATGGCATCCCTTCAAATATTTAAACATGGCTATCATATCATCACTTAACCTTCTCTTCTCCAGGCTAAATATACCCAGCTTCCTAAGCTGCTCCTCATAGGACATGGCCTCCAGACCCCACCACCACCATCCTGGTCGCCCTCCTCTAGACACATTCCAGCTTGTCAATATCCTTCTTGAATTGCAGTGCCCAGAAATGGACACAGTATTCCAGGTAAGGTCCGACCAAAGCAGAATAAAGTGGCACTATTACTTCCCTTGATCTGGACACTATACTCCTAATAATGTAACCTAGAATCACATTGGCTTTTTTAGCTGCCATATCACACTGCTGACTCATGTTCAGCTTGTGGTCCACTAAGACTCCTAGATCCCTTTTGGATGTACTGCCGTCAAGCCAGGTGTCACCCATCTGTGCATTTCATTTTTACTGCCCAAGAGTAGTATCCTACATTTCTCCCTGTTGAAATTCATTTTGTTAGTTTTGGCCCAGCTTTCTAATCCGTTCAGGTCATTTTGGATTCTGATCCTGTCCTCTGGTGTATTAGTTACCCCTCCAAATTTGGTGTCGTCTGCAAATTTTATAAGCATGCCTTCTATTCCATCATCCAAGTCATTGATAATCAAGTTTAATAGCACTAGGCCAGGAAAGAACCCTGTGGCACCTCACCAGTCACTTGTCTCCAGGATGAAGAGGAGCCATTGGTGACTAACCTTTGACCTACCCTTGTCCAAGAACAAGTCCCATAGTACATTAAATGATAAAATGTTACATGGCAAGACTACCATCCTATATGTGCTTACTGTATACAGATCAACACAGCTGCCTGTCTTTTTGAACTCTCCTTGGGAATGTGGTTACAAGACCTTCATGGAGTACACCCATGCTTCAAAAATTACCAACAGACCACAAGTATTTAAATGGTCTAACTAGACCAGTCCTGCAACAAGAAAATTGGCACTTGGGAGGGAAAGTACACAAAAACATTGACCTCACACTTGCACAAGCAACCTACATCTGCCCCTTTCAAACTGCTATAAACTGGCTAAACTTTTTAAAGTCCGGACTGAGGTTCACAAATCACTGAAACCTTAACTGAAAGGACAGGCCCAGTGGGAATATTTATAGAGTTGACTCATCATTTACTGTGGGATTGGCCTGTCATCTAAAAGAATTAATACACTATATGATATGGATTCCCTCCTGACACAAAAATGATTCTAATAGATAAATCGGAGACAAGCAAGTGTTTTATAAAGCAAAGAAGACATATTTATGAAGTGATGTTGCAACAGAATAGAAGGTGACTTTGTAAAGATGGAAACTGGCAAATGAATTAAATGCACAGAACGATAATGGAAGATAACTGAGTTGGCCAAACGTTTTATTACAATAATATTTTGCCTAAAGTAGAGGGGGTAGCAGAGAATTTGATAAAGAGTCAATCAGAATAAAGCTCAAATGTTATTGCAACATTGTAAAAATTCTATGTCCCAATTTGGCAGAGACAGTCCAGACTAATCCTCTGTTGTCTCACTTTTTCAGCTGCTTTTTAAATCCCAAGTTTGAAGCCCTTGAAGCTCCTACCACTCCCCCAAATCAACAACAAAAAATAAAAATTGCACAATTTTCAGGCAGTATTTGCCACTCAAACCATGCAAAAAGGCTCCCCAAGCATGTGAAAACATGATAAAATACCACAACTTCACTCCTGCAAGCTCCCCAGAACTCCATATTACCCCCCATACTTCAGTTTTCTTCTGCAGTACTTCCCAAAATGGCAACAGGAAGTGACATCACTTCCTGTTGCCATTTTGAGAGAGGCTGCAGAGGAAAACAGAAGTATTTGGGCTTGCTGTGGGGGGCCATGGGGGATTGATCCCTGGTTATCATGCAGTCACATGCCCCAGTTTTTGGCAGTGCTGGATTTACCTATAAGATGATTAAGCAACAGTGAGGGGCCTCCAAACACATTTTTAAACTAAAGATCATAATTGCTAGAGTAAAAGACTTTTTTGGGGGGTAAAAGTTATGTGGCCTTTTAAACCTGACTCACTTTAGAGTCTCACCATGTCTAAATCTGGTTTTGAATTCTGGTAAGCTCTGATATAGTGTGTTTCCCAAGTAGGGAATTGAACAAGTAGAAAGTAGGGAATAGGAAGAGGGTTTATAGAGCTGTTACATCTTTGCAATAAACTTGATTTCCATATAAAGGCCTAATTAACTGGCACTTAGTCCCAGAAGCTGTTTCCAGTTAAGAGACTCCACTTGGAATAAATGAAGAAGAATTACAAGTTTGAACGGAAATCACTTAATCTAATACTTTACGACAGTGATGACAGAAATGGAGGTAAAATGAAGTCACTTTAAAACAAGAGGGATGCCACAATCCTGAGGTTGGCAAAAGTACTAAAAAAGCACAACCCTCTAAATCCCCTACCCCCAAAGATAATTGCCCAGCGAAGGCTGAACATGTACAACAGCCAACTAAAGAAAGGAAGTATGTGAGCAGATTGTAGAATGCCCTGCTGGAGGAAAACATGAGCAATTGGCTAACTACTTAAGAGGAACACTCCTATTACAAAGTGATTATACACTTAAACACCAGTTTATCTTTGGCTAAAGTCAGTATCCCATACTGCTAAAAACCTTTCCAAAAAGCAGTATGCTATATTGTTTCTACAATGCAATGTGAGATTTATGTAGTATTTATAGTGATTCTCCATTTTCAAGCTAAGGGAAAGGTAACATATATTGGACCACTTATGTCCCACATTTGCTGTTATTAAGGAACTCAGATAATGAGAATTTTCAAATGTACAGATAGAAGTCTGGTTTTTAAGCTAGCTTGTCAATGGTGCTATTGTCCAGAAAGCAACTAGTTACCAGCAGAGTATAAACAGCACTGATCTGGGAAGGTAGCCAACTGTTAATTAGCTCACAGGAATGCAAACACAGTCAAAGATTTAGTCCAGTAACACAGTCCAAAATGTCAGAGGCTTACAGCAGTCAGTCAGTGTAGGTCCAAAACAGTCTGTGGGTAAACAGGAGCAGGAAGCAGATCAGTCAGGGACAGTCCAGGGTCTAAGCACAAGTCCAGGTAACAGAAGACAAGATAACTAGAATCCAGGCACCGAAGTCAGCAGGAAGCTTTCACCAGGAAGATCAGTTGATCTCTGACATTGCCTCTGCCAGCATATATAAAGCAATTAAGGCTTTGCCTGGTGTTTCTTAATGAGCAGATTTTTCTCATAAAGTCTCAGAAATTTCCTTTGAGCTTCATTTTGAGCTTGCTGCTGGGTATACAATGTTGTAGGTAAGTCCCTCTCTTCTTCATTATCCTTATCTGAATGGACAAGACTCTGCTGGGACTGATGCCAACCTGCTCAGACCAGGCTCTTCCTCTGCTAAAGCCTCTAGGTTGGTAAGGTTCCCTGCTGGCACAGGTGTAGGTAAACCTGTGCCAGGGTCCCTAGGGCTATTCCCTGCCATGTCCTCCTCCTCCTCTGATTCTATACCCTCATCAGGTTCACGGGGCATGACAGCTGTCTAGAATATGGTAATTAAATATAGAGTCTTCATGTTCTATTCTTTGTTTACCCTGATTATTTTCTAATACTCCAGGATGTTCAGTTAATGCTTGACTGGGAACTAATGACAGACACTTTGATCGTGATTTCCTGCATGGCAGGGGGTTGGACTAGATGGCCCTCGTGGTCTCTTCCAACTCTGCAATTCTATGATTCTATGATTCTATGATCTGAGAACTGAGACCATATATCCAGATGACCTGGCAATGAGGGTTCTAACACTTGTGACAATGGGCTTTCTATCCAGAACACACTACCAAATCTATTGTTCACAGCCAAGCCCCCCAATACAACCACATCTACTTAGATACACAAGTCAGAGGAGATTATCACACGAGGCAAAAAAGTGGAATTAAAGCAAGATAGTAGATCTATGGCCGAACCTTATCACATGAATTCATCACTGTTCTGTTGCTGGTGTGTAATCACCCCATTAGTGCAGTGCTCCTTCTCATTGATGGTGAAAACTTGTAAATAAACTCCCAATATTGGTGTTATTCCAGGAGTTCGCTGGTGTGATAAGTCTTTTCATTTCAATGCCAGCATTAGAACAGTCATGAGGCCTGATTTTCCTTACTCCCCCTCCCCCTTGCTATTCCAGACCAGGCTAACTCCATGCCTGTCCGTTTTTAAAAAAAATATTTTTCTGTGTTGCATAATTGTGGGAAAATGATAAAATAAAATGATGTAAAATATTTTTGCCATATTTATGCAAACACAGCAAAGATAAAAATACAAAACTAACAGGCATGGAGTTAGCTGCTTTGCTATAGTGAGGGGCAGGGAGGAGAATCAGGCCCTGTCCTGCAATGTGACTGCTGTAATGCTGGCACTGAAGAAAGAGGCTTATCACACTGGGGGAGTTTGCAAAGCAGAGCAGTTGTGCAAAAAAAAAAAAAAAAGGAGAGGTGAGATACTCAACATTTTCAAAGCAGTGTGTTATTTATTTCTTTTTATAATGCTATTTCCATCCTCTCCATGAATGCCCCCTTGTCATGGGAGAGAGGCTTGCATACAGTAATGATGTTTTGAGCTATGTTGGCAGTGGCATAATAGCCACCAGTAGGGTCTCCCATGCCAGACAGATCAAAACTGAAGGGTCTGACAAAGAGCGTCAAAGGGCAGGATGGGCTCTCTAGCCTTATGGCAACTGTCCTAGGAGAAGGAAAACTCTAATCCCAAACCTGGGCAGATGGTGCTCATCCAAACCTGTAAGGTCAACCATCTAAGAGAAGGAAACTCTAATCAAACCTACGACACGAGGACCTTGCTCCTACATCCATGCTTGCAAGGCCAAAGCAGATGAACCTTTGGTTTAAAGGGTGAGGCCAGGTCTGTGCACGCTGCGCACCACTAGCAAAATCCATTGCACAGGCTCGAAGGACAAATCCAGTTCCAAAAAAGCCCTGTAGTGATAGGCAAGGGACGAAATGGCAGGTGTAAAGATGCACTGGAAGCTGCACACCCAAACCTGCATGCAGGCAGTTCAGGACTTTGGTGACTCGAAGCTGACCCGAGGGATGACAGTCTTGTTCGGCAGCATCCTGAACGACCAAGCAGCCTTTTTAAAGGAGTGCACTGCTTGCTCCATATGGAGAGGGGCCTAGAAAAGGTGGCCTAATGAAAGCTCATCCCCATCAACCTGGTTGGCTAGCCGCAGCCAATGGGCATCTTCTGATGTGGTCAAACCAAGACAAAGAAACAAAGGCACACACCGGCCTCCAAAGGTGTAAATAAACTGACACTTGCATGCTGGAACATCAGAACCATGCGAGACTCTGCAGATAGTGCACAGCCTGAGCATCATTCTGCCCTAATAGCCCATGAACTATCACGACTTAATACTGACATTGCTGCTCTTAGTGAAGTTTGTCTCCATGAGGAAGGCAGCCTTAAAGAACACGGTGCCGGCTACACACGTTACTGGTCTGGCAAACCCAAAACTGAAAAACATCTTTCAGGAGTAGGCTTTATGATTAAAAACTCCATTGCCTCCAAACTCGAAACCTTGCCAACAGGGCACTCTGATTGCATTATTTCCTTACACCTCCCACATGTTGTTCTCTTTAGTATACATGCCCCAAATATGCAAGCCGACCCTGTAGAGAAAGACAAATTCTACACAGACCTACGCCACCTCATACAAAAAGTCCCTGTAAAAGATAAAATTATTATCCTTGGTGACTTCAATGCCAGAGTAGGAAAGAACTCCGAAGCCTGGAAAGGTGTCTTAGGCAAGCATGGTGTTGGAAATTGCAATGATAACAGACGCCTCTTGCTAGAGTTCTGTGCAGAACAACAGCTGACTATTACAAACACAATCTTTCAGCAGAAAGATAGCTTGAAGACAACCTGGATGCATCCCCGATCCAAACATTGGCACCTCATTGACTATGTTCTAGTCCGCCAGAGAAACATTCGCGATGCCTGTCATACCTGAGTGATGCCCAGAGAAGAATGCCAAACAGATCATTGCCTCATCAGATGTAAACTAAATCTTCATCCTAAGTTCAAACCTAAGAGGGGTGGCATCTTAAAGAAGAGACTCCAAGTCAACAATCCTCAACAAGCTACTATGAGAGACAACTTCCAGGCAAATCTGCAAACAAAACTTGAAGACCATCCTACAGATCCTTCTCCCACAGTGCTTTGGCAACATATCAAAAACAGTATCCTCCAGTCTGCGGAAGAATCCCTCGGGTTCTCCCACAAGAAAAATCAAGACTGGTTTGATGAAAACAACCAAGAGATCCAGGAGCTGTTGGCAAAGAAGAGAACTGCTCACCAGGCATACCTCGCCCAGCCAACTTGCCATGTAAGAAAAGCAGCTTTCTGCCTCACATGTAGTAAACTTCAACAAAAACTCCGAGACCTGCAGAACAAGTGGTGGATCAATATAGTAGAAAAGACACAACACTGTGCAGATCTGGGTGATCATAGAGGATTTTATGAAGCTCTTAAAGCAGTGTTTGGACCTACTTATCAGGTCCAAAGCTCCTTATACAGTACAGATGGTCAAACATTAATTACCGATAAAGCCTCCAACCTGAATCGATGGGCTGAACATTTTCAAAGTCTATTTAGTGCCAACTGAGTGGTCTAAGGCTCAGCTATCCAACATATGATACAAAAACCAATGAAAAATGAATTGGACATAGCTCCCACTTTGGAAGAAACCCTTAAGGCCATACAGCAGATGAAAAATGGCAAGGCAGCTGGGATTGATGGAATCCCACCTGAAGTTTGGAAACACAGAGGTCATGCACTCCACGATAAATTCCACAAACTCCTTGTGAATTGCTGGGGAAAAGGGGGAACTGCTATCAGATCTCCGAGATGCAGTCATCATCACCCTGTACAAGAAAAAAGGAGCAAAATCCGATTGCTCAAACTATCGAGGCATAACACTGCTCTCTATTGCTGGAAAAATCCTTGCAAGGATATTCCTGAACAGATTAGTTCCTGCTATTGCAGAAGAACTTCTCCCTGAAAGCCAATGTGGCTTCAGAGCCAATAGGAGTACTACAGACATGGTATTTGCCCTTAGGCAACTGCAAGAAAAATGTAGGGAGCAGAACAAAGGTCTCTATGAAACATTTGTCTACCTCACCAAAGCCTTTGACACTGTAAGTAGAAAAGGTCTGTGGCAGATCCTGGAAAGACTAGGATGTCCCCCCAAATTCCTTAAAATGATTATCTTGCTACACGAGGGCCAGCACAGTCAAGATATGGTGATGCTCTTTCAGAGCCCTTTCTAATAACTAATGGAGTGAAGCAAGGTTGTGTTCTTGCACCAACTTTATTTATTTACAATCTTCTTCAGCAAGATTCTCCAAAGGGCTATGGCAGAGCTTGAAGGAGACGACGGCATCTATAGACATTACCGTACTGATGGTAGCTTGTTTAACTTAAAGCCGTCTGAGGGCTCACACTAGGACTCTAAACTATCTAGTCATGAGCTGCTCTTTGCTGATGCTGATGCCCTTGTTGCCCACACAGAAGCAGCTCTGCAGCACCAGACATCCTGCTTCGCAACAGCTGCAGAGCTGTTTGGGCTGGATGTCAACCTGAAGAAAACAGAAGTTCTTTACCAGCCTGCACCACAGGACAAACACCACCATCCCCACATTGTCATCGGCAATTCTGTGCTTAAGTCCATTCAGCAGTTCACCTACCTGGGAAGCATAATCTCCTCAGATGCCAAGATTGACAAGGAGATCGATCACAGATTAGCAAAGGCATATAGTGCATTTGGAAGACTTCACAAAAGAGTCTGGAGTAATAAACACCTGAGGCGAAGCACAAAAATCAGTGTGCATAGAGCCATTGTGCTGTCTATTCTCCTTTATGGATCTGAAACATGGGTCACCTATCTCCACATCCTACGACTCCTCGAGCGCTTTCATCAGCGCTGTCTACGCACAATCCTAAATATACACTGGACTATGTGACGAATGTTGCTGTTCTTGAGCAAGCCGGGATTACCAACATTGAGGCCATGATATTGAGAAAACAGCTGCGCTGGGCAGGGCACATTTCTAGGATGGAGGACCATTGCCTCCCCAAAATAGTACTCTACGGTGAACTCACACAGGTCAGCGTAAGAGGGGTGCTCCAAAAAAATGATACAAGGACTCCCTGAAACAACATCTTAGGCTCAGCCAAATTGATCACCAACAATGGTCCACCCTGGCCTCACATCGGGAGGCATGGAGACACACTATCCACAATGCTGCAGCCTTATTTGAGAACTCACGCCGAACAAGTCTTGAAGAGAAATGACAATGCAGAAAGAATCACAACCCAGAAACATCACCCAAGGAGACCTGCTGTGCTTTCTGAAACCAGACTTGTTTATCTCAGATTGGCCTTTTTAGTCATCAGCGCACTTGCAGAAAGTGCAGGATCAGTCCTTCCTGAACCTTCATTTGCGAAGAAAAGCCAGAGAGAGAGAGAGGCTATTTCCATGGCAAAACAGCCTCATGTAATCATCTCCAGAAACTCAGAACTATGGATTTACAGCAGGCACTTCTCAAGCTACAATGCCCACCCAAGAAAGTAAAAAACAAATCATATCAACAAGGCAAGACAACAAATAAAAGAAACCAACAAGACAAGACTGATACCCAGGAACAATCTACTATAAGACAGATCAAAAATGTGAGCCCTGGTGGCACGGTGATTAAATGCCAGTACTGCAAGTCACCACATTGCAAGTTCGATTCCAGTAGGCTCCAAGGTTCATTCAGCCTTCCATCCTTTCGTAGGTCGGTAAATTGAGTACCCAGCTTGTGGGGGCAATTAGCTAACACACACTGGAAACTCTTTAATGCAGTGTAGATGTGTAAATAGCTATTGCTTAAAACAATTTGTAAGCCGCTCTGATAGCCTTGTGGCTGAAGAGCGGGGTGTAAATAACTAAATTAAAAAAAAAAAGAAAGAAAATGACAGAAACTACTAGTAGTCACCTATAGCCCCCAGCTGAGACCACTAAGTCACATCATCAATGAACCAGTGCTGGAGAATAATACAGCCCTATCACAGTAAAGCTGGCAGGCCTTTACTCTCTTATAGACAGCTTCCCAGCCTTAAACAGCTATTAACCTACAACAAGATGGTAAAACAGGGAGAAGACCCTGCCACAAACTCAAATGCCAACTTTGTCCCCACATCTACTCTGGCAGCAGATTACAGGGGCCAATAATTTCACCCACAATGTCAGAGATACATTTACTTGTTCATCCTCCAATGTGATATGTCATCCATGCCCCCACCCCCCAAACTCAACATTAGATAATAATAATAATAATAATTTATTTATTTATTTATTTATTTATTTATTTATACCCCGCCCCTCTGTCAAAACAATCAGGGCGGCTTACAATAATTAAAATACAATACAGATAAAAATCCCAAAACACCACCCACCCCCACCCTCCCCCATAAAAAGATATTAAACAAATATAAATTAAAAGCAACTATCTAAAATCACATTTAAAAGCAATAAATACAGTAAATAGCCAGCAGACTAAAAGAGGCCAGGAGCCTCTGAGGCCGGGATCTAATTAGGAAAGGCCTGCTGAAAGAGATCCGTCTTTAGTGCTTTTTTAAAGCTACTCAGGCTTGTCATCTGACAGATCTCATTGGGCAGGTCATTCCACAATTTGGGGGCGATTACCGAAAAGGCCCTCTGGGAGGTTGCAGACAGCCTAGATTTTTGTGGCTGAAGCAAATTACTCCCAGAGGACTGGAGTGCACAGGGAGGGTTGTATGGGAGGAGGCGGTTCAGAAAATAAGTTGGACCCAAGACATTTAGGGCTTTAAAGGTAATAACCAACACCTTATACTGGGCCCGGAAACTGATAGGCAGCCAGTGGAGAGATCTTAACACTGGAGTTATATGGTCTCTCCGAGATGTTCCCAAGACCACTCTGGCTGCCATATTTTGTACCAACTGAAGTTTCCGGACCAAGCATGAGGGCAGCCCCATGTAGAGCTCATTGCAGAAATCTAGACGAGAGGTTACCAGCGTGTGCACCACAGTCTCGAGGTCCTTTACTTCCAGGAAATGGCGCAGCTGGCGTATCAGCCAAAGCTGATAACAGGCGCTCCTGACTGTTGCATTCACCTGACTCGTCATCTGAAGCGATGAATCAAGGAGCACCCCCAGACTGCGAACGCAGTCCTTAACGGAGAGCGTGACCCCATCCAGGACTGGAGGTTGCAACCCAACTCCTGGTTTCAGGGCCGCTACCATGAGCACCTCCGTTTTGTCTGGTTTTAATCTCAATCTGTTTTTCCTCATCCAGCCCATTACTGCTTTAAGACAGTCATAAGAGGAGAGACGCCATCGGAATTCGAGGCCGACGATTGGGACAAGGAGAAATAAATCTGGGTGTCATCAGCGTACTGATAACACCCAGCCCCATAACTCCAAATAATCTCACCCAGCGGCTTCATATAGATGTTAAACAGCATCGGGGACAGGATGGCGCCCTGCGGAACACCACAAGTAAGCTCCTTCCTGCTGGAGCAACTGTCCCCGAGCAACACCCTCTGGGACCTGCCCGAAAGGAAGGACCGGAACCACTGGAGCGCAGTGCCTCCGATTCCTAACCCTCTCAGGCGATCCAAGAGGATGCTATGATCTATCGTATCGAAAGCCGCTGAGATGTCCAAAAGCACCAACAGGGTCACACTACCCCTGTCGATGCTTAGACGCAGGTCGTCGGTTAAAGCAACCATGGCAGTCTCAACTCCAAATCCCGTCCTAAAGCCAGTTTGAAATGGGTCTAGGTAATCGGTTTCATCCAAGACCACTTGGAGTTGAAGCGCAACTGCCCTCTTGATCACTTTGCTCAAGAATGGTAACATATAAACCAGCCTATAGTTGTTCATGTCCAGGGGGTCAAGGGAAGATTTTTTCAGGAGCGGCCTAATGGCTGCTTCCTTTAAACAAGATGGAACACACCCTTCTCTGAGGGATGCATTGATGATGTCCTTAAGGAACACCATCAAGGCAGTCCCCCCCGGATGGCCAGCCATGAAGGGCAAGGATCGAGAGGGCAGGTCGTCTTCTTCACCCTACCAAGTAGCTTGTCCATGTCCTCGGTACTCACGGATTGAAATTCATCCAGTAAACTTACATCAGTACTGAATACTAACTTTTCTTAGTGTTCAATATTTCTTACATATAAAGATAAAATGAATCTATATATATATAATTCTCTTGGATATGTTGCCATTTCCAGTGTAATGATTGGCTGCTTAGGGAACTGACCAACCAATCACAAGTCTGTTAGGCAGCCAATCAGTACAATAGGGGCAGGACCATGTAGATCTCAAACATGGCGACTGGAGCTGGAGAGTGAGTAACATGGGGGTGGATGTGGTGTGTGCGTGTGTGTTCTGGAGTGCAGGGGGTGGGGTGGGAGGGGCAGAATGAGGGAGGGAGGCAGAATGAGTGATGGAAGGGGCAGAACATGTGGGGGCAGAACAAGTGGGGGAGGGGAAGAACAAGTGGGGGGGCAGAACAAGTGGGGGGAGGGCAGAATGAGTAGGGGAGGGGCAAAATTAGTGGTGGGGGTGGCAAGAGGCAGAACAAGCAGTGGGTGGACAAGTTAAACCCACCAGCCTAACTCAAAAGGTTGTCATGAGGTCTCCTGGGCATTTGGGGGGAGTTTTTTAATGGTGTATGGTACGCCAGGTCCAGCTAGTTCATGTTATATTTCATTTTGTCTACTCAGTCTCTGAAAAATAATTCCATTCTATTTTCATTTTAAATTGAATTGACAGGAAGGTTTTGTGTGGTCTTAATCAAGGTGTGTGGAGAGAAGTTTCAATGTATATGGATTGCCTTCTCCACACTTACCCAACAAAGTAGGATATTTCACAACACCATTTCCCACCTTTTCTGCATCATCATCTCCCACTTTCATCTTTTGGGGGGCTCTAGCAAAGATGTAGGATCAACTTTGGTGACTTTAACAAGGTTCCCAAAAGTCATACCTCTGCCCCCCAATTGTTTTTTGTAGGTCAGAGCCCTTACAATTTGATGAGCTACTTTAGGTGCTCTTTCTGTCTTTGTTTAGTTTCCTTTAAACTAAGGCAAGTTCTTGTGCTTCGCAGGCAACTGCCAGTTGCTTTAAAAACCCTTTCAAAATGGTGCCAGAAACATCACTACCCTATGACACAGTATGGTTCCCAGTGTCACTGTATGGGAAAGATGGATACATGGGCACAGTGGTGTACCTAGTGTTTTTCACACCTGGAGTGGACTGGGAGGATGCATGTGGGCTCCGCTGCCTCCCAAAGGCCAAAATAACAATATCTGGCTTTGGCAAGGGGGCATGATCTCCTGATGTTCCTCCACCTGCAATTTTTTTCAAGAATCTCTCTGTGATGGTCACCGCACAAGGCCTCTCCTTTAAAGGCAGTGTCACCCTCTTCCTGCCCTACCAACTGCAGTCCAGTTGGTGGGGAGCCCAAGGATCCAGCTGCCCCAGCTGTGCTTTCTCAGTCTCCTCTCCCTCACCCTTCTTTGCATCTAAGGAAAGCCCAGAATGTCACACCCTCACCATCCCCTTCTGAATTCCCCTATTCAAAATGCTCTTACTGCTTGCACCTGGGACAGACTGTCCCACCCTTGGTACACCAAGTGCATGGGCACCTCCTCCCTTCCATACAAAGACAGTGCACAGGAACATTCTCAGAACCTTTCTTAAGAAGCTTTTCAGACACTCAGTGGCCAACTGCTGAGCACAATGGCCTGCCTTTGTTTAACCCTTTTGTATAGAAGAAGAAAAGATGGAAAGACCAAAGGACACCAGGTAAATCTATAAGCATCCCCTACCAGAAAGTTCTCTCATTTTCTTTCTCTATGTCTGCCCAGCAATCCAACTTCAAAAGGGTGTTCTTCACCTCTCAAACTTCAGAAGGTTGTCTGAGCCAAGCTCAGCCACAACAAAACAGAAACAAAACCATACACGTCTTTTAATACCAGGGCTGGGAATCATGGGGTTCTTCATATGTTGTCTGAATAAATTTCTCAGCAGCTCTGTCCAGCATAGTCAGCAGTGAGCAATGCTGGGAACTGCAGCCTAACAATATCTGGATGGCTGCATAATTCCTGCTCCTGCTTTATGGAAAGTAAATCATATTGGAACAGGAGTATAGCTACAGGGAGGCAAAAATACAGCATTGCCCCTCAGAATTAAACTTCTGCCCCACCCATGGAATTTTTCTTTCACTTTCCAAATTTATAGAAATTTATAGAAAGTGTGAAACTGAAAATCATTCATACCTAGAATTTTTATATTTTCTGTGCTTGCATTCCCTTGGTAGGTTTCTTTGCCCCTTTGCCTAAATTCTATTTCTAAATGCTCAACTGAAATTTTAAGTTACTGTAATGCTAAAAATTTGGGGACTGAAGGAAAATGTCATTGTGGGTGTGTGTCTGGATCAGTCCTGAGCATGACCTATTTCTGCCAATTTCAGTGTTTATTTGTAACCTTACTGTTAATTGTTGTAATTTCTCTGTACTGCTTAACGAGTGCTTGGTAGCAACTGTGGGAAAAGGGGAGTGTAACGGTCACTGTGAAATGATGAGATAAAGCCAGCAGCTGCAGAGGTTGCCTGAGAACCAAGAAATGCATGGTTGTCTGGGAAGGAGGGGTCACGGGATGATGGATAGCCAATAGCTTTGTAGCCCACCAGATTTGATATGTTGCAAAGGCTTTTAGTATACTGTCTACCCTCTGACTCAATTCTGAGCAACAATCTTGTGTGATATGCTTCTTAGATTTCTGTACCAATAAAGTTTTCTGTTTAACTCTGAAACTGCTGCTCAACACATCTGGAAATGCAAGTTCATGATGGGGGTTTCTTATTGGAGGAAGGCAATACTCCCCAAATACCCTCTTTTTGCCCTCCCCCATAGTTACACCCCTGTATTAGAATGAAAGTTAAATTTCAATTCATTTCATTTCAGAAACAGATACAAACGATTACATGAATTGGCTTTTGATTATGGACACTGAAATGTCCCTCAAGGATGGAACAACAGCTTGAAAGGGTAGAATTTGAGTGAACAAAAGATCAGAAGTGAAAGGGTTAATGAGACCTTCCATAAGGCTTCTTCCCAATTCCAGCCCCTCAGATGCCTTTGTTGATTCAGAGGTGGGGCATTGTAGAGTGACTGAGACACATGGCTGGATGTCATGTCTAGTTTAATTATGAAAATAAAATAGTTCCTGAAAGGCTTGTGTGGTCAGCTAAATGCTACATACATCTTGGATGAACTCCTACTGGCTCCTAAAGTCAGGAAAAACTGGAGTTAGGCATTTCCTGCAGCTCCAATATCAAGATACTACTGTCTTTTTTTATATGAAACCAATACAATTTGAACTGACATAGTTTTATTAGTCTGCCACAATATCATTTAGTAGTACTTCGCATATGATAGCCTCAGTTATTGTATCATTCTTCTAAATGAATTATATAGTGCCTGAACAAATATATTGCTCAGAAAGGAAAACTGAACCAAGCAGTCAGGGCAGCTACAACATTTCTTGTTGCCGCATTGTTATCTCCACTAAATGTCTGCTCACACAAGTGATCTAGATGTTTCTATTTGTATTCCATTTCAACCACAATAACCACAACAGCAAAACCACATTGCCCTTAAGCAATAACTCTCATTCTCCTTACTCTCCTTCCCACTGCATAAAGTGCAAAGTAATACACACACACATATGCAAGGAGAGACCAACTAACCTAAAGTGACCAACATATTTCACACGTAGGGTGCCTTGTCTCTATAATGAGGCCAATGTAGGCCTTGTGTAGGGTAATATAGGGTCAGGACTAGGGAACATTGCTTTTTTCAACAAGATAGCCATCGTAGTTGGGAGCTCTGGGGGCTGTAGCCCAAAAAAGTAACTTTCCCCAACATATAGTCTTATTTCTAGGATGAACAGGAATAGTAAAATGACAATTTGGAGAAAAAAATGAATTATACCTCTTCTTAGACAAAAAAGGTATCAGACCCATGACCAGATAACCCCCCCCCCCACACACACACACACAAAAAAACACAAGCCTGAAAACCCTTCTACTCCTCCCTGGCCTACTCTATCAGAGCAAGGCAGTATCTGGATGTGGTCAGTATAGCTGAAATTATATGGCAGGAACATGATTATATTTGTTTATTTAGCCAGCCATTACTCTGCATATCTTTGCTAATACAAGATGGCTTACAAGTAAATAAAAATGCTGTATTACACAACAAAATATGAGGAAAATCAACCAAAGAGAAATCAAAAATCAGTGGCAGTCCCAACTGGAGTAGACCAACTGAAATCAATGGGACTTACATAACTGAAAATGAGCAAATTCCTTTTGTTTCAATAGGCCTATGTTAGCTGGACTAAAATTTAATGTGGATCCCAACTGAAATTGCTGTTTTGTATTGTTGTTATTTGCCGTCAAGTCAACTTCAACTCATGGTGACCCTACGAAGAAAAGACCTTCAAGAATCTCGGTCATCAACTGCCTTGCTCTTGCAAATTCGGGCTTCCTGACTGAATCAGTCGATCTGTATTGAGGTCCTCCTCTTTTTCTACTGGTTTCTTTCCACTTTAACAAGCTTGATTATCTTTTCTAGTGAGTCACATCATCTCATGATATGTCCAAAGTACAACAGCCTCAGTTCAGGCCTGTTTTGCCCTAAAGTAGACCCACTGAAGTTAATGGAATTTGCTAGTCTCCATTTAACTAAGGACTTTATCAGAAGAGGCTGAAATGGCACAATTTATGACAGGATAGTAGCACAAACAGGTTCCCTTTATCACATGACATCATCATCCTCCCATGGTCCATGTGTGTTCCACCTATTAATTATGCATAAATTTTCATTGATGAGCAAAACCTGTCAATAGCCCTCAATATCGCCCTTTTCATAGTATTGACAAGTGTAGAAAATCACATCCTGCTGTTAACTGTGCAATTATAGTGTGAATGGGTGGTCCTCTTTTCTCCCTCCCCTTTTCCAACAAGAACACATAATTAAACCTCCAGGGGAGAACATGAAGAGTATCTACCGGATGCTCTTGTAACGAACTGTTGCCTTTTCTGGTACCTTTTAATGTTTGTTTAAGTGTTTATTTGTGAATTTCTTTGGTTATTTGTTTTTAGTGTTTTAGAGCAAAGTTTCAAGTCTTCTCACAAGAACAGCTGAAATATCATCCATGCAAAATCCAGAAAGTAACAGAATTTTTTTTCTTAAAGGCATATGTGCTGGCCAGCAGGAGGCATTAATACTGTGTTGTTAGAAGGCAATGCGAAGACAAGTATTACTATAGTGCGAGCTGAAATCCCATTCTTAAACCGCTAGTGACTAGTGATTTCTGCTTTTCTCAGTTGTGGGATTACAGTGTTTTTAGACTTTAGTCTGATAAAGTCCCAACTCTCACTGTGTTAAATCCAATACTGTATATGTATCAAAACTGTAACACTGTTAATTACATAATCTTTTTTAAAACTCCCTCTCCTTTCACGTTTTTCCTTGTGTTTCACACTTTGGATTGTAATCTGTTATACAGGGGTTTTAATTTTTACTGTAGAGTGCTTTAGTAAACATTAAGCTCCAGGTGCATTAATAGCAAAAGCAGCACTGGAGCTGGCTACAAATGTATCAATAATATAATACTGTATTTCTTCTCCCTCTTACTTATTTCCTTCAGAAATGTACGTGCTGCTTTCAGACAGCTTGAAAGCATAATTAAAACAGTATAAAACCATATTTAAGATACAAGACAATCCAACTACAAAATTGAAAAGACCAATTTAGTAAAATGCAGACTGGAACAAAAAGTTTTTTTAAAGTTCAGAAACTCTCACTCCTGCCTTTCAGTGATTGCAGCAGTTCACCTGCAATTAATGCATGAAAACCTGGGTTTGTAGATACTTTGCACGTATTGCAGAAGCAATGAGCACTACTTTTTCTTTCTAATAAAGTTCATATAGTCCTTTTATATGAGATAATCCAGCTAATGTAATCTACTTAATTAGAAGAACAGATTCTTGAACATCATGAATGAATAGCATGTAATGTTTATAAGTATGGTATTTTTTAAAAAAGCATACAGATGTACTGTAAACTCACTGTCTCAGTTAGTTTTAATAGAAACCAACTTTTATCCATTCTTAATTTTTAAAAACACTTATCCTGAGTTTCTCCACATCGCCCATTTGATGATTCCTTGCTGATTCGTCTCTCTCTCTCTCATAACTAAATAGCCCGCGCTCTCTCTCCATAATTAAATAGCTGCTAGTCATGTTATATAGTTTATGGATACAATAAAACAACCCACACTATATTGCTCAGAAAGAAACATGCAAAATTACAGACAGAACATGGCTGTGTCAGCAGCAGATGGCATGTTGTTGCCAAGGGGGAAGGAGAAAGAAGCTTGGTGTTAACTGTTTGCCCAGTGCTAAGCAGACAAACCAAAGGCTTGCTAAGCTGTGAAGGCTGGGTAAGAGAGCTGTTAAGATTCCCATTGGCTTACCAGGTCTTGCTGATAAGTGCCCTTCCAGCCTGTGGACTGTTCAAATCACATTCTGGAACATCCAGTTGCCTGTGGGATCATTAAATGGAAATTCCAAAAATAAGTAGCTGGTTGTGACTTCCTAGAACTAGTATGTTCTGAAATAAATTATTATTTCTAAGGAGATTAACAGACGCAGGGGAACACACCAAAAAAATCACATTCCCAATCACGTCAGAAGAACAGGAGAACAGGAAGGGTGACCTTCCCAGATGCCCACATCCTTCAACCATTCCAGGGGCATAGTGCTGCCGCAGACAAGGCTCCATTTTCCTGTGGGGACAAGTCGTGAATAGAAAGGGGTGCTTTACTCATGGCCGTACTACACTCCTGGGATGCTGGAGGATGTTATTGTCTGATAATCTTGCCCCTTCCTGTTCTTCTAGCAATCTTTTGATGTGGTTTTTCCTGTCTCTGATAACCTCCTAAGGCTGCTAATACCCTGTAGAAATAATCCAATTCGACACCACCTTAACTGCCATGGCTCAATGCTATGGAATTCTGGGATTTGTAGCTTTATGAGATATTTGACCTTTTCTGATGCTATAACAAACTACAAATCCCAGATTTCCATAGGATGGAGCCATGATAGTTAAAGTCATGTCAAACTGCATTATTTCTGCAGTGTGTCAGCAGCCTAATACTTTATTGTTGAATTATACTATTGGGGTTGGGGAGGGGGAGGAACAGTGGCTGCACCCAGAAATGGGGGCTGGGGGAAAGTTGCAGATATATGCCAATGCCCAGCTAACCTTTGATGACTTCACCATTACTTGCATTTTTGTTTGAAACAAAATCTAAAACTGTGCTATAAATACTGAAAGTTGTGTTGCATGCCTTCAAGTAGTTTCCAACTTATGGTGACCCTAAGGCAAACATATCATGGGGTTTTCTTGGTAAGATTTGTTCAGAGGAGATTTGCCCTTGCCTTCCTCCAAGGCTGAGAGTGTGTGACTTACCCCAAGGTCATCCAGTGGGTTTCCATGGCCAAGAAGGGATTCAAAATGTGGTCTCCAGGGTCCTAGTTGAACACCCAAACTACTACACCATGTTGGCTCTAAATACTCACAGTATGTACAACTAAATGGATACCTAGGACCTGAATGGGAATCATGTGGCCCTCCAGATCTCATTGAACTGCAGCTCCCAGCATTCCTTATGATTCCTCATGCTGGCTTGGACTGCTTGAAGTTGCAGACTAACAATATCTGGAGTGTCACATCACTCCCATCTTTTATTAAAAGCTGAAACTAAGTACTTACTAATTTTCAGGTCAGCCTCTTCAGTCTTTATTATGATTGGAAACAATTATTATTCATTTTTGCCTTGATCAAAGTACAGGCAATATATGAAAGTGAAAATTCACATCCAGACAGGGCTTGCATTTTGTAAATAAGTAAACTAAAGACCATTAACATGATATTTGGCTAACTTGAATCATTTTGTCCAGGCTGGCAAATCCTGAAGTTTTCTTTCAAGATATTTCAGGCCACTGTCGTGGAGTTTTTTCAGATCTGCAACTGATAGTTTCTTCTTCTGGGTCTGCCAATGATAAGTGGTGCCTGTCACCCTATCTTTTCATGACCTGTGCCCTGTGATTGTTGGATGCACTTAACTACCAATTTATGCATTTTTCCCAGAATGAAGTGACTATTTTCACATCTTGTGGCAAGAGAAAAGAAGATGACATATCAGAAAATGTACTACAAGGCTTGATCATATTCATGACCACATAGCACTGCTTGTATTGAGCAACAGCAATGCTATTCACACACCCCATCTAAAACAGAGGTGGCAATTGTGTAGCCCTCCAGATATTGTTGGACCACATATCCCATCAATCCTAGACAAGCATAGCTAATTAGAATTTTAAATCCAATAATCTTAGAACCACAATTAGGTATGCCTCAGTTAACAACACTTCTGACAAAGCAGCTCCTTTTTGCAAAGACATTTTATGAAAGCTCAGCGCAGCCCAGCTCCCTTTTTCTTATCTTCTGCCTAGCTGGGCCTTTTTTTTTTTTTTCTTTTCTTTTTTTGGCAGCACTGGCATTGGGAGGATGGTGAAGGAAGGCTGGAGAAAGGCAGGCTTTCAGTGCTGGGTTGCAGCAGCATGTCTGTAGTAACCAATGCAATAAAGCTTGAACTGGGAAAGAATGGGATTCTCCTCTAAGTGACTCTACTGTAGCTGTGTCTGCTTATATACAACAGGCAAGGTAAACAGTTGACTCCAGAATCACTTATGATGCATATAAAGAACAAAAAAAAGGGGGGGGGCGGAATCAGATTGGCTTGCTTCATTAGCATATTGAAAAAGTATAGATCTGTAAGGACTTTATCAGACACGGAAATACAGCATCATAACCCAGCTTGTGGGGGCAATTAGCTAACACACATTGGAAACTGTTTAATGCACTGTAGATGTGTAAGTTGCTATTACTTAAGAACAATTTGTAAGCCGCTGTGATAGCCTTGTGGCTGAAGAGTGGGGTATAACTAACAAACAAATAAATAAATAATAAAAAAATAATGACGTCTAATGAATGCAAAAGGGCGCCAATACCAGACTATGTCATGCTTTCATAATTACGTGTTGAAAATAAGGGGTTCTTCTTTTATTGATGGGCCAAATTTTCAATAGATCAGCTGTGGTGGTTTTTTGCAGGTATTGAGAGCATTTGAAACCATGCACCATTTTCCTCTTGTGATTACAGCATCAATGGGCAGAACACTTCAAGTTGAGAATAAGAAAACCAGGAACAGGATGCTGTTTTTATGAACCTCCCTGGTTTACTTGGGAGTTTGTGAGTGTGTTTCTGTGCTTGTGTGTACGTTTTCTGTTTTGATTTTGCTGTTTTAAAATTTTACCATGCTTGTGTCTTCTCATGAGAACCATCAAGAGCATGAACGTGGAAGTAAACATTGCTTGCATTCGTGCCCTGTTAATGCTGGGGCTGCTTTTTAATGCTATTACAGAGAGATCTGATAAAAGGGGTTAAGTTGCTGGGATAATAACGGTGAAAAATATGGTGCTAAAGAGATGTTTTTGGAGGTTCAACTGATAAAGTCCTAAGTTTCACCACCAAAACAGAAATCTTAAGAAAAGTGGAGACTGTTGAAAGAAAAATAATAATCCCAAGATGCATTTTGGAAGAAGCCTTCAAGTGTGCATAATATTAGTTTGTAGTAAAACTGGTCCATTTCCAGGCACAATTCAAAGTGCTGGTCATGACCTATAAAGCCCTATATGGCTTGGGTCAAAACTATTTGAAAGACCGTATCTCCTGATATGAACCTGCCAGAATTTTGAAGATCATCAGGAGAAGGCTTTACCTTGGTCCTGCCACCATCAGAGGCTCATCTGGTGAGGACGTGAGAGAGAGCCTTCTCTATGGCTGCTCCCACCCTCCACAGGAGGCTAGATTGGCCCCTCCTTGCTTTCCTTTTACCAGCAGTCAAAGATGCTTTTATTCCAGCAGGCATTTAATTTGTAGCGGCGAGCACAGAGGCTTTTATGGGGATGTGTTTTTATTATTTTTATTCTTTTAACTTTCAATGTTTTTATATAATTTTAAATTGTAATGATTTTAATTGTTTTTAACCTTTTAACTGTTGTATTTTTAACTGTTTTTTGAAGTATACCTGAAGCAAACCTTACTATTTGCCATTTTATATAAGGGGCACTATTTTACTATGCCATTGTATGTAATGGGACTTGAGCATCCACATATTTTGCTTCCACTGGGGGTCCTGAACCAAACCCCAGCAACGGCCCACTGTGGTTCCAAACCTTACAATGAGCAACCCACTTCTACTGAGTGCCCTGTCAAAGATCTTATTAGGAATTATAAACATGTTTTGTATTGTTCAATAGCCTAAGTCCAATTGTACATTTCAAAAACAGTACCACTGGAAATTGCATAAATGTTCACTTACTAAGTTCCCATTGACTTAATTGGTCTACTCTTATTGGGACTAACAATTGGATTTAGGGTATTATCTGAGGAATTATTGCAATGACCCCTTAAAACTGGGTTACCTTAAAATCCACAGACTAAAGAATACAGAGGTGTGGAGATGAGTTAGGAGGGAGCTGAGTTTGAGAGACAACAACATAATTATCTAGTGGATTTGTGGCAGAAGTGAAATTTCTACCACCTATTTGGTTTACAGATTCATAAATCAGGCCAAATCAACACTACACAAGTAATCCAGTTTGAAACTGGATTATTTGCCATGCCTTCTTCCTGCTGAATCCTGGGATTTGTAGTTTTGCAAGGTCTTTAGCCTTCTCTGCCAAAGACTACTGGTGCCTCATCAAACTACAAATCCCAGGATTCCATAGGTAGGAACCATGACAAGTAAACCAGTTTCAAACTTGATTATTTGTGTAGTGTGGATCTGGCCTCAGTCTTAGCCACTATGAGATCTTTCACCGGGTGTACCTACATAGTAGAAATAATGCATTTTGACACTACTTTAACTGCCATGGCTCCATCCTACAGAATTGTGGGTTTTGTAGTTTTATGAAGCACCAAAACTTATCTTTGGCAGAGAAGGCTAAAGTCTTTGTAAAACTACAAATCCCAGGATTCCATAGGATGGTGCTACAGCACTTAAAGTAGTGTCAAACTGCATTATTTTTACATTGTAGATGCATCCTCTGTTCTGAAATAAAGAAAAAAAAGATTCTTAGAGTGGTGCATGTATTGCTGCTATTATATTCCTATCATACAAGTTAAGTGTACACATCAAAAAGCTTGTGAAGTGGACACTCAGCTAAAACAGACATTCTTGTTTCAACTGAGATATCGCACATAATGTAGCTTTCTAGGAAGCAGTACCAAAAAGAAGCAATTTGATACAGCTTTCCTGGTCTGCATCTCTGATGTTTTCCACTCAAGTCTTTTGAAATACTACACTGAACAGGTGAGAGAATACTTGTGTCTTAGCATAGTTCACCCATTGTCTTCAGTGTTCTTTCAACCCTATTTTCTTTATGGAATTAGTTATTAAGTTACAAAACTAGTAAATAAGTCACAAGAATCAGGCTCTTTGTAGTCAGGCTCTTCTTCTTAAAGAAGTAATTTACAGAGGATCCTTCTGCAGACACATAGCCATCTCCACACAGAAAGAGGTCAGGAACATTCTGGCTGGCCTTGCTCCTTTACCATGGTCAAGTCTGACATATTCTGTGGTCCCATCAGCATAGGGCCCATGGACTTATGGCTGCACTCATGTAGTGTGTACTTCACAAAAGCACAAAGCATATTGCAGGGAAGTGTACTCAGAAGTGGAATTCAAAGGCATAGCCATTTCAGTATGGAATATCAGTAAGCAAGGGGATCTTGTAGCACCTTTGAGACTAACTGAGAGAGAAAATTGTAGCATACATTTTTGTAGACTCAGGACATTATCAGACAAGGCAAATAAGGCATCATAAGGATGCCTAATGATCATGAAAGGGCACCACATACCACATGGCATCGCCATTTCGCAATCATGTCCTGTTAAAAAAAAGTTCTTTTTTATTGACGACTCAAGCCATCAATTGATCCCCATGGCACTTTTGTGCTGGCATTGCCAGCATTTGAAACTTTGCACCATTGTACTCACATGAATACATTGTCAATGGCTGGTCTGGCAAGAACACTTCTGGGTGAGATTGTGACATGCAGGTAGGTGACACACTTTTTATGACCCTCCCCAGTTTACTTGGGACTTTTTTAGCGTGTTTAGGTGGTTTGTGTAACTTTTTGTGTGTTATTTTTGTTTTTAATTTTGAATTTCCCACGCTATGTACTCTCACAAGAATATGTGGGATTTTGAACTAGGATATGAATGGAGCTCAGTTCACTCTTTGTTCATTGCCGGGAAAGCCTTTGGACAGGAGGGAAGGTAAGTGTGGCATGTGGAGTTCTTTTGCTGGCATAAAAACAGCAAAGATATGTTGGCAAAAGAACAGGGTTTAGTGGGGTGGTCTGATAAAGTCCTTAGGACTTTTTTGGATGGGGTTTTATAACACGAGCAGCCTCGTCCCCATTGCGAGGCTGCTGCGCTGCAGGGCGTCCCTTTCGGATGACGCTCTCCCCTGCTGATCCTCTGCTGGTACTGTTGCGTAACCGCGGGGACGCTACAGCGTTATATTTGGTGGTTCTAATCACGAAAGTTGATCATGATTAGAAAACTGCCAAATATAATGCCGCAGCGTCCCCGCGATTATGCAACAGTATCGGCAGGGGAGAGCGTCATCCGAAAGGGACACCCTGCAGCGCAGCAGCCTCGCAACGGGGACGAGGCTGCTTGCGTTATAAAACCCCATCCGAAAAAGTCCTTAGTCTACTTCCTCAGATGCTGGACAATTTTCTCTCTCTC
This sequence comes from Gambelia wislizenii, assembly GCA_030847615.1. Taxonomy (NCBI): domain Eukaryota; kingdom Metazoa; phylum Chordata; class Lepidosauria; order Squamata; family Crotaphytidae; genus Gambelia; species Gambelia wislizenii. The sequence continues at coordinate 105,322,587 of JAUMIR010000001.1, forward strand.
AGTCTCAAAGGTGCTACAAGATCCCCTTGCTTTTGTCTACATGGGTGATATACCCTGTCTTGCACTCCGCCCCAATCTTAGAGCCCTGCAGTCTTGATGACACAGGGCTTTTGCACTGTTGTGTCATCAGAAAGTCCTCATGACCCCTGGGGCAAATACAGGGCTAAGATGGGGTGAAGGTAGGGTAGAGCCTCATAAAATGATGTAAAATAATACCTGCTTTAATCTGCTGATGTCAGGAAAAAACAGGTCCACAGGAGTCCATCCTGGCAAGCTGGCCCATCATTGCAGCTTCTAATCTGCCTTGCTCTTCAGGATCCAGGAAGGATCCTGCAGCATGTGACCAAGGCTGGTCAAATGCAAGGGGCCTTGGTCACATGTTGCAGGCCAGCATCGTTGCTGCCAGGAGAGGGATGGTGGCAGCTGCAGCAATGGGCTGGCATGCTTGTCTGGACTCTGGCCTGTTTCGAAGAGGTAACGAGGAAGGAACAGGCCTGATCTGCAACCAAGATATCTTTGTCTTTTGGAGATTTTGTATATGTGTTTCTGTGTGGGTTCATGTTTATTTGTGTATTCAATTGTTGCCATCTTTCCATTTTCACTGCCTTTCTTGACAATTCAAAAGTTCAAGCTCAGAGTGTGGGCTAGCAGAATCCCAGCTCTGGTGTATATACATGTAAAAAATATGTGCATGAGTGCCTACATTACCATGTGTTAACTTTTCTTTTAACATTTTAAAAACATCTTTTGCCAGATGAAGAAACCAGTAGAGCTTCGAACGCTTGCATCATGTGTTTTGCATTTTGGTTGGCCAATAAAGGTATCTTTTTTTGTGGATTCTGGATTTTGTTTTGCTGCATGTCCAACGCAACTACCCCTGAATGTGTTACATTAATATGTGTTATGCTTCCTGATATTTAACAAGCTGTGGTCAATTGAATTCATTCTAATTATTTACCTAGCATTATAGCACAATACATAGCATACTATAACAAATGTTGTCCTTGTCTTCTCTTTCACAGTATTGAAAAGTTACTTTTGTGGACTACACCTTCCAAAAACCCCACAGCCAGCATTCTGCTGTAATCCAAAAAAGCAACTTCTCCAAGGTCTGCTATTTTTAATCAAAAGAAAAAGACCACCTACATAACTCAATAAATGGTTGGTTTACTAATAGATGTGTTTCACTTGTCTTTTTCCAAAATGCTACAAATTTGATTGGAAATAGGAAAGTAATGGTAAATTTTCATACATACATCTCCACTATGTTTATAAGGACATGCTGGCCAATTTTTAAATTGAAATTTCCACGTCTGTAAGATGTTTTTTTCCATGTGGGAAAAGGATGTCAGTACTGTATATTTATCTTGTTAGAGATACTTTTGAAAAATGGGAATGTGAAGAGTTACTTTTTAAGATACAAATTTAAATGTGCAGTTAGCAACTTTTGGGGCCTTAGGAGTATAACTACTGTAGTTACTTTTTATAGGTTACTTTTCACACTCCGAGAAGACACTCATCCCAGTTAATGTCATTACCAACCTTTCTAGGATCTGTGATTTCGAGAAGGAACTTTAATTCTTGATATTTTTTAAAGACAAGAAATAATTTAACAAAATCTGGACTGTATTTATTATCAGTCAATAGCCTGTATGTTTTACAGTCACCTACCTAATTGTCTATATTTGTGGCATGGTGCCAGGGCATTTGCTTGATATATGAGGGGCGTTCAAAGCTGAAAAAAAATCTTTTTTTCAAAAGTATCAGGTTGTCATTAATCAGTTTTCAGCTCATTCTGTGCTTAATCCTTGGAATCACTGCTTGATTTTTTTTGGTTCAGTGAATCTATTTTTGTGTATGTAGTTCAAGTTTAAAGTTCAAAGCCAAGCTGCCACACTGCCTGAATAAAAGTATCTACATTTAAACCAGTGAATAGCATCAGCATGTATCATAAACCACACTTTACACTGATGTTTATTGAGTTCAGTGGGTTCCCAGACCTTCTAAGTGATAAATATCTTCCAGAAGTATTTTTGTATAAGACAACCACATGATAGAAATATAGACAGAAGCTCTACAAACTGTGATATAGGAAATATGCAGTCCTAGATAAAAATACTCAAGGCCTTTCTACACAAAACATGTTCAGAACACATTTTTGGCAGAATCCTGTTGATACACTATGCCAGTGGTTGCACTTTTCCAAGGTCAACTAGTGTTGGTGAAGACACACAAAAAGTGAAAGTGCCAAGCAGCCTATTTCACCGGTGCCTTTCTTACTCCACAGCCAATCTACTCATGGTCTTTTTCCTCCTGCTGACACCAATGCAATTCTGGAGGGGGGGTTGTTTTGGTTTGTTTTTTTACATTATTCTTGAGAGTTTTGATCAAGTAACAATGATGCAATGTCTGAACTGTGTCTAATGCATGTTTAAAAAGATACAAAATAAATTGATGCTTTAGCAGGTGAGAGGGATAGCACATAGCTATCAAAGAATAAAAAATATTCAACAGGACTTCCACAAAACATTGGTCAAGAAGGGAGAATGGGTGAACAGACTATCCTTGCTATTCTTGCTTACTTTAAATCTGTATCTGTATGTATACGTCTATAGCCTGGATTGAGCTAGTGCACTATGGCACTACAGCAGGGGTGAGCAACTGCATGGGAGCCAGGGTCAACATTTCCCATGCTTCCTCCAAAGCAAGCCTAATACCTCCATTTTCTCTGCAGTCCCTCTCAAAATGTAGTATATCCTGGGAAAATCTTGTCTCATTTTTAATAACTACAGGGGAAAGATCATAAAATGGTACAGTAGGAGAATATTGGTTTAGTCCTCACTCACTAGCAATATCTGCTAGATGCTTATTTTTAAATTTGTATATGTATATGCATATATGTACAATATCATAATGCTACCATAGTGAGACTGGACAAAATAGGTTGCTAGAAGAACCTCATACTTGGTTATTCAAACTCCACACAGCAAGTTACACAATCTCAATTGACCCTGTATTATTTATTCGTTCTATTTTTTTCTTTCTTTTTCACCAGCAGGGGTCTAGAAATTATGGCTGTAATTTGTGTAATTAGGTTCTGCGAACTACTTATTAAATCCAGTTCTACTATGATAGCACAACAATAGTATATGCATTAATCGGTACAGATTGATTGGATGAAACTGATTAAGTTATATAACTCAGGATTTTTGTAGGCTGCTGGAACACATTCAATTTTCTTTCTTTCTTTTTAATTGTATGTAATGCTGGGTCCAAGTACTTAGCCCAGACTCTTCTGCATTTCATGGCCATGGAGAAATAGCCCCTGAATATTGTTCTAATCAGATGGCAAGAAAAGTTAAACAAAATTGTTCATCCTTTTCATGGCCAATGGGAGAGGGGGCTGCACATGATAAATTTGAGGTGGCAGGTGCATGCAGTCTTTCTTCCACACAGGTTAAAAGAAAGTTTTGCTGCTACTCCAGTTTAGGACTAAACAAAGCACCAGCCTAGAAGTGCTCCTCATGAAGAGTAGGAATGGTGCCAGCTACATCTTGACATAGGAGTATTTCCAGGAGAAGACAGATTCAATTGACAACAAATCCTTTCAGTGTAACATGTTATGTTAAGGGCTTTTCATGTTCAGTCAAGCTCATGGCCTTAACAGATGTCTTGTATAAAGGCAAGGGTACACAAACTGGTGATCCATGGGCTGGTGCCAGTCTGCAAACTATTAGCTGCTGGTCCATGGCAAGCTTCCATGAAAGAAAGAAACCATTGTAGCCAATGGGCACAAATTTGGTGCCCTGCTGGCACATTAGGGGAAAAAAAACCCTACTGATCCACAGCTTCAAATACCTTTAAAAGCACTGGTATAAAGAATACAGATGTGGTATGATGTCCTAGTTCTGGCTTCATCCCTACGTTGGAGATGAATGGGTGTTAGTTGCAGAATGGTAGAGCAAAGTGCCAGATTTGTCTGTTCTCTGGAACAGACACATGAGTGCAATTGAAAGTACTGTGTTCCATGTTAAAAGTACCTAACTAGCTATATCCACAACTTCTACCAGAGTAAAAAGTTTGTTCTTTTTAAACCAATTGTTCCTGTAGGTTTTTAATATTTTACTCTTATATTTGTAAGTACATTTTATTGATTTCAAAGCAACACACTGCACTTTTTTCCGGGGGGGGGGAATTAAGATATTATATTTTTAACCCTTTAGGATGCAAATCAATTTTTGTTTATTCTTCCTATCACTGTGTACTTAATTGTCTCTAATCTCAGTGTGGCTAAGGGTATTTATTTATTTATTTATACCCCGCTCTTCAGCCACAAGGCTATCAGAGCGGCTTACAAATTGTTTTAAGCAATAGCTATTTACACATCTACACTGCATTAAACAGTTTCCAATGCGTGTTAGCTAATAGCCCCCCACAAGCTGGGTACTCAATTTACCGACATACGAAAGGATGGAAGGCTGAGTGAACCTTGGAGTCTGCTGGAATCGAACTTGCAACGTGGTGGCTTGCAGTACTGGCATTTAACCACTGCTTAAACTGTCTTTAGATGTTATGACCTATAACAATAACATTATATTTGGCACAGTCCAGTGCCTGCCAAATCCTCCTGTTCTTCTTACATGTGAAATTTGTCCCTCTGCCAAGCTTTTTCTCAGACAGCTGTCTGTGTGCATAGAACATGGATGAGATACAGCCTCCTACTTGAAACACTGATTGCTCTAAAATAGGGCTTCTTAAACTTTTCCCACTCACAACCCCTTTTCACCTGAAAAATTTTACATGATGATGGGTATATAAGATAGGTTTTATATATATATGCCATTTTTGTGACCCCTCCATTCAGTTAAGCAACCCCATATGGGGTCGTAACCCACATTTTAAGAAACTTTGCTCTAGAAAACAGAAAAATATAGTCCCAGCAATGATACCAACTCATCATGAAAGTTTTAATCATAATGTTTGACTATGGAAGACAGATAACTTTTATCAAGGTGAGAAAAAGGACTGCATAGGAAGGTCATTTAGGAGATTATCAGACAAGCCTCTTAAAATGTTCTCGTCCCACTAAATTTTAAAGTGTCCCAGTACAAGAACCCTTTCCGTCATATGTAACTGTAATAATGAGAAACAGCAACCCCAGCATTATCAAATCATGCTCACCAGTGCTGTTTACTTTCACGTTCACCAGGGTGCATGATCTTGGAGATTCTTGCAAGAAGATGCAAGGTCTAAAAACAGCTAAATTAAAAAACAACAAAATGGACACGCAAGCACTGAAACACACTTAAAAACTTGCCCACAAAACAGGGAGGTTCATAAAAAGGATGTTGCATACCTAGTTTTTATGTTTTCACCCGGATGTGTATTCACGCCAGCTGTATTCACGCTGGCAGAACAGTTTGTGGTTTCAGATGCTTGCAATTCCATGACAAAAATGCCACAGCAGATCAACTGATGGCTTTGGACCATCAATAAAAGAGTGCCTTATTAACAACTGCATAACACCATAGCACAACATTGTGCAATATGGGCATCCTTTTGCATTCCTTTGGCATCATTATCACGCCATATTTGCCATATCTGATAATCTCCATGGACTTCCCATTTGTGCTAACAATCTGCTGTGCTGCCTTTCTTGGAATCAGTGCATGCACACAGGCCATGTTAAGAAGAAGCAACCTTAGTATGCCTATAGTCAGTAGTTCTTAATTTGCTTGCCTCGCTAAAAGTTTAAGCATAGCATGTATTCATGTCATTTCCCTGTTTGTTGCTCTTAGACACACACTCTCTTTTTCTGCTCCAGTTGTAGTCTGCAGTTAGTTTGAATTTGTCCTCCATTTTGTAGTCTGCAGTTCTGCCTACTTCACGTTTGAAGAGTACACATTACAAAGCTTCTCACCTTGAGATGTCATAAAACCTTTAGTATTTGTAGGTAAGCCTACTTCATATACAATGGGCCTACTGTATCAGTTGGTTAGCCATCCATGGCCTGGAGCATCCACAGATGGTCACACCCCATATTATTTAATGGTGTTGTGTGCATGCAGGTGTTTCAACACACAGTTGCATGCACATGCAGCCATTGATTAATATAGGGCTTGAGTGTGTGAGTTTATTCCCATCATGGCGGGGGGGGGGGAGAACCAACCCCTCCTCCCGTGGATGGGAAGGAGGCATTGTATATATTTTACAAAGAAGGCTAAGCTCACTTTATTCATCTGCTAGACCATGTTGGGATGAGGCTGATTGTTGCTCACTTTCTGCTTCTGCTAATCACGCTGCTAGTGAGATACACATACCAGAACTGGGGGGAGGGGCAGATGAAAAACACAAAGAATAATAATGAAAAAAGCTGTAGACTCTGTTCTTTCAACATTTGTTGGTCCTGTAGTTTGGAGAGTGTTTTCAACTCTAGTGTTTTCTACTGAATGGTATGTATGTTTTTGATATGTTAAAAATGTTATTTTATGTTTTTTGGGATAAGATAATATAGTGTTGTCCTGTCTTTTTAATAATTATAATAGATTATATTTATGTTTCATTTTGAGCCCCTGAAGAAGGCCTTTTACATGCAGGCCAAAATGCGTAGGGCTTTTAAAAAAGGAATAAACAATTGACCATTGAATAGCACATGGAGCTTGTCTCCTCATTGTTTTTTGGAAAATCATAAGCCATCACACATTTCTGTATCCTTAGATAGGCACATATCTTGGATTATCAGCAGATACTAACTGGTGAAAATTTGAAAATGCGTGCCTTCAATTTGGAGGTAGGGGCAGGAGAGTAAAGTACACACTTGACTTTCAGACTGGAGAGTGCTTAATTTTGCTTCAGTCACGATCATAGAAATACGTTGCTTTAAAAAGATGATTAACTATACATCTGTAATCAGACAGAAGCTCTAAAAACTGATACTTGCATATAGATAAAGTGGATCTTCCCTTCTATTTCTTTTTTTAATGAACATATATTGATTCCTGCATCATTCATGTGAGTAGCTTAACCAGCATAACACATCACACTATAGTATCTTTATAACTCTATGGGAGAGTCACTACAGAGAGAGAGAGAGAGAGAAAACGAGAGAGAGAGAGTACACAATGTACCTACTCATACTGGTGCTGAAAAAATGTCTCATAAAAATAGTTATTTTTCCCAGCCCTGGCAATGATTAATTCACATCATTAATGGACACAATCATTTCTATACTTGATTACTAAATTGAACCAGGATGCCTGCTACGTACTGCATGCATTAGTGTGTATCAAATTGAAGGTAAGGACCAGTCAGTAGGATGTGTCCCTTGCAAATCTGTTGGAGGAATTGCAAGCAAAGCCTGTAATTGTGATTTTTGCACATGGATTTTAGTAGCTGTCAACAAGCCAAATAGTTACTGCTAAAGAGTAGGGACGCCATTCTGATTCTGACTAAAGGTATAATTTCTGTACTGAACTCCATTTTTCCGCTGCCAGGACTTACCTGGCGGCCTGATTGCTGCTGGTGAGGTCCCTCGGCCCTCGCTGGCTGCATGGCAGGCATGGGCGCCACCATATTGGCTGGAGGCCCTCTTCCCAGCCTGCTCTGGTGGTCTGGGAAGAGGATCATAAGCCGACCAATCAGGAGGAGGCAGCTCCACCCTGATTGGCCAGCTTACACAGCCACTGACCAATCAGAGGCTCAGCAATTTGGGAGCCTCTGATTGGCCAAGAGGTGGGGATAGTCTTCCACTAGGTCTGGCAGCCGGGAATAATTTCCCGGCTCTCGGCCAGACCCAGTCAGTTGGCTCGCTGGAGCCAAAGAGGCAAAAGCCGAAGAATGAAGAGGAACAGCTTACCTGCGATGGCAGCAACCAGCAAGGCGGACTGAAGGCTGCTGCAGGCCTGAAGAGCTGGGGCCAGAAGCAGCAGAAAGGGACCCCTCTGAAGAGTGGTGGCGACCAGCGACCAGCGATAGAGGAAGCTCAGCAGCCAACGAGGGGAGCCCAGCGGATGGGGCTCAGTGGCGGCAGTGAACAGCTCAGCAGCTGTAGGAGCCTGCAGGCTCCTGAAGAGTGGCAGTGGCAGTGGCACCAGGGCGAGGAGGAACACCGGCAGCCAGAGGAGGCCCGCAAAGGGGGAGGGCTTGACGGCAGCCCATCCTTGGGGAGAACAGGGGCAGCGGTGGCTGGGCCCAGCAGCAGCCAAGGAGGTGGCTTTGTGGGCGGCAGCATGGCCTAGGGAGGGCAGGGGTAGCTGCCCATGGACCCTAGGGGAAAGGCAGCAGTTGGAGGGCTGGCAGTGGTAACCCCAGCAGCAGGGGGTACTACAGCAGCAGCAACGCGGGTGGCCTGCGGCCAGGCAGGCACCTGCATGGGCCAAAGGAATAGGGCAGACAAGCCCAAAGAGAGGGTCGGCGGAGACAGGCTCTCAGCCAGGGGGTAGTCTGTGGTCAGGCAGGCACCCACAAGGATGGACAAGCCCAGGGAGAGGGTCGGTGGGAGACGGGCTCCCGGCCAGGGGGTGGTCTGCAGCCAGGCAGGCACCCGGAAGGGCAGACAAGCCCAGAAAGTGGATCGGCAGGAGGTGGGCTCCTGACCACAGGGCGGACAAGCCAGGAGGGCAGTCAAGCAAGGAAAGGCAGGCACAAGCCACCCGGCGGTAAGGGGGGCCTGGCCTGGGCAAAGGAAGGAGGCCAGTGGCTTAACCGGCAGAAGGGTCAAGCCAAAAGATTACCGAAGGGCGGACAAGGCAGGGTTATGAGCTGAAATCACTAATAGAGCATATCACATACAGCTCAAGATGCCTCCCAAGAAGAAGGGCCAGCCCAGCAGGCCTGTCATGAGGGCACCGGCTGGCAGGGCACCCAAATCCTGGGCAGCCCTAACCCCACAAGGACATGGGACATCGACGGCAGGCAGGAGCACCTCACGTGCGGCAGCAAACAATCCGGAGTCTATCCAGGAATTCCTAGCCAGCACAGAGGCTCCCAACCTGCAGAAGCTGACCCAGGCAGTCACCATCCTGGCAGAGCAGATAGTAGAGCTGAAATCCGGCAGAGGTGCAGTCACAGGGGCCACAAGCGCAGACAACATGATGGAGGGCATTAACAGCACTGGCGCCCAACCTCAAAGCCAAGACAGGGTGATGGCACAATCAGCTAGAATAGCAGAACGTTGGAGAAGGCACCGCTCTCCATCACAGAGCGACATCAGCGTGGTGTCCTCATCATCTTCCTCAACAGAGCGCAGGGAAGGTGAACCAGGAAGATGCAGCAGGAAGGGGGACAAGCGGGGGAAGAAGAAGAGGTGCACCAAGCACAAGAAAGGAACGGACTCAGATAGTGGGGAATTGTCAGGTGAGTCCTCTGATGAAGACTGGGATAGGGAGGGATATTGGAGGGCCGCAGCCTTGGTGCCCAGTCTACCCTCTTGGGCCATAAAAACTCGGGCCCAGCAGGATGCGTCTGTGTTCGGCCCTTCCAGGCTCTGGCAGGATGGGGCGGTGTCACCAGTTGTATGTAGCTCAGATAGGTATAGAAGTATGGTAGGCACATCTGGTTAGGTGGCCACAACAGTGTACCACAAGGATGACTGCACTGTAAGGATGAGTAGATCTGTCAGTTTTACTTTCTCCCATTTTACAATGTTTTATATCATCTTTCTACTGAATTTATAAAGATGTGCACATTTGTGTGAGTCTTTTATCAAAATCAAACCAGGTGAAATTCTCAACTATTTGCTCTAACAAAACTCAGTGCCTTCCATGGAGCTGTTAAAGGAAGGGGAGAAAGAAGAGGTGGAATGCTTAATTCAACATGAAAAACATGATTCAAAGCCAGACTTTAAGCACCAACCACTCAGTGCTCTCCTCCAGGATAGGTGAAATCTATCAGTTTCACTTTCTCTGGCATTCAAATGGTTTAAACTTCAAAATGTTTTTGAACAAACGTCTGTAAATCTGTGTGAATATTGCAAAGTTTTTACAAAAAGAGATGATACTGAAGTAACAACTTCTGCCTAGACTGCTCTCAGCCACGTGTGAGCTTTCCGCTATGACAGCACTCTTCACAAAGCACTGTTTCAGCAGCAACAGCAGCGAAGAAAAGCTTTTCTTAGTCCCACCATGATACTGATGATGTTTGGAAAGGCATGCAAGGGAGGTGAAGGAAAGATATAAGGACAGATGCTAAAAAGTGAGAAAACCCAGGCAAACAATTAGCCACAAATGCTGGCAGCAGTTTAGCAGAGAAAATGAAGTAATTTAATGGACTGGACAACAAGGCATGGAAAGATAAGGAGCAGCTCTCAGGATCAATAGAAAAACTACAGAAAGGTGGAGATGAAGGAAGGATTCCAGCACATGGCTATTCTGTATCTCTGTCATTGCTTGTTGTGTATGTCAACAAGGCTCTTCATTTTATAACTGTAATGTTCTAACAAAAGAAATATCACTAATGCCCAGTCTTTATGAGCTATGATGGTGCCAATAAGAACTGGGAGGAGGAAAAGATTCAAATCAGGAATAAGAAAGAGTATATAAATGTTTGTGTGCATTATCTGGATAAACTTGAAAATAGTTGATTGCTTATCTCTTTTTTTCACTTCACTCAAACTGTGCAACCAAGGGAGAAAACCGTTGTGGAAGATAGACTGCTTTTCTTTTGCATGCAGCTATGAGCCACATTCAATAAAGCAGTTTCTAAAAATATAATAAAATAAAAAGGCAAACTTTGAGAGGAATAGTTATCTCTCCTGATTAACATTATTCTTGCCAATTATCTTGACAACAAGGATTATAACTGCAAACTGTACAGAAGCAATTAAGGTAGCCCAATGGAATAGGGAAATTTCAATATGGCAGGAGAACTGTTCTATGCAGTGTGAATCAATGGCTGGCATGCAGTGCCTAGCCAGTTGAGTTCATGAGTCCTTGGACTGCTTAAAATGTCCAGGGCTTTCCCCTTCAATTAAAAGGGACAGCACAGTAACGGTTTGAATACGCGCCAGCTACAGGACAGTCACAATGTCATGTGATAAGGTTCAGCCATGGGTGCTGCTATCCTGCTTTAATTCCACTTCTCTAGCCTTGTGTGATAATCTTCAATGTCTCAGCTTCAAGTCTCACGTACACCACAGAAATACATATATTCCTTACAGAGTTGTTGTTGATATAAATAAGCTTGTAACCATACAAGCATTCAGCTGCTAAGTTTTAACACATAAGGCTACTATCCCAAGAATTCTTGCTCGGAAGTACATCTTAATTGATTGAACTGAAATTACTGGAATTTAGTTCCAATGAAATATAGTCAGTGCTGCACTCCTGAATATTAGATCATAACTCCTACTGAATTGCTATTTAGCTAGGTCTTCAAGAATTAACTGTCTGTTGTAAAAGGTATTTTAATTGGGACATGTTACACTTATATTTGTATTTTTGTCATTATTATTCTGTTTTAATGTCCTTTAAAAAACTTGTTAAATTAATGCTTTTAATATGATTTTATCTTATTGACTTTTTAACCATATTTTGTTTTAACACAAATGGTCAGCTGCCTTGGGTCCCATATGCTGCTTGTTCTGATTTGATGGTGCTGTGATTGCAAATCTTTACAAAATTTGGATCCCCTAGAAATACAACAATAATATAAACATGTTGGGATGTAATTTTGAATAAATAAGATCTTTGTAATGGTGTAAAATTTTTCATATTGCAGGAGGCAGGACTGCAGCTGTGGTGCTGTGGCTTATGATAGCCCTGCAAAGTAGCCCATTGAAAGTGACCCTAATGACACACAGGAAAATGCACTGGGTGTTATAGCCACATGCATTACAATGCAAATTATGCTCACATACATATAGTTCCTGTTCATGCCCTTGAACAACCATCGAACAATATCACAAAAAATACCCTTTTTAAATTCACAACTATTGAAACCATAAGGCCAAAACCCAGCAAAGAAAAGGCACAACGAGTGGACTAACAAGACTAAGAAGAAATTTAAAGTCATGTGCAGATTTACTTAGGAGAAAGTCCCATTTAATTTAATCTGGCTTCTGCATAAGTATGCATAGGACTGCACTGCACAATTATTAAAACTGCAATGCAGTAATTATAAATTCATATTAACTTTATATAATATCAAATAGAGATTATTGCAACTATAATATCTAGCAGAAATTAATGAAATTAGACATTATGTTGGATACATATATATATTAAAATTAATTTTAGAAGAATGTTTTAATGTTTGATTTTTTTAAAAAAAGAGTATGAAATGCTTGAAGAAGCTTTTGGATTCTAAAGATGGAACACTAGTAAAGTACCCAATGTTCCATTATGCCTTAAACAAGTTAAAAGTGAAAGAAGTATTTTTTAATGCCAATATGATGCAGTTTTGACAATTGTTAGAAAAATCCACTGTAATATAATAATCTATTACAATAATCCAATACAAAAATGGAACAATGAAATATTCAACTGCACCATAAACCATAAGGTCCGAGTGTAGAAAATCAAGTATTTTATTTGATCTCCCATCCAAACCTGCTGAAGTTAAAGAATTCAAATTATACTAATCCTTTTGGCTACTTTCAACTCTCAAAAGCAGAAGTTGGGTGATTATTCTCTATGCTAGCTGTCTAAAAGCTGAGCTGTAATCTGTGCATCTGATTTTTGGCTTTAAGAAAAGCCATTCAGTAGAACACCCACTTTTATAAAATGATTTTCTGAATTGAATAACAGGTATTGGACCTGTTATTGGACCTCAGAACACAAGAAAAATCAAGCCCTTATTTTTTAAGACTGGTGAAAACAACACTGTATGTAGAAAATGAGCAGCACTTTCTTCCACAGTACTGAGTCACAAAAATAGCTGTCAATACCTGGTATTTACTGAACAGACATTTCTTCCTTTGCTACTCTATGGCTATAGGTAATGCTGATATTTTCCTGTTCAAAAGAAAAGCACCTTTCAGATACTGCATTCCCCCCCCCCCACATCAAGTAAAGCATGCTTAGCAGCAACTGATCTAGAACATTGCCTTTTTGAACCCTTCCCATTACCTTAACAAGAAATTATTCAGAAAGTCCATTTATACTTCTTACATCAGTTTATAACTTTTATATTCCTTTTCCTCCATTTTCTTCTGTTTATATAGCTTTTCCTTGTAAAAATCATACATGTGGTTTTTGTAATTTAACTCAGAACTCTTGGAGAAAAGCTGCTACCCTCTTTTATAGAAGATGAAATATAATACAAAATGAGGATTAGAACAATAAGGGACATCAAGACTTTAATGCATGGCTTTTGGCTGCTATGCTAACAACTAGATGCACAGGAACTTTTAATAGCAAGTTTTATAATGGCTATGGCTGGAATTCTAGCCAAAGTTCAAGTTAAATACTGTTACGGTCTGAGATGTACGTATGATTTTATTTTTCAAAAAACTAGAAACAGTACAGACACTGCATCTTTCCATATGTTAGTTGTGCAGAGCAACAAACTATCAGAGATATCCTAGGATTGCTAGGAATTGACGTAGAGAAGCAAGATATCCACTGTCATAGATCGGTTTGAACCAGCAAAGTATTCTAGAAAATTATACTGCCAAATTTATTGGAACCAATAAAAAATGTAATCACAAATATAGAACAGATGCATGTTGAAATACTATTTGCCATAATGAAAAGGCATGTTTTCATGTATTTCTCCTGAAGCGTCCCTGTGTGGATCTATGTTAATTTCTCAGTTGCTTGTTCCTAGGAAGCCTGATGATCACCAGTAGAGATTTTTTTTAACCCACAAGCAAAAGAAGGATGATTTCAGGACAACTTTGGAAAAGTGTTAAATCTCCTCTCGCGCATGTACTGTGGTCCCAATCTAGATCAAAACATTACATGCTTATTTGAGGAAATACAGCATAGGGAAGATGCACTGTACACATTTAATGCAGCATGTACTTTAATCTTAAATTCCATTACTCACTATACATGCCTACATTTCAATGCTTTAATTCTATAAAACTAGCACGGGAACTTATAAACTCAAAGGAAAACCATGCTTTGTATTTTATGCTTTTTATGACCTCTGCTGCCATTGTACCAGCCACATTGCACAGTTCAGAGTCCTAAAATTTCTTTACAGCTGCAGGCCTATTAAAATCCTGATGGAGATGACTCCCCCTCATTCTCCAAAAGGATTTTTTTTTAATGTTATCAGGTCTTAGATTTCTCTGTGAGAATACTACAATGAGTTACAGAAAAACTACCTTCAAAAATTTATTGCTCTTAAAAACATGGGGTTTGTGTGAATATCCTTACAAGTACTTTATTTTCATTACACGACCTTAAGTGCACTCAATAAAGGTTTCTTTACAACTACAGTCATCATTAAGTTGGTTACAATTGTGCAGAAAGGTGGCCATTACAATTCTGAACATGTTATATAAAAGTAAATCAAAGGGAGATATGGAAAAAATACTTCTGGCTATAGACTACCTGTTCAAGCAAATAAACATATAGCAAGTACAGACTAGACCGATAACATTATAAAACCTTTCCAATTACAATCTCAGATTTTCATTTTCATTTGTGAGTGTTTTAGTTTTTTGGAGTTTTTGCCTTGCTCATTTTGCAGCTCACTATTTTAGGTTCCTGTTTCTGTTCTTTTTCTCCTGGGCTTATCTCTGTTGACAACCTGACTTGTTTTTCATGTGCATTTCATTTCGCTCATATGCATCAGCAATTACCCAATAGTCACAACAGGCATTTTGATTTACACCACACTGTCACTTAGTCTAATTAGTCAGTGGTGACTCAACAGTCCTGTTGGCATACCCACACCACAGACGTACATTTTCACTCTATCTCCCCCCCTCCGCTTGCTTGAATTTTCATGTTATAATATTTCTAATAAATCAACGGAATGTTTTACCTGTAGAAGGCTGTTGGTGCAGCTTCTCGCATAGCAAAGCTGTTTGGTTCATTCTCAAGGTAGTAAGGTACCTGCTGGTTATGGTGATGAATAAAAGGGGAGAGCTGTGGTGCTGTCTGTAAAAACACTACTGGACTAGGAGGGACATTATTCAGAGAATGAAATCCTCCTAGGTTGTTAGACCCAAATGATTCTGTTGTTGGGGCATAACTGAGGCTGGTTGAGCTGTATACCGGAGCGGCAGTTGAAAAATCATAAGCAGCCCCTTCTGGGTAGTTAAAAACCCCTGTCTTGCTGCTGTCCACATACATTTCATTGATAGGTCGTTCCAGAGGAATCTTCATCTGAGGTCTGTTCAGAGGCTCTAGTTCATTTCCTTGTATCTGGTGCATTAAGGCAACGCTGGGGTTTTTTGTGTGAAGGGTCATGGTTATCGTCAGTGGCAGTGAACACGTAGCATATCTTGGTTTGGAGCTACAAGACGAATCAGCAGCTGGCAATCCACCTGAAAAAGGAGGAGAAACCAAGGTAAAACAGAGAAAAAAACATGTCTTTTGAGCTGAGTTATCCAGCTATACATGCACCCAGCTAGTCTCAGCAAAGGAGGAGAGTACATCCGAGCAGGGCGTACACTGAAGGAACACAGCCTCTCCCCCTCTCTCTAACTTTAAGTACTTCTCATCTGAGTTAATATGCTTTACAAAGGTGCTGGCATTAGGCCAGATACTCTTGCTTTCCACTGACATTGGTTTAAACATCACTTCAGAAACAATTATTTCTGGATTTATACCAAATAATTGTTTCATTATTCTAGTTGCTTCCCCACACACACTTCATGTGGCTCTGATGGTCAAAGACAACCAAGAGAGAGCAAATGGCCAGGGGCTTTTTTAAAACTCAGAACACTAGCCTAGAGTCCATTCACATTGTATAACCCTAACCAGGTTCCAATTTATCTTTTCTTATCTATACTCTCTGTTTTGTTCATCTTTATGTTTGCTAGAAATATGTGATGTGTACACTGTAATGACCCTGGGCAGGACTACAGTGTAACTGATAGGACATAGCAGAGTGTGTGTTTGTGTAGGCACACTTGCCGTGTGTGCAGCCAGCTATGGACCATCAAATTCCACTGGGCAGAAATCAAAGGGTGTTCTGTATCTATGTAGGAGAAAAGGCACGGAAACATACTTGCTGCAATTATTGTGGTATTTAGCTGCAGCACATTTAGCTGTTTTGTTTTTTAGAAGGGTAAGTTAAACAGGCAGTTGTCCTGCCATTGTGCTAATCAGCATGAGTCTTTTACTATACCTTTCAAAATCCAATAAAATATATGGAGTGATCTAGAAAACTCAGCACTGCTCAGGCCTTGTTACATTCAACATGTTAAGTGGATTAAAAAGAACAAATACCTGTAAATTGAAAAGTGTCTTCCTCTCTTGTTTTCTATCCCTTGTTGAACTTTTAGTTTAGATATTAATGTGTTAAAAAGAGGCTTCACAAATATCAGAAGGGATCAATTTTAACACATTCAAATAAATTTAAATCTTAAAATAAAAATGTGAATATAATCAAATATTTACTGTAGAGAAACAATAACCCAATGGCAGCCCCCCCAAAAGCCTTTAAAATTATTCCCATCTATAGCTCTCTATGGCTCCACTGGTAATAAAAAAAAACACAAAAGAAATATTTTCTTAATATTAAAAGATGCAGGGTTCTAGATAAACCAAGTGTCAGCATTAACTAATTTCTATGCCCAAATTAAATTAAACCAGATGATCTGATTTTTAAAAACACATTTTAAAAAATCATATGTTTAATATGTACATTTCTAACAAGTCCTCTACATGCTTATTCCACAATATATCTGCATAAGATTGTATCTGTAACCAGAAATATTTTTTAAACAATTTTATTCCCAACTATGCTAAACTGTCTCAGTATTTAGCATTTGTTTGTAACATGGTGCAATTTTCAATAAGATACATTTGCCACAAAGAAGAAAATTACTATATTTGATATTCTAAAACAAAATTATATGATTTTGTTTTATAAGTAACTTCAAGTAATTTAATGTAAGACATATCAAATACATATAATTAATGGCTATAACATTTAGAGCAACCTGATCTGAAGAATATTACAGCAGCAAAAATCTTTAATCTCTTATGAATCTTACATCTAGATCTATTTATATAACTTTCAACGTGCCCCAACTAGCATAAATTTAGATGTTATAGTTACATATGGTTGTTTAAACAAGCCTGGAAGAAGGAAGAACGAACATACCTGGCTATAGAAAAGATCTAGAATGTATGCCTCTGAAGACAAGTGAAAGTATAAGCATGTGTGCATGTCTTTACCATTCATGCCACAGCAAATTAGAAACTCCGTAGCACTACTACGTGAAAACTATAAATGAAAGGCTGGCTAATGTATGCCAAACATTTTTGCAACCATAATTAATTAATTATTTAAGGTTGCAGAAACATTTGGCATGCATTAGCCAGCCTTTAATTTATATGTTTATACCACAATTATATTTTCCATACCAAAGATTAACTAAAGAAAGAGGCCAAAAACAAAAGAATAAGACATTTGGTTATATGACTTTTATACCCCATTTTTCTGAAGTTGGAAGTAAAATGCTACAACAGAAAGTAGATTATAGATAGCCCACAAATGTAATTTCACCATTTCCTGGGCATTTTAAAATACCTCTACTGTGATCTGTACATTTCTTAATGCAGTTACAGTAAAGTAAATCTGCCAGGCTTAAGGGGAAATGTAAATTCTGAATGAGACTAATCCAAATCAGAAATCTCACATCTGCCATGTCAGAATCACACAATATTAGTTTCCATCCAGATGAAGCTCCAAACCCCGTAATATATGCCTCTCACAAATTATGTCACCTAACCCAAATTAAACCATGTAGCTGCACCACATGATTGTACTTGCAGAACAGAAGTTCCAAATAACTCAAGCAAGTGATTTCAAAGTTCATGTGACAGGGAGAAATATTAAAAACCAGGTTTCAACACTGGCAGCTGAACCTGAAATGCCAGGAATTCTGAATATAGCAAAGCACACACATCATACTACTGCCATTCCCTCTATGAAGGTTATCAGACACGTTAAAAGTGGAGTTACACAAATGCCAGGAGATTGCAAAAGGGCTCCCTTTTCAGACAATGTCATTCCCCCCTCGTTGTGCACCTATTCTGCTGCCATTCTGCCAGCACTGCTTTTTATTAAACCAGTAATAGATTCCCCGTTCTGTTTCTGTCATGGGACTTTTTTGGACATGAACTTATCATGCAAGAAGGCAACTTTCGTGAATAAAAAATGGCCAAATATGGCGTGGCTGCCTCCAGTCTCTCACGGAACTGACACAGCTGATTTTGGCAGGGGGACGGCATCGTACGAAACAGGCCCCCTGCCGTGCAGCAGCGTCGTGCTTGTTCCGAGCCTTCTTGCGTGGTAAGTTCACGTCCAAAAAAGTCCATGGATGTTCCTGCGAGTGAAAAGGTGCCCCGTTATACGGGCGAGATCCCAGTGTCAATGCAAGGTCCCTGCCACAACACTTCTGGGTGAGATCGGGACATCCAGGTAAGTGACACTTTTTATGACCCTCCCCGGGTTACTTCTACCTTTTAAAGTGTGTCTTTGTACTTGCTGTCACTTTTTCATGTTCTTTTTATTTTTATTTTTGAATTTCCCACACTCGCATCTTCTCACGAGAATCCGTGGGATTTAAATCAAGGAAGTGAATGGAGCTCCGTTAGAGCTCCATTCACTCCTGGGCTGCGGGAACAACAGGAAAGGAGGTAAGTGTGGTGGGGAGGGTGGTTGTGGCATGACAGGGATGGGACAGAGGTGGGAGTGGAGATTCTGGGACAGGAATGCTTTTTTGCTCTTGTTTGAAAATCTCCTATGCGTCAGGCAACCTGAGCAAAAATGTGTTGAAACTAGTATTAGGTGAACTATCCTTGTTGGCACAAGTAGGAATGTATTTTGCTAATATGAGTTATTTCCTTCAAACCAGTTTATTTCAGAACACATTCCAAAATTCACGCCCCCATTGCACTCCTGATGACATCATCAGTATAGAGCACTGGAACTACAGTGCTACTTAACTCAACAGCCTTGAGTATTCCTCTCTCCTTGGCTTTGAATTGCTTCCATTCACCCCTGCTTGGCATGCAGAATCCTGAAACAGCCTGGGGACATCTGGTTCCCAAGACACCTGACAGGTTTCTCAGAGTCTCATCTACTTTGCTCCTGACTCCCAGCTACTACAGAGTTACAATTTGAATTGAAGGAAATAGGGCAGCCACAGTGAAGACAAGAGAAAGCACTGGAACAATTTATTATTATTATCATTATTAGTTATTTATGCCCCGCTCTTCAGCCACAAGGCTATCAGAGTGGCTTACAAATTGTTTTAAGCAATAGCAATTTACACTTCCACACTGCATTAAGCAGTTTCCAATGTGTATTAGGTAATTGCCCCCAGACGCTGGGTACTCATTTTTACCAACCTGCGAAAGGATGGAAGGCTGAGTCAACCTTTGAGCCCTCTGGAATCGAACTTTCAATGTGGTGACTTGCAGTACTGGCATTTAACCACTGTGCCACTAGGGCTCGTACATATATATGTATACGATTATGTAGGATTATGTATCTTCTTTCTTTTCTTTTCTTTTCTTTTTTTAAGGAAGGCCTATACTTCACTGTAAATTTGTTGGGTGAGACATTTCAATTTGTCGTTATCACTTTATTCCAAACTCTGCTGTGCTGAATAGTTAAACCGCTACATGAGCACTGGTTGTGCATATAACTGTGGGAGTCAATCCATAAACGGGAATATATATATATATATATATATGTGTGTGTGTGTGTGTGTGTGTGTGTGTGATTGCTCATGGAACTGTCACCTGAAAATAGGTGTTATCCTGTAGTATTATTAAGGCCAGTGTCACCACTCCCTCCAATGATGTCACCTGGTGTGGCTCGGTCTCACCTCACCCCCTTAGTGCCACCACTGGGGTTATGCTCAGAAGAAAAGTTGTCTTGGTGATCTAATGTTTCTCTATGATGATTTTCTTGCTACATGCTCCCATCTGCTATTCTAAATCCACATTCTGGCTCCCATAAGAACTCAGAGGCCTAGCTTTTGTTTCCTGATGTTTTCTTGGAGCAGCAAATGGTGCCCCCAAGTCATGATACAACCAGCCAAATTATATGATCTAGAACACCCAGGAAGAACTATTTGTAGTGGTAAAAAATAGTAACAAGATAAATAAGATGTTGCTCTTTATTCAAGATACCCAAAATTTACTGCCTGATGAGCTGCTGCCTCATTCTACCCAATGACAGGACCATCCCTACATCGTGACATCTTTATTGCCACTGTCAGAGAATATGGTATCAGCAGTGTAGAGCAGTGCTTCTCAGTCTTTGGTCTTCCTGATGTTTTGGACTTCAGCTCCCAAAGTCCCAGCCAATGTGGCCAATAGTCAGAAGTTCAAAGAACTGAAATTCCAATTTGGAAGACGAAAGTTTGAGAACCTGTGGTGTAGAGGACAGAATGTGGAGGACAAATGAACAAGTGGTCCCAATCAGGCCAGCACAGCAAGCCTTCCTTTCTCTTCCTACTGCTAGCTCACCTGTATGGAATCAGACATTTAAATTTCAGGTCAGGCTCCATGATTTGGAGACAGGCAGGAAAGAACTGAACAAAAGGTATGACAGCCAAAGTTAAGCAGGCTGAAGACCAACAATTTTGTGGCACAGAGGAAAGTCCTGGTAACTTCAGTCAGCAGCAAGTTATTCAAACTGAGGGGCTTTCTATCACAACGTGATACCAATTTTGTCCTTGGGGATCACCTGACTCCATAGACCTAGAGAATTATGATCTGTATTGTGCAGGCTCAGCTAGAATAGTCTGTAATTTCCTATTCTGACCAGCAGCCTCAAAGGTTGAGGGAGTTCAAGTCTGGCAGTACCTCAATCAGCGTTCATGCCTACTGATTCCTTCTGCCAAAGAATGCCATAAGATAGCTACAGCTATGAAGGACCAAAGATGCTAGTATGCCTCTAAAAAACTGAATGTTGCAATCAGAAGGGAGGAAGGAAGAGGGAGTTAGAGATGAAGTTTCCCCCTCACTACTCTTGCCCTTCATCACCTCTACCATGGCTCCAATTCCTGTGTTGTTCAGGCTTTGGGTAGGACTTATTGCCTCAGGGGCCTCACAAGAAGAGCAGCATGTATAAAATGTTTGAGAAAACAGAAACATGGTTACTATTCCGTCGTGACATTAATGTTTACATGAACAGGGCATGATGACTGCCATTAGTGCAACAGCTACTGAGGCACTTGGGAAAGTACTCTTTCCTTAGTACTAAGAGTACTAAAAGACTAGACATTGCTTATTACAAGAAGTAACAGCACACTAAATATAAGCATTAACACAAACTAAAGCACTTAAACACAGCAGTGGACTATGGTGTAACTCCATTAGTAGTTTAAAACAGCAGTGGCACTATGGAGGTGAGGAGAGGCCAAACTGCACCAGGTGACACCATCAGGGGGAGGGGTGACACCAGCCTTAGTGATGCCACAGGTCTAAACTCAAAGCTTCAAAATAACCATTGCAACATTCAACAGAGGGATGGAAACTGGTAGAAGAGAAAAAGATGTATATAAAATAATATGGAAAAGTGCAACAGAAAAAAATAATAGGAAAAGTGTAGGATGACATCATGAGGCAAACAAAATGAGCTTCAAGATTCTCCTTAACTGTCTCACTCTCCATTCAAGACCATATGATGCTGTCCCCATGGCAACAGCCTCAGAAGCTCCCTGTGAACTTTATCTGCCACATACACTACTGTGCCATTTCGGGGCTCCAGCAACTTGTAAAATAATATTGCCTCATGCTGTTTGTTTGCTGCTCTGCACTTAATAAAAGATTAACCAAGAGCCAAACTAGATGGGACACAGTGACCTCATTCATATTGGGAATGCTCCACAGTTTAACCCACTGAGGTAGCCTCTGCAGTACAGAGTGTCTACTACCACTATCTGATGGTGGCCAAGCTACATCCATATCTGGACAGAAATGACCTGGCTTCAGTAGTTTATGTTCTGGTAATCTCCGCATTATATTACTACAACATGCTATACATGAGGTTGCCTTTGAAAACAGTTCAAACAGTGCAGCTAGTATGGTATATAGTGGCCAGATGGATGATAGGAATCAGAAGGTCTGGTCACATAATATCTAGCTGAGCCTGACTACACTGTCTGCCAGTCTATTTCTTGGCCCATTTCAAAGTGCTGATTTTATTCTGTAAAAACTTTATTAAAACCTCTTCCATCATTAACCTGTCTCAACCCTAAAACCAGAACTGAGGACTTCCTCTGAGCATCTCCTCCCAAAGAGGCTGGGCTTGTCTACACAGGCCAAATAAAATGATTTCACCTCATTTTAACAGCAAGCCATCCATATGATGTATGGCTCAAATCCAGGTCTTTGCAGCACCTCGGGGCTTTAAACCAGACCAAAAAAGAGTTGGGATTTACTTTGGATTTGAATAAAAAATCCAGATAATTGTTTGTGTGTGTGGACTGCGCTCCATAGCAATGTCAGTGTATGGCAGGGGAAGATGTTTTGGCAGATGGAAGGAAGAGGCTCCCTGGGCCAGGCAATCAGACGACCTTTCCCATCAGGAAATGCCTCTTTTCTTATTCCAATTTCCCTTTTTAGTGGTTCCTTCATTGCCATTTATTTTGCATAGATGACAGTTATTCAGAGAATCACATATCAGCACACCCATATCATTAGCTGCATGTACCTCTGCCTAATATGATATCTGGGGCCCCTCTAAGCTGTGGGGAAAGAGGCAGACATGTCATATGTACATCCATATGCATGGGCGGGGGGAGGACTGGAGCAGCCACAAACGTGTGGCTGCGCATACTGTGATTTATTAGACCAGAGTGAGTTCAGAAGGGAGAACTATGTGGACAGTGTCCCTGGGCTTGCCTCAATGTATGTGGTGATCATGTGGACAAGCCCATGGTCACTGCAGTCAAGGGTAACCGAAAGGTAAGCTTGATTTTCCTGTCAGTGTAGATGAGCCCTCAGAGGATGTTAAGAAAAAAAGAAGGCCTTGTCAGTTGTGGCCCCCAAAGCAACAAAATGCTCTCCTATATAAGGTCTCCCTGGCTCTGACATTTTTTAAAATCTTTTTGAACACAACTTAAGACATTCTTCTACTCCCATGCATTTAATAGGATGTGGCTAATCAATTTTCAGATAGCAGTATCATGCTAATTGGCAAAGCCTGATTATCTGTTCTTCTTTGTATTTATGTTATAGGACTTTTTCAGACGTCTCAAATACACCGCAAGCAGCCTCCTCACGTTGCGAGGCTACTGCGCTGTAGGGCGTCACTTTCGGATGATGCTCTCCCCTGCCGGTACTGTTGTGCGCTGGGACATTTGAGCGTTATATTTCGCCGGTTTTTAATCATGATCAACTTCCGTGCTTAAAAACCGGCAAAATATAATGCTCAAATGTCCCAGCAGTACCGCAACAGTACCAGCAGGGGAGAGCGTCATCTGAAAGCGACGCCCTGCAGCGCAGCAGCCTCGCAACGCGAGGAGGCTGCTTGTGGTGTATTTGAGACGTCCGAAAAAGTCCATAGTCTTTATCAATTAGTTTAATTATTTTAATTATTTTAATCATCTAAGAAACAGAATCAAGCTAACCTAACTTTTCCTTAACATCTTTTTCTCAGTTAAAACCACTGTCCCCATACCATTTGCCTCCTGGGAGGAAACAGTGGGGTCCATGTATGGTATGCTTCCCTAGTGGGACAAAAGGCAACAGAAAAGAGGAAATACAGATTAGTAAAAAAAAGGCACTGAGAAAAGTGCCTCCATCATGATGTCACTAATTGTGTGACATCCTTAGGGCAGCTATTCAGGTTTGTTTAGTGCAAGACATCCTGAGCATTGCACATCTCCCTTGGATGCACTCCTTAACTTAGCAAGGGCTTTGAGAAGGTCAGGAAGGCTCAGAGTTATATAGGTAGGAGATTCTTTAACAGGACTCTGTCAAGAGTCTAGACTCCTAATAGGGACACTCACCTCTGCTTAAAGAAGAGACACCAGACTAGGGGTTGTCTAGACTATTAAATACCCCAAATCCCCATGTGAATGCCTCTGAATCTGCTGTGATCAGACCACACATAGCATGGCCTAGATTAACAGCATTTTGGGGTATCTTACCAGGATGCACAGTACGTGGGATTCAGGGTATGTGTGCGTATTTTCATCTGCCACAGCAGTTGCTGTCACCAACACCATCACCACCACTACTGTGACCAATTTAAAAGCTCCAGAGGCAGTTCCTGGCCAAAGGGAAACATTTCCTCCCTTCTCCTGGCTCAGCAGTGTTGCCTCTGCCAGCTCTCCACTTGCCCATCTCAGGAAGAGGCACTTGAAGAAAGTGATGGAAGCACTTGAAGGAAACAAGTGGGAGAGCAGGCAGAAGCACTGCTACCAAGCCAAGGGAAGGGAAAATGTGGTCCCCACCTTTAAAATGTGGGGGAGGAACCAAATAATTACCACCTGGTCAGCCTGACATCAATACCAAGAAAGATTCTAGAGCAGATCATTAAACAGATAATCTGTAAGCACTTAGAAAAGGATGCAGTGATCACTAAAAGTCAACATGGGTTTCTCAAAAAAAAAAAAAAGTCATGCCAAACTAATCTTATTTATTTTTTAGATAGGGTCATAAGCTTGGTAGATGCAGGGAATGCTGTGGATGTAGAATATCTTGATTTCAGTAAGGCCTTTGAAAAAGTCCCTCATGATATTCTTGCAAAAAGGTTAGTAACCTGTGGGCTAGACAATGCAACTGTTAGGTAGATTTATAATTGGTTGACCAACCAAACCCAAAGGGTAGTCAGCAATGGCTCCTCTTCATCCTAGAGAGAAATGACTAGCAGGGTGCCACAGGGTTCTGTCCTGGGCCCAGTGCTATTCAAGATCTTTATCAATGACTTGGATGAGGGAATAGAGGGCATGCTTATCAAATTTGCAGATGGCACCAAATTAGGAAAGGTAGCTAATACCCCAGAGGATAGGATCTGAATTCAAAATGACCTTAACAGATTAGAAAGCCGGGCCAAATTAACAAAATGAATTTTAACAGGGAGAAATGTAGAGTACTACAATTAGGCAGTAAAAATATGAAATGTACACATATAAATTGGATGATGCCTGGCTCAGTAGATGTGAATGTGAAAGGGATCTAGGACTCTTAGTGAACCACAAGCTGAACATGAGTCATCAATGTGATGCAGCAGCCAGAAAAGCCAATCTAATTCTAGGCTGCACCAATAGGAGGATACTATCTAGATCAAGGGAAGTAATAGGGCCACTCTATTCTGCTTTGGTCAGACCTCACCTGGAATACTGTGTCCAGTTCTGGACACCACAATTCAAGAAGGATATTGACAAGCTGTAGTGTGTCCAAAGAAGGGTGACTAAAATTGTGAAAGGTCTGGAAGCCATGCCCTATGAGAAGTAGCTTAGGGAGCTGGGAATTGTTAGCCTCGAGAAAAGAAGTTTAAGAGGTGTCATGATAGCCATGTTTAAATATTTGAAGGGATGTCATACTGAGGATGGAGCAAGTTTGTTTTCTGCTGCTCCAGAGACAAGGACACAGAGCAATGGATTCAACCTACAGTATAGGAAAAAAGATTCCACCTTAAACATTAGGAACAACTTCCTGATGGTAAAAGCTGTTCAGCAGTAGAATGTGCTGCCTCGTAGTGTGGTGGAGTCTCCCTCTTTGGAAGTTTTTAAGCAGAGGCTAGATGGTCATTTGTTGGGGGTGCTTTGTGTATTCCTGCATGGCAGGGGGTTGGACTGGATGGCCCTTGTGGTCTTTTCCAACTCTATGATTCTATGGGGGAAAAAACCCTCTCTCTTCAGCTAGGAACTTCTCCTGGAGCTTTAAAATTGGTTGCGGTGGTGGTAAAAAAAAAAAACAAACAGATCAGCCCCCCCCCCCATGTCTGGAGGAGCCCATCCAGCATGCCAGCCCTCACTGCTGCTGCCATCTCCCTAGCTCTCCTGGAAGCCAGACAGAGGTCCCTCAGTATGTGACCAAGGCTGTCCACATGTGTGGGGCCTTCAGTCACATTTTGTTACCCTGCTTCCTGGCTTCTCAGTCATCAGAGAAAATGGTGGTGGTGGCTGCAGCAATGGATCAGCATTCCTGTTTGGACTCTGGCCTGTTTGATGACAATAACTGGAAAGCATGGGCCAGCTGCCCAGCCAGGATTTGCTGGCAGGGAGCCAGCATGTTTTGGCTTGTGTAAATAAGCCCTGTCAAAGAACCAGAATCCTGAGTTTGCCAAACCTGGGGTGGGGGTGGGAGGTTAATAACAGGGTCTCTTGCAGAGTTCTTATTCATAATGTCACTGTTAAGTCCAGGCTGACTTGATGGTACATATCAACAACAACAATAACAACAGTAGGCAAAGTTTTGCTAGAAGTGTATAGGAGAAGGTGAGAAAGATTTAGAACATATGAGATCGAGGATCTGAAACAGGTGGTAAGAGCCCTGTGATGTAGCATGCTGCAGGACAGCTTGAAGAGTTTGGAGTAATACTCAGCACATTGCAGGACACAGCAGCCCACAAAAGATCTATGCAATATGAGTGCTGTGAAAGAGGATGTAGTGGCTCAATGAACAACTGGGGGTGGGGATGCAGGTTGATTTGTTTTATAATTGTTTCATTTTTTGGCTTCAGGGAAATATAGAAACTGTTTTTAAAATTAAAGACCAAAAGGCTAAAGAATCAGGGGGCCTCAGAATTATGAGGCTCTGGAGAGCTTTTGAAGCCAAGGGTTAGATGGAGGGACACTAAGAGTTAGAGGCCTCATAGGAGTCACAGAGATGTCATCCAACTGCAACATGGCCAACAAGAAAATAGTATTCCACATTCTGTTTTATCACATATTCATCTCTCTATTCATTATTAATTTGTACATTTTAAATGGGGTTGCCAGGTCAGGATTATCCCAGGCTCTGAGAGTTCAAGGATAAAACCTGAGGCCTAGGGTCAACCCTTTGTGATGTCATAGGGAGTGGCCCTGGTGATGCCATTAAACATGATGCCTTAAGTTTTAACCATAATTGTACAGATTATGGCATTTGAGTAAAAAAAAAAAACACCCATAAAAAATACCTAGTCTAACAAATAAGGAAAACCCACACACTTCACAAGGCTTACTTTCTCTTCCCCTGAAATTCCTCCCCCTCATCTAGAGTAGAGGAGCAGGGCCAGGACCTGAGATCTGGCAACACTTTTTTTAAAATAGGAAATGGGGAAAGTATGACCTAAGGCAATGGCTCTTAACCTTTTATTGACGGCTGGGGGGGGTGTCTTTAAATATCTTATGGTGCCATGGACCCCCGAGACTTAACTCAAGATTCTAAATAATCCCCCTCTGGCTTTTCTTTGCAAACAAAGATTCAGGAAGGACTCATCCCGCGCTTTCTGCAAGCCAGCTGATGACTAAAAAGGCCAATCCAAGATAAACAAGTCCAGTTGCAGAAAGCACAGCAGAAGGTCTCCTTGGGTGATGTTTCTGGGTTGTGATTCTTTCTGCATTGTCATTTCTCTTCAAGACTTGTTCGGCGTGAATTTGCAAATAAGGCTGCAGCATTGTGGATAGTGCGTCTCCATGCCTCCCAATGTGAGGCCAGGGCGGACCATTGTTGGTGATCAATTTGGCTGAGCCTGAGATGTTGTTTCAGGGAGTCCTTGTATCGCTTTTTTGGAGCACCCCTCTTATGCTGACCCGTGGCGAGTTCACCATAGAGTACTATTTTTGGGAGGCGATGGTCCTCCATCCTAGAAACGTGCCCTGCCCAGTGCAGCTATGTTCTCAATATCATGGCCTCAAGGGGGCATCAATGGAGAGGTTTTTAATAATAATAATAATAATAATAATAATAATACAATTACACCATCCATTAAACCTTCCCTCAAAGGCCCTGGAGGAGGAGGGAATACTTTTCTTCTGCTTCACCCTGTGTGTTTGCAGTGGGAGAAGATTGAATGGCAATGTGCAGGCCACGTCACCCAGCCTTTGGCTTGGCTTCTGTCACTTGGCCACTCCACAGCAGGGAAAGGGTGAGCTATGCAGCCTTCAAGCCTTTGCAGACCCCCTGTGAGGATACCAGAGATCCCTGGTTGTCCCTGGACTACAGGTTAAGAACCACTGACCTACGGATTTCATACAATCCCCAGGGACTTTTTTGTGCCTCCACAGATTGCCCTGGAACCTCCCCCCAGGAAAAAATTCTGAAGTAAAATACCTGGAAATTATCAGTCATCACTCCAGTAGCCTCCTGGAAGCAGTTTAACAAGAAACAATCCCCCAGCCTTCTACCAGCTTCTGCCAAAGCCCATAAATCACCACAAGAAGTAGACTTCCATTCACTACCAACTGCAATTTTCAGCAAATTTTCTGCTGATTAAGGTGCAGTGCTGCCTGCTGAAGGTTCATGGGGGCAAAAATTGTCCCCCCACATCCACTTAAGTCTCCCATTCCTATTCTAAAGGGAGATGCAAAGGGTTGAGTTGTAAATACAGTAATGTGTTGCATCTCATTTTGACTTTACATGACTTCCCTTCATACATTGTCCACATGAAGGGGCAAAGCATGTTGGAAGAAGCTAGAGAATTACATTTTGCCCACTCCAAGCCACATGGCTCCCACTATCCACTTGTTAGTGTGAATATCTGACACAGGGATATGTAGCCCCCCTTCTATCCTGGAATTTGGGTTGTGCACAATTCTGGGATCCAGGGAAGTCTCCATGCATATGTGAAGTCTTCCCCACCTCAGTTATCAGCACATATGTACAGGCAGACAATGCAGTATAGTACAGACAGCAGAGGAGGAGCATACATCAACTGACCAAAAGCACCTCTGTCCTGACTGGATTAAACTTCAGCTTGTTTGCCTTCACCCAGTCCTGCAATCTTTGATGCGTTGAGGAATTGCAACTGGGGTCCTACTTCTGATTGTCACACCACAGAATGCTGGCTGGAAAGCACCATAGAATCATAGAGTTGGAAGAGACCACAAGGCTCATCTAGTCCAACTGCTGCCCTGCAGGAATTCACAATCAAAGTATTCCTGACAGATAGCCATTCAGACTCTGCTGAAAAACCTCCAAAGAAGGAGACTCCATCATACTCTGAGGCAGTGTATTCCACCACCAAACAAATCTTACTGGCAGGAGGTTCTTCCTAATGTTTAGGTGGAATCTCTTTTCCTGTAGTTTGAGTCCATTGCTCCTTGTCCTAGGCTTTATCAGATGCAGGGAAATGCAGCCAAAAAAAAAAAAAAAAGTGTCCCAAACCATATCAGAAGAATGTGGCAATAACAGAAAGGGCAACATGATTAGACACCTGCATCCTCAGCTGTTTCCAGGGCGTAGCACTGGCGCGGATGAGGCTTTACTTTTTTATTGATGGGGCTAAACCATCAATAAAAAGGGATGCCTTATTCACACCCACACTAAACCCCCAGAACACTGAAGGATGATGTCATCTGATAATGTTGCCTGTTTCTGTTATTGTCACATTCTTCTGACATGGTTTTTGCTGCATCTGATAATTTCCCTAATCTCTGGAGCAGCAGAAAACAAGCTTGTTTGTTGGAAACAAATACCCAACAGGATTCTGGCCATTATTTTTTATTAAAGGCTTTGGGGCCTAATTGATTTATTCCCAAATGTGCATTATATTAAAATGTTTTTACTTTTTAAATCTGTTTTAATCTGTTAAATTGCTTAATATCTTTCTACTCTATTTACATTATTTTGTTGTTTTACATTTTAAATGGTATTAAACTATTTAATTGATTTTATATGCACACTGGCCTGAGATCCTAAGATATAGAGATAAAAATATTTTAATCAATCAACCAGTAAGTCTATAGATTTTCCTTAGGTTTTTTCCAGGCTATGAGACTTTGTTCCGGAATAGTTTCTTTCTGATGTTTCACCTGCATCTGTGGCTGACATCTTCAGAGAATTTCTCTGAAAATGCCAGCCACAGATGCAGGTGAAACGTCAGAAAGAAACTACTCCAGAACACGGCCTCACAGCCCAGAAAAACAAACAAACAAACAAACAAAACAAGGGAAATCTATGGTTACTGGTCCTTCCCATTAAACCAGTAAGTCTGTTTACTAACTGGCATTTGTCCAAAAGCCATCACCAAATGGTGGCATAATTGAGTGATATAAAATAAACTGGGAAGGCAACATGGCAAGTCAACAAGTCTAGCTAAATAAATAATTCCTCTAGTGCAGTTCTGTTCAAGCAAGTGCTTCCTTGGTATTAGATCTACAATGATATTTCCTAAACCATCCTGCTGAGCAATGTTTATATACTTCAGAAGATAGTTTTGATTGTGTTGTTATTTTTCACAGTTGCAGAGTTCCAAGAGTTCATTCTGTCCTCAGGTGGAGTTTTCTGAAAAATTACACTTAAGAACTCCTTTAGATAATGTGGAAATGGGAATCTATTGAGCAACAGGTATTCATAACCAAATACCTTGCTGCATGAATTCCAGAGAGGGGATGAATGGGGAGACAGAGGGAATACCTAAATACTAGGCATTCTAGGATGGATAATATCTTGGGATGGAGGAAACTTTTTTGTTCTTGATATTGTTTCTGTCTACTTGTTTACTGCAAACATGGTCTACTAAATCTCTTCCAAGGCCTCATTGGAAGTACAGAGTTCACTTCAGGACAAAATCATTCAAAGGAGATGTTAGTGTGACCCAAGGGCATGTTCTCCTGACCCCACCCTCTTTGCTTCTGATCTCCTCATAACCACAGAGAAGGCCTGCAAATGAGCTGTGACCACATTCAAGTGAACATGGCTACAAAGCTCCTCGTGACTGGGAACTCTGCCGTATTAGGTTTTCTGATCTCATTGAGCACTGCATCCTCATTCAACTAAATTTGATTACAGCTTCTTCCTTATCAAGACAAGAGGGCCATGAAGGAACAGCATGGGGTGGAGTATGCATTCCCATCGCTATGTGCTTAGCAACAGGAACCTCTTATAAACTAGTTAATCAAACAGAAAAGATTTAAGAATACAGCCAGGTAGTGTTAGGTACAAACAAGGGGATGTCTCCAATATGATTAAACATTGTAGAGTTCAGCAAACTATAGCAGTTAAAGAAAACAGGCCATCTCTTATTTAATATAAAGATTAATATAATGAGAAGGAGTTGTTGTTAAGTATTGTACATTAGGTTACCTATATTTTATTATTTTTTTCTTCCTCTTTTTCTCCAAGTGCAGTAGCACAGTTTTAAAGAAAAAAGAATGGTATCAATAACATGTTATTTTACACTAAAATTATCCTGATTTGTTTTGATTTCATTTTTTTAAAGAAAAAACTTATCCAATTAATTTCATTACTCAACTGAATGCTACATTTTATGCTCTATGAAAAGAAAAATAAAGCAGAAAGCAACAATAGAAAAGTGAACAATGACAGCAGCTAATGGATTACATTCAGAGTAAGTTTAAAAAAAAAAAAAGTCCCACTGAATGTGAAATGATAGTCAAGATGATTAAATGAAGCTTATTCCTTTGGACAGGATCTAATTTAGTCTGAATCCAATTGTGCTTGATATTGTACCAGCTTTTCTTCTCTCCACTAAACTGATAGAGAAGAACTATTTATTTCAGCAGCTTGTTGCCAGATTCTAGTCCTTAATTCCAGGATACTTTTTGGTCATGTAAAAGACTGCAGCTTTATAAAATCTCATATCTCTATAACTAATAAAAGTACAGGAATCCTGTCCTTGTTTAGGTGAGACTGTAAATCATGTGAGTACATGTTGAAGGAACTATACACTTTTACAATAATGAAAAGACAATAGTTCACTTTTAAAAATACTTATTTTAAAGGGATGACAGAAGTGAGAGATGTGAGATAACCAGATGATTTATAGTGCAGGTGAGTAACCCACAATGATTTAAAAATTGTATTTCCCAACTGTTCATTTGTAAGCACATCAGCTCTTCTACTACTAAGAAAAACTTTTTTTTTTTAGTGAGGAGGAGGCCCAGATAATCTCTTTTTCCATTTGTTACCCTACCATATATCACCACCAATTCTGTTCTTTCTACCAAAAAAAAAAAAAAATCAATATAAAAAGAGAAGATGGAATAGTTGCACAGTGTCTTTTAACTGGTAGCACTAGGAGTTCTCCATCTAAAAGCATTCATTTGTATTCCACTATGAGTCCCTGTACTCTTGCAGCCAGGGGCTGCTCCAGGGGAGGGGGCTGTTTGACGGCCTCCCCAGATGGAGACCAGAGGCTGGGGTTTGGCACTTTCCTGCCAAGCTAACCATGTGAGGGAGGGCTGAGACAGAGGATTTAAAAGGCTCAGCAGCCTGCCCTCACATGTCCGTTTGTTCCTCACACGACCTGCCCACCCACCCTTTGTGCAGTGTGAGTTTCTCTGGTCATTTTGGGACCAGGTAGGAATTTTTTCCCTTCTTACCAGAGGGGTTTTTGCCTACCCCACACTGTATCTTTGGGACTGTGAAGATTGGCCGGGGTACAGTCACTAAATAGGTTGCCACCTGGCAGGTAAATGGGGGAGATTTCTATAGTTTGGTGTACACCTTGACACCCTTTTGGTGAAGGGTTGGGCCCTGGAACTACTTTCACAGGTTCTGGAACGTAGGAAGTGGGAAAGGAGTCTGCCCTTGGGGTTGGCCTCGGACCTTGCTCTCTCTTATAAAGTCTTGGGTCTTGGGAGGGAGCAACCTGGGTTGGCCTTCCAGAAAAAGACATCCAGGGAACAGCTCCATTAATTTGGGATTGCCCTTGGGGTCAGGTGTTTCACCCAAGGGAAGGCTGAGGAGGTAGTAATGGGAATGACACCTGGCCTCCAGCTGGACCTGCACCAGGTTGCTCCCCCTCTCTTGCCCATCTGCAGATATTTTAAAATAAGGTTTAGGTCAAATAAAGTGGTCCTTATTCCGTGTCTGGTCTCATTATTTCGGGGCTGGTCATTAATGTATCCACACAGTAGAAAGTATCTGCTATGTATATATCACCTCTAGAAATTCCTTGTGTGACTAGCCTTACCTCACCCTCTGTGCTACTGAAAGGAAGTCAGAATAAGCAATAATCTGGTACAATCTGGTCATTATGTCACCATCTGTCTACTCCAGCAGTGTCTATAAAAAGCAATTATTTCCTTCAAAGCATATGGTACTTCCTCCACTGAATATCGCAAAGGCAAGGTGATGATAGCAGGAGAAGGAACTGGAGCCATTGTATATCTCACAAGATGGCTTCCAGTAGGTAATACCAGAGAGGTAATTGCCATGCAACAGCCTTTCCCCACTATCCAAATAATTGGCCCAGTCATTACCATGGTAGGGGTTACTGATATGCGTGCCATGCAGGTGTGAATTAGCTACTGATTTCAAAGCATGGTCTTGGAAACTGGAGAAGCATGTGCTTGCCCTGCAACTTTTCTGGTTTTTTAATAGGGTAAAACTCAGGAATAGTGATTTGGCTGTCCCCAAGCCAAATCTCAGTGCACTGAGTATCAGAAGCCTGATTTATTTCAGAAGAGTTGTAAAAATTTGGTCTAGTTACACCCATACGGAAAGGGAAATTGATTTAAAATGCAACTGAAGTGCAATTCAGGCATTTCCCCCTCACACAAGGGCTTTTGCCCTTCCATCTCTGTAGGCCCAGCCACCAAACCAACCATGTATAGAAGAAGAAGGAGCCTGCTCTATACATATGGCTCCCCACTATGTCTTTCCTTAACACCATTATGTGTGATGGGAGAGGGGCAGAAAAACAGCCAAGACATTTAACTGCCTGGAATGAATGAGAAAACGTTGCTCATTCCATTTACAGAAGCCACCTAGCATGGCAGCTGAATTTGACTTTTAACACTGTTGACAGGCTAATGTATTCCACTGCATCTGAGGCACCAGGGTAATTATAAGGTAGGCACTGAGAACTGTCAGAGCCCCAAAAGGAACCGTTAAAGGCTACATGTGCTGTTCATCTCACTCTAGGGGCAGAATCATCTAGTATGTGACATCAAAACAAGACCAGCAGGTGCAATCTTGCTCTCCTGCTCACTCTATAATAATCATATAAGGGAATAAGTGAGGAAAACAGAGTTTCCACACTTTAATATTGCCACTCATTTGCATGTACTGGTAATCTCATGGCTGGACCACTGCAGTATGTTGTACATTGGGCTACCTCTGCACCAAGTTCAGAAACTTCCATTAGTTCAAAACATGGCAGACAGATTGGTTACTAGTACATCTAGGAGTGATCATATTACACCAATATTAAAATCACTCCACTGGCTGCCAATTAGTTTCCCGGCAATGCACAAAGTGTTGGCTATTACCTTTAAAGCCTTATATGGTTTGGGTCCTGATTACCTAGGGGATTGCCTCTTCCTGTATAATCTGTCCTGTACCCTGGGGGGAGGGCATCTGCTCCAGCCAGCCAGGTCTAGTTTGGCAACTGTCACCCAGAGGACTTTTTCTTCAGTCCCCCTAGACTGTGGAACAACCTATTGCAAGAGATTCAACAGCTGAATATGCTGTCTGGATTTAAAACAGCATTAAAAACCAGTCTCTTCTGGCAAGCCTATTCAGATGATTTTCAAATTGTGGATTTTAAATTATGAATTTTAATCTATGGGTTATTTTAATATGTATTTCTCTTATAGTCTTTTAAACTGATGTTATGTGTTTTAACTGGTTTTTGTGTTTTAACTAATGTTATGTGTTTTTAACTGATGTTATGTGTTATATTTTAATCTGTTGCTGTTCCCCGCCCAAATCCATGGGAAGAGGCAGGTAAGAATTGACAATGACAACAATGACAATGATGATTAAAATGCTTTGTGACTGAGGGGTTGTCTAGATGATGAAAATAGTCCTCATAGAATTCGACTAGAATATCTTTTGTCCCAAAATGCTGCGAATGAGATTCGTGGTATTCGGAAGGCGGGGGGCTAAAAACCCCATCTACTGTGGGGAGAAAGCCTTCATGGATTTCCCTGAGGTTGTTTAAATAATGTGCAGCTTGTTCATTATCACACATCTGGACATCAAATTCAGGATGCTGCACATTCTCAGTGATGGTGGAAGTGGAAAGTGTATTGGTCAGCTGTGTGGGCGGTGGGCAGGCTTGCCAGCAAGGCACTTACCAGAAGTGCCATTTTTTAGTTTCATGTTATCAAGTCTGTGCTTTTTTACTATGCTGAGGTGACCAAGGAGCTTTTTATAAGCGGAAGGTCACACTTCCGCACCTTTGATTTACAAGTAAAAAAATACTGTGTGGTAGCAACAAAACATGTGAAGAATAACAACATGCTGTACTTATCAATGACTTGGATGAGGGAATAGAGGGTATGCTTATCAAGTTTGCAGATTATACCAAATTAGGAGTGGTAGTTAATACCCCAGAGGACAGGATCAGAATCCAAAATGACCTCAACAGATTAGAAAGCTGGGCCAAAACTAAAAAAATGAATTTCAACAGGGAGAAATGTAGGATACTATACTTGGGCAGTAAAAATGAAACGCACAGATATAGGATGGGTGACAGGTTTTGCTGGCAGTACATCCAAAAGAGTCAGCAGTGTGACACAGCAGCTAAAAAAGCCAATGTGAATCTAGGCTGGATCAATAGGAGTATAGTGTCTAGATCAAGGGAAGTAATAGTGCCACTCTATTCTGCTTTGGTCAGACCTCACCTGGAATACTGTGTCCAGTTCTGTGCACCACAATTCAAGAAGGATATTGAGAAGCTGGAATGTGTCCAAAGAAGGACAACCAGGATGGTGGAAGGTCTGGAAGCCATGCCCTATGAGGAGCGGCTTAGGGAACTGGGTGTGTTTAGTTTGGAGAAGAGAAAGTTGAGAGAGGATATGATAGTCACGTTTAAATATGTGAAGGGATGTCATACTGAGAATGGGGCAAGCTTGTTTTCTGCTGCTCCAGAGACAAAGATATGGAGCAATGGACTCAAACTACAGGAAAAGAGATTCCACCTAAACATTAGGAAGAACTTCCTGACAGTAAGAGCTGTTTGGAAGTGGAATACGCTGCCTCGGAATGTGGTGGAGTCTCCTTTTTTGGAGGTTTTTAAACAGAGGCTGGATGGCCATCTGTCGGGAATGCTTTGATTGGGTACTGCTGCATGGCAGGGGGTTGGACTAGATAGCCCTTGTGGTCTCTTCCAACTCTATGATTCTAGTCTTGGTCACCAGCTTAATTCGCAGGCATGACTGTGTGTGCACGTCAAACGTGGATAACTTAACATACAATAGATTTTGCCAAAAGACCATGGAGACAAATGAGCACTCCTACGAATTTGTGATAATGGACACCAATCTGCTTTATATCTTCTCTTCTAGACAACCCCTGAATCTGGTGTTTTATGCAAAGATCTTATACATTTTATAAAATCTATGTCAACTGGATGAGTCATCAGTGGTCAGCACTAGGATGTGCAGTGTTGTAAGAATGCATATTATATGACTTGATTTATTCATCATACTTTACCCAAGCTTCCATGCATGTGCTCAGTAAAGACTAGATTGTAGCACCTTTATTATAAGGATTCATGGTCACATGTACAAATGGTGGGGTGTATTTTAATTACACTAGCTGTACCCGACGTAACATACGCCGGTGGTGCATTAAGGGTGAGTTGCTCTGTTGCCCTGCCCCCTCTGCCACCACCCCCAGTTAACTGCCTAGGTCCTGTCACAGCAGCAGCAGGGGCAGTGGGGCGTTGATGTGACCCTTTTGGCGATATCAAAACCCATATCTAAAGTTGGTTTAGTTCTATAACAGCGTAAATAATGTCTACTATTTCAAAAATCCAATTAATTAGCTGGGAGGTCCATTTTCAGTGACTCAATTCTTACAAAATAAACCATATAATAGGTTTTCTGTGGTTTTTTTCTGGGCTGTGAGGCTGTGTGCTGTGAGGATAGAATGACAAAAGGACCTTGGCTATGGCAAAAATGCCATGGCAGGAGCATGAAACAATTTAACTACCAACCCTTGAGGGACTCACAGTATATAAACTCCACACACCCCTACACCACCATTCTCTGAAGATGCCAGCCACAGATGCAGGCAAAATGATAGGAATAAACTCTTCTAGAACACGGCCTCAGATCCCAGAAAACCCCCACAGAAAACCTATCGATGCCAGCCATAAAAGCCTTCGACTTCACATCAAGCCATATAATGTTTCCTTCCCCAGTGTGTTGATTGGCGGCTTAGAACATACCCAACCATCCCCTCACTCCCTCAGCCAATCACCACCCACATGCAAATTCCCTCTCCACCTCACAATCCACTCCTGCCACTCAATCTGCGTCTATACCCCCAGCTTCACAAGGGCCCCTCCCTCCTCTCACCCACTCAGCCAATCACCACCCACATGTTAAAAAATTGCAACATTTATTCCTAAAATAATAGCGTGTAGCTGAACCGTGTGAAAGGAACACTGCCACTCCCAGCTCCACGCTGCAACCACCGCTTGAAACCCCAGCAGGGCCCATAATGGTGTATGCTACACCAGGCACACCTATACTAATACTAATAAAATTACTGCAGTGGCTGTTAATCTTTTCTTTACCAGGGACCCCCTTTAAAGAAATTTTGTTATCATTGACCCCCAAGACTTAACACAAGATTTAAAACCCTAACAATAATAACAATAATACCTGATAACAACAATAATAATACTGTTACAACAATGCCTCTTAACCTTTCTTTACCAGTGGCCCCTTTAAATATCTTTTGTTGCCATGGACCCCCAAGACTTTAGATTTAAACCAACAACAACAACACAATTACACCATCCATGAAATCCTCCCTCAGAGGCACTGAAGTGGGAGGCAAGACTATTCTCCTGCTTCTTCTTGCATGTTAGTGGCTGGAGTGGATTGAATGATAATGCACAAGCCAAGCCAGCCAGCCAGCTTTTGCCTTGGCTCCTGTCACATGGCCACTCCACTGCAGGCAGGAGGTGGTTTGAGCAGCCTTCATGTCTTTGTGAACCCCGGGTGAGGACATTGCGGACCCCAGGTTAAGAACTACTGGTTTAGATACTTGGCGAAAGTAGCATGCAAAAACTCTGCCTCGCTTAGAGGAGAAGGGGTCCAGGGACCCTTGTCTACCACTTGTTAAAATAGAAATGAAAAGAGAAGGGAGCAAAGAAGTCTCTCCAGCAAGGGGTGGAATGGTCCCCTCTTAACTTTTTCGTGAGTCTTTGGGCTCGCCTTTGCCCTGCCCACAGACTGCAGAGCCTCAGCCTTCTGCTCCAACACCTGCTGCCCTTTGAGGGCAGCATGCTGGATTCCCATTGGGGTGAGGCTGGCAGCCAATGAGAGGCCACTTTACTCCCTTCTGTTCCTCCTCCCTCACTGGCTTTGGCTCATCCCACTGGCTGGAGGTATTTTTTTAGCAGGCAGCAGCCCATCCAGTGCAGCATTTGCAAAGAAAGCCTTTCTCCCCACAGGAAGCAGTGCCAGGGATGGCCAGAGGACCCCAAGGGGTTCCCCAAGGAGGAAGAAGAGGGCCTGGACCCCCAGGGTGGTTTCCCACCCTGTTCCAGTTTTTTTACCCAGCCTGTAAGTTCCTCGGGGCAGAAGGTGTCCACTCAGTATAGGCTCACTGAGAGGCACCTGGCACAGCCTGGGGACAAACTAACCCAGGAGTAGCCAAAACAGCAGAACTGCACAGCAGAAAGGGCACAAAAACCAAGGCTTCAACCAGCAGCAGTTCCACAGCTCTGACCCACTTTCACACACAAAAAGGACTTACAGACAGTGAAAGTTCATCCAAAAATATCTGGAGGTCTTTATCTTCAGTTTCAGCGTAAACAAACACAGTATATACACAGCAAACCTCATTAACAAACTCAACAGCAACACTCCTCTTTTTCCACACCACCAACCCACACACAATGCATTGTGTACTTTGATTATATAGGAGTGTTTGCTAGTCATCCCTCTGCCTAGCCACAGATGTGAACAAACCCACTTCAGCTGTGCTAGTCTGTGGTCTGTTGTTCCAACATTTTTCCTTTCGCACATAAAGCAATGTTACCCTGACAGAAGGAGGGGGAAAGGGCTCAAGTTTTGGGGTGCTAAAGGGGTGAAGAGTGGAGCACAGGGAAAAAACCTACCCTGCAAGGTAGTACAGGAAGAAAAAGAAGAAAGAAGAGGGTGGGGGACAGACAGAAGGCAACATTATTTTTCTCCATACATGTATATTAAGAAAGTAAGGGGAGCTGGTTGAGTACTTAGTTATTGCAGCTCAACAGGCAAAGATGTGGCTGTAGGCCAAGGAGGTAGTGCTGAAAAATGCCCTCAAGCTGCTGATTGGCCAGCCAACAGAGCACTACGTTTGGTTGGGTATGTTTCCTAAGCAGCCAATCAGGACACTGGGACTGGCAACATACCCAAGAGAATTATATAGAGAGAGATTTCAAGCCCTGGGACCATCATATGGAGTATACAGTGTCTCCGAACAATGGCCAACAGTGATTTAACCAAAAGTTATTCTGGAAAGGGAGTTGTTTGTATTGTCTATGGAAACAAAGCAGAAAGCACCTTCTGTAACATGTTTCACATACTTCTGTCAGAATCCATGACCTTCTACACTGAAGTCATGCTCTGAATTTTGATTTTAGTGGAAATGAATATGAATGCATTAATTTCGTTCATCATCTGAGCAATGACTTCAACTCTTTATCATTCTCATTAAGCTTGAAGTCTGCATGAGAGCTGTTTTTTGTTCTACTAAATGATAGAAGAGCAGTATCTGTTTGCCGGCTGCATGTCAGATTCCAGCCCTGAATTTCCATAGTCTTTTTTCATGTCAGGGTGAAAAAAAAAATGATGCTTACAGAGCTGGAATTCAAACTGAGCAGTAGTTATTATTAGTCTGTTTAACTAGTAATATTGTGTAAAACAACATCTGCAGTATAAACAGATTTAAGGTTTTTCAGTGAAAACTGCAGAATACATCCACCAAAAGAAGCAGCCAGCTTGCTAGCAATGATCAGCAGATTGTCCTTGTTCTTAAGCACCACTAGGAAGAAAACCCACAAAGGGACAGCTGGAATTGTGGGGAAAATTTGACTATGAGAACCAAAAATAAAATGTGTGCAACTACAGACTTTCATCCCTGCATTCTATGGGCCAGATCCTATTGCCTAGTACTAGTGTGGAAGAGGGCACCAGATGTCACAGAGTGATGGCAGTGAATGTCAGGAAATCTGCTGTCTTTTGTGTTGCTTGGGAGAAACTGGCCAGCTTTCACTGCCATCCCTACCAAAGTTACACCCTGCACAAAAAAGTGACTTACACTGGCATAATGGACCTTGGCGCATGACACCAACAAGATGGTTAAGGATGGTTAAGAATGAAGTCTTTTGTCTTTCAAAGAACAAAGAAGATAATATGACCACTATAACATGAACATGACAGCAGAGCTTGGAAACTTTACTTCTTGGATTCTAACTCCCAGAATCTGACAGTGACCATGCTGTCTGTGGGTTTCTGAAACACTATAGAGAAAAAAGGAAGTTTGTCTATCTCTGATCCAGATATTGGACTGCAGCTTCCTACTTCCCTAACCACCACTCCTGCTATGATTGATGAAAGTCACAGTCAAACAACATGCAAAAAGCAACTTTTTAAAGCTCTGGGTTTTTTAAATATATAAACCTCTCAAGAAACAAAGTGGTAGGAAAAAGAACCCCACCCCTCAAACTACATCGTTTCACCGGAGGCTCTAATGATACTGTATTGACTGCTCATGAATTTTGCCTGAAGGGTGCTTTTTGAAAGCTGGTGTAATGCTTATTAAGGTTAGTCCTATCATTAAGTGGAATGAGGCAACTGCCCTGGTGGCAGATGTAGGGGGCGGGAAGCAGTGGCCAAGTTTTAAAACTGTGTGCGCTACATGGTCTGCACTGTGCCTCATAAGTTAGCCTGTTGTTCTCAGGAGATCACCACACTATACTGTTATAGTGCTATTATTCCACTTTTAACTGCTATGGCTCCCTCCTGTGGAATCCTGGGATTTGCAGTTTAGGGAGGGACATTTAGAATTCTCAGCTAGAGAGCTGTTAGGCCTCACTAAACTACAAACCCCAGAATTCCACAGGAGGCAGACATAAGAGATTATCAGATGTGGCTAATGTGGCACTAGAATAACAACATTGGAATACCAAAGGATGCCAATATCACACAATGTCATTCTTTTGCTTTCCGTTTCATTATTCTGGTGTTTCTTTTTACT
Organism: Gambelia wislizenii; assembly: GCA_030847615.1. Lineage (NCBI taxonomy): Eukaryota > Metazoa > Chordata > Lepidosauria > Squamata > Crotaphytidae > Gambelia > Gambelia wislizenii. The sequence goes on from JAUMIR010000001.1 coordinate 105,364,004, forward strand.
GACGGGTCGAGCCGTCAGTAGATTGCCTGTTCCGTTTTGGTGCTGACATTGCTGGCATCTGAAACCTTGCACCATTGTCCTGCCGTGAATACAGCATCAATGGGCAGTCCTGCCAGAACACTTCCAGGTGGGATCGTGAAAACAAGGTAGGCTATGCTCTTTTTATGAACCTCCCCAGGCTACTTGTTATTATTTTAGTGTGTTTATGAGCTTTTAAAAACGTTTTTCCTGTTATTTTACTTTTTATTTTTGAATTGCCCACAGTCACGTCTTCTTGTGAGGATGGGTGTGATTTCAGTCCAGGAAGTGAATGGAGCTCTGCTAGAGCCCTGTTCACTCCTGGGCTGCCTGTCAACAGATAAGAAGGTAAGTGTGATGGGGAGGGTTATTGTTTCGGGTCAGGGGCGGGACTAGAGATTGTCTGATAATCTCCATAGCAGTTAAAGAGGAATAATAGCACTACAGCAGTGCAGTGTGATAAAGCCCATCTTTAGTAAAATAACACTGTGTGGATTTTGGGAACTGGTATTTCTTGCTTTGGCTCGAGAATCTCTTGCTGTTTTTAAATTTCATACTGACATGTCAGAAGCAAACCTAGCCCATTCTCCATTTGAATTGTCTTACAATAATTTATAATTGTTAATAGTTGTTAGCAATGAAAATACAGAAACAGGTTTATGTAACAAGTATAGTACATATTTATGCTTTGGCTTGGACCACGTGTGTTCTAAGATTCAGCCACTGCTGAACATACAAATCCAATATGTGCTTTAAGCCTGTGTGCAGATGATAACTCTGCATCCCTCCACCCAGAACACAGCAAGCAGCTGGAGAGAGGGTGCAATTTAGGTCAGGTTTGCCTCATTTTTGAGCAGTACCGGTCTGATTCAATTTGGAGTGCCCTCCATATGTGTATGTTTGCAGAGTCTAATGTGATTGATTGGCCCCAAGGCAAGAACTGGAGCAAATACCTAACTACCAGGGCCAAAGAAATTTTGCCATCAGAAGCAAAGGGTAAGATACTCCTTCTCATATCTCATACCAAAGGGTGCTCAGCAGTGGCTCCTCTTCGTCTTGGAAAGATGTGACCAGTGGGGTGCCACAGGGTTCTGTCCTGGGCCCAGTGCTATTCAACATCTTTATCAATGACTTAGATGAGGGAATTAGGGGCATACTTATCAAATTTGCAGATGACACCAAATTGGGAGGAGTAGCTAATACCCTAGAGGACAGGATCAAAATTCAGAATGACCTGGATAGACTGGAGAGCTGGGCCAAAGCTAACAAAATGAAATTCAATACGGAGAAATGTAAAGTACTGCATTTAGGGCGGAAAAATGAAATGCATAAATATAGGATGGGAGAGACCTGGCTGAATGAGACTATGTGCGAAAGGGATCTAGGAGTCCTAGTAGACCATAAGTTGAACATGAGCCAACAGTGTGATGCGGCAGCTAAAAAGGCCAATGCAATTTTGGGCTGTATCAATAGAAGTATAGTGTCTAGATCAAGGGAAGTAATAGTGCCACTCTATTCTGCCTTGGTCAGACCTCACTTAGAATACTGTGTCCAGTTCTGGGCACCACAATTCAGAAAGGATATTGACAAATTGGAGCGTGTCCAGAGAAGGGCAACTAAAATGGTGAAAGGTCTGGAAACAATGCCTTATGAGGAGAGACTTAGGGAGCTGGGTATGTTTAGCCTGGAAAAAAGACGGTTTAGAGGCGATATGATAGCCCTGTTTAAGTATTTGAAGGGATGTCACGCTGAGGATGGAGCAGGCTTGTTTTCTGCTGCTCCAGAGACTGGAACACGGAGCAATGGGTGCAAGCTCCAGGAACAGAGATTCCACCTCAACATGAGTAGGAACTTTTTGACAGTCAGAGCTGTTCGGCAGTGGAACACACTCCCTCGGAGCGTGGTGGGGTCTCCTTCCTTGGAGGTCTTTAAACGGAGGCTGGATGGCCATCTGTCGGGGATGCTTTGATTGTGATTTCCTGCGTGGCAGGGGGTTGGACTGGATGGCCCTCGTGGTCTCTTCCAACTCTGCAATTCTATGATTCTATGATTCTATGATTCTATGTATAAAAATTTATGACAGACTGGCAGTGGACTTACTTCAATACTGCCAGCTGGACAGTATTTTCCACTACATCTGAGGAGATTTTCACACGATACTGTTATAGTGTTACTATTCCACTTTAACAGCTCTGACTTTCTCCTGTGGAATTCTGGGGTTTGTAGTTTAGTGAGGCCTAAGAGCTCTCTGGCTGAAAGTTGTAAATGCCCCTCCCTAAACTGCAAGTCCCAGCATTCCACAGGAGGTAGCCATAGTAGTTGAAGTGGAATAGTAACACTATAACAGTGTAGTATGAAAATCTCCTAGGACATGGAGAGAAGTGTGATAATAAATGTTTTACAACTGGTATGTTGTCATTTCCTGTAGTCACATGATTGCCATGAGACACAAGGCTGGAGTGATAAAGTTCTTACTTTTTAATTTCTTAGTCATTAAGTGTACAACAGGAGTCTTTGTTGTTTTAAGGGGGGGAATCTGTCACTGTGTAGCTGGGTTGTTAATGTTTTAATGTTGCTTCTCAGCTGTTGTATAAAGACAAACAACCATTTTCATTTCTCAAGTGGAACAAACGAACTTTGGTATTTCAGCAACAGTTGCTCTTTTTTGGCAGATGTTTGAATTCTCAGAACAGAGAAGATCAAAGAGCACAGTCAAGTGCCAAAGCCAAGGAAAAATCAGAGTTATTCATTATTTCAACAGCCTTGATTTCCCCCCCTCCTTTTACATTGTTTTCTATTAAAAAAAAAAAAAAGATGGTGTCACTCCTGAAATACACTAGACAGCTCTCAGAATCCTCCAGCAGATTGCTGCCTATATACTTCTTGAGAAGCAAACTCTCTACTGTAGAGCTAAATGATGTAAAGTTTCCGGTGCTTTATAACCTCTAGTGAAATATGTTTATGTAACTTCTGCCATCATTGCTAGTGCACTTTAAAAACATTAGTGACAGTCACATTAATTATATCCATAATATCCATAATAATTTTACAGTCAACCATAATGTTTCAAAACAGAATTGTTTGCTGAAAGACTTTATATTTAATGATGCATCAGAGGTATTATGAAGTATTGTGAGTATACTGGAAGCTCTCATAATGCAGAAAAGTCACCCGTACATTAAAAGTGGTTTGGAATTGGGAGCAGGCAAATTTAGACAAGACTTCACTGTTAAAGAATTTATGTCACAGCTTATGTTCTGTTCAATATGAAACCTGATTTTAATTACTATGTATGATCAGAGGATACTTTTGGGAAATCTTACTTTTTGTATTGAATCAGCAGGTGCTCAGGCTATTGCTGATGCTGTTGTTGTTGATTGGAATCCAGTATTGGAGTTTGTTGTTGTTAATTGCTACGGTAACTATATGAATTGCTATGGTGACCCTATGATTTATGGTGACCCTATGAATCAGAGACCTCCTCACCCTATCTTCAACAGCCCTGCTCAGGTCTTGCAGACTCAGGAACGTGGCTTCCTTGATAGAGTCCATCCATCTGGAATGTGGTCTTCCTCTTTTCCTACTGCCTCCTACCTTACCAAGCATTATTTTCTTTTCTAGTGAGTCACGTCTTCTCACAATATGACAAAAGTATGGGCAGGGCAGCTGGAAGGTTCCATTTTCTGTACTGCCTCACTGCACAATGTCATCGTTCTTCCATTCTGGTCCCATGGGAGACTGAGGTAAAGCTGCATCTTTTTACTAACCAGAAAAATCCATTTGCAAAGAGACATGGTTTTATCTCAGTCTCCCACAGGAACAGAATGGCAGAACACCAGAAGAATGAAACCTTCTGGCTGCCCTGCCCCTTTATCTCAGCATGTAGTAAGCCTCTCAGTTTAGTCATCATGGCTTCTAGGGAGAGTTTAGGTTTTATTTGCTCTAGGACCCATTCATTTGTCTTTTTAGCAGGCCACGGTATCTGTAGAACTCTTCTCCAGCATCACATTTCATATGAGTTAGTTTTCTTCTTACCAGCTTTCTTCACTGTCCAGCTTTCACAACCATACATAGAAATGGGAAATACAATGGCATGGACAATCCTAACTTTACTACCCAATTATATGTCTTGACAATTCAGGATCTTGTCTAGTTCCTTCATAGCTGCCCTTCCAAGTCCTAAGAATTGTCTAGACAATGAAAATCTCTTCACAGAATGCGAGGGAAATACCTTTAATCCTGAGGAGCTCCCATGCGGATTTGCCATATTAGGAAGGAAGGGTGTCAAAAAATTCCATGTACTCTGCGATAACAGCCTTTGCTGTTTCTCATGAAGTTTTAAAAAAATGCAAAAATGCACATTACCACCCATTTGAACAACCAATTTGAATCAGGAACACATTCTGCAAGTTGGAACATGATTGGTCGGATGTGCGTGGGGGTGGGCTTGCCAGTGACAAAGTGGCTGGAGCCACCATTGCTGATTTTAACAGAAGCAACTGTGCACAAAAAAAAAAAATGTTTTTAAAGCAGAAGATTGCTTTTCCATGTCTTGGATTTAACGGCGGGGGGGAGGAATGTGCAATGGCGCATTCAAATGTTCTTGAGGTTGCATGACAGTTGGTTTAGTGTTTTTCTTTAGCTGTACTCTAATTTTTTATATGAGGAGTTCCTGGTCTGAGCCACAATCTGCTCTTGGTCTTGTTTTTGCAGAGAGAATGGAGGTTCTCCATCTTCTGCTTCCAATTATGTAGTCTATTTGATTTCTATATCTGTAAATGGTCTTATGTATGCAGTAATTAGAACTGGGCAGTTTCCTAATGTCTGCAATCAGTAGAGAGGGCTCTTGTTATTTTACTACATTGCAAAACTAGCAAAGTGCCCAACGTGCATTATGCACCAATGCTTATACACCTATGTGTATTTCACACTGGTGCACATTGCACACTGATGCATATCACGCAGTAATGCAAATCACACATCAATCATGCACGCACATCGGGCTTTAAGAAAACACCAAATTTTAAATCTGGCACCATAATGAAACCAAAATCTGTACCAATTAGAAGCATCCCACATCTGGAGTGCCAAAGGAGATGTGCATTGCTGGTGCGACACAGAGAAATGCTTCTCCAGTAGATCTCAATCTTTGAGCAAGCATGTATAGGGAGAGGTGCTCCTTCAAATACATGCTTTCTACAATCTTGTGGGGGGGACCCTTATCTGCCTTCTGACACACTGCAGAAATAATGCAGTTTGACACCACTTTAGCTGCCATGGCTCAACACTATGGACTTCTGGGATCTGTAGTTTAGTGAAATATTTAGCCATCTCTGTCAGAGAGCTCTGGTTCCACAACAAACTACAAATCCCAGGAATCCATTGGATGGAGCCATGATAGTTAAAGTGGTGTCAAAATGCATTATTTCTACAGTGTGTCAGCAGCCCTTGGTCTGCTTTTGGAAGTTAAGCAGGGTCAGGTCTGGTTAATACTGGAATGAATGACCATCCCAGAACAGCAAGGATCCCTAGGTAGAAAGGAGCCCTGACTAAATCCCTAAACAGCCACGGCCAGTCAGAGTTGGCAAAATTGGGCAGCTTTCTGTGTGCAGTAAACAATTGGAACAAAGTTTTACCATTAGTCATGGGCAACAGCTTTCTGAATGGATAAGGAGACAATTAAAAGAGCAAACTACACAAGACAAGCTATAGTCTGCACCAGTGGAATGGAGACTCTAGAGTTGGAGGGGTAGTAGAGTCTGTGATCCTCTATACTTTCTCCAGGTATTTGCCTTTGTCTTTTCTTCGGAAGACAAAAAATATCTTCAATAGGAAATACAGTAGGACCCTTGTATCTGTGGAGGATTGGTTCCAGGGGCCCCTCTGGATACCGAAAACCAAGGATAACAGCTAACACCATTGAAAATAATGGGACTTCCAGTTTAAAATACCATAGAGTTGCCTTTGAGGAGCTAGAAAATGGCTGGTGAGGATGCATTTTCTAGAAGACTCTATGGTAGCTGTGCTGAAACTGAAACTGCGGATAACTCAATCAGTGGATACAGTGGCCTTTTTAGTCATCAGCGCACTTGCAGAAAGTGCGGGATGAGTCCTTCCTGAATCTTCGTTTGCAAAGAGAAGCCAGAGAGGGGGAATACAAGGATCCTGCTGTATCTATGCTTACCTTCCAGAGCATTTTCCCTTTCCCTTATCTAAATATGTTAACTGGATTTTCATTTATTTTATTTTGCTTAGACAAATAAAGTATTCAGGGTGCCAATTAGCATAAGTAATCTCTATAAATAGAGTGAGGTTGCTGTTACTGGTGGCGGTGGTGGAGTTCCCAGTGTGGGTAGAAATAGCAGCAGGTAGTATTGATGGAACAGGCATTTAAATATGTATGAGAATTATTATTGTTCTCAGGACTGGGTGGATCTAGATTCTCAGTTATTATTTGTGATACTTTACCAAATCATAGTGACTAGAATCCTGTGGCTGTCATACATAAATTTCCTTACACATGTGGTTGTACTTTTTTTTATTGTGAAACAGACATAAGTTCATCATCATAGAAACAGAGTCCCACAAGTAGAATCATTTCATGTGAGCCGAAATCATATTGTTAGTCCCAAATAAAGTAGAGCAATGGGTGACTATGTGTTGACTCACAGACAAGATTCCAGCTGTGCAGTTGCACATTCTTAAATGATATAGAACTACTTGTCAGAGCCTTCAGTGTACCACTTTATTCAGTGGGGTTGCAAAAACAGTCACTGCATTGCCCATAGCAGTATGGGACAAAAAGCATTATAAATAATATTTTTGCACTATCACACTACCATAGTGGGACTGGTCTTCACAGCTGGTTAGCAGCTTGGCATATGCAAAATCTCTCTCTCTCTCTCTCTCTCTCTCTCTCTCTCTCTCTCTCTGGCTTTTCTTCGCAAACAAAGATTCAGGAAGGACTCATCCCACGTTTTCTGCAAGCGCGCTGATGACTAAAAAGGCCAATCCGAGATAAACAAGTCCAGTTGCAGAAAGCACAGCAGAAGGTCTCCTTGGGTGATGTTTCTGGGTTGTGATTCTTTCTGTGTTGTCATTTCTCTTCAAGACTTGTTTGGCGTGAGTTCTCAAATAAGGCTGCAGCATTGCGGATAGTGCGTCTCCATGCCTCCCGATGTGAGGCCAGGGCGGACCATTGTTGGTGATCAATTTGGCTGAGCCTGAGATGTTGTTTCAGGGAGTCCTTGTATCGCTTTTTTGGAGCACCCCTCTTATGCTGACCCGTGGCGAGTTCACCGTAGAGTACTATTTTTGGGAGGTGATGGTCCTCCATCCTAGAAACGTGCCCTGCCCAGCGCAGGTGTGTTCTCAATATCATGGCCTCAATGCAAAATACAGTAATAATATCTAGCAGAAGACTGATAGCACAACCAGTGTAACTACATGACAGCTCATTCAGTTCAGCATTCTATATTCACCCATCCTTGAGATGTTTCCTTAATTTTTAAGCATAGCAGGTATTCCTGCAGGATCAGACTATCAATTTTGCAAGGAAAAATGCTAGTCCACCTTGCCTAAATTTCCATTTTCTACTCACCAGTGAGATTTCTGTGCCAGGGCAAAATGATTCTCCTGGTAGTACACCCAAAGTTTTCTCAAATCAGTTGATAAGGCTCACTTCACATATATTATGGTATGTGATGATAAGCAAAAAGTGTTATTCATATCCTTGGGCTCTTTGCTGCCATACCTTGTAATGGGTGAAATTCACACATCAGAAACCAGAAGGTCTCTATGTATCTGAGATTACACACACACTTTGTTTCTATTCTGTTGGCCCAAGACCATTGTACTATGTAAATAAATTGCTACAATCATCCAGAGCTTTGAACTTTTTTGCAGTTAACTGTCAAGGCCAGGCACAATAACTCTTCTACTGATATATAGCCTTGCCTATTTCAGCTAAAGAAAATTACAAGGAAAAGGTGCAAATCATGTATGTTGTCATAAATATGGCATTAGATTCCTCTCCAGAGAATGCAGGAAAGCTGTGGCTACTCTTGTTCCTTTCCCATATTTAAGAATGTGCCACCCCGATCTTTAAACTACTGTTGCATGAGAATGGCAGTAAAGGAAAATGTTTTATAAGATGGTTAGTGCAACTAGAGTTACACAGGGAGTGGTCTGTTGTGCTCTTGTGGGGGGAAAATAACACACAAATTAAGAGTCGTTAGAGGTATGGGAAAACAATACCCTTCTGCTGAGGTGCGGTATCTATTTATTATGTTTGCCAATAAGAACTCCTTGCCATGTAGCCCAGCACTTACACAACTGAGGTTTTGGAGCATTGCCTTTTCAGAACTGGCTGAACATATTAATTCAATGGGCTGTTTTTACATTGTAGGTAATTTATTATGGTGGCTTTGTCTAAAATATGTTCTGTTTTATATCATTGTCCTCTGTTATTGGTTGGATGTTGTTTATTTTCTTTCCTTAGTTAAGACCTTTAGGAAGTTCTCCAGTAAAAAAGGATGCATTTTTCTTGTCAAAGATCTGTGTTAGCTCTACATCCCTGGCACCTCTGTTACCTTGGTATTGTAGTGCTTTCTTCTCCCTTGGTATGTACTCCAATGGTGCAAATGTAGTCTGGAGTCACCAAAACACAGTTGGATTTGGTAGCTGCCTATTTGTTTCTGCTAGCCAGCTGTGAAGACCAGTCCCGCTATGGTAGTGTGACAGCGCAACAATGTTATACTGTTTATAATTATAGGATGTTTCCTTCTTGCTCTCCTTTTGCTGCCAAATGAAAACTCTCCTCTCTCGATAGGCTTATAGGAATTGACTGCAATGGGCTTTTAATGGTGTTTTTTGGGGAAGGCTTTATATCCTGTCTGTTAATGAATGATTACATGTTTTTTTAAAACTCTACATATGGTTTAATTGCATTTTAAAATAGGAGGTACATATTTTTACTGGTGTTTTTGGATGTTTTTACTCTGTTCTCATTTTAATGGGAGTGACCATGTTCTCCCAGAGTCTGTTATACAGTGGAATGGGGAAGCCAAGCATAGTCAGACAAACATTCTAGAATTTAAGAAAGCTAATTTCAGTAGACTTAGGAAAATACTGGTGTGAGCCCGTTGTCAGGAATACTAAAAAAGAAGTGAGTTCATGTTGGATGGCAGTTTCTTAAAAGTGAGATATTGAAGGCACAATTACAAACAGTTCCAATGAGGAGGAAAAACGGGAGGTGTCTAAAGAAACCAGAGTAAATGTCTAAAGAGCTTTCAACAGAGCTAAGATTTTAAAGGGGTATTTAAAAGGGGTATGGAAAAAGGAGAAATTACCAAAGAGGGGTTCAAATGAATAGCCAGCACAAATAGGGAGCAAGTCAGAACGCTAAAGTGCAGAATAAGCTGAGGCTTGCTAGAGAGGTTCAAAACAGTAAAAAGGCCTATTTTGGTTATATTCAAAGGAAGGAAATGATAGGGCTACAGCATGGAGAAGGTGGCAAATGCTAACAGGGGACAGAGATAAGGCAGAACTACTCAACACCTTCTTTGCCTCAATCTTTTCCCAAAAGGAAAAAACAGAGCTCAACCTGTGGGAAATGGAGCAGCTGATGCAATAGGGGAAATGCATCATATAATAGGTAAAAAGGCAGTACAGGAATACCTGGCTACTCTAAATGAATTGAAATCTCCAGAGCCAGATGAACTATATCCAAGGGTATTCAAAGAACTGGCAAAAGTAGAATCATAGACTAATAGATTTGGAAGAAACCATGAGGGCCATCCAGTCCAATCACCTGCCATGTAGGAATATACAATCAAACCACTCCTATATCTCTGCATTTCATTTTTACTGCCCAAGCATAGTACCTCATTGAAATTCATTTTGTTATTTTTTGCCAGCTTTCTAATTTGTTAAGGTCATTCTGAATTCTGATCCTGACCATGAGATCACATCCAGTGTTCCCCCTTTCTAAAAGTCTAGAATGTATGTCTGGTAATGCTTGGTTTCCCCTTTCTGTTGTATCACAAACTCCAGGAGAACGTAGTCACTCCCACCTAAGGATCCTGTCACTTCAAGCCTATTAAGCAGGTCATCACAGTTGGTTAGGATCAAACCTAAAATAGATGATCCTCTCATTGCATCTTCCACCTTCTGGACAATGAAATTGTTTGCAAGGCAAGTGAGGAATTTGTTGGACCTTATATTGTTGATAGAGTTTTACTTCCAACAAATATCAGGATAGTTGAAATCTCCCAATTACTACTACATCTTTCCTTTCTAAATGTGTGATCATCTGTTCCAGAAAGGCCTCATCCAAGTCCTCAGTCTGGCTTGGGGCTCTGTAGTAAACCCCCACAATGACCTGTTGTTTCTCCTCCCTTTAATCTTTACCCAGATGTTCTCAACCTGGCTTCCAGAATTTGATCTCTTTCACAGGTGTAAACACCTTGAAGAGAAGTGACTAGTGGGGGGCCACAGTGTTCTGTCCTGGGCCCAGTACTATTCAACATCTTTATCAATAACTTTGATAATGCAATAGAGGGCATACTTATCAAGTTTGCAGATGACACCAAATTAGGAGGGTTAGCTAATACCCCAGAGGACAGATACGGAATTCAAAATAACTTAACAAATTAGAAAGCTGGGCCAAAACTAACAAAATGAATTTCAACAGGGAGAAATGTAGGATACTATACTTGGGCAGTAAAAATGAAACGCACAGATATAGGATAGGTGACAGGTCTTGCTGGCAGTACATCCAAAAGGGATCTAGGAGTCTTAGTGGACCACAAGCTGAACATGAGTCAGCAGTGTGATGCTGCAGCCAGAAAAGCCAATGCAATTCTAGGCTGCATCAATAGGAGTATAGTGTCTAGATCAAGGGAAGTAATAGTGCCAGTCTATTCTGCTTTGGTCAGACCTCACCTGGAATATTGTGTCCAGTTCGGGGCACCAAAATTCAGGAAGGATATTGAGAAGCTGGAACATGTCTAGAAGAGGGTGACCAAAATGGTAAAAGGTCTGGAAGCCATGCCCTATGAGGAGTGGTTTAGGGAGCTGCGTATGTTTAGCCTGGAAAAGAGAAGGTTAATAAGCAACATGATAGCCATGTTTGAATATTTGAAGGGATGTCACACTGAGGATGGGGCAAGCTTGTTTTCTGCTGCTCCAGAGACTAGGACACGGAGCAATGGATTCAAATTACAGGAAAAGAGATTCCACTCTTCATTAGGAAGAACTTTCTGACTGTAAGAGCTGTTTGGAAATGGAATACACTGCCTTGTAGTATGGTGGAGTCTCCTTCTTTGGAGGTTTTTAAGCAGAAGCTGGATGGCCATCTGTTCAGGGAGTGCTTTGATTATGTATTCCTATAGAACAGGGGGGGTTGGACTAGATGGATCTTGTGGCCTCTTCCAACTCAATGATTCTATGATTCTATCCTTGACACAGGACTTTTTCGGACAAGCTAATTGTAGCGATCGTGAGTAAAAATCTCCAAAATATTACAGTCAAATGTCCCTGCGGTACCGCAACAGTACCGGCAGGGACGGGCGTCATCCGAAATGGACGCCCTGCAGCGCTGCAGCCTCGCAACATGGTGAGGCAGCTAGCGCTACAATTAGCTTGTCCGAAAAAGTCCACAGAATCATAGAATTGTAGAGTTGGAAGAGACCACAAGGGCCATCCAGTCCTACCCCCTGCCACGCAGGAATCACGATCAAAGCATCCCTGACAGATGGCTATCCAGCCTCTGTTTAAAGACCTCCAAGGAAGGAGAGCCCACTACGCTCCGAGGGAGTGTGTTCCACTGCCGAACAGCTCTTACTGTCAGAAAGTTCATCCTAGTGTTGAGGTGGAATCTCTGTTCCTGGAGCTTACATCCATTGTTCTGTGTTCTAATCTCTGGAGCAGCAGAAAACAAGCTTGCTCCATCCTCAATGTGACACCCCTTCAAATACTTAAACAGGACTATCATATCGCCCCTTAACCGTCTTTTTTCTAGGCTAAACCTACCCAGCTCCCTAAGTCTTTCCTCATAAGGCATGGTTTCCAGAACTTTCACTATTTTCGTCGCCCTCCTCTGGACACACTCCAATTTGTCAATATCTTTTTTGAATTGTGGTGCCCAGTACTGGACACAGTAGTCTAGATGTTGCTACTCCTCTTTCCCTGTTTGGTCTATTTCTCTGAAATAGATTATACCCCTTTATAACTACATTGAAATCCCACCAGGTTTCAGTGGTGCTTATTATATCACATTATATTTTAATATTATATTATTTCGTGTTTATATCTGTTCTGTAGGAATACCAAAGGCTGTGATGTTACCAAGGTAAATAAGGAGAAATCCACATCAGATCAGAAGTAATAATTTAAAAAGCCATCAGAATACCCAATGTCCTTCTCTTAATAATATACATGTTCCTTTCCCAAGATGTCATTGAACAGAAAATTGAATACTATTTTGAGAGAAATGTATGTTCCAGAGCTCTGAAAAGAAAGCTATTGCTCAATTTGATAGGCATGCATCTTCAGTATAACTTAAATATTTCTTGTTATCTGCCAGTTTCTAAGATTCTAGCAAGGAATAAGATTATTATGTATCGCTCCTGTGAGTAACATGTGCATTTTTTTTCTTGTATTTTCTTCTGCTAAATGGTCTCTTCTTTTCCAAGATGGAAAAGAAAATATACATGCATATATAAAAATATCACATTCATCTTTTTGTAGAAATACAAACTAGTTAATATGCTGCACATACATTATACTATCCACCTCATGGTGACAATCTCCAGAGATCAGTATGGCAGAGCACAGAAGGTGGATAACAGAATTGGAATGGACTCCAAGGGCCACCTAGTCCAATCCCAAGTCCAAGAAGACTTGGAAGCTGCAGCTGATGCAAAATGCAGCAGCAAACTTGCTGACTGGAATATAATATAGACAACATACAATCCCAGTCTTAAAAGAATTGCACTGGCTGCCAATATGCTTCCAATCTGAATTCAAGGTGATTGTGATGACATTTAAAGCCTTAAACAGCTTGGAACCTCAATACTTGAGGGAACAACTTTTCCTATGTATTCCTGCCTGAGGACTGAGGTTTGCTGGTGAGGCCCTCCTCTGTGTTCCACCAATTAGGTCAATACACTGTGTTGGGGAATGGGAGAGGGCCTTCACAGCCATAGTACATCAACTGCAAAATGCTCTCCCATTGGAGGCCTGACTGGTGCCAGCAGTGATTTCCTTTAGGCACAATTCGTCTCAAATACTGATGTACATGGTTTTCAAATGTTTAATCTTTTAAATCTGTTTTAATTCCTTATGTTTTAGTGTATTTGAATTATCTTTATTGCTTTAACCTACATTAACATGTTTGTTTTAATCTTGTAATCTGCCCTAAGATCTTTTTGATATGGGTGGAAGGAATATATATATATATATATATATATACCCTTGCCATGAAGGAATACACAGCTGAAGCATTCCTAAGAGATGACCATCCAACCTCTGTTTAAAGACCCCCCCCCCACAGAAGGAAGCCACCACCTTCCAAATTAATCTATTTCACTGTCAAAGATCCCTTACTGTCAGGAGATTTTCCCTAAAGTTTAGATGGAATCTCTTTGCTTACAATTTGAATCTACTCGTTTGTGTCTTAGTCTTGATAGCCACAGAAAACAAGCTTGCTGCATCTTCTACGTGACACCCCTCCAGATATTTAATGATAGCTATCACATCACTACTCAGTCTTCTCTAAGTTAAACATACCAAGCATCCTAACTCATTCCTCATAAGGCTTGGTTTCCAACCCTTTCACCATCTTGGTCACTCTCCTCTGGATATATTCCAAATATCCTTCTTGAACTGTGGTGCCCAGAAGACACAGTATTCCAGTAAGGTCTGATTAAAGCTGAATATATGACATCAAAGACATCTTCCTGAAACCCTGTGGAGGTGCTGCCAGACTATGAATGCAATCCTGGGCTAGACAGACAAATGGGTAGTTAGATTTAAGATGGCTTCTTATGCATTTGCCCAGAACACAACATAGTTGTCCTCCTATTTTTACATCCCCAGATCAGCAGCAAAATGGGGGGGGGGGGAATGGGCTGGTTAACTATACAGAAGATTGTAATATATAACTGGTAATAGGGTAGCCATTTGTCCTACTTGAACAGCTGTCTAGTCCAAGCCTAGTTTAGAGAGAAAAGGCCAAAAAGAGAGAGAGAGAGAGCAGAGGCCTTGAAGCTGCCCATCAACCATTAACACCTGTGCAACACACTGAGCAGGCATCCAGGTTATCTGATCACAGTCTTCCTAGCAAGAATGAAATGTATTGTATAACTAATTCCATTATAACAACTATTTCTACACGTGCAGCTGTGTTAGCATCCCCTACTACCCCTTCCCTATAATTTCTCAAAACTGGAAATATTGGACACTTCAAAGGGATCAAGCTGACTGTGGTGATCCAAAAAGAGGTCAGATGGAGGTCACAGGGACTTGGAAAAGTGTCTAAGAAATATTTTAACAAGTAAGCCCATGCTAGGATTGTGTTGTAGCCCAAAGTAAGCAAAGATATTTAGGAGGTATGTGCTAATTACTTCTTGGTTACCTCAGCAATGAATCGTCCAACTTAAACAATCAAGTGACCTTTCCAACCCCAACCCCAAGGAAATATCCCCTCAGAACCCCCTCCTGACCTGCATTGTGAGGCTCTTGTAAACCCATCAATTCCTGTCTCCCAGCCATTAATAGCAATCAGCTAAGTTTCAGTTTCCTTTGTTTACCTGGTGGGAAACCCATCCAGGATTTGTCCCATCCAAAGTACCCCCTTCAGGATATGAAGCAGGGTATAAACATTAGTCCCCCAACCATAGAAAGGTGTGCCACTGTGGACGAGACCCAGCCACTCTCTTTCTCAGCATGCCCCTAGATTGGTACTTCCAGTGCCACCTTCAGACTTCTGTCTGAGTACTTCAAAACTCTGTTCTTCAAGGCTGGTAACTATTGCCCTATTTCCCAAATCTATCCCTCTATCTAACATTTCTGCCTTACTCTTCGATAGCCTTGTGTGGCTCTTGTGAGTGTGTGTTGAGTGTGTGAATGCTTTTTGTGCTATTTTCAATAAAAATATTTTATTTCACTTTAACCTGGAGTTCTCTGCAGTTAGTACTGGTATACATAGGTGAAAAGGTCCCCACAGTTACCCCTCTCTCGCAGGCATACTGTTTGAGGTAATAATTTTCCCATCTAGATTTTTGATATCACAGGCGGGTCTCAAAGCACTCTCCACCTCTGAGGGTAATAGCTGTACACACAAATGTTATGCATACAGATATTAGGCAGATGTGATTCTTGTCCTCTTCTCTTACAATGTATTGTATTGCATTGCATGTATTTATTTGGTTATTTTATTCTGGCAATTTCCAAGTGGCCAACTTACCTAACATCGCATTCAGCCTGGCAAGTTGTACCCATCTTTCCCTATGATATTATATGTGCACATGGGGAGTTTATCCAAACACCCATTATTATGGTTCCTTTAAATGTGCACACCACATAATTTTGATATGGCTCTTCAAGCAGCACAGAAGATACTGACAAATTGGAGTGTGTCCAGAGGAGGGTGACTAAAATGGTGAAACCTCTGGAAACCATGCCTTATGAGGAAAGACTTGGGGAGCTGGGTAGGTTTAGCCTGGAAAAAACATAGTTAAGGGGCAAAATGATAGCCCTGTTTAAGTATTTGAAGGGGTGTCACATTGAGGATGGAGCAAGCTTGTTTTCTGCTGTTCCAGAGACTAGAACACGGAGCAATGGATGCAAGATCCAGGAACAGAGATTCCATCTCAACATTAGGAGGAACTTTCTGCCAGTAAGAGCTGTTTGGCAGTGGAAAACACTCCCTCGGAGCGTGGTGGGCCCTCCTTCCTTGGAGGTCTTTAAACAGAGGCTGGATGGCCATCTGTCAGGGATGCTTTGATCGTGATTTCCTGTGTGGCAGGGGGTTGGAGTGGATGGCCCTTGTGGTCTCTTCCAACTCTACAATTCTATGATTCTATGAATAGATAAAGATACAGAACAGGAAGAATCCAAAAGCATGGAAACAACAGGAACAGCAAGAAGCAGAAATTAGAAAACTACTTCTGTTGAGACCACAGTGTTGTTTCATTATCCTTGTCACACAGTAAAAATAAGAATAACCATTCGTTTCTTTTAATGAAAAAATCTAAGTGTTTAAACAAAGATGAAAAAGGGCACACCTCCAACCACTGCTTTTATTCTATACCAGAGCAGGAATTCTGTGGTTCTCCAGACTGCAAATCCCAACAGCCCTAGCTAGCCAAGTGAGGGATGCTGGAAGTTCCAGTTCAATGTCTGGATATGTAATTGCTAACCCTATACTACAACGGAGAGTGCGTGTATGCAGCGACTAGGAATTCTGATTAACTCTTTAAGACCTGGGTATTGTTGCATTTCCAACATACTACATGTACTAGGAAAAGACCACCTTTGTTGTTCTTAATTTTAATATTGTTTGAAATAGTGTCAAGCAATGAGCTTCTTCAGTCATTGTTCTGAAATCCATTTTCCACACCAAGCAGACAAAATACATCTGATGTATTTGGAAGGTTTTATGTTTCATATAGCTTAAATCAGAATGAAAGTGAATGCTGCCTCACTGTGTCCAAGGTGTCCTTTACCCAGACTTCTCCCATTTGAGAGGAAACTTTAATGAGAATTAAAATTATGGCTTCCTCTTTTATGGATATAAGCCAAGATACTGGTGTTCTTCCCAGCTAACTCACAAGCCAAAAGCAACTAATATAAATGAAAGGTAAGAATTTGTAAAGATCATAAGCTGTTGAATGAAGCAGTGAAACTAGAAAAAAATATTATTTCTTCCTGAAATGAATATTCCCAAAATTCTCTTTCATTGCAGTACTTTGGCCTGTATTTCTCTCTTTCCAATCACAGGCAAAAATATGTGGGGGAGACACATATTCCTAAATAATGACACTAGTAGATCAACACCTATAAATTTATTAAGAATACTCTGTCATCTACAAATTCAGCTTGTGCTATATATTATATAAAGTATAATATCTAGTCTGTTCTAGAAAGGTATAAAGCTGTTTTTGGCATTGATGATTGACATAAATGATCTATTTTCAAAACTACAATGAGAAAACCAAGCCACCAAGTCATTTGAAAATTCCATTTCTAAATGCAATTCATAGGGCCAATTTATACAATAATCTGAATCAAGTGGTAAAGTATTTCTTGACTCTGTCACTTTATGTTCCAGGTTGGACAGTCCATGTTTGAAGTTAGTCACACAGAAAGATGTCTTACATTTTTGCATGTAGCAATTTTGCCATATTCCTGCCATAGAGAGAATCAAGTACAATTTGAGTTTTTGACTTCGCACCAACAGCTTCAAGTGGTAGATTCCAAACAAAGCTTTACTTTTGGAGATTATCAGACAGTCCCCTGTCCCGCCACCCCCCACCGACCCACTCCTGCCCCACTCCCATACCTGTAATGCTTAAATAAAAACATTTTCAGACATTTATCTTATTCTGATATAGAAACTGCTCCCCCTCCCCTCGGCCATCTGGGAGTGAATGCAGCTATCGTAAAGCTGCATTCTCATCCCATAAAGCAAATCCCGGTCATTCTCGCGAGAGAACAATCGCATGTAGAAATTTCAAAATAAAAGGCAAAATAAAAGTTTTTTAAAAAAAACTCAAGCCCCCAAACAGACTTAAAATTACAAGTAACCCAGAGGGGGGGGGGAAGGGTGTCACTTACCTGGCTGTCCTTATCGCACCTGGAAGTGTCCAGCACAGACCTCCCAGTGACATCATGTTCCGTCGTCATCCCAGGAGCAGAACGGGGCTCCTGTTCACTCACCTGTCATTCCGTTATGATAAGGAGGAGGAGGGGAGGAACAGAAGCAGAACAGGAGAATCCCAGGACAGTGACAATGCCATCGAAAAGGTAAGCCTTTCAGTGATCTCCTGTTGTCCCTGTTCTGGGATTTTTTCAGCATGTGATACTCTCCTTTGATTCAACATTGATTATATAAACTGACTAGAAAAGAAGCTACTGCACTCATTGAAACTGAATCCACTACACACAACCTTATGTACTGAAGAATGGATTGCTGTGTGCTGAAATGCAATTTCAAAATAATTGAAAGAGGTAAAATAACATTTTACGCAACCCACAGGAATTGCAAGGGTGTTGTAAAGGAAATTAACTTGTCCGAAACATTCAGGCAATCCCAACTGGTGGGCATGTTCTAGGGGCTGTTAATGTGAGATGTAAAACAGGTGTGGTATGAACTATGTATAGATTCTACCACTGCATCTTCCATTTCTTCCAGATTTCCTGACACATAGGTGTTATCTAGTCAATGAAAAAATCTCCTCATAGAATGTGAGGAGAATACCTTTTGTCCCAACAAGATCCTGCAGTGATTCACTGTCTTCAGAAGGAAGCAGGACAAAAACTGCAAAAACTTCATGGGAAAAGCCTTCATGGCTTTTCCCATATTTTAAAAATAAAGCATAGGAATGTGCATTAGCGCTCGTTAGGACAACCGATTTGCATCACTGTGCATTCCAGAAGGTGAAAGCTGATTGGTCAGACATACGTGGGGGGAAGCGCTTGCCAGCAACTAAATTGCAGGAACTACTATTTTTGAGTTTCGCAGTAGCAGTCATGTGCATTTTTATAGCAGCAAGGTGACCAAATAGCTTTTTAAAGCAGAAGGTCATATTTGCACACCTTAGATTTAAAGTCTGTTTTCTTTTTTTTTTAATGTGCAACAGTTGCAACTTGTGGAGAATTTAAAAAATGAGTAATTCGCTTGCGGTCACCATCTTGATTCGCAGGCATACCTCCATGTGAATTTCAAACAGGGATAACTTCTCATACCAGCACTCTTGCCAAAAAAAGTGGAGACAAATGGATACTGCTGCAATTTCATGTTAATTTGCAGCAATCCACGTTATATTGCCTCGTCTAGACAAGCCCACAGATACACTTTTCTGTGTTGTATGCAGAACCTTATGAAGGTTAGTGATACATAGACATGTAAGAATAAGCTTCAGCCATACATGTACAGAGCGTATACTGGGGGAACAGGGTTTGAAGTTGCAAATTTCCAACATATATATATATATATATATAATATAATATAATATAATATAATATAATATAATATAATATAATATAATATAAAAAAGCAGTCCAGGTTGATTTTTTTAAAAAGTCTGAAAGCATATTTAAAGTCATTGTACAATTCTACTAGCATTACCTTTATGGATAATGATAAATTTTTAGATACCTATTCATCTACAGTTACTCTCTTGCTCCTCCCAAAGGAGAAAAAGTGGAACAGCCCTGTTATCAGTTGCTACAACTGGATTCAAAATTTGTGTGGGAAATACTTGTTCATAATCACTAGCATTGAGCTGAAATGGGATTGTGATTACTCAATAAGTTGACTCCCATAAAACGTACCCCTTCTTTGTCCATTTCTAACTAAGCATCATTGTGAAGTTGTTCAAAGCTGTTTGCATGGAGGCATCTATTAAAGATGGGGAAGGTGCTCCTGTTTTTGAGACAGGTGAATGCTCTTCCATTTTTTCCAAAAGCCAAATACCTTTGTAGGATAAATTATCCTCCCAAAACAGTCTATACCAGCCCGTAAGACAAGGTGAGGATCAGGCAACCCTCTAGAAGGTCATGGATTGCAACTTACAACAGCCCAGCCCAGCAGAGGTAATATAAAGGGTGATGGGAGCTGTAGTCCAACAATATCTGGAGGGTTACTCATTCTCTGTTTCTGCGATAGGATAGTATAATAAGATTACAAACCAATGTTAAAAATTAAAATAGCAGCACAAAGCAAAAAAAAAAATCCCAATACATTCAAAATATCAGTAAGGGATAAAATATTAGCAGTAACTGGTGAAACTATTACAGCACAAGATATCTGACTTTGGACCACTAAAATGCACAACTCAGTCTAAATTCACTCCTTTGCTACTAATGTATAATTCCACATTCAGGGTAAGACCATTGGCAAACAAGAATACTGATACTATAGCCAGATGGCATTGACCAGTCGATTAAGGCATGGAAGCTCATTCGCTTTCTCTCATTCTCTCTCCCTTCCTCAATTCCAAGTGTGCTCAGTGGGAGAGTTTAATTTGCCTTCAGTAACACTGTCAAATCACCAAATCTGATGCACTATGTAGTACCATAGCAACTTCATCTACACTGTATGATTGGCTGAGACCAGGTTATGAAGAAGAAAGAAGACAAAAAGTGGCACTGAGCATATTGGGGTTGAGAACTGGCATAAAAATGTGACAGACAATTACAGTAGTGACACTTGCATGTATCAAAACAAAACTGCACATTTTGCATGGGGCGAAACCTCTCTCCTACAAACTGTCATTTTGGAAAATACAAATTTAAAGCTCTCACAAAACTTGGCATCCAGGGAAATGGGCTCTCTTTCTTTATTGTAAAGGCAACATTTGTAAATGTCCTCCCACCTTTTTTTTTTAAGGGGGCCGACATACTACATGGAAAACTGCACAAGGCTGGAAACTGGAATCTTCCTCATCAGTTAGTTATTCAACTTTTAGTAACTCTTCATCAGATTATGCTACAACTTGCTACAAGCCATACTTTAAGACTATGATATGGAAAATAAACATTTCTATTTGCTCATGTGTTCAGAAGGCCTAAATACCTTGAAGGAACCAGATCCCATCTGATCTTGGAAGCTAAGTAGGGTCAGGCCTAGTTAGTACTTGGAGACTGCCAACAAATACCAGGTGATGTAGGCTGTGTTTAGAGGAAGGCAATGGCAAACCACTTCTGGGTATTCTTTGCTTAAGAAAACACAATGGAATTCATGGGTTGGCCATAAGTCAACAGGTGACTTGAAGGCACATACACATACAGTCACTTGGAATATGGGATAAATGAAAGATATATTTCAGCCTAGCAAAACTTCTATTTCCATCTGTATTAGATTACGCTGACCTGCATATCTATGGCAAAATATCAGAATTTAGAGGGAGATTTATTTCACACTATAAAGGAAAAACAAGGTTTTGTCTTAATCTCTCTCTGGCTTTTCTTCGCAAACGAAGATTCAGGAAGGACTCATCCTGCGCTTTCTGCAAGCGCGCTGATGACTAAAAAGGCCAATCCGAGATAAACAAGTCCAGTTGCAGAAAGCACAGCAGAAGGTCTCCTTGAGTGATGTTTTCGGGTTGTGATTCTTTCTGCATTGTCGTTTCTCTTCAAGACTTGTTCGGCATGAGTTCTCAAATAAGGCTGCAGCATTGTGGATAGTGCATCTCCATGCCTCCCAATGTGAGGCCAGGGCAGACCATTGTTGGTGATCAATTTGGCCGAGCCTGAGATGTTTTTTCAAGGAGTCCTTGTATCACTTTTTTGGAGCACCCCTCTTATGCTGATCCATGGCGAGTTCACCGTAGAGTACTATTTTTGGGAGGCAATGGTCCTCCATCCTAGAAACATGCCCTGCCCAGCGCAGCTGTGTTCTCAATATCATGGCCTCAATGCTAGTGATCCCTGCTTGCTCAAGGACATTAACATTCGTCACATAGTCAATCCAGTGTATATTTAGGGTTGTGTGTATACTTTAAAAAATAATTACTGTCATTATTTTGCAGAAGACTATATAACTCCTCTCCACAACAAGATGCTTCCCACCAGAATATTCTATCCCTGGATCAGCCTCGTTGTTTCCCCACTACCTGTATGAAATGGGATCGAGTTCATACTGTCACGCCAGCCCATATCTGCAGCTGCTGCCGCTTCTATCCATATCGCACTCTCCGAAGCCAGGAAGGGAGCCCCCAGCCCGTGATCAAGGCCCCTGGCATGTGACCAGCCTTGGTCACATGCTGCGGGCCTGTATCCTGGCTACAGAGGATGGAAGCAGCAGCAGGCCAGCAAGGTGATATGGACTCGTGTTGCCCTCTTGGGCCCGGTCCATATTTTTCTTAAATGAAGTGTTTTCCCCCCCTGGGTATTTTGCTGAAATGTCTTAATGGGCTTTACCTCATCTTCCCTGTCTTTGTCCCAGGCATCATGAGGCCTGCCCAGGGGCAAAATTGGACAAGAGCTCTGTTTTGTATGGACTGCAGGGATCTATTATGGGGGCAAGATGGGATAAAGAGCCCATCTAGACAAGCCCTGAAGCAAATATGTCTACTGCAAAATGCTATCTATATCAATGATTTATGGCCCTATCATGTTCATGCATCTGCTATTTCCATCTGACTAGTCCTATATTGCCAAGATGTGTGCCTGCAACAGTTTTTAAAGTAGAGGTGGAGAAATGAATATCAATGGACCTCAGTAGTAGCAGAGAGGGGACTGTCATTTCTGAGCTGTTGGCTAGAAAGGAGCACTTTGATTTCCTGGGCTTTTCTGTTCCAAAGTGCTAACCAGAATCATCAACTTGCAGTGACAGAAGCATAATGGCTTTGCACAATATGAAGCTGAAACCAGTATTCTGTGTCTTTGGCTACTCCACCATCCTAATGTCAACAGGAAGCCCTCTGAACAAATGGCTTTACTTCTCTGTTATGTAAGATCCAGTTCAGATGCAGTCCCTGTGACAGTTTAAGGGCCTGTTCCTACCAGTCATCATAACATGGTTATTATTTTGGCCAGCCCAAGGATAGATATTACTCCTCCGAAGAGAATACTCAGCATGGAGAAAACTCGCTCTACACATCATTGCCTTTCTACAAATTCTGGGGAAGCTCTTTTAGACAGAGCTGAATTCAATATCAGATATCATAGAATCATAGAATTGAAGAGTTGGAAGAGACCACGAGGGCCATCCAGTGCAACCCCCTGCTATGCAGGAATACACAATCAAAGCATCCCCGACAGATGGCCATCCAGCTTCTGTTTAAAGACCTCCAAAGAAGGAGACTCCACCACACTCTGAGGGAGTATGTTCCACTGCCGAACAGCTCTCACTGTCAAAAAGTTCCTCCTAATGTTGAGGTGGAATCTCTGTTCCTGGAGCTTGCATCCATTGTTTCATGTTCTAGGAGATTTTCAGACCTGCCAAAATGCATGTCTGCCGCGCGAGCAGCCTCCCGAAACTGCTGCGTGGCAAGGGTCTACTTCGGACGACGCTGTGCCTCTCGCGAAACTGTCCGTGTCACTTCCGTGAAGCTTCGGACGGCTCGGCGCCATATTTCAATCTCGGGCAACCTCCGTGATTGAAATATGGCGCCGAGCCGTCCGAAGCTTCACGGAAGTGACACGGACGGTTTCACGAGAGGCACAGCGTCGTCCGAAGTAGACCCTTGCCGCGCAGCAGTTTCGGGAGGCTGCTCGCGCGGCAGACATGCATTTTGGCAGGTCTGAAAATCTCCCTAGTCTCTGGAGCAGCAGAAAACAAGCCTGCTCCATCGTCAGTGTGACATCCCTTCAAATACTTAAACAGGGCTATCATATCATCCCTTAACCGTCTTTTTTCCAGGCTAAACATACCCAGCTCCTTAAGTCTTTCCTCATATGTTCTTGCAGGGCACACTGCATTGACTATGTCAAACAATTCCACATTTTATCCCTCACCACCAGAAATACCTGATGTTATTAAGGTTCCCAAGTCTCAGGATCTGGTTCCTCTTGTCCGGGTCTCAGGGAAGGGGGAAGAATCCCAGGGCAAGAGTGCTGCACTTTAAAAATCTGTTTTACTGTGTGTTGCCAGTGCCCATTGCTGTACTTGCTCCAAAGTGGCTGCTGTAGACACAATGAGCCAGCCCTTCCTGGACATATTCTGTTCTCCCTCATCCCTCTCTCAAAATTTCTCAAACTATAGTGGGCTCAATAGGAGGGAGAAATCAGTGCAGGAACATACTGAACTGCTTGAATGTTCACTGCACCAGGAATCACTGAATTCACATTTGTGGCTTTTCCTTTCTTATTGTTATTTTCCCTTCTGATTCCATCTTCCTCACTAAATAGCTAAGTACAATTCCCCTTTCTGGAGTTCACATGGATTACACCTCTCTTACCTGAAAATGTTTATGAATATTTTTTTCTATGTTTAATCAATTCATTCTTTTCTTTTAAATTCTTGGTTTCACTTCTCTTTCTCATCATCTGTCTCCGCTTCCCCTCTGTACCTCCTGCCTAAACATCTCCTCTCTCCCTCCCTCTGTCTCTCATTCTCTTTCTCCACCATCCAGCAATTCCTTGCCAAACTGAATCCATTTCTGGTTTTGACAAATTGATATTTTTCATGTTGAATACTGCAAACAGTCTACTTAAAAGGTGAATCACTACTCCTTGCAGGCTTTTATGAGAGGTTGGCCCCTTTTTTGCAAGAAAAAAGAGAAGTCTAAAGGAATCATGGGTATTAAAAGACTACAAATCTAGCCTTCAGGGCCACATTATAAAGTTTTTCTGTGTGTGTGTGTGTGTGTGTGTGTGTGTACACCCACATACCCATATATATGAGATGGACATACATGCTTAGCAAAAGGGAACTTGCCACCAAATTAAACTGATAAATCATTTAGTGAATATGGAGGAAGAAACAGTTTAAACTCAACAGATGGCATGAGCTATTGCTTTCCAAAGAAAAATAGCAAATTGCAGGGATTAAAAAAAATACTTCAGTCCAGGTTTCTGTTGTTTGTTGATGCTATTTTTTGTTCATTGTTTTACTGTAACAAATATGCTTAAGAGGAAATATAAATACATTGCGTGACCTACAGCAGAAGATGTATTATTCTGAGTAATGATGCTACATTGATTTGTTTATCATACTCTTCCAAAATGGTGTTTTTCAGCCCACTGCTAAACATAGCAGAGCAGTATTTATTATGTAATGAAATGAGCTGGTATTTTTTTGCTCACAAATGTCTCCTTATTCTCAAAAATGAAAAGCAATACCTTACTGCAGAAAAATGTCAGATCCCTAAAGGTAAAGAGCTACAGGACCATAAAAACAAAAACAAAAAAAACCCAAATATTTTTCTCAACTAGTAGCTGCTAACAATATGAAACAAAAAAACAACAACCATACATTGGCTGGCAATGAAGTATCCCTTTTTTAAAAATGTATTTCTTCATAAACTGAAAAGCAGTGATGAGAACCATCATGGCAGAAATTTTCATAGATAACTTGATAACCAGAAATGCCATTAGCAAGTACAGTCCTTCACATATTGTATCTACTCAGAAATAAGGGGTGCACAGGACTGCAGACTAAAGACAATTACGCTGAAAATGGTTGGGTGTTTTTGTTTAAGATTCAGTGAAATTAAACAGCCACCTCTGTTAAATATTCAGAAACAGAAAAGAGCTTAGTCAACAGCTGTCTAGTCAGTGAATCATTCATTAGCAACCTTGTCGGTATCTACTTTGTTCTTAATCCAGAGAAGCATTTATCATGAGAAAATTATCTGGCTTCTTTAGTCCTCTGGGGGCTGGTTCAAATCTATAAGAGTACAAGTGGTACAGACCTCACACAGTAATGTACTACATCAGAATGTTCACAAGGTATACTGTAATTTGTTTGAAAGTGACTCCATGTCAGCCTCTGGGGTTTATTCTTGCTCACTTTTTATGCCAATAAGTATTATGGGAATACAATTTTGAAATGAAAAAATGCTGTAAAAATGAGGAAACTGGTGGATAAGCACATGTAGTTAAAAGGTCAGATAACACCAGTCTTGGACCTGGCTCAGATGTAATGCTAACTTGAGATTTAGCACTATGATTTAGCACTACTACCTTTTCCCCACTTTCTTCCTTCTTACCATCTTCTTCTCTAGCAATTTACTGTTATGCTTGAATCAGAAACTGCAGTTAATTTCAACTACAAAACAGATATTAGAACAAGCCATGATCAGAAGGTACAATTTGATCTTGGCTTGTTTCAGAAAATCAAATTGCTTAACTTAACCATTGTTTGTCTTTTTCAGATGGCAAACTGAAGTTAATTTGGAGTGAGGAACAGGTGCTTCCCATCTCTCCGTCACAGCCATGACAGAAGAACAGAGAGAAGTGCACATGAACACAGGGCTCAAATCTGATAATTTCTATTATGTTAACCCATGATTGAGTACTGGGTCTGAACCTGGACATCATATTAACAATAACAATAGCCTCAGGTTTCTTCAGGATTCCTGCAGGGGGATTTGTATAGCACATAAACTTATGCTAGTAGTAAAGTTGCTTCTGCTTTGTAGCACCAGTCAAGATAAATGATAGAACATAGATTTGTTTTCAGTTATCCTCTGGCCAATGGGCTAAAAAACTGTGCACTTAAAAAACAACTGATTGGAAGCAGCTCCATGTGGTGAGCCATTTATATGAGCATCTTACTACGTGGTCTGGCCATTTTAAGCTATACCATGCTGAAATTTCTGGGGCAGCTGCCCACATAGTTTGCCAGATGGTTGTATTTCAAACAATCAGTCATATATGAATTTGGTTTTTATTTTCTGCCAAGTCCTCCTCCTTCCTTTTGGAGACAACGCTAAAGTAAAAGATGGGCTGCTCAGAAAAGAGGTCCAAGAAGCAAAAGACTGCCACAATATCATATAAATTACACTTAGGCATAAAATAATAAACCAAAACAAAGTTTCCTTTCAGATAATTTGATCAAAAGTCCTTGGCTCTGAAAAGCAAGTAAAGGATAGACAGCATAGTTATGTCAGATATGACTCCTGGAAACTAAAATGGGATAGCACCTCAAGAAGAAGAAAAAAAAGAGAAAACTCTAGATGCTAGAAAGAACACTTAATGCAGGCCAAATGCATTTTGTAATATATTCTTCTTGAAGGGGACTAATTCAGCAGAGATTCATAATAGCATTGTAGTAACTTAAAACTACAGTTGAGTGTTTAGAAATACAGTTCAGAGATCCAAAGAAGGACAGGCCAAATAACCAACAGAATGCAAAGGCAGCAAATATATGATTTTTAGATGTGGACAATTTGGATCATCTCCCTCTCTCCAATGCAAAAAAAAAAATGTAGACTGAAGGAAAAAATTATTTTGTGAGAAGGAATTCTTATTGCAGGGGGGCTCATTTTATGCTCCCTAAAGCTACATCCCTGGTATTAGACAGCACTGGGTATACTTCAGCTAATAAATAAATAATAACCCTGGTGGAAGTCAAATACTATGATTTTCCATATGATCAAAACCATCTAGAAAACCAAAGCCCTTAGCCACAAGGACAACTGTATGTTTTGCATCCGAACTTGGTGAACACACAATGCTATATGTAACATATCTGCAGGTTTTATACCTTTAAGTCATACTCTTGCATGCATCTAATTCATGTAGTAGAAGTCAACAATGCCCAAAGTAAATTAAACAACTAATATACAAGAATGGCACTGATTTCATCACAGTAGACCAATATGGTTAAAATATTGACAGTTCAATTAAAAAATTACAATTGTAAAAGATTTGATTTCCCTTACTGCTCAACCCAATGGGATTCATGCACTTACATGGCCACTTTATTTTACAGATGTTTCTTCCTCAAACTAATATCCTATGAGGTCAGCAGGCAATTTACAGCAGTGGTTTTTATTTGGGGAGTAAACTATAACAGCTTTCTCAGGAAGATTATTTCTTTTAGTCTCTTACAAAAAGCCTTGAACGGCATGTTGGAGCTAACTGAATTTTTAGATAGGATCTCTACTTTTTTAAAAACAGCAGGCACAGAATGCTTGCAGCTGCCACAAAGTACAAGTTAGCATCAATGATCTGCTATTCAAAGAAAGAAGAAATGTTCATCGTTTCAAGTGTGTGAGAGGCAAGAAGCAATGAAACCCATGACAATGCTGAACAGCTTTTTTCCTACAGTCCTTACATTCAGTCTGTATTGTTCATTACTCAGTTGCTCAAGAAGGTGCCTTCTATAGCAGAGGGGTTGTTATTAATAATTTTCCTGACACTTTAATCTACAAAATGATGTGCAATCCTTATAATTTTTCCTCACATGTCTGACAGCCAGGTCAAAGACTTCTTATTTTACAAATGGAAAGCTCAAGCACTGAAATAGTGACTGTGCCAGATAGTGTTGAGTTGGAGTGTTGGGTTTTGATATCTCTTATCCAAATTCAAAAGTTTGCCAAATGAAGCAACTTCATTTCATACTTTGCCACAAGTCTAACTAAAAAAGAGAGAACTTGTGTACACATCATTACACCAAGCCGTTGTTTGTTTCATTTAGGACTTTATCAGACCACCCTCCATAAATATTCTTTTGCCAGCATATTTTGTGGCAAAAGAAATCCCCCTACCAGAACCTACCTTGAGCAGCGAGAAAGCACTAATTGAGCAGGAACAGAGCTCCATTTATTTCCTGGTTTGAGATCTCAGTAATTCTCGCGAGAAGATGTGAGTGTGGGTAAATTCAAATATACATTTTTTAAAAAAAAATGCAGAAAGCACACACAAGCACAGAAACACACTCACAAAGACCCAAGTAAACCAGGGAGGTTCATAAAAAGAGCATCCCCTACCTGGCTGTCACAATCTTACCCGGAAGTGTTCTGTCATTGATGCTGTCTTCACGTGAGCACAATTGTGCGAGGTTTCAAATGCCAGCAATATCAGCAAAAAAGTGACAGGGGAGATCTATTGATGGCTTGGGCCATCAATAAAAAGGGATGTTTTTTTAATAATGCAACAGCATGAAAGGACAATGTCATTTGATATGTGCAAACTTTTGTGTTAATTAGGCATCATTATGATGCCATATTTGCTGCATCTGGTAAAGTCCTTAAATTTGGCTTTTGATGATGTGTACTCACACATCTACTAACAAGCCGTGGTTTATTATCCAGATAGCCTATCCAGATTATTTTTAAACTGTGAATTTTAAACTATGAATTTTAAATATGGATTGTTTTAAACAGGTATTAATATTTATTTGTTCTTTTAAATTATTGTTACGCATTTTAATAGATGTTGTGTGTTTTTAACCCATGTTTTTAACCATCTCCCTGTATGAGCCCAGTAGAGCTTTAAGATCATCTGGAGAAGCTCTTCTCTCTGTCCCACCACCATCTCAGGTTCTTTTGGTGGGAATAAGGGAGAGGGCTTTCTCAGTGGCTGCTCCCAGACTGTGGAATTTCCTCCCTAGACAGGACAGGATGGCCCCATATTTGCTCTCCTTCAAGTGGCAGATTAAGACATTTTTATGCCACCAGGTTTTTATTAACTAACAAGGGCTGTGCTGAGCTAGTGAGGCTCTGCAGTGCAGTTTTAATTTTTTAAGGGTTTTTAAGGCATTTTGGTTTTTACTGTAATGTTTTAACTTGTAAATCATTTATTTCTTTTTTAAATTTGGTATTTATCATGTTATTTTAACTTTGTGCCATTTTTAGCTTGTATGATTTTAAACAGGTTGTTAGCCATCTCGAATCCCATTGGTGGGAGAAAGGCAGGATAAAAATGTATCAAATAATAAGATAATAATGTTATATGTTGTATGTTAATCTGTTGTTGTTCCCCACCTCAATCCATGAGGAGAGGAGGGTAAGAAATTAAAATTATTAGTTTTATAATTCCATTATTATTATTATTATTATACCTAGCTACGAATCACAATATGAGCATGTAAGATTTATTGTTGTCTTACAAACATGATTTGCTGTTGGTTTAAACCATGACTTGTCATGACTTGTCATGAAGCTACACCAATTGTATGTCCTCAGCTTCTTTCCTCAGCTTCCCACCCTATAATAGAAGCTGACAAAGGGGGCAAGGGAGAAAGAGGCCTCTAACCACCACTCTTTGTCTTTTAATCTCTCTCTCTCTCTCTCTCTCTCTCTCTCTCTCTCTCTCTGGCTTTTCTTCGCAAATGAAGATTCAGGAAGGACTCATCCTGCATTTTCTGCAAGCGCGCTGATGACTAAAAAGGCCAATCAGAGGCCTCTAACCACCACTCTTTGTCTTTTAATATAGACATAGGCTAACTCAGGCATGGCTCCGTCCTATTGAATCTTGGGATGTGTAGTTTGTTGTGGCACCAGAGCTCTCTGACAGAGAAGGCTAAATATCTCACTAACCTGCAGATCCCAGAATTCCATAGCATTGAGCCATGGCAGTTAAAGCAGTGTCAAACTGCATTATTTCTGCAATATGTCAGCAGCCTCAAAGTGTGTGCATGTGAATTAGTCAAACTTTGCTTGAATTAATCCAGAACAGAAATTGGTTATGACGTAAGGAGGAAATGCATGTATTAGATATGTGCAAAAGAGCAAGGAGGTTTGATCTTGTAAAAGACATAATTCTAAATAGTATCTCCACCTAAAGAGGGTAGAGCAGCAGAGGAAATCAAATTTGTAGAATTACCACTCAAAGCCTATTTCCAAAATGAGCCATAATTGTGGGAAGCATTATACCTTCTCTTTCTGAATATAGCAAGTAACAGTTTCACAGCTACACCAACAGTGATGTCCCTGAAAACAGAGCAAATGCAGTTTAGATGGAGACTTAGGCCTTGCCTAGATGGGCTGTTTACCCTGTCTTGCCCCCATCTTAAAGCCCTGCAGTCCAAATGACACAGGGCTTTCCCCACCCCCTGATAATCATGACCTTTGGGGGCAACAGCAAGGCTAAAACAGAGTAAAGCCTGATAAAACATTTCAGCAAAATACCTGGGGGGGGGACATTTTTTTCTGCAGGAGCCCACGCCAGCACACCAACCCGTTGCTGCAGCTGCCTTCTGTGTCGCTCTTTCTGAAGCCAGGAAGGAGCCCTACAGCATGTCACTAAGGCTGGTCACATGCAGGGACCTTGATCATGTGCTGCAGGCTGCCTTCCTCGCTTTGGAGAGTGTGACATGGAGAGAAGTGGTTGGCAGGCCAACACGGTGGTTTGGATTTCATCCTGTTTTATTCAAGTAATGGGCCAGATACACAGCCAGAAAACACCAAGGGGTCCCGGCATGTTCTGGCCCATGTAGACAGAAGACAGAAATACTACAACAATGTAAACAAGAACTGAGGAACTTCTTGGAGCTGAACTGAAATAAGGGCACAGAGCCCACAATAGTTTGGGATGCAAGCAAAGCTTGTATGAGAGGACAACTTATAAACTATGGTTCCAGATTGAAAGAAAGAAAGAGAAGCTAAAAAGGGGGAGTTGTGAAGGAAATACACAATTTGGAGGGAAAATGTAACGGAAATTTTGATAGAAATTTTGGAATAACTTAATAAAAGATTAAGTTATTCCAACAACAGTTCACATTGTTTACAGTCTAAGGAAAGAATTTTGAATTCACAAATAAACCTGGAAAGTGGCTTTCTTATAAGTTGAGACAGGAAAGGATAAAGAAAAATGTCACGAAGATCAGATCAGTTTGTAATGGATAATTTGAAAATATTAAAAGCCTTTGCAAAACATTACAAAGGCTTATATGTGAGGGGCAATGAGAAAATCTTAGATATGAAAAAATATCTGGATGAACTCCAATTGGACAAATTATGCTTGGAACAAAAGCAAAGTTTGGATGGGCCTGTGACAACTAAGTAATTTAGAAGATTAAATCTGGAAAAGTGCTATGCCTGGATGGACTAACTGCAGCATATTATAAGAAATTTGAAGATGAGCTACATCAACCATTAAAAATGGTGTGTGGTATTAGGAAAAAAAGTGGATGCCAGATTCTTGGAGAAATGCCTATGTTACGGTGATTCATAAAGAAAATACAGATGAGACATCAACCAAGAATTATAGACCTATCCCATTAATAAATAATTACTATAAGATATTTACTACCATCTTGGCAAGCAGATTGAGAAAACATTTTTCTCAAAATATCCATGAGGATCAGAGTGGGGTTTTGCCAAAAGGCAACTAAGGAATAATGTAAGAACTGTGCTTAATATTATTGAATTTTTGGAACATCATGACAAAAGAACGGGTTACTTACTGTAACTATAGTTCTTCGAGTGGTCTTCTGTGAATTCACACAATAGTTAATCCTGCGCCTGCACAGAGCACTTCGGAAACTTCTAGAAACCTCAATTTAAACTTTTGGGTGGTAGCTCCACCCCCCCCACCCCTGGCCTATATAAGCTCCCACCTCACACCAACTGCTCAGTTCCTTATAGCCACATATTAAAAAATGATGTGTGAGGTAGGCCACCAGAGGGGAGGAGGGCGGGTTTGTGAGAATTCATAGAAGACCACTCGAAGAATTATAGTTATGGTAAGTAACCCATTTTTCTTCTTTGGGGTCTCTGTGAATGCACACAATGGGTAGACTAGCAAGTTCAGGAGCCCGGAGGTGGGGTGTCCGCACTAAGAAAGACAAGACAACAATAAGGTAGAATCTGATAGATTATATTAAAATCATGATAAGAAGTAACCTGTCAATCGCAGGTGAGTGACTGCATAAGTACTGCCCTGGCTAGGGCTGAGCCATCATTCTTGGTAGAGTCTAATTTATAGTTCTTCACGAAGGTGAGCGGTGTTGCCCATGTGGCTGCTCTGCAGATGTCTAGCAGGCGTACTCCACTTAAGAATGCTATTGAGGCAGCTGTTCCTCCAGTAGAGTGGCTTCTTATTGAGGAAGGTAAGGGCTTGACCATTACCTCATAGGAGATACAGATTGGAGATGCTACCCACTTGGAGAACCGCTCTGATGAAACTGCCAGACCCTTTTTGGGGCCTGAGTAGCAGACAAATAGTCTGGTTGAGCACTGGAAGGCTGCCATTCTATTCAAAAAGAGTTCTAGTGCCAACTTGGTGTCAAGCGGGTAACAGGCATTCTTGTCGCCTGGCGCAGCCGTGGAGCTGATAGATCATGAGGCTATATATTGGTTAAGGTGGAAAGATGAAATCACTTTGGGCAAGACCACCACATCTGGCCTGAGGATAGCCTTGTCTCTATGGAACTGGGGGTAGGGAGTATCTGCCCTGAGCGCACACAGTTCACTTGCTCGCCTTGCTGAAGCAATGGCAATTAGGAAGGCAAGTCTTGAAAGATAGTAGACATATGTCCACTATGTCCATAGGTTCAAACAGGTTCCTGACACAGCCTGTAAGACTAACTGGAGATCCCAAGAGTTGACTGGACCAGCCACTGGGTGGTGTAAGTTCTTGTATCCCTGTAGGAACCTGCAGACTAAAGGGTCCTTAAAACATGATTGCATCCCAAGTCATTGGAAATTCCAGGATGTTGCCACAATGTAGGCTCGTATAGAGGAGAGGGAAAGGCCTTTCATTGACAGGGTTGCCAAGAAGTCAAGAAGGAGTGGAACCGAAGCATTGACAGGGGATATATTCTTGTCATTAAGGAAATTGCAGAATTTCTGCCATTTATATTGGTAGGCCTTTTGAGTAGAAGGGCATTGGGCAGCCTGCAGGATAGTCCTGGCTGTATCCTACAGGGGCACTATTGGCTAATGAGCCATGTTGTCAGCTTGATCATTTCCAGGTCAGGATGTAGTATCTGGCTGTCCTGGAGTGACAGGATGTCTTGTCAGAGAGGGAGACACCGAAACTTTCCCTGCAATAAGAGGAGCAGAGGAGAGAACCATAGTTGTCTGGGCCACCAGGGGGTTATTAGTATGCATTTTGAACTGTCGTGACACATCTTTGTCACAACTCTGGGGAGTAGTGAGAAGGGAGGGAATGCATAAAACATGGTGCCTGTCCACTTGAAGAGAAATGCATCTTCTAGGTTCCTCCACAATGGGGGCTGCCTGGAGCAGTACATGGCACTTGGCGTTCTGCTGTGTCACAAAGAAGTCTATGACTGGTGTTTCCCAGTCTGCGAAGAGAGCAGTCAGGAGATCCATTGCCATGGATCACTCGTGACAGTTGCTCCGGGCTCGGCTTAATGAATCTGCAACATCACCAATCCCATATCTGTGTTGACAGATTGAAGAGCGTTTGCGATCTTGTTCCTCCTTGCTTGTTTATGTAGAAGACCGTGGCGGTATTGTCTGATACAACCTGGATCACCCTTCTCTGAAGGGATAGTTTGAACGCTTTCAGAGCTTTGAACACTGCTAGGACTTCCAGTGTATTGATGTGCAGCTTGGATTCTTATGGTGACCAGAGTCCGCAGACATTCAGCCCATGCAAGTGAGCGCTCCATCATGTCATGGACACATCTATCATCAGAGATCTGGAGGGTTGTAGGGTTGCAAAAGGTAGACCATGCCATACAGTCTACGGCCAAGTCCACCAATCTAGAGCTTGGAGTATGGAGTGTAGTATGCAAAGCATCCTGAAAGGGTCATCCATCAATGGACTGAATGTCCTGAGGAACCAAGCTTGTGGTGGTTGCGTCCGTAATCTGGCAAGAGGGGTCATGGCTGTAGTGGAAGCCATATGTCCTAAGATGCACTGGATGAAGTGTGCCATCACTCTTCTCCGGGCAATGCAGTAGCACACCACATCTCATAGTAAGTTGAACCTGTCCTCTGGAAGGAACCCTCTGCCTTGTGTGGAGTCCATTTGTGCTCCAATGAACTTTGTGAGCTGTGATGGTTCTAGATAAGATTTGTCTAGATTGACTACAACCCCTAGATCTCTGAGTAGGGAAAAAGTCAAAGCTACATCCTTGGCGACTTTCATCTTGGATGGTCCCATTATCAGCCAGTCATCTAGATACGGGAATAACACCATCACTTTTGTACATGGGGGGGGGGGTACTGGTGACATGCACTTGGTGAAGACTCTTGGGGCTGTACAGAGGCCGAATGGAAGGGCTGTAAAGCGGTACATACAGGAACCGACAGCAAAAGTGAGAAAGTGTCTGTGTCATTGAGCTATAGCGATATGGAATTATGCATCGTGAAGGTCAATCATTGCAACCCAGTCTCCTATCTGGAGAATGGGAGAATGGATGAAAGGGTGACGATCTTGAACCGCTTGGGAATGATATAGCGGTTGATGTCTCATAGGTTCAAAATTGGGCTCAGTCCACTTTCTTGTTCTTACTAGGAAGCAGCGGGAAAAGAATGATTCCTTTCTTTGGCACTGGGTGATAGGCTCTATAGCTCCTTTCCTGAGGAGGGTGTCCACCTCTTCTCTGAGATGTATGGAGGGGGGCATAGATTTGAAGATCCTCATGGGGGGAGGCTGCCGAATTCTATGAAGTAGCCTTTGAGGATGATACGCAGGACCCAGGAGTCATATGTTATCATGCGCCATAGATGGAAAGCGGCAAGAAACCCATCTGCTGGTGCCCTGAGAATGGGCGTGGCAGGGAGAGAGGGGTATTCAGACCCATTGCTAAGACAAGTCCAGCTTCTTATGGAACTGAGACTTGGTTTTTGAGGTAGTTGGAAATTGTTTCTGGTACTGCAGGTACGCATGGGCGGTGTGCTGTGATGCCGTAGGACTATATCTCCTACAAAAAGTTGGAGGAAATCATTTGCCATATAGTCATTGCCGTGAAGTGTGGATGGGAGGTGGTATGCCAAAACGCTTCGCAGTGGTCCTCATTTTATTAGTGTGCTCTAGTTTTGTATCTGCATGGAAGAGACCAGCTTCATCAAAGGGAAGGTCCTCAAGCACCGACTTGGCCGCGGTGGAAAGGCCTGATGAACATAGCCACGCATGTCTGCAGACTGCTATTGCACTTGCAAGGACTTTTCCAGCACAGTCTGCCACATGCTTAGCTGATTGCCACTTGTAGTTCACCAGGGCAAGACCATCATCTCTCATATTATGGCCAAAGTCAAGGTCCTGCTAAGGAATTTTATTCAAGTAGAGAGAGATCGCATCCCACAGGTGTCTCTGGTAGGCTCCCATGCATGCTCTGTAATTGGCAACCTTGGTAAGTAGGCAAGCTGAGGAGTAGAATTTTCAGCCAGTGGTGTCCAGTTTCTTACCCTCACGATCTGTAGGAGAAGAGTGAACCCTGTGTGATGTGCACATCTGGGCCACATTGACAATAATAGAGGTTGGCTTCAGGTGTGAAGCTAGCCATGGAGCTGCATCCTCAGACACTCAATAAAGGTGTTCTGATCTCTTGGAAGCAGGAGGGACAGAAGACTGAGTAGTCCAAGCTGTTTTCACAATCTGTGTAAGGAAGGAAGAGATAGGAATGGAGGGTAGCAGAGGAGCCTGTCTCTGTAGATCATGAAAAATGGGGTCATCCACATGAACATCCAGTTGTCTAATTGTCAAGCCAAGTGACGCTGCCATGCGAATCACCACCTCTGCAAATGACCTGAAGTTTTCTGTAGGAGACAGAGGGTCAACCTGGTACCCTTCCCTTGAGGGGATGGCTTGGGAGATGGGGTCTTGGAGTGTGAATTGTCCGAGCCTCATGTTGGAGTCCTTGAGAGCGCTGGTAATATAGTTGGTCTAGGCCACACTGCTGTTTCCAGTCTTGTGGGTGTCCATGCCCTTTGGTGGAATTGCCCAACGAGGTGACTGAGAGGGTTGGCGAGGTGTCATCTGAGATCAAGAGGGAGACCACTCTGGCAGTAGTCTTGCTGGGGACCTGGACCTTGGTCAGTCATCTTGTCCATGCCAAGGCAATTTGATGCAATCTGGTTGACACGGTCTCACAGGCCAGTATTGTGGGTCATCCAGTGATCTGGGTACTCCTTTATCTATCAGGCTGTACTGTCTACCATCTCATCCCTCCCAGGTGTAGTGCGGCGAGAAGTCACAATGGTATCGTCTCCCGTATGGTCATGGAGAGGGCTCGTCATAGTAGCGGTACTCCCAATAGTACCTGTCCAAGGGATAACCCCGAAAGGGTTACCACTCGTATCTTTCCCAGGACCACTCAGCATCGTACCAGGGGGAGTCGTAGTTGGTGTACTGAGAACTGCAAGACTCCGAGTGTGGGTGTCAAGGACGTGGGCGAGGTGAAGGAGATCTGGAATCTGAGTGGTACCATGGTCTCGGTACCAGCGTTCTTATTGGTGACCTGGAGAGTGGCTGTGTTGGGATGGCATCCTGGGTCTATCAGGTATCACCCTCACCAGAGGGCAGTGTTCTGATCCATCTCCTAAGCAGGACCGTGATCAGGGTTTGGGTCTCAACTGGACCAAGTACGTTGAGCAGAGATCAAGCAGGAGCGTGGCTTTGGCTGTCTTGGCATGCGAGACCAGGAGAGGGACTTTGATTGTGGCTGGGATCGAGACCGTGGGCGAGGCTGTCGGCAAGACCAGGAGTGGAGCCGTGAATGGGACTGTGAGCGGGACTGGTCAAGACATTGCACCACAGAACTCAAGGCTGACTGTGATCTCGACGATGATAATGTGATTATTTGGATATCTGGTGAGGATTTGTCTGATGTGCCATCCGATGTGTAAATCTCCTCAATCTCACAGTACCGGTCCAGCGACGGTATAGCTAGATGCCTCTTTACTGAGGACGGCACTAGGGTGGTTTCTTCCACATGGTCCTTTGCTCTCCGCGGCTTAGGATCACGGGATGGGGAACCTGGCTTCTTGGGCCACTCTCAGGACCTCCCCCTCTGAGGGGATCTCTTATCCTCCTTTGTTTTAGCCTTCTTTAGAGAAGGTTCTGCTGCCTTCTCCACCTGCTGCGCAGCCTCCGGTACCTTGCTTGGTGGTACCGCTTTGTACTTGCTTTCTGAAGCCGCAGTATCGTTTGTATGAGAATTAGCGGTACCATTTTCCCAAGCCTGGGTAGACATCGGGGTGGTCTTCATGGTTCCTTTAGAGGAGGATGGTACCACTGCGGAACCATGTTTTTCGGGTTCCCTGGGTGGCTTAGGAGTGGGCCCTGAACCAGAGTACTTAACAGGAGATGACGCAGAAAGGGCATGCTCGTAGGGAACAGCCTTGAGCCTTTTATCTCTATTCCTCCAGGCCTGGAAGGTGAAGGCCTTACAGTGCCTACATGTTTTAACATTGTGGAACTCTCCTAGGCATAGTAGGCATTTAGAATGACCATCAGACTTGGTCATTTCCCCCCACACACATTGGGAGCAAGACTTGAAGAGGCCTGTGCCTGACATTTTTCAAGGTAGGATTCACAAGGAGAGTACAGTACTATAGTCAAGGAAGTCCAGAGTCCAAAAACCAAGTTCAATCCCGTCCAAAGAGTCAAATCTGAAACAGGAAACAAAGAGTAGTCAAAATCCAGTCCGAAGCTCAGTAAGAGAGGAGAAAAAAGGTAAAAAGACAACAATGGAAGTCTGAGGCTTCCTTCAGTGTTCCTTCAGTGCTGCTCACGCGGCGGGAAAAAAAGGAACTGGGCAGTTGGTGAGAGGTGGGGGCTTATATAGGCCAGGGGTGAGGGGGGCACAGCTACTGCCCAAAAGTTTAAATTCAGGTTTCTAGAAGTTTCCGAAGTGCTCCGTGCAGGTGCAGGATTAACTATTGTGTGCATTCACAGAGACCACAAAGAAGAAAGACTGTTTTGGTTTTGGTTTTGGGTTGTTGTTGTTTTTTGTATGCAGATAAAGCGTTTGATAATATTTCTTGGAATTAATTATTTCATGTATTGGAGAGAATGGACTTTGGTGAAAATATTATTTGGGCTATAAAGGCAATCCACTCAATTCAAAACACCTAGGTCTTAGTAAATGGCAATGCAACAAGACCAATTGAAATACAAAAGGGAACCAGACAAGGTTGTCCCCTTTCACCTTTACTGTTAATTTGGGCATTGGATACCCTACTAAGAGATATCAGACAAGATGATGAAATCGATGGGGTGAGAGTAAAAAAAGAATGGTAGAAGTTGAGAGCTTATGCGGATGATCTTGTGATAATAGCATAAACCCATTGGACTCAATGAAGGCTCTTCTGGGGAAAATTAAGGTATTTGGGACACTGTATGATGCTAAGGAAAGGGGCAGCTTTGGAGTCCCTGATGTCAAAATGTATTATGGGGCCTCTTGTTTTGTATGGCTTGTTTTGTATGTGAGATTCTTTGGCCTCAAAGGTCCTAATTTAAGATTTGGTTGGAATGGCTTTCTTTGGTATGATAAAGTTAAGACACATGCTGAATTTAAAAATCATTGTAGTAGAAAGGCTCTCCTACAAGTCTGATATAAGTGTATGCAGAGATTTTTCCTAAGATAATATTAGCCACCTCACCGCAGGAAGCTTTTTTTAAAGGAAAGAATGGATTAAAATTGGGAATGGTTGCTTGATTGTGTTCTTTTGCATTCTGAACAAGACAGAAGTTTAAATCAAGAGATGATTTTTAAGGAGGGAAAACATCTTAACTGGTCACATATAAATAAATATGCATGTGTGGGGGAAATGTGGACCAAAAATATAAAATCTAATTTGTGCAATGATTTAAAATAAAACCTGCACAAGATGATGTATAGACGGTATCTAACCCCAAATAAGCTGTCAAAAATGTCCCAGAATGTTTAAAAACAATGTTGAGGGCGTCAAGATAAGAAGGGCTCCATATATATACATACATATATATATATACATATATACATGGTAGACTTGTAAGGAGGCAAAAAGTTACTGGTCTAAGATTTATACATTAATCCCAAAAATTTAAAGGTAGATTTTGTAATGTCACCATAAATGTTTTTGTTGATCATTATGGATAAAGAACCTGAGAGTAAATATGGATTCCTTTTTTGATATATTGTTTGCTCAAACTCGGAAATGGATTGAAGCATGGACAATGGGAAAATTGATTGTTAAGGTTGCTGAGTTAGCCCAACTGGCCAAATTAATGTGGGTTCTAAAAGATAAGCCAATTGAAGATTTTTTGAAAAATTGGAAACTGCTTGTGTATTGTTTGAGAATAAGACATGTAATAATATAATAATCTGTGGTTATGGTTATTACTAATTTTAGTAGGATTAGTTAGTTGGATCTGTAAAGGCAGAATAATATGTTTTTTTCTCTTTTAGTTTTTCTTTTCATTACAGTCAGGATGGGGGAGTCAGAGCCTTCTTTTCTTTTTCTCACTTTTTCTCCTCTGTTTCTTTATTTTTTTGAATGTATATTACTCTGATTGTAAATTAGATTGTTAGTGTTAAAAATCAATCAATCAATAAAATGTTTTTAAAAATCAGTTGCTAAGATACCTTATGGGTTTTTTATCTACTAGGTTTGACTTATGAACATGATTTTTATGATCATCTACTCAACCTAGTTCCAACCAACTAAACACAAAGCATAAGATATTACCTAGCAATTTAATGCACCTAACTAGTCAAGCAAGTAACAATTGCACTCCAAAAACAAGCACACTTGAAGTGCTAGAAGCTTTCCAAGTGATAATACTGTACAAGCCTGGTATGTCAGAAATTATGAGGGTTAAATTATACAATATATTTAAATGTGAATTGTGCAAGGGAAGATTCCCCCCCCCTACTCTCTGAGGGCTCTTTCAGATTGTTCTAAAGAAGCATGATATAACTCAAGATATAACCACATTGTTTTTGCTAGGTTTTGCCAGATGTCACTTCCTCGTCCACTAGCTCCATTCTTTTGGAGGAGGGGACTAATTTTCATGATTTCTTGGATGTGTACTAGGGTTTTTGTAAAGGTCTTCTAAGACCAGACTGTGGCTTGCTGAGATTTGTCCAGAGGTTTGAAGGGCACAGATACACTATGGTTCTATAAATACTTTTAAAAAGGAAGGAAGGAAGGAAGGGAAGATACTTTCTTGTTCTGATATGTCTTGGAATTAAAAATAAACTCGCTTGGTGGGGAGAATAAAAAAGAACAGCTGGTGTTGCAAAAAAAAAATAGTTAAAAAATATCATTTGGAGATAGATAGATAGATAGATAGATAGATAGATAGGGAATCTCCTTCTTTTTAAACAGAGGCTGGATGGCTATCTGTTGGGAATGCTTTGATTATGTATTCCTGCATGGCAGGGGAGTTGGACTGGATGGCCCTCGTGGTCTCCTCCAACTCTATGTTTCTATGATTCTCTCTCTATATATAGAACTATAGCACCAAATGATGCAATCTCCAGCCATTTGCGTCATCTGGAGGTGTATGTGTGGCCCTGGGTCAGATTTGGACTGGTAAACTCAAACTGGGAGAACCAGTGTGGTACAGTAGTGGTTTGAGCATCAGACTATGATTTTGGAGACCAGGTTTGAATCCCTGCTCAGCCATGGAAACCTACTGGGTGACCTTGGGCAAATCACACTCTATCAGCCACAAAGGAAAGCAATGGCAAACACCCTCTGAAAAAATCTTGCCAAGAAAGCCCCATGGTAGAACCACCTTAGTGTCACCATAAGTCTGAAACAACTTGAAGGCACACAACAACAAACAAGAAATGTATGTGTTGTAGTAGAGAACAGCAGATTAAAATACAACAACAAATAGACATATAAACAGTTAAAAACACAAACACCCGTTAAAAATACATAATCAATTAAAGGGGTACATCAGTTTTAAAAGCATACATAGTAAAAACAATCAATTCATAATTTTAAAACTCGTAATTTAAAAACCATCAGGATAGGCCTGCAGGAGGATATTTGTCCTGGCTGACTGAGTTAAATTTCCCCAGACCCCTGAGTGTATGCTGCAGATTATACAGGAGAAAGCGATGCTGTAGGTGATCTGGATCCAAACCATGTAGGATTTTAAAGATAATAACCAACACTTTTTACCTTTCCCAGGAACTAATTGGCAGCCAGTGAAGTGATTTTAGTATAGGTGTAATACAATCATTCCTAGGGGCCATTTACATGGCAAAAAATAACCAGGAAGAATTCGTGTCAAACCCTATTGACACCCAACACACTCTTTGGGGCAGACATGCTTTATTTGGAAGGAGGGGTAGCAAAAAAACCAGTTAACCCGTGACTTTCCATCCCTCTATTTTCCACAGAGTTTTTTGGAAAGTTCAAGAAAAACTCACACTATTGGTTGTCTGAACCATCAGCAACCATCCCGGGAAAGGGGCTGAATTATGATTGGTCGGACCTTGGAGAGTGTGGGCTTGCAAGGGAAGCCTTGCAATTCAGGATCTGCCATTTTTGTATAGGCCTGCGCTGCCTCCAAAGCCTAGCTGGCAGAAGCTGCAGACAGCTGAGAGCCAGGTGAGGGCCAAGCAGCCCAGACCTCTCTCCCCTCCTGTCCCTCCCTGTCCCTTTCTCCCAGCTCCCCACCAGCTGCAGAGGCCTCTCCCACCAAGGGACCGTTCCCTCGGTGACAGGAGCTGTCGTAGCCGACAGTGAGGCGGGCATGGGCCAAGCAAGCCAGACTTCCCCCCTCCCCTAGCCCGCCCTTTCTCCCAGCTCCCCACTGGCTGTGGAGGCTTCTTCCATCGAGGGACCGTTCCCTTGGTGACAGAACCCATCATAGCCAGTGGAAAGGTGGGTGAAGAAGCCTCCGCAGCTGGTGGGGAGACAGGAGAAATGGCGGGCTAGGGGAGGGGGGAAGACTGGCCTACTCAGCCCTCGCCCACCTTACCGCTGGTTACAATGGCTCCTGTCACTGAGGGAACGGTCCCTCAATGGAAGAAGCCTCTGCAGCTGGCTGCAGCTGAGAGCCTGCCAAGCTTTGGAAGCAGCTGGAGGACCCTACACAGGGCCATACAAAAATGGTGGATCAAGAATTGCAAGGCTTCCCTTGCAAGCCTGCCCCCTCCAAGGTCTGACCAATCATAATTCAGCTCTGCTGTGTGCCCCTTTTCTGGGATGGTGGTACGTGTAAACAAAATCCAAAAAACCCAAGACTGTTCCTACCCGTGACAAATCATGGATACAGTGGGTGACAGATTTGAATTCTCTATTTCTCGCTTCTTCCCAGAATAAAAATTGTCACGTAGCTGTCCCCCTAGATGCACCAGTAACTAAACTGGCTGCCATGTTTTGCACTAATTGAAGTTTTCAAACTTGGTACAAAGGTAGCCCAATGTACAGTGCACTGCAGACATGCAGCCTTGAGGTCACCAGTGCACTATCTTACCTCCAGGCATGCACTACCTCCAGGCATGCACTACCATCTTTAGGTTCTCTAGCTGTAGGGAAAGGTGCAGCTAGTGTATCAGCCAAAGCGGATAGTAAGTATTCCTGGCCATCATATCTACCTGAGCTGTCATTTGGAGCAACAGATCCAGAAGCACCCCCAAGCTGCAAACACAGTCTTTCAGGGGGAATGTAACCTCACCCAGGACTGATTGTCACACTTCCAACCCCAGGTTAGGACCCTTAACAGTAAGCACCTCCATCTGGTCTGGATTCAGTTTCAGTTTGTTTTTCCTCGTCCAGTCCATTACCTCCTCCAGGCATTCATTCAGAGGAAACACACTATCCTTAGCTCATGCTACTTTTGAAGGTATGGAGAAATATATTTGTATGTCTTCAACATACTGATAACACCCTGCCCCATGCCTCCAGCTTATCTCTCCCAGCAATTTCATGTAGATGTTAAACAGCATTGGGGATAGAATGGCATCTTCTTGTATGCCATATAACAGCTCCTTTTTTGAGAACCAGCTATCTCCAAGCACCACCATCTGGAACCTACCCAAGAGATAGGATCAGAACCACTGAAGCACAGTACTCCCAGTTCCCAAACCCCTCAGGCATTCCAGAAGGATATCATGGATGATGGTATCAAACCCTGCTAAAAGGTCTGAAAGCACTAACAGGGACGCATTTCTCCTGTAAATGCTAAGGCTAAGATCATCCACTAAGATGACCATAGAAGTCTCAACTCCATATCCTGCTCTGAATCTGAAATGAGTCTCAAAAGTCTGTAACATCCAAAACTGCCTGGAGTTGGAAGGCAACTGCCTTCACGGTCACCAGGAAGATTTGATACTGGTCTATACAGTAGTTATTGAAGTCCAGAGGCTTTTTGGGGACAATCGTACCACTGTGTCTTTTAAACAAGATGGAAAATAGCCGCCCCCATTGTTCGCAGAGGGGCGGGATATAAATAATTTTTTTTTATTATTATTATTATTATTTAAACTTCCCTCCCTGAGAGATTCATAAATAATACATTGCAACTGAGATCTAACTGCATCTCCTGCTTGGATGAGCAGCCAAGAAGGACAGGGATCAAAAAGACAGTTTGCACTCCTTACTCATCCTAGCAGCTTGTCCACATCTGTGGTACTCACCAACTGAAACTGATTCAATGTAATCCTACTCACAGGACTTTTTCAAACAGGGTAAAAAAAAACCCAAAGCAGGTCAGGAGAAGAACAGGGATGTCACACTTACAGACCTCCATTTCAGACAGCTCCAGCCT
Organism: Gambelia wislizenii; assembly: GCA_030847615.1. NCBI lineage: Eukaryota > Metazoa > Chordata > Lepidosauria > Squamata > Crotaphytidae > Gambelia > Gambelia wislizenii. Next base: position 105,408,281 of record JAUMIR010000001.1, read on the forward strand.
CCTCCCGACATTCCCCCAACATTCCCCCATGCCGAGGGCAAGAGAAACGTGCTGTTTTTATTAATGGAGATTCTCTGCCAATAAAAAGCGGTGCCCACAGCACGGAGGACGAGGGAAGGTCTGGAGGAGGATGGAGCTGTCTGAAATGGGGCTCTGTAAGTGCAACAGCCCTGTTCTTTTCCCGACCTCCTCAGGGTTTTTTTTTTTTACCCCATTTGAAAAAGTCCACAGAGTTGCTGGATACCCCATTGTCAGCTTCTGCTATAATAATGGCATCTAAGTCAGCTCTTATCCCAGAAATTTTATCTTTGAAATGATTGTTAAAAGCATAACAGCAAACTACAGGAGGCTCTAGAATTGGATTCAGGAGGGAAGGTACCTGAGAAAGATCCCCCACATCCTGAATAGCTCAGCTAGACATGAATTCACTGACACAATGCATACAGAGAAGGAGGCTTTCTTTGCTGCATGTATTGCCACCTTATAGGAACAAAGATATTCTCTATACCATATCTTGTCGGATATAAGTCAAGTTCATCTCAACTCCAGTCACTGTCCTCCCCATTTCAGCTCCTTGAGGTCTTCTGTATTCCAAGGAGCCTGATTAATGACAGGTTGGAGAGGACATTTGGGAGCAATTGTGGCAATAGCCTGGGTTAATATTATTTGGATATTTAGATACATGACAGCCTTTCCTCTGTCTGTGGGTTTGCTTTCAGTCATTAAAACACAAAACTCAATACACTGTATCACAGCGAACATTATCTCAATGTGCTTAACTCCAATATTGGCCCTTTCAACCATCAGAAACATTTTCACTTCCATTTTCTTCACCTTGGTAACACGGTCAAAAGTAATCTTCCCCCAATCTCCCAATTCATGGTTTTCTCTGTGAATCAGTGCTACAGTTCCCATTCTCATTATGCTCAAGGTAATACCATTGTTTTGATCCAAAACACAGGAGACAAAATCAATTCAATCAGTAAGGAATTATATATCCTTCAAAGTACTTCCTTACAGAAAAAACATGTAATTCTGAGGATTTTTCTACTGATGACTAACCATGGGTAAGTTAAAGATGAAGATTAGATGACTCAACCATAAATTGCAAACCTCTCGCATAGTTGAGCTAGATAAGCCATTTTGCCCTCAGTTACCTTCCAAAGAGACAGAGCAGACATCTAGAGATGAAAGTATTGTGGCTTAGTTACAAGGGAGGCTTCAACAAAATATTGCAGCTCAGAGTGCTTCTGTTCAAGATTATGCCTTGCTCACTTGCTTACTGTTTTTCCTTCCTTCCCACAATACCAGGGGTTGTCTACATGGCAAAAATACTCTTCATGGGATGTGAGGAGAATATGACATGTCTTAATGGCATCCCACATCGTATCACTGTATTTGGAAGGAGGGGAGTCAAAAACACCAAAAACTCCAACGAAAAAGCCTTTGCGGCTTTTCCCAAAGGTTTTTAAAAACAGTGGGGGGGGGTATTCTTGATCATTTGGTCAAGCAATTCAATGTGATTCACTTTCCCAAAGGAGCAGAAGCTGAAAGTTGATTGGCCAGATAAGTGTGGGGGGCGGGGCTTGCTAACAAGGCAAGCACCTGGAACTGCCATGTTTGTTTGTTTGTTTGCCTGAATGAGTGCTAATGCAATAAAAAGGGGGTTGTGGGTTTTTTGCTTTTCTGTTAAGGTGAAATATCACACTTTTGCACTTTAGATATGCTTTTTTAAAAAAATATATATTGTGTAGCGGCAACTGGTCAGAATAAAAATGTGAGTAATTCACTCATGGCCACCATCTTTATATGCAGGCATGCCTGTTTGCACAGCAAACACAGATAGCTTTGCATAGCTGCGATCTATCTAACACCCCCCCCAAAAAAAAAATTAAGACAAATTGTAGCTGCTGCAAGTTGCCTTTACTGCAGAGCAATTTGCTTCTTTTTGCCTCATATAGACAACCCAGTCAGTTTATCTCACGCACGCAGCAAACAGTCTCGTTGGACTATTTGATGTCCCACCTCTAGTTATGGTTTCATCTCCCCCATGAGTTCTCCCCTCCCCAAGCCTACTGATACTTCCCTCTTGTTCACAGATGATGTCATATTGGCAACATACTATAGGCACAGATAGCCTGGACATTTAAAAAATGAGAAAATGAGAAAAATGAAGTCAACGTTTTCCTTGACTTCACTCTAAATTGACACAGCAGTTTTATGAAAGGTTATGCAAATGTACCTTGGTAGGGCATGGGAAAAGAAGAGCTGGAATGAGATGAGAGACCATAATTTGATTTATATTAGCTGCCCATTTAAAGATTTCTCTTGCTGTCCATAACTTTAAAGTGGGTAACCAAGACAATGAAATACTGTAGTTAAAGATCTCCTATACCTTGGCTCAATCACTAACGGAAAAAGAGACTGTTGTCAAGAAATCAGAAGATTTGGAAAGGCAGCAATGAAGGAACTAGATAACATTGTCAAGTATAAAGACATATACACTTGTCCCTCTATATCCACGGATTTGGTATCCACAGATTTAAGTATCCATGGCTTGAAAATATTCTTTAAAAAATAATAATCCAAAAAGCAAACCTTGATTTTGCCATCTTATATAAGGGATACCATTTCGCTATGCCATTGCATATAACGGGACGTGAGTATTCACAGATTTTGGTATCCACGGGGGGTCCTGGAACTAAGCCCCAGTGAATATGAAGGGACAACTGTAATTAAACACCAAAATCAGAATCAGCCAGGTCATAGTATTTCCAGTTTCTATGTATGGGTATGAAAGCTGGTCAGTGAAGAAAGTTGGCAGGAAGAAAATCAACTAATTTGAAATGTAGTGCTGGAGAATTGCTCTACAGATACCTCTCTCTCTCCCCCCCCCCTCTCTGGCTTTTCTTCGAAAACAAAGATTCAGGAAGGACTCATCCCACGCTTTCTGCAAGCATGCTGATGACTAAAAAGGCCAATCCAAGATAAACAAGTCTGGTTGCAGAAAGCACAGCAGAAAGTCTCCTTCGGTGATGTTTCTGGGTTGTGATTCTTTCTGCGTTGTCGTTTCTCTTCAAGACTTGTGCGGCGTGAGTTCTCAAATAAGGCTGCAGCATTGTGGATAGTGCATCTCCGGGCCTCCCGATGTGAGGACAGGGCAGACCATTGTTGGTGATCAATTTGACTGAGCCTGAGATGTTGTTTCAGGGAGTCCTTGTATCGCTTTTTTGGAGCACCTGTCTTACGCTGACCTGTGGTGAGTTCACCGTAGAGTACTATTTTTGGGAGGTGATGGTCCTCCATCCTAGAAACATGCCCTGCCCAGCACAGCTGTATTCTCAATATCATGGCCTCAATGCTGGTGATCTCTGCTTGCTCAAGGACAGCAATATTCGTCACATAGTCAATCCAGTGTATATTTAGAATTGTGCATATACAGTGCTAATGAAAGCATTCAAGGAGTTGTAAGTGGTGGTGATAGGTGACCCATATTTCAGACCCATAAAGGAGAATAGACAGTACAATATCTCTATACACACTGATTTTTGTGCTTTGCCTCAGGTGTTTATTACTCCAGACTCTTTTGTAAAGTCTTCCAAATGATACCATGGACTGTTAAAAAGACAAATGAATGGATCTTTGCACAAATCAGGCCTGAAATCCTTCTAGAAGCCAAGATGACTAAGCTGAGACTGCAGTACTTTGGACATATCATGAGAACATATGACTCATTGGAAAGGAGAATAATGTTTGATAAAGTATAAGGCAATAGGAAAAGAGGGAGACCACACTATAGCTAGACTGATTCAATCAAAGAAGCCACAGTCCTGAGTCTGCAACACCTGAGCAGGGCAGCGGATGTCCAGAGATCCTGGAGGTCTCTCATTCATGTGGTCACAATGAAGTTGGTTTGATGGCAAATAACAACAATGACAAAGCGCTACAAAAACAGTCTCTTGACTGCATGTGGATCATAGGCCACAAATTGCCCTCATTCAATAATATTTTGGAATGACAAATCTTACTACTATCAAATATCATATTAATATTGTCCATGCTTTCCAGTACCGTTATATTGGCTTCCTAGCAACATTACCTTGGGCTCCAGTTCAATGAATTATTTTAGCCTGCAGTACTACTATGGACACAGGAGCCATAGGAGTGATTTGATTTCCCGCTTCTGAGGTCAAAATGACATTTTGAAGTCAGAGATCTGATCTCAGATATTCTTTCCTGGTCTTGCACAACCACTCCAGAATTTTCTGTTGTGACTGCCTTCTGAAGTCAGCACACCAGGCCCTGTAGAGAGGGGAAATGGAGTGTATTGGGAGTGGTGGTTGGCAGGAAGAGGAAGATATAGATCCTCTGGAGTGGGGGGAATAGAAGGGCATACAGTGGGGCATAGAAGGGAGCTGGAAAACAGTCTCGTTTTACTTTTGCTCTGTGCTATTGAGACACAAATATTTACATAGTGGGGCTGTGGAAGTGGCACAGTTACCAGGAAGAAGAAGAAAAACCCCTACACCAATGTATTCCCCCAGATACTTTGATTTCTTTTAAAATCATTTTTCTCCATTTTTTTAATTCCCAAAGCATTTTGGGACCAGCTGTTTCTCCCTGACAAGAAAGGAAGGATATTCAGAATTGTTTTTAAAATGGACCATTAAGAAAGATTTTGTCATGAATAAGGCTGCCAGACTCCCCTGGTGGCCATTTTGTGGACCCGGCAGGGGCCTGCCTCCCTCCCCCATGCTGTAGGGCATGGCCATCACCATGCGGTGTCTGTCTTTCCCCCAGCAGGCTCATGCCTGGGTGAAGGACAGTGGAGCAACAGCCAATCAGAGCAAAGCTGCTTTGCTCTGATTGGCTGGTACGTGCTTTGGACAGCCAATTGGTATCCAGCACTCAGCTCAATGCTGATTAGCTGGGGAGAAAAGGGGAGCTGCTTCTACCTGCAGTCTTCCCTCTGGTCAGGCAAGCAGGTATATATTCCTGATTGCCTCGCCAGCCTGACCAGTGCTCTCAGCGAGCTGATCCACCCACCCACCCTCTAGTCAGGGACCAATTCACAAACTTCAATTTCCAATTGTCACAACTTTGGGGGTGGTTAGCATGAGTCCTGCATCCAAGGTCATCAGTATTGGAGTCTCTGTCACTGCTAGGTCACAGAGATTACCAACAGAGGTGCAGGGGGCGGCATTGGCTGTGAGGGCATGCCAATTTGGGGCATGCACCCTCCAGTTGTCCCCCCACAACTTGGGGGAGGGGAGAAGTTTGGACAGGAGTGGGGCCTGTGGGGACTCCTCTCTTTCTTGGTTCTGTCAGCAGGCGGGCCAGCAATGGATTCATCAACCAACAGGCAGGTTGGTTGATGTCTGGATCTGGACCCATATGTTTGAGGCAACCAACTGCACCTGTCATCAATAAAGGTATGGCCACTTACTGCCAACATATCTTTCTAACTAATTTTGTGTGTGGTGTTTTTATGCTGGGATGGAGGAGGGACTGGCATCTTATGTGGACACACAAATATTTTAGCAACTCTATCTATCTGTCTGTCTATCTATCTATCTATGGGATATGAGAGAATACAATGGAGTAGCTGTGCTTTTTTCTTCTTTTGTTTTAGAATGCAGTTTTACAACTATTATTTAGATCCTTTCTGGTATGCTGGTTGCTGGACCATAGTCCAGAGCCATAGCTGTTTTTTTAGCTGTTGTCTTCATTTTGGCCTGTGCTTGACATTTCTGTGGCAGAGAAACCGTCCATCTTGGGTTACTTTGACGTGAAATATTTAGATTTCAAATATTGCTATAGCTCTTCTATCACAGATCTACTCAGGAAAATGGGCTGGAATAGAAAGCCATGAAGACCAACATTAAAGTGTTTCATCTGCATACATTACTGAGTTTTAAGTTTCATCCCTGATCATCCATATAATGGATAAGGGAAAAGCTGCCATTTCCTTTGCTGTGGAGAAGGACTGGAAGAAGAGCATCTATTCAAGGACATCTGTTCAAGAACATCTATGCAAGGCTTTAAAGTTCTTCAGGGGAAGGCTTTCTCTTGGTCCCACCACCATCACAGACTCGCTTGGTGAGGACACGAGAGTGAGAGCCTTCTCAGTGGCTGCTCCCACCCTCTGGCACTCCCTTCCATGGGAGGCTAGGCTGGCCCCCTTCCTGCTTTCATTTCACCAGCAGGCAAAAACATTTTTACTCAAGCAGGCCTTTGATATATATGTGTCCATGGAGCTTTTATTGGGGTGTGGTTTTTATTTGACTCTTTTTTACTTTGTATGCTTTTAATTAATTTTAATTAGTTTCAACTATGAGTTTAATTGTTCTGTGAGCAGCCTTGGGTCCTGCTTTGGGAGAAAGGTGGCATATAAATTCCATAAATAAATAAATATTCATTTTAACTTGTTCAGGAACAGCCATGCAGCAGGAGTAAACTTTGATGAATGCTTTGCTGTAGCATACATTCCAGCCTTGACAAATAAAACATAATAGAAACCCATCACAATAATATAACAGAACCACTAATACAGCTACCAGCCAATTTCATTGAAACTTGAGGCGAGTTTGGATCATCTTCCTTTAGTGAAGAAACATTTATTGGAATGCTGGGGGAAGATAAAAGCATTTTGATAAGAATTCCTATGTTCCTATCTTGAGCAAATACCTTGGCTTTCATCTAGAGGTGTCTTTTCACAATTTGAACACATTTGCCATGTGCAGATGGGTTTTGTTTTTTGTCCTGACTTAATGGAAAACCTTTTTTGCATGAAAAGAGAACTAAAAACCAGAGGTGAGTTTCCATGAGCTCATTCTCACAACTGTGTGATACCTTGTACTAGCACAGTATCTTTCACAAAATGTTACAAAATATCTGTCAAGGTGTTTTGTTCTGCTATCATTTGTACAAATGGTACAAATGGTGGAACAGCATGGCTTTTGTTCTCCCGCTAATACTTTCCTGTTCATTTATTTAACTATTTAATTATTTAGTTAATATCCCACCTTTCTCCCAATATAGTATGCAAAGTGGCTTACAATGTAAGTAAAACAAAGCACTATATCACCCCAGAAGTGTTAGCAAAAATGCACGAAGGGACAAATAACCTAAGTTGGAAATGTGGAAGGAAGGCATGATGGCTCTTTTTTTCATATGTACTGGAGCTGTAAAAGAGTAAATAAATTTTGGGTTAGAGTAAGTAAATGAAGACAAAAGAATTTGGATTTTAATCTGAAACCAGAATTATTTTTGTTAAATATTATTAATGAAAATGATAATAGGGAGAAGAAATCTAATAACCTTATTAGGAGCCCTGTTGGTGCAGTGTTAAATGCCAATACTGCAGCTACAACGTTGTGAGTTCAATCCTGCAGGGGTCCAGGTTGATTCAGCCTTCCCTCCTTCCAATATCGGTAAAATGAGTACCCAGCTTCTTGGGGCCAATTAACTAATATATTGTAAACTGCTTAGAGTGTAAAGCAGTATAGAAATGCAGGTGCTATTGCTATTGCTATAAGGTAATAGCTGCTAAAATAGTTTTTGCCAGAAATTGGAAACTGAATAATATCCCTGACTATATGGACTGGATAGGAAAACTGATGGAAATTGCAGCTATGGAAAAATTGACTAATCTAATTAAGGGTAATACAACTGACCTTTTTTTAAAAAAAATGGGATCCTGTAATAATGTTTATGAAGAAACAGCGAGGAGAGGTAGCTATATTGGGTTTTGAGAATTAAATGTTGTAGCAAACAAATTACAGCATCTTTGCTAGAAAGCTTGCAATTTATTTTTGATATTAGGATGGTATATTGCTGTTTTGTTTCAGATATGATGAGATGAAGAAGGTGTTTAGTAGTGACAGAAATGCAATCACTTGTGGAGAGAGGTGGGAAGTCTGGTTTTTAATAGAACAGGGGGTAAATTGGGGGGACGGGGTTAGGGCGCAGTGTGTTTTTGAGGGGTGTTTGCTTGTATAATAATAATAATAATAATAATAATAATAAAATTTATTTATACCCCGCCCCTCTGCTAAAAACAATCGGGGATTGTATGTCCTTTGTGAGTCTTTTCTGTATGCTTTTTTCCTTTTTATTTTGTGCTTATATATATAGTGTTGTATTTTTTTATTTGTGTCTTCTGTTTTATGTTGTGTGTATATAAAAATAATTTTAATAAAACAAAGCACTATATCATAATGCAGCTACATTAATATATATGTTAAAACATACAAAAGACTCTATATGAATGGAATGATAGCTGGGTTCAAAACCCTATGAAGAAAACTACCAAAGATTACTCTTCTGCCACAATACCCCTTGTAATATTGCCCCTAAAGTTTGCATTAAGACCTGCTTTAATTTTCCTGCAGTAGGTCTGTCATCAAGTGATCTATAATCATGCATTTAATGTTTATTTCGAGAAACGCTGGGTTTAAATTCTTGTAAACACTTATCAGATTTGAATCTGTGTAACTGATGAGTAAGATAAAATGAGTATATTAAAGGAAACCATTCACAAAATGTATATTAGAGAAATGTACACACAAAACATATTAGTAATAAAATACTTGTAGAAAGTCTGTGCCTACAAAAAGTGCCAACAAAATTAATAAATTAAGGCCAAATGGATATAGTATTTATTATTTATTTTATTTATATCCCACCTTTCTCCCAATATGGGATCCAAGGCAGCTTATGTAGTATGTAGAAATATTCAGACTGACTTTGAAAAAACACATTTGCCCACATTTGTAGTCTCACACAAAAGCAAGCCAAAATGAATAAATCACCACCAGAATGAGAAATTGGGAAAACCAAAATTCATGAATCCAGCCATCCATAATTGTTCCTAGGCAGAATTTCTAATTCTGTTTAGGCCATTTCCTCAAGAAATAAATTCTCCTTCCTCTTAGGTGCATCCTGTTTTATTAGTCCATTAAGCCTAGAGTTACATTGTCTTTCACCTCATCCACAGCACTGCTCTTTCCTTAATCTGAATCAATTTGCCAAGCAACCTCCTTCTATAGCTAAGTGTTTGATCCTCTTGAATTTACTAGTTGTTTAGTTTTCAGTCTGTACAATTACTAAAGTTGAAAACCTAGCAACACGAAAGTGAGGATCAAATGTGAGTGGCTGACTGCATAGACAGGCAATCTAACACACAGGGCTGAGCCTGGGAAACATAGTGTCCTTTATGAGAGATGCCTTCAAGTGCCTCCCTTTATATAGTGTTAGTACTGTTGATAGCCTTTGTAGTGTTTATAGTACTTAACAATCTCAGCATTGACGGTCTGCTTATTTTTATCTACAGTGAACAACACTACATCAAAATATCCCATGCAAACCAAACACATTTGAAGTCCAAGTTGCTGCAAGTTGATTATTGTGAACACAACATGATGTAGAATTTTGGAAGGGGGGGGGTGCAATAAACTTATGCATATTTTTTAATCTAGCTCACTACAAAAAGTACAATCAATGAAGTGACTTGGCATAGCTCAGCAACATCCTCAGCTCAGCATTTTGGTGAGTGCCTGGCTCACAGAATCATAGAATTGTAGAGTTGGAAGAGACCACGAGGGCCATCTAGTCCAACCCTCTGCCATGCAGGAAATCTTGATCAAAGCATCCCCGACAGATGGCCATTCAGCCTCTGTTTAAAGACCTCCAAGGAAGGAGACCCCACCACGCTCCGAGGGAGTGCATTCCACTGCCGAACAGCTCTTACTGTCAAAAAGTTCCTCCTAATGTTGAGGTGGAATCTCTGTTCCTGGAGCTTGCATCCATTGCATCATCTGCCTCAAGCCATGCATTATGTCCTGAACAGTGACTTCTAATTGATATTGAGGGTAGTGGCTGCCTTTGGCCTCCCCAACTGTGACATTTAGAATGGGTTGGATAAAATTTTAAAGTATTTTTTCAACATCACTTAGAAACATTTTAGTAGCTTTCCCTTTATGTCCACCCTTTCTGTGATATGAAGCATGTCACTGGGAGTGGGAATTTCTTTATCACGTGAACCTCAAATTGGACTGATTTTACCCACAAATTTCAATACCCTCCAACATCACACAGATGAAAACACCAAGCAACACTGAAGTATGATCAAGTTGACAAAAATGATTAATGAGGAAGGACACACAAGCAAGGAGATGTTGCAGCACTTTGTTTTTGCTTCAGCCTACTGGGAAGAGTAAAATTCTGCCTCTTTGCTCTTGGCTGCTGAGTTAATTGAGTGCAAACTAATTTTGCATTTTGAACTCATTTTGCACCAATGGAAGTAGCCCAAAGACGAAGGGAGAAAGTGGGGGGAGAAACCAGGACATTTTCAAAGCAGCAGAAAATGTGGTGTGGCAGAGGACTGATCAGGACTGTCCCTGCCAAACTGGGAAAGTTGGGGGGAATCCATTTCATACGGGTTATTAGGAACTCCCTGTATATATTACAGTAGTAACTTTCAGTCACCATCTTGTTAGGTCTCCATATCCGTTTTGTCTGGGAATCATCATATTTTTAATCAAGATGCCTAGATTTTTTCTTCTGTCTTTCAGGAATTTTTCAACCCCTGATTCCTCTGCAAAAGCTACCACTTAAACTGTGAGCCAACTTCAACTGAGCAGTGGTATGCTGCAATTTGTATCTGAAAACTCAAAGCACTGACTTGGCCCTTGGTTTTGTCTAAATATCTGAGATTTGAGTCACTGAACATGTCCAGATTGACACTCATGCCACATTTCTTTTCACTCTGGCTCTTAACATCTATGCTGATAGTCATGTGTTTCCTATATTATGAGGGGGAAACTCAACATGGATGTGTCATTTTTGGCTCCAGCCTTCTCTTCCATAACAACCAAGTTTAGAAAACCAGAGTTGGAATCTTCTTTAATATTGCCTGGCTCCATAAACCTTAGGATGGTAAAATTTTATCTCTTACATATGAGCTTACTAAGGCTATTTTATGAGATTTTATGTATTAAAGGCTCTAACTTGCAACCCATTTCCCCCCAAAATGTTTGTTAAGTAACTATGTCCTCAGTGTTATAAAGAAAAAGCTCAAGAAATAATTATAGCTAAAATTATTGGGGGGGGGGGGGAATGGTACCAGGTGTTTGATTTTTTTTTCCTCAGAGGGAATGAAATAATAGTTTTTGAAATAAAGACTTCCCTTATAAAGATTGCTTTTTTGTCTCATGGAGTATGGTTATGGTGTCATAAGGAATGCATTTTTGACAAGAAGAAAATGAGGTGCTAACAAAATAATAAAAATAGATTTATACAGTGTTAGTACTTTCCTGATGACTTTAACTCTATATAAAGAGGCATTACTGTATGCATAAACACCTCTCTGGAGTGTTTGGCATAGTACACAGCAATACTGTTTAAAAGTACATAGCAACACGATACAGCAGTTTTGAGTGACAAACAAATACAATTGGATACCCAGGGTGACTTAGGAATAAGTTGTACACGAAAAAGCTAAATGTTGTCCAGAATATTACCTTGCCTTTGTAGAAGATATTTTTAAAAAATGGCCATTAGAAGATAGTCAGGAACTGGTTTGTTTTTTGTTTTTTTTAAATCTCATTATGAAGTGCAAGAAGCATGTTATCATTTCTTTCAATTACAAGTATACCACTGTTAATGAAGTAGATGTGTTTCTAGGCATTACTTCTTTAACAGAAAATTTGGTAGCAGAGGCAGACATAACATGGAAAGACTAGGAGGAGGAGGTTTCTGCACCACAAAAGACGAGTTCAAGATGTATCAGCAAACTTTGTATCCAAAACTAACACTATGTACATGTGAAATGAAACAATTAAGTCAGGTAAGCCTGCGTAAGTAAACAACATGTTGAAGCTTCTGGAGACCTCTTGAAGCCTTCTTCCAAAATCTACTGAGAGGGAAAAAAATCTTTTACTAGCTTCCACTTTTCTTATGATTTCCATTTTGGTGGCCAAACTTATAAACGTATGCTTTTAAAACATGCTGGGATAGCTAATGCAGCAGATTTCTCTGCTTTCACCTTTTCACTCCGTTTTGCTGTTCACACATGCTCACTAAGGAATACTAGAGCAGCTGCTGTTTACCTTGCCTGTCATAGGCAGGCCCACAACTGCAGTAAGATCAGCTCTGTTGCACAACATTCTATTGTTGAGAGCAGACATGCTGCTGCAACCTGATACAGAAAATCTGTATTTCTCCAGCCCTCCTTCACCACACTCCACATACCAATGCTGCTAAAAACCATCTAGCTAGACAGAAAACAAGAAGGGAAAGGGGCCTGGGACAGGTGAAGAAATACTTTAAGAAGGCGGTTTTTTGTCAGAAGCTTTGTTAACTGAGGTATGCCTGTACACACACACACACACACACACACAATTTTGCATAAAGTGAGAAGTTGTTAACTGAAGTACAAATCGAATAGTTTCTTGTGAGGATAGGAAAATGGCTTGGCACAGACTATAAGACAAACATACTGCAGAGAACTTTGTGAGATTTATGATGCTCTCCAAACAGCCAAATTAATATAATAAATAATTACTTCAGAAATACTGCACTAAACCTCAAGAAGAGCCCAGAACTGTTTATCTCAACCACTCCTATCAAAATATTTCACATTAAAATAAAATGCTGTGCCTGAGCCCTTTTGAACTTTGCAAAAATAAATTCCAATCTGCTTATTCTGTATTCACTCCTCATTTTATATGTCTCAGTATGAAAAAGTAATGAGATAAAATGAGAACCATTTAATCTGAACCTTCAGGAAATTGTGTGAATTCAAATTTCACAGAATTGATTCACAGAACAGATGTTGAAATGGTTTGTCAAATCACTGCAAATTTACTAGGATTCATATATTGATTATATATGAGAGGCATGCTTGGACAAACCCAAATAACAGAAAACAATAAGCAGGCACTAAAATCTAAGGGGATTATCAGACACATCAAAAATGGTGTTATGACAATGCCATGAGATCACAAAAGGGTGTCCTTATCAGATAATAATGTCCCCCATCATCTTGCAAGCGTTCTGCTTCTGTTATGGGGCATTCTTTTTTATTGTCAGGGAGAAGCCAGCAACTGATCTCCCACAGTGTTTCTATTCTGGATATGCCTGTGTGAAACAACATGCCCCATTCCAGCATCAATGGGCGGTCCTGCCAGAACAGGTCCAGCTGAGAACAGGACATCCAGGTAAGCTTACCCTCTTTTTTGTACCCTCCCCAGGTTACTTGTAATGTTTTTAGTGTGTTTAGGTGCTTGTCACTTTTTTGTGTTTATTTTTATTTTTGAATTTCCCATGCTTGCATCTTTTCGCAAGAACAGGCGGGATTTCTCTCCTGGGCTGCCTGAATGATGAGAGAGAAAGTAAGTGTGGTGGGGAGAGTTATTGTTTTGGACAGGGGTGGGATTGGAGATTGTGGGACAGAAACACTTTTTGCGTTCCTGTCTGATAATCTCCTAAATCACAAACTGTGATTCATTCACAGCTTACCTATAACTATTAGGTGATGTAACAACAGTGCAATGAAGCCAAGTTTCAAAAGTAGCATAACCAGTAAGAGAGAAGGAGAAACAGGTTGTACAGTATTTACTTTTAAGGCCATTTTTAGAGGCACTGGTCAGGAATTTTTCAAATGTTATCTGTTCTAAGCTCGCTCTCTCTCTCTCTCTCTCACTCTCTCTCTCTCTCTCTCACACACACACACACACACACTACAAAAAAGTTTAAAAGAATAGATTTTTTTTTTTAAAAAACAACCAAGTAACAGAAGTCACAGGAAACTAAAAAGCACTGCAACAACCAACATGTTACTCCCACCCAACATTGCAATGTATAATAAGTAACTTTTTAAAGTAACTTTACAAGCTTTGGATTCATTGGAAAATAGAGCTAAATTGGCAAAGAAAAAAAAAGACCAATTATTTTCATATGAACTTGTCTGGGATAACCTCTCTTCCTTTTGAAGCTTCTTGGCATTATGATGGGTAGGCACAAGGCACAGGAGAGTGCCTTCTAGATGGCTGCTCCCACCCTCTGGAATTCCCTTTTATGGGAGGCTAGGCTGGCCCCCTCCCTGCTTTCTGTTAGCTGGCAGGCAGACCTTTTTGTTCAAGCAGGCTCTTGCAGGGAGCCTTTTAATGGGTGGGTGTACTCTATTTTAACTTTTGTATGCTTTTAATGTATTTATACTCTATGTAATCTATTGTTTTATGTGATTTTAATTGTGCCTCACATTGTATTGTCCAGGTTTTAGCTGATCCTTTTTTGTGAGCCACCTTGGTTCCCTTTCTCTGGGAGAAAGGTGGCGTATAAATGAAATGCATGCAAGCATGCATACAAGAGACAGGATGGGGGTGTCTAGATTATGCAATGGCCTCTCCTAAGGCTGCAATACTGAGAATAATTCTTATTGCCCAAAATGGGATTTACTCCTAAGAAAACATGCATTTTTTTTTATTTTGATATCTTTGTCTGTTCGCTTACTCACTCCATGTACTGACACTGAGTCCATCTCGCCCAAGAGTGCTGAAAAATCTGGAGCTAGTTTCTGTGTAGTACAGTACAATGGCATTGCATAAGGAAGTAAAAGGAAATTTTACATGTACAGGGAAGTACCTATAATACTACCTGGTATATACAGCAAACATGATAAGGAGCAAGCAAACTGCTGTAACTTATTCTTGTGTCCTATTAAATCTGATTCAATGGACTAAAGCTCAATGTTGTCTGTATTCACATTCTTTGTTGTTGCTATGTGCCTTCATGTCAATGCTGACTTATGGCATCCCTGTCATAAGGCTTTCTTAGCAAGATTTATTCAAAGGCGGTTTGTCACTCCCTTCCTCTAAGACCGTGGGACTGTGATTTACCCAAAGTCTCCCAGAGGGATTTCAGGTTTGAGCAGAAATTTGAACTTGGAGCTCAGACAGCTAGGAGAATTAATTGCGGAATATAATGCATTGCCTCATTTGTCCCCATGTGTCATGCCCTGTGAGCCTGAGGAGAGTATAGAGTCAGAGGAGGAGGAGAACATGGCAGGGAATGGCCCTAGGGACTCTGGCACAGGTTTATCTACACCTGTGCCAGCAAGGAACCCTGCCAACCTACAGGTTCGAGCAGAAGAAGAGCCTGGCCCAAGTGGGTTGGCATCAGTCCCAGCAGAGAGTCCTGCCCATTCAGATAAGGAAGAAGAGGAAGAGAGAGACTTACCTCCACCATCGTATACCCAGCAGTGAGCTCAAAAGGAAGCTCAAAGGAAGTGTCTGGACTTTATGAGAAAAATGTGCTCATTAAGAAACACCAGGCAAAGCCTTAATTGCTTTATATATGCTGGGAGAGGCGATGGAGGCTTTGTCAGAGATCAACTGATCTTCCTAGAGAAAGCTTCCTGCTGACTTCGGTGCCTGAATCTTTGCTGCCTTGACCCATGCCTTGACCTTGGGCTGTTCTCGACCACCCTATTGCCTGATCCTGCTGACTGCGGACCAACTTCTGGACTATGCTGCCTTCTGTAAGCCTTGACCTTTTGGCCTGTATTCTGGACTTTTCGCTGTGTGCCTTCTTGCCTGTATTGCTGCTTCTTCAAGAAACGGAACCTTGTTTGTTCCGAACCTTATCTGGCTCCTCTTAATTAACTTGGCTATCACTGGGGGTTGGCTGCTTTCCCAGATCTTCTTTATCCTGCTGGCATTTTGGGCTACTTTCCCAGACACCACGATCCATTTGCAAGATCACGGGCATGGAAAGCTATCCATGTTTGAAGTTCACACAGAGCATGCCCGTGAGAAAAGATGGTGGCCATGAGTGAATTACCTGTCTTATTATTCCCCAAAAGCTCCCTCCATTCTGCACTTTTTTGGGGGGGGGGCTTGTTAAATGAGAGGTGAGAATGAGCAATCTTCTACTAAAAAACTTTTTTTTGGTCTACCACTCAAAAAAAAGTGCATGATTATATCCACAAAAAACAACAATGGCAGCTCTAGCCACTTTGTCACTGGCAAGCCCGCTGCCGTGCATGTCTGACCAATCATGTTTTGACTTCCTGGATGTGCCCCAATTTGAATTGGTTATTCAAATGGACTGTTATGTGCATTTTCACACACTTTAAAAAAATCATGAGGAGCAGCAAAAGCTGTAGTTGTGAACTACCCGTATATTCCGGCATATAAGACAACTGGGTGTATAAGACGACCCCCCCCCATTTTTAAGTTAAAATATAGAGTTTGGGATATACTCGCTGTATAAGACTACCCCACCTTATCTTATACGGTGAGTATATCCCAAATTCCCCCCTCAAGAAAATGTCAAGAAAACAATTGTTAAGAAAAACTGAAAGATAAAGACATCAAATAGTTTTTATGTATATTTCTCGTATTTACAGCATTAGATTCCATCTTCCAAGCTCTGCACATAAGCAAAAAAACAAAAAACAAAAACATCTGCTCTAGGCCAAGCACATTCCGTTAAAATTGGGGGTGGGGGGAGCGCTGAAGCCTGTAGGTGTAAGATATTAATTTAAAATATCATAATAGGATACTTCGCATTTTCCCTTGTTAAAACACAGCAGGCAGATTTACATTTCAGTAACCGAGGGGGGTGTTTGGAAATTGTGGGGTCGGGGGTGTCCCAGGTGGTGCCTGTGGAAAAGTTACCCCAAAATGCTGGGGATTTTACAGCCCTAAACAACTCTCGGCTCCTTGGCACCGAGTTGAGTAAGTCTGAACCCGGAGTGGGATTTTACGGCTGAGCTGGAATGGAGGCGGAGGTGGCGGTAGGAGCAGCAGCTGAAGCAGCAGGAGGGGTGGGCTGCCTGGCTGGGACCCGCCACCCTTCTTCGCCTTCATCCTCCTGGCCTGGTTCCTTCGCCTCCATGGAGCCAAAGAACAAGCAGTCGGTCAGGTGAGCGGCCCAGGCTGGCAGCGCCGGCACCAGCCTCTCCCTTCCACATTTCCCAGGGTCTCTCTTGGGCAGTGACATGATGTGCTGATGGCAGCCCAGCCCAGCCCAGGGAGCTTGGCCACTTCCACTCAGCCCCATGCTCAGCCGCTCCCGCCCGCCCCACCGGTGACATTACAACCGAGTGCAGCCCAGCAATGTGGAGAAAGGCTGCCAAGAGCCCCCCGCTGCCCCACCCGGTAAACTGCTGCTGACAAGCCCAAGCTAGGCCCCAGCCCCCACACAGAACCAGGCCACAGCATCCACAGCTGTGCAGGCCCTGAGAAGGCTGCACCAGGGCTCCCTGCATCGGGCCGAGAGAGTGCAGGGCTCCCTGGGTCAGGAATGAAGATGCAGGATAGGTGGTGGCTGAGGCAAAGTGCTACACTCGCCCCTCTCCTCCGCCTTCAATTGCTCCCCAAAGGGGGTGATGGCGGAGGATAGGGGTGAATGTACCTGCCTTGCCTCACCCCCTGCCTGGTCTCCTGTGTCTTCGCTCCCTTTGCGAAGGGAGCAAAGACACAGGAGATGGGCAGCAGGCAAGGCAAACCACTACATTCGCCCCTCTCCTCTGCCTTTGATTGCTCCCCAAAGGGGGTGATGGCAGAGGAGAGGGGCGAATGCACCCGCCTTGCCTCACCCCCTGCCTGGTCTCCCGTGTCTTCAGTCCCTTTGCAAAGGAAGTGAAGACACAGGAGATGGACAGTGGGTGAGGCAAGCTGCTACATTCACCCCTCTCCTCCTCCTTTGATTGCTCCCCCAATGGGGTGAAGGTGGAGGAGGGGGCGAATGTACTAGTACACGCTTTGCCTCACCCCCCGCCGGAAGACGCAGGAGATCGGGCGGGGGGTGCAGCAAACCATATACCCGGCATATAAGATGACCACCGACTTTTTTAAGAAAAATCTAGATGTACATACTGTACATCTAGATTTTAAAACTCAGAGCACAACAATGTTTTTCTTTAGTGTTAAGCATTATTGAACATATTTTAATCTAAAAATAAATACTGTACCAAACCCTATCATAATTGACCAAGGATACGAGTTCATATAATTTATATAAATACTTGAGCCTGCATCATGTAGTGGTTTGGGCTTCAGACTAGGACTCTAGGAGACCAGGGTTCAAATCCTGACTTGGCCACAGTAACCTACTGGGTGACCTTGGGAAAGTCACACTCTCTTAGCCTAAGAGGAAGGCAATGGCAAACCCCCTCTGAACAAATCTTGCTGAGAAAACCCTGTGAAAGGGTCGCCATAAGTTAGAAACAACTTGTAGGCACACAGTAACAATATAGTTACTTGAAGGTTTATTGACAGCTCTCTTTTCTATTTTCCTTCATGCTTGCCTACTGATAGATATATTTGTTTAAAGTGAGAAGGGACCCCCAAAAAGAAGCTTGTTCAACACAGTGATCAAGTCATTTCTCAACCTTCTGAAATTCTATTTACAGCACACTGTACCTCCTTTATCTTATAAGCCCATCTCACAAATCATCTCATGGTCAATTTTCTATTCATAATGTAGATGAGCAAGATTACATGCATACGCATACACACCAGTAATTCATGATTTCAAACACAGATACTATAGTGATAAACTTTTCTTTATTATTTACTGAGAATTCTACATTCTAGTTCTTTTCTCCAGCAATTGATTCCAATTATATGTGAATTACTATCAGAGTCAACAGCTAGAATCCTGCTGGTGACATATGCAGATATAGTCTTCTGCTATGCCTGTGTATGTGTATTTTGGGTCATTTAGCAAGAAGCTATTCAGCACCTACTTGCACAACAAGTCCTCTCCTGTGCCACCAACCTTTTACACGCCAGAGAATACTACCTCCATAGTCCATCAGTGGTGGAGAGAGGCCGCCCAGCATGGTTCTGCAGCTGGGACAGAAGAGAAGATGCCATCTTCCTGGGTCTCCCATGGGTACACATAAGTACGCACGAAATCTGGGAGGGTTTTGTCTTCTCTCTTCTCCCAGCTGCAGAACTACAGCTGGATACAGCCCAGGCACACCACACCTTTCCCTGGCCATTAGTGACCATGTGTCAGGTCTCTGGCTATTAGTTAGCCATAGTCAGGATTGCTGTTGTTTAGTTAGCCATAGTTAGGTCTGCTTATATCAGCCAAAGACTTGACATGAGTGAGCCGCCTGATGGGAGAAGGTTGGCTGGTCTTGGAATGTGTTTAGCCTGCTGCTTGGAATGCTCAAGGTTGTTTTGGCCTAGGAATTAAAAGGGAGTTAAAGACAGGGCAGCTAAGGCCCAATTAGTACAGGTGGAAGGGGAGGGTGGTGTGAAAGGGGGGAATCAAAACCTTTGCATGATACTATAGCAGGGGTTCGGGTGAGAACTTGTTAGATCTGTCAATGAAGTGTTGTCATTCACTTTGATGTCTTTGCAATAAAGCATTTGAACTAATGCCTCTTGTCCAAGTGATTGAAGTCTGATGGGATTCATCACACCATGGAGGTGCACCTTGGCAAGGAAAAGGCCAGCTTCATGGGAGCAGAAGGGGAAAGGGAAGGGGGTGGAAGTACGGTGGCAGAGCATTATACTTCACCTGGCTCATGTAGGACTCCAGCCAATGTAATGTTTGAAATTATATTCACAAGACATTGTAATACCTTACAAATATAGATAGGTCTGCATGATTCTCCAGATGGGGAAGCTGGGCAATAAAAATAAGCAGCCCAACTGTTTGATGAGCCTAATCTGTCAGATTAAAGAGTCTTTCTTGGCCTGTGTTTGAATTCTTTTGATACATCTGAATTGATTTTCTGTATGTCAAGCAAATTTCAGTAAGATAGGTGTTCAGTTGCATTATCTATCTAAAAATCTGAAACCTCATCACGTATTTTTTTTTAAAAAAATAAGGTAGTTTGATTAAAAAAAATTGTTTTCCACTAAAACTGTGCTGAAGAGCTGTATGTAATTGTCACATTTGAAAAGACATAACTGCCATAACTAGGGCTGATCTAGTTCAGAACTGCCATCCTATTATATTACAATTATAGATTCATACCCTAGAGTTACAGGTTCATAACCACTCTATATTCATCTATCATACATATTCACAATTGTGGCACTATTGCCATGACCACAAATGACCCCCTAAATCTACCTTAAACTCCAAGGTGATGCAGCCGGTCCCCTCACACCCCAAGCCCTCATTGCACAACAGCTCAGGACTGAGAGGGGACTCACCGCCTTGTCCTGAAGCACCCCACTCGACCACACTTGCAAACATCCATTGCTCAGAGTGGCTCCCTGGAGCCTAAGGTGGGTTTGGGAGGAGTCAATTCCTTAGGTCATACATAGCTATGTTTATGTAGCTATGGATGCAATGCAGGATCTCGGCCCAGTACTGACACCGTCTCCTGATGGAGACTGTGTGTGTGCACTGGCTAGCAATTCTAAGAGTAAAGATACCATGGGTTAAAAAAAAAAAACACTAAGGTTTAAGAACTCCACTGAAGAAAGGAGAGCTATCTAAGGGTGCTAAATTAGTTTCACTGTTAGTAGAAGTGAGATAATAAGGGGGTAGGAAGAATAGAGGTGGAAAGATCCCTAGAAGTTTCAGTTCACATCTCAGAGAAGTTAGGATAGATCAGGGTTGGGCAAAGTGCAGCCTTAGGGCTGAAAACAACCCTCCAAGGCTATTATTATTTTGTGGCCCTTGGCCCCTCCAGACTTCTGGGAGTGACTTTCTTGTGAATTGTCATAAGGAATCCTCCATGAATGGGAATCAAGCTTTTAATTAGTTAGCAAGTAACCACTGCACTATTTAACATGAAAACTCCCTGTGTTTTTTTTTTAAGAGCAGAAGTCAAATTCTGCCCACTTCCAGTTCTGTGTTTTTTTCTTTTTGGGACATTTTGGGGAGCCCATGAGGCCTCCAAGAGATAGATGGATAAGAGATGATGAAATTTTTGGTACCCACTAACCACCTAACACTATCATTTCTGCTCTTTCTACAACTTCTTTAATTCTTTTAAGTGCTGAGAATGCATTTCCAACACTTCCAAATCCAACTAATATGAGGCTGTCAGTATCCCTGGCTGGAAGATTCTGGGAGTTATAACCCAAGAGGGTTCAATCTCTGTCCCTACATCCCTATGCATTACTCTGCCCTGGGCTGCACTCCACTTTGGGGGTGGTGGAATGCCTTATATAATAAAGTTAAACTGTACAGCAGTGATACAGAACTTTATTCTGTCAAAGGCTGCATTCCCTTGACAGCAATCTGTCAGGAGCTGCATCCTGGTAGTGAACAGGGCCTCTCTTCCTTTCCACACAGCAGCCTCTTGGGAGTGGGAGGGGAAGATCACTCTTGCCAAAGGTAAGTGAACAAATCACTTGCAGATGCATTTTGAAATTAGCCTGAGGACCATCAACTGTAGGTTGCTCAACCCCTGCTATACAGGAGTTTCACTGAAGCAATTGAAGGTGACCACTGACATTGATCCTAGGTTCATTATCACAGAAGACAACAGGACTAAGGCTGTGTAGAAATGCCATCAGACATGCAATCTTTCCTCAGTGATAGATCTATGGTTTTCTGCAGCATAACTGTCCACTTCTTTCTCACTTTAATCTCTATTCAAATTGATTTTGCAGGAGTTTGGTCCACTTCATCACTTTCTTAGGGAAACCAGGTTCTCCCTCCCAGAAAGAATTCACAGTTGTATGGCCATCTGGGTCTTTGTTGGTTTGTCCTCATGAATTACTAAAGCCAAGCAAAATACATCTGTTACTAAAATTACTAAAGCCAAGCAAAATAAAAAAGACTTGGGGTTTTTTTTAGCACAGAGAAGAATGCTGACATATGCTGATAATATATAAGTGAATTTAAAAAACATGCATAAAAAATGACATATGTGAATAAATCCCTCTGCACAAAAGACTTTTTCTCTTGCAACAACTCTATCATCCTGAAGCAAGAGTCTTCCTTCTCCTTCACAATACTTGTGTGGTCTTCCATTCTCAAAGAAATATTGAAACTACAGCCAACGTGGATGGAAGGAGGGAAATACTCTCCTTATCCACAAAGATTATCATCTGAACAAAATCAATGTAAACACAAATGGGCACATAGTTTTGTGTCATTCCTTTTTACAGTGTATCTAATGTTGTACAATTCCATGTGCCAACCACATTGAAAACATGTTAACTACTTATCCAAGAAGTAATTGTTTGGACTACAATGACAGTTGCTGAGACCTCGCACTGGGCCTGAGGCAAGAAGCATGCCTAAATCTGCCTATAAACCAAGTGTTAATTTCTTTTTTAAAAGGATGAGATGTGAGATGTGAGAAAGACTGAAGATAAATGAGAAACAGTTGTCACAAGATAGTTAATGTGTTTATTAAAAATAACACCATTGGCAAACTCAAATGAAAATAAATAAACTTAACATTTTAGTACTACTTCATTACTAAACTAGTGATTATTATGACTGATTATCCATCTATGTGTTTCCAATACATTTACCATGCTCTATTGCCTTTTTTTTAACCAAATATTTCAACTGTACAAAAGTTTGGTTTTCTTACAAGTTTTCATTTAGTGGGCCAAGATTCCCAAACTTGGGAGGCATTCTTGACACAAAGTTGACCTAAGGCAGCTTTACCATGAGTCAGAGAGCTGAATGACCTCTTTGCTTGAGCTACTGTCACCAGTAGCTACTGTTGTCTAGACAAGAAGAGATCAATCTGATTCCTGCGCATTAACGCAAATTCACAGCAGCATTCATTTGTCTCCACAGTCCTTTGGCAAAATTGATTGTATGTGAAGCTATCCATGTTTGAAGTGCACATGCAGCCATGCCTGCAAATCAAGATGGTGGCCAAGTAAATTACAGTGTGTTGTTATTTTCCACACGTTGTCACCACTGCAGAGTATTTTTTTAAACTGTAAATCAAAGGTTCTGCAAGTGCGACCTTCTGCTTTAAAAGCTATTTGATCGCCTCAGAGTAGCAAAAAAGTGCACAATTGATAATGTAAAACTCTAGAATGGTTGCTGGCAAGCCCACCCACCCCTGTGCACATCCAACCAATCTGCTCCCCACTTCCACCCTTGCCAAGAATGTTCAGTGTCCTGAATTGGATGTCCAAACAAGTGGTAATGTGCATTTCCATGCATTATTTAAAATCTTCGGGAAAAGCTGCAAAGGCTTTTCTCATGCAGTAGATAGAGTTTTGGGGGGGGACCTCCGTCTAAATACTATGAATCTCATTTGCAGAGTGTTGGGACAAAAGGTATTCTCCTCGAATTCTATGAGGAGAATTTTCATCATCTAGACAACCCCCAGAAGAGTGCAAAAGATATTTAGAACTACACTAACATTTGAAAATAAGCTTTAAATGTTAAGTTCATCAACCTTGCTTAAGAAGTTGCATGGTTTCACCTTCAAATTTAAGCCAATGAATTGCTTTCAGGTGTATTCACATCTTCATACAAGTCTTTTATGACACCAGCATGACACTTTTCAGTGAAAGACTTGCATGTTTCTGCAGTCTGGTTTTCAGGTATCATTGTATTTCCACAGAAACCTACATTTCTTGCCTAAAAGCTTAACTGCTTCTTATGTTTTCATATCTGGGGTTTTTTAAATGAAAGAAATTGTTTTTTAAAAGTTCTGGTGTGATAAGAGTACAGGCAAATGAATAAAAAATGAAGTATTCAGTAATGAGATATGAGATGAATTTATCCTTATGCTGAGTGGTGGTGGTGGAGGAGGTACATCCCTGTTCTTCTACATCACCAAAATCATTAGTTTTTTCATGTAATAATAATGCCTGAATACCCAGTGATTGGTTTTCACTATCTCTCCCATCATCACATGATGATTTTGAAACAAAAACCAGGTTGAATAAATGTGCCAGACCTTTTCTTGTGTTTGTGTGAAGGGGTGTGTGTCATGTTTTTTTTTTATTTATTTTACTTTTTATCTTACTTATATTTTATTTTTATTTTTATTTTTATTTATTTTTTGGTCTGGCCACCTGACTTCTATTTGTGTGCCATAACATTAATTTAGGCTTTAAAGCAATGCCAAAACACATGTAGATTTGTTCCAAGGTGTTTCAGTTGCAGAAACAAACTTATTCTCATGTACAGTACTAGCTATCTCTTTAGCTGTTGCTATGATATCCTGTTCCTTTAAGAGAACTGCTGACAATGATTGCTGAACAAACTGAAGTGGAGCCTACTACTTAGTGGAGCAGTAGTGTGAACTACTACTAGGACCCACTAGTTCTGATCTAAGGTGTAGGTTTTATTTATTTAGGTATTTATATGCCCCTCTTCTGCCACAAAGGCTCTCAGAAAGGCTTACAAATTGTTAAGCAATAGCACTTACACATCTACACCACTTTTATAGCACACTAGGCACTCTTTAAGCAGTTTCCAATGTGTGCTAGCTAATTGCCCCCCAAAACCTGGATACTCATTTTTCCGACCTAAAAAAGGACAGAGGCTGAGTCAACCTTGGAGCCCTATAGGAACAAACTTGCAATGTTGTGGCTGCAGTACTGTCATTTAACCACTGCACCACCAGTGCACCAGGTTGCACTTTGGTATATCTGAATCATATTCTATATTGTCTTATGGAAAACTTTGATACGCTGAGATACAGTATAACAGACATTATAGTGATTCTCTAGACTGCTGAGACACCAAAAATTACTTTGTAATTGTTTATTCGTTTGTTTTTCACTGTTCACACCAGGCCATTAGCCATACTGGCTGGAGAATTCTGGATGTTGTAATCTAAAAAGCCTCTTTTCTAAGCACCAGGACTAAGATCCAGTTCTTAATCTTTTGTGCTGCTCTATCTATCTATCTATCTATCTATCTATAATGGTAGTGTCGATTAGCTACAGGAAGAATCTCCCAGCTATGCTGTTAAGTCTCCACATTTTGCTGTCACTAATATAGCTTAATCAGCTTGCCTCATCAGAGACTGACTTTTTTCATTATCTGTCTGCTCTCCAAATGATTAATTGGTATGCCTAGCTCTAGAGTTTTTGTCTTGGATCCTTATGAACTTTTACTTTTCTTTTCTTTTCTTTTAAAACTGTATCAATATCTATTTCTCCTTATATTCTGGGCACCCAACGGGAGAATCTTTTCCACATTAAGTTAACAGAATTATCAGGTATATGATTTATTTTTCATAAATTGTGGCATAATATTAACTTACTGAAAGTGCACTAAATTCTACTTAAAGAGATTTACTTAGTATGCAGTTGGCAGTCAAGGGACTCTACGTTAGGAACACAAAACAAATATCTCTCTCTGGCTTTTCTTCACGAACGAAGATTCAGGAAGGACTCACCCTGCGCTTTCTGCAAGCGTGCTGATGACTGAAAAGGCCAATCCGAGAAAAACAAGTCCAGTTGCAGAAAGCACAGCAGAAAGTCTCCTTGGGTGATGTTTCTGGGTTGTGATTCTTTCTGCGTTGTCGTTTCTCTTCAGGACTTGTTCGGTGTGAGTTCTCAAATAAGGCTGCAGCATTGTGAATAGTGCCTCTCCATGCCTCCTGATGTGAGGCCAGGGCGGACCACTGTTGGTGATCAATTTGGCCGAGCCTGAGATGTTGTTTCTGGGAGTCCTTGTATCGTTTTACACTGACCCGTGGCAAGTTCACCATAGAGTACTATTTTGGGGAGGCAATGGTCCTCGATCCTAGAAATGTGCCCTGCCCAGCGCAGCTGTGTTCTCAATATCATGGTCTCAATGCTGGTGATCCCTTCTTGCTCAAGGACAGCAACATTCATCACATAGTCAGTCCAGTGTATATTTAGGATTGTGTATATACAGCGCTGATTAAAGCGTTCGAGGAGTCGTAGGTGGTGGCAACAGGTGACATTAGGAACACAAAACAATTAATCTTTTTTCAAAATAAGATTTCTGAGAATGCTACCCATTATCCAGTTTCAACTTAATGTTGATCCTTGGGTGCTAACACGGCTATCTTCAAAAGCATATGGGATATGTCATAAGTAATTTTTTTTTAAAAAAAAATGCCAGCATACAAAAGTATCTATATATATATAAAACTCTTGGGTATGTTGCCTTTCCCAGTCTGCTGAGGAAACATGCCCAACCAATCACCACCCACTTGCAAATCCCCTCTCCACCTCACAATCCACACCTGCTACTCAATCTGCATCTACACCCCCAGTCTCACAAGGGCCCCTCCCTCCTCTCACTCCCTCAGCCACTCACCAGTCATGGGCTGAGACGGGACCCAGACAGTCAACTGCTGGTGGTGGTGGTGGTGAGACACTGCTGCCGCCACTGTGATAGGACCAGTCAACTGCGGTGGCCACTCATCAGTCACAGGCTGTGATAGGACCCAGGCAGTCAACTGGTGGTGGCAGCGGCAGCAGGGTAACAGAGCAAGTTACCCTCAGCAATTCTGAGAATAGTGTGGAATGCTGAGAAGGGGGAGGAGGAATTTAAAAATCTACTGCCTACCTTACAGCATTGTTGTGAAGTCTACTGGGTGTTTTGGGGGGAGTTTTTTTTAATTGTGTATGTTAGGCCAGGTATTCCTAGTGCTTTGAAATAAGCACCATTCAGTTCTGAGGTAAGCATGTTTAGGATAATAGGCCTTTCTATCTGCTTTAATATTGCAATATTTCCATTTTGTACCTAAATAGCCCTCTCCTCACACACACATAAGCACAGTAATTTCACTACATTTCTACTTTAGGTTGCATGAGATTTTGATCATTACACACCTGAAATTGATGTCTCTTCTTCTTTTTCCCCAGTTCTTCCTGTTGCTCAGTTTCTGTCTTCTTTTTTCAGCCCCAAAAGTATTCTTTTCTGAAGTTGAGAAATGCATGCTTAGATAAAATACTCAAAATATATGTGGAGAGGGGAAGATCCTTATCTCATCAATTTCATTGGCCCTTTTGCATGATGAATATTATCCACTCTTTCGCTGGTGTTTATAAAATCTTGCTGTGCCATGACAGAAACTGCAGCCATGTCCATTACACTGTTGACAAGATCAACTGAAACACCTATTTCCACTTTACCATACTTCACACATCTGTGCCTCTCTCCTAGGGTCCATTTAAATAGTGAAAATACCTCTCATGAATTTCTCTGGGAATCCTACCTGTCTAAACAGGATCCAGCACCAATCCACACTATTCAGAAGGAGGGGGGCCCAAAACAGCAAAAACAATGGGGTAAAAGCCTTCGCAGATTTCCTGGTACTTTTTCAAAAACCTTGAAGGGGATGCGCATTCCTGCTCATTTGGACTATCGAACAACAAAAATTCAAAGGGAAGCACAAAGTTGACTGGCCGGGCGAGAGCAGGGGGAGGACTTGCTAGCAGGGCAAGCACCCACTGCTACCATGTTGGATTTTCTCCTTAGCGATCGTTTGCTAAGATGATAAAACAGGATGAATAATTTCTGTTTTGCTCTCCTATAAAATTGGAACAGCACTCTATTGCACCAGCGCACCTTGGACAACTTTTTTTAAAATGGCAGTGGTGAAGAACTAATGCAGCCACCAACAGGAATGCAAGGCTTATGGGGGCTTCCGAGGCCAGAAAAAAAAAACGTTTAGATATGTCGCAGCTGCTGTAAGATGCCAATACTACAAGATACTTTGGATTTTTTCCCCTCATGTAGATGGGTTCATAGAGATAAAATTCTTCACTAAGAGCCTTACTGTACTCTGAGGAAAAGCAGCAAAGGATCAGGAACCTTCCGTCTTTTCTGCTGCCTTCCCACATAATGTCAGCATCGTTTCATTCCGGTCCCATGGGGGACCAAGCTAAAACTGCACCTTTTTGCAAATGTTTTTTTCTGGTTAGTAAAAAGGCATGTTTTTACCCCGGTCCCTTATGGGACAGGAATGAAAAAACAACAACAATGCCATGCAGGAAGGCAGCAGGAAAGACTGCTACTTTACCGCTTTTCCTCAGAGTGCGGTAAGCCTCTATGTTTCTTCTCAAAGGTAGCAATGTATAATTTCAGACATTTTCTTCCTGCTGCAAGAAAGTCTTTGCAAACCATACAGTTTGTGAAGGCTATTCCCAATTTAGGACTTGTTTTGTGCAAAATCCGCATGTATTTGTTTTATGCAGAAAACAGCATTTTCTGTGCAGCAATTAATATTTCTGCATTGAAATGTTATTTTCTACACAGAAAGTACTGTTTCCTGTGCAGAAAATACAGTTTTCTATGCAAATCAATCATGTGTGAATTTTACGTAGAATAAATACCAAGTCAGAGTAATTTCTGTGCAGAAAGCAGCGTATTCTGTGTGGAAAATAATATTTCAGTGCAGAAATACTAATTGCTGTGCAGAGAACTCTGTTTTCTGTGCAAATCAACCATTTGCAAATTTTACACAGGATAAATCCTGAGCTGCAAAGATTCTCATCAGGGTTTTGCTCAACATTCAACCTGTTTCTGGACCATGTTCTGAATATTTTTTAATATTCTTTCCATCCCTGCTGTCTCCACAAGCCATAGGCCTAGCCCATGCAAACATGAGGCTATCATATGGAATAATGAATTATATGTGAACATATTTTAGCTTAATGCTGAAATACAGAAATAAACAAGCTATTTCACAAAACACAGCTGAGCTGGGAAGAACATGGGATGCTATGAAAGGTCAGCAAATAGTTTTTTACTTCACTGTAATTGAATTTTTAGTGCCAAGGATTGAGTATGTACTTGTGCGTTTTCTGCCTCTTGTGCCAACAGTATATGGCTGGATGTCAGTATTAAGCACCTTTGGGGGGGAGGGTACATGTATGTGTGTATGCATACTGCTTTTCCACCTCTGGCAGTAAAATTTCTTGGGGTAGCCACAATCTATTGTGTGCATGAGAGAGAATTGTGTGTACATGTTTCTCCTAAATGTGATATCATTTTAAGAGCACAATTTCTGCCATTTGTTTTTCCCAGTGCAATATGAATTCTAAAAGAGTTACAGATTCTAAGCAAAGGACATAGGGACAGGAAAACCAGCCACTGATATGATACCAAGTATATTATATTTCATTTTTCTACATGTACATATGTATAATAAAATCTTGATTATTTGAACTCTAGTTTTTCCTTGGGTTTTTTTCTGGGCTGTGAGGCCGTGTTCTGGAAGAGTTCACTTCTGATGTTTCGCCTGCATTTGTGGCTGGCGAAACATCAGAAATAAACTCTTCCAGAACATGGCCTCACAGCCCAGGGGAAAAAAAAAAACCAAGAAAAATCTATGGATGCCAGCCGTGAAAGCCTTCAACTTCACATTGGACTCTAGTTGTTCAAATTCCCTGAGTATCAGAATACATTGTTCAGTGTTCTGATTACATATTTAAACAATACTCTTTTTCTGTGCTATGAATAACTGCACCCCCTTTTTCTCATCATCATAATTAGGGGCATGACTAGCATATTTATACTTATGATTGGCATTTATATCTATACAAGCCTGCCCATGCCTTAAGTTAGTCAGTGAAGGCTCTTCTCCAAATACTTTAGGTCTATTATGTGTTAACAAGGGAGACAGGTAACAACGTGGGATTGAAATCAGACCAACAGAAAGCAACACAGTTTAGTGCTTAGATACTAAGAGAGTGTGGGAGCTTCATGGTGCTCACGTCACACTGCTGGACCACATAAACAGTCTGGATCCAACAAAAGTGGTGGGCAGAGATACTATGGTGCTGTCCAGAAACATCTTCAAAAAGTTACATTGGATATTAAGCATACAAAGAGATCTTGTAGCATCTTGAGACTAGCTGAGAGAAAGAAGTTTGTAGCATTAGCTTTCGTAGACTGGGTCTACTTTTTGAGATATAAATATATAGATATTGGATATTCAAGTTACATTTCTTTCTAGACAGGGCCTTATGATAGTTATCTACCGTAGGTTTTTGTAAGCTGAATGGACTTACCACTGTAATGTACCACTGTAAAGTATACTTGGGACTGCCTTTCATCATTAGAATTTCCATAGGGAGATTTAAGACTTTCTCTGTGGTTATTTTGGGGCTTGCGTACACTAGCAATAAATCCAAATCCCCCTCGAATCTAGTTCAATAATGCCACACGATGTGCGGCATTATCCCTGAATCTGATTCAATAGTGCCACACAATGTATGGCCCTATCCACAGCAGATTCAGCATACCACCTAAAACCTGGTTTTGGAAGATTCAGTTTTCTCCGGAGTTTGCTGGAAATGCCAGATAAACCTGTAGTGTGGACAAAGGATCTCCACTGGATTTGGAGGTGGGGAGGCAGGACAAGCACTGCCTGACAGGCACTGCTATTTTTACCCCTTTTCCACACCACCGCCACCGCTTTCCCAGCACACAGTCAGTTGTTCACCATGCACCGGGAAGACAGAGCCAGTGGTGGAGGTGCTGAAGAGGGCAAAAAATGTCAGTGCCTGTTGTCCTGCGCTGTGTGGAATCACTCGCTCTGACCCTCAGAACAATTAGCTGTCACTGGGGATCTGCCTTCACAGATCACACGGCAGGGGTATGCCTTGTTATAGAGTATGCATGAAACTCTTTGGGAAGAGGTGCTTGGCTAGGCAGCAGTGGCGGACCTACAGCAGGGGGCAAAAATCCAATGGCAAGATTAAAACGTTTTGGGCAGGTGTGGTGCTTAAATCTGGAGCAGCTCTGTTACAGTTCTGGGCCAAAGAAGTTTGATTTTCTATTGGATTTTTACCCCTTCCCCGTGTAGTCAAGCCCTTGATGTTATGAAACAATCTGTCCATGGGGAGAATCCTCCCTTCCTTCTGAACTTTATGCACTTGTGTATTATTACCCTATCATTTTTAAAATTACTTTGTCTAGTTAAGTGAAATAATCTTATAGCACATCTCTCTGTTACATAGATTCTCATTTCTGTTCTGTTTTTATTATTATACATATTAAACATACCATTGAGCCAGGTTATAACTGATGTTCAATCATGTTGCCTACTATTATGAGCACAGGACAAGGCAGGTTAGACTAATTTGGAAGAAGAGAGGCAGGAACGGAAGGGAAGGAAATTATTTGTAACTTGTGTGCTACATCAACGTTAGAGTTTGGTCTAGAAATATTAAAATTTTAAAGGTTATATCTACAATTCTTCAGCAATCATATTTGATTATTTGAAATATGAATGCAATATGCTTCTTTTAAAATGACAAGCATGAAACTATCAAAGGTCTTTTTTGCCTTCACATTGAAATGAAAAATGGCTGAAAAGCATGAGTTTCATTCAAACTGAATAATGAAAATAATTATCTGTTTCAGAACGGATTCCTCTTTTTGGTAATTCATAAAAATATAATTAATAAAAAATTGAATGCCTGCTGGGTTACAGAAACTGCTACGGGGAATAATTAAAATCAAACTATTCTTACAGCAAGTATCTGGCTACACGCCTGCCTTTCATCACTTAAGCTAGAGCTGAAAGGTAAATTAAAATGTCAGCACCTTCAATTACCCTTCTTAGTTAAGTGTTTATAGTCCTATTTATCTTTTATGATGTCCATAAAGTACTGCTCTGCATACCTAACCATTTTCTTCTAAACAAAATCTGTTCCTCTACCTGGCAAGGCAATGTTTCATTCACTGTGATCACAGTTTGTATACAGTACTTAGAATAACAGAATAATGGAAAGACCACGAGGGTCATCCAGTCTAACCCCCTGCCATGCAGGAATACTTGTTTTATAAGACTACATAGTTATGCCGCTGAAAGAAGTATATCCTTCATGAGCCTTCAGCGTGGTTTGTTCTCATTTTCTTATGTGATGGGTCTGGTTGAGAATTTCACAGCCATCTCTTGCATGCTATCCCCATTTAGACATCCTTCTTATTGGTGGAGTTGACATATGAGGGGGAGCAGGGACAAGGGCATTTGTTCCACCTCTCCTTCACCATTCTTGATGTGGTGATTGATGTGTATGCAAGCTGGCGAAACAGTCTCCTCACTTTGTGCAATCTTTGAGATTTTAAAACTCTGTAATGGGGTGTCCTTCTGGCGAGAGGAACTTCACCTTCATAAGGCTTTGAAGATTTCCTCAGAGGTAGCCTGCTCTATTGGTTTGGGGGTTTATTTTAGAGGGTACTGGTGTGCCTGATGCTGGCCTGAGGAGTGGGCTGCTGCTGGTTTGTTGTCAGATTTGACCTTCATAGGAGATTTTCAGACAGGGAAATTATTCCCCAGGGAGATCGGGACAGAATTGTTTCTGTCCCGGAAGCAGTGCCACGTTTTGCACACCCACTTCCCTCTCCCGATCTTCTGTCATCCTGACGCTGTCCTTTTTCAAGTTTCCTGGCGGTCCCTTCCGTGATATTTTATTAACGCTTCAGGGAGCTGGCTCCAGAAGCAGATGCCTGTCCTGTCCCAATGCAGATAGACCTGTGGTATCCTGAAGGGGTGAGGTTGTACGAGCCATTGATCTTTCATTAGCATCTTCCATTAGGCCTACCTACAACAAAGTGGGCAAGGATTTTGAGCATTTTTAATCAGGAGAGGGAATCCCGGCCCTTTGGCCTCTCCCTGTGGATCATATCTTTCAATATTGTGTTATGCTGAAAGGTAAGGGTCTTGCATCGCAGTCCATTCATAATAAGTTAGTAGCCTTGTCCTTTGCAATGAAGGCCCAGGGTTTTGAGAACATCACTGGCAATTTTAAGGTCCACAAAACCCTGGAAGGTTGGCCCTGTGAGAGGGGGGATGTGGTTGAGAAGTGTGAACCACTGTATCCTGTAGTGCTCAGGTAGGTCTAGGTGACCAATGGGTGTTTATCTGTTCCTCTAACTATGAAGCTCCTCTTTTTCATGTGGCTTCCTTAATGGCTTTCTTTGGGGCCTGATTGTTAGGAAGTTGGTAGTAGTTTCCAAGCAGGATTCTTCAGGGAGGGCTTTGGTTTTTAGTGACCATACTTTGTTAGAGAAGCATGCAGTCCTACATATTAGAATGTCCAAAACTCTAAACTGACCAGAAAGGTAAGGGAGCATTGGTTGAATTAGGAAAATGTGATGAGCCCTCTTTCTGCCCAGTTCACACTCTGCATCTTTACACCAAATTGCAGGAAGCTAGCCTGGGGTTTTGTTCTTTCATAATGATCTGTCTCCCCTTACCAGGTACCATTTTGGGATGGTGACCTTGAAGGCTTTGGATCATTTGGGTTGCAAGTGTGTAAAGTTTGGTATGCATTCCTTCCAAATAGGTGCAGCTTCAACAGCATTTGCGATGGGCATGGGCCCTTCTTTGATTCCTTCCCAACACATTGGGAGTTGGGAGTTGGTGGCATTTAGATGTTATGTCTGCCCCTTGGTGTTTTAAAGTTGTAAACTTGTTTCTTCTTTCTCATTGGTCCCTAGGTGCTGCATGGTGTGATGACAGGTCATGATCAGCGGCCACAGCATGGTCCACTAGTCGGTGCACCAGGCCCAGAATTCACATTTTGGGGAGCAGCTGGGGCTAACTGTTGAGTGGCTGGGGAGACGTGGCTTCTGATAGATTATCTTATTGCCACTGTTGTTCAAAGAGCACATGGGGCCTCCTCCTGATGTGCTTGTGATCCACCTTGGTGGTAATGATCTTGGTCTGCTCAAAGGAAAGACCCTTATACTGCAAGTGCAAGTGCTGGATAACATTAGGCTCATTTGCAATAGCTGGCCTGGTGTGATGATTATTTGGTCAGCCATCTTGCCATGCCAAGTTTGGCAGTTTGACAGCAATCCGCAATGCCTTGATTTGGCATGCCATAAGGTTAATTGTGAAGTACAAAAGGCTATAATGGCTGGGTTGGGCCATTTTGCTTTGATTATGTATTCCTGCATGGCAGGAGGTTGGAATGGATGGCCCTTGAGGTCTCTTCCAGCTCTCTGATTCTATGCATTTTAGGGGGGAAGCAAGCTATAAACAAAGAGGCTAATACTAACACAGTCAGCCCTAAAAGCAAATCTTGATTTTGCTATTTTATGTAAGAGACACCTTTTTACTGTGCCAGTGGATATAATGGGACTTGAATATGCATGGATTTGGGTATCCACGGGAGTCCTGGACCAAACCCCAGTGGATACCAAGACCCCACTGTACTACTAATAATTAAAACACCTTCTCCCATAATCTCTGTGGGCATAGTCCAGGATCCAACAGTGATTGTAAGCAAGTTGCCACTCATTCTACAAGAACTGGGGATCTTCTTCCCTCTTACAGCCCCTCCTTGCACTCTAAAAATGCTCCAGGGGGTTGAGGAACCATTTTTAGAGTCATGGAAAGCTGCAGTAGGAGGAAAAGCAGGGCGGGGGAATGAATTCCACTTGTGTATACCATCAGGGCTTAGCCAATGAATGCAGAAAATGTCAAATTCCTTATATGAATACATGATGTATACAATAGCAATATTAAAAAATACCAGATTTGATGATCTGGAAATACAGTATTTCATTGGGAAGAAGTACTCCATTTTTTAAAAAATCAAAAGTAAAATACTTCTGTCAATGCATTGCTTTTATCATGTAATGTAATTCAAAACTAAGTCTATTCCCTCCAGCAAATGAAACATATATTTTTAAAAGTGCAGATAAGCACAACACAGAGACTGAGCTTCTTGATGAAATAGATTGGGGACAGATACATAAGAATATAGTAAAAAAATCTTGTAGTAACCAATCTTGCCAAGAAAACCCCATGATAGGTTCACCTTAGGGTTGCCATAAGTCAGAAACTAAGGAGATTTTCAGACAAGTCTTACCACGCAAGAAGACTCCAGGAGAGGTACACCACTGTCGCGTGGCAGGGGGTCCGTTTTGGATGACGCCGTCCCTCGTCCGTGTCACTTCTATGTTCCTTTGAAGGCAACCATGCCATTTTTTATTCACGGACAACTTCCATGAGTAAAAAATGGCACAGTTGCCTTCAATGGAACACGGAAGTGACACAGACGAGGGACAGCGGCGTCCGAAACGGACCCCCTGCCACACGATAGCAGCATACCTCTCCCGGAGTCTTCTTGCGCAGTAAGACTAGTCTGAAAATGTCCTAAGTTGAAGGCACCCAGCAATGAATCCATATAACAGATATATAGAAAAATAGAGTGATGAATGCAATAACTAGAATAATCTAATTTTAAGAATATTTTCTTCAGTAGTTTAAGTAGAATAATATATTTTATATCTATCTATAGATAGATAGGTAGGTAGGTAGGTTGGTTGGTTGTGTCCCTTCAAGTCATTTATGACTTATGGCGACCCTATGGCAAACCTTTCATGGGGTTTTCTTGGCAAGATTTGTTCAGAGGGGTTTGCCTTTGCCTTCCTCTGAATTATATCTATTAATTGTATGTATTATTTTACTTAAAATAATGAAGAAAATATATATAAATAAAATTTCTGTAACGCAATGTGCAAAAATAAACTTAGAACCAGGAGAGAAAGAAATAACCATAGAATCATAGGGTTGGAAGAGACCACAAGGGCCATCCAATCCAACCCCTTGCCATGCAGCAATACACAATCAAAGCATTCCTGACAGATAGCCATCCAGCCTATGCTTAAAAACCTCCAAAGGAGGAGACCCCACCACACTACGAGGTAGTGCATTCCACAGCCAAACAGCTCTTACTGTCAGGAAGTTCTTCCTAATGTTTAGGTGGAATATCTTTTCCTGTACTTTGAACCCATTGCTCCGTGTCCTTGTCTCTGGAGCAGCAGAAAACAAGCTTGTTCCATCTTCCATACAAGATCTCTTCAAATATTTAAACATGGTTCTTAACCTTCTCTTCTTCGAGTCTTCAGGCTAAATGTACCCAGCAACTTAAGTCACTCCTTGTAGGGAATGGTTTCCAGTCCTTTCACCATTTCCCTGTTCAATACCACTGTTTCACCACCCCATTAGCCCCCTCCCCCAAAAAATGCTTCACTATGTAACAAGCATGCATATATTTACTATGGAAAATGTAATTTACACATTTACATAACAAAAAATCCAGTTTAAACCAAAATGCCCAGCAAAGAAAACCACTAACACATTCTTTTAAACAGTGAATGGTTAAATAAAAATTATAATTAATTAATTAATTTACTACATATTGCATTCTTAAGACGTAAGGTATTTAATACTATTTAATACTATTATATGTTTGATTGTGTAAAATAAATTTTCCCATTTGTTGTCCAAGACTTGGCCACCTTCTTATTTCTTTTATCTGTATATCTGTATCTGTATCTTTATAATTTCAAAAGCTTTTTTATCTTTTCAAATAGTGATCTTAGTCCAATAAACATCTTCACATTATTTGTTCCATATTTGGGGTGGTGATAATGTTTTATTGCATCTTGAGGCTAATAATATATTAGGTGAGGGTGGGCAACTAGAACATTACACAAAGAAAATCTATTTGTGAAGACATAATGTTTAACAAACTCAAAATTTCACTAAAAATATTCTATGAGGAGTAGAAATCATCACACCAATTTGAGAATGCAAGTCAAAGCCAAAGGAGGATGCATTGATAGATAGTATGCATAGGTAAATAAATAAATCATTCCCTAGCCCTCTAATTCAAAATCTGGCTGCATGAAAATTTTAAAGCATTTATTCATGGTAGAGGAATTGTCTGTTTTATGAATATAAAAGTTATATCATTCCCCAAACACCTGTTATATTTTGCATGGTGTTATGTAATGTTCTTTTAAGTGAAATGTGCTAATCATATGATTTCAGGCTAGAGTCCTGAAATTATTTAGGAATAAGAGAAAATTGCGTTCAGATTGAAACCTTACATGCAGTTGGTTAAGACTGGATCATGTGATCATTGCTGTAATAACTTCCTCTTTAATTCCCAGATTGGTCACTGTGGGGGCTGTAAGAGGGGCTGCCACACAAATCTTCAGCAAGTAGGAACTGTCAAGAGTTGGCCCAAACACAGGAAGGGAAATCCCACAACGGGGCACCTCTATACACATTTCTTAGCATTTGAAAAATGCATTCCC
Organism: Gambelia wislizenii; assembly: GCA_030847615.1. NCBI lineage: Eukaryota > Metazoa > Chordata > Lepidosauria > Squamata > Crotaphytidae > Gambelia > Gambelia wislizenii. The sequence continues at coordinate 105,445,256 of JAUMIR010000001.1, forward strand.
TTCTCTCTTCCCCCCACCCCCTGTCTTTTTAAGCCACACTGCACTGTGCAAAAGAAACTTCATAAATAAAAGTGACCTTGCAAAAAGATAGTTTAAATAATGCTTTTTAATTATTCCCCCGGGCACCACAAGTTGTGTTTAGCAGACTAAAATTACGAACAGCAATAAAAAGGTGAGCATGCGACCAGCAGAATGTGAAAACAGCTGAGCTATTTTGACTTACTTTTATCCCAGAAAGAAGTTTCCATTGCTTCTGTAGCTCTGCAATTGGCTGACAGGGTCATGTGACCTTGTGAACTAAAATAGAAAAGCTTCAGCAGAGCGAGACTGAAGGAGCAGAAGGCAGAGGAAAGAAATGAACTTTAAAACATATAAGTCACACCAACTCCATTGGCACACACTTTATATAGAGCACAGTTCAGTGTTCTTACATTTAAATAGGGGCACCCAATATGTAAGACGTCTCTCAGCGATAACCCTAGAGGAACTTGTTTTCAACTTCCTCTTGACTTTGAGTTGTTCGTTTTATTCCCCTCCCCTATCTGCACACCATAATTGTTGCTGATGTATTAGGACTATATATGAGGCTACCATCCTACAGAGCACTAACCTTTACAAGCTTCTCTTTGAAAAAGCCCAGCCAGTAAGTCACCTTTGCTTCAGAATTATGTGCAGGGAAAATACACTTTTATAATACATCTCTGTTTTCAAGAGCATGTGTTTCCTGGCTATGATTCTGATATATTACAAAGTCATCAATTGAAATAAAATATTTCTCAATCACAGTGTCTTAATCACAGCTTATCATTGAAGGGAAAGTCTGTTTTTTAAAAAAAGCTTCCCCTTTAAATAACAGAATATGACTTATTTTGAGATCTTTTGCAAAACTATTGCCAGGGCCGGTTTAAGGCACCAGCGGCATCAGCATCTACAGGCGGCCCCATCATTGCGGGGGGGCCCGTAGTAACCCTCCTCCTGCAAAAACATTATTAATAATAGATTTTCCTTGGTTTTTTTCTGGGCTGTGAAGAGATGGGTATAAATAAATAAATAAATAAATAAATAAATAAATAATGTTCTGGAATAGTTTCTTCCTGATGTTTTTCACCTGCATCTGTGGCTGGCATCTTCAGAGAATGGTTGGATAGGAATGTATGTGGAGTTTATTTATTGTGAACCCCTGTTGGGGAGTATATGTACATTTGTGCAATTGTGTAATTGGCTCCCAGTTTTGAAAAACAATAGAATAAAAACTCAACACTTACAAAGGAATTCCACCAAGGGACAAGGGGATTTCCAGCAGATAATGGTCCATCAACCAACCATTAGCCAAACAGACACTAATCAGCCTTGCATTTCTATACTCAGAAACTAACCATTCAATCACACAAATTTACATATACTCCCCTACAGGGGTTCACAGCATATAAACCCCAGACACACTCCTACCCAACCATTCTCTGAAGATGCGAGCCACAGATGCAGGCAAAACTTCAGAAAGAAACTATTCCAGAACACGGCCTCACAGCCTGGAAAAAAAACAAGGAAAATCTATGGATGCTGACTATGAAAGCCTTCGACTTCACATTATTAGTAATAATCTGAATATCCTGTACTGTGAATAGCTTAAGGCTGAATGTGAAGCTTAGGTTGAGTTAGGTTACATTGACCTGAGATAAACATATGGGCCCCACCAAAATAAAAGCATTGCAGGGGGCCCCAAAATTTCTTAAACTGGTCCTGGCTATTGCACTTTCTATCTTGTTTTCATATTATACCAGCACTACCAGGTATATGCTTACTCAGATGTACATTCAGTGGGTTTTATTTGATGTCAGTAGATATAGGATTGCAGGTTTAAATTCAATATATTACTTCAGAACTGACGGGTAGACATAGGTTCCAAAAGACCACAACCTGTACATGTTTCTGACATCCAATCTAGAATAATTCAAGCAGGTATTGATATATTTACTAATTTCAAGATTATTTTTGAATTAGGTTTTCTCAAGTGAACGTCTAAAAATTCTGCCAAAGGAGGTATGACTTTGATTTGAACAATAGATTAATGTTCTGCTTCAGAAAAGATTTCTAGCAGAGTTTTTTTAACAAAAAGTTTTAGGTTATTCAAAGTTATTATCATAGTTATTACTGAATAAACTGTTGCATCTTCAAATCTAAGAAATGTAAATATTAACTTTTTTTTAAAAGGCCTGTCCTTTTTTTCTTAGGCAAAAAGCAAGGCAACACATCCTAGATGTTTCTAGAAGAAGCAAGTATTTGTATATAATAATCTCAACTAATGCTGAGAGAAAAATTCATATGGTTCACATTTTCATCCAAATTTGAACCAAATGTATACTTCCTACACCAATATGTGAACCAGAACGCTCTTATTTGTAGTATTCATATTTTTCAGAGCTTTGTAGCATGATCCTTGAAACAAATATAACAATGTATACATTACAGGAAACTGTTCACAAAAATATGTATATTGGTTAAAAAAGGGGGGGGCGAGAAGAATATTTTCAAAGATTTATATTAGACAAAAATTAGTACAAAAATGTGAATATGAGGATGAATTAAAGTTGCAGTTGTATACATGTTTATCTAGTCCTGTAGTAGGTCTCACTGAGGATCTCTGCACGTCTCCTTGGGATGTCTGCATTAAGCATTTTCTTATCTCTTGAAGCAAGTGGGACTATGACTAAAATTATGGAGTAAGACCCAATTAACCCATTGGGAGACACTTCTGAATAGGCAGCACTATTAAAGTCTTAGGTCTCATAGACACTACAAAATTATAGCACTACTAGCTATACCCGGTGTAACATATACCTTCAAACCCAGCCCCTCCTGCCTCCCCCCCCACTGCCAGGTGCGTGTCCCCACTCCACCTCTCTGGTGCCAGGTGTGCACCCCCACACCACTACCACCAACGCCAGATGCACACCCACACACCACCACCCTGATGCCATGCATGCAACCCCACCCCCCAACGCCAGGCACGTGCCCCCTACCGCTCCCGCCACCAGGCACACACCCCACCCCCAACACTAGGTGCCCTGGCCCTGTCCCCACCAGGCATGTACCCCCCACCAGGCTCACACACACACACACACCCCACTCACTCAGGCACACGCTACACACACCACATCCCCCCATGCTACTCACACCCCCTCTGTGCCACCATGTTTAGAAAGTACTGAAACTTCCACATGGTCCTGCCCCCAGTGTGCTGATTAGCTGCCCAACAGATCTTTGATTGGTTGGTCAGTTTCCTAAGCGGCCAATCAGCACACTGGAAATGGCAACATACCTAAGAGCAATATATATACAGTATATATATATATATATATATATATATATATATAATTCCACTTCAGTGGCAATGATTCTGTCCTATGGAATCCTGGGGTCGTAATTTGCTGAGGCACAAGGGCATTTTGACTGCTAAATTTAAATGCCCCTTCCTAAATTGCCAATCCCAGGTTTCCATACGATGGAACTGTGACAGTTCTGTAGTGTGAAGGGGCCCTTAAATTTTGACTAAATTATGCTCAATTGATTTGGCTCCAGAAGTAAGCAGACATAAAACCAATGGAACTACACTGAAGTATGTATTTGGCTGCTGCCACACTGCAGAAATACAGTAATGCAGGTTGATGCCGCTTTAACTATCATGGCTCCATCCTATGGAATTCTGGAATTTGTAGTTTGTTGTGGCACCTGAGCTCTCTGACAAAGAAGGCTAAATATCTCACAAACCCCAGAATTCCATAGAATTGAGCATTGACAGTTAGAACTTTTTCAGATGGGGGACAAATATAGTGTCCCCATCTCACCAGCTATTTCCCGCCCCACTCCTGTCCCTGTAGCAGTTTTTTTTTAAAAAAAAAAATCAGACCTACCTTAATCCTGGTTTTTAAAATGCTCCCCTCCCCTCCAGCAGCCCAGGAGTGAATGCAAATCTCACGGAGCTGCTTTCACTTCCTGGAAATGAAATCCCACTGGCTATGCTGACAGGAGGGTTATGGAAGATGTAGTCCAAAAAACAGTGGCCAAGATCCTGCATGAGAGACATAGCCATGTTGTTGTGGCTACAATCTATCTCCCAATCTGACACCCAAAATGCCACTTAAATTCCAGCCGGCACTGAGGGACAGAGTTCTGCAGCTCTGGCAAGCAGGGCACTGAAGGATGATGCACTGAGCTCCCTCCTGCCAGACAGTGGCAGTGCATTGAGGAGTTGTGACAGGACTCTGCAGGGGTTCGTTTACATGGCAGATTTATTGCGGCAACTTGCACTTTAATTCTTTTCCGCAGCTGTGCCAGTCAGGGTTTTTTTTCTAATTATGCTGCTTTTTCATTCAGACTTGAAAAAGTGCGGGGGGGGGCGTGGCCTCCCAAGCAGAGGAAGGCTTTATGGGGAAGAGGCTAGATCGTGAGTGAAAGAATCTGAAGCCCTGCATTTTCTAGCTAAAGAAAGACTCACAGAGTGCCAAAATAGCAGGGGGGAAGATCAAAGAAGTGTCTCTGTCTCTGTGTCTCTGTAAATCTGCCTGTAAATGAACCCACTCCCCAAAGCAGAGAGACAGAGAGATTGCAGCTGAGTAGAAGAAGGAATTCCTTTCTTTATGTGGGGAACAGATCTCCCCTGATTGTAAATTGTTGGGAATCCTTTTTGTAAGCAAAATGGCTTGCAAAATAGCAGAGAGGATTTTTCAAATTAAGTTTCCTGATCACTACTGAATCTCCCTCCCTCAGTCTCCCTCTTTTAAGTCCACCCCTTCATCATAGCAACCAATCACAGTGCAGCTCTGCTGCAGCCCTTAGCGGAATGGTTGTTTACACTACCAATAATGCGCTACTTTGTAAATATACCAGCAAAAGTAGTGACATCCCTTGCCACGCTATATTTGGGTGTTTTACCTTCCCCCCTTCTGAATGAGGCGATGCTGTGGTGCGATCCGTGGGAACAATGATCTATCTTTGCGGTATATTTAGAGGAATATTTTCCCATGTAAATGGGCCCCAGGAGGTTCTGCTTCTGACATTTCAACACCAGTGCCCCAGAATTCCAACCCTCCATGTTGGCTGGCTGGATTTTAAGTCAATGTGAATGGGACACAATGATGAGTTTGTAAGACTAACTAGTAATTGACATTGTAATTGACCAACAGGATGCCAGCCCATATTTGCAAGCTTTGTCTGATCACACTTAACTTGGTTACCAAGCCAGACTGAAGTCAAAGGGGACATTTCTTCTATTTTATTAAAAGCAACACTGATATTTTTATTTAGGATGAGATCAGGAAGTTCCAAGAAGCTGATTTGCTGATCTATGTTTGCTCCCTCCACCCAGGTCTCATTACCAGCTATATCAGTCCCCTTATTGATAGGATATGATTATTTCTTCATTGCTCAGAACAACAACAACAAAATCACTACTACTGTGAGCTTTTAAAAGGCAGTAAAATCTTATAACAACACAAGAAATTTCCTGCAGATAATTGCTTAAGCTTTACAATACCACAGTAGCCAAGAACAATATCCTCAGGCTATTAAAAGCTATCTATCAGTAGCAATGGATTCAAACAACATGTTTGTTGTGATGCTGCATAGACATTAAATACAGTGTTGGAGACTTCTGTAGTTTTTTCTTTATTAGTAATCTAAAAATTGATCTACAATAGAAATTGATCTACAGTAGGCACAATCCAGCTAGTTTGTTTATATTAGGTAGGACTATAATGGTCACAGGCTAATATTTTTAGTGTGAAAAATATTATCTTAGGGGACCCAATGTAGTCTCTGATGGACATTCCTCCCCCCAAAAAACCCTCTTAGTTTTTGTTGATGTTTGCCGCCCTTTTACATTTTAAAAGACAAAATGCCATTGAGTTCAACTGAGGATTTAAGCATGTACTTAATTTCTCCTGTAGAAATAAATTAATCATGCTGTTAGGATGACTCCTGACCAGGATTTTTTTTTATTGGTTTATTTTTGTGGTAGTTAATCAGCCACATACAGTTAACAAGACAAGAACCAGATAGAATTAAGTGGCTAGAAGTAAGTTCCATTGAGATTGTCCCTAGGATAAGCGTCCACCAACAAGATCTGTCTATTAAATAATGGGATTGATACCATAACCCATCTTTATTTATATGTATTACAATTCTAATGCTTATCCCCTTCAATATACTCCCTGTATGCTTAAAGCCTCATGTGAGGTGCAAGATACACTGAGCTGCTCCCTTCCTTCAATCATATAGAGCAATCCCAGTTGGAAGAGATCATAAATTGCAGGAACAGTGTGATAGTATAGGTGTGGCATGGTACAGTATATTAGGATACAACATGGTTTGGTAAATATGGTCCCTTGTCATTTTTGGAAGAAATTCCAATAAAGGTATGCTAATAAAAACACATAGACCTGAAACATCTATGTTGTAAAGGGCTACCAAAATACTCCAATACTGTCTAATATTGTTAAGATGGAGTAAGCATATTAGTCTCCTTCATATATTGGTAAGGGGAATTCCACATTATGAAGGACCTGAGCTTCCTCAGAGTTTTCCCTTCCTTTCCCCCATCTCCAAACATTCACATCCTTTGCCTTACCTCCATAGGCTTCCATACATTCTGGAACTCTGGTTGTGGAGAATTCCAGCACACATAAAAATCCTATGCAGACGGAGGTCTCCACGCATTGGCTTCCAGACTGCAAATGCCCAAGCCCAACATGTGGCTATAAGGTATGAGCCCACTGCCCATCATTACACAGAGACTAATTCATCTGATTACCATATTACTACACACCTTAAAGCATCTGTTTTAAACTGTACGTGGATATAGCCTGATAAAATCGTCAAATGTCTGGAAAGCTATTTAGTTCATATTCTCAGTGCAAATGTTCACACAGTAGATTTAAATATCCTACATGGTATAAGTTCATAAATATTTTAAAAATCCAATCTGTTCCTGCAAAACAAGATATTTCCTATTTAGAGAAGTACTGTATACAACTGTTTAAATTGACTATCCTACTGGAAGATATTTTTCAAGTTACTGTCACTTCTGAACTGTGTTGTGTAGAAATTACTGTATAAAGCAATTAATAATGCAGATAGCTTGCCTTGCCTGATCTTAACTGACCTTACATTTACTCATTTTCCACAAGTTAAGTAATTAAAAAAGTAATCCCCTCCCCAAATATTCTTCCATACAGATTACAGTAATAGCAACATAATTACAACAGAGCTGAGCTAAAGGGAGATACATATATTTTATGAATATTTCAATTACCAAACAAAAATGGGTGATCACCTACCCCTTCCAAGGACATTCTGAGGCAGTATGCAGACAGCAGAGGGTTTGGGTTGTTTTTTTTAATGTACTGTACTATTCATATTGAGCTCAGGAAACAATGAAAACAGCAGCAAAAGAGGACAGAAAGGGGGTGGAAATTATATAGATAAATGCTATTTTAATCTTATCTTTTTTGCATTTTTACCTATATGTGGTTTTACATGTACAATTGTCCCTCCATATTCACGGATTTGACATTCACGGATCACGACTTGAAAATATTATTTTAAAAATAATAATCCAAAAAGCAAACCTTGGTTTTGCCATCTTATATAAGGGTTTTGCTATGCCATTGCATATAATAGGACGTAAGTATTCACGGATTTGGGTATTCACGCGGGGTCCTGAAACCAAACCCCAGCGAATGTGAAGGGACAACTATATTTCTTTTTATTCTGTAAGCCATCTTGAATCATACTTTGGGGGGAAATTATGTGGTATACAATGGGGTTTGGTTCCAGGATCTCCCATGGATACCAAAATCCATGGCTGCTCAAGTCCCATTATTATACAATGGCATAGTAAAATGGTGTCCCTTATATAAAATGGCAAACAGCAAGGTTTGCTTTTTGGAATTATTTTTTTTTAATATTTTCAAGCCGTGGATGGTTGAATCCATAGATACAGAACTTGTGGATATGGAGGGATGACTGTATAAATAAAGTGACTGATTGATTGGTTGTGATCCAGGTTCTGCTCCATCCTTAATCCATGATTTCCACACTTATAGAGTGCATACCTACATGACAGTAGAAACTCCCATTTCAAAGAAAAGAAGCATGCTTAGTACTGCCTCTCACCCACACTTTATAGTGGGTTCCGCAGACATTCTAACTTAATTGTAAAATAATATTTTATAAAAGCATAAGAAGAGCTCTACTAAATCCAAAGGTCTGTCTTGCTTAGTATCCTATTTTACATCATGGCCACACCCAGCAGATGCCTCTGGAAAACCTACACATGAAGATGAGAGAGTTCAACACTGGATGGCTCTGAGTAGGCTAGAATAAGAGTCTCATTGCTATACATTTCTGAGCACTAAAAGTTGACCTATTTACATAAGTATATAATAGATAATTATTTCACTGGATATTCATAATGATAATACTTACAAACTATGAGCCATGTTGAATGTTACTGTGATGCTAGATGGACCAACTGAGAACTTGCTAGGTAAAATTCACAGTAATTCATTGACACTATGAGTCTCTACATAGCAAAGACAAAACATTTAATTAAGTATGAAGTACATTAAGTCTCTCCTAATTAAATCCTTGCTAGGGCAAGACTCCATTATTCTCTAAAGAGAAAACACATGAAACAAAACCCCTTGAACTTGCTTCTCTTGTGCTGGCATCAATGCCATCTTTCTTTTGTTAAATACCTTAAAGCTGTAAAGCTTGAAAGTCAGGGAACACAAAGGCTTTAGCTACACTACACAGATAATAGCAGTTTGGTGCCACTTTAACTGTCAGGGGTCCATCCTATGGAATCCTGAAATCTCTAGTGTAGCAAAGTACTTAGAATTTCCTATTAGAGAAAATACCCATCTACGGAAAGTTCCAAGTACCTCTACAAACTACAAACCCCAACATTCTGTAGAATGAAGCTACAGAAGTTAAAAGTGGTCTCACACAGCTAAAACTATGTAGTAACTATTAGGGATGGAAAGAATATTTGAAAATGTTCAAAAATGATTGAAAAAATGTTTCTTGAGTGTTGAGAAACTCTAATGAGAAGCATCCTGGATTGACAAGAATGTTTTCAGTTCAGGAATTATTCTACACAAAATTTGTGCATGGTTGTTTCATGCAGAAAAGAGCATTGTTTTTGTGGAGAAAACACAGAAAATGTTTTCTTCACAGAAAATGCTGTAGTTGGGGACTTATTCTGTGCAAAATTTGCAAAGTGTTTTTTGTGCAAAAACAGCATTTTTGATCAGGAAATTTTTATTCCTCCTCAGAAATAGTATTTTCTGGGCAGAAAATGTTTTCAGCGCAAAAATGCTATGTGCACATTGTGTGCAGAATAAGTCCTGAAAACCTATTTCTCACCAAAAATATTATTAAACTTACTCATTGTTACCTTCAAGAAAATTAGCAATTACATCCCTAGTGTAGATATACTCAAAGAATATAGTTTACAAATAGCAGTTGTTCTTGTGTTGTTTTTGAGAAACTACTCGGTTGTTCCATCACTAAGCTACTTTTCTATATGCCCGTAGGGTGATTGGAAAATAACCTTTCCAATCACCCTACGAAACAATTAGCTGAAAAACCTAACTTTTATACTGGTAAAACTTTCAGGAACTATTTCCCCAGGTGAGTTGGACTCTGAAAGAATGAAGTACAAATCATTATAGTTTAATGGAGGGCTGTGAGTTCCCTCAGACTTGCATGCTGACTCCTCCTCTCTACTTTGTCAGCATGATTCCAAGAAACTAATAAGAAAGTTTTCACTTCCAAATTTAATAAAGCATAGTTTCACACTATGGACTTTATCAGATGAGTCAAATCTTGCAAAAAAAAACAAACAAAAAACACCACCAACCTATGCATCATTTGGATGTGACAATAGCACAAAAGGCAAAATTATCAGACTTCCTTCTCACTTACCTGTTCCTGCTGCATCATGCTGGCACAAATGAGCCATCACTTTTTATTATCAGGCTAAGCCATCAATAAAAAGTGATGCCTCATTCACGCCAGCACGACACAGCAAGAACAGGTAAGTGATGACATGATCTGATAATTTCTGCTGTTTCTGCTATCATTGCATTCTAATGCCACAGTTTTGGTCGTGTCTAACAAAGTCCTAAGTCTTTACTCTAAACTCTGCTTTACCTTAACTATGGGTAACCTTAACTTAAATAAGACAGTTTCATAGCCCATTGTTGAGATGACCTTCTCTTCAATGAGTCTATTCCAGGTGTGGGAAACTATATACCAGTACTATGCTCTAAGACAAGGGAACTGCAGTTAAGAATTCAGCAGTTACAGCTTTTTTCAAACTGTAATTAAATGACACTGAAAGTGCAAAAGCTGCACTTAGCTATCACTTCAGAAGAGTAATGATACTGCTAGCTTGCTTGCTTTCAGCATGCAAAAATTCATTGTCTAGATACAATACATAACACTCAATGCAGCCCATGGGGACTGGGTGAATTTAGGGTCTGCAATCCAAAACAACAACAACAACAACAACACCTTTTCCAGGCTCTGATGGAGGAGCTGTTTTATACATTACTCATGTTCTTGGAATCTTTGAACTTGACTGCTGGGAGGGTGAAGAATTGCAGCAGACAGTAAGATAAGAACATAAATAGATGTTTTATGATGAGTCAGGCCATTGGCTCTCTAGGGTTTCAGGAAGTCTTCCTAGCCCAGTCTAGAGATCCCTGATATTCCCTGGTGATCTCCCATCTAGGTATTAACCAAGCCTGACCTTGTTTAGCTTCCACAATCAGATAAGATTGGGTCTGTTCTGAGTGGCATAGTGATACCCACCAAAATAAATTGTGTTGTATTATTATGGAAACAGACCCAGAATTCTCTTAAACTTTGCATCAGGTCACAGTTTCCCCACTAGGTATCTTGTATCTGGGGTATAAAGCCAAGGAGAAGTAAACTGACAGAGGGACTTAATAAGAAGGGGAACTATGCTAACACTTCATTGTCCTTATATAAATAGTGAAATTCTGAAGAGGAGAGCTTCCTCTATGTGTGGAGGCTCTTCATACACCTCAGAATGTTGGAAATTGAATCACATGGAAAGTTCTATAGGCAGAAGAAGACACTTTCTTCTTCAAAGGTCACATCACACAGAGACAGAAACAAATGGATGCTCAACTAGTTTATCCCCCCATTGCATATTTACCCAGTGTTTGAATACCCAAGTAGAATTTATATATGACTTTAATTGCATATATCTGCCCATGAATGTCATTTCCTCTTACAAATTGACAATATGGAGCAGGGGACTGATACAGATTAGGGCCCTAACATGGGGAAACTCTGAATTAGGGGCCTTCTGCAGTGTGCCTAATCTGCCTTGGAGAGGAGACACCTGCAATTTGCATGTTTAAAAAAATCCAGTTAAAGCATTCTGAATGCTGGATTATTTATGCATTAGTTAAACCTAGGGAGATATACTCAGCATCCACACATAAAAAGGTTTCATTTGCTTGTTAGTTTTGATAAATCAGTGGACAAAAAAAATTAACCAGAGAGCAAACTTCCATTTACCTGAAAATGAACTGCATAATTTCATAGCTGTTTGTCCATCTGATTCTATTTCCCATGTAGCATTGATTTTCTTTTCAAAGCTGGAGCCTGAGGCTTTGTTTATGACACCAGTGAAAATGGAGTTAGGGCACAGTCCTGGATCAGTAAGGCTGAAGAAATTGGATGAGGACTGATCGAAGTCAAAGAAACTTACTGTGTTTGAAAACAATGACTTCAGCCTAACTAGGTTGTAGGCTAGACAGTATAAGATTCTGTCTGCCTCAGTTCGCTCAACACCAACCACTTCCCCCTCAGGATATGTTCTAAAAACTGATTGTGTAGTTTGAGCAATTTCCAAGGCAGAATTACAGAATTAGTGTTCCAACTATCACTTTTATTGTAAGGAAGTAAAAAATCTGATTAAAAAGGCACTCACTTCCATATGTAATGGTGCTCTATGCAATGCATAGATTTGTTCTTGATGAAGGGCTGTAAGCAAATCTTTTAAGCAGAAATTATTTCATGAGGTTCATTCCAGGATAAAAGCCACACACCAAAAAAAAGTATCATATGAATCTTCTGGGTAACTTGCTTCTCTTTTTGGAAATTAATATAGTGGTGCAAAATCATCTTCAGGCCTTGGCTTGTATCCTGTAAGGGACACACACACATAAGTTCCCTTATGCATTCCTATGTCCTTCTTGTGTCCTGCAGGTGTTGGTATTCCCTTCCTCCCTACACAGAAGCCAGAGCTCCCCCAAATTACTGAACAGCCTCTGAGGATCCCTGCACAGCCACAACATGCTTCATGGGGAGTGAGCAGGACTGCAGAGGCATCTGGCTATGTCCTCATAACCAGATAAAAAATGATGACATCAGGACTGTCGAGATCCTCTGGAGGTCTCAATGCTGTTGTAATAATTTTATGTCTGATTATGGGTATGTTATTTCTGTGAACATTCCTACTCCCCACAAAGCATAGAATGGCCATGTGGCTCAGCCTAGTGGGAGTCCACATCTGGACCTACTATGCTATGCTGAGCCATAAAAGATTGCTGCCATAGTTTTCTTTGTCATGCATTCATTTTGTAAAATGGAGGTTGATTATTCAATTGACAAATACAGTACACCTGAACAACTTTTGCATTGAGTCCAATCATTTGAATGTATCAGACCCTTCAAAAGACAAATTAATTTGCCCTGAACCAGGCGTTCTTTGTGCGATTTGAACTAGATTGTATCATGAATAGTCTGTGCAGTGCATTCCCTCTCACAGTCCCAGTCCTGTCTTACCTTCTCCAGAGGATGGAATACATTTGGACAGGAAATTTGTGAAGAGCAATAGAGGGACATATGCTGTGGAAGGGAGGGGGAAAGAAAGGAAAGAGCAGGGCCGGTTTAACCTGTCTGCCAGATCCGCATTGGCGGGGGGCCTCGGGGGTGAAGGGGGCCCCCTGGTGAGTGTTGCCCTTATCTGATGAAGGAGACAGCCAGGAGACAGCAGCCGGCTCCTCCGCTCCTTTGGAGCCCCTTCCCCCTCCCTCCTCAGGCAGGGCATGGCAATAGCACTGAGCTAGTGCGGGAGATAGAGAAAGGGTTTGCTCTTGGGAAGTTGTAATTTGGAGACAGTCCCTGGCTGCATTAGCGAAAGAAACAGCAGCCCTCTGTGGCAGAAGCTGGAGGGAGTTTGCTGCTACCGCTGAGACGGTGAGTGTGTGTTTATGAGAGAGACAGGGAATTTGAGCGTTGTCTCGGAAAGGGCTTCTTTCTTTCTTTCTTTCCCTTCCCTTCCCTTCCCTTCCCTTCCCTTCCCTTCCCTTCCCTTCCCTTCCCTTGCCAACTGAGTTCAGCCTGCATTTGTGTGTGTTTGCCTATGTGCCTTCAAGTCATTTCTGACTAAGGCAAACCTACCATGGGGTTTTCTAGGCAAGGTTTGTTCAAAGGGTGTGTGCCTTTGCCTTCCTTTGAGGCTGAGAGTGTGTGACTTGCCCAAGGTCAGCCAGTGGGGTATTCATGGCTGAGTAAGGATTCAAACCCTGGTCTCCATAGTCATAGTGCAATGCTGAAACTTTTACAACACTCTTAACTCTTTTAACAGAAGAATACTGTATAAAGAATATAAATTAAAATTTGGAGTAATATTACTGGGAACAATGGTTTTATTGTTGTCACTAAAACACCAGTATCCCATTAGTGTTATGTGAGAGGCATTGGCCTAGAGCAGTGGATCTTAACCTTTTCTTTACCAGGGACCCCCTTTAAATATCTTTTGTTGCCCCAAGACTTAACTCAAGATTTAAAACCCTAATAATAATAGCTAACAACAACAACAATACAATTACACCATCCATTAAACTTTCCCTCAGAGACACTCTTGCTTCTTCCTGCAAGTTTGTGGCTGGAGTGGATTGAATGGCAATGTGCAGGCCAAGCCAGCCAGCCTTTGCCTTGGTTCCTGTCACATGGCTACTCCACTACAGGGAGGAGGTGGGCCAAGCAGTCTTCAAGCCTTTGTGGACCCCCCTGTGAGGACATTGCGGACCCCAAGTTAAGAACCACTGGGCTAGAGAATGCTGGAAAAGGAACAATGCAACCAGACCTTGAGAAGGGTGCTGGCAGGGGGATTCTGGGAGGTGTAATCCAAGAGTAACTTTCCCAGGCTCTGAATGCAGCCTAGAATCATAGGGCTGGAAGGGACCCCAACAGCCATCCCATCCGATCGGCTTCTGCCCTGCAGGAACACACAATCCAAGCATTCCTGACAAATGCCCATCCAGCCTCTCCTTAAAAACCTCCAAAGAAGGTGAGTGCACCACACTCCCAGGCAGCAGAGTATTCCACTGCCTTACAGCTCTTACTGTCAGGAACTTCTTCCTAATGTTTAGGTAGAATCTCTTTTCCTATAGTTTGAGTCCATTGCTCCGTGTCCTAGTCTCTGGAGCAGCAGAAAACAAGCTTGCTCCTTCCTCAGTATGACACCCCTTCAAATATTTAAACATGGCTATCATGTCCCCTCCTAACTTTCTCTTCTCTGGGCTAAACATGCCCAGCTCCCTAAGCCATTCCTCATAGGGCATAATGGCTTCCAGACCTCCCAACATCCTTCTCGATATCTTTCTTGAATTGTTGTGCCCAGAACTGGAAACAATATTCCAGGTGAGGTCTGACCAAAGCAGAATGGAGTGATACTATTACTTCCCTTGATCTAGACACTATTAATGCAGCCTAACGCATTGGCATTTTTTGCTGCTGCATCACACTGCTAACTCATGTTTAGCTTGTAGTCCACTCTTTCTTTTCTTTGAGGAAATCTACATCATTACATTAATTGCTAATAAACTAAAAATATTATGTTAGTGCCTATAATATAGTTTTTAAACTAAATTATTGGTGTCAAATTATGTAATACAGTAGGCCCCTCTTATCCACTGGGGATTGGTTCGGGGGGGTGGATTCTGAAACCCATGAATAATAGTGAACACCATTGAAAAAATGGTACTTCTGGTTTAAAATACCATAGAGTTGCCTTGGAGGGCCTAGAAAACCACTAGGGAGGACACATTTACTAGGAAGACTCTAGGGTAGGTGTGCTGTTCTGTGTCCCATGGATAATGAATCCATGGATACGGGGGCCCTACTGTGATCTGAACATCCTGTACGGTGAATAGGTTAGGTTACATTGACCTGAGATAAACATATGGGGGCCCCAAAATAAAGCACTGCAGGGGGCCCCAAAATTCCTTAAACCGGCCCTGGGAAAGAGACTGCAATAGTGGGGCCACTCTGTGGCATTACTAAGACTGGTGTTACTCCTCCTCCCAATGGTGTCACCTGGTGAGGATCGGCTTTTCCACACCTCCCTAGTGCCACCACTGGGGCCACTGGTACATGTATTTCATTTTAAAATTTCCTTCTACCACAGTAGCTCATGAGAACTGTTCATTCAAGGAGATGCCTTCTTCTGAGCCATGCCAATTGTCCATATAGTTTAGTACTGACAATGTTTGCTGGCAGCCTAATTGGGAAAGTAACTTTCCTTGGCCTCAGGCTCCCTAAGATGACCTTTCAGAGACAAATCAGTGGTCAAAGGCATTCAGAATATACATTTACCAGTGAGTTATGGTCTTTCCCATTCTAATCTTCCCTATGTCTTAGCTGCTCAAATCTTGCATACATTCTTTTTTTATTATGATGATTTTATTTTATGAGTAACTTGTCCACAGTAGTAGCATTCCCTATATCTGATGGGATGAAGGGAGATGTTCATTAAAATGTCCCCAGACTCCTCCATTTATAGTTCATGGATGAAGTGAGTGTTTTATACTCTGTAATTGCATGTTGAGAATATCTTGAACTTTTTCGTATGTCTGGGTTGATTCAGTTGAAGAAGATATATATTCCAAGTGGACTTCATCTTTCCAGCTTTCCAGTGCTTAAATCACAGATGTCTCCTTCTGGAGACTGAATCTCATTGTCCTCAGTATTTGGGTTCATCCACCCAAAAATATATTTGCCAAGAATGATTTGTTCATAGTTGGCTTGAGCAGCTTTAAGATTTGCCCTTATTAAGAAAACTGAGATTCCATATCCTTTTAAAATAGTAGATATATATGGAATGTTAAGTAATAAAAGTTTTTACATATGATTTATAACTAAGTTTTCTATTTCCTTAGAATTCTGTGATTTGCTGTAATGTTACTTTGCTGAATAATAATAATGACAGAAAATGAATCTACAGTTGTCCCTTCACATTCGCGGGGGTTAGGGGCCGAAGACCCCTGCAAATGTGAAAAAACTGCAAATAAAATAGTCTTCCCCCCCACCGCCCGCAACCCCCCCACCCTTCCCTAAAAGGCAACAGGGCTTACCCACCACCACCGCCACCCTCCTCAAAGTGCAACGGGGCTTTAGGAGCCCTGGTTGCTGCTTTTCCCCACCACCCACCACCCTCCCCAAAGTGGTGACAGGGTTTCATAAGCCCCATTGCCACTTTCCTCCACCACCACCCCCCCTTCCCAAAGTGGCGACGAGGCTTCTAAAGCCCCGGTCGCTGCTTTTCCTCACTCCCCCACCCTCCCTAAAGTGGCAACGGGGCTCCTAAAGCCCCGTTGCCACTTTTTCCCCCACCTTCCACCCTCCCCAAAGGAGCAATCCACAAATATGTGGAACCGGGAATGTGAAAGCCACGAATGCGGAGGGACAACTGTATGTAATTTGCTGATGAGACAGCAAATGTTGATGATTTTGAGCCAGGCAAAGCTTTTCAGACTACGTTACTGATCAATAAGACTGTGACATTTATGTGCACGTTAGTTCCACCAGGTAGACAATTATGTCCCAGGTTATACATGAGCAGGATTTTATTTTCATTTATTTTTGTTATTTAAAAGATGGGTAAACTAATGACTAAAATCAGATTACTGAAAAGAGATTAGAAGTGCAACCTTAATTAAAAGACGTGCCAGCCTTGGGGAGAGAAAAGATTAGACACAAGCCTCTTCTGCTGGCCAAAATGCCCTTCCACCAGCAAGATCAAACTTGCAATGTTATGGCTGCAGTACTGGCATTTAACCACTGTGCCACCAGAGCTCCAGGGGAAAGGGGGACAAAAAGGGGCTAGGAAAGCACAAAGCCAAGTGGCACCAGTTCCAAACCTCTTCCAGCTCAGGGACACAGCCACAATGCCAGCAAAATGTTAGGCCAATGTGTGGGTAGTTGTAAGTAATTGTGAACATCCCTAAGTGAGAGGAGTTTGGATGCAGCATAGCTTCAGCTAGACTACTGTTGTCTCAGTTGGCCCTTAGCCATCTTGGCCAGTTAAGATTGGCAAACCTATGGCACCTAGGAAGGAGGCCTAGGGGCTATAGGATATAGCAGGGTTTCTTCTCTGCCCGCAGAATGGTAGGTCTGTGGGTGAAGTAAGAGATCTGCGCTTGAAAGGATCCTCCATGCAACCTTGACAGCAGGGAGTGAAAAAAGAAGATGGTCCAGAGTTCTATCCAAATTCTTCTGACAATTCCAAGAAGGGGAGAGGGAAATGCACCATTCCTGAAGCTGCTTAGTAGTAGTTAGTATTCTTTCTCTGCCACTAAGAATATTGTTGGGCTTCTGGATGACCTGAGCTTTGGGAAGACCTCTTTGGAGGAGGAGGATTAGAATTTCACAGTAGATTGAAAAGCCTGAGAAGTCCTGGCTCAGAGGTGCCTTACTTGGGCCACTGTGGAAGGCCTTCAGCACCATCCCTGCCTTGATCCTGAATCTGAATCCTCATGGGAAACTACGTCATCACTGGCCAACATACAAAGTGAGCAGATGAAAGAAAGACTGTCATCTAAGAGAACAAAAATCTCAAATCTTTTCATTTACAGTACTTCTATAACTTTATTTGCATGCATTTATGTCCAGGCAGCAGCCCGTCTCTCCTCTGTTATATTTCATGGAATGTATAGTACAACCAAAAATATTTTTACAATTTGAGTTTATCCATTTAGAATGGACTTAAAAGAAAGCTGGTCACATTAGGTGCTACAGAACTGATATCAGCATTCTCCCTCAATATGAGAACAAATAATCATTAACAAGCTAACAAGCAACGGCATTATTTTATGCAACTGAATAAGATCAAGGTAAAATTAATGCTTACCTGTGGTTTCTAAGGCTCTATGGACTAATCTCACTATGTACTCTCTGATTTGTTGTCAATTAATTAGGTGTCACTTTCCATGGCTAATAATAACTTGCTTGCACAGGAAATATTCTGTTAAACGTACATATTAAGAACAGTATGCTCAGGAAAACTGAGTCATGGCCCAGTAGTGCTTGGGAATCATGACTTCCTGTCACAGGCTTTTCTCAGTGGATAAAATATGTTCTTCAGTCAGAATATATACAGGCTTGTTTTTCACCTGCTTTTTTCCCCTATAGAAGAATGAGGCGGGGGGGGGGGAACTCTTCCTGAAATCCCTGATCTAGAACAGTATTTCTTAACATACAGCAGAAAGAATTATTATTACTCTGAAGGAAGCCTGGTAACTGCAATTTTTGCCCTAATTACATCCATATATTTTGTTGTTTGGAACATTATAGCTAACACAAACAGATGGGGAAGCTGATGGTTCTAGAACAGTCATTTTCAGACAATGTGGTGTGGAGTCCTGGGGTTCTATGCAAATTTACCGGCAGTTCTTCATTAAGAAAATCCATAGCAAATGACCAGCATTCCTGAGCAAAGATATGTCCACCATTGCTAGTCTGGATCTACTGGATATCTCTGCTAATGTGAATCTATAGAACAAAAAGTTGGGCATGTTTTAAGATTTACTGTCATTTCCATATTATGAAATCTCTAGCTATGAAGCCTAGCAGGTTTGGATGGTATGTGAGCACACCCAGACTCCTCTGAAATGACAGCAATTCTGTGGTTGATCATTTATCTAGGCAAATGTTCCTTATACTGTAAGTTTAAAGTTTGTAAGGCTATAGGCTCATTTCATGCTGCATAATTATAGTGGCAATACCACTTCAGCTACCTTGGTTATATCCTATGGAATCTTGGAATTGGTAGTGCACGGGACCAGTACCCACCATTTCAATTATCCATCATCCATACAATATGGTCTCTCTAGGCATTTCCTAGGTTTTTCAGTACATCTCTATGGTAACTTCTGGTGGAAGTTACCATAGAGTCATGCTGGTGATGCCTAGAGAGGCATCCTCTCTGGGCATTTTCTAGGTCCTCCAGTGCAGTTCTATGGGGTTCGCTATTACCCATGGTTTCAAGTATTCATAGTAAGTCTGGGAACATACCCACCACAGATATGGAAGGTGACCTGCATGTAGAATTCTCTGCCAGAGAGCTCTGGTATTTCCCCAAATTACAAGGATTACACAGGATGCAACCAAGGCAGTTAAAGCAGGATCAAAGTGCTATAATTATGTTGTGTGAGAGAGACATTTGTCTATTAGTTTATTATCTCTTTCTTTGTCAAGACACCTATTGGAGTAGCACATTAAGTTCTTACAGTCTGATCAGTATTTCAGTATACTGTGGCTATTTGTATTTCATCTTTGCTAAGCAGGAGAAGTTGAAGTGGTGCTTTTACCAGTGCCAGAGCCTTTGTTGTGGATGGGGTTGCATGAAAGTACCCCATATTCTGGGACCCCATTACTGCTACAGCACATGAACATAAAAGGCAACGTCAACAAAGAAGGAATATTTTGTACCAAAGAGGTATGCACACACAGGACCAGTGCATTTTCATGCATTTGACCTCTTTCAGGGTAAACTGCTGATAACGAGGGATATTACAGTTGAAAGGCCACTAGCTTAAAGTTTCTGAGTACTGTACAATGTTTCTGAGTTTTGATTAGTGTATGTATCACAACTGTACAGTTATAACAGTCTGATATTACTTTAAATGTCATGGCTCCATCCTATGAAATCCTATGATTTGTCATTTGATGGGGTCCAGGATTCCACAGGATGGAGCCACAAAAATTGAATTGAATATAACTGCCTAATGCAAATATGCTCTTTGACAGTGAATCAGAATTGTACCACAAAATGAACAGTAATCTGAAAAAAACATTCCTCACTTTTCTTCAAAACCCTTAAGAGAATTGGCAGTAGTGACAACACCAAAAAAGCCGAGGAGTAATTACTAGGATTAATATTAGCCCCACTTGTATTCTTGGACATTCTCAGATCTCTACAGGGAACCCCAGGACCAAATACATTAGCTGATTGTTATACTGTACAGGCAGGAAGTAGTGACTGAAGAAAAAATAATCTAGCCACCCAAATAAAATTTCTGTTTACAAATACCAAGAAGGGATTAACATTCCATGTCTTCTGTAAACTTTGATCACATTTTCTCAGTGGCTGCTCCCAGACTGTGGAATTCCCTCTCCCATGGGAAGCCAGGATGGCTCTCTTTCTTTGTTATTAAAAAATTTCTTCGTTATTAAAAAATGACGGAAGATACTGGCAGAGAAATGGAAGCAGCACAGAGTGAGGATGACATCAGATCGGGAGAAGGAAAGGGGTGTGTGAAACGGAGCTCTGCTCCCGAAAGAGCCCCATTTCTCTCCCGATCTCTCAGGGGAATAATTTCCCCATGTGAAAATCTCCTAACTGTCTGTTGCAGAAGATCTTTTAAGGAAGGGAGGTGTTTTTGTGTTTATACGTTTATCATTACTATTCTATTTAGCTGTCTTTAAAAACTGTTTTAAATTAAAGTTTTTAATATGATTAATTGGTTTTTAACGTTCATACTATCCATAGTTTCCACTATATTTTCACTATAAATTATGAGCTGTCTTGGGTCCCATATAGAAAGAAGGGCAAAATATAAATAAAAGAAATGGACCAATTATCCATTGCCTTCTAAACAAGCACTTCCTTATCATGAGACTTTTTCCATCTTATTTTCATCTCATTTTGATAGGAAAACTGTACATCTGATATAGTCTGCTAACCATCTTTTATTCTCTGCGTACACTACAATTAATTATACTGACAAATAATATGGTTGACTAATTTATAAAATAGTTAGTAGTATGGTTGGCAAAAGCCAGTGTGGTGTAATGGTTTGAGCGTTGGACTACAGAGATTATTAGATGTACTAAATATGGCATTATCATGATGCCAGGAGATCGCTAAAGGGCTTCCTTTTCAGACAAGGTCGTTCCCATCTCATCATGCACCCATGATGCTGCTGTTCCAACAGTGCTGTTTTTTTATTGATGGGCTAAGGCATCAAGGGATCCCCCACTCCATTTTTGTCATGGAATGTCCTGCATCTAAAAATGTGCCCCGTTATGCTGGTGCGATGTCAGCATCAATGGGAGGTCCATGCCAGAACACTTCCGCATGAGATCAGGACATCAAGGTAAGTGACACACTTTTTGTACCTTCCCTGGGTTACTTGTTATGTTTTAAGTGTGTTTTTGTGCTTGCTATCACTTTTTTCTCTTTTATTTTGCTTTTAATTTTTGAATTTCCCACACTCTTGTCTTCTCATGAGAATGACCGGGATTTCAAACCAGGAAGTGAAAGGAGCTCCATTTGAGCTCCATTCACTCCTGGGCAAACATGGACACATGATTAAGGTAGGTCTGAAACATTGGGTTATTCTGCCAGGACAGGGACAGGAGAGGGGCGGGAAAGGAGATTGCAGGATGGGAATGCTTTTTTTGTTCCCATCTGATAATCTCCTACGACTCTGGAGACCAGGGTTCAAATCCCCATTCAGCCACAGAAAGCCACTGGGGGACCTTTGACAAATCACACTCTCTCAGCCTCACAGGAAGTTAAAGACAAACCCCCCTGTGAGCAAATCTTTCCAATAAAACCCTCAAGGTCACCGTAACTTGAAAATGACCCTAAGGTGCACAACATGGTTGGCACCTCTGTAATTGACATTTGAAGCAAGGGTGTATTATCAGCTGCATCTGCTTCTGCCATTATATCACTGACATGTTTTTTAAAATAGAATTTGAACTAGCCCCTTTAAATGTGTGTTTGAAGCCCACTGTTTGTCCAATGTACTGAGTTTATTACCTGAAAGGGATGCAGTAGGACTTCCGAATCCACAGGGGATTGGTTCCAGGGGGCATGGATAATGAATTCTGCGGATAATAGCAAACACCCCCCATTGCCATTGCCACCACAGGAGCGATTGGGGGTGAAGGGAGGCAAGTTCTCTCCTCCTCTCCCTTCGCCCCCCCCCATCGCCATTGCCACCACCAGAGCCATCCCACCAAGCAAAGGGTGGAGGTAAGCGACACCTCTTCTACCTTCCCTTTGCCCCTCTGTTGCCATTTCTGCCATGGAAGCCATCCAAAAGCCTCCTCCCCTCCCCCCTGTCCACCCCCCCCTGTCACCAACTGCTGATAATTGAATCAGTGATTGGCAAAACAGTGGATACGGGGGTGCTGCTGTACTTGCTCAATTATGTGTTTGCTTCTAACAATTATAACTTTTTCTATAAGCAGCATGATGTTATTTCAACATTATAAATGAACATATATAAGAGGTGCCATTATATGTAAGAGAGCAGCATTGTACATACAAAAATCCACAGCTTCAGATGTTATCTGGAACTTCCCTTATTAACCTGTGAAACCACTATGATTTTTATTCCAGTCAAACCAGCAGAACCAGGAGTAATACCTCTCACCACACACAAACCACAAGAATCATATACAAAAATACATATTCAGAGGTTAGAATCTACAAAATGGTTTTAATCAATGCCAGAGCATGTTAGGCATTTGATGTTGCTTGCTTTCAGGCCTCAGTAGAAACTTTTCATCAAAAAATTAACAATTATTTATTTTAATGTTTCAGCACCATGAACACAAATAAGGTGAAACATTTAATGCACGACAATCTTTCTACCACAGTTCAGGAGACATCAAGGCTGTCTGAATGACACAGATCCTGCTTTGGTACAAGCTGCAGCATGCTCTTTTAATACCTTAAATCTCCTTTAGGGACACCCAAAGCTGAATTTCTGTTCCTAGTAAAATCAGAACAGTCTGAGGTACCTATTAGACATGTGGCTGGACCAGCTCTGGTGAATACACTGCCCATGTATCAGTGCTTGAAAAATCTATGTGAAGAATGTGACATCTCTGCTACAAACTGAGACTTTTTACCCAACCCTTCTGCCTTCAGTAAAGAACATGAAATGGCAGGAGTAATCTACACAGCTCAGTTCACAACATGAGATCATTCAAGCGAACCAGTACTGAAACCTACTAAATATTCCAGAAAGCTAGAATACTATTTGAAATCCCTGAAATACAATCCAGACCTGAATGGTTTAAACATCTGGGGTCATAACTGAATGTGTTTACAGTGTTTCCCAAATCAGCCCTTTTCTAAACTCTGTTGTTGCTGCTGCTGTGTGCCTTCCAGTCGTTTCTGACTTACGGTGTTTTCTTTGCAAGATTTGCTCACGGGGGGGGGGGGAGGTTCCCTTTGCCTTCCCCTGAAGCTGAGAGAGTGTGACTTGCCCAAGGTCACCAAGTGGGTAGTCATGGCTGAGTGGGGATTTGAACCCTGGTCTCCAGAGTCATAGTCCATTACGTAAACCACTACGCCACATTGTCTCTCTCTTTACTGAGAACTCTTTACTGAGAAATAAATGACATGAACAGAAGAATCATGTAGCACAGCTCTCGTGAAACCACATCATTTCAGACTGTACTAGGGTGCTGTATGTTTCCAGTAGCAGTCTTTTTTTTTCTTTTTCTTTTTTTAAAAAAACTTCTTTTATATAGAAAACTTGCATGTCAGAGAGAATGGTACTTCATGTTTTCTTTATGCAAATAGAATGCAGGAAGTATTCAAATATGCTGAAGTTGGTACAGTCTCGTAACAACTGATCTGGGAAGACATTTTGTGTAGCTCAAAACCAGCACATTTTGCTACCTGAGGTGAAGGACAAAATGGTGCCCTGTCCCCTTTCCACCTACAGAAGCAGACTGGATTGGTAGCTGGTTCTTACTTCAATAGTGGCAATGAGATAGTATCCTCCATCACAGATGAAGGCAAGGGGCTGGTGGAGGTGGAATTTGATGCTACACCCACAGCTTTGCCTTCTGGAGGACAAAACAGAAAAGTTCACAAGGAACAGTGCAGAAGATAGCACCAATGTTTTGCAGGATCTGCTGCCTAAGGCAGTCACCTCACTGCCTTGTGATAGCGTGGGCTCAGGTGTAGATTGCCTATCTGACAAATTGGAGAGATCAGTCTGCAGGTCATACAAATTACATGCAGCTCTGCTGTTCTTTCCAAATAAAAAGTGTATTAATGTACATCATTTGAACAGATATTAAATTCAAAAGTTTTTTTAAAATAAAAATAAAAAATGAGGAATGCTAAAATGAGAGTATTCATTCTAACCTTCCAAATTAAATAGTTCTAGAAAATCTTTAACAGTTGAGCCCTAGTCACATCTACTCAGAACAAAAAATATATAAAGGAATTCTGTAGCATTTTTGAGACTAATTTTTTAAAAAAGAAAAACATTCCTACCATAAGCTTTCATGGACTCCAGTCTACTTCATACATCTCATGCAGTGGACTCATGTTCACAAAAGCTTATGCTAGAGATATATTTTTTCTCCGTTAGTCTGAAAAGTACTTCAGGATTCCTTTATATCTTTTTATGCTGAAAAAGACCGACATGGTTATGTTTTTGAACACTCAGAACTAAGGGCTTGTCTACATGGACCAAATAAAACAACTTCATCTTGTTTTCATAGAAAGCCATCCGAATGACGTGAGGCTCGAATCTGGGTCTTTTTAGTGCCTCATGGCTTTACTCCAAACCAAAAAAGATTGGAGCAGAAAATTCAGATACTCATGTGTGTGCATGAACTATGCTCCACAGCAAAGTTGGTGTGGGGCTGGGAGGAGGAGTTTTGGTGGGTGGGCAGAAAAGTTCAGGAAGAGGCTCCCTCAGCCAGGCAATCAGCTGACCTTTCCCACCAGGAAATGCCTCTTTTCCTGTTCCAATTTCACTTTTTAGTGGTTCCTTAGTCGCCATTTATTTTGCATATGCAGCAGTTGTTCAGAGAAGCCATATTGTTAGTTGTGCATAACTCCTCTTAATAGGATGTCCAATGACCCGTTGAGACATGGACAAAGAGACAGAGGCAATATGGACATATGTACATTCGCATGCATGAGAGGAGGGGAAAACCAGAGTGGCCACAGCCATGTGGCTGCACGTTCTGTGATTTATCAGATTGGGTTGCGTTCAGAAGGGAGAACTGTGTGGACAGTGCTCCTGAACTTGCCTTGGTGTAAGTGGTGATCATGTGGACAAGCCTGTGGTCACTGTGGACCAGGGTAACCTGAAGGTAAGCTGTATTTTCCTGGCAGTGTAGACAAGGCCTAAATTCCACTGGGTTTACTGGTGCTTACTTCAGGGTGAATAAAGGACAGCAGCATTTGTATATTTCCTGGCAATGTAATAAAATGAATTCCTATCTGTGTTATACCTCTTTCTTTGCTGTTGTTAACAGCCATCAAGTCAGCTTCAACTTATGGTGACCTATGAATGAGAGGCCTTCAAGACATCCTATCATCAGAAGTCTAGCAAACTCAGGGCTGTGACTTCTTTGATTGACTCTATCTACCTCTTTTAGACACTGAATATCTTTTGCTTCCTAGGCTGGAAGAAATGAAACATTCATATGCCAGGCTGGCAACATTTGAATATTAACTAGGAGAAATGCAACTACCACACAGAATAATAGCAGGGGGAAACTAAACTGTTGTCACCAAGTAAAAACAATGCAATAGATCAGATAAATTAGGCATGCAGTGCCAGCACATATAATTGTGTACTGGATATCTAATTGTTCAGTGGAGCAATTACATACCTAATACATGATTAGGAGCATGAGGGAAAATATTGGGGGAAATACTCCATACTCCTTACCCCATCCCTATAGCCCTGTGGGTTGCAAAAGCCAATGCTGGTTCCATACAAGTCCCAGTTACACCCAGCGAATGGTCAGTGTGTGTGGAAGCACTGGGCACATCTGGACTAGATAGCTCACAAGTGCTGAAGCATCTGATCCAATTTTCCAGATTAAAGCCATTTGGATGCCCTAAGTTCATAAAGCTAAAATCAAGTATCTTTAGGGGACAGTCTATAACTCAGTGGGAATGCACTTACTCAGTGAGACAGCAGTTGCTTTGCATCTGCAGTTAAAATGGCCAGAGATGGGAAAGACCCTGGAGAGTTAAGGCCACTGAGAGAAGACATTACCGGGCTAGGTGGACAAGTGCCTGACAAGGTATAAGACTACCTTCCTGTGTACAGACTGATCTAAATCCATTTATTACTCCCAACTAGGGTAGCTTACTGAACCAGTGGAATTTATGTAAATGTTGACTTACCTTTTACCAGTTGATTAAATTGGCCTGTGCTAATTGGGATCAAGAATTAAACTTAGGACACTGGAACTATGGTGAATAAGAATCTCTTTTTAACTGCCACAGGCCTCCCTTCTCCATAAAGTCAATCCAAAAAGTTTTCTTCCCAAATGGTGTGTTTATTCAGTTACACAGCTAGCCTCAAAACCATATCATGATTTTTCAGGAATTATTCTGCCAAGAATGACAAGGATTACTTTTCCATTCCTTTCAAGAACATATTGAGCCCACAGAGTGGAATGGGGAAAGTACAGCCCCCAACCCCCCTTTTTTTGTCTCCCAAGCCTCCCCAAGCCCCTGTACCCAAAACCATTTGCAAAATATTTCAGATGAAAAAAATTTTCCCCAACCCAAATACATCCAAGTTGTTTTTTAAAAAAAAAAAAACAACCTATCAAACACCTGGAAATGGGAGTGACTTCTGGTCATTTATGGCTGGGACCTTGTGGCCCACCAGGAGGAGGAGGAGGTTGCAGGACAAAAATTGGACCCAGCCACATTTGCCCACCCCTGTCATAGAGGCATCTTGTTAACTACATTTCTAAGGATGAAAATGTTTTAGAGAATGTTTTAATTATATTTTACCATTTTAGACTTATACGTAAGGATATTAATGTCTTAAAATGTTTTAATAAACAAATTACATGATAAATTAAGACCTTTTGCCACACATTCTACTAAATGTTCTGGTAAAATTATCTTTCTTTCTATTTGGCAGGATGGCACAGATGGCCAAGCTAACGAAGGGTGAGAAAATTCATTCAGCCTGGAGCAATTTAACAGAGGAAAGGAACGAAGTGCTTCATGCAGTTTTAAAATAAATGAACAGATAAGGGGGCGGGTCATTTGTTTCTATAAAGATAAATGTTTGGTACAACAAAATGTTTCATTTTCTTAAGCAAATGCCAGATTTTTCTTAAAGGATCAAACTTAACAAACTTAACTTGTTACTGAGCTACAGTATATGACAGTCAGCAGTTTTGATGCTGCAGCCTAATTGAATGTTTCTCTCCTCCCTACATACTTCTAAAGACAGATTTTTTAAAAAATATATTTTTAAAGGTTTGTCCTTTTTACAACTTTTGCTGATTTACAGCACACTCATATGTCTGTTTCCTCAGTAGAAAGTCCCTCTAAGTTCATGGAATTCACTTCCAGGAAAGCATGCATAGGCCTGCCACCTAAGTCCTACTTCCAAAGAGTATTTTAAAAGGGATTCATTCCAACATTTAAATATTCTCTCTATAGCTTTGAAAGAATGCTGCCTTCTTTAATAGGTTGTTGCACAATTAACTGCAGTCCTAACTTGACCCTGGAAACTGAATAGTTCTTTGCCCTTAGAGACATTTGAATTTTGACAGCCAAGTGACTAATAGTCCAGCTCACAATATCACACTGATCATATTCAAACCAAAAATAAAAATAAAAATGAGAGTTTGCAGATGGGGGGAAAAGGCTTGTGTTGCCTCTTGCAGCTAAACCAGAGGAGCTAGAACAGTAGCCTGGTTATATATTATAAGTTTCATTCAGAACATCTGCAGGAAAGTATTTAAGGCTAACTAAACTCAAAAATATGTTGTTCTGCACTTGAAAGATTGTTTTGCTGCTGAATGGCATATGGGATAATGTACTTAAAGATACCTTCTCACACAGAAAGAGACACACACTTTAAAAGTTGCTCATTCCTTGAAAAGGAAAATGGTCTATTTGTTTCTGGGTTCATTCATAAATAACTCACTGGGAAGCTCTGTGTACTTCCAACATAAAACCCTGCAATACAGCATTTCTACTGTAAATTTTGTAGATAGATATTTGGCCCACAGTGCTGTCATTCCTGTTCTGTGGAAAAGAAAGCAGTTACTTTCTGTCTACATCCCCATTTGATTACTGCTCCAAAGGCCAGTTTTCTACAGTATGACATACAGATTTCACAAAACATAATCACCAAATTCTGTGGGGGAAAGTACATAATTATGGGACTTGTTCAGTGCTATAAGATGAGTAACTAGATATTACATGTACAACTCCCAGGTGGGCAATTAAATTAAGCTGGCTTTAAAAAAAAGATAAGTACCACAAAAATCCAAAAAATAAGGAAAAATGGTTACCTACTTTGACAGGATCAGTGGAGTTGCAGCTGGTCTTCTCATTTTGAGACATAAAGCAATAGCATGAGATATGAAAATGTCTTTCCCATTTAGTGGTTTCTGCTGCATGTGTGCTTGTATTTTCAGCTATGATGAGATCTGCTTGCTAGTAGCAAGTAGGAGGCTGATGTGACCGTCAAATGAAGCAACACTGTGACTGAAAAATAAAGTACTAGCACCACCCTATGCTAGAGGCTGGAAAAAATCTATCATGTACCCACAGGCCCTGTGAATCCCATTTTCTCAGTTTCTCTCTTCACACTAGAGGCAGCTTGATTTTTAACTTACCACTGTGGCTAGGAGATATATGAGGAAGAGTTGTTGACACTGTTATTAATTTGCCAGGAAAATATTAATCTGGTCCAATTGAATTTCTCTTCCCATGCTATAAATTGTGAAGCAGTTGGCTTCTTAAAAAATGACTAACTGAGGAGGAGCAGGAAGGAAATACATAGTGCTAAATATACATTGAAAAAGAGATGCACTCCCTCCCAAATGCTAGTAAAAATAATTTTTAGTGACAGACAAGAAAACCTTGAAGGACACTGAAGGGGGGAAGAGATTTTATTGCTCCTTGGTTACCTCCTCCACTCTCCTACTGCTGAGTAGTACAATATTTGCCTGAAGTGGCCCTGAAAGAGATTAGTTTCCTACTGTTCCCTAAGCCCTTCCCATCTGTCACATGATCTTCCCATTTCTGCATGAAATTTGAGACAGCCGTTTTAAGATTGCCTTGGACATCAACAGAGCTGGTGAGGCAGAAAATAAGCTAACACGTTGTCCACACAATTTAAAGGAGAAAGGGATGGTTAGAATTGTTCTTGAGCACCAGGAGTGAAATGCTCAACCCGTGTAAATCCCTAATCACCCATCACCACCACACACCTGTTTGCAAGGGCTTCAATATTAACTTTATCTGCTATGAAACTTCTGAATGAAATGTATTTTATTTTATTTTATTAGATTACATTGAAAAGAAACATTTAGGGACCAGTCTATCTGCAGCACAATTACTGAGCACATACTTGGCATAGAAGAATTCTCCAGTTCAGTCACTAAAAGGATCTGAGTTAAGAGGTTTAAGAAAGATACTATCTGCTTGGAAAAGTTACGTTTTGGAGTACAATTCCCAGAACCCTCCAGCCAGTGACAGCTGGTGGTCTCCATGTCTGTGAGTAGATGAATCTGCTCTGCATTTTAGCCCAGACTTTAGAGGAACAGCTCAAGGTGCTGAACCTGTTCTCAAAATTGGTTCTGCACTTTGAATACTTCTTTTAAAGTCCAGGCTGAAACCCAGCACAGGTTTCTGACTTTTGAGTAGAAGGGAGTTGATGACCGTTGGCTGGAGTGGAAGGCTCCATATGTGTGTGCTGCATAAGAGGCTTGGTAAAATGGTGTGCAGAGGTTACTAATTTGGCATAGAGGAGCAAGTGGACAAAGAGCGAATGAGGCTGGGAAATAAGGAATGATATTATAAAGATATAAGTACTGGTATTCTCTTTAATAAAATTGTCCTTTGTTATTAATACAAATATGGACTCTGGATCATTCCTGTAGAATAAAGATAATTAAAGGCAAGTGACCATAACACACTATCCACACATTTAGATTAAAGGTATAACCTTGGTTCAAAAGAGGGAACTAAGGGAACGTTATAAAGGAAAGGTGGGAGGAACAGAGGCGGAAAGAGGCAGCCAGGCTGAACCCTGAGGTAAATGGGGCTGGCGCTTTGAAATTTGTCCTCAACTACCTGGTTGTTGTGAGTTGTTGCAGGTTTGGTGGCAGCATCAGTCATATCCCACTGACATGAGATCCACCAGTCACTACTACTTCCACCTGGCATATCCACTGGGCATGCTGACTTGGGGATTCTGGTGTTTTAATGCCCCCCCCCCAAAAAAATTAGCATTCCCCAGCTCTGCTCAGTTTGCAGAATGCCTAACAACATTTTTAAACAGAAAAAAATATATAGGCTCTAGTTCTGTGGTGTCATTGTGTAAAACTGTGATCAGAAATGCTGAACAGTCCACTTCGATATAGTTCATAGATTCAAACTCTGTGAGTTTAGTCCTGATGATAACTGACAGGTTAAATTAAACAGAGCTTCATGTAGAATTAGAAAGAGGAGATGTAGGCCTGTAATATTTGTTTATTTATTTACTATATTTATGTAATACTGCCCAGTTACACTGTTTGTTCTCTGGGCAGCTGACAATATACAATGATAAAATATAATTAAAATACAATGTGATAAAAAAAAAAGCCTGAGTCCAGTTGTTAGTCCCACCTGTAGCAGATCTGCAGAAACAGTGGAACGTACATACATGTTGCTCTACCAATTTCTGACATATTGATCAAATCTAGTTTAGTTGGGGTAACAACTGGATTTGGGCCAAAGAATTTACAGCATAATTTACCACTCCTCATCAGAGAAGTATAA
The DNA here is from genome assembly GCA_030847615.1 of Gambelia wislizenii. Classification (NCBI taxonomy): domain Eukaryota; kingdom Metazoa; phylum Chordata; class Lepidosauria; order Squamata; family Crotaphytidae; genus Gambelia; species Gambelia wislizenii. The sequence continues at coordinate 105,476,397 of JAUMIR010000001.1, forward strand.
CACGAGATAAATAAATATAAATAGCACATAAACATAATAGTTCAGGACAATAGATATCACAGATTATTTCAAAGGCCCTCTCCCCCCTCCCCCATCCAAAGGAAGAATGCTGTGTATTGCAACTGAATTATTTTGCTGGTGCAGACAATCCCTTAGTCATTTTGAGAAGCCAAGAGTGAACATAGGAAGCTGCCAAATACCAAACAGTGAAGGAAATGAAAGTGGAAAAGTGCACTGTTATGATCACTCCTTGGTTGGATCGTGGGCTCCTGGCTGTAGAGTTCAGTATAGGTCAGTTTATCCCAAAGGGAGACCTCTCTGGAGATTGCACCCTAAATTTTTGGAAGATGTGGCATGTAAAAAGCGCATCGCCTCACCACTAGCCCACAGCCTAACTCTCGCTGACATGTACAAAATTGATTTATGCAGGTGGTGGGAATGTGTAAAGCGCGTGGTTTGGGCCACTAGCCGAGCTTATGAGACCAATGTTAATGGGAGACAGATTCAGGAGTATCATTTGGCCATTTATCATTTTTTGAAGTGTCATTATCAAGTGAACCAAGGTGTTCCTTTTTCAGAATAAGAGCTTACCTGGGTGAAGGGAGTCATAGCAAGATTTTGCCAAAAGCAAAGACAAAACAGAAAGAGGAGTAAAAATTTCAGGACTCAAGGTGGTGTGGTTGATGTGGATGAGTGGGCAGGCACCCAAAGTCCAAAGGCTCCTATTGAATTAAATGGCTTGAGGGCCTCTGAGTTGGACCCTATTGCATTTAGACCAAGTGAGATGCTGGATATCATGGATGAATATTACAGGCAGATATATGCTCGGAAGAACATAGATACAGAAGAGATTAAGGTTTTCTTCCAAGCTTTTACGGAGGACCAGATGAGCATCCTCTATAAGGGTTTGAGTCCAGAGAAGAGGAAGAAATTGGTCTCTCCTGTAGAAGAACAAGAAGTTCATGAGGTCATAGTTCAGGGGAAGGGTAAGTCGGCCCCTAGCCCAGATGGCCTCAGTTGGAATTTTTATAAAGTTTACAGGAAGTGGATTGTTCCCCCTTTAACCACTTTGTTTTTTTTTTTTTTTGTGGGATAATAATGAGCTCCCTGAGACGTTTTATCAAAGGTCCTGATTTTTTTCCCAAAGGAGGGTGATCCTACCCTCCCAAAAAACTGGCATCCCATAGCTCTCATCAACGTAGACTACCACATGTTAGCAAAAATACTGAACAATCAGCTGGCTAAGGTGGCTGATAAGATCATGATGGAAGCACAGTCCAGTACTGTGCTGGGTAGGACTATGGTAGACTCTCTTTGTTTGTTTCGGGAAGTGTTCTGACTCAGCAAGGAGGAAGCTTGGACTGGTCAAATCCTACAGGTCGACCAGATGAAAGCTTTTGACAATGTAGATCATACTTCCTATGGGAAGCCCTCAAGTGGAAGGGAGTGCCAAACAGATTTATTTCTTTATTTAAATTGTTTTATGGGGATGTAGAGGTGGTTTTGCAAGTCAATGGTCATAGAGGAAAGAGGATTAAGTTAAATTCTGGGGTGAGGCAAGGTTGTCCACTGAGCCCTCTCTTGTATGTTATTGCTTTGGATGCTATCCTGTGTAAGATTAGTTTAGACAAGAGCATCTCGGGGATCTGAATCCCACGTCCGTTGGACAGTTCTTGGTTGGTTCGGTGTGAATCTGTTAAATTTGTGGCCCATACTGCTGATGATGTGTCCCTCTTGGTTTAAGGACAGGATGGAAGTTAGAAAGATTAAAGATGCTTTTGAGGCCTACGGGCAAGTTTCTGGTGCTCGACTTGACATGGGAAAGAGTTTTTTGTTCAGGATTTTTGCTGCAGAGGACAAGATGGCAAGATGTTCCTCTAAAGGACGTGGTTGAAGGAAAGGAAGGGTGGCAAGCAGAGCAGGAGGCAGAGACAGATAGGGTGAAGATTCTGGGGCTGAACTTTGCAGTGGCTCCTGAGGGATGGAAAGAAAATTAGTATCGCTGGTTGGAAAAAGTGAAGGAGAGGGTGGCCCTCTGGCAGAGATGGAAGCTGACCATTTACCAGAGAGCCACTTTTGTAAATACCTACTTGCTTCTGGTGGCAGCCAACTTGGCAGCTGTTTTCCCACTTCTGGATTCAGTGATTAAAGAAGCTGATCAAGTTCTCTTCAAGTTCCTAGCAAGAGCAGTGGTTTATGGGAAGGTAGAACAAGGGCCCTGGACTTCCCAGCCCTGGGACCTAAGTTCATAACCATATTTTCTGCCCAAAATTTTGGGAAAATTTCTCTGTTGCAAAAAGGTCAGATTCAACCTCAGGCTTGGCTAGTTTTGTTTTGTGAGTGCTGGATGGGGGCTAGATGGGGAAAGACTTGGTGGTAGGAAGGCTCATTAAGTTTTAGGTTTTCTTTGCCTGAAAAATTGAAAGCACCAAATTATTTGAGAGACTTTGTTTTTTATATAAAGAAATCTAGAAGTCATGCTGAGGAGTTGAAGGGGGAAGTCAGACTGGGTCAAAGCATCAAGAGAGTTTTGTACAGGAAAATAGTGGAGGAGATTTAAGTTAACCCATGTTTGCAAAACGTCAGGCCAAACCAGATTTATCAGAATACCTAAAACACCAGACTAGCCGAATTTAGTATTTCATGGACAAAAGGTTCCCCAAAAAGTTGTGTGTGCGAAGGAGGCCATGGACCACAGAGGATGAGCAGACTTGTCCTTGTCTGAAATGTAAAAAGGCTGAGATTTTGAGTGGTGTGGCACAAAGGAGATGATCAGACCTTTTGCCCAGGACTGCCTGAGTGCCCGGGAAACATGGGAGGAGATGGCCCAGGTCCTGGATTGGCCAGATCTGTCACAACAGGCTTGGGAGACAGTGCTTTTGGGGACCAAACCTCCGGTGGGTGTCAAGGGACCCAGAAAGTCAGTGGGCCAAAAGAGAAAGAGGAAGGAGTCTGGTTCCCCAGCTGTGAGTTTTTGGACAGTGCCCTGATCCCCAGTGCACCTGGTAAACCTCTATGTGATGTTGGGGTTACTTTTCCAAAGACAAAGGGAGGTAAAGAGACAAAATCTGCAGGATGTAAAAGGCACTGCTTATTATGTTAAGAACGTAATTGAAAATTTAGCTCTGAGTGAAAAAGAGAAATTGCCAAAGCATTGTTCGAAAAAGTTTTGGCTGTGGTTTAATGAGACAACCCCAGCAATAACTTAAAAGCTATCTTTAAATAAAATTATTATTATTATTATTATAGTATTTTTGTATTATTTTGTATTATTATTTTTATTAATCTTTTATTAATTTTTTTCTTTCCAAATATGTATAATTGTAATGTGTAAATATAATGTTCATTGGAAAAGAAAAAAGAATGATTATAGTGTGTTTAGATTACGAGGGAAAATGTATTCGTGTTAGGATAGCTAGTTTTATTTTTGTATTAGTAAGAAAAGAGGGGGGGTTGTGTTTTTTGTTTTTGTTTTTGTTTTTTTTTGTTTTTTTTTGCATTATTGTTACAGCCTTTTGCAGTCAGGTTTATTTTTCAGTAGAATGGTCTTATTCCAATAAAAAAATTCCTAATCCCCCCACAAAAAAATCCTAATCCCCTGACATCCACTGCAGACTCAAGTCCTGCTGCATTCCTGAATTTTGGTAATAGGACCTCATAGATAGGACCCAATAGAGTGATTCTGCTGGATCCTGCTGCTTCTGCCAGGTTTTCCTATTGTGCCACCCCACGTACACACTCCCAATTCTGCTCTTATTGAATGAAGGTTTATACCACTGGATCTTGGGCATTTTTTTGTTTTAAGATATATACATTTCTTCCTTTTTTAAACAAATCAGTAACATACATGTTAATGCACATCTATAGTAGTTAGATCATTGGATGGTAGACGGTAATTTTTTATCATTCCTGGCTTGCAATACATGTCTTTTAGCTGCAGTAAAAGCACACAGAATCCAAACACACTGACCATCATTTAAATTCCAAGTCACGGGGATATAATTAAAGAAGTACATATGCATCTAAAAATATCAAATACCTTTCTAATACAACCTTTAACCAGCCAGAAAGGGTGAGTGTGGAACTGGCCAGCAACTAATCCCACAAAGAAGCATATGAATTACACTGCTGACATTGAACCAAAGTAGACAATTTCTTACTAAAAAGGCACAATATACCTGAAATATCTTTTTTCTGAATCCAAAGTTGCTTTCCATCTAAAAAGATTTTAAATACTGAAGTTAGGATAATCTAATTTTTTATTCCACTCAATTCTAACTTCACTGATATCAAAGTTACTGCTTTCCAACAAAGATTTATAAACTACATTTGTTGGTTTCACTTTCTCTGAGGATATGAATAGTGTTTCCATTGCAATGGGCAGCTGAGAGAGTCAAAAGTGATGGTCCATATATAGACCCTCTAATGGTACTGTAATTGTAAATATTGCCATACTGCACTAGAGGGGAACTTTTAAATGAAGTGCCCTATTGAGAATAGCAAAAATTCTTGTTCTGGACCTGTCAAATGATCCATAATATAAATCCTATAATTAGCCCATTTCTTTCAAACAAACAATTGCAGCACAATCAAAATTAGTTTCTCATGACCATGTAGATTAAATCTTAGTTGACAAGAAACTGTACTTCAGGCCACACTGGCAGCAGAATCTGCAGGTGGCACCATACTTTTCTTCTTTAAATGAAGAGAAACTAAGGAGATTATCAGACATGTTAAAAGTGGTGTTAGACAAACACCAGGAGATCGCAAAAGGGCTCCCTTTTCAGACAACGTTGTTTCTCCTTGTTATGCACCTGTTCTGCTGCCGTTCTGCCAGCGCTGCTTTTTATTGATGGGAGAAGCCATCAATAGATCCCCCATTCCCTACCTGTCACAGATTTGCCTGTGTGCAACAAAGTGCCCCGTTTCATTGGCGAGATCCCAGCATCAATGGGAGGTCCCTGCCAGAACACTTCCGGGTAAGATCGGGACATACAGGTAAGTGACACACTTTTTATGACCCTCCCCAGGTTACTTTAATAGTGTTAAAGTGTGTTTTTAAAGTTTGTTTTTATGCTTGCTGTCACTGTTTTCTGTTCTTTTTCTTTTTCTTTTTTTCATTTCCTGCTCTCGTGTCTTCTCGCAAGAATCCGCAGGATTTTGATCCAGGATGTGAAAGGACTTCCATTAGAGCTCTGTTCACTCCTGGGCTGCCAGAACGACAGGAAAGGAGGTAAATGCAGTGGGGAGGGTGATTGTGGTGGGTCAGGAACAGGACAGGTGGGGCGGGAGTGGAGATTGTGGAACAGGAACACTTTTTTCCTTCATGTCTGATAATCTCCTAAGGCAGTCCATCCAAAAAGAGGTTCCAAGTAGGTTGATTCTAAAATTATCTGATGAGGTGTATCTGAACCATTCTGGCCAAAAATTTGTAGACTTATGATGCAACCTTAACTCTGAAAAAACTAAACCCATCTTCAGGAAAATGATAATTATGTCTTGTTAAGTGAAAAATAGTGTGGTGAAGGCCCTCATATAAATTTCCTAAATATAATATTAACTTTCTGGAAATAAGCCTAGGGGCATACAATGAGATACCAAAAGAACATATAATATCTGTGGTAATGTATCCATCTTAAGTATATTAATCTTATTCCAATACTTAGGAGATTATCAGACAAGGCAAAAACCACATCAGAAGATTGCAATGAGCACAGGGACTGGTGAGATTATCAGACAACAATGTCCTTCAGCGTCCGGGGGCATAGCGCAGTCATCAGTAAGGCATCCCTTTTTATTTGCAGCTTGTCCCCATCTAAAAAAAGGAAGCCTCATCCATGGCAGCGCTACACCCACCCTGGGAACGCTGAGGATCTGGGCATCTGACAATGCCGCCCTTCATGTTCTCCTCCTGTTATTCTTACATGGTTTGGGACATGGTTTTTTGCCACGTTCCACCACATCTGATAATCTCCAAAATCTGAATGATGCCCATCTGTCCAAATCAAGAACTATTTCAGCAAGCAATGCAGACAAATTCACCTTAATCATTTCAACACCATCCCAACTAGCCAATATACTTATATATCTATTAGCATCCCAACACCAACAAAACTGCCAGTTGGAAAACAACCCAGATGAAGTTTTAGCCTCAACAACTATAGCCTCAGATTTAAAACAAAACAGCAGAAACAGAAAGGCTCTTGAAGTCGTTACTTACATTTTTCAACTCTGGTAAAAATAAAAAATAAAACAGTTTCAGTATAGAGATAAATAATAAAATGTCATCGTTTTATGTCTGTATCCAGAGGTTACTGGATTTTGTCCAACTGTATATACCAAAGGTTATCAAATATTGTAAGAGAGAAAGGACATAACTGTCATGTAGTCTTGAATCTTTAACATCATAATATGATCCTCTTAGGTAGAGGTGCTGAGACTGCCAGCATAAAAATATGAGTTCTACCACATATTAAATATTATACTGCTTACAGATCTGAGTCTTTTTGGAGATTATCAGACGCAGCAAAATGTACCTTGTTAGCCAGGACAATGTTACTGTCCCGTGAATGGGACCTGGTTTCAGACAGAGGCATCCTCATCGCATTCTGCTCCTGTGCTGCAGCAGTTAGTAAGGCAGCACTTTTCATTGACGGGACCTCCCCGTCAATGAAAAGTGCTGCCTTACTAATGGCTGCAGCACAGGAACAGGACGCAATGAGGATGAGGACATCTGAAACCAGGTCCCATTAGTGGGACAGAAATGTTGCCCTGGCATTCTGATAAGGTACTTTTTGGGTGTGTCTGATAATCTCCTTAGTCTCAGTTCCATGTGGAAATGTAAAACCCCAGCCAGAGAGGGAAAAGGAGTAATTCGGGAAGGCAGGTATATTTTAAGGAGAAAATGGAGGAAAGGGTTTTCCCCCTTTTTCCTTGTGTCTTCACTTCACGAGTAAAGCTATTACCTCGGTTAATGAAGTAGATGTGTTCCTGGGCTTTACTTCTTTAACAGAAACTTTGGCAGCAGAGGTAGAAATAACATAGAAAGAATAGGGATAGGTTCCTATAACACAAAAAGGGCAGTTCAACATGTATCACACATTGCTGTAACCCAACACTGAAAGTCTTATCTTTCTCCAGCCCTCCTGGGTCTGTAATACAGTTTATTGAATGGGACTCACCAACAGGATTCCAGCCTATGTTGGCACCCATAGAGTTATCTCTATTCCGTATTGTACTTATCCACCTTTCCACTTCACTGATCACCTGCTCAGTCTGATGACTTTATCAGACACATCAAATACAGTATCATAACAACACCACATAAATGTGAAAGGGCGCGCATACCTGACAACATCTTTTCGTGTTTATGTCTTGTCAAAAAAATGTTCGTTTTTATTGACAGCCCAAGCCGTCAATAGATTGACTGTGGCACCTTCTTGCTGGCATTGCCGGCATTTGAAACCTCGCACTTTTTTTCTCTCATGAATACAGCTTCAATGGCCCGTCCAAACAGAAGACTTCCAGGTGAGATCACAACATCCAGGTAGGTGATGCTTTTTTTATGAAACTCCCTGGTTTACTTGGGACATTTAAAGTATGTTTTTGTGCTTTTTGTGTGTTATTTTTGTTTTTGTTTTTGAATTTACTATGCTCACGTCTTCTCATGAGAATCTGTGATCTCCCTTCACTCCTCCATTATTGCCGGGGCTGCCTTTGGACGGGATGAAAGGTAAGTGTGGTAAAGGGGGTTCTTTTGCCAGCATAAAAACATCACAAATTATGCTGGCAAAAGAACAAAAAAGGGGGTGGTCTGATAAAGTCGATAATCTCTCATTCAGATTTTGTCTGGTAATCATAATGATTGGTGTTTCTCCACATGTTTCAAGTTACTACACCGGTATGGCATCCTTGAATCCATATAGTAAATTCTCACAGTATTTTGATGGCTTCAGCAGATGTAGCCAGCAATCCTACAACTCCTTCTTCTCTTTTCAAATGTCAATACTTCATTGGGACTGGAATGCTTGAATCCTGCACATCACTCAAGTGCCAGAAAATTGTACTGAATTCTGTTAGTGCTCATTTAAAATAAAGACAAGTGCCTAGTCCTTAGATTTGAAAAGATGGCATTGAAAGTATATGAGTAATGCCTGTTCACATTTCAAAAGCTAAAAACAGAATTGACAGTGAGCAGAACTCTTTGACTTCTAACTGAAAGAGCAAAAAAATATATATTCATAATGTATGTTCAAGTTGTAGCATTCGGCTTTCTTGTTTCAAAATGTTGATTGCCATCACATTAAACGTTACTCTTTTTCTTCTTTTAAATGTGCAGAACGTATACAACCCTGTCTATTTTAAATTAGTCTTTCAGTACATTCTAGAGACTGATATGAAGTGGAACACTTTAAATCTGTATCCTTCTCTCTGACTGAAAGTTGAAACCAGCTTATTCTAGGCTTAGTGTCCTGTCCCTGACATTTCTTATGTTTATTCCAGTTTTTGTAGTTTCATAGGCTTGATAAATCCTTCTCACTATCTTCCTGACACAGAAATATTGCTTCCTATTATATGTACTGTATAGTATGCTTAGTCCTCTTTCATAACATTTGACTTGTCACTCAATGTACAGCCTGTATTTTATTTTATTTTATTTTTATTATCCTTTATTAGCCAATTAATGTTCACAAATAATTGTTCTTTCCTATTTATTTATCCCTATTCTGAATATCTCTATTTCATCATTTTTCTCTGTCTAGATCTCAAGGTAATGTATTCCAGCTGTAGTCAAAACACAAATATGTAAAGGTACTATTAATCTGTAAAGGACCTGGATAACCAGCCTGGAACTTAACTGTGCCGTTTGTTCCCAGATTACTTTCATTCCCATACCTCTCTATTCTGTCTATCAAACTAGCTGAGCATTTGCATGACTATATATGTTGTTGTGTGACACAATGCTGCAAGCTACATTGGAGATATGGGTGAAGAGACAACTAAGGACTTTACCAGGCCAGACAAATATGGCATCATAAGGACACCCAATTATCGTGAAAGGGTCCGCATACCAGATGAAGATGTCCTTTTGAGATCACGTGCTTTCAATAAGGTGTACTTTTTTATTGACAACCCAAACTGTCAATAGATCTGCCAGGGCACTTTGTTGCCAGCATTGCTGGCATTTGAAACATTGCACCGTTGTGCTCAGTGAATACAGCATCAATTGGCAGAACACTTCCGGGTGAGATCAGGATAGCCAGGCAGGGGGTACTCTTTTTTTCTTTTTTCTTTTTTTACTTCCCTGGTCTACTTGAGACTTTTAAAGTGTGTTCCTGTGCTTGTGTCTACATTTTATGTCTTTATTTTACTTTAGTTTCTGAATTTGCCATGCTAGCATCTTCCCAGAGAATCGGCAAGATCTTGAACCTGGAAGTCAATGTTGCTCCATTCGTGCTCCGTTTATGCTGGGGATGCTTCATTGACGCTGCTAAAGGTAGGTCTGGTAGGGGGTTCTTTTGCCAGCATAAAAATGCAACAAAATATGCTGGCTAAACATTAATGCAGGGGTGGTCTGATAAAGTCCTTAAACAGTATCACATTTAAGAACATGTTGTTACTGAGGAGCTCAAGGCTGTGCTGTAATATCTGTTAACTACCCAGTGTTACACTGAACTACCTTCTGCTTTAATTTTTTTTACTCACAAGTACTGACCCAGATCAGAAACATATGTTAAACATGTAGGTTGCAACCAAACCTAATTTTTAACTTAGAAGTAAGCATATTGATGTAAGGTTATGAAAGCTGGATAGGAATTAAAATCAGCTCATTTGAAATATGGTGCTTGAGGAGAGTTCAGGGGGTACCATGGACTGCCAAAAAGACAAAGAAATGGATCCTACAGCAAATAAATCCTGATGTTTCACTAGAAGCCAAAATGACTAAACTGAGGCTATCATACTGTAGACACATAATTAGGTGACATGATTCACTGGGACTGGAACAATAATGCTCAGCAAATTGGAAGGCGGGAGGAAAATGGGAAGAGGAAGATCTCATTATTGATGAATTGATTCAATAAAGGAAGTGACAGTCCTGAATTCCCTGGACCTAAGCATGCTGTAGATGACTGGGATTCTTGGAAATCTCATTCATAGGAAATCTATAAATCTATGTCAACTTGATGGCAAATAACAACAAGCATGCAGAATCCTACCACATTACAGTTAGGTGGGTGTTGGGGGTTTAAACCCCACTGAGTTTTCTGATGTTCCTGAAGTTTTCCCCACCTTTGGTATATAGGACCTTGGAAAAAAGAGGAGGGAAAGTCTTCACTGGTGCCTGGTTAGACACTATGCATTTAACAAGGATGGTGACCAAAATACTAAAAGGTCTGGAAGCCATTCCCTATGAGGAGCAGCTTAGGTATGTGTAGCCTGGAGAAGAGAAGGTTAAGAGGTTACATGATAGCTATGTTTAAATATTTGAAAGGATGTCAGAGCCCTGGTGGTGCAGTGGTTAAATGCTAGTACTGCAAGTCACCACATTGCAAGTTTGATTCCAGAGGGCTCCAAAGTTCACTCAGCCTTTCATCCTTTGGTAGGCTGGTAAAATGAGTACCCAGCTCATAGGGACAATTAGCTAATACACATTGGAAACTCCTAAATGCAGTGTAGATGTGTAAATTGCTAAACTGATATTGCTTAAAAATGTGTATGATAGCCTTTCTGGCTGAAGAGCAGGGTATAAATACCTTATTAAATTTTAAAAAGTTAAAAATTCCGTAGGTCAGTAAAATGAGTACCCAGTTTGTGGGGGTAATTAGTTAACACATTGTAAACTGCTTAGAGAGTGCTTAGCACTATAAAGCAGTATAGAAATGTAAGTGCTATTGCTTTTGCTATATTGAAGGAGCAAGCTTGTTTTCTGCTGCTTCAGAGACTAGGGACATTTTCAGAAAGCATTTTTTCATGCCTACCGTGGGAGGAGCTTCCGGGAGAGGGACGGCGCTCTTGCACGGCAGGGGGTCATTTTCGGACACTGTCATCCCTCTCCCGAAATCATCCGTGACACTTCCGTGAAGCTTCGGAAGCTGCAGCACCATATTTTATTCATGGGCAAGCTCCGTGATTAAAATATGGCTCTGCGGCTTCCGAAGCTTCACGGAAGTGACACGGATGATTTCGGGAGAGGGACGGCGGCGTCCGAAAATGACCCCCTGCCGCACAAGAGCGCCGTCCCTCTCCCGGAAGCTCCTCCCACAGTAGGCACAAAAAAACACTGTCTGAAAATGTCCTAGGACACAGAGCAATGGATTCAAACTACAGGAAAAGATATTCCACCTAAATATTAGGAAGAACTTCCTGGCAGTAAGAACTGTTTGGCAGTGGAATGCACTGCCTTGTAGTGTGATGGAGTCACTTTCTTTGGAGGTTTTTAAACAGAGGTTGGATTGTCATCTGTCAGGAGTACTTTGACTGTGTATTCCTGCATAGCAGGGGGTTGGACTTTGATGGCCCTTGTGGTCTGTCTCTTCCAACTCTACGATTCTCTGATTCTCTGAAAATATTGCATAAATGGGTCAACAGCACTCCTGCTGTTTTTCAAGTAGGCCTTATACATTTTGATGTGAAAGAAAATTTTATTTGGGTGGGAAGAAGTCTTATTTTGAGATGCAATCCCTCCCCCATAACTACATGCCTGGCAGCCTCTCCAGAACATCTCCTTTGTTCTGGGAACGGCTACCTTCCCAACTAAGGTGTTAAAAGAAAGTAGTAAAGAAAGTAGTAAAGCTGTGATTTTGTTAGGATTCACTCAGCTTTTGGGATATTAATAGTTCTGTGCCTCTTTTCTTTTATCCTCAGACACCAGAAATGAAACTCAACATACTCCGAGTTTCCCTGTTACAGCTAGGTAATCTAATGTATGTGTGTGTGTTTCTTTAAGTTGGCTGTTGACTTATGCCAACCTCACAAATTTCATAGGGGTTTCTTAGGTAAGAAATACTCAGAGGTGATTTTGCCAATTCTTTCCTCTGAAATATATAGCATCTGGTAGTCGATGACAGTCTCCTACCCACATACTAATCAGGACTGACTGTACTTAGCTTTTAAGAGCAGACAGGTTCTGGTGCCTTTAGGGCATGTAATATTATCTGAAAAATCCCCAATGTTCTTCTTTCTGTTATATGATAACCTATTATATGATAACCTTAACTTCTTCATCTCCATCACTCTTACTCTGTTTCTTTGCCTTCTTCTTATACACATATAGCATGTGAGAGATTAGGAGGAAGGGAGAAAGAGGCAGAGAGAGTTGTTACTTCAAGCTTAATTGATTAATCTAGCCATCATCTCTATTCTGTATTGGTCAAATATCTGGTAACCTCATCTATTTGGTAAGCAGGCTCAAACATGTTTGGTTTAAGTCTCAGTCTGTGTTTTATTGCTAATAACTGTAAAGTGCAACCTTCCAATGATGTACCTAATCTCTAGGCACAAGATCAACATAACATCTTTGGCTACATGTGTATACGTGTGCATGTTGGTTGGCTACTTGTGTAAATGTGTACATTTGCATGTGGTAGTGCATATGTAACATTTGCTAACAGATAATACCATTGCTGCATAATAATTGAAGAACATTTTCTTGGCTTGGTACAAAGCCTTAATAAAAACCTATTGGGTAGTCTTGAACTGGGTGGGGCAATCAAATGGTGATGAGCATCTATTGGCTAGTACCTTTATCATCAACAAGATGGTGACAAAACATGTCCCTATCTCCACTGCAGATTGATTTCAAAATATTTTTGATTCTGATAATTATTCTGATAAGGTGAACGATAAACATATAAAAGATGTACTTCTTTTTTAAGCAAGGAGCGGTGTGGATAGACCACCTGGCAAAAGCAAAAACAAAAAAACAAAATTCAATCAGTGCTACCATTTGGCTTGTTGATATGACACTGTCCATACTCTGAACAATGGGCAGTGTCATATTAGCAAGCTAAATGGTAGGATTTATTGGATTGTTTTTCTTGCCAGGTGGTCTATCCACACCACTCCTTGCTTTAAAAAGCAATACATCTTTTATATGTTTACCATTCACCTTAACAGAATAATTTGTTCAAAGAAGCAGCCACCACCACTCCTCAGATGACACAACCAGGTCATCCCTGGTGTGTCAAGATTGCTCCATACCTTCCAATTGAAAAGAGAGAGAGAGAGAGAGAGAGAGAACAATATGTTATACAAATAACCATATCTCAAAAGTGCTAACTCCTTATCCATCCATCCCTTCTTATCACTAGTGTTAAAATCCATATATATGCTATTTTATTATTTTATAATAATATATGCTATTTAATAAATAATAATAATAATAATCTATATTAAAATATGCTGTTTTATTGTTTTATTTTATTTTATTTTAGGGTGCCACTGAATTCCAAGTAAAATGAAATTATCAGATTGTGGGCTTGTCTATATATGGGGCCAAAACGCCGAATGGAGTTTTGCCCACATGCCCCCACATCCCCCCCCCCGTGCATTATTATAGGCATGTGTTTTCTCTATCCATCACTTCCGCCACTTCAGAGCCAGTTTCCGGCCAAAAGGAGATGTTTTTCTCTCTTCCCCTGGCTCGGCAGCACTGCCTACACCCGTTCTCTTGCTCACCCATCACTTCCTTGAAGTGCTTCCATCACTTTCTTCAAGCACCTCTTCCTGCAATGGGCAAGCTGGAGAATGGATGGAGGCAGCACTGCCAAGCCAAGGGAAGGGAGAAAACCTCTCCCTTTGGCTGGGAACTGCCTCTGGAGCTTTAAAATTGGACCTGGTAGTGTCAGCAGTGGCCAAATCTCCACAAAAAAACCTGAATCCCACAAACTGTACATCCTTATAAGATATTCCAAAATGTTGTGAATTTGGGGCATGCTGCATATGGCCAAATAGCCCCAGATTTGGGAGAAAGGCCATTCCATATGTGGCCTGATCACAGCAGATTTGGGGGCATTCACATGGATATTCAGGGTATTTGATGGTGTAGACAAGCCCTGTGACTTTGCATGTTGTACAGTCATGCTGAAGTAGATGAAGATATTTGTGCTCTGCTGAATGTTTATGGAGTTCAGTTTTTTGTGCAAAGGTTGATGCTTTGGGAGTAGGAGGAGGTGAAGATCCCATTGAATTACAAACAAACTACCATGACTAATCTCTCCTTCTGCCAAAAAATAAAATCGGAAACATATTGCTTTTTCTTCTGGAATTTTCCTCCTCTTTGGTAATGCACTTGCCAAGAGGAGGAAAGATTTGTTTGGTGCATTGTCTCCATTACAACAGCAAAGACTGGCATCTGCAGTATGCACCATAGTTCTTTCCTTCCTTTGTTTGTATTTGCCAAGACAATAAGTGGCAACCTGAACTTCACAGGTAATGATCCATAGCAGAATCCACAGTTCAGTCTTTGCCAGAAACAGAGGGAGATGGATCATACTGTAGTTCGCATCATCTTGTAACTTCTTTAAAAGAGGGTAGAATTTTTAAGCTTGTCAGCATGGTGATGGCAGATCTGCACAGGATTCAGCAACTCTTCCCCGGGACATTAATCTTATAGACAAGATTGCTACCAACGGGGCTGTGGCAGGGTGCCCATACTGATGGAGTGATCAATGCATCCCACATCATGTGAACAGGGACATCATACACAATCACCACTGGATTGATGGAGCTCCTGTTTGACACACAGGGGTTCTGGCAGATTTCACTTATTCGTCTGTGGGGGGTGGGGGGTGGGATACATCTCTCTCCAGAGGGCTGTGATTTATACTTAGACTCCCTCTCCCAGCAGCAAATGGAGCACATTGGGAAACCATGAGGTAGAGAGGAGGGGCATGCTAAGCAGGTCTGCCCCCCCTTCAGTGACAGATGTGGAAGGATATGAGGGGACATCTGGCACAGGTTTTTAATTTGGGAAGAGATAAGCCCTGGGGGGGTGTTGAGAACAAAAACTGAGATTGGTATATGCAGTCAGGACTGAGGCAGGTGACCACAACTTCATCCCCAAATTGGGATATCATTCTAATTGGCTGGAAGGAGAACCCGGGGGGGGGCAGATAATTTTACCAAAGTAAGCTGATTGCAGCCTTGCAGGGGCATTGCTGGTTTGGATAACCATTGGGCCCTGTGTCCCCTTCAGTCTTCCTTAACTAGGCATTCTGAAATTCATTTTGTTATTGTTATGGATGGACATGCTTTGTGATGGTGTCTTTTCCCTACATTAAAGTTGTGGCCACTTTTACAACCCATATTTGCGGCATCCAGCTCATGGTCTCAGCACACAAACATTTCTCCAGACAAGACTATAGGCTTTTATTGAGGTCCAATCCCTGACATGTCCAAGTACAAAAAGTATCTCAGGTAGCATGGGCAGTGAAAGTTCTCTACCTGGAGAGCTGTGTAGATAGTATAGATTTCTGGTGTAAACCAAGAAACTAAAAACATGCTTTCTTGGATCCTTTTTTGACATCTGGATTCTGTGTTATTCTAACATCACAACAGTTTTAATCTTGTCATGTAAAGCACACTACCCTGGCATAACATGATTCTCAACCTTGTATTCCAAAATATAAAAAGAGAGAATTTGAACATCCCTTATTAAAAGTTGTTTTTGAGCTGGATGTTTATTTCTTAATAAATGAATTATTTTGTAATGAAATGAGCAACTAGGCATCACTGAGCCAGGAGACATAATTTTACAGTTAAAGCAGTCTTTTTTTTAAAAGTTTTGTAATGGTCAAATAATTGGGAAAGATATTCACATTCTGTAGACATATCATTCACAAATAATTGTGAAATGCATGAAGACAGATATTCAGAAATAATCAAATATTTCTTCATCAAGAGAGATATGTCGATGTCCATGTGCTTACTGCCAACCAGCTTTAATGTGTTTGGTTAAATATTTGCAATCCTCCAAGGACTGCTGGTGCATCCTTTAGTCCCCCACAGGTGGCCTTGCATGGATTTCACCCTTGCCTAGACGCACAACCACAGAAATGAAAAATGCAAAGGCTATTCTGCAGCAGCAGTTTGACAGTTGCTAACATTCACTGTAATATAGCTGAAATTCTCTTTGCTTTTACTTGCCACACTAAGGGGATTTTTTGGAGGATTACCAAGAAAGCTCTTAAATATTCTTCATTCCCTTGTTATTTGTTACTCTCAAATCAGCTTTCCCCCCCCCCGCCACAAAAGAAAAGGAGTTTTGGTGACTGACATATTTTTAAAACACATAAATTAAAAATGAACAAGATGTGACCACTGGGATTCAGATGGTGGGTCCCAAGTTTACTCTGAGGAGATTTCTTTGGAGATGCAAACTTTCTATTGGAGCTATAGTTATTACAGACATTTTATGATTTTCTTTATGGTAGGAATCCTAGTTGATGTTAACCTTCCCCTCTCCCATACACACAATTAATATTGTGTTGTTTTAAAAGTCAGGGACCTGTCCAAGTCACTTGTGCACTTCATGTTCTGACTCACTTGGGTGTTCAATAGCTGACCTTTATCAGATTGGCATCTGACTGAGAATTGGCAGGTCATTCTGTTAAAGATAAACATATGCACTCAGGTCCCCTTAGGGGATGGTAAAAATAATGTTTAATGGCTACTCAAAATTGATTATTCACTATTTTTTTCCAAATATGGTATATAATGCAAAATGGATTTAGTTATAATGATTATTGCTTTGTTTTCAATGATTGGGTCAGGTATGATTTCAACTAGAAAGATGCCAACATGGCCTTGGTTATATGTTCCTCAGACAGAAAGCCTCATGTGGTAATCTGAGTGTTGGACTAAGACTCTAGGTTACCAGGGTCTGAATTCCCACTCAGCCATGGAATCCCATTGGGTGGCCTTGAGCATGTTACTGTCTCTCTGCCTTAGAAGAAGGCAATGGGAAACCCCCTCTGAACTAATCTTGCCAAGAAAACTCTAGGATAAAGTAACTATAAGTTGGAGTTGACTTGAAGGCAGATAACAACAACAAATAGATATTCATCCCTTCTTATATGGACTAGTAAAAATAAAAACAACCATTTAGGTTAGTAAACAGGATCTGCCATTACATTCCTCAGAATGCCTTGATGCAGAAGTATTTTATGCTTACATCTTCTACAAACTGTATGATGTACCTTCTCTGCTAGATTACTAAGTCACTGATGTGTTAAATCCTACAACTATAGCCACTCATGCCAAATAAATTGCTTTTTTTAAATCACATTTGGAATTGAACTCTTACATGGTTCCATAACTTAGTTTAGACAGGCTACTCCAAAGTTTCTGTCTTAACTAGGGAGATTATCAGATGCATCAAAAATGTTGTTATAACAACACTAGGAGATTGCAAAAGGGCTTCCCTACCAGACGATATCGTGTCCCACCATTATGCACTTGTTCTGCTCCAGTTACGAGGACGTTCTTTTTTTATTGACAGGGAGAAGCCGTCAATAGATCTCCCATTCCATTTCTATTATGGATTTGCCAGTGTGCAAGAAGGTGCCCTGTTCTGCTTGCAAGATTCCAGTGTCAATGGGTAGTCCCTGCCAGAACACTTCCGAGTGAGATCAGGACATCCAGGTAAGCTACCCTCTTTTTGTACCCTCCCTGGGTTACTTGTAATTTTTTTACTGTGTGTAGGTGCTTCTTAAAACTTTTGTGTATGTATTTTTGGTTTTATTTTTGAATTTCC
The DNA here is from genome assembly GCA_030847615.1 of Gambelia wislizenii. Lineage (NCBI taxonomy): Eukaryota > Metazoa > Chordata > Lepidosauria > Squamata > Crotaphytidae > Gambelia > Gambelia wislizenii. Next base: position 105,494,152 of record JAUMIR010000001.1, read on the forward strand.
TGCGCTCACATCTTCTCATGAGAATGGGCGGGATTTCAATCCGGTAAGTGAATGGAGCTCCGTTAGATTACTAACAGATTACTCCTGGGCTGTAACTTGGAAATGAGAGAAGGTAAGTGTGGTGGGGAGGGTGATTGTTTCGGAACAGGGGTGGGAGCGGAGACTGTGGGACAGGAATGCATTCCTGTCTGATAATCTCCTAGACTGAGGATTAAGGATCTAGGCAAGAATCAACATGAATTACAGCACAGCATAAGAAAAAGTATTTTTCTTCAGGAAACAGAAGAGAACTGTGTAGTAAAAAATGTGATTAAAAGAACTGAGGTCCCTTCCAGTTCTGTGATTCTGTGATGCCATGATAGAGAGCAAATCCCAGGGACAAAAAAACCATTTCTAAATCCACACAATATTCTAGCAATCTGAATCAATAAAAGCAGTATCATATTAGCAACATTAATTCAGGATGCTGAAATAATTTACTGAACAAACTCCTGAACTTTGACTTTTGATGTGCCCGCTTATGTTGGAAAAGAAGATTCAGTCATTCATCCTGCTTTTAGAACTCACCATCAGATTATGAGCTAAACCCAGATAAACCCTGAAAGGCTAAAAATTAAATAAAATGGGAGGAAACCCTATAAAGATACTACAAATTCTACAATAATCTTCCATTTATATTTCATAGTGGTTACATTGTACATAAACAAATGGTAATATTATCTATGAACTGAACTATCCCCTACTCAAAATAAGTTAGTAAATTGACATTTTTTAAAAATTGCATATCTGAAAAGCGCTTTGCCTCCTCCTAGTTTTAGCCTTTCCCAACAGTACATTGTGCACATGTACATTTCTACAAAACATAAGAGTAAAGAAAATAATAAATGAAAAAGAATCAGTTATTTCTGTTTATACTTATGCTTCACAGATTAACCAACATTAATTATATTCTTCGAAAAGGGATGCAAAAATCTGACATTCTTTTTTTTCACTGGTGGAAATTGTGCTTCAAAATAATACCACTAACCTTTCAAGGAAGATTTCTACAGAGCCAAAGTGATGGGCATAGCCGAAGTTCACTGGTATCAGATACAATACGATGTCCTGAAATCAGGCACAGAGCTCTTCCCATGCAGCTCCGCCTAATTTCAAAGTTTTCTTACTGCACCTGCAACTGCCACTAGTTTATGTAGCAGATAATTGTATAAAATTAGATGACCTTGCCAACAAATGAGCTCCTCCTTTCCTCTACTGCTGGTCTAAAACAGTTTATTTTGCCAGTCTCCTCTTAAAAGTGTGTGTGTGTGTGCTTTATTTTTAATAGTAGGTATACAGTTAATTAAAAACAACTCCCAAGAATTATGCACAACAGACCTGGCTGCTGTAACGTTGTTGTTTTTTAAAGCAAAGTGCCTAAGCCCTTTAAAAGACTGCATATGAGTTTGAAACCGAATCTATTTATAGATTTATAGCCCAGTGAATAGGAGACCTGTATGAGAATCCCATAGGCAAAGGTTTATGCCTCACTATGGGAACAGGTCTTCCACACAAACAGGTGCCAGAACATTCTGCATAGTACATAGGCCTTTGTGTATCTGAGCATATAAAACTCCCAAAACCCGACAGCCAGCCTGGTCAGTGGAATTTTGAGATCTGTAGTCCAAAAAAACTAACTTTTCCACACTCTGTGGGAAACAACACTCTGTCACCTACCCTGACAGCCTCCATCTTGGAATATCGCATAATTGGCAATGAGTCTGGAGTAATAAACACCTTAGGCGAAGCACAAAAATCAGTGTGTATAGAGCCATTGTACTGTCTTTTCTCCTTTATGGATCTGAAACATGGGTCAGCTATTGCCACCACCTACGACTCCTTGAACGCTTTTATCAGTGCTGTATACGCACAATTCTAAATATACATTGGACTGACTATGTAACAAATGTTCCTGTCCTTGAGCAAGCAGGGATCACCAGCACTGAGACCATGGTATTGAGAACACAGCTGAGCTGGGCAGGGCACGTTTCTAGGATGGAGGACCATCGCCTCCCCAAAATGGTACTCTACAGTGTACTTGCCCTGGGTCAGTGTAAGAGGGGCGCTCCAAAAAAGTGATACAAGGATTCCCTGAAACAACATCTCAGGCTCGGCCAAATTGATCACCAACAATGGTCCGCCCTGGCCTCACATCGGGAGGCATGGAGACGCAATATCCACAATGCTGCAGCCTTATTTGAGAACTCACACTGAACAAGTCTCGAAGAGAAACGACAATGCAGAAAGAATCACAACCCAGAAACATCACCTAAGGAGACCTTCTGCTGTGCTTCCTGCAACTGGACTTGTTTATCTCGGATTGGCCTTTTTAGTCATCACGCACTTGCAGAAAGCGTGGGATGAGTCCTTCCTGAATCTTCGTTTGTAAAGAAAAGCCAGAGAGAGAATAATTTGGCTTACTGTGGCCTTCCATGTGGTTAGCAGGTAAACCAAGGACCCCCAGGCACCAAGGCTGGAGTCACATATAAACTAGGCAGGGGCCTTTAGAAATTCCCCCAAACAGGTCATACCCAGGTGAGAGTGAACACCTGGAGGTGAGTCATTCACTAATCCACTCAACAACAGCAGAGTCCTTGATGGTTGCAAAAAGGGTTTTTCCTCTCACCCTTGATAATAGAAGTTCCCTCTCCTATTCAGTTTCAAATATATCACCCATGAATGATCATTAACTGTTCCAGAGGACCCTTTGTTTTAATCTGGGAAACTCTGGGAGACATTGTATTGTACTCAAAATTCCATCCCGTCAGGGGAATTATCACATATAAATATCACCATAAAACACCACCAAAATGTCCACAGTCCCTCTTCCTGCTGGTTTGCTGTAAGACCCTCAGAATGCATCTCTGAAAATCTTCTGCTGCATGAATCTCTGCTCCTCTAATAGGTATTGTATTACCCAAAACCTCTTACTCTATTCCTCTATCCAAATACTTCCTACTATCTTCAATAGCCTTGTGTGATTGCTCAAAGCCTGAATGTTTGTGTAAATGCTGTCAAGATTAATTTCCAAGAAAGCTCGTTTAGTTGTACATTCTGGCTTGAAGTCTCCTCTGTTACTACCAGTGTACATAGGTCAAAAGATCCTGCCATTCCCTAGCCTGTTGCTGCCATTTTGAGCTAATTAAATATTCCCCATATTAAGGATTTCAGACAATCCTTGCTGCGCAAGGATCTCCCGGGAGAGGTTCATTGCAGCAGCACGGCAGAGGGTCGATTTCGGATGCCACCGTGCCTGCTGCGAGATCGTCCATCCCTCTTGCGCTTAGGCTTGGAGCCTGCCGCGCTATATTCAGCAAGATTTTATTCACAGACAACCTCTGTGAATAAAATCTTGCCGAATATAGCGCGGCAGGCCTCAAGCCTAAGCGCAAGAGGGATGGATCATCTCACAGCAGGCATGGCGTCTTCTCAGCCCAGTTACACAGGTCTAAACCTGGCTCCAAAGCAGTTTTTAGAAAGTTTATAGGGTGTAAGTAATTTGGCTAAAACTACAGGGGAATGGGGAGGAGGGGCTGGCTGATTTCAGTGTCTGTCACCTATTCTATCATTCCATACCTTCAGCTGCCCTAGTTTATCAGGGACAGCCCCAGTTAATCCCCCACTGTACCAATTTCTCAACTATTTTTAAAATGTCCCAGTTTCTCTCCCCTCCTCTCACTTTCCCCCTTTGTCCTTGGCTTAATTCAACTGGTGTAAACTCAGTTCAAAGTGCAAAAATAGTTTGCCAACAATTATCTTAGCAGGAGGGAGTGAAGAGGAAGGGATGAAGACTTGCTCATACCAGTCAGCTCATTTTGATTTTTTTTAAATCAGTTTTTTCCTAAATTCAGTACATAAATTCCAAGGTTTCTCTCCTTAAAATAGGAGTTTTGTGTGCTCTTCCTCTGTAATAATATTGCCGTCTTGTTGCCTGACTACACCCCTTAAACCCCAGATGTTTTCCAGCCACATGTACCCCAGTTTTCATCAGTGATGTCTTTCCAATACTGCTCCTACTCAGCCCACTGTTGATGACCTCTCCCTCCCAAAAGAAAAAAAGGGTTAAGCCTTGCAAGTGAATGGGGTTGCTGTGGACCATGGCAGCTGTTTAAAATATTTGTAAAAGAAACCTGAAGCACTTCATTCTCTGTCTCTTTCTGAAGTCTTAAAAGAGTTGCCACTTTTGGTGTTGTTTTCATTTCTTCCCCCCAACACTTTCAGTGTTTTGAACATTTCAATTGAATTTGCTAAGTCCAATTGACTCTCCACTTCCTGGTTTGTAATCCCAGCTGCTTTTGTGAGAAGAGGAGAGTCGGGAATTTTTTAAAGGTACAGTACAGTATTCTAGGCTGGGGCCGATACGGGGGGCAATGGGGGGGGCCATCGGGGGAACAATCAAGGGGCGATCGGGCAGAGATGATCCAGGTGGTGATCAGGCGGTGATCTGGTGAGGATGGGGGCGATCCGGCGAGGATGGGGGGCGGAAATCCGGTGAGGAAGGAGGGGGTAATCCAGTGAGGATGGGGGGGCAATCCAGCGAGGAAGGACGGGAGCGATCCAGCAAGGGGGGTAAGAAAGGCATCTATAAGTGTTTTGACACACAGACCTCCCACTAATGCTGGCATCATGCCCGCATAACAGGCACCTTTTCGCACTCCTGTTGTTTCATTACAGAAACAGAACAGAGGATCTATTAATGGCTTAAGCCATCAATTTTAAAAAAACAGGGACAGAATGGAGGCAACACAGGAGCAGAACAGGATGGGGATGACGTTGTCTGAAAGGGAAATACTTCCTTGATACTGTGGCATCCCTGTCCTGGTTTATTAGGCTTGTATGATAATCTTCATTATTGGACATGGCAAAAATTGCAGGAATACAATGTCAGGGTAGCACGAATGGGCCCCACTATCACACAACGTCATCATCCTTGTGTTATTACTCCATGCTCCAGCCACAAAAAAAGGTGTTCTTTCTGGGGAAAGCTGTCAATAGATTGTCAATCGTTCTCTTTTCGTGATATTGACTGCATGCGAAAGCATGTACAGCATCAATGGGCAGTCCTCAGCGTGAAAATGTCCAGGTGAGTTAAGGCGAAAATGAAGCACAGGATGCTATTTTTCTGAACTGTCCTGTCTACTTTCAATGTTCTTAGGTTTTTTTCAGTGCTTGTGTGTTCATGCACATTGTTATTTAAGAGGTTTTTGGAGTTTTAAGCACACTCACGTCTTCTCACAGGAACTGCCAAAATCTCATCCATGCCAAATCACAGAAGTAAACTCCCATTCTTGAAGTGCTAGTGGTTGGTGTGTGAAAATTCCATGGCATTTCTTTCATGTGATTACAGCTACATGTGATAATAAGTGTTATAATGCTACAATATTCCTGCTATCTTCCTTTGCAGAATTACAGCATTTTAGACATTAGACAATGTCCCTAGACTAATTGTGATAACCTCAGCAACTTCTTAGAGTAGAGTAGGGAAATAATTTAGCGTTTCCCCCCACCTCTGCCACCCCATCATGCCACTTCAAGTGCACAGTTCATTTTGGGGGGGGGGGAGTTTGACATTTTTGTATTTACATTGCTGCTTATACCAAAAAAGCACATTTGAACGACTGTAATGCACTCTATATGGGGCTGCCTTTGAAAACTGTTTGAAAACTTCAGTGGGTCCAAAATGCTGTGGCCAGGCTGTTGACTGGGGCTGGCTGCAAAGACCATGTGTTTTCAACCTTTAAAGCCCTAAATGGCTTGGGTCCAGACTCTCAGAAAGATTGTATCTCCCAATACAAGTCACCCTGAGTGTTAAGACTGGCAGGGGAGGACTTTCTCTCAGTCCTACCACCTTCACAGGTGTGGTTGTTGAGGACTCAGGAGAGAGTCTTCTCCGTGGCTGCTCCCAGACTGTGGACCTCCCATCCACAAGAGGTCCAGCTGTCCCCCTCCCTGCTGTCTTTCCGCTAATGGGTGAAAGCATTTTTATTTAGGTAGTTTTCAAATTGTGTATTTTAATAATGGAATTATGGTGTGTGTGTGTGTGTGGGTGGGTGGGTGGGTAGTGTGCTGTTTTTAAGGTCTTTAATTTTTTATTGAAACTATGGACTTTATCAGACACTCTTTAAAAAAAAACAGGGGAGTCAGGAGGAAGATACTACTGTCCCACTTCCAGCATCGATACCACTTGCCCCATCTTCCTCCCGTCCTTCCTCTGTGCTTCCGCCATGCTGGAGGGATTAAAAAGGTGCCACTTTTCATTGACAGAAGTTTCCATCAATAAAAAATGGCACCTTTTTTGTCCCTCCAGCATGGAGGGAGAACAAATGAAGGGTGAGAGGAGGATGGTGTCGTGCAGTATCGCCAGCCTGTAGCAGTACAGTGGTGTCCTTCTCCCGTCCTCACTGGGGGGGGAGTTGCATCTGATAATCTCCTTTGTTTTAACTATATTGTGTTTTTAATGGTTATAATTATGTTTTACTAATAATCATATTTAATTCTTTTTAACTTTTGTAATTAATGTTTTAATTGTATCCTTTTAAATTATTGCAAGCCACCTTGAATCCCATTTTGGGAGTAAGGTGAGATATAAATCAAATAAATAAATAAATAACATCCAGCAAGATTCTCCTCTGGATCCAGTAAAATCCTCCTGTGAGCAGAAGGATTCTTTCTGTCAGTGGAAAGCATTTGGCCTAGCTGAGCTTTTCTACTGTTCGATTCCAGCGGGCTCCAAGGTTCACTCAGCCTTCCATCCTTTCATAGGTTGGTAAAATGAGTACCCAGCTTGTGGGGGCAATTAGCTAACTAACACACATTGGAAACTGCTTAATGCAGTGTAGATGTGTAAATTGCTATTGCTTAAAACAATTTGTAAGCCACTCTGATTGCCTTGTGCCTGAAGAGCGGGGTATAAATAAATAAATAAATAAATATACTGGCAGAATGAGAAAGGAAACCATTGTGTCAGATTCCCTTCTCTCCCTGCAGTCCTTTGTGATCCTCAAAAATTTGCTGTTGAGGTTTGGGTGACCGATCAGTACAAGGAAGGAAGTGGCACTAGGGGCTGTAGTGGGAGTAAGAATCTCTAAGCACCACCTTCCCACTTTCTGCTAGCAGATCTCTTGTGTGCAGGATGTGTGATTCTCCCTCCCACAGAATGAAACTCAGCTTCTAATCCATAAAACAAAATCTTACATTAGCCCACAATACTACATTTTATCCTGTGGATTTACTTATGCTCCCAGTTAGTTTTGTTACAACGTGATTACCAATGAGCCAAAATACAAAGTGTTGATTATTACCTTTCAAGCCCTACACGGTTTGGATCCAGGTTACCTACAGGACCACCTTCTCCAGTATAATCTGCCCGGTACACTTAGATCCTCTGAGGGACATTTGCTCCAGTTGGCCAGGACTAGGTTGGCAACTGTCACCCAGAGGACCTTTTCCTCATCCGCCCCTAGACTGTGGAACAGCATACAAAAAGAGGTACGACAGCTGAAGAGAGTCTGAATTTAAAGCAGCATTAAAGACCAGTCTCTTCTGGCAGGCCTATCCAGATGATTTTAAATTGTGTTTTGATTGTATTAAAATGTCTTCATCTTACTTGTTCTTTTAAATTGATATATATTTTAACTGATATGAGTTTTTTAACCAGTGTTATGTTTATATATTAATTTGTTGTTACCCACCTTGATTCATAGGGAGAGGTGGGTAAGAAATAAATATCATCATTATCATCATCATCATCATCATCATGAAAACTTTCATTTCTTATTTGAAGTGTTCTTTTTGGAGAAAACATGACTAGGTTATTGGGGCACGTTGGACCCCTTTCATTATTTCATAATAACACAGTTTTCTCCTACCCTGCTTCCCCCATAGTCAAATGAGGAATCTAAGTTAACACTGTGGAATTCAGTGTATCCCTTTTTGTTCTGGAGTTTTTTGAATGTGATACCAGTTTCAAGTTAAACTGAAGTTGTTTCCAAATTAATCATTAACTTTATGTCTAGCCTATGAGCTGATACGGTTGCTGTAAATAAAAGTGTGGGTGACCATTAAGAAAGAAAAACAATCAAAAGCTAAGAAAGGAAGAATAGAATGTATGCCTACACAAGTCAATAATCTGTAGTAGCTGAAGACTAATTTTGATTTCTTATTATAGTCTATCTTTCATTCTGCAGCTAATAAGCTATGCTCATAGATACTCTGCAGAGGTCTAAACCTCAAATGTCTTTACAGAGACAAAACAGGTACTCGACAAACAGAATGATGAAACTATATTATCTAGTGTGGAAAAGGAACAGGTGGGAAAGTGAGCAGTTCAAAGCCTGATGTGACTGTGTAAATTCAGTTTCTTTTAATATTTTTCTGTGACTATAGCAAAATAGTAGACTCTGGCTGATTATATACTTTGTGTGTAACCAATCCCAAAGTGCCTCTAATTCAGACATTCTCAGCCCACTATTTTCCAGATGTGTTAAACTACATACCACACTGTTGACAGCAACATCATGGGGATGTGTTGGAGAGAAATGGTGGGATTTGTAGTCCAATATATCTGGAGACTGCTATGCTATGGAAGGCTGTAGTAAAGGCTGTGCCTTCAAGTTGACTGTCAATTTATGGTGACCCCATGAATTCCATAGGGGTTTCTTAGGTAAGGAATATTCAGAAGTCGTTTTGCCAGTTCCTTCCTCTGAAATATAGCCTACAGCACCTGGTATTCATTGGTGGTCTCCCGTCCAAGTACTAATGAGGGCTGACCCTGCTTAGCTTCCAAGAGCAGGCAGGATTTGGTGCTTTGGGGGTATTTAGGCAAGGCTGTAGTAATGCAACAGAATGGAAAAGTCCTCTGACTTTAAAGACCTGCTGCCATTCAGAGTAAAAGTTCTAGCCTTGATCCACTGGTATCTCCCTAAGTACAAAATAGCCTAGCATGCTCATTTCTTAAAAAAAAAAATCCAATAATTCAAACCTCTAAAATAATAAGAAAGGTGGGAAATACCTTTTAGATAATCTGCAACAAATATATTGCCATTTGAGATAAATTACTTTTGATGTGGATACTAATCATAGACATATCAATCAGTCCAAGTCTTTAAGATAAAAGCACTTCTAATCAATTGTAAGCACTGTACTGTAACAGTCTCCAACTCATAAATCATGGTTTAAAATTAAAAATCTCAAGCAAGTACTTCAGAAAAATGAAATTCCTGAACTGTTCTAGAGATAATTGACTTTGCTTTTGTACTGCCAGCAAAAGTAATTCCAAAGGCAGGTGATGAGTTATTTTCCTTCTCAGACTGAGATGCAGAAGCAGAGTAATAATACTCTGTAGTTTAATACACAGGTCTGAAAAAGTACAAGTGGAAAAGTGCTTGTGCTGCAGGACTTTCCTCTTCACAGATGCCTGCCCCCGTCTTCCTGAAAAACAGTTCCTGGAATAGAGTGGGATGCACTGGGAGACAGAATTAACAGCATCAGTGAGGTCACCTTGCTTGTATGAACATGCCCTCTACCCATGGAAGAGCCCAGTTGGATCCAAGCCATACTCTTGCATGGCCAGGAAGAATTTGACTTACTTCAAAAACAGTGAGCCCAATCCAGCCAAGAAGGACTGGTCCTGCTTTTAAACACAGTGAGTTATCCTCCTCAGGGAACAGTGGTAGCCTTTCCGAGGTGTCTGCCAACTCTCTTGGCAATTTCCTTCTCTAGGAAGACAAGAGTTGTGTACGCTACATGCTGTACCACACCTGCTAAACTATCCTGCTGTGGTAATGCATGTTACCCAGTTGCTGGTGTTGACATGAGATCCAGCTGTCCTTCCATTCAGCTTCAATAGGTAGAATGGAAGAGGGGGAAGTATTTTTTTCCTTTGCATCAGGGAACAAAATTTCTTGGACTAGCTCAGCAGATAAACAATTAATTATATTTCAAGGGCCGAGGTACACGTTCAAAAGAATCATGTTCATTGTCTTTGTTGTTGTTGTTATGTCTATTTATACTCCATTTTCCCCCCAAAATAAGGAGGCTTCAATTTAAAACAATTTAAAACAAATACAGCTATGCCTCAGATAATGAAGTAGATACAGTCCTGCCATTACTTTTTTTAAACACTTTTTTAAATAGAGGTAGAAATAACATTGAAAGCATAGGGATAGGTTCCTACACTACGGTGGGGGTTTGGGGAGTTGTTGTTGTTGTTAACTGCCCTCGAGTCAACTTCGACTCATGGCAACCCAATGAATGAGACATCTCCAAGACCCCCTGTCCTCAACCACTCTGCTCAGTTCCTGCAGGCTCAGGGCTGTGGCTTCCTTGATTGAGTCTATCCATCTAGTATGTGGCCTTCCTCTTTTCCTACTGCCTTCTACCCAGCATTATTGTCTTTTCAAGTGAGACATTCCTTCTCATGATATGGCCAAAGTACAACAGACTCAGTCTACTCATCTTGGCTTCTTGAAACAGCTCAGGTTTGATTTGTTCTAGGACTCATTTATTGGTCTTTTTGGCAGTCCACAGTATCCGTATCGCTCTTCTCCAGCACCACATCTCAAATGAGTTTATTTTCTTTCTATCAGCTTTTCTCATTGTCCAGCTCTCTCTTCTGTACATGGTGATGGGAAATACGAGGCTTGGACAATCCTAACGTTAATGTTCAGTTTTATATCTTTGCACTTTAGGATTTTATCTAGTTCTTTCATAGCTGCCCTTCCCAGTCCTAGTCTTCTTCTGATTTCTTATCTGCAATCTCCCTTTTGCTCAATGATTGATCCCAGATATGGGAAATCTTTAACTATTTCAATTTCCTCATCATCTATATTGAATTTATGTAGCTCCTTTGTGGTCATTATTTTATTTTCTTAATATTCAACAGTAAGCCTGCCTTTAACACTTTCTTCTTTGACTGTCTTTAGTAATTTTTCCAAGTCTTTGTGTTTTTTTTCCCCTGTTAGTAGTATGGTGTAGTCTGCATATCTTAAATTGTTGCTATTCCTTCCTCCAATCTTCACTTCTCCTTCCTCTGAGTCTAAACCTGCTCTGCATATGATATTTTCTGCATACAAGTTGAACAAGTAGAGTGATAGAATTCAGCCTTGTCTGACTCCCTTTCTGATTGGGAACCATTCTGTTTCTCCGTATTTATGATTAATGTTACCCAGTTGCTGATGTTGACATGAGATTCAACTGCCCTTCCATTCGGCTTCAATAGATAGAATGGAGGAGGGGGAAGCATTTTTTCCTTTGCATCCGGGAACATAATTTCTTGGGCTAGCTCAACAGACAAACATAATCCGTTATATTTCAAGGGCCAAAGTACATGTTCAAGAGAATCATGTCCATGGTCTTCATAGAATCATAGAATTGCAGAGTTGGAAGAGACCACAAGGGCCATCCAGTCCAACCTCCCTGCCACACAGGAAATCACGATCAAAGCATCCCTGACAGATGGCCACTCAGCCTCTGTTTAATGACCTCCAAGTCTTCTTTGTTGTTGTTATATTTCAGCAAACCTTTTATGCAAAACTCACAATATGCACATGTGAAATGAAAAAAAAACAGGTTAGTTAAGCCTTATATAAGTAAATGAAATCATTTTGTACCTTTTAGAGACCACTTGAAAGCTGCTTCCAAAATGCATCCAAGCATTTTTTTTCTTTCACCAGTCCCCATTTTTCTTATGATTTCTATTATGGTGGCCAAACTTATGGCTGCGGCAGTGGCTGCAGAGACATGCTGGTGTGTCTGTGTGAACTCCATGCCATTCCATGAAGGTAATAGGGAAGCAACATTCCTGATCTGGGAACTCAGCGTATTCTGGTCCATGTAGATGAGGCCCATATTGTGGTTTGTTTTGTGAAAAGGCCTTTCTTTGTGTAGAAAGAAAATATTAATGAGAATGGTCATTGCCACACCTTGTCCCTGATAAGCTAACAGAGCTTGGAAGTAAAACATTGCAAATAATGACATGACTTTACATTTCTTACTGGGGAGTAATAATGAAGGCATAACAACATCCCCTTCCCAAACAGTCATGATTGGTAACACTGTTACTTTTCCAGCATAATAAATGACATCTATTTGCAACATTTTCCATCACATTTTTGTAGGCTTAAAATGCTCTTGGGTGGCATTTAAGAGGATACTTCTTGTCAGATTTTAGGTCATTGGGTTGATCCCACACACACACACACACACACCAAGAAAAGGAACTAAAAGGCTGTGAACATAGAAACAAGTAACATAACAAGTTACATACAGAGAGTGTGATTAATAACAAGTTTCTCCTCCAGTCTTATAGTTAGTTTCCTAATGATTTACTTTTCAGAAGTAAATAATTTTTTTTCTACTTTTTTCTCCTTTTCAGAAACTACTTTTCAGAAGTTTCCATGCTTTGTATGCCATTTATGAAAACAGGAGGTTTTGGTGTGGAAGTACTTAATTACGAAAGGTTCCCATGAATTATGAAAAATACAGTCCTAACAGACTGTAACACTCTATTCCTCTGTTAATTCCGATCATTTTATCTGCTGATGGCAGCTGCAAAAAATGACAGGGGCAGGAGCTAGGGAAATGTAATGAGAAGGGAGAAAGAAAAAGACTTCTTCCACTCCCCTTTCTCTGCCACCTTTTTTCTGCCTTCTGTTCCTCAGCTGTCCCAATGTACCACCCTCTACGTAACCTTTGCCTACAATTATTCCTCAGTCTTCCTCAATAGCTAGGTGAGACAGGAAGAAAACATAGCCCTGGATTTATTTATTTATTCGATATCTTACTCATACCAAGCTTTTTGGCATTGGAAAGGTCATACATTTAAATATAACCAACAATCACTTACAGAGGTTGTTACAAGCATGAACAATACATTTCACGCTACATTAATTCTGTGAAATTAACTGATCCACATATAATAATACCTTGTGCTCTGTTGTTCATTATATCATCTGTGAAAAGACACTGAAGCTGAATTAAGCAGACAGGTACTCAGGCAGAGCAACCCTAAGCAGACCCAGTGCAGAGAAAATTAACACCTCTCTCAAGCCTTACTGGGTTACATCATTCAGGGAGGAAAGTATGAGGATGTTTGCTGTATTTAGATTGTTGTTTTGTTGTTTTTACACCCCCTCCCGATAAACAGCAATGGGAGGGGATTGGGAATAAGCAGATCCAGTATGGGCATAAGTTGACAGGCCCAGATGGGGCTCATCCTCAGCAATGGAACATGTCTGACCCAGGATATCCAAAACCCAGTTACCACCATCCTTCTGTTGGCTACAGGTTATTTTTTAATTACATTTTAAGCCCATAATTCTTCCAATATGCTCAGAGCAGTGGTATAAAGTAGCCCACTCTTACAGGGCTGGTGTTTTGGGACATTTTGACTAGCAGGGACAAAGGCATATTGTCTCTTTCTCACTCACTCACTCTAGGGGCTCAGTTACATGGCAGTTTTTATTGCAATAATTTGCACTTTAGCACTTTTTCGCACCAGTGCCAGGTGGTTTACAAGATTTATTGGGAAATCGTTTGCTCTGTTTATTTTTTCACTTTCTGGTTCAGACGGGCAAAGGTGGGGGAGCGTGGCCTCCCAAGCACATCTGGGGAAAGATGAGATGGAGGGAGGGAAAGAGAGAGAAAGAGAGAAAGTGCTCGGCTCTTTCCCTGCTCTGAGGAATGCCTGCTAGTTTTCATGCCTTAGCAAAGGCTAAGGAATGCCTTAGGAATACCTGCTAGTTTTCATGCCTCTTCTTCCAAAAGTGAGAAGGGTGGGAGGAAGGAGGCAGCCTTTCAGCCACGGAGGAGCTATCCCCCCCATCAAGCCCCCCTTCCCCTCACCCACTCTCCCTGTCTTTCTTTCTCTCTCTCACACACACACACACACAAATGCTATCATAAGAGTGCGAGCGAGCAAACAGCTGGAGGAGCCGATCGCTACTCAATCTCCTTTCCTCCCTCCCTCCCTCCCTGTCCCTCCCTCCCTCTCTCTCTCTCTCTCTCACACACACACACACACACACAAATACACACACACACAGTCAAGCAAGCTGCAAACAGCTTGCTGGGTTTTTTCCGTGGCTGAAAACAGCAGGGGCTGGATCTTTTCATTTCAGGCTCCTCCATCTCTTGCAAGCCCACCCCCTCCTTGGACAGCCCAACCAATCACAGCGCAGCTCTGCTGTGACTGTATCGGGAAGATTGCTGGTAGTTCACATAGCCCTTAGTGAAATGGCAGTTCACACAATCAATAATGTACTAAATTGTGCTACTTTTCAAAAAAGTCAGGAAAAGTAGCGAAAGCCCTTATTATTCTACTTTTGAGTTTTTGAGCTCCCCCCCCTTCTGAATGAGGTGTTATTGTGGCGCAATGTGTGTGAACTATTAGGAATCTTAGCAAATTCTTCATGGACTTATTTTGCCATGTAAATGGGCCCTAGCTCTCTCTCACATACACTTACATCCTAAAGGCTTCCCTGTTTCATCTGAGCTTCTCACAATCTGCAGAGTTGCTGAGGGGGAAATGAATTTTCTGAACAACAATAATTATACTGTCTTGAGTGGACAATTAGCACTCATTAGTTCTGCAAAAGTCTTGTTCTTGGTGGAGACTATGAGATCTAGTTTGTTGATATGGATCAAGTCAGTTGCCTGCATGTTTTTAGATTCTCCTTGCAGAATTAGCATGGGCGGGGGGAAGGGGGTGTCACCACACCAGACCACCTGTTGTGGTGTTTTATCCCATATCAACCTTGAGAAGCAGGTTATTTTATTTTATTTTATTTTATTTTATTATTTCATTCTAGAGGTTGGATGGGCCTGTGATCCAGCAGAGAACTTCAGTAACAGGAATAGACTCTCCTGCCGTTGCTTACATGGTATATATAGTTGAAGGCATGCTGAGGGGAAGAGAAACCATTTGCTACCTTTCCACTCAGCAATCTTTTTATCATAGACATTATCATTGCCAGAATTTTAAATGAGTCTCATTTGGACTATAACTCCCAGAATCTTCCAGTTAGAATAGACACTGGCCATTAGCAATTGGCTATTTGTTACCTGTGTCTCCGTCTCCCTCACAGCCAAGTAGGGCAGGCATATTGTTAATAAAAATGCATGCCTGACATTTCTTGGAAAGTCAATATGTAGTAGTGATCTTCACATGTTTTCTGAATCTGACTCTGACCTTAAAAACTGCCAGAGAAATCTGATATATATATGATTTGTTGAGGAGGAGGGAGGGGGTCTGTGCTTCTGTTGTTTCTGCAATTTCAAAGTCTTTTTTTCCCCCTGATTCTGCTGACAGCACCCTATAATTAATCTTCTTCTCCATGACAAAAATATTTTATAGACTCTTTAGAAGATTATCAATGATGGATCAGTCTGTGTGGCAATTCCAGCCCTATCTTTAGGCAGATGAGGCAGTTAACCTTCTCTGGGCTTCCTAAGTGAAGCAGCTGCCCACAGATATAATGGGCAATGTTGTTCCATCATCACCAATGCTCCAAAAATATTAAATTGCCATTCTTGTTGGATTAGGTCCATGGAATGAGGAAGGGGCACTAGCTTGTCCTTTGACTCAAGCACAAAACATATTGGGCTGGCCCTCATGCTGAATAATAATATCCCTACCTTTCAAGTGTCTTCTGGGAAGAATAAAAAAGAGCTGCCCCTCAAAAACTAGAAAGGGGCTGCAACCAGACATAGTTCATAGAAAGTGCAATCAAGATTGCACCTTTGAAGTCTCTTTATTATCAGTACATTATTCTGAATTCAGAAAGTAGGTGTATTACTTTTGAAAAGTCCACAAATAATTTGTTTGCTGTGAGTGAGTTTTCCTCCTCTTCCTGTAATGTTGCCCTTTTGAATAACTTGGTGCTCTCTGCTGGCCAGAATTTACTCTTTATGCTGGCCTTCTTCAGTTCAGGTCCCTCCAAGCGCAGCAAGTGCCACCTTCCATCAGACATATCTTGGATTGTTATGAATGGATTTTCTAACCATTGGTGGAGTGGAGAGCAAAGGGAAATAGGTTTTGGAAGGCTTTTCTGGGCCATTTTACCCATTATGCAACAACAAATCCAGGTACACTCAAAAGGAGGCACAATGAATTCCAACTCTCTGATTTGCTTGTATACCTTATTTCATACCCCAAAGTCTCCCATTCACAATTCACTTATGTGTACACCTGAAGATGTCTCTCTGGCTTTTCTTCGCAAATGAAGATTCAGGAAGGACTCATCCCGCGCTTTCTGCAAGCGCACTGATGACTAAAAAGGCCAATCCGAGATAAACAAGTCCAGTTGCAGAAAGCACAGCAGAAGGTCTCCTTGGGTGATGTTTTTGGGTTGTGATTCTTTCTGCATTGGCATTTCTCTTCAAGACTTGTTCAGCGTGAGTTCTCAAATAAGGCTGCAGCATTGTGGATAGTGTGTCTCCATGCCTCCCGATGTGAGGCCAGGGCGGACCACTGTTGGTGATCAATTTGGCTGAGCCTGAGATGTTGTTTCAGGGAGTCTTTGTATCGCTTTTTTGGAGTGCCCCTCTTACACTGACCCATGGCGAGTTCACCGTAGAGTAGTATTTTGGGGAGGCAATGGTCCTCCATCCTAGAAACGTGCCCTGCCCAGTGCAGCTGCATTCACAATATCATGGCCTCAATACTGGTGATCCCTGCTTGCTCAAGGGCAGCAACATTCATCACATAGTCAGTCCAGTGTACACCTGAAGATGTAAACCTGTAATATATATGCAACTACTGTATAGATATCTTCTATCTGTAGAATGTGGACCCATAATGCATACAGCCTTCTAAGACTATGCACTAGTCTACATGACCCCCCCCCAAAAAAGTAGCACCCCACAGTAATAGCAAGCTGCAGCAGCCCCCATAAGCTTCACATCCAAGATGACAGCCAAGACGCCAAGGCCCTCTTCCCTTCTTTCATCTGTGTGGCAGCAGTGGCCAGGGGGGTGGGAACCGGGAAAGGGAGAAGAGGAGGAGAGAACCCTCTTCCCTTCTGCAATCTCTGTAGCGGGGCTTTTCCCATGAGGTTTTTGCTATTTTGGTCCCCCCTCCTTTCTGAATATGGCATAATGATGCGGATTCCCATTTAGACAGGTAGGCTTCTCCTTGAATTCAACAGGGAGTATTTTCACCATTTAGATGGCCCCTACGATTCAAGCCAGACAGCCCAGAATGATGTACTATGGGGAGAGAAATTTGTCATCCTTGTTTAGCTACCGTATTCCAGTTGTTTTGTGTTCTGTCTCTGAAGAAGCAGACTAGAGTTGATGAAAAGTTATGCTGAAATAAATTAGCCTTAAAAGCACCACAGGACTTCTTCCTTCTATTTACACTATACACAGAATAACATGGCTATCTCCCTGAAAATTTCCTGTTTTTGTGATGAAGCTTATCTTATTCATTATAATTACTGTGATGTACCAGGTACACATGCTCACATTAACTCAATAAGATTTCTTTATTAAGCAAGGAAATGTGGGTCAGTAACATAGGCAAAGCCAGAACTAAACACAACCTAGTAAAGCCTCCAAATAAGCCCTTACAGTGTGAGAATGGTATGTGGGGAGGGCTGTAGGAGGGCAGCCACCTCCAGGTGCTGTGACCTTGAAGCTGCCCGGGGAACAGCATTCCCAGACCGAAAAGGAGGGCTGGCTGCTGTCCAGAGATAGAGAGGCCCAGGCAGGGAAAGCAGGCCAGAAACCAAACTCATGTCAGGCTTATTACCAAACTCATGTCAGGGTCTTCCATGGAGTCTACTCTAATACCCAGAATCCAGGGGTGAGCGTGACAATTACATCTGTTTCATTATTGATTTAGAACTAGTTCATTTTGTTTCTTTAACTCCCACTCATTTTGATTTGCCACTGATCAAAAGGGGAACCAACCAAACCTTCTGCTGAAACTGGTATTTTTAATCTTATTGGCATGAAATATGAAGGAATCTTCCTGCTCCTTCAAAGGATCAGACTTGCCAAATTTCAGGCACACTGGGGAAAGAAAATCATTTTAAAGATACTAGCTGCCTGTTGGTTTCAAAAGGGAACCAATATGCTTTCCTCCTGCTTGTAACTGGTGTGCTCCATCCAGTTCACAATCTATTGCCCCTTAAAGGAATCAGACCTGCCAAATTTCCAATAGGACAAAATGTCCCTATTCAATAGGCAATTTTTTAAAGGTATCTCTCTCTCTGGCTTTTCTTTGCAAACGAAGATTCAGGAAGGACTCATCCCGCGCTTTCTGCAAGCGCGCTGATGACTAAAAAGGCCAATCCGAGATAAACAAGTCCAGTTGCAGAAAGCACAGCAGAAGGTCTCCTTGGGTGATGTTTTTGGGTTGTGATTCTTTCTGCGTTGGCATTTCTCTTCAAGACTTGTTCAGCGTGAGTTCTCAAATAAGGCTGCAGCATTGTAGATAGTGCGACTCCATGCCTCCCGATGAGAGGCTAGGGCGGACCACTGTTGGTGATCAATTTGGCCGAGCCTGAGATGTTGTTTCAGGGAGTCTTTGTATCGCTTTTTTGGAGAACCCGTCTTACACTGACCTGTGGTGAGTTCACCGTAGAGTAGTATTTTTGGGAGGCAATGGTCCTCCATCCTAGAAACGTGCCCTGCCCAGCGCAGCTGCGTTCTCAATATCATGGCCTCAATACTGGTGATCCCTACTTGCTCAAGGACAGCAACATTCGTCACATAGTCAGTCCAGTGTATATTTAGGATTGTGCATATACAGCGCTGATGAAAGTGCTCAAGGAGTCGTAGGTGGTGGCGATAGGTGACCCATGTTTCAGATCCATAAAGGAGGATAGACAGTACAATGGCTCTATACACACTGTTTTTTGTGCTTTGCCTCGGGTGTTTATTGCTCCAGACTCTTTTGTGAAGTCTTCCAAATGCAGTATATGCCTTTGCTAATCTGTGATCGATCTCCTTGTCAATCTTGGCATCTGAGGAGATCATGCTTCCCAGGTAGGTGAACTGCTGAACAGACTTGAGCACAGATTTGCTGACGGCAATGTGGGGATGGTGGTGTTCGTCCTATGGTGCAGGCTGGTAAAGAACTTCTGTTTTCTTCAGGTTGACCTCCAGCCCAAACAGCTCTGCAGCTGTTGCGAAGCAGGATGTTAGGCACTGCAGAGCTGCTTCTGTGTGGGCAACAAGGGCAGCATCATCAGTGATGAGCAGCTCATGGACTAGATAGTTTAGAGTCTTAGTGCGAGCCCTCAGATGGCTTAAGTTAAACAAGCTACCATCAGTAAAGTAACGTATATAGATGCCGTCGTCTTCTTCAAGCTCTGCCATAGCCCTTTGGAGCATCATGCTAAAGAAGATTGTAAATAAAGTTGGTGCAAGAACACAATCTTGCTTCACTCCATTAGTTATTAGAACGGGCTCTGAAAGAGCATCACCATATCTGACTTGACCACGCTGGCCCTCGTGTAGCAGATAATCATTTTGAGGAATTTGGGGGGACATCCTAGTCTTTCCAGGATCTGCCACAGACCTTTACTACTCACTGTGTCGAAGGCTTTGGTGAGGTCAACAAATGTTACATAGAAACCCTTGTTCTGCTCCCTACATTTTTCTTGCAGTTGTCTGAAGGCAAATACCATGTCTGTAGTACTCCTATTGGCTCTGAAGCAACATTGGCTTTCAGGGAGAAGTTCTTCTGCAATAGCAGGAACTAATCTGTTCAGGAGTATCCTTGCAAGGATTTTTACAGCAATAGAGAGCAGTGTTATGCCTCAATAGTTTGAGCAATCAGATTTTGCTCCTTTTTCCTTGTACAGGGTGATGATGACTGCATCTCGGAGGTCTGATAGCAGTTCCCCTTTTTCCCAGAAATTCACAAGGAATTTGTGGAGTTTTTCGTGGAGTACATGACCTCCATGTTTCCAAACTTCAGGTGGGATTCCATCAATCCCAACTGCCTTGCCGTTTTTCATCTGCTATATGGCCTTAAGGGTCTCTTCCAAAGTGGGAGCTATGTCCAATTCATTTTTCACCGGTTTTTGTATCATATGTTGGATAGCTGAGCCTTGGACTACTTGGTTGGCATTAAAGAGACTTTGAAAGTGTTCAGCCCATCGATTCAGGATGGAGGCTTTATCAGTAATTAATGTTTGACCATCTGTACTGTACAGTCGTCCCTCCAGATTCGCGGGGTTTACATTTTTGAGACCCCCACAAATGTGGAAAAACCACGAATAACAACTGCTTCCGGCAACCACCCCCCAGAGGGAGGGAGGCGATGGGAGGTTGTCTGGCCAGCCTGGCTGGCCTCTCCGCAAGCCTTCCTGAGGGGACTCCGAGCTTGAGAATACCCGGAGCCTGCTTAGGAAGGCCGGGAACAGCAGCGGGTGGGCGGGTGAGCAGGCGGGCGGGTGGGGAGAAGGCTGTGCTGCCTCCCCCCGGCCTTCAAAAGCGGGCGCCGGGGCTTTGGAGCCCCCGCATCCGCTTCAGAAGGCCGGGGACAGCAGCAGGTGGGCGGGTGGGTGGGGAGAAAGCTGCGCTGCCTCTCTCCGGCCCCCTGAAGCAGGCGCTGGGGCTTTGGAGTCCCCATGCCCACTTCAGAAGGCTGGAGACAGCAGCGGGTGGGTAGGAGGGTGGGGAGAAGGCTGCGCTGCCTCTCTCCGGCATTCTGAAGCAGGCGCCGGAGCTTTGGAGCCCCCGCGCCCATTTCAGAAGGCCGGGGACAGCAGCGGGTGGGTGGGCGGGTGGGGAGAAGGCTGTACTGCCTCCCCAGACCTTCTGAAGCAGGCGCCGGGGCTTTGGAGCCCCCGCGCCCACTTCAGAAGGCCGGGAACAGCAGCGGGTGGGCGGGCAGGCGGGTGGGGGGAAGGCTGCATTGCTTCCCTTCGGCATTCGGAAGCAGGCGCCGGGGCTTTGGAACCCCCGCGTCCACTTCAGAAGGCTGGGGACAGCAGCGGGTGGGTGGGCGGGTGGGGAGAAGGCTGCGCTGCCTCCCCTGACCTTCTGAAGTGGGCGCCGGGGTTTGGAGCCCCCATGCCTGCTTCAGAAGGCTGGCGACAGCAGCGGGTGGGCGGGTGGGCAGGGAGAAGGCTTTGGAGCCCCAGCGCCCGCTTCAGAAGGCCGGGGCCAGCAGCAGATGGATGGGCGGGCAGGCGGGGAGGAGGCTGAGCTGCCTCCCCCGGCCTTCTGAAGTGGGCGCCGGGGCTTTGGAGCCCCCGCGCCCGCTTCAGAAGGCCGGGGAAGCAGCGGGTGGGCAGGCGGACGGGTGGGGAGAAGGCTGCTCTGCCTCTCTCTGGCCTTCTGAAGCAGGCACCGGGGCTTTGGAGCCCCGGCGCCCACTTCGGAAGGCCGGGGACAGCAGCGGGTGAGCGGGTGGAGAGAAGGCTGCGCTGCCTCTCTCCAGCCTTCTGAAGCAGGCGCCGGGGCTTTGGAGCCCCGGCACCCACTTCGGAAGGCTGGGGACGGGAGCGGGCGGGCGGGTGAGCTGGCGGGTGGGTGGGGAAGAGGCTGCGCTGCTTCTCCAGCCTTCCGAAGCTGACACCGGGGCTTTGGAGCCCCGGAGCCCACTTAAAAAGGCCGGGGAAGGCAGCGGGCGGGTGGCTATCTTCCTCTCCCCAGCTTTCCTGAGTGGACTCCGGGGCTTAGAAGGACTCAGGAAGGCGGGGAGGAGGCTTTCTGAGTGGACTCCAGGGCTTTGGAGCCCCGGAGCCTGCTTAGGAAGGCCAGGGAAGGCCGCAGGTGGGTGGGAGGGAAGCTGCCCGGCCTCTCCCTGGCCTTCCTGAGGGGACTCCGGGTCTTAGAAGCCTCGGAGTCCCCTTAGGAAGGCCGGGAAAGGTGGAGGGAGGGAGGCTGACTGCCCCACCTCCCGGCCTTCGTGAGAAGACTCCGGGGCTTTGAAGCCCCGGAGCCACCTCTGGAAGGCCTGAGAAGGTGAAGGCAGGAGGTTTCCCCGCCTTTCAGCAGCCTTCTCTAAGGGGCTGGGGCTAAACCGCGAATAATCAAAACCGCGAATGTGAAAGCAGTGAATGTCAAGGGGCAACTGTATAAGGAGCTTTGGACCTGATAAGCAGGTCTAAACACTGCTTTAAGAGCTTCATAAAATCCTCTATGATCACCCAGATCTGCACAGCATTGTGTCTTTTCTGCTATATTGATCCACCACTTGTTCTGCATGTCTCGGAGTTTTTGTTGTAGTTTGCTACATGTGAGGCAGAAAGCTATTTTTCTTACATGACAGGTTGGCTGGTCGAGGTATGCCTGGTGAGCAGTTCTCTTCTTTGCCAACAGCTCCTGGATCTCTTGGTTGTTTTCATCAAACCAGTCTTGGTTTTCTTGTGGGAGAACCCGAGGGATTCTTCTGAAGACTGGAGGATACTGTTTTTGATATGTTGCCAAAGCACTGTAGGAGAAGGATCTGTAGGATGGTCTTCAAGTTTCGTTTGTAGATTTGCCTGGAAGTTGTCTCTCATGGTAGCTTGTTGAAGATTGTTGACTTGGAGTCTCCTCTTTAACATGCCACCCCTCTTAGGTTTGAACTTAAGATGAAGATTTAGTTTACATCTGACGAGGCGACGATCTGTTTGGCGTTCTGCACTGGGCATCACTTGGGTATGACGGACATCATGAATGTCTCTCTGACGGACTAGATCATAGTCAATGAGGTGCCAATGTTTGGATCGGGGATGCATCCAGATTGTCTTCAAGCTATCTTTCTGCTGAAAGATTGTGTTTGTAATAGTCAGCTGTTGTTCTGCACAGAACTCTAGCAGGAGGCATCCGTTATCATTGCAATTTCCAACACCATGCTTGCCTAAGACACCTTTCCAGGCTTCAGAGTTCTTCCCTACTCTGTCATTGAAGTCACCAAGGATAATAATTTTATCTTCTACAGGGACTTTTTGTATGAGTTGGCATAGGTGACATAGGTCTGTGTAGAATTTGTCTTTCTCTACAGGGTTGGCTTGCATAGTTGGGGCATATATACTAAAGAGAACAACATGTGGGAGGCGTAAGGAAATAATGCGATCAGAGTGTCCTGTTAGCAAGGTTTCAAGTTTGGAGGCAATGGTGTTTTTAATCATAAAGCCTACTCCTGAAAGATGTTTTTAGGTTTTGGGTTTGCCAGACCAGTAAAGTGTGTAGCCGGCGCCATGTTCTTTAAGGCTGCCTTCCTCATGAAAGCGAACTTCACTAAGAGCAGCGATGTCAATGTTAAGTTGTGATAGTTCATGGGCTATTAGGGCAGAACGATACTCAGGCCATCCACTATCTTCAGAGTCTTGCATGGTTCTGATGTTCCAGCAATCAAGTGTCAGTTTATTTACACCTTTGGAGGCCGGTGTGTGGCTTTGTTTCTTTGCCTTGGTTTGACCACATCAGAAGATTCCCGTTGGCCGCGGCTAGCCAACCAGGTAGTTGGAGATGAGCTTTCGTTAGGCCACCTTTTCTATGCCCTCTCCATATGGAGCAAGCAGTGCTCTCCTAAAAAAGGGCTGCTTGGTCATTCAGGATGCTGCCGAACAAGACTGTCATCTCCCGGGTCAGCCTCAAGCGACCAATTCCTGAACCTCCTGCATGCAGGGTTGGGTCTGCGGCTTCCAGTGCATCTTTACACCTGCCGTTTCATCCCTCGCCTATCGCTACAGGGCTTTTTTGGAACTGGATTTGTCCTTCGAGCCTGTGCAATGGAGTTTTCTGGTGGAGCGCAGCATGCACAGAACTGGCCTCACCCTTTAAACCAGAGATTCATCTGCCGTGGCCTTGCAAGCATGGACGTGGCAGTGAGGTCCTCGGGCCATAGGTTTGATTAGAGTTTCCTTCTCTTAGATGGTTGACCTTACAGGGTTGGATGAGCACCATCTGCCCGGGTTTGGGATTAGAGTTTTCCTTCTCCTAGGATGGTTGCCACAAGGCTAGAGAGCCCATCCTGCCCTTTGACGCTCTTTGTCAGACCCTTCGGTTTTCACCTGTCTGGCATGGGAGACCCTACTGGTGGCTTTATGCCACCGCCAGCATAGCTCAAAACATCATTAGGGTATGCAACCCTCTCTCCCACAACAAGGTATAGACCACTGCCTAATGCTTATGTCTCCCCTCTTCCCACTCACCCAGTTTGGAAAAGCCTATTCCAGCAAGCCTCCAATTGAAATGAATGAAACATATTTTTAAACATATTTTTAAAAGAGAGAAGAAAATAATTCAGCAATAAATGTTTTGATTCCCTACTCATTTCTGTATCTGAAATGGACGGAACTCATTTGTTTCACTTTTCTTCCCATTTTTTAAGCAATAAAACTCCTGTTGACTGTTCTAACAGACTGATGCTTTGATCTTTCCAGGTCTTCATCCAAAATGAATGTTAAGGTGTGGCTGGTCTAGAAAGGTTGCTTATATATATTTAAATACACACATTTTAAAAAATGAAGGCAGATTGAACGTGTGAGTTCCTTCCTGCCCAGCTAGTGAATTATTGGGAAAAATCTGCAAAAGACTCCTGCTTCCTTTGAAATCAATTGTTCTCTGGTCTCATTAAACCTTCATCTTTAAAATAACCATGTTGGCCTCAAATTAGTTTTTTGTCCTTTTTGTGTTAGCATCCTATTTTTTTTATTTTATCTATTCATTTAATAACCATGACAGGCTGATTTTTGTTTGTTTCGTTTTAGCCTAAATCTTGGTGTTTCCAAGCTCTCCCCCAGTACAGTGGCCTTCTTTGGATCTGAGGCATCAGCCCTGGTGGCGCAGTGGTTAAATGCCAGTACTGTAAGCCATCATGTTGCAAGTTCGATTCCAGCGGGCTCCAAGGTTCACTCATCCTTTCGTAGGTCGGTAAAATGAGTATCCAGCTTGTGGGGGCAATTAGCTAACACACATTGGAAACTGCTTAATGCAGTGTAGATGTGTAAATAACTATTGCTTAAAACAATTTGTAAGCCGCTCTGATAGCCTTGTGGCTGAAGAGTGGGGTATAACTAACTAACTAAATAAATAAATAAATATTCATAAACTGGATGCAAATTCATAAGATTCTTGTAATAACTAATCTACCCACTGTAAAAATATAAAATTGACAGCTGTTTCTGAGTATAAAGAGACTCAAAACTGTTGCATTTTATATAGACATCAACTGTGTGAATGTGTGCATCTGTTTCTATAATTACCACAAGTAGAATATTTGAAACATATGATCACACTGGCATCCTTCATCTATTATAGATGAATCTATAATCAATACATATGAGTTAAATAAAAACAGAGGTAGCAATAAACTTTGTGTAAGTTTAATTTTCTTAAATGATCAGAACTTTTAAGTACAAACATTAAAACTGACATTCCATGGTAAATCCATAACAATGACATTTTTAACACTTCACTTGTGATCACCAGTGCCTGCATTCCAAAGCATAACTAAATTAAAATGGAATCAGTAGCTGGAAAATAGTTGTATCCATTTATAGTTGTTCAAACATCACATATATCATTGTTGTACAAAAGACTTCCAACAGTAGCAAAATGGTAGTTCCTACAAAACCTAACAGATTGATGCTCTGCCTTCTTTCATTCAGGGACACAAGTCACACTTATCTCCTTGCGTTGAATGTAGATGAACACATTGTTAGACAGGCTATTTACCCTGTCTTGGCCCTATCATGGAGCCTACAGTCCAGATGACACAGGGTATTTGCCCTGTTTTGCCTCCAGGTAGTCCAAATGATCACTGGGACAAAGATGGGGCCAAGCCAGGGTAAAGCCAGTTACACCATTTATTTAAAAAACACCTCAGGAAAACTGCCTCAGCCGGCAAAAAACAGATTGGGCCTTGCGTGACCACAGGAGCACACACCAGCCCATCACTGCAGCTGCCATCTGCTGTTGCTCTTCCAAAGTGGGGAAGCAGGTCCACAGCATGTGACCAGGCTGGTCACATGCAGGGGGCCTTGTTCACATACAGCTTCCAGGCTTCAAAGACAGAGATGCGGGCAGTGGCAGCTGCAGCAACTGGCTGGCCTGGTAGTCTAGACTCCATCCTGTTTTGTACTGGTAACGGGAGGAATGGGCCTGATGCATGGGTAGAATATGCTGGCAGGAAGCCAGCGTATTCTGGCCTGTGTAGATGAGCCCTTAGTCATGTTTACAGTAGGTTGTACTGTTATGGCACTTTATATGGTAAATATACTATCTAAATTTTTGTGGACTCTATTAATAAATCTTGATCAAAACTGCTGTGTGGAAAATTCAAAAGAAAGTTTACATAATATTAACTTGTCATGTGGAAGCTACAGCCACAGTATTTTTCTTATCCCAAAATTGAGGAGATCTTAAAGTTTGCTTTCATCAGATGGCTAATTACATTGCACAGTTCAAAAAACCCTCTGAACTTTGTTCATGTTAAGACTTATTTTTATTTGCTTTGGCTAGATGAACAGAGATTGCTAGTACACTTCCATAAGAAAAGCAAATACTGTAAAATTAACAGTTAATATGAGGGAAATAGTTACAGATATGCTATCCTTCTGTTTGCTTTTAAATAAAGCAGTACAGCAGTTAAGAAACCTTTCCCAATTATGCCCAGTTATGAATTATATACATGAAAGTATTAAGTCATTACCAAACAGCTTTTTTTTCTGCATATTTGCCTCATGTAGGCAAATCCTTAGTTCTAAGACATCCAGTGCATGCCTATAACATAGTTATTTGGAAGTAAACTTTAGCTTGTTCAGTGGGCTTATTCCCAGGTAAGGACAGCCTTACGCCACAATTCCACACACATCACTAAGAAGCAAATCCCATTCAAATACACAAATTTACATATCCTCTCCAACAGGGGCTCACAGTATATAAAAACCACACACACTCCTACCCAACTATTAGTGAATTTAGGGGCTGTCTAGATGAGAGGATATAATGCTGATTGCTGTGCATTAATGCAAACTCTCAGCAGTGTTCTTTTGTCTCTATGATCCTTTGGCAAAACTTTTGGTATGCAAAGCTATGTGTGCTTGAAGTTCACACACAGCCATGCAAGTGAATCAAGATGGTGGCCAGGAATTAATCACTTTCATTATTATTCTCCACAAGTTGTTGCCACTGCACAGTATTTTTTTTTAAACTATCAACCTAAGGTGTGCAAGTGCAACCTTACACTTAAAAAAGCTGTTTAGTCACCCCTCAGCACAGTGAAAAAGTGTACAATCTACAATGCAGAACTCTAAAATGGCACTTCCAGCCACTTCAGCGCTCACAAGCCCGCCCACCCCCACGTGTGTCCAACCAATCAGTTTTCCACTTCCTCTCTTATCTGGGAATGTGCTGTGATATGAATTGGTTGTCCAAATGGGCAGTAATGTGCATTTCCTTGTATTATTATTTTTTAAAAAAAACCTTGTGGAAAGTTGTGAACGCTTTTCCCTCTAAGTTTTTGGAGTTTTTGGCTCCACTCCTTCCGAATACAGTGAATCACTGTGGGGTCTCGTTGGGACAAAAGATATTCTCGAATTCTATGAGGCACATTTTCACCATCTACCCTACCCCTTAGTTCTAAGCAAAATTGCTTACAGTTATGCTGCATATGTGGAACTGTCGGGGTTTGTTTGTTTCAAAACACAACAAAATCCTTCATCACCTTTCCATCTATCATTTCAGGAGAGCATTTTCAGTGCCCACTAACAACTTAAAATCAGCTTTGGACTATGAGTTTTGATTGTTATTGGTTTTTTTAAGTCCAAATTATACTGATAATCCTAAGAAAACAGTAAAACTATCATGTCATACAATAGTTTTATTTGATGTTCCCAGTATTTCCTTCTCTGTCCGTAAATTATTTGTATTATTCTGGAGATTCTGATCACTATAGATACACAGGTATAATCTTATCATTATGTAAGACACTCAAAAATTGACACAGGTCATAGTTACAGTTCTGTAAGGACCAATAGAGTGTTCTCACGCAATGATCCATGTATGTACACACACTATGTGGGATGGGGGGTTTGGATCAGGTTCACTGTTTTTTGGCTGAAAGAATTCTGCAGCTGCAACCATTGTGCACCTTTTATCTACACTTGTCAAGGTAGAATGACATAAGAATATAAACAGGTTTTTTAAAGGACCCTTACAAACCAGCCCATGCTTTGAGATCTGCTGGGGAGGCCCTACTATCTATCCCACCATCTTCAGAGCTACATCTGGTGGGAACTCAGGAGAGGGCCTTCTCAGTGGCTGGCCCCAGGCTCTGGAACCCTCTGCCCAGAGAAGTTAGACTGGTACCCACCCTACTTTCTTTTTGCAGGCAAGGAAAGACTTTTTCTATTCCAATCTATTTCTATTGACTGACTATCTAAGGAATGCACTGAATATTGCTAATTGTTGTGCTGATGTGTGTATGTTCATTTTAATTATGTATGTTTTAATCTGGTTTTAATTTTTTTGATTATTTAATCTTGTTTTACCTTTTGTATCATGTGGATTAACATCAATAGGAGTACAGTGTCTAGATCGAGGGAAGTAATCATGCCACTGTATTCTGCTTTGGTCAGACCTCACCTGGAATACTGTGTCCAATTCTGGGCACCACAATTCAAGAAGGACCCTGACAGGCTGGAACGTGTCCAGAGGAGGGTGACCAAAATGATGGGAGGTCTGAAAGCCATGCCCTATGAGGAGTGGCTTAGGGAGCTGGGTATGTTTACCTTGGAGAAGAGAAGGTTGAGACGTGACATGATAGCCATTTTTAAATATTTGAGGGGATGCCATACTGAAGATGGAGCAAGCTTTTCTGCTCTTCCAGAGACAAGGACACAGAGCAAACTACAGGAAAAGAGATTCCAACTAAACATTAGGAATACCTTCCTGATGGTAAGAGCTGTTTGACAGTGGAATGTGCTGCCTCAGAGTGTGGTGGAGTCTCCTTCTTTGGAGGTTTTTAAACAGAGGCTGGATGGCCATCTGTCGGGAATGTTTTGATTGTGTATTCCTGCATGGCAGGGGGTTGGACTGGATGACCCTTTAGTCTCTTCCAACTCTATGATTCTATGAACATAGTACTTTTAATTTGTTGTAAGTCACTTTGAGTCCCAGTCTGGAGTTATTTTTAATGCTCTTTGGCTGGGGGGAAAACCTGACAGGATTTTCTTTTTAGTAATTTAATCAAATATAGTTGCAACATGCTTACTTGAAAGTAATAAGAATGAAATACATATACAGAACTGGAGAACCACCATACTAAAGCTTTCAGAAGGAGTTTTTGGAAAGCCATATTAATGACTCGTACCACAATCTTATATTTTGTTCTGTAAAGCAAGTATATTGATATTTGCTTTGGCTTAAGAAACCCTCATGGAAATAGGTTGATGAAAGGGGACCTCCCCACCCCCTTCTGCCCCCAGATGCCCCTCCAAAAGATATTCTGAAAGTTTGTCCTGAATGGGTGTGGTGTGGTACAAAGTGCTGAGTGAGTGAGCTCAGGCAATGTCAGGGAGCAGAACTTCCTTTCCTAGATAATAGTGGTTATAGTGTTCTTTCTGTTTTTGAGGCTGAGTTCATAAGCATTTCAGCAATAAAGAACATATTATTTATTAAGCTACTTCCTGGGCACTTAAAGTTCACAATGGGAAAACTAGTACTGACACTATTTAAAAACTTCCACACTTGGAGAAAAGGATTTTGTTTTTAACAGTGCACTAACAGTGTTTTAGTGCTCTGGAGTTCAGTTCTGGAATGTTTGGCAAAGGGAAGAGGACAAGCAGAAGAGGAAATTCCATTCCCTTCATTCAAGGAAGAAGCTGCAACGGGCCATCTCTGAAGCAGATGCAAGGAACAAGGTGATGACGATGAGAATGGATCATCTCCTCCAGACGAGTAATTATCTCATAGTCAGGAAGAGCAACAGTGGCAATATTAAGGCCCAGCATGCGGGAGACGACTTCTCTGAAGTCTGACAGCTGTGGGAACAAAGAGGGAAAACACAATAAATTAAGTATCATGTCTTCTCCTGCACCAGTTGGCCCATTTACCCAGATCTCCATCTGAAGCTCCTTTAAAGGTTACCAAAGCCATCTCAGGTAGGTTGGCTGATACCTAGGCAGAAAGCTATCCTGTGGTGCCATCCAGGGCTTGTAGCCCACCTGTCAGGCTGCTGTGTGATTCTAGGCATGGTAGTCAAAAAGGGACATTCCCAAGCTCTGCTGGATCCCTTCTGCCACAGGAAACCCCACTTATGCCTACTATCTTGCCATTTTGGTGCCAGAGGAAGATTTTTTGTTTGTTTGTTTGTTTGTTTGTTTGTTTGTTTCTCCACCTTAAAAAACAAACAATTGATGTAATTCTCTTTTGTACTGCTGATTTCTTGCTCTTGTTTTATAAATTTGCTTATTATGGCTGGCTACTGTAATATGTAATATAATATTGTATTTTTTATTGGTTTTGTAAGCTTCCCTAAGAATGTCGAGTGGCTCCTGAAAGAGGAGGGTATAAATTTTAGAAACCTATAGACAAACAAAGAAAACTGTCAGGATTGGGATTTTTAAAAGTATGGCATGCTTTGCAAAGCATGACCCCACCCCTTCAAAAAGAAGTGGTAACAAAAAGTCAAACTCTGGACCTCTTTTCCAGCCACCCAATGAAAAGAGTGATAAGCATGTTTGTCTTATTTTTTGGCTAAACTGATAGCAACGGCCCACTTGAAAATTATTCAATGGCTCAGATGCATTGTTTTGATTCCTCAACAAGGCTGTGTTGTACTCAATTTACATTACACATTTCAGAAGAATTGGTAGTTGGAGCCTGAACCATTTTTTTTTCTTTGTACATGGTTTGAATTAAGACCATTTTACAACTGGCTGAATGACATGGTGCGTTGTAGTCCCAGCTGCCTGGAATGGTTATTCAGTCTCATCTAAGAGCCTCTCCAGATAATAAAGAGTTCTTTTTGTGCTGTACTCCCGAAATCTAGTATTAGGAACACAATAATCTGTTAACATTTAAGGAAGTGGCAATGCTAAAGTGATACTCAGTTTGTATAAATAAACATGTATCCTACCATTACTGAGAGCACATTTTTATTTCACAGGACTAATATTTAAACAAGAGATGCTTGCCACATTTTTAAAAAAAAGTTATTTGAGATCTCAAAATGCACTTCACCATTAAGTAAGCTATATCCTGGAATCATCACAGAATTATGTAGTTGTAAAGTACTGCAAGGCCATCTAATCCAACCCCCTACCATGCAGCAATACAAAACTGAAGCACTCCCAAAAGAAGGCCATAAGTTTAAAGACCTCCAGAAAAGAAGAGTCTACCCCCCTCCAAGGCAATCCTGAAAAGAAGGCCATACAACCTCTGTTTAAACACCTCCAGAAAAGAAGAGTCTACCCTTCTCCAAGGCAATCCTGAAAGAGAGCTGTTTTTCCCCTTTAAGGTCACATAATGGCCACAGCATGAAAGAAAGTTCCATTACAGTTCATGTCTCAGTAACTGTCTGAGAAGTGTGAGATTCATGCAATCAGATTCTACAAGCTCTTGCAACTGCAAATTTGAGCTTTAGTTGACACAATTCCTTGTTTCTGATAATAAAACATCACACAAATTTTGTAAAAAGAAATGCTACCATAAAAGACCTCTAAATAATAATCCATGCTCCATAATCTCAATTCTTCAGCAATAAGGAGGTTATGTATTTACTTTTTAAAATAAAATTATTACTGATTTTCTAGGAAAAAGACCATGCCAGGAAATAAAAATGATCCTATGGATTAAATCTGACAGTGCAAAAGTGTTTTAATAATTGTATTTCGTAGTCAAGTATTGTAGTTTATTCTTTGTTTTGTGAACTGCACAAAGAACATGTGCAAACGGATGGACTGTTGAAGAACAGCAAGTAAGCCAACTATAAAATCCCTCCTCCCTGACACCTAGCTTTCTGTACAGAGGCACGCAAGCACCCTTTCTAGTGGGAAATCCAAAGCAGTACAACCCAGGTTGCTCTCTCTCTCTCGCTCTCTCTCTCTCTCTCTCTCTAGCTTTTCTTCGCAAACGAAGATTCAGAAAGGACTTCGCAAACGAAGATTCAGGAAGGACTTACTGCAAGCGCACTGATGACTAAAAAGGCCAATCTGAGATACACAAGTCCGGTTGTAGAAAGCACACCAGTAGGTTTCCTTGGGTGATGTTTCCGGGTTGTGATTCTTTCTGAGTTGTCATTTCTCTTCAAGACTTGTTCGGTGTGAGTTCTCAAATAAGGCTGCAGCATTGTGGATACTGCGTCTCCATGCCTCCCGATGTGAGGCCTGGGTGGACCATTGTTGGTGATCAATTTGGTCAAGCCTGAGATGTTCTTTCAGGGAGCACTTGTATCGCTTTTGTGGAGTGCCCCTCTTATGCTGACCCATGGCGAGTTCACTGTAGAGTACTACTTTGGGGAGGCAATGGTCCTCCATCCTAGAAATGTGCCCTGCCCAGCGCAGCTGTGTTCTCAATATCATGGCCTCAATGCTGGTGATCCCTGCTTGCTCAAGGACAGCAACATTTGTTACATAGTCAGTCCAGTGTATATTTAGGATTGTGCGTAAACAGCGCTGATGAAAGCATTCGAGAAGTCGTAAGTGGTGGCGATAGGTGACCCATGCTTCAGATCCATAAAGGAGAATAGACAGTACAATGGCTCTATACACACAGATTTTTGTGCTTCGCCTCAGGTGTTTATTACTCCATACTCTTTTGTAAAGTTCCTTATACAGTACAGATGGTCAAACATTAATTACTGATAAAGCCTCCATCCTGAGTCGATGGGCTGATCACTTTCAAAGTCTCTTTAGTGCCAACCGAGTAGTCCAAGGCTCAGCTATCCAACATATGATACAAAAAATGGTGAAAAATGAATTGGACATAGCTCCCACTTTGGAAGAGACCCTTAAGGCCATACAGCAGATGAAAAACGGTAAGGCAGCTGGGATTGATGGAATCCCACCTGAAGTTTGGAAACACGGTGGTCATGTACTCCATGATAAATTCCACGAACTCCTGGTGAATTGCTGGGAAAAGGGGGAACTGCCATCAGAACTCCGAGATGCAGTCATCGTCACCCTGTACAAGAAAAAAGGAGCAAAATCCGATTGCTCAAACTATCGAGGCATAACACTGCTCTCTATTGCATGAAAAATCCTTGCAAGGATACTCCTGAACAGATCAGTTCCTGCCATTGCAGAAGAACTTCTTCCTGAAAGCCAATGTTGCTTCAGAGCCAATAGGAGTACTACAGATATGGTATTTGCCCTTAGACAACTGCAAGAAAAATGTAGGGAGCAGAACAAGGGTTTCTATGTAACATTTGTTGACCTCACAAAAGCCTTCGACACCATGAGTAGGAAAGGTCTGTGGCAGATCCTGGAAAGACTAGGATGTCCCCCCAAATTCCTTAAAATGATTATCATGCTACACGAGGGCCAGCGCGGTCAAGTCAGATATGGCGATGCTCTTTCAGAGCCCGTTCTAATAACTAATGGAGTGAAGCAAGGTTGTGTTCTTGCGCCAACTTTATTTACAATCTTCTTCAGCATGATGCTCCAAAGGGCTACGGCAGAGCTTGAAGAAGAAGACGGCATCTATATACA
The DNA here is from genome assembly GCA_030847615.1 of Gambelia wislizenii. Lineage (NCBI taxonomy): Eukaryota > Metazoa > Chordata > Lepidosauria > Squamata > Crotaphytidae > Gambelia > Gambelia wislizenii. Next base: position 105,527,790 of record JAUMIR010000001.1, read on the forward strand.
CTACCGTACTGATGGTAGCTTGTTTAACTTAAGCTGTCTGAGGGCTCACACTAAGACTCTAAACTATCTAGTCCGTGAGCTGCTCTTCACTGATGATGCTGCCCTATTTGCCCACACAGAAGCAGCTCTGCAGCGCCTAACATCCTGCTTCACAACAGCTGCAGAGCTCTTTGGGCTGGATGTCAACCTGAAGAAAACAGACGTTCTTTACCAGCCTGCACCACAGGACGAACACCATCATCCCCACGTTGCCATCAGCAACTCTGTGCTTAAGTCCGTTCAGCAGTTCACCTACGTGGGAAGCATCATCTCCTCAGATGCCAAGATTGCCAAAGAGATTGATCACAGATTAGCAAAGGCATATAGCGCACAACCCAGGTTTATAACCATGAAAAACAAGGGGATATATGGGTAGGCTATCTGGGTTTTGTATTGGCCATCCAGTGATATCCATGTGTACAGTCTCCTCTCTGGTTGTACGGAGAAAGTGTTTGTGATTACTAGACTGTTGGCCTCACAAAACTCTTATCAGTCATCCTCCTGCTTCATTTCTTGATCCTAGTCCAAATTTTCCTATAGTTTTTTATTCTGCTCTGCTTCCTACTCTTGCATTCCAGTCGCCTATGACTGACAAGAAATCCTGTTCTGATCTGTTGTCAATGTCTTCCTGTACTCCATCATTAAATATTTCAGTTTCTTCTTCTGCCCTTGTGGTTGGCGCAGAGACTTGGATTATGGTAATGCTGATTGGTTTTCCCTTCTTATTGACATGATTCAATCTGACTTTGCATTATATCTTTTAACATATCTTGCTACCTCACTCCTCACTATTAATGCCACCTCACTTCTTCTTGTCTTTCCATTTCTTGAGTAATACACTGTGTAATTATCCAACAAAAGTCCCGTTCCTGTCCATTTTAGCTAGCTTTGCTATGTTTATTCATTCCATTTCCTTTTTTACTATGTCTCGCTTCCCTTGACCCATACTTCTCACATTCCATGTTCATATAACATGTGTAGTGCAGGTTCAGAAATTCTTTTCACATTTGTACCTGTCTGCTGTTGGTTTCCCTTCTGACTGAGTTCTGTCATGCCCTTGACCACGTCTCTAATTGTAATGTGTCTCTACTCCACCCTTTTAGCACTTTGTGTCTTTTCCCTACCTCTTGTTTCATTTTGATTGTCTCATCATAGGGAATGCTTGGTGAGAGGCTCTTGTGAGAGTGTTCACCATTGCCTCCCTCCACACAGTGCTAACATGCATTAGCTATGGTGTCATTGATGTTATCTCTGAAAGATCCTCCACCCATGTCACCCACCACTAGTGCTGCTGTCCAGTAGTTGTTTGTCACCCTATTGTTTGTATCAACTTTGTTCTAGATTAAGAATAAATTTGCATTGCCTCATTCCATTTGATGCGTGAGAACATTTAGCCCTCCTCATGAAGGAGGAATATAGAAAGATGCTATCTGTGGCCGAAGAGAAAGAAAAGAAACAATTGATGACAGTCAAAATGCATCAAGCAGTAAAGGAAAGCTGAGAAGCAAAAGAACAGGGAGACAGGAACAGAACCACAACCAGAACCATGAATGCAACTGTTCACCAATTAGTGCACAAGGATAAAGAGAATTACTATAATAATCAATGCAGAGAAAGAGAAGCCAACAACAAAAAAGGAAGAACAAGAGACCTCTTCCACAAAGAGAACTCAAAGGAAAATTTAAACCAAGGGTGGGGATGCTCTACAATCAGCAGAGGAACATAATACACAACAAAGATGAAATAAAAAAGACTATGGGAGCAATACACAGAAGAGCTATATAAATGAGATGAAAGGATGAATGACACATGAGAAGAAGAAACATATGAAGATGAACACCAAATTTTGGAAAGCAAAATGAAAGCTGCACTCAAAGCAATCGGGAAGAATAAATCACCAGGAACAGACGGCATACCAATAGAACTGCTACAATCTACAGAGACAGAATTGACATTAGTTCTAACTAAAGTCTGCCAACAAATATGGAAAATAAAACAATGGCCCACAGATTGGAAACAATAAATATACATTCCCATCCCCCCCAAAAAAGGAGATACAAAAGACTGCAGTAACTACAGGACCATTGCATTAGTCTCTGATGCAAAAAAAGCCTTGCTCAAAATTCTGGTGCAAAAACTCCTACCATGTATGGAGTGAGAAATTCTGGAGGTGCAAGCTGGGTTCAGGAAATGAAAAGGCACTAGGGCTGATATTGCAAACATATACTGGATAATAGAGCACACCAGGAATTCCAGAAGAAAATCAGCATGGTCTTTATAGACTACAGCAAAGCCCTTAACTGCATAGATCACAAAAAGCTATGGGTTGCTCTTAAAGAAATGGGTCTACCATTACATTTGATTGTCCTGATGCATAACCTCTGCTCAGGACAGGAGGCTACGATAGAACCGACGACGGAGAAACAGAATGGTTCCCAATTGGAAAAGGGGCAAGACAAGGCTACATTCTATCATCCTATTTGTTCAACTTGTATGCAGAAAAAATCAGATGCTGAGCAGGCTTAGACTCAGAGGAAGGAGGAGTGAAGATCAGAGGAAGGAATATCAACAATCTATGATATGCAGATGACACTATACTACTAGCAGAAAACAACAAAGACTTGCAACCATTGCTAAAGAAAGTCAAAGAAGAAAGTGCCTCAGGCAGGCTTACTGTTGAACTTTAAGAAAACAAAAGTAATGACTACAGAATATTTACATCAATTCAATCTAGACAACAAGGAAATTGAAATAGTTAATGACCTGACTTCCCATCAATGATCAATCACTGATCAGAACAGAGGTTGCAGTGAAGAAATCAGAAGAAAATTAGGACTGGGAAGGGCAGTTATGAAAGAACTAGACAAGATCCTAAAATGTAAAGATATAAAACAGAACACCAAAGTTAGGCTTGTTCAAGCCATCATATTTCCCATCACCATGTATGGGTGTGAGAGTTGGACAGTGAGGAAATGTGATAGAAAGAAAACCAAACTCACTTGAGAGGTGATGCTGGAGAAGAGTGCTGCTGATACCGTGGATGGCAAAAAAAAAAAAAAGACAAACAAATGGGTCCTAGAACAGATAAAGCCGGAACTCTCCCTGGAAGCCAAGATGACTAAATTGAGACTGTCGTATTTCTTCCACATCATGAGAAGGCATGACTCACTAGAAAAGACAATAATGCTAGGAAAGGTGGAGGGAAGTAGACTTAGGACTTTATGACACTACACTGTTATAGTGCTATTATTCCACTTTAACTGCTATGGTTGCCACCTGTGGAATCCTGGGGCTTGTAGTTTAGTAAGGCCTAAGAGCTCTCTGGCTGGGAGTTCTAAATGTCCCTCCTTAAACTGCAAATCCCAGGATTCCAGAGGAGGCAGCCATAGCTGTTAAAGTAGAATAATAGCACTATAACAACGCAGTGTGATAATCTCTAGAGAGGAAGACCACACACCAGATGGATAGACTCAATCAAGGAAGCCACGGCCCTGACCCTACAAGACCTGAGCAGGGGGCCTTGGAGGTGTCTCATTCACAGGGTCGCCATGAGTTCAAGTCACCTTGAAGGCAGTTAACAACAATATATGGGTAGTCAGATAGGAAGTTGGATGGAGAAGTGTTCAGTTGAGGTTTCCTTCAGCCCTCAGTTCATGATACACCTGAAAGTGATTGCCTAGTGCCAAATACACAAAGTTTGAAAATACAATAAAATTTAGTCAAAACAGAAAGAAACAAAGCTGAAGTTCTGTGTAATTAATATTGAAGTCACACATTAAATATTATACACTTCATTGCATGACCTAAACTAATGTCAAAATATGTTCAGACCTTTGTTTGTGGTTCATTGTGTTTGAAAGGTCATATTCCAAATGATTGCAACTGTTGTGTGCTCTTTAATCTGGTATTATTAAAATAGATGACATTTGATCTAACAGACTGCATTATTTTTGTTTTTCACATAATGACAAGTTTTGAAAAATATGCACACAGGTACGTTTATTATGAAATGAAGTTCTCTAAAAACCAAATACTGTTATTCATGCATAATGCCAGGCAATTCCATTCCATGTGTTTACAGTTTCATCTCAAAGCTTTCTCTTTAGAGTACTTTGTTGGGAGCTGCTTTGTCAATCATGGTGTAATGGCAAGTTGCCCCTATTTTTTGAGGTTTGGAAAGAGACTGTGCTTCTTTGGCTTGTCTCTTAGAGGAAAGATAGCTGAGATAAACAACTGACCTTTGGGACCATTTGAAGCAGAATGAAAGAGTCTAGATCTACTATGTGGAGAAGTGCATGAACTGGCACAGGGCTTGGGAAGAACAGACTACCATCAAACTGCACATTACATTGAATAGTGCAACTCCTGTGTGTTTTGTTTATTCCAAAGTATTTGGAATCCACCTATTTAGACTGGGTCTATACCACAAGGAGAGCAGTTGTTTTGTCCTTCCCTCCTCCATCATGATCCCAAATTGTCCTCTGCACCCCTCCCCCCACACACAATGTGGCAGTTACATGTGGTTAAAAAAAAGCCTTTGCTGGTGAAAAATAATGAGATAAAGTTGTGGGTACAAAACAACCACAGAATTTGTAACAGCTGGATGAATTTGCAGGCCAAAAGGCCAACTATCATGTTAATAGTGAAATGTTTTAGCTACCATGGTTTCTTTTCAGACTGTATAAATCTTTTACCTTTTACAGATTTTGGAACTATGCAAAACTTCATAATGTTGATGGCATCCTATTAGCAGACCTCTGTGGTTCCTGTTGCAGTTACCAGAGTCCCCTCTAGTAGCTTAGAGTGGACTGTCCTGAGGGACCATAAAACTAGCAAATACAGGGTTTCTCCAAATTCTAGATTAATATAATCCAACAAGTCCCATGGAATCTAGTCATCAATTGATTGTCAGCCCGTTTTAGGCTCTGGGACTTGGTGTATCCCTTCCTCTTTAACACCCAGCTTATATCCAACCAAACTGACATCATCACTCCTATTTTATTATTAGTAATATGGGTTAAACCTTGGCAATATCTTCTCCTGCCTGTTCTTCCCAACCACCTACATTGCTGGACTTGGAATCTAATATGGAACTGTGTTGAATGCTGTTTCCCATTACAGATTATTAGAAGGTTTTCTCTGTTAGGATTTTAGTCAGGATGGTCTTGTCACTGATGTTGTCTGGGCCCTTATACTCCATACATTTAATGTTCAAACTGATATTACAATAAACAGAAGTGCAGTCACCTGTCCTTAAAGTCAATGTCTGGTCAACTTAGGACCCAAAGTTAACTTCCATGCACTGTTTCATTTATGTGATTTCTGCAGTTTGCGTAACTTGTATTATCGTCTCTTTCATCTAGTCTCAAGATTGGGACAGGATATAAATTCTGTTATTTTATGCATGGAAGCCTTTAGGAAGTAACCACCAGCATCTATATTTTCCTGAAAATCTATCATTTAATCAGTTGAGGACATTTTCCAAAGTGAAAATGCGTAAAGAAAGGAGTGGATCTGTGTATTGCATTTCATATAGGTGTCCTTAATATGGCATCTATATTAGTAAAGAAGAAAGTGGAATATCTTCAAGACCATGAAATCATGACCCTGTCAAAACTGCAGAAATACAACAGTTTGATACCACTTTATCCACCATAGTTCTATCCTACCAAATCCTGGTATTTGTAGTTTGGTGAGGCAACAGAGTTCTCTGACAGAAACAGCTAAATATCTCAAAACTACAAAAAGCAGGATTCCATAGGTTAGAACTGCAGTTGATAAAATGGTGTCAAACTGCTATATTTCTGCAGTGTAGACAGACCCCTAGACATCTGAATCTTGTCATGTATACTAAGGGGAATGTGCATGGCTTTATTTGTGTTTTTTTATCATTATTTAATTTTAATCAATTTTAATCTATCTGCAGCTTGCAGTTTCATCTTCAGTCACTGGGTGGTAGAATTCCTTAATCACTGCATAGTTATTATTCAGGAAAATGGCTCCTATTAAAAGAAGGTGATTCCATAAGAAGCTGGCTTGCCAAAAGGCAACTAGGAAAAGCTACACAAAGAGTAGCAGAAACTGCAGAGTAGCATGTTGTGACATAATCTACAGAATAGGGAAAGCTGGATCCTGGCAGCTGAAGCTGCAGAGCAACTTGCAAGGTAAGAAAGGCAGAATAGCAATGGCTGGAACTGCAACAAGATCTGGGGGGCAGGGGGAAAAAACTGCATTCTCTTACAATCAAGTTTTGATTTTGTTTTATTAATTACACTAGGCTTAATGTCAGCTCTCAACTTCCTGTAGGTACTACCACACAATCAAAGGAAAAAGGGAATCTCCAGGGATACGTTGCAATGGCAGCAAAGCTAAACTGGCTCAAATCAATGAACCCTCTGATCTGGAGCAATGGGAAGGCAGAGGATAAAGCTGAACAACCACTGCAGGGAAGGAGAGACAGACCAGTAAGAAAGGGTGAAAGAACAGAGGGGGAAATAGAGCATGTGAGGACAGAAAGATCACCTGAGTGGATGAGGGAAGAGAAAAAGCAGTGTGAATAAGGCTAGAACAGGATAGTTATCTCAGTCAAAGAGCAGGAGCACTGGGGCAATGAGATGAAGACAAAGAAAGAAGACCTTGTTTGTTGGGAATGAAGAAGCACCAGGTTGGGACTGGGATTTCTTACATTTTTTTTGTGTGCCTTCAAGTCGTTTACAACTTATGGTGATCCTAAGGTAAATCTATCATGGGACTTTCTTGACAAGATTTGCCTTTGTCTTTGCCTTCCTCTGAGACTGAAAGAGTGTGACTTGCCCTTTGCCTTCCTCTGAGACTGAAAGAGTATGACTTGCCCAAGGTCACCCAGTGGGTTTGCATGGTCAACTGGGGATTCGAACCCTGGTCTCAAGAAACAAAGTCCAACACTTAAACCACTATACCATGCCAGCTCAGTTATTCTAAAAGGAATGCAACAATGGATGTGTATACACTAAATTGCTTCAGACACCAAGGTGTTCTCTAGATAGTGGAAAAAAAAAACTCCTCATAGAATTCAAGGAGAATACAATTTGTCCCAACCAGATCCCGCAGTGATTTGCCATTTTCTGAAGGAGGGGGACCAAAAACTCCAAAAACTGCACAAGAAAAGCCTTTGTGACTTTTCCTGAGGTTTTTTTTTTTTTTTAAATACATGGAAATGTGCATAACGGCCCATTTGGACAAACGATTCACGTTGCAGCACATTCCCAGATAAGAGTGGAAGAGTGGTAACCTGATTGGTCAGATGTGCATAGGGAGCAGGCTTGCTAGCAACTAAATGACCAGAAGAGCCATTTTGGAGTTTTGCAGTATTGATCGTGCACTTTTTTTCTGCACTGAGGTGACCAAACAGATTTTTTTAATGGAACGTTGCACTTGCACACCTTAGATTTACAGTAAAAAAAAAAATACTGTGCAATGGCGGCAACTTGTGGAGAATAATAATGTGAGTAATTCACTCCCGGCCACCATCTTGATTCGCAGGCATGGCTCCATGTGAACTTCAAACACAGATAGCTTCACATACCAGAGATTTTGCCAAAAAAACATAGAGACAAATGAATGCTGCTGCAAATCTGTGTTAATGCACAACAATCTACATTATATCTTCTTGTCTAAGAAGATATCTTCTTGTCTACACTATATCTTCTTGTCTAAGAAAAGCCTTAAGTTACTTTTCAGATGTACAGGCACATACTTGTCTCTTTCTTTTCGTTACTTCTTCTAAAGCAGACTTAAGTGTTGTCAGTTCACTGGTAACAGATTCCAACATCTTTTTGGTCTTCTCTTTATCTTCCTTTGCTTCCTGCTCTACAGCATGCAGCTCAGACTTAACAGAGGTCAGCTGCCTCTCAGCCTTCACCTTCATCTTCTCCAGTTTCTCTTGGGATTTGTTTAGATCTTCTATTGTTTTGTCCTGTTCCAGTGTTCTGATCTGTGAACAAATTCCAAAGGGGATTGCCTCAGTAAGGCTGTAAACACACTGGGACCAAAGCAGCATAAGGAAGAAGAGACACCAGACCCAATTACGTCAGATGGGGAGGGGGGAAATCTATAATCAGAACTCCAGAAGTATATGCTTTTATACTGTATATACAGTAAAATCTCTGCCACAGAGGACTTAGTTTTTTCTGGAGCAATGGTGCTGAGGATGGTGTGGTTAACCTTTTTCACCCCTGTGCTCTTTTTCCTGATATAAGTCACCTTCCTTAAGCTACTTTTTATCTTAATAGAAAAACACTGCATGTTTCTTCTCACACTTCAAATAGTAGCTGAAGGGAGCAATTTAGATGGGAAATTATTTGAAGATTTTTTTAAAAAAAATCCCAACACAGTTTCTCTAGAAAAAATCAAAGCCTGTGCAGCTGCTTTTAAGGGAGGGGAAAGATAAATTTCAGAAGAGCTAATAACAGATTTCTTGTGTAGTTTAGCCAAATACCTCTTCAGTTTAAGGGGTGTTTGGCAACATTTATTGAGACTAGCACTCCATGCATCTGATGAAGTGGGCTCTAGTCCATTAAAACTTATGGCACAATCAACCTCCCAATGATGACTCCTTATTGTTCCTGACTGCCATCATATTGCCAAACAGAGGAAAGGGTGGAGGTGAATATTAACCATGCTTCATTGCTATCTGTGACAACCAAAATATAAGACAGAGGCTTGGAAGCTGCCTGTTTTAATGCACTGAGCTGATTGAGAGCAGCAGTTTTGATGTCAAAACATTTTCTTGTAAAGAAAATAATCTGTTGAGACAAAGTTATTTTGCACATTGAAGGTAGTGTGAAATGAGAAATATCTGAGCAGGAAGAAAGGAGGAAATTGTGGAATGTCTAGTACACTGTATGCCATCCAATTATATAAAGTTTTCTTTATGCAGAATAAATGATGACCCATTAAAGTAAGGAAGTAATTTCTTATTTGTACCTCACTCTGCTACCCAAGAGTACCCATAATAGCTTCATAAAGAGGGCTCCCGGACTTACCTGGCAACTGATTCCGTGGTCCAAGGAGGGACCACAGACGGCATGGCATGCACATCTGGTATGCTGCCATGCCGGGCACCTTCTTCCCAGCAGGCCATGCAGCCCCACAGCACTAGGAAGAAGCCCTGTTATGGCAGCCAATCAAATTGAATCCCAGGCTTCAAGCTAACTGGCTGGAAAGCTCCATTTCGGCAACCAATCAGTTGGGAACTCCAGGCTTCAAGCCGATTGGCTGAGGGAAAGCCTACTTTCCACAGCAGGCTTTACTCAGGTCTGGCAACCAGGTATATTTTCCCGGTCACCTCACTGCTTCCCTCAGTTGCTCTCAGCAAACTGACCCACCCACCCTCTGGTTATCGGTTGTTTATCTGCTTTGCTATTGCATGCTCTTCATTTGTCACAATATTGTGGTGGTGGGGGGGGAATTGGCATGGGTCCTGGATCCAGGTACATTGGTTTTTTGGGACTCTATCACTGGGAGGTGATGGAGGATCACCTCTGGGAACTGGGGGAACTGGCCAAGAAGGGCATGCCATCTTCCAGAGCATGCAAGTTTGGGGATGCCACTGGCAAGGAGAAGGCAGGCCTACAGGCAACAGGCCACTAGCCCCCCCCCTTCCTCGTCCCCAAGATGCCAGCAGTGGGGTCATTGGCCAACAGATGAGTTGGTCGATGCCTGGATCCTGACCCATGAATTTGTGCCAACCAACGGCAGCTGTTATCAATAAAATTGTGGCCAATTTTTTCCCAATGTAATCTTGGCGTCTGTGTGTTTTTCCCCCAGGGTTTTGCCTCTCCCTTGGACACACAAATAGACAACCATATTAAGAACATATTAAGAACAAAATACACAAAAATCTTACTAAAATAACATTCTCTTTCTCTCATTGTTGTGTGCTGTTAAGTTGTTTCCCACTTATGGTGACCCTATCATGAAGTTTTCTTGGCAAGATGTGTTCAGAGAGGGCTTGCCATTGCCTTCTTCTGAGCCTGAGAGAGAGTGGCTTGCCAGAAGTTACCCAGGAGATCATCAGACAGACTATAAAGTCTGTTGCAGGAATGGACCAGAACCAGGAAATGGCTTACCTTTTGGACGATGTTGTTCTGTTCCCGTTCTGCTCCCATTCTGCCTCCATGATACCTTATTCACGGGGAAACATCGTTAATAGACCACCCATTCTGTTTCTGTAATGGGATCACGGGTGGTCTGAAAGATGCCCCGTTGCTATCTCGTTATGCTGGTGCAATGCCAGCCCTGGGGGGAGGTCTGTGCTGGACACTTCCAGGTGTGATTGGGACAAGGAGGTAAGTGGCACCCTTCTCCCCCCCCCGGGTTACTTCTTAATTTTTTAGGGTGTTTGGGGGCTTGGTTTTCTTTTTTCTTTTATTTTTAAATTTGCCATGCACCCATTCTCTCACAAGAATGGGCAGGATTTCATTTACGGGATGTGAATGCAGCTTTGCAACAGCTGCATTCACTCCTGGCCAGCGAGGGAAGGGGGAGGATGTTCCTGTTCCACAATGGAGGTATCTGGAGTTTTTTTTCCTAATCGTGGAACAGGACTGGGAATAGGGCGAGGGGGGTAGTGGGATAGAAACGGGTTATAAGGGCTGGTCTGATAATCTACCAGTGGTTTTCCATGTCTGAGTGAATATTCAAATCCTGTTCTCCCAGGGCCAGGTTACATGGCAAATAAAACCTGGAAAGAATTTGGGTCCAATCCTATTGGCTCACACACTCATTGGGGCAGACACACGCTATTCGGAAGGAGGGGCAGCAAAAAACCCCAGTAAACATGTGACTTTCCATCCCTCTATTTTCCAGGGACTTCTTTGGAAATTCTGGCAAATCCCGCACTATTGGTTGTCTGAACAATCAGCAACCATCACGGGAAAGGGGCTGAATTTTAATTGGTCGGACTTTGGAGGGGGTGGTCTTGCAAGTGAAGCCTTGCAATTCTGGATCCACCATTTTTGAATGGCCCCATGTAGGGTCCTCCACTGGCTCCAAAGCCCAGCTGGCAGAAGCTGTAGCCAGCTGAGAGCCGGGCAAGGACCGAGCAGCCCAGACCTCTCTCCCCTCCCCTAGCTAGCCCTTTCTCCTGGCTCACCACTGGCTGTGGAGGTTTCTTCCACCTAGTCAGTGGTGAGGTGGATGAGAGCTAAGTGGGCCAGACGTCTCCCCTAGCCTGTTTTGCCCAGTGCTGCTGCTGCTCCCACAGCTGGGGGGGGGCTTTCTCCGTGACTGACAGTCACAGAGAAAGCCCCCCCCCAGCCACGGCAGCAGTGGCAGCGCTGAGAAAAACAGGCTAGGGGAGGGGGGACATCTGGCCCAGTTGGCTCTCACCCGCCTCACTGCTGACTAGGTGAAAGAAGCCTCCGCAGCCGGCAGTGAGCAGGGAGAAAGGGCCAGCTAGGGAAGGGGAGAGAGGTCTGGGCTGCTCAGCCCTCACCTGGCTCTCAGCTGGCTGCAGCTTCTGCCAGCCGGGCTTTAGAGGCAGGGGAGGACCCTGTGTAGCGCCATAGAATCATAGAATTATACAGTTGGAAGAGACCTCAAGGACCATCCAGTCCAACCCCCTACCATGCAGGAATACACAATCAAATCATTCCTGACAGATGGCCATCCAGCATCTATTTTAAAATCTCCAAAGAAGGAGACTCCACCACACTACAAGGCAGTGTATTCCACTTCTGAACAGCTCTTACTGCCAGGAAGTTCAGTGCTATTCCCCCTTTGGGAGAAGACTGAAGCAAAGAATGTGTTGAGTAGTTCTGCCTTTTCTCTGTCCCGTTAGCCTTTTGCCATCTTCTCCACACAGCAGCCCTACCATTTCCTTGTTCTTCCTTTTGCTACAGACATAACCAAAAAAGGCCTTTTTATTGGTTTTGACCTCTCTAGCAAGCCTGAGCCCCATCTGAGCTTTGGTTTTTCTGACTTTCCCCCTACATGAGTTGGCTATATGTTTGATTCTTCTTTGGTGATTCCCCCCTTTTTCCATTTCTTGTACATGTCCTTTTCACATTTTAGCTCAGTTGAGAGTTCTTTCAACATCCATCCTGATTTCTTTAGACACCTCCCCTTTTTCCTCCTCATTGGAACTGTTTGAAGTTGTGCCTTCAATAGCTCATTTTTTAGAAACTCCCATACCTCATGAACTCCTTTATCTTTTAGTATTTGTGACCATGGGATCACCCCCAGTAATTTCCTAAGTTTTCTGAAATCAGCTTTCTTAAAGTTTAGAATGCATGTCTGACTATGCTTGGCTTCCCCTTTCCTCTGTATAACAAACTCTAGGAGAAAATGGTCACTCCTTCCTAAGGATCCCACCACTTCCACACCATTAACCAGGTCATTCCCATTGGTTAGGATCAGATCTAAAATAGCTGATCCCCTTGTTGCCTCTTCCAAATTCTGGACACTGAAATTGTCTGCAAGGCAAGTGAGGAATTTGTTGGACCCTATGTTTTTGGCAGGGTTGGACTTCCAACAAATATCAGGATAGTTGAAATCACCCATTACTACTACATCTCTCCTTTCTGAATGTGCTGTCATCTGTTCCAGGAAGGCATCATCCAAGTCCTCAGTTTGGCTTGGAGATCTGTAGTAGACCCCCACAATGATATCCCTGTTGTTTCTCTCTCCCTTAATTTTTACCCAGATGCTCTCAGCTTGGCTCCCAGGATTTAAGTCATGGATCTGATCACAGGTGTACATATCTTTAACATATAAAGCTACTCCAGCACTCTTCCTGTTTAGCCTATTTTTCTGAAATAGTCTATATCCCTCTATTAGTACATTACAAGCATGAGACTCATCCCACCAAGTTTCAATGATGCCTATGATATATTTGTTTGGCTGTGCTAAGAGTTCAAGTTCATCTTGTTTATTTCCCATGTTCTGTGCATTAGGTAAGACCATGGGCCATTCCCCCTATTTGCCTTTTAAAGGTTTTATTCCTCCCACTGTTGGGTTCTTGTACTATTTGCCCTGTTGTCTGTATAACATTTGGGTCATTTTCTCCAGCACTTGATGAACTCCCTCTCCATTGATGCCCCCTTGTCGTGGAAGAGAGGCTTGCATACCCTAATGATGTTTTGAGCTATGCTGGCAGTGGAATAATAGCCACTGGTAGGGTCTCTCATGCCAGACAGGTAAAAACCGAAGAGTCTGACAAAGAGCATCAAAGGGCAGGAAGGGCTCTCTAGCCTTATGGCAACTGTCCTAGGAGAAGGAAAACTCTAATCCCAAACCTGGGCAGATGGTGCTCATCCAACCCTGTAAGGTCAACCGTCTAAGAGAAGGAAACTAATCAAACCTATGGCCCGAGGACCTCGCTGCTACGTCCATGCGTGCAAGGCCACGGCAGATGAACCTCTGGTTTAAAGGGTGAGGCCAGTTCTGTGCACGCTGCGCTACACCAGAAAAATCCACAGGCTCGAAGGACAAATCCAATTCCAAAAAAAAAAAAGCCCTGTAGCGATAGGTGAGGGACAAAACGGCAGGTGTAAAGATGCACTGGAAGCCGCAGACCCAACCCTGCATGCAGGCGGTTCAGGACTTTGGTCGCTCAAGGCTGACCCGGGAGATGACAGTCTTGTTTGGCAGCATCCTGAATGACCAAGCAGCCTTTTTAAGGAGAGCACTGCTTGCTCCATACGGAGAGGGGCCTAGAAAAGGTGGCCTAACGAAAGCTCATCCCCAACTACCTGGTTGGCTAGCCGCAGCCAACGGGAATCTTCTGACGCAGTCAAACCAAGGCAAAGAAACAAAGGCACACACCGGCCTCCAAAGGTGTAAATAAACTGACGCTTGCATGCTGGAACATCAGAACCATGCGAGACTCTGAAAATAGTAGACGGCCTGAGCATCGTTCTGCTCTAATAGCCCATGAACTATCACGGCTTAATATTGACATCGCTGCTCTTAGGGAAGTTCGTCTTCATGAAGAAGGCAGCCTTGAAGAACGTGACGCCGGAAACACACTTTACTGGTGTGGCAAACCCAAAACTGGAAAAAAAAAACATCTTTAAAGGGTAGGCTTCATGATTAAAAACTCCATTGCCTCCAAACTCGAAACCTTGCCAACAGGACACTCTGATCGCATTATTTCCTTACACCTCCCACATGTTGTTCTCTTTAGTATATATGCCCCAACTATGCAAGCCAACCCTGTAGAGAAAGAAAAATTTTACACAGATCTACACCACCTCATACAAAAAGTCCCTGTAGAAGATAAAATTATTATCTTTGGTGACTTCAATGCCAGAGTAGGAAAGAACTCCGAAGCCTAGAAAGATGTCTTAGGCAAGCATGGTGTTGGAAATTGCAATGATAACGGACGCCTCCTGCTAGAGTTCTGTGCAGAACAACAGCTGACTATTACAAACACAATCTTTCAGCAGAAAGACAGCTTGAAGACAACCTGGATGCATCCCCGATCCAAACATTGGCACCTCATTGACTATGTTCTAGTCCGCCAGAGAAACATTCGCGATGTCCCTCATACTCGAGTGATGCCCAGTGCAGAATGCCAGACAGATCATCGCCTCGTCAGATGTAAACTAAATCTTCATCTTAAGTTCAAACCTAAGAGGGGTGACATCATAAAGAGGAGACTCCAAGTCAACAATCTTCAACAAGCTACCATGGGAGACAACTTCCAGGCAAACCTACAAACGAAACTTGAAGACCATCCTACAGATCCTTCTCCTACAGTGCTTTGGCAACATATCAAAAACAGTATCCTCCGGTCTGCAGAAGAATCCCTCAGGTTCTCCCACAAGAAAAACCAAGACTGGTTTGATGAAAACAACCAAGAGATCCAGGAGCTGTTGGCAAAGAAGAGAACTGCTCACCAGGCATACCTTGCCCAGCCAACTTGCCACGTAAGAAAAGCAGCTTTCCGTCTCACATGTAGTAAACTTCAACAAAAACTCCGAGACATGCAGAACAAGTGGTGAATCAATATAGCAGAAAAGACACAACACTGTGCAGATCTGGGTGATTCTAGAGAATTCTATGAATCTCTTAAGGCAGTGTTTGGACCTACTTATCAGGTCCAAAGCTCCTTATACAGTACAGATGGTCAAACATTAATTACTGATAAAGCCTCCATCCTGAATCGATGGGCTGAACATTTTGAAAGTCTCTTTACTGTGAACCGAGTAGTCCAAGACTCAGCTATCCAACATATGATACAAAAAACGATGAAAAATGAATTAGACATAGCTCCCACCTTGGAATAGACCCTTAAGGCCATACAGCAGATGAAAAACGGCAAGGCAGCTGGGATTGATGGAATCCCTCCTGAAGTTTGGAAACACGGAGGTCATGTACTCCATGATAAATTCCACGAACTCCTGGTGAATTGCTGCGAAAAAAGGGAACTGCCATCAGATCTCCGAGATGCAGTCATCATCACCCTGTACAAGAAAAAAGGAGCAAAATCCGATTGCTCAAACTATTGAGGCATAACACTGCTCTCTATTGCTGGAAAAATCCTTGCAAGGATACTCCTGAAAAGATTAGTTCCTGCCATTGCTGAAGAACTTCTTCCTGAAAGCCAATGTGGCTTCAGAGCCAATAGGAGTACTACAGATATGGCATTTGCCCTTAGACAACTGCAAGAGAAATGTAGAGAGCAGAACAAGGGTCTCTATGTAACATTTGTTGACCTCACAAAAGCCTTCAACAGTGTGAGTAGGAAAGGTCTGTGGAAGATCCTGGAAAGACTAAGATGTCCCCCCAAATTCCTTAAAATGATTATCTTGCTACACGAGGGCCAGCGTGGTCAAGTCAGATATGGCGATGCTCTTTCAGAGCCCTTTCTAATAACTAATGGAGTGAAGCAAGGTTGTGTTCTTGTGCCAACTTTATTTACAATCTTCTTCAGCATGATGCTCCAAAGGGCTATGGCAGAGCTCGAAGAGGACGACAGCATCTATATACGTTATCATACTGATGGTAGCTTGTTTAACTTAAGCCATCTGAGGGCTCGCACTAAGACTCTAAACTATCTAGTCCATGAGCTGCTCTTCACTGATGATGCTGCCCTTGTTGCCCACACAGAAGCAGCTCTGCAGCGCCTAACATCCTGCTTCGCAACAGCTGCAGAGCTGTTTGGGCTGGAAGTTAACCTGAAGAAAACAGAAGTTCTTTACCAGCCTGCACCACAGGACAAACACCACCATCCCCACATTGTCATCAGCAAATCTGTGCTCAAGTCCGTTCAGCAGTTCACCTACCTGGGAAGCATCATCTCCTCAGATGCCAAGATTGACAAGGAGATCGATCACAGATTAGCAAAGGCACATAGCGCATTTGGAAGACTTTACAAAAGAGTCTGGAGTAATAAACACCTGAGGCGAAGCACAAAAATCAGTGTGTATAGAGCCATTGTACTGTCTATTCTCCTTTATGGATCTGAAACATGGGTCACCTATCGCCACCACTTACGACTCCTCGAACGCTTCCGCCAGCGCTCTTTACGCACAATCCTAAATATACACTGGACTGACTATGTGATGAATGTTGCTGTCCTTGAGCAAGCAGGGATCACCAGCACTGAGGCCATGATATTGAGGACACAGCTGCACTGGGCAGGGCATGTGTCTAGGATGGAGGACCATCCCCTCCCCAAAATAGTACTCTACAGTGAACTCGCCACGGGTCAGCGTAAGAGGGGCGTTCCAAAAAAGTGATACAAGGACTCCCTGAAACAACATCTCAGGCTTGGCCAAATTGATCACCAACAATGGTCCGCCCTGGCCTCACATCGGGAGGCATGGAGACACACTATCCACAATGCTGCAGCCTTATTTTAGAACTCACGCCAAACAAGTCTTGAAGAGAAACGGCAACGCAGAAAGAATCACAACCCGGTAACATCACCCGAGGAAACCTTCTGCTGTGCTCTCTGCAACCGGAGTTGTTTATCTCGGATTGGCCTTTTTAATCATCAGCGCGCTTGCAGATAACGCGGGATGTGTCCTTCATGAATCTTCGTTTGCGAAGAAAAGCCAGAGAGAGAAAGTGATGAACTCCTGTCCTCATGAATACTCTCTCCCTCTCCCACACAACTCAGTTTAAGCCCTCGTGATAAGATCTTTCAGTTTCTTAGCAGAAACATTCCTGCCAACTGCTGTGAGGTGCAACCCATTCCTTGACAGTAGTCCACCTTCCTGACAGGAAGCCAAACTGTTCCTGGCGGCACCATCTGCACAGAGA
The DNA here is from genome assembly GCA_030847615.1 of Gambelia wislizenii. NCBI lineage: Eukaryota > Metazoa > Chordata > Lepidosauria > Squamata > Crotaphytidae > Gambelia > Gambelia wislizenii. The sequence continues at coordinate 105,545,082 of JAUMIR010000001.1, forward strand.
GTTGTTCACCTCCACTGTTCTTCTCTCTCTTCCTGGGCCATGCCCTTCCACTAGAAGGACCGATGAAATTACTACCTCTGCATCAAGGTTGTTCAGCTTCCTACCCAAAGCCTCATAATCCCTTGTGATCTTTTGGAGGCTATTCCTTGCAGTATTGTTGGTTCCCACATGGACCAAAAGGAAGGGATAATGGTCAGAAGGCTTGATGAGTCTTGTCAGCCTCTGTTACATCTTGAATTTTTGCCCCAGGGAGACAGCATACCTCCCAAGACATTTTGTCAGGCCTGCAAATCACTGCTTCTGTTCCTCGCAGCAGGGAATCCCCTACCACCACCACCCTCCTCCTCCTTCAAGTCTTGGCAGAGGCCACTTCATGTGCTGGATCTACTAAGGTTTCCTGTGTGCTCCCTAAGGCCTGGCACTGCTGCTCTTCCTCTTCTTCTCTGGAAAGAGAGAGAGCTTCAAATCGATTCTGTAGCTTCAAGCTGGCTGAGGGAACCCTGGCCATTCTACTTCTCTGTGTCACATTCATCCAAGTTCATTTCCTGTGTATGGGTAATGGCCTCTTCCGTAGACACCTCCCTGGTGTGTTCCGCTTCCAGGATGGTCTTCTCCACTCTCTCCAAGAAAACTTGTCACTTCCTAATATTCAGAAGAGTAGATACCCTGTCCTCGAGGAGCTTGACCTTCCAGCAGGGCCACCCACTTGCACTTGCTGCAGATATAGCTCCCCCCCCCCCGTCCTCTGGCAAGAAGACGAACATCACACAGGTGTTGCAGGTGACAGCAGCAGCTCCCTCACTGGCTATATTCAGTCCTCTTAAGTAGTCACTGAAAGAGAACTTTAGGCTTCCCTGTCCAAACTCCTCTACTATCCCCCCTCCACCCAATGTCTGTTGGCCTTGTTTCTCAGAAGAGCCCCTTTGCCCCATTAAGTTAGAACTGTGCATGCCGCAAGGCACTTGCTGCTGATTTTCTAAGATTATCCTTATGCTGTCTCTTCCACCACACCCATGCCAAACACCCCTGTTGTACTCTCTCCTGTTCGCCTTGTTCCTGCACACCGAGGTCCAGAGACTGAAGCTGCAGTGAGAAAGAGAGAGTGCCACTGGCTGCTAGCTCCTCCCTCATTCAAATATTAAAAAATGGCAGATCCAGAATTGCAAGGCTTCACTTACAAGCCCGCCCCCTCCAAAGTCCAACCAACCAATCAACTATTTTTTGAAGTCCAAGATCCTGAAGATCACAAATTTCTAAGCAACGGTGAACTGCTTTCTTTACTGATTAACCAGGATGAAGAAAACAGCTTTGGGAGCATACATTTCAGTTCAAAACCATGCATTTGCACTCATATACTTTCTAATCACAGCTTAAAAGGGGGGATTAATTTTGTTACCCACCTTCAGTTCATTGGTGTCAGCCAGTTTAACCTTAAGGTCTGTGTTTGTTTCTCTTGCCAAGGTAAGTTCATTCTGTAATCTATCCAACTTTTTTTGTAACTTCCTAATGGTGAGGTTGGCCTCATCTCTTTCTACTGCCAGGGCTGTACGCACTTGCTTCTCTTCTTCCAACTGAACTATCTTCTGACGCAAAAGTTTCATCTGTAGCTCTTTGTTGTCCAGTTGCTCTTTCTGAGTTTTCAGCTATGTTTCAGAGTAAAAAAAAAAACCGTAAATAAATGCATACATAGACTTCACCCTTGTCAAATGTAATGGCTTTTTTTTTTCATTTGTAGCCTCCCTTTTCTCAAAGATGTGCAGAAGCACTTTTTGGTTCCTCAGATTCCCCAAATTCCCCAACCAACATGGTAACTGACAAGGTCATTCTGGGAGATGTAGTCCAAAAAGTAACTCTCTCAAGCTTCTTCCTATTTAGGCATCACCCTTCCCCATTTTATCTTCACAACAACCTTGTGAGATAGGGTTGGGGAAAATTTATGACTGCCCAAAGGCCACCCACAAGCTTCTTGGCTAAATGGGATTTGAACTGAGATCTCACTGAACCTATTCTGATTCTCCATTAATGTAAACTACCAGCTATTGAGCCTTCTTTTGACAGATAGCATTCTTAAATCATGCTCAGCTTTTCATACCTTTCTTTGGAGATTCCGTGCTATGAGCTTATTTTCTGTCAATGTTTCTCCTTCCAGTTTGATTAATTGTTCCACACGAGCCAAAACTGCATCCAACCTCATGTCAAATCCAATATCAGCTGCCATTTTGTCAAGATTCATCTTTTCAGAAAGTTGATCCAGAAACTTAAGATACTTCAGAGAGAAAATGTGGAAAGAAGTTGAAAGCAATAACAAAAGGTCACACACTACATTAAAAAAAAAAAACCTGAATTCTTATAATTTAGTAATTGCTTTGATGTAGGATTTATTTATTTCACCGTATAGTCTTTTTTTCTTGTAGAAATTTGCCAGACATGGGAGGTGGGTGGGTGGGTGAGATGAACCTGTCTTGGCATACATCTTCTGGCATATGCAATTAATAAAGAAGAGAACATTTAATTTGGATTTATGCTATTACACATTGCATTCTTTTGACTTGCTGAATTACAAGAAATGCATTTTAAACTAATTTACATTTCCCAAAAGAAATGTAAAACCAACGCTGAAGACACTGGGGGGTTTGGGTTCATTAAAAAAAAAAGATTACTAAGATAAGACATTACGAAAGTTTGGAGTTAATTTGTAAAAAGTTTAATTTTTCTTTTTAAAAAGTTGAATGAACCCAACCCCCCAGTGACTTCAGCCTTGGTTTTACTTTTGGGGGGGGCAATGTACGTTAGTTCTAGAGGAATTCCTTTCAAACATGAAGTTTCACCCACACAGTGAAAATGACAGTGAATTCAGGGTGAACACAAACATTTCCTGAAAAAAACAAAATGTACATCTTCAGTGGGAATCAATCTTAACCATACTGAGAGCACATCCACTGAAGTCAAGGTGTTGGCCTTTACATTGAATTGAATAAACTAACCTTATTTCACTTTGATTCCATGGTATTTATGTCATGATAAACTAGTCCTGTGAATTTCATTAGAACTGAAATTTAATTAACAGTGCAATCCTATAAAAGCCCAGAGGGGAGCTCCTCTGAATTCAATGGGATTTACTCTCAGGTAAGTCTATATAGGATGCAGCCTTAGTCTGACACTAACCTAATTGTCTTAGATTAGACATGACTAACCAAATAGGAATCCAACCTATGAAATGGATTTCTATTAATGTGTCACTATTTACTTGGTTATGTGGTTTTTTTTAATTTATATTTTTTATTAGATTACATCTAAAATACTCATACAAAATAATTCCATATCTCAATATGTAGCAAAACATCATGTAATCTTAATTTCTTAAAATAAAACATATCCTATCAAACAAAGATTAATCCCCTTATTTTGGGGTTTGGACTATTTTTATCTCAAAAAGAAGAAAAAAGTTAAACATGTTTCTTGTACCATCCTTGTTTGTTGTTCTTCCTCTTTAAGTCGTCTGTGATATGTGATTACTTATATTAATTCAATTTCTTTTCCTCTCTAATGTAGTAGTGATGCCACTGTGCCTACATACCCTTAAAAACTAAGTATTATTTTTGAGTAAATTCTCTACTTTAATTCTAATGCATATAAACTCATACTCCCATATATATGTACGTACATATATATATATATGTTTGTACATGTATATGTATATACATTCATAGATTACTGTACTTTTCCTTTTCCCTTTTTCTAGGAAGAGCATTGTTTTCCTAAATGGCAGTATTCCATTTCTCTTTCCATATTTTTTTAATTGGTTCCCATTCTTTCTCTATGTGGTTCAGGGGCCTATCATGAAGTCTAACCATTAGTCTGACTGCTTCAAGATTATCATGTAGTTTAACAAACCATTCCTCTATGTTTGGTATTGATGGTTCTTTCCAGTTTTTGGCATACAGGATTCTTGCCATGGTAATCATATAAAGAAGAATTTTCCTCTTGTTACCTAAGTTACCTAAATTTACCCCAATACCTCCCTTTATTTTATCGGTTGTGTTAAACAAATAGACCTCAGGTTCCATTGCGTAAGTTAACATTAGTACCTTATTGATCAATGTATGAATATTCTTCCAGTACGTTTTGGCCCTTGGACACCTCCACCACATGTGATATCGCGTCCCCTCTGCTTTACCACATTTCCAACATGTTCTTTTCCCAGATTCATACATTCTGTCTAGTTTTACTGGGGTGAGGTACCATTGATAAAGCATTTTGATATAATTTTCTTTCAAATTTTGTGCTAGTGTAAATTTCTGTGTTTGAGCCCATGCTTTTTCCCATCTTGTTTATGTGATTTTAAACTGCTTGCAAATGTACCAGTATTCCCTAGCTTAAGTGCCTTAAAAAAAACACCCAACAAATTCCATGCAGGATAGTCCTATGAACTATGCTAGCTACGGTGTTTAAACAGAATCTTTACATTCAAGAACAGTTTATCACATGGGCACAATCAATAGAGGACAGCCATTTGCCTTCACACAGGGCCTCATCTGAATTTGATGAAAAGGAGAAACAGAATTGGATGTCATCTGCATACTAATGGAAACCTTGCTCCAAATCTTATTCCAGATGTCTTTACAATCATTCAAATTTTAAACAGTACAGGAAATAGAACAGAATCCTGCAGGTCTTGAAAGCAGACATGCCAAGGTGCTGAGCCAAAATTCTCCAACAACATTTGCTCTAATCAGCTATACAATTATTAGTAAAAGCACTGGAAATGCAACTCCAGCTAACTATCCAGAATGATACTACTAGTTGATGGTATCAAAAGCCACATAGAGGCCCAAGTAAATGAAATACTGTCATAACTCCTTGTCTCTTCTAGCAAAGGGTGACTAAGGAAGTCTCTGTGCCACAAACAGGCTTAAAACCAAACTGAAATAGTCTAAGAAATCAGTTTCATCCAAAAATGTCTAGAGTTGGTGAGCAACTACCTCCTCAAGTACCTTGGGCTAAGAAATGAATATAGTTTGTTCCTATCTTTTGGGTTCAACATACATTTCTTCAGGCATTGCCATACCACACCTTCCTTTAAAGTATCTGGGCCTTCACTCTCTCTCAAAGTGGCATCTGCCACTTCCTATAACCAGCTGGACATTTCTTCCTTGCTAAATGCAATAGGCCATGAGCAGCATACGGGTAGTCAGTCAGACGTGCCCACATCCTTGAGTCTTATAAACTGAAAGTCATCTGATAAACCTAGACCAAGGTGCCACAACTGAAAAGGCACAGGGCTATTCCACTGATTGATCTGCATTAACCAAGGTATACTGTACAGACACAGGCTATTTTGTTTCTAAAGTATCTTCCAAAGATGTTGCAGCATGTTAACTAGATTGCAGAAAGTTCCAGATTACTCAGAAAAGCTTAGATATCCAGTCAGACTTGTCAAAAATGCTCTTTTCAAAAGATTACTTTTCTTAAAGTGAGTGACCTAGCATAACCTCTTCTGAATTCTATTTTTATATTATCAACATGACTTCCCTAGACAATCAGCTACCAGTATCATATTGTTTCAGCAAACACCCAGCTGAATGAAAGAATGTCTTATTCCCTCCCAGAGCTACAGTAACAGAGCTCCCTGACAGGTGGAAGAAACATTGGGAATTCTGACAGAGCAGTCACTCTCTTGATTCATTTGGGAAAGTGACTTCCTATACACAGTTCTCTTTCAGCCCTATGAAGCTATTTTTTTAAAAAAACCCAGCATGTCCTAGAGCTGTGTTCTACACAGGCAGGCAGATTTGAAACTGGGACCAAGGTCAGTTGGAAGGTTTGAGCTTAAGATGACCTAGAGAACAAATCAGCTCAGAGGCAACCTGAGCAGAAAGATCACTGAAAGGCACACATAAGAGAAAGCTACTAGAGTAGGATCAAATGCAAAGCTGCCTCTGCACATGATTGTTCCTGTATCAATCATATATACAGCATGTCCTTTCAAGGTTTTGAAATCAGGAGATCAAACAAACAAGCACCATTGAGAACAATGCAGATTGCTGTTCCACTCCACATGCAACCTATCTTCAAATAAATGTTTAAGGTGCATCAAGACTTTTTTAATGTGCTTGCTGGAACAGACTGTCACACCTACTTTCCTGGAATAGTTTTCTCCCCCATTTTCTCAACCAGAAAACAATGTTTCACAACCAATTGTCTTCTCAAGAACATGTTCACACTATTCTTATTTCAGGGAGGAGGTGAACTCAGCATAGTGCATTCAGATCTGAAGTCTTCATGTGTAAACCTCTTTTCTAGCTCCTTCCATTCATATGGACTGAGGCTGTTAAAAGACCCATCACTGAAGTACTTTGGTACTGTACAGAGGAAGACTACATCTGTGCTGAAGAAATAATCCAGGCTAACACTGCCTTAACTGCCATGACTTAATGCTATGGATTCTAGGGTGTGTAGTTTTGTGAGATATTCAGCCTTCCCTGTCAGAGAGCTCTGGGTTTGTAGTTTGTTGCCACAACAAACTACAAATCCCAGGATTCCATAGCATTGGCCCATGGCCATTAAAGTAGTGTCAAACTGGATTATTTCTGCAGTGCAGATGCATTGGAAGAGATATTGGCCCTTCCCAGATAACTTTTCCATTGTAACAGAAAGGGTTGGTAGACAGAGCCATGTTTTCCAGACCTTTGGTTTCTGGAATAAAATAGGAATTTCCTTTAACTGTGTTTTTAGCTCTGTTTGGATGTTACTTCCCCTGCTTTCTTCAATAAATTAGCAGAGGAGCATTTAGTGTGACCCATGCACCCCACCATCTTTACTTTCCTCCTGTGGAAAGTGACTTATCAGGAGAGAAAAGGTTCCTGTTTGTGTGGAAGCTTGTGAGCAAGATCCTGGAAAAGCAGGCGGTCCTGTCAATGAAAAGCGATGCTTTACTAACTACAGAAGCACAGGAGCAGAACGCGACGAGGGTGATGTCATCTGAAATCAGGTCCCATTTGCAGGACAGTAACATCATCCTAGCATTCTGCTAAGGTATTTCTTGCTGTGTCTGATAATCTTCTCTGTCCAAAACATAACATCTCATGGAACTCCAAGCTGGCAGGAAACAAAACAAAAGAAAAACACCTTCTCTCCTAAGCTACTTCCAAATCCAAAACCCAAAAGTAAAAGTTGTTACCTACGACTCCTGCCATCTCCCACCCTGGCAGTAAGATACATTATAAGATACAGTAGGACCCCCCGGTACCTGCTGGGGATTGGTTCTGGGGGGCATGGATACCGAAAGCCACGGATAATAGCAAACGCCATTGAAAATAATGGGACTTCCAGTTTAAAATACCATAGAGTTGCCTTGGAGGACCTAGAAAATGGCTAGAGAGGAAGACTCAATGGTAGGTGTGTTGTTTTGTGTCCCATGGATAATTGAATCAGTGGATAATGAATCAGTGGATACAGGGGGTCCTACTGTACTTGAATGAATGAATTTACATACTGTCCTGACCCTTGTGAATTATCTACACCAAACCCACTGAAAGAGCTACTTGTGTAAAAGAACACCTTTATCGTACTACATACACACAAACACAACAGGCCATGAATTCTACTTGGATGCATTAAGAACTGTGTCATTCAACTCAAGCATCTCTCCTGAGTGTCTTTCTTGTTCCTTTCTTGTAAACAGAAGCTATTACTTTTTGTTTCTCAAGCTTCAGAGCATCTCGTATCATATCTCCAGACACCAGCTCCCCTTCCAGATGCATCAATTGATCGTGCAGTTTCTCAGAATTGTTTTCAGCTTTTCTGGTTCTTTGCAATGCCTCCTGGTGCAACATATTCTGAGTCTCTAGTGTCTTGGTAAGTTTAGCTATCTGGGCTTCAAGTTGCGATACCGTCTGGAGGAAGAGAAAGCAAAGGCAAATCATTGGCTGAGCTTGAAATTAATTTGTAGGGCAAAGATATCATCAGCTTATCACAAATGGTTGAATAACTGTCCTCCATTCAGTAATCAGGGGAAGAATTAAAAAATTAATTAGAAAAAACATAATTAGCTCAAAGGAAGTTATGTTTCAGCTTCATTAAGAAATATTTGGTTGTGAATTATCTTTCCAGATTAAAATGTTTAGGCCTATTTCATAGACTCAAAGAGTTGGTTCACCTTGTTAGTGAGACCATAAGGGCTATCCAGTTCAACCACCTGCCATGCAGGAACACACAGTCAAAGCACTCCTGACAGATGGCCATCCAGCCTCTGTTTAAAAAGCTCCAAAGAAAGAGACTCCACCACACTCTGAGGCAGCATATTCCACTGTCAAACAGCTCTCACCATCAGGAAGTTCTTCCTAATGTTTAGGTGGAATCACTTTTCCTTTAGTTTGAGTCCATTCTTCCATGTCCTGTTCTCTGGAGCAGCCGAAAACAAGCTTGCTCCCTCTTCAATATGACATCCTTTCAAAGATTTAAACATGGCTATCATATCACCTCATAACCTTCTCTTCTCCAGACTAATCATACCCAGCAACCTAAGCTGCTCTTCATAGGGCATGGCTTCAGATCTTTTACCATTTTGGTCACCCTCCTTGGGACAAATCCCAGCTTGTCAATATCCTTGTTGAAATGTGGTGCCCAGAACTGGCCACAGTATTCCAAGTGGGTTCGGGCTAAAGCAGAATAGAGTGGTACTATTACAGTCAACCCTAAATATCCACAGTTTCTGCATCCATGGATTCTACCATCCATGGCCTGAAAACATTTTTAAAAAATCAAAAAAGCAAAGCTTGATTTTGCCATTTTATATATGGGACATCATTTTACTACACCATTCTATATAATAGGGCTTGATCGTACACAGATTTTGGTCTCCACAGGGAGTCCTGGAACCAAACCCCAGTGGATATCAAGGACTTTTGTACTTCCTCTATTGATGAAGTCTAGAATTGCATTAGCATTTTTAGCTGCCACATTACACTATTGACTCATGTTCAGCTTGTGCTATCCTAAGACACTGAGATCCCTTTGCATATATTTGCATAAAATTGCATTTATGTACATCTTCTATTATCAAACTTACAGTTACATAAACCTTGGTGTGGAAGCCACACATAAGCTCCACTATAACCGAAATCAGTTATTCAATGCATTTTCTTACGTGATGTGCATGTGTTTGACCCAATGACTAGGCTTAACCTGGTGTATGTAGATGAGATCCATTCATTAAGTCTCTCCATTTTGGAAAGCCATGCTGATGCCCATGCTGATACCATGCCTATCTCACAGCAGACATTGGGAGCTGCATGCTCCACATGGTTGCTACAATTCACAAGGGGAATAGAATAGTACCAGCATTCAAAAGAAGCCTGCACTACAGATTCCTTTTTCTATTAGGCTCTGTCTCCCATACAAAAGCACAGAACCAGGAGCACAGTATATGCATTCTTGTTCTATAATTATATCATTTCTATTATTTATAAATATATTATTATTTTACAGCTTGTTAATATTCATGCAAACATTAATTTGGTAAGGTTAATAATTTTGCTGAATGTTATAAAATTGATTTGTTACACGAATTGTTAGTGATATAATAGTATGTGTCACTTTTAAGTTTTGAAAAATCAAACTGAGTTTCCTAAAAAGTGCAGTAAAGTGACAAATCACCCTCCCCGCCGCCCCCCATTACAACATTCATAACAAATATTCAAGAATCCTGTTGGATCTTTCTGCAGTCTTTGACACTTTGGACCATCAGATCCTATTATGGTGGCAATCATTGGGAATAATGGGAAACACTATGTCCTGTGTTTGATCGTTCCTCCTCTGTTTTGGGGATCGGTGTCAAAATGCTATCCTTGTAACTGTAGGAGTGCCACTAGGATCAATTTTGGGTCCTATTCTTTTTTCATTATATACCTTCCCTCTTGGATTTCTTATTTCAGACTTTGGGTTTTCAGTATCACATTTATGCATATGACACTCAGATTTTCCAGAGTTTTAAATCAGTTGATGCCTCTGTGTGGAAATCTGTTATGGACTACCTGTCGAGTGTTTCTTTGTGGATGACCAGCCACCATCTTAAGCTGAATAGGGATAAAATTGAGATCTTGCCTTTTCAGCCTGACTGTCCAGTAGCCCCACTTTCATGCCCTCAACCATGTTTACAGGGTTGCACAGTAGTTCCTGTCCCAAGATTTTGTCAGACCACCCTCCAGAAATGTTCCTTTGCTGGCGTATTTTGAAACATTTTAATACCAGTAAAAGAACCCCCTTTACCAAACCTACCTCCAGCAGCCCCAGCAGTAACAGAGCACGAATGGAGCTCTGTTTACTTCAGGGTTCCAAATCTTGGTGATTCTCATGAGAAGACACAAGTGTGGTAAATTCAAAAATTAAAGGAAGACATAAAACATAGACACAAGCACAGAAACACACTTTTAAAGTCCCAAGTACACCAGGGAGGTTCATAAAAAAGCATCCCCTACTTGGCTTTCGCGGTCTCACCCAGAAGTGTTCTGTCATTGATGCTGTATTCACATGAGCACAATGGTGCGCAGTTTCAAACGCCGGCAATGCTGGCAACAAATCGCCATGGGAGATCAATTGACGGTTTGGCCCATCAATAAAAAAATAGAATGGATTTTTAACAAGACAAGATCATGGAAGGATGACATCATATGGTATGCATGGCCTTTGTGTTCATTAGGCATTGTTATGACGCCATATTTGCCACATTTGATAAAGTCCTCAGTTGCCAGGACCCTTGGAGTCCTACTAGATGATCATTTGTCCCTGTGCACCCTTATCAAGGCCACAGCAAAGGCATGTAATTTCCATCTTTTAGCTAACACACATTGGAAGCTGCTTATTGCAGTGTAGATGTGTAAACTGCTATTGCTTAAAAAACAATTTGTAAGCCGCTCTGATAGTCTTGTGGCTGAAGAGCGGGGTATAAATAACTAAATAAAAAAATAAATTAAAAAAATCTTTTAAATAGTGTTAGGGTCTGTAGGTTTCTGAACACTGAGACTGCCCATCTGCTTGTCCAGGCCTTGATTATGTCACACCTGGATTATTTTAATAGCCTATTGGTACGTTTGCCTTCCTGTTCTCTTCTTCCTCTGGTTTTAATTCAGAACAGTGCTTCCTGGGTTGTTTTAAATTTCCCTAAATATTCACACATCTCTTTTCCCCATAGATCCCTTTACTGGCTACCAGTTAGGGCCAGGGCCCATTTCAAACTTTTGGTTCTGGTATTTAAGGCTCTGTGCTCCAATCTCCCCAAGTACCTGGCAGCTCAGCTAGCATGGTATGTGTCATCTAGGAATCTAAGATCTGCAAACAAAGGATTATTGTCTGTTCCACCAAAGGGCGCAGCCCTGTCAAGACTGCAAGCCTTTCAGGATCTGACTCCTTATCTGTGGAACGGTTGTCCTTTGGACCTTCAGCTGGAGGAGATCTCACCTGGCTTCATAAGGGGTTGAAGACCTTCCTCTTTGATTTGCCAGATTAAGCTGCTGAGTTGTGCCTGAGGTTGCTGAGACTGGTTGGGTGTTGGGGCATTTCATTTTATGTATATTTTTAGTATTATATTTTATTGTCCTTGTCTTTGATTACTTATGTTGATGTTCTGCCCTTTGATGAAAAGGCATTATAAATAAACGTTGTTGTTTTTCTTGTTGTTATATATTTGTAGAACATGTAAAGGAGCATTTGCTATGGCTGTAATTATGCAAAGTGGACAATGAAATCAATTTGTAATCAATGAGTTGGACATCCACTTATTATGTGTAATTTACAATGCAATCCTATATGTTCAGAAAGTCCTCTTCAGTTCAGTAGGATCTCCTTATAATTATGCATAAGATTGCTTTATAAATCTCATATGATTTTAATGAAATCACCCTTGTGTAACTTTCAAGTGTCAATTTAATTAAATAACTAAGATCTTTGAAACAAGTAGTTTTTTTAAAAGAGTGAGATGAATAATGTTGATATTAGATTTCTACAGCATTTTTATAATAAGCAAAGTGCTTCTGCATTCTTATACCATTCCTACACATTCAATTAAGACTGAAAAATTAGTGACATACATGGTTGAGCTGGAATTTGAACTCAAAAATCCTGTAAAGTAAGGATAAGGAATATGTGGCCCTCCAGGCTTGTAGGAGAGCAACTTCCATCATCCTTCCCTATTGACTATTCTAGCTAGGGCTGATGGGAATTGCAATCCAAAATCATCTGGAGGCCCACATTCTCCATCCCTGCAATAAAAAGTATGAGTGGTGACTGTATCCTGTAATGTTTCATTAGTTTACTATCTGGTCCATATTCATCATCTAGGGCCCTTTCACACTATATAGTTATAGTGCTATGATACAACTTTAACTACCATAGAAACATGCTATGGAAATGTGGTATGTGTAGTTTGGTGAGCCATGAGAGCTTTCTGGCTATAAATTTTAAATACCCTTCATAAAATGCAAATGCAAATTCCATAGGATGTTTTCATGGCAGCTAAAAAATGAAATCATAGTGCTGTAATTATGTAATGTGACAAGACCCATCAGTTTTTCCATGGCACCAGCAAGACCATTAGTGGTAAAGAGAATTTCCATATAATGCAGCTGATCCACGGGACAAGATCATCTAACAGTTACAGCCGCTATGTAGGCACTGCAGGCCTACTGAATGCAGTGGTAAGGTGAATGCTTGCCCCGAGACCCTTTACTGACCAACCTGTGTTAATTCTCATAAAGCACTTCAAAGTAAAACTTAATAACCCGTATCAGAGAAGAACAATCTTTGGTCCTGTGGCTGCATGTGGCCCTCAGCCACTCCCTGAGCAGCCCTATTAAACCAATGAAACCCTACTCACTTTGCCCTTCAGCCCAGCTGATCCAGCTGGAGTGGGGTCGTTGGCTACTCCATAGAGCCAACTTCCAATATTGTTCTTTTCCTGCTGCTCAGTGTGTGCCTCCATGTATGTGTGTAAGCCCCATATTTCCAACCATCACTAGGTGCAGCCCTCAGGGCTGAAAATATTGTGCATCCCAAATGTACATTAAGAAGTTATGCTCAGTACTGTTTATGTTTCGTCAGCATCTAGTCTCATGGCTATAAAGGTGAGCGAACCTCTTTGATTAAAACACATACTTAAAAAAGCAAAACAGAATTCACGCAAAATACACAAGCTATTCAGAGGGATGCTTCCCTCAAGGACAGTAAGCACCAGATTAGATGGTGGTGATGGAGAGAACAACCCTCAGCTTAATTACGTGAGAGAGGGGTGGCATTTGTGTTGAATGAGTACAGGGATCTGCACAGGCTGTTTAGGGCTTATGATGGACTATGCTGATTATAATACTTACCAACTGATTCATGGGACTCTTTATAGATGGTATAGAATACCATTCCTATCAGGAACCCTTTTCAAGACCAAGAGGCAGGAGAGAGAGAAAACAGGTAGACAGAATGACCAGGCCTGGGCCATCAGTGCACAGCAGGCAGGACACAGGAGGTTTCAAAATGGGCAGATAGGCAAGGAAAATAGGGCAAAGGCAAGACTGAGAAGAGAGCCCACGTTCCTTCACCACCAGATGGATCTGGATCAATGGCCCTCATAATGATAAAATGGTCTTGTTCTTTCCTCAAAGGGTCATGTACCTGAAAGCTTGCTGAACAGACCTGCTAGGACACCTCACTCTGGCCCAACAGACAGGAACAAGGGTATGGTCTACTAAATACTGGAGCTTGAAGCAGCTGAGAGTGGAGGCAAGTAACGGCTTCATTTTTGGAAAGGACCACACTTAGTTAATATACTGCAAAATGTTTTAGACATTAAAAGTTGGTGTGCTTTCAGGCCACCAATTTTAAGCCAACAGAATTTGAAAAAATAAAACCTGAAACAAATCTGGCTAAAGCCAAAAGAAGACTAAATCCAATTACACAAAAACATCTAAACAATGAAAATGAGTCTTAATTCTGGTGCATTGTTATGTTGCACAACTCTCCCATGAAACTGCTAACGGGTAAAATTATGATTATTAGATACCACTCACCACCTTCACAAACCCATTTAAATACAACTTTTACTCTGTAGTGCTTTCGGTGTTTATTTGTTCAGCTTTAATTTCACCCTCAGAATACATGTTGAATTGCCTCTCTGACTGCCAGATGTAGTCCTTGTGTTTGCAAGCTGGTCTGATTTTGCAAGCATTTATGCACGCAATGCTCACTTTTCCTCTGACAGCGTCAGTACTCAAAGATTACAACATTTCAAATATAAATGGATTATGTTACCCGTGATTGAGGTACAAAGGGAAAAGGTTGTGTGGAAACGATGCAAACTGCATAAACAGCAACTAAGGCAAGCAAACAAAAGAGCTACAACTGAAAAGGCTTGCTAAACAACAGCAAGCCATAATGTGGGTGTTTATTTCATTGCTTCATAACATTTTGCTTTATCTGTTGTTTTAACTGTATTTGATTTTAATGCTGGGTCCCATACTGAGAGAAAGGTAGGATATAAATGAAACAAATAGTATATAAACAAGATGCAAACCAATTCATTTGGACTCAGTAAGGTGTGGGGGGGGGGACTGGCTATCCTCCAGTCAACTGCAAGTTGCAGAACCAAAGCTTAGAACAGTTCCTTTTTTAGACTGCAGCTTCCAGAATCCCTCAGCCAGTCCAAAAATGTTTTTCCAACCAGAACTAGGAATGGTAACAGAATTTTTCCAGACTAAGTGAGGCAATAGAGGTATCTGCTGCAAGCACGACATACACAAGGACATGACGATATCAAAGATCTTGTAATGTATGTATAGCTATTAAAATTAATGATGTAATGACTCACTAGTTTTTGGATAACAGAATATGTGTTCAAGGCAGTAATTAGAGATCCAGTTATTAACTTCTTAGAATACTTAGTGAAGGTCACCAGCCAAGCAGGCGATGCCCTTGTAGCTCCTCATTCACTCATACAAGTGCAGCCTAATGCAGTAAAGTGCATTCTGTGGTAGAAAAGGACAAGAGAAGTGCAGGTATGTGCCTTGTGCCAAGGTTATGCAAATTCAACACCACAGAGAGCAAATAACTGGGGAAATGCCCAAACTGTGGAAATGACTAGTGCAGCAAATGGCTTTTATGGCTTTTAATCTATTGCAAAAATGATAGGGTCACATTGTTTCCAGTGCTCCTACATGTATATATACTATTATTATGAGATGTTGGAACACAGCCATATATATTAGATTTTTAAATAATAATAATGATAATAATTGCAACATTCTGGCATTCTTTTTTTTAAAAGTGAACCCTGTGCATAAATACTTCACATCAGATGTGATTTTAGACTTTCTTCTGGAATCAATAGGCTAGAAGGTAACCTATCACATGTAAGTGCTTCTAAACTAAAACCAAAGAACAGATAGCACCTTCCTGGGAATAATAACTTTAGAGTATGCTCAAGTCCCTTCTGACATTGTTATCTCAGTGCCTGACCTCCAAACAAGAACTCTCCAGAGGCTGAAGTGCACACTTTCTTATTGATGGACATCATTCTGGAACAGTGTAAACAGGGCATTCACCTTTTCAGACCAGTTCTATGCCATATATTTGTCAAAGACTAACGTTTCTTCAGCAAATACATTTGGTATTTTTCCATCTTTGGCTTCAGTGCTAGCTGCGTTTTCTCTATGGTCTTTTATGCATCCTGCGTTTTGCAGTGTTCTTGAACAATTTTGCCCAAGCCCACTCATACAGCAATTGAAGTGCTATAGTGCAGAATCTCTCTGTAGAACAGGTGTGAGCAAGTGTGGCTCTTCAGAAGTTGCAGGACTACATCTCCCAGCAGTCATCACCACTGACTGTGCTGGCTGCAGCTAATGGGAGCTGCAACCCAACATCACCTGGAGTGGCCCACTTCACCCGCCCCTGTTGTAGATGCAGTGAAAACAGTCTCATCACCACTCCAAGGATTTAGTGCTACAGCTACTAAAGAAGTCAACTGTCTCTCTTGTGGATCAAGCACACAATACTCTTGCTATGGGGACACCAATTATTTATTTAATTAATTTATATCTCGCCTTTCTCCCAGTTCAGGATCCAACAATGTTTGTGGATTCATTTGCGTGTGCATGCACACACACACACACACACACACACATATATATATATATATATAATCACCCCCACTAATACCACAAGCAATGGCTTACTTTGCAAAACAATGAAATGGTATCCTTATCAAGACAAATGAAATGTAACTATCCAGCTTTGCTCAATGTGACTCTACCCACCACCAAAGTTCCCTGTGGATTGGCTCAGTTTTTCACAAGTGCATATTTATTGGGTCATGGATCAACTCTAATGATACAGTGCAAAGCATTTCTAGCAGTTGAATTGGTCTGTCCCTCTCTCTCTCTCCCACACACACACACACACACACACAACTGGAAAGCACTCTTACAATACGTAAGGGCTTCACTCAGGGAATACTGAGTCGACCAACAGCACCAAATTAAGGCTATTAGTGTTTCCTGAAAACCAAGCACTTAATCCTATACTTTGCTAGCACTGAGCATCATAGCACAGGATCAGGTGATAAGAAAGTTTATTAACTTTTTCAACTATACTGATAGTTTTACCAAGCCCAAACCACAAATGTGGATTGTTCCATTTTTTTTTACTTTAAAAAAATTTAAAAATGACATTTAGCGATCAGCCAACAACTTTATAGCACATTTGGATAATCTGAAACTACTTAATGTGCAATTAGGTCATAATGTAGAAAGCCAAACAATTTAAAAAGTGCCCATGAGCAACCTCTGCTGGATATGTGATGACAGTAAATATTCAGGTCAGAAGAACCTAGAGGTACTCCTGTGTGCATGTATATACAGTTTCTTTTTTCATCTTCCAATAAAATTTTATTATAACTATTAATCCAAGCAACCAAATGCAGTTTACAAAAAGTATACAGCAATAAAATTTATCAGAATCTGCCCTTGGGTTAATCAAGTGCATACTAGCTTTTAGTCAGAGGCTGCAGCTATGCAAAAATACAAATCAAGACCATGGGTCTCTCACTGCTATCTAGTCATAGTCTAGTTACACTGTAGCTTACCACAGGGCCCTGTTTCATCCCCATCCTGTTCAACATCTGTTCAAAACCACTGAATAAGGTTATTTGAGATGAGATGTCACCTTTTAACATATTTAGGTGAGGCTGGAGTGGTGCTGAATTACCATCTGGAATGGATTATGCCTAGATAAGGGCCTATAAAATGAAGACCATTGATCGGTGGGTTGAGGAAAAGACTGGTCATCCTTAATGGAACAAAACTGACTCTTTCTGGAAGGTTCTTAGTTTGGAGAGTTGCTGTTAGACCTGGCCTTCCCAAGAGACTTCCTTAAAGTGGATCCAGAGCAAGAACAGATCGAGTCCCAAACTGACAACTGTGAGTCTTAACAAGACCTGTGTGCAAGCAGACAAAACAGGTCACAGGAGCAAAATGTGAGCAGACAGACAAATAATCAGAGGCAAGCAATGTAGTTTAAAATGAGCAGGTGTTCAGATCTGGAGAGCAAGGAAGAAGAGATTATATGGCTACTCTTAACAATGCATACCTTGGAGAACTATGCCTACAGTTTTCAGTACAATTTTTATAAGACCCAATAAGAGACCAACTGGACATCATAAAAGTTATAAAGTTCAATAAATGCTGAGGCTGAGGCCCAGAATAAAAAGTGAGTCATGAAGGAGACGAAATGCAGTTGATGAAATCCAGCATTGCCATTATTACTTGATCTATAATCTCCCTTAGAGATTTCCCGCTAGCAACATATTATACTAACCGAAATTATGCCATTGATACATGCCGTTCTATTCAGATGCTGAATTCCAGTGCCATTAAAATTATAACAGAATAACAGCACATTCAGAGCAAAATGTGTCTCCAGAAAACCAAACTTGGAGTTTTATTCTTAAAAACTCTTGTGGCGGATTTTAAAACTGATTCAGAATGTTTTATCTAAAAGTTATTCCTCAGATGTTTTTGGACTACAAATCCCAAAACATTTGGACAAATGGTCATGCTGGCTGGGACTGCCAAGTCATGAATTTTTATCCTTTGATCATGAACGTATATAAACTAAATAGCCACATCCAAACAAAATCATTTGTATATCTGGGAGGAGGGGAGAATTCTCATCCCAAAACATTGTCTACAGAATTTTTCATGTAATGGAAAGGTCATAAAGGCTTTTATAAAAATACATTGCCTGTTACCAGAAATACTTTTTTCCACTGTCCCACCATTGTTATTTCAGCATGCATCCTCCCTCCATGATACTATAGATCACACACACACCATATCCATGGAGGATATATTCCCAGACTTACTGCTTATAAGTGAAACCGCAGATAATAGCGAATCATCATACAATCACGCTGGAGGAGCTAGAAAATGCCTAGAGAGATTCTCCAGATGCCTACAGAGACCTCCCTCCTCCCCACACACACAGTTAAATGAAACTGCAGTTACTGATACTGCGGATATGGGGGTGGGGGCACCTGTACTCTGAATGTCTCCCTAAAGCACTTCCATCCTTTGATTGTACATCTTTTATTTAGACAATTTTTCCTGAAACAGAACAGATGAAGGGCTCGTTCCTGTCACATAAATTGGGTCTGTGCATACCTAATACTATATTTACACACTAAATAACCTAAAACTTTAGGGCCTCGGACAAGGAGGGGCCTCTAAATTATAAACAAAACTGAAATCGATTTTAAGGACTTTATCACATGAGGGTGGGAAATCGAAATTAAAGAGGCTTATCGCACAAGGGGAGGAGAGTGGAAGCGCAGCCTGATAATAGTGCCTCCCATCCTACCTTACTGCATGATGTTGGCATTCTACAGCTGTTCTATTCTGGTCACATAGGAGATGGTGGTAAACACGAGTCTTTTTTATAACAGATTTTTCCATTTAGAAAAAGACTTGCATTTACCACCATCTCCCACTGGACTGCAATGGAAGAACAGCTGAAGAATGCCAATGTCATGTGATAAGGCAGGATGAGAGGTGCTGTTATCGGGCTGCACTTCCACTCTCCTTCCCTTGTGCAATAAGCCTCAAAGCTGGATAATAGCATCTTTGGCAAAGCAGCAAAACAACTTTGTGTCTGTTGTTTTGCTGCTTTGCCTTTCAATCATTGTTTTCATTGACAGAAAAAAAATCAATGGCTCCCAATATCACTGCTTTTCCAGTGTGATAGGTCCCTTCTACTGTGATTCCAATACTGATTGCCCTCCTTTCCCCCTCCCCACCCTTTCCCTTGCTATTCCCAAGCTGGCTGAGATTGCTTTTACAGTTGGCCCTCCACAGACTTTGTAGCTGCTGCTTAAATAGCTCTACCTCCCCACCTCACCTCCTCTTCCTCTCCGCCACCTGTCCTGCCAGCAGCGACACCCCTTCACTCTCTTTCCCAGCTTGCCACCACTATGTCTCAACCAGATCTTAAACTCCTTCCTAGACCATTGAATTCAGCTACCCACTCCTCTCAGGAGTAGGAGAAACATCTTCTTTGGAGGTGGATGGCCACCAATTTAGAGGCTGGATGAACATCTGTCAGGAGTGCTTTGATTGTTTATTCCTGTATGCAAGGACATTGGACTAGATGGCCCTCATGGTCTCTTCCAACTCTATGGCGCTACGATTCTATGACCTTGGGCAAACCACATGCTCTCTCAGCCTTACAGGAAAGCAATGGCAACCCCCCTCTGAAAAAATCTCACCATGAAAACCCCAGGATAGTGTTGTCATAAGTTGGAGTTGACTTGAAGGAACATTACAGCAACAAACAAGATTTTGGTTGCTTCCGGATACCTAGGGATTGTCCAAATGGTGAAAAAACTCCTTGCGGAATGCGATGAGAATCCTACCAGTCTTAATGGCACTCTGTGTGATTTTGCCATATTATGAAGAAGGGGGGCAAAAAAGGCCAAAAAGCTAATCAAAAAAGCTTTTGCAGTTTTCCCCATCTTTAAAAAAACAAACAAACAAGAGGGTGCGCATTTCTGCTCATTAGGACAAGCGAGTCTATTTGATTCACTTACTCTAATGAGAGGAAGCACAAATCTGATTGGCCGGATAAACACAGGGGACAGGGCTTGCTAGCAAGGCAAGCACCCGCTGCCACCATGTTAGATTTTTGCTTTAGCAGGCAAGTGCTAAGGCAAGAAAATGGGGTGTTGAGGCTTTTTTTGCTTTTGTGTTAAAGTTAAAAATCTCTCAATCACACCTTGGACATTGTGTTTTTTTTAAAAAAAAAAAACAAGGGTGGCAGCAACAAATTCAGGTAAGTACACATGCAAGTAAATCACTCATGGTCACCATGTTTCCTAGTGGACGTGCAGAGCTTAAGGGGGCAGAAAAACCATTAGGACAGGTCGCAGCTGCTGCAAAATATCATTACTACGAGGGGCTCTGTTTTTTATGGGCTCGTATAAACAAGCCCCTAGTATTAACAATCAAAAGATTCTGTGCACTTATTCTCCTGCTTTTAAATGCATTTTCTGTGATAAAGAAAAGGAAAAGGAAGAAGTGATCGTGAAACACAGGAGGGTTACAAATGGACAGGGATGATATTTAGACTTCCAGTAACATTCTCTGAAGAAAGCAGAATTATCATTACACAATAAAAGCCTCATTTGGAAGCACCTTTGTGTTCCTTTTGTGAAGAGCATGACCAAATTCAAATACTAAGTCAGCAATATGCTTACTGCCAAAAATATCTTCTCTTTTTACCAGAAAGAAAGCTACAGCAAAGTTTGGATCTGCTTCCACCACAGGGCTTTGTCTCTGCCTGTGAGGTACCCATGCTACCTACTTTCTGAGGTATTAAACAGATGCTGTTAATCTTTAGGGGAGCCCTGGTGGCGCAGTGGTTAAATGCCAGTACTGCAAGTCACCATGTTGCAAGTTCGATTCCAGTGGGCTCCAAGGTTCACTCAGCCTTCCATCCTTTCGTAGGTTGGTAAAATGAGTACCTGGCATGTGGGGGTAATTAGCTAATACACATTGGAAACTGTTTAATGCAGTGTAGATGTGTAAATAGCTATTGCTTAGAATAATTTGTAAGCCACTCTGATAGCCTTGTGGCTGAAGAGCGGGGTATAAATAAATAAATAAATAAATAAATAAAAATATTTAAATTGCTAAGTAATAGGCTTGCGTTGTTTTTCTTTGTCTGTTTTATTATTTTGTGACAAGCTTATTTGTAAGGTGGCCTCTGATCCATGTAAGATTTTAATTCATACAGAAAAGAATCAATTAGAAACATCAAACACATTGAACAACAATGATGGATGTTCATTTACCGTATTTTTGCTCTCCTCCCTGTTGCACATTTCTCGAACTTTTTCCACAATGTCCTCTGCAGATGGACTGACTATAATGGAATTTCTCCTAAGCAGGGTGACAATTTGCTCTTTGAATGCATTGTGCACATTTTTTGCAGCTCTGGCCTCCTCCATGCTACTTTTCAGCGTCTCCTCTTTTTCACTGCAGTATTTCTTTAAGAGGCTCAGTTCTTCTCGTGAGGCCTCCCAAGCTCTTTGACCAGCATTCAGTCTGTCTTGAAGCTTCCTCATCTCCTCTTCGAGACTCTGCTTAGCTCTTGTAGTGATGTTTAAATCCTATAATAAAACCCACAAAAGTTACATTTTTTTTTGCATTGCACAGATCAAATAAAAAGCTGCTTCACAATGCTCTTACAAGTGATTTCAGTGGTGATTTCAGGATTGACATTGAGAGCTTCCCTTTGTAGACTCACAGACAGGATTAAACTATTGGGCTACTAACGCAGAGAGCTAAATCCAACTTTAAGCTCAACTAGAGTAGACACACTGAAATAAATGAGACGTTTCAGTCCTGACCAGGTTAATTGATTCAACTGTCTGACTCAACTTGGATAAAAGGCTTATCTACACCAGCCAGGATACGCCAGCTCCCTGCCAGCATATCCTTGCTGTGGAGGTGGCCTTTTCTGCCCCCATTACCTCCACAGAATGGGCTGGAGTCCACACAGGAACACCAGCCATCCCTGCAGATGCTGCCCCCGCCATTTTCTCTGCTGACTGGAAGCCATGACGGGGGCCCACAACATGTGACTGCAGCCCCCCCTGCATGTGATCAGCCTGGGTCACATGCTGCAGGACCTCTGCCTGGCGGCAGCAGCAAACACCAACATGCTGGATGGACTCCTTCAGACATGCGGGGTCCAATCTGGGTTTTGGCCACTGGTACTGGATTAAATTGGTCATTTTCCTATAATGGTGTATCAGGCCCTACTCTGGCTTGCCCCCATCTCAGCCCTGTATATGTACCAAGTGGTGAGGACTGCTGGGGGCTGACCAAGACAAATGCCCTGCATCGTTTGGACTGTAGGGCTATGAGATGGGGGCAAACCAGGGTATTTGGCTCATGTAGATAAGCCTTAGCATTGGATTTAGCCCAAAGTTTGCATAACCATGCCTTGTGCACTCAGAGCAAGCAACATAAAGCTTTTGAGCCATATTCATCTTTCATCTTGGTAGAATCCAGACTGCCTGTGTGTTTAAAAGAACAATTTCATTTGTGAAAGGACCAGTCTCATCTGTGACTCACTAGCAATGACAAGATAGCATGGATTTGGGGGAATGACTAAATAAATTTCTATAAATTTCTATAAATTTTTATAAATTTATAAATTTCTATAAATTTCTCTGTCTCTCTCTCTCTCTCTCTCTCTATATATATATATATATATAGAGAGAGAGAGAGAGAGAGAGAGAGAAACATTACTATACTACCTTTTGGCTCCTTAATGTGTTCCCAAGGCGGTTCAAGTGATAACACACAATTTTGATACCAAAAATACAACAAAATAAAAGCAACCAACAACAAAACTAAGAGAGTTAAAACCCATTAAAATGTGAAATAAAAATGGGTCTGCTACATGCCTAAAATTATCAACTGAGAAGGAGTCAAAAATCTCCTGGGAAAGTGTTCTGCACCCAACTGGTTGCCACTGAGAAGATACTCTCTTGGTGTGGAGCTGCAGGCATGGTGTTGTTCATAGAAAGCTTAAAAGCATTACAAAAGTGTAGGCAAAGAGACACACAATCTAAAGTCAACAATGGTTATTACAGTACGACCCCCATATCCGCACAGGATACATTCCTGGACTTACTGTGGAAACGCAAAACCATGGATAATAGTTAACTCTATTGAAATGAATGACTTACAGCCCATGCATACCACAGAGTCATGCTGGAGGACACAGAGATTCCTAGAGAGAACACCTCTCTAGGCATTAACTAGGTGCTCCCGTGCAACTCTTTGTTCAACTTCTGGTGGAAGCATACCACAAAATCATGCTGAAAGACCTAGAAAATGCCTAGAAAGAACAGGAGGAGAGGCTTTCTCTCAGTCCCACCTCATCACAAGCTCACTTGGTGAGGACTCCAGAGAGAGCCTTCTCAGTAGCTGTTCCCACCCTTGGGAATGACCTTCTGTGGGAGACTAGGCTGGCCCCCTCCCTGATTTCTTTTTGCCAGGAGGCAAAGACTTTTCTTTTCAAGTAGGCTTTTAATGTATAAGCAGCAGGACTTGTTTTATCTTGTATGTTTTAGATTTTATGTGTTTTAATTTGATTTTATAATATTTTATCTGTATATATTGTATTTTTTAATCTGTTGTTTTATGGAAGCCGCCTTGGGTACCATCTTGGGAGAAAGGTGACATACAAATGAAATAAATAATAAATTTTCCTTGGGGGGGGGGGTTTCCGGGCTGTGAGGCCGTGTTCTGGAAGAATTTACTTCTGATGTTTTGGCTGCATCTGTGGCTGACATCTTCAGAGAATGGTTGGTTGGAGTGTGTGTGGAGTTTATATACTGTGAACCCCTGCTGTGGAGGATATGTAAATTTGTGTATTTGAATGGTTAGTTTCTGGGTGTAGAAATGCAAGGAGAATTAGTGTCTGTTTGGCTAATGGTTGGTTGATAGCTCATTATCTGCTGGAAATCCTCCTGTCCCTGGGTGGAATTCCTTTGTAAGTGTTGAGTTTTGATTCTATTGTTTTCCACAAACACCTGGACAACTTCAACAGGAAAGAAGAAACTCTAAAAGTAAACAAAATCTGGCTTCCAGTTTTGAAAAACAATAGAATCAAAACTCAACACTTACAAAGGAATTCCACTCAGGGACAGGGGGATTTTCCAGCAGATAATTGGCCATCAGCCAACCATTAGCCAAACAGACACTAATCCTCCTTGCATTTCTACATCCAGAAACTAACCATTCAAATACACAAATTTACATATGCTCTCTAACAGGGGTTCACAGTATATAATCTCCACACACACAGTCCTACCCAACCATTCTCTGAAGATGTCAGCCACAGATGCATGCAAAATGTCAGAAGTAAACTTTTCCAGAACACGGCCTCACAGCCCGGGAAAAAAAAAACAAGAAAAATCTATGGATGCCAGTCGTGAAAGCCTTCGAAATAAATAATTTTAAATCTTTTTTCAGGTGAGGGTAAATGAAACCATGGGACCAGTCCCACAAATATGGGGGTCATACTGTATTACTTTACAACTTTAAACCACTTGCTGATTGACACAAGAGAACAAAAAAGTATTTTTCCCCTCCAGAAAACCCAAGTCCCATGCTGAGCACAAGTGGAAGACTGTTTTATGTTTTTGGTGTCTTTGTGTTTTTCATTGCATGTGTAGTTTTGAATGCCAAATGGGAGGCAAAATGCTAAACCTGAGGGATTGCATTTATTTCCATAATTATTCCAATGTCAAATATTGTGGATTTTTTTTCTCAAAAAAGAAAGAAAACTGTTAAGTACATACTTGGCACTACTCGCATTCTAGTCTAATTGGCAATGCCGCAGCCAGCAAAATCTGTCTTTCTAAATTTTAGCATGCATCCATTTAATTTAATTTCCTCTTTCCCTTTCTTAAAAGATCTTGGTAGGAGTGAGAGAGAGAGAAACATTCTAGAGCCAAGAGTTAAATTACAGCTATTACAGAAATTAACAAAACATTTTCAAATTACAATATTATCCCAACCCATGTTCTCTTTCCCTGTCACAGGTGCAGCACAACACAGCTTACCAGGTTCGTAATAGGTTGACGCTGATCTAATTTTATGTTATTAGGATTTGAAAATGTAAATAGAGCTACAAGGCATTCAGCCTAAAAGCCGGCACAATAAATTGAAAAGAGCACAATGCTTATGCATTTTTATAATATGAGTTCAAGCTTTAGGGTCCTCTCAGTAGACCCTCTCCCCCAAGGTGGCTCATGCACTTGTTCCTGCTGTCTGGGCCCAATCCGCTCAGCTGCACAGAGGGAGACGGCCAGGCTAGTTGACATTGGGATGCTTCCCATCCAAAAGAGTATGGGCTCCTTGGCCTGTACTGGGCAGATGAACAAAAAGGAACAGGAAGAGCAGGGTAAAGAACTCCCAAGGGCTGGCAGCTGAACCCCTGCTGAGGTCTGGGTATAGATAGCAGTGCCAACCCAACATGAGCCCAACAGTTTAGTGTTTGAGCCAGCTGTTGTGTTTTATAACCCATGCACAGGATCACTGGCTATTGTATAGAATACTAGTTGTACCCAGCATAACATATGCCATTATAATAGATTTGAAAGGTTCACACAGTTCAGCCACACACTTTTATTGTGGGGAAAAATATTTCAGTGTTTTACATGTGGTTTTTCACACAGTTCAGCTACAAGCTATTATTTTAGGAAAAAATGTTGCATTGTTTTACATGTGGGTGGTGAGTGGCTGAGGGAGTGAGAGGAGGGAGGGGGCCTTGTGAGGTTGAGGATGTAGATGCAGATTGAGTGGCAGGAGTAGATTGTGAGGTGGAGAGGGAATTTGCATGCGGGTAGTGTGAAGACACACCCAACTAAAGGTGATGGCAGGTTTGGGCAATGCCAGTTCCCTGGTGAGATCAAACTCTTTTACCCAAAAAGACTCTGATGCTGAATATAAAGTTCAAAAAAGGAGGAAGTTTATTTTAAAGAACAAAAGTAAAGGACTTTCTCTTCCCCAGCTCTAAAAGCTTGAAATAAAAGGTACTTTACAGTTTGAGTTTCAGCAATCTTCAGGGTATCATCTCTCTGGGTTTGATCTTGGTTTGATCTCCTCACTCAATGGAGCTGGTGCAGGGTCTTTCAGCTCCTGATTTGACTTATTGGTTGTTGGTGACTAATTTGGCTAAATGGTGTAAGAAACACCTTTCCCGGCTGTCTGGGCCTGTTTGCCACCAATAAAACAGCTCCTTGCAAGCTCACAGCAAAGACTGAGCAAAAACTAAAAAACTTCTAGCTAAAACAGAGCTTGCTGGGAAGGAACAAACCAAACCTGGAAAAATGCAGGGGAATTCCCTCAGCTCCTCCCACGACTCTAATGCAATGAAATATTCCTATGCTCAGACATACTAAGGCCTGAACTAAAACAAAGGAAAATGCAGGGGAGATTCAAACAGTCCTGGCTGGACATCACAGGTGGTGATTGGCTGAGGAGTGAGAGGAGGGAGGGGATTGGTTGGGTATGTTTCCCAAGTGACCAATCAGCACACTGAGAAAGGAAACATACCCAAGTGGTGTGTGTGTGTATGCAAAACCTGATTTATTGTGAATGATCTGCATGTTGGTGCGTGCACCCTGTTTGCTTTCAACTTGTTCCTTTCAGTAACATGGGCAGGTAGTCGACAAAAGCGGCATCTGTACTGTAGAAATCATGCAGTTTGACACCACTGTAACTGTCCTGGGATTTGTAGTTTTCTGAGGCAACAGCACTCTGGCAGAGAAGGCAAAATATCTTGTAAAACTACAAATCCCAGGATTTCATAGGATGGAATTACAGCAGTTAAAGTGGTGTCAAGCTGTTGTTTATGGGCAACAAACCAGGAACGTGAGTTTAGATGTCACAGTAAATTTTCAATTTCAAGTTCGATAGTGATACATGCTACTGGGAGGAAGCAGGTGTGAGTGAATGTATCGTATGCACCAGACCTTGCAGCTTATCCTCATTAAACCAGGTTCTGCCAGAATCCTGGTTTAGTATTTTGTACCACCTGTAGCCATTCTCTGTTCCAGAGCTATTTTCAGTAATGTACAAATACAGTTCTTATGAAGAACAAGGTGAAATCACACTTTATTTTCAATAGGTATGGGTTGCACTGTGATATTTTTCACAATTCCTTAAAGGGAAAATTAGAGGAAGTGGGAAGAAAGATTATGGAATGTTCTGGTTGCTTCTGAGGTTTAAACTCAGGTAGGCAGTTTAATCAAAGTCACTGCAAATAGCTATGGATATCAGAAAATAACAACAATAATAATGGTGATTATGATTATGGAGAACTGCTTGATTGTTTTCTCCTTGAACATGTCCCTGTTTGTTGTATTTGCTTCTAGAGGTTTTCATGGATGTTTAGAAGACGAAGGAAGCTGAAACTACCCCAACACCACTGTTCATGCAATATGGGAGATAGAGATAAATTATGCAAATAAGGTTTAACTCACTACAGTGTATGTTTTTGTAAAGAAGAAAAGAGATGAGGCAAAAAGCAATACTGATAGGATCAAGAGAGGGGAGGACAGGCAAGCAGCGATTACAAAGGAGCCTATCAGCCTCAATACATTAAAGCCTGCACTGATGTAACATTCCAAAGACCTTCAAAGAACCAGACAGATCTCAAATTCTCTCTAAGGGCTGAATAACTAAATTGCAAAGGCAGCTGGGTGAGGAGTGAAGAGAGAGAAGGCAGACCCTGGGAAGAGAAAGCAGTTGACATGGATGTCTTATCTTGGAAAGTATCATTTTCTTTTCTTTTTTAGCATGACCTGTTACTCCTAACTGTGTGATGAGGTAGGACACAGTCTGCACCAGATACTCCAGTATTTAATCCATTAGTCCCTTTTCACATACATACCTGCAAAATCGCTGTTTCTCCATGTTGTAATCCCATAAGGTACAACGGTAGTTTTTCTTCCATTGTTGAAGACTTTTATTATTTTAACTCTGAATTTGTACCATTATCCAAACACCTAAAAAAAACTCTTTATCTTTTAAAAACTCTTGAAACTTGTCTGCTTAATGATATTGCCTCCCTCACCCACTAGCCACATCTCTCTGCATCCAATCTTGCTGGATATCTACCAATGTCTCAATCCCATTGACTACATACATCACTACTTTTGTTTACAAAAAAATAATAATACAAACCTCCAACCATTCTGGGTTGGGAAAAATAAATACAATCTAAGAAACCAATGATGATTAGAATCTTTTCATGTGTGCCTACTTTCATATAAATGTATTACTTCTCTCTAAGAAAAAGCGTATACAGTACTCCACACAATCATTTTATATTAAACACAAAATGTGCATTGCTGTATGTACAAGGTATAACAAAACAGTTATACTAATCACACATGATGGTACAAAGGGGTATACATCTAGGGGATATTCCTTCCCTATAAGTAGGGCATATACATGAAATAGGAAGAGAAATATGGAATAAAAATTTAGTGAAGAATGCCATGAGGATATTAGTTGAGATGCAGCTTTATTTGAAATACTCAAAGAAAAACAAAATGATTACAAGCAGCCAGCATGGTTTTAATGAGAGGAAAACAAGCATTCCAGATTGTTAGTTTCCTTCTGTGAAACAGTATTATATCCAGTTCTTGGCACCATAATTCAAAGCATTCACCAAAGGGGAAGAATTCAAAGAAAAACACAGGTGATAAGAAGTTGGAAAGAAATGCCACATGAAGAAAGGCTGGAGGAGTTTAGTATCTCTTCTAAAGAAAACCAAGGTTTTTAATCATTTTGCAAGCAAGAAAAATATTTATCGGACCTGCTGGGAGAATGGTAGAGAGAAGGGTTGACAGAAAAGAATTCAGGCCAAACAATTAGGAAACACTTCCTAACTAAATAATATAAGGAAGTTAATGTAAAGTTGTGATATCATCTGCAGTAGTTTGCTGGTTTTTATAGAAGGTAGAGGCAGAAAGCCAATGTAGAGGAAGGAATTAAACAAGAGAATGTAGAATCCCCATCCATTAATGATTTCTACCATTAACTTTCAAAGAAATTCACTGCATCTGCACAGAGATGTTGCTCTGGGTTCTTCCAAGAGCCAGAGATCATTATATGTTGGCTCATGGACTGGTGAAAACCACGGTTTGGTCACTCCCTGTGACCAGACTGCAAAGCATTTTGCAACTAAAGTCATCCATATTTGGTCCTGAGCAAGATGTCATAACTGATGCAAAGCCAAGTTGGTTCACAGACTGTTTTGTCTTCTTTTTATGGATACTTTCCAGTTTGACTGGCCTGAGAATTTAGACAAGATTCTTGATGCTTCAAGGAAAGGATGAGTAAGGAAGTTTTAACAGGGTAGGGAAGTGCTGCACTTTGTTACCTGTGTGCTTTTAAAATTGCTTTTAGCTCAATTGTGTTTCAATTTGAAGATTTGTTTAATTCTCTTTTAACTGTATATATTACTGTGTTTTACTGTAGTTATTTTTAATCAGTTGTGAACCACCTTGAGCCTACATTTTGGAAGAAGAAGGGATGTTAAATAAACATAGAAATAAATATACCCTTCTGTGCACTTGATTCTTATCCATCTTGTCTGATGTGAACAGTTGGAGGTGGATCAACTGGATAGATAAGAGGACCAGTGAAAGCTGGTTGCCCCAGTGTCAGCAGAGTGCATCATCTGCTCTAGATTTTAGTCTGAACTTTAAGAGCTAGCCAAGGTGCTAAACCTTACCCATCAAATAGGTTCAGGGTCTTGGAACGCTCCTCTAACATTCAGACTAAAACCTGGTACAGATTCACCACCCTGCTGACACTGGAGCAATTAGGCTCCATTGAGGGAGAATGGTTAATGCAAGTGTGCTTTTCCCTAAAGAAGAGAAACAGAAGTGATAATTCCACCTCCCCAAAATGGGGCACAGCTGGCCTTGTTGCTATGAAATCAGTCCATGGTGGTATTCTGGCAGCTCTGATGTCAACCAGGCAGTGATAGCATGTTAAGACATGCTGCAATAAAAACACATCTGAATTTAGAAAATGTTAAATCAGTGAGATATTTAGGACAAGCAAAGGATGCCTCCTTAATAGCCAGTACTGAATTTCTTCTATCTTGACGCCAATGTTTTTGCAGTTCTATATCCCATATACACTGCCGCAAAGCTGGTTTGGCCCTCAGGTGTCCCATTTATAATAAAACATTCTGAAAAAAATCTACATAAGGATAATTTTCTGTTTAGCATTGTTTCCAAGAGAAGTACTGTACTATGCATCTACTAAATTAAGTGGGGCTAGTCCACATGGTAGAAACGTAAGTTTCAGGCAATAGTTACTCATAAGGATCCGGTGATCCAGTCCCAGGCCTTTGTTAACCTGCTCAATAACTAGGCTGTGAATCTGTTCTGGGTTTTAGACTGAATTTTGAAGGGCCGACTCAATGTGCTGAATCCTATTCTCAAAATAGGTTTCAGAAACTTGGTTAACTGCTTTAATGTTGGGACCAAAACCTGGAACATATTTATTGCTCACTGATATCAGAGCCAGTAGTCTCCTCCTTTGGGGGTATGCATTGACATGTATCAAGGGTGGGGAAACTGCACTGATTATTGATGCCACAGTCACCCTCCAGCAGCATTAACACAATTAGCACACAACAGAGGATCTGCAGCTAGTTCAGACAGAATCCTAAATGAATGACAAAGTAGAACTACTGCTCTCATGCAGTGATACAATCCAAATAACATCACTTCTTGGCTAGTCCATTTCTTACCATCTAATCCTACTAGAGGGAAGAATGCCTGGAAAGGTACTAATACTGTTCACCAATTGGTTCAAAACATACTATGTCTATGACCAAGAATTTTTGGTTAATTTGAAAGAATGAAAGCAAAATTCAGCAATAACAGTGTGCTTGCTCGCTCTCTCTCTCTCTCTCTCTCTCTCTCTCTGTGTGTGTGTGTGTTGTGCATTTGTGTGTGCACATCAACTGCAACTGTTCAAAACCATTGCATTTTAAGAAATGCTTAGGCTTCTAGTTTTTCACAAAATGCTAATGGCACAACTCAAATAAACCAAAATGTCAGTACTCCTAGCTGCCATGTTTTCCACTGTGGCTTGAGCAGCCAGGATATGTGATATACTTTGCTTAACAGTGTATGCTTACAAACAACTATCTCTCTGACTTTCAAGGGACCCTAAGTGCACCACAGTCTCTGCAAACATGTGACAACTATCCTGACCCTTTTCCACAGTTTGGATGAGTGAAAGAACAGCTTAAGAGATCTGGAAAGAAGTCACATTGTTTCACAATATGTCCAAAGTCCCCTCATTACATAAATCAAATGAATTACCATAATTCTCATGGAAGAACAGGTCTTTCCTTCTAGTCTAATCACCAACAGTTTACAAGTATTTGGACTGTACTCCATTCTATGCTAGGCTTTAGCAATATCCACCACTTCTGGTATGTGAAGATCCTGTAAGAGCCTGGGAAAAGTTACTTTTTTGGATAACAGCCACCAGAATACCCAAACCAACATGGTGATTCAGAGTGCTCTAGTCCAAAAAGTAACTCTTCCAAGCTTTGGCCTTTATCAAAGGTAAATGGGATAGGATTTGATTGTCAAAAACTATGATGGGGTGGGCAAAATTTGGCCCACAGGAAGTAGTCTCCAGGGATTCCCCACAATTCCTAGAGGCAGTAATTCATTCACAAACATTGAACTTTTAAAAGAGAAAAATATGGTTGCTTTGCCAGGGCAGAGCACAGCGGTACTGGTGGTGAAATGTGTGGTCTCCAGTGGGTTGGTGATGTGGCAATATAACCCCTCCCCCAGTAGTTGTCCACCTCTGAACTATTCCAATGGTTAATTTATTATTAATGCTTTCAAAAGAAACATATATGCAACTTTATATTTTGAAGCATTCCTCAAATGTTTCCAATAAGATTCCTATGATAGATTCACTGCTTCTCTTTTTAGAAAAAAGCACTAACCCATTTAATAATCCATTTTAAAAGCACTGGCCCTTTTCAAATCTATCAGCTGCAATCAGAACTTAATTTAAACCAGATCACCTGAGTGGTTCAAGGCATACTCTGTATCTAATGCTGGCTTGAACATCTGTTTCTGCAATTCTTAAACTCTTTAAATAGAGAATCATTACAGTCCTACAATTGGCTTGTCTTGGGGTGGACCACGGCATTTTCTTATTTTATGGGAATTATGTGGAATGCAACTTGAAGGGCCTCTGTATTAAAATATATTTGGTACATTTGTGCTTTGTAGCTGAAATAAAACACATTAGATAGGTTTATATCTGAATCAGATAATCAAAATTATTTACCCAGACTCTCAGCTGGGGCTATTAAAAAAAAAAGACATACAGACTTGTAAAGATGGAGCCTGGAGACAAGAAAATGCTGGCTTTTCTGGTATCTGTATATGAAAAATTAATGCTTTATTTTAGGTTATTTCAGGATAAGAGTTTTCTGCTTGTTCCACAGAAGAAGCACGTGACTTTTCAATTTAAATTGTAAAATTTCAGCTCAAATGCAGGTTGCTTCCTTCAGCATAAGATGGAAACTTTAAAAGTCAGCAACTCTTCATAATTTAATTTCAATGTGATTGCCTTGGGTATTTATTTATTTGTTACATTTACATTATATTCCATGGGGAATATGTTCCTGGACTTACCATGGTAATGTGAAACCACAGATAGTAGCAAACCCTATTGACATGAATTACTTCCAGCCCAAGCATACCATAGAGTCATGCTGGAAGACCTAGAGATTCCTAGGAAGAACATCTCTCTAGGCATTTTCTAGGTCCTCCAGTATGACTCTATGGTCAACTCCCAGAGGAAGTATACCACAGATTCACACTAGGAGACCTTGAAAATGCCTAGAGAGAACATAATTTTTTGGTTGTTGGTAAGTGAAACCATGGGTACCAGTCCCATTGATACAGGGGTTGTACTGTATATCCCTTCCTTTAATCAAAGAGCTCAAAGTAGCCTGTATGGTTCTCTTCTTCCCCATTTTATCCTCACAACAACTCTGTGAACCAGGTCTGGCTGAGAGAGTGATGGGCTCAAAGTCAGCACAAATGCTTCTCTTAACAGAGCAGACAGTAACTTTGGGGGGAAAAGATGCAGGAGCTAGCACTGTGGTTTCAGTCTGAAACTGTGGGTAGAATTTCCTAAAAAGCAAACAAGCAGGAGTAGGGTTTCCATATCACCCAGACAGCTGGTTTTCATACAGATTCTAGGCATGCCACCTGATGCCTGCTTGGACCATCATTTGACCCAGCTACCAAGCTTTCATTTAAAAAAAAAGTCTCCATCCCTTGTAGAAACTGAATATAGGGCAAAACATGGAGACACTCCTTTGTCAAATTGTTCTGCAAGAAAAAGTCTACCCAGGAATTTCAAACATGAGCAAAGTCAGAGAAAACAATGCAAGCAGTGGAGTGGAAGAAGCAAGGGAGGGGGTATTGCAAGAGTTGGGGGGAGGAAGGAGCAGAGATAGGAGACAGAGTGGTGGGAGCAGCAGAACAGAAGAAGCAAGGGAGGAGCTCATGGCAAGGATGGAAGATGAGGTGAGGTAAGGAGGAGGAGAAAGTGACTGGCATGAGCACCAGAGCACAAGAAGCAAGGGGGGCACACAGTGAGAGTGGGAGGTGAGGTAGGGGAAATAAGGAGAGATGAGAAAGTGATTGGTGTGAGCAGCAGAATACAAGAAACAAAGGAGGGGCAAACTGCTAGGGTGTGAGGCAAGATGAGGGAGAGAATGGGGGAGACTGAATAGTGAGTGGTGTGAGTGGTGAAGCATGAGAAGAGGGGGTATTGTGATGGCATGAGGTGAGGTGAGGGAAGGAATAATTGGGTGGACAGTAAGAAGCAAGGGAGGAGTGCATAAAGAAGGTCCAAGGTGAAGCAAGGGAGGGAACAGGAGAGAGAGAACAGCAAGCAGTGTGAGTGGTAGAGTCCAAGAAGCAAGGGGGGTGCACCTCAAGGACACAAGGTAGTGAGTAGGAGAAAAGGGAGACTGAAGCAGGATGGAGTTGAAAGGAGGGAAGAGAGGGTAAGAGTTGCAGTTACCAGCATGCAAATAACAAGAGAGTTAGGGATGATGAGGGGCAAGGTGCAAAAGACAGAGATGTGGTGTCACACTATGAGAGACTGAAGAGAGGGGATAGGAGATGCAGAGTGCAAAGAACAAGAGGGGTGTGTGACAGAGTTCAGGGAGGGGAAAGAATGGGGTAAAAGTGAGGCTATGAGTACAGAAAGGAGACAAGGCAGTAGAAGTGGCAGGAGGGGGACAGAGCAATTCATTGCTCCTGTGCGCTATTCTCTGAGGCAGCGACCTCATGATGCTACTGTGAGGAAAGAAGGAGCTAGGAAAAGGCATGAGGAGGGGAGTTAGAAGCTTATTAAGGTAGATGCTTGATGTGAATCTTCACATTTGGGGGAAATGGATCCAAAAAATGATTTTAAAAAGACTGTCTTTTTTATGAACTAGTCCCACATTTATTTGTCTTGGGAGTGTGGTATAGGTATTTGAACTGTTGGATCACACGTATGTCCTGCAAAGTTAAATGTGCATAAAGGAAGAATTACATTTACCTGTACCTCTACTCTCTCTGAGAAACAAAACAGCAACTGCAAGGGTGAGGATGTAGAAAGGATTTATATTGAGGAGAAGTACAAAGATAGTGTTGGGAAGAAACACCTTTGCCACACTAGATTACCACTTATCAGTGGCATCACTAAGACTGGTGTCACCCCTCCCTCCAACAGTGTCACCTGGTGCAGTTTGGCCTCTCTGCACACCCCTAGTGCCACCACTAGCACTTATTTTGGTTCTTTTTTTATGCAGAAGAAAACATTTTAAAGTTTTCAAGGGCATAACTATCTTACAGCCTTACAACACTCCAAGGAAAAGTGGCAAAGCAGCAGGAATGTTCCATCTTTCCTGATGCCTTCCCGCATGTTGTTGTTGTTTTTTACTTTCTGGTCCCATAAGGGACTGAGGTAAAACCATGCCTTTTTGCTAACCAGAAAAACCCACTTGCAAAAAGGTGCAGTTTTAGCTCAGTCCCCATGGAACTGGAACAAAAGGACGCCAGAAGGAGGCCAACATCATGCAGAAAGGCATCAGGAAAGACGGAACATTCCTGCTGCTTTGCTGCTTTTCCTCGGAGTGTGGTAAGGCTCTTAGTCTTTTGCAGCAAACATAACAGGCTCTAGCATCTACCTTTATCTAACCAATAGTAGTATGTACCCTTAAAGACTAACAAGTTTTATTGGGCATAAGCTTTTTCAGACTGCAGTCCACTTCATCAGATGAATGGAGAGTTGTCTCAGTTGGCAGATATTTATATACATGTTTGGGGTGAAAGGATGTGATTGGTGATGACAAGAGATGTAAATGTAGAGCTGGGTATGTTTAGCCTGGAAAAAAGATGGTTAAGGGGCGATATGATAGTGTTATGACCCTGTTTAAGTATTTGAAGGTGGGTCACATTGAGGATGGAGCAAGCTTGTTTTCTGCTGCTCCAGAGACTGGAACATGGAATAATGGATGCAAGCTCCAGGAACAGAGATTCCACCTCAACATTAGGAAGAACTTTTTGACAGTAAGAGCTGTTCGACAGTGGACACACTCCCTCGGAGACCTCGGTGGGGTCTCCTCCTTGGAGGTCTTTAAACAGAGGCTGGATGGCCACCTGTCAGGGATGCTTTGATTGTGTATTCCTGCGTGGCAGGGGGTTGGACTGGATGGCCCTTGTGGTCTCTTCCAACTCTATAATTCTATGATTCTATGATTCTATGAAATACAAACATGTATTGTTCACTTAACTGGCATTACATACAATAAGGTGGGAGCACATATGTTCTAGAAAATGTGAAGTCAAAGGCTTTCACGGCCCGCAACCATAGATTTTCCTTTGTTTTTGTTTTTTTTCCAGGCTGTGAGGCCATGTTCTGGAATAACACAGCTTCACAGCCTGAAAAAAAAACAAAGGAAAATCTATGTTCTAGAAAATATTTGCTGCTTAGAATGTACATATTGATGAAAAGTTAAATAGGTAAAAGTCAATTAAAGTAAACCATTTTTCTAGTTGTAATAAAAAAAATATTTTGTTTCGCTGAAGGAAACAAAATATTTCCCCCTTCCAGTTACTGCTCTTTGTCCCTACATTCCTCTGCAGCTTGCCCTGTGAATCAGATAGCAGTCTCTCTCATGGGCTTGCTGTGTTTTTTGTCATTAGTTAAACACTGA
Organism: Gambelia wislizenii; assembly: GCA_030847615.1. Classification (NCBI taxonomy): domain Eukaryota; kingdom Metazoa; phylum Chordata; class Lepidosauria; order Squamata; family Crotaphytidae; genus Gambelia; species Gambelia wislizenii. Next base: position 105,581,487 of record JAUMIR010000001.1, read on the forward strand.
TAGCCTAGATATGAGATAGATAGATAGATAGATAGATAGATAGATAGATAGAACCAGTGATCTTTTGCATGACAAAATGTTAATATTACTGATGTTCTATTTGCACTGTACCAGGAATGTACACACCCACTCTACATGGTTTACCTCCCCCTGTTAATCTGCACAACAATCCTGTAAAGTAGGATTGTTGAGCAGTAATGGTAGTCCACAGACACATGATTAATTCCATGGCCCAGCAGAGATTTGAACTCAGGTCTCCCTGTTTCAAGTCTAGCACTTTAAACATTATACTGGTTTCCTCAATTGTAACTGTAAAAAATGGTGTGCAGTTTGAAACATAGTGGGTAAAAAATTGCAACAATTAATGTGCCTAATTTGCATAGTTGCAAATGAAAATTGGTATAATTTGCATAATTAGAATACTTTGCATGAAATGCAAATTAGGCATCTGGATTTGAGGCAGTGGAATATGGCAATCTTAGGCAAGAGATCTGATCACAGATTTCCACTATCTTTTACAAATTAAAGCCTTTAAAAAAACATATTTTTCAAGGTTCCCATCTACCACTACCTGTGTAGACTGAACATGCAGAATGCATCAAAATAAAGTATTTGTATAGAGAAAGAATTAAATCTACATGACAAGCATACTGATTGGACGTACATCACTTAGCTTTTCCATGTCCTTAGAACGGGCTGACATCTTTTTCTGCTCTTTGCTCAATTCTGAGACAAGCCTTGTGATGGTTTCTCTATTAGCTTTTGATTCAACCTCATGAACATTTATGGTCTCTTCCAGTGCAGCAAGTTGTCCTTTTAGCACTTCATTTTCTTTATGCATGTCCCCAATCTGGAAGCATAGAAATGGGTAATTAGTTAAAACAGGTTCTCTAACACTATTTCTCATCTTTCAATATATCTTTCTGTGCATATTTGAATGCACTTGCTTATCATATTATAATTATTTCTTTGTAAATTAGAGCCACAATCCATCCCCAATTAAGCTCTTTCAAATCCCATTCGTTTTAGCAGGAAAGCTAGACACACATTAAATAACCTTTTAACATAAAGATACCTATTGATTTATTCTGCAACAATCCCACTAAAATTATTGTGACTTTGCATGAATAAAATGGGGGTTGTATCGGAGTACTTAGGGATGATTGAAACTGTGCCTATGGCATCAGAGCTGTCTTTACTTTTGCATCTTTTTGCCAACATGATTAGGCTCCAAGAGCAAAAAGCAGACTTGTAATCAGAGCTGTTTCACATGATGATGGAGCACAACAGTCACTCCATAAAGCAAACCATTTCCTTACTCTCAGGGACTAAGAGCTTGTCTATACAGTAAAAATACTCCTCATAGAATTTGAGGAAAATACATTTTGTCTAAATGGGATCCTACATCAATCCGCAGTATTTAGAAGGAGGGGGCTGAAAGACTCTAAATACTCCTCAGCATGCCTTTTCCCATTTTAAAAAAATAATGCATGCGAATGTATACTAGTGCTCATTGGGATAACCAATTTGCATTGCGGCACATTCTCAGAAATGACAGCTGATTGGCTGGATGTGCGCAAGGGGTGGAGCTTGCTGGCAAGGCAGTGCCCATTACTGCCATGCTAGATTTTTGCTGTCGCAATCATGTGCTAAGGTGACAAAACAGCCTTTTTTTCTTTTCTTCTGTTGGTTTAACCAGAAGATTGCACTTCTGCACCTTGGATTTGCTTTTTTTGAAAAAAAAATACTGTTTGGCGGTGGCAACTCATGACAAGAAAAACGTAATTCACTTGTGCTTGCCATCTTGATTCACTGGTATGCCCATTTGAACAACAGACATGTATGGCTTTACATGCCTGCGATCTTGGGGGGAAAGGGGGATATAAATGAAAGCTACTGGGAACTGGTGTTACTGCGCATCAATCTACATTTTATTGCCTTGTATAGATGAACCCTAAGACTTCCTATTGCATTTGGTTAAACTGTAAAGAAGGCAGTTTAAGAAACAGGATCTAGACCTGGGATATTATGTTGTCTTTGGATGCCTCCAGTGTTCAAGGCAAACAGAATCATAGAATTGGAAGGGGCCTCATGGGCCATTGAATCCAACCTCCTGCTCAATGCAGGATCTCCAGCTAAAGCATCCTCAGCAGGTAGATGTCCAGCCTCTTTTCGAAGATATCAGGAGAAAGACATCTCCTTTTCCAGCCAGCAGAGTGTACTGGTTTGCACACTGGACTACAACTCTGGAGATCAGGGGTCAAATCAGCTCTAAAAACCCACTGAGTGACCTTGGGCAAATCACATTCTCTCAGATTCAGAGGAAGGCAAAGGCAAGCCCTCTCTGAACAAATCTTGCCAAGAAAACCTTAGGGTCGCCATAGTTCAGAAATGATTTGAAGGCACACAACAACAGAGAAGGAGACCCCACCACTTCTCTAGGCAGTTGGTTCCATTGCCAGACCACTCTTACTATTAAGAAGTTCTGTCTAATGTTCTAAAATTCCCTTCACCCTCCATCTAATCTGACAAAACGTTGAAGTCATTGACAAAAATGTTGAAGAGTAATGGCCATAGGACAGAACCCTGCAGCATTCCATTAAAGTGCTCCTTCCAGTTTAAAGTACAGCCATTGATAACAACGCTCTGAGCATAGTTTTCCAATCAATTATGGATCCATCTGACAGTGTTCCCATCTATTCCACATTAATCAGTTTGCCAATCAAAATATTATTGAGGATCTTATCAAATGCTTTGTGGAAATCCAGATAAATGGCATACACAGCATTCTCACCATCTACTAAACTAATGACTGATTGAAAAAAAGATATGAAATTAGTTTGGCAGGATTTGTTCTTAACAAACCCATGCTGGCTCCTACTGATCATTGCATTATAATAAAGTATTATAAAGATACAAGTTCCTTCAGTACTCTGGGATGTAGTTCATCTGGAACTGCAGATCTGAACTCATTTAAGTTAGCTAGGTGATTCCTAACTAACTCCCTATCAATCTTGATTTGCAATCCAGATCCCTTGTCAAGGTCTCTACTGATGCATGGAAGCACACAGTTCTCTTTTTGGGAGAAAACTGGAGCAAAATAAGTATGAAGTAGTTCTCTTTTTGATGTGATCGTTAGCATTTTACCATCTTTACTGAATGGTGGCCTCAATGTCTCCTGGATCCTCTTGCCTCAAATGTAACTGAAAACCCACTTTTTCTTCCTCCTTGCTTGTCTAGCCAGTTTCAGCTCATTTTGAGCTTTAGCTTTCATACTATTCCTACAAGCTTGGGCTACATATCTGTATTCTTTCTTGGTGATACATCCTTCCTTCCATTCTTTATACATACTTTTTCCCCCTGCTTCACTTGGATTTGCTGTGCAGCCACATTGGCTTTTTCAGATGTTTCTCATTTTTCTTCTTCCACGGAATTGTTTTTGTGACTCTGCTTTTGCATCTGCTTCTTCAAGAATTCCCACCCCTGCTGGGTGTCTTTGTCCTTTAGCATCTCTAGCTATGGGATTCTTCCCAGTATTTCCCTGAACTTGTTAAAATCAGCTTTCCTGAAATCCAAGATCTGTGTTTAACTATACACTTCTTTGCCTTGTCCCGGAATTGTGAAGTGTAGCATTACATGGTCACTTCTCCCTAAAGTACTAATGATTTTGATTCCAGTGACCAACTCCTCCCTATTGGTTAGGCTCAAGCCCATGATTGCTGATCTCCTTGTCCTCTACCTTTTGAATGGGAAATTATCTGCAGGGCAGATCAGGAATTTATTGGACAGTGTATACTTAGAAGAGTTAGTCTCACCAGATAGCAGGGTAATTGAAATTCCCCATAACTACTAATTCTTGCATCTTTGAGATTTCTGAGATTTGTTTCTGAAAAGCATCATCTACCACCACTTCTTGGTTTGGTGGCCTGCAGGTAACTTCTACCACAATGTTGCATTTATTTATTTTTCCATTTGTTTTTACCAAAATGGTAAAAACTGATCCACTGTGATCACTCTCATGGATTTCTGAGCAACTGAATTTGTCTTTGACATATAATGCTACTCCACCTCCTTTTCTGCCACCTCTATTCTTTCTGAATAGTTTAGAGTCTTCAATTCTAATGTTCAAGTCATGGGAGTCATTCCACCAGGTCTCTGGTATGCCTATAAAGTCATATTTACCTTCTTGCACTAGGACTTCAAACTCATTTTCAAGTTCATCCCAAACTCTGTGTGTTGGTGTATAGACACTGGAAGCTTTGTTTTTTCTCACCTATTAATTTACCACCACTTTTTCTGTGGATTGAATTTTCTCCCTCAGCTTCTGCTCTAGAATTCACATCCTTGTGTTTAGAGCTTGCCTTTGGGCTGATGTTTGAGCTATCATCTTCAACCCCCCAAGGAATTAATTTAAAGTCTCTTTGATCAGCCTTGCCATGCTACTTCCAAAGACATTCTTACCAGTCTTCGTGAGCTGCAGCCAATCTGTAGCCAGAAGTCCTCTAAGAAGAATGTGGTCCCAGAAGCCAAACCTCTCCTGTCCACACCATCTACATAGCCAATCATTCCCTTTTAATATCATCCTGTCCTTGTGTAGTCCTCTGTCTTTCACTGGTAGAATTGATGAGAACACCACCTCAAACTCCTTCAGCTTCCTGTTCAAAGCTTCATTGTCAGAGGTGATCTGCTCAAAGATGTTCTTGGCAGTGTCATTGGTGCCCATATGAATAAGGAGAAGGGGGTACTGATCTTTGTTCCTGATGAGTTTTGATAAGATGTCTGTGGCATCCTGGATACTTGTTAGGAAGACAGCACACTTCCCAGTTTATCTTGTCAGGCAGGCACACAGGTACCTCTATACCCCTGAGCAACCAACAGCACCTTTCTTTTCTTCTCCTTGTGGTTGGAGGATACCTTGATTCCTTCCTTGGTATGCGGTATCCCTTGTTGTTGGTTTCTTGTTTGAGCATCTTCACTGCTGCTATCCTCATGAAGATGTAGAAAGTGATTGCTTAGTTGAAAAGGTCCCTTCTGTATGGACTGCTTCTGACTGTGACTGTCCTCCAGGGTGTTTCCTCACTGTTACAGGTCTCTTCATTTTCTTTGGCAGTTTCTTCCTTTTTGTACATCCAGGCCAAGCAGGTATTGCAAAGCTAGCCTTCAATTCAGCAACTCATCTGGTACCAGAATCCTTGTAGAACAGAAAGTTTCTTTTTAAAATGGGTGCTGCTGTTGCTTGAAACTCCTCAAAAATGGCTTTAGAGGCTGCATGTGTCCTACAGGTCACACTTTCAACACCTGTGTTCAGAGGCTAAGTAGATAGATCAAATCACATCAGTTTTTGTTTCTGAGTCCAACTGAATTATTAGTTGTAATCTTTCTGAATAGTTTGGGACTTTATCATTTAAAGCAGGAGTAGGCAAATTGCAGCTTGCAGGCTGCATGTAGACCCCAAGGAATTTTTTGCCCTCAAATGCCCTATACAGGGGCATGGGGGACATTTTCACCATGTTTTGGGGGGCCCTTGGGCCATTTTAGGCCCAGTAAAGGCCTTTTCTAAAACTGGAAGTAAACAGGAACAGCTATGTTTTAGGGCCCTCCAGGCTATCTTAAGCCAAGGAGAAGCCTATTTTTCAAAGCAAGAAGTGCCCAGAAGTCACTTCCCGTTTGCTTCCAGTTTAGGGTGATACTGGTAGACCTGAGTCTGTGGGCAGCTGTATGAAGAGAGAGACACTACTTCAAATATTGATGTCCCAGGTCATTTAAGTCATTACCAGTATCTTGAATTTGGACTAAAAGCACATCATTTTGTTTTAACATTTTTATTATACACTGCCCTAAACAGCAGGGTGGAAACGTATCAGATACATAAAGAACTTGAATACACTATCACCATAATATTTTGACCTGCATCATTCCATTCCAAATCAAAGCTTGGCTTGTATAACCAATGTCTTATGGTATTTTGCTGACATTTCTGCAATTAGTTTCATAGAGCAGTATGACGGAAATCATGTTGAAGTGTTAAGTGTCAGTTGGGTAAAACCAGTGAAGACCAATCCTTTTTCAAGTTAATTCATTAGCACACCATGCAGAATGGATGCAATTTTTAGAAGATTGCTCAAGTCAAAGAGTCACATGAGTTCCTTTCATGGTATTCAGCAAACACCAGAACATTTTGCAAACAAAAGATAGAGTGTGTTCTCATTTGTTCTGGTGTGCTAGAGAAGATGAAAGGCAGCTTCTTGCCACAACCATGTTACACAGTATCAGATGAATGGACTTTGTGAGTTTAGCAAATCCTTTTAGGCATGTGAAGCTTTTTAAAATTTCCTTTCATGTCTTCCATTGCACTGTGATTCTGAAACTCCCCTGCATCTGTCAACTTGCTGTGCAGTATTGTAGGGAAGAAGAGGAAGTTTTCTGTGGGGGGACCCAAAGTTTCACTTGTTCATGCAGAATTATGCTTTGTACTGACATTTGTATGGATGATAGCTTTTCACAGATGCTGAGGTGCAACAAGAAATCAATGATTTGTCCACTCAGTATTGGCTCACTGAGAGACAGCTGGCACAGCCCAGGGACAAACCAACCCAGGAGTAGCCGAACAGCAGAACTGCACAGCACAAAGGGCACAAAAACAAAGGCTTCAGCTAGCAGCCATTTCACTGCTCTGACCCACTTTCACACAGAAAAAGACTTACAGACAGCAAGGTTCATCCAAAGATATCTGAAGGTCTTTATCTTCAGTTTTCAGTATAAACAAACACAATATATACACAGCAAACTTCATTAACAAACTCAACAGCAATTTCTCCAACATCCACCAACACTCCTCACAACACCAACCCACATGCAATGCATCTTGTGCTTAGATTATATAGAAGTATTTGATTGTCAACCTTCTGCCTAGCCACAGCTGTGGTCAAACCCACTTCAGCTGTGCTAGTCTGTGGTCTGTTACTCCAACATTTTTCCTTTTGCATTTAAAGCAATATTACCCTGACATAATTACTCATCAGTACCAAGGCCCCTTGCTGCTTCTCTTCCACACTGGTTTCTGATTAAACAGCCTTTAACATATTTGGAAACAACTTAAAGTTTTATAAACCCCATTTTAACCCAAATACCATGAGCAGACAGAATATATATATATATATATATATATGGAGGAGACAGAATGAGAGAGAGAGAAAAAAAATCTGTAGCTGCAGGGAACAACACTTGACTGCAAGTCTTCAAAACGCTGAATATTGCCTTTGGTGCAGAACACAGGCTTAGCTGCTCAGATCTCTGTTTTGTGATCCCTGTTCTCTATTGGAAACAATGTCTTCTTTCTTTCACCTTTTTTCTTAAGATAAATTACAAAAAAATAAAGTAAAGCTGTAACAAAGAGAATTTAAACTTTAAGTTCCCACTTTTTATTTATATTTTGTTACTCTATTATAATGATCAGTAAGTTGTATATTTTTATATTTCATAGAATCATAGAGTTGGAAGAGACCACAAGGGCCATCCAGTCCAATCCCCTGCCACACAGGAATACATAATCAAAGCACCCCTGACAGATCTTGTCTAGTCTTGTAGTGTGTCATGTTTTTTATTGTTTGATGTAGGTGGGTGAATGTATTTTTGTTTGGGATGTATGAGATTATTGGTATATTAATACAAATGGGCGGGGGGATAGGGAACAGATTCCAGACCTTTCACCATATTGGCTGCCCTCCTCTGGACAAGTTCCAGCTTGTATAGAATCACAGAGTTGGAAGAGACTACAAGGGCCATCCAGTCCAACCCCCTGCCATGCAGGAATACACAAATCAAAGCACTCCTGAGAGATGGCCATCCAGCCTCTGTTTAAAAACCTCCAAAGAAGGAGACTCCACCATACTCTGAGGCAGCATACTCCACTGTTGAACAGCTCTCACCATCAAGAAGATTTCCTAATATTTAGGTGGAATCTCTTTTCCTGTTGTTTGAATCCACTGCTCTGTGTCTTAGTCACTGGAGCAGCAGAAAACAATCTTGCTCCCTCTTCAATATAACATCTTTTCAAATATTTAATCATGGCTATCATGTCACCTCTTAACTTTCTCTTCTCTAGGATAAACATACCCAGCTCCCTAAGCTGCTCCTCACAGATCATGGTTTCTAGACCTCTTATAATTTTGGTCACCCTCCTCTGGACATGTTCCAGCTTGTCAATATCCTTCTTGAACTGTGGTGTTCAGAAGTGGACACAATATTCCAGGTGAGGTCTAATGAAACAAAATAGAGTGGTACTATTACTTCCCTCAATCTAACACTACTATTGGTGCAGCCTAGAATCACATTGGCTTTTTTAGCTGCCACATAACACTGTTGACTCATGTTCAGCTTGTGGTCAAAAGCCTGCTATACCCCTTTCACATGTACTGTTGCCAAGCCAAGTGTCACCCATCCTATATCTGTGCATTTCATTTTTTTCTGCCTAAGTGTAGTACCTTACATTGCTCCCTTTTAAAATGCATTTTGTTAATTTTGGCCAGTTCTCTAATCTGATGTACCAGATCCTTTGATCTAAGATTCTACAAAGCTTAATATGTATTTAAAGATCTAAATCATTGTTTAGGTGATTTGCAATCAGCTTCAGTGAACCTCAGACTTACATTCCCTTACATTACATAAAATCACAGTTGATCCTGACTGAATTTAGGTAACCCTGTTTAGAATAAACCACAATTCCCTGAGTTTTGATTTAACACAGTAAATCACAATCGAAACTGAAAGAAAGTTGGAAGCTAGGGAGATTTTCACATGGGCTATATATCCCATGACAGGAACAGAACAGGTTTGGGAAAGGTTTTCCCTTTCGGACAACATTGACCCCATTCTGTCCTGCATCCATCCTGCTCCCGTGACTGTTCCGGAATAATGTAATCCTGATTTTTCATCGTGAATAGTCCCATCACTATCACACAATCATGGGTGTGCGAACAGGAGCCCCATTCCTGTTCTGAAATGAGAGCCGCGGAGGAGAGGTCCGTTCCGAGCACTTCTGGGTACAATCTGGACATCCAGGTATTATTTTACCCTCCCTGGTTTGATTGTGTGATTTAAAATGTGTTTTTGTGCTTGGTGAACTGAATTTATGTTTGGGGGAGTTTTATTTTTTAAATTTACCACCTGGCCATTATCACACGATAACGTGATAACGTTTCAGACAGCTGGTCATAAAAGCAGCCTTACGATAGCTGCATTTACAGCTGGACAGCGAGGGAAGGGGGAGCCTGTTCCTGCTGCGGAATTAAGGTAAGTGTGTGAAAGATTTATGTTATTCCTTGGCAGGAATGGGAGAGGAGGTGGTGGGGCAGTAACGGGGCATTTTGGCCCCATGTGAAAATCTCCCAAGAGGCATCAATGTGATAAGTGATCAGTGCAAGAGGGGAAACTGGAGAGCTAGTTAGTCCCTGCAATTCTTCCCCCTCCGTCTTTCCTTGGATCTAATAACTTAAGCATTTTTGCTTCCTCCTTACCTGTTGAGGTCACTCCCCCCCCCTTTATCCCCAAGAAGTTAGTATTTTGTTCCATTTGTCTGGGAAGGAAGCACTCATGGAGCTCCAACCCCAGTATTTTTTGCTAGATTAACCCCACACATGAGAACCAGCCTTTAGAGGCCCTTGTATCAAATATAGGTCATCTTCTTTGTTGTCTGTCTCCTTTCCCATCCCAAGATAGATTTCCTGGGACAATAAATGTTAAGTTTTTTCTTTCACCTTACAAAAGCATCCTAAGTAATTACTTCTGTTTCTATCATAAGCTCAGATTTCACTAGTCCTGCTGCACTTTGAATCACCCAAGTACCAAATCTTCCTGCAAAGGAAACTGTTCACTCCATTCCTCTTTCACTCAAAGGAAGAGGAGAGGGAAGATGAGAGCATGAGATTAAGGCTTATCTGTTCTCACTCATGAGCACCATGGTTTAGGTGACTGTACTGAGTTTGTGTCTATGAAAGGGACATGCTCTCAACCTTTCAATATGGATCCGGAGGCATGCAACTGCTTTCCTCTCTATTCCATTTCCTGTTTTTCAGAACCAGGGAAGGGCTTTCCACGTTCTGCTTTCCTACCATGACACATGTAAATTATTGAACATCACTGATTTCAGAATTCCTCCCTCTCACAGCTCCCAATTTTGTGTGGAACTGTGTATACCATATATTCTCACTAGACTTTCCAAACATGTATGTCAGATATAGTAAAAACTGAAAGTCCTAGTTTGGTTTTACACACATAAGTGGTTAATCCTCACATTATATTGTTCTATTAAATCAAATATACCCTTGCTAGCAGAAGTTCCTGTGGCTCTTCTTTCCCTCTTATGTCCATGTCAAAGAAATGACAAACATGTGCAATGAATTCACGATGTTCCCTCCTAGCCTTAGAGGCTTGGGTCTTGCTCTCTTCAGTCTCATTCAAATATTTGCTAATAGGATTCAAAACCAAAAATGCATAATTAATAGAACAGACATATACAAAGAAGATTTTTACACCAAAATTCACAGCTACCCAGAGATCAAATTATTTTTCTTTCTGTGCCATATGTTTGCAATATAATTTCTTGGGTATTGTGCAGTGATTAGATAAGAGTTTTTTCATCAGCATTATCAGAACAATTCTCTATCTAAACACAGCATGCATAAGCTTAACAAGTGAGTGCAGGGAGGTATCCTGCCATTTTTAATTTTTTTTAAATTTAAATTCATGGTGTGATTCTGGGAGTTGTAGGAGGGAGTGCTGAAAAGTTCTCAGCCTGACCAAGAAGGGAATGACCTAGAGCCATTAAACTTACATGCTATTCCACATATTCTGGTTTGATGCACTTGATACATCATTTCTCAAGTTGCTTTAACCCTTCTAAAAAAAAAAATTCTGATGTTTGGTCACTGAAATACTGGTCTGTTGCTGCTATCACTTCTGAATCATTCAAAAATTTCCTTCCTTTCACACTCTTTTTAAGGTTTGGAAAAAGGAAATAGTCCAATGGAGCAAGATTTGGTGAGTAGGGTGGATGGTCTATTCAAACCCCAAATTCTTCAAAACATCCATCTTCTTGCTGGTTCTGTGAGCAAGTGCATTGTCCTGCAAAAAAGAGAACATCTTTCCACAGCTTATCTCGCTGTTTTTCCTTCAATGACTCCTTTAATTGGCACAGCAAATTAGGTAGTATATTGCATTAACTGTTTGGCCCTTCTGAAGATAGTCAGTCATCAAAATGCCTTCCTTATCCCAAAATACTATGGCCATTACCTTTCCAGATGACTTTTGAGTCTTGAATTTCTTTGGCCATGGAGAACCCAAATGCTGCCACTGCAAGGACTGTTGTTTGGTTTCTGGATCATAGTGATGTAACCATCTTTCATCATCAGTGACAAGTCATTCCAAAAAATTATCACTAGATCACTCAAAATGCTGCAAAATCAACTTGGAGGTATGTACTCGATTTCATTTCTGGTCAGCACTCAAACATTTTGGCACCCACTTGGTTGACAGCTTCTGCATAGCCAACTGCTCATGAATTATAAACCCAATTCATTCCTAGGAAATCTCTAGTGTCGCAACACTTGTTTTAGCTGAGATTCTCTGATCTGCCAAAATCAGGTCATGAACATGCTCAAAAATTTCAGGAGTTGACACTGTTGAAGGCCTTGCTGCATCTTCAGTCTCCAAATCTCCATGCTGAAAGTTGGCATACCACTTGCGTATGATGGGCATTTGTCACTCAATGTCTGAATCATTCACTCATGGATTTTTTTTTAGAGTTTTCTTCTGCAAGAACAGGAACTTCATGATGGCCGGGAGTTCAGTACTTGACAATTCCACACTTTTCGTTGACATGGTTCTATCAATGATCTAAGAAAATCTAGAAATTGGAGCTATGATCCTGCAAATGGGCAGTTTACCATACAAAAGAACACTCTTTCAAGCTACAGTGACAAAATGCTCAGATTCTGGGAAGTGGGTCTGGCTGAGAACTTTTCAGCACCCCCTTGTAGCCCACACAAAAGAACACTCTTTGAAAGCTACAAAAGAACACTCTTTCAAGCTACAGTGACAAAATTATGCTCAGATTTTGGGAAGTAGGTCTGGCTAAGTACTTTTCAACACCCCCTTGTAGTCCAAAAAATAGTAACTGTGCTATTTGAATTACTATAAAATGAATGATAAACTGTTCAATAGAGTACATAAAATTAGCCCTCTGTATCCACAGATTCTGCAGTTCAAACTACAGTTCGAAAATATTCCCCCCCAAAAAAATTCCAAAAAGCAAACCTTGATTTTGCCGTTTTATATAGGGGACACCATTTTACTGTGCCACTGTATGTAATTAGACTTGAGCATCCACAGATTTTGGTATGCACAGAGTGTCCTGGAACCAAACCTCAGTAGATACCACTGTACTTTCTTTTGTAATTAATATTAAAACTCACTCGTGTATAATTTGACACTCGGTAATGATTATGCCAAATATTATTAGAACTGCCACAGTAAGCAGTGAAATTACTGACAATATAACCCCATCTTTTTGCATCTTATTTATTAGGTATTTCTATCCCATCCGCTATCTGATGATCTCAGGGCAGTATACAATAAAAAATACAATCAGTTTAAAACAATCTAAACTGTTTTTTTTTAAAAAAAAAAGCTAAAACATATTAAACCAGTGGTTCTTAACCTGTGGTCCGCAGACCCCCCAGGGGGCCACAATGTCCTCACAAGGGGTCCGTGAAGGATTGAAGGCTGCCCAGCCCATGTGACAGGAGCCAAGGCAAAGGCTGGCTAGCTTGGCCTGCACATTGCTGCTCAACTCACTCCAGCCATAAACCTGCAGGAAGAAGCAGGAGAAAAAGTCTTCCCTCCCCCTCCAGTGCCTCTGAGGGAAGATTTAGTAGATGTGTAATTGTATTCTTATCATCATCATCATCATCAAGTATTATTGTTATTATTGTTAGGGTTTTAAATCTTGAGTTAATTCTTAGGGGTCCGCAGCAACAAAAGACATTTAAAGGGGGTCCTTGCTAAAGAAAAAGTTAAGAGCCACTGTATTAAACAATTCAAGAAGTTAAAAGAAAACAGATTAAAATCAGTTAAAATGTTTTATAACAATTTAAAACCATGTGCATATGAGGGTTTGTATAAAACCAATTAGGCTCCCAAAGGCTTTTGTAAGTAACCATGTTTTCACTTAGCATCAAAATGACAGCCACATAGATGTCAATCAGGCCTCTAAGTTAAGGGCACTCTATAACTGAAGTGCCACAGCTGAGAAGGCCCTCTCCCATGCTCTCTTAAAAAATATTGTCCTGAGTGATGGGACACAGAAGAGGGCCCTTCCAAGCAGATCTCAGACCTCAGGCAGGCATATTTAGGGAAAAGTGCTCCTTCAAGTACCAAGATTACAAGCTTTTTAGGGCTTTAAATGTCATTACCAGTACCTTGAAGTCAGACTGGAAACATACTGGAAGATACTGCAGTTATTTTAAAATTGATGTTATATTGTTTCTGTATGATGTTCTGGTCATCAGTCTAGCTGCTGCATTATGCATGAGCTGCATTTTCCCAGTGTCTTCAAAGGCAGTTCCACATAGAACGCATTGCAGTAATTTAATCAGGAAATTACCAGCACATGCAAAGAATTCAGTATCACTGAGGAATAGTTGTTGAAATTGATTGACTTAGCTGAAATAGATAAGCTATCTGCTTTAATTAGAGAAAAATAATTGGCGACATTTCGAAAAGACTGGAAACCCCTTATAGACTTTTTGAGGGAAAAAAGAAAATGACTTGATAACTTTTGGTTTTGACAATTAGTAAGATTAAGTTATCAGAAGAAGTATAAGATGTAGTTTTAGAAAGAGAGGCAAGAATATATCTTATGTATGTATAACTGCCGAAAAGGATGTGAGAAGTCACTGTGCTTTTCTCTATATATATCTTTAATATTTTTCTTTTTCTTTCTTTTTCTTCTACTTTTCTCTTTTGCTAAATACCTGTAATTTTTATTGTACTGTACTTTGAAAAATTCTCAATAAAAATTACACAGAGAGAGGGGTGGGAGAATTACCAGTACATGGACTACTGTGGCTAAATCATACCTGTCCAGGAAAGGCCATAGCTGAATCAAAGGTGGTATCAAACACCAGTGATTAAGATTAATCTAAGAGTACACCCAATCTATGCACCCACTCCCTCAGAGGAAGTGCAAGCCCATCCAGGGCAGACTGCTTAGCCAGTTCCCAGATCTGAGAATCCCCAATCCATAGAATCTTCATCTTATTGTGATTCAGCTTCAGTTTAGTGGCCCTCACTCAGGTCTTGAGAGAACCCAGGTACCAGTCCAGTACCCACACAGTCTTAGCTGACTCCAATGGCAAGGCGAAGCAAAGTTGAGTGTAATGAGCATACTGATGGCACCCCAGCCCCAAACCCCTTACAACCTCCCCTGTCCATCTCTGCTTTTGGTGAAGACAACGATTTTTATGATGGCTTTACCTGATGTCAGCTTCTTGTTCACTGATTTTCCCCTTTAGTTCCAAATTCTCCTGGAGAATGGCTTGTGCTTTCTGATCCGCTTGTTTTTTCAAAATGGCAGCTGTACCAAATTCCTTCTCAATCTCTTGGAGTCTACTTTGTATAGAGATTAGTAAAGAAGATTGCCTAGCATCATTCTCCTTATAGCTTCCAATTTCAGCCTTCAGTTCCTCAATATATACTTCTTTAGATACTATTTTCGATTTGAGATCTAAAAGCTGTAAACAGAGATTGATTAGGAAATATAGGAGCACTATAGAAAATCTATAAAATATTTAATGTATATTTCATTATTTTGGTTTTTCTAATGTTTAATGTAGTACAAACACACACAGGTTACAAAGTGTAATACAGTAATTGTCAAGCTTTAGTTCTGCAGATGTTTTGGACTTCAGCTCCCAGAATTCCTGACTGTTGGCCAAGCTGACTGGTGCTTCTGGGAGTGGAAGTCCAAAACACCTGGAGTATCAAAGTTTGGGGATCACTAGTGTAATATATCAAACTAGTTGGACTCGGCATACCATACGCCATTAAACCCCCTCCCCCCAAAAAGGCTGGTATACCTCATGACAACCCTGTAAGGTAGGCCAATGGGTTTAAATTTCTCCTCCTCCTTCTCAGCATTCCACACTTTTCCAAGAATTGCTGAGGGTGACGCGCTCTGTTGCCCTGCCGCCACCACCATCAGTTGACTGCCTGGGCCTTGTTGAAGCGGCAGCAGTAGCATGTCACCGTATCCAGTTGACTCCTTAGGTCCCGATCTGGGCCACAGACTGAGTGACAGGAGTGCATTGTGAGGTGCATTGTGAGGAAATTTGCATGTGGGTGGTGATTAGTTGGGTGTGGGTTCAGTTTGTTTCCTGAGCAGCCAATCAGCACCCTGGGAAAGGCAACATACCCAAGAGAATTATTATATATAGATGTGTTCTGTTTAAGAAAAGTTTGTTGAAGGGTGGAAATTGATTGAAATATTGAAGGAATTTCTCCAGAGATTTAGATAATTTATTGGGGGATCATCCTGAATATAATTCCTGTTGATGTAATCAATGAAGGAAACTATATTTCTACAAAGGTTCCTTTTGGTTCTGGACCTCTGATTACTCTCTGATCATCTTCATATTTTTTTTCTGCAAGTGCTGCATCCCTCATTCTCCTTGTCCATCCTATTATGTCTAAAGTTTTTATTGTTTTACAATTATGGGTTATTTCTAGTTGTGTCACTGAGAGGGAAATATAATTCAAAGTTTGTGTGAGAGATCTTTGTTGGTATTTTCGTCGTCATTCTCAAGGCTAGACAGAATGAGGTCACCATAGAACACATGTTCTCCAGGCATACATCCCAAGAAAAAAACCCTACTAGCATCTCCAATTAAGCTTTGTAAAATTATGGGCACTGCTGTGAGCAATAATCTACTAGATGGACTGTCAGGATCATCCATGAATTCTGGGTTATAGAGTGGAGTTCATGGAAGACCCTGACAGTTAGTCAGTTTGGGTTTGGTTCTGTCCTAGGCTTTGGAATGTCTGGGAAAGGAGCCAGGCCTTTTGGTTGCCATGGGAGCCCAGGTCCTACCAGGAGCTCAAGGTCAGGCAGATGGTTCAGAGCTTTCACTCCCCCTTGCTTTCTCACGCTGGGTGTTTTTTATCTCTATCACTGCTAGTCTGAATCTCAGTTGCAGCTTTGACTATATTCCTGACACATGATTCCTTTCCAATAAAGAACTTTATTGAAGAAGTGTGAGTTTGTGTTCTGTGTATATCACAGAAAGCTGCAACTCCCTCAACTTTTATTTTCTCGTCCTGTAACTGTGGAGCCTTTATCCGCAATGTCTGAGGACGCGGAGACTGGCACACAGACGGACCAAGATCTGATTGTGGCCAGCACCAAAGAAGCCGATGCCTCGAAGCAGGAGACCGGGGCAGAGGGAGGTGCTGCAGCTGTCGCGGCTGGAGGCATAAGCTGAGACCGCCGGAGGGCTGGAAGATTTACGCTCTCCTCCGAGCCCTGGGAGCTGGGAGTCGAGCTGGCTCCAGGGAGGGGCAGCCTGCCAAGCTTCGGCACTCCGGTGCAAGAGGTTTTGGCCCCCGCCTGGCCATGGGCAAGGGCCAGCTGCCGAGAAGAACGCAGATCCCGGTGGGACAGGCCCCAGGGTGAGGGGCCTCGGGAGCCAGAAGCGAAGTTTTCCCTGGCAGAAGTTGGAGCCGAGGTTCTTCAACTGAAACAGCAAATGGGTGAGATACGGGAAGTACTCCTTCATAGAACCCCTCCGGCTCCACCAGCCCCAGGGGGGTCCAGCCTCCCCCAGCTCAACCAGCGGCTGCCCAGGCACCTGGGGATGGTTCAGCCTCCTGATGTACCTGGCCCGCCAGCTCCTGGACCGGCTCCCCCTGCCGGGGCTGGACCAGTTGAGCCGCGGGAGAGACCCAGGGGTCTGAAGCAACGGCATCTGAAGGCGAAGTTTGATGGGGATGCAGCAAAGCTACCTTACTTCATGACTCAAGCGGTGAGTTTCATGACCCAGTGGGGAGGGGAGTTCCAGTCTGAGGCTGAGAAAGTGCAGTATGTGTCCAACCAATTGGAGGGAGAGGCAGCCGAGTGGTTGGTGGGACTGTATGATATGGGAGCACCGGAACTGGGAAATTTCCAAGAGTTCCTGAGGGCTCTCAGGGCCCAGTTCGAAGACCCCTTAAGAGTAAAGCGAGCTCGGGTGGAGCTCAGGCGCCTGAAGCAAGGTACCAAAACAGTGGCAGAGTACGCGGCTGAGTTCCGCCGCCTAGCCAGCCAAATGCCTGAGTGGTCAGAAGAGGTCAAGGTGCAGTTTTTCCAGGAAGGGCTGAATCCTGATATCCTAGAGTGGGCCATGTTCCAGGGAAACCCCGAAACCCTCCTAGGGTGGGTGCGTCTGGCTGGCGAAGTGGAGTCTGTGAAAGGCAGCATCAAGATGTTGCGCCGCCAGCTAGGGACTGAGAGGAAGCCCTCCGGGTCCACTGGGAAGAAGGCCAAGGCGGGGCGCTCGGTCGGAGCCACCGCCGGAGAGTCAGAACGAGAGCGAAGGATGAGAAAGGGCCTGTGCCTGCATTGTGGGAAGAGCGGACATCGCATAGCGGAGTGCCCAGAGAGGAGCCCTCGGGAGCAACCCGTCACTGCCAAGCCTTCGCGGAGCGAGGGGAGAACCGGGTCCGCCAAGACTCCCTCCAAGCCCAAGCCCAAAGTGACGGCCCGGGCCCTGGCTCCAGGCCATGCGGCAGGGGAGTCTTCAGATGATCCCGAGGATAGTGGGTCCTACTCCTCCGACGCTGAGCCGGCGGGAAACGGGCCCAGCCCGCCCTATTGAGCGCCCGAGGGCGGGCTAATCCTGAAGGGTGTCCGGATGCTGTGGTGAGTGGAGTGAAGGGCCCATTCTTTATTAACGCTCGAGTGGGGGTTGGAGGGGAGGGCCTCTCCCGAAAAGTAATGTTAATGATTGACTCTGGTTGTACCCAAGTGCTCATCCACCCCTCCTTAGTCAGTGAACTGAACGTTAATACTGTTAAGCTGGACAAGCCCGTGTGGCTGTCTCAGATGGATGGGGGGATGATGAAGGGGGGCCCTGCCAGGCGCATAACCGGCCCCATGCACATGAGGATGGGAACCCACCAGGAAGAACTGCAGTTTGTGATTGCTCCAGGCTTAGTCCCCGTGGCAGTCGTGGGTCTGAACTGGCTAAAGTACCACAACCCCACCACAGACTGGATAAAAGAGACACTGACTTTTACAGACCCACTGTGTACCAAGGAGCATGGGGTGGGGGGAGGATCCCCAGGGGACGGGGTTCCCCTGGAGGGTGAGTCACGGAACTACACGACTGCCTTAGTAAAAGGGGAGCTGAAAGGACTGCCAGTGGAATACAAGGCATGGCAATATGTGTTTGAGGAGAGGGAGTGCGACATTTTGCCACCCCACCGGGCTTTTGACTGTGCCATCGAAATACTCTCGGAGTCAAGCCTACCTAAGCCTCACATTTATTCTATGACCCCAGCTGAAATGGAGGCGCTCCGAGAGTTCATAGACAAAAACTTAGCCCAAGGGTTCATTAGGCCCTCAACCTCACCCGTGGGGGCTCCGGTGATGTTTAGGCACAAGGCCAATGGGGGGCTTCATTTGATTCAGGATTACAGAGGGCTAAACGCGATTAGTGTCTCCAATCAGTACCCCCTGCCCCTGATGAAGGACATATTGGCCCATCTCTCCAAAGGGAAGATTTTCATGAAGCTGGATCTGCGGGAGGCCTACTACAGAGTACGGATTCGGGAAAGGGACGAATGGAAGACGGCATTTAATTGCCCCTTGGGGGCTTTCGAGTTCCTCGTCATGCCTTTTGGCCTAAAAGGGGCCCCTGGCATTTTTCAGAACTTAATTAATGATGTGTTACGTGATTTTCTGTACAAAGGGGTGTTGGTATACCTAGATGATGTGTTGATTTATTCAGAGGACTATACGTCCCATGTGAAACTGGTGAAAAAGGTACTTGCCAGGTTGGGGGGAAATCATCTGTATGCAAAAATATCCAAGTGTGAGTTCCATCAAAGCCGTTTGGATTACTTAGGGTACCGCATCTCAAACAAAGGGATTGAAATGGACCCAGAGAAGGTAAAGGGGGTCTTGGCATGGGAAGCCCCTAGAACCAGGAAACAGTTACAGAGCTTCCTGGGATTTGCTAATTTTTATCGGTCCTTCATCCCAGACTTTGCGTCGGTAGCCCTCCCCCTGACAGATCTGCTGAAAACCAAAGATGGGAAGGGCAAGGGTTCCAAGCTCAGTAAAAGGGCTAAGCCTCCCCAAAAGATTGTGTGGTCACCACAGTGTCAATAAGCATTTGACAAACTGAAATCCCTTTTCACTTCGGAGCCTATTCTCAAACACCCCGACCCTTCCCAGCCTTTCGTGGTCCAAGTGGACGCCTCAGATGTGGCGATGGGTGGTGTTCTGTTGCAAAAAGGGGAGGAAGGGGATTTGAGACCATGTGCCTACTTGTCCAGAAAGTTCAATGAAACTGAACGAAATTGGCCGGTATGGGAGAAGGAGGCAGGTGAAATCAAGTTGGCTCTAGAGACTTGGCGCCACCTACTGGAGGGCTCGCCCAAACAGTTTGAGGTTTGGACTGATCACAAGAATTTGGAAGTGTTGGCTACCCCTACACGTTTGAGCCCCAAGCAGGTCAGGTGGGCCAGTTTCTTTTACCGGTTTAATTTCACCCTGAAATTTATCCCGGAGAAAAGGAATTTTCTGGCTGATGCTTTATCCAGGCTCCCGCAGCATGAGAGTAAGCACAAGGAGGTCATTGACACCGTTTTTTTTTCCTTCCCACTTGGGATTAGCAGTCCTCACGCGAAGCAAAGCCAAACAACAGGAATCCCCTGCTGGCCCTGCTGTGGAGCCTGGATCAAATGGAATCGACAGTGGCTCGCCCCTGGCGCCTGGACCTGAGCCCCAGCCCTTGACCCCCAACCCCCCTTCCCCAGACACTGGGCCCCGGGCAGTGACCCCTACGGCAGATGGTTCTGCCACGCCTAAAGGTTCTCAAGGGAAAAAAGGGGGGTGGCATTCTCAGTTGGCTTCGGAACTGCCCACAGATCAGTGGTTCCGACCTCACCCCAATGAGGTGACAGTGAGGGAGGGTTTGGCCTGGAAAGGGGATCGCCTGTATGTTCCTGAAGTCTTGAGGGCGAGCATCCTCAAGCAGTGCCATGATGTCAAAAGTGCAGAGCATTTTGGGTATCTCAAAACTTTGCATTTGGCCCGGAGACAGTTTTGGTGGCCCCGAATGAGGAAGGAGGTGGAGGAATATGTGAAGGGGTGTACCACCTGTGCAGTGGCCAAAGGGGGGTCAGAGAAGCCCAAAGGTTTGCTCCAACCTCTACCCACCCCAACCAAGCCCTGGGAGGTCATTAGCATGGATTTTATAGTTGAGTTACCAGAGAGTAGGAAAAAGACGGTTATTTGGGTGGTTACTGATTTGTTCTCAAAACAAGCACACTTTGTGGCCTGTAAGAAACTCCCCACGGCCTCCCAATTAGCCAAGTTGTTCATTCAGCATATTTATCGGATTCATGGCATCCCTGCCAAGATTGTGTCTGATCGGGGGGCCCAGTTTACCTCGCAGTTTTGGAAGGCTTTCACAAGCCTTCTAGGGGTGGAGCTCGGCCTTAGCAGCTCCCATCATCCCCAGTAGGACGGGCAAACAGAACGAACGAATCAGACACTTGAACAATACCTGAGATGTTATGTGAATTTCCAACAGTCTGATTGGGTTGATCTTCTACCTTTTGCTGAAGTGGCCTACAATAATGCCACCCACCAGAGCACTGGACTCTCACCGTTTAAGGTTGTGTCTGGACATGATTTCGGTCCCCTGCCTTTGTTGAAGGGGTCCCCCAACTCCGACCCTGTTTCGGTCTCCCAGTGGAGTCAAAAGGTCAGAGACGCTTGGCCTCATGTAATCTCGGCCTTAGACTTTGCCAAAGCACACTACAAACATTATGCTGATCAAAAGCGGGACCCTTCTCCAAAATATGAGGTGGGGGATCTGGTTTATTTGTCCACTAAGTTCCTTAAGTGCCCCCAACCCTCCAAAAATTTGGGAGCCAAATACACTGGACCTTTTCGTATTGTTAGGATGGTAAATCCTGTGGCTTTTGAACTGTCTTTACCTAAGTAGTACCGACATGTGCATCCTGTGTTTCATTCCAGCCTGCTCAAGCCCACGAACCCTCCAGACAAACACCATCCGGCGCTGGAACCTGCGCCTCAGCTGATCCTGGTGGATCAGGACCAGCATTTTGAAATCTCTGAGATCTTGGACTCTAGGCTTCATCGGGGAGGGTTACAGTATTTGGTGAAGTGGAAACACCTGCCTTTGGGCCATGCGGAGTGGGTAGCTTCTGACCATGTCAATGCCAAACGCCTATTGTGAAAGTTTCATGCCCGCTTTCCCGATAAGCCTGGCTGAGGGGGGGGTGGTCTTCAGGGGGGCAGTATGTCAGGATCGTCCATGAATTCTGGGTTATAGAGTGGAGTTCATGGAAGACCCTGACAGTTAGTCAGTTTGGGTTTGGTTCTGTCCTAGGCTTTGGAATGTCTGGGAAAGGAGCCAGGCCTTTTGGTTGCCATGGGAGCCCAGGTCCTACCAGGAGCTCAAGGTCAGGCAGATGGTTCAGAGCTTTCGCTCCCCCTTGCTTTCTCACGCTGGGTGTTTTTTATCTCTATCACTGCTAGTCTGAATCTCAGTTGCAGCTTTGACTGTATTCCTGACACATGATTCCTTTCCAATAAAGAACTTTATTGAAGAAGTGTGAGTTTGTGTTCTGTGTATATCACATGGACCAAGGAACTGAATCAGCATATACATAGACTCATAGAGTTGGAAGAGACCTCAAGGGCCATCCAGTCCAATCCCCTACCATCATCAGCTCATCCCTGTGTCATCATTTGCAAGCAGTGTTGGGGTGGTGGTGGTCATTAATGATCAACACATGAATCATAGAATCATAGTATTGTAGAGTTGGAAAAGACCACAAGGGCCATCCAGTCCAACCCTCTGCCTCACAGGAAATCATGATCAAAGCATCCCTGACAGATGGCCATCCAGCCTCTATTTAAAGAACTCCAAGGAAGGAGACCCCACCACACTCTGAGGGAGTGTGTTCCACTGCTGAACAGCTCTTACTGTCAAAAAGTTCCTCCTAATGTTGGGGTGGAATCTCTCTTCCTGCAGCTTGCATCCATTGTTCCATGTTCCAGTCTCTGGAGCAGCAGAAAACAAGCCTGCTCCATCCTCAACGTGACACCCATTCAAATACTTAAACAGGGCTATCATATCACTCCTTAACCATCTTTTTCCAGGCTAAACACACCCAGCTTCCTAAGTCTCTCCTAAGGCGTCGTTTCCAGACCTTTCACCATTTTAGTTGCCCTTCTCTGGACACACTCCAATTTGTCAATATCCTTTTTGAATTATGGTGCCCAGAACTGGACACAGTATTCTAAGTGAGGTCTGACCAAGGCAGAATAGAGGGGCACTATTACTTCCCTTGATCTAGACACTATACTTCTACTGATGCAGCACAAAATCGCATTGGCTTTTTTAGCTGCCGCATCACACTGTTGACTCATGTTCAACTTGTGGTCTACTAGGATTCCTAGATCCCTTTCACACATAGTCTCATTCAGCCAGGTCTCCCCCATCCTATATCTATGCATTTCATTTTTCCGCCCTAATCGCAACGCTGAACAAGTCTTGAAGAGAAACGACAACGCAGAAAGAATCACAATCCAGAAACATCACCCAAGGAGACCTTCTGCTGTGCTTTCTGCAACTGGACTTGTTTATCTCGGATTGGCCTTTTTAGTCATCAGCGCGCTTGCAGAAAGCGCAGGATGATTCCTTCCTGAATCTTCATTTGCGAAGAAAAGCCAGAGAGAGGGGCAGTACCTTACATTTCATTTTGTTAGCTTTGGCCCAGTTCTCCAGTCTATCCAGGTCATTTTGAATTCTGATCCTGTCCTCTAGGGTATTAGCTACTCCTCCTAATTTGGTGTCATCTGCAAATTTGATAAGTATGCCCCTAATTCCCTCATCCAAGTCATTGATAAAGATGTTGAATAGCACTGGGCCCAGGACAGAACCCTGTGGCACCCCACTGGTCATATCTTTCCAAGGGGAAGAGCAGCCACCGCTGAGCAACCTTTGGGTTCGGCCAGACAACCAATTACAAATCCATTTAATAGTTAACTTGTCTAGCCCACATTTTACAAGCTTGTTTGCAAGAATGTCATGGGGAACCTTGTCAAAGGCCTTACTGAAATCAAGGTATGCGATATCCACAGCATTCCCTTCATCTACCAAGCGGGTAATTTTATCAAAAAAAAAAAAGAGAGAGAGAGAGAGAGAGAGAGAGGGAGAGATCAGATTAGTCTGGCATGACTTGTTTCTCTGAAATCCATGTTGACTTTTTGTGATTATGGCATTGCCTTCTAAATGTTCACAGACTTTCTGTTTAATGATCTGCTCTAGAATCTTCCCTGGTATTGATGTCAGACTAACTGAATGATAATTGTTGGGATCCTCTTTTTTCCCCATTTTGAAGATGGGGACAACGTTTGCCCTCCTCCAGTGTGCTGGGACTTCTCCTGTTCTCCTGGAGTTCTCAAAGATTATTGTTAATGGCTCTGAGATTACATTTGCCAGCTCTTTTAGTACCCTTGGATGTAGTTAATCTGATCCTGGAGATTTAAATTCATTTAGATTAAGAAGGTAATCCTGTACAACCTCTTTACTTATTCTGTGCTGGATTTCCCCTATTGTGTCCTCTGTTCCATTCTCCTCAGGTTGGTCCCCCTTTCCTTTTCTGAAAACACTGAGGCAAAGAAGGTGTTGAGTAATTCTGCCTTTTCTCTGTCCCCTGTTAGCATTTTGCCATCTTCTCCACGTAGTGGCCCTTCCATTTCCTTCTTCCTACTTTTGCTGTGGACATACCTAAAAAAAACCTTTTTATTGTTCTTAAGCTCTCTGAAATGATGAGCCGAGACACAGAAGTTGGGTTGTAACAAGGGCCACTTTATTTAATAATTTCACGATTGATTGATTGATTGATTGATTGAGGTATACGGATCATGGGGGAGACCCATTGCAAGGCAAGATGGTGCTGATGGTCCTTTCAGACACATACCCGGGCGCAGTCTGCTGGAAGGCTGGACAGCCAGGTTGAATTCCTCAAGCCACGGGACTTCTACTGAGGGTTCAATCCTAGTGCCAGCCTCAAGTCCAGCCCATCTCCCTGCACCCCACCCGCATGGTGTGCAGGTGCCATTTGATAAGGCCTTCCTTCAACCTGCAAAGGGGGTGCCATAGGTGAACGCTTAAGTACCCTGTCTCCCCCACTCCCAGCCACAGATAAGGGGCAAGTGTCTACTCAGCCCCTAAGCACTTACTTATACCCAATAGATTTCAGCAGAGACCTTATTACTATAAATGAGTTACAGGTTATGGAATTAGTTATTTGAAAAATTGCCTTTCCCCATACATATATATCCAAACTTTAAGATCCTCTTCTAAGACTCTGGAGATTTTCAGACGGGGAAATTATTCCCCGGGGAGATCGGGACAGAATTATTTCTGTCCCGGAAGCAGCACCACGGCTCGCACACCCACTTCTCTCTCCCGATATTCCGTCGTCCTCACGCTGTCCTTTTTCTAGTTGTTTTTATTAGCGATGAACTGTTGTTAATAAAATATGACAGAAGGGACCAGCAGGGAACTAGAAAAAAGACAGCGTGGGGATGACGGAATATCAGGAGAGGGAAGTGGGCATGAGAACTGCGGCGCTGCTTCCGGGACAGAAATAATTCTGTCCCGATCTCCCCAGGGAATAATGTCCCCGTCCAAAAATCTCCTCTGAGTGTTCTCATGTAATGAAGTGAGACAGGTAACTATCAAGATCTTTTTGATAGTGGCATGACATTAAAGGGATAAATGTCCCAGAGCTGATAAGCTCGTACTAGAGTTATGAAGTCTTTGAAGAAAAAAATGGGAAAACTCAGGGAAAATCAGTTCCCTCCCTAAGAACAAATCTTCACTTTTTTCCAACAGCAAACTGGAAAGTGGAGGAGCATTAAATATTTTTTCTCTTCTGGAATTAATGAAATGGTTTGTTGTTTTTTTTCAGAAAAGATTTTACTCACCCAAAATGCTAGGCACATGGTATGGTATGAAGATCCATATGTAAGATAGTTTACAGAATTATTTGTGTACATTAGCCATATACAAAACTCACATCAAAGATCCATTTCTGCATCTAATGGGTTATCATCTTCATGAGAGAAGCATATGGAGGTTTAATCGCTCATGATAATGCACTACTGAAGAGTTCAGTATTTTCAGCACTGGAGTTAAACTTTATGTTCAAACATGTTAGCCTATTCCTTAAGATTCTGACTGGTCTGTCCAAATAATCCTCTTTATTACAAAAAGTGTGTTTCTGTTTTCGCCCTTCCCCCACTTCTCAGATGGCAAAAACTAAGACACATGGGCAAAAAGTAAAGTAAGACAGGGTGCAGTAATTTGCAACTTTAGGCATAGGGTAAATTCACAGTTTCATCTGCCCAAAATTAAGGCTTTTATATTTTTAAATTTCATAAAGATGACAAATAGTTCTGCTAAGTAATTGTATGTAATGACACCAACCGATCAAATCCTGTGATGGGTAGTTTGTTGAGGCTCTACTAGGGAGTTCAGGTTTACCCTCCTGAATTGGAGAATTAGAGTCATCTCAGACAAAATTTTAAGTACATCCCCAAATTAAAAACCCCTGGGTGCCGTTTACACAATGAAAAAGTAGTGGGAGGAATTCATGTCAAGCACTGGCTGTTTACACGTACATCATGTGGTGATGACCGGAAATATATGTGACCAGGGGCGGGTTCAGAGAGGAGAGAAGGGGTCAGTCACCCTTTCAATAGATTCAGCCTCACCAGATGAAAACAAAGGCTTCCATTCCAGCTGCAAGTAGGTTGTGTGTGTCTGCATTAAATCACCCTGTTCAATGCATTTCTACACTGGGAACCCTTCTACTTTAACCCGTTCCTCCCTTGCATGCTTGGTTTAAATTTTAAAGAGAGAGTAAATTGTAAAGAGATCACAGACGATCCCCCCCCCCGCCTGCATCCACTCCATTTGTGTAAAAGCACAGTAAAAAATGACACCGTCTGAGCAGACTGATCACATATTCATCCACACGCACACACCTGCCAGCATCCACTCCATTTGCTTAAAGGCACAGTAAAAAATGTCATTGTCTGAGCAGATGATCCATTTATACACACACACACACACACACATGCCTGCATCCTCACTTTCAATGGGCTTTAAATGGTGTTCTTTCAATTCGGAAGGACAGCAAAGGGTATAGCCACTAAGCACCCCTTCCACCCTCACTTTCAATGGGATTTAAATGATGTTCTTTCAATTCAGAAGGACAGCAAAGGTGTAGCCACTGAGCACCCCTTCCTTCCTCACTTTCAATGGGATTTAAATGGTGTTCTTTCAATTTGGAAGGACAGCAAAGGGTATAGCCACTGAGCACCCCTTCCTTCCTCACTTTCAATGGGATTTAAATGGTGCTCTTTCAATTCGGAAGGACAGCAAAGGGTGTAGCCACTGATCACTCATTCCTCCCCAGGTCAGGATCACTCATTCCTCCCCTCATCCTCTCATTGCCTCATCCCCAATGCAACACTCAATCATCCCCTCATCCCCACTGCCGAAGCTTTAACAAACATTTGAGCCAGCCAATAGCATTGCTCGTGGCGCAAAACTCTAAAAGAAGTACATCACTTAGGTTGTGAAAAAACGAGTAATCGCATCGTTGATTGATAGCTAAAAAAAAAAAAATCCTGGAACTGTAAACTCGTGTAAAAAAAAAAAAAACCAGGGTAGTATATAGTAGGAGAAGGTACATATTGCGGAACGTGATGCCATGTAAACAATGATCCCGGGATCTCCCGGGATCTCCATCTCCAGTTCAGAGACAAAAATCATGTAAACAGGGAGGGACGAATATGGGATCAAGAAGTCCCGGGACACCCCGGGACAAAAACAACCGTCTAACTGGCACCCTGGATTCTGTAAGGTGGGACCAAGGCAGTTAAGTTAGTAACAAACAGCTATAAAATGTGCAATGCAGATACATTCATGGATATATCCAAAATTTGTCTCTCAGTTTTAAAATATGTGTTTTGATGCTGGGACTGTTTTTTGTTTTTGTTTTTTGGGTTTTTTTCCCTGTATTTTATGTTGCTTTTGACAGTATATTTTAATGTTGTAAATTAACTTCTGCTTGGTTATTACTTGCACAAAGACAACTTTATGTTATTGTGCAGCATATGATTGCTGTAAATTACTGAAATAAAAAGACCACAGCCACCATTCAATAGGCTGAAAAGAAATATCATCTGATCTAGCTGACTCCACAGCAATAGTTCATTAACAAATCAAGATTCCTGCAGTTCCCTACCAGTGTGATTCTGAATAATGGTGTATAGAGAGGGTATCAAAACATCAGAACAAAAGCAGCAACTTCTAGCAGTACAAAGCAAAAGTTTCAGGACAAAAAACAAAAGTGAAAACAAGCAAATGGAAATAATAATTTGCCAGATCCCAGTAAAAGAAACTCCATTTTCATGATTTAGACCTAGATCCAATAAACAGCCTAGCAGAGCATAAGTCTCTGCCATCAGACTTACCCTATTGTTGGGCGGGGGGCAGAGGCTGCTTCTCATCCCACTTCCATCCTGGCTACACAACAACAGCCAGGGGTCCTGACTGCAGGCCCAATTTCCAGCTACTCAGCAACTGTAGGTATCTGCCAGGCCATATTCAAGTTGCCAGGGAAGACAGAACATGGTCTGTCCCAGAGTAAGCATAATCATTCTTCTCCAGGTGCAGAGGAGCAGCTAGATGACAACTTGGCCCATCTCTGTACATTCAGTGGGTGGAGGAACACAGCTGCAACCAGGAATGTCCAACTGCCGTTATCTAGCTGGGCCAAGGGATGTTGCACAGCAGGCTATAGGATACCTCCTTCTGCAATATCCCTCAAAGTGCATACACTGGCTTATGTCACTTACAGGATTCAGTTCTAAAACTATGATGGTATCATTTAGTAAGTGGCAAGATAAAGAACCAGGGTGGTGTAGTGGTTTTAGGGTGGTATTAGGACTCTAGGAGACCAGAGTTTGAATCGCTGGTCAGCCATGGAAATCCACTGGATTACCTTGGGCATGTCACACTCTCAGCCTTAGAGGAAGGCCACAACAAACCTCCTCTGAAGAAATCTTGCCAAGAAAACTCTAGGATAGGTTCGCCATAAGTTGGAGTCAACTTGAAGGTATATAACAACAATCATGAAGAACATGAATTAGGGATAGGCATAAATATGAGTGAAAGGTTGCAGGGGTGGAGAAATGAAGTCTTTAAAGTAGCTTAAACTTAGAGCTATTTTAATGGGTCAGAATCAATGGATTTAAACATGAGTGGTAGTTTCTTTTAGATGCAACTTCACGCATTTAGTTACAAATATCCAGAGTGTGAAGTTTCATAACTTGCTTGACATTCTACATGTGTGAGGTCCCATTTAGTTGAGAATGGCACCAATCAGACCAGTGAGAGTTCTTGGACCTAATTATCTTGCAGTTACATTCTCACCATGTTTACTCATAAAAATGCAATGGTACAATGATTAGTGTGCAGCAACAAAGAAAATTACTACAGCATCCAATGCAGGGAAATTGAGACTGACAACAAAAAGAAAGAACAAGAGACCTCTTCCACAAGATCCAGGAATTTAAAGGGAAATTCAAACCAAGGGTGGGGATGCTCTACAATCAGCAGAGGAACGTAATACACAACCAAGAGGAAATAAAAAGATGATGGAAGCAATACACAGAAGAGCTATACAAAAGAGACAAAAGAATGAAAGAAACCTGGGAAGAAGAACCATACAAAGAGGCACCTCAGATTCTGGCAAGTGAAGTAAAAGTTGCACTCAAATCAATGGGGAAGAATAAATCACCAGGAACTGATGATATTCCAATAGAACTGCTACAAGAATCTACAGATAGAGAATCAACCCACAGACGTACAGTACATTCCTACACATGTCTAAGTCTCATATGTCTAAGGATATTTTCAGACACGTCCTACCATACAAGAAGACTCCGGGAGAGGTTCGCGGCTATCCCGTGGCAGGGGGTCCTTTTCAGATGCCACCGTCCCTCTCGCGGCATCGTCCGTGACAGTTCCGGGTCGCATCTACAGCAACCGCACCATTTTTTACTCATGGAAGTTGTCCATGAGCCCTGGTGGCACAGTGGTTAAATGCCAGTACTGCAAGCCACCACGTCGCAAGTTCGATTCCAGCCGGCTCCAAGGTTCACTCAGCCTTCCATCCTTTTGTAGGTCAGTAAAATGAGTACCCGGCTTGTGGGGGCAATTAGCTAACACACATTGGAAACTGCTTAATGCAGTTAGATGTGTAAATAGCTATTGCTTAAAAAACAATTTGTAAGCTGCTCTGATAGCCTTGTGGCTAAAGAGCGGGGCATAAATAAATAAATAAATAAATAAATAATAAAATGGCACGGTTGCTGTAGATGCAACCCGGAACTGTCATGGATGATGCCACAAGAGGGACTGTGGCATCCGAAAAGGATCCCCTGCCACCGGATAGCTGCGTACCTCTCCCAGAGTCTTCTTGTGTGGTAAGACATGTCTGAAAATGTCCTAAGTCTCATGTCTAAGTCTCACGAAATTCAGTGGGGTTTACCCCTTGGAAAGTTGGTATAAGATTGCAGCATTAATGTTCTGCTCAGGAGGATTTACTTTATAGTTAACAGTGGAAATCAATAGCAACTGCCAGTTGTCAGCATATATCTGCACAGAACAAGAATCACTGAATAAGAGTCAAAGATTGGACAAAGTTGGCTGCAGAAAACTCAGTTCAGGTTAAGGGTTTAAAATGAGAATATAAAATAGGCATATACAGAAACACCTGCACTGTAGCATTTAAGCAGTTAAATATTAATATGTACAGTACAATACATTTAACAGAAGCACTGTTTACAAAATTAATAGAATGGATAATATAGGAGGCTGAAAACCTTCAAATATAATAACATATGTTCACCTTATGTCGAAGTGTTACATTTTCTCTTCAGAATCCTGGGAATTATACTTAACATGCTAACAAGTTACAATAAAAAGAAAAGAAAAACACTTTGACTTAAAAGTTAATTAAACAGATCAAAAATCTGGCAAAAACAAATGTATTTATGACTTATTATTAATGTTTCATGCAGTGAATCTAACGGCTTGTAAATTGTACCACTTAAAAGAAAGACTCTGCGCCCACAATAAAAGAACAAGACAAAGAAATCCGTACTTGAATGCATCTATTCTTTCTACAACATTAAAAGTTTATGAACTAAAGAACTTCTATTAGGAACCAATGGGCTATCCACTCATAAAAACAGAAAACATGGATAAATTAAAAAAAAAAAAAAAGCTGGAGGACTACAGTCTTATGCAGTATTATTTTGCTATGTCAGTGATTCACAGTTGCAACTTGATGGCCGTAGTGATGGCACTCCTCACATAGGCTACAATCTTATAGTTACACTGAATTCAGTGAACATTCACAGGATTAGGCTGAACAACAAGTGAATTCTAACGTGCCTCCATGAGAAAATAATAACAAGGAGAAAGAGAATGGGGTGGGGTGAGGTTTGCAGGGAAGCAGTTAACAGGCTGTTCGAATCATAGAATGATAGAGTCATAGAACTGGAAAAGACCACAAAGGGCATCTAGTCCAACCCCCTGCCATGTAGGAACATACAATCAAAGCATGCCCGACAGATGGCCATCCAGCCTTTGTTTAAAAACCTCCAAAAGGAGGAGACTCCATCACACTCCGAGGTAGCATATTCCAATGTCGAACAATTCTCACCATCAGGAAGTTCTTCCTAATGTTTAGGTGGAATCTCTTTTCCTGTAGTTTGAGTCCATTGCTCTGTGTCCTAGTCTCTGGAGCAGCAGAAAACAAACTTGCTCCATCCTCAGTGTGACATCCCTTCAAATATTTAAATATGGCTATAAGGTCACCTCTTAGCCTTCTTTTTTCCAGACTAAACATACCCAGCCTAGGGGCTTATCACATGAGGGAAGGGAAGCAGAAGTAAAGCCCACTTGCCTTATCACATGACGCCGGCATGCTTCAGCTGTTCTCCTGTTCTGGTCCCTTCAGAGATGGTGGTAAAGGTGATTCTTTTTGCTAACAGATTTTTCCAGTTAGCAAAAAGACTTGCATTTACCACTGTCTCCCATGAGACAGGAACAGGAGAACAGCTGAACCCTACAGACATCATGTGATAAGGGAAGGTGGGACACACTATTCTCAGGCTTTTCTTATGCTTTTCTTCCCTTGTGAGATAAAGCTCTGAAAAAGTACTAACATCCCAATTCTAAACAAATGTACTATACGTGGAAGTAAGAGGCAGTCCACACATAGCATATTGTTTGAAACTTCCACCACCTTCACAGGCCTAAAGTCTAGAAACTTAGACGTCTTGTCTAGACAAGAGGATATGAGCCTGCCCAAACTCTAAGATGTTTGAAAGAAGCACATCTCACACACTCTAGGCCTTCACAGGCACATTCTGTGGAAATGCAGGAGAGGGCCTTCTCTGTGGCTGCTCCTTCAGTCTGGAACTCCCATTCTCAGGAAGCAAGGCTGACTCCCTCCTTGTCTTTCCAACACCAAGTGAAGACTTTTCTATTCCAGCAGATACAGTATTTGAGAACTGACTGTTTTATATAATGGGTTTTCTGTTTTAGTGCTGTACAGCTTTTTAATCTAAACATTTATATTAAAGGTCTTGTCTATACGAGGGGGGGAAATATGAACATGTTCAGAAAGTCAGGCATTCACAACAATGAGAACTGCCTACACAGCCAAAAGACCCCCCCTAAACTCTGCATGACCCCTAGCCAGCTGGCTACCATGCGTGATTTACTCATGATTTTAAATCTGCCACTGTCAATTTTTAAAAAAGTTTCCCAGGGTGCGCACAAGCAACACTTCATATTTACAAATAAAGCCATTTTTTAAAAGGGTAAAAATTGCCATTTGATCAACTTACAGGACTCTCGCTTAGCTGAAAATCCAACATGGTGGCCACAGCCACTTTCCCTCTTTACCAGCCCCACCTCCTTTGCTCATCCAGCCAATCAGATTGCACTGTTTGTTCATATCTGTGCAAATGTGAGTGTTCAAATGGTTACATACTCAGAAGTCATACGGAGCTTTTCAGAAAATCCGTACGAAGCCACGGACTTCGTGGTGGATTTGGCTGCCTCCCTTCCGAATGACACGTCTTTGTGCAAATTGACATTTGAACAGATCACAGTTCTTTCGCATCGCATATGTATTATTTTGTCTGAATAGACAGAATCAAAGTTTTATATGATTTTAATTCTACAGACCATTTAGTATTATTTTAATCTTAATTTATTGTATGTTTTTATCTACAGTATATGAGGTTTTACTTGTATCTCTTTTTATTCTGTAAGCTGCTGCTCTTGGGGAAAAGACAGGATATAAATGAAATGATTAATTCATTGAATCCAGCTAATGCTAACTCAGTTATATCTGTGTGTTTATTGGGACATCCAATTTATTAGAGTTAGAGGAATCATTACCTTCTATGCTCACAGAACACATATATGAAATCAAGAATGTTCAGAGCATACATGTCTGCAAGGATGCTCTTAAACCTGTCAGTCGTATGTCATAGGGCTCTTTTACACTGGCCAAAATAATTTGCATGCAGCCTGGAGTATTCTGCCCCCAGAACTGCCCTGGATCCCCCCCGTTACTGTACACTCTGTGGTGACACCAGGTGGATGCTTCACATGCGTCCCTGCTGTGTTGCCCACCACCACTGGCATAACTCGCATCCTCTGAGGCCAGAAATGAGACACACAGCATTGATCACAGGCCTGGGTGCCTCACTGGGTGCCACGGAGGATGTGATGTGCAGCAGCAGCAGCAGCAGCACTGAGCATACAATCCTATTTTCCTGTAAATCCTGTTCTTCTGTGAGTTTTCTTACTCCATTTTGGGGGTGATTGGGTTTGGTGCTGAACTAGCCAGATGTCATGAAGACAGTTCACACCAGAATCTGGGATTTGGCCCTGTGTCATCTGGACTGATCATCGTGGGGAGTGGGGGAATTTTATTTGGCCAGTGTAGACAAGCCCTTAGACATACTGGAAACCTACAGTAACACAGAGGGGAAATTTACTGAGTGCACAAGAATCAATACAATACACAATAACTCCATTGAGGAACAGCAAATATGGTAGAGCTTCATCAATGCCAAGCAAATGAATGGATGACACTAATGGACTAGTTTATATGATATTGTTGCTTCCGAATGGGGAAATATTAACTCAAATGAGAAAACTTGCTAATCGGAATGTTGTAAGATTAAAAGTTTCTATTACTCTAAGCCATGAAATTTAAACCTACCCCTCTATAGCATCTCTGTAAAACTTAGAGTCTAAGGTTTATAGAGACGCTATAGAGGGATAGATTTAAATTTCAAGAGGTGACACGCTTTGGGGCTAAGCAATCTGAGATTCTGTAGCTAATTACAGGAAAAAGAGAAAAGAGCAAGAGAGGTTCAAAAGTGTGTGGGGAGGGAATAAATATGTTCCCACAGTCCACACATATGCACATACACTTAAGATGGAGTGGAGTAGGCTAAGGAAGGACTCCATTAAAAATGGATCTAGGGATGATAGATATTACATTTCCTGAAAAGTTGCTGAGAGAGCATTGTCTTCTAGTTAGAACAGTAAAAAGGAGGACAAGCAAACAAGAAGTCCTCTGCACCAGAACCATGACTTTAAGAGAGAAAACAGACTAATGAGATTTTCTGCTCAAAATCCATGATTCTGGAGCTCAGAAAGAGGGAACTGATTACAGTATAAATCACCAAGAATAGATGACATACCAATAGAACTGCTGCAATTCACAGAGACATAATCAACTTTAGGTCTAACTAAAATCTGCCAACAAATATGAAAGACAAAGGAATGACTCACAGAGTGGAAACAATCAATTTATATTCCCATCCCAATAAAAGAAGACACAAAAGATTGCAGTAACTACAGGACCATTGCATTAATTTCCCATGCAAGCAAAGTCATGCTCAAATTTTTTCAGAAAAGACTCCCTCCATATATGGAGCAAGAAATTCCAGAGATGTAAGCAGGGTTCAGGAATTCCAGAAGAAAATAAACATCTGCTTTATAGACTACAGCATAGCCTTTAACTGCATAGATCATGGAAAGCTATGGATTGCTCGTAAAGCAATGGGTGTACCATTACATTTGATTGTCCTGCTGCATGACCTCTACTCAGGACAGGAGGCTACCATTAGAACAGAATACAGACAAACAGAATGGTTCCCAATTGTAAAGAGAGTCAGACAAGGCTGCATTCTATCACCCAACTTGTTCACTTATATGCAGAAAATATCATGCGCAGAGCAGGTTTAGACTCAGAGGAAGGAGTGAAGATCGGAGGAAGGAATACCAACAATCTAAGATATACAGATGACACCATACTATTAGCAGAAAACAACAAAGACTTTGAACAATAACTAAAGATATTCAAAGAAGAAAGTGCTAAGGCAGGCTTACTGTTAATCATTATTTATTTATTTATTAGTTATTTATACCCCGCTCTTCAACCATAAGGCTATCAGAGCGGCTTACAAACTGTTTTAAGCAATAGCAATTTACACATCTACACAGCATTAAGCCGTTTCCAATGTGTGTTAGCTAATTGCCCCCACAAGCTGGGTATTAAGTAAACAAAAATAATGACCACAGAGGATCTACATAAATTCAATATAGATGACGAGGAAATTGAAATAGTTAAAGATTTCCCATACCTTGGTTCAATAATTGATCTGAATGGAGATTGCAGTTAAGAAATCAGAAGAAGACTAGGAATGGGAAGGGCAGCTATGAAAGAACTAGACAAAATCCTAAAGTGCAAAGATTAAAAAAAAACTGGACACTAAAGTTAGGATTGTCTAAGCCATCATATTTCCCAGAAAGAAAACCAACTCATTTGAGAGGTGGTGCTGGAGAACAATGCTACAGATATTGTGCCCAAAAGACCAATAAATGGGTCCTAGAACAAATCAAGCCTGAACTCTCCCTGGAAGCCAAGATGACTAAACTGAGACCGATGTACTTCGGCCACATCATGAGAAGGCATGACTCACTAGAAAAGACAATAATGCTAGGAAAGGTAGAGTGTAGTAGAAAGGGCGGAAGGCTGCACACTGGATGGATAGACTCAATCAAGGACACTACAGCCCTGAGGCTGCAAGGACCTGAACAGTGTGGTTGAGGACAGGGCGTCTTGGAGATGTTTCATTAATGGGATTGCCATGAGTCGAAGTTGACTCAAGGGCAGTTAACAACAACAAGTACAGCGTTTCAGGCATCAGTAGTTTCAGCTTAACTAGAGCTAGGCAAAGCCTAGTCAGTGATTTCAGCAATATTTCAACAAGAGATCTCTAAGACCAGAAGGCAAGATACCTCCTCCCAGGAATCAGAGCAATCTGACAAAAATGGAAGCAGCAAACAGACTCCTGCCACAGAACAAATTTGCCTTTGTACCCCAGGGTCTTGTATGAGGTTTATGGGGTAGGGAAAAGGCCAGGTTCAGGTAGGTTCTCTAAGACAAATGAACCAACAAAACACTTAGATGCCCAAGTAGCTTTCCAGAGAGACAATGTTTTAGAACTTGGAGGTAATGTCCAAGTCAATCATCCTACACATGGGGGACATTACAGAGCACTTGATCTGGCAATCAGCCACCTGACATGGGTGGGATTACTCTTTACATCCTAGGAGTATTCAACACTGAACAGCCACTCTGTAGGAATTATACTTCTGTAATTTTTCCCTGGCAGCTGACTTGAGGACAAGAGAAAGCTTTCATTTCATTTCCTGGTTTAACCTTTCTCTGTCCTCAGCCAGACAAAATTCCAGTTTAACCATCAACCTCATGCAGGACATACATATTCATACAAGTCTCAGCAGCATTGCTGTACAGATACATGCAACTTGACAACATTTCTGTCTGGTGGGGTGGGGTGTTGTCATGTCAAAAATAAAAGCTTGAGACTAGGGAGATTATCAGAGAGGAACACAAAAAGTGTTCCTGTTCCACAATCACCAATCCCACCCCTCTCCCGGCACAATAACCCTCCCCATCACACTTACTTTCTCTCCTGTCTACAGGCAGCCCAGGAATGAATGGAGCTCTAACAGAGCTCCATTCACTTCCTGGACTGAAATCCTGCCCGTTCTTTAAAGAAGACACGAGCGTGGGAAATTCAAAAACAAAAAGTAAAATACACACAAAAAAAAAAGTTACACCAAGCAGAGAAGCACTTTAAAACTTACAAGTAACCCGGGGAAGGTCATAAAAAGTGTGTCACTTATCTGGATATCCTGATCTCACCCGGAATCGTTATGGCAGGAACGCACATTGACACTGCATTCACGTGAGTTAAATGGCCTGAGGTTTCACATGCTGACAATGCCGGCACGAAAACGGGATGGGCGACCTATTGACAGCTCGGCCCATCAATAAAAAGAAATGCCATAATGATGCCAGCGGAATGCAAAAGGATGTCTTTGCCTGATATTGTTATCTTTTTGCATTCCTCTGGCATCATTATGGCACCACATTAGCCATGTCCAATAATCTCCTAGATTGCCTTCTCAATTGCAAACCTATGGTTAGTAAGCATCTATTAGCAAGAAGTACTGATAATAGCACATGATCCAGCAGAAATCTCTTATTCCAATTTAACTGTGAATACAGATACCACGTGTCTAATTTACTTAAAGTAGGATTGAATGAACATCAGTAGCTGAGTAAAGCAGAAACAACATGGACTGAAGGAAAGTTCTGAAGCTCTAGAACAAACAAAAATCTCTGGTTACAGAATTATGGTATCTGAAGCCCACGATCCCTGTTTATATGGAAGAAGTGTGTTTTTAAATGGAACATTTAACAGTTTGTATCATTCAGTCGGCCTACAAAATGCTCTGGGTGGATTAACAAGTGTTTTCATGGAAGGAGGAATGTCTTTTCAAACCTTACCTCTGCCTGGGCACATTCATACTTTACTAGGAGTGCTGCGAGTTCACTTCGGGCTGTTTCTGCTGCATTACGATAGTGGCAGAGCTGTTCTCGAGTGACAGGAATATCCAAGGGAGAATATTTATGAACACCCTGGTTTTTGAAAAAGAAAACACTCAGGGTCAAAGGCAAAGAATTCAAAATCATCCATTATTTCTATTTCTTTGCTTAGTTTCAGAAATCAACACTTTCAAACTAAGTTACTTGGATACCTTTAAAACTGGCTTTCAAGATGGTTTTCAGATGAAAACTGCCTTGTTTGTACTGATGGATAACCTGTACCAGGGAATGAATGGAAGCGTACAACTCTATTTCTTCTCCAGGACTAATTTGGGGCTCTTGATACCACTGACTATGGTCTTTCCTTTTGGACTTGGAGGCAGTGTCATGGCTGCTCTGCTTGTTTTTGGAGAGATCGACATAAAGAATGGTACCAAAGGATTTCTGTTCCACTTCATGGTCTTTGCGTTATTTCTTTGTTTCATCTTGACCCATATACCTTTCCGTATCTTCATGAAACTGCTGTGAGAGAGCATTTGGGCTAAGGTGTCATCAGTTTGTGGATGAAACTAGCTTTCCAAGGAGACAGTGGAAACCTTGAACACATGTCTGGAGGCAGTTGTAGGATTGATAAAGGGAGCCAAACAAGACTGAATTGCTCTTGGCTGGAAAGGCTGGACTTTTATAACTGGTTTTATAACTGCACTTTTTATAACTGGCTTTAGACAGGACTGCATTCCTGCTGAAAAGCCACATATATATATATAGTCTAGGAGTTCTTCTGAACTTAGTGCTACCTCTGGAGGTGTACATTGGCTTTGGCTAGTTTTTCAACTATGCACCTAGATGGAGCGGTGGGGGGGGACCAGATTTACTCTCAGTTACACATCAACTGCTTACATCTAGACTAGATTATTCTAATGTATTCTGAGTATGGTTGCCTTTAAAGAAAAATCAGAAAATGTAAATGATACGGAATGCAATCACTGGGAGTCTAATCATATTACCTGAGATGTCTATTTGTTTCTGGGCTCTAGTGTTGAGTTTTTATTTTTAAAGCCTTGGGTCTCTGTTTGGGACCAAGCCATTTGAAGGACCATCTGCATCCTTACAAACCACCCCAGACTCTGAATATACTCTCAAAGCCCCTGCTTCCCGACCCACCATCAAGATACATCAGATTGGTGAATATCAAGGAGAGGAATTTTTCTCTGGTGGCCCCATAATATTGGAACTCTCTTGACAAAGAAAAGTATGCATGGCCTCCTCTGAACCTCCTTTTCAGCAGACCTCAAAACATGTATTTATCACCTGTTGCCATGTTTTATTGACGTCTATGCATGTTGTTTTTATTTAATTTTGCATGCCTCCTTGGAAGGGTTATTGGTCTGAAACATGATATGTTAATGAATTATTTAATATGTTGCATTTCCTTTTTTGCTAAACACACTAAATACTTCTGAGGTCCAAATACATTACTGACAAGATTCAGAGAGAGAGAGAGAGAAATATCTGCTTTACCAAATTTTGCTGTGAGACTAATTAATTACACATATAGTTATAAAAGTATTGGTGCCTTTTAGTTAGAAGTAAGGTTTATGCTTCATTTTGGATGTTCTCGTGATACAGTTTTTACTTTGAAATGAAATGCAGTATTGACCCGTAAAAGCCCATAAAAGGGGTGTTTAAAACCCTTTGCTGTACTGTACTTATTTACTTCTGAATAGAACACAAAAACATTAATATGAAGTTCAGTGTGAAGGCAAGCAGGATAGACCTTGAAAAGCTGGTAATGATCTGAAACTCTGTTTACAGCCAATGCCTACTATGCTTCAGGCCTAAACTGGGGATCTTCAGGCCCTGAGGCTGATTTCAGCCTTTTCGGGGGCACTAATCCAGCCCTCTGGGCTTCCCCAGCTTTTGTATGCATTTTTACATTCTCAAAGGTTGAAATGCCTCTCCTAAGCCTTATATAATGCCAGTAAGAACTTTAAGGTAGACTGTATTAGTGGTGGGTCCACCACTGGTACCACCCAAAGCTGGAATGTGTCCCACAAGTTCTTCTCAGAAACTGATTTCAGCATCACGCTGAAAGAGATTTCCTGACCCTTGCACTAAGGGTTCATCTATACGAGCCAGGATATGCCAGTTTCTCACTGGCATAGCCTAGCAATGGATCAGGCCCATTGTTCCCCTGTTCTTGCCACAGACTGGGAGGAAGTCCTAATGGACAGGCCAACTCATCACTGCAGCCACCACCATTTCCCTTGCTGTCTTGGATGGCTGGTCACATGCAGGGGGCCTGAGACATGTGACCAAGGCAGGTAGGGGGCCTGCGATGTGTGACCAAGGCCCCCTGCATGTGACCAGCCTTGATCACATACTGCAGGACTCCTTCCTGCCTTCTAGGAGAGACAAGGAGATGGTAGTGTCAGCGAGGGCCACTGGGGTGGGTTCCTCCAGATACATGGGGCCTGATCTGTTTCCTCCTGGTGGAAATAGAGTAAAACAGGTATTATTCTAAAACATTAGCCCCATATCTACCCCAGGGTGGTAAGGTCTGCCTGGGGGGCGAATAGGGCAAAAGCCCTGCATTGTCAGGACTGCAGAGCTCTGAGATGGGGGCAAAATGGTATAGATGGCCCATGTAGACAAGCCCTAAGACATGCCCTCCAGCATTTCAGACATGAAAACCAGGACCATCGTGCTCCTCCCTCTCCTAGGTGCAGTGGCTGCTCTTGAAGCCGCCATCACCATTGCTCCTGTTTCTATCATGGGCCTGCATCTGCCACCACTGCTAATCCTCCTCCCTCCAAGTCCTGCCCAAACACCATCTACCCCAGGTCGAGTACCTAATTGGATTGCTGGGCTGAGGAAGTGGCATGCAGATGGGCTGGGCTGAAGCAGATGAACCACCAGCTCAGGCAGCTTTTCCTGAGGTGACAGTGAAGTGCTGCTGCTCAGCATGGTAGGTGAAGGCTTGGCTAGCTCAGATGGGGGAAGTGGCAGTAATAAATGCAAGGAGGAGTGGGGTGACTTAGACCTTAGCAACACATTATTGCTGGTGCACAGCGGTGACACGATGACAGAAGCTGCCACTGCCATCTCTTTCCTCCCCCTCTTGTGGAGTGTAAGGCAAGACAGGAGCAGCTTGGTCCTGCTGCTAGTGGGGCAGCTACTGCTGCCCAAGCCCTCCTCTGCTAAGTGCTAGTTCCATGGTGTGTGTGTGGGTGGGAAGGAACCATGGAACTAGTGCTGAACCAAGGGAGGTGGTAGTGGCAACAGCAGTGGAGGCAGCCCTGCTTGCAGCAGGGCCCAGGACACTCCTGCCTCGCCTCATTCCGCAGGAGTTGCCACCCACCTCTTCTTTTTGGCTTCTGCTTCCTTCACTCAACTAGGGACTTTATCAGATGCAGCAAATATGGTGTCAAAATGATGCCTAATTAACACGAAAGGGCACGCATATCAGATGACGTTGTCCTTTCGCATTCATGTCTGGTCAAACAGGCGTAGTTTTTTATTGATGGGCCAATCCATCTACTGATCTCCCCTGGCCAGCGTTTAAATCCTTGTACTATTGTGCTCATATGAATACAGTGTCAATGGGCAGAACACTTCTGGGCACTACTAGAGCTCCGTTCGCTTCTGGATGCCGAGGGGAGGGGGCAGTTGCATTTTTAAGGTAGATCTGAAAGGGGGTTATTGTGCCACAATGGGGACGGGAGGGGTGGAATATTATATAGCAAGAGGGGGTGCTTTTTAAGCATCTGAAATGGGGGGTTATTGTGCCACAATGGGGATGGGAGGAGTGGAATATTATATAGCGGGACCGGGATGCTTTTTAGGACCCAGTCTGATAATCTCCTATGATTCTATGATTCTAAGATCTCGATTCCAGAAGTGAACAGAGCTCGATTTGTGCTCCATTCATGCTGAGAGGCTGCCTATTGATGCAAGTAAAGTTAGGTCTGGGGAGGGTTCTGTTTAAAATATGCTGGCAAAAGAACAATTTTAGAGGCTTGTCTGATAAAGTCCTAGCTGTGCCTTTGCGACTGTACCAAGTGGCACTGTCTCAGGAGGAGCTGCTTGAGCTGGTGGTGCTATAGACATTTTGCCCCATATATACACTCCTTTTAAAAAGAAATTAAATCTGGAAGGGAGAAATGAGGACATTTTAAAACCAGGTGGAAAAGTGGGAGTGCAGATAATTAAGTGTGGCTGTCCCACTTAAAGTGAGACAGTGCAGGGCAGGAATGTGTAGACAAACCATCTCTAATTCTGCTCTGACTCACATTCCCATTCTTACCCATATTTTTACTCTCTTTTTGTAATTTCCAAATATTTGGACACATAAATAATAGGGGTGGGTACGTCCTGTAGGCTATATTTCTGAGGAAGAAACTGATAAAACTACCTCCGAGGATTCTTTGCCTAAGAAAACCCCATGAAATTCACAGGGTCACCATAAGCTGACAGGCGACTTGAAGGCACACACACACCGAGTATACATTATTTACAGATGTGCTTCTGAAGTTGTTTTTAATTCATAGAATCATAGAATCATAGAATCATAGAATTGCAGAGTTGGAAGAGACCACGAGGGCCATCCAGTCCAACCCCCCTGCCACGCAGGAAATCACAATCAAAGCATCCCCGACAGATGGCCATCCAGCCTCTGTTTAAAGACCTCCAAGGAAGGAGACCCCACCACACTCCGAGGGAGTGTGTTCCACTGCCGAACAGCTCTTACTGTCAAAAAGTTCCTCCTCATGTTGAGGTGGAATCTCTGTTCCTGAAGCTTGCATCCATTGTTCCGTGTTCTAGTCTCTGGAGCAGCAGAAAACAAGCTTGCTCCATCCTCAATGGGACACCCCTTCAAATACCTTTATTTTAGATTACTATATTCTGAATATAACCATATACCCATTTAGATTATTTATATAGCTGGCTAATTAGCATAAGTTCTCTGAGGAGTTTACAAAACAAAAACATTTTAAAAAACAAAATAAAAATATTACAATTAGAACACAAACAGTTTCTCAGTTTCAAACAGTTTCTCAGAATTATTGCTTTTTTGTTGTTTATTGTTATTTAATTGAAAGCACAAGCTGACGGATGTTCCAGGAAAATGAAGAACTAAAATATAATTTCAAAATGCATACATGCATATTTGGGTTTCTATTTTTATGACTGACAGTAACCAGAATTTTGGCGGGCATTTTATGTGGTTGTATGTTTCTCTTGCTCAACTCTTCAGTGTCAGAATCCTGAATACACTTTCCATTCTCTGAAAATGGCTGGTAATACTTATCCTAAAAATCCTAATTATTTTAAATAAAGCAAGGACTTATGGAAGTGGGGAAATGAGACAAATCAAAACTATGTCTTCCCAAACAAGCTTCTAACATGATGTCTGTGCAACTATTCCACAGTTTACAGTATTTGAATAAAATTAAGCCAAGCTTGGTTTTGGAGCAGAATTGTAGTTAACCATATAATCATAGAATCATAGAGTTGGAAGAGACCACAAGGGCCATCCAGTCCAACCCCCTGCCATGCAGGAATACATAATCAAATCATTCCC
This sequence comes from Gambelia wislizenii, assembly GCA_030847615.1. Lineage (NCBI taxonomy): Eukaryota > Metazoa > Chordata > Lepidosauria > Squamata > Crotaphytidae > Gambelia > Gambelia wislizenii. The sequence continues at coordinate 105,624,472 of JAUMIR010000001.1, forward strand.
GACAGATGGCCATCCAGCCTCCATTTAAAAACCTCCAAAGAAGGAGACTCCACCACACTACGAGGCAGTGTATTCCACTTCTGAACAGCTCTTACTGTCAGGAAGTTCTTCCTAATGTTTAAGTAGAATCTCTTTTTCTGTAGTTTGAACCCATTGCTCTGTGTCCTAGTCTCTGGAGCAGCAGAAAACAAGCTTACCCCATCCTCAGTATGACATCCCTTCAAATATTTAAACATGGCTATCATGTCCCCTCTCAACCTTCTCTTCTCCAAACTAAACATGCCCAGATCCCTAAGCTGCTCCTCATAGGGCATGGACTCCAGACCTCCCACCATCCTGGTCACCCTCTTCTGGACATGTTCCAGCTTCTCAGTATCCTTCCTGAATTGTGGTGCCAGAACTGGACACAGTATTCCAGGTGAGGTCTGACCAAAGCAGAATTGAGTGACACTATTACTTCCCTTGATCTAGACACTATACTTCTATTAAGGCATAAATAGTGTAACCATGATTAGATGTTTAGAGAAATCTGGGAATAATTTTTGTGTATGGTTCAAATAATAGCAGAACAACTTCAGAGGAAAACTGTACATTTATCTTGAAGGGTCTTATTCACCTTTTTGCCATAAATAAAGGGGCTGTAACAGGCCTGCGTTTATGTGTGTTGATTTTATTTGTTTATAATCAGAGCTAAGAAATGTTGGGGTTAGTGCTAACACATTAACACTAAATTGTTACAGAAAATTTAATTCATTAGCCTTTCATAGAATCATAGAATTGTAGAGTTGCAAGAGACCACAAGGGTCATCCAGTCCAACCTCCTGCCATGCAGGAAATTACAATCAAAGCACCCCTGACAGATGGCCATCCAGCCTCTGTTTAAAGATCTCCAAGGAAGGAGACTCCACCATGCTCCGAGGGAGTGCATTCCACTGCCGAACAGCTCTTACTGTCAGAAAGTTCGTCCTAATGTTGAGGTGGAATCTCTGTTCCTGAAGCTTGCATCCATTGTTCCGTGTTCTAGTCTCTGGAGCAGCAGAAAACAAGCTTGCTCCATCCTCAATGGGACACCCCTTCAAATACTTAAACAGGGGTATCATATCGCCCCTTAACTGTCTTTTCCAAGCTAAACATACCCAGCTCCCTAAGTCTTTCCTCGTAAGGCATGGTTTCCAGACCTTCACCATTTTAGTTGCCCTTCTCTGGACATGCTCCAATTTGTCAATATCATTTTTGAAAATTCAGAAGAAACTATAAAATCAGCTCCCAAAGTTTATTATTAGTAATGCATTAGTTTAAAACAAGCAAGTTAATATTATTAAAAATAGGCAAAAATGGCCCACCTACTCCTCCCCCTAAAAAATATCCCTACAAAATAACAAATCACATAATCACTTTTCTTTCTTTCTTTCTTTCTTTCTTTCTTTCTTTCTTTCTTTTTAAACATCTTTTGCCTGATGAAGAGGCCAGGAGAGGTTTTAAAGCTTGCATCATGTGTTTTGCATTTGGTTGGCCAATAAAGGTATCACTTTTTTGTGGATTTTGTCAAACAAGAAAGTTCATTGTTACAAAATATCTAATGATATGGTGTTTAATGATTAAAATAGCAAACTTTAAAAATGGTTCGTGTTTGCACACTGCGTATTGTGGTTTACATTTAAAATTGTTGCTCAAATTTTTAACAGCCTAGAAATAACAAATTGATTTTAACAAATTATAGCTATTTATAATCTAGCCTGCAAAAGCCATAAGCATCCCACAACGATAATGACCCCTTCCAATATTTCAGTATTTTTGCATAAGCCTTGTATTTGACCATTAACCTGGGGCCCTTCTATACTACACATTTATAGCACTATGAATCCATTTTATCTGCCATGGCGACATCCTATGGAATCCTCAGTTCTCATGAAGCATTAGTGCTCTCTGGCAGAGAATTCTAAATAACCTTCCCTAAACTACAAATCCCAGGATTCCATTGGATGGAACCAAAGCAATTAAAATGGAATCGAAGTGCTATAATGAAAGGGCTCCTGGTCAACAAAGCCAACAAGGAATTCCATCCAGTGAGTGGGTTGACAGAAAAGTGAGATATTGCTTTGTTGCTCCTCCACCAGCTTGCTTGGTTTGTGTGGTGGCTCAAGAGGAATGGAAGCCCCTTTCTCTGCAATTAGCCTAATTGTTAGACGATGATCTTTTAAAAGGAAACTGTGGCCTTGTCCGCATGGGCTGAATGAAATGGCCTCCACCCGTTCCCAACTGTCCAGATGATGCAAGGTTTTGACCTTGATTCTAGTCCAAACTGTCCAGAGGACATCCAGTCAATTGTGACTAGAAACTGGGGCCACCTCCCCCTTAAAACGGCTTTTAAAAATACCTGGGGAAACCCAGTTCTGCTGGGAAAAACAGAGTGTTCTGTGAGGGGAACAAGCAACTGTCCGCATGCATGTGCTTGGCTGTATCTGTGGGCACTGCCACGGCTGCCACTGGGGTCATGCATTGTACTCTCTGAGGTCACAACGAGGCTCCAAGCATGTGATCAAGGCTGAGCACCTCATTTCTAGCATCAGAGAGCGTGACATATGGCATCAGCAGAAGCAGAAGCATGCGGATAGCTGCCCATTCCCACCATGGAACACAAGATATTAGGGGGAATCTGGGGCAGTTCCAGGGCCAGAATACTCGGGTCACAACATGGAGTACTGTAGCCAGTGCAGACAAGGCTTGTGATCCTATGCTGACCCCAGACAGGTGCCTCTTGTTTAATGCAGCTATCATGAAAACATTTCACACTGTCTTCACTAGCCTTTTACTAGGCAAACAATAAAGAAGGATTGCAAACAAGTAATGTGGGCTTATTTACAAGGCTGGGACATGCACAAATGGTGTGTGTTTACTGACCTTGCATTTGCCTGAGTTATGACTTAAAATTATATATTTTGAGCAGCAAGGGACTGAGGAAAAGGTTTGTGCCTCTAAGTCTTGCCAAATATTCCTTTAAGAATGTAATTTATCCATGTAGTTGGAAGCTAGGACTGTTTCCCCCATCACTATTAAAACAGCTCACAGCCAAAAAAGCAAAGGGCATTGCTTATACAAAAATAACATCTGTTCATAACAAACTGACTCAGAAAATGTGTGGGGCTTATCTATTGATTGGATGAGCTATTGAATTTCCAGTATTTTCTATTCATCACGCATTTTGGTGGTAGTTAAACCCAATTTACCACTCCAATCAATGTTTTAAAAGCATTATCTCTCATCCAAATTAGGCTGGAAAATATCTCCCTTCAACCTTCCCTGTTTGTTTCTCTTGAAATCATGTCTTGTTTGACTTGTAAGGCCAGGAATGGTTTTTCAAAATTATTATTTATTTATTTTAGGACATGGCTCTATAAGAAAATACTCATGGATGGAACCTCATTGTGGCATCTCTTTGTACTAGGGCACCACCTGCTGGTTGCAGAATGCATCGTCACGTTTTACAGTATTATTGTGTAGCTTTAACAGAAGTCAAAACAAGCAGCAGTTTTTAAATATGAAGAAACATGAAAATAAAGAATGGGGATAGGCAAAAAACATAAAACTATATCAGAAATACTTCAGAGAAAAATGAATGAAAAACATCATGTTATACCCTGTGGTACTAATAACAATATCATGATGCATCAAATAATAATACACAATACTGCATACTAACCACTAATAGCAATTATTTCATTTATCTATTAACCAGTAAATAGTAAGTAGTATACAGTAAATTTCGAGTAAAAAGAGAGCAGTACTCTCTTAAGAGACACTGGGAAGATGCCTTCAATCCCATGTTGGGAGAAAGGAGAGATGTAAATTAAATAAATGCTGTAGTAAATTTACCATTTACAAATACTAAAATAACAAATACTATTAATAAATAGCAAATTAAATATTGAATAGTAAATCACTATTTGTTTATTTTTTTATTTATGTAGGTAGGTATTTATACCCCAATCTTCAGCCACAAAGCTCTCAGAACAGCTTACATACAAATTGTTAAGCAACAGCACTTTACACATCTACACCGCTTTATAGTGTGCTAGGCACTAAGAGCTTTCCAATGTGCATTAGCTAATTGCACCCACAAGCCAGGTACTCATTTTACCAACCTACAAAAGGATGACAGGCTAAGTGAACCTCGGAGCCTTTGGGATCGAACTTGCAATGAGTGGCTGCAATACTGGCATTTAACCACTGTGCCACCTGGGCTCTCCTAATAGTCATTTTAAAAACCAGGTTGGGAGCCAATTTTTGTCCCCACAAACCCCCACTGGCCTCATCATGTTTGGAAGCAGCTGACATGACATCATGGTACCTCTGGTTGCCATTTGGCTGATTTTCAGCCTCCCCAACCCATTTTAGGTGGGTTTGGGGGTGGAACATCTAAACAGCTATGGGTGTTGTATCTCTATTCTCACTGTTATGTTTCTAAATGCTTTTATACTGTTATACATTAGCATTGTTTTGACAGGACAGTGTGACAGATCCCTTTACCCGGCTGCTCCCAAAATTCCAGGAATCCTGCCACTCACCTTGCCCTTGTTCCCCCAATCATTCCCTTCCTGGACTGGGTTGCTGGGCCTCAGGGTGACCCTTTAAATGTGGATTTATGGTTGTGTTGATGTGTGGGTTCTTTAGTTTCGGTATGTGTGGCCTGACTCCAATTTAAGCTTGAGAGACAGCCCAGAAACAGGTTTGAAACAATAACAATAATGGGTTTATTAAATACAATAAGGAGCTATAATAATAATAATAATAATAATAATAATTAAAAAAAAAATAAACTCTAATAATCTATCCTTTAGACTCCCAAATGTCATAGATCAGTGGCTCTTCACCTTTTCTTTACCAGGGAACCCCTTTAAATATCTTTTGTTACCATGGAGCCCCAAGACTTAACTCAAGATTTAAAATAATAATACTAATAATAATACCTGATAATAATACAATTACACCATCCATTAAACCTTCTCTCAAAGGCACTGGAGGAGGAGGGAAGGCTTTTCTCCTGCTTCTTGCTGCAAGTTTGTGGCTGGAGTGGATTGAATGGCAATGCACAGGCCAAGCCAGTCAACCTGCCAGCCGGTCTTTGCCTTGGCTCCTCTCACATGGCCACTCCATTGCGGGGAGGAGGTGGGCAAGCAGCCTTCAAGCCTTCACAGACCCCCTGTGAGGACATTGCAGCCCCCTGGGGGTCCGCAGACCACAGATTAAGAACTACTCTCATAGATAGTTCCCCTTTCATATTCAAATCCAAGTCTCTGTCTCTATTGCTCCATACCCTGTCTGAAATTAAGCCCCTATCTCCCTAAGATCAAAACCGTATTTTATCTCCCTGCCTCAGAGGCAAGCCTCTGCTTTTATGATATATTCTATTTTCCTCACAGCCCTGCTTCACAGTCTGTCTGAACCATAATTGTCTGCCTAGTGCCTCATTATATAGTGCCTCATAGTGCCTCTGTTATTTTTTTGGTTATTTATAACAGAGGCCTTAATAAATTTTTGGGTACATAAAACAATGGGTACATTAAAAATTGCCACGTGGAATGTCAGTGGCTTGCAAACTGAGGATAGGTGCAATGAGATTTTGCCCTGCCTTGGCGGCCTGCGTTATGACATAATTGTGTTGCAGGAAACTCATATCTGTAACGAACAACAGCGGAGCCGGTGTCAGAGATTGTGGACCCAAGGACCTTCTGTATGGTCATATGGGGAGTGTGGCGGTTGGGGAGTAGGGGTCCTGTTTAGGGCCAGGAACAATTTGACCATTGATTTCATGTTAGAAGTAGTTTTGGGGAGGTTTTTGGTGGTGGATTTTAGTATGGAGGAAAAGCAGAAAGATGGAAGAGTAGAAAAGAAGGCTTTCAGGCTGTGTGGGCTTTATGCTCCTGTAAAATATGCTGAATGGAAAAAGTTTTGGGGGTATTTAAAAGATCAGTGTAACACTCGGCGGCATCTTATTATCATAGGAAATTTCAATAACAGGGCAAGGATGGTGGACAGGAGTGCTTACGCAGACCAGAAAGAGCGGACAAAGTTGTCCCGGCCCAAACCCCTGACAGCAGAGGAAAGAGAGTTGAGTTTTTTCTAGAGAAGCAAGGTCTTAAGAACGCAGCTCTTGACGTGGTGAATGAATTAGAATTTTTTCCTGTTTATTGCAGAAAGGCTTTTGGTTCGGCTTTTCCCCCAATGGAAGGAGTTCGATTTACTCATTATCACAAAACCTCAGCCAGAAGAATAGACCATGTGAGGACAGTGAAGGAAATGAAGGTGGAAAAGTGCACTGTTATGATCACTCCTTGGTCAGATCATGGGCTCTTGGCTGTAGAGTTCAGTATAGGTCAGGTTTACCTCAAAGGGAGACCTCTCTGGAGGTTGCGCCCTAAATTTTTGGAAGATGTGGCATGTAAAGAGCGCATCGCCTCAGCACTAGCCCACAGCCTAACTCTCGCTGACATGTACAAGGTTGATTTGTGCAGGTGGTGGGAACGTGTGAAGCGTACAGTTCGGGCCACTAGACGGGCTTACGAGACCAACGTTAATGGGAGACAGATTCAGGAGTATCATTTGGCCATTTATCATTTTTTGAAGTGTCATTATCGAGTGAACCAAGGTGTTCCTTTTTCGGAACAAGAGCTTAACTGGGCGAAGGGAGTGATAGCAAGATTTTGCCAAAAGCAAAGACAAAACAGAAAGAGGAGTAAAAATTTCAGGACTCAAGGTGGTGTGGTCGATGTGGATGAGTGGGCAGGCGCCCGGGGTCCAAAGGCTCCTATCGAATTAAATGGCTTGAGGGCCTCTGAGTCAGACCCTATTGCATTTAGACCAAGTGAGATGCTGGATATCATGGAGGGATATTACAGGCAGTTATATGCTCGGAAGAACATAGATATAGAAGAGATGAAGGTTTTTTTCCAAGCTTTTTCAGAGGACCAAATGGGCACCCTCTATAAGGGTTTGAGTCCAGAGGACAGGAGGAGGTTGGTCTCTCCTATAGAAGAACAAGAAGTTCATGAGGTCATAGTTCAGGGGAAGGGTAAGTCGGCCCCTGGCCCAGATGGCCTCAGTTGGAATTTTTATAAAGTTTACAGGAAGTGGATTGTTCCCCCTTCAACCACTTTGTTTAATTTTTTGTGGGATAATAATGAGCTCCCTGAGACGTTTTATCAAGGGGTCCTGATTTTTTTCCCAAAGGGGGGGTGATCCTACCCTCCCAAAAAACTGGCGACCCATAGTTCTGACCAATGTAGACTATCGCATGTTGGCAAAAATACTGAACAATCAGCTGGCTAAGGTGGCTGATAAAATCGTGATGGAAGCACAGTCCAGTGCTTTACCAGGTAGGACTATGGTAGACTCTGTTTGTTTGTTTCGGGAAGTGTTCCGACTCAGCAAGGAGGGAGCTTGGACTGGTCAAATCCTACAGGTCGATCAGATGAAAGCTTTTGACAATGTAGATCATACGTTCCTATGGGAAGCCCTCAAGTGGAAAGGAGTGCCAGAGAGATTTATTGCTTTAGTTTTATAGGGATTATTTTATAGGGATGCAGAGGTGGTTTTGCAAGTCAATGGTCATAGAGGAAAGAGGATTAAGTTAAATTCTGGGGTGAGGCAAGGTTGTCCACTGAGCTCTCTCTTCTATGTTATTGCTTTGGATGCTATCCTGTGTAAGATTAGTTTAGACAAGAGCATCTCGGGGATCTGAATCCCCCTTCCTTGGACAGTTCGTGCTTGGTTCTGTGTGAATCTGTTAAATTTGTTGGCCATGCTGATGATGTGTCCCTCTTGGCTAAGGACAAGATGGAAGTTAGAAAGATTAAAGATGCTTTTGAGGCCTACGGTCAAGTTTCTGGTGCTCGACTTAACATGGAAAAAAGTTTTTTGATCAGGATTTTTGCTGCAGAGGACAAGATGGCAGCTATTCCTTTAAAGGACGTAGTTGAAGAAAAGGAAGGGTGGCAAGCAGAGCAAGAGGCAAAGATGGATAGAGTGAAGATCCTGGGGCTGAATTTTGCAGTGGCTCCCGAGGGATGGAAAGAAAATTGGTATTGCTGGTTGGGAAAAGTGAAGGAGAGGGTGGCCCTCTGGCAGAGATGGAAGCTGACCATTTACCAGAGAGCTGCTTTTGTAAATACCTACCTGCTTCCGGTGGCAGCCAACTTGGCGGCTGTTTTCCTGCCTCTGGATTCAGTGATTAAAGAAGCTGATCGAGTTCTCTTCAAGTTCCTTTGGGGAATGGCCACGTTCCCCCTGGCAAGAGCAGTGGCTTATGGGCAGGTAGAACAAGGGGGCCTGGACTTCCCAGCCCTGGGACCAAAGGTCATCGCCATCTTTTCTGCTCAAAATTTTGGGAATGTTTCTCTGTTTCAAAAGGGTCAGATTCAACTTCAGGCTTGGCTAGTTTTGTTTTGTGAGTGCTGGGTGGGGACTAGATGGGGAAAAACTTGGTGGGAGGAAGGCTCATTAAGTTTTAGGTTTTCTTTGCCTGAAAAATTGAAAGCTCCAGATTATTTGAGAGACTTTGTTTTTTACCTAAAGAAATATAGAATCCATGCTGAGGAGTTGAAGGGTGAAGACAGGCCAGGTCAGAGCATCAAGAGAGGTTTGTACAGAAAAATAGTGGAGGAGATTTATGTTAACCCATGTTTGCAAAAACGTCAGGCCAAACCAGATTTGTCAGACTACCTAAAACAGCAGACTAGCCCAACTGAGTATTTCATGGACAAAAGGGTCCCCAAAAAGTTGTGGGACTTGAGATGGAGGCTCTACCATCAGGTTCTTAATTTGAGGGGAAGGAGACCGTGGACCACAGAGGATGAGCAGACTTGTCCTCGTCTGAAATGTAAAAAGGCTGAGATTTTGAGTGGCGTGGCACAAAAGGAGATGATCAGACATTCTGTCCAGGACTGCCCGGATGCCCGGGATGTTAAGGAAAATGCAACATGGGACATACAGTGAAAGAAATAAAATATGTATGTGAAAGTCACAATGACAAAGCAAGAGCAATTATGAAGCTACACAGGTGAAACTGTTAATGTAATCTATAAGTCCTGAGAGCCAAGGACAGAGGTACTGAATGCAGAATGGAAACACCTGAGAATCATTAAGTGTACAAGGTGAAATGTTGAAATACATGGGTTGGTCTTAAGTATGGGTGGAACTACGTGGACCAATCAGAATGGAAGTACACACCCACTGGGTGGAAACTAACTAGTGGGTGGTGATAAACAATGGCTATAAAATTGCAATGTTTGCTAATGTATTGTTGTTGAGTAGAGGTGCAGTAGTTTGGAGATATTGTGGAGTAGTGTGTAGAGATTGTGATTTGTTGACCATATAGTATATTTATATAGAAGAATAAAGTAGGTTTTATATAAAACTACTGAGTTGCCTGAGTGAATCCTGGAGACGTTTTGGAGACACCTGGAGAAGAGTGAGAAGGCTTGGAGAGTTTGCCAGGATCTTCAGCCTAGTCTCTGAAACTCTGCTGCTTTGGAGGAAAGCATTAACCACTGATCTAAGCTGGTCAGCTCTGCTGCATAACAAGGTGGTGAGTTTGAGCCAGAGGTGAAGAGCTACAACTCCCATCATCCCTGACACGGGAAACATGGGAGGAGGTGGCCCGCATGCTGGATTGGCCAGATTTGGCACAACAGGCTTGGGAGACAATACTTTTGGGGACTGAACCTCCGGAGGGTGTCAGGGGACCCAGAAAGTCAGTGGGCCGAAAGAGGAAGAGGAAGAGGAAGGAGTCTGGTTCCGTGGCTGAGAGTTTTTGGAAAGTGCCCTGGTCCACGGTGCGCCTGGTAAACCTCTATGTGATGTTAGGGTTAGTTTTCCAAAGAAAAGGGGAGGTGAAAAGTCAAAATCTGCAGGATGTAAAAAACACTGCTTATTATGTGAAGAACGTAATTGAAAATTTAGCTCTGAGCGAAAAAGAGAAATTGCCAAACCATCGTTGGAAAAGTTTTGGCTGTGGTTTAGTGAGACAACCCCTGCAATAACTTAAAAGGATATTTTAAATAAATATTTTATTATAATTATTTTATTTTTTGTATAATTTTGTATTATTTTTTTTAATTAATCTTTTATTAATCTTTTTTCTTTTCCAAATAGGTATTGTGTAAATATAATGTGATTATAATGCATTTAGATTAAGAGGAAAGATGTATTGGTGTTAGGATGGATAGTTTTATTTTTGTATTAGCAAGAAAAGAAGAAAACAATTAATATTATTGTTGTTGTTATGGCCTTTTGCGGTCGGGTATATTTTTCGGTAGAATGGTCTTATTCCAATAAAAATTCCTAACCTCCCAAATTCCTATCTCCCTAAGATCAAAACCCTATTTTATCTCCCTGCCTCAGAGGCAAGGCTCTGCTTTTATGATATATTCTAGTTTCCTCACAACCCTGCTTCACAGTCTGCCTGAACCATAATTGTCTGCCTAGTGCCTCATTCACAGAAAATTTATTTAATTTTTTTTAAAGATCTTTCATCATCTTTTAAAAAGATTATTCTCTTTCAAGAGACACTGAGAGACACCTTGGGTCCCGTACTGGAAAAAAGGTGAGATAATAAAACAAAACAAACAAACAAAATTACTCAAAAATCAGTTAAAATTTTTTAATGGGGAATCAGGGGCTTCAGGGGTCACCAGGGTGCTTTGAAGGCTATAAAGTGGGGTTCAGGGGTCCCATGCAGCCCCTGGGTGGCACTTGACTAGAACAAGAAAGTATCAGTTGTCTGTAGCATTATCCCCTATATGCTTTCATGGCAAAGATGAGATCCAAACTTGGGAATTCCCAATTTGTAGATCAGTTTCTTGATTATAGCTCCTAATATCCTAATCATGTTTACTCAAAGGTGGGTCCCATAAAGATCAGTGGGACTTAGCGTGCATCTACAATGTAGAAATAATGTTGTTTGACACCACTTTAAGTGCTGCAGCTCCACTCTATAGAATCCTGGGATTTGTAGTTTCACAAGGTCTTTAGCCATGCTGGTGCCTCACAAAACTACAAATCCCAGGATTCTGTAGGATGGAGCCATGGAAGTTAAAGGGGTGCCAAACTGCATTATTTATACAGTGTAGATGCAACCCTAGTCTTGCATTAAATATGTGTAAGATTATGGCCACTACCAACTACTGAAGTGAAGCAGGGATATGTACTGCATTATGACATCAACAGGGATTAAAAATATCATGTTGCACATAATGACATTACCTGTAACTTTGGTGGGGGGTAATGGAGAGAGCACCATCATTTTCACTGAATAATGTCCCAACTAGTAACATTATTACTTTTCTGTGTGCAACATTACTTGTTACTTCTGAAAGGGTGTCTTTGGGGGCAGTCAGTAGGAAGGAGATAGACTATACTACAATAACTAATGAAAAATGTGCTACTTTGGGGAAAAAACAATTAATAACATTCTAAGCTCTGGACTTAAGCACATGCCCTACATGGCAGAAGCCATGTATTTGGGCACTGGGCTGCTACTGACCTAAACATTACAGCCTGTTGCTCAGACTTTCTGTAATAAAAGATGTAGGATTCTCTGTGGGAACTCCCCCTTCACATATTCTACTCTAGTCCATTCCCCCCAGCTCCATATACTTCATTACTCTCCAGCACAGTCCAAAAGTTGTTTACTCAGACATTAAGTCCCATTATGTGGGTATATTAATAGAACCATAAAGCTGAAAGAGATCACAAGGGCCATCCAGTCCAACCCCTGCCATGCAGGAATACACAAGCAATTTTATTTAAATTTATTTATATGCCACCTTTCTCCCAGAATGGGACCTGCATTGACAGATGGCCATCCAACCTCTGTATAAAAACCTCCAAAGAAGGAGACTCCATCACACTCCAAGGCAGGGCATTCCACTGTCGAACAGCTCTTACCATCAGGCAGTTCGTCCTCATATTTAGGTGGGGTCTCTTTTCCTATAGTTTGAATCCATGTATGTATAGAATTGCAGCCTTATGTGAGTTATTTTCTATTCCTTTTCTCATAATGTGTGTGCATGCATGCACACGGGCACCTTGTACAATTGGGCTGGAATCAGGTTAGGTCACTATGGTATTGTAAAAATAGATGTGCAAGCAGTAAATGAAGTAAGTGTAAATGAATCCCTAGTGCATCCAAAAGCATGCACACAGCACTTTCGCACATTTTCAACTTGGTAAGTGGGGACTATTCAACAGTTGTACAATGGGTGAGACTGAAATCTTGGCATCTGTTGCTCAACTGGTTGCATAAGCGTGGAAACCGGTGAAACACCTGCTTATATTTATGCTATGCTATAAGTGTATAGAACCTTCATCTTACTCTTTACAGCTACCAGCATAACAATATCATGGGAAGTTGAGCACCGAGTCATAGAATCATAGAATCATAGAATTGTAGAGTTGGAAGAGACCACAAGGGCCATCCAGTCCAACCCCCTGCCAGGCAGGAAATCACGATCAAAGCATCCCCGACAGATGGCAATCCAGCCTCTGTTTAAAGACCTCCAAGGAAGGAGACCCCACCACACACTGAGGGAGTGTGTTCCATTGCCGAACAGCTCTTACTGTCAGAAAGTTCCTCCTAATGTTGAGGTGGAATCTCTGTTCCTGGAGCTTGCATTCATTGCTCTGTGTTCCAGTCTCTGGAGCAGCAGAAAACAAGCCTGCTCCATCCTCAATGTGATACCCCTTCAAAAACAGGGCGATCATATTGCCTCTTAACTGTCTTTTTTCCAGGCTAAACATACCCAGCTCCCTAAGTCTCTCCTCATAAGGCATGGTTACCAGACCTTTCACCATTTTAGTTGCCCTTCTCTGGACATGCTCCAATATGTCAATATCCTTTTTGAATTGTGGTGCCCAGAACTGGACACAGTATTCTAGGTGAGGTCTGACATGCTGGAGGACCTACTCTACACATCTGGAGGGCCACTAGCATGATTCTGTGGTCAATGTCCAGCAAAAGTTGACCATAGTGTCATGCTGAAAGTAAAAATAAATAAATAGCAGGCCTATATTAGCATTTTTTCCACTTTCATCGGGGGCTGCATCCCTAATCCTTGTGAAAGTTAAGGGCCGACTGTCCATACAATCTTGATATTTGTATTGTGTAAAAAGTATTTTTTTTTAAAAAAAAGAGGTAGTGAATACAGAGTTGAGTTGCAAATACATTTACACACATTACATTACAATCCTAGCAGTTTCGGATGCTCAGCCAGGAAGTTCTAATGCCTCACCAAACTATGTACAAACCACAGGATTCTATAGGATGTTGCCATGGCAGTTAGTGACATCATAGCCCTATAACTATGTAGTGTTATATTACCCTAGAGCAGTGTGATTTCAATATCAGACTGAGTCACTAGTAATAAGGTCCCTCTTTACCCTTTATATTGGAGCTATGGGGGTCTGAGGGTCACATGTGTTCATTTTTGCAAGCCCTGGGCCATTTCCCCTCCCACTGAAAACTGGGGGTCAAAAGGAATTGCTGCTCCTACAAGTTCCAAGAATACAAATTCTCCTTTAGAACAAAGTACAACCACGTAGACACACACTTTCCCCCTCCACCAGTCTGTATTACAGGCTCAACAACCACTTCCAGGTTTGTTTTTGTAGGGTGGTACAGCCCATGGTGGGTCCTAGAAGAGAAAATTGGCCCCCGGACTGACCGAGTTTGCCTACCTGTGCTCTAAACATATTTGAAGGGCAGGCCTTCTGACCCACCACTTCCACTCTGCTACCAGTAAATAGCCACAGATATTACAACAGATTTTAAGTAGATGGGTTCCCAGTGAGATGGCATACAATTTAGGCAGCTTTAAATGTTTGAGCTCCAGCACTTCCTTTAGGAATTAAGCCCTGGTTTGTGGTTAATGAAGAATCCCCTTTGTACATCACAGGCTGTGGGGGAAAGATTTTGTTAAGTTTTTCAGAAATACTAGCAATTTACAAAACCCCTAAGAATTATTGCATAAAGTGGCTCTATGTTCTACTATATTCAATTTCACTGCAATGCCATTCCTCTGATTTGTGCTTTAGTAGCTCCTAATCTGAATTTGTGTTCTTGGTTCATTGATTAAATTGTATGTTTCCATTTGTCTCCAGAGGGTGTCCAAAAGCCAGGAATCAGTGTCCATTCCGACACACAAATCTTAGTTTTAAAAGGTTTCACTCATGGAGATAACACAATTAAAATGTTACCGTGATCAGACAATAACTGTTGAGCAGTGGAACAAACTGTCTCTAGACTTTGCCAAAGGGAGAGGTGAAGGTTGGATGGTCATCCAATTCGGGATGCCATAGTCACATCCTGTACTACAGAGCATACCCAACCGGGGGGCAAAACTAGATTGCCTCAAAGGTATCTTCCCACTCTACTAATTCCCTGATTCTGTATTACCAATCAAAGATCCATTACAATTAAGGCAAAATGTTGAAAGCTAGTGTGGCATAGTGGTTTGGGTGTTAGACTAGGACTTTGGAAACCAGGGTTCAAATCCTCAGCCAAGGAAACCTACTGGATGACCAAGTATAAGTCACTCTCTCTCTCAGCCTCAGTGGAAGGCAATGGCAAACCTTCTCTGAAGAAATCTTGCCAAGAAAACCCAGCAATAGGTCTGCCTTAGGGTCACCATAAGTCAGAAATGACTTGAAGACACACAACAAGTACATAAAACTAGCTGGGCCTGGCATACCATACACCATTAAAAAACTCCTAAAAAAAACCTGCTAGACCTCATGCCCGGTTGCCTGGGTCCCTTCACAGTGGCGGCAGCAGTGGCAACAGTGTCCCACCACCGCTGCCAGTTCACTGCCTGGGTCCTATTGCAGCAGCAGTGGCGGCTTCCCGCCATCACCACCAGTTGATTGCCTGGGTCCTCTCGCAGCAGGAATAGAAATGATATTACTGTGTAGATTTAAATCCTAAGTGGGAATTGTGCAGCCCCGAGATACTGCTGAACTGGAAAGGCCTGCAGCCTTAGTAACTAAAGCCAACATTGTAGCACATTGTTTGGTTGCTCCCAGTATGCAGATATGGCCATGAGTGGCAGGATTGTGAGGTGGAGAGGGAATTTGCATGTGGGTAGTGATTGGCTGAGGGAGTGACAGGAGCGGCCAATCAGTACACTGAAAGAGGCTACACACCTAAAGCCACTGTACATACCCAGGAGGCAACATACCTACATACCTAAGGTCATTGTGCATACCCAAGAGTCATATATATATATACACACACACACACACACACACACACACACACAAGCTGTACTAAGCATAACATACACCATTAAAAAATCCCCCCCCAACATCTGGTAGACCTCACAAGAACCCTGTAAGGTAGGCTGGTGGATTTTAAAACTCCTCCTCCCCCTTCTCAGCATTCCACAATTTTCCTGGGATTGTTGAGGCTGACTCGCTCTGTTGCCCTGACGCCACCACCACCAGTTGACTGCCTTGGTCCCATCACAGGCGGCCCACTGCTGCTGCCAGTTGATTATCTGGGTTCCAGAGCAGTGGCAGCAGCGGTGTGCTGCCACCGTTGGCAGTTGACTGTCTGAGTTCCAATTTGGGCCACAGATTGAGTGGCAGGAGTAGATTGTGAGGTGGAGAGGGAATTTGCATGTGGATGGTGACTGGTTGGGTGTGTTTCCTGAGCAGCCGATCAGCACACTGGGAAAGGCAACATACCCAAGAGTTTTATAGAGAGAGAGAGAGAGATTGTAAATATGTAGAAAGCAAATACTTTTTACTCTTTACTGTCCAAGTCAGCACCAACTCATCTAGCTAAGAAAAGTATTTCCATTATGGTTTTCACTAGTCTTCCTCAATATAAATATGCAGCAGTAGCTCAGAGAAGAGAGTGCTCCTTTCCAGTCCCTAGGCCAGACTTCCTCAACCTGATATCCTCTAGATGTTTTGGACTTCAACTCTCATCAGTTCTTCTTCTTTCTCCAAACATAGCCAATACTACCTGTGTTGCTGCTGCTGCTGCTGCTGTTGTTGTTGTTGTTGTTTTCCTTCCTAGAACACCTGAACTCATTCCGAGCTTTAGTTTTTCTGACTTCCCCCTACAAGTACTGGCTGTTCATCTGTATTCCTCTTTGGTGATTTCCCCCATCTTTCTCTTATACATGTCTCTTTTAAATCTCAATTCATTTGAAAGCTCTTTGTAAATCTACCCTGGGGTGTTTTTTTTATACCTCCCACTTTTCTTTCTCAAATGAATTGCTTGCAACTGTGCCTTCTATATCTTGCCCTTAAGAAACTCCCATTCTTCATGAACGCCCTTCCATTGGAGTATTTTTTCACTATAAGGTCTCATCCCATCTTTCCTAAAGCTTATTGAAATCAGCTTCCTTAAAGTCCAGAGTGCATGACTTACTCTGTATAACAACTTCCAGAAGAACTGGTTCACTCCCACCCATAGATTCCACTACTTCCACTCCATTGACCAGTTCTTCCGTGTTAGTTAAGAGCAAATCCAAAATAGTTGATCCCTCTGTCTCCTCCACCTGCTGGAAAATGTCAGCAACGTTAAGTGAGTAATATGTTGGACCTTCCATTCTTGACAGAGTTTGACATCCAACAAATATCAGGGTGGTTGAAATCTCCCACTACTACTATATCTCTCCTTGTTGTATGTTCAGTCATTAGTTCTAGGAAAGCATCACCCCAAGTCTTCAGTATGGCTTGGGGGTTCAGAGTAGATCCCACAGTGATGTCACTATTGTTTCCCTCCCTTTTAATTTTTACCTGTATGCTCTCAAGCTGTTTTCCATGTTTTAAAATCATGGATCTCCTCACAGATTTACACACCCTTGACATATAATTGTATTCCTCCTCCTTTTATGTTTTGTCTGTTCTTTAGAATATGTTCTATCCCCACTATTACTAAATTCTAATCAGGAGACTCATTTCACCAGATTTCAGTGATGCTCATTAAATGTGTTAATAGTTTAAGTTCATCTTGTTTATTTCTCATGCTCTGTACATTAATGTAGAGGCAACTAAGACCAGGAGCCATTCTCTCCAGATGTGTCTAATTATTGTTTTTTTCCCCTACCCATTGGTGGGCTCTTGGACTATCACCCCAATTCTCCCTATATCATTCAAGATAGCATCCCATCTGTATCCATTTTGTTTCTACAGGTCTGTCACATTATAAGAAATGTATTTAAATACATAGAGTCGAAATCTCATTAAAACATGAGGAAAGGCATAAAGAATTTTTTAAAAGTAAAACTGATTGTGGTAATTTTTCTTTTTGGCCACAACCAGGCGGTATGAGTAGCTAAAAGGCTTGTAAAAGATCTGTCTGGTTGGATGCCCTCAGTGACTTCAGAAATCTAGAAGTTGTGGCATTCAGATTTATAGAGAGAAATGTGAATTCAAGAAACAGTCATAACTCTGTCCTTTGACAGGATAATGATCCCAACTATGGATTTTTAAACAGAGGGATTAATTCATCCATGTTTATAGGCAAAAAAAAATGCTTTTATCACAAGAAAGTGTTTGTAACATGCTTTTTGGCAGCAAGCACTCAGCAGCTTTTTAGAGTAATATATAGGATGGGGTTATCAATGGAAATACTGCCTTCCTGATAAATATTCAGGCTACTCAATATTACCACAAAATCAACAAAATCATAGAATGGAAGAGTTTTATGCCATGTACAGTTTAAGCAAGCCATTCACATAAAATGATGTGCAGATGATCACAATCCACTAGATTTCTCTAAGTTCATGTTTCCCTACATAGGAAGAAATTCCATGAAAAAAGTAATATGCAATCTGTATATAATATCATATGTGACTTTCCCTCTCTCACACATACTTCACTGAGCTAAGTGGCTACATTTGGCTGCAAGAAAATGAGCAGAAGAAGCAAGGCACAGAATCACAGAGTTGGAAGGGACCAGAAGCACCATCTAGTCAACCCTCTGCTGTGCAGGATTACACAATTACAGCAAGAGACCCGTCCAATCGCTGCTTAAAGACCTCCAAAGTTGAAGAGTCCACCACCTCCAACAGAGTATATTCCACTGCTGAACAGTTCTTACAATAAAAGAAAAAGAAAAAGAAAAAAAAAAGTGGTGTTAGCTTTCTCTAATCTGCGGTGTTAGCTTTCCCAATAATTGATTTAGGAATTTCTAGTTCATAAATTTCTGAAGTTTAATTCTAAGTAGCCCCCTTAAAAGCACATACAGGCCAAAACATGTTGGCCTTTTCTAAATAAGCAACCATCTTTTGAGCATCCTGAGACTTGTTTCTTGTTTCTTCTGTGCATTTCATTGAATGCTCCCCAGCTTTTACTTCTCTTACAACACAACTGTGATTTGCAGGTATTGTATTTTGCCTTCTACCCATGAGTGATTTCTATATAAATAGAATGCATGGCTATAAACAAGTGCTCATCCATTTTCAGAGTGTTCACCTGCTCACTAAAAGAGCCATTTTATGCTGCCTATTTTATGCTGCCTGTTTGTAGGAGCCAACTGAAGATACTCTGAGCCAATTTTATGATGTAGAAACACAAAACCGTACAAGTCTGCCCACCACTGTTATAAAGAAATACAAGATCAAGAAATGCTCTTATAAGAGATTTGTTTTTGCTTGGCTCCCATTTCTACTGTTACAATAAAGTATACAGGCTCTTCCTGTTAATAAGGAAGTACAGGTTGAGTATCCTTTATCCAAAATGCTTGGGACCAGAAGTGTTTCATATTTCGGACTGCATATTCGGGACTGTAACAGCCACGGAGGCCCAACTCTTCACCGCTGCAGCCTGTGATCAGGGACAGGGAGAGCGCTGGGGTTACCCAGTCTGTTGTTTAAAAAAAAGGTGGATCCAGTATTGCAAGGCATCTCTTGCAAGTCCTCCCCCTCCGAGGTATGACTAATCACAGCTCAGCTCTGCTGTGAGCCCGTTTCGGGAAGATTGCTGGTAGATAACACAGCCAATACTGTGCACCTTTATGGAACTTGTCAAAAAAGTTGGGAAAAATAGCGAAAGCTTATATCACGCATGTCATGGGTATTTTGGTCTCCCTCCTTCTGAATATGGTGACATTGGCCTGAAATGCATGGGAACCATTAGGATTCTGGGCGAATCAGTTGAGGATTATTACTATTATTATTATTATTATTGCCATGTAACCAACTCCAGGGTTTATGAAAGCGGAGGCCAGAGTGTGGGTGACTATACTCAGCTTTTGGCTCAGACTATCCCTCTTCCCCACCAGCCTTACTCCACTAACCTTGAGTGATGATTTCCAGTCCAGGTGGAAACAGACAGTGATGACTAAACAATGGGTGGTTGATATAGAGCAAGAACTGGATCTACCCAACCTTTATTGTTAATGACTCCAAAAGATATCTGGCCTCACCTATGGCATACAGCAAATCTTCCACTGCTACTCCCCAGCTGAAGTGAGGTCTTGAGTGGGACATGACAGAGGTTGCTGCTGACAGCCATCTCCAGCCTTGGCCTGGAGGAGAGCCCCATGCAAACAAAACATCCCACCTCCTCTCCCCCTTTCTTCCACCACCAGAGCCCAGATCCCAGTAAGTCAGTGACTACCCAGGTACAGTTGTAATCAAAATTATTCAAACCCCCGCCCCATTGCAAATCAGGTTGATTGTCAAAATTTACAGACTTTCAGCTGTTTGCAATGAACAAATCAAACAAAAGCAATTGAAATAGCTCAAAGTATCAAATGTTTCATGTAGTTTCCCCAAATTCAACTGAAAATGCAACTTATAATATTCTTCAAAAGGAGGGAGCTTTCAATATACAGGATGATTTCAAATAAGGAATCTCTGAGGGGAATTCTGATCTGGTACAGTGGCGTAAGATGTTATTCTATCAGTATATATAACTAGTTCTGAGAACATAATTTACATTTTCTCCACACAAGAATTCACTCCTAGTTACTCCAAGCTAAACCCATGTATAATTTACAATGAACATGAGAAAAGTCATTTTGTTGCCACTGTTGTTGTTGTGTGCCTTCAAGTTATTTCCAACTTAATGGCAAACCTATCATGGGGTTTTCTTGGCAGGATTTATTCAGGAGGTGGGTATCTTTGCCCTCCTCTGAGGTTGAGAGAGTGGGACTTGCCCAAGGTCACCCAAAGAGTTTCCACGGCTGAGTGAGGATTCGAACCCTGGTCTCCAGAGTCATAGCCCAACATTTAAACCACTACATTATGCTACCACTATTTGTAAACAATTGGAAGTCACAAATCCTAGCATTGTCTACTATCAATCATCCAGAGATCTACTAGCATATTTAAACCTACCTTCATGGTCAGGATGGATGCAAGAGCCTGGGAGATGTAGTCTAAACAGTAAGTCTTCCAAGCGCTGCTTCTACCCATCCCTGCCCTAATCTACTTCTGCTGTCCTAAACCAACTCCAAAATTATTCTGGAAATAAAATGGAAATTGGAAATAGCAGTATAAATATGTTCTGACAAGAAAACTATCGACACCTGCAACAATGCTACCCTTCTACATACATCATGGGGAGACTGGATATTGCATTACAGGTGCATTAAAGTGGCGCAAACACCATGCTACTTATAAAAAAACCTTAGGGTTTTGGCCCATCATCTGCAAAGGGCTGACAAAAAGCTGAGCAACAACCTTCTGGTGTTTCTCTGAAATGCAGATCAAAGCTATGAGCTGAATGAAAGATAAAGAACTGAAATGGAGAAAGCCTTGGATAAATGTACTCCCTCTTCTAGCATGTAACAAGAAACAGTTCAGTCCTTGAATTTGGAAAGATAAGCTTTAATAATCAAGCTGTACCTAAACATAATTTGAAAGAAAGCTCTGTAGTGCTTTATAACATACAAGACACTGTAGCTGTTGAAATTAAATGTTCTAAGTAATGAAACATTAAATGAAACTGATTGATCTGCAACCAAACCTTGACAAATGACACAGACAAATATTCCTTGTACCTCTGTCCTTTTGTTACCTCAAGTTCTTTTACTGGGTCAAAACTTTTTGCCGCCTGAAGTACAGCAGAAAATGGCACCCCTTTTTAAACTCAAGGTACATAGTACCCACGGCAAACCAAAATATTATGGTAACTAAGGCAGAAACTCAAACACGTTCCTCTCTGTGGCTGTAAAAATACAACAATAATCATATAAATAGCTAACAATTTGATGTATTTTTGTAACATTCAAAATTTGCTGCCTGAGGCAACCACATCATTCTGTCTACAGGTAGGTGTGTATAGTGTATGGAAATACTTGACATACATGAAGCATGATATAGTGCAAATGATCATTGTGAATAAAAGTAGTGGTACTAGTGACTAACAGGTTTATCACTGAGGGATTAGGAGAAAAATTCACCTGCCTTTATCCATGAGTTTAAGACTGCCTCCTTACATAACCGCTGATAAGCTTTAGGAACAAGATTTCTCTGAGTGCTATGTTTGGAATGGAGCACTTATTTCAAATATGACATTGCTTATTTTAGAATACAACTAAAGTGCAAAAGCATTCCCACCCACTCTGTATTTGCCTCGGCTGATGTACAATATCTCCAACAATATTATTTCACTAGCCTATGACCTTCTAGTATGTTGAAGTCTTTGAAAGCAGAGCCAGATTTATTACTGAGCAAGTTTTATTTATTAGAAAAACTTCCTGATTTACACTTCAAAAGTAGGAGAGGGAAATGGTGAAATTTAAGATTAGGGGATAAACGTGAAGACAATGGCATGTGGCAGATAATTTGTTCACTTCTTGGGGAAATGCCAAAGACTGTCCATCAGGGTCTGCTGATCAAAGTTGGGAGAAGCATTTGCAAGGTCTGAGAAATAATTATTTTCTCAGGGTCTCCACAAATAAAGGAACTTCTTGGGCTATAAAGACCAGGCTAGGTCAATCAAAGCAGATCAGAGAGTTTCGTGAACCATGGAAGGCCAAGTCACGAGAGGATTGTAATGAAGTACAGAAATTTGAAGTTTGACAAGGAACAAGCCATGGTTTCTTCAAAAGATAAAGCAATTTGAATGGAAGACTTAATGAAAGTGCTCATTGACCCATTCCTGTTAGTAAGAGAACGTGTGTGTGTGTGTGTGTGTGTGTGTGAGCGCCTTCATAATGCCTGTCGATTTATGACAACCCCATGAATTCCACAAGATTTTCTTAGGCAAGGAATCCTCAGAAGTGGTTTTGCCAGTTCCTTTCTCTGAAATGTAGCCTGCAGCATCTGGTTGATAGTCTTGTATCCAAGTACTAACCAGTGCTGATAATATTTAGCTTCCAAGATCAAATGATATCTGGTGCCATCATCATCTTACTCATTTATATCCTGCCTATCTCCAAACAATGGGACTCAAAGCAGCTAACAACATATTTAAAACAATACAAGTTCAAAACAATACAAAAGTAAAAATAACAGTATAAATACAAAATTTAAATAAGAATGCCTTTAGGGTATTTAGCCTGCTCAACAGAATGGGTAAGCCTATAAAAAATAGATCTGGACTCCAGCATCTTCCATATTTTCCAAAGAAGGTCTGAAAATTTCATGTTAAATTTCTTGCTGTATCCAATGTAAAAAGGGACACTGGCTCTCTGTTACAGCCACTGATGTATACTAAATTCCTCAGTATACTAAATTATTCCTCAGTATACTACCTCAGTATACTAAATTATTCTTCAATAAATTTAGAGGGCACAAGGTGATGTAGAAGTGCTATAATTGTGTAGTCTAGTCTGAAAGACTGCACCATTGTTTTCCACTCTGGCAGTACAAGTGACAGTATGAAACAAAGGCCTCAGTGACTACAGTAGGAGTAGGTAATTTTGTGGTGTTGGACGGTCCACAACTTCCCCCAGTAACTTTTGAAAGCACATCCTCCCCCTACTGCTGCTGCTTGTTGCCACCAAAATTTGACAGCAACTTCCACAGCATCCTCCAACATCATCACGTCCTACAAGAAAGGAAGGCTGCTGCCACACTGCAGAAATAGTGCAGTTTAACACCACTTTAACTATCATGGCTCATCTTATAAAATCCTGGGATTTGTAGTTTGTTGTGGCACCAGAGCTCTCTGGCAGAGAAGGCTAAATATCTCACACAACTACAAATCTCAGAATTCCATAACTTCTATATATGTTATATAGGCAAATGGCATGAGGTCTACCAGGCGTGTTTTGGGGAGTTTTTAATGGCATATGGTACACCAGGTCCAGCTAGTCTATATATATAAAACTCTTGGGTATGCACAATGGCCTTAGGTATGTAGGTATGTTGCCTTCTGGGTATGTACAATGGGTTTAGGTATGTTGCCTCTTTCAGTGTGCTGATTGGCTGATCCTGTCACTCCTTCAGCCAATCAGCACCCACAAGCAAATCACCACCCACATGCAAATTGCTTCTCCACCTCACAATCCACTCCTGTCACTCATCGCCATACCTGTATACTGGGAGCTACCAAGTAATGTGCTCTAGTGTTGACTACAGATACTAGCTGCTTCAATGGGACCCAGGCAGTGAATTGGTGGCGGCAGCAGGACACTGCCGCCACTGCTGCGATAGGACCCAGGCAACAGGGCGTGAGGTCTACCAGATGTGTTTTGGGGAGTTTTTTTAACAGTATATAGTACACCAGGTCCAGCTAGTTGAGCATTATTGCTGCAATGTGGCAGCAGCCGAAGTGACAGGAAGGGCAAAGGAAGGCATTATAGCAGGCATGGCAATGAAGTCTTGGTAGTGCAGCTTTAGGTGGCAGCCAGTTTGATGGGAAGAGCTACCAAAGGGTGGTGGGGGTGGTCAGGAGTAGCATGAGTCCCATGGGCCATGTCTTGTCCACCCTGATTTAAGTGAATGCCAGAGAAAGAGGACCTGCAGCTGCATCCCCACAAAGGAAGAAAAATACATACATACAACTACTTTGTATTATTCTGACTTAGCTGAATACTGTCACTTGTGCTTTTAGAGTAGAAAACAATGGTGCCAGTCTTTAGTCACTTTCAGACTACACAATTATAGCACTTTGATGCCACTTCACCGGCTGTGCTGCACCCTGCAGAAGCCTGGGATATGTTGTGTTGTGAGACACTACAGCAGTGCTTCCCAAACTTTGGTCCTCCAGATGTTTGGGACTTCAGCTCCCAGAATTCCTGGCTGTTGGCCAAGCTGACTGGAGCTTTTGGGAGAAGAAGTCCAAAACACCTGGAGTACCAAAGTTTGGGAATCCCTGCACTAGAGCTCTGTGGAAGATGACAAAAAACCATACAAAGCTACAACTCCCAGGATTCCATGGAATGAAACCATGGTCCTTAAAGTGGTGTTGATGTGCCATAACTGTGCAGCATGGGAAAGACCTGAATCTACAAAGCTTTCATTCTGAAGACTAGGTTGGAGCTAAATAAGATATCAGTAGTGAGTTCAAAGAAATGTTGCAAAACTGGGGTGTATTTTTTTTTTATCTAATGGTAATCCATTTGCACAAGGCCACTGCATGCTTACTTTAATCCAATAATCACACCTGCAGCAGAGTGAGAGGGGAAGCCAGGACACTCCAACAAGCCAATTGAAGAGCTACCAACTTCTTTGTCATCCTGCCCCCTACCAACACTCTCTTTCCTGTTGTGTCATGCCTAAATACCCTAAAGGCACCAGATCCCATCTGATCTTGGAAGCTAAGCAGGGTCATCCCTGGTTAATACCTGAATGGGAGACTGCCAAGGAACACCAGGTGCTGTAGGTGCACATTTCAGAGGAAGGCAATGCAAACCACGTATGAGTATCCCTGACCTAAGAAAATCCTATGGAATTCATGGGGTTGCCATAGGTCAACAAGTGACTTAAAGGTGCACGCGCACGCACACACACATCTTTTTAGACTGAAAACCTGCAGACGGGGACTGTTATGTTTTTACTGACTGTAGGTATGTCAGTCTAGGAGCCTTTGGGTTGAGGAACAGGATTGAAATAAATACACTTTTTTAAAAGTGACAATTCTTCTGTGCCCTTATGTTCACAATTTGTGGGTCACCAGATGTTACTGAATTGCAACTCCTACCAGCCCCAAGGAACACAGCCAAAAAAAAGAGAGGGATAATGGGAATTCCAGTCCAACAAAGTCTGTAGGATCAGAAATTGTCAGTTGCTAACTCCCTTCCCTTAACAGCTGTACAATGTGCAAAATCCATGAGATGCAGTTTTTCCTAAAAACTGTACCAGTTGAATACAAAACTCGTAGGGAAGTTACGAGACACCGGGATCGCACCCGGGAAGAGGACAACTATAATTATGCATCTCTCCCTAAGCTGCCCAACTGTAAAGCTACAGAACAGCCATTGCATATGCGGGACTTATGACTAGGATGCCAGCCACCCTCTTTCCAAGCACTAACACATAACTCCCGCTCTGGCTACAAACTCATGCCCAAAGCACTGTGAGCCATGCTCCAGCAATGTAGGACTGCCGTCCATACCTGTGCTTCTGGCAGAGCTGCCGTGGGAGCGGGCGGCAGCAGCAAGGGAGCATTACTGCTCGCATGGATGAGCCTGGAGCCGCCCGCGGGACCTGCGCGGGAGGAGGAGGAGGAGGAGGAGGAGGAGGAGGAGGAAGCGCTGCTGCGGCTGGTCTTCATGCCGGCTGGCTGGCGGCGGCTCCAGCCTTCCAGTAGAACGTTCCCGGGAACTGGTCGGCGCGCGACTCCCAGCCCAAAGCTTGCTAAGCGTCGCCGGCTACCATGGCAACCAGGCCTGTGGCTTCGAGGAGAGGCCCTCTCAGTTGTTCTCGCGAGAAGCAGTCCAGCCTGCCTGGTCTTGAAATTGACTTGGAAGTTCAGATTCCAAGTCCTTTCCGACTTATAGCCACCCTAAGCTTAAGAGTTTTCTTTGCAAAGTTGGTTTAGAGGAGGTTTGCCTTCGCCTTCCTCTGAGGCTGAGAGAGTGTGCTTTGCCCAAAGTCACCCAGTGGGTTTGCGTGCCTGAGTGAGCATTCGAACCCCGGTCTCCAGTGTCATATAGTCCAACGCTCAAACCGCTACACAACGCGGGCTCTCGGAGTTTAGGAGAAGGGGTGACTTTCTGTCTGTCCCAATGTTTGGAAACGGAAAAACAAAATAAGAATCTGGACTTTTAGCTCAGACTAGTAGTGACACCAGAAAACTTAACAGTTGAGTTTGCGATTAATAACGTAGGCCAATCGAGCTTTTCCTGAGCATTTTAGAAAAGAATAAATAAATCTCCTTTTGCACAATTTAAAAGTTCACTGGGATTTAAAAAAAAATGTGTAGCGATTTATGCATATTCCTAATTGGGAGCACAACACTATTGTTTTTTTCTTTTTGAAGACATCATATGGTGTAATTAAAATATTTTTGATACAGTACATATAACCTCAGACATGTAATATGTGGAGTAGTCCCAAACGTGCAGCTCTTAACAGCAAATGCCTATTCTTCTATAGGGTGACCAGATTGAAAACTGGAGAGGGCTTCTGTACCAGGAGCCAGCCTGGCATAGTGGGGTTTGAGTGCTGAACTATGGGTGCATCTACACTGTAGAAATAATGCTTTTTGACACCAGTTTAAGTGCTGCAGCTCCATCCTATGGAATCCTGGGGTTTCTCATTTTACAAGGTTGTTAGCATGCCAGAGCACTGGTGCCTCACAAAACTACAAATCCCAGGATTCTGTAGGATGGAGCCATAGCAGTTAAAGTGGTGTCAAACTGCATTATTTCTACAGTGTGGATGTACCCTGCGAGTCTGGAGACCAGGGTTTGAATCCCTGCTCAGCCATTAAAACCCACTTGGTGACCTTGGACAAGTCACATACTATCAGCCTCAGAAAACCCCATTATAGATTAAAGTCAGAAACAACTTGAAGGCAAACAAAAGAAAAGGGAATTTCAGGAGGTGTTGTTTGTCACAGGTGCAGTGGTTTGAATGTTGGACTATGACTCTGGAAACCAGGGTTCAAATCCCTGCTTGGCCATGAAAAACCCACTTGAACAAGTCACACTCAGAAAATCCATGATAGCCTTAGGGTCACAAGACAGAAAGGATTTGAAGGCACGCAACAACAAAGAATTTCATAAGATGTTGTTTGTCACATGACCAGATAACAAACAATACTTGTGGAAAGACCCTCTTCTACAAACCCATTAAATGTACAGGAGCCCTCTCCAGTTTTCACTTTGGCATCCCTGCGCTGAACACAACAGGCATTCTGTGTCTAACTATTTTCCCTTCATTAAGAAATTGAGATGCCACTTGTTTGTTTTAAAAACACTTAAGGCAGCTCACCGTATGTGGTGTAAATAATTGGTACAAACTATATTAACAACTTCTAAACAGTTAAGTTGGAGAGACAAGGATAGTGGATAAAACTTAAATCCCTAGGGTTATAAAATATTATCAGCTGATTTGGTCAAGATCCCATCTGAATAAAAAAGGTCTTCATGAGGAGGTAAAAAAAATCATGGAAAGGCATTCTCCTGCTTAGATGCAGCCACATTTCACATCCCAAGCCCTTAAAACTAGGTTATGAAGAACTTCAACAAATATTAATGCACAGAAAGACTCATATGCACAGAGTCCATATAATATTCCAGTCCTCAGCCTTTTAGGGTTTGTACTGTACTGACACAGCTTCGCCAAATTTCAGAGTGCTTCATCCATCTTGTAATTGTTGCCTCAGAAGATCTCTCTCATGATTTTTAGTACTACAGTAGATATTATTTTAAACAAAGCCAATAACAAGAATACAAAGTTCACATTGCTTCCTATCCTCATACTAATAATATATTTCTGTATTTCAATATTGATCATTAGTTTGGTTGGGTCATATGGCTTTAGAATAAAAACACTCTGGCATTATTCTCACAGTCCTTTCTACTTGTATGAAGCCATCACTTGTTTCCTGCAGTTCTGCATGCTTTTCTTCTCTGGTGCCTGGTACGCCCATCCATTTAATGTTCTTGCTGATGTATGTCTTCAAGTCATCTTACTTACGGTAATGCTACGGCAAACCTATCACAAGGTTTTCTTGGCAAGATTTGTTCGGGGTTTGCCCTTGCCTCCCTCTGAGGGAGTATGACTTGGCCAAGGTCACACTGGGTTTCCATGGCCAAGAAGGGATTCAAACCCTTGTCTCCAGAGTCAAAGTCCAGCACTCAAACCACTACACCACACTGGGTCTCGCTGTTTAATGACCAGTCATAATTCCGCAGGATGAAATGAAGTTGTCTGAAATGTAACTGTTGAATGCTTTTTTTTTTTTTACAAGAAGCAAAATGTAAGCGCTTAGAAAGGAAAGCACTTTCTGTAAGCACTTAGAAAGGAATTCCCGTGATCACTAAAAGTCAGCATGGGTTTCTAAAAAAACAACTCATGCCAGATTAACCTGATCTCTCTCTCTCTTTATAAAGTTACAAGCTTGGTAGATGAAGGCTATGCTATGGATGTTGCATATCTTGATTTCAGTAAGGTGTTTGACAAGCTTCCCCCTGATATTCTTGCAAACAAGCTAGTAAAATGTGGGCTAGACAATGCTACTGTTAGGTGGATTTGTAATTGGTTGACCAACTGAACCCAAGGCATGCTCACCAATAGCTCCTTTTAATCCTGGAAAGAAGTGACTAATGGAGTGTGAAGAGTTCTGTCCTGGGCCCAGTGCTATTCAAATCTTTATAAATGACTTGGATGATGGAATAGAGCCATGCTTATCAAATTTGCAAATGACACCAAATTAGGAGGGGGAGCTAATACCCCAGAGGACAGGATCAGAATCCAAAATGACCTGAACAGATTAGAGAGCTGGGTCAAAACTAACAAAAATTAATTTCAACAGGAAGAAATGCAAGATAATACACTTAGGCAGCAAAAAGCAAATGCCACATATAGGATGGGTGACACCTGGCTTGACCATAATACATGTGTCTAGATTGAGGGATGTAATAGTACCATTCTGTTCTACTTTGGTCAGACCTCAACTGAAATACTGTGTCCAGTTCTGGGAACTGCAATTCAAGGATATTGCCAAGCTGGAAATATCCAGAGGAGGGCGACCAAAACGTTGAAAGGTCTGGAAGCCATGCCCTATGAGGATCATAATAATAATAATAAAATTTTATTTCTATCCCGCCCCTCTGCAACGCAATCGGGGCAGCTTACAATATAAAAACTCCATAGTCCCAGTACCCTAGCCCACCCCCCCTTAAAATTCCCTGACAGATGGCCATCCAGCCTCTGTTTAAAGACCTCCAAGGAAGGAGACCCCACCATGCTCCGAGGCAGTGTGTTCCACTGCCAAACAGCTCTTACTGTCAGAAAGTTCCTCCTAATGTTGAGGTGGAATCTCTGTTCCTGGAGCTTGCATCCATTGCTCCGTGTTCTAGTCTCTGGAGCAGCAGAAAACAAGCTTGCTCCATAGGGAGTGGGATGTTTAGCCTGGAGAAAAGCTTGAGAGATGACATGATAGCCATGTTTAAATACTTGAAAGGGTGTCATATTGAAGAGGGAGCAAGCTTTTCTGCTCCTCCAGAAACTAGGACATGGAGCAATGGAGTCCAACTACAGGAAAAGAGATTCTGCCTAATTACTAGGAAGAACTTCCTGATGGTAAGAGCTGTTTGACAGTGGAATACACTGCCTTGGAGTATGGTGGAGTCTCCTTCTTTGGAGGTTTTTTAAACAGAAGCTTGATGGCCATCTGACAGGGGTGCTTTGATTGTGTATCCTGCATGGCAGGGGGCTGGGCTGGGCTGGGCTGGGCTGGATGACCTCTTCCAACTCTATGGTCCTATAATTCTATGGTTAAACATGCTTGGTCACCACTCTCTATTCTGATGGACATAAATTATGTGCAGTAACAAAAACTAGAACAAAAACAAATTGGCACTTTCTTACTATTCTATTTCAATACAGTATATTTGTTTGTGCAATATGCTTCTCGTTTGGTACTCTGTTGGTTTTTGCAACTCTATAAAGCAGTCTTCTTCAACCAGGTGTCCTCCAGATGTTGTTAGGCTTCACCTCTCATCAGCTCCAGATAGCATGGCCAATAGTCATGAATGCTGGAAGATACATTCCAAAACCTCTGATGGGCATCAGACATGGGAACACATCCTAGACTTTTGTACCATTTTTGACCTATAGAGATTCCCTCCCACTGTGTACTATAGATTGACAGATACTTGACAAGAGTTTGTTTGTTGTTCAAGGCTGGTAGCTAAAACTAGAGATTTATGGAGTCCCTAGTGGGCTTTGATGATTGGCAC
Source organism: Gambelia wislizenii (assembly GCA_030847615.1). Classification (NCBI taxonomy): domain Eukaryota; kingdom Metazoa; phylum Chordata; class Lepidosauria; order Squamata; family Crotaphytidae; genus Gambelia; species Gambelia wislizenii. The sequence continues at coordinate 105,654,791 of JAUMIR010000001.1, forward strand.
CCTACTGGGGAATGCTGCTGAGGAGATAGGGAAAAAGTATATATATGACTTCAAGAGTTATACATTTAAAAGACCCACAATGATGTGGAACTTTTGCTCACATACCAGTTTTCATCAATGATTTATAGCCCTTTATTTTACTTACACATCAGAAACAGGTATATATTAAAGGTAGACTGGCAAAGAATTCAGCTTCTCTTTCCATTTACAGTTACAACTCTGAACAGATTATCAAATTCATTAGATCAATAGGTCTTTTTTATAGATCATGTTTCATCTCATAAAAGTCTGTTTGTAAAGGTTTGTGTAATCCAGGACATTTATTTAAAATCTTAGATAAGCCTCAAATCCTTTTGTAGAAACTCAGAAACCAATTTCAGATTTCTGCTTGGAAAGCTTCCATCAAAGTCCACAATTCATTTCTTAAACAAAAATTATTAGTAGTGAGAGTGTGGGAGTTTCATGACCCTCTTAGATATTTTTCAGTTGGCTTTTTAAAGCGTGCCAATTTCTTTTCCAAAAGGGTAAGCATCTTTTCCATTAATAAATAAAGGGGGGAGGGATGGAACAAAGCCTTTGTCCCTCTCATGAACTACTCTGCCTTGTCTGTGATAATTAACAGACCCTTGGAAAGGATGTTACAGACAGATAAGAAATGTTTCTGCTAACAACTAAATATCTAAATAAACAAGATTTATTACAAAGTGGCATTGTACTCATATTTAGAATCCTGTTCATAAGATTTTTTTAAAAACTCTAGAAACTTATTAAAATCATACTAATTATATGTCACTACATTGCATTGAAAGATATTTTAACATCTTAAATGTCTTTTGAGACTAAGAAAACCAGATAATTGCAGTAAGCTGTACATTATATTTGTTGGCTGTTCATTTTTGTGGACAGAGAGGCTTCTAGCACTTACAAAGCACCAAGCATATATTTATTTCATGGTTGCTCAAACAGCATATTGTAGAGCTGGAAATGGTGCAGAAAAGGACAACCCAAATTATCATGGAACTGAACAACTTCTGTCAGAAAAGGTTACCACATTTGGTTCTGTTTAGTTTAGGAAAAGGTAAGGGGAAACATAATAGAGGAACATAAAACTGTGTATCTCTGGCTTTTCTTCGCAAACGAAGATTCAGGAAGGACTCATCCTGCGCTTACTGCAAACACGCTGATGACTAAAAAGGCCAATCCGAGATAGAAAAGTCCGGTTGCAGAAAGCACAGCAGGTTTCCTTGGGTGATGCTTCTGGGTTGTGATTCTTTCTGCGTTGTTGTTTCTCTTCAAGACTTGTTCAGCATGAGTTCTCAAATAAGGCTGCAGCATTGTGGATAGTGCGTCTCTATGCCTCCCGATGTGAGGCCAAGGTGGACCATTGTTGGTGATCAATTTGGCTGAGCCTGAGATGTTGTTTCAGGGAGTCCTTGTATCGCTTTTTTGGAGCACCCTTCTTACACTGACCTGTGGCGAGTTCACCGTAGAGTACTATTTTGGGGAGGTGATGGTCCTCCATCCTAGAAATGTGTCCTGCCCAGCACAGCTGTGTTCTCAATATCATGGCCTCAATGCTGGTGATCCCTGCTTGCTCAAGGACAGCAACATTTGTCACATAGTTCAGTCCAGTGTAAATTTAGGATTGTGCGTAAACAGCGCTGATGAAAGCGTTCGAGGAGTCGTAAGTGGTGGCGATAGGTGAGCCATGTTTCAGACCCATAAAGGAGAATAGACAGTACAATGGCTCTATACACACTGATTTTTGTGCTTCGCCTCAGGTGTTTGTTACTCCAGACTCTTTTGTAAAGTCTTCCAAATGCGCTATGTGCCTTTGCTAATATGTGATCGATGTCTTTGTCAATCTTGGCATCTGAGGAGATGATGCTTCCCAGGTAGGTGAACTGCTGAATGGACTTAGCTGTTTGGGCTGGAAGTTAACCTGAAGAAAACGGAAGTTCTTTACCAGCCTGCACCACAGGACGAACACCATCATCCCCACATAAAACTGTGTATACAGTAGTGAGAACAGCATGTTGTTGCTTGTGGGATTCCCATAGGCAACTGCCTAGCCACCAAGTGAACAGAATGCTAGACTACATAGGCCTTTACTCTGATGCAGCATCTTCTCATTTTGTGGGATCTACCAGGAGAAGAGCAGGGAATGAGAAGCCACAGGAGCAATGGAACAGGCAGCAGCTCTTCTGTTCTAAAGTTTTTGCTGGCATGTGTATTATCTTTGTATAACAGTAATTGTGTGGCTATTATCTCATGATGCATAACACTCAACATGTATAAGCTATTATAGGACCCTCCCTTAAAAATGAACATGCATTGTAAGATGATACCAGACTTCTGCACATGTGTTTGAGGAGCACCAGAGAAGTGTGACAATGATCAGTAGCAGTTTACTTTTCCTGGTTTGAATACAACCAATTGTTTTAATTAAAGCACTCAAATGGCAGGAAAAGAGGTAATTAATACATGTAAATGAAGCACTTCTCCCCATGAGTTGCGTGATGCAAAAACATTTATTTTTTTTTAGTTATTTATTTATACCCCACTCCTCAGCCACAAGGCTATCAGAGCGGCTTACAAATTGTTTTAAGCAATAGCTATTTACACATCTACACTGCATTAAACAGTTTCCAATGTGTGTTAGCTAATTGCCCCCACAAGCTGGGTACTCAATTTACTGACCTATGAAAGGATGGAAGGCTGAGTGAACCTTGGAGCCCGCTGGAATCGAACTTGTAACGTGGTGGCTTGCAGTACTGGCATTTAACCACTGTGCCACCAGGGCACCATGTGCACTCTTCTCCACTGGTGTATCTATAAGAAATACTTGTTTCAATTTTCAACTAACCACAATGAGACCATCTGTCTGCACCAGCTGATACTTGGCCAATCTTGGTTTATAATTTTGGTGTGTTAAGACACATCATAGGTAACAAAAAATGCTACTCCCACTATGGATGTAACAAACTGTGGGAATTAAGCAACTCAAATGGCAGGGGAAAGGTAATTAGTAAGAAAAGTGCATGCAAGAAAGATTTAAGTATCTGAAAATGAAGAGAGTTTGTTGATTATCCTAATAATCTTAATCAAATGTTATTTATTTGATTTTTATTCTGCCTTTCTTCCAATATGTTCTGAGTTCTTTAACCATGCGTAAGACCTAGCATGATTAGAAATAGATGGATGTTTTACTCCTAGCATTATTTAAAGTACTAGGGACCAATGTACAGAGCTCTCATGCTAGATAAATTATTCAAAGTCTTATGTACACCATTTCAGTCAATTTATTTATCATGTCTATAAACAACTTAAGTTCAAGTAGCTTTAAAGTAAGACTTCTGCTACAGAAAAGCAGACTTAACAGTTATGTATTAGTGCAAGATTTTGCTTGGAGTATGTTAAAACAGAACAAATGTCAGATGCATGTCAATTATTAAAACGGTTTGTACTGTCTGCTCTTTCCTACATCTGTCAAATAAAAATATTTAAGAATAAGTTAATCTTTAATGCATTTGTTATTTCTAGATTATCAGAAAAAAGTTCATAATGCATCATAACTGCACATTCCACTTTAAAGACTTATGAAAAAGAAGAGAACATGCATACTGAAAGCCAGTGGTCTTCCCAACTTTTGGCCACCAATAGCATGTAGCCAGTGCTGGCCTGCACAGTTTGCTCATCAGGCATCAAACTGAATTATTCCATATTTCCCGGTGATCATCCATTCAGGTTCAGTGTTTGTAAGCTGTTCACCCTGCCCTGGTTTCAACCCAACCTGAATATCACACTTTAGTGTTCTGAAGCTGCAGAGAGGTGCAGGGTGAAAATTGTTCAAAGCTTGATGAAATGGCACAGTGAATTCCCATTTTCGGTCACCTATTAATTTTCTATAGTTCAGATCCCCTTTAAAAATAATTAAGTCTGACTTCTGTAACTCAGTGTACAAATCAGAAGCAACTTGGGCCATACTAGAAAATTCATGTGGCAAAGTCCAGAACAAATGATCATGATAAACCCAGACTCCTTTTTTCATACAACCCTCCCAGGAGACACCACACCTAGACATCCACTTGTGATTAGCTGACTGCATTTGTTTAATTACCCAATTCATGTCTCGTTTTGTAGTATCTGACACATACCATGGAATACTTTTTCCATGAAAATGAATTTCATTAGCTAATTCCGAAGATAATAGAAAGTCAGCCAATACAAGGTCAGCGATAAGTTCAAAACCAGCATTATCCAGGATTATATCAAGCCTAGTAGTCTGTGAATTCTTCCTCTTTTTGTTTATAAGCAGTGACCAAACTTTTTCTATGTGATCCACCAAGATAAAAGATTTTAACTCTTCCACGGACTGTAATGGATTGGCCTTCTGAGAATTATCTGCCCCACCTGAAATTGACAGGTCACACTTATTGCCCCACAGTGACACCTAAAGAAAATAAAAAGCAAGTTAACTTATGTGAGTTGGGCAATCTCTTACTCTGTTATAAATCAAACACATTAAGACTCTAGTCCAATAACCTGCCTAGAAAAAAGCTAATATCCTGCTTATCAGCTAGTTTCAAAGGAGACAGAATCCATCCTCCCTTCTTAACTGACAAGATGGAACTCCAAGTTTCCAAATTCTTAAATAGAAGTTGCATTAGTGAAAGTTTAGCCTCAGCCTCTTAATAACATTTATTAGCATACAATAAATGAACACCAGCTACAAACAAAAGGAAAGGCCATGCTGTTTTGTGAAGGAGTAACATAGGAAACAGTCCATATAGTTGAGAATAAATAGCAAAGAATTATTTATGCTACAGTTGTTCAGCAAATTGTGTGCAAGGGAAAGATTTCAATTTCAGTTTGGACCATGTCCACTCATTTCTCATGCTTGTTTCTGATCCTAAGTATTAAGAGCATTTAGTGATACTATGTGGATTCCATTTGCTATTTCAAACACAGTTGTTATAATTGCTGAGAACAGTTAAGCTGAAACATTTACAAGATCTTAACTCACTTAAATATATTTTGATAGCAAAGATAGTATTTCAACATTTCTTACTTCTGTTGATTTATATTGTCATCTTTAAAGACTATAAATTTAAAATGGTTTGTAGTATGGGTATGTGCCACAGAACAGGTATTTTGAAAGGTTCGCCATAGGGCTGCCATAAGTCGGAAACAAACTGAAAGCATACAGCAACAACAACTTTACCTGAATCAGTTTAAACAATTCTTCCTTCAGCAGTTTTTCATCTAGATTCTGTATATTCTTCAACAGCTCTTGAAAGTAAGTACTTAAAATAATAATAGCTTGCTGGGAGTCAAAGAAAGCATGCTCTTTTTCTTCTTTAAAGACATCATAGTCACTGATGGGTGGACTGAAGTGGAGAAAAAAAGCCCATAAGTAATGTAACGTTTACTTTGACATAAGTAAAAGCTGAGAACAGCACCTGTTGTTATTTTAGGAACATAAAATGCATTATATATAACTTGGTTCGGCATAAAATTATCATGTTTGATATCAAAAGTACAGTTTATTTGGAACATAATTACATTTTGAACTTTTAAATAGAGCTACAAGGAATACATGAACTATAAGGAATTTCTTTGGTTTTGCCAATTTGTGGATCAGGCAAAAAGAAAAAAGCAATAAAAAAGAGAAACCATCAACATTAGCAAAACCGAGAAAATGATTTTGTTGAGAAAACGAATAACACACTCATTCCTATGAAAGGAAATGAGAAAAGGAAAGCAAAATCAAGAATTGTAAAATCCAATACTGTATAGTTTTATGTAAAAGTCTTCCTCTTACAGAGTTTTTAGAAGTGATTTTGGGGCAGTAAATATGTGAATTCCTTGTTTTAAAGATTTTATTCCTCATTTTAAAAGAAAAAAATAATAAAACATTAAAAATAAAACCAGAAAAAAGGCTACAAGAAAAAAAGGTTTTCCAAAGTTTTCAGTTTTTCCAGTACTTCCCATCTCTAACTTTGGAAAACTTTAATTTGTTTTTTGATTCTGATGACCTAAAATTTGTGAACATATATAATAATAACTACAAACTCTCCCTTCTACCCCCTTTATTCGTTCCATTTTCCTTTCTTCATAATCTTTTCAGCAAGAAATATGAGACAATAATGGTTAACTTGGTGGTTACAATTACCAAACAAAACATAAAAAATCCAAGTTATCCAACTGACTAACAGTAATATAGCAGTAAGCAAGAGTGAAGCAATACTTGTATTATAAATATAGTATGACTATATGACATTTCTTTTCTTTTTTTTAACTTTCCCCTTAACACTAAGTAGGCAGTTAAGAATGTCACAGAAATGATTTTCCTTGAGTTTTTTCCGGGCTGTGAGGCGTGTTTTGGAATAGTTTCTTTCTGACATTTCGCCTGCATCTGTGGCTGGCATCTTCATTCTCTGAAGATGCCACCCACAGATGCAGGCGAAATGTCAGAAAGAAACTATTCCAGAACACAGCCTCACAGCCCAAAAAAACCCAAGGAAAATCTAGGGATGCCAGCCATGAAGCCTTCGACTTCACACTCACAGAAATGAATTACTTTCAATTGTTTAATACAAAAAGTGTATATTCAGGACAATGTACAAACCATGGAAAATGATTCTCAGGAATGTTGGATAATAAATAAATTATGTAATCACTATGATTTAAGAAATATAAAATACATTTTTATTTCCAAGAAACACTGCTTCTAAGAGAAAAAAATCTTTTCCTCAGAATTTTGTATACAGCTAGTTTCCCTCAGTTATGGATGCTACCATATCCTATCGCAATGGCTCTGCTCAGAAAACAATAGCTCAGCTTGATAAAGCAAAGATCTGAATGAGCCTTTTGGCTGTGCACATAGTCCAATCATATGAGTAAATGAACAAAGCAAGTTGCTGCTCATTAACTATAGGTGTCCACTTTGGTGAACTGGGAAAACAAGACCTTGTTAACACATAATGCGAAACTATGATTGGATGAGCCTAAATAATCTGTCAGACTTATGGACTTCACTCTCACCTCTCCCTTCTAAGAAACTCTGGCTAAGCACTGGTTGGTTTCATAACAAGCCAACTTCAAGCCATGAGTTACGAAGTCGGCTTAATTAATCAGCCAATTTATTTTAAACCCAGTATCTATCATTCAAATATAAGGCTAAACTATGATTCCCTAAAAGAAAAATGCTGGTGAAATCTTCCTCCCAACCATGCACGAACAGAGAGTGTTTAGCTTTATTTGGTCTCATCCACATTGTGTTAAACCATGGTTTAGTGTCATGTGCAAACACAGCATATGATTAACAGTGTTGGGACATGCCAAGATACCATACCATAGTTTCAACTGTACTGACTTCATTAACCTATACAAAATAGTGCACATCCAGCTTTGTTTGTCACGTTACACAAATGTGGGAGCACCAAATGGTTTGTTCATATTTTGGCTTTTTAAATTGTGTAAATTTATAAGCAATAGAATTTCAAAGATCTTCAAAACAGTATTATTCAAGTCACATTTTGACCTGGTTGCTGTTTTTTCCCTGGGTTTCAGAAAAAAAGACAAGAGGTATTTATAATCTTCACCTCGTCTCTGATATTTTCCAGTTGTCATTCTACTTCTGAATCTCTGACCCAAACCCAATGGCTTGTCTGTCTGCAGCAAATTCCATAACTTTGAGAGACAAGCTATAGCATGCTTTTCTGCTTCAAGACCTTTGGGGGGGGGGGATGAGAAGTTAATGTCTTCAATTAAGGGGGGGGTGGGATTGAGGGTTTGGATGTATATTTTAATTGTTGTAAGCCAGCTCGATTGCGTTTTGTAGAGGGGCGGGATATAAATATATATTTTTTTAAAAGCATCTTTTAAAGGGAATAAGACCAATGAGGAAATATCTGTTGGAGAGCCCAGATATTAGACTCTCACAGAAAGGAGTTTCTTCTCATTCTACTCCTGATGTCTCCTGAGCCATCTGGATCCCAGTGGCAGACTCAAGAGAAATGGGAGGAACAAATGTATGTATAAGTCTCCCATAGTCTTCATATGTTCCATTTTTCATTCTGCTATTGCATGGAACTAAATTAAAGAGGGAGTGAAGAAAAGGAACTTAAGACTGACACTTACTACTCACTCCCTTTTTGCTTGAATTTTCTTTCTCAGCCAGCCCATCCAACAAGTAACCCATACAAAAACAGATGAATTACATGCACTTACCTTAGAACAAGTGCTTCATGAATTCTACGATACATATAACACTCTGTATATAACCATGGAGATTGAAACCAACTTGGTGGTTCATTTGATATATTTTTATGATATTCTAAGTACTGGTTCCACAGAGTAGTGTCAGGGACATTATCTTTCAAGGTAGTCAATGGCTTGTCTGTCTGCAGCTCATTCCGTAACTTTGAGAGACAAGCTATAGCATGCTTTTCTGCTTCAAGACCTTTCTGGGGGGGAAATGAGAAGTTAATGCCTTCAATTAAGATGTGTATATTGATGATCTTATTTTTTAAAGAAATCATTTTTAATACACAGCATTATTTAATCTTCATCCATACATTAGTTCCCCAGAATCCCAACTTGGTTTCAGATTTCACACAGAACTGGACTTTCAAGGGAATCATTTTACAACAGCGACACCTGGAGAGTTATAAACAATGTCACTGAGCTTTAGCCACATAGTCCTTTTTCTTAAAGAGACAACATTGTCCCAAGAAATCTGTTTGGTTATATTGGGGTGGGGGGTGGCAGGGCTGATATCTGTGTAGAACAGACATTCTACCTGATGTGAATATATCTTTCATGGCTTTGGTTGTTTGTGGACTTGGGGCATATTTTAATACCCTGCAATTCATTGGAATTCTCATTGTGGTCAGAAAATATCCCACTCGAGTGAAGGTGCTTTTTTTTTTTAAAAAAAAAGGTGTCTAGATGAGGATTAAATCTCATCACTTAAGTCTTTTTAATCTGATTGTTACCACTATCTTAAGCATAAATCACTACCTATATTTTCAGTTTATATAAACAGAGGGGCAGTCACAGAAATGGGGTGAAAAGTGAGGCAAAAGCAAAAATCATTTTTTTCACATTCATTTGCTATATAGATCTCTGCAAAATTGTTAAAGACATGCGGATTGTTAGGTATTCCAAGAGGAAAAGAGTGTCCTATACAAAGACTTATAAAGTATAAATTATTCCATAGATTCTCCTATATAATATGTTTTTGGCTTAAGAGGCTCTTTCTTGTACCCTGAAGCTACATTTCTTCACTTGCTTCAGCATCCTGTATTACTCCTAAGGAAGGTACCTCTCAGATATATGGAAACCATTATCTTGTATTGGAGGGAGCCAATCTTGCTTCCAAACTAAGTATTCAGCTCCTTGATTTAACTATCAAAAGGAACTCATGTTGGAGTGTTTGTGTTTAGTTTTAGCTGGTCATACCCTCTTCCAGGATACTCCATTCCATATCCTCTGCACTTAATATGCTCAAGTTCTCACTGTCCAATATGGAGGGCCCTTTTAGATTATACTTCTGGAAACCCTGGGAGTCTCCCAATCATGCTGATGACTCTATCTTGTTATTTAATACTCAAATTTTGGCTGTAACCCGACCAGCATTCACTGGATTTGCTATTTTCTGGGTCAGGAGTGGTGCTGCTAATGGTACTATTAGACTTATACTAATCATTGTACCAGAAGAAAAAACAGAAGAACGCAGCTGGCATTAGGAAATATCATTAGTACTTTAAGAACAGAGGGGTAACTGTTTTAAAACAGTTTAAATCCACATAATGTTAAAATCCACAGAAACATCAGTCAGAAGGGGGAAACAGAAAGGAAAAGAAATCACTTTGCTTGAGCCCCTCAAGGGTTATAATATCCTAGAGATGACATGAGAGTGGTGGGAATTGGTGCAATGAAGTCAAAAGCATATTCATCTCAGTATTACAAGGAAAGTTTCAGTGAGAAGGGTGGGGAGAGATCCATTTGCTTTGTTGTGTCTCCAGAACCCTGCTGTAACCTCTCATCTTTACAGAGCAGTAACACACTCAGAACTTGAGCTAGCAGCTAGCAAAGAATCTTTGTCTTGCACGATTATATGGGGGATTGGGGAGGGAACGTATATTTTTCTTCCTTCCTTCCAAAGCTTACCTCAATCAGCCAAGACCTAACAAGCATTACAAAGTCCCTCTTCCAAAGAGACTAAAGTCCTCAAGAGGAATATGTATGCCTTTCCATCTCCTCCACTTGTTTTTACTATATGTATTGCCTCTTCCAATTTCTCTCTCTGGCTTTTCTTCGCAAACGAAGATTCAGGAAGGACTCATCCCGCACTTACTGCAAGTGCACTGATGACTAAAAAGGCCAATCCGAGATAAACAAGTTCAGTTGCAGAAAGCACAGCAGAAGGTCTCCTTGGGTGATGTTTCCGGGTTGTGATTCTTTCTGCGTTGTCGTTTCTCTTCAAGACTTGTTCGGCGTGAGTTCTCAAATAAGGCTGCAGCATTGGGGATAGTGTGTCTCCATGCCTCCTGATGTGAGATCAGGGCGGACTATTGTTGGAGATCAATTTGGCCGAGCCTGAGATGTTGTTTCAGGGAGTCCTTGTATTGCTTTTTTGGCACGCCCCTCTTATGCTGACCCGTGGCAAGTTCACCATAGAGTACTATTTTTGGGAGGTGATGGTCCTCCATCCTAGAAACGTGCCCTGCCCAGCACAGCTGTGTTCTCAATATCATGGCCTCAATGCTGGTGATCCCAGCTTGCTCAAGGACAGCAACATTCGTCACATAGTCAGTCCAGTGTATATTTAGGATTGTGTGTAAACAGCACTGATGAAAGTGTTCGAGGAGTCGTAAGTGGTGGCGATAGGTGACCCATGTTTCAGACCCATAAAGGAGAATAGACAGTACAATGGCTCTATACACACTGATTTTTGTGCTTCGCCTCAGGTGTTTATTACTCCAGACTCTTTTGTAAAGTCTTCCAAATGTGCTATGTGCCTTTGCTAATCTGTGATCGATGTCTTTGTCAATCTTGGCATCTGAGGAGATGATGCTTCCCAGGTAGGTGAACTGCTGAACAGACTTAAGCACAGAGTTGCCGATGGCAATGTCCAATTTACAAAAGCTACATAATATCCACCATAACAATAGCCGCTGGTCCTTCACATACTCTCATGTTATACAGAAACATATGGATCCCAGTTGCAGCCATTTCTTCACACAGACCACAAATAAGCCATGGAAAGCCTCCTAGCAAGCTCTTCACTATCAGTTCTTGTTTCTCTACCCCTCCCCTGCTTTCCAAGTCTTTCTCTGAGGAAAAAACTGCTCAAATATTTACACTATTTTATTCCTAGCACATCCTTATTCCCAGTTCTTGGCATTCTTATTAGGCCAATACTTTCTCATAGCATTTGAGTTTTCTAAGTCACCATTTAGAATTCTTTACCACCAGATTGGTGATACTCTTGTCACCATTCAGAACAACTTAAAATATTGTCACTGCTATCACCAGCTATAACACCCAAGAGTCATTTATTATCTCATGGGCTCTTTGAGAAAAGAACAAGAACAAAATGGAAGGATAAAATTTGGCTGGTCAGGCAGAAAGGGAAAAATAAAGTAGCCTACACTACAGTGGAGGACAAGGAAAACATCCCAAGGACGGCTAAGTGACCATACTGACACTGAGAGGAAAGAAGCATGCACCTCAGATATAACAGGAATAAAACAAAACTGGAGACTGAAGAATTCCAGGCAAGATGAATAGGAAACAAAAGGGCAGATAATGTTCAATATAAGCAAGTGCAAAACAATACACATTTGAGACAAATTTCCTGATTTCATATTTATATTGACTGTGTTTGAACTGCTGGATCACATGTCAAGAAAGAAAATAATAATAATAATAATAATAATAAATTATTTATATTCCGCCCCTCTGTTAAAACAATCGGGGCGGCTAGTATAAGTTCATACTAGCTACCTCAATGAAAACCAATCATCCAATGCATAAAATGATCATTAGGAAAAGGACTGAAAATAAAACTGCTAATGCCATAAAGCCCATATAGAAATCTATGCTTCTGCCACAACTATATACACATTTCAAATAGTATATAGTTTTGCTCACACCATCCATAAAACTGCATTGCAGAGCTGGAAAAGGTGCAACAAGAAATAGCCAAAATGATTAAAGGTTTAAGCATTTTCTCAAGGAAGAGAGATAAAAGTATTTGGAATGTTTTAAATTTTAAAAAGTGGCAAGAAGGAAGCATAAAGTAGGTATATTAAATTATACATGGCATAGAAAAAGTGAGAGGTAAAGTTTTTCTCTTGTTAATGACAGCAGAATGAAACAGACTGGCAGATTCTAACAGAGAACATGCAGTACTGATTTATACAATGCATAATTTCCTGCCACAAGATGGGCAATGACAACTAGTTTACAGGGTGTTAAAGGGGAATTAGAAAAATTAATGGAGAGAGAGGTCAGTCAGTGCCTACTAGGCTGCTTATGCTATATATTAATGGTGAGTAAAGCCCTTCCCTGTGCATACCAGAAAAAAGTCATTACTATAATTTTTCCCACTTTTAGAAGACCTCCATGAGCAGCAGTTTGTGTTAAACAAAGTACAGTGCACTCCAAACTTTAAAAGTCAGCCAGAAATGAAGTTCCAGTTATGATTTTTTGTAATGATTAGAATTTCTTGGCCTGAGCAATTAAAGTTAGGTTCTAGAATAGGAGTGGGCAAAGTGCAGCCCATGGCCCACATGTGTCACCCAGGGTTAAAAAGAAGAAGATGTAAAATACTTTCTCTCCCCCACAAAAAAAAAAAAAAAAAAGTTTTGATCCAAAATGCCCAGAAATTATCTTGGGAAGGGGGGCTCTAGAAGGCATTGTCACATGTTTGGAACCCCCACAGACACTCTAGGGGTCAAAAGGAAAGTTTGGGATGTTTTTTCTATTTTTTTTTTTTTTTGCATCAAATTGTCCCAAAATGTCAACTAGAGGCTCAGGAAGGCCCAAAACCTCATGTCCCATAGGTGTTTGGATGGTGGGGGGAGCAGATGTGGGCCTCCAAGGTCATTTGAGGGCTAATGCAGCCTCCTAGTTTTCCACTGTTGTCCACCCATTAGGTTAAAAATCAACCCCTAGAACATCCAAAGTAACCAGCCCTAGCTGTACACACTTATGTGGCATCAAACCTTATTGAATACAATGGGGCACAATTCTGAGTAGATATGCACAGCGCTGTACTATTCAAAATGACTATACGGAAACTCCAGAGGCAGTATGTCATTGAGAGTCAATTGATAGGGAACTACAGCACAAAAGGGTTATTGCTTCATTGTATCTGGTCAGCTACTATGACCCAGTTCTGTATCATTTAACAGAACTCTGTACATTTTTTTTTACAAAAGAAGAAAGAGTTCTCATTGAGCATAATAGCAAAAGCTGTTACATTTTAAAAGCAAGAATGAAAAATATCAGTTTCTTACTTCTCCAAATTCTTCAAAGAATTCATTTTTGTGTCTATGTAGAGTATCAATAACTTTAGTCAAGATAAGAGGCAGCCTGACTGTAATTGTATTATATGCGAAGGATCTATAAAGAACAAAACAGAATTATTTTACATTTGTAAATAATGGTCAGAAATGTTAACCAGTAAATGAAATCTAGAAAACAGTAACATTCCTCATTCAAGAAGGATAGACTATGCTGCATCTGGAAATCATGATATATCATGGCTTGTGATGAGAACTAAACTAGCCTTGTACACTCTTCCTCAACTCTCCTCCTCTAAGATGGCCATGAAGATAAAGTAGAAACTTTTTGCACTGGGGGTTGATCAGCTGCCAGTTTTTTTGTCATAGGAACCCAATGAACAGTGGCTAATCTTAACTATGGTTTGTTCAAGCAAGCCAACATTAAACCATGGTCTATGAAGTAGACTTATTTCAAACAAGCCATAGTTAGGATTAGATACAGTTAGAGGGATTGATGCAATGCTGAACTGTAGTTAGCCAAAATCAGAAGCCTCCTATTAATTCTTAATGCTCAAGAAAAAGAAGAGGAAGAGTATGTGCACTGGGGGCAGGAAGGAAAAACTAGGAGCATTCCTGTCACAATAAAATATGATTTATCATGATGTCCAAATACCACATTTCATTGCACATGCACTCAACCCACAGCATAACACCCAAGGAGAGTATTCATTTAATTGTCACTTTATGCTTTAAATCAGAAGACGTTAACCCTATCAACCAACTGACTTGCTTTTTAAAGCCATGTACTGAAAATGAGGTCAAATCTGGAAACAAAGCAATAAATCGTTATTTCAAGTACCCAACCTTTAATATTTTTTTTTTAAAAATCTTAATTATATGCAGTTTACTGTGGAAAATAAATGTCACTTTATTAGTGATATCTTACCCTTTTGTATACATCATCGTAACAAATAACTTACCAGGTACTTAGAATAAGCTAAATATTCAAAGGCTGGTACTCTATAAAAGACTCCAGGTGACACTGGCTTAAATCCAATACCATGTAAATGCACCACTACTCATACAACAGACCTTCCTCATCATCTCTTCCCCTCTGCAGCCCCCTCACATCTGCTCCAGAGGGAGTCCTTATCCTTTGGAGTAGGTTTGGGGAGATGGGGGGGTGAGGGGAAGGTGTGGTTTCCATTTTACAGGCAGGATAGCACAGCAATCAATTTTCTATCACCTTTGCACATGGCAGTGTCTTAAACACAAATGACAATTTGCAATACAGTATTTATATCATTTACTATTTAAAAAAAAAACCAAGATACATTGCAAGATCATGTTTTCTCTCCTCCCACCTCACAAAAATATAAAGAAAGAAAATGAAAGGAAACGTTAACTATGCTCAGGACATCCAAGTTACCCTCTAAGAGGGTTTTTTAAAACAAAAGAGTTGACTTAAGTAATCAATAGTAATTATTTAACAAAAACAATCTAAACCTCTTGTTAGGCTCCAGAGCTGATGTGAATCTTTCAAAAAATTATTTCTCTAAAAAATAATTTTAAAAAATTGTCTGTTTGAACTTAAATCTTAGTACAAGCACATTAGGACTGCAATAGTCTCTTAAGATTGATTTAATGACTTGCTATCAAACACGTTCACCCAATTCACTTATAACAAACAAACTATGATTTGGCCACCATGAAGAACAGCTCCTGCTCCCCCTTCTATACTCAGATAGATCCCCTGGTTTCTTCGATCGTGGGAAACCACTGTTGGCTGAATTGAACAAATAAGAAATGAAGCCTGAAGCCTTGACTTCTGTTTTGGAAACATACTATGGCTTGTGCAAACTATAGTTTGCCTTACATACCATGGCAAATTATAGTGTTATATAATGTAAGTCACAGAAGGAACTGAGGAATGTAAGGCGAAAGCCATGGGTTCAGTGGTTTGAGCAATGGACTGTGACTCTGGAAACCAGGGTTCAAATCCCTGTTTGGTCATGGAAACCCACTGAGTGATCTTGGGCAAGTCACACTCTCCCATCCTTTGAACAAATCTTGCTAAGAAAACCCCATGATAGGTTCACAACTGGGTTTGCCATAAGTCAGAAATGACTTGAAGAAACACAAGGTGAGATGGGTATAGGTGAACTTGAGGCAGAAACACAAATATTATAGCAGCTGTTATGTCAAAGGCTATGCAAACAAACCATTAGAAACAATAAATTACCATAAGATTTTGTCTAAAATTTTGGAGAAGGGGAATTAATGACTTTATACAATGCATCTCCCCCCTACTTGCCAACAGACTAATTTTCTCAAAATGTCTTAAACTTCTTTTCTCATTAGTCCATTCTTCCTTCAGCTCTTTGTTCAAGTCCATAGTTCTTAACCAGCCACTTATTAATTTTAGCTAGATGGTTTTAATTTTATATTGTTTAATGTCTTTTTATGGGGGAAGGTGGGGTGGGTGGTGCTTTTAGTTGGTAATCTAGAGTTTTAATTGTTGTAAGCCGCCCCAATTGTTTTTAGCAGAGGGGCAGGGTATAAATAAATTTTATTATTATTATTCACCCAGGTGCTCCTGAATGTTTATATTTTTCATCTTGGGGTCCTTATCTCCTCAACTGTTCAAGAACTCAGCTACTGTTGCTGGTCTTTTTCTTACCATCTCGTGCTGCCAGCTAAATAGGGCTTCTATCACAGGCACCCAAATTCAGTCCCAAGATACTACTGAGCTACAACTCCCAGAATCCTTGGTGAATAGTTATGCTGGTTGAGGCTTCTGGGAGTTCAAGTTCTGCGAAGACCAAGTTTGTGAGTCACTCCTTTATATCTGTATAAAGTGTCCTGGAATTAAGCAGCTGACAGGAGTATAGAAATTGCCTGGATATTCTTCCCAGTAAGTTGAAATTTAGGACAACATATAGTTCAACACATAGTTATAAGAGAATTATAAAAAATATTTGAAAGTATTTTTTTTTCTTTCAAGGGCTGCACGCTAGTAGGTGAGTGCAGTACTTTCCGCTTTCTTTTGCTATCATTCCTCTTCTGCATGCAGTGAATAGCCTGGTGACTTGTAAAAGGGATTTTGAAATTATGTCAAAGGGCACATGAAACCATGCTGACAACCACAGACTGTCCACCCCAGCAGAAGCGGGCTGCTCCACTCTGAACCAGTCTTGGGCTAAGAAAAGCAGACACATGGCTGGTGGCTCCTGTATCAGTGGCAAGGCCAATATCTTGTTAGTGACTTATGCACACATAAGTTCAGCTTCTTGTTGTGAGCCTTCAAGTTGTTTCTGACTGATGGTGACCCAAGGGCAAACCTATCATGGGGTTATCTTGACAAGATTTGTTCAGAGGAGGTTTGCCTTTGTCTTCCTCTGAGACTGAGGAGGTGTGACTTGTCCAAGGTTACCCAGTGGGTTTCTATTGGCTGAGCAGAATTTGAACCCTCATCTCCAGAGCCATAACCCAAAGCATGTCCTGTCTTATTTTAGATTGTAAACCTGAGTGCAGGGAACTGCTAAATTAACAATTGTAAGCTGCTCTGAGTGCCTTTGTGGCTGTATTTTACCTGAACAATAACGCAAACCATGCCAATCTTTAGTAGTGGGCCTCCTTCTACTTCCTGCTTCTTGCTTGCACCGAAATAATGTACAACTCATTCCTAAACTCGTTCACTCCGAGGTTGGCCCCACCCAGTGCAATTCGTAGAAAGCATGCCCCTTCCCCGAGGGCGCAAGGCAGAATTAATCATGAGTTTGCCTCACTGAATGAACATAATGGGATTTAATTCTGAATAAAATTGCTTGGGATCGCTCTGTTAGTCTAAGAACAGACTGCAATAATCTAGGTCTTAAACTGAGCCTGGTGTTGACATGGCGAGACCCTGGAAGCCAGAGAAATAAGAGTAAAGCAGGAAAAAAAAAACCACCCCTCTTGAAGGGAGCGGGGCCCCAGGAGGAGCGCTGTTCCTCAGACCCGCTTGGTCTCCTTCTCTCCACAGAGGAGCGCCACAGGCAGCCACAGCATTTCCGGCAAGAGAGCCGGACACCAACCCTTCTTGCCGTTGCCCTTGGCGACGCTTGCTCGGCTCATAGCCCGCGTCCCCGTTCCTTCCAGGGAGCCACGGGAGCAGAGCGGCAATGAGACGCACCCCTTATACTTGCCCGCGAGCGAAGCCGGCAGCGAAGACGTCGTCGTCATGGTCGCCGGGGCCGCCATTTTCACCCCTTGTGACGTCATCCTCGCCCGCACGCACGCACGCACGCCAACTGGGAAGAGTTACGCAATTTCCAAGAAAGGCAGACAGGTGGGCAAGGCAGTCCTGTTCTCATTGGCTGAGCGGTTTGGCCGCCTCTCGCGAACAGATCAGTCAGGATACGAGGGAACCAATGAGCTTCTTGGGTCAGGGTCACAGCATTGAAGTGAGGCAGACTGCGGGAGGAAGAGGAGGAGGGGGCGGAGACTCTCTCTCTCTCTCTCCCATCCATCCAGGGTGGGCGGGGCCATCGAGAGCAGGGGCGCAGAATGTGACTTCACGCGCTCTTCACCGACGGGAGGGGGCAGAAGGGGCGGCGGCGGCGGCCCCGCAGAGGTGAGGGTGCTTATTATTCTCATTCTCATTTTCATTCTTATTACAGTTGTCCCTCCGTATCCACGGATTTAGTATCCACGGATTTAAGGATCCACGGCTTGAAAATATATATTTTAAAAAATAATAATCCAAAAAGCAAACCTGGATTTTGCCATCTTATATAAGGGACACCATTTTGCTATGCCATTGCATATCATGGACTGGAGTATTCACGGGTTTTGGTATCCACGGGGGGGTCCTGGAACCAAACCCCAGCGAATACGAAGGGACAACTTGTATTATTAAATTTGTTACCTGCCTCTCCCTATGGATCTCCTTATAGAGCCAAGACTCTACAGTCCTACTCTGAAGGGGGTTTATTTCAGGCATGCATGGGGAGTGGAGAGTGCCCCCGACAGAGGAGAGCAGTGGTTGGTTCTTAACCCGTGGTCCGCGGACCCCCAGGGGGCTGCAATGCCCTCACAGGGGGTCCTCAAAGGCTTCAAGGCTGCTGGCCCCCCTCCTCCCCGCAGTGGAGTGGCCACCTGACAGGAGCCAAGGCAAAGGCTGGCTGGCTTGGCCTGCGCATTGCCATTCAATCCACTCCAGCCACAAACTGGCAGGAAGAAGCAGGAGAAAAGTCTTCCCTCCCCTTCCAGTGCTTCTTAGGGAAGGTTTAATGGATGGTGTAACTGTATTATTATCATCGTCTTCATGTATTATTTTTATTATTGGTAGGGGTTTAAATCTTGAGTAAAGTCTAGGGGGTCCGCAGCAACAAAAAATATTTAAAGAGGGTCCCTGGCAAAGAAAAGGTTAAGAGCCACTGGAGTGGAGTGGAGTCTCTGTTCCACCATGAGGGGAAAGGTGGGTTCTGCCAGTGATAAATCGCCTCCTTAGCATGGTTCCCTGGTGGCTTCTTTTTGCCCCAGTACTGAGTAGATCTTGGATTACCATCGCCTGTAATTTCTGCCTCATAAAAGGCAATTATGGGGGGTGATAGAATGGAGGAGGGATTGTACGGATTTCATTTAGGGCTCCACTTGACTTTTCAGATACAGTACTGGTGTTTGAACAGAATTTATTATTTATCAATTGAATTCACCTTTATTTTTTATTTTATTTTATTTTTATTTTTTATTTTTATTTTTATTTTTTTTGCTTTTAGTGGAGCTACAACTTGCTGAACTCAAGAAATGTAGTATTTTAATTTTTGCTAGCTTATGAGAAACAGGTGATAGGCTGGCAACAGAAGAAACCAATAATATTGTAGTAAAACAAATATATTGTGTAAGAAAAATATAAGTAGGGCTAAGATTTCATAGGTAATAGTTTTAAGATATCAGTGAAAGGGAACGTGCCAAAGGATATCAGTTTCGTGTCATTTAAGGCAGTGGTTCTTGACCTGTGGTTTGGGGACCCCCAGGAGGCAGCAATGTCCTCACAGGGGGGCTGCAAAAACTTGAAGGCTGCTTGGCCCACCTCCTCCCTACAGTGGAGCAGCCACGTGACAGGAGCCAAAGCAAACCTTGGCTGGATTGGCTTGCACATTACCATTCAATCCACTCCAGCCACAAACTGCCAGGAAAAAGCAGGAGAAAAGGTTTCCCTCCCTCTCCTGTGCCTCTGAGGGAAGGTTTAATGGATGGTGTAATTGTATTACTATAATTAATATTATAAGGTATTACAGTATATTATTAAGGTTTTAAATCTTGAGCTAAGTCTTGGGGATCCCTTGCAACAAAAGATATTTAAAGGGGATCCCTGATAAAGAAAAGGTTAAGAGGCATTGGTTTAAGGAATACATTTTTCCAGCAAAGGAGTATATTGACAAATGGATGAGAACCAACCTTTTCTGTAGTAGTTTTCTAAGTGAAGGATCTACAAAGAATAAATACAATATTCCTTCAAACATGTAAGCAGATACTTTTGAGCGTGGAAAATTACTTGTTAAATATATTCCACTCCTGTAATTTGTTTATACAGTTTTAAAAAATAATTTGTTGTCATGCTATGATTTTCATTTGTTTGTTAACTGCCATCAAGTCGACTTTGACTTATGGCAACCCTGTGAATGAGAGACCTCCAAGTCACCCAGGCATCAGTCAGTAGCCCTGCACAGGTTCTGCAGACTCAGGGCTGTGGAAATGCAATCTTCCTCATTTTTTACAGCCTTTTGTCTTACCAAGCATTATTATCTTTTCTAGTGAATAATGTCTTTTCATGATACAGTAGCACCCTGCCACCTGCGGGGGATTGGTTCCAGGCCCCACTGCAGATGGTGAAATCCATGGATAATAGCGAACACCGCTGCATGGGAAGCCCCCTGCGAGGTCACCTCCTTCACCTGCCCGCCGCACCAGAATTCCTCCTGGCAAGGTCTCCTCCTTCCCCCGCCCACTTGCTCACCTGCTGTGCCGCACCAGAAACACCCCCCCCCCGCAGGGTTGCCTCCTTCCTCCTTCCCCTGCCCAGCCACCACAACTCCTGTGTGAGGTCATCTCCTTCCCCCACTCACCCACCAGCCCACTCACTCGCCTGCTGCGCTGCACTGGACCCCCCACACACAAGGTTGCCTCCTCCCTCCCTCCTTCCCACCCACCCACCCTGCTGTCGCCATCCACAGATAATTGAACCAGCAGATGGTGGGGTACTACTGTATGTCCAAACTACAGTAGGGCCCCCATATCCAGTGGGGATTGGTTCAGGGGGCGTGGATACCGAAAACTATGGATAATAGTGAACACCATTGAAAATAATGGGACTTCCAGTTTAAAATACCATAGAGTTGACTTGGAGGACCTAGAAAATGGCTAGAGAAGACACATTTTCTAGGAAGACTCTATGGTAGATGTGTTGTTTTGTGTCCCGTGGATAATGAATCAGTGGATATGGGGGTCCTACTGTATGACCGTTTCAGTTTAGTTGTGTTGGCTTCTAGAGACTTCAGGCTTGATTTGTTCTTCAAAGCCTTTATTTATCTTTTTAGTAGTCCACAGCACAGTATCTGTAGAACTTTTCTCCAGCACCACATTTCAAATGGGTTGATTTTCTTCCTATCAGCTTACTTTACTCTCCAGCTTTCACAACCATACATTAAAAATTGGAAATACGATGGCATGGACAATCCTAACTTTAGTATTCATTTATATATCTTTATACTTCAGGATCTTGTCTAGTTCCTTCATAAGCTGCCTTTTTAAGTGCTAGTCTTCTTCTGATTTCTTGACTGTACTCTTCATTCTGATTAATGACTGAGCCAAGGTATGGAAAGCTTTGGAACTATTTTAATGTTTTCATTGTCTACTTTAAATAAACATTTTCTTCTTTAAACTATTTAAATAATCTGTGGTCATTATTATTTTTATTAATATTCAACTGTAAACCTGCCTTTGTACTTTCTTCCTTAAATTTCTTCTGCAATCATTCTAAGTCTTTTGCTATTTTTCTGCTAGTAGTATGGCGTCATCTGCATATAGAATCATAGAATTATAGAGTTGGAAGAGTTGTTAAGTTGGTGTTCCTTACTCCAATTTTCATGCCTCTTTTCTCCGAGTTTAATCCTGCTTTATGTATTACATGTCTAGCATACAAGTTAAACAGATAGGGTAATAAAATGCAGCCTTGCTTGACCCCCTTGCCAATTGGAAAACATTCTGTTTCTGTATTCTGTCCTGACAGTCACCTCTTGTCCTGAGTACCATTTACACTTAAGGACAATCAAATCTTGTGGCACACCCATTTCTTTAAGCGTGATCCATAATTTTAATGAGATATACAATTATATATGGTAAAATTCTTTACTGTAGAATTTTGAGCATCACTTTGCTTGCATGGGGAAATTAATGCAATGATTGTGTGTTTATTGCAATCCCTGGTGTCCCCTTTCTTGGGGATTGGAATATACAAGGGGGTGTAGGAAAGTTCTCTGCCTGGCCAAGACAGGAATGACCTAGAGCCATGAAACTTACATGCTATTCCACATGTTCACCCCGAAGTTTGATGCACTTGGCACATCGTTTCTCAAGGTTCTATAACCCTTCCAAAAAAATAATAATCTGATGTCTGGTCACTGAAATACTGCTCTGCTGCTGCTATCATTTGAAATTTTCCTTCCTTTCAAACTTTTTTTAAGGTTTGGAAACAGGAAATAGTTAGATGGAGCAAGATCTGGTGAGTAGAGTGGATAGTGTATACACTCAAACTCCAGATTCTTCAAAACATCCATCATCTTGCTGGCCCTGTGAGCAGATACATTATCCTGCAAAAAGAGAACACCTTTCTACAGCTTCCCTTGCTGTTTTTCCTTCAATCAGCACAGCAAGTTAGAGTAACATTCTGTATTAACTGTTTGGCCCTTCTGAAGATAGTCATCAAAATACCTTCCTTGCCCCCAAAAACTGTGGCCATGACCTACCCTGCTGACTTTTGAGTCTTGAAAATTTTTTGGCCAAGGAGAACTTGAGTGCCATCACAGCAAGGACTGTTCTTTGGTTTCTGGATCACAGTGATGTAACCATGTTTCATCAACAGTGATCTGGTGATCTTACATCATGGTGATGCTGAATCTGGAGATATCCCTCCCACCTCCAACCTGTGGTTAACCCTTTGGTTACCTGATTGCTGTGCTGGCAAGAGAATCACTGTTTGCAGATAATGGGTGTTTGCAGATAATGGGAGATATATTACCCATCCCATTATCACAGGGGGTCTCTTTTTAAAAAAGCCTTGCGCATAGTAGATGCCTGGAAATTGAGAACATTGTTTAAAACTTTTGTGGTGACAATGTCATGCCATACCTATCTTGTAGGCATAGTTCTGTTTGCTAGCGTGAGGGTTAATGTTTATTTGTTGAATGGTTAGATATGATGGAATCATTATCTTGGTGTGCTAGGAGTAAAACTGGACCACTTTCTCCACTAACTTTTTTTCCTCTTAAGGCAGTTCTGTTAAAGTTCTGTTAAGGCACTCTTCTCAAACACTTTGAATTATCCTTCTTAATTCATTCTTTCCCACTGAACTCCACATTAGGCATCTGTTCTGCTGTGGAGCATAGATCATAGAATCATAGAGTTGGAAGAGACCTCAGGTGCCATCCAATCCAACCTCCTGCCATGCAGGAATACTCAATCAAATCATTCCCAACAGATGGCCATCCAGCCTCTGTTTAAAAACTTCCAAAGAAGGAGACTCCATCACATTACAAGGCAGTGTATTCCACTTCCAAACAGCTCTTACTTTCAGGCAGTTCTTCCTAATGTTTAGGTGGAATCTCTTTTCCTGTAGTTTGAAGCCATTGCTCCGTGTCCTAGTCTCTGGAGCAACAGAAAACAAGCTTGCTCCATATTCAGTATGGCATCCCTTCAAATATTTAAACATGGCTATCATGTTCCCTCTTAACCTTCTCTTCCCCAGGCTAAACATACCCAGCTCCCTGAGCTGCTTCTCATAGGGCATGGCTTCCAGACCTCCCACCATCCTGGTTGCCCTCCTCTGGACACGTTCCAGCTTCTCAATATCCTTCATGAATTGTGGTACCCAGAATTGTACTTTTTGAACACAGTCAGATATGTGCATCCTGGAGCAAGACAAAGGAGGAGAGCTTATCCATCTATAGTAGAGAATCTCTTTGGAACTACAATTCAAGCCTTGCCCTGCTGTGGTGGGGGTGGGTATAAGGGAGCTGAGCACATCCTAGAATTATCTCCTTTAATTTCCTCTCTCCCTTATCTCATAGCAAGTCTCCCTACTTTTTTTTTCCAAGAAAGGTCCCACCTACTTCAGGTCTGCCACCTCTCCTTTTGTAATTTTCCTCCAGGAGTTCTGTGTCATACCAAAATCTGTGAACCTAAGCTCTAAGGAGTACATTTATCCAGCATGGTGTCATAACCAATATGTAAGATCATTGGGTGAACTTTAGCTATGTCTAGTTCACTAACTGCTGCACTAGGATTGACTGAGTCCTTGGGTGACTTGCAGCTTATCTGAAGATCACATCTGCACCAGAATTTCAGCTATTGGCCTTCTCATAGTTAAAGTCATTCTGTTGTGAAGAAAGGCACTGTTCTCTTCTAGAGTTCACAAATGTGTAAAATGTTCAGGGAATTAGCCCTATATTTGGGCATTACAATTGCAGTGTTGGATAAAATAGATCGGTTGTTTTAGTCTCATTTGCTTCCTTTGAAGCTAAACATACAGAATGAATTGTATGTGAATTAATGTGATTGATTTGCAGTACCTTAATTTGCAATGCAGATATCTACTTTTGAAACAAGATAAATTCTTTTTCAGAAAACTGATATTCTATAACTCTCACATCCAGGTCACACTGAAAAGATGGCAACTAAGTTACTGAGATTCCTGACTAGATCTTCACACACAATAAGACAGTGCCATGCCTTTCACCAAAACGGGCATCTCATGTCAAGCAAAATTCTTCAAGGGATATCCAGCAACTCTTTATCAGAAGATAGATTCATCACTCAGTGCATTCCAAAGGCAGCTGCTTCTTGCTTATCTGGTGGTTGCGTACAAGCCAAGACTTGGTGGAGGTGGAGACTACAAACTAATGTTACTACTGCAGCAGAGACGGGGAATTATTTGACTATAGGTATTTGTATTCCATGCAGGGAACGGTTCAAATTCAGAACAATTTACAAGCACAAACCAAAATGTTTAAGAAAACTTACTGATAATCCAAATAGATATTATTCAGTTTTATCAACAAGTACAGTTATGCCAAGTCAAGGTACTGTGCCAGCTAAAAGACCACCAAAGGCATCTAGGACCAAGCAGCCATCTAGAGCTAACCTACCTCTACCATCTGAAACTGAGGTAAAGTATGATTTTAAAAAAAATTAAAACCTTATGGCACTTTTAACACTTAACAGATTTATTTTAGCATGAGGCTTTATGTATTACTATCCACTTACACAAATGCATGGAATACAGTATTCAGGCCTCAGTGCATATGCAGAGTGCACATGGTTTGGAGTGGAATGGGATGCAGGAAGTTAGTATTAAACTAGCACTTGGTCAGAACATCTGTGATTTGGAAGGATCACAGAAAGATCAGAGTCATATTTAGTAACATGCATTATGCAGAAATGAAGCTAATCCTGTCTTACCACAGTATGAGGTGGGTCAGCCCAGGGAAACATGAGCTTTTTCTCAACATCTTTCTCTAAGTTTCCTCTAAAGTCATTGGGTGATTTTCATAAATTCATTGTTCATTTTAATTTGCTGTTGTAGGCTTGTAATGCAAATATAAAGCCTATGTTGGCTATAAAACATACATTTCCTTTAGGATTATATACAAATGCTATTTCATTATGTATACGACAGATTGTTGGTTGGTTTGTGTTATTCCATTGATGTTTATTTTATATTAAATTTAAAAAATTAAAATCCTTTCAATTTCTGGAGAGAGGCATGAATTTTTCTGTGTTAAAACACCCTGACTTTATACAGTTATTGTTCAGATTGAATGAGTTAACTACTTAGTCAGTGACTTAAATACTAGCTACCAAAATGTGGCATGTAAATGTGTGATATGTAGAATGAAATTCCTCTTGAAGACACTATATAGCAATACACATGGCAACTAATCAACTGATCACTGAACAAGAAGGATTTCTATATCGTTAGGCATTAGTCTTGATGTTGAGACTGAAAACCTGCCTGTACTTCAGCCCTTTAAGATAATGTTTGCATCAGTTTGGTTTTTCAGTTACTTCTGGATAACTAGTGACTTAGTTGTATTTGTAGTTCTGGACAATAACTTACAGTTATAAAAGTTTATGATATTGTATCATATAAAAAAACCACTGGGGAATATTTTCATAATTGTTGCATAAGGATAAACTTTTCTGAGCTGAGTAACTAATGTTGCAATTTCCCAAGTGGTGTTTATAATCAAGTTACATTGCAACAAGTAAGGGCTCTTCATGAATTGAGCTTTGTAGAATATGTCTCAGGCTTCTATGTCACAAAAAAGCAAGTCACTTTCTGGAAAGACCGATGCTTGGACTCTGAAGAACCTTTTGGGATAACATAGTTTGTGCAAATACCATTTTCTGTTGCTGTGGGGTTTTTTTCCAGCTAAATAATACAGGGCAAAGTTTCAGACTGGATGAAGGCATAGAGTCCTTTCAGTGAAAGCTGCCACATGGCAAAACCTTGCACCAGATATCACACTGACTCAGACATAAAACATTTGCAGAAAGAGATGGAAATTTGTCCTTTTCTCTGTTGCATAGCTCCACCTGCTGAGTACAGAAGTGCTCACGTTAAAGCAGTGGTAATCTGAATCTTGGGGACAGGGTTCACATACTCCTTTCAGAAATATAAAGGTATGGACACCTGTCCTCTAAAATGTACTTAAACAGAATTTTCAAAGTAACAGGAAGGAAAGCAAACAAAGGAATAAAATGACTCCAGTTCACTGACACAACCCCACCCCGGGATTAAAAATCACTTGCCTAACCTGTAATTTTTGCAAGGACTAAATTGATCTCTACATATACAGACAAGTACTCTGGAAAACAAAAATATTAATCCAAGGTCTGATTGAGAGCATCAGTTTTAAAACTTCTAAATAATTAGTTTCATATTTTTGACTACATAAAATGAGGATAACTAGAAAAAATTGTCCAGATATAGAATATGAATGGGGTCTTCTGAATATTGCTTTTTGAAGGAAGGAAGTGGATAAAGGGGATAAAATTTGAGAAGCAGCTATTTACCATAGTACCTAAGCCACTTACTTGCTGCCCAACCTTAAGCATTTCTAGTTGGAAGTTAACCCTATTAAATTCAGTGGGGTCTGCAACCAGTTATAAACATAAAGAGTCCTGCTAGATCAGACCAGGCCAGAGGCCAGCTATGTATCTATGAGAGGCTCAAAAGCAGGACATTTAGTGCAGTAGTACTGTCCTGTTCATGTTTGGCACCAAGTAATACTGAGGGACTACTGTTTCTGATATTAGATGCAATGTAGCCATCATGACATCCCCATGCAAGTTTGTATAGAATTGGAGCTACAGTGTAAACTGGGGCAGTAGAAGTAGTAAGGAGGCCGGTTATAATATTTTCTATGGCTAGTTTTATTCCAGTGATATTGGTGAAAGGTCTGCAGGTTAGCTTCTAATTCTTGTATTTAATTAGATACCATGTATACTTTATGCAGTGTAATTATTTTATTGCTCAGAATTTTTTAGCCACCTACTGGCAAAACACTAGTATGAATCTGGTGGTGGTGTGGCACTTACATTTTGATACCAGGGGGCATAGAACACTCCAGTATATCATAGTGTTGGTATGCAAGCCAAATACATGTCCTCTAAATATATCACTTGATCATTTTTTTTGAACTAAACTTTGTTCTTTTGGAACAGGATCTGATGCAGTGCACAGCCTTTGCAACAGCAGATGAATATCATCTTGGTAACCTGTGCCTTGACCTGACATCATGTGGATATGTTGAAATAACAACATTACCTAGAGGTAAACCTCTGAACACCCACCCACCCTTTTTCTGTTGGAAACAATTGCACGTTGAATGTAAGAAGCAAAGTATTTTATAGTAATAGGCTGCCATGTTTATATTGATTTTGAGCTGGTGTTGTTTCAGGGATATCTTATTACATTTGAATAATTATTATAACTTTCCCAGATTCTTTTTGGAAACTTTTTGCACAGAAATGCTACTCCTGGGATTTGTAGTTTTGCAGGGCTTTATCCTTCTTTGCAGAAGAGTGCTGGTGTCTCACCAAACTACAGAACCCAGGATGTGCCATGAGCCATGGAAAATAATCCTGTTTCAAACTGGATGATTTCTGTAGTGTGGATTGGCCATACAAAGTACTTCCTTATGATGTACTCACCACAGATAGCCTGACTTGTTTCTGAGCAAGTTGGTAGACAGGTATTAAAGTCTGGTGTGTCATGCATGTATACTTCTGGATTGCATCTCTGGGATGAGGTCAATGGAGAAAGGGACTTGTGTAACAGCTTATTAACATTTAAAATGCTACTTTAAACTAAAAGGTTAAATGGTGTGTGATACGTTGTGCAGCCAACTTATCACTGTTGAGCAGTTTTTATTTTAATGTGAAGTGGAAGGCTTTCACAGCCGGCATCCATAGATTTTCCATAGATTTTCTGGGCTGTGAGGCCGTGTTCTGGAATAGTTTCTTTCTGATGTTTCGCCTGCACCTGTGGCTAGCATCTTTATTTTCCTCCAATGTTGACAGCATTCCTTTCCACCAACTCCTATGGATTAATATAAAATGAGGGCAGTTTGTTGATATTTCTTTGAAAAGAACACAATGTAAATAGGAACCTGGAGTGAAAAGTTGCAGGGTATTCTCTGCCCTAACAGCAGTACTCTTGCTCAGAGCTTCAGCCAGCCTAGAACAGGAATCCTGCACATCTATTCAGGGCTCTTGTTTTCAGAAGGAAGGGGAAAACTAGTTATTTTCTTTCCACTGCACTCTAGCTTTCTTCCATTTGCTCTAAGGTGTTAAAGTGCTCAGATCTGGGGCTGTCTGTGACCTCTGAATTCAACCATTTCATTGGTGTTTTGTGGAGCATAATAAGCTTTGACCAGGAGGACCTTAATGTAGATTGTTGTTATTGTGTGCCTTCAACTTGTTGCCAACGTATGACAACTCTAAGGTGAATCTGTCATAGGGTTTTCCTTGGCAAGATTTCTTCAGAGGAGGTTTGCTTTTGTCTTCCTCTGAGGCCAAGCTGTGACATGCCCAGAGTCACCCAGTGGGTTTCCCTGGCCAAGCAGGGACTCAACCCTCAGTCTCCCAGAGTCCTAGCCAACAGTCAACCACTACACCACACTGGCTCTCTTAATGCAGATAGTAAAGCCAAATTACATGCACTTGATTGCAGGAGTGAGTGAAAAATGTGGTTTTGTTTCCCATAGAGCCAAATCTAAGTGTGCCTTCAGTAATGGAACCATATAGGAGGTTTCCATCAGATTTTGTATTGTTGTGCTACTGCAATGTTATTGCAGCCATAAATTTGTTACTAGCTTTTTGTGAAGTTTTTGCATTTGGTGCATAGTATGGGATCAGAACAATAAAAGGAATAAAACAAAAGGAAATTGGTCAGGGAGTATGGAAAGATACAAATAAAAGGAAAAATAAAGCATAACGAACATGGGCTATATAAGAAAAGCTGGAATCCAAGGCGATTGTTGGGAAAGAGAAAAAGATAGTTGTTGATAGTTTGTTGGTAGTCTTTTTGTGGGACTGTCTTACAGTACGCAGTGCAGATATACCTAAGGATCTGATATACTATACTGTATATTAATAGCTAAAACTAGGGGGATGGACAGTACAGTAGGACCCCCGTATCCACAGGGGATTGGTCCCAGGCCCCACTGCGGATAGTGAAATCTGCAGATAATTGCGAATGCCCCCACCACCAGAAACCCCACACACAGAAAAGGGAGAAAGGAGGCAAGCTCCCTCCTCCCTTCCCCACCCCTCAGCCAGCTCTGCCATGCTACAGGACCCCTCCGTGGAGAAAGGAGGTGAGCTCCCTCCCCCCATCCCTCCCCCATTCAACCCCCTATCAGCTCTGACACACCATCAAAACCTGTACCACCAGAACCATCCTTGCCACGTCCCTCCCCCTGCCCACCCCCTGACTGCTCTGCCACATCACCGGAACACACACACCCCACAGAGAAGGGAGAAAGGAGGTGAGCTCACCTCCTCCCTCCCTCCGCAGGGGGTCCATCCCCTCACCTTTGTTTAAGGGTGGAAACTCTGGGTTTTTAACCTCACCCAGACTTCTTCCCTAACTTCTGCATAGGGCTGGAAGTTTTGCACGATAATTAAAAGCAGCCCATCAATAGAGTTTGCTTTTGAGGATCTCACACAGGATTTGGAAGAGTAGCTATAAGTGCAAGCTCGCCTCCTCCCTCCACCTCCCACCCCCAACCCTCCGCCACCATCTGTGAAAAATTGAGTCAGCGGATGGCAAATCAGCGGATGTGGGGGTGCTACTGTATTTCTATGAATTTACCACATAGTTCGACTCCATGCCATTATGTAGTTGCTAATGGTGCCTGGACCAAACAATTTTGCATAAAATTATTCATGGACAGGCTGGATGGATTAAATCCAGATCACTGTATACTGATGCTTTATGATAGCATAGAAATTTTTTTTTCCAAGGGTGTAAACAGACTTGTAGAATAGTTTTCAACTAAAACCTATTGACAGGTATTGCTTTATTCATATCTCTCTCTGCGGTTCTTAGATGCCTTCCCAGCATTTTGGTTCCTGTCCTGGTCTCTCACTAGCAGGCATCTGGTAAATATTTCTAGCCCTCTTCTAGTTTAATGGGTCTAACTGGTACTGTTAAGGAAGTTTTTCAGTAGCAGGGAAAAGAGCTGAGAAAAGAATATAAATGAGTAGGTGTGACCCAAAATAAAGTAAGTTGGATTTTGCTTTCTGGATCAACTTAACAAAGAGGTAGAACTAGATTAATCACTTTTGAAGCTGCCATTGAATTGGTTTTAGCTGCACATTAGAAAATTCAAGTTGTAAATTGGCATACAATTGTTACCCACATCAGTTGTACAAGCTAAAATTCTTAACTAAATAAAATTGTAGTTAATTTTTTAAACCAGACCCTTAGGATTGAAGCCAAATGACTATCATTTAAATCAGTGGTGTAAAATGTCATAAATAATTCAGTTTTACTGTGTGCTGTAGAGCTGTGGAAAGTTTATTCTGAAATAGTTTAATACAGTTGTACCTTTGTATCCACGGATTTGGTATCCACAGATTTAAGTATTCACGGCTTGAAAATATTCTTTAAAAAATAGTAATCCCAAAAGCAAACTTTTGTTTTGCCAACCTATATAAGGGACACCATTTTGCTATGCCATTGCATATAATGCGACTCGAGTATTCATGGATTTTGGTATCCACGGGAGGGCCCTGGAACCAAACCCCAGCGAATATGAAGGGACAATTGTACAGGTTAGCAAATGATAACTGATGTACTGTGGCTCAGGAAATGTCACATGTAATATTCCTAGCATGCTAATGAGATAGTGAAATAATTGTAATATAAATGAAATCATTTGTGAAAATGTATTCAGCCTATATATATATATATATATATGAATATTATTGGCTACTTTTTATGTTGTCCTGCTTCTCAACTCTTTGAAAAAGCAGAACCTGTTCTTTCAACAATTTTATTCTGAAATAATATATTATATACAGTCATGCACAATTCAAGCTGATGGATACTTACTTAGATCTCAGTGCACAGTGGAGCATGTTCTATTGTAACTATATATATATATGACAACAGGCTAAACATGTTGAAAGCTTTTGCTGAATCATGTTCTAAGACCTAATATTTGCTTTTCATAAATCAGATGCCTCAAATGTGTTGGTAATTGGAACAGAAAATTCAGTGAAAGAATATGATCCTGGTGTGATATTTTTCTTCAGGTAAGTAAATCCATCACAAAGTTATATGTGTACTTTTTTAAAAAATGAAAATCATAGGTTTAACCACAGGTTAACCCTTGCTTAAGCACAGGTCAACCCCTATGTGCGGGGATACATTTCAAGACCCCTGTGGATACCTGAAACTGCAGAAAACAGAGAACCCTATTATTTTCAATGAGACGAATGCCCAAAGTTGACCATAGAATCACATTGGAGGACCTAGAAATGCCTAGAGAGAACATATTTTTTCAGACACAAATAAGTGAAACTGTGGATACTGAATCTTTGGATATGGGGTTGGCCTGTAATCTGTCTATTAGCAGACTGAAAGATATGGTGCTTTGATGTGCCTACACTTGTGTATTGTATGTGTTCCCCCTTTTGTGCATTAAATTTATGAAAAAGAAGCTTTTAATGTGCAGTCCCTCAGTTTTAGTACCTCCAAATATGCATACTTGCGCAGAAGTAAATCCCACAAGGGGACTTATTGAGTAACCATAGTTTGAACTTGTATTATAAGAAGGCCATCCTCTCTGGTCTTTATTGTTTTAGAAAATAATTTACAGTTACAACTATTTTCATAGTTCTTAAAAAGTATTTACTCATATATGAAGCCTCTTAATGGCAACAGCGCTTAGGTAACTTAATCAACAGTTGGTTGGTTGGCCACTTTTAAGGCCAGGCTAGTAATACAGAGATTTTTTTCTTGCACATTTTAATAGTGAAATACAGTTTACAAGCCTAATACTCCCTTGCAATTCTGTTAATACAGGGAAGGATCTGTTGTGTTCTGGAATGTTGAAGAAAAAACGGTAGGTGAAAGGCACATTTTATGAAACAAATTATTTTCAATGTAGCAAATGCTGCTGCTGTTTCTGTGTGACTTCAAATTGTTTTCAACCTATGGCAACCCTAAGGCAAACCTGTCATGGGGTTTTCTTGGCAAAATATGTTCGGGGGGGGGGGAATTGCCTTTGCTTCCCTTTGAGGCTGAGGGAGTGTGACGTCCCTGAGGTCACCAAGGGGATTTCCATGGTCGAGCAGGAATTTGAATCCTGTTCTCCAGACTCATAGTCCAACTTTCAAACCATTACACTGTGCCGGCTCTCTAATGAAGCAAATAGTGATTAGTAATAAATAAATAAATAAAATTAATGACAATTAGTTTAACAAAAAGTAAGAAGGCATAAAGATAAGAGTGTGGCTTGATTCCATAATGGAGGAAAATTTTGAGGTGGAAACACAGGTGTTTTCCTGGGTGGGCTGGATTGCAGGGGAATTGAGGGGTGTGTCAGAGAAGTAGCTATTTGACATAAATGAATGGTTCTGGGAATGGCAAGCTCTTATGTGGCATGGGATCTTACAGGTTGATGTAAGCAGCAAGAAATCATCACAAAAATCCCCTAAAAATCTTTTTCTTGTAAAATGTGTGTGTGTATAAAATTTACATCTGAACTGTAGGGTGTGCATAGTGGAGAAGATCTTTTAGCCCCAGTCTTCTCTTTACAGTGTACACTACTCTACATTGCAGATGTGGGTTCAGCATACATTTATTATCCAGCCTCTATGAGAAATTGCACATTTTCTTTGCAAACACACATACTGATATCTGCATCTGTCAAGACAATGTAAAGATTCAGTCAGAAAAGCATTTGTAGAAGGAAATTATTGGAACGTAGATGTTTAACTCTCCTCAGACCTGCCAATTTCCTCTTAAAATGAACTCCAATCCCTCTTGTGTTTTCCCGTCTCATTGGTTTGTTTCCATTTTATCCCATGGAATAGAACAAGGGCAGGCAAAGTGCAGCCATCCAAAAATTGGGCTGCCATTCCCAGCATTCATCGTTATTGCCTGCTCAATAGGACTGAAGGAGATACAGTGTAACAACAGCTGTAGGGCCATGCTTTGCTTGCCCTTACATGAGGGGAAGGGGACAATTACACAACCTGAGAGCATTTGGGGATAGAAATTGGTAGATGAGGAAGGATTGAGCACCTCCCGTCAGTTTTTCCTTGAAAGTGCTTCTCTGCCCTTACATTTGCCTTGTGAGTAAAAACTAGCATTGAGAACTCTAGTGTTTTGTGTCCTTTCCCTGTATGTTCTTAAAAACTTCTGAAGACACAATGATAAGTGAGGGCTTGTCTCTGACATGGGTGGTCAACCGCCAGGAGTTGGGGAGCTGCATTGGCGGCCTAGGTAACCCTAGAGGACTGTACCATCATTCCCCCCACCATGCCCTCAAAATTTGGGATGACAGGTTTTTTTATCTTGCCTCCAAACTGACCAATATCACACTCCAAAGCCATTTTGCTTTGCCTGAAGGGCATTTTGACACCCCTCACCAGTTCTAGCCCAGATCGGTCTTCTTTCCAAACATACAATTTTGTGGTAGGAGGGGATGCACAGACTCTTGGGGGGGCACAAAAACAATTTGTGGACTGCATGCCACCCACAGGCCACACTTTCCTCCCTGTAGTCTAGCATAACCTCATAGTATTTGTCAACAATGTTAATAAACAATGTATTTCCTTTCCTAGGTGAAGAATATAATGCAAGTCCTGGAAAAGCATGAAATTCAACCATATGAAATTGCACTAGTTCATTGGGAGAATGAAGAGATTAATTACAGGAGAGGAGAGTAAGTTTCTAAATGTCTTAAATTGCACAGAATCCAGAATTTAAAGGGGTCAATAAGAATAGAAGTGTTTGGTGCCTATTTTCTTCCTGAATATACTATCAAAAACCTGCCTTTCTCTGCCAGAGCATCCAGTCCTATCAAGACATCCTAAATGATGCTGTTTCCCAGACTTCCTTTGCGGAGTTAGAAAGTATAATTCCTAGTGAACAGAACACGGAAGTGAAAGTATGAAGGAAATGCTGACCTTAATAGATACTGCTTTATTCACACCCAGTAAAATAGGATATTAATATACAGTTGTCCCTCCATATCCACAGATTTGGTATCCATGGATTTAAGTACTCATGGCTTGAAAATATTCTTTAAAAAATAATCTAAAAAGCAAACCTTGATTTTGCCATCTTATATAAGGGACACCATTTTGCTGTGCCATTGCATCAGCGCTGTATATGTACAATCCTAAATATACACTGGACTGACTATGTGATGAATGTTGCTGTCCTCGAGCAAGCAGAGATCACCAGCATTGAGGCCATGATATTGAGAACACAGCTGCACTGGGCAGGGCATGTTTCTAGGATGGAGGACCATCGCCTCCCCAAAATAGTACTCTACAGTGAACTCGCCATGGGTCAGTGTAAGAGGGGCACTCCAAAAAAGCGATACAAGGATTCCCTGAAACAACATCTCAGACTTGGCCAAATTGATCACCAACAATGGTCCGCCCTGGCTTCACATCGGGAGGCATGGAGATGCACTATCCACAATGCTGCAGCTTTATTTGAGAACTCACGCCAAACAAGTCTTGAAGAGAAATGACAACGCAGAAAGAATCACAACCCGGAAACATCACCAAGGAGACCCTCTGCTGTGCTTTCTGCAACCGGACTTGTTTATCTCAGATTGGCCTTTTCAGTCATCGGCTCGCTTGCAGAAAGCGTGGGATGTGTCCTTCCTGAATCTTCGTTTGTAAAGAAAAGCCAGAGAGAAAGAGAGCATATAATGGGACTTGAGTATTCACAGATTTTGGTAACCACGGGGGGGGGGGGCTAGAACCAAACCCTAGTGAATATGAAGTGACAACTGTATTCACTTTTTAAATACGTCTAGTCTGTTTCAAATCAATCTCCACTTAAGTTCCATTTGTACTCCCTCGGTTTTACAAACTGCATAATCACCTTTTTGATCATTTAGCATCTCAGAGATCTAGTAAATATTATTTTCATTTCAAAGTTTTAGTAACCTAGTGGTATTTAATCCAGAAATACGTGGGGCTACACATTCATCTGAAGTTTTAGTTGATCAATTGGTGGAGGCAAGTTTCTCTACTGGAACTGAGACTGAAGGGTATATTCATTTGTTTTTTTGAAACTCTCATGACTTTGGTCAATTGTAATTGTAGGGAATGAGGAAAAAAAGAGCTTTTTGTTCTATCAGCAAATGATACTTCATTAGCTGTATGCTTACTGGATTGTCAGCTCTGCCAAATAGTGATACACATTTAATTTTAGTCAGCAGCCTTCTGGACTTGAAGTTGAGATATAATCGCTCTGAAAGATTTTTGTCTAATTACAGGGAGCTTCCCAGTGAAACTAACTGCCTGATGTTATTGACTGAAATCCTTTATGAGACTTATGTATGCATGAACACCATAGCTACGGTGCTATGCAGTGACTCTTAACCCAATACCCACTTACCAGGAAGCAGGCACTGTGATTGACAGAGGTCTGTTCCCTTGTTGATTGGGAAGTAGCTAACTGCTATTTCCACCCACTCCTGTGAGCATTCTCCAATACAACAGACAGAAGCAGGACCCCTGTCACAATTCCCCCGCATGCCAGAGATCACTTGTACAAGGAGGTTGGGAATAACAGTCTTCTGCTTCCCAGCTGACAGGGGAATGAACCCCAGTTGATCACAGCAGCTGCTTCCCAGTAAGTGGGGATTGAGGGACTTTCATGGTCCCTACACAGCCACTAAAAGAGAAGTTACATAGGGACAGCAAATAGGTAACAGTCATATGTGCGTAACTGCAGGTTACACATTTATAATTGCCATATAACTGCTATCGCCATCATCATTGCATGTCTTTCCCATTTCAGGGTTACTGTGCTTGCATTTATGTAGCCCAAATTGTGCCACACACACACAACACAGGGCTGCCACCAGATTTTGGGTAAGCCTGGATCCCTCGGAATTTTTTTTTTAAGTCTGCATGGAGAACCTTAAAGGTTTTTTTTTTAAAAAAAAAAATAATAATAAAAACCCTTGAAGCCATCCGTGTGAACCCAGTTTTATGGAGTGTAGAATGAACGAGGAAGAAAACTGACAACCAAGGGGACAGGACTGAATAGGGTTGCAGGAACAGGAGGATGAAAGTAGACACATATTTTGTGTGTAGTAGGAAGATTCACTGTTTTGATAGCTTGATGCTCTGTGCCCTGAAGTCATTTCTGACTTTGGGCAACCCTAAGGTGAATCTTGGCAAGATTTGTTCAGTGAGGCTTTGCCTTTGTCTTCCTCTGAGGGTGAGAAAATATGACTTGGCCAAGCTCATCCAGTGGGTTTCCATGGCTAAGTGGGGATTTGAACCATGGTCTCCAGAGCTGTAGTCCAATGCTCAAACCACTAAATCATGCTGGCCCTCATAGCATACTGGCCCTCAAAAGACCTGAGCAGGGTTGTTGATAAGCAGGGTGACTTGGAGGTCTCTCCTTTCTGTTGTTGTTGTTGTCTGCCTTCAAGTCATTTTTTACTTATGGCACCCCTAAGGCAACCCTGTCACAAGAATTTTTTAGAGGCCTTCCTTTGAGGCTGAAAGCGTGTGACTTGCCCAAGGTTACTTATTGGGTTTCCATAGCTGAGCAGGGATTTGAACCCTGGTCTCCAGAGTTGTATTCCAGCGCTCAGACCACTACACGCTGGCTCTCTCTTGATAGTGTAGCTCCTGCTTTAACTGTAAGCTACTTTCAAATTATCCCAAGGGCAGAAATGTGAGCTGCCCATATAAATTAATAGCAGAACTCAAAATGTTAATGTAGCTAGATTCAGAATCAGTGTGCCCATTCCACCCTCCCTAAAAACTTTGAACAGAAACACTAACATTTTAAAACAGCCCTGCTAATGCAAATCCAAAAGCAAACGCAGTTCACCATACCCATATTTCAGATTGGGAAAATTATGTTATCCGAAAACCTGACAATCAGGTGAGAAGGAGAATAAAATGGAGCAGAGACATATAAATACACAAGCACAGCTGAGCAAGATGGAACAAAACCTTACTGTAGGTTTTATTGTTGTTGTTTTTTTCAACTTCAGACCTTTCCTCTCCAATAAATGTATTTAGGCAGTAGATTCCTCCCAGTATCTCAAATAGACAGTGGCCTAGATCCTGCATGGGACACATAGCTGTGGTGTCACAACTACGCTCCATCCCCTGATCCATGCCCTCCCAAAAAAACCCTCAAAAGCCAGGCAGCCATACCAAGTGAATGAGTTCTGTGATACTAATGCATGAGGTGCTGAAAGATGATGCATCAGACCCCTCCCACCAGCAAGCTGTGATGCAATGAACAGAATCAGGGTGGGAGGGGGTTGCATGATCCTTCAGTGTCCCACTCCTTCAGAACTCAGTTGGGCTGCCTGGCTCTTGAGGTAGGTTTTAGGGGCATTTGTGGTCATGACAATGGTGCCACGATCATAAATGTGTATACAAAACAGTTACAAGTCTAGCTTGTGACATCTTATCTGCCTAACATTTTAAGTCCTTATAAGAGGCACTTCAAAAGAAAAAGGAAAAAACAACTCTTTCCCAAATAACATGCCTAGTAGTCTTCTGTTCAGGTTAGTAGTTGTCTTGCTTTGGTAAATGCTGCTGAAAAAGAAGCTAAACAAATTTATGTTTACTACTGCCATTATCTGTGACAGGAACAACTCTGTTCTCAGAAGAAGTGCATTAGCTTCTTGCTCATACTTGTATTCTAAATACATACTAATAGATTTATGGCTAATTCCCTGGTATAATGAATTCTTTTCAGGTGAATTCTATTTTGGTTCATTTAATCAGTTAAGATACTCTTATTGCTCTTTACAGAGGGCAGTCAAAGCTTCATAGAGGAGAAATCCTGATAAATTCAGAACTTGATGCTGATGAAGTCACTCTAGAAAAGTTTGCTTTTTCAAATGCTCTTTGCCTTTCTGGTAAGTTATCTATTGTAGCAGGCCTTCAAAGCAGCATTTTGTGAGTTTGCATTATTATATGGGGTGCATAGCAAACAATAGTAGGAAATGGT
Source organism: Gambelia wislizenii (assembly GCA_030847615.1). Taxonomy (NCBI): domain Eukaryota; kingdom Metazoa; phylum Chordata; class Lepidosauria; order Squamata; family Crotaphytidae; genus Gambelia; species Gambelia wislizenii. The sequence goes on from JAUMIR010000001.1 coordinate 105,693,335, forward strand.
AGGCCCATATATGTGTCATATACTGAGTCAGCCTCCCCTCATACTGTCTAAAAGAGGTGGGGAACATGTAGACCTCCAGATGTTATTGAACTCGTCTGACTATTATAATCAATAGTCCAGAATGACTGGATAGCATTAAACGATGCTTTTCAATTTGTATAGCCTGAGGATATGGACAGAATCCTTGGAGAGATGAGACTTTGGGAGAAGAGTACTGGATCTTTGCCCTTCCTAGTTTATAAAAGTAGCTGGAGTGAACTGGTCAGTTGAGTAAAGGAAACAGTGAATGCCTATGTATAGTAGGAAAGGATTGTGCCATACCTAAAAGAGGCAGTTGTAAGACTTTATCTTTAATAAAAACTTCTCCCTGGATTCTGCTATCCTGGATAACTACTAGTCAGTCTCTAGTTTTCTGGGAAAGATCCTGGAGCATGAAATGGCCTGGAGGAGACAAATTATCTAGATCTGTTTCGGTCTAGTTCCAGGCCTGGTTATGGGATGGGAACAGCTTTGGTTGCCTGATTGGATAATCTGTTCCAGGAGCTGCATAGAGGATTGGTTCTGCTGGACTCCTTAGCAGCTTTCTGTACTATGCTGTTCTTCTGGGCTACCTCTCTGGGATGGACTTGGTGCCACCGTTTTGCGGTTAATTCAATCCTCCCAGAGGAACAGGTTCAGACAGTGGTGTTGGGGGAATTAGTGTTTGATGATGCTGGCCTGTGAATTCTGAATTATCCCCCATGCTGTTTAATATTTAAATGAACTGCTAGTAGAGGTTGTCTGAAAACTTGGGGTTTGATGTCATCAATACTCTGGTGATGCCCAACTCTATTCTTCCCTTCCCTATGAATTCAAGCCTTTTCAGTTCTAAATTAGTGGCTGATGCTGGTAAGGGAATAGATGAGCAGAACAAATTGAAGCTTAATCTAGACAAGACAGAGAGGATTTCCTGGTCAGTGAAATGGAACTCAGTCTATGCTATATGGTGTTACACTTGCCTTGAAGATATAGGCTTGCAATTTGGGTGTACTCATTGGTTCCCAGGTTTTTGTCGTGGCCAGGACAGGTCTCACCTAGCCACAGTAATTCATGTCTTAATTATATCCCGTTTTGATTACCGTACTGTGTTCCATGTGGAGCTGCTTTAGAAGAATGTTTGAAAACTGGTCCACAAAACTGCAGCCAGGCTAGTTGGCCTGGCCTGGCCTTGTTACAGGGGGCACATTCCTCTCTTGTTATTATAACTTCATACCTCTGGGCCATTTCTAGGCACAATTCACAGTGCAGGATATGACCTATAGAACCCTATATGACATTTGTCCAGGCTCTCTGAAAGATCATATTTTCCATAGAAGGCTGCCTGGGCTTTGAGACTTGCAAGATGACTGCTCTCAAACCCACTGCCTTAGAGGCACATTTGGTGACAATGTAAGAGAAGGCCTTCTAGGTGGCTGTTTGTAGATATGGAACTCACTTGCAAGGGGAAGTAGATTAGCCCCCTTTGTCCCTCCATCAGCTGGCAAAGATTTTTCTATTCAGGCAGGCCTTCAAGAGGTGATTGACTTATATGGACAGTGATTTTAAATGGATGAACTTAGTGTTTTAATTAATTTTTACTGAAGAATTTAAACTGTTTTAACTTTGTGTTTTAATGCTATGACCAGTTTAATTTGCATTTTAATATGTATAATTTTAGTGTGTTTATGGTTGTTTTTAATTATGTTGGAAGCTGCCTTGCCTGCTAGCTATGAGAGAAAGACAGAATATAAATTGAATAAGAGGAGTATAGTTCAGCCATATCTGGAAGCCACAGGTTCTTTACTCCTGTTCAAAAATATTTCATGGATATGTAATCAAATGTTACCATAGTATAGTGCAAAGCTACTTCTGCAGCAAAGACCTCAGCAACTGCACTTCTGAGATCAGGGTTAACATACACTGGTGAAACATCCTGGAAGAAGCTGCTATGCAATATCTGTTTTCAACAATTCACCCCTGACCTCAAGTTCTTTTCTCTTACATATATTTAAAAAGGAAAGAAAAGTGAATTCCTTCACTGCACATAATTTAACCCACATTATTAAAATATTCTAGTTTTATTCTGTAGTTCAGTGTATAAAAAATAAGCAATTCAACCTTGCATCAAGTAAGAATGTTAACCCAAATAATGTTCACCTCTGGACCAAAAGAAACATGACCCGAAAGATTTCTGATCAAATCAAGTATTTGTTTTTGTGTTTTATACTAAAGTGGCAGTGGGGGGATTGATTTTAATAGGAGCAGAGAAAATTAGACACATGCTTTTTTTAATTGCAAAGATAATAGTAGTCTCAGGAGGTGCAATTTAGGCTGAAGAAACAGCGTGAGGAAAAAGATTAAGTACTCTTTCCCCCTATCACTACTCTGATCAACATTGGGATCCTCTGCAGCACCAAGTGATAAATTTGATCAGGGGTCTCCTGCCTTACGTGACTTGTAACCCTTAAGCAGACCTTCGGTTAGGTTTCTTTTAAAAGGCAAACCAGTCCAATGTTCAACCATTATATAATCACACTTAAGGATTTTGTGATAGTAGTTAAGTGCAGTGAACATGAATAATAAGTGTTTTGTACTTTTCTCTAATGTAGTAAAACTGGCCATTTGGGAAGCATCAGTGGATAATTTTGTAGAATCTATCCAGTCAATACCTGAGGTATTTGCTACTTTTTTCACTTGTCCTAAAAAATAGGAATCGGGTGCATTGAAGGCTTTTAGCTATATATTTGCAGGTATAGGCAGCCAGAACTTGTGAACAGAATGGAGGAATTAAGATTTGTCTGTCAAGTTTCTATTCCCAATCAAAATTTATACTATGACCAAGGATGTGTGGAACACTTTATGTTTGATGACTCCATAACTAGAGTCTTAATTAGAATGTTGTAATCTAGAGAAAAGTTTCCTGATGCTTTAGTTAAACCCTTTTTGATGTATCCTATGAGGATATTATATTTCCTCCGATACAGTTGACCTCAAATTCACCTTGTTTTCTAATGTCATCAAACTTCTGCAGAGATTATGAAGTATAAACTACACATAGGGATATATAGTATGAAACCAGTTTCTCACTTTTCTCACAAGAAAAGATACATTTTTCTTAATATGAAAAACTGAGTTCAGTTTTCATAAGCATATGTGTAAAAAAAAAGTCCTTTAATCCTTTCATTTAAAAAAGTGGGTATTAAAGTCCTGCTTGATCTTTTGATGCTGTAGGTTTCATCATTGATAACTATGCTAATCTTAACATGAACTTTTTGATACCTGGGAAGCAGCAAGTCAGTAATTTAACATTCAGGTGCAGGCAGCTACTAGATAGCACAAGCTCTTTTCCAAGAAAGAAAACCTCTATATCCTGTTTCAAGGTTGATGGCTGCCCAAGGTCTGCTCCTCAGCTGTCAAAAATGCCAGAAATGCAAGTTTCTCGGTTGCAAAAAGTATTTATTTCATCAAAAACAGTAACTAAAGAAAATCTTAAATCTAACTCCCGTTGTCTCAGAGTAAGTCTGCTGAATCAGGAGAAATTTGTTATGTACATATATGTCAGTCCCATTAGTTGATTCATAGTGTCTGTTCCAGTTGGGACTAACAATTGGATTTAGGCCAGAGGTGGGAATAGTGAGGCTCTATCAGATGTTGTTGAAATGTAACTCCCAGCATTCCTCACTGGTGGAAGTGCTGGCTAGGGCACCACTTCAGTTGCAGTCTAGTAGCCTCTGGAGAGTCACATGATTCCCAAATCTGATTTAAGCTTTAAAGATGTTACATTTACTGTATGATGTTACCCTGGAAAAACTGCTACTCTGTAAACAAAGCAAGATTTAAGCAAGAACTATTATATGGAATATTTTGTTAGGCCAGAGTATTGCTCTTCCTAAACCTAGCAAGGAAAGAGAATCTGATTTGATGAAGGGCAATACAGAAATGCTTTGAAAAAGTGTTGCAAGACACAGGGCTGCTGCTGGCAGGCTTCTAATTGCCCCCACTCCAGTACTCCTGCTCAAGATCCATTGGTAGGAGAGAGAATAACCAAGGAAAGGGAGGCTAAAACCTCTTCTCCTAATCCCAGCAATCTGATTCTGTTTCATGGTCACTGAGGGAAGCGGAGGCTGAAGTTTCTTCTTCCCACCCAGAGACCCTTATGGGTGGAGGTGGGAATTCAGCAGTGATGGGGTTATGAGGACTGCAGATACAGTGGAGGGAGTACATGCAGCCCTGGTGGCACAGTGGTTGAATGCCAGTACTGCAAGTCACCAAGTTGCAAGCTCGATTCCAGCCAGCTCCAAGGTTCACTCAGCCTTCCATCCTTTCGTAGGTCGGTAAAATGAGTACCCAGCTTATGGGGGCAATTAGCTAACACGCATTGGAAACTTTTAAGCAGTGTAGATATGTAAATAGCTATTGCTTAAAACAATTTGTAAGCCGCTCTGATAGCCTTGTGGCTGAAGAGCGGGGTATAAATAGCTAAATAAATAAATAAATAAATGAGCTGTTCAGTGTAAAACCCTGTTTTAAATGGTTGTATCTTGAGATTTCAAAGCATCATACTGCTGGTGTTGGCTGCTTCTGGTAGTCCCAACACCAAAGGATACTATTGTGACCTCCTTTAAGAGCAAAAATTCTTTACTGGTCTTCATAGTGTCTTGAATCCAGCATTTGTGGAAGCTGCTTATGGAATGGGATTTTCTGCACTCTTCTCCTATCTCTGCTTATACAAGCTGCTGTTGTCCAGTTTTCTAAGATTTCTCCCTAGTGAAATTACATCACAACTCTGGCCCTTCCTGAGGGTCCTTCAAGGAGAGGAGATGGAGAAATCCCCATTACTTGAGTTGCTTCTACTCATACATTCTGTGGATCTCAGCTAACAGATCTATAAAGCTGATGCACAAAAAAGTAAGAAGTACAATTTGTCATTGATTCAAAACTAAGCCGAGGTAAAACTATGAGGAGCACCTCATGAAAGAGGAAATTGCTAATTGTATGTTCAACAAAAAATTATCATAAACAGTTGATTAAATTAATGTATTTAAGAGGATTATATTTAATGCTATTTAATTTTTTTTGTGTTCCAGATAGTTTTTAGCTGTATTGATTTAAAGTATGGTGTGAGCTGCTTTGGGTCCCATATGGGAGAGAAGCAGGATATAAAATAAATAAATAAATGTTGTGGGAGATGTGTCAACTGCTGTTGCATGCTATATTAACTAGTTATTTGCCAAATATCATTGCTTCCAATGGCTTGTTGCAATCTTTTTACAGATACTAAAATCAAGAAGGAAGATGAAACTGTCTCATGCTGATGTGATGCAGAAAATTGGGGAACTGTTTGCCTTAAGGTATGTATTCATTAAAAGCAAGGAAAAAGAGATATGTTAACAAGAAATTTTAAAGTAACAAATGCTATGACTATATGTGCAGTTTTTCCAGTGGAGGAACAAGGACATCTTGATATAGATTGCTGCTGCTTCTTGCTCTGATAGACAACAAAACTAAAGACTTCACAGGAGGGCTCAGCAAGGTGGGCATTCCACAAAGAGCCAGTCATGTTCCTGAGTGTTGCATAATAGTATGCTCATTTTTCTAGAAAACTATTGCTTTTTCCTCCTTCCTGGAACTGAGATAACACAAGGTCCAAGAAGCCAGACAAATAACCAAGCTGATCAAGATAGTACCATAGAAGAAGTCCCATCCTTTCAAAGATCAGAGGGCTGCTATTCAATATAGTCTTCCTTTTCTTCAAGAATAGGTCTTGAAGATCATATGGGATCTAAAACAAATGAATTGTTTGGTAATATTGAAAATTTTGCATGAAAACCATTCTAGCCACATCCTGGGGATTTTCTTGCCTTGTTCAGCCTCAGAGTCCTATTTACACATTCTGATCCACCTGCCTCTCAGTGCCTGCAGTTCATGCACCAAACGTATTGTTACCAATACAAGCCCCTGTGGTCTTTTATCAGCTCCACACATACTCACAAATGCCATGATAGTCCATGTGTCTCACTGGATGAAGTCTCATCTCCATGTTTACCTGTAGCAGATATTTTGATCAGCTATGCTTATTTTCAGCAGGGACATCACAATATTCAGCAGGTGGCAGGCTCCTTGGTTCTGGATGGATTTTTTGGTAAATCATGGGAAGAGCCACCTCTGTCCTTTGCAGGAACTCCAATGTGTCAATGGTCTTATCAATACCACAATTAACATGTCTTTCTCCACACAGAGTCCAGAACATTAGAGAAACTGTCAGTTCAATACAGTTATCAAAATGCCTGATGTCCTATCCTAGCAAGTTTGCAAGGGCTTATGGTTTGAGCCATGGCATGTGCGTCATTGGTTTGGAATCATGCCAGGATGCTCCAGTAGTTTCTTTTACCATTTCAGGACCACATATCCAATTTCCATTACTTGAAGGTTACTTGAATGCTGGCAAGTACTTCTTGAGGTTGTGGTTGCCTCCAGTGATTCTGAAAGATTGTCCCGTGTGGGATTTTCCCAAGGCCAAGCTGTTCTGACCCACCAGTCTCACAGAGCAGATGGTCTCATGATGGCATCAGGTTGGCCTCTCACACCTTCATTCACCCTGTGGAGAGTCCTGTAAGAACCAGTGGTATTACCACAAAGGCAAACGTTACCACCAAGGTCACACTCTCTTATAGCAAAAGCTACAACTTAATAAACTTGTTCAAATCCTATGTTCTTTCCTCAGAGACTGAGCACATCAAAGGCAGATTGGCTGAGTCGGACAGGTTTTTGACCATATGAGTGGTGACTGTCTATGCTTGCAAGGCATTTCAGAGTGTCCATAATGGTCTTACTGTCCAGCAAACCATCATGTGATCAAATTGTCTCCAGATATGAATTGCAAGAAGCAAGGTGCTTGTTAGCTGAGGGGCCTGTTGTTTACTTTCCTTTAGACAGCACTCCTTCACAGTGTTGAGAAAGTGAGGTTAGAAATGGCACATGATCCTGATTGTACTTCGTTGATCAAAAAGGAACTCATTCTCAGAACTCCATCTGTCATAGGAGTTGATGATGCTCTTGATCTGTCTGGACCTGCTGGCAAACAGGCAAAGTGTTTTACTTGCTCCCTGCCTGGCTCAATTTTCACACATGGTAGCTGAGAAGCAGGTGTTGATAGACCTGGATTATGCTGAAAAGATAGACACTATTTTGTGTTCCAAGGAGCAGCAGAATTGGTGATTACATCTCCAGAGTTTTGTTAAATGGTGTAAGAGAAAAGGACTAAATTGCAGATAATTTCTGTAAAAACATTGTTTCTCTTCAGCCAGGATAGATTGGACGAGAGGCTCTTCTCCAATACATTAAAGTGGCAAGTGGGTGCCATTTCCTCTGTCTTACCCCATAAATTAGTTGTTTCCTGTTGCTGCTGCTGAAACCATTGACAATTCATTGTTACCCTACTTGGTACTTACACAATATGTTAACAAGAAAACCACCTTTTGAACTTTTAAGGAAAATTCCACCCAACTATTTGTCCTGGAAGATTTTTTTTTTTTCCTGAGAGCTATTACATCTGCCAGGAGAGTTTTTGAACTTGGGCATTGTCTGCCAGAAATAAGCTCTGATTCTTCCCTCTGGATTTAGTGGTGCTAAGGTTGAATTGGGCATTCATTCCAAAGGTAAATTATGTCCATCAATCTTAAGAGGTCATTTTACTTTCCTTTTGCCCTTTCCCATCTAGGCTGCTGGAAAAAAGTGTGGTGTCCCCTTGATGTTAGAAGGCCCATTATAATTTATCTTAAAAGGACTAAGGACTAAGTGTGTTTTATTTCAGCCATCATCTGTGGGATACAAGTTCCAAATACAACTTGCTTGGTGTATAAAAGCCTGCATGGCTTCTTATTATAACTCACTAGGGGCTGTGTTGCATTGAGAAGTTGTTGTTCATTCCATTTGTAACACTATAATGTCTGCTGCCTTAGACAGAAAAGTACATTTTTGATCAATATCTGTAAAACAGGTACATGGTCATCTGTGAATTTCACCTTCATGGGGTGCATTCACTTCTGCTGAAGCTTCGTTCAACAAGCAAATGCTTCAGAAGTGAATATTGCACTTGGCACATGAAAAACCTTTACTTTCCCATGAGTTGGGGGGAGAGTTCCAGTACGCCCCACATCAGGATGACCTCCCTCCACTGCTGGAAAAAGGAACATTGATACTTATTGGGAAATGTTCATTTTCAGCATTTGGTGAAGAACATACTCCTCACCCAGTACTGTCTGACTGCTGGCATGACAGGGGTGTTATCTGTAGAAACAGGTGTACAAATTTCTTCTGTTTCTTCTTCTGAAGTCTGTTCTATTACTATTTCCAATTATGTCATCTGTTTGGGCCTACCTGGCCATTTGCTCTTGGCAGTACAAGGAGGCTGGCTTTACATGGGCTACACCCCCTGCTGGGCCCTTCTACAAAGCCCTTGGTTCCTTTCTATCAGAGCAAGAAGGAAGAGTATCCCACATCATAGTGTCCTCTGTCCAGTGCAGAAAATGAGCTTATCATGATAAGTACTGAGTTTTTTCTCACATCTGGATGTTAGCATTTAACATCACTGTATGGTCTTCATGTTGAATATGTGATGCTTAAATAAGCATTTCATGATTCCTTCAACTTGGCCTTTTGTTTTATTTTCACCTTTCTCTGAACTTAATTTAATCAGAAATCTGCTTATGCAAAGATCACCTTTAAAAAAAACCTATAATTTGTTTCTTAGCACTTTTCTTCACTTCAAACCATCTTTTCTGTACATTTTTTACTTTGGTACCATCAAGTGTTTGACTCTTTGTACGGAGTCATAGCCTCTATATAAATATGCATCTTTTCAAAGAAATCCTAAGATAAGAAGGAAAACATGCAAAGCCTGACAAAATATGAAATGCAATAGGAGAACTCAGTGCAGCCATACTGCAACACACACCCTCTTAAAATAATCATATCATTAAAACTATTGGAAGTATGTTCCCTATTGTTTGTGCTTAAATGCTAAACTAAAATCTATAGATTACTGGAAATGTTACTAAAGTTATTGAGGAATTTCTTGTGAAGTTCCTGTAATGATAGCTCATGATGTTGCTTTATGTAAAAGCCACAGTAGTAAGGGGAAAGAGATGAAAGCTTAAGGAATTGGCTTTTTTACAACTGGTAAGTCCTGTACTTTTTGCACATTACTGGAAACATTCATACTGTTCTTAGTGATATGCATTGCTCACGGTTTGGGACAAGGATAGTGATACCCATGGTTTTGGAAGGAATGACATTTTTGTTTAGATATGCAAGTTCAACTATAAATTCTTGAGTCAAGAGTAAAAGTCATCTGAAAACTCATCATTGCTGCAGTGATTTTAACTGATACTAAAAAAGGTATCTTTGATGCCTTCCTTCTTTTCTGGCTCAGAAACAGACCACTTATTTCAATGTTGCCTGAACTGGAAAAAGTATTTCCTTTCAAACCAGAGAGGCAATCAAGGTGTGCAATAGGAAGAAGAATGCACATATCTTAGCTCTTTAAGGCACATTCTTATAATGTCAAACAATGGTTTGAACAAAAATACCTTTCCAGTTCAGGTAAACTGGCACCTACATCTGACTCACACGTTGATCATTATCCCCTCAAAGTATCAATATACGTATAAGGAACCATAATTAGTGAGAATCTTGCCTTTTATTTACCTCCTGTTCTTCAGGCACCGCATAAATTTAAGTTCTGACCTTCTGATTACCCCGGATTTCTACTGGGATAGAGAGCACCTTGAACAGCTATATGATAAAACTTGTCAATTTCTCAGTATCAATCGCAGAGTTAAGGTATGTATTTTTACCCCCATGCACCTGCCCACAGTAACCTATTCTCTGCCATTTTGAGGGTTGCTCACGCAGTTTCTCCTCCAAAAGCTCTTGATGTTTGCTTCTTTTTGTTCTTACAGAAGTACACAACTACACATTCCCATTTAACTACATATTTTTTTCATAAGGAAATTGATCTGTAAATTATCTTCTGCACATGCTTAGAGGATCCTGAAAGAGACTCGGGCTCTTTTTCTTTTCTGGGTGGTTCGGGGGACAAGCAAGAATCAGTTACCATGTTTGCACATTTAGTTAAGCCATCGTATAGTGAATCCTGGCTTACAGTTCCTAAGCACTATGTTGTTGCATGATCATTTTTCCTGTCTCCTGCAGTGGGGAGTAGCTACAGCAACCAGAAATTCACCAGGAAGAAAAAGCCTAGTGTTTTGTCTCCCTAAACAAGACTCAAAGGACCAGGGTTTGAAACTGTTTTCTGATTTCTGACTTAAACCAGAATTCACAGTTTGGACATAACATGAACCTTTTTCTCCCTGACAACTTCCCAGTTACCTTAACTACTCCTCTGGATGAGAGGAGCCAAGCAAGAACCTGTCGGGCAGAATACACATGGTTGCTGCTTGTGAATAATAAGTTCCAGGACTCTGCAATTCTGGCTGTTATGTGAATACAGCAAATAGTCCCCCCCCCTCTCATTTTGTGCTTGATTTTGTGCAAGCTGTACAACTGTTTTCTGCTGTAATCCTAGTAACTTAGTAGAGAGGGACTATTGATACTGGAAACTTGACAACTGCCAAAATTAGTTACTTACCAAGAAGGTACATTCTGGGGTTGGTCGAGAGGAGTAATCCATTACTCTTAGGTACTTCCTTTCACCACCCAGAGAAGAGGCAGGAAAACATTCAAATCTTCTGATAGCCAGAGAAAGCCATTAACTTCTCCCCTCCAGCCATCCACAAGGTCAGTTCACTGCCTAGCACAGCCAAGAGCATAAAAGGAAATATGTAAGTATAAGATTGTTGAGAGAGAGAGGAAAGGAAGGGCAGTCACCAGGGTGGACAGATTCCTCCTCTCGACCAACCCCAGAACGCACCTTCACGGTAAGTAACCAATATGGTGTTCTCTGGGTTCGTGAGAGGAGAAATCCATTACTCTTGGGACGTGCCCAATCTACATAATGTTTAGGGAGGGGTGACTGCCTGAGTGCTCAGTCTTTATGACTACCTCCTGCAGGAACTTTCAACCAAAAAGTGCATCTGTCAACCTGCACTTGTCAATTTTGTAATGGCGAAGGAAGGAGTGCTCCAGGTGGCAGCCCAACAAATTTCCAAGATCAGAGCATTAGAAGAGAAAGCTGTTGAGGTAGCCGCTGCTCTAGTGGAATGGGCCAGCACCCTGGTGGGTCAGGGCATTTTTGTCATGTTGTACACTGTCAGGATACAGTTCGCAATAGTCCAGTTTGATCCAGTGCACAATAGTCTTGTTTAGAAGCTCTATCTCCTAAGGGGGTTGGATTGAAAGGTAAAAAGAGATGAGGTAAAAAGGTTTAAAAAAGGTAAAAAGAGATGAGGTCCTTTAGGCAACGCCTACAGGACCTCATCCTTTTAATGTATATCTTTAGGGCCCTGCTGACATCTAGTTTATGCCATAGTTTCTCCCTAGGGTGAGAAGGATTGGGACAGAAAGAGGGCAGAATCAGTTCTTGATAGAAATGAAAGGTGAAGAGAACCTTGGAAAGAAAGGAAGGGACTGTGTGTAGTGACACATAATCTTCGTTGAATGAGCAGAGGTGCTTCCTAACTGAGAATGTCAGTAGCACGAACACCTGCCTAGCAGAGGTTATGGCTATCAGGAAGGCCACCTTTAATGAGAGGATCCTGAGTGAGATCTTCTGGAGTGGTTCAAAGGGAGGCCTGGACAATTGTCTGAGGACCAAGGGAAGGTTCCAGGAAGGGAAGCGGTGCCTCACGGGGGGGGGGGCATGATGGTGGCTCCCCTCAGGAATCTCTGAACATGAGGGTGTAAGGCCAGTGACCCTCCCTTGTTCCATGGATAGAACAGAGGACAAGGCTGCTGCTTGTCTCTTTAGTGTACTAGGCCTGAGCCAAAGATCCAGGCCTTTCTGAAGGAATGCAAGGATGGGCTTACTACCATCTCCAATTGGGAGATGTGGCTGGATGAGCACCACTTGGAGAAAGCCTTCCACGTGGCCTTGTAGATTCATGTGGGTTATCTGTGGGAAGACAGTAGCGTAGAAATCACTGCTTCTTCGTAGCCACATAGTCTGAGGATTTTCCGTTCAATCTCCAGGCAGCTAGGCGCAACAAGGCCACCTTGGGGTGAATCAGAAGTCCCTGGCTTAGAAGGTCCTCCTCCTGTGCAAGGGGCCATGGATCCTCTCAAGCTAGGTCCATCAGGTCTGAGAACTCTGGCCTCCTCAGCCAGTGAGGGGCAAATGTGCTCCTTCCCTTACCTTCTGGATTGTCTTCGCAATCAGGGGAAGGGGAGAGAAAAGGTAAAACAATCCTTTTGGCCAAGGGACCTGGATCACATCCAGTCTCTCAGGCCATGGGTCTGGGAATCTCATGAAATATTTTGTTAGCTTCCTGTTGGACCAGGAGGTGAACATGTTGGCCTTCATTGGCCCAAACCTGACCTCTAACTGGTGGAAAACCTGCGGGTAGAGTGACCATTCCCCTGGGAGCACCTCATGTCTGCTCAGGTAGTCTGCAGGTTTGTTGATTACTGTATATAATGGGCTGATAGTGATGCCACCATTTTTTCTGCCCATTGAAAAAGGAGGGTAGCCTCTCTGTGTAGGGAACATCTCGTTCCCCCTTGTTTGACTATGTAAGAGTGGGCTGTGGTGTTGTCTGTGAGGACTAGGACATGTTTCTCTTGACCCTGGGAGTGAAGTGAGCTAGGGTTAATTGCACCGTATGGTGGCCTGGAGTTCCCTCTGTGCCCTTCGGATGGATGGTGCTTGAAGTAGCAGGTTGTCCAGATATGGGTACAGATGAATGCCTTGAAGCTGTAGGTGTGCATCTAAGGCCACCAGAGCCTTTGTGAATACTCTGGAGGCCAAGGCTAAGCCCAAGGGGAAGGGCCTGTAGCTGAAAATGAAAATGCAGGTAGGCTTCTGTTAGGTCCAATGACACCAGAAAGTCTTCCTTTTGGAGTGCCCCCCTTATGGAGGACAGTATTTCCATATGGAAACACTCATAGGTGATGTATGAGTTGGTGTGTTTGAGGTCTAGGATTGAGCAGGCATCCACTCCCTTCTTTGGAACTGTGAAGAAGTAGACTGAGAATCGCTGAGAGGCAGGCACTTCTCTATTGCTTTGATGTGTAGGAGATGATCCACTGCTTGGGTTTGGATCCTTCTTTTCAGAGGATCCTTGGGTATTGTGGAGGGCAGGAACTGGTTCACGGGTATCCTGTCGAATTCTATGTGGTAACCCTGGGAAATTGTGGATATGACCTACTTGTCTGTTGTGGTCATTTCCCAGGTTGCCTGAAACCACTGCAGTCTGCCTTCTACAGGGATTAGCTTGATGTCAGAATTGCTATTGACCTCCATCCCTTTGGGGCTGGCTGTAGGGGCTGGCAGCTGTCTCTGCATCCTGCTTGAGCCTGCAAGGGTGAAAGCTGTCATGAAGAGAAGCTAGGTCTCACCCAGGTGGGACGAAAGCACTGAAAATCCCTTTGCATTCCAAATCCTCTGGGTGACCTGAAAGAGGGGCTTTGTTGAAAGGCCCGCTTGGCACTTCTATCCCCTTTTCTGAACATGTTGGGCATTGCCCGCTTCTTGTCTTTTGTTTCTACCAGAATGTCTTTTAGGGCTTCCTCTCCAAACAAATTCAAAAGAATGAGTATCTACCTACCAGTGTGCCAGCCACATGGAGCGTCTAACTACGGTTGCAGAAGCAATGGCCCTAGCGCAAATGTGATATCTTGAGTGGCATCTGCCTGAAACTGCAGGGCCCTATAGATCTTGGAGAGAGACATGTGCAGGATGGCATGGTCCAACTCTTCCTCTTGCAGAATATCTTCTATCCATAGGAGAGATGCCCTAGTGAATAGGGATCTCGCTGCTGATGCTCTGACAAAGCTTCAGATCTCTTTAACTCAAAGGCCTTAAGGAACCCTTCACCCTCTTCAGGAGCTAGAGATCCCAAGATGAAAGAGGCAACCGGGGGGGTTGACTACAGGGGACTTTAGTTTGTCTAGGACCTGGTTACAGGAATTGTAAGGTTTTGGGGCCAGGAGGGCGCCTCTTTTCCCCTGCAGAGGCTTCTCCCATTCCCCATCCATGATGCACATGAAAACTGATGGGTAGGGCATTTCTTTGCCCATCACTTGGGGGGGGGGTGTCTTAGGACTGAGGCCACCCTCTTGTTGAACTCCATAGACACCTGTTCCTGGGAGGACTGGTGCTCAGAGAGGCCTAAGGTAGAAGACACTTTGGCCAGTGGGGTGGGGGAATACTCCATGTGAAAAAGCCTATCAGACAGATTGCCTTGATTGGTCTCATTGTCTGACTACTCCACTTCCTCCTTGTCAGCCTGCAAATCTTCACCCCCTTCTCAAGGCCTGAAACATCCTGAGTGAGGGATTCACCACCTGAATCGCTCTCGGATTCACATGAAGAGTGTGGGGGAAGGAATAGCCTTTTCCTTGCCCTGCTGGGCTTGGCTGTTGCTGGTGAGACCCCCTTTGTTCCCCCTGCTGGCCAGAGTGACCAGCTTCTCTTGGGAGCTGGGGGGGCTCTGGCTTCAAGGGCGTGCACGACCTGCAAAAGCAGTGGGCAAATGGCTCCATCATGGGCGTTTTGTTGGGGTGAGAGGTTTTCTTGAGGCATCTTGCCCGTGGGCGAGGCCTGTCTTCCTCTGTGGGGAGGGGGTCATCCTTGTAAGCTTCCTGGCCCAGGCTGCATCTGGGCCTTGGTGCTGCCTCGTGTGAGGCTGCACCTGCTTGACTTAGGCTGGTGAGTGCACAGGAGTATGCCTCTGTAGCAGCACTGATGGTGTGCCACTCTGCAGCTCAAAAATTGTCTGCAGCAAAGCTGGGGGGGGGCTCCCACAAGATGGTGACCGTGAGCCTCATTGACCACATAGCTGCTTTCCACCACTCCTCCCCCAGCAGGGAACAGAAATGGCACAAACCATCTGCCGTTTCCACGGTGAGGAGCTTCCAGACATGGGAGCATCCCCTGCAAAGTGGCTGGGTCCTTTGTCATTGGCTGTTGGGCATTTGGGGACCCAGGGGACCCCTGGGATCTTCCCCCATGTGATCTCCTAGCTTCTGGACCACCACCAGCTGCCAGGTTGTTGACCTGGCAGCTCTCCTCTCCTTGCTCCTGCCTTGCCTGCAGAAGAGCCTTCAGAGGTGGGAGAGCTGAGCAGGGTGGCCATTGGTCCTCCTGTGCAGGCTGAAGGCACTCCAGTGGCAGGAGAGCCTTTTTTGCCTTTGAAGGCAATCCTTTTGTCATGCAGTCCTATGCAGCTTTTTCCTTTGGTGGTGGTGGTTTGTTTTTCTTCTTGGTGTCCTTGGAATCTGCCAGGGCCATCCCATGAGCAGAGGGAGGGAATAGATAATGAAGTAGGAGGAAACGCAAGAAATCAAGAGGTAGGGAAGGCTTTTTTTTAAATATAGGTAAGGTCCAAGAGAAAGGAGAAAGAAATTGGTAGAAAGGTTAGGAGAAAAAGAGAATGAACAGGCACCAAAGATCAAGAGACAACACAGGAGCTGTGCTCTGGTTGAAGGCAGGAAGAAAAACTGGCCTCATGGACGGCTAGAGGGGAGGAGTCAATGGCTTTCTCCAGCTATCACAAGATTTGTGTGTTCTTCCTGCCTCTACTCTGCGTGGTGAAAGGCAATCAATTTGTAAGCCGCTCTGATAGCCTTGTGGCTGAAGAGTGGGGTATAAATAACTAAAAAAAAAATTAAATAAAAATAAAAATAATGAATTTCTCCCCTCACCAACCCAGAGAATCTTGACAAATGAGTTGTAAAACTCACATCTTTTACAGGGAAGTCGGACTCCTCAAATTGTGCAGGGTAACAAGCTCATTCTTTATTCTTCTTCCATCTTTCATAAAGAAAGAAATTGAGCATCTTGTCACAATAAATCTTTGTGGCCTACTAATACTAGCTGCTATTCTACTAATGGGACTCCATGACTGTGTATGCAGACATTCCAGCAGGACTGGCCAAGTCTTGCATTTTTGAGTTTCTGTCAGATTTCTATGGATTTGCTACTTGACTTTAAAAAATGGAAGTCTCAGTAAAAAAAAGTATGAGCCTAATGAGAGATTTACTCTATATTAGGTAAGCAAACTTTGGATAAAATGTTGATTTTTGCCCTCCCAAGTAATGAAGGAAGGTGGGGGGGGGGTTGCTGGCTAAACTCCACCTTTTCTTTCTGTTCTTTTTGCTAAACCAGTAAAAGGGGGATTTGGAAACAGTATTACAAATACATAAACAAGTTGACTTTGATCATAACTTGACAGAGGCATTTTCTGGCACCCCCTTCACTGCCTGGACATGCTAAAATATACTTGCAAGTGGTAATGATGGTGGGGATCCTCTGTATAAAGATATGCACTAAATTGGAATGTTTTCCATTTTATCATTCAACCCTTGAAACTTTAGGAAGTTTTTAGTAACTGTAAATTAATAAATTTCCATGCATATATTGGCTGATCTAATCAGTGTGGCTGTCTTGTAAACCACTGTTCTGTAGATCTACTAACACTGTGACATTATTTGGCCTCATAAAGTTGACTGTGTTATGTTAGGTGCTGCATTGTTTGAAATTAGACACATTAGGGGTCATATACTAGGTTTAAAGTTTTATATTTTAACTGTTGCAGGTGGTGAATGAAAAGCTCCAACACTGCACAGAGTTGACAGATCTGATGAGAAATCATTTGAGTGAAAAACACGCTTTGCGCTTGGAATGGATGATAGTGATACTCATCACCATTGAGGTTAGTCTGATTTAATAACTATTAGTAACAAACACAGTGCATCTTATTGGAGAAAGGTTCAGCATCATCAGATATTCTAGATTTTGTTTTGACAGCATAGATTTTTTAAAAACATTTAATGTTTATGAAATACTCAAGCTTAATATACATTGTGTTGGTGATCTTTCTTGTACTTCTGTAAAATACATATGGGCTAAATGATTTTCATCCAGTCTTTGAGCTCAAGATGAAGTATATGTCTCATTTCTTCCCGGTTTTATTAACACAGCAGTCATGTGAGATAGGCTAGGCTGAGAGTGATTAGTCACCCACTTGCTTTCATTGCTCAGTAGGGCCAAACCTGGGCCTCCAGTCCCAGTCCAGTTCTGTTAACTGCACATCACACTCTCTCTCCCAAAATTTAAAATATAAAATATATAACAAATATGTAAATACCAATTCACATATTATGTTCACCAAATATACTGTACCACCAGAGGCTGTACCTGTATGCCTTAATGGAATTTTGTAAGATCAAGTGCTGGTAGTACCTGAGAGTTTCTGCTGTGCTTACATATCCTGGAACCATATGGGACTGACTACAAGGGTTGTGGATTACTGCCTCATTTTTCATACACAAACATTGTGATATGAAATATTCCTAAATTGGAAGTGCAAATTCATCTGTAACAACTCCTTGGATAACTGCTTTCTAGAATCATAGAGTTGGCAAAGACCACAAGGGCCATCCAGTCCAACCCCGTCATGCAGGAACACACAATCAAAGCACACTCAACAGATGGCCATCCGGCTTCTGTTGGTATTGTCAACCTTTCTCCTGAAAAAAATATTTCCTAATAAATACTATTAGGAAATACTGTTTTACTTGGATTTGAACTCTTTGTATTTGTTTCAATTCATTGTATAGGAATAAATTGATATCCCTGCATCACCAATAAAGAATTTGAAACATCAAGTGAGACCTGCAGTGGTGTTACAGGGTAAAGTGCTCCCTGTATTCCATCCCATTCTCTGATGACATTCAGTCCTCAATGAGTTGTTCTGGGATTCCACAAACATTCTCAGAGACTTCCCGCCCCTTAAAGATTGATGTACTTCTACAAATTTTGTAGTTCCCTCAAGCATTCAGATATCTCCTGCTATTTATTATGTTCAGTAACACTTTCTCAACATAAACAACTCTATTCATAATCTGAGTATCAATAGTAACAAGAATTTCAAAATAAGGAATTATATTTAATAAATTTTGTTTTTCAGGTCATGTTTGAACTTGGTAGAGTGCTTTTCTGATAATGAATGACAGCCAAAGACTTTGACAAGTTTGTGGAGATAATCTGGAAAGCCTCATTTACTGGAATTCTTCAACTTTATTCTTCACATCTGTTGAAAGTTCAACAACTGTCATAATCAATGTATGGACACTTGCTGCTTACAAAATAATTGTCATCCATGGAAATAGGCCAAATTTTAAATCTTGTCATATTGCTGGGAAATTATGGTCTTCCTTTTAGATGCCTGCTTCCCAAAGCCTCTACACCTGCAGGTTATTTGGTGTGCTGCAAGAAATTGTGCAACCAACACTACAATCTGCCACATTTAGAAATCTTATTAAAAGTGGTAAACTTCTTGCACAATTGACACATTCAGGAAAATCATGTGAAGCCTTTCTTATACCGTGTGCATATGTGTGTTGGATTCCCTATTTTACTAGTAGATGTCCGGTTTGATTTAGCCCCTTCACTCCTTTCCTCCAATACAGAGATCTTTTCTCACGATTGCCTATTTCATTTTTTAAAAATAAATCATACTCAAATTTGAAGTACAAAAATTATTTACATATGATGAACTGGGTAAATTGACTTCACTGTTGATCAAAACATAACTAGAATGGCCCTCTTAATTTGCCTATCAGTGAATTTAGTAAATGTTTCAATAAAGACAAATTAATTTTTCTTTGATCCCAAGGTCTCTCGCAGCCAAGATACTAACAGCAGTACTTCAGAAGTACATGAGCCAAACAGCTTATTAAAGTGAGCTCATCCTTTCCTCAAGATGTAGTGGTCAAAAGTACCCTGCCCTGAGACATAATGTTTTCATTTAATGAGCATGGTTAATATCTTTGTTAAACCCAAAACCTCAGTGCTATCTTTTGAAACCAAAGTTTCCCCATTTGGCAAAGATTTTTTTTAAAAGTAACACTTCCACACAGCCTCTTCCCCTCTGCATTTTTAAAAAGTGTTTAGCTGGTGGAAACTTTTCTTTTGAAAGCTAGTGGTGAGATTCCCCCCTTTTTTGTTTGTTTGGCCTAAACAGTGTATTGTCCTATGCTTTGCAATGTGTTTTATATTCAACACAGCATTTATATGGTTAAATGATGATGGGACTGCTATATATGTTGTCTAAGCTAGTAGTCCTCATAGAATGGTAAGACTCTTCTGGGTCTATAAATTAAGTTATAAATTTGATGAAGTATTTTTGATTTTAAAACCTACTGCTAAATTAATTGGATATCTTCAAGTTTTAAGTATTATGACAGAAGAAATGTACCTGTACATCTCTCAAAACATCCATAGTTTTCTATACATTTTGTCTGACATCTTTTGTAAAGTCTCAAAAACTTTACAAAAGTTTTTGTAAAGTTTTGCCCTTCTCTCAAAAGGAAGGTGCAAGTGGTCATTTTGTTGCTAGCTTAACATGTTCAAGTGATCAGAACAATCACAGCTGGTTGTTGAAATGGCCTATGTGCTGCACTGAAAAGGCAAAATAAATGAAAGTGATTGTAACTGTGCTTTGTGCTTCTGCTATGCACAGGCATGCCCTAAGAGAATATGGGAACTACTCTCAGGAGAAGTGTAAATAGTGGCTAGAATTGCATTTTTGCTAACACATACACAACTAGAGGCTATGTATACATACATCTGCTTTTGTGTATTGTATAAGGATCTATTCACTAGTTTTTCACAAATCCAAAAATACCCCCAGGTCACCTGTCTGACTCTGGGGATGATCTTATGCTGGGGGCTGCTCCTTGTCTCTCCCCCCCCCCAATTCCATAACAAGCCAGGGGACAGCCCTACAGGTGATGCACAGGAGGTACTACGTCCAAAAAGCATGTGTAGCCTCATTACATTTGTGTGTGCCACCCACAGGATGGCAGCCTTAACACTACTGAAGTAGCACTCCTGTGGCAAGTTCTGTAGGAAAACATGGCACAATGACTATTATTTGGATAGAGTGTCTGCCCAAAAGACACAATTTTTTGTAGTATCCCCACAAAGGGCCTAATATCTGTTCTTGCTCTCATTCAGTCTTTTGTCAAATGACTGACAAGTCTTCTGGAGGATGCATATTAGTACAGGTAAACAATACTGGTGGACCCCTCTATCCACTGATTTGGTATCCACTTATCCACAACTGAAAAGACATATTCTCTCTATGCATTTCTAGGTCCTCCAATGTGATTCTTTGGTCAATTTCTGATGTTAATCTCATTAAAAACAATAGGGTTCTCTATTATCCATGGTTTCAGGTATCCACAGTGTGTGTGTGTGTTGGAACATATCCCCCACAGATATGGAGGTCAACTTGTATGAAATCAGAAATATATTACATTGCAAATGTAAAGGTTTTCACAACTTTATTTAGAATGTCTTCCACGTTCTTCGTTGGGGCTGTGACTAATAAATCTATGGGCTGACTGACATTTGTACACAAGCTCCCTTTCCTATAGGCACCAGCAATATAGGACCATGGCTAGTCACTGCAGCTATATTTCCCACATTTGTCCAAAGCATTAAGGATTCCATGTTAAAAGTATCTGAACTACATCAAAGTGATTAAACAGGTTTTTCTGCACTGGAAAAAAAAACCCGGCTGTTTAAAGGAAATAGCCAAGATCCTGCACCATCAGATATAACCATAACAACAGAGCACTGTATTCTGGCAATGCCAACCGAAAGACTTACCCGTTAAGGCAACAGCCCAACTGAAAGGGTTTCCAAGGTATGTTGGGACAGGCAGCTGGAAAGACCCTCCACATCCTGCCACAACTGCTTGTCTGAATGCACCTTGCCACTAGAAGACTACTGCAGTGATCATTGCCCAGTGACCTGATCTTAAGCACCTCATAAACCCTTCAGTTGGGTTGCCAGGTTTTCCAACCTTGGATGGCTGCAAGCTGAAAATGTCCAGCATACAGCTGCCTGCTTAAATTTCTTTTCCCATTATGCCTGGAGAATTGAAATATAACACCCAAGTCTATATTCTTGTAATATAGACAGGCCAGTGCCTGCCCTGGGGACATGCTGCTAGGTAAGCAACCCAGACTACAGTGGAAGGGGATGTAGGGTTATTGGAGGCTTGGAGGGGGATGTTTCCTTGAGTAACAGTTGAACGCCATTCCACTGGTGGGTTATAAGGATCATGTGTACAGAATAAAGTTGACAGGTGGTGTGGAAGCAGTGGGAGTATATATGGTTGGGGGAATTCTTACAGCCTCTTTACAAGTGATAATCCTCAAAAAGAAAACGGTCCAAGCAAGTGATTGTGTAGGTACTGAATACAAGGTTCTGGAGCATGTGGTGGCCTTCCAGCTCCAAGGGCTTTGTGATAAAATAATTATACAGATCCATTTCAATCTGGTTTCAGGCCTGGTTATGGGACAGAAAAAGCTTTGATCGCCTTGGTGGATAAGCTACACAGAAAACTGGACAGGGGAAGTGGGCCCATTGGTTCTGGATCTCTCAGTGGCTTCTGATACCATCTACCATGGTATACTTCTGGGCTACCTCTCTGGGGGCACTGTTATGTAGTGGTTCCAGTCTTCTTGGAGGGGTGAACTCAGGTGGTGCTGCGGGACTTCTGTTTGATGCCCTGGCCACTGGCCTGTGGAGCCCCCCATGCTATTTGACATCTACATGAAATCCTTGGGAGAGGACATCCAGACTTGGGTTCGGTGTCACCAGTATGTACATCTCTTTCCTTCCCTTCTGATTTCAAGGAAGGTGCCTCAGTATTGAACCAATGCCTGTTGTTTGTAATGGACTAGATGAGGGAAAACAAACTGAAACTTAATCCAGACAAGAGAGAGGTTCTCCTGGTCAGTCAAAAGACAGATCAAACAATAGGGTCCCTGCCTGTGCTGGATGGGGTTGCACTCCCCCTGAAATCTCAGGCTCACAGCTTTTGACTCTGAGTCTGGATGCCCAGGTTTCAGCAGTGGCCAGGAGTGCATTTGCACAGCTAGAACTAGTGCACTAGCTACGCCTGTTCCTTGAGATGCCAGATCTGGCCACAGTGACACATGCCCTGATTACATCCAGTTTGGACTACTGTAATGCACTGTATGTGGGGCTGCCTTTCAAAACTTCAGCAGGGCCAGACTGCTGACCAGGGCCAGTTATGGGAGTATGCAACTCTTTTGTTAAAACAGATCCACTGACTGCTGGTTTTGTTTCTGGGTACAATTCAGAGTGCTGGCCATGACTTACAAAGCCCTATACGTCTTACGGCCAGGCTGCTTGAAAGATCATATCTAATACGTTTCTGCCAGAACTTTTAAGACCATCAGGGGAAGGTTTTCTCTTGGTCCCGCCCCCATCACAGGCTTGCTCAGTGAGGACACAAGAGCCTTCTCGGTGGCTGCTCCCACCTTGTGGAACTCTGTTCCTCTGGAGTCTAGACTGGCCCCCACCCTACTTTCCTTTTGCTGGCAGCAAAGCCTTTTTATTGAAGCAGGCTTTTAACATCTAAGCAGGGCAGCTTTTTATGGGGAAGGTTTACCCATCTTTAAAAATCTGTGTCTGCTTTTAAAATGTTTTTATATTGTTTTATCTGGTTTTACTGGTTTTACGATTGTCTTTGGGAGCCACCATGGGTCTCCTTCTGAGAGAAAGGCATTATACAAAAACAAGCAATAGATAGATAGAAAGATCAAGTTTCACCTTTACCTTGTACTCAGAATCTCATCAGAGTTGTATTTTATCCTCATCGCTTCAGCTTGGGTATTTTTGTGACATGTGTCTTTTGGCTTGTCATGCTCATCACAAGACACTTAGAAATAGACAAGCTTCCACAGCACACAAAGACTGCATGAGGGTGTCTCAGTATACCTGGACAAATTCCGTACAGAATACTGTAAGTACAGTACTTCCAAGAGAAAAATGTCAAAGGGCATGGCTGAGAAGACAACATTGTGACAGGAAGAGATGAAAGCTAATGAAATATGCAAACATTGCTAGGAAATGGTCATGATGCTAAAAGATGCACAATCCCTGAAATGCTGAATCTACGAAGTTTTAGACTTTTGAAAGAAAATATGTCAATACTCACCAGGGCAGCTACTTTAGTTCTCTTAAAAAGCTGTTGTGCAAGATACTTGTGTTGTTCTAGTTTATTTGTGAAATGCATATGAATAATTTCATTTTAAACAATCATTAAAATAGTGTACAGAATGACAGATAAACCTAGCACAGCTGACCCTCCGTATCCACAGATTTGGTATCCATGGATTTAAGTATTCACGGCTTGAAAATATTCTTTAAAAATTAATAATCCAAAAAAGCAAACCTTGATTTTGCCATCTTATATAAGGGACACCATTTTGCTATGCCACTGCATACAATGGGACTTGATTATTCAAGGATTTTGGTGAATTTCCGTGATTTTTTTTTTGGGGGGGGGGGTCCTGGAACCAAACCCCCAACAAATATGAAGGGACAACTCTATGTTGTTTGGCAGCTGGGGAAATAGGCAGTAAACAAGTTAACAGTAACATGCAAGTCAGGCGGATTTAACACTTAACATGTGGAGAGAAAAAATCAACCAGCATAAACTGGACAAAAAAATAGCCATCTGAAACGAGATACTAGAATAATGGGATTGTACTATAGTTCTAATTTTCTAAAGAGCAGTTTGAGGCAAAAATGCAGACATGGTATTTTACAATATTACTTTAGGAATAACTTCATCCATTTTGTAAAGGTTGCTTTTACTGTAGTAGTATTTCTAGAGGAGAGTTTCCCCATAATTTTCTGTCTCCCCCTCCCATGTAATTGTACCCTGAAAGAAATAACATAAAAAAGACAAATCCATCAGATTTCTCAAACTGTTGTTTATTTAGGTATAATATGCTCCATAAATTACAAGAATACAATCTCTCTGCCTTTTAAGATCTCAGGTAGGAGGTGCAAGGAAAACCTAGAATCAAAGCCATTGTTAATCTGAGTTGATTGCACTAAGCTAAATGGTTTAGCCTAGTGCAATCAGTATAACTCAGTATACCTAAATTCAGTATAACTCATTTATAAATACATGTCTAGACAGTTATGTGCACATTTATGTGGAGAATATTTTCCATTTTTTTTAAAAAATTAAACACATTACAATGAATGGATGCCAATACAAGAGTAAGGCAGGATTGTCAGTTTCAAAGTCAACCAGTCTTTTTACAAGCAATTGTCCCTAGCATGTGAGCAAGTGCATACATGTTTCACCGAAATACAGGAAGTAAAATAAAGCTAAAAATCCATGCTGACGCATACCAAAAGCCAAGTTATGAACTCTCCGTACAGGCTGTGCAAGTCAAATCAGAACAAAGATTCTTATTTCTTTTTACACTGTGCATGAAAGTGATAATTTGTGTTATACTTACAGCAAAAAGCAGTGATTCATTTTTGCTCCTGAAGTAAGGAGGGTTAAAATGTTTACATAAGGTCAGGTAAGTTATCTTTGGTTCCTCTCATTACTTTGTTACACTCATAATAATGCCTCTATCTGAGAGTCCCATCTGAAAGGCAAAACAGAGTATAAACCAAAGAAATATTTTTAGGGGGTATTATAGCCAATGACGGGAGTAATCAGAATTCAATGAAGGCAATATTTCTAGCAATGGGATGCTAATAGAGCAAACAAACAAACAGTAAATCGCATTGTTTTGGACACCCAATTTTTTTAATTGAATTTTTTTCTCAAAATCTCACACTGCTAGCTCCCATACCATATTATAATAATACAGTACATCAATAGCACTCCTCTGACTATCTGAACCTAAAGAATGTTTTTTCCCACTAGTTTTCAAAGGCCAGTATTATTAAAGATGGCAAGACACACTTATGAAGCAGCAGCTCACCTGTGCTCCAAGCGACAAATAGGTACTGAAACTGCCCCAGACTAACCAGGCTTATAAAACCCACTTGTTTTATTAGAATCCTAAGATACACCAAGCAAAGCCAGGGGCAAAAAAAAAAAAAAATGGCTCAAGTACTGTATTATCATCATCTTTATACCCCACCCCATCCATAGTCTTGGCTATTGCTGTTTCAACCTTCATTCCAAGGTTCTGATGCCACCTTCA
The DNA here is from genome assembly GCA_030847615.1 of Gambelia wislizenii. Taxonomy (NCBI): domain Eukaryota; kingdom Metazoa; phylum Chordata; class Lepidosauria; order Squamata; family Crotaphytidae; genus Gambelia; species Gambelia wislizenii. Next base: position 105,718,538 of record JAUMIR010000001.1, read on the forward strand.
GAAACTTACATGGCTTCAAGCACATTTACCTATGGGGGAAAAACAGGCCCACATGCAACCCCCAGGCTGTTTTTGCAGCTCTCAACCAGTTCATGCCCCACTTTTTCTGGCAGAAAAAAAGGAAAGCAGACTGCCTCTGCTGGAAACTTCCAGAAACAACAACTCACCTTTTAAATAGCCCTCCCTGTATGGTTTTGACATTTAAAAACACCCTTTAAAAAAACCAGAAATAGACTTCTGAACCTTTTGTGTTCTCTCTGTCTTTGGCATTTTTTACAAGTTCAGGCAGCCCCTGCAAAGATCCCAAGAGCAGAAAATTATCCCCCGACCTACCACAACTCCCTGCCTCTAGTTAAACATAAGGGCTGACTGATGAGGAAATCAGGAGTGAGAATCTCTGCTATGTAAAGTGCATCAGGTGGAGACCACATGTTTTGTTAGTTGTGATACCCCATTTTATGATGTTCCCTCCACAGAAATGCCTGCTTGTTGTCTGACTTCATGATGCCAGGCAGAGGCCTTTTAGATTTTCTAGGCCTTTAAACATCTGAATTTTGAAGCTTCTGCTTGTATTTTCTAGACTTATTTTTAACTGATACCTTTATTTTGAACTGAGTTATTGTTGTGACCTGCCCTAGGGACTACAGTTGTCCCTCCGTATCCACAGATTTGGTATCCACAGATTTAAGTATTCACAGCTTGAAAATACTCTTTAAAAAATAACTAGGCTTTCTTCAACCTCCCAGAGAGCCTTTTCGGCTATTGCTCCCAGATTATGGAACGGCCTGCCAGATGAGATCTGTCATATCACCACTCTAAATAGCTTTTTAAAAACTCTTAAGGCGGATCTCCTCCGGCAGGCCTTTCCTGAATAGATACCTGGCCATTTAAAAAAAAAAAAAAAAGGAAATCTAACTTGTCCCGATCTCGCCACATCTACTGTTCATTGTTCATTTTTAATTCTTTTTTTTAAAAAAAATTAAAGTATGTTTTAATTCCTAAATTATTTAATTATATTTTAAGGGGTGGTCGGGATTGAGGGTTTTGATGTATATTTTAATTGTTGTAAGCCGCCCCGATTGCATTTCTTAGAGGGGCAGGATATAAATAGATATTATTATTATTATTATTATTATTATCCAAAATGCAAACCTTGATTTTGCCATCTTATATAAGTGACACCATTTTGCTATACCACTGCATATAAAATGGGATTTGAGTATTCGTGGATTTTGGTACCCACAGGGGGTCCTGGAACCAAACCCCAGCAAATATGAAGGGACAACTATATTTTGTTGACAGGCAGTAAAAAAAAAAATCATTGAAAGATATTTTATATTAAACTAAAAATGCTGCTTTTTATCATTAATTTCTGGTTCAATTGTACAAAACATTGGTCTACATTTTGTAGTTTAAGTGTTTTATTCTTTATTTTTCTAATTGCCATTCTCTAGTATTTTAATACAAGAATATTTTGAATAAAAAGTGAAAGAAAGAGGGGAACACAATCCTATGCACACCTACTCAGAATTAAGCCCATTATAGCTAAGCGTGCATAGGACTGCAACTACAGCCTATAATATACACACTTAGCCCAACAGAAAAAGTGGGATATCCAAGGAAAAACATGTGCAGGATTGCAGTGAGGAGAAATTTCACCAATACAGGACATAGAAAAAGGCCAAGGAAGAAAAAACAGTAAAGGGGAAAGAAATGAAATATTTCAAACCATCAGACTATTGCTTGAATCCTAGCCCAAAACAAAACATGTACATATACAGTAATGTCTTACTAAGAATTGAGTACTTAAGCTTAACCCTTTTCTGGTCCACTAAATTTATAATGAAGTCACTTGTAACCAAGGCAGTAAAAAAGTTATACAAGTCTGTAGAGCAGAGGCTATATAACATATGCATTCTCAAGTTTAATGAAAATTACTTTATCCATGACTTTTACAGACCACATCAACTTTCTAAAACTAAAGAAGCAATACAGAACACTTTCCTAGAGAAATACCTATACCTTACCTTGAAAGTATAATCACAAGAACCCTTACATTTTCCAACAGGCTGTTACTTAACTATAATATTGCACAGCAAATCTATCAGCAGTGAAGTGCATAAACTCAGAGCAATATTTTTATTCAAACCAAAATGTATTAAGAACCAAGGCTACAATTCTATACATACTGGAGTTACTCATTAACCTCAACACAGCTTACTCTCAAATAGCAATGAATGATTGCATTTTAAGTAAAATATCTTACATTTTCTCTTACAATTGTTACAACACAGAAACGACATCTAATACAGGTTGAATACACCTTATCTGAAATGCTTGGGACCAAAATATTTTGAAATATTTGCACATACATAATGAGATCCTGGATATGGGACCTAAGTCTAAACAAGAAATTCATTTTATGATTCTCTCATGCACCTTCTAAACACAGCCTGAAGATAATTTTCTAACTTTTAAACTTCAGGTAACAGGCCTGCTATTACTCCAAAACCCTGCCAGCAGAATCCTATGCACTCTGGGGAATACAGTACTGTTTCAGATTACATTGGTATCTCTGGCACTATTGCCTGTTCTTCTTTTCTTTTCTTTTCTTTTTTAAAGAACTTCATTATATTTTTAGGATTTCAACAATTCTATTGTGACACACACCAACACCTCTATCCATCAAATAAGCACAGGTAAACACCAGTACTGTAATTTGAACAGGAGACAAAGTGCATGTAACTGCGCACAGACTGTGACCTGTGGATTGGTATTAACGACGACATGCATTTCTTTCAATCTGCAACTTTACTGGAACACAGGTGGGTTACTGGTTTGTTTGTTTTTTCATATTTCATACCATCTTCAAACCTCTTCTTACTGTAAGGAATACTGTAGCAACCGAAACCTCTCAAAGCTCGAACCCTTATTAGCTGGCCCTCTCACTGAGAATCATAGTCCCTACTGTAAACAAGGTTGAAGCAGGTGCCTGAAAAACAATGCTCTCGCGTAATTTATATATATTTATATTTATATCAGAAAGCGGCATGCTTCCCTCCCCCCTATTCCAACTCTGTCCCGTTTTTATTTTGGCCACCTCGTGGCGACTCCCTCCCTCTCTCCTATCCGACACCAACAAAAACAAGGGGAGGGGAAAATGTAAGCGAACGGAGGGAAGGCTTGAAGATGCACTTCTCACTTCCGCAGGTTTCCATGGATGCTCCCGTAGGCAGCCACCAGCTTCGTTTCCCGGCTTTTCCCGCCGCCGAGGCCTCCTCCGCCTCCGCCTCGTTGGGAGGGAGCTCCGCCGGGTCGGCCTGTGTGCGCTGGAAGCGGCGGAGCGCCAAGAAGCGAAGGCGGGCGGGCGGGCGGAGGAGGGCTGGCTCCTGCTGCTGCTGCTGCCGCCACTGCTCTCCTCTCCTCGCCGCCGCCGCCTCCCCCTCCTCCCCCCTCTCTCTCCCCGGCGGGGGCTCATCGCTACAGCCTCTCCGCTCCGCTCTCGGTCATGTGACCCTAACGTAACCGGACAGGAAAAGCCGCCGCCGCCGCCGCGCTGACTCCGTTGTTAGTGCTGCTGCTGCTGCTGCTACGGCGGCGGGGCTGCGGGTGAGGCGGCGGGGGCCCCCGAGAGCGCGAGCCAGGTGAGCGTGGTCAGTGTCTGTCTCTCTCCTTTCTCTCTCTCTCTCTCGACCCCCCCCCGAGAGAAAGTGGGCGCCGTGAGGGCGGCGGGCGGAGGCCACATTGCCACCAACCCCACCCCCCTCGCCGTCCCCGCCATTGTGCTGGCGGTTGGGCCAGGCCGGAGCGGGACCCGGAGAGAAGAAAGGAAGGGGGCGCCCGCCCCCCTTCACGCCGAGACCCTTCCCCGACTAACCACCGGCGGGGGTTAAGAGGGAGGCGGCCGCCCCGCGAAGGGGAGGGGGTCTCGCGGTGGGGAGTAACGGCTCTCCCCTCAGTCTGGTCCCCCCCAGACTCCGGCCCGGCCCTTCCCAGCCCGCCCGCTTTCGTTCTCTTTCCCTCCCTCCCTGCCAAGTGCGTAGCGGCCCCTTTCTTCCCCCCCCCCTTTTTTTTTTCTCTCACCAACGGCAGCAACAGCCCGGCCTAGGAGGAAGGGGGAGGGGCGGGCGCTGAGGCAGCCGCGCGGAGCGGGGAAGGGAGGGGGAGGGAAGGGAGGGGGGAAGGGGGCTGGTGGTGGGCGGCTCCGTCTGCGTCTCCTCAGCAGCCTAGGCGGCCCTGGCGACAGAGCGGCGGATCCCGTCTCTCGCGCGCCTTTAGGCGCTCCAGCTTGCTCACGCTTGCCGACGTCGCCTCGCGCCGCCGTCCGTCCGTCAGTCCTGCGTACGCCCCGCCCCCCTCCGTGCTTTGAGAGGCCTGGGCGAGTGTGTGCGCGCGCGCGGGCACGTGGCTTCTCCTGCGGAGGGGCGGGGCAGAGGCTGGGAGAGTGAGCCGGTGGCGGCAGGAAGAGGGAGCGAAATAGCCTCGCTAGCTCGCGCGGCCAGCCGGCCCGCCTCCATTTGACAGACGGCTGGCCAATAGGAAACGCCGGCAGCTTAGGCAAGGCTTGAGAGCAAGGGGGGCGGGGGACGCTGAACGCAGGGAAGGGCGCCTGCTCTTCGCCCCCGCCCCGCCCTCTTCTTTCCTGTGAGCACTGTTTGCTCGCCTCAGTGTTCACACGAGCAGGCTTTGTGGCTCTTGGTCGAACTGAAAAGCAGCCAAGGGAGGGAGGAAGTAGCTCCTCTGCTGGAGTGGCAGCCATTTCATTTGCAAAAGACTTGCCCACTTGTGGGCACTCTTATTTCGTTTTCTACAATTCCAGCTGCAGAATGGCTACACAGGAAAACACACAGTCGTGAAAGACTCCATTTGTTATTTAATGCACAAACACAAAATTCTAGTCAACTAAAAAGCCAATGCATGAAATCAAGGAATATTTGGGTTTACATTATTGTCAAATTCACTGTGCCTCAGTTGTTTGGAAGTGTCATACCTGTAGGGCAAAAATGAAGCATGTTTCTTTTTAAACTAAGTGATAGGTTTATAGTTCCTCGGGGCAGGCATAGCATGGCATTTCACACGTTGCTGAACTGCAACTCCCAGCATTCCTTACTATTGGCTGTACTGGCTGGGGGTAGTATGAGTGCTGGCCAACAGCAGTTGGAACACCATACAGTATATTAAGCTCAGCTCACTCGTGTGTTTCAGTCCTGATTCATTTTCTCATATACTGCTAGTGCTCTTGTACAGTCCTATGAAATCAGCAGGGCAATGCACTAGCACTTTGAATCCTGGCAGGCAAAACTGATAAAGTTCCTTTAATATTGGTACGTAGGCACTTTGATATCCTTTTCAGGAATCCCATATTTATAATACACACCCTGACCTTCCAGAGCTCTTCATAACAATGTTTTGAACAAAACACATATGTAAGCTCTTCCTGCTTACAATTGTGGATTGGTGTGCCAGGTATATTTTGTACATTCCCCGCCCCCCCATACAATGGCTTGGGCCTATAGCCAGTTGTCAGTTCCAACTAGATGAGACCCCATTGAAAGAATGGGATTTATGTCAACTTTTATGTAAGTTCCATTGATTCAGAGGCTGCTAATACACTGCAGAACTAATGCGGTTTGACATCGCTTTAACTGCCAAGGTGCAATGCTGTGGAATTCTGGGATTTGTAGTTTTGTGAGCTATTTAGGCACCTCTGTCAGAGAGCTGTGGTGCCAAAACAAACTACAAATCCCAGGATTCCATAGGATGGAGTCATGATAGTTAAAGTGGTGTCAAACTGCATTATTTCTCCAGTGTAGCACCAAATCTACTCTAGTTAGGATTGACAATTGAATTTAGTGATTTGCTTTAACAAATCACATAAACTTTTGGGCTGTCCAGAGCTTATTCAGTTAATAGCCTGCATCAGAAGGTGGTGAGCTTTATTTCGCAAGAGAATTTTAAAAAGAGGTTAGATGGCCACCTGTCAGGGAAACTTTAGTTGTGCCTTTCTGCATGGCAGGGGTTGGACTAGATGGCCATTGGGGATCTCTTCCAATTCTATTATTTAAATAAATAAATAAATAAATAAATTTATTGCTGGCCAACTGCCATGTGGAATGCCCAGATCCCTTGCTACATTTAAAGGAATTTGATTTCATCAATTTTGCTTGCTTTACAGATTTTAAAAGATGGATTTGGCCAACCATGGACTTATTCTGCTTCAGCAGCTCAATGCTCAAAGGGAATTTGGTTTCCTTTGTGACTGCACAGTTGCAATTGGTGATGTCTACTTCAAGGCACACAAGTCTGTCCTTGCTGCTTTTTCAAACTATTTCAAGATGCTGTTTGTTCATCAGAGCAGGTAATTTATAAGTCCACTCTTTAAAAAGAGGTATGTACTTAGTGGAGGTAAAGTAGACAAGGAATTACAAAATGTTAAGACAGCCTAATGTGAGTGATGTTGTCAATGTTGTAACTAACTTCCAGTTCAGTCCACAAATCAGTTAAGCCAATTGATGTTGTCAGTCTTGTAACTAACTTCCAGTTCAATCCACAAATCAGTTAAGCCAATTGCAATTTAAATCCTAGGCATGCAATCATTGCAAAGTGTGGATCAGATTCATTGCGGATCAGACTCAAAAGACTACAGTTGCCCCTCCACATTCGCGAACTCAGCATTCGCAGTTTTGGATATTCGTGGTTTTGGGAGGGTGGGAGGACCCCCCCGCCCTCCCAAAACTGCAACACGGGGCCTCCGGAGGCCCCATGAAGGCCCGGGGAGGGAGGGGGGAGAGCCGGAGAGGCCTCCACGGGGCCTTCAGAGACCCTCCGGAGGCCCCGTGAAGGCCCTGGGAGGGAGCGGGGGGGCCGGGGAGGCATCCACGGGGCCTCGGGAGGGTCTCCTGAGGCCCTGTGAAGGCCTAGGAGGGGACTGGGGAGTCAGGAGAAAGCGACTATGGGGCCTCCCCGGGGGAGGGGGGCCAATCATTATTCGTGGATTTTTCACATTCGCGGAGGTCTGGGGAACCTAACCCCCGCAAATATGAAGGGAGGACTGTACAATCCTAGAAATGGTTATGTTATTTTGTTTGAAATTACAGTCAGTTCACAACTTGTAAACTCATTTATAAATCCACTGTAGCAATACAAGCAGTGGCTTGAGCCATGGCAGATAGATAATGTCATATGCCTGACAGAGCAGAGCAGGCAAGTGCTTCTTCCTTGTCCATCTGCACTCTTCAGTTCTGGGCCTCCCTCTCAGAAAAGTGAGATTGATAACTGCTTCCTTTCTGCTGTTCCACACTTGTGACTAAAAATACTGCACTTCTGATGCAGTTCCCAGAATTTGGTTTACAAAAAAATATGTTCGGAAGGCATTTTATGTATGTTAACTCTGCAGTCTCCTCAAAGTTTTCTTTGTCAATCAAACTATCAGATGTATAGCTCAGATTTTCTGTTTTTGAATATCCTGTAAAATGTACTTTAAAGATGTCCTTGTAGCCAAATCGACTCATTTGTGGAGAATGAATATATGAGTCCAAAGTCCACTTCTGGTCTCACCACCACTAGCTAAACTCACTAAATTCAAATAGCAAACAAATAGTCACCAAATTGGCTAAATACAGGAGATCTTCAGGTTTTAATGTAATGCATGAGAAAATGTATGGTACTACAACTTGTGGTGCCTGAATCACCTATCTGTTATAATGTTCATTTCTGATATTGATTGTAGTACAAATTGCCTATTATGCCATTTCTTAACATCTAAAAATACAAAGGAGAATGATTACTATTTTTCCAAAGCAGTCATAGTTCTTAATCAAATTTTAAATATCAGCACAATATTCATAGTGGTTATACATTTTTTTAGTGAAACCCTCTATTTAACTGCTTAGAAATGGCTCAGTTGGTGTTACTCCCAAGCTTGCAGCCTTGTATACTTAAATTATTGTAGTTTTCTACAAATATTTAATTTTGTTCCTAAATAATTTGTTCCAGTGAATGTGTCCGTTTGAAGGCAACTGACATACAGCCAGATATTTTCAGCTATCTCTTGCATTTGATGTACACTGGGAAGATGGCACCTCAGCTCATAGATCCAGTTCGCTTAGAACAAGGAATAAAATTTCTGCATGCATACCCACTGATTCAAGAGGCTAGCCTTGCCAGCCAAGGGAGCTTTGCACATCCAGAGCAAGTTTTTCCTCTGGCGTCTTCATTATATGGGATTCAGATTGCAGATCACCAAGCAAGAAATCCCACAAAGGCAGCCACAGCAGCTGACAAACCTGCTCGAGAACCAAGGCCACAACCGAGAGTAAGCCAAGAACAGGTGCATGAAGCCTCCCAGTTGTCACAGTTACCACCATCAGCTCTGCCTCAAGTGCCCCAGACAAATATGGCTACATCTGACCCGCTGCAGTCTTCACTATCTCCAGAATTAGTTTCAGCTCCTTCTCATCCTTCTCCTCCAGGAGATGAAAACAACATGGAGGCCTCTTCTTCAGATGATCAGCCTGCTTCACTCACAATAGCTCATGTCAAGCCAAGCATTATGAAAAAGAATGGAAGCTTCCCCAAGTACTATGCTTGTCACCTCTGTGGTCGACGATTCAATTTGCGAAGCAGTTTGCGTGAGCACCTCCAGATTCACACTGGAGTGCCATTCACATCCAGCCAGCATGGCGAAAGTAGTGTTCCTTTGTCTCTTTGTAATAATGCTTCTGAAAAAGATGCTATGGATGTGCCTGAAACTGGAATGATCAGTGATAGTGAGATGCAGCAGATCTCAGATTCACCTATTATTGATGGGCAGCAGCAAGCAGAAACACCACCCCCCTCTGATATTGCCGACATAGACAACTTAGAGCAGGTAGATCAAGAAAGGGAAGTTAAAAGGCGGAAATATGAATGCTCCATTTGTGGGCGCAAATTTATTCAGAAAAGCCACTGGAGAGAACACATGTACATTCATACTGGCAAGCCTTTTAAGTGCAGCACCTGTGACAAAAGTTTCTGCCGGGCCAATCAAGCTGCTAGGCACGTATGTCTAAACCAAAGCATGGACACATATACAATGGTAGACAAGCAGACACTGGAGCTTTGTACTTTTGAGGAAGGCAACCAGATGGACAACATGTTGATACAGACCAATAAACCATATAAATGCAACTTATGTGACAAAACATTTTCCACACCTAATGAAGTTGTCAAACATTCATGCCAAAGTCAGAACTCTGTCTTTACTCTAGAAGAGGATAGATCTATTCTGCTAGGTGGAGGGGATGCTGAAACTACAGAGAGTGACCACTCTGTCTTAGACTCTATCAAAAAAGAACAAGAAACAGTGTTGTTAGACTGACTCTGACACTGATGCCATTTTTTTAAAAAAACAAAAACCTAAAAACATTTGTTTTATTCTTTTTTTACTAAACCTATCCTCCTCCCCTTCCCCCAACCATAATTACACTGGCTTGAAAGGAAGTCTGGCTCTTGTCCTTTCCCCACCCCCAGCAAAATCACAAAATTAATAAAGATTGTTGTATGAAATTATAATTACTGATTTTAATATAGAAGAAAATGTGTAATGGTAACTCAGCTAACTAAGCTATAATGCTAAGAATGCATTTGTATAATATTAAGCAAGTTTTAAGACTGGTTCAATATATGCCTGAATGCAATGAGATGCAAGGTAAAAAAAAGAGAGACAGAAAGGAAACCAAACACAGCTTTAAAGTACAGTTATTTTCTTTTATTACAAATGGACTTCTAGAGGAAAACTAGTTGGGGAAATAGAATTCATTCTCATATATATATATATATGAAAATTGTATATGAGATGCAAATTTGTCATTTTACAAAACCTTGGAAATTCCCTTAATGCACAAAATTTTTGTCAAGTGTTTGTTTCCACATAACGTCATTAACATTATGTCAATTCAAAAAGTGTACTGTATTACTAAAGCTATGACTCCCAAGAATATTGACTTGTTAGTAAGTCGCATTGACAGCAGGACTTGAAACTCCCAAGTAAATGTGTTAAGGATCAGCTTTGACTAAAATAGCAGTAATAATGTGATGGCAATCTTTTTATATGTATAAAAATGTGTTTGCGTGTATGTACTTCAGGAAAATGTATGCACGCATCCTTCCCAACCAAGCTGGCCACCAGTTCTTAATAACCAAACACTTACCAATTGAGTCTTCTAATAATATGTAAATTGACCCTGGGTGTATGCATTTTCCTATCCTGCTGCTGGTGATAGTAGTGCTGAAAAGTACTGTCACCCAAAACAATGGAGGAAATCAGATTTCAAAATTGTACATAGTAAGTGGGAAAAACATTTAATTCCTTCTGGAGTCATAGAAAGAGAAAAAAAGAGTTTTTTTTTAAAGCAAAACAGTAATCTGAGTTTACCTGATTAACATGTAGGAATTAAGGGAAAGAGAATTTGGTCTTAATATTTAACTACTGGTATCCTTTTGTAACATAATAGAAAGGAAAATGTATCATGGTTGGTTTTCATGTAACAGTGCAACATTGAATGGGAAGCTGCATGCCCTTTGTGTTCCATTAGTTTATGTGCCAGTCAGGCAACATACGCAGAGAGGACACATATTGGATGGAACAAATTTTGAATCAAGTTTCTGATCTTTATCTTTCTTTTTAATGTATAAATATCAGAATATTCTCCAGTAGTATAAAAAAAACCCGAAGTTGACATGATTGATGTGTACTGGTGGGAAATTTTCAATACGTGGATTTATCCCACCAGAAATTCAGGCAGTGTTTTTGATGGGGGGGAGAGAGAGGCAGATACAGCTCTGGTTTTGTATACATGTTTTTATTTGAGTATCATCCTATTTTGTGTCTAGTTATGTTCTCCAGTTTGTATGTTTTTATACATTATTTCACTGAATAAAAAATGGTATAAAATAAAATGTGATCTCTGTCAAGTCAAAGGTGGTTGACTGCCATAGGCCTCCCTGGGCAGATCTGCTGTACAAAGACTCATTGCTCTAATAATGGGCACTCAGGATGTAGTTATTATGGTGTATCAACTATACAAAGGAGTAGGACAGATCAGTAATATTTTGTGAACAAAGTTAAAAGGCCAGAGGTAAGCATTAACTATGCTATCTAAAATTATTTCTCAAACATATTATTTATTTTAGGAGTAGTTGTTTAATTCTTTTTTATACAAATCCCATAGCAGTTTGCAATAACACCATAAAGAAAGGCAGGCAAAGTTTACCTTGGGTAGTTCTTTGAAATTGTGGAGGGGGGCTTAGAGCAGTTTCACCACCCCACTGACATGGGAGCTATCGGCTGCCACTTTAAGTGTAGTTCTTCTGTGTTTATAAAGAACTACCGGTAAGTTGCAGCCAATGACCTCAGCCCAGCAAAGTCAAGTATGGCCTATATAAGCAGGTAGAGTAAATGTTCAAACTGCTGTAATATGTCTCATTTTTAAATATTCTACTTTAATTCCTCACATGTCATTAAAAAAAATTAATTAGGGAATATAGTTCAAGGTCAGCCTAGTTTGGGTATCTACTAGTAGGGATATATTCTCTCTCTTACACACACACATTTAGCACTCACAAGCTAAAGTGGCCTCACTAAATGGTGGAAGATACCACAGGCTGTGCTTTGTGCTCTGCTGTGGGTTTTAAGGTGAAAACAAGGTAGATGAGATAAGAGCATGTGCTGTACCTTAGGCCAGTATTTTCTTTGATTCCAGAGGAGCCAGCATGGTTTAGTGGTCTGAGTATAGAACTAGTACTCTGGAGAGCAAAGACTGGAATCCCTACTCAGCCATGGAAAACCACTGGGTGACCCTGGGCAAGTCACGTTTTCTCAGACCAAGAGGAAAGCAATGGGAAACCTCTGAATAAATTGTGCCAAGAAATATGTGTGATATAGTCACCATAAGCCAATCAACTTGAAGGCACATAACAAACTAAAAACTTTTCTATAAAATGGAGGAAGGGAGGGGGAGAAAAAATGTGGCAGCACATTTAAGACTAGCTTGTTTTTATTTTAGCATGAGCTTTTGTGGATACAAACCCACTTCCTCCAGATGGAGTAAAGAATAACATCCAGCCCTTTAAAAATTTAGGACAGGGGACATGATTTGCATCTTTCTGGGTCCTATTACATTATATCCCACTCCCACAGTTGTATAAATATGCTTTATGCCTAAGACTTCTGTATCATTCTGTACTGCATCTGACGAAAATCATGCTGCTTCTAGCTGTGGCCCCAGTCCCTGGAGCTTGGCAAACAGCTCAACTAACAGGCAAGGCCACAGGTGTTTTGCATGCATGTTTAGCAGGGGAGTTTGGAAGGGAAGGCCTGGAGTTCTGATTCAGTACCAACCTAACATTACTGAATATGGACAGTGAGGGAGCTGTTGCAGTCACCTGCAACAGCTGTGGTATGCGTATATTCTTGCCAGATGGTGTGTATAGGTATACCTGCAGCAAGTACAAGTTGGCAGCCCTGTTGGAAGAAAAGGCCCAGCAACTTGAGGCCTGTGTGTCTACTCTTCAGCATATTAGGGAGCACGAGATGTTTTGGGATAGATCAGAACACACTGTCCTGGAAGAGGAACACACAGGGGAAGTCTCTCAGGAGGAGGTCAGTTCCTAAACACAGGAAGTGAATATTTGGAGGAAAGTGACACATAGAAGAAGTAGAAGGAATAGGGATCATTCTTTGCGATTGGAGCTACAGAATTGATTTGAAACTCTCTCCCTTATCAGAGATGATGAGGAAAAAGAGAAACAGTTCCATCCATAGAGAATGTGCAGGTGACTTTGCAAAATTCAATACATGAAATGGCCCCTGCCAAACTTCAGAGGAGATGTGTGGTGGTAGGGTACTCACTACTGAGGGAAACAGAAGCAGTGTTTTGCAGGCCTGACAATATGTCTTGAGAGGTGTACGATCTCCCTGGGGCAAAAATCTGTGATGTAACAAGATTTGTGAAGCCCACTGACAGTTACCCCTTCCTTTTGGTCCACGTGGGAAACCAATGACACTGCAAAGCATAGCCTTCAGGATATCAGAAGGCATTACAGGGCTCTGTGTAGGAAGCTGAAGAACCTTGATGCACAGGTTGTCATTTTGTCTCTCCTCCCAGTTGAAGGACATGGCCCAGGAAGGGAGAGAAAAACAGTGGATGTGAACTGGCTCTGCAGATTGTGCCACCAGGAATGATTTGGCTTCTTGGGACCATGGTCTGTGGTTTCATTTCATGAAGATGGACTTCTAGCAAGGGATGGGTTGCACCTCACAGCAGTTGGCAGGAACATTTTTCCTAAGAGGCTCAAAAATCTGATCAGGAGGGCTTTAAACTGAGTTACGTGGAGGAGGGAGACTGTATTCTTGAAGGCAGGAGTTCATCAGGTGCTGGAAATAATAGCTCAACTGTTTTAGAGAGAACTGGCCAAATAATACAAGAACTCAACAGTGGGAGGGGAAAAAAGCTTAAATAAGCAGCTGGGTGGTGGTGTTCCATGGTCTTAGATGTCTTTACACTAATTCAGAGAAAAGGCAGAATTACTCAACCCCTTCTTTGCCTTGGTCTTCTCCCAGAAGGAAAACAGTGTCCAACTGGGGTGGGTGTGAGTGGAGCAGATCATGCAGTAGGTGAAATGCAGCAAAGAATAGGTAAAGAAGTAGTACAGGAATACCTGGCTACTCTAAATGAATTCAAGTCTCCAGGGCCAGAGGAACTACATCCAAGAGTATTAAAAGAGCTGGCAAAAGTAATTCCAGAACCACTGGCAATAAACTTTGAGAATTCCTAGAGAACAGAAGTCCCAGCAGAATGGAGGAGGGCAAATGTTGTCCCCATCTTCAAAAGGGGAAGGGGAGAGGGCCCAAACAATTATCTCCCAGTCAGCCTAGCATCAGTACCAGGAAAGAGTCTAGAGCAGATCATTAAACACATATTCTAAGCACTCAGAAAGGAATGCTGTGCTCACTAAAAGTCAACATGTATTTCTCAAAAACAAGTCATGCCAGACTAATCTGATCTCTCTCTCTTTTTTTGGGGGGGGGGGATAGAGTTACATGCTTGGTAGGTTATGGGAATGCAGTGGATGTAACATATCTTGATTTAAGTAAGGCCTCTGACAAAGTCCCCCATGATATTCTTGCAAACAAGCTATTAAAATGTGGGCTAGACAATGCTACTGTTAGGTGGATTTGTAATTGGCTGACTGAACAAACCCAAAGAGTGCTCATCAATGGCTCCTCTTCATCCTGGAGAGAAGTGACAAGCAGGGTGCCACAGGGTTCTATCCTGGGCCCAGAGCTATTCAACATCTTTATAAATGACTTGGATGATGGAATAGAGGCGATGCTTATCAAATTTGCAGATGATACCAAATTAAGAGTGGGGCTAATACCCAGACAATAGGATCAGAATTCAAAATGACCTTAACAGATTAGAAAGCTGGGCCAAAATTAACAAAATGAATTTCAACAAGGAGAAATGTAGGATACTACACTTGGGCAGTAAAAATGAAAAAAACAGATATAGGATGGGTGGCACCTGGCTTGATGGCAGTACATGTGAAAGGGATCTAAGATTCATAGTGGATCACAAGTTGAACATGAGTCAGCAGTGTAACGCGGCAGCTAAAAAAGCCAATGCAATTCTAGGCTGCATCAATAGGAGTATAGTGGCTAGACAGATGTAATAGTACCACTCTATTCTGCCTTGTTCAGACCTCACCTGGAATACTGTGTCCAGTTCTGGGCACTGCAGTTCAAGAATGATATTGACAAGATGGAACATGTCCAGAGGAGGGTTACCAAAATGGTGAAAGATCTGGAAGCCATGCCCTATGAAGAGAGACTTAGGGAGCTGAATGTGTTTAGCCAGGAGAAGATAAGGTTAAAAGGTGACAAGATAGCCATGTTTAAATACTTGAAATGATGTCATATTGAAAAGGGTGCAAGCTTGATTTCTGTTGCTCAGAGACTAGGCCACGGAGCAATGGATTGAAACTACAGGAAAAGAGATTCCAGCTAAACATTAGGAAGAAGTTCCTGACAGTAAGAGCTGTTTGGCAGTAGAATACACTGCCTCAGAGTGTGGTGGGGTCCCCTTCATTGGAGGTATTTAAACAGAGGCTGGATGACCTCTCCATTGACGCCCCCTTGTCATGGGAGAGAGGCTTGCATAACCTAATGATGTTTTGAGCTATACTGGCGGTGGCATTGGGTCTTGTCAGGAAATGACATGGATGTGACCACAAGATGGAGATGTAAACTTAGTAATGAAAGTAGTTAAGCTCCAGTGGCAGGTGTGTGTGTGAGTCAGCACTTGAGAGTATGCACACTTTAGATGCCTCATGTAACAGGCATTGTTTAACTGCCTATAAAAAGGAGATGGGAATTATCTCCAGTGTGGGTTTGTTGTGGATGGTGGTTGGCGAAGCAGTTTGTTGATTTGAGAAAGATTTATGAGTATTAGAGACGGTGTCCTATACTCTGTATATATATTGTAAATACATTGCAAACAAAGATTAAAGCCCTCAAGTTGAGTGAAAGCTGGCCTTGTTGCTGTCTTTATTTGGCAAGCCAGAGCTCAAGGCAGTGTGCTGGGGTGAAGGAATCTTTCCTTCTCAGCCTGAAGTCTTTTGCAGAAGTCTCTCCAGAAACCTTCTCCTTGGTGTCCTCTTGACGTGAAACAACTCTGCAGGTGGTCGTGGTGGACACAGCGCGTCTTTCTATGCCCCAACAGGTCTCCCATGCCAGACAGGTCAAAACCGAAGGGTCTGACAAAGAGCATCAAAGGGCAGGATGGGCTCTCTAGCCTTATGGCAACCATCCTAGGAAAAGGAAAACTCTAATCCCAAACCCGGGCAGATGGTGCTCATCCAACCCTGTAAGGTCAACCATCTAAGAGAAGGAAACTCTAATCAAACCTACAACCCGAGGACCTCATTGCTACTGTCCATGCTTGGAAGACCACAGCAGATGAACCTTTGGTTTAAAGGGTGAGGCCAGTTCTGTGCACGCTGCGCACCACCAGAAAAATCCATTGCACAGGCTCGAAGGACAAATCCAGTTCCAAAAAAGCCCTGTAGTGATAGGCGAGGGATGAAACAGCATGTGTAAAGATGCACTGGAAGCCGCAGCCCCAACCCTGCATGCAGGCGGTTCAGGACTTTGGTCTCTTGAGGCTGACCCGGGAGATGACAGTCTTGTTCGGCAGCATCCTGAACGACCAAGCAGCCTTTTTTAAGGAGAGCACTGCTTGCTCCATATGGAGAGGGGCCTAGAAAAGGTGGCCTAACGAAAGCTCATCCCCATCTACCTGGTTGGCTAGCCACAGCCAACGGGCATCTTCTGATGCAGTCAAACCAAGGCAAAGAAGCAAAGGCACACACCAGCTTCCAAAGGTGTAAATAAACTGATGCTTGCATGCTTGAACATCAGAACCATGCAAGACTCTGCAGATAGTGGACGGCCTGAACATCATTCTGCTCTAATAGCCCATGAACTATCATGACTTAATATTGACATCGCTGCTCTTAGTGAAGTTCGTCTCCACGAGGAAGGCAGCCTTAAAAAACACATCGCCGGCTACACACTATACTGGTCTGGCAAACCCAAAACCGAAAAACATCTTTCAGGAGTAGGCTTTATAATTAAAAACTCCATTGCCTCCAAACTTGAAACCTTGCCAACAGGACACTCTGATCGCATTATTTCCTTACGCCTCCCACATGTTGTTCTCTTTAGTATATATGCCCCAACTATGCAAGCTGATCCTGTAGAGGAAGATAAATTCTACACAGACCTACGCCAACTCATACAAAAAGTCCCTGTAGAAGATAAAATTACTATCCTTGGTGACTTCAATGCCAGAGTAGGAAAGAACTCCGAAGCAAGAGAAATGTAGAGAGAAGAACAAGGGTCTCTATGTAACATTTGTCAACCTCACCAAAGCCTTCAACACTGTGAGTAGAAAAGGTCTGTGGCAGATCCTGGAAAGACTAGGATGTCCCCCCAAATTCCTTAAAATGATTATCTTGCTACACGAGGGCCAGCGCAGTCAAGTCAGATATGGCGATGCTCTTTCAGAGCTTTTTCTAATAACTAATGGAGTGAAGCAAGGTTATATTCTTGCTCCAACTTTATTTACAATCTTCTTCAGCATGATGCTCCAAAGGGTAGCTTGTTTAACTTCAGGCGTCTGAGGGCTCACACTAAGACTCTAAACTATCTAGTCCGTGAGCTGCTCTTTGCTGATGATGCTGCCCTTGTTGCCCACACAGAAGCAGCTCTGCAGCCCCTAACATCCTGCAGAGCTGTTTGGGCTGGAAGTCAACCTGAAGAAAACGGAAGTTCTTTACCAGCCTGCACCACAGGATGAACACCACCATCCCCACATTCCAGTCGGCAGATCTGTGCTTAAGTCCGTTCAGCAGTTCACCTACCTGGGAAGCATCACCTCCTCAGATGCCAAGATTGACAAAGAGATCAGTTACAGATTAGCAAAGGCATATAGTGCATTTGGAAGACTTTACAAAAAGTCTGGAGTAATAAACACCTGAGACGAAGCACAAAAATCAGTGTGTATAGAGCCATTGTACTGTCTATTCTCCTTTATGGGTCTGAAACATGGGTCACCTATCACCAACACTTATGACTCCTCGAACGCTTTCATCAGCGCTGTATATGCACAATCCTAAATATACACTGGACTGACTATGTGATGAATGTTGCTGTCCTTGAGCAAGCAGGGATCACCAGCATTGAGGCCATGATATTGAGAACATAACTGCGCTGGGCAGGGCACGTTTCTAGGATGGAGGACCATCACCTTCCAAAAATAGTACTCTACTGTGAACTCACCACGGGTCAGCATAAGAGGGGCGCTCCAAAAAAGCGATACAAGGACTCCCTGAAACAACATCTCAGGCTTGGCCAGATTGATCACCAACAATGGTCCGCCCTGGCCTCACATCAGGAGGCATGGAGACGCACTATCCACAATGTTGCAGCCTTATTTGAGAACTCACGCCGAACAAGTCTTGAAGAGAAACGACAACGCAGAAAGAATCACAACCCAGAAACATCACCCAAGGAGACCTTCTGCTGTGCTTTCTGCAACCGGACTTATTTATCTCGGATTGGCCTTTTTAGTCATCAGTGTGCTTGCAGAAAATGCAGAATGAGTCCTTTCTGAATCTTTGTTTGCGAAGAAAAGCCAGAGAGAGAGGGATGGCTGTCTGTCAGGAGTGCTTTGATTGTGTATTCCTGCATGGCTGGGGGTTAGACTGGATAACACTCGTGGTCTCTTCCTACTCATAATTCTACATATGGGCTTCTCTGCACCTGTGCAAACCATTTCCCGCTCAATCCTCCTCAGCTCCACGTCCACGAGAGCAGCCAGCAACCAAGGAAATCAAACATAGCAACAGATGGGAGGTGGGTGGGTTGTGTGAGTTCATAGACAACCACTTGAAGAACCATAGTTAGAGGTAAGCAACCTACTTTTCTTCTTTGTGGTCTCTGTGACTCACATATGAGAGGTTAGCAAGCTATAGACACACTGAAGCACAACCAAAGGAAGTATAATCTCTTGCCCAAAGTGCTTTACAAAGTACATGGCTGAGCCCAAGTAGCTGCTTGACAGTCTGTATGAGCACACCAGCTAAGAACGCAGATGGAAACAGCCCTTATGGAATGAGAATACAGTAGATAGAAGACCACTCTAGCTTTCTAGCTGTCTGGTAGTCTGACAAGATGGTAGCAGCCACCCACTTGGAAATGTGCTGTAAGGAAGCTTGCTTATAAGTCCTCACTTATTAAGTAAGTTACTTATTAAGCAGACAAAAAGTCTAGGGTTTTTTTTGAAGTGTTTTGTTTTGTCCAGTCAATGTAGAAGGTGAGGGCATGTCTAACATGTAGCATGTGCCAGGCATGTTCGTCATCTGTGGATGGTTTGGGGTAGAAAGTTGGAAGCAAGAATTCCTGAGAAAAGTGAAAGGAGGAAGCCACTTTTGGAAGGAAAATGACATCTAGAAACAGGACTACCTTGTCTTTGTGGAATTGAGAGGAATGGCGGTTCCACTCTCAAAGTGACCAGCTCACTTGTCCTTCTGGCAGAGGTAATGGGCACAAGGAACAGTCTTTCCCTTGCAAGTAGCAAGGGGTTCAAAAGGACACCTCATTAACTGGGAGAGAACCAGCCATAAGTCCCAGGCAGGAAAGGTGTTAAAGAAACCTTTAAAGAACAGCTTAACAAAAAGATGCACAAACCAAGAACAGAAGTCTCAAGGCTGAATGAAGATTGAGAGAGCAGCCATGTAAACTCTTATTGAAGACATGGGGAGGACCTGTGATGCCAAGGAAGACAGGAAACCAATCATAAACCAGTCTCCACAGCACAATAGAGGGGGGAATTGCAGAAAGAATCATCATCCTGAACTTCTTGGCGGTGATACAAGAGTTGACATCCCTGAGATCCAGGATGGAATGCAGTCCTCTATCCCTTTTTGGTACCGTAAAGTACCTTGAGAGGAAACATAAATAAAGGTGAGATGGGTGACTCTCTGGAAAGCATCCTTGTGAAAAAGATTTTCAGCCTCTTCAGACAAACCTGGGGAAGGTTTTGCTGGACAATACCCTATAGAAGGTGGGAGATTGTGGAACTCGACAGCATAGCCTTTGGGCACACTGCTGAAGACTCACAAATCCAAGCTGGAAGAAGCCAAGATAGACGGGAACTGAAACGGGTAATATCGTTGAGAGGATGAACAAGATGGTCAAAGACTACACTTTGAGCCCAATTGCTTTTTCTTGTGAAGAGTGATGCTTGCCAGTTTTGTTGGTACTAGTGCGATCCATCAGTACAGTAGATGATGAAGCTGATGGCAACAAAGTGTACAAAGCAATCAATGCTTGTAGAGGTTATGAAAACAGGCTTGTTTTGGGCTATGAGAGCAGCGATGATAATAGCTAACTTCCAGAGAAGAGTATTAGGACATGAAGCCCTGTTCCAATGGGGCCTGGTGGGATAAGGTTCTACAATGCGAGCATTTATCCACAACATGGACCTCCCCCAAGCAGAGGAGACACAGAATGGTTGTCAGTCTGGGGATCTTTCCACAAGTATGCTGTGGATGCCATAAACCAGAGAAGGGTCAAGAAAAAACAAGGTGAAGAAGAGTAGCTAATGCACAAGTTACCTATGCTACAGCTGCAATAGTGGACTAGAGAACTGAGGAAGTTTTAGCAGGAACTGTGCTGAGCATGTGTGGTGTGGAGGGGGCGGGCCCTCAGCTGAAGAAATCTAGCTTTACAAGTTTCCAAAGATGGTCTGCGCAGACACAGAGAATCCTATATGTGTGAGTCACAGAGACCCGGAAGAAGAAGAAGAAGGGTTTTGTGGGTTTATATCCACAAAAGTTTATGCTGAAATAATAATAATAATAATAATAATAATAATAGTAATAATACAGTCTTAAAGGTGCTGCCACATTCCTTTCCCCCTCCTCCTTTTTATGCTGAGAGACAAACATAGCTACTTATTTGAAAACTGTTATATTTTATTCTAGTAACTTTCAAGAACTTCTAAGAAAACAGAAGGTAAACTGTTAATTTAAAAGAATGTTTTCCTATAAAGGTAACTTACTAAATGGAGGTGGTAGTATTTTAACTATAGCTAATTACTTCTTGGGCCCTTTCACACCACAAATAACACTATGAGTCCGCTTTAAGTTTCATGGCTGCATTCTACGGCATCCTGGGGATTTCAGTTTAGGGATTTAGAGAACTCTAGGGCCTTAATCAACTACAACTCCCAAGATTCCATAGAATGAAGTACGGGCAGTTAAAGTGGAATCAAAGTGCTATAATCGTATAGTATTAAAGGAGCCTTAAAAGCAACTCTTGAAGTTCTATCCATCCTGAAATCAATGGAACAAAGTAGTCTACACGTTAGTCAGAGCTGACTAAGTTCCACTGCTTTCAAAGTGGTTACTCTCAGATAAACACAGGAGGACTGCAGCCATAGTGAAAATTAACATCTCTGTGTTAACGTTTTCAGCATATTGTCAGGCAACAAATGTGTTTATTATAGTGATCAAAAAACAGACCACCCTTGTGCAGTGCTCATCTTGGAATGGCTCTTCTTCAGAAACATTTTTTGTCATATATGAGATCATCATCATCACCATAAAGGGAACTGACTAGTAGAAGAAAATGCTAAATTGTCATTTTCTCAGTGTGAACTACGTAATGAAACTGAAAGCTTTCAGATTTTATTATAAGTTTCAAATTTCTAGCTAAAGTTGCACTTGCCCCTTTTTTTCCAACAGGTATAATTCGCAATATTGAAATCTAGTGGACTTTACAAAGTACTTAGCTTTGGATAGATCATGGTGATAGTTTACATTTTTCCAGTATTTTCAGAGAGGAATGCAGGAGGAAGTTAATTATAGAACTTCCTCCTGCAGCAGACTTTCCAAAACCATAGTCTGTGCATTTCATAGAAGTAAGGCAACACCGATTGGCCACTGAAACTAAATTTGAGCAGGGAAAGTGTCACTGAATTTTTTTTTTAAGCATTGTGTGAAAAAGGTGAAACTTTCTGTCATCTGTTTAAGAAGCAACTGCTGAAAAGAACAGGTTGCTTATTTATAACTGTGGTTCTTTGAATGGTCATCTGCGAACTCACCCAATGGGTTATCTGAGCCTGCACAATGCCTCATTTGGAACCTTCTACAGCTAGGGAATAGCATTTTGGCAGTAGCCCCTCCACTCGGAACATGTGACCAGTGCTATTCCCACTCAATCCTTGAATTCGCTGGACATAGAAGCAGCAGCCAAGGAGAAAAAGAGAGCAGACACCAAGAGGGAAGGAAGGGCAAGATTGTGTGAGTTCACAGATGACCACTTGTAGAACCACTGTTACGGGTAAGCAGCCTGTTCTTTTTCGTGGTTTCTGTGACTCACACAAATGAGAGACTAGCAAGCTACTCACCATAGGAGGAGGAGCATCATGTGATGCAGGAGAAAAAAGCAGCTCTCCCAAACACCTGGACCTCACATCAAGCCTGTAATGTGTTATGAGGCTTGAGGGCTGGGACCAGGTGGCTGCCCTGCAAATGTCCTGTAATGGGATGCCTCTCAGGAATGCAGCCAATGCAGCCATAGCCCTGGTAGAGCAACACCACACTTGAACAGGAGGTTCCTTCTAAATGTGGGCATAGGCAAGTCAGATAATGGTGGCAACCCACTTGGAGAAGTGCTCCCCAGAAACTGGTAGGCCTTTCTGGCTGGTTGAGTAGCAGAGGAACAGTCTCTGAGACTTTCAAAAGGAAGCCATACAATCCACGTAAAATTGTAGCATCTGTCAAATGTCCAAGAAGTGAAGAGAGCACTCAATGTCAGATGTAGGATTCTGCATCAGGGCAGGCAGTACAAGATCCTGGTTGAGGTGGAAGACAGAAACTACCTTGGGGAGGAAAGATATGTTGGGCCTGAGGACCACCTTGTCTTTTTGAAAACTGAGGTGGGGGGCTGTCAACCCTAAGAGCACATAGTTCCCCCACTCTCATGGCTGAAGTTATGGCCACCAGAAAGGCTGTCTTCCAAGTAAGGAGTCTCAGGCCAGTAGTTCAAACAGCTTCTTTCACAGCTGAGAGAGAATGAGTTCCAGGCTCCAGTGAGATGTAGGGCCAACAGTAGGAGGATGGAGATTCCTGTATCCCCATACGAACCTTTTGACCAAGTGATGTGGAAAATAGGAGTCTCCCAATGTTCTGCATGTTCCACAAGACTGCTGACAGAATTTGAGTGATGAGAAAGTCCACTGTCCAACAAGGAGATAAGGAACTACAAAACACGGGCAATCTGCACCTGAACAGGGGAGATGCCCCAAGATGATAAGAAGGAGAGAAAGTTCTTCCATTTGTAAGCATATTAGTGCTGAGTGGCAGGCCTACGAGCAGCTGCAAAAACAAATCTGACAGGAGCAGGCAAGGAGGCTACAGAAAAACCATCCATGCGGTCAGCTTGAGCATTCATAGGTCTGGGTGAATGGTGAGGAGGTCTGGGCAGGTTGGCAGTCTGAGGAACTTCCCTTGAGACAGGTGGAGGAGTGAAGTGAACCAGGTGTGATCAGGATGCATCACACCCTTTCCTGTCTGATCTGGGCTACCACCCTAGTAACAAGGTGAAATGGAGGGAAAGCGTACACAACAGAACCTCCACAATGGAAGAGAAATGTGTTGCCTAGCATGTTAGATTTGGTTTTTGGTATTTATATTAAAACAGATTGCAGCAGACCCCCAGTGCTTCATGAGCGTCTGGTGCAAGACAGGACATAAAACATTCCGGATGCTCAGTAAAGTTATAAAGCAGAGCTTACGTTTATTATGGCAGAGAATACATCTTGGATAAGAAAAGTAGATAGAAAAGAGTTACCTAACTTAGATGAAGGAGTCCCTAAATCTGACTCCTATGTGTGCGTGTAAGAGGTCTTGAGGCAGAGCTGCCTCATGTTGCTGGCTGCTAGCTTCTGAGGCAAAGGATTGTAAAAAACAAACAAACAAACCAAAAAACACTAAAACTACCTGGGGGCAAAGAAGAAGGAGAGTGACCTCTGCAAGCAGGGAGTAAATACAGGTCAGAAACATGCCCACAGAGTTGTAAACAAGTGTTGATGCTTCTTCAGTTCCAACATAGCAAGCCCCTCCCACAATGGGCCCTGGCACAGAAGGTCTGGCATTGTGCGTTCTGTGGTGAGGCAAAACTGGTGTGCCCCATTATCTGAAGATCTTGTGGAGAATGCTGGGATGCCACTCGTGGCATGACTCAGGGGTCCTGCTCAGAGAGTCCTCTAGGACGTTCTCCTCCCCTGGGAAGATGAATTGCAGAGAAGGAGATCCCTCAGCAAAGGCACCAGTTCCATAGAAGTGTGAGGTGAAGCAGGATATCCAACCTCATTCTGCCTTGTTTGTTCAGACAAAAGAGCACTGTAGTGTTGTCAGAGACTACATGAACTGTCCTTCCCCCAAAGAGAAGGCTCAAAGGTTCAGAAGGCCTTTATGACCACTGGCATCCCAATAGCATTGACATGCAGGGTGTTCTCCTCCGGTGACCAACATTTTCTCACTAAGAGGACTGCCCTCCCCATCCTTTGAGTGAAGTGTCTGTAGTGACCATCATGGCCTGTGGGGGAAGGAACAGCATGCTGGCCTGCACATTTTGTGAGCTGATCCACACCATATGTATTTTCCTTGGGATCATGAGCATTTGAGCATTTGGTGAGAAGAGTCGACAAATGGTTTGAAGTGTGACAGGCCTCATCCTGAGTCTTGTGTTGGCGTTATTGACATGGAGGCCATGAGGTCTAAGAGAACTTGGATGTCTGTGGCATGCACTCTTCAATTGCAAAGGCACTGAAGAGTGATCTGGTGGTGTATGAGGGTTCTGTCATCTGGAAGAAGGGCGGCAAGGACATGGGAGTCCAGGAAAGCCCCTATGAATTGTACCCACTGGGATGGGGTTGAGGTGGGACTTTTTGAAGTTCACGGTGAGGACCAATGAGTCAAAAGACAAAGTATAAGTCGGATATTGGTGGCAAACTAGGTGTAAGAGTGTGCAACAATGAGCCAGTCATTGTTGTATGGTAAGAGACTTACTTCTTGTTGGTGAAGCCAGGCAGCCACAACTGCCATACTTTGTAAATACATGCAGGGCAGTACAAAGGCTGAAAGGGAGGATGCGAAAAGAGTAAGGCTTTCTGCTCACTGCAAAGCAAAGCAAAGACCTGTGGCAAGGTCTGATTGTGATGCCAAAGTATTAAAAAATGTATGTGTCCTTTAGATTGAGAGTTACAAACCAATCTCCTTTTCAGATCACTGGAAGGATGGAACTGAGAGAAACCATTCTGAAATGTCTGGGCTCTGTATAGAAATTAACATCCTGAAGATACAGAATGGAACACAGTCCACTGTCCTTCTCTGACATGATGAAGTAGTGGGAGAAGAATCTCTACCTGAGATGGAAGGAAGGAACAGGTTCTATAGCTCCCTTGAGTAAGAGGGAGTTCACCTCCTCAATGAGCATGGGAGAGGGATGAGTACAGCAAAACACTCCTGATGGGAAAGTCTCCAGAACTCTATGGCATACTCCCTCTTTGTGATGTTGAGGACCCATGAATCTGAGGTGATGGATGCCTGTGTGTGATAGAATTTCTGTCATGAAAAGGGTGTATGCAGGAGATGTGGAGGTCAGTTGTCCAAGAGTCAAAGGCGCCACTTAGTTGGATCCTGATGTCTTTCTGAATGGCTGAAATCTGTATCTTGAATCAGAATTGCCCTTCTTTGTGGATGAAGATGGAAGAGAAGTATAAATAGTGATGATGATGTTAAACTGTGAGACTGTGCTATAGTATCAATATGAAAGGCTTA
This sequence comes from Gambelia wislizenii, assembly GCA_030847615.1. Classification (NCBI taxonomy): domain Eukaryota; kingdom Metazoa; phylum Chordata; class Lepidosauria; order Squamata; family Crotaphytidae; genus Gambelia; species Gambelia wislizenii. The sequence continues at coordinate 105,743,990 of JAUMIR010000001.1, forward strand.
TAGGGGTTATATAAAAGTTATATAGGGGTTATATATTAAAGGCTTATAAGAACTCAGCAATTCTTAACAGGTATAGAAAAACATCTGGCCATGGTATCTGCTCCTGCTGGCAGTGGAACAGCAAACCAACTGGCAAGGATAATTTGTTGGGTTAGCACATAGGATACTACTCAATTGCATAATGGTGCAACCTATCCTATACAGCCTATTATCCATAGTTTCAGGTAGCCACTTCTCCCAGGCACAAAAGGCATTTCAAATGGCCACCCTTTTCAGGGATCTCACCCTGACAGGAAGATCGCTTCTTGAAAGAGCCAGTGGCAGCCTAAGCCCCCAAGGGCACATGCAAAGCAGATAACCAAGCAACTCGATAACCAAAATGTAAAGAGTAAGGAAGGTCAGATAAGTCAAAAATCCAAAACCATAGCGATCCAGTTGAGAAAAATGATGCAAAATAAAAAGGTCAGAGAAAGTTCCCATAATGCTGTTGCTGTAGCAAACAAGAAGGAACCGAGGGATTGAGTGGAAATGGTGCTGGTCACATATGGCAAATGGAGGAGAGACTACCACCAAAACACTTATTCCCTAGTTCTAGAAGGTTCCAAATGATGCACTGCACAGGTGCAGATAACCCATTTTGTGAGTCACAGAGACCATGAAGAACGGCATGCCTGAACAAAGCTTTAACTATTACTGTGTCTTGATATATCCTTTTAATGTGTACAATTCTTGGTCTTGCAGAATTGTTTCTTAGCATTTCAGCCATCAGTATAGTAAGGAATGTCTATTATTTTACAACTTATGGAAAGATATCACACTATTCATATTGCAAAACAATTGTTGACAGAGGGAATGATTGCACAGTTGTCCCTCTGTATCCACGGATTTAAGTATTCACGGCTTGAAAATATGCTTAAAAAATAATAATCCAAAAAGCAAACCTTGATTTTGCCATCTTATATAAAGGACACCATTTTGCTATGCCATTGCACATAATGGGCCTTGAGTATTCACGGATGTTGGTATCCACAGGGGGATCCTGGAACCAAACCCCAGTGAATATGAAGGGACAACTGTAGTGATCTTAGGTTTCAGTCCAAATCTTTGTTCTTTCTGGATTCATCCAGGTTCATCCAGTCTACTTTATATTAGTTAACAGCCCTTGCTTGCTAAGAACATCTTACACACATGCTGTTTGATAACTGTTCCTAAAATGGCAGGTCATTTTAAAATGATAAAATCAGACGAGGGACAAATAAGGAAACAATTCAGTGCTATGTCAACTGCATGCAGAGCAGCCTTTTCTTAATCTTTTTACCCTGGTGGAACCCTTGAAACAATTTTCAAGGGAACCCTTGACTAAAAAATATTATATCTACAGCTAAAAAAAAGAAATGTTTTTTTCCCCAATCACACTATCTCGAGGAACCCCTAGCAACCTCTTGTGGAACCCTAGTGTTTCAGGGAACCCTGGTTGAGAAACCCTGATGCAGAGTATCATCATATGGGCCATATGGGTTGATCTCCGTATCCACAGGGAATACATTCCAAGATCCTATGTGGCTACTTGAAACTATGGATAATAGGCTATATAGGATAGGTTGCACCATTATGCAATTGAGTAGTATCCTATGTGCTAACCCAATAAATTATCCTTGCCAGTTGGTTTGCTGTTCCACTGCCAGCAGGAGCAAGTACCATGGCCAGATGTTTTTTCTATACCTGTTAAGAATTGCTGAATAACCCCCCTATAAGCCTTTCATATTGATACTATAGCACAGTCTCACAGTTTAACATAATCATCACAATTTATACTTCTCCTTTCCCCCCAAACAGAACAGAAGATTGCTTTAAGTTATGTAGACATTTCAGTGAGACATCCTGTACCCCAGTTCTGCATTCCATCAGTGATAATAAGCAAGCTTTGTGTCATAGCAAAGAATACCACCAGATACTTGCTTATATTGGGCTCCACCACCACAGATCTTGAATGTTATTTTCAAGAAGGAGTGCAGTGATGTACTGAAGTCTTCCATAATTAATCAACTGGTAGAATGATACTCTTGGACCCAGAGCATTACCCTACCACTGCTAAGTTATGGATGGCCTTGTGTCATTAGATTCCTTCTTTGTAGAAGTAACTCTGTAAACTCTTTTTCCCCAGCTATATTGCATGGAAAAAAATTATAAACAAAAATATAAAGGTATCATGAAAAAATAATTTTTCACCTGGCCCTAAATGCACATATTTAGAACCATGTTCCCCTGATCTTTATGCAATTTATTTTGAAGGTACTATGCTTTGTTCTGAAGAAACACGGGCATTAAAACCTTTTCTTTTTCTTTTTTTATTAGAACCTAGCTTTAATCCAACAATCCTTAATAACGTTTCTGAGAGCTACCCTGGTTGCAATTTAGAAGTCACAACTGTAAGCATACCTGAAAATGTTTATCTCTTCTGGTACAAGCCACACCCTTAAATTAATCCTCCCTTCCCAGTTGGTGTGCCACCTGTGGGATCAACATGAGTACTGCTATTATATTATAGGTGCATCCTTTTTCTGGAAAAGAGAGGTAATAGTCATTTCTCCAGCTAAATGTTTAGAAAGTTTCCAGTGTTGCTCCATTAAGCACAGATCCTATCACTGTGACCACACAAAGGAACAATAAATAATTATAAGAAGGACACAAAGAGCATGAATTGTCTTTGTATTTTATTTAGTCCATGAAAATCTACCTTAAAAACAACATAGAAAATCAAAATATCAGTTAATCCAATACAATGGATTAGAAGAAACTGCAAAAGCTTGGAGTTGTGGCACAAGCTAAAATTTGCAGCGTTGTCTGAGTATTCTGAGGCCAAAGCAATGCACTGTAATAAAGCAGTATCTGTGTATGGAGTCATGCTCCTTGCACCATGAGAAAATTCTTTTGGTGCCTTTGTATTGAGACAGGTCAGTTACAAGAAGAAATATTGGTTATATGATATGTGTTTGCATTGCTTAAAAGGCCCTAGATCAATATTTTTTAAAAAACGAAGCAAGAACTAAGCACTTGTTCTCCAACTTCTAGCCAATAATAATTTACACTGTGATTACTAGGTTGTATTTAAATGATGTTTAGATAACTTTACATATTTATTAACAGCCTTGGAGCGATAAAGATCAGAACCAGGATTACACAGCGATGCCATTCTTTGTTTAATCATTATTATTATTATTTAGCTTGTTTCAGCTATTGCAATATGGCTTTCCACACACAGATTACAGTTCATATAAATATTGGTATGCCAGCAATAAAACAGGGCTGTAAAATTCATGTTTCATGGCTGCCAGGTACAAGATAAACCTTTTGATATAGTCCAATAGGCCACAAAAAAGCTTATCAAATACCGTTAAGAGAGCAATTCACAACTGGTGGGTCACATACAGGCAGAGTCTATGGCTCTGACAGACTTGTAATAAAACACACAATAGCCTCATGGAGATCATAGAAGGAATGGGTAATAGGGCTGCCCTCTGGGCTGTTATCTAGTGTTAGACATGCTGATGGGCCCTGTCTACAGATCTTCAGATATTAGCCAATGTCTATGCTTGAACAAATGCAGATCTCCCCACAAAAAGGTCACATGATCATGATGGTGTCCCAATGGCACAGCAACTCACATGTAGGATTCTTCTACATAAAGGGCTATAAGATAACATATAGATGTCCATAGCCAGGGCCAGGCAACATGCCTAATGCCAGTGATGGAGTCACGAGGCAAAGCTCTACCACATAGTGCTAGTGTGACACCTGCCTCATGTGAGTAATGTGTGAGGGGGGGGCAGCTAATGAACGTGAGCAATCTTAACAATAGACAATCAGAACAAACTTTGCAGTTCATACTCAAAACGAGGAAGCTGCCTCAAGAAAGAAAGAAAGAAAAAAAGAAAGAAAGAAAGAAAGCAAGAAAGAAAGAACTTCCCCAATTCATTTTGGGACACACATCTTAAAACTTTACACATTTTTACAACATTATAGACACACACGATATATTTCTAACTGATTCACATACAAGTTCCTACCTGTGATCCCCCCCCCCATATTTTTGGGGGCTGAAGCAAACTATACTAAGCTTTAACCTCCAATATTTCTTAAGAAATTTCCAACTTGCACTAATACTGAACTTTCTCACAAATTCATTCACACTAAGATATCTGTATGATGGCAGGATTAGTGTCTAGAAGGAGACACATGCTAATTCATGTACACTGACTACTTTTCACAGAGCTGTATTTGTTGCGTGTAGACTGAGCATCTCACAGGTTAGAATAGAGAAAAACTTTGCAGACTACCATTCAATTAGAGTGAAAAGGTTACTAGTTTTTTTTCTCCCCATCACATCTTACATTACCCCAAAACCTGATCCTATCCAAATAAGTTGTTTTCAACACTAGGTTGCACAAAACAGGTGGGGTAGTGAAGGTGGAGGCTACTTTGGGGAAGCACTGTAAGGGGATACTTAATAAAGTTGCCAGACTAGGAACTAAAAGAATTGTTTTGTCTTTAAATGAGCCAATAAAGCCAGTGAGGTGAAGTGGGAGGTAGTAATTTGTGACTGTTGCTATGCAGCAACACAGAGGGGGTGAGAAGATACATCCACCCCAGTGGCCGCCAGGAAACAGACATGGAAGCAATTCTGCCACTAAGTAGGTGCAAGCTGTGAAGGGCACTACTTGGCCAATTAACCACTGGCATGACCTCTTCCTATCTCCAATACCAATGGTTTCTCATAAAACAAAGAGACTAGTTTCCTCCTCATCTTACTATTCAGTGACTCCTGCCCCAATATACTGGCCTCACTGATCAATTTAAAAGCAGAACAATACACCTGCTTACCACTCTGACAGCTCTATAAAAGAAAAAAGAGGTTTCTATGATTACACCAAAATAATTTAATGACCTTTTATACTGTCATTCTAGTAGACCTAAATCGGTGATGGCATGGGAACAGTAGGGAAAGTTGTAAACATGTGCTAAGAAAACGGCTATTTGGTTTTCTTATAAGCACATTTTTTTATATTACATACAGCTATATATGCTGACACAAATTCATCCATTAAACTGTTTTATTTTCCTGATGTTAAAAGAAACCCAGTTGCCATGCTGTTTAAGAGGGTTTTAAAAATCATATTTCCACTTTAAATGTTCACAAATCAGCTACTTCATTACAGCACTGCACATTGTATTACAGTAATAAGGCTGCATTTTATCATCGTTATATTTTACTAGCAAAGCTGTTTCAGATGTTATGCAATATGAGTTTTAAGAAACTTGCATCTCTCCATATTTTATTTGAGGAAAGACAAAATGTTAGCCAAATGTTATCCAACAACAAAATGTGCAAAGCAACCACTAGATGGCGCAATCACATCACTGACATTTTTCTTTCTTTACTCATTGTGCAGCTCCTAAAAGGTATTTATTTGGCTCATTCACTTCATTTTCAAATAAATTACTATACATTAGGGCAAGAAAGCTGCTGGGCCATGTAACAGGCTCAGCTGAGTAGGTGTAAAGAGGCTACAAAGTGCAATATAACTTCACCTGCTAGACATGCTTTGTGTCTAGAAGATCAAATACTAAATGCTTTGAACATTTTAAATTATTGTTCAATTATTTATCATTTCAAGCCTGACAAGTTTTTATGCACAACCTATACTGACCTGTACTAAGAACTGCAATTTTATATTGAGAATGACTTTGCTCACGGTCCCCTAGTTCTTCTTTTAATTTTTTAAATTAAAAGCACAAAGCTAAGTATAAGCTATGTCTTTTATTAAAATCACTTTTCAGAAATCACAGTTTACTAAATGTACATAAACATAATGAAACATTCTTTCCTAATTAGGGGATAAAAATACAGAGCAGACATAATCCTTTGCTCATCAAACTTTTTTTTTTAATTTGTCTCATTTTATGACATAGGTATATTCTAGGAATAGGAAAATATTAACCTTTTTAATGGAATCTTTTTATATTTTTCTTGATAGGTTAAAAACAGTTCGCCATTTTGCCTAAAGTTATGGTATAATTTCTTTAACTGAATCATAGCTCAAGGCTGGTGAACAGTATGGTCACTTATTTGTTCGGCTTTGAAAGACTTCTCCCACCCCCTCAGGTGACTAAAAAAGACTCAGACTTGAAAAGCACAATCAAATACAGACTTAGGCAGGCTTAAGAATATTGGGTTGAATCCAGCTTTTCAGCAGATGAGAACATTCTCTGAGCTGAATTCCACTTAGAATGTTCTCAGTGGCAGAAGGAAGAGGGAGAGAACTTCACAATTCTCCCTTCCCTAAAACTTCCAGTGCCATCTCCTTTACTCTCTGGAATGTATTTTGGGAGTGCACAGAAAACTGTAAGAGAAAGGGGAAGAGAAAGGGGAAGCTAACAAAGATACCCCCTCCCAGGCCACTAGGATTCCTCAGCTGTTGCTGGAAGCTTCCTGTGGAGAAAAGGAACCTTTACGACTGTGGAAGGCATATGCTGGATCCAACTCATTTAAATTCTTCTGCATAAGCAAACTTACCATAACCCTCTAATTGACTCTAGCCAAAACATTTCCAACACAGGTAACAGAAGCCGCACTACGCTTACAGAACACGATGAGAAATGAATAAACTGGTATCACTGCTCCAGTGCCTTCTGATTATAGTTTTTATAGAAGCAAGACCAAATACAGCATTAAGCACTGGTTCTCATCCTTCCTTCCAATGGATCCAGTAGAAAGCAGCTTTAAGTGTATTAGGATCCATCTGTGGCTATTTGTCACTCACTCATTGTATTTCCCTAAGGTTACAGGGCAAGAAAAGTGAGAAGATAATTTTCTTTCTTTCCATATATAAAGGAGGAAATATACATGAACATCAGATATTGCTTGAAGATATACATATAAATACACAAAGCATTACAATCCAGTTTTTGGAAGCACTGATAAAAGAGGGAGCATAAAAGATGCCAACTTCTTTCCCAGGTTAAGTTATGGATATCATTTCATCAGTATGTAACACTTCCTGCCTACCCACCACATCTCCTCTTACCAACAAAAAGGGTGGGGGCAGGTGATTAAGGAAGTTAGGAAGGGGTAAGGATCAAAAGTAAAAGGAGGTGACTCAAGCTCCTGATGGTGCTTCAGGATTGTCAGGTGGCTTTCTCAGAATGACACCAGAAAGCAATGGTCTGTTTTCACTGTTCAAAATCATTAATCTTCAACCAGTTTAGCAGAATCCATCCTCTTCTGCTGCCTTCTTTGGAAACTAGTCCCTTCAGACATAAGACACAGCTTTCCAGGGAACTGATGAAAGAGAAGAAGAAAAAGTAACCAAAACCTTGCACCTGAATCTCTTAGCCAGAAGAACAGTGGTATCAGTTCATCATAAAAATGTGCCGTAGAACCAGCGTGACCTGAATCACCACATCTCTTTATAAACATGACATCAATATATAACATTTAATTTTTTTTATTTTATTTATGACCCTAATCCAAAAATACGGTGGAAAGAAGCAACAGTGCATCTATTTAATATTAACTTTTGTAAACTAATATTTTAGCTTAATCTTTTTAAAATTATTGTAAGCCACCTTGAATGCCATCTTGGGAGAAAGGCAGGGTATAAATTCATTCAATCAATCAATCAATCAATCAATCCATATTCCCAACTTGCAGTCCTCCAGTTCAGAATTACAAAGGTCTGGTCAAGCTCCCATAAAGATCAAATTAAATGTGGTACCATTCCTGCAATTAGCAAGTGTGTTCCTTTTACAAGTAAATAGTATGGGCAGAGGCCTCTATACACATGGAGTGGGAACCGGAGGTTTGAGCTTTTACCTGATTTATCCCCCTCAAAACAAAAAGCCTCTATTGGCAGAAATTGGAGCTTTATATTTCAACAACAGGCAGAGAGATTTGTGCTAGAGTAGACTGAGACAGAGCAGGTGGCAAAACCTGAAAGTTTGCCCAACCTTAGTTACTGGGGTCCCAATCCACACCATCCCACACAAATGCTCCTTACCTGCTCCTTATTTCTTTTCTTTTCTTCCTTCCTTCCTTCCTTCCTTCCTTCCTTCCTTTCTTTCTTTCTTTCTTTCTTTCTTTCTTTCTTTCTTTGTTGAAAGCATGCAATTGCTAATTGTTTGAATGATGTCAAATTTAGCTTGGCATTATCAGATGAATGCTTATGAAGTGGTAGGAGGTTGTATGTTGTAGGCTAGGAAAACGCCTGAGGCAATATGTAACAAGGGAGCCCTTTGGACTATTGTCAGGGGTAAGCATCCTGTGCTCTTCCAGATATTGTTGGATTGCAATTCTGTCATCCTTCACTGACAATACAAGCTAATTCTGATTAACACTGCAATCTCAAAAACATCTGAAAGGCACAAGCTGCTCACCCCTGACTTAAGTACATCACAGGATGTCACCAAACTAGAACCATGACAATTTTTAAAATAACTTTTCTATCTCCCCCACCCCCCCACCCCACCCCCATGTATCCTCAGCCCTCAGCCTGCTCAGATTTCCCAAACCAGCCTTTTTTCCCCTAGCCAAAAATGCCTCCTGAAACTGTCCTGGTAAATTTAAAAGGCAATTTTCCTTTTTAATAGGTTACAGATTCCTCCCTACAATATTTGACATCCTCTAAAAATATATATGTTTTTCAAAACTAGAAGTTGACTTCTGCCCATTTCCACTTTTTGTTTTTGGGTTGTTGTTGTTTTTCTTTTGCCAAATCTTGGGGCGGAAAATTGGCCCTTGCCATTGTCGGCCACCCTGATCTATAGTAACACTTTTATTATGGAAGGAAAGCATTCACATAGTTCTGCATGCTATGCAGTGCTGAACAAGTATACAAATCTAAATACTGAACTATACTCTTACATTGAGTATGTTTTAAAAGTGATGACAAATAGTGCCTCTACTACATAAAGGTGATCATGTGTACACACCTTGCAGCCATCTTTGCCACCATCAAAACTTCTCCTCCTAGAGAATTCCTAGAGAATTCAGCTAGGGCAATGTTTAAATTTCAAGTAGCACAGAAAAAAGAGTCAGATACATTTTTTAAAAAATTAGTAAACAGAATGTCTCAGGCAGGAATCTGAAAGACTATTGTAGCCAATTCTTTTCTTCCCCGCCCCCAATTTGGCCCCAACATCAGAGTAATTCAGCTTTTGACATATTTGACCACAATGTGTCATTCTTGAAAGCTAATAGTGTCTGAATATATACCACACAATTATCCCACTGATAAAAGGAGTCTGAAAAAAAATCATTATCTTGGAAGTAAACTACTGCCAATAAAATATTCTAATGAAGCAACACTTACACAAAACCTCAGGATTCAGTGACCTCTGATTTTAACTGTGGACTCTCATGGGATGTGCAGTCCTGATTGTTTACATCTTTCTCTGAGTGTATCTCCACAAATCCTGTTGATGGACTGTGGTCTTCTTTCCTTTTCACAGGCGTTTGTTGCTCTATTAATTGCTCTTGGATCTGCCCTACATCCACATCTTTGAGCTTTGGTTGATTGGCTTCAAGTGACTCTTTGGGTAGATCTCCTGAGACAACACCTTCCAGCATGACCTGTGCAGTCACAGCTGTATCCACTGCAGATTGATGCTTTGGTTCACCATTTTCTTTCTGCAGACTTTCTTCTTTGATAATCTCTTTCACAGCTTCACTCATAGATCCAGAGTCTTGCACTAGTGTTGTCAACGTGTGTGATTGTTCATCTGTCTGTGACATGTGTTTTACTGCTTCAAGATCAGCAGCTGTTTTTCTGGTACCTGAACTTCTCCCAGTTTCAGATTTTTCAGTACTTAAAGGCATTTCTTCTGTTGCTTTGAAGGCTTCTTGTTTCTGTAAATCTTCCTGGATTTCAGGTTTATCTGCACGTAACAGACATGATTCAGTCTGCTGAGACTGTGATGAGAATACTGGGTCTTCTGTTGTCTCCAGTTTATCAACAGCATTCTGGATGATTTTCAGTACAATTTTGGTGCTCTGAGACTCTATAGTTACAGACTGAACAACATCTTTTTCAAACTCTATGTGAGTTAAAGATGGGCTTCTTGCTGGAGATGTCATCTGTTTTTCAGCTTTTTGACTAGTCTCTGATTTTTGAATCTTCGTTTCAGGGATGGAATCAAACTCACTTTTTGGGAGGAAATCATCTTTGGTGAAGCTTGCTGGTGGTAAAACTGTTTCTTCTCCTTCTGAATTTGTCTTCTCAGACACTGCCTTAGTATCAGGATCTGGAGCCCCAAGTCCTAAGTGAACAAAGCTCACCTGCTGTACCGTTTGGAATGCTGTCTCTTTTGTCTCTTCTAGTAAAGAGTCTGGGGTTTCATCTGATGTTTCTGAAAATGTAATCTTTTCTGTACTGACTTGCTCTTCAACTTCTGTTGCTGTTACAGAAGATTTATGAGCTGCATAACTCTGCACTTCTGGAATGTCTGTAATGACAACCTCTTGCTGCTCAGCAAAAATCTCTTGCTGTACTGGAGCTGCATGAAGTACATCTCTATAAGCAAGTTCAATATTTTCTGATGATTTTTCTGTTTCCATTATTTGCATCTTCTCTGACTGTGCTTGCCTTTTCCGGCAGCTATCTGAAGCTGTTGTAGACTCTGAAAGTGGGTGGACTGTTTCCAGGAGCAATTTATCAGAACATGTATGAATCTGCATAGAAATTCCATTTATAATTTCTTCTTTGTCATCTGGTGCAGTACTATCTTTTATATTTTCCATAATGGCATCTGAGGCAAGACTCTTTATGTATCCGGAATCTGAGGTAAGGATGCCTCCATCTACTTCAGTCCTTTCAGGTTCGTTTATTAGTTTTCCTGCTGATTCTATTTCAGCTGTTACCTCTTTTTTCACAGAATCCCCAGTTGCTTCATTTTGTACAGAGTCCTCAACTACATTATCATCCATGCATTTTGAGTCTGCAGGGAGTGTATCTTCCTTTTCACTCTGCAGAGAGCTTTCTAACGCTGTGGTGCCCAAGGACTTTAATATTTTTTCTTCTTTCACAGGAGGTATAACCCTTTCTATCTGCACAGGGATCTCAGTTACATTTTCTTTGGTACACTTTGATTTCACAACTGTGATGTCCTTGAGCTCTTTATTTTCTAGGGCTTCAGCTTTGATTTCCTCTGTGATTTGTGATTCTAAGACAAGGCTGGCATCTGCTACAGCCATCTGGATGAGATCCACTTTGTCTTGCCTAGGTGTTGATAATTTCAGTAGCCCTTGTTCCTGAGTTATACTTTCTTCTGTTGATATCTTTTCTAAGACAAAAGCAGCATCTTCTTCACTCTTTAAAGGCTCTTTAGTAACAAATGCATCAAAACTCTTTGATTCTAAGGAAATGTCAACACTTTGTGTCTCTCCCTGAATATGAACTCCAGTCATGTCACTTACTACAGATTCTTGCTCTGAGATAATATCCATTGGGGCTTCAGCTGAAATTGCCTCAACACATGTTGCCAAGCAAGTCACTGTATCTTTCACCACAGGTTGAACTATGGCTTCATTCTCCACTTTTTGCAGGGTCTCCTTTGCCTCTGGCTGCTTGATGGTGGTGCCTGCTTCCATCATTTCTTCTGACTGTTTTGCATACACCTTTGCATCTGCCTTCTCTATTGGGGCTTCTACATCTGTTTTCTCTCTGTGGGTCTCAGCTTCTGCTTTTTCTACAGAGGCTTCCATTTCTTTCTCTTCTGTGGAGTGCCCCATATCTTCTTTCACTGGAGGAACCTCCACTTCATTTTTTCCCTTGGTGGTTTCTGCATCTACTTTTTCTACAAGAAATTTCATATCCACTCTTGCTGAATGTGGTTCCTCCTTCAAATTTTCATCTGTATGCTTTGATGGAGTTACTGGTTCTCCTTCCACTGTTGCATCTGCTTTCTCTGTGGAAGACTCCCCATCCACCTTTGCATCTGTTTCCTCTGTACAGATCTCTCCTTGCACTTTTGCATCTGTCTTCTCTGTGGGGTCTTCTGCTTCTGCCTTTGCATCTATCTTCTCTGTGGCAGCCTCCATATGCACTGTCACGTCTTCCTTTTCTGTACTGGCTGCTGCCTTTAACTCTTCTGTGGGCGCCTCTACTTCCATTTTCTCTTCGAGAGCCTCTGGTTTCACTTCAGTCATAGGTTGGGTCATTTCTTCTTCCACCTTTTCTCCATCTGATTCTACAGCCAACTTTGAGTGTGCATCTTCTGGAGAGATATGTGATTCTGTTTCTTTTGTGTGTTCCTTAACACCTGCTTTTTCTGGCATGGACTCTGTTTCTGTCTTCTCTGTTGAAAGATCTATATCTACTTTTAGTTCTGACTTCTCTGCCAGGACTTCTGCTCCTGCACTCAGTATGTGGGACTTCCCCTCTACCTCCTCTACATGGCAATTTGTTTCAATTTTCTCTATATGGTTTTCAGCCTCTATCTTCTGCTTCTGGACATCCATCTTTCTTGCACTTATCCCCTTTCCCACCATTTCTGCATGGATCTGTGTCTCCAAATTCACCAGCAGAGGTTCAGGTTTCACATCTACCAAAGGCATTTTGGTTTCTAATTCCTGCAGTTGGCCCTCAAGATCCATTTTCTGTATATGAGTCTCAGTTTTCACATTTCCTACAGAAACCTCAGTGTCTTTGTTCTGCATGCCAGCCCCAACTGCAACTTCCTGTGTGCTTCCTGTTTCTAAGCCAAGTGTAGCATCTTTGGCCATATCCATGTCACTAACTTTCCTTTCCTCATCCTGCACTGGAACATCAATGCTCTTGCTCTGGATGGGTGACTCAAGCACAACTGTTTCAGTGTATGGAGACTGTATTAGAAATTCAGAGTCTTTTACTTCATTCTGTTTAAGAGGCTTCTTTACCTCAACGTCAGTTGTTTCTGCATGTTCTGCTTCCAACTCAGGTATGGCATTTGCCACCTCTTCTTGCTTCTGAGAGAACCCAGACTCCTCTTCACATGTTATTTTTTCCAGTTCTTGCACTTCTGGAACAACATCTTCTATAACCTTACCTCCTTCTTCTAAATGCATTTTTACTTCCTGCACTGGATATGCGTTTCTATATTCTTCATTATCTCTTTCTTTTAATGATTCCAGTTGCTCTCCAGCTGCATCATCAATTGTTGCTTCTGGCTTCTCTTCAGGTGTTACTGTAACAATAACAAAATCTTCTTCTTCTGATTTCTCTTCAATTGCCTGTTCATCAGCAATTTCTATAGGTTTTTCAAATGCTGCTTCTTCGGTCTTTGGATGGTGACGCTCATCAATTTGATTCAAGTTAGTTGTTTCTTCTGAACTTTTTTTCACTTCCACACACACATCATGACTCTTCTCCAACACTTCCTTCAGACCACTTTCTTTAACGTCAACTTGCTTTTGACCACTTTCTATGCCTTCATTCATCTGGATATCAGTCGTCTCATATTCTTTTTCCTTTAAGTGTGATTCAGACAATTCTGTTCCTTGAAAGACAACGGTAATTTCTTGCTCAGTTTTCTGTACAGATAATGGCTGAATTATTACTTCAGGTGTGGTTTTACTAATCACCTGTGCGCCCTCAGATAATTTAACTCTTTCAGCAACTTCTTGAAGAACTTCTTGTGTTTGTTTACTTAATTCTTCTAGGTTTTGCTGACTTTCATCTACTTCCTGCACAGGTGTAGCTATTTCTGTTGTATCAGGAGACTCAGATAGCCTTGAAACTGCTGAAACCATTTCAGTTGTCTCTTCAGCACAGGACACTTCAGGCCCTTCTTCAACACCTGAAGCTTCTTCTCGAGCTGTGATTGCTTCTGAAGTTAATTCCAACTCACTGATTATAGTATCACCACTAATGTCCTTCTTAATTTCTGGCTTGAGTTTAGTGACCACCACAGTTTCCTCAATGAGTCCAGTTTCAGAAAGATGCTCAGTTTGTTTCTCTTCATCTTCATCTGCATGTTCAACAGTCTCTGTAACAGCAGCTGATATCCACGATGGTGACCTCTCTTCAATACTAGTAACTGCTCTTTCCCCTTCTACTACCGTAACAGTAACTGCATGAACTAGACCTTCACTGGACTGATCAGTTATTAAAGTACCTTCTGACTTTTCTATTCTCTGGTCTGAACCTTTCACAGTTATAGCTTCTTGATTTGTCTTTTGGGCTTCCAATTTCTCTTGTTCAGCAGCTTCATATTCTGATAAAGGAACAACAGCTGGAATATCAGAGTCCTCCTCATTGGTTTCTGTACTTTCTTCTCCAGTTTCCTGAACAGGCGCATGTTCTGGTATTCCATCTGACTTTTTCTTCCTACGGCCAGGCATTAATTTTTTAAATGAAACCCAGGATTCTTCTTTTCCAGACTCTCCATCTGAAGTAGAGTATTCTAAGCTTGGGACTACAGCAGATTCTTCATTTCTTTCTTCCATCTTTGTTTTAGATTTTCTTCTTGCAGTTACTAATCTCTTAAAGGACTCCCATGTTGAAACTCCCTCACCTTCAGATGGGCTTCCAACTTGTTCTGGTGAGGATCCTCCTTGTCCCTGATCACTTTCCTGTGAGCTTGTAAAGGTTATATCTCCTGCTGTTTCTTTATTTACTACAGTTTCATCTATTTTTTGTCCTTCTTGAGCTAGTCTTTGTCCTACTTCTTCATCAGAAGAGGATGATTTTCTGGTTCTTTTTTTAGATGAGCCTACACAAATCAAGGCTTCCCAGGACACAGAAGTGTCAACTTTTTTCTTGGGTTCATCTGTGCTTTTTTCTAATTTCTGTTCCTCACCATTTTCTTTAATGTCTTCCTGTTCTTCACAAGGTGCGCTTTCAGTTGAAGACAGAGTAGCACTTTTTGCCTTATCAGGTTCTTCTTCTTTGTCACTTTCAGAAAGCCTCCTAATTCGTTTTTTAGGAGTCACCATTTTTTTAAATGATGCCCAAGGTGTAACACTTTCTCTTTTCTTCTCCATATCTGAGGTAGATCCTTCTTCAGTTTCAGTGACTTGTACTGCATCTGTGACTTTTTCTACAGATTCTGTTGCTTCTTCAGGGGAAGAAGCAGAGCTTTCTGCCCTTGGATCTTCTGGGCTTTCTGCAGAATCAGAGAATTGCTGTAATTGTTCTGCTCCTTCCCCTGGCTTAGCTTCTTCTCTTCTTCCTTTATGTTTCTTTACTGACAACTTCTTTAAGCTAGAACTTGTAAAAAGCTTTTTTAAGGGGCTACCTTGCATCTTTGCTCTTTCTTGAGATGAAATCAATTCAACTTCATTTGTGATGCCTTCTGGAGGTTTATATGTTGCCGCACTTAGAATATTTGGTTCTGTTTGCTTCAGTGCTTCATTCACTGTTTCAGGCACAGTTTCTTTGACTTTTAGCTGTTCATCAGTGGGTTGCCCTCTTTGGATCTCAGCATCTATTTCAACTAACTGTTCAAGAACCAGTTGTTCTTTTTGAATTGTTTGTGGTTCATCCTTTTTCACAATAGTGCTAAGATCAGTGTTAACCTCTGAATGTTTTTCATCAAAAATTTCTGTTGCAAGAGGAGCCTTTGGTTCAGATTTGCCTTCTTCAACTGTTTCAAAATGATCCTTAGGTTTTTCTGTTGTAATTAGAGTAGCTGAATCAGACCGATCTATTAGTTTTTTCTCAGGTGATTCCAGAGTGCTTTGTTCCGGCGATATTAGACACTCTTGCCCTGGTTCTGATTTTTCCTCTAAGGCCAAGTCACTCTTCTCACTGAGGCTCATTTCTAACTTTTTATCTATATCTTCAGCAGACTCTTGTCTTGATAACTGTTCACAGGGAATTGTAACTTCCTTCTGATGTGTTTCTGTTGAGACATGTATCATTTTCTTGCTTTCCTTTTCTTCTCTGCTTTTTTCCACTTTCTCATCATTGGCTTCTACAGATGTAGCTATCTGGACTTTTTCTGGTATGGGTTTTTCTTCTTCTAATTCTTCTTTGATAGCCACTTCTTCTTGGGTCACTTCTCTTTCTTGTTCTTGTTTTTCTTTATCAAGAGCCTGCTGTTCCTCCTCTTTAGGTTTCCTAAAGCTTGTCCTCTTCCTAAACCCAGCCCAACCCTGGGTAAAGAACTTTCTTAAGGGTGATGCTGTTTCACTAGTTAAAGGGCTGGTTGGAGATTCTGGAGACTTGCTACCATCATGTTTAGTTTCTGCATCCTTGTCTCCTGCTTCAGTAGGGCTTTCTGTTTCCTTTTCAAGAGAAATTTCTTCTTTTATCTCTTCAGTCTGAGTTTCCTGTTCAGTCTTTTCTAAAGAGTGGGGCACCTCAATCTGTGCTGCTTCTTCCACTGTCTCTTTCTTGACTTCTTTACGATCACCGGATCCATCTGATGCCACCTCTGTATCATCCGCTTTTACATTTAACAGCTGTACAGGCTCTACTTTCTCAGTCTTATCCTTTCTAACAGTAAACTTGAAACCAACTAACTTAAAAACTTTTTTAAATCCAACATCATTTGATGGAGATTCACTAGGTTGTTCCTGTTCTTCTCCTTTTTCTTCTAGTGATGGGGAGTGTTTATCAGCATCTTGTATATCCTTCTGGTCATCATCTCCATTAGTTTTATTAGTCGATTCTGGTGGCTTAGTCTCCATATTTTCAACAGACTCCTCTTTCAGAATTACATTTGCAGTTTCTCTTTGTCCAACTGTAAGAGATTCAAAAATGATAAAGAATTAGGCATTGCACTGTAATTAATTTTAAATTACATGTAAGAAGTACAGTAATCAGTAATGTACACTTATTTAGGATTAAGTTCCATTGATCTTGGTGGAGACTTACTTTTCAGTAAATTTGTACAGGATCAAAATGCAGTATGATTAAAAACAACGGCAACATGAAATACTCATAAGTGTGCTGACTTTTTTTATTAGATTGTGGTTGGTCATAATTATTTTTTTTAAGTCATGATTAAAGTTATAATGGAATAATGGAATCTGCTCTGTATATATTATTCATGAATCAGCAATATGCATGCTTCATTTAAAATAAAAAAAATCACTTCAGAATTTGTTTGATGATTTAAATAAGTATAATCCTAAGAATAAGATTTTCTGGGGCATGCATTGTAACATAATTTTTTCTTATTTTAGTGACTTCCTTGCTAAATAAGGTAAATTCAATATTTTCATAGAAGCGAAATGCTAAATTGAGAAAAAGAGTTCTACAAGCCCCAAATCCCTTTGTTCAGAAAAGATGCAGCAGAATCAAAAAGTATTTAACCAAATATATCCAAGTGGAAAAAAGTCAGGAATGAAAGTTAGATAAAATGTGGATAATGGAAAAGTTATGGTTATTTTTTTAAATCCCTCCTGATGTTTTAATGTCGAAATTCTAGTTGCATTATGTTTCTTATACTCTACTTCCAAGATTTTAAGAACTGCGTATTTTTTGTAACAACATCAAAGAAGTACCGGTATTAGAGATTTAAGCTAGGACTCGAATCCACAGCCCCTTTCACACTTGCATAAAGTGAGCTCCATGTGCTAAAGGGAAAAGAGGAAAATGCCACTAGGTCCATCCCCAACATCACTGCAGTTTCTTCATCTCCTGGAATACATACTCTTATACACTGAACATGGACGTCTGCAGTGAAGTGGGAAGCCAATATGCATATATTTTTTTCTCAAGCTGGAACCTTGAGCTGCCACAATTTGCTTATGAAGAGGGACAGTGAATCTGCTAATGCACACATGCGCCTCTAAGATTTACAGACATCAAGCTTACTATGTGGCCATCGAGGCAAGATGATAATGCTGCATAATAGCAACTGGGCTAATAGCAAAAAATAATTTCCTCTTAATCATATGGAATCATGCAGGTTCAAGAGTTGATCTGATGTGCAATGTTTAGACACTAGTAGTAATTACAGAATACATTATGACTATACTGAAAATGTTGCAAATTTAACTAAGTTCTAGTCAAGAAAAAAAGTTGAAGTATAGGGCAGAGAGTTTCACTTTTCCCAAAACTCCTTGCCTCCCAAGCTGCCTTGAATCCCGTTTTGGGAGAAAGGTGGGATATACATTCAATAAATACATAAATAAACAAACTTCTGCTCGCCTCGTTACAGATGTTCTGGCATGTAAAAAAATCAAGGTTACAGGTTACAGTTGTTCTGGCATGTAAAAAAAAAATCAAACCTCTTATCTAATTACAGTAGCACCCCCGTATCCGCTGATTCGCCATCTGCTGATTCAATTATCCTCGGATGGTGACAGCAGGGGTGTGTGGACAGGGGAGGAGGAGATCTCACCTCCCTTCTCCCTTTGCTCATGGGATCACCCCCCAGAATTGTTCCCGTGGCAGGAATGGTGATGGGGCGAAGGGAGGGGGGAGTAGATCTCACCTCCCTTCACCCCCGGCATTGCCTCCTGGGATAGTTCCCATGAGGAGAATGGTGATAGGGGTGTTTGCTATTATCCGCAGATTTCATTATCCGTGAAGGGCCCTGGAACCAATCCCCCGCAGACACAGGGGTCCTACTGTATTATGGTTGTTCTTGTTGTTAGCATGTTAAAATGCTTGCTCTTCAATCAAAAAGCCTCCCAGAGGAAATTACATAGAAACAATTAAAACAAGTCAATCCCTGCCTGTCAATTTATAATCTAACCCCCCCCCCAAATGATGTAGGGCGCAGAGGGGAAAGTAGGCAAAAAAAGGGCAAAATCAGAAACTCAGACACTTTATTTAAATTAAACAGCAATCCCAGGAGTGGCTGAAGGCTTTTTCATCCCTGCAGGGAAGGACAAGATGGCGCCTCCCCTTCCATGTACAGAAGCCAACTTGACTGGCAGTTGAACCTTACCTCATCCCCTACCTAGTATCAGTCACTTCACTCTGCCTCAGGCTGGCCCTGAACAGTTTCCATAACGATCAGCTGGAAGCAGCTAAGGAAGAGGAGGAGCTGTTCTGGGGCAGGCCTAATGAAATGGCCTTTTTTCCCCATCTGCCTCTGCAGCAGCAACCTGCTAGAAGGGAGGCTGCCCTGTTACAGTTAACAAAATGCAACTGGTATTTATTTCAGCAGAGCTAATGAAATGGCCCTCTTTTAAGAAACTAGAGAAGCTACAACAAGGAAGAAAAGACACTGAATGGCACTTAATAGCAGACTATTCAATTATAGACTAACCATTTCTAAGACTTTTGATTCTAACTCCATGGTGATTTATTTCCTGATGAAATATTTTCTGATGATTACTAGGCCCTGCATTCACAACTCTTAAGACTACACGAGGCAAAGGTGATATAGCTCCCTTTCAAAATGTATTAACAGTATTTCTTCTTCACAAGTTCTCTTTAGTAATTCTGTATTTCAAGATACCACTGAATATTTGCTGAGGGATTAAAATGGGAGAGCACTATTGCCTCATGTCCTGCTTGTGGGCATCCCACAGTGGGAATCAGTGTACTGTGCCAAGACAGTACTGTACCTCAATCTTCACAGTAACACCCTTCTTATATTCTTAGTGCATGGCAGATCAAATTCCACAACAGTGTAGTTTAACTTCTACTCACAGTGTGTTTTTGCAAAGTATGCTACCCTCTACTATCATATGCTGCAATGTCTGCTCACTTCCTGCTTTCCTGCAGATTACTGAAAAGGTCAATTTCCATTTCAGGCAGCTACAGACAGGAGCAGGAACCAGAGAGGAGAATTATATTTATGTAAAACAGACACTATGTGTTAGCTGCTCTAAGCTTCCTGGGGGAATGTTAGGAATCATAATTGTAAATATTACACACGCGCACACACGCACACACACACACTTTCAGTAAATATGGCTCACTATTTTGAAATTCTGCTAAGTATTACCATCAACATAACTGTCAAAAGAAACAGCTATTATTTATAGTCTAGTAAGCATCTGTCTAGAACCCAAGGATTTGCAAATAAAATAAACCATAATGAAATTCCAACTGAGTAACTAAACAATTCCCAACTTATACCCAAGTTGCTTTAATAACGGAATCCATTATTCAGACAGTGGAACTAACACCACAAGCTTTTAACAGGTGACATAGATCACAAACAGATCACGATGTGATATTTAAGATATAGCCGTGAGACAGTCACCCATATCAGCAGAACCTTACCCAAAATTTAATTTTAAAAGAGAAAAAAATAAACTTGATTGGGACAATAGGAATAGAGCAGTTAACAATACAGTGCATGCAATGTAGGAGAGGACAATCCAAACAGAGGACTTCTTGTGTCCAGATTACTTCCTATGTCCTCTCCCTCAGGATTTGGGATTCACATACTCCCTCGCTTGCCCCATTCTACCAATGACATAAATAGTCAAATGAGAGACTACAGGCTTAGCTACATGGGCAATTTACCCCCTCTTGCCCCCATCTTGGAGCCCTGCATTTCTGATGATGGGGGAAGATGGGATAGGGCCCGAGAAAATGCTTTAAAATAATACCTGGTAAAATGCATTCCAGCTTGCGGGGGGTGGGGGGAACGGATCTGGCTCCTTGTGACCATAGGAGCACACTGGTCCGTCGGTGTAGCTGCCAGCTGCTTCGCTCTTCTGGATCCAAGAAGGGGGCCCCCACAGCATGTAACCAAGGATGGTCACATGTACGGAGCCTTGTTCATGTGCTGTGTGCCTCCTGCCTGGATGTGAAGAGTGGGATGCAGGCGGTGGTGGCTGCAAGGACAGGGGGTGTGACCATCTGGACTTCCTCCTGTTTCATCCAGGCAATGGGGGAGGAATGGGCCTAATCCACAGGCAGGATATGCTGGTGGGGAGCCAGTGTATTTTAGTCCATGTAGCTGTGCCCTACGTGTTTATTTAATGTGGAATTTCCGTTTCCCTTATGAGGTTAACTTCTCTTAAAGAAATTTAGCTGAACGTCTGAACTAGTCATAATATGTTATGTTGTTAAATAACTATTTTATAGGGTTAATATTTACTCTATTCTGAATATGTAAATATGTATTTTAATTTTCCATAGGCATAATTGGAACATGGTTTGTTTGTTTTGACATATTTTCATTGCGGAAATAGTAAATAAAATGGTCTGTATAATAATAATAATAATAATAATAATAATTCTTACCTGCCTCTCCCCAAGGATCGAGGTAGGGAACAACAGATTTATACAGAACAACTACAGTTGTCCCTTCACATTCGCTAGGGTTTGGTTCCAGGACCCCCTGTGAATACCCAAATCTGTGAATACTCAAGTCCCATTATATGCAATGGCATAGCAAAATGGTGTCCCTTATATAAGATGGCAAAATCAAGGTTTGCTTTTTGGATTATTACTTTTTAAAGAATATTTTCAAGCCATGAATACTTAAATCCGTGAATGCCAAATCCGTGAATGTGGAGGGACAACTGTAATATCAATTAAAATACATATTGGTTAAAAATACATAAACCCATTAAAACCCATAATACCAATTTAAAAGAACAAATAAAACCAATACATATTAAAACAGTTTAAAAATCACTGTTTACAAATCATCTGGATAGGCCAGCTGGAAGAGACTGATCTTTAATGCTATTATAAACTCAGACAGTGTTTTCAACTGTTAAATCTCTTCTGACACGCCTTTCCAGAATCTAGGGGTGGCTGAAGAAAAAGTCCCCTGGATGTAAAAGAATATAACCTAGGTTTTGAACAATTTTCCATCATGGCTCACTAGCACAATGTTAGCATTGAATTGAATGCAATACAGTTAATGTTAATTTAATGTAATAACAATACAGTCAGACCCCCGCGTCCACAGGGGTTTGGTTCCCGAACTTACTGTGGATACTGGAAACCATTGATAACAGCAAACCCTATTAAAAGTAATGGACTTCCAGTAAAAAAATACCATATGTCTAGAGAGGACACCTCTCTAGTCATTTTCTAGGATCACTCTATGGTATGTGTCCCTGTTTTGGGTCCCACAGATAACTGAAACCATGGTTATTGGTTTCGCGGATATAGGGGTCCGATTGTAGTACAATTTGGAACATGTTTTGGAATAATGCTGTCCTGGTTCAACATGAATTATCTTTACACACAACTCGACAGTGAACTGTTTTTTTCTTGTTCTTTATCTTGTAAAGCACCATGTACAGTGATGGTGCTATGTAAATAAATGATGATAATTCTTTAGTCACCACTGAACTTGGATGTCTACACTATCTCTTGTATACCAGTCACACACAGCAAAGAATGAATAGGAAGAGTAAGGCCCAAACCTTCTAAAGTAGAAACACACACACACACAGAGAAATATTTATTGATTGATAAATATTTACATGAATTAGAATACAGAAATATATATAGTAAACGGCTCTAATATAAAGACGAGTTTTTAGAGCGCTATTTGTGCGTGCAGCACATGAAAGAGAAAGTTGAACATACAAGTATTTATAGCTGCCTAGCCAGCTGGCTCATCTAGCTCAGTATTGTTTACAGTGATTGGTGGCAGCTCTCTGGAAGTTTTCAGGAAAGTGTGTTTCCTGGCCCTACCTGTACATATGATGGTTCAAACCTGAGACTTTTTGCATGCAAAGCATATGTTCTTCCACTGAACTATATCCCATTTCTGTAAGTTCTTGCTAGAGAGCTCAGGAGAAAGTATTACAACAGTTATTATCACTTCTTTCATTATGTTTAATGAATTACATATTTTCCAAGCAGAAAACATATTTACAGCATGCCTGAAGAAGTGTGAAACCAAAGAGGGCAACACCAGGTCTTTGTGAGCTCTTGGCCACAGAAGAGGTGGGACAGCAAAGATGACATCAGCCTAACAACGATCATGGATCTAGATTACCAGTTAACTAGATCTAGATGCCAGAAAACAGCTTCAAGGAAGCAGGCCGTACAGTCAGGTATTTTTTGTCCTACTTAAATGCTGTTTTCACTTTCACTACAAGATCATCCATCCAGTGTTCTGTGTTGCAGCCTTCCAGTTCTACAGGAGCATGCATTTGGCCACTAAAGACACCTGTAAAATCTGCAGTCTACATCCTCCTCAAATACTCCATTCCAGTGGCAAAAATTCTAGCAATAACTTACTTGCAAAAAAGTTCACTGCTTCCTCAAGTACAAAACAAGTACAGTATATGTCACTACCTGCTGCTAGAAGAGGGCAATGACTGAACATGACCACAACAGGTAGAATTAGAAACTCAGTGGGTTTTAAATAATTGTTAATATGCAAAGGTCTAATTATAAATTTTTATGACGGAAGATTCTTTCTAGGCACATTGCTTTCAGTTTTTTACTCTGAACATGTGCCATACCCGTACATCTGAAACAGTCAGAAAAGATCCCATGAAAGAGGGAGGGGGGACCTGACTTCCAGAAAATAAGAAATGGCTTGAATATGCAGTTTAGCTGCAAGCCTATACTAGATGTGGCCAGGACATTTAAGGCAACAAACCACACTATTAGAAATAATGATATGGTCATGAGCCACTTCCTTTATCAATAACCATTGGGTGGGATGATATAACAAGAATTGTGTTCTGAGGTGGGCTGTGTCATGATTAGACAACAATTTATCACAGCTTTTGTTTACTTCTATACTTTTTACAATCAGGATCAGAGAAGCTACGTATTTGAATTTCTTGTTTTGGATACCAAAATGGCTGGGCATAAAGAAACACTGTTACTTGCAGCTCTTAGAACCATTCATGTTGTTGTTGTTGTTGTTGTTGTTTATTTATTTATACAGTGCCATCTATTCACATGGTGCTTTACATTAAAACAAGCAAAAAACAACAACACCCCCCCAAAAATTGGGTCCTGCCAAAGGTGTACAATCTAAAACAAGTGTATACATAAGGGAAGGAATAATAAACATAAGACTATAAAATACAACTGCAAAACAGTTATCCAGATAACAAAAAAAATGCAACTACAATAATATAGCATGAAGCAGCAAAAATAAAATAAAATAAAACAAACTGACCAATACATCTGATCAAATATATAATAGCTATATGTGTGTGTGTGTGTGTGTAAAATACAAAGCAAACATGTAATCAAAATATACAAGATTACAAAACAGTATCAAATTAAAATTCCAAAAGCTTTGGAAAACAGAAAAGTTTTCAATTGTTTCTTTCTGTCCCGGTCCTTAGAAAGGCCAGCACACCAGGGAGAAGCACCAGCACTACTACTGCTTCTCCAGAGGAGAGGTCTGTAGGTGTTTTCTGTTGTCCACTGCAGCCTCTCTTCTCCAAAAACTGCTGCCTGCTGTCTGCCTGCTGAGAAGAACCATCTACATCTTCACAGGAGCAGGCCTCAGAGTCCACAGGTACTGAGCCAGCAGCTGGATGAACCACCATTGCCACCACCCGCTCCCCTGCCTGCAAGAGGTTATAAGGGGCTGCTTGGGTGGCGGGGTTACCACTAAAGGAGCGACACCAAACAGGGTTGCCCCTTTAGAGGAGCTTTTTTGGGGGTCGTGCAAGGGCCAGTTACTCTGCTGATGACGGGAAAGGATTTTAAATTAGTCTTCAACTGTCCCATTACAAATTAGAATGGAATATGCAAATTAGGATGGAATATGCAGAGAGCATGGGTGGAGAAGCAGGGCCGGTTTAAGGCACCAGCAGCAAGGGGCCCCATCATTGTGGGGGGGCCCGTAGTAATCCTCCTGCTGCAAAAACATTATTAGTAATAATCTGAATATCCTGTACTGTGAATAGCATAGGTTAAGTTAGGTTACACTGACCTGAGATAAACATATGGGGTCCCCCAAATAAAACACTGCAGGGGCATCCAAAATTCCTTAAACCAGTCCTGTGGAGAAGCTGCCCAAGGGAGCAGCCACTGCAACAGAAGGAGATACGGTGTGGGAAGATAGAGTTGTCAACACAGGAGAGGGGAGAGCCATAAAGTGTATTTTTAAAATTTTATTTATTGCATTTATACCCCATTCTTCAGCCACAAAGGCTATCAGAGTGGCTTACAAATGGTTAATTAACAGTTCCCTGCCCTCAGGTTTACAGTCTAAATAAGACATGACACATAGGGAAAAGGGAATGGCAGTGGGGGTAGAGATTAAATCCAGCAGATACCGCTGCTTCATCTCTCCCTCCAAGGGCAGGGCAGTGCCAGTTGGGGTGGAGGGAGGGCCTTTCACCTGCTTCTGGGCCCAGGCCTGATGGTGTTCTGCCTGCCTCCATCTCTCCCTCCAAGGGAAGGGTGGTGGCAGTTAGCCCCTAAATTGCCTCCCACCTCAAATAGTCTGGGTAGCCTTGGCAACAGACCCCCTGGGCTGAAAACACTGCTGCTTAATGCCAGGCCAGTAAATGGAAAAACACCCTTGGATCCAGGACTTGATCCTGGATGAGCATGCTGACCTGGCTTGTATTATGGAGACCTGGCTGGATGAAACTGGAGGGGGGAATTAACCTCTCCCAGCTTTGTCCACCTGGATTTTCTGTGGAGCAGCAGGCGAGGTCTGGGGTGGGGGGAGGTGGAGTTGCAGTGGTCTGTTGGGATTCCATCTCCCTCACCAGGTGCCCTGTCTCACAGTCTGCTGGGTTTGAGTGTTTGTATTTGAAGATGGGTGGCTGGGACAGAATCGAAATTTTGTTGGTGTACTGCCCACCCCGCTGCTCAATAGTCTCCCTTCCTGAGCTAGCTGAGTTAGTCTTGGCGGTGGTGTTGGATGTCAGGAGATGATAGGACGTTCAATCCCCGGCAGAAGCCAAAAAACTGTCTCAGCAGACTAGTCAACAGTGTGATGTGGCAGCTAAAAAGGCCAATGCAATTTTGGGCTGTATCAATAGAAGTATAGCATCTAGATCAAGGGAAGTAATAGTGCTGCTCTATTCTGCCTTGGCCTCACCTAGAATACTGTGTCCAGTTCTGGGCACCACAATTCAAAAAGGATATTGACAAATTGGAGCGTGTCCAGAGAAGGGCAACTAAAATGGTGAAAGTTCTAGAAACCATGCTTTATGAGGAGAGGCTTAGGGAGCTGGGTATGTTTAGCCTGGAAAAAAGACGGTTAAGAGGTGATATGATAGCCCTGTTTAAGTATTTGAAGGGGTGTCACATTGAGGATGGAGCAGGCTTGTTTTCTGCTGCTCCAGAGACTAGAACATGGAACAATGGCTGCAAGCTCCAGGAACAGAGACTCCACCTCAACATTAGGAGGAACTTTTTGACAGTAAGAGCTGTTTGGCAGTGGAACACACTCCCTCGGAGCGTGGTGGGGTCTCCTTCCCCGGAGGTCTTTAAACAGAGGCTGGATGACCATCTGTCGGGGATGCTTTGATCATGTATTCCTGCATGGCAGGGGGTTGGACTGTATGGCCCTTGTGGTCTCTTCCAATTCTACAATTCTATGATTCTATGATTCTAGGTAGCAACCCTTTCCCAAGAATACACACAGAGAGTGTTTGGCATCCAGAAAACAGGAGGTACTTTTAATCTTCAGTAGTTTCAGTAGGTACAGAGACAAAGTGCTACGCCAGGCATCAGAAGATCATAGGAAGAGAATGAACACTGATCTGGCTTTCTTATATACAACTCAGCACACCATTGGCTTACCCAAGCACATCGTTACATTGCATCAGATTTCTACCTTACATGACTTTGTACTGTAGTAACCCTTTTTCTGATGCAATCCTTCTCATGCAGCTGTAGCATGATTAGCATGACTGGCAGTTCATGGAGTCAGTCATCATGACTCAGCATGATTTCTGCAGTTGTTTGGCCATTTTAAAACTTAGGGTTCAGTAACCAATTCCTGACATTCTTGATATTGTGAGTTGCCCCACTATCTAATAGTTGCATTGGGGGACCATCCATGTGGAGACCTCTCTGTCAGGAGCAGCTCAGGACTTCATGTCCTCCATGACAACCATGGGTCTGTCCCAAGTAGTATCTAGTGCCACCCATGCTGCAGGACACACTCTGGACCTAGTTTTCTGTGTTGGGCAGGAGGACGGTGATCTTGGCTTGGAGGAACTTTCAACAGTTCTGTTGTCATGGACAGATCACTACCTGGTGGGTTTTAGACTCGCTGGAACTCAGAACCTCTGCAGTGGTGGGGGGGCCAATTAAAATGGTCCATCCTAGGAGGCTTATGGATCTGGATGGATTCCTGATGGCTCTTGGGGAGTTTTCTGTTGCCTTGGCAGGTGATCCTGTTGAAGCTCTGGCTGATTTCTAGAATAGGAAAATGGCCAGGGTGGTGGACACGATTGCTCCTAAGCATCACCTCCCATAGAGTGGAGCCAAGTAAGCACCTTGGTTCACCAGGGAGCTGATGATGATGAAGCAAGTGGGACGGAGACTAGAGTGACAGTGGCAGAAGACTTGGGGCGAGT
This sequence comes from Gambelia wislizenii, assembly GCA_030847615.1. Taxonomy (NCBI): domain Eukaryota; kingdom Metazoa; phylum Chordata; class Lepidosauria; order Squamata; family Crotaphytidae; genus Gambelia; species Gambelia wislizenii. Next base: position 105,771,372 of record JAUMIR010000001.1, read on the forward strand.
CTGATCAAACACGGGCTAGGGCTCATTGGAAAGCCTATGCCATGTTGATGGTGGCAGTGAAGAAATCTTTCTTAATTGCCACCATTGCATCTGCACAGTGCCGCCCAACAGAGCTGTTTTGAGTGGTTAGGTGTCATGCCCCGTGAGTCTGATGAGGGTATGGAATCAGAGAAGGAGGAGGACATGGCAGGGGACAGCCCTATGGACCCTGGCACAGGTTTATCTACACCTGTGCCAGTAGGGAACACTGCCAACCTGGAGGCTCAAGCAGAGGAAGAGCCTGGCCCTAGTGTGCTGGCGCCAGTCCCAGCAAAGAGTCCTCCTAATTCAGATAAGGATGAAGAAGCCTCCACCATCATACAGCCAGCAGCAATCTCAAAAGGAAGCTCGAAGGAAATCGCTGAGACTTTATGAGAAACATCTGCTCATCAAGAAGCACCTGGCAAAGCCTTGATTGCTATATATATGCTTTGGGGAAGTGTGGAGCCTTTGTCAGAGATCAACTGATCTTCTTGGAGAAAGCTTCCTACTGACTTCATTGCCTTGACTCCTGTTGCCTTGACTCGTGTTTAGACCTTGGACTGTTCCTGGCTACGCTGTTGTCTGACCCTGTGGACCCACGAACCTACTTCTGGACTATGCTGCCTTCCATAAGCTTTGACCCTTGGACTGTGTTTTGGACTCTTCTCTGTGTGCCTTCCTGCTTGTTTTGCTGCTGCTCAAGAAACTGAACCTTGCTTGTTTCAGACCTTATCTGGCTCCACTTAATTGACTTTGCTATCACTGAGAGCTGGCTGCTTTCCCAGTCTTTTGAGCTTTATCTTGGTCAAACTGTGTATTAATTGCCAGTAACTGGCTGCTTTTCTGGACATTAGGGGGATTTTGCATTCTTCCCCACAAGAGCAGTATATAAACTACTCAACAGCTTGTTGTGAAGAGTTTGCACAACACTTTGCAGATAAAATCGCTCAGATCTGCTCTGATTTTGGATGCTATAGTTGATACAGGTCCAGTGGATGCAACCTTGGTTCCTGCTTGTCCAGTGTTATTGGATATGTTTTAATTTGAGCAACCTGAGGATGTAGACAGGGTCCTTGGAGAAGTGAGAGCCACCACGTGCATACTGGACCCATGCCCACCCTGGCTGTTGAAAGCTGCCTGAGGGGGACTGGCAGATTGGGTAAGGGGAGTAGTAAATGCCTCATTACAGCAAGGAAGGCTTCCAGCTTGCCTAAAAGACTCTGTGGTGAGGCCACTATTGAAAAAATCCTCCCTGGATCCCTCTAGACTGGAGAACTGTCGGCCAGTCTCCAACGTCCCCTTTTCAGGCAAGGTGTTGGAGCGTGTGGTGGCCTCCCAGCTCCAGGAGTTCCTGGATGAAACGGATTATCTAGATCCATTTCGATCTGGCCTCACGCCTGGCCATGGTACAGAGACAGCTTTGGTCGCCTTGGTGGATGACCTATGCAGAGAACTAGACAGGGGGAGTGTGTCCATGTTGGTTCTGCTGGACCTCTCAGCAGCTTTCAATACCATCGACTATGGTATCTTTCTGGGTCACCTTGCTGGGATGGGGCATGGGGGCACTATTTTACAGTGGCTCCAGTCTTTCTTGGAGGGATGGACCCAGAAGGTGGTGTCCCTCAGGGCTCACTGCCCTGTGGTGTCCCTCAGGGCTCAGTTTTGTCCCCCATGCTGTTTCATATCTACATGAAGCCACTGGAAGAGGTCATTTGGAGTTTTGGGGTTTGGTATCATCAGTATGATGATGACACACAACTCTTTCTCCTTTCCACCCGACTCCAAGGAAGCTGTCTCTGTGCTAAACCAGTGTCTGCTGTCAGTAATGGACTGGACGAGGGTGAACAAATTGAAACTTAATCCAGACAAGACGGAGGTGCTCCGGGTAAGCAGAAAGGCAGATCAAGGAATAGGGATTCAGCCTGTGCTGAATCACACTCCTCATGAAATCTCAGGTTCACAGCTTGGGTGTGCTCCTAGACTCAGATCTGAGCTTGGATGTTCAAATTTCAACTGTGGCCAGGAGTGCATTTGCACAGTTAAAACTTGTGCACCAGCTGCGCCCATTCCTTGACAAGTCAGATCTGGCTATGGTGACACATTCCTTGATTACATCCTTGGACTACTGTAACATGCTCTACATGGGACTGTCTTTGGAAACTGTTTGGAACTGTTTGGAAACTTCAGCAGGTCCAAAATGCTCCAACCAGGCTGTTGACTGGGCCTGGCTACAGGGATCATGTGACCCTCTCTGTTGAAACAGTTGCATTGGCTACCAGTCCATTTCCGGGCAGAATTCAAAGTGCTGGTTTTGACCTTTAAAGCCCTAACTGGGTCCAGACTGTCTGAAAGACTGTATCTACCTATACAAGCTGGCCCAAGCGCTAAGATCAGCAGGGGAGGGCTTTCTCTCAGTCCCATCACCTTCACAGGTGGTTGGTGAGGACTCAGGAGACAGCCTTCTCTGGGGCTGCTCCTAGATTGTGGAACTCCCATCCACGGGAGGTCCAAATGGCCCCCTCCCTACTCTCTTTTCATCGGCAGTTGAAGACGTTTTTATTCAGGCAGGTGTTTAGGAAGTGAATTTTAATCAGTGTGCTGCTTTTAATGTTTTCATGTTGTATTTTTATTGATTTCATGTTTTTAATGCATGTTCTGTTTTTAATTATGTGGATTTTTTTTAATTTTTGTAAATTGTGATATTTTAGCTGTATTTTTAAATTGTTGTAAGCCGCCTTGAGTCCTGTCTTGGAAGAAAGATGGGGTATAAATCTAATAAATAAATAAATACTTTTCTCCTTTTTCCCCAACCAGACCTAGGATTCTTGGGAAGCTTAAGTGTTCATGATGCAGTTCCTGCCATTCCATCTCCTTCCATGTCTTGCCTCTTTCTTGTTGCAAGCAACCCTGGTCTCATAACTCTGGGAGAGGGAGAGGAGTTTTTTTCTTCTTCTTTAACTTCTCTTTCAAAATGTTCTCTCAAGCACTGGAAATGATTGAGAACAACATGAAGGTCCTGAACCATGCAAGCCAGCCCTAATCTAGGCAAGGCAGCTCCCTGAGTTAAAAGAGGCATGTAGGTGAATGCCTCAGTCAACTCAATGATATGACTGGAGGGAGAACAAGAATACTTGGATGACCCATCTTGTCTGAATGTGACCATGTTTAAACCAGAAGTGGTGAGTATGTGGACTTCTAGATGTTGCACTACAACTCCCACCAGCCACTGGCCATGTTGCCTGGGGCTGATGGGAGTGGGATGTTGTCCAACAATATCTGAGATTATCGCTCAGTTACAGCCTTTCAAATCTATATATTTTTAAAATTTGAACTGGACTAAAGGTAGGCAGAAACTTTGTCAGATGGTAGTGTGCACTGGGAACCTCTTCAAAAGGTCCAGGCAGCAATACATGGTAGGAGAGTAAATGTTCCTCCATGCATCAGATACATAGGCAAAGACACAGGATTATGTCTAAAATCTTCTTGTTCTTTACTTAAACATAATAAAGACAATTTACAATATACAGTTGTCCCTCCATATCCATGGATTTGGTATCCACAGATTTAAGTATCCACAGCTTGAAAATATTCTTTAAAAAATAATAATCCAAACAGCAAACCTTGATTTTGCCATCTGATATAAGGGATGCCATTTTGCTATGCCATTGCATATAATGGGACTTGAGTATTCATGGATTTTGGTATCCATGGGGGGTCCTAGAACCAAATCCCAGTGAATATGAAGGAACAACTGTATTAGAGCATCCACAGAAGAAAAACCATCTTCACACTTTAAGATTGAAAACAGAACTGCTCAGTCCAACTGCATAGGACAAACTAAAATCTACACAGCTCTGCAGAGATCCTAGCACCTCCCCTCAGTGAGCTCTGCACCAGCTCAGAGCTCATCAATATTGATACATTTGCAGACATTAGCCAGATAGCTCTGCAGATCTGTGCAAAATATTTGCTACAAGGCACAGCTCTTCATAGAATAAATCTACAGCATGTCCCAATACTCTGACAAACTTCTTGTGTTCCTGCCAAAACAACAGAATCCCCTGAACAACAGCGTTGTGGGACATCCCATGCAGCTTTGGTACACAGATGCCTAAAATGTTTCCAAAACATTCCAGCAGTCTTTGCCAGGTCACACAATTAAAACAGTTTTTTTTCCATTCAGAATTACTAATGTTGCAAGTAGGCTTGCAAAACTTTATCTTCTTTTATTTGAATAGAGCCTTAAGAAAAATACCTCTGTACAACTATAAATGCTCCAAACTCTCTAACAACTGAATTATATCTGATCTTTTTTGCATTACTTTAAGCACATTTCCTGAGCATGATTAAACCATAATAAAGCAATAATCTATGGCAACGTGCCTATCAGTACAGATGGCTTCTATCTCCAGCCATCCTTAGAATAATCTCTCTCAAAACATGTAAGTATACAGAATTTCTGAGAGCACTAAAATTATATAGTCATTATCTGCAAGGCAGTACAGTACCTTCCCATGTCAACAGGGTTAAGAAATTCACACTTGAATAACGTACAATAAACTAACCTGAGGGGTGGGAAGGGAATGACTCCCAACAGTTATTTAAGAGTCTTCATTAAGAACACATAACTGTTATGAATTTGGCCAATACAGTATTAGGCTGCTGGTTCCCAGGCTTTTCTCAGATGCACAAATCCAAGGAATCTTATTTTTCCTCCAAACCTGCAGACCTGTTCTAACACCTGAAATTAAATTCCTTTTAGTCTTTGGAGTGGCCAGCACTAGTAACCTGGCAAGTCACCCTCAAGACACCTGTGAGATACAGCATTAAGCTACATATCTAATTGCAATGGGATGTAGCTGGACTAATTGGCCAAAGCATGTTTATTGCTATGAACAGAAAAATACCAGCCTCATTTAAAGTGGTTTCTGGGAATAATCTCTCCTCCAGCTCTACCATTACCATATTTAGGATTTTAATATTCGAGAAAGATGCTTTGAAAACAGAGCTCTTTTTTGTCTGTGGAGCTGAATCTAAAAAAACTGCAAGCATGACATACTCACAGGCAGAACAAGAACCAATGGTTTATATAAATGTAAATCGGTAATTCAAATGTGTGTCTGTGTGTGTGCCTTCAAGTCGCCTGTTGATTTATCGCAACCCCATGAATTTCATGGGATTTTCTTAGGCAAGGAATACTCAGTGGTGGTTTTGGCAGTTTCTTCCTCTGAAATATAGCCTACAGCACCTGGTCTTTGTTGGCGGTCTCCCATCCAAGTACAAACCAGGACCAACCCACTTAGCTTCCAAGATCATACAGGATCTGGAGCCTTTAGGGTATTTAGGTTATATATTACTAGTAGAAAATAGCGAAGACCTGGAATGATCACTAAAGAAACTCAAGGAAGAAAGTGCAAAGGCAGGTTTACAGTTGAATATTAAGAAAACAAAAATAATGAGCACAGATTATTTTCATAACTTTAAAGAAGACAATCAAGACACTGAAACAGTTATAGATTTTCCATACCTTGGTTCAGTCATTAATCAGAATGGAAGCTGCAGTCAAAAAAATCAGAAGACGAATAGAACTTGAAAGGGTAGCTATAAAGAAACTAGACAAGATCCTAAAGTGTAAATATATATAATTGAATACTAAAGTTAGGATTCTCCATGCATTGTATTTCTCATGTCTATGTATGGTTGTGAAAGCTGGACAATAAAGAAAGCTGATGGGGGGGGGGGACCAACTCATTTGTAATGTGGTGCTGGAGAAGAGTTCTATGGATACCATGGACTGCTAAAAAGACAAATAAATGGGCAAATCAAGCCTGAATTCAGGTGGGAGTGGAACTGAGGGAAATGGCAGGAGCTATGATGGAACGTGTGCAATGAAGTGGAAGGGGCTACTGAACTGGGTTTGTACTGGTGCAGAACAAAACATGTGTGTGAGTCACAGAGACCACAAAGAAGAAACATGGCTTCCAAAAGAAACTGCTCTAGCTCTCTGCAGGAATTTTTCAACAGCAATGTCCCAAATGAAACTTGCCAGGCGTGATGTGCTGAAATATTCATGGGACTAAATAAAGATCTGCTTCACCAGCCTTCTGAGAGTCTGAGTTTAGCAACATGTTTTTGGTTGCTTTTTTCTTTGTTTTCTCATTTCACCCCCTATTTGGGTGGTTTTCACTGGATTGCATTAATGATGTGTTATGCTGTGTTCCATACATAAGTCAATTTGAGAGATTTATGGTGGAAAAGTAGATAGTACCCAATAAAAATACCCAATAATAACTGGAATATACCTCCAGTTTCTCTCCAAACAATACTCCCATCAAAACACAGGAAAGCAGAGATAAGGAACATCCACACCTGCGGTTGCTGTTCTTTTGAAAAAGCATTTTTCCTCCAATGGGAAAAGTTTGGGCCAATAGTTGGAAAAATAATCACAATCAGATTACAATGTTATCTGAACTGCAGGTAAACTACAAGTGAACAAGGAAGCAGCCAAACAGAACAGTTAGCACCATATTCAAAAGGAATGAATAGGGATGATAGCACTTTATCAGATACTGTCTTGGTTTTATTTATTATTTGAAATGGTAAAAGTATTAAATATAAACAGAACATAGAAAGCTAAACATGCATTTTTCTGTGAACAAAATACCAGGAACACAGGAAAATATCTTTCTGTTGTACTCAGTCCTTTGACCACTTTGTTGCAAACAAAAGTGAACAGCAGAGGGCAGTATTTTACTGTTCATGCCTACTGTGAATTTCTATTTACACAAAAAGGCAAAAGTGGATTACAGTATACAGTTGTCCCTTCCTTTTCGCTGGGGTTTGGTTCTAGGACCCCCGTGGATACCAAAATCCGTGAATACTCAAGTCCCATTATATGCAGTTGCATAGCAAAATGGTGTACCTTATATAAGATATAAAAATCAAGGTTTGCTTTTTGGATTATTATTTTTTAAAGAGTATTTTCAAGCCGTGAATACTTAAATCCATGGATACCAAATCCGTGGATACAGAGGGACAACTGTAATCCCACTCAATGTACTAAGTTTATAGATACATATACTGTACTTATGGGTTAGTGAGCTTTTAATGTGAGTTCAAACACTACTTTAACTGCCATGGCTCCATGCTATGGAATCCTGGGATTTGTAGTTTGTTGTGGCACCAAAGCGCTCTGACAGAGAAGGCTAGATAGCTCACAAAACTACAAATCCCAGAATTCCATAGCATTGAGCCATGGCAGTTAAAGTGGTGTCAAACTGGATTATTTCTGCAGTGCAGATGTAGCCTAGGACTCTGGGAAACCAGGGTTTGAATCCTCACTCTGCCAGGGAAACTCAGGGGGTGATTTTCAATAAGCTACACTCTCTCAGCCTCAGAGGAAGGCAATGGCAAATCCACTCTGAACAAATCTTTCCAAGAAAACCCTGCAATAGGTTTGTCTTATGGCAGACACAAGTTGGAAATGACTTAAGGAACATACAACTAGAAAAAATGTTATTTATTATACAGTAGGACCCCTGTATCCACTGATTCATTATCCATTGATTCAATTATCCACAGGACACAAAACAGCACACCTACAATAGAGTCTTCCTAGAAAATATGTCCTCTCTAGCCATTTTCTAGGTCCTCCAAGGGAACTCTATGGTATTTGAAACCGGAAGTCCCATTATTTTCAATGGTGTCTTCTATTATCCATGGTTTTCAGTATCCACGCCCCCCCCGGAACCAATCCCCAGCGGATATGGGGGTCCTACTGTACTAATATGGTACAAATGGCTTTGTTGCTACTTTTTCTATTACTTTTGAAATGCAACTTCATTACACCTCTTCATCCACATCCCCCAAGTATAGTCATCCCTCACATTTGTGGATTAGCATTCACAGATTTTATTATTTGCAGATTTGTTTAATATGTTCTCTCTAGATGTTTGTAGGTCCTCCAGTGCAATTCTATGATCAACTTTCAGTGGAGGACGTACGCGTTGGAGGACCTACAAATGACTAGAGAGAACACTGCTGGAAGTTGACCATAGAGTCACACTGGAAGACCTTCAAATGCCTAGAGAGGTGTTCACTCAGGTAAAAAAAAAATAGCGGGCCGATATTTGCGGTTTTTCGACTTTTGCATGGGTGACAGTTTTACTTATAACTTGTTACTTCAGTCTCTGGTTGTCCATGCTTCCATTCTAAGATTGTCCAATAACTCTGCTCACTTTTGAGAGACACTGCTGTTTTGCCACCCTGTAGTATCTTCTCTGCACTGAGCCAGTACAGAAGCTTTAAATGTGTTACATCAAAAGGATGATGGAAAGATCTCAGCTCTGAAGGTCATTTTAAACCACCTGCCAATCAGGGAGGAAGACTACAGTTCTCAGCAATAACTGCTGACTGCTATTAAACATGTGTTTGTGATTTGCTCACCTGATGCAAGCATTTATAGTTCTAATTAATTAATGAAGCTGAAAGCTTCCTGCCAATTCCCCACCCATCAATTCATCTGGCAAATAGCAATGGGGTGAATGGGATGCTTTTAACTTTTATAAAGACCAGTGAAGGATGGAAAGGGTTACCTTTCTTTTTTTCATTGTTGTAATCTTGACTTTTAGTTAGTTAGTTAGTTAGTTAACTGTGGGAAATCCAATCATTTTTGTCTCATTGCCAATATTTTGTTTGGTTCTCAGGAAGCAGGGCTATGAAAATTTATCTCTGTATGAGACTACATTATGATTAAATAAGTGTTTTAAACTAGTTAAATAGAAAATTAAATCAGGATGGGTACTGGACAGTAAAGAGGAAGATATACAGCTGTTTTCAATCAGTGTAAGACAGCTTCATAAATTCAATTTTAATTGTTCACTGTCCGAGGTTTACTTTTAAAATGCTTGGTTGGATCCATCAACATCGTATGTGGCATCATGCTTTGAGTAGTGGGAACTGTGTGGCGGTGGTGGTAAAAAGTAATCTTTACCAATTCTTTTCCTTCTAAGTTCAAATACCATTACAACACAGGGGCACAGCAGATTTTCAGGGGCCAACCCTTTGATAGGTTCACCTTAAGGTTATCATAAGTTGGGAACAACCTGAAGGCACACCACCACCACAAAGGGTTGCATGGGGGCAGGGGTAATAGGGCAAAGATAAAGAGATTTCTGCCTGAAAGGAAGCCTACCTGTCTGTGGCAGAGGAAGACTCTTGATCCAAGTGCATATACATATGTATGTGTATACACCCACATTCATACCACATATTTCTAGAAGATGAACACATTTTAGGCACCAGCATTTCACAGAGTATAATGACTGTTTCAGATCAATCACACGGGAATGTCCCACCATACTGTATTTTCTCATTTCTAATTGACTTTCAAAAGAAACTGAATCAGAATGTGAATTCATCATAAATTTAGAAATTATTATAGTAATTGTCAAAAATATAAATAAAATTAATATAATCAAGAGGCTGCTGAGAGAAAAAGAAACCAACAGCATGTATCCACAAAGTACAGGAATATGAAAGTAGTTTTAGGGTTACTTAAGATTTCTTGATCACTGAAGTATTGTACCATTTTTTATGTTTTAGTACAACAGACAGCAAAAAGTGCCTTTTATAAGTGCTCTGATCAAGTCAGGAAAATCCAATGAGCTGCACATGTGGCTGAGGCAAATGAACATCCCAAGCACATTCACCTCATGATATTCCTCCAGCTACACTTAACTGGCTGGATGAGACTTTTGATGCAGAGAGAATTACTTATAGTTGCAGCAGGTCCTTAAGTGTGTATCTGTGCGTGACTACAGCTGGGCCAGCGCTGTGATTTGTAGGTCAGATGCTGAAAACCTGTCTACTTCAGCAACTGTTCACTGCATCACTTTCTTCAGATAATGCATATGCACACACACCAATTTATTCACACAGTTGGTATCAGAAAAGTACCAAGTCAACAGAGTTAATTGTGCTCCAATACTGACCTTCTCTGATACAAACTTTTAAAAAGAAAATGTATGCATTTTGTTTTGAATAAGTATTTTATTAAGAAAAATCAGTAGTTATGCCTTACTATAGTTAAGAGTTACTTCATGATCAGGGAAATAAAATATGCCTTCCAATATAATCAGAAACAAATTAGCATGCATTGACAAAGTACTTTAAACTGTTACACAGGCACACACTGCTTCTAGGAAACAGATCTGCCTGGGTTTTTTTCCCCCTTCTTCCACCTTCTGCTTCCCCTTAATATAAGTAAGAAAGCATTCCATTTCTTGCAGCTGGAAGACAGAAAGAAATTCTCAGGCTGCAACAGTTAAATCTGAAACACTTCATGTGTTTGCAGTCAGCCATGTCAACATCTGGACATGGTTGACTTTCCCCTCCAAGGATTTGCCGCACTGCCCTGGATTTTCTCCATGAATTCTCTGCATTCTATATCCATCAGATATATGTCATACACACCCAGCTCTCTGTGTTCCAAAAACCTCTATCCACTGAAAGTCTCCAAGCAATTTTTTAAAAACAAAAGTAAAGTTTATTCAATATTTAAACATCTAAGGCCAAAATATACTCTCCATTTCATATTTAATCCCACACTGATCAGTGTGGCTGTTTGTGTGGAACTGAGAGCAGGCTCTTGCCTTGAAAATATTTGGATTAGATCCAGAGTGGTTAAGAAATTCGTAACAATTCACAACTCCATTGTGTCTAGTGTTACAACACATTTAATGTGGAAAGAAAATTGCCCACTGTCATAAGACTTGCAACAGCTGGACTCAACTGAGCAATTTAAGAATGAATTTGGACTGACATATTTCTTCACGCCTTCATATCTAACCTTTTATTGAAAGAATGCAATTAGATACAGTCACATTATCATCAGAAAAAAGGACAAAGGACTAATTTTAACTAATACATGTTACAAATATTAAGCAAATTAATTTATCTTAGCTGCTGATGTCAATGCAGCCAGCACCATAAATCTATATATGAAATATGGTTCTTCTTTGTGGATTCTGTGAATTGCATGTACAGGGTCTGCACATACACAAAACAACCTTTCAGAACCTTCGAGAATGCTCAGATTTTGGCATTCAGTGCCTGAACATCAGTTACAGGTGAGCAAGCTATTCTTTCTTAACACCAGCTGCTTGTTGGCACATAAATATTCTAGAGTAGCTACAGTAAAATCAAAATTAAATTACTTTATTCCACAGACTTCCATGAAGAAAAGCAGCCAGGGAGTAAGAGTAACCCTCTTCTCTTAATGTTTTGCCATTGCGCCCAACTGGCTTAGAGATGCTAAACTACCCCAATTCCAAACTAACCCTTTGTTGTACTCTCCAGGGAGGGCATCTATGGGTGCATCTACACTGTAGAAATAATGCAGTTTGATACCACTTTAAGTGCTGTAGCTCCATCCTACAGAATCCTGGGGTTTGTAGTTTTGTGAGGCACCAGCACTCTTTGGCAGAGAAGGCAAAAGACCTTGTAAAACTACAAATCCCAGGATTTCACAGAATGGAACTACAGCACTTAAAGTGGTGTCAAATTGCATTATTTCAACAATGTAGATGCACTCTATGTCTCCAAGCCTGTGCACACAACAAAAGAAGGGATATGTTATGTACTTATTTTTACTTGGTGCAGCTGGAAACCCTAACAGACCTTATACGTGAAGACGATAACCCCCATTTTGTGCTATTTCCATGTCTTTTAAACTGTGGTCCACCATTACAAGCCAAATTTTTTCTGGTCAGCTTCACAACTGACAAATGACAGCATCATTTATATCAAACACAAACAAACAGTTTCAATTTGGTGAAAGTGCATCCCTTCCTCCCTCTTCTCTCTTGCTCACCAATCCCCTTCTCTATTTTGTTGTTGTGTGTCTTCATGCCATTTCTGGCTTATGGCGACCCTAAGGCAAACCATTCATGGGGTTTTCTTGGCAGAATTTGTTCAGAGGGGGGTTCGCCCTTGCCTCCCTTAAAATGTGACTTACCCAAGGTCCACCATTGGATTTCCATGGCTGAGTGGGTATCCAAACATTGGTCTCCCAGTGTCCTAGTCCAACTCTCAAACACTACACCACACTGGCTCTCTTTAGATTGGTCTAAGAGTAATTTGTCATGGGCAGGCATACTGTGCGACATGCACATTGAGGAAGTGGGCGGCAAGGCTTCTACCAAATCTCTTAGCTCAAGAATGTTCTGTGGGGGTTACTGCGCAGGTACCCAAACCCTTTCTGGTTCTGACACCCATTGATGTGATTTCACAAAAACCATGAAGAACTTCTAAATCAGGATATGAAACCATGGCTTAAAGTGCTCTTCTAAAACTGGGGTTTGGATATTAGGAACCACAGATATGCAACCCAAGTTTCATGGTAAACTGAGATTGCAGAAAAGAAGAATGGAAGCAGCACCCAGAGGAGAGAAAAAAGGAGATGGAGGTGTGTGAGTCAGCAGCACATTTCCACATGATTTAAAGGCTTTTCTGAGTGAGTCTTTCTATTCAAGAGTGTGAACATAAAAGAAAAAAGGGCCAGTTCAAGAAATGCTGTAATGCAGTTCAGCAAGGAAATTCTCCTGTCAGATCATTTATTGTACAGTACTTAAAAATTTTCTTCTTTAACCATTCATATTTTGTGTAACCATTAGAAAATTCCTTTAACAGCAAAATGAAAAATACCCTGCAGAGAACAAAGATTCAAACATGAAAACCCTTTAAACATCTACCTTAATACAATCTTCTTCATTAATGATTAAGTATTAAGCACACAATAACTATCCAACATTTCAGGCACCATCCATCCCCACTCTTCACACACAGTCCACCAAACCATATATACAGCAAGGCTTCTCTTCGCAGAGTCAAATATACATTCCACAAGACTGATCATTTAAACAAGAAAACCAGGACTCTTTTATTTCTGATTGTTGGTGCTAGCAGTTTAATGTTTATGTGCATGGTCACATGAAGTTGAACCAGACCAAATAAATAAATCACTGCAGGAAATCCAACAGAGATGCAATAAATACACCCATAAGGAGTAACCAATTTTGCTCTCTTTCTTCATACTTTGCTGTAGTGCTCATGATCACAGTGATTTTCACAGAATGGCAGAATGTTTTCACATGCTCTCAGTGGGGAAGATAAAATGAAGTTTCTAAATCCCCAGTGCTTCCAAATATTATTTTTTCATTAAATGGAAAAGCTTCTGTTTCAACCATTCAGCAATATATTGATGAGCTTCTGTTTTTCAAAATTCCTATTGTGAAGGACTTTTAGGAAGAGCAACTAGTAGCTCATTCATTCAAAACATGATTTTGTTTTTATGAGCAGATTTAGTTGATACATAGTGCACTTTTTAATGAGTAAGATGAAGTGAATGGAATTCACTTGAACTTCAGAAGTTAAAACAGATGTTTGCCCCATTATTTATGTAGTAAAGTTGTGCCTAAGGTCAAGGATAATGGAAAGTAAGGAAAAGGAAGTTTACTTTTTAAGACATGGGAGGTTGCACGAAAACATGTAACCTCTCTAAAATCAAATGGCTTAGAGAAAATACCACGCCCGGCAAATCTCAGTTTAAACCAAACGAAATAATCTCTGAAATGAAATGCTGGGACAAAAAGATTAAAGATCACAACAAAACTGATATGGAACATTTAATCACTTTACTTAAAAGTATGCAGCTGTCAGAAATTTGGAAGATTATCAAAATCAAGCATACTACTCTGAGTCACAAACAATAACAGTATATATAAAATGTGCATACCAATGTAAACATCACTAGCCTAGTTAGTGGTACTATGTAATCCAAGAAACACCCAGGTTCCTCTGAAATGCAGTAATACATAAAATATCTACTTTAAAACTGGAAAAACTACAGTGCCCGTGCAAATTCACTCAGATCTCACTCCAGAGGGCTTGTGTCTAAGGAAATCTGCCCAGCACTGGTGCTTTAGAATTTTAATTAAGAGGTACACAGAGGACTGTCCCAATGTCTCTGTGATACTCTTCAGTTTTGGGAGGGAACGTTCTGCTGCATAAATCATCAACACAAACATGTAACACAATCATTCCTATGATCCAACACGTAGCATTTCCTACCTGTGATAGTGATAGTTCCCAGCATATTTTCTGTCTTCTGGTAACTGGGATTTCTCTCTGTCTGAAGCAAGGTACCCCTTTATTTCTCTTTCCCCAACTCACAGTGCAATCAGAGAGGCAGGGGAGTGGAGCAGAGCTAACAGGAACACCCAGTATCCTTCCCTGCCTGACAAAAGAAGCAGACTGAACTTTTGTTTCAGCAGCCTGATCCTTGACAGGCAGTTCTTTGTGGTCCGTCCCTTCCTTAACTGCTCACTGGAGCAGACAAGTTATATTCCTCAGTTTAACAATGACATCTCCACTCACCCACTCCCACAACACACCCATTATTGTTCCAAGAGGCATTGTGCAAATAAGTGGAACTTGTTTAAGTCAAGAATAGTACAATCTCTCCTATGTGTGATTATATGCCTTCAAGAAAAAGCAACAGACTTTCCAGAACTATTTTCTATCACAAATTGAAACAGAAGCAAGGACATTCTTGGAACCAAACTATTTCCAGAAGCAAGTTTACTCTCAGGAAAGTATTTAAAGTATAGTGCTCTTTTTCACTACTCCTCTTGAAGAACTTCTAGCTTGAAAAAGAGGACTGGATATTACATTTATAATTATTTATTTTATAATTATTTATTCTTTATTTATTAGTATTATTTAATAATTTAATAATATTTAATAATATATTATTATCTCCATATATAATTCTCCTGGGTATGTTGCCATTCCCAGTGTGCTGATTGGCCACTTAGGAAACATACCCAACCAATTGTAGTGCTCTCTTGGCCAGCCAATCAGCAGCTTGAGGGTACTTTTCAGGACCACCTCCTTGGCCTACAGCCATATCTTTGCCTGTTGAGCTGCAGTAACTAAATACTTAGCCAGCTCCCCTTGCTGTCTTAATATGCATGCATGGTGGGAAATAATGTTGCTTTCTATGTGTCCCCCACCCTCGTCTTTTTCCCCCTTCCTCCGCTCTTCACCCTTTCTGCACCCCAAAATTCAAGCCCTTTCCCCCTCCTTCTGTCAGAGTAATACTGCTTTAAGTGGAAAAGAGAAAATTTTGGAGCAACAGACCACAGACTAGCACAGCTGAAGTGGGTTTGTTCACATCTGTGGCTAGGCAGAGGCATGACTAGCAAACCCTCCTATATAGCCAAAGCACACAATGCATTGTATGTGGGTTGGTGGTGTGAAGAAAGAGGAGTGTTGTTGTTGAGTTTGTCAATGAGGTTTACTATCTATATACTGTGTTTGTTTATACTGAAACTGTAGATAAAGACCTCCAGATATTTTTAGATGAACTTTGTTGTCTGTAAGTCTTTTTGTGTGTGAAAGTGGGTCAGAGCTGTGGAACTGCTGCTAGCTGAAGCCTTTCTTTTTGTGCCCTTTCTGCTGTGCAGTTCTGCTGTTTTGGCTACTCCTGGCTTAGTTTGTCCCCAGGCTGTGCCTCATGCTTCTCAATGAGCCTATACTGAGTGGACACCTTCTGCCCTGAGGAACTTACAGGCTGAAAAAAAAACTGGGAAGGAGGTGGGAGGCTGCCCTGGGGTTCCAGGCCCTCTTTTTCCTCCTTAGGGGACCCCTTGGGGTCCTCTAGCTACCCCTCACTCTGCTTCCCATGGGGAGAAAGGCTTTCTTTACCAATACTGCACTGGGAGGAGCAAAGTGGACTCTCATTGGCCACCAGCCTCCCTCCAATGGGAATCCAGCATGCTGCCCTCAAAGCAAAGCTGTTGTCAGAGCGAAAGGCTGAGGCTCTGCAGTCTGTGTGAGGGGCAAAGGTGAGTCCAAAGACTCACGCAAAAGTTAGAGGTGACTATTCTACCCCTTGCTGGAGAGACTCCTTCTCTCCCTTTTCTATTTATTTCTATTTTAACAAGTGGTAGACAAGGTTCCGTGGACCCCCTCTTCTCTAAATGAGGCAGAGCTTTTGCATGCTACATTCACCAAGTATCTAGACCAGTGGTTCTTAACCTGGGCCTGGGGACCCCCAGGTGTCCACAGTGTCCTCACAGGAAGTCAATGAAGGCTTGAAAGCTGCTCAGGCCACCTTCTGCCTGCAGTGGAATGGCCATGTGACAGGAGCCAAGGCAAAGGCTGGCTGGCTTGGCCTGCACATTGTCATTCAATCCACTCCAGCCACAAACTTGCAGGAAGAAGCAGGAGAAAAGTCTTCCCTCCCACTCCAATGCCTCTGAGGGAAGATTTCATGGATGTGTAATTGTATTATTATTGTTGCTGTTGTTGTTTGGTATTATTATGATTATTAGGATTTTAAATCTAAAGTCTTGAGGGCCCATGGCAACAAAGATATTTAAAGGGGCCACTGGTAAAGAAAAGGTTAAGAGGCATTGTTGTAATTGTATTAGTATTGGTATTGGTATTAGTATAGGTGTGTCCGGTACAACATACACTGTTTATATGCCCTGCTGGGGTTTCAAGTGGTGGTTGCAGCTTGGAGTGGCAGTGTTCCTTTCACATGGTTCAGCTACATGGTATTATTTTAGGGAAAAAAATATTGCATTTTTTTACATGTGGGTGGTGATTGGTTGAGGGAATGAGAGGAGGGAGGGGCCCTTCTGAGGCTGGGGGTGTAGATGCAGATTGAGTGGCAGGAGTGGATTGTGAGGTGGACAGGGAATTTGCATGTGGGTAGTGATTGGCTGAGGGAGTGAGGGGATTGGTTGAGTATATTTCCTAATCCGCCAATCAGCACACTGGGAAAGGAAACATACACAAGCTCTGTGTGTGTGTGTGTGTGTGTAGTTGTCCCTCCATATCCAAGGATTTGGTATCCACAAATTTAAGTATTCATGGCTTAAAATATTCTTAGAAAATATTTTTAAAAAAATAGTAATCCAAAAAGCAAGCCTTGATTTTGCCATCTTATATAACAGACACCATTTTGCTATGCCATTGCATATAATGAAACTTGAGTATTCACGGATTTTGGTACCCATGGGGAGTCCTGGAACCAAACCCCAGAGAATATGAAGGGACAACTGTATATGGTTTATTTAGTAAGAACTGAGTCAGTGAAGATGAACCTCCCCAACTAATTAATAGGATTTTTGGAACAGTAGACATTATTTACTCTGTTATAAAACTAGACCAACTTTTGATATGGGTTTTAATATTGCCCGGCCCAAGGGGTCAGTCATCACCCCGCCACCCCTGCTGCTGCTGCAATGGGACACAGGCAGTCAACTGGTGGTAGCGGTGGCGGCAGCAAGGACAAGGCAAAAGAGTGACTCACCCTTAATGCACCACTGGCATATGTTACGTCAGGTACAGCTAATAATTATTATTTATTTATTTTATAATTACTAGAGCTGATGGCTTGACTTAAAACCATGAGATCAACAAACGAGTCTTGTAGTTCCTTAAAAGTGAACAAATTTATTATGACATAAGGTTCCAAAGATTAGAGTTCACTTCATCAGATTCATGAAGTGTTATCCTCAGTTGAGGAAGATGTAAAGAGCGGGAATCAGAATGGCAATGAACTGGGGGAGGGGGGAAGAAATATATTCAATGAACATTAAAATAAGCTTAAACGCATCCAATTGAATTGTCATGCCACTCCAGACAATGAACAAAATTGACACAAGGAACATTGTGTCATGTTCTCTCATGACTGTGAAATGCAAAAGGAAATGTTAGTCCTTCTTTTGTCCTTCCTGTGTAGCACAGAGAGTGAGTCGTAGTCACTTTTATATCACTACATGCTAGGATTTCTGTAGGGTAGGATTTCTCAAGCAACTGCTACTGCTGAGTGTTGGGGTGAGGTGGAGAGAGAGGGGGGGAGGCAAGATCAGTGGAAAGGAAAGGAAACACCCTGCTGCTTTCCATGTTTACTCTGTTAATTAATCAACCTGGAGGAAGGTGTACCATCGTACCTCTTTTTACTGTCATTCTGCTACTTTGTGCAACTCTGTGTAGTGGGTCTTTGAGTAGATATATGTATAGGAGTGAGGAAAATAAATATGCATGGACTCTGTCACTGCGGACATATAATGCAATACGTAGAAGAATCTGTGTATATGAGAAAAAGCATGCAAGTATGATCCCAAACAGAATGATTTGAAACTAGCAAAAGATTTCATACTCTACACCAGTGGTTCCCAAACTTTTTCTCCAGATGTTTTAGACTTTAGCTCCCAAAATTCCTAACTGTTGGCCAAATCAACTAGGGCTTCTGGGAGTTGAAGTCGAAAACACCTGGAGGACCAAAGTTTTAGAAATCACTGCTCTACATGCTGCCACATTATGTTTGAAAGCTTGTGTATATTAGCCATATTGAGATGCTGAATTACTCATGCAGTTAGAATTGCACAAGGAGCAGGGTAGGGCCATCATATCCCTGCTGGCCCCAGCCCCACTGGGGGAGATATCTTAAGGGATAGTGTCTTCTACACAGGTAGGCTTCCTGTATGATTCAGAACGCTGGTCACACAGGGTTGAAAGTAAGAGCCTGGAAAAACTAGCTTTTTGGACCACAACTTCCAAACACCTCCATGGGAGTTGCACTGCAAAAACTAAATTACTTAAGCTCTGTTTCAAATCTCACACAGAGACAGTGGTGGCACTAGGGGGTGCAGAGAGGCTGGACTGCAGGTGACACTGGCGGGGGGGGGGTAACCTCAGCCTCATCAATGACCCCACAGCACAGAGAGCAAGTTTCTCAATTCAGACCCACCCCTCTCCCCAGCCAGACATATCAGTATGATGGAGAAGGTGAACTACAAGGCCAAGACTAAGCAAGTGGGCCAGTGAACACAGTCCTGCACTTTCCTTTACACAATTTTAATCCTGTTCACAGCTGAATACCCAAATAGAGCTCCATCTTCACATGTTATTAACAGCTATCTAATTAAAGCAGTAAATTATGTATTATTTAGTGGCTTTATCTCTATTTCTTTGGGACCAGTTCTTTAATTTCTCTTTCACTCTTTCCCCACTCTCTTTATTATTTTCATAATATTTCTATATCTTCAAGGGAGGGTGGGCAAAACAAGGGATCTCGTGTGCAATACAAATGCATAGACCACGGTATACCTGTTATAATGTCTTTCAGATGTCTAAAGATTCTTTGTTCTTGTTCTTTCAACTATACAGATGAACATGATAACCCATGTGGTAAGATGCTAGTTTACATCATGATTTTGAATTACCACATAGAATCACCTTCATCATTTTTCTAAAACAACCAGGAACAGACTATAAAACTCATCTACTTAATACTGGAGTTGGAATCATCAAGCTGAACTGTAATTCCCAGCATTATCCACCAGTGGCTATGTTGTCTGGATCAGCTGGGGCTTGCAGTCCAGCAACAGCACGATTCCCACCCATAGTTTCATGTGTTTATTCTTTTTGGTGACCATCCCCTCTACCAATGGACTTAAGTAGAAAAGGGGAGAAGACAACATTAAGGAACAGTATATGGTGTGGACTCACACTTACAGGAATCAGAAAATCAAGACTAGGAGTCATAGGAAAGAGCAACTCCCCTCTACAAGCTGGATGAAATACAAGATGGATGTCCAGGATGAAAGCTTCCCTCTCAAAATGAATAGCAGCTTGCAGTGGTGGGTGGGGACTATCAGGAACAGAAAGGATTAAGCCTCCTTCCTGCACACCATGATCCTGACCACAATCTCTCATGGCTTTTATTTAAAGAGAAAACAAACAGAATATAATATCTACATTCATGAATTTAACATTGTGCCTAGTTTGGTCCTGAAAGTGAGTCCACTGTATATGTTCCTAAAACTCCTCAGCAGCCCCACATTACAGAGAAAGATTAGTTAATAATGACAATAAAAGCAATCTTTCAGGAAGCCTGTCTACCATTACTGTTTTTCCAGCTCCAGGATTTCTAGGAGTAACTTGAAATCCACTGCTATAAATCATGCAAATTAGAATTCACAAATAGGACCTGCAAGAAAATGTTGCACTCTGGAGTGCTCCTGTTCAGGGACCTCTTCTAGGATATTCCATTCCATTCATTCCCCTGTCTCCCACCAGTTTTCCATTTTCCTAACTCAGCAATCATACAACATACCTTGACCACTTAACATGCTCAGTCATAGCTGAGCTATTTGGAGAGACAATTTACCCTCCACTGTGGCTTTTGTGCTGCTATTTCTAATTGTATTTCTGGAATCCTTGGATTTTCTCTTCGCCTGTTGATGCATTCCTCTTGTGCATAGATGGTGCTGTTCAGCTACATAAAGAGCTACACTCAAAAAAAAACCCCCAAAACTCACTATTAGTATACAGTATATGATATTGACATTGAATCAAGGAAATGAAGAAAAGCTCTCTTCTCAACTACAAATCTTCCTGAAGGCAAAATCTGAAATTCTTATTGCCAAGAGCGGTTCAACAGAAACACAGACCATGGACTTTTGCACACTCAGATTTTACAACGGAATAGTGATTGAATGGCATCAGTGGGGGTGGGGAGGTGTTTTTCACATGAAGTCATCAAACTTTCATTTGTCTAGTTTTTTTCTATGTTTTGTCCCTCTCCAAAATAATCCAATAATAACCTCAACCAAGGCACTGCTCGGGCTTTGGGGAGCAAGTATGAATGATCCATTTGGTTTTTCCCACTGTTGGGATTGGATGAGTACGGATTGGTTTACTTTGGGTCTGTGTTTGGGCATGGCCAGGTTGAAATGCCACCAGATACCTTTGATGATTTCTGGGATGGCCTATCCATAGAATTGTCTATCAGTTCTGGTACTAATTCCTCCCTCGCCCATACGAAAGACCAGGCTTCCCTTGAAAGCAGTAGAAATAGAGGAGCACTGTTTTGGAACTATGTTAAAAGACTGGCTAGTGACTATGCCCTCAAATTTTGTAGACTCTCATTCTGTTTCAAAAGATGGAGATCAGGTGATGCTGCAGCTTCTTAGAATTATAGGGGAAAAGAAAGCAAGATGAGGAGAGGGTAAGCTTGCCAAAGTATTGTCTGCCAGCAATACTGAAGAAACCAGGTGGCAAATACACATGTGCCTGAATTGAAATGCCATGTTCTGATTCTATTTCAAAATGGCAAGGTGGGGGGTGGGGGTTGCTGCTGCAAATTTACCTTCCTGGCATCAACTGTAAAAAATGGAATCTGGCTACTGAAATGGAGGCATTACTGAAAGTGTACACTTCAGGCATTTTCTGGTGTTTTTTTTTTTAAACAAAGTGACTGTAGTGTACCACCATGCTTTGGTGGGCTGCAAACAAATATGAGATAAGGCAAGGAAACCAGGGGGCCGTTTACACGATGAAAATGTCCTGGGAAGAATTCGTGTCGATCCCTAGCAGTTTACACGTACATCAGGTCGGGTACGTGATTTTCGGAAGGGGGGCCACCTTTTATCCCTCAACCTGCAGGACTTCCAGTCCCGCAGGTTGTGCCGGTTTTTTAAAAAGTCACTGGAGGATTTGGAAAATCGGAAATGTAAACAGTGTGGGACAAAAAGTCTCGGTACTGGGATGACCGGAAATGGTGACTGGGGGCGGGCTTAGAGCTCAGGGACCAGAAAAGGAGGGGTCAGTCACCCGTTCAACAGATCCAGCCTCACCAGCCGAAAACAAAGGCATCCCTTCCAGCTGCACGAAGGTTGATGTGTGTGTGTGCGCGCGCGTGTACTCAATTACCTTTTTAAATGGATTTCTACACTGCAAACCCTTCAGCTTTACCTTTTCCTCAACTGCATGTTACAGAGAGATCGTAGTAGCTTGGTCACCTCCCTGACACATTAAAATATTCAAGCCTCTGAGCGAAGTAGCACCCTTTAATTCCCCCTCTCTGTGTTTGTGTCTTTCAAAACGCCTGCCTATAGCCATCTCTGCAGCCAGCTGTAGGGGTTAATATTTTAAAAAGGCAAGAGGAAAACCAAGCGGTTGATTTCAAAAGGAAAGCACTCTGCTTGTTTTCAAAGCACTCAGCTTGATTTCAAAAGGAAAGCCCTGCGACTGATAGTAGGTGACCTATTCAGGGAACTGGACAGGGGGAATGTGTCCCTGTTGGTTCTGTGGGACTTCTCAGTGGCTTTTGATACCATATACCATAGTATGCTTCTGGGACACCTCTCTGGGATGGGACTTGGAGGCACTTTTCAACAGTGGTTCCATTCCTTCTCTGGGGGACCAACTCAGAAGCTGTGATAGCATGCCCTACTACCCCCTTCCCTGTAATATCTCATACTTGGTAATACTGGACATTTCAAAGGGGTCTAGTAGACAAGGCGAGCCAAAGTGAAGTCAGATGGAAGTCACAAGGACCTGGGAAGGTGTCTTAGAAATATTTAGCAAGTGCACTCAAGCTAAGATTAAGTGGATGCCCTTAGTAAACAAAACCATTAAGGAGGTATGTGCTAATTCCTTCTTGGGCCCCTCAATGGTGAGTTGCACATCCTAAGCAATCAAGTGATCTGTACAACTCAAATCCCCAGGAAATATCCCTCATAACTCCCTCCTGTACTACAATGCAAGGTTGTCATAAACCCATCAATTCCTATCACCCAGCCATTAAAAACAATCAGCTAAGTTTCGGTTTCCTTTGTTTACACGGTGGGAAACCCATCTAAGCTTTGTTCTAGCCAGTGCCACTATCAGTCTTTGGTCTGAGTACTTTGCTACTCTTCAAGACTGGTAACTATCACCCTATTTCTTGAATCTACAGACTGACAGACAAGGATTTCTGCTTCTTTGGAAACCAGAGTTGGAAACTAGAGACACATAACTGATTTTGAGTAAATCCCTCCAGAAATCAAATGCACCCATAAGGAAGAGCAGAGAAGACATATGTCTCAAGACACACATGTATCTGGAGAACATGCAAAAGAAATTACTCTTTTCTGCTTAGACTCACTTCTGACATCTCAAAATCTGATGGAAAGCAGATGCATCTCAGTGGTAAAACAGAAATATATCCAGTTAATCCCAAGATAAAGTGATCCCACAACTTCTAGAGACTTTCCACAACAATGGGCCCCAGACTTTGCATAGGAAAAAGTAATATAAGAGGCCCTTTGACTCATCAGTAACCCCTTCTCTTGTATTTCAGCAATTTAGTTAATCTGGAATGCTGAATAATTTGCCGGCCTTACATAAAGAAAATGCCAGCTACCCATATTACCCTATGTATGTAGTAGTAGTAAAATCTACATGGGGTGAGTGAAAATGAAAGGGAAAGATCCATTAAGTTGGAAAAATTAGGCTATCCAATATTAATTCTAACATAGAGATATTTTTATTTGCTTAATAGTGTGATGTTTTATAAACTTTCCAGAGTACAAAACACTTTGTGATCTCTCTGGCTTTTTTTTTTTCTTCGCAAACAAAGATTCAGGAAGGACTCATCCCGCGCTTTCTGCAAGCGCGCTGATGACTAAAAAGGCCAATCCGAGATAAACAAGTCCGGTTGCAAAAAGCACAGCAGAAGGTCTCCTTGGGTGATGTTTTTGGGTTGTGATTCTTTCTGCGTTGTCGTTTCTCTTCAAGACTTATTCGTCGTGAATTCTCAAATAAGGCTGCAGCATTATGGATAGTGTGTCTCCATGCCTCCCGATGTGAGGCCAAGGCGGTCATTACATCATTTATCCTCTCAACTGATTACAAAGGAAGTAGCAATTTGTTCGAAACTACTCAGTTGAGCTTCAAACTAAGTAGATACTTCATGTTCATACTCTATATTCTATGTACTGTGTTGGACTAGTTCCACTGTGATGTCAGCCTTGGCTCCCAGGAATCATAAGAGATCCTGTTGCTTCCAATACCAGCATCAGTACACCCCCACCAGCTTGGATATTCTATCCCAGGTCTTGAGAGTCTAGCTACCAAGTGCTCCTTCCAAGAAGAAATATCCTAGCACTATCAGTCAAAAGACATTATGCAATATTCTATCTTTTTCTCTTTAACAGGATTGTTTTTTTTATTGAATAAAAAAATGGAAAAATAATGTGAAAATATGGATGGATTACATCTTGCAGAGATGTGTCTAGACATCCTGTCCCAACTCCTCATATTCCCCAAATGAGCAGGGCAATTACATAATAAACACCTTATCTGGAAGCATGCTAGGCCCAAGGTAGTCTAAATTCCTGGTCTTAAAGGGCCTCAAGTGCAAATTTCATTGCCATCTTTCTTCTTGTGTGTCCATTTTCCTGTAGATTGCTTCTACAGTGCACACGGGTTAAGGTAGTTGTGTTCTAGGACTGCCTTTTCCATCCCAGTGACCTCCAGATGTTGAACTAAAAAACCAACACCAGTCAACAGTAGCCAATAGTGATGGGAGGTATAGCCCCAAACATCTGGAGGGCACCATGTTGGAGAAGACTTTTTTAGATTGTGCATAATATCAGACTCTCAAAATGGTTATAAAATCCGAATGTGTCCAGAAAAGCAGCTCAAAATGCCAGCAGGATAAACAATGGCTGGGAAAACAGCCAAGCCCCTGTGATAGTTAATTAGGGAGAGCCAGATAAAGTTCAGAACAAGCAAGGTTCCTTTTCTTGGAGAAGCAGCAATATAGGCAAGAAGGCACACAGAGAAGAGTCCAGAATACAGTCAAAAGGTCAAGGCTTACAAAAGGCAGCATAGTCCAGAAGTTGGTCCATAGGTCAGCAGGATCAGACAACCTGGTAGTCAGGAACAGTCCAAGGTCAAGGCACGAGTCAAGGCAGCAAGGATTCAGGCACCAAAGTCAGCAGGAAGCTTTCACCAGGAAGATCAGTTGATCTCTGACAAAGCCCCCATTGCCTCTTCCAGCCTACATAAAGCAATTAGGGCTTTGCCAGGTCTTTCTTAATGAACAAGTTCTTCTCATAAATTCTCAGAAACCTCCTTTGAGCCTCCTTTTGAGCTGGCTGCTGGGTATACGATGGTGGAGGTAAGTCCCTTTCCTCTTCTTCCTTATCTGAGTGGGCAGGACTCTCTGCTAGAACTGATGCCAACCCACTTGGACCAGGTGCTTCTTCTGCTCAAGCCTCCAGGTTGACAGGGTTCCCTGCTGGTACAGGTGTAGGCAAACCTGTGCTAGGGTCCCTAGGGCCGTTCCCTGCCATGTCCTCCTCCTCCTCTGACTCTACAGCCTCATCAGGCTTACAGGGCATGACAGAATGTTCAAATAAAGGGAGAACTGACAGCAAATCATAGCTACCAATCTCTGTCTTCTACTACCAATTGAAATCCCTACAACATTATAAGGCTACAACTAGCAAGGTGTATTCATGGAGAAAATGATGAAAACAAAAGGAAAAGTACAACTCCCATATCCATGGGGGATATGTTCCTAGATGTACTGTGGATACCAGAACCCTATTAAAATGAATGACTTTTGGCCAAAGCTTACCATAGAGTTACGCTGGAGGACCTAGAAGATGCCTAGAGAACACCTCTCTAGGCATCTTCTAGGTCCTCCAGCACAACTCTGTGGTCAGCTTCTGGCAGAAGCTGACCATAGTGTCACACTGGAGGACCCAGATGATGCCCAGAGAGACCATATTTTTTTCAGATGTGGTTAAGTGAATCCAAGGATACAGGTCCCACAGATACAGTGGTCTATCTGTATTCTAACTTCAAATGTTGCTTTTATAGAGTTATTCTTGTCACCGTAGCATATGTGTTCCTGTGGCAAAAAAAGGTCCTCTCCATCTTGCCTGATAGACTTGCCAAGATTTGTCAAAAACTGGAGACATAATAATAATAAAAAAATCCCTGGATGCATTTTAGAAAATACTTTCAAGAAGCCTCTAGAATGTTAAAAATGTTTTTATTTACTTATGCAAGGCTTGCCTGACCTGGCTGTTTAATTTCACATATGCATATTGTTAATTTTGAATAAAGAGTTGCTGAAACATGCTGAAGTGCTCTTCCTTTTTGTGGTGTAGGAACGTTTCGCTATTCTTTTCATGTTACTTCTTGCTTCTGGTATCTGGTACCAAATTTTCTATGAAAGAAGGAATGCCTGGGAATGTTATCCGTACAGCCAAACTAGAACAGTGTATACAGAGCTGCCTGCCAGTCAGGAACTGAGGCTGGAGAAGCTACAGTTTGAATGCTTGGTTAGTGGCTTAAACCACTTGCTAGTAGGATTACAGTTACATATTTGAGGTTTGTATCCAAATAAGCCATGAAAAGAACAAGTCTAGAATATAAACATTGTATCACCCCGTGCATTCCCTGATCGAGCTGACATACTTGTGAATTTTTCCCTCCCTGGCTCACACTTGGAAATTGGTATCAAATTGGGTCTCCATACCATAAACAACTCACTGCTTTTCCTAAATGTAGAACATAAATAAGATATACTATTAATAGTTATTTTCATTTTGTTTTGAATGTACTATTCCACAGACTGACTTCTTTCTACATACAAAAACAAAAAAAATGTAAGATTTTCGTTTTTTAAGTATTTATTTATTAATTTTAACATAAACAATCTAATTCACAATTAAAGTAATATACATTGTTAGCATGCCCTACTACCCCCTCCCTATGATATCTCATAATTGGGAATATTGGACACTTTTCGGTGTCAAGTTGGCTGAGGCAAACCAAATAAGGTTGGGTGGGTGGATGTTGTGGGATGAATATTTGATTAAAGAAATCTAAAGTTACAAAACAATTTTCACAGATTTGCCACTCTTCCTCCCCCACCTCCAGTTATGTTTTACAGAAACTTTTAGAAATTTAAAATTTAACAAAGCTGTACTTGTAATCTGTAGATATGGTTTAGTAATTGTAGTAGTATTATTTAGTTGGATATGTAATGGTGGAATAATATTTTTTATTTTTTTATTTCATTACAGTTTGGATTGGGAGGGGTCTCATTTATGTTTTAGTCAGTGTTCAGTGTTTTGGTTTAGTGTTTTATTATTGCGTTTTAATTTTAGTTCACAAGCGCTTTAGTTTTAGTTACATATTCTGTTCTCCCCCCTTTATTTTTTCCTTTCCTTTTCTTCTTTCTGTTTTTTCTTTTTCTGAATGTTGTTACCCAAAGAGGTGGGGGGGGGCTGTAGAGACCCACCTGTGATGCCAAAATCTCTGTTATTATTTGGGGAAAATATTAGTTCAAACAGAAGGCTGTGAGAGGTGGTTAACTGGGAACTTTTCACCTATGTATACCAGTACTAAGTATACCAGTACACGACCACAGCCTCCATAGGGTTCAGTAAAGTTCTGTTTCTCCCAACCACTCTGTACTTAATGAAGTGGTAGTTTCAAGGAA
Source organism: Gambelia wislizenii (assembly GCA_030847615.1). Taxonomy (NCBI): domain Eukaryota; kingdom Metazoa; phylum Chordata; class Lepidosauria; order Squamata; family Crotaphytidae; genus Gambelia; species Gambelia wislizenii. Next base: position 105,798,760 of record JAUMIR010000001.1, read on the forward strand.
CAGAAAGAAGGTCCATGCTTGCATCCTACAATTTATTTATTTACTTATTTTTATTAGATTTATATACTACTCTCATTGAAAAAACAATAGAGTGGTTTATTAGTGAAACTACAAAACACACATCTCTCTGGCTTTTCTTTGCAAACGAAGATTCAGGAAGGACTCATCCCATGCTTTCTGCAAGCCCGCTGATGACTAAAAAGGCCAATCCGAGATAAACAACTCTGGTTGCAGAAAGCACAGCAGAAGGTCTCCTTGGGTGATGTTTCCGGGTTGTGATTCTTTCTGCGTTGTCATTTCTCTTCAAGACTTGTTTGGCGTGAGTTCTCAAATAAGGCTGCAGCATTGTGGATAGTGTGTCTCCATGCCTCCCGATGTCAGGCCAGGGCGGACCATTGTTGGTGATCAATTTGGCCGAGACTGAAATGTTGTTTCAGGGAGTCCTTGTATCGCTTTTTTGGAGTGCCCCTCTTACGCTGACCCGTGGCAAGTTCACCGTAGAGTACTATTTTTGGGAGGCGGTGGTCCTCCATCCTAGAAATGTGCCCTGCCCAGTGCAGCTGTGTTCTCAATATCATGGCCTCAATGCTGGTGATCCCAGCTTGCTCAAGGATAGCAACATTTGTCACATAGTCAGTCCAGTGTATATTTAGGATTGTGAATATACAGCGCTGATGAAAGCATTCGAGGAGTCGTAAGTGTTGGCGATAGGTGACCCATCGCCATGTTTCAGACCCATAAAGGAGAATAGACAGTACAATAGCTCTATACACACTGATTTTTGTGCTTCGCCTCAGGTGTTTATTACTCCAGACTCTTTTGTAAAGTCTTCCAAATGCGCTATATGCCTTTTTAAACCTGTGATCGATCTCTTTGTCAATCTTGGCATCTGAGGAGATGATGCCTCCCAGGTAGGTGAACTGCTGAACGGATTTAAGCACAGATTTGCTGTCTGGAATGTGGGGATGGTGGTGTTTGTCCTTTGATGCAGGCTAGTAAAGAACTTCCATTTTCTTCAGGTTGACTTCCAGTCCAAACAGCTCTGCAGCTGTTGCGAAGCAGGATGTTAGGCACTGCAGAGCTGCCTCTGTGTGGGCAACAAGGGCAGCATCATCAGCAAAGAGCAGCTCATGGACTAGATAGTTTAGAGTCTTAGTGCGAGCCCTCAGACGGCTTAAGTTAAACAAGCTACCATCAGTACAGTAATGTATATAGGTGCCATCTTCTTCAAGCTCTGCTGTAACCCTTTGGAGCATGATGCTGAAGAAGATTGTAAATAAGGTTGGAGCAAGAACACAACCTTGTGTCAAAACACACATACAGATAAAAGAACACCATCAAAATTCTAAGTTATTCAGATCCAGTTAACATACAATTTTTTTTCTACATATCATAGACTTAAAAGAAATGGAGGACTCAAAGGTCCCCTCAACCATCAATAAAGAAAGAGTCAAAGACCTAAGTGAAGTGCCTTTTACAAGCCTTAAGTAACTGGCAAAACTGACTTATTGAAGATGCCTAATACACCTCAGACAGTGAGTTCCACAATGGAAATAAGTACCACAATCAAAAAGTCTCTTGCTCACATAATCAATCCCCAGGCACCATCCAGAGACTGGACCACAAGAAGGGTCTCCCCCTATCCTAGATCTCAAAAGCCAAACTGATCTTTGCTGGAAGAGGTACTCCAAAAATACTTCAGCCCCAAGTCACTCAAGGCCTTACAAGTCAACATCAAAGACTTGAAGTCCACTGAGCAGTGAACATGCAGTCAATTCCCCACTCAATGAAGAATCAGCTCTACACATTACTCAATAAACAACCAGTAGTATTCTGTACAAATTGAAGTTTCCAAACCATCTGCATGGGCATCCCATGTAGACTGTATTCTTAGTAGTTCAAAATCCAAGATTTGAGGTTATTAAGACATGAATCACAGACATCCAGGAACAGCCAGTCCAGGAAGGTCCATAGTTAATAAACCCATTGTACATGGAAGTACTCCTGGCCACTCAGTCACTTGGACCTCCAGTGACAAAAATGATCACAGGAGTATCCCAGCCTCCTCCTTCAGGGAAGCTACAACTCCATCCAGAATGGGCTATATTCTCACTTCCCAGGTCTAGTGAAGTGCTGACAAACTGTTGAGATTCTGTCTGAATTTACTGGCCTTCATTCACCCATTACTTATGCTATGGAACAGAAGAAATACAGTATATCTGAAGTGCAGAAAGAAAGCTATATGAGAGTATGGAAGCAGTGCATGTGCTCCCATTCTCTGTAAGGATCGCTTGTAGTGTATGCATAAACACATGTGGGGGAAAACAAGAAAAGCAAAGCTCTGTTGAGTCTTCTGAACATTTTCTATATTTAAGTACTGCACCTCTGTTTTAACTAGATTAGCATCTTAGTATTTTTAAAAACAAACAACATCTTCTTTGGGATGGCAACTGAATCACAATATCTACTCTATCTCCAGGCTCAACAACATAAATAATAAACAGAGAATAGATACACCAAAGGAAGAAGGTTGCAGTCTTCTTGTAGTTGTAAATGCCTCCTTACCGTCTGTCACAATGACTTCTGCCTGCTGTCCATTCAGCTCCTCCGGCTTGAGGCTGAGGTCCACTTGCTCTTCTGTAATTCCATTAATACTGGATATCTGCCCATTCTTCTGTAAAAGCTGCATTGACCAAGAGAGAAAGGAGGAAGAAACAAGTCTTTCAGTAACGTCAAGATTTCAGCTACAGATAATTAGCAGGTTTGCGGTCAAGGCAAAGGTGAGGGAAGATGGGAACACAGACCGCATACAAACATGTTGCTGAAGTAAAACATGGCTCCAACTTTATTGATAACAGCTATTAGAGCCTTGGTACAGAGCATGGATTTACCACCATATGACTCACCTGCCATCCCCTGAAGTCCCTCACCCAGCACATCTACTAAGGAAGAACAGGCTGGTTACTTGTAACTATGGTTCTTGAGTGGTCATCTATGAACTCACACAAATGGGGTTATCTGCACCTGGGCAGTGTATCGTTGGAATCTTCTAGAGCTATGATGTAAGCATTTTGGTGGTAGCCCCTCTTCCACAGGTACATGTGACTAGCACAGTTCCCACTCAGTCCCTCAGTTTCCTGGATGCCAAAGTAGCAGCCAAAGAGCTACGGAGAGCAAGACACATAGATGAAGGATGGGTGTTGTGTGAGTTCACAGATGACCACTTGAAGAACCCAAGTTACAGATAATCAACCTGTTCTTTATCTTCACTGTCTCTGTGACTCACACAAATGGGATGGTAGAAACAATCCACTTCAAGAAGGGCTGGGAAGTAACTGTCCATCCTTTCTTCTCAGAGAAGTAAGACAAGAAAAGTCTCTGGGACCTGTGGATGGCCAAGTTCTGTCCACATAAAATACTGCACCTGCCAAATATCAAGGCAATGGAGGGCATGTTCAAGGTCCAAGGTAGGGTTCTGTATTAATGCAGATAATAATTGTGTCTAAGAACTACCTTGTCCCTGTGAAACCGCAAGTAAGGCAGATCTTCCCTAAGGGCACATAGTTCTCCAGCCCTTCCCATTGGTGTAATAGCCACCAAAAAGGCCATCTCTCAATTAAGTAAACGGACACCACAACATGCCATTGGCTCAAATGGTTTCCTGGAGTGTTGTGAGAGGACTAATACCAAACTCCACTGAAGCATTTGACCCAAAAACTGGAGGTGAAAGTTCTTGTTACCCTTTAGGAACCTTTTAACCCATGGTTCTGGAAACAGGAAGGCTTGCCAATGATCTGGAAATTAGATGAGAATGCTGCCAAGTAGCACTTGATGGAAGAGAGACCGGAAGGCTCCCTCAAGGTGGCACCAAGAAAAGGAACTTCTTTCATTTATATGCGTAGGAATGATGAGTGGTAGTCCTAGCACAGCAGCAATGATGTGTTGAAAAACATCAGGTAGAAATTCTAGAGAAACTGTCAGGGAAAATGGGTATTGCAGTCGAAAATATATAGACCCTGAAATGATTTTCTCCCTAGGTAAAAGAGGTGCCTGTAAACTGCTAGGCCGCAAAGGCCTCATTTGTTTTGATTTCCTGTGTTTTGTTTTCAAGGTTAAAGTGAGTGAGATCACCTCTCTGTGCCTGGGAAGCCAGATGTCTTCTTATCTGCTAGTTCCCCAGACAGCCAGCTAGATGTTTTGAGAAAGAGTTTCTACTGGAGGGAGGGGGGAATTCTCTCTCTGTGTGTAAGCTGTATGTTTAAACAGTCAGCTGAGTCTCTCTGAAGGAGAGAGAAGCAAGATGATTTTTTTTTCTCTTGAGCTCTGTAAGTTTGACTTTTCATAGTCATGATGTAGTCTGTTTTACTTAGCTGTTTTAGCTTTTCAATAAAGCAACCAAAAGACATTTTGGCTGTCTGTCTCCATGCTTTTACACAAAGTATGCAACCTTTGCCCAAACTTCACGTTTCTGCTGTTACTCTGCTAACTGTCCCACTGCCCTGTAAGGGTATGTGGGCACCATATAACATGACAGAAACACCCTCCAGGAAGTCAGGCTCAGAGTGTCCAATCCAGGTCTCTCACCTGTCCTTCGTGAATTGTGAGGAAGTCTGAACGATACAGCAACTAGAATTGGTTGCCCTGAGACAGGTGCGGGGGCGGAGTGAACCACAGCTGCCTGGGCCACCATGGTGTGATCAGGATGCAACTCACCTTGTCCCTCCAGATTTCGACTGTCACCCTAGTGGTGAAGGGAAACAGAGGAAAAGTGTACACAATGGGATCTCCCCAATGAAACAGGAAGGCATTGCCATGCAAGCACAGGTGGTCATCTCGTCTCTTCTGCCAGTTGAAGGGCATGGTCCAAGAAGGGAGAGGAAAATAGCCGACGTAAACAACTGGCTCCGTAGATGGTGTCGCCGAGAACAAATTGGATTCTTGGATCATGGACTGCGCTTCCATGCAGGGGGACTTCTGGCAAGAGATGGGGTGCATCTTACAACAGTTGGAAGAAACATTTTTGCCAACACTCTCAAGAATTTGATCAGGAGGGCTTTAAACTGAGTCAAATGGGGGAGGGAGACAGTATTCTGGAAGGCAAAAGGGCTGGAGAAAATAGTCAAACTGTCATAGAGGGAACAAGGCAAACAGCGCAAGGACCCAACAGTGGGAGGCAAAAAAACTTGCACAGGGAGCAAGTAAAGGGAACACATGGTCTCAGATGTCTCTACACTAATGCACAGAGCATGGGAAATAAGCAAGATGAACTAGAACTCCTTGCACTACAAAACAAATATGATATAATAGGCGTTACTGAAACCTGGTGGGACGAGTCTCATGATTGGAATGTAGGAATAGAGGGGTATAACCTTTATAGGAGAAACAGGCCAAACAGGAAAGGAGGAGGAATAGCATTATATGTCAGGGATATTTACACCAGTGAAGTGATCCATGACATCAATACTGGAAGCCAGGTGGAGAGCATCTGGATAAAAATTAAAGGGGAGGGAAACAACAGGGATGTTATTGTGGGACTCTACTACAGACCCCCAAATCAGACGGAGGAATTGGATGTTGCCTTTCTAGAACAGATGAACATACATGCAGAAAGGAGAGATGTAGTAGTGATGGGTGACTTCAACTATCCTGATATTTGCTGGCAATCTAACTCAGCCAAAACTACAAGGTCTAGCAAATTCCTTACATGCCTGGAAGACAATTTCATGGTCCAAAAGGTGGAAGAGGCAACAAGGGGGTCAGCTATTTTAGATCTGATCCTAACCAACAGAGACGACCTTGTTAATGGGGTGCAAGTGGTGGGATCCTTAGGTGAGAGTGATCATGTTCTCCTGGAGTTTGTTATACAATGGAAAGGAGAAGCCAGGCATAGTCAGACACGCATTCTTGACTTTAGGAGAGCTGATTTCAATAAACTCAGGGAAATACTGGGGATGATCCCATGGTCAAGAATACTAAAAGAGAAGGGACCTCAAGACGGTTTTGACTTTCTCAAAAGGGAGATACTGAAGGCACAATTTCAAACAGTACCATTGAGGAAGAAAAATGGGAGGTGTCTCAAGAAACCAGGATGGATGACTAAAGAACTTTCAATGGAGCTAAGTTTTAAACGGAACATGTATAGGAAATGGAAAAGGGAGGAAATCACCAAAGAAGAATTCAAACAGATAGCGAACACGTGTAGGAGTAAAGTCAGAAAAGCTAAAGTGCAGAATGAGCTCAGGCTTGCTAGGGAGGTTAAGAACAATAAAAAGGGTTTTTTTGGGTATGTCCGCAGCAAAAGGAGGAAGCAGGAAATGATAGGGCCACTACGTGGAGAAGATGGCAAAATGCTAACAGGGGACAGAGAAAAGGCAGAATTACTCAACACCTTCTTTGCCTCAGTGTTTTCAGAAAAGGAAAAGGAGGACCAACCTGAGGAAAATGGAACAGAGGACACAATAGGGGAAATCCAGCTGAAAATAAGTAAAGAGGTGGTACAGGAATACCTTCTTAATCTAAATGAATTTAAATCTCCAGGACCAGATGAACTACATCCAAGAGTATTAAAAGAGCTGGCAAATATAATCTCAGAGCCATTGGCAATAATCTTTGAGAACTCCTGGAGAACAGGAGAAGTCCCAGCAGACTGGAGGAGGGCAAACGTTGTTCCCATCTTCAAAAAGGGGAAAAAAGAGGATCCCAACAACTATCGTCCAGTTAGTCTGACATCAATACCAGGGAAGATTCTAGAACAGATCATTAAACAGAGAGTCTGTGAACATTTAGAAGGCAATGCCATAATCACAAAAAGTCAGCATGGGTTTCAGAGAAACAAGTCATGCCAGACTAATCTGATCTCTTTTTTTGATAAAGTTACCAGCTTGGTAGATGAAGGGAATGCTGTGGACATTGCATACCTTGATTTCAGTAAGGCCTTTGACAAGGTTCCCCATGACATTCTTGCAAACAAGCTTGTAGAATGTGGGCTAGACAAGTTAACTGTTCAATGGATTTGTAATTGGTTGACCGGCCGAACCCAAAGGGTGCTCAGCAGTGGCTCCTCTTCGTCTTGGAAAGATGTGACCAGTGGGGTGCCACAGGGTTCTGTCCTGGGCCCAGTGCTATTCAACATCTTTATCAATGACTTAGATGAGGGAATTAGGGGCATACTTATCAAATTTGCAGATGACACCAAATTGGGAGGAGTAGCTAATACCCTAGAGGACAGGATCAAAATTCAGAATGACCTGGATAGACTGGAGAGCTGGGCCAAAGCTAACAAAATGAAATTCAATACGGAGAAATGTAAAGTACTGCATTTAGGGCGGAAAAATGAAATGCATAAATATAGGATGGGAGAGACCTGGCTGAATGAGACTATGTGCGAAAGGGATCTAGGAGTCCTAGTAGACCACAAGTTGAACATGAGCCAACAGTGTGATGCGGCAGCTAAAAAGGCCAATGCAATTTTGGGCTGTATCAATAGAAGTATAGTGTCTAGATCAAGGGAAGTAATAGTGCCACTCTATTCTGCCTTGGTCAGACCTCACTTAGAATACTGTGTCCAGTTCTGGGCACCACAATTCAGAAAGGATATTGACAAATTGGAGCGTGTCCAGAGAAGGGCAACTAAAATGGTGAAAGGTCTGGAAACAATGCCTTATGAGGAGAGACTTAGGGAGCTGGGTATGTTTAGCCTGGAAAAAAGACGGTTTAGAGGCGATATGATAGCCCTGTTTAAGTATTTGAAGGGATGTCACGCTGAGGATGGAGCAGGCTTGTTTTCTGCTGCTCCAGAGACTGGAACACGGAGCAATGGGTGCAAGCTCCAGGAACAGAGATTCCACCTCAACATGAGGAGGAACTTTTTGACAGTCAGAGCTGTTCGGCAGTGGAACACACTCCCTCGGAGCGTGGTGGGGTCTCCTTCCTTGGAGGTCTTTAAACAGAGGCTGGATGGCCATCTGTCGCGGATGCTTTGATTGTGATTTCCTGCGTGGCAGGGGGTTGGACTGGATGGCCCTCGTGGTCTCTTCCAACTCTGCAATTCTATGATTCTATGATTCTATAAGCACTTCCCCCAAAGAGCCCTGAAGCAGAAAGTCTGGCACTGGCTGTTCTGGGCTGAGGTGAAGAGATCCACTTCTAAAATGCCCCATTTCTTGAAGACCTTCCGGAGTGTGCCAAGATGCAGCTTCCACTTGTGGCAAGAGACTGATGTCCTGCTGAGAGTATCTGCTAAGACAGTCTCCTCTCCTGGAAGAGGGATTGCTGAGATGGAGATGCCTCTGCTGATGCACGAGTTCCACAGAAGGAGCATTAGATGCAGCAGGGTGTTCAATTTCATTCTGCCCAGCTAGTTCAGGTAGTACACCACCATGGTGTTGTTGGAGACTACTTGAACAACCTTGCCACATAGAAGCGCAAATGCCCAAAAAGCCTTTTCACTGCCACCATCTGGAGAACACTGTTGTGGAGAATGCTCTCTTTGGGTGTCCAACACCCTCTCATGGAAAAGCCTTCTAAATGAACTCCCCATCCTTCCATCAAAATGTTCATGGTGACTACCACCATGGTTTGTGGAGTAGGAAATATGCTGGCTTGTATATTCCTGGTGTTGATCCATCATTCCAACGACTGATGGACACTCATCAGGATGGTAAGACATCAGTGGGGACAGTCAACAAGAGGATCAAAACAAGACAGGAACCAAGCCTGCAGAGGCCTCATCCTGAGTCTTGCAAATGGTATCACTAACATCATGGAGGCCATGAATCCAAGGAGCACTTGCACATCTCTTGTGCACACCCTGCGGTTGTGCCAGCACCTCAGCATGGCTCTCAGAAGCACATCGCACCTGTCATCAGGCAAAAAGACTGCTGGAATGTAAGAGTCCAGAAGGGGTCCAATAAACCTCACCTGCTGGGATGGTTTTCAGTGAGACTTCTCAAGATTGACAATAAGGCCCAATGAATCCAAAAGACAAAGCGTGAAATGGATATTGTTGACAAGGCGGGCCCAAGAGTGGGCAACAAGGACCCAGTCATCGATTTACGGAAAAAGAATGACCCCTTGCTGCCTGAGCCACACTGCTGCCACCGCCATGCACTTTGTGAAGACTCTAAGAGCAGTGCAAAGTCCAAATGTGAGGATGCAAAAGTGATAGGCTCTTCTTCCCACAGCAAAGCAAAAGAAACTTCTGTACAATGGCTACAACGTGAAAGTATGTGTTCTTTAAATCCAGAGTCGTGAACCAATTTTCCTACTGCAACAGGGGCAGAATGGATCCAATTCTGAAATGTATGGGCTCTGTATAGAAGGTGACATCCCAAAGATCCAAGAAGGGGTGGAATCATCCATCGTTCTTGGACACGATGAAGTATCTGAAGAGGAACCCTCACTGGATCAATGTCATAGGGATGGGTTCTATGGCACCCTTGAGAAGAGTATTGACTTTCTTGTTGAGTGCATCGGAGAGGAGAATGATGTGAATTACCCCTGATGGAGGGTATTTCCAAAACTCTATTGCATACCCCCACTGCATGATGTCAAGAACCCAGGAGCCCACTGTTATAGCAGACCAGGCATGATAACTCTGGAGCCTGTTGTGAAAGAGTGGAGTAGCTGTGAGAAGAGGGCTGACTGAGAAGTCATATGCACCACTTGCCTTGGTCTTGAGGTCTTTTCTTGTAAGAATGCAGTTGGTACCTAGCAGATGAGGAGGCCTTCCAAGATTATGAGGAGGGGAGAGCAGCTGCTCTGGATTGTCAAAATGTTACCAACTAAAGGACTTCTCTCTTTTTTAAAATTTATTTATTTATACCCCGCTCTTCAGCCACAAGGCTATCAGAGCGGCTTTCAAATTGTTTTAAACAATAGCCATTTACACATCCACACTGCATTAAGCAGTTTCCAATCTGCGTTAGCTAACTGCCCCCACAAGCTGAGGTACTCTTAGCCTCAGATAGTTGTCTTGACCAACTATAACAAGATCAGGATGACAACTGAGCATGCAGCTAGAAGCCAAACTTATGAACTGGCAGCATCTTATGAGTGTGCTTGAGCTTGTCATCCATATCTGCATAAAAGATACTGACTTTATCAAATAGAATGTCCTCAATAGCTGATATGGCCTGGTGGGAAAATTCGGATGAGCATAGCCATGATGCTTCCACAATGCAATGGCTCCTGTCAATGTCTTGCCACTGCAGTTGGTAGTGGGTCTCGTGGTATTTATCTGCTGGGCCACAAAGCTATGGGCCTCAGCCTGAAGGACTGCAGCTATACTCCCATCCTCCTTAGGAAGCTTGTCAAGAAATGGGAACATTGTTCCCACCCCCAAGCTGGTAAGCCCCCATGGAAGCTTGATAGTTAGCAGTCCTAAATGAGAGGGCAGTGGTCAAACAGAATTTACACTCTATAGCATCAGGTTTCTTGCCCTCTCTGTCTGCAGGTTTTGTGTTCCTTTTTCTGAAGAGACTTGGATTAGGCTGCCTCCATGACGATCAAATTTTGGGCTAAGGATGATGCAAAAGCCAATCCAATCCTACTTCAACAACATGGTGCTACATTCGGAAGTATTGACACCAGAGGAATCAACACTGGTCTTGGTGCCTTTGTTTGAATCAGTCTGTAAACAGGATCAGATGGCTCAGTCTCTCACTGCTTCATTTTCAAGTCCAAGTCCTTAGCCATTCTCAATATCTGGTTCGTGAAGGACTTGGCATTGTCGGTAGGTGAGGCCAAGTCATGCTCACTCATAACTGTCAGAGGGGAGAGCATCAGTAGAAGCCCAGAAGAGGCAAATGAAGACTCTGAGTCTGACTCCTCAGACTTGACGACTACCTCATGAACCTCTTGCCCATATGGCCAGTGAAGCAGAAGGAAGCAGTGCTGTCCTACGCTCTGGAGACAGTACCAATGGCCAAGACTGAGGCAGTACAGCCAGAGGTGAGCAATGAGCAAGAGGCTCAGCTTGCACCGAACCCAACTGTAGCTCCTGCTGCTCTAAAATCAGAGGTGGAGACCGTGGCCTGCTCAGTACTGAGGCAGACTATCAATCTACAATACTATCCATGGTGATGGTAGTGAGTATTGAATTCCCTGGAATGATACCAGTCCTCCTCAAACTCCTCATAAACAAACTCTGGGGATGGAGAGCATATATACCAATAGTACAGAGACTGAATCTTGTAGGCTCTATATCTCTCTAGATTCCTACAACCATAACTCCTAAAATCATTACCTTACTGACAATGCTCAGATTCATAATGGTACTAGTGGTGTGGTGGAGATCTTGACCAAGGACAACAGAATCTTGATGGAGATGAGTCCTCAGGAGCTTCCGGATTCCGTGTTGGACCTTGAGCAATGATGTTGAGTGGGTGGACAAGATGATGGGGAAGGAGGGAGATTCCTTGCTGGTGGAGGAAATGGAAGAGACAGCCTTGTGTGATCTGAAGGCAATGATCTCTGCAGCACCCACGGGAAGACTCAATTATTTCACCTTGAGACATGGTACTAACATGAACAACCTGTGGAGAGTCTTTTGCACTGATTGATGTGTTGGACTTTCAATGTGAATAGAAAAATGCCTGGACTTGACAGAGACCGGTACTGAAGGCTCCCATTCTTGAAATGACTCCACCAGAAGAGGCTGCAGGAATTGCTCAGGCCTTCAGGATGGTGAAGGCTGAACCAGGGCCTGGGATCCCTTAGTATCCTTCAGACTCCTCTTTTTCTTATGGTGCTTCTTCTCCACCCGGTGCTTCAAAACCAACATGAAAGCCTCCACATTGATAGATCTACCCAGTGTCGACAGTACCCTGGATCAAGTGGCAGATTCCAAAGCAGAACAATCAGTGAAATCCTTGCCCTTTCAGAGCAGGATGAAGACTTTTGAAGAGACCTCTTCATTGCCACCTGGACAGAGGGAACGGAGACAGTCAGGGCCAAGAAGGATTAAGGTGATATCAATGAACAGCCCAATGCACCTGCAACAGGGGCTATGTGGTACAGCCTATTTTCTATCCCTTTGTCAACGACCTTCAGAGAATTATCCCATAGGAGAGCTTTGAGCCTTGAAGGGTGGTCCCGGCATATCTGACAATGAGAGCAGGCCTCCATATTATGACCTTCCCTCGGGCATAGGCAATGCACGTGACCATCCTTTTTGGGGATCTTGGACCTACAAGGTGTACACTTTTAAAAAGAAGCTGATTATGCCATTCTGAGGCAACACTGCTAACTAGAACCACCAAGGCCAAACAAAGTCCTTTACCAAAGTTCAAAGCAGTCCATAAGTCAACTGTAAATCAGAATCCAAAAACAAGCCAAGGAACAATCCAAAAAAATTGTAAAAAAATTGTAACCATATAAGCTCACAAACAGTTCCTTTGATGATGATGATGATGATGATGATGATGCAATGGACAAAAAGAACTGAGTGATTGAGCAGGAACCATGTACCAGTGGAGGAGGGGCTACCACCAAAATGCTTACATAATAGCTCTACAAGCTTCCAAACAACACACTGTGCAGGTGCAGATAACCTCATTTGTGTGAGTCACAGAGACCATGAAGAAGAATCCATGAGATGGAAGGACACAGGGTTTCACATGGGCATCATCCACTGCTTGATTTTTTTCTGTCATTTGGCAGTGAAGGTAAATACAGGGTGGATTTGTCCCTAATAGCCTTCAGCTCTGTGTTTCCTTAATGAAATCCCCAAAGTGTGGAAATGGACATGCAAACCCCATCTTCCCCCTTTTCTATTCCTTAAAAATTTGGCCCAGTGTGAAAACCACCTTGCAAAAAGTTGTGAGAAGGAGAAAACAGGAACAAAATGGTAAATGAATACAAAAATTATAAACCAGAATAACCAATAAGTAGGACAACCTGCATACCCATTCTGACCCAAAGGAAGGAGGGTGGGAAAAGCCAAAATTGTATGAGTGCCAGCTGTTCAGTGGGGAACACTTCTACATTCCCCAGAAAGACCAGAGTGAGGACTCATAGGGAAGACCAGCTCTTATCAACCCAGCCTCTGATCAGCAAGGCTCAGGAAGATACCGTGTGATGGCTTGATGCAGTGTACAGAGGCCCCTGGGATCTCTGCAAAGATACCAAGAGGAAGATAAAAGCACCTGCTCTTTTACATAAGTGCCCCTTCATAGGGTCACAAATGGACACCAATGGACACTTCAAATCCCCATTCAGCCATGGAAACCCACTGGGTAACCTTAGACAAGTCACACTCTCATCCTCAGAGGAAGGCAATGGCAAAATCTTGCCAGGAAATCCGCCATAAGTCAAAAACAACTCGAAGACACACAAGAACAAAACTGGTCAGTTTGTTTTATATTATATTGTATTTTTTGCATTTTCTCTGGATAATTTGTTCTGCAATTGTATAGTATAGTTTTATATTTTATTATTTCTTCTTTCCCTCTGTATGTGTATACATATATATATTAGACTGTACGCCTTTGGCAGTACTGTACCTACTATTTTTGGTTGTTTTATTGTAAAATGCCATGTATACTGATGGTGCTAAATAAATAAATAAATTACTCTACTTATTATTATATCTAATAATTTATGAAATTTTTAGATATAGTCTCTGTGTGAAATGTTTATGTGTACCATGTGATATAGGTTGATTACAATTATTATGGTAAGAATGTTTGAAAGGTATTCTATTAGGTAATGGAAAATATGAAATGAAAAGTAATATAATGCTTGCATTGAATGGGTAAGTTTTAAATGTATTTGTATATAAAAATGCAAATAGGAATGTATAATTTATACAGGAGAAATGATTGGTTAGGTAAGTGTTATTGGGCCTAAATGACATGTAATTGTTAAACCCCTTTGCTATAATTGTGTCTTGGAGAGGTCATAATTATAGCAATTGGACATGGTTGGCTGTCCCAAATTTGGTGGCAGCAGAGGGATAGAAAGGCCCCTGCGTCCCAGGAGGGAGAGGAAGGGCCCAGCATCACAAAAGTTATTAACTTTTGTTTATATTAACTTTTGTGACACAGGAGCCTTTCTATCCCTCTGCTGCCACCAAATTTGGGATGGCCAACCATGTCACAGCCGAACTACATCTCCCACAGATGGATAACGCGTGTAGTTAGGTGTGGATGTTCCTTAATGGTTGTGAACTAATTGTCAGAGAAGTCACTCATAACCAGACTGCATGTAAGAATTAATATAAAGAACGATTTATTGGTGAATAATAAAAATATAACTGAGTTAATAATTTCCCCTGCACATTGCCTTTAAGCCTCGCATATCAAATGTCATACTCCAAGCCTCTTAGCTATCACCCAAGCTGTCGCTCACTTCCCTGCTTCAAGCTTCTCTCTCTGACTTCACATTCTCAACTGGTCAACTAAACTTGTAAATGGTCTGAATTAATCTTGTACTGGGAGGAGTCTATTGGAAACTCATTATGTATAACCAATATGAAGAAATGGCAAAAGAAAGCTAAAGTAATAGCAATGTCAAATGCAGAATGAAACGGAAAGGTTCAAATGTATTAACCTGCAAATTTCTTTTTCAGTGCATTAGGAAGCTGCAGAGAACAAATTTCTTAGCATTGTGGTCATTAAGGAAAATTAAAAGATGCATAATCATGTTGAATGACATGGGAGTCTTCATCCTTGTGCTCCTATACAGAAGTCCTTTTTCATGTAGGAAATTCTCTCTTATGAGAATTTATGAAACTGGTACCCTCAAAATATGTTGGACTACAAGCATCCATAGTCTCCAACCATTACGGAGGTGATGGGAGCTGCAGTACAATACATTTGGAGGGCACCAGTTTGGTGAAGTTTACTTCTAGATGCTTCATGAAATGATTGGGATACCTTGTGAAAATTACCTGTGTTCAGCAGATATGATCAACAAGTGTACCAAGTATGGTTATTTTTTTACAATGATTTTACAGTTATAAAACTCTGCTTGGATCAGTTATAAGTGGCACAAACAGAAATAGGCAGAACATCCATGTATGTAAATACATAAATACAAACTAAAGGCTTGAAGGTACATATACACACAAAGCAAAGAAAAAAATATATATTCTAACTATGAAAAAAATATCAAAGATGAGACAAAGCTTATTTCATTTTTTTCCTTCTCATTATTGATACATTAGGTTTTTTACAAGGATACATTCTCCCACAGCACTTACTTCGTGGGTCAATGCAGTCTGCCCCACTGCATTAATACCTCAGAGAAACTAATTGTAGTTTTCACTCACATTAACTGCCTCATTTCTCAGATATGCTGTACATATGCTGCAATCCAGTTCAATTATGTCTAGTTTGTTGAAGCAGTGCTCACAGTCCATTTGCAATAGTTGAGCTCAGCCAGATTTTTAGAAAGTATTTGGGGACTTGGACAAGAAGCACAAAAACAGAATTAAGAACATAGTAAAATAAGATTAAAGGAGATGTTTCTCTGCTTGTTTGATATTACTACTGCATTCATTTGTTTACATATCCCCCTCCTACATTGAGAAGAGGTCACAGAATACTTTATTCCAACAAAACCCATCAGGTAAGAGGCATAACAAGTTTGTCCAAAACCACTCACTGAGCTTCATGAAGGAATTAGTGATTTGAACCTGATTCTTCTACATCCCAACCTAACACTTGCTCCCGAAACTATTCGCAGTCTGGGGGTGCTCCTTGATTCATCGCTTCAGATGACGAGTCAAGTGAATGCGACGGTCAGGAGCACTTGTTATCAGCCTCGGCTGATACGCCAGCTGTGCCCTTTCCTGGAAGTAAGGGACCTCAAGACTGTGGTGCACACGCTGGTAACCTCTCGTCTAGATTTCTGCAATGCGCTCTACATGGGGCTACCCTCGTGCTTGGTCCGGAAACTTCAGTTGGTACAAAATATGGCAGCCAGAGTGGTCTCAGGAACATCTCGGAGAGATCATATAACTCCAATACTAAAATCTCTCCACTGGCTGCCTATCAGTTTCCGGGCCCAGTATAAGGTGTTGGTTATTACCTTTAAAGCCCTAAATGGCTTGGGTCCAACTTATCTCCGGAACCGCCTCCTCCCATACAATCCTCCCCGCATACTCCGGTCCTCTGGGAGGAATCTGCTTCAGCCACAAAAATCTAGGCTGTCTGCAACCTCCCAGAGGGCCTTTTCAGTAATCGCCCCCAAATTGTGGAATGGCCTGCCGAATGAGATCCGTCAGCTGACGAGCTTGAGTAGCTTTAAAAAAGCACTAAAGACGGATCTCTTTTGACAGGTCTTTCCTGAGATCCGTCAGCTGACGAGCTTGAGTAGCTTTAAAAAAGCACTAAAGACGGATCTCTTTTGACAGGTCTTTCCTGATTAGATCCCGGCCTCAGGAACTCAGTCTCCTGGCTTTTAAAAAATTATGTATATATTTGTTTTTAATGTGTTTTTTAGTTAGAAGGTTTTAATCTTATTGTGTTTAATGTCTTTTTATGGGGGTGGGTGGGGGTGGGTGGTGTTTTTAGTCATTATTATAATGCTTTAATTGTTGGAAGCCGCCCCGATTGTTTTTAGCAGAGGGGCGGGGTATAAATAAATTTTATTATCATTATTATTCTTATTATTATTATTATTCTGTTTCTGCCAGTCTGTTAATTTTTTTTAAAGAGAAACATTTCTGTAACAGCATTATAAATGCCATGCTGCTTAAGACAATCTTGAGATGTGAGACAACTGCCCATGTCACTTCTAGTTTATATATCTTCAGACTCTTTGGCACTTTGGGGTATTTAGAACACTCCTGTTTTCCCACCAAGGGTCATAATCTGAGATTCTCCCCCTCCTTCAACAAACATACACACCTACATTTACAAGGTCTGTCACTGCCTACTGATTTGCAGTAGGTAACTATTCTACATGAAGAGGCATTTATGGGGGATGTTTGCACATATATATCCTACAGTCAGGATGCAAATGCTAGAGACCTCAGATAAGCAGTTGAAATTTAAAGAATTTCAGTGCTTGTTCAAACACATGAATTTTTAAAGAGAGACACTCCCCCCCCACAAAGTCTCTCAAAAAAGGCAGAATAGAGACACTGCTTTACCAAGGACAAGAAGCAATTTATAGGGATTGTCGTTAGTAAATGAGGACAGTAGAAAGCTATGAGTTTATTAATTTGTTTAATAAACCCAGTAACATAATTGCCTATGTCACTAGAACACACAAATACTGTTTTCATTCTGATTTTTTACTTTCCACACACACCTATGCACATGCACACATTTACTAAACACATGCACAATGGAATATATGTATTCAGTGTGCTGTATCTTTCTTCAAATAGAAGTCTGTTTCAACCAGCAGATACTTCCATGAATGCAAGTGGTAGATCTTCCATTACCACTGAAACACCCCCCCCCATTCTATTTCCTCTCACGCAGCATCTAAACTTGCTGAGTTTTCAGTCTCTGAAGTACTATCATCATCTTGATTAATGCAAAAACATTTGCCTGTTTTCCTTCATAAACCAGGAAGATATGGCTATACCTTCTTCTATCCCCAATCACTGTCATTCCCAACATTCCTTGTGCCAGACCCTGGCCCATTCCATGGATTCCACATACCAGGCCCAAATGCATTAGTGCTAATTTTGCCACATTGTCTTAATCCAACTACATTGGTCCTATTCAAGATTCCTAAAATAGGGCAGATCCAGCTGTCTGAACAACTGGTTAAACTAAATGGCACACTGAAATAATATCTTCCCACACTGTTACAACATTTGTGTTGACAGACTATTGAGCACACACCTGTACTAATACCTTTTAAAATTCCTTGAGTGGCTACTGTATTAACCATTTAAATGTAGATTATTTCATCACAGAATACAGGTAGCTCACAATTCTCCAAAACTTTATTTATAATGAAATCTATTCATTATTAGTTACATATCTACCTTGAATTTCCTCCAAGGAGCACAAGGTGGCATGCATAGTCTTCTTTCCCTTTTCACTAGGACAATTCTTCTGTGAAGTAAGTCAGCCTGAGAGAAAGTGGCCCAAGACCACTCACTGAGTTTCACAGCCACATGAGGACCTGTTCTCCCCTGTCCTAATACCACACAGTGATTCCTACAACACCTTGACTCAAGTAAAATTAAATGGAAGTTTCACCTACACATAGACAGCTCCACAGAGAAAACAGCACCAACCATCAATCAGTATGGGGAATCCATCTTGCTTCTTTCAAGCATGTGGTACAGAGAAGAGAGAAGCCACTCCTCCATAGAAGAGAACCAGAAAGTTCATCTTCTCTTTTCAAGCCCTGCCTAAGTTGGATGACAGGAATGGCATTTCCCTGGTTTTTTTTATCAAGTAAAAGAAGTACAGGGACTCTGCGCCCAGCCAAGGCAATGTTTGTTGCCAGCAACAATACTGCAAAGTGTGTTTTCCACAAAAGCACCATTTTACACCATTTGTGGACTAATACATGTCAATCATTTTCAGATATGGAGGAAAGTGATACTGTACATATATGCACATGAGAAACTGAATGAGCATGGGATAATAAATATATTGGCTGAGATTTTGTTGGTGGAGAATAACTTTCCACCACCATATATCTGCTTGGCTTCTGGGTTTTGCAGAGTTGTCACAGATGGCACAACACAGCTGCCTTTTGTTTTCAACTGATTACCACTATTTCCCCTCTCTCTTCCTCTCTTCTGTTTGGATGGCACAACTTTTCTGAAAGCATTCTTCAAGATATTTGTAGATATCCTGGCTGGTCCAGATATGTATATGCATGTACAGGGCAAATTGATGGCCCTGTTGGAAAGAAGGTCCAGCAACTTGAGGCCCATGTACTCTTCAGCATATTAGTAATCATGAGGTTTCCTTGGATAGAGGAGACTGTCCTAGAGGAAATCTTTGAGGTCAGTTCCCAACGCAGGAGGTAGACATTTGGAGGAATGTAACACATAGAAGTATAAGGACCAGTGATCATTCTCTGAGTTTGGAGCTACATAATCAATTCAAAGCTCTCTCTCTTATCAGTGATGAGCAACAAGAGCAACAGTGTCAGTCCTCAGAGAACGTGCAGGAGAGCTTGGAAGATTCACCACATGGAATGGGCCCTGCCCATCCTCAGAGGAGATGTGTGGTGGTAGTTGAGGACTCCCTGCTGAGGGGAACAGAAGCAATGGTTTTCAGGCCTGACAGGATGTCTCAAGAGGTTTGGTGCCTCTGTAGGGCAAAAAACCAAGATGTAACTGAGAGGTTGACAAGACTCATCAAGCCCACTGACTGTTACCCCTTCATTTTGGTCCATGTGGGTACCAGCAGCACTGCAAGGCATAGCCTTCAGAAAATCAAAAGGGATTATGAAACCCTGGGTAGGAAGCTGAAGGACCTTAACCACAGGTTGTCATTTTGTCTCTCCCCCCAGCTGAAGGGGATGACCCAGGAAGAGAGATAAGAATAGTTGAGGTGAACCACTAGCTCCACAGATGGTGCTGCCCTGAATGATTTGACTTCTTGGACCATGGTTTGTGGGTTTGTGAAGACGGACTTTTGGCAAGGGATGGGTTGCACCTCACAGCAGCTGGCAAGAATGTTTTTACTAAGACTCTCACAAACCTGTTCAGGAGGGCAATAACCTGAGTTATACAGGTGAGGGAAAGAGTTTTCTTGAGGGCAGGAGTTCATCAAGTGCTAGAGATAATAGCCTGTTACAGAGAGAACTGGGCAAATAGTAAAAAAAGCCAACAGTGGGAGGGGGGGAAACCTTAAATAAGCAGCTAGGGGGAATAATGTCTCTATATTAATGCACGGAGCATGGGAAATAAACAAGATGGAATTGAACTCTTACCACAGCAAAGCAAATATGATATAATAGGCATCACTGAAACTTGGTAGGATAAGTTTCATGATTGGAATGTACTAACAGAGGGGTATGACTTATTTCAGAGAGAAAAATCAAAGAAAGGAGGAGAACATTCTATGCCAAGGATGTTTACACGTATGAAGAGATCCATGACTAAATCCTGGGAGCCAAGTTGAGAGCATCTGGGTAAAAATTAAGGGAGAGAGAAACAACAAGGATGTCTTTGTGGGGGGTCTACTACAGACCCCAAGCCAGACTGAGGACTTGGATGATGCCTTCCTGGAAGAGATGACTGCACATTCAGAAAGGAGAGATGTAGTAGTAAGGGGGGATTTCAACTATCCCAATATTTGTTGGAAGTTCAACTTTGCCAAAAATTTAAGGTCCAACACTTAATTCCTCACTTGCCTTGCAGACAATTTCATTGTCCAGAAGGTAGAAGAGGGTCACCTAGTTTAGACCTGATCCTAACAAACAGAGAAGATCTGGTTAATGGGGCAGAAGTGGTGGGATCCTTCGGGGAGAGTGACCATATTCTCCTGGAGTTTGTTATACAGAGAAAAGGGGAAGCCAAGCATAGTCAGACATGCATTTAAGAAAGCTGATTTCAGAAAACTTAGGGAATTACTGGGGGTGATCCCATGGTCAGGAATAGTAAAAAAGAAGGGAGTTCATGGTGGATGGGAGTTTCTTAAAAGTGAGATATTGAAGTACAACTTCAAACATTTCCAATGAGGAGTAAAAATAGGAGGTGTCTAAAGAAACCAGGATAGATGTCTAAAGAATTTTCAATTGAGCTAAGACTTAAAGGGGGCATGTACAAGAAATGGATAAAGAGGATAATCACCAAAGAAGAATTCAAACCAATAGCCAGCTCATGTAGGGGGAAAGTCAGAAAAACTAAGCACAGATGGAACTCAGGCTTGCTAGAGAGGTTAAAAAAACAAAAAGGGCTTTTTGGGATATGTCTGTAGCAAAAGGAAGAACAAGGAAATGGTAGGGCCACTGTTTGGAGAAGATGGTGAAACGCTAATAGGGGGCAAAGAAAAGGCGGAACTACGTACCACCTTCTTTGCTTCAATCTCCTCCCAAAGGGGAAACAGTGCTCAACCTGGGGGAAATGGAGCAGATGATACAGTAGGGGAAATGCAACACAGAATAAATAAAGAGGTAGATCAGGAATACCTGGCCAGTATAAATGAGTTTAAGTCTCCAGAGCCAGATGAACTACATCCAAGGGTATTAAAAAAGAACTGACAGAAGTAATCTCGGAGCCACTGTCAATCATTTTTGAGAATTGCTGGAGAAAAGAAGAGGTCCCAGCTGACTGGAGGAGGGCAAATGTTGTTTTTAAAACATCTTTTAAAAGAGAGGGAAAGAGAACCCAAACAATTACCACCTAGTCAGCCTGACATGAATGCCAGGAAACATTCTAGGTCAGATCATTAAACAGTCTGTAAGCACTTTGAAAGGAATGCCGTGATCCCTAAAAGTCAACATGGGTTTCTCAAAAACAAGTTATGCTAGACTAATCTGATCTCTTTTTTTAAAATAGAGTTATACACTTGGTAGATGAAGGGAATGCTATGGATATAGAATATCTTGTTTTCAGTAAGGCTTTCAACAAGATCCTCCATGATATTCTTGCAAACAAACTAGTAAAATGTGGACTAAACAATGCTACTGTTAGGTGGATTTGTAATTGGCTGCCTGACTGAACCCAAAGGATGCTCACCAATGGCTACTCTTCATCCTGGAGAGAAGTGACTAGCAGGGTGCCACAGGATTCTGTCCTGCGCCCAGTGCTATTCAACATCTTTATCAATGACTTGGATGAGGGAATAGAGGCGATGCTTATCAAGTCTGCAGATGACACCAAATTAGGACAGGTAGCTAATAATACCCCAGAGGACAGGATCAGAATTCAAAATGACCATAACAGATTAGAGAGCTGGGCCAAAACTAACAAAATGAATTTCAACAGGGAGCACTGTAAGATACCATATTTGGACAATAAAAATGAAATACAGAGAAACAGAATCAGTGACACCTGACTTGACAACAGTGCACGTGAAAGAAATCTAGAGGAGTCTTAGTAGACCACAAGCTGAACATGAGCCAAAAGTGTGATGCAGCAGCCAAAAAAAGGCAATGCAATTCTAGGCTGCCTCAATAGGAATATAGTGTCTAGCTCAAGGGAAATAATAGTGCCACTGTATTCTGCTTTGGTCAAATCTCACCTAGAATACTGCATCCCATTTTGGGAACAACGATTCAAGAAAGATATTGACAAGCTGGAACATGTCCAGAGGAGGGCAACCAGAATGGTGAAAGGTCTGGAAACCATGTCCTATGTGGAGCGGCTTAGGGAGCTGGATATGTTTAGACTGGAGAAGAGAAGGTTAAGAGGTAACATGATAGCCATGTTTAAATACTTGATGTCATATTGAAAATGGAGCATTTTATTTATTTATTTATTTATTTATTTATTTATTGCTGCTCCAGAGACCAGGACATGGAGCAATGGATTCAAACCACAGGAAAAGATATTCTACAAAAATATTAGATTCTTTATTTTTGACATGTTTCTCCATTTCTGGACTCCTTCTTATATCAGTATTGAAAGAAAAAAAATATCTGCTTTTTAGTTGTTCTGTTCAATAACAGTCTGTTCAATAATAGTCTGTTTAATAATGTGCAGTCTGAGGGCATTAAATGAATGTTTAAGATTCTTTGTGTGCACACGTGCGTGTGTATTTGTTTCTTCAAGTAACAAGTTGACCTATGGCAACCCCTTGGATTTCATAGGGTTTTCTTAGGCAAGAAATACTCAGAGATGGTTCTGTCGTTTCCTTCCTCTGAAATATAGCCTACAGCACCTGATATTCATTGCAGCCTCAAATCCAAGTGCTAACTAGGGCTGACCCTGCTTAGCTTCCAAGATCAAACAGGATCTGGTGTTGAGTATTCAGGCCCTACAATTCTTTGTAATAGAATGTAAAATGCCCATCACGTTATTTCTGGAAGCTTTTCTAAAACTTGAGGGGTGGGTGGAGGAATCAAACATAAAACTTTAGAAACCACTTAAAAGTGCCACTGCTCTGAAACATAGTATCAACATATTTCAGTTTCTACATATTCTCTTCAATTCATCTTGCAACACTTTAATCAAAGCTTCAAACTCTCTACACATTTAGATTTTCCTTCCTTACAAGATAAAAGAGTTTAAATGACTACAGTTAAATTAATTTGACTAAAGGATGCCCCTGCAGGATATTGTTTTAAAAAATTAAAGTCCTGCCTTGTTCATGCTTTTACTTGCACAATTCTTTGATACCTGCAGCTTTAAGGAACATTTTCCCCTGTAGCATGTCCTGATGCTGCCCTGTGCCCAAAGATCTCCAATGGTAATATTTTGCTAATTAAAGCCCCCCTATTTGGATGCTCAAGGAAGACTATAATCTGAGAATGGTTGTTTACCCCTTTCCTCCCACATTTTTCCTTGAAAGAACTGTGCTTCCAAAGCTATTACTTTGGGGGATTGGGGTGAGTAGGAGACAGATACCACATCCCATCAAAGCAGCAACTGCTGGATTTGAGAAAGTCATTTTACTCTGGAGACCTAATATTTCCAATCTTCAAAGCAGCCCTTAGGTTTTGACCCTTAGATGCCAGGCCTTTGAGATTATACTGAAGATGAGACATAATTGGTTGCAGCAAACAAGAGGCAGAGTACTAGGATATTAAATATAGTACACCCAGATAGGGATGTCCACACTCTGAAATGCACTACCACTGCATGCAAACTTCTCAATTTAATATTACTAAACCTGGAATTCATCTTATATTTTTGCAAAAGTAGATGTAGTTAGCATTAGCTGTAGGAGCGACACAGTCATCAACAAGTTAATTTGCCTTACAACAGGATCCCAAGCACACTTCTTTGGAAGCTAATTCTATTGAAATCAATGTAAGCCCTTCCAGGTTATCTTAGTGCTAAGATGACTAGGGAGAAATTTCAAAAATCCTTCTCCTGAACAGCAGTGTTATAATTTTGTTATAAAAAATTGTGTACTATCCTGATCCAAAGATAACATAAAATACCATAAATATC
This sequence comes from Gambelia wislizenii, assembly GCA_030847615.1. Lineage (NCBI taxonomy): Eukaryota > Metazoa > Chordata > Lepidosauria > Squamata > Crotaphytidae > Gambelia > Gambelia wislizenii. The sequence goes on from JAUMIR010000001.1 coordinate 105,822,752, forward strand.
TTCAAAGAGTATATCCACACAGCACAGTTATATTAGCTTGATGCCACTTTAATTGCCATGGCTCAGTCCTATAGGATCCTGAGGTAATCATTTCATGGGGTGTTTAGAACTGTTTAACACACTCCCTTGAACTATTTCCCTAGAGCTCTTTAGTACAGGATACGAAGTGCCTCCCCAAACTGCAAATCACAGGATTCCATAGGATGGAGCCAGTTAAAGTGGTGTAAAATGCTTAAACTGTGTAGTGCAGATACACCCAAAGAGAGGTACAACAGCTGACAGTGCAGCCCTATAGCAGTTTACGCAAACATAAGTCACACTGTCTTATGGGACTTGATCTTGGTATCTGGTTACACAGGACTGCAAATAAGTGTGCACTCCTAAGAGCAGGATTGTGAAGATGGCCAAGGGCCAGCTGAGCCACCACTAGCCTAGCTGAAACTGAATCTGAACCCCTCTCAGCTGTGGTTAGAAATTACTTAGACTTTGCCTTGGTCTAATTGTGCCAGCATTGTGGCTGTGTCCCTAGGGTAGAAGAGGTTTGAAGGATCAGATGTAACTCAGCTCCTCCCTCACCCTGGATTTTCTCTGCTCCTTTTTGGCTTTTCTGCCAGCAGCTCTTAGCAGAGTAGTTGCCACTTGCAGATTACTCTGTTGGCAGATCTCTGAGATCAGCTGCAGGATACAGTCCTGCCAGGATAAAGGCATTTCTGCCAGCAGATGAAATTATGCTTAATCCTAAACCTCTACAACTACTGAATCTTTAAGTTAGGATTGCACTGGCCATTCCATTGTTCTCCAGGGATAGAACCAAAGAAATTGGGAGAATTTGACACAATCTAACAAACTGCTTTGTTAGTAATTTTTCAAAATTATGACAGAGTGAAACCTACAAATGTACAATGTTTCAGGTATCTTATTGCTTATTTTGGTGAAATTAAGGTTTTCCCCATAGCAGTTGGAAAACAAACCACTTACTATTTCTAAGTTGCACATGTGTTTATTTCACCATGTCCACATTTTGGAAGGATTACTAGCAAAACAAAAATAAGCAGGATTGTTCTGAAATAGTGCATTTTCTGTGGCATTAAACAGCATTTTTCTGTGTCTGGCAGCTATGTGAACGTTTACCTTGGAACTAAGAAGCAGGAAGTGAAACTAGGGATCATTGGAAAAATATTAATAGGGAGGTCTCATAATATCACTATATCCAAGACGCCCAGAATACTAAGGATATTATTTCAATAATATGCAGCTCCCATTTCTGTACTCAAACAATGAAACCAGTTAATACTACTATAGCAGCTTAGCTCATCTTTATTACTTTAACCTAAACCTTGGAGGTAACAAATCAGACAGTCCATGTGTTAGGAGGGAATGGATTTTCCTTGGTTTTTTTCCGGGCTGTGAGGCCTTGTTCTGGAATGTTCTGTAATAAAACTTGTCACAGAGCATGTAAACTTATTCATCACTTCATTACCTCCCAGACAGAGCAAATAGAAGATAAAGCCTACACATGCATCAGAAAAATACTGCATACCTGAAGGCATTTCATATTAGCCATCTACTGTCAATTCACATAAATAAACTTGCACAGGATTACTGAAAGTCAGCTTTTACAGATGGACAACCATAAAACAGAATGCCACAATGGTGCATAAAAATCCAAAAGATCACATATCCACATAGTGTTTGGCAAATAGCTCTTCAGGTGTGGCCCTTAATACTGGACAAGAACAGGTTGTTTACATGTAACAGTGGTTCTTTGAGTGGTCATCTGTGAATTCACACAAATGGGGTTATCTGTGCCTGTTCAGTGCATTGTTTGGAAACTTCTAGAGCTAGGGAATAAGTATTTTGGTGGTAGCCCTTCCTCCACATGGCCCATTTGACCCATGAAATTCAGGCTCAATCCATCAGTCCAGCAGGGCAAGATCAAGATGGACAGCAGGACACAACAAGTGGAGGAAGGGTGGGTTGTGTGAATTTACAGATAAATGCTCCAAGAACCACTGTTATAGGTAACCAACCTGTCCTTCTTCTTCATGATATATGTGATTCACACAAATGGGAGACTAGCAAACTACTCATCAGAGAAGATGGGATTGAGGAAAAAAGAAAGCTCTCCTAAATGCAGCCTCCAGACCTCGCATCAAGTCAGTGGTGCGTTATGAAGGTTGAAGGTTGGTACCAGGTAGCTGCCTTGCAAATGTCCTGCAGTTGGACACCCCTCAAGAATGCACTTAATACCACCACAGCTCTGGTAGAGTGGCTTCACACTTTTGCAGGAGGATCCTTCCGTGCAAACATCTGATAATGTTGGCAACCAACTTAGAGAAGCACTGCACAGAGACCAGTAAGCCCTTCTTACTAGACAAGTAGCAGATGAATAGTCTCACTGGCTTCCTAAAGGAGGCTGTATAATCCACATAAAAGGCTTGCGCTTGCTGAATGTCCAAGGAGTGGAGACAGCACTCAGAGACTGATGAAGGGTTCTGCATCTGGGCTTGTAACAGAATGTCCTGATTGAGGTGAAATGCAGAAAGCACCTTAGGCAGGAACTATACATTGGGCCTCAGGACCACCTTGACTCTGTGATAAGTGGAGTCAACCCTGAGAGCTCATAACTCTCCCATTCTCCCACCTGATGTTATGGCCACCAGAAAGGCTATCTTCCAGATCAGGAGCCTCATGTCACAAGAAGCCAACATATGCAAAAGGATTCTATTTGAAGGGCTTCTGTGGCAACTGGGAAAGAAGAGCTCAAGACTCTAGTGAGGCATAGGTCCAGCAGGGATGAAGATTTTTGTATGCCCTCAAAAACTTTTTCATAAAGAGATGTGAAAAGCAGGAGGTTTTTCCAATGTTCTGTAAGTTCCAGGAGCACTGCCAGATAGCATTTGATTGAGGAGAGAGAAAGTCCCCTGTCTGACAAGGAGCTGAGGAACTCCAAAACAGGGGTGATCTGCACCTGAGCTGGAGTAATGCCTCAAGGTGACAAGGAGAGAGACTTCTTCCATTTATAGGCATATGGTCACTGAGTGGTGGATCTGTCAGCTGGAGCAATGATACATCGGACAAGGAGGCTACAGAAAGTCTTGTCCTGGTTCAGCCTGAACTGCAGGCTGAGGAACTCCCCTTGAGAGAGAGGTGGAAGAGAGGAGCAAACAAAGTTGTTTGGACCACCATGGAGTGATCAGGATGCATTTCACCCTGTTATGTATGACCTTGGCTAGCACCCTGATGAAAAACAGTAAAGGAGGAAAAGCATACACAAATGGGCACACACCCCTCTCCCCTAGTGGAAGAGGAATGTGTCACCTAGCAAGACCTTCCCATATCAAGCCTTGGAGGAAAAGGTCTGGCATTGGGCATTCAGGGGTGATACAAAGAGGTTGATGATTGGCATGTCCCAGCACCTGAATATCTCGCAGAAATTCCTGGGATGGAGCTTCCATTTGTGGCAGGACTCTGGAGTTCTGCTTAGTGTGTCTGCTAGGTCATTCTCCTCCCCCAGAAGGTGACTCGCGGTGATGGTAATCCCCCACAGAATTCACCAGTCCCAGAGGAGAAGGGTGAGATGAAGAAGAGTGTGGGACCTTGTTCTTCCTTGTTTGTTTAGGTAGAAGACCACCATGGTGTTGTCAGGAGTTAGAGACTGAACTCAATTATAAAATGGCCAAACAACTGCAGAGTCATGCTGAGTCATAATGGCTGACTCCATGAACTGCCTAGTCATGTCACAGCTACAGAAGGAGGGTTTTTATTGGTGTGTAAGATCATGTGATTGAGTAAGCCAATGCCCTGTAACTGTGTATATAAGAAAGCTCAAAACAGAGCTCACTTCTCTTCTTCTTGTGAATGCTGATGCCTGGTGAAGCCGTTTCTCCTTCAATTGTAAATATTTGTACATATTGCAACTGCTTCACTTTGAAGATAAAAGTGCCTCCTGCTTATTTGGACATCAAACACTCTGTGTTTGAGTATTCTTGGGAATTGGTTGCTACTAAGTCTGCTGAGATAGTTTTTGGCTTCTGCCGGGGATTGAGTGTCCTGTTATCCCCTGACAGGTGTTGTTGGAAGTGACCTGGACCATCCTGCCTCAGAGAGAAGGCTCGAAGGCTTGGAAAGTCTTTATAACTGCCAGCATCTTGGAAATTTATGTAGGGTACTCTCATCCGCTGACCAAAGCACTCTCACTGTGAGACCAGCTGAGTGGGCTCCCCATCCTTCAACTGAGGCAGTTATAGTGACCACCGTGGTTGCCTGTGGAGGAAGGAACAGCATGCCAACCTGCACATTGCATAAGTCAATCCACTAGTTCTTGAAATTATGAACATATGACAAGGGGAGTTGATGAGAGTATCAAAACAAGACAGGAACCAGGCCTGCAAGGATCTCATTCTGAGTCTCACAAATGGTGTTATGGCAGTTGTAGAAGCCATGGGTCCTAGTAGTATTTGTACATCACTGACACATGCTCTCTGACTGCAAAGGCACTGAAGAGCAGTCCTTTGGACTGCTGGATGAGTTTCCTGTCATCCAGCAGAAAGGCAGCAGGGACATGGAAGTCTAGCAGTGCTCCTATAAATTATACTTGCTGGGATGGCTCAAGATGGGTTTTCTGGTAGATCACAGTGAGTCCCCACAGAGTCCAGGAGATGCAGAGTGAGGCAGATGTTGGTGACTAGGTGGGTGTAAGAGTGGGCAATGATGAGTCAGTTGTCAATGTATGGGAAGAGAACGGCTCCCTGCTGCCAAAGCCATGCTGCCGCCGCCACCATACACTTCGTGAGAACACATGGAGCTGTGTAGAGGACAGGACACAAACCTGTAGGCCTTTCTGCCTACTGTGAAGCAGAAAAGCAGCTGTGACATGGTTTGATTGCAATGTGAAAGTACACATCCTTTAGACTGAGAGTCATAAACCAGTCTTTCTTCTGTACTAGGGAAAGGGTGGAGTTGAGCGAAACCATTCTGAAATGCCTAGGCTCTGTGTAGAAGTTGACATCCCAAGGATCCAGAATGGGGCTCAGCCTACCATCCTTCTTGGACATGATGAAGTAGCAAAAGAATAATCCCCACTGGAGATGAGAAGGGAGGGACACTCACTGGAGATGAGTAAGAGGGATTCCATCTCCTTGGTGATGGTAGGAAGGGTGGGGGAACTGCGAAACACCCCTGATGTGGAGGGAGGTTCTTCCAGAACTCTATGATATATTCTCTTTTCATGATGTCAAACACCCACAAGTCTGAGCTGATGGATGCCCAGGCTTGATGGAATCTGGACAGACTGTCATGAAAAGGGGGAATGCCAGTGGAATGGAAGGCCAGTGCCCAGGAGTCAAAGGTGCCAATTGGAAGAGTGATGATGCTTCCTGAAGTGCTGGGACCTGAACACGGAGGCACAGGAGCCCTTCTTTGCAGACAAAGGGGAGAGGAAGCACATGAGCTTGTCTACTCCTGCTTGAGCTGTAGGACCTTTTGGAGGAAACCTGCCTTGACCAAGGGAAGTGAGACCTGCAGGAGAGCTGACACTGAATGGAGAACCCCAACTTCCTTGCTGCTGAGTACATCTTTTGGGTGTGCTCCAATCTGCTGTCCACCTCAAGCATTCTCATCAAAGGGAGGTCCTCTATAGCAGCCCTTGCCTGATGAGAAATGCTAGATGAATGGAGCCAAACATACCGTCACAGTGAGGCTGTGTTCTGGAAGAGCTTACTTCTGACGTTTCGCCTGCATCTGTGGCTGGCATCTTCAGAGAATGGTTGGGTAGGAGTGTATGTGGAGTTTATTTGCTGTGAACCCCTGTTGGGGAGTATATGTAAATTTGTGTAATTGAATGGTTAGCTTCTGGGTATAGAAATGCAAGGCTCGTTAGTGTCTGTTTGGCTAATGGTTGGTTGATGGGCCATTATCTGCTGGAACTCCCCCTGTCCCTGGGTGGAATTCCTTTGTAAGTGTTGAGTTTTGATTCTATTGTTCTTCAAAACTGGGAGCCAGATGTTGTTTACTTTTAGGGTTTCTTCTTTCCTGTTGAAGTTGTCCAGGTGTTTGTGGATTTCAATAGCTTCTCTGTGCATTCTGACATCATAGTTGTTGGCCTGGTCCAGAATTTCTGTTTTTAAATAGCTGTTTGTGTCCAGGTTGGTTAAAACATGTTCTGCTACTGCTGATTTTTCTGGCTGGCCCAGTCTACAGTGTCTTTCATGTTCCTTAATTTGTGTTTGCACACTGCATTTAGTGGTCCCTATGTAAACTTGTCCACAGCTGCATGGTATGCGGTAAACTCCTGCAGCTGTGAGAGGGTCTCTTTTGTCCTTCGCTGAACGTAGCATTTCTTGGATTTTCTTGGTTGTTCTGTAGATTGTTTGGAGGGTGTGTTTCCTCATCAGTTTCCCTATTCTGTCTGTGATTCCTTTGATGTATGGTAAAAATACATTCCCTTTGGATGGCTGTTTTTCTTCTTCATTTCCTACAGGCTACAAACCGGGCCCTACAGGCTAATGGTTACTCCAGATCAGACATCACAAGAGCAGCCAGACCCAGAAAAAACCACAAGAAAAAACCACCATTCTCTCTGGACTCTGAAAATACACCTTTCACCCAGTGGTGACTGGTGGCTTCCAGGTCAGTGGGGCTGTGAATGCACTCTGGAGTTTGTCTGGATTTGAGAGGAGTTATCCAAGATGATGAACATATTTTGAACATAGGGTTCAGCACTTGGATAGCTCCTTTCAAGTTCAGGCTAAAATAATCCTGTTTTATAGCAAAACTGTGAAAGTGACTTTCAAATAAATGCTATAAAACAAACAACTGTAAAAAATATAGCAAATTAGGTAACTCTCCCTTTACCTAAAGAGATACAAATGTTTTTTATTCAGAGCTTGATAGCTTTTTTTGTTTTTCAATCTTCTTTAATGTAATAAAAATAAGTATAATAAGAAAAAATGTGTGGAATATTAACATCCAATAGCAATAGAAAAGCTGTAAAGGGAATTGGCTGAAGTTACAGATATCTGTGGGACCTGTATCCACAGATTCATTTACCCAAAGAGACAATGGTCTCTTTAGGCATCTTCTAGGTCTTCAAGTGAAACTCTATGGTATGAAGCTGACCATAGAGTCACTCTGGAGAACCTAGAAGATGCTTACAGAGGTGATGTCTCTTGGCATCTTCTAGGTCCTCAAACACAACTCTATGGTCAGCTTGGGCCAGACGTCATTCATTTCAATAGGGTTCATTATTATCCATGGTTTTCAGTATCCATAGCAAGTCTGGGAACATATCCCTCGTGGATACAGGGGTCTCCCTGTCCACACTTTTGCATGCACACACACTGTGCTAGGTTCCCTTTATGTGTGTGAATGTGTCAGAAAGTCACCTGTCAACTTATGGCGACCATATAAATTTCATAAGGTTTTCTTAGGCAAGAAATACTCAGAGGTGGTTTTACCACTTCTTTCCTCTGAAATAAAGGCCTGGTATTCATTGGCAGTCTCCCATGCAAGTACTAACCAGGACTGACCCTGCTTAGCTTCCAATATCAGACAGGATCTGGTGCGCTTAGGGTATTTAGGCCTCGTAGATTCCCTTTATACAAGGATTGATTCTATTTGGTTTATGAAATAAGTTCTTTTCCAAATGACAAAAGATTACTAAACATACCACCAGAGTCTACAATTCTTCTATATATTGCTGAACTGTTAATTCCTTTACCGGGGGTGGGTGGGGGTGTTTGTCCTGAAGGATCCAGGGGAGTGTGGATAGAGTAAAAACAGCAATGCATTGCCTCAGCCACATCAGAATAGCTAACATCAGAAGGCTTTTAATTATGCATCCTCTCTAAGGTCAGCTAAAAATATTATATATGTAAATCATCTAAATACAAAGAGAATGTCTGCTTGTTCTAGAGCTTTTCTGACTATTTTACCTCAGTTTTCAAGTAAATGACAAAAGGAAAGTTTCTGCATCCAAACTTGATGACACAGACCTGAATTCTATTGATAGTCAGTGGAATAAATAGCAATATTATTCCCAAAGATACTGATAAATTGCAGCTCAGCAGCCCGACTGAGAAAAGCCACACACAATAAAGGTAGTTTATTGACTTGGCTGAATCTGTATTTTCAACAAAGGAAAGCACTTTCAGCTGTTCTGTAAACCTATGACTTAACCATGCCTTAAAGAAATCACATCTTGAATAAGACAAATATTTACAAAAAGTAGAATATAAGGTATGTAAAAGAATGAATGGAGGATGTAAAGGTTGTATACTGTTATATACTGTTATATTATTATATAATTATACCGGTGTACTGTTTGTGCTTATTTCCCAGCGAAGTTTAAAAAATCAAGTTTATTTCGAAATAAGAACAATTTTCAACACTTAATTCTTTCCCCTGTGCATTACATGGTCTTTGTATTTACAGAAAAAAATATGTAAAGAACAATGGATTTCAAAATGTTTTCAAGTGATTGCGTTTCATTCATTGTTCATGAAATTTAGGTTTAGGATTGGGTAAATCAAGTCAACAGAAGCCAATCTGGGTAGCTTTACCTTTAGTGTGAAGGAATAATTTTTACAAAATAATCACAAATACAGTAATTCCAAAATCCCTATTAGTCTAACACAGTATTTTCTCAACCAGGAACCCAAGGTTCCCCAAGAAAGGTTGCTAGGAGTTCCTTCAGAAATTGTGATGGGGGGGGGGAAGCAATAGCAGTATATGAGACAAGAAATTATTTCAAGGGTTCCTCTAGGATAAAAAGGTTGAGAAAGGCTGGTCTAATGCTTTTGCTAGCCCAAGTCAAATGGCAAAGATTGAAAAAAAATAATAAAGTGCAAGGTTGTCTCTCTCCTGAAAGTCAGAAAACTAAACCAGCTACAACCATGAGTCATTTTTCTGGATTGTCAGGGAGCACAGAAACCAAAGTTCCAGGACATTGTGATAAGCAAACTACAGATTCATGTAGTTTGTTTATTTAACTCCTGCTTGCAATAAAAGCAACTGGGCAACACTCATGACTAACTGGAGTTCTCAAGAGTTCTTTTGGTATCTGCAGGTGCAGCCAACAAATTCCATGTTATTCAGCGTGTGACAATCAGGCACACCAGCTGAATTTACATCACTGTTCAGCCTGGCCGCCTCATCACATACGCTCCCACCACTTTTGTGATGCAGGGGCCTTTCATATCTCACCACCAATTTTGTGATGCCACCACCACCACGTCACACCAAGGTAGTCGCGGGCAATCCTCAAAGCGCCAGCCCCATTTTATCTCATGCTTCAGCCTGGCTGCCTTTTTACCCTCTGTTCCTCCCACCTAAATTCCTATAAGGTTCCCTTAGTCCCCTCTTCTGAACCAGGAATATACAGTACCTTTAACCTAAATGTGTGGATAGTATGTATTTGGTAGCTTGCCTTTAATTAATTAATTAATTAATATCAACAATTAATATCAACAACAAAGGACAACTTTATTAATGGGAATAAACATACTTCAGGGTGGAATCTTTTGTTTAACCAGTACTTATATCTTTATAACATCATTCCTTATTTCCAGCCTCATCCGCTTCCTTTGTCCACTCACTCCTCTATTCCAAATTAGTAACCTCTGCACACCATTTTACCTCATCCAACCCTTCTCATATAACATACACACACAGAGCCTTCTGTTCAAGCCTCTTGGCATCAACTGAATCTGTTCTTTCTCTTTTTTTTGTATATATTTATTAATAATAATCATCAAACTTACATAAAATTGTACACATACATTTACAAATATAAACCACTCTCATTTTTTCCTAATCTAACCTTTTCCCACAACAGTCTTAATTTCTTCTACTTTCTCAATCTTCTTCCTTCTCCCTATACCTCTCTTCTCTCTTTCATTACTCCATTTTCAACTTACACTTATACATACCCTCTCACATACCTACTTTACTCTCTTAATCTTTCTGTTCTTAACTTCAGCTTAACTGACACTTAACTGACTCCCTCCAATTGTCATGCATACTTAAAACATCCAGAAGCCCTACCTCTTTTAGTTTCCTGCCATAGGATTAGCTCCTGGAACACACTACTCCCATTTGCCCACCTATCTGTCTGTCACACAGTGGACTGCAGCAAGGAGAAAATGGGAAGGCTTATTCCATAAGTGGAATTCTATTGTTGGTTGGATCCAAGCCAATCAAAAGAACAGGACCAGAGAAGCTTGAAATCCAGACACACTCTTGTATCTTAAATGTGCATGCACTAACATACCAAGCACTAATTTCTAACTGAGCAGGACATGGGGGGGTGGGATTAAGAAAACAGATATTTTCAATACAATTGCATAAACTGCAAATTGCTTATTGTCTCAGAACACCATTAGCCAATTAATTGTTCAGTCTTCAGATAGCCACTTTCCTCTGATCAGCTTTGTTTAATGAGCTCCTTCCTCTTATTTCACATCCGAAAAATTAATCTGCTACTGTCAAAGTATTTGTGGTGTATACAAATACATCAACAGAGATGATTTTTTAAAATGGTTAGTAAGCTTTCTCATGTTCATCATTTAAATCCCTTCAATATCATGTGAATTTCATAATTAAAGCTATGTAGTAACAATGCACACTGACATGAACAAAACTAGACATCAACATTTGTCCAGGAAAATCTTGTATTTCTGAAGAAAGGTTTTAAAAGTTACGTATTCTTCAATATACTTTGCTTAAATACGTGCTTGGATATAGTACGGCAAACACTCATTTTCACAATTGAGGCCTAAATGAGAAAAAAAAATACAACACCAACACTATAAAATCAACATTATAGAATTATTTGCCATAAACAATGCCTGAAAACAATGCTGAGTTTCAAACCAACAGTCAGCATATCTCCCTTGGGAACTTTTGAATAGTCTGTAACTGTTTATGGCTCCGAGAAGACACAATATTCCCCTGTGTATCCATTTCCAATTAAGGAAAACTGGAAAGAAAAGCAACAAGTACTATGGTCGTAATGCAACTGCCAAATGTCAGAACAAATCATAATCAAGTGATTCAACTCCTAAAGGCAATACAATACATTCTTTAACAGTTAAAATATTCTCATTAGGCAACAAAGTGATCCTGGAGCATGGGAGGTATCTTCCTTTATAAAGAAAAAGCATAAGAAGGCAAGGGAGGGGGAAAGAGAGAGGGAGTAAGGGAGAATGGATTCAGTAAGTTTTGGAAAACAAATTTCTATTATTAAACACTTGCAACTCTGTAGCAGAAAAACAAGGTGAAAACAAGAAATTACTTCAAAAACATTGCTCAAATTTAAGGCTTTCTAGGTAAAAGCCTTAAGAACAGACAAAATTAAGTTAGCATGGCAGGAGCAAGGAATGAACACAGAAATATCCCAGTGGCAAAGCTCTGTTTCCAGTGGTCAGCAGATAGAAGAAATTACCCTCTCCACTATACAAACACTATTAATATTTCCTGACCTCTGTCAAAGCTGCTGTATAACCCCAATAACCCTTCTTTCTCTTCCATAATTGTACACCATCCTTCTGTTCACTATCACTTTCGGCCAAACTATTATTATAAATTCTTTGAAAAATTGGAGGGTGGTAATAAAGTTATTCAGAATAGCAAATATATATTTACTATGGGCTATTTCTTGTACATACAGACTCAGCATCATGTATGCTGATTCACATGTGTATTCCTTCCTTTGTCTTCCATTTTTTTTCACCCAAATCTTCCCCCAAGATATTCCTAACACCTCCTGACCTCCCCATGTTGTTTTTGAACTGGTCAATTTTTCAGCCAACATACGCCCCCCCCCCAGCATCAAAGGGTTTGGGTTGTCTTGCCTCCATTACTCCCTCAAACATCCAGTCCCCAAAATGAAGAATATTTGTCTGTTTTTGGTTGAAAACCAAACCTGAAAGTTATGTTACATCATTTTCCAGTCACATCAGGAGCAGTCCTGTGGCCCATGGAGGTGTGTGCACTGAGGGAATGGCCCCAATCCACCATGCAGTTGCCTACCACTAGTGTAGAATAAGCTCTTCAAGTTGAACCAACCAGTATAATTATATCATGTTGTATACTAGTCAAATATGGAGTTTTGTATATACCAAATGGTGTGAAGCACTGAAGAAAATATAAGCAACCAACAGCAAATGGAACTCCTGATAAGGACTGCTACTGCAGGCCTTCTCATTCCCAATGTTCTTCAATGAACCAGTTTACCACTGACTATATACATTATTCAGCATCTTTTACTATGATCACAGTAATGTTTCCTAAGTCTATACATGGACCATTCAATCAGCATTCCATTTTCTTGACTTTACTCATATACAATACAGCTATATTTTCCACTGTCCCAGTCATGGCTTATTTTCAAACATATATTTGCTGCAAGGAGTTCCACCTGGCTTTCCTCTCCTTCACCTTTGTGCAAGAAAGGGGTATAGTCATTTCTACCTGTACTTTTTAAGTATACCAACATACCTCATTATATATCAACTTCAAGAACTTTCTTTCTAATTAGTTAAAATAAGTAAGAAACAAACAGTGACTTTTGCTAATCAGAAGTGAACATGGAAGTTATATGAAAAGGAGGAAAGGTCGGTCATGGGGCAATTCACTATGAATAACTAACTCACAATGTTAGATTACCATCTGAACCAAGCCAGCATATTCTATGATTACAGGTTTTGCTGAAACAAACAGGGGTTCACATTGGGAACCAAATTGTACAAATATTGTTAGTGAGGAGAAAGATGATTATCAAGAGCCCCATCAATTACCTTTTAAGTGTTGATTCAATTTCTGAGCTTACATTTTTTCAGTCTTCCACATTTCACTGTTTTGTGAGGCTCAGGTAGTGGCAAAAACAGCATTACCAAAGAGCACACAGAGGCCCTTGACTAATTTAGCTCTACCATAAGTATACATAACTTGTTCAACACTAGGGACTGTACAGGAAATATATGATGAGCTGGGGTGCTGCAATACAGACCTTTTGCACATAATAAACATAGCAGCAGTTTATAGTAAATACATTGTACATAATAGCCATGTTGGACATTTACTGTATTGCAGGGCTTTTTTTTTTACAGCTTTTGACTAGTGAAAAATGAAGTCGCTGGTCACTACAGCACTATAGACCACCCTCACCCTGGCAGCAAAGTATTTAAATAGCTATAATGCAAAAAAATAAAATAAAAGCCATTGTAGCTGCATTACAGATCATTCCGCTATTAGTAATAAAGCTGCTTAAATCAAGCACCACTCATCCCACAGAGGTGGGGTATGGTAGTGAGTCCCAAAGCAATTTGAGCATTTGTGTCACCTGTTGAGACTTAATCCTAAAGCATTCCTTCCTCACTAGTGAAACAAATGCCAAGAATTTCTACTGCATAGAATGTATTGTTGCAATACACAGAGGCTTTATAGTAGATGTTCAGTGTAATGGGTTGGCTTAAGATACAGGCATGTGCAATTGGGCTGTAAAAAGGGAACTTCTCCACAACCTCTGCCCACAACAACTTCTCCAGCCCATCCCATGCTACATCGAGGAGTAGGGAAGCCTGCTGAATGGGATGAGCTGTGGTTCAAGGGCGTGAAGGAAGAATCCCTGAAAACTGAGTAGGTACCTTCTGTGAGCACAGTAGAGGACTTCCACCCACAATAGACAGGCTAATTTTAAAAATAATGTAAATAGTAAAGGTTGGTTTTCAAAGTGAGTTCTAAGACATTTGGATTTACACACATGTGTATGGGCATGTGCATGCACACACACAAACTCTGTATCTTACAATGCAATCTAAGGGACTGAAACTTAGAAGATGAACCCTTTCAGCTCTTATACTTAAAGCCAAATCAGAACACTAGGAATCTATGTTGTAGCACTATCATTTATCCTCTCCAACAAGGCTCCTGAAGGTGCTATATTAGACCCCATGCTGAAGTCTTCACACAGGAGTAGCTTGGGGTGTGGTACGACAGTGCTGACACTGTACACAGTATCTCCTGCTCGGCATACCTATGCAATGTGAGTCTCCTTCTCAAGGCAGAGACAAAACAGAGTCAGGGATGCCCTTTTATTTGGCATCCTATGGCTCATTATTGGCCCATAAACTGAGAACAAATATGCCATAATATTCCCTTATTTCCCTCTAGTTTGGGGATGGGGCAGAATCATAGAATTGTAGATTTGGAAGAGACCACTAGGGCCATCCAGTCCAACCCCCTGCCATGCAGGAAATCATGATCTAAGCATCCCCAACAGATGGTTATCCAGCCTCTGTTTAAAGACCTCCAAGGAAGGAGACCCCACCACGCTCCGAGGGAGTGTGTTCCACTGCCAAACAGCTCTTACTGTCAGAAAGTTCCTCCTAATGTTGAGGTGGAATCTCTGTTCCTGGAGCTTGCATCCATTGCTCCGTGTTCCAGTCTCTGGAGCAGCAGAAAACAAACCTGCTCCATCCCCAATGTGATACCCCTTCAAATATTTAAACAGGGCTATCATATCGCCTCTTAACCATCTTTTTTCCAGGTTAAACATACCCAGCTCCCTAAGTCTCTCCTCATAAGGCATGGTTTCCAGACCTTTCACCATTTTAGTCACCCTCCTCTGGACACGCTCCAATTTGTCAATATCCTTTTTGAATTGTGGTGCCCAGAACTGGACACAGTATTCTAGGTGAGGTCTGACCAAGGCAGAATAGAGCGGCACTATTACTTCCCTTGATATAGACACTATACTTCTATTGATGCAGCCCAAAATCGCATTGGCCTTGTTAGCTGCCGCATCACACTGTTGACTCATGTTCAACTTGTGGTTTACTAGGACTCCTAGATCCCTTTCGCATGTAGTCTCATTCAGCCAGGTCTCCCCCATCCTATATCTATGCATTTCATTTTTTCACCCTAAGTGCAGTACCTTACATTTCTCCGTATTGAATTTCATTTTGTTAGCTTTGGCTCAGCTCTCCAGTCTATCCAGGTCATTTTGAATATTGATCCTGTCCTCTAGGGTATTAGCTACTCCTCCTAATTTGGTGTCATCTGCAAATTTGATAAGTATGTCCCTTATCAAGTCATCGATAAAGATGTTGAATAGCACTAGGCCCAGGACCGAACCTTGTGGCACCCCACTGGTCACATCTTTCCAAGACGAAGAGGAGCCACTGCTGGTCAAGGGCCTCTGTGTGCTCTTTGGTAATGCTGTTTTTGCCAGCACCCTTTGGGTTCGGCCGGTCAACCAATTACAAATCCATTGAACAGTTAACTTGTCTAGCCCACATTTTACAAGCTTGTTTGCAAGAATGTCACGGGGAACCTTGTCAAAGGCCTTACTGAAATCAAGGTATGCGATGTCCACAGCATTCCCTTCATCTACCAAGCTGGTAACTTTATCAAAAAAAAGAGATTAGATTAGTCTGGCATGACTTGTTACTCTGAAACCCATGTTGACTTTTTGTGATTATGGCATTGCCTTCTAAATGTCCACAGACTCTCTGTTTAATGATCTGCTCTAGAATCTTCCCTGGTATTGATGTCAGACTAACTGGACGATAATTATTGGGATCCTCTTTTTTCCCCTTTTTGAAGATGGGGACAACGTTTGCCCTCCTCCAGTCTGCTGGGACTTCTCCTGTTCTCCAGAGTTCTCAAAGGTGAAACATGAAAGAGGATAACACTGCATTGCTGCATTAGGGAGCCCTGGTGGCACAGTGGTTAAATGCCAGCACTGCAAGCCACAAGGTTATGTAAGTTCAACCCCAGAGGGGTCCAAAGTAGGTCGGTAAAATGAGTACCCAGCTTGTTGAGGGCAATTAGCTAAAAAACATTGTAAACTGCTTAGGGAGTGCTTTGGCACTGATAAGTGGTATATAAATATCATTGCTATTACCTTACCTTCCATTTTATGAAACCACTTTCTTGAATAAAGATAAGCAGCCCTTTTGGGTTGTGCATCCTTTTCATGCGCTAGGCAAAACAATTTACAGACTTATAAGAAGCCTTCACATTTAGGCATGGATTATCTCCCTGCTTTGCTGTTACTTCTTGTTTGCCACTCAGCACTGGTGATTTAACAGTGAGAACAGACCATCACAGCCACACACACACAAGCAACCATTGGAAGGGTATATATGAGCCAAAATCAGATCAGCCAAGCCAGTTCTTTATGTCTGCCTCTACTTGGCCTTTTGTCCTCTCCATAAATCAGCCCTGTCCCCAACATGTGGAGCCTACTCACTTTCCCAGCAGGAGAAACCTGTAGTAAAAGGGCCCAGGTCACAGGGTACCCCAATGAGAGAAGTTAAAATGATTTCATGTTGTGGGGTACTGTGGTGCAGTGTCTTACAGTGTCTTATCACACATCCAGATTGTTACACAACAGCTGAGGCACTGTGTTTTGTGGTTTTGAACTTATATGTGTATGTGACTTCAATCACCTTTCACCCTACCAATGCATATAAACTTAGGAAGCCGCTTTATACTGAGTCAAACCATTGGTCTGTCTAGTCCAATACTGTCAACTCTGAGTGCTATGTGATCTCCAGGGATTCCTGGCAGGATTTGTTCTTTACGCTGCTTGTAATACCTGTAGTTTTATGCATCCAACTAGTAATCAACCTCAATCCTACTTAGTTCCCTAAAGATTAATTCAGCATATTTCTGTTTGGCTTTCAGGTAAGTGATAAAACACTGTAGGGACAGCATCCAAAACCATTGTTTATGACATAAAACCTCTTGTTACAAGAGCAGGAGCTGAAGCTGACCAACAGTATCCATTTGTTGCCAGGGAATTAGATATATATTTCTTGACTTTACTCATATACAATTTATATATATATATATATATATATATATATATATATATTTAAAATCAGAGCTAATTTCAATATTAGCTGGCTACTGTTGAAGAAAAGGAAATGTGCCCACATCTGTAAACTGCCTGTATACATTCTCCAGCTGAGAAATGGAAGAAAGATAGAAATGTGCTGGTGAGCAACAGCTAAGAGTTTAAGAGTGGTATTTAAAAAAAAAAAAACCTGGGATAGTATTCCAATGTCTGTCTATTCTACCAATGTTTGGATTCAACAAAACACTAACTTTTGAGTCCATAGCCACTAGGATAGCCAGGTGATATACCTATTACTTTATATGACCTCAAAAGCAGAGTAAAGAACAGTCGGCTAAAGTCAATACTAGTCCTGCCTAGAACAGATCTATCAAAAGACATGGGATTTAACACATATTAACATCCCATTAATTTCAATGATCTACTCTAGGTAGGACTGAAATCAAATTTAGCACACACACTTTCCACTCAGCATTTCCAGTGATTTGTGCTTGGATAGCAAGATCCTTTCCCAACAAGAGACTAAAACAATGGTTTGTAAGGAATTTGATTGGCTTGTTTTTTAATACTGAGAAAATAAGGAAAGAGGAAAGGTGTTCAAGAGAAGTGGTTTTCCTCCAGTTTGCAGGGAACTGATGTTATGTGTATCCCAGGCCACTATACTGGTAATGCAGCAGCAAACATGATCTCTTGATGCATATTGGCAATGCCAGCTACAGGCTTTCATTGACTACAAACCAAGAGACCTGTGCTAACCCATAAACCAGGGCCGGTTTAAGGAATTTTGGGGGGCCCTGCAGTGCTTTATTTTGGGGGCCCCATGTGTTTATTTCAGGTCAATATAACCTAATCTATCCACAGTACAGGATGTTCAGATTACAGAGGACCCCTGTATCCACGGATTCATTATCCATGGGACACAAAACAGCACACCTACCATAGAGTCTTCCTAGAAAATGTGTCCTCCCTAGCCATTTTCTAGGCCCTCCAAGGCAACTCTATGGTATTTTAAACCAGAAGTCCCATTATTTTCAGTGGTGTTCACTATTATCCACAGTTTTCAGAATCCATGCCCGCACAGAACCAATCCCCAATGGATAAGGGGGGGCCTACTGTATTACATAATTTGCCACCAATAATTTAGTTTAAAAACTATATTATAGGCACTAACAAAATATTTTTTGTTAATTAGAAATTAACGTAATGGTGTAGATTTCCTTAAAAAAAAGAAAGTAGACTACAAGCTAAACATGAGTTATCAGTGTGATGCAGCAGCAAAAAATGCCAATGCGATTCTAGGCTGCATTAATAGGAGTATAGTGTCTAGATCAAGGTAAGTAATAGTTCTGGGCACCACAATTCATGAAGGGTATTGAAAAGCTGGAATGTGTCCCGAGGAGGGCAACCAAAATGGTGGGAGGTCTGGAAGCCATTATGCCCTATGAGGAACAACTTAGGGAACTGGGTATGTTTAGTCTGGAGAAGAGAAGGTTGAGAGGTGACATGAGAGCCATGTTTAAGTATTTGAAGGGATGTCATGCTGAGGATGGAGCAAGCTTGCTTTCTGCTGCTCCAGAGACTAGGACATGGAGCAAAGGGTTCAAACTCCAGGAAAAGAGATTCCACCTAAACACTAGGAAGAAGTTCCTGATGGTAAGAGCTGTTTCTATAGTGGGATACGCTGCCTGGGAGTGTGGCGGAGTCTCCTTCTTCTGAGGTTTTTAATAGAGGCTGGATGGCCATCTGTCGTAAGGGCTTCGATTGTGTGTTCCTGCAGGGCAGAAGCCGATTGGATGGGGTGGCTGTTGGGGTCCCTTCCAGCCCTATGATTCTATGATTCTAGGCTGCATTCAGGGCCTGGGAAAGTTACTTTTGGATTACACCTCTCGGAATCCCCCTGCCAGCACCCTTCTCAAGGTCTGGTTGCATTGTTCATTTTCCAGCATTCTCTAGCCCAGAACAGAGGCTGGATGGCCATCTGAAAGGGATGCTTTGATTGTGATTTCCTGCATGGCAGAATGAGGTTGGACTGGATGGCCCTTGCAGTCTCTTCCAACTCTACGATTCTATGATTCTATGATATCCTCACAGGGGGTCCACAAAGACTTGAAGGCTGTTTGGCCCACCTCCTCCCTGTAGTGGAACAGCCATGTGACAGGAACCAAGGCAAAGGCTGGCTGGCTTGGCCTGCACATTGCCATTCAATCCACTCCAGCTACAAACATGCAGGAAGAAGCAAGAGTGCCTCTGAGGGAAAAGGTTAATGGATGGTGTAATTATATTGTTGTTGTTGTTGTTGTTGTTAACTATTATTATTAGGGTTTTAAATCTTGAATTAAGTCTTGGGGCAACAAAAGATATTTAAAGGGGGTCCCTGGTAAAGAAAAAGTTAAGAACCACTGCTTAGCCCAATGGCTCTCACATAGCACTAATGGGATACTGGTGTTTTAGTGACAACAATAAAACCATTGTTCCCAGTAATATTACTCCACATTTTAATTTATATTCTTTATATTCTTCTGTTAAAAGAACCAGAGTGTTGTAGAAGTTTCAGCATTGCCCTATGACTGTGGAGACCAGGGTTTGAATCCTTACTCAGCCATGAATACCCACTGGCTGACCTTGGGCAAGTCACACTCTCTCAGCCTCAAATGAAGTCAAAGGCAGACCCCCTTTGAACAAACCTTGCCTAGAAAACCCCATGGTAAGCTTGCCTTAGTCAGAAATTACTTCAGGGCACATGAGCAAACACACAATTTCCTTTTGCAGGTTGAACTCAGTTGGCAGCAAGGGGAGGAAACTGAAGAAGACCCAGGGGGAAAGGGAGGGAGGGAGGGGAGAGAAGGGCAGGTTAAGAGCATCTGGAAAGACTGGAGGTGATTTATGTGGAAGTTAGGATAGGCAAGACAGGAAGAGAGGGTGGATAAAAAGAAAGAAAGAAAGAAAGAAAGAAACCTTTTCTGAAGATAGAGCAGGGGAGAACAAGAGATGATCCCCCTCCCCCACCTCTCTCTCTCACTCACGCACACACACACCTCTCCGACTTGCCTTTGATGATGATCCTGGGAGGAGGGGGGAGGGAACAACAAACTTCCTCCAGGATCAGCCACCCAAAGAAAGCTCCGTTTTTCTCTTTCACTTTTGCTTTGGCTTTCTAGTTTGGGAGGCACTCCTTGCTGTTTTTTAAAGCCAGCAGGGGGGTTTTCCAGGAGGAGGGTTCGGTCGAGATGGGGCCCCCTGCCGGTGTGCCCCCCCACAGATACTGATTTGGCGGTATGGTTAAGCCGGCCCTGCCATAAACGCCCCCTTTTCAAACAAAGGAAGCATGTAGACAAATCTCAGTAACCCTTTCATTCTCTCTTTGTCTTAGTCACATACTACAAAGGGAAGATATCTCTATGTACAAGGTCTATTTCATAACTCACCATCTACATCCAATCACTGCTCCCCCTACCCCACCTTCATGTGGTACTGGCATCAGTTACAACAAGCCATGCATTTTCATCTCTTCTCCCTTCCGTTTTCTTTGATTGCCTTAGATTAACATTAAGAGTGAGTCCTGAGAAAGCAATGGCATCAAGGAGTGGATGCACCCATCAAGTAAGGAGCTGGCCTCATATGCTTGTCTATACCCAAACAAGTATTCAAAAAGCATGAACACAATATGGAAGAAAATAGGGCTTAACATTTCCAAATGTCTCTAGTTGGCAATAAATCCAGTTGCTAGTCATTGGTCCTGTCATTTCCCCAAGGAGACACTGGGGAATCCCAATTACTGATACTGGGACAGCAGTCCTAACAAGCTACATCATTAGATCTTATGCAGACTGTCTTTCAGAATAAAAAATGGAGAAAAAAAATACACAATTGGCACTCACATCTGATTTACATCTTACCAGATAGTTTCACTCCAGAATGTGGTTGGAGGAGTTTAAATGTTTCTATTTAAAAACAAACAAACTGTTGTACAAACAAAATTAATCTATATGGGATAAAGTCTACCCTTATTGATCATATGGTAGTTTTGTTGCATGTGCAATGAACTGTACAGGGCACATACAAAAAATCAATTCCCACCTCTCATTTGAAAATTTAAAGGGATTGCCTCTTCACTTACCTGCCATACTATTAATAGTGTGCACTTGCTAAAATAATGCTAGGCTCAAAGATTTTTGATCAGGAGAACAAATTACCCATTTCAGAGAAGGACAGGAAGCCTCCTAATTCTGGAGAAAGGCAGCTCACCAGAACAAAGCTTTGCCTGGCTAGATTGGGCCAGAGGACCATGCAATCCATCACTGTTTCTAAACACTGAGAAAAATACCCCTGAGAGGCTCACAGGAAATATTATAGTCCTTGCTGCCTCTAGAAATGAAAATTCCACCTTCAGTGGCAATGGAAACTTTATGTTCATAAATTTGTCTAAATCCTTAAAAATCTTTAAACTTACTGAAGTAAGCCAGGAAGTACTGCTGGAATCCAAATGTGGAAGACAAGTCTATATCTGGACACTTGCTGTGAAGCAGATCTCAGCAAGAACAGGCTAGGATTATCTACCTTCTTCCTCTGAATGCATATAAGGTTGCAGGCACAGAATGATGACACAGGCTCTTATAACCTTTCTCAAGATAAGTCTACCATGGAACCACTTTCCATTCAACAACAATTGATTAATTTTAGGCATGGACTATTTTTCTGTGCCTGAATTGGTATATTTATATGGCCAAACAAATTCAAAACAATTTGCATATATGTGTAAAAGATAGAGATTTAGCATAATCAGCTGTCTTTTAAATACTGAAATCTCCCAGAAAATATTTGCATTATCTGAAAAGCAATATGAAGCAGAAAGTCAAGGTAAAGAAGTTGCTCTGCATAAATACACAGGCAAATCTCAGTTTAAAAGCCGTTGACAAAGAAACTCTTGTACAGTCTTTTTAAACCTCTGTGTCCTCTGTCTAGCTGGAAGTTGGGGGGGGGTTGTTTTTGGGGTTTTTTTAGCAACATTGGCATTGGGAGGATGGTGACAGGAGAAACACAGACTTCCTGTATTGGGTTGCGGTGTCATGTGTGCAGTAAAGAATGCAATAAAGCTTGAGCTGGGAAAGAATGGAATTACATTCTAGCCAATCATACTGCAGCTGTGTGTGCCTGCCTACAACAGGCAAGATAAAGAGCAGATGCCTCCAGAATCTCTTACTAGCATGCATGACCAGTAAAACAGAGAGAAAGGGGGAAAGCAGATAAGCCTGCCTCATCAGCTCCCCCTAGTAGGTTAAAAAGTCATATATCTGACCACCAAAATGGAAATCATAAGAAAAGTGGAGGATGTTATTACCTGGAGGTGGGGATGCTTTAGAGCCCATTTGTGATACCAAAACTATATTAATATTTGGGGGAATTATTGTTGTTAGCTCAAATGGAAGGCTGTGAGAGGTGGATAAGTTCGGGATCTTTTCACCTATACTAGTACTAACTGCAGAAAACTTCAGGTTAAAATAAAATAAAATGTTTTCATTGGAAACAGTATAAAAAGCTATTTTTTGTGAGCAACACATGCTCACAAGAACCAAACAAGGCTATCAAAGAGTTAAGGCAGAACAGTTGGATAGAGGAATAGATTTGGGAAATAGGGTGTTAATTATAAGTCCTGAAGAGCTGATTTTTGAAATACAATTGTCCCTTCATATTCGCTGGGGTTTGGTTGCAGGACCCCCTGTGGATACCAAAATCTGTGAATACTCAAGTCCCATTATATGCAATGGCATAGCAAAATGGTGTCCCTTATATAAAATGGGAAAATCATGGTTTGCTTTTTGGATTATAATTTTTTAGAATATTTTCAAGCCGTGAATACTTAAATCCATAGATACCAAATCTGTGGATACAGGGGGACAACTGTACTCAGACAGAGTGTAAGGGTGGCACTAGAAGTTCTGATCCAGGAGTGCACCAAGAAAGAGAGTAGCCAGGTCTCATCCACAGTGGCACACCTTGCTGTTGTCTAGTCTGGGATATTTATGACCCATTTCATGCCTTGAAGGCGCACTTTGGCTACAACAATGACTACAGTCGCCCCTTCCCATTCGTGGGGGTTAGGGGTAGAGCACCACCATTAAAGTAAACAAACCACGAATAAAAAATGTATGCAAAAACAAGGGTTGCTATGCTGCCACCCTTCTCTGTGGGAGGAGGAGCTGAAGGGGCCCCTTGACCTCAGGCTGAGAGGCTGGCGGCAGCCCCGCCGTGCTTTCCTTGCCCAAGTCCATTGGGTTCAAGGTCCTTGGTTCCTGGTGGGGCAAAGGGGGGGCGCTGGAAGCAAGGGGTGACCCTGCTGACACCTCCTCACCTTCCCAGGGGACAGTGGGAGAGGGCTTGGGCACTGGGTTGGGCTGGTTGGGCTTTGCAAGGTCCTCCTCCAAGCCAGGCTCTGGCTCAGCTCTGTCTCTGCCTCGGAGCGAGGGATGGAGGGAGTTTGGGAACACAACACACACCCCTCCCTCTCAGCTCTCCTCCTCCTCCTCTAGCAGGCTCAGACCAAGGATTGCCACTGCTTGGCTCCAACCCACCACCCCCGCGCCCAGACTGTCTGCCACCCCCCTTCCTGCACGCACTGACGAACGCAGGCAAACCCCCAACACACACACAGAGTCCCATTGGATTACCGCCAGCTCCTCTTTGTCTTCCCGTCAGTGGATCAGACCCCCTCCTGTCCCAGAGCTCCCCCTCCTTGGGCGAAGAGCCAAAACCAGGAGGGAGGGAGGGCTGAGTGGCTCCCACAGTCCTGGGGAGGGGGAGGCCAGCCAAACCCACAGTGGGGGCAGGAAAGCCCCACCGCCATCACTGCACTGCCGTACACCCCCTCTTGCCCACCCACCACCAGGTGTGGGGGGGCTGGTGGTGGTACTGCCGCCACCACTGCAATCCTGGGAAGGGGGAGGCCGAACAAAGCTGCAGTGAGGGCAGGAGAGTGGGTAAGGGAGGCGTATGGTGAAGCCAGGAGGAGTGGCTCAATGATGAGTGGGTGGGAGAATGGGGGGTGCCAGTCCGGAATACACAAAACAGCAAAAGGAAAAGCCATGAATAGGAAGGGATGACTGTAAATGATTCTCCCACAGGAGGAACAAAGGAGAACAAAACTCCATTGATTGTCTTAGATGGCTGGGAGATAGGTATGTTGGGTTTATAACAACATCATATTGTAGGACAGGAGGGGTTTCTGAGGGATATTTTCTGGGGATTTGGGTTGTGTAGGTCACCTGATTGTTTAGGATGTGTGACTCAACATTGAGGGGCCCAGGAAGGAATTAGCACATACCTCCTTAATGGTTTCGTTTACTAAGGGGTTTCCGTTCAAGCCTAGCTTGGGATTGCTTGTTAAAATATTTCTAAGACACCTTTCCAGGTCCTTGTGATCTCCATCTGACCTTGTTTTGGATAACCCTGATCTACTTGACCCCTTCAGTGTCCATTATGTCCAATTATGAGATATTATAGGGAGGGGTAATAGGGCATGGTACCAATATTGAAAAGAAAAATCTGTGAATGCATTTTGGAAGTAACTTTGAAGCAGTCACTGAAAGGTTCAAAACCTTTTTATGTACTTATAACCTGACCAGGCTGTTTCATTCACATGTGCACATAGTTAGTTTTGAATAAAAAGTTGTTGAAACATCTTGAACTACTCTATGTTGTAGGAACCAATCCCTATTCTTTCTATGTTATTTCTGCCTCTGGGGACAAATTTTATGTTAAAGAAGTAATGCACAGGAACCCACCTACTTTCTTAACTGAGGTATACCTGTATTAAATGCCCAGGAATGCTTATTCAGCTGAATGGCTTATTAAACATTTGAATCAAATAAATGAGATAAGAATGAAAGGACAATCAAAATGTTGGTATTAACAGTTTGGAACAAGGGTCAAAGCACTGCTTCTTTTATTAATAAAAGGCAGGATTATATTCAAATAAAAAAGCTAGAAAAATGATCATACATATTGATGGATATTTGTTCTTGTAATTTTGTGCAATGTGCTTCCTCCTTTCTCTCTCATGTGCATGAACAACGCTCACATCTCTTGTGTAAATCTTTGATATTCTCTCTAAAACTGCAGCTTTGTATTTAAAAAAACCACAACAACCTTCCAATTACATTTCATGGGACAGAGTTAAAAATAATTTAGATTGGATATGAGAATTGAAGTCTAAACACTCTTACATGTAAATGTATTCCAACTTGGGCCTAAACAGATAAAACACTTTTGTTTGTTCTGAAATAGCAGGTGGACAGACAGCGAGAGTGCATGAGAGAGTAGTCCTATTTGGAGCAGAGTCCAGATTGGGATTGCAACCTATGAGGAAATAAAAGGTGGAGCAAATATCAATCTCCAAAGGTATTAATTACCCTCACTGATATAAATGCAGCAAGAGGAGTGGGTCTGGGCAACAAAATGGTGTCTAGAGAAAGGGGTTTTCAAAAACCTAACATACACTCTACTCACAATCCAGATTGAGTCCCTGTGCAGCAGCTATTTCTATTTAACACATGATACATGTACCATCAGTTCTAGCCCTACTTGGAAATAATACAGCTTTCTCCCAGGCAGAGTTGATTTTGCAAAGAAATCCATTTAACTTACAAAACATTTTAAAAAATTAACTGCATTTGCAATAGCTGGGGGGAAAAACAGTAAATTACTTTACAGTAACTTTGGACAATACTATCTTCTGTATCTCTGGAAGTTTATAACTGAAGCAGGTAGATTAATAGTAGGCTTCAATGATCACAGGAACTTTCATTCACTTTTGTAAATCTTTATTAAGCCATGACCTATTTTCAAGAGCACTTAAGCATTCCCAGCATTCTTCCCCATCCCTGAAAGACTATCAGTCACAGTTCCTCTAGAGTGTGGAAATTGCTGGCAACAGATCATTCTTGCAAATTTAGGAATAGATATCATAGTCTAGGTTTTGTCTAATATGCATAACACTTCATACAGAATGGAAGTCTCAAAAATGCATTCAAAAGCTCTATCACTATCAATGAAATGAATTAAAATGAAATTCATTACTATTGCATATTTTCAGGAGAATTCACACAGTTGTCCTCATCTGGGATTGCATTCCCCTGTGTATCCATTAATGAAAAAAGGCCTTTTGACTCATGCTTGGTAAGAAGACCCTTTTCAGTAGAACTTTGTAAAACATAGAAGGATTACAGAACTTTTTATAAGTAATGCTGTCTTTCAGTCTTCTAATAGAATGACATATGTTATATTATTATAATTTTAAGACAAGAGAGGAATCTGACATGAAAGACCCACTGCTTATGTTTTGTCAGGCTACATACCCAAGTGTCACCAATGACATGATGGTCACATTGTCCCATGTTGCTTAGGCTTTCTCCTCTACCTTAATCTCTAATACTGCAATAGTTACACAGGTCAAGGCTGAAATCCAGTGCAATGCTGCCAGAGTGAAAAGCCCTTTCAGTATGCTTAGGCTGGATCTCAAGCTTAGGAAGAAGATGAAGGCACTCAGCCACAATCAGAATAGCAATGGATTATTCCAGCATCTTCAAAGCCAGCTGGAAGCTTCCAGCACCACCACATGGGCCTATCATTGCAGGAAGGGAAGCAAACTGTGCCTGACCAGTATGGCAAACAGAACAACTGTGCACCTCTGCTTGTACAAGGAAGTAAATTTGATACCTCTTTGCACAAACTTTGAAAAAGTACAATACCTCATCCAACTGGGAGCTGTGTGAGAACAATGACCCAGTTGAATTCTGGCCCATGAGTTGTCCTATGTCCTAAATGGTTGTACAGGCACCTGCCTTCTAAAAATACTTCCAGTGCTAAGAAAACTGACTTTTTAAAATTAATTACACTCCCATCTCTGGAATGGTTACACATTTATATACCAGGAGATAAGTCACTTCAATTTTAGTTAAATGTCACAGACTCTGTTTTAAATGTTCTGTTCACTTCATGCTCCGTCTCCAAGATTATGGGACTAAGTTTTGAATCCATTTTTGTTTTTGCACGCATTCCTATCTTACTACACAATAACAGGAACATAAAAACCGATTCAGAGTATAGATTAACAAATACAGACTTCACTAAGTCCTGCTTACATTACATTGACCTTCTTAATAGGATTCCTGATAACCAAAGATAATCCTATCCGTTTTACTTCACTGATGCTTATAAAACAGTTGAGATTAAATCTGACTGGCTGAAGAACGTGCTGAACTTGTGGTTAACACTTCACCAACATATATGCCATATGCAAAAGGACTATGGCTCTACAGAGATAACATTTACACAAATATTTGAAAAGACTTATGGCTGGTTTACATTATACATTTCATTTCCATAAAAGGGTTATATTTAAAATTACAAAGCTCACACAATGAGTTCTCATTCCTTCCACTCCATTACAGCCTCATGAACAGCTTAAAAGGCCCCTTCAGAGAGTCAGGAAATGATTATCAGGATCTATGTTAGATATGAGGCAGAAGGAATGTCCCATTGCACAAATGGGATTTCTGTTTACATGACTTTGGATATAGTCTATGATCTGTAACTATAGGTCCTCTTTCTTCTTGTTCTTGATGTATAAAATGCATACCTGAAACCAAGTCAGTAGTGTATTTATGGACACAAACTCTATAATGTTGTGGATACAAACAATAATCTTCAACAGTGTCACTGAGATATATCCCCTGCACAAGTGCTATAGTCAAAAAGACTGCTGCCTATCATATCTCTGAATGACCAAATCAAAGTATGTTTGCTCACGGTATGTAAACCCATAAAAGATTAGCACTGATCTGGTTGACAAAAAAGTTCCTACAAGATAATTCCTTTAGTCCAATTGAAAATATTGAGTTACTTCTGTGTTAAATATTGATGCGAGGTAGCATGGTAAATGAGAGGCAGTGTGGTTTGCATGATGGGCTACATCTCTGGGAAACTAGAGTGTGAATCCCACTCAGCCATGGAAACCCAGTGGGTGACCCTGGACAAGTCATATTCTCTCAGCCTCAAAGGAAGGAAAAGGCAAACCCCCTCTGAACAATCTTGCCAAGAAACCCCCGTGATAGATTTACCTTAGGGTCACTATAAATCAGAAATTACTTGAAGGCACACACAATAACAAAGTATGGTAAATATGTGCATACTCATCTGTTGATACAGGATATGAATCAGAAAATATTCCACCAACCTATATAAAACTGAACACTTAAGTTAGGCTTATCCAAGCCATTGTATTTCCCATCATCATGGACAGTAGTGAGAGCTGGACATTGAAGAAAGTTGATAGAAAGAAAATCAACTCATTTGAGATGTGGTGCTGGAGAAGAGTGCTATGGATACTGTGGACTACCCAAAAGACCAATAAATGGGTCCTAGAACAAATCAAACCTGAGCTATCCCTTAGAAGCCAAGATGACTAACCGAGACTGTCATATTTTGGCCATATGATGAGAAGGCATGACTCATTAGAAAAGACAATAATGCTGGGTAAGGTAGAAAGCTGTAGGAAAACAGGAAGGCCACATACTAGGTGGACAGACTGAATCAAGGAAGCCATGGCACTGAGCTTGCAGGACCTGAGCAGAGCGGTTGAGGATAGGGGGTCTTGGAGATGTTTCATTCATTGGGTCACCATGAGCTGAGGTTGACTTGAGGGCAGTTAACAACACATCAACAGATACATAATTTAACATATTTATTTGACTTACATTTAATTATCAAAACTGGGTATGTTGTGCAGAATGTATGTGATATATAAATAACTGAAGTTTTTTCTTAGGTTTCAAATACCGTAGTTGTACTGAAATATTTGATGTGAGTTAAAAATAAAGTGAAATGCACTGTATAGTTTAGACTGGGGGTCCACGATGTTCTCACAGGGGGTCTGTGAAGGCTTGAAGGCCACTTGGCCTACCTCCTTCCTGCAGTGGAGTGGCCACGTGACAAGAACCAAGGCAAAGGCTGGCTGGCTTGGCCTGTGCATTGCCATTCAATCCGCTCCAGCCACAAACTTGCAGGAAGGAGAAGAAAAGTCTTTGCTCCTGCTCCAGTGCCTCTGAGGGAAGGTTTAATGGATGGTGTAATTGTATTATTATTATTATTATTATTATTATTATTATTAGGTATTATTATTAAGGTTTTAAATCTTGGGTTAAGTCTTGGGGGACCATGGCAACAAAACATATTTAAAGTTTTCAGTGAAAATGAAGATTTTCTTAATGATGTTTACTAATGAGTCTCTCTGTTAATTAACTAAGCTTTCACTAATGGAATCGGTACATTTGCATGACACACAAATGTGAAACAACATAACAAGGTTTGTCATGAATGAGCAAAGCTCATCTGCACACTCTTGATTACCCTTGCTGTTTAGTGGGAGCAGTTAAACAAAGCACAGAACTTCGTTCCACAGTTGGTTTATTTTGTCACCTGGCAGTGGGCAGGTCCCCTTCTTTGGTCTGTCCCCTCCCACAAACCTGAGAAATAAATCTGGGGGGGAAATCCCACCCTGGATTCTTCTTTTGCTTTGTTTGGAGGACATAACCATGAGCAGAATCATACATCTGCTAGATGACACAATAAAGGGTTTGTTTTAAGATACTCCTGATGACATGCCAGAACTCCTATAAAATCCTGGCTAGTCATGTCGTGCTAATGCACCCAGTGGTTCTCAAACTGTGGACTTCCTTTCTGAAGAACACAACTGAAACAGAAGGGAGAATCATGACATAAATGGGTTGATCCTCACTAGCTCTGGAGGTTAAGTTCCCTGCTAAGATACTTATTCAGCTAGATATAGGAAGAACAGCTCCTTCTTTTTCTAATTATTCATTTGAAGAAATTTCTTTTATCCTTCCTCTGCTAAAACTAAATTAGCACCCTCAGTCTCCAGAGCTTCATGTGCACGGAAATGAAAGGAGTTTAGTAAGCGGTTGAGAAGAGGCATAAGTAAAGTTATTTCTCATACTGTCTGGGGGCATAAATCCAATTTCTCTGTTTATTAAACTATTTTTTATTTTAAGGAAAATATGTCAAGATAGTATATAGTTACAATTGCAAAATGTTGGAAGGCATGTCCTTATTAGGAAGAAGACTTCTAACAACTAGTTCAGTTGTTACAAGAGTATCATTTTCTCCAGCACTGTGAGTAAAATATTTTGAATTTTTTTTGTTTAAATAAAATTTGCTACAAACTAATACACAGATGCAAGGACAGTATAGTATTTTAAATTAAAAAGTCAAGGAAATAGATAAACTATGACAGCATTGGTATTGTGATTGGCTGGATTACCACATAAGCAATACCCAGAGGTCTCATTGCTGGAAAACTACTTTCAAATAATGCAGAATATGGAACACCTTCACTTATTAGTTGCAGCAGTACCATCTTAAAAACTGCCAAACCTATTGCTCCTGTAACAGGATGGTTGCGCTTTTATACAACATCGCCTTCAACTCTTCTCTGTCCCCTCAGGTTCCTTCATCTTCTACATCATGTGGGAAAAACTAAAATAGGTTTGCCTGATGATATATGTCATTCACTGATGTCTATCATTCACATGATCAAGCAACAAATCTAATATATGAAAAGAAACAAGAATTTGTTTCAATCCATGTAAACCTTCAGTTTCTCAAGTCCATGAAGCTCAAAGTACTGTAAAAGTTTAGGTTAAAAAAATGGATTTCTTAGATATATTTACTCTGACTAAAGAAATATATTTAAGTTGCTCAATAATTTTCAGGGACATATTAACTTTCACTGAAAACATTTAAAAGCCACCCTGGGAACTCTTGGATGAAGAGCAGAGCAAAATGTGTTAAATATATGCATATATACTAGGAAAGGGCAATTAAACTAATAAAAAATATATAAATAAATAAGGATGGTCTAATCTGGTCTCTCTTTACTTTCTATGATCTAAATGTTCCAATGTTAATGCTATTTCTTAATTCCATTATTAAAAAATCTTTATTTTATGAGCCCTCCCTCCTCAGTTCTATATACTGGCTATGTTCTCAGACCAAGGGTTGGAAAAGTTCTGCCCCTCCTGATGGGGAGATTATGAGAACTGTAGTCCAACAAAAGTAACTTCTCCAAGATCTGGTTTTCCAGTCATGCTAAACTAGCCAGCCTCTACCTCCTCTTATGGCATGGCTGAAAGCACAAATTCAGAAACTTTTGCTTATAGTATACATTAACCAGTTTGTTCTATTGTCCAAACCTGATAAACTTTTGCTAAAACTTAGCTAATGGAAACAGTACCGTTTTTTAAGTGGATCAATTATTTTTGTTAGCACCATCATCAATCACTAGGCAGCAGGCTTCTTCACCAGTGAAAAGAAGTTGCAGTCAGGCCTGGTATATTCATTTCTCCAGCAGGCCTCTAGGGCAGCTCCACATAGGCTAGGGCCATAGAAGGAAAAACATGGTAGTAGGGAAAACTTCTGCTTCCCTTCTGGGGCTCCAAACTCTTTAAAGAAATGAAAAGAGAGGATGAAACATAGGGAGGGAGGAGAAAAGGTGCATGGGTGGTCAAAGAAACAGAGGAGTCAGCTACATGGGAGAATTTTTAGTGAAACATAGTGACTTACCTTCCTTTCAGTGCAGTCCCCGTTTGTGCCCACAGCTAATTAGCTAATTAGAAAGCTTGGAACAGAATATTTTGCAGTCTTCATCCCCAAAACAAAAAAGGTTGCCGCCAGTGAGCTGAATCTGGAAAATCTCCCTTCCTCCCCCCACTTTTCTCTCTTAAAGAGAGATAGATGTGGAAGACCTGCTTTCCATTTAAAAAGAAGTTCATACTTTTGCTCTGCTGCTTTACCAGGTGAACTGTAAAATCACCCGGTATGTGATCGTGCCTATAGAAACAAAAACAATGGCAACTCCAGTATTCCAAGCCCTCCCTTACAAGCCCACCCCCTCCAAGGTCCGACCAGTCAGCTTTCAGCTCTGCTGTGTGTCCCCTTTGTGAATTCGTTGTACAGATGACCTATTGTGCGCAATTTCACACACTTTTTAAAAATAGATCGCAGGAAACAGCAAAAGCTGTACTGCAATCTATATGGAGTTTTCAGCCCCCCTCCTTCTGAATATTGTGAATGTGGGCCAGGATACATGAGGACCAATGGCATTCTTCTCGGATTCTTCGCGTATTTTCTTCATCGTGTAGTCAACCCCAGAAAGAGCTATTTTGCTCAGGGGAGAGAAAGAGCACTGGGGTAGAAGAAGCGGAAGGCCACCTGGGTTGGTGGGTAAGGGATGAGAAAAAGCATCTAGGGGGACAGGAGAGAAAGAGACTATGTGGTTTCCAAACCATTCCAAGTTGGGTATGTCAGCTAGCAAAGTAATAGAGCAAATTTACTTTTGATTTTAAGGGAATCACATGTTTCAATTTCCCTCGAAATTTCAGCTACCTCAAAAAGGCACCATGACATGGAAATGGCAGTTTCCCCCCATAGTTTCAAAAACTTGCATCTCTATTAATACAAGATAAAAATCAAACCTTTTTTAAAAAACTGAAGGGAGTCCCTAAAGTAGCATACAGTTTGGTGGGGTAATAAAAAACTTTAAAATTCTAAGCCCTAAACTCACTCTTTGGATCACAACATTATCATTGCAACTCAACAATACATAGCACCTACAGCCCTGCAGCATTGATACAAACACATGGGAACTATTTGTTCTTGAAGAACAACTATCAAAAGGGAAAGTCTAAAGGTAAGTCCTAAATTACGTCCTTCCATTTTGCTGTTCAGCAAAAATAAGATTCTAAAAGCCTGAGTAGCTGCATTAGCATTAAATATTAATTCTGCTATTATCACTGTAATTTGCAAAACAAATGTAACAATATACTCATACATTCTGGACAAATGTGAAGATTGGTGTTTTAGACCTACACAAGCTTAACTGACAGCAAATCCCACTGAATTCAACTGAATTTAATTCCATGAAGAAATGCATAATTGTTAGTACATTGTAGAAGTTGGCACCAAAACAGTAAGCTTGATATTGGTACTTATCCTGTCCTTCAAAAGATAAATATGTTATTATGTAAAACAGATAAAATCTGAAGAATTCTGATCTGAAACAGATTCATATCATCAACTACCACAGTTTCTATTGATAGGAAAGACTTTTTATTTGGTTCTTTCTGCCTCAGCTTCCACTACTGCAAGATACTTTTCCTTGAGGAATGGAATCAGTGTGCTTAATTCATCAGCTTCGACAGGCTCAAGCAACTCATTAAAAGTCATTTCAAGAGGCAAAAGCAAAAGGAAATGTTTGTGAGATTGCAGAATTCAGTAACAGAACCAAGAATTCTGATTTGAGCACTGTGCTGTAATATTTGCCAAATACTACTTAACTTGGGTTGGTTTTTCAAAGTTTCTAAAGTGGTGAAGAAAGAATGTCGCAGTATGCACAATTCAAGATGTGCACTTAATTAACTGAATTTATATTTTTGAAGATTTTCAATAAGTTCTGTAATAATTAGATAAAGTACTGGTTCTGTGTACAAAATAAAGATGGATTCAGTACATGGGAAAGTCCAATATGACCTAGTTTAAAAGAAATTAAAACCTCCAGAAGGAAGACAAAATCCTAATTGTTAAGCCAGGATAACATAAGAATTAGATAAAACAATAATATGGGAGAAGATTGTGCAGGGGGTGTGCAGGGAAGGACAGCCAAGAGAAAAAGAAAAAACACCCTCTTTCCAGTACTATGGTAGCACAGGAACAGAAGTAATAGATTTAGTACTAACTGTGCACAAATTCTTCAAATGAAAAAAAAAAATTAATTCCTGCTTCCAGAATAAGATTAATGCTAACAAAAACTAAGTTTGAGACATCAAAGATAACAAATACTGGGAGAATGGGTATATTTTGCATGACATCTCCTAAACACGTTTCTGCTTCTAATATAAACCATTTTCATTCTTGTCAACTTCTGAAAACATGGCAAGTGTGTGTGTTTTGTTTGGTAGAAAGGGGTACGGCCCTCCTATATTTTGGGGTGAATGCATATTTAAGATTACTTAATACAAATTAAATATCCCTAAACAACCATTATTCCAAGTGAGTATAACAGGTAAAATACGAACTCTAAAAATGTAAACATATGACATACGAGTTTTACCTAATGTCAGTAAGATGGGTACAGAACCAGGAGTGGTAATTATTTTGCAGTAAGTAGCGCAACATATAAGGAAGCCATTTGTGTACACACTACTGCATTTTTTCCAATTTGGTACACTGAAATTTTCTGTCACCAGGTCCTAATGTACTTTTATTATATACTCCTAAACCAGGGTGATAAAGGTGCGGAATTGGGCCTGCACATGGATTCCCAAGCCTGTTTTAGGAGTCTATGACCACTCTGTGGAACATCTTTCTCTGGCCAGAAGGAAGAAAGACTAGGATTAGGTCCTTCACTGCTAGCAATGTATGTACTTTCTAAGGAATAGCTTGAAATTACTGCCTCCTAAACTTACATAAAGACAAATATATATGGGACAAACATATACTGTACACTAGTATGACAAAGCAATCAATCACTAGTACACATTCTGTAATCTACATATATAAAAGCAGGTTTCTCCAACTCAATCCCAAATTTCTGCCACATTCTAAGAAACAGTACACAGGATATAGTAGTTACTATTTTTCTTTCCAGTACATCCCACTGAGTTTTATTAGACACAGTAAACAGGTTGCAGGTTGTGAAAGATAAACTTGCTTCATATATGAGACACTAGGATCATCACAGATTGGAGACAGAGGTATCCCCCACTCCAGCAGTCTATTCCTAAATATGCATCTCCTTTTTGCCTAGACAGCAATGATCTATTATTGGGGGGAAAGCTAAGCTGAGGCATTGGGTATGATCTTGCCAAGCAAACAAAGTCTGTTGAGTGCCCTCAACATTGGATGATCTCCTTACTTCCACAAAGGACTCCCCACCCCCATTGGTCTTCTGCCTCCTGAAGTCAGGGCCATTAGGTTTGATGACTAACTGCAAACACACAAAATAATTTATGGAATTCACCACTGTAAGCTGGAGCAATGTTTGCTAGCTTAGATAACATTTTAGAGGGTTAAACCAGGGAAGAGCAATGTCTGGCCTGTAGCCTGAATCCAGCCCAAAGGGATTCCCTATGCAGCCTTGAAGTTTCTTCAACAAGGCCTGACTCTTGTCCCTCCAGCACTCTGGATCACTGATCAGAAATATGAGGATATTTAATTCTTTTCAATTTTAAAAGAGATATGTCTAAATCTCAAAGTACATACATAAAACTCTGTCTTTTATGTCTGAAACTTGCACTCAGGTTTACTCTTGAGTTGGTATCTGAGCTGTGGTTTGCATGCCTGAAGGCTTTCATGGGCCTGTCCTTATGCATCTGTGTAACAGTTAAACAAATATTGTATATGGAAGAAAAGTCAACCAAAGGCTATTAGCTATGACAACTAGAAACTCCATATTCAAAGATGGTTTATCTGCTATTGCCAGATATTGAAACAATGGCAGTGGGCTATTTCATTCATGCCCTGCTTGTGGACATTCTAGAACATCTGACTGACCACTGCTAAAAACAAGATAAACAAGGCCAAACCTGTGGATTCTTATAATGTGTATACAATACACAGTTATAATAGTATGATACCACCTTAGCTGCCATAGCTAAATCCTGTGGAATCCTGGGATTTGTAGTTTGGAGAGGTGCTAAGGATTCTGCTGGAGAGCTCTGGTGATGTAAAATTCAGGGAAGTGCATTAGCGTTGTCCAACAGAGAATTCTAAGTACATTACTGAACTACAAATCCCAGGATTCCACAGGATTTAACTATGACAGTTAAGATGGTATTGAACTACTACATGTATATAGCAGAACTGTAATTCTCAGCAGCTCTAGCCAGCACAGTCTTTGGCGAGGAATACTGGGAATTGCAGTTCAATAACATATGGACAGCTTGCATACTTCCCACTCTGCTGTGATATAGAGCAGATAAACTCTGTCTGATTCTACAGGGTACTGGGTGACTGAAACAGGAGTGGGGTGACGAATGAAGCACACAATGTGGAGACTCTGCAGCCCCAAACACTGTTTTCAGTGGGGAACATTCTTGGAGGAACAGAAAATATGTTTACGTAGCTCTTGGCCTGGCTGGGGCAAGGATCATGATGGAGGAGAAGAGGCTATGGTTGTAGAGTTAGATAAAGGTTTGAAATTTTTCACTGTACTCCCTAGCTTATCAAACTTTATGGTCCTTTAGCTGTTGGTTGATATTTCTTGATGACTGAATAGATTTAAGAAGCTGTTAGTACAGCCTTCTCTAACCATGGTGCCCTCCTGATGTTTTGGACTCTAGCTCCCCTTGGTCATGTTAGGGCTGACAAGAACTAACATCCAAAAACATCTAGAGGGCACCAGATTGAGAAAGTGTGCATTAGTAATACCTGTGATATAGTTTATTTTATATGGTTTTCATTCAGCCAATAACTGCAAAATGCTGTTTCTCTTATTCTGGCAGATGGGATATTTTAATACCCTGGAGTTACATTTTGTTTCAGAATTCACAGAGAACTAAATATGCAAGGTAAACATTGTATGACATTGTCAGTTGTCTCCAACAATGTTCCCAGGTTTCAGCTACCTGTCATACATAGGTTTGAACAAACATGCCACTTCATGTGACCATACTTTTTCTGGCTCTGACAGTTTCAGTCCTGTGAAATAACCTTATTTCAGCACCCACAAATTCTCCTGTGGACATGGAGAAATTTTATACCCTCCAAAATACTGGAATACTCTGAAAGACACTGTGTTAAAAAATACCCTAGCTATTAAGCCATTCTGCAAGTATTTTTTAAGACTACTTGGATGACAGTTAAAATAACTTATCAGTTTTTTATGATAAATGTTTTCATTTCTTCTAGGCAGCAGAAAAGCTAATATTAAAATAATCTCATTGTTTGCCCTTAACCTGACAAGTGGATTCATGTGGATACAAATGTTTAAGTCCCTTCCTGGAAGTTAACATTCAGAAGGATTTGAAACATAGTAAATAACTTAGACTTGTTCACATAGCTTAAGAGATGCTGGCTTGACCTTCTGAGAAAGAACCTTTTCTTTCTCAAGCTTGAAGCCAATATTATTTTATCATTGTGGTTACATATTTCTGACACATTTCATCATTTCTGCTGTTACATTTCTAGAGCTGAACAATCTCATAACAATGAACTGTTTGCTCACTGCTTCTTTTCTCCCCCCTCCCGCCCCGCAGTCTCTTTGGAAATGGGACAGTAAAAGACACACTTTTAAAAATACCACTGTCAACAGTGTTCGCTGGAGGACAGCAACTATGGAAAATTCTTGCTGGGAGTTAAGAACTGGAGCCACAGGGTCACAAAAACAAAGTCACAACTAGTTCTCAAGCTCTAGAAACATCCACAGATTACACTGAAGAAAGAATGTGTTTGAAAGATCCCACCTTTACAGCTAACACACACTGGAAACTGCTTAATGCAGTGTAGATGTGTAAA
Source organism: Gambelia wislizenii (assembly GCA_030847615.1). NCBI lineage: Eukaryota > Metazoa > Chordata > Lepidosauria > Squamata > Crotaphytidae > Gambelia > Gambelia wislizenii. The sequence goes on from JAUMIR010000001.1 coordinate 105,860,199, forward strand.
TTGCTATTGCTTAAAAAAAAAACAGTTTGTAAGCTCTGATAGCCTTGTGGCTGAAGAGCAGGGTATAAATAACTAATAAATAAATAAGTAAATACAATTTTATAAAAGTATTTAAATTATATTAATGAATGCAAAAGGTTGAACAAAATCAGTATGCCCATCAGGCAGACTATGTAGTAATGAATGTCAAAATGAGAAAGTAAATGTTAGAAACCATCCTCTCTCTCAATCAGAACACTTGGGAACACTTGAGAACACTTTACAAGTCTTTTCAACAGGCTTAAAGATGTTTGTACTTTTTACAATACAAACAATTGCTGTTTCTTTCTTCGGTACTAATTTAATTTTCTAGTCCAACCCATGTTTGGAGAGCACTGGTCATCTTCCTCCCCTTCTCCACCTCCCTCACTGGTCTGGCATTCAGCTTCGTTCTCATGTGAACATTTCTCCTTGTAGAAACTGCAGGCATCTGCTTGCGAGCCTTCTTCACGGCAAGCAAAACGTCCCCGTCAGTCTTAGGCGCAGCGTTGGAAAATGCCCATAGGTTCTCTATTCTGCACACGTGCCATACTTTGAAGCAAGTCGATATGGGGAAGGGGAGGAGGGGGACGCTGGTTCGAGGACACTTTATTAATGCAGGAAAGGGCTAGACCATGTCGTTTCTTGTTTGTTTTTATCGCTCCCCCACCCCCGCCGCCGCCTGCATTGGCACGTTTCCCACTCGCATCCTCCGAAGAGGGAATGAGGTTGGTGGCAACTGCAGCAGCCCTGTCGGCAGGTACCACCAAGCTCGGGCTGGCTGCGGAACTGCAGTCAGTCAGGAGGCTCTTGGCGCACAGCGCCGGCCCTACCGTCCGGCCATAGGGTGGGGTCTTCCACACACACCACTCCGCCTGCACACACAAAAGGATGACGAAGGGGGAAAGGGGGGTTGCTGTAATTTCCACACACACACCCCTCAAATTGACCGCAGGAGGCGACGGAACTAAGCCAAGGCGTTAAGACTCAATAAAATGGGGCGCTCCTCACAGCGCCCAGAGAAGGCGGCGCGTGAGGGGAGCCCGTGAGGCGACGGCAGGCCCCGCTCCTGAGGGGCCCCGGAGCACGACTCCGGCCGCTCCTCCTCCGCCCTTCGCCTGCGCCAAGGTCTTTTTGGAGGGCAGTCCTTCTTCTGACAGACAAAGGGAAGAGAGGAGTTTATGACTGCAGAGGTGCCACTTGCGCAGTTCTCTTCCTCAGGCGGGGCGAGTCAGGAAAAGCGCGCGCCGCGCTGCGCCACGCCCCACCCCGCCAAACTTCACCTCGCCTTTTCCCCCACAGACACCGAGGCCGGGGGCAGGGAAAGGGCAGGCAGGTGCCCGCCGGCCCCCGCGCAGGTGTTTGGGGCACCGACAGAAAGTTTGCGGGGGCTGAGCCGTGAGGCGGAACGGCCCCAATAAACAGCCCTTCCTCCCCACCCTCCGCCTGAGGCGAGCGCTTGTGGGACAGACAGAGGGTCGTACCTTGGCGGGCTCCTCCGGCTGCTCGGGCTCGGCCGCCGCCTCCGCCGCTGGCGCCTGCCCCTCGGGGCTGCTGGGCTGGGACTCTTCGGCTGCGGTCGGCCCGTCCTGCGGGCTCCGCTGCTCTGCAGAGCTGCCCGCTCCCATGGCTGCGGCTGCGGCTGCGGCTGCTGCTTCGTCGTCGTCTTCTTGTCCGATGGGTGGCGGACGGCGGCTTGCTTGTTTCCCCCTCAGTTCTTTTTGCCCAGAGACTCGAGGCGCCCAGCCCAGGAAAGAGAAAGGCGATGATAGCAGTAATAATAAAGATGTCCAAGCAGCTGCGCCCTCCTCCTCCTCCTCAGGCTCGGCCGCTTAGGAAAGCGCTCAGGCTGCGACTGAAGGAACCCAGTAGCTTTCTGCAAACTCCTTTAAAACACACACACACACACACACAACGAACCCCCCACCTCCTCCCTCGTCCCCCCGCCTGCCTCTCCCTCCTGCTCCATCACATGAGCGGAGCCTCGGACACGCCTTGCAGCATCAAACCTGGAGTCGAGGGAGGAAGAAGCGGAGAGAAAGGGGGGGGGGGCGACCGATATCCTGCTCTCCCGAGCAAGGCGGCTCGGGGCCTTCTTGCCTCTCATCTCCCCCCACCCCCCAATTCACGCCCATCGAGTTCTTCCGACTTTTCTCAGCGCGCGCCATAAGGAGCAGGGCGCTCTCCTTCTCCCCTCCCCCATCGCGCCAGATTAATGGCTCTTAATTCCATTACTGAGAGACGAGGAGGGAAAGTGGCTCTGTGGAGAAACGGAAGGCTGGGGGGGGGGTTGGAGGAAGGAGTGACCTTCAGCTTTTAGCCAAACGAGCTCTCCCTCTCCGGGCTTTGAAGACTGAGGCAAGCTCGGAGGAGAGCTTTTTATGTCTTCGTCCGCAAAGCCAAGCTAGCCTGCTGCTCCTGTCAGGGACACATAAATCACCAGGGACCACAATTGCCAGGTGTCCCCTATTTCGCAGCTTCCCATGCAGTGCAACACACACACAAATGGATATCTTGCATTTCAGGCTGTATACACCATGGGTGGCCAGCATTTTGAGCAAGCATTGCATCAAAGTGAGCCCAGGCCTAAGAATAACAGTGTGCCATTCTTATCCATTCTACACCACATCTGTACCCTTCTATGCCATCTTGGGATGGTTTTGCCACTGCTCTGCTGAGCTGGAGAGCTGGCAAGATAGCACTGTCCAGACCTGACCCAGTATGACACAGTGGGGTCATCTTGACCATACAGTTGATGTCCAGGAGTACAGTATTGTATTTCCCAGCTATCTACAAAACCTGTTACTGTACTGCAAGCTGACAATCTAGTCTATGGATTATTACATTGGTTCCTCCATTAACCTTTGGAGGTGCAAGACAAGGCATTTTAAAGATAACACTTGTGTGTCCAAGTGGACAGCTAGTCCTAGATTTTGGGCTCCCAGCCGAGACAAGAGGGCACATTCAATTTAATCAATGAACCAAGAACACAGATTCAGTTAGGAAGTACACTGACTAATGCTAGGATATAATGTGTGTAAATGTATTTGGAACTCTGTATTTTCTCCCTGCTTTAAAAAGAAAACACTTTCACATCAGTCCAAATATCAGGATTGTATATAGCACAGAATCTTCAAGTCACAAACCAACTGAATGAGAAAATGGACACCCAGTTTCAATTTCTTTATAAATGCTTTGGTGCAAGGTCTAAATAGTATGTGCACAAAGAAACCTGAACAAAAATGCATTGTATTCCCAAGTTGCTAGCGATCTCTGCATTGTCAAAACCCAGCAATATAATCCTCCCTCTAACATCAGTCAGATTTGATTATTTTGTAAGAGAGCACCATGGCCAAACTACCACAGGACGTTTCTAGGTGGTTTTATTTTAAAATGAATGTGAGTCTCCATGTACAGATGACACATGATCTCCATATAGACTGTATCTATGTACACATGACACATGATCTCCATATAGACATGAACAGCAGAATCCAACATTCGGTTGTTAAGGTTTCGAGGATAGCATCACAGCTGTGGAGAGAAGTAGGGCAGCAGATCACATAGAAAATAAGCATGCCAGCATCTGTACCCACTCAGGCCACTGATTTAAGTAGTACCCATATGATCCTGGCAAACCTGTGACTGTCTCCTAACAATGTACAGTACTGGTGCTCCATGGGATCCAGAAACAGGAAAGCAATTACTACATTTTTAGTAGCATATGAATCAGTCCACACTCTGCACAGGAGTCAGAACAAGTGGCACAATCTACAGGGGGAAAGTATATGTGCAAAACTGTTGTGTTGTGTTATTTTCCCCTCAGCTTCTTGCCCTTTTATATCTGTACTAAAGCAACAATTCATAAACTGTGTCCTTCTGCAGATCACTTGTTCTGATTCATTTGTTCTTTGAAGTCTACCCATTTTGCTACATCATAACCACTACAAGATCTATTATCCAAATTATCCAGATTGACAGTGCACCCACAATGAAAAAAGGTTCTGGATCTCCTGTTTACACACATATCTAATGATCAGATATTCTGGATATATTCTGACCCATAAAAAGTAATGAACAGTAATGTGTAGCAACAAACACCACCACAGGCATAACCCCAAAAGGATCCTGATGCTAAAAGATCCAGAAATAGACATCATTGGATTAGCCAGATTTGGCAGAGAAAAACACAAAGCCAAGCAAGCAACAATTTCCTGGATTACCAGGGTCAAATTTTGATATCTGAAATTCTTCTAGAGATGGTCAAGAAAATGGAATTGCTGTATTGTATTAAAAGTGTTTAATTGGTGTTTAGTTCTTCATAAAACAGTTGTAAATCAGCTGTGACAAAATAACATTTAAACCAATATTTTATTTACTGTTTTTTAATCCTAGCACTTTAGTTAAGAAACTCCCCTCACTCCTCCCCCCCCCACACTTAAAATGCATGTACATTTTCTGTGCATTCCTTCTTTGTCCTAAAAGAAATTGTGGTCTTGAGTGCTGAGATTATTATCCCTTTGGAATAATTTTTGACAGTTTAAATATGTATTAAACATAGCCACCAACCATATCTAGATGTTTATTGTGTGAATAATATACAGGCTAGTACTGAATTGGTCTGACAGTGTTTATGCTTATGAACACCAATGTGGGTGGAGGAGGAGAAAGCTCATTTACACTTGGACTTTCCTCAATGAAAAGTAAAACATAAGTACAGTAGAAAGACACCAATTCTTTTATTATGTAAAAAAGTCAATAAATAAAATGTATTTCTAAGAACATGGTTATACATTCTTTATTACTTACAGAGATTGTACACTAGAATGTATTTTTAAAAGATGGGGTGGAGCTCTTAGCATGTGTGGAAATATGTATTACAGTGGTAGACAACTGCAGTACATCCAGAGGGCAATTTTCTGCTCCTTTTGGGAGCCACATGGATTGCCAAAACCACTTCATGTTTTAAAAAGTAGTAATTTTTAAATGTTAAATAGTGCAGGGCCCCTTTACAACCTATTTAAAAGATGAGTTCCCCTTCTTGAAGGTGTCCACATTAGCTAATTCATCCTTTTGGAGGGACTAGGTAAAGATCAGACTGGGGAGTCCGGAAGGGTCAAAAGCAACCAAATACTATGGAGGGTCACACTTTACCTGCCCTTCTTCTATTGATACCCATCGAGTTGTTTTTACAAAGGGTAATTGAGGGTGAAATCCAGTTGCTAGACCCAACTGGAATAGACTTATTGAAGGAATCGGATGCCTTAGGAGAAGCGTCATATAAGTCATATAAGTCACATTGATTCAGTGAGAGTAATATAGCTGGGATTAACAACTGGAATACTGCACAGTGAACATGTATGCTAATATAAGAAAAATAACCAAAATAAGCAAAAAGGTAAATTATTTCTCGCTTGACACTTTAAGAGTTTGTCTAATTTTTAAATAAAAAATATTGTTTTCTTCCATTGTAGAAGGTATTTACAAATCATCATAAGTTCCCCTAATATCTAATTAGTGAAATTCTGTTTGATTGAAATCTAACTAACAAGAAAAGAAAGAAAGGAAAGGGGGGGGGGAGAACCCAACAAAGCAATGTCTCAACACTTCAGGATAAATACAGATTTCTTTTCATGCAGAAAGGTTGCTTATGCTATTTCCAACTTCAGGTTAAGTTACAGTAGTGAGAGAACAAAACAAGGAGCATGGAGTTTCATGTCCTGATACTGAATTAATTCAACTTCCTTTTGCATGGTACAGAAGTTGGTTCAGCCCATGCGTTTATAAGACTTTTATAAGTCATCTGTACAATGTAGAGCAACTGCTATAACACAATATAACAAAGAAAATATGCAAACAGAATAATAGGCAGTTTGCTACTTTAAGTGTACAGGGTGTCTAAATTTAACTACAATCTTTTTTTAATGGATCTTATATTTCAGTATTTTTAGAAGACAAGATCCTTTTTTGTGAGCAATTCTAACTTTGCAAGGAGATCTGCCTGAAGAGCATTGGAAGCAGGATAAATGTTACTGTAATGAAGATATTCCAGTGAGATGGGAGGAATGACAACTGTACCACTAGACATTCTCCATGTAGCTGTGGAAATCTCTGATAACTTGGCATTGATTTCTCACTGGTGATGTTTTATTGGCATTGGGGAGTGATATGACATATTGCAGGGGTGTGTCAGGAAGCAGCTGTGGATCCCTATGATCTAAAGCCTCCTTCTTTTCTGACATGCCCACAAAATTGGCCTAACTATGCCAGCCTTGGCCCTTACATAATTACTTCCCTCCCACTAGAGGCAATGGGAGGGGAAACTTAACCAAATTCTGCCAACCTATCTCTTGCCCTGGTTGCATGAGCAGGAAGTGCTCATGCATAAGAACTATGGAAGTGGCTGATGCACCATCACAGTCTTCCCCTCAAAGGACAGGATTGCTCCACCTGCCAGATTTCAACAAAAATATATATTGATAATAGTACAACAATTCTAAAACTATATTTATGACTATGATTGTCATTTTTATGGTTATACTTATTTTGTGTGCCATGTTGAGCACAAATAGCACCATCCAAACACCACCTGTAGCAGTTAATGCAGACAACTACGAGAAATGTTAGGATAACATCACCACAAAGCAGAATGTCAAGATGCACTGCCATTACATAATTCAGTGGTAAAACAATTGTGGATGTGGAAAACAAGAAGAGATAATTGGATCACTGATACGCAGTCTTAATCCTATTTGGAAGCAGGTGCCACCAACATAAATGAGATTTCTTTCCAGGAAAGGTGTTTAGAATCAGGATTTGAATTGCACTGCTTTTCTCACAGTATATTTTGCTCAAAACTACATCCCAAATCATAAAGAAAGCAAAGAATAATCAAGATACATATATGGGAACATATGAAAGGTTTTCTCTAAAATCATTATGATTTTCTGTAGTACTTTGATCACATCTAATCTTTCAATATTCATATTATAGCTTGGCTCCCTGATTTCTTTCCTCCCATCTTCATATAGTTCTCTTTTTATAAGTGGCAAACATTCATATTAGTAGTATTTTGTCCTTGGATAGTTATGAACGAGTGACATGAGTTTTACTCTATCTACACCAACTCCCCATTTCCTATATAACTAGGAACATTTTCACAGGATCTTGTGTAGGATAGTGACTATTTCACACTTCTGCATTTGTGTTAAAAAGAAATTAGTTTCACTGTGATGGTCCCTAGATATGATAATATATGTGAAAAGAGCTGTAACAGATCTGCCAGCTGGGAAGTTCTCCACTTGGAGCAACAGTGGCTCTGCTTACAAGTAATCACCCCAGCCTACTGTGAGAAGCAGTACAGCAACTGTTCAGTGCTGTTGGCATCCTTAACATTCACCAGGTTCAAAGGTGTTAGTATATTATATTTGTTCAGGTGGAGTGTGCTGAGATTGCAGAGACACAATGTCTGACTGATCAATAGTCCAATTTCCTGCACCACCATCTTCTGAGGCCAGATGAAACCACCACACTTGATAATGTCCTCATGTGCAAATAAATATCACTTAAACAAAAATTATACCTTCCTCTCTCAAGATGTGTGCTAGTATTGTAGAACACCCATACTTGTGGTAAACAACTATATCCTCTTTCAACCCATTCATTAAGACATGGGCTAATGTTAAGTAATGTCAAAGGGAACTCTGAAACTAAAGACAGCAGCAGTGACACACAAGCTTTAAATATGATTCTCTCACACCAAACAACCATGTAGACTTCAGATAAATATAAATAATGTAATACAACACAAAACATACAGTGGGCACTGTAAACACTTACCAAACCTTGGGCAGTTGTTAACAATAGTACAGAAGGAAGATCGACTCTCCTCTGCTTTATTTAGACTCTCTTCCCTGGTGCTTTACGCTGTGTCCTTAACGGCTGTTTTCCAACTGTCACCACTCTGGACTAGAATGTTAACAATTTCCACTTGAGCTCACTGTAGACATGAGCTTTATATCCAAAGGAACAATAATTATCAGATGTGTTAAGACCATCTTAGGTAGAAGAAAGGATAATATTAAGCCCTCTAACTCCACTGCCAACACCCCATACACTTTTTAATAGGTTTAGGATTCACATTCACTACTAACTTGCTAAATTTAGTGAGGGGTGGGTGGGCCATGCTGGGCATCACACACTGTTTTTTGCTCCTTTAACATGACATTTAAGATATCCATGGGTAAAATTTCTCTCCTGTTCAGACTGATACAATCATTCAACATTGTTTCATGTTTTTCATATACAGTAATAAAGGTGTTGGGGAAATGGGAGGAAAAACTAGTTTCCTTTCCCTCCTGCCTAAATGTTATGCCACCCCCTACCCCAGTTTGAGACACCTCTGAGGACAGAATGATATAACACAATATTCCCTGATGTCAAGGAAATTGAGATTTCAGAACCAGGGAATGTTCAAGGGTATAAGGAGGTATTGAAGGTATAGAATATAGAAAAGATAGATGTCCATAATCAACATGAAGAAGTGCTGCAAATGGAAAAGATCAAAGATCTGTGGCACCACTAAGGCCGCTGTCACCCCTCCCCTGATGGTGTCACCTGGTATGGTTCAGTTTCTCCACACACCTCTAGTGCTGACTGGCAAAGATGGAAGCAGTGTTACTCAACTTATTGTTGTTGTTGGTTTAGCATGATAATGTATTTAAACTTTGCTTCTTCAAGTGTTGTCTTTTTTCTTCTGTTGAAATAGTATATTTGAAGAAGAATTCCTTTGAATACCTGTTGCTGGAAGGCAAAGGCAGGGGGTGGTGGAAGGGGGCGGAGGGTAGTAGCCAGAAGCAAGATGGAGGAATACAAAATGTCAGACAAGATGAATTCTTAGGATCATCCAGCAGTATTGCCTGGGTACAGTTACCTTACACTGATTTCAGAATAATTTTTGATTTTTTAAAAAGATTGATTTTTTTTTTTAAAAAAAAAACCCAGGACAAATGTAAAAGCTTGATAAAGTAGTACTCCTTGGCAAACAAGAAATATGGAAGGATTGAAAGAGAGACAAAATATTTAGTTGTTTTAGGGCAACAACAAAATCTTGAACTGATCCTGATCTTTGCAAAATGTTTGCAGTGAGTGGTAAGTGAAAAAGCCTTAAAGTACCTGTAAGTTGTATGGATGCTTTGAGGTCCATCTCAGTGCAAATTATCCTTCAAGATTAATTAGAACCATGCAGGGGTTTTTTTATTTCTTTTTTTCAATGACATAAAATATATATACACACACAGACATATATATCTGATGGGAACCTGAAACATCAGCACTATTTATTTGATTCAAAAGTATTGTATCTTGTAAAAGTTGTTTAAAAAATGGCTGTTGAGTTATAAATAGTTCTGGAAATGGATAGCAGAATGAATTTCTATGAGACTGCAGGGTGCCACAATATAGTGTTCTAGCTGGAAGAGATTTCCTTCAACAACAATACATTTTAAGCTTCAGGTCAACCCCCGTATCAATGGATTTGGTATCCACAGATTCACTTATCCACGTCTGAAAAATATGTTCTCTTTAGGCATTTCTTGGTCCTCCAGTGCAATTCTATGGTCAACCTCCAGTGTTCGTCTCATTGAAAATAATAGGGTTCTCTATTATCCATGGGTTCAGGTATCCAAAGTGGGTCTTGGAATATATCCCCCATGGATATGGGGGTTGACCTGTTGGACCCTTAAAAATTAAGTTCAAGTGAATGAAAAGTAAAGGAATCCTCTCAAGTGGTCAGTACTCAGCAAATTAAAATGATCACTATGGTTTATGGATCCACTGAATGATATAATCTCTATATTGTCAGGAATCTTGATACATATTTCTAGCCATCTCATTCTGTAAGAATACTTACAAAACTGACTTAATTTGTCAAGAACAGATCCTTCAGAGAACCTCAGATTGAACCTAGCAAGACAGTTAGAACTTGGGAGTAGAGTTACTATAGGTGTGTATGTGGTGGATGGGTGGGTGAGTGTACAATAGAGAGAGATGACTTAATGATGTATTGAAGATGTGACAGAGCTACTGTACATGCTAAATATGCTTTGTATTATTAATTCATGCACCATATTTTAATTAATGTTCTGAGCCACTTTGGATTCCATCCAGGAGAAAGGCAGGAGATAAAACAAACAAACAAAAAAACATTCTATTTTCTACGGATTTGACCACCGTATTTCATTCAACTAGGCATTAATTTTTCTTGGATGCATCCCACTGAATTCAATTTTGTGTTTATATATTTATTCATTTATTTAATTTATACCCCATCTTTCTTTCAACAAGGGACTCAAAGCAGCTTCTGACAGGAGGTCCTAAATACAGGGGAAACTTAGTGGGAATCTTAGCCCCTAGATGACAACATTGAGGTTGAGTAAGATGCAAAACTGCTATGATATAAAAGCAATAGGTGATGACATCAGTCTTTTCAATACTGTACATTAAGCTCTCACTCCCTTTTTATTAACAGCAAATAGATTTCTGGATCTGCCTACTTGGGTCAGTCCTGTAACCATTCACTCATTTTTTAAAGATACCCTTACAACTGATGTTATTTTTATATTCAACTGAATGGCTATAGAATGTCAAGCCATACTTGATAAGAGTCACAGCAGGAAAAAGCAGAGGATAAAAATACTTCCCATCCTCTCTACTTCTCCCTCTCTGCATCAAATTATTTTTCCTGACCTGTCAGCTCCTATGCTACTACTTTGGGATCTGAATTTCTAGATAAGGTCAAAGCAGATTAGAAGCTGCTTTTGCATCTTAGAAAGTAATTGGACTGGGGATCTTTTAAACTGTTCCCAAAGTTGTAAAATATATACATACATTCAGTTTATTTTTTCAACAAAAATTTCAAATGAGTGATACTAATTTGTATTCTCTATATTCACTAAGGACATTGTCAAACATGGCAAAAATTGCGGGATTACGATGTCATGGTAGCACTAATGGGCTCTGCTATTGCATGATGTCTTCATCTTCATGTTATTACTCCATGCTCCAGCTGCGAAAAAGGTGTTCTTTCACATTCATGGGACAAGCCATCAACAGATTGTCAATAGCACTCATTTCACACTATTGACTGCATGCAAACCTATCCCATTGTAATCATGAGATTACAGCATGAATAGGTGGTCCTCAGCAAGAAAACGTCTAGGTGAGAATGTGAAAATGAAGCACAGGATGCTCTTTTAATGAACTGTCCCCTTTAGTTTGCACATTTTAAGGTTTGTTTCAGTGCTTCTGTGTTCATTTACTTTTTTAATTAAGGTTTTTTTTTGAGTTTTAAGTGCACTCGTGTCTTCTCATGACAACCGCTGAAATCTTGCCCATGCAGAATTGTGGAAGTAAACTCCCATTCTTGAAGTGCTGGTGGTTGTCATACAATAATTCTGCGGCATTTCTTTCATGTGATTGCAGCTATATGTGATAATAAGTGTTATAATGCCACAATTTTCCAGCTATCTTCACTCATGGAATTACAGCATTTTAGACCCTAGTCTGATAATATCCTTAGACTAACACAGTTAAGCAATCTTTTAAAAACCATCTTTTATCTTCCTGTTTTGATGTACACTTCAGATCGGGGGGGGGCGGGAACCTTGGCTGAAAGCAGTCTGAATTGCACAGGTTGGAAGACCACATGATTTTCTCATGGTAGGTCTCTGCAATTCTTTTGGTTTCTGTGACTTTCTGTAATTGTTCCCATCCCTCAAAGCAGGCAACATGCTTGTATGTGGCCAGACAGGTACTTCAGGGGTTCAGATTCCCTTGTGCTCTGAGCTGAGCTCACATTTGCAAAGAACAGCAAACTGTGAGGCATGTTTTCTTTGGGTATTCAAAAAAAGAAAAAAGAAAAAAAAGAAGTAAACCAGGTGGTAGAACAATGAATAGAAAAACAATGTTTTACTCTTGAATAGAAGTTTAGTGTGAAGATCTCCAAGCTCTTTCATAATTAAACTGTGTTTTTAACTATTCAGTTACAGAGACATTGAATGATTTGCCAAAGTTCAGAAAGGGAGACTACTGCAAGCCTTTAAACATTACTAAGGGATGTTCTCCCCGCCACAGCCACATCAACACTAATTCTAGGCTTCAGTAGGAAACAGGACTTTCTTGGTGGTTGCCCTGGGGTTATAGACCAGCACTACATAGAAAATGCATCACACCAGGAAACAAAACAGCTTTTATAAAGGAAGGAAAGAGATACCTTGGGTTGTCCCAGATAGAGCAAATTTGGCAGGAGGAGCTGTTGCTGTACTTCCAATATTTTTGAAATAAAGATCTAAATGATATTTTGCCAATCACATAGTTTCAGGCTATTTTTCCAACTTTTCTGCACTATTCTAAAATATTTTGTTCCTACCCAAAAGGCAAGTTTGTTTGTTTTAATGACACATTGCTTGTCTACACTGGGAAATAATAATAATAATAAGAAGAAGTATAAGAAGAAGTAAGTAAGTAAGTGGTGTGGACTCACCCTCAGTTGCTGGCAGACCAGATGATGTACAGCTACTTCTGGAGAGGAACTGCACTTTTTGCCCTTAACCCAACTTTGCTCCAAGCTAAGCAAAGTCCGGGAAAACTCCAGGGTTTCCCAGAAACCCTGGAGTGACCTTGGCTTCTTTTGCTGTCTGGACAGCTGGAACAGGTTCAGTTAGGCCTGATCCAGTTGTCCACATGCAAATGTGGTGCCACCTCCCTTACCCTCTTCTGAGCAGTGCAGGGAAGAGGATGGATCCCCATTGGAACCACCACCACCACCTCACCAGCCAAGCAGTTCCCTGCGTGAGCCTGGCTGGCTTTGTTACTTCTGCAGAGGTCAGAGTGGGGTGACCATGTGATCAACGAGGAGGGGGTAGAGAGGAACCCTTCTTGTTGATAATTTGCCTGGCATCCAGTTCTGACTTCAGGAGAAATGAGACCACCATCTAGGCTCCCGCAGGGAGCTGCTTGGCCAATGAAATGGTGAAACTCCAAAAACAGGGGACGGGTCAGTGGGGACAATATGGCTTGGCTGGCCCATAAAACAATTTCACTGGATTTGGCCTAGTGTGTGTGGTTGCCATCATGGTTGATCTGGTGACAGTCATGAGCATATTGCTCTGGACTAGCCCCAGATTAAGCAGCCAATGTACACAAGCCCTGGATATATCCAGTCCCTCAACACCTTCCTATTTTCAGGTTGTTCCCACTTTTGTCCCTATCCCCCATGTTTGTTTGTTTGTTTGTTTTTAAAAAAAAAACCTCTCTCAGAGATCTTAGCAATAAAGCGGTATGTTCATATGCTCAGAAAGATCAATCCCTTCACACCCCTCACACTAGTGAATTTCAGCTTGGGTTGAAGCTCCAAGCTTAGAAAAAAGGAAGAAAACTTTCCTCTGCTTAAGTTCTCAAACTGACTAGTGTGTGTATATGAGACTTGATCATTCTGAGTACGGGGCCTACTGCTGCTGTGCCAAGGTGTTAGAGAGTGTGAATCCAGGTGCTGGAGCAGACGGTTTACAGAGGAAGGGGGAAGGAACCCTTATTTGGATAGAAGAAAAGCAGTTATAGCACCATTACATTTCAATACTTGCCACTACACCTCTAAAGATTTTTTTAAAAAGGAGTCACTAAGGAGAGAAACAGAAGGAAACCATGTGAAGACTGCAATAATCTGGAAACATCTGGCAATCTGCAGGGTTTAGACACACCCATATCTAATGTTACTACCCACATCACAAGCCAGATGAACAGAAATGTGCCATCTTTCTATTGACTGCCCCCCTCCAACTCAGGAGTATGTTTGGATGGGGAAGTATCAAGAAGCAACTTTAAACAGTAAGATAGGAAATGGCATAAATCACCAGTCTGTATGAACACCTTTTGAAGAAGACTTTTGGAAGATGACAGGAAATTGTTTGGGAGGGGGCTTCTGTTAAATTATGTATGTATAATATTCAGTAAGGCTTTAAGTATTCTGTTTTCTATGCATTGTTTTTGAGTATCGTTGTGGGATGCTACAAGCAGTAGAAAGTTGGGGGAATATCAATATTCCACATAAAAGAATGAATGAGAGAGAGCCTTGCTGGGCTTCAGAAAATAATTCATATTACTTCAGTGACTGGACCATCCACCTTAATAGCATGGATTACTGAATATATGAGTGCCTGTGAAAGCTGGACAGTGAAGAAAGCTGACAGGAAGAAAATCAACTATTTTAAAATGTGGTGCTGGAGGAGGGCTCTGTGGATACCATGGCCTATTAAAAAGACAAACGAATTGGTCTCAGAGCAAATCAAACCTACACTCTCACTAGAAGCCAAGACGACTTAACTGAGGCTGTCATGGTTTGGACATATGAGAAGACATGACTCACTGCAAAAGATAATAATGCTTGGTAAAAGTGGAAGACAGTAGGAAAAGAGGATGATGCCCTACAGGTGGATAGATTGAATAAAGGAAACCATGGTCCTGAGTCTGCAGGACCTGAGCAGGGCTGTTGATGACCAGGGCTCATGGAGGTCTCTCATTCATAAGGTCACCATAAGTCAAAGTTGACTTGATGGCAAATAACAACAAAAACTGAAAGCGGAATAATGACACAACCAGCTAGTTCACTCTCACTTTCAATCACTATCTTCAGTTACAATTCCACCTCTAGATATTCAGTCTCTTTCATCGCTCACAAACCAATACAAAATTGTAGTTAAAACTGATCTCTTTGTAAGCAGCATGTAGAAAGTAATTCTGAAGGATGCTATGAGAGCCTTTATCTAGAGTTACTCTAAAAGAGGAAACCTTCTCTGACTGACCCTTGACATCTGCATAGTTATCAAGTTGTGAAGAAAAATATTTCCAAGAGTAACAAGGATCAGAAGGGCAAAAACATATAAAGAGTTTGAAGAGGAAAGGAAGAGCCCAAGGGTGAGGAACAGCATGGCACAGGGATGAGATAAGAACAGAAAGAAATAGCAATGGAGGAGTGAAGAGGCATTGCTGATGCAGAGGGAAGAGACAATGAGGAACCATAACCAGTTCTGCCAATATACAGTAATTTGTTTGGCAAAATGAAGCTGTGAGCACACTCAAGCACTTTTACTTAGCTGGCTGTTTAGCTTGTTTGCTGCACTGCTCAGAGTTCTCTTCCCAGACCAGGCAGACTCATATTAAAGGCATCAGATTCTTGCAGAGTGCGAGTATACTATGCGCTTGAAGGCAGGAAGATTTAGATTTGGAAAAATAAAATAAAATAATTTAAAAAGGATATATGTTGTTGTTTTTTAAAAGAAAAAATATGTTAAAATGTTTTAAAAGTCCAGGAAAATAAAAACACCTTCACCTAGCACCAAAAGGAGAAAAATATTGCCACAAGGCAGACCTCTCTAGGAAAAGAGTTTCATCCAGGGGGCACTGTGTCACAACTGGGGAGGTGTTCTTTCTTTTCCCTCCCTGTTACACCCCAGTAGATAAATAAATAAATCAGAGTTTGAAAAAGTGGTCATTCTGGTTGGGAATTCTGGGAGCTCTACACCAAAAAGGAACTTCCCCAAACTCTGCCAAAAACTACGGTAATGCTGGGCTCCAGGAAGGGAGGATTTCTAAAAGCCAGGATGCAGAGAAGGGCCTATCACTAATAATGCCTCCATTTGGAGCTTTACCTTCCTTGTCTGGTAGACAATTGCTCTATGTATTTGGCTGGAAAGGTACCACTTCTTTGTGCAACAGATAAGCAATTAGATAGGTCTCAGGGCTGGGTAGGGATGATGTTGGACTAGTTCAATATTTAGCTGTACTACTTAGAGTTTAATGGGAGTTGCAGTCCAACAAAATATTCTGAGGGCCAAACACTCCCCACCCCAGTTTATGAAAAGAGAAGGGGGCCTCTGGAAACAGCTAGTGTGAGGAATAAATTCAGGCACCATACATCTCCTTTGCAAGTAAGGAAATGGGGAAACAAGTGCTTAGCTGCTTTCTGGCCTGGAAAACAACAACCAGGAAATGAACTTCCATCTTGCCTCTGTGTTTGAAGGCATAGTCAGTCTTGTCAGAAACTGCAAATATCTCCACAGTTCCATCGAAACTGTATAATAAATATTTTCATCTATAAAATGCAATATAGCCAATATGCTTCCACTCTAAGTTATTCACTCCTAATGAAGTCAATATGAGGTAAATCGGCTACATCTATTTACATTAAAGTATGCCTGCAAAAAGCTTTTGAAAATATATATTTGCAGGCTACCTGCAAATGACTTCTCATTTTGTCTAAAAATCAACTGATCTTTTATTTTATCTCAATATTCCCCTAACCCCCTTCTCCACTACACCTTCTGTCCTATTATGTTCAGTTTCTACCCACTTCTTTGACTGGCTTACTTGTATTTAGTATTTATTTATCTGCCTTGTTTCTGTTAGCAGGAGTAGATTTATTGAATGCTTACAATTTTTTTGTTTTTATGTAATACTCTCACAATTCTGTAGCCAAGGTATTTCCCTTTTGAAGCATAACCCTTTTTCATTTGTTTCAGACACCATGCTTGAGACAGTACAGTTATCACCTGTAGGATATTCTGCTTTGAATGTAATAGAAAAAGTAGTTTGAAAGGATCCATAGGAGTGGGGGTGGGGAACAAACTGAAGGGGTGACATGAAATGCTTCGTAATGTGGTAAGTTTGAATGTAAGTTGTTATTTTCATGACAATCCTTTCAAACAAACTTATGAAAAGTGAACTGCCACAGGCACCATAAGACTCACAGCTTAATTTAGCTTAGTGAGGAATACAGTGTCCTAGAGGTCAAAATAACCAATGCTACTAGTAAAATCCGACTATTATAGGCTAACAGTTTGATGTTTTTTAAAAAATCAATAAAAATATATTATTTCAAGTTGTGACTCTTTGGTGTCTTCAGGAGCAGTAAAAGTAGGTCAATGCTGCACACATTTTATTGCTTAAACTGAACAGTACAGTAGGAAGGAGGTTGGTCATCAAAGCTTTCCATGGTAGGGCTATCGAATTACAACAGAGTCAAACAATGACATCCTAAGCCAGAGGTATTACATCATCTGAACAAACAGGCTGACTAATCACTCTGTGCAGGGCAGTGATACATGGCCCATTAGCTTTTCAGTTGATCCTTTTCATGGATGATGGCATGTACCACCCCACAAATCTCTCTGAGAAGGTGCTTTTGGCAGTTGTTGAAAATCCATGTTTACTTTATTAAATTATCCTCCACTGGAGTTTCCTGCCAGGTACTCCTTTACCTTGTCCTCTAGATCAGGGTTATTATTGCAAGAACATTTTCTTTCCTTTGTATCCTTCTACCCCATCCTGTGCAAAATCTGAAACCAAGTTTAATTTTGTTAATCTTAAATGTTGTTTTGCACTTTTTCCAAATTCCAGAACAAAAAGAAATATAGTACAACATAGCATTTTCATTATATTTTCTATCTTCAGTTGGAATTGTATGCAGAAGCTGATTTTTTTTAAATGACTGCTTTATTACTTATTTAATTACTAATTGCTTATTTCAATTAATTTTCCAAGCCCCAGTGTAGACCACAGTATTACATACCACATGCTTTTTCAATTTTGCTTTTCCCTTTGTTGATGTTTGTGTGGCATGCCTTACCTTTTGGGGGTGCTTGTAGAGATATTATTACTCTGGGGAGCTCTTTAGCAATGGGTATGTGAAACCTTTGCTCTTTTTGGAGGGAAATGTGTGTGTATGTGCCTTCAAGTCGCCTGTCAACTTATGGCAATCCCATGGATTTCATAAAGGTTTTCTTAGGCAAGGAATACTCAGAGTGGTTTTGCCAATTCCTTTCTCTGAAATATAGTGTTCAGCATCTGGTATTTGTTGGTAGTCTCCCATCCAACCAGAGCTGACACTGCTTAGCTTTCAAGATCAGACAGGATCTTGTGCCTTTAGGGTATTTAGGGCATGGAGTACAGGAAAATAGTTATTTAATTATTTATACTTTTCACCTCTCCCCTTTTCTCTATCTCTCACCCACATTTCCTTCATAGCTCTCCTTCTCACTTCTAAGGCCTGATACAACATTTTAGAATAATACGTGTTTTACTCCATTTCCACTGGAAGGAAACAGACTGGGCCTAGAGGAAACAGATTGGAGTCCATCCCAGCAGGCTGACCCTCATTGCAACCACCATTCCCCTGGCTCTCCCAAAAGGCAGGAAGGAGTCCTGCATCATGTGATCAAGGCTGGTCACATATTGCAGGCCCCCTTCCTGGCTTCTGAGACAGCAAGGGAAAATGACTGCAGAGATGGGTCAAGGATCAGGACTTCCTCCCATTTTGTGGAGGGAATGGGGGAACAAAGGTTCTGATTCCCCAATCAGGATCAAGCCTGTAAAGATCCCTCATACCTTTACCCTTCCCCAAACAAAGAAGGTTGCATCCTCTATTCAATTACAAAGTATCCCACATCAACAATCATTAGCATATCCAGAGTGTTCATTGACTTTCCCTGAACAACTCCAAGAAGCATTGTCTTTCAGTCTAAATCCCATTCTCTGAAGGTAACTATTGACTACATAAACCCCTCCAAAACCCCACTCAAGTGTGTACAGTTTCCTTGCTTCTGGACTCCACATCAGACTGTGTCACCATTCCAGTTTCGGGACTCCCTCTCTGCTGATTTCTTCCATGACCTCATCTCCTCAGATCAGTACAGTATCGCTCAAAAACCAACTCCCTTCTCTATCCCTCTATCCTAATACTTCCTACTTTATTCACTAGGCTTGCATGAATGCATGAAGCCTGTTTTTGTGTGTGTGTACTTTGTTATTATTGGTTTCTCAAATAAAGAGCAATAATTGTACAGTACTGTACTATCTAGCTTAACATCTCCTCCTAATTACTGGTATACATAGGTTAAAAGACCCCACTATCTGTTGTCCCCTTTCACATAGCCCAGCTGAGTATATTAATTCCCCAAATTAATATCAACATTTTGTGGGTCCTTAAGACCCCCAAGCATTTAGGGTAGCACCTTTTTCACTTGAAACGTACAGCATTTTCTGCCTTAGGGAGAGTCACTTAGGTCTCATTAATCATGTTTAGAAATAATTCTAAATTATAGTTTAGTGTTAGGTACATAAGCCACTGCTTGGTGATTGGGAGGATTTACTTCTATTTTCATTTAATCCTGGCTTAGTATTGCATTCAAGCACCAAATTGTAGTTAATCTTAACTGTGATGTAATTATAAAAAAGGTTGGATTGTTACAGTAAAACATAGTTAAGGCTAACCAGATATTTTCCTGATTTCAACATGACACTAAATTGCAGCTAGTTAAGAAGTGGATTTGAAAGCATTCCGTTGTGTTTTTTTTTACACCTGCACTGCAGGAGAAGGTTAGGTGAACTACTGTTTAGGGTCACATGCAAATGAGGGCACCACTACATTGAGAATTCTTCATATAATGTAAAGTCCACAACACCCTCCATCCATCTCTCTCTCTCTTTCTCTCTGTGGAGATTATCAGATGCTTCAAAGGTGGTGTTACAGCAATGCCAGGAAATTGTAAAAGGGCTCCTTTATCAAATGACATCATTCTCCCCTCGTTATGCACCCATTCTGCTGCTGTTTCACAAGCACTGCTTTTTATTGACAGGAGAAGCTGTCAATAGATCCCCCGTTCTGTTCCTGTCATGGATTTTCCTGGGTGTGACAAGGTGCCCCATTTCGCTAGCAAGATCCCAGTGTCAATTGGTGGTCCTTGCCAGAACACTTCCAGGTGAGATTGGGACATCAAGGTAAGTGATACACTTTTTATGACCCTACCTGGGTTACTTGTACTTTATAAAGTGTGTTTTTGTGCTTGCTCTCACTTTTTTGGTGTTCTTTTTCTTCTTCTTTTTGAATTTCCCATACTTGCATCTTCTCACAAGAATCCATGGGATTACAATCCAGGAAGTGAACAGAGTTCCGTTAGAGCTCCATTCACTCCTGAGCTGCCTGACTGAGGAGAGAGGAGGTAAGTGCGGTGGGGAGGATGATTGTGGCAGGACTGGGACAGGACAGGACAGGACAGGACAGGGACAGTAGTGGAGACTGTGGGACAGGAACACTTTTTGTGTTCCTGTCTGATAATCTCCTGTGTGTGTGTATCCTTTCCTCCCTTTCTCCCTTCTTAGCATGTTATGCTATGGCACTTTTGCCTGAGGCAGAGTAGCAAATAAGACAGACAGACAGCATTGTGTAGTTATTTGAGCACTGGACTATGATCCTGGAGATCAGTATTCAAATCCCCACTCAGCCATGGAAACCCATTGGGTGACCTTGGGCAAATCACACTCTCTCAGCCTCAGAGGAAGGCAAAGGCAAACCCCACTGAAAACATCTTGCCAAGAAGACCCCATGATAGGGTTGCCATAAGTCAGAAACAACTTGAAGGCACACAACAACAACAAGAGAAGCAAATTTTTCTCCTTCCTTTCTAGTCAGGGTTATTTGGCCATCTAAAGCACATAGAATCATAGAATCATAGAATTGCAGAGTTGGAAGAGACCACGAGGGCCATCCAGTCCAACCCCCCTGCCACGCAGGAAATCTTGATCAAAGCATCCCCGACAGATGGCCATCCAGCCTCTGTTTAAAGACCTCCAAGGAATTGTTATCTTCATCATTGTTATCTTCATCTTCATCATCATCATTGTTGTCGTTGTCATCATCATCATCATCGTCGTCGTCGTCATCCTGAAGCTACTCTCCTTCTCCTTGGTAGTAGAACTACAATAACAACAAATTTAATAACTAACAATTTTCTGACATTTCATGACACCCCAGATCAGCTGCCTGAGGCAACTGCCTCACTCTCCCTATTGGTAGGACCACCCTTGAGACATATCATAGGACCAAGTATTATTCACTCCTATTCCAGCCTTTGACTTGTTTAAATCAATGATTACAAAAATGGAAATGTTAGGTCTCCAAATGCTAAGGGCTTGTCTACACCAGCAAAAAAAAAAAAAAAAAGTGGACTCACCATGAATCTGGTGCTCATAGTCCAGACAACGCATGGCTACTTTTGGGGAGGAGCTGCATTTTTTGCCCTTAACCTGACTTTGCTCTAAATGAAGCAAAGTCAGGGAAAACCCTTGGGTTTCCTGGAAACTCTGGAGTATCTTGGGGTCTTTTGTTGTCTGGACAGCTGTATCAGGTCTGAAATGTGGCACACCAAATGTGGCACCATCTCCTTTACCCTGTGTTGAGCAGCACAGGGAAGAGGATGGATCCCTGTTGGAGCTACTGCCGCTCCTTCCTCACCAGCCAAGGAGCTCCATAGAAAGCCTAATCTTGGGAGAGTAGAACTCATTGTGGTTGTGATCCACAACACTGTTTTTAAAAAAGGATACATATTTAAATCTGTTTGTTCCAAGGGCTTGTCTACACAGGCTAAATACCTTGTCTTGCCCCTGTTTCAGACATCATATGGGCTGCAGGGCATTTACCCTGTTCTGCACTTGGTCAATCCTCATCACTCCCAGGGCAGAGATGGGGCTGGGGGTGGGAGGAGGGGGTCCATTAAAGCATTAGAGAATAATACTCAGTTTACTCCATTATAGGCAGCCAGATCGGACCCCACTTGTTTGCAGGAGCCCGTCTGGTACACTCCCCCTCACTGTCACCACGATCTCCCTGGCTCTCCTGGAAGCAAGGCAGGAGTCCCGCAGCATGTGATTGCATGCTCCTTCCTGCCTCTGAGTGGGGGGGGGAGGATGGCAGCAGCTGCAGTGATGGTATGGCTTTACTGTTTGGACTCAGACCCATAACAGGGACAGAACAGCCCAGCTCTGCAGCCAGGATATATCAGTGGGGAGCTGGCGTATCCTGGCTCGTGTAGAGATGAACTCTAAGGGGTCGTTTACATGGGCAAATATTCCTCTAAATATACCGCTAAGATAGCTCATAGTTTCCACAGATCGCAGCACAGCATTGCCTCATTCAGAAGGGGGGAAGGTAAAACACCCAAATACAGCGTGGCAAGGGATGTCACTACTTTTGCTGGTATATTTGCAATGTAGCGCTTTATTGGCAGTGTAAACTACCATTCTGTTAAGAGCTTCCGCAGATCTTTACTGTGATTGGTTGCTATGATGTAAGGGGCGGGCTTAAAAGAGAGGGACTGTGTTCAGTAGCATCAGGAAACTTTGAAAAATCCTTTCTGCTATTTTGCAGAAGGTCTGCCAAGAAAAAGGATTCCCAAGACCTTTCAGTCATAAAGTTCCCATCTGTCAGCTCTGCTTGGGGGATGGAGAGAGAGAGAGAGAGAGAGAGAGAGAGAGAGAGAGAGCGACCGAGAGAGGGGGGAGGGGGGACTGAGGGAGGGAGAGTCAAAAATCCTCTGCTATTTTACAAGTCTGTGAGTAAACAAATCGTGCTGGAAAAACTTGTGATAGGTTCACCTTAGGATCCACGGCATGGCAGCAAGATCTTTCCCTCTGCTTCAGGGAGTGAGTGACAGAGCCACTTCTTTGATCTTCCTCCCTGCTATTTTGGCAGTCTGTGAGTCTTTAGTTTGGAAATGCAAGGCTTCAAAGGGGGGTCTATGCCCTTCCCTATACAGCCTTTATCTTCTTGGGAGGCCACACCCCCCACACTTTTTCAAGCCTGAACGAAAAAGCGGCATAATTAGAAAAAAAAACCTGACTGGCACAGATGTGGAAAAGAATTAAAGTGCAAGTTGCCGCAATAAATCAGCTGTGTAAACCAGCCCTACGAAAATTAGTGGGGTGAAAAATGTTGAAAGTCATGTACTTTGACTTTACTATACCTGTGTGTCAGATACGTATTTACTAAAAATACAAAACTGGAATACTTATTTCACAAAGTGTTGGGAGACATTAGAAATTATAAAAAAAAAATTGGCTCAAGATAAGCAAAAAAGTTTAAAGTTTTTTAAAAAATGATGTTTGTGTGTGTGAATGTAATATACATGAGGCTGATTAATTCTTTCATATTTATTGTTTTTGAAGTAATTTAATTTCTTGCTCAAGAAACTGCCAGGCAGATCAGCAGATTCCAGTTTACTAAGAATATCCACCGTGTAAGCTTAGATTTGGTGAATTTATCACGTAACCCATTTCAAGTAATTACAGAGAAAATACACAATTTAGGTCTGCAGAAGTGTTTTGCAAGAGATTTAAGGTCTTGTTTACTACTTTCTTTTATACTGTACATATTTTATTTACTAGTTTTGTTACACATATTTATTATTAATACATGCAGCTGCTCGTGGCTACTTACATGTTTCCATTTGGCACTGTGACAAAGTATGTTTCTGAAAGCCTTTGCACAATCTGGAGTCTGGTAGGAAATTTGTCTGGTAGCAAAATACAAATAACCATGGAATTCCTTTGGGTGGTGGTATATATGAATATAATATACATGAAGACCATTATTATTATTATTATTATTATTATTATTTACTAATTCTTCAATTGCTGGGGGTGACTGAGATAGAAAGAACATTAGCCACACTACACTCAAACCCCTAACTGTGTTGCACTCTGGCTAACCTGGAATCTTCTGGGTAAGAATACAAGAATCCCCCTTTCAAACCTGTAGCCTTGCAGGCCTGGATGTTGGTCTTTGATGAACCATGACTCAAACATGGCATTGTGGAGCACACTGACATGGATAGCAAAATACTGTACTATTCCAAAACTATAAAAAGAAAGTTGCTGTTCCAAGAAGGCAGAGTGAGAATAGCTGCCTCAGGAAGAAGATGCTGGAGTGTGGGAAGCAGAATAACAATGATGAGCTGAAGGACCAACTTTTATATGTCACTGTGCTGTATGAGCTGTCTAAGATAGTGAATCCTATTGGAAGAACAGGTCCAGCAGCACTGACAGCTCCTTTAAAGTCTGGATGAAACCAAGAATGAATTCACTGCATCCTGCCACTGTGGGGAACTAATATTTAATCATTTGTTCAGTTAGCTTCTGTACATGGAATGAGGAGAATGCCATCTTGTTTAATATGGGCTCAGGCTCTCCCAACAGGGTATTGTGTTAGTGAACAGGTGAGGCAAAGTAGGTGGGTGGGATAGCTGTGATCTCTAAAGACCATCTTAGCCTGACAAGATTACCTATTAGGGAGCTAAACCACATTGAGTGTGTGTACCTGAGCCTGAAAACCAGTGATAGACTGGGGATTCTGTTAGTGTAACATCCACCTGCTACCTATCAGACTCCCTGGCCAAGCTCATGGAGTTGGTCTTGGAGTTGGTCCTGGACTCGTCCAGACTTTTGATCTTGGGTGACCTCAACATCCCATTTGAGACCAGTTTGTCAGGTGCATCTTGAGAGTTCACGGCATCAGTAACAAACATGATCCTATCCCAACTGGTTTCAGGGCCTACACATTCGGCACCACCCTTGATGTTGTTTTCAGTGCAGAACATACAGACGTGTGGGCGTAGGTGATTAATACCTCCGAGTTGTCATGGACAGATAATTTTCTGGTGAGAGTTAGAATCATGGCTACTATCTGCCCCTGCAGGGGTGGTGGACCTATTAATATGATCTGCCTTTGAAGGCAAATGGATCCTTTAGGATTCCAGAAAGCTTTAGAGGGTTTTATGGCTGGTATAACTAATGATCCTATTGAAGCCCTGATCAATAGATGGAATCAAGAACTGACTAGGGCTATTGACATGATCTCGCCCAAATGTCCTCTCCAACCTGTTACTAATTGGTCTCCTTAGTATACAGGGCATCTTAGGGAGCTGAAACAGGAAGGACAATTAATCGAGTGCAGATGGTGTAAAACTCGACTTATATCTGACAAGACACGATATAGAGAACATCTTTGTTCCTATAACATGGCAATATGTGCAGTGAAGAAAGCTGCCTTCTCTGCATGTATTGCATCTGTGAATTTGCATCCAGCTGAACTGTTCAGGGTGGTGAGAGGGTTAACTCAGGCCTCCCCCCTGAATCCAATTTTAGAGCCTTCTGCAGTTCACTGTGATGCCTTTAATGATTATTTCACAGACAAAAAAATCTCTCGGATAAGAGCCAACTTAGATGCCATTGTTATAACAGAGGCTGACAATGAGGTGTCCAGTAACTCTGTGAGTAGGATTATACTGGATCAGTTTCAGTTGGTGAGTACCACAGATGTGGACAAGCTGCTGGGATGAGTGAGGAAGACAACTTGTCCTCTTGATCCCTGTCCTTCTTAACTGGTTGTCTAGGGAGGGGATGTTGTTAGAGTTCAGCTGCAACATATTATTAATGTATCTCTCAGGGAGGGAAGTTCTCCATCTAGTTTAAAAGAGGCGGTGGTGCGACTACTTCTCATAAAGCCCTCCCTGGACACCCTGAACTTGAACAACTACAGACCCATATCTAATCTCCCTTTTCTGGGCAGGTGATCAAGAGAGCAGTTGTCTCCCAACTCCAGGCAGTCTTGGATGATACAAGTTATCTAGACCCATTTCAAACTGGCTTCAGAGCAGGATACAGAGTTGAGTCTTCTATGATCACCTTAGTGCAGGGCCGGTTTAACCAGTCTGCCAAATCAGCATTGGCGGGGGGCCCCAAGGTCAAGGAGAGCCCCCTGCTGACCTCCTTATCTGACGAAGGAGATAGCCAGGAAACAGCTGGGAGGAAGAGCTGCTTTGTATCCCCCTCCTACCCTCCTCCTCCAAAAACCTCCTGCTGGCTTTAAAAAAAACAACCCAGCGTCTCCCAAACTAGAAAAAGAAAGAAGAAGCAGCCCTCCATGGTAGAAGCTGGAGGAAGTTTGCTGCTGCGAAATGCAAGCCAGCCAGGCATGTCGGAGAGGGGTTAGTGTGTGTGTGTGAGAGAGAGGGGGAATTTGAGGGTTGTCTCTTTCCCTCAGAAAGGGCTTCTTTCTTTCTTTCTTTCTTCCATCCCTTTCCTTCCTTCCACATAGATCCCCTCCAGTCCATCTTTCCAGCTGCTCTTAACATGGTATCCTGTGGTCTCTGCCCTCACTCCCTTGGTCTTCAGCTTCCTCCCCTTGCTGCCAACTGAGTTTAGCCTGCAAAAGAAATTTGTGTGTGTTTGCCTATGTGCCTTCAAAGCATTTCTGACTAAGGCAAACCTACCATGGGGTTTTCTAGGCAAGGTTTGTTCAAAGGGGGTGTGCCTTTGCCTTCCTTTGAGGCTGAGAGAGTGTGACTTGGCCAAGGTAATCCAGTGGGTATTCATGGCTGAGTAAGGATTCAAACCCTGGTCTCCATAGTTATAGTGCAATGCTGAAACTTCTACAACACTTTAGCTCTTTTAACAGAAGAATATAAAGAATATAAATTAAAATTTGGAGTAATATTACTAGGAACAATGGTTTTATTGTTGTCACTAAAACACCAGTCTCCCATTAGTGTTATGTGAGATGCATTGGCCTAGAGCAGTGGTTCTTAATCTTTTCTTTACCAGGGACCCCCTTTAAATATCTTTTGTTGCCCCAAGACTTAACTCAAGATTTAAAACCCTAATAATAATGATAGCTAACAACAACAACAATGCAATTATACCATCCATTAAACTTTTCCTCAGAGGCACTCTTGCTTCTTCCTGCAGGTTTGTGGCTGGAGTGGATTGAATGGCAATGTGCAGGCCAAGCCAGCCAGCCTTTGCCTTGGTTCCTGTAATGTGGCTACTCCACTACAGGGAGGAGGTGGGCCAAGCAGCCGTCAAGACTTTGTGGACCCCCTGTGAGGACATTGTGGACTCCAAGTTAAAAAACCACTGGGCTAGAGAATGCTGGAAAAGGAACAATGCAACCAGACCTTGAGAAGGGTGCTGGCAGGGGGATTCTGGGAGATGTAATCCAAGAGTAACTTCCTCAGGCTCTGAATGCAGCCTAGAATCATAGAATCTTAGGGCTGGAAGGGACCCCAACAGCCATCCCATCTGATCGGCTTCTGCCCTGCAGGAACACACAATTCAAGCATTCCTGACAGATAGCCATCCAACCTATGTTTAAAAAAAAACAGAGAAGGAGACTCCACCACACTCCAAGGTAGTGTATTCCACTTCTGAATAGCTCTTACTGTGAGGAGGTTCTTCCTAATATTCAGGTGGAATCTCTTTTCCTGTAGTTTTAACCCAAGGCTCAGTGTCCTGGTCTCTGGAGCAGCAGAAAACAAGCTTGCTCCTTCCTCAGTATGACAACCCTTCCAATATTTAAACATGGCTATCATATCACCTCTCAACCTTCTCTTCTCCAGGCTAAGCATACCCAGCTCCCTAAGCCGTTCCTCATAGGGCGTAATGGCTTCCAGACCTCCCACCATCCTTCTCAGTATCTTTCTTGAATTGTTGTACCCAGAACTGGAAACAGTATTCCAGGTGAGGTCTGACCAAAGCAGAATGGAGTGATACTATTACTTCCCTTGATCTAGACACTACTCCTGTTAATGCAGGCTAGAATCGCATTGGCATTTTTTGCTGCTGTATCACACTGCTAACTCATGTTCAGTGTGTAGTCCACTCTTTCTTTTCTTTGAGGAAATCTACACCATTACGTTAATTGCTAATAAACAAAAAAAATATGTTAGTGTTATAGTATAGTTTTTAAAATAAATTATTGGTGGCAAATTATGTAATACAGTAGGCCCCTCTTATCCACTGGGGATTGGTTCGGAGGGGGGGGCGTGGATTCTGAAAACCATGAATAATAGTGAACGCCATTGAAAATAATGGGACTTCTGGTTTAAAATACCATAGAGTTGCCTTGGAGAGCCTAGAAAAGGGCTAGGGAAGACACATTTTCTAGGAAGACTCTATGGTTGGTGTGCTGTTTTGTGTCCCATGGATAATGATTCCATGGATACAGGGGTCCTACTGTAATCTGAACATCCTGTAAGGTGAATAGGTTAGGTTACATTGACCTGAGATAAACATATGGTGCCCAAGATAAAGCATTTCAGGGCCCCCCCAAATTTCTTAAACTGACCCTGTCTTAGTGGATGATCTTTGCCTGAGTATTGACAGGGGGAGTCTGTCCACTGGTGCTCTTGGACCACTCAGTGGCATTAGATACCATCGATCATGGTAACCTTCTGGAACGCCTGAGGGATCTGGGAACTGGAGGCTTCCAATTGTGCTTCAATCATTCCAGTCCTATCTCTTGGGTTCCAGATGGTGGTGCTTGGGGATAGCTGCTCCTCAAAAATGGAGCTGCTATATGGCATACCTCAAGGTGCCATTCTATGTCTAATGCTATTTAACTTATACATGAAACCGCTGGGAGAGATCATCTGAAGGCATGGGGTGGGGTGCTATCAGTATGTTGATGGCACCCAAATATATTTCTCCATACCTTCTAAAACAGCATCAGCTAGTGTGTCTCCTCTGAATGAATGCCTGGAGAAGGTAATGGGATGGATGAGGAACAATAAACTGCAGCTGAATCCAGACAAGACAGAGGTACTAACTTGGGTTTGGAGGTGAGTCAACTAGTTCTGGATGGGGTTACACTTCCTCTGAAAGACTGTGTTTGCAGCTTTGGGGTGCTTCTGGATCTGTCACTCCAAATGACAGCTCATGAGTACCTAGTATTAGCTTTGGCTGATACACCAGCTGCACCCATTCCTAGAGTTGGAGGACCTAAAGATGGTAGTGCATGCACTGGTAAACTCAAGGCTGGACTTCTGCAATGTGCTGTACATTACGCTACCTCTGTACCAAGTTCAGAAACTTCAATTAGTTCAAAATATGGCAGCAAGATTGGTTACTGACACACCTAGGAGTGATCACATTACACCAATATTGAAATCACTCCACTGGCTGCCAATTAGTTTCTGGGCGAGGTACAAAGTGTTGGTTGTTACCTTTAAAGCCCTGCATGGTTTGGGTCCAGGTTACCTAAAATATCATCTTCTCCCATATAATCCACCCCATACACGCAGGTCTTTTGGGGACATTTACTCCAGTCAGCCAGGACTAGGCTGGCAACTGTCACTCGCAGGACTTTTTCTTCAGCCACCCCTAGACTCTAGAATAGCCTGCCAGAAGAGATTCGACAGTTGCATATGCTGTCTGAATTTAAAAGACCATTTAAGACAAATCTCTTCTGACAGGTCTATCTAGAAGATTTTTAAACTGAAAACTTTAAACTGTTTTAATATGTACTGGTTCTAATTGTTCTTCTAAATTGATATTGGTGTCTTGATGTATTTATGTATTTTGTATGTGTTTTTAACCAAGATGTATTTTAATTGATATTGTTTTATGTGGATGTGTTGTTCCCCACCTCGATCCATGAGGAGAGGCAGGAAATAAATAAATAGTATCCTCCTCCACCACCACCACCTCCTCCTCCTAATCTCAGGCAGTAGAGTTCCTTAAGTTGGCCCTACAGTCTTCCCCCTCCTCACCGTGACAGCCCTTGAGATATTTAAAGAGTGTAATCACGTCAACCCTCAGTCTTCTCTTCACAAAGCTGAACATGCCTAGCTCCTTCAACTTTTCCTCATATGTTTTGTTCTCCATACTTCTTATCATCCTTGTTGCCCTTCAAAATTTTATCAAACAACAAAATTTATCCTTAAATATGGCGAACCTCTCATGGCATCCAGGTGCTGTGGAAGAACTCCAACCCCCATCAGCCCCAGCCACTGTGGCCAACATCAAGGGTGATAGGAGAGCAGTCTGGTAAAGCCTGGAAGGCCACCGGCTCCCCATTCCTGCCCTTGAGCATCCTTCCAATGGAACACTACTATCAGTAAGTAGTAACAGCAGATGAGGTAAACTTGTAAAAACTGTTAGGCTTTGGGGGCATTTCCATTTTTATAAGAAATATATTTCCTTATTTAAGAAGGATATTCTGAATAACTTGCAGAAAGATTACCTTTGTTGCTATGCTTCTCTTGAAAACTTGGTGCAGACTGAATAGGTTGGTTCATTTTCTACTGCAGCAAAACTTTTGCAAGGGAGCTCAGCTAACTGATAATCAGTTAACTAGATTTTATTGCTGGGATGATAATGTGGTCATTGTGCAGACTGCAAAAAAAGCAAATTTGCAATGGACTTACAGTCACATTGCTGGCCAACCTAAAAGTCTGCTCAAACATAATTTACAGATAAGAGATTACTAATGTTGGGGAAGGGTAGCACAGTTGCACAGCAACTCCTTCAAATGTGGAGCATATACCACATCTATGGATTTTTTCAGACAGTGCTTACTGCACTAGAAGCTTTCGAGAGAGGGACAGCGCTTTCACGCGGCAGGGGGTCCATTTCGGACTACGCCGTCCCTCTTGCGACATCATCCGTGTCACTTCCGTGTATGATTGGAGGCAGCCGTGCCATATTTTACTCATGGAACTTCCGTGAGTAAAATATGGCGTGGCTGCCTCCAATCATACACGGAAGTGACACGAATGATGCCGCAAGAGGGACGGCGTAGTCCAAAATGGACCCCCTGCCGCACAAAAGCACTGTACCTCTCTCGCAAGCTTCTAGTCTGTCTGAAAAAGTCCTATGTTGTCAGAGAAGTTTTGACAAATGAATTATATGGTTAGGTTTAATTTAACCAATATTAAACAATAGGTTCAAAATGTACTTATAATATTCTCCCATTCTATTCCATTAGGGAGTTTCAAGGTAATGTAGGATGTGTGTGGGAGTGGGGGTTTCAAAAATGTTGCTAAGCTCTAAACTCTAAAGTCCACTTCTGAATAGAAATGCAGAGAACTAAAATGTGATATGCCATGTACTTGGAAGGCTTTTTGCAGTGATGAACTATTGTTCTATTGAACTATTCCTGGGTATGTCTAGCCTGGAGAAGAAAGGGGTAAAAGGTGACATGATAGCCATGTTTAAAAATTTGAAATGATGTCATACTGAGGATGGAGCAAGCTTGTTTTCTGCTGCTCCAAAGACTACGACTTGGAGCAATGGACTTAAATTACAGTAAAAGAGATTCCACATAAACATTAGGAAGAACTTCCCGACAGTAAGAACTGTTTGGCAGTGGAATGCACTGCCTCGGTGTGTGGTAGAGTCTTCTTCTTTGGAGATTTTTAAACAGAGGCTGGATGGCCATCTGTTGGGAATGCTTTGATTGTATATTCCTGCAGGGCAGAGGGGTTGGACCAAATGGCCCTTGTGATCTCTTCCAGCTCTGTGATTCTATGATTCTATTCAGTGCAGGGAAATTTTCATTTTGCCTAGAATGCAAATTCTAGTTAAGAAAAGTTTCTAGAGCCCATGCAGTAGTGAACAGTGGTGACTGGCAGCTTCCATGTCAGTGGAGGGGTGAATCTGCTCCAGGTTTCAATCAAAACTTTATAGGAGCTATAAAGGTGTTGAATCAGTTTGGGGGATTTGGTTCTGTACTTTGGATAGCTCCTTTAAAGTCTAGACTAAGCCCCAAAATGGCTTCACTGCCCTACTGCCACTAGCCACCACTGCTTGGGGACCAATTTTAAGGCTGCAGGGAGCAAATGAGAGTAAGACATTTTTTTAATACTGGAATTGCAGTGCAGGCATGAAGTTACAATGGTAACTTTTTGCAAGGAATCTTCCAAGTTTTACTGTAGTAAAACCAATTGAAGGCATTCCTAAACACCTCTAATGGGTCTGTAGCATAATTACAGTTCATGTGAAGTCTCAGGACTTTTTGCCACAACATTTGAAAGGTTAGTTCCTTTCAGATGGAATTGCTAAAATAAAAACAAACAGTCCCCTGCAAAGACATTTGTGACAACTTCTCTACCTGTCTGTTTGGGTATATACTGTAGATGATTAGATGAGGCATCTAGTAAGCCATTTCAGGGAGGTCTGGCTCCTTGAGAGTCGTTTAACAACAAAACAGTGAATGTGGATGTGTCTGGGCCCCTACAGTGAGCTGGAGTTCCTCAACAGGGCCTTCAGTTCAGCGAGCTCACCAATTTGCATTGATAGTGATGCCTAATCAGCAGAGAAAGAATGTGTCTGGTCTACCATGCCTCTGTATTTAAATGACAGTCCTTTTAGAACTGAGATCCCCATTGTGAAATGGGGCTGGTCAGTAGTCTTAAAGAGCAACTGAACTTGATTTCTGCAACCAGCATCTGCATTTGGTTATACAGAAGAGAAGACTGCCTAAGTAAACACATCTGTTCTTTACAACTTCTACAAAATAAAGGTGCTAATTTAGCTATCAGTGGGCCAGCTTATGTCATTATATACAGTGTTTCCTCAAGTGACATATTTCAGAGAATTCCCAAAAAATTTTTGTTTTAAATAATAATAAACATTTTAGCTGTGACATGTACATCTTCATTTCAAGAAGGAGATAATGGTAAACCATCTCTCCAGCAACATAGTCTCTTGTTTAATTTTGTGGTTACTGATAGGCAGTTCATCTTTATGAGTCACAACAACAACATAAAATGAAATGAAAGAATAAAAATTACAACAAAAAAGACAGTAATAATAATGAAAGATCTAACTGGTTCCAGCCATAGCTCAGAAAAGTTACTTTCTAAAATGCAGCTCCCAGAATCCCCCAGCCAGCAAAGATAAATAATTTATTAAAATCAGAGCTTGCAAAGGTGGTGGTTGTGGTTGTTATTTTGAACTGCTTCACTCTGTGGCCATGCTGGCTGAGGGTTTCTGAGAGATGTTGCCCTAAAAGCTAACTTTTCCAAGCTCTGGTTTTAACAGACCTCTTAATTTAGCTTAAAGTCATATTCTAGTCAATGTTATGAGTGTAGGAGAGGGGTTGGCATCCGTGTCAGATCTGGGGGCCATGTTTATGCCCTGGGACCCTCTGGAAATCACAAGGACTACAGAAAAATGCACCAAAAATCCCCAAAGTGGCTAGAAGTCCACAATACTCTTTTTTTAAAAAGGTTAAACTAAAACATGGTAGGCCTTGCAACCTATTTAGAGGATACATTGTTGCACCTGGAAACTTTCAGGAGTAGCAATTTACCTTCTTTTGGCAGGGTGGGGCGGGGCAGGTTGGGGGGAAGAAAAAGGCCAGTCGGGGGTTCTGGAGGTATTAAGGGCCACAAAAATATCCTTGAGGGGCCACACTGTGACCATCCCTAGGATTAGAATGTCTTCACCTTTCCAGCTACAACATAAAGAAATTATTTTTTTTGTCTGAAATTAATTTTTACCTTCAGGTTAGCACACCTTTCCACCTCTTAAGCCTTCCTCTTCCCTTCCCCTTCTCTTTGTCTGTTGGTCTTAAGTTGTATGCCTAATGTCATCATATGCTCATGGCAATTTACAGAGCTGAAGCCAAAACTTATTTGAATCTTCAGTTAATGGTTTGATTAATGATGTTATTTTCAATGAGTCTAAACAAGGAGGCCATCTAGTTATTGTTAGACTGCAATTCATATCACCCCCACCCACCCTACTGGCTAGTCCAGTGACATCTGGCAGGACACCTGTTCTTCACCCCAGTCTAAATGGTGTTCTACTGATTAGTATAATGAAAAGATTACTTCCAGAGTATAACAAGAGTTAAGGACTAACAGGTTTCCTTCAGCCTAAAATTTTGTGGACAGTTCTTGCCTCGGGTAGCTTACAGTTAAGGACTAATATAAGCAGAATTATTTGCAGAAACTACTTTATCCCCCTCCCTAGAAATTTACTGGCAACCAACTAGAGGCAGGTGTAAAATAAGGGGTGATCAGGGAATATGATGCAAAACAGTGTTTCAGCAGATAGAGTGCAATACTGCATGTGTCTAGGCTAGGTTAAGGTAGGGGTATATGTGTATATATGTGTACATTCAAACCAAGATGCTAAAAGTCTTTGTTGTTAATGGGAAACCAGAAATCCTCTCTGATCTATTGCAAATAATTGAGTGATCTACTGATAGATGCAAATCTACTATATGCTTTGTTGTCACTGTGTGCCTTCAAGTCATTTCTGACTTATGTTGACCCTAAGCTGACCGTATCACAGGGTTTTCTTGGCAAGATTTATTCAGAGGGGGTTTTCCACTGCAGTCCTCTGCGACTGAGACAGTGTGACTTGCCCAAGGTCACCTAGTACATTTTTGTGGTTGAGCAGGGATTCAAACCTGGTCTCCTGGAGTCCAAGTCCAGCACTCAAACTACTACACCACACTGGCTCTCACCTTCTACTACCCACTACTGATAAAGGGCTTGCCTACACCAGTGAAAAATCTTAAATCCCCCAATCCAGCCCGATAATGCCATATAATGTTGGCCTTTCCCCTGAATCTGGTGCAATAATGCCACACAATGTATGGCCCTATGCACACCAGAGTCAGGGAATATCCCCTTAATCCACTTGAAACTCTGGAGAAAGCAATCTATCCACACTGGATTCAGGGGTGAGTGGGGAGAAGAGGAAGGACAAATGCTGTCTGAGGCATCACCATTTACCCTCTCCTTGGCACAATTTCTCATTCCAAAAGCAGAGCCCCAGCAGTATTCCCTCTTTGAGTTCTGCCACTGCAAGGTTAGCCACCCATTCTGACTTCAGAGAGAATGACTACTGCTGGGGTTTTGCTTTTCCAGCACACAATGGCCCCCCTGAGCTCTGGGAAAAGCAAAATCCCAGTGGTAGTTGCTCTCTCTAAAGTCAGAACAGGAGGACTTCCGGTGGCGAGGGCACCATGTGAGGACAAGACACATGGAGCTTGTGTGCCTTGTTTGCTCAATACGGGAATAACCCCTCCAAAAAAAGAAAAAAAGAAAAAGGGGAAATTTGCTTGGGGTAACAAGCAATCGGAGGGGACCTGGGAAGGACCAGATTGGCCAGACTAGCATTTTGGAAGACATAAAGAAATCAAACAACTTCTCCAAACCACAGACGTCTGAGGAGGTCCAAGGCTTACCACACCCGGATTGAAGCTGCCAGTTCTGGTAAAAACGACACCACCACTTTTAAAAAGATTTTAAAGACTTTAGAGCTGCAAGTAAGCTAATTTTCTTTTCAATCTTGTGGGAAAACTTCCTAGTACTCATTTCTGTTTAATGGACAAATTGAGTGTGTAAAGCTGAGTGAAGAAACTTGGCGAGAAGTGGGGAAAGAAAAGGAAAAAAAAACCTTAGGAAAGATGGAGTAGCATACTTAAGAGAAAGGAATAAGTGTTTAAAGCATTTGAACTGAAAATGAAATAAAATATTCAATAACTAAAAAAATAAAAAGAGGGAATAAAACATATCAATAAAAAAGAATGTGAATAAAAACAACAAAAAGAGAACAGAAGACGAACAGAGAAGGAAAGAAAGAAAAAGCAAACATAAAGATCTTAGAGGTCAGGATTTAAGGAGACAGCGCACACAAAATTGTATGAAGGAGGTGGTCTAAATTAAATACAGAAGATGAGGGGAAGAAATAAAAATGAAGGCACTAAGAAATAAATAAAAAGAGAGTAACTAAGATGAACAAAAGAAAGGGAAAGCAAATATAAAGAACACAGAAGCTAGGATTTAAAGGGACAATGCGCAACAAAACTGTACAAAGGAGGCAGTATAAAGTAAAATATGGAAGATGCAGGACGAAACAAAGACGAGGACACTAAGAAAGTAGAAAAGAAGTAAAGACAGAGATATTAAGACAAAGACAAAGCAAAATACGGGCTAAAATCTGAAAATATAGTTTCCGAGTGCCATAAAAGCAACAGTAGCCCACCTGTGCCTCTCTGCATGTTGTGACTGGTGACTGATGGTCTCTGAGCCCTCATTTAATTAACAATAGTAAAATCAGCCTAAAATAAAATACAGATTTATTTTATTTATTTATTTATTTAGAAGATAAGAGAAAGAAGTAAAGATGAAAGCATTAGGAAAGAAGTAAAAAGAGAGAGATTAAGATGAATAAAATAAGGAAAAGAAACTCAAAGATTACAGAGGCTAGGATTTAAAGGGACAATGAGTAACAAAACGGCATAAAGGAGACAACATACGTAAAACACAGAAGATACGGGTGTGAAACAATAGATGAGGATGTTAAGAAAGAAGCAAAGACAGAGCTATTAAGACAAAGATAGATTTGGATACAGTAAAGACATAAATTGGATTTAAATGGGACATAAATTAATTGACAGGAAAAGGAAAGATTAAGTAAAGAGGAGCAAGGAGAGAAAAGGGAGGATTAAGGAACGAGAAAGCAGAAGACAATAACAGCAAAAGAAACCGAATAAAATAAGAATGGAAGAAAGGAGAGCTTGAGATACAAAGAGCATGAGAAACAAGACCTACAAGTAAAAATTCGAATCAACATAGGAACTTATGGGAAAATATTAGAGTCAACAGATAGAGGAAGAAGCTGAGGATAAAAGGAGGAAATAAAAGGCTGAAAAGAAATAGGAAAATATAAAATAAGGCAAGAAGAAAACAGAAGAAGGAACTTAAGCAAAAAAGAAGGGGGGAAAAGAGAGAGAGAGACAAAGCCATAAGTGGGGAGTGCTATTAAACAGAACAAACCCAAGATTGTAAACTTTAGTAAGAAAGGAGAAGAACGGAAGGTATTGCATATGATATTGAATTTGAATGTTATTGAATAATTTGATGTAATGTTCAGGACAAATTAATATATTGGTCTTTGAAATGGGAAACTGAACTTGATATGTATGTGTCTTAAATAGGAGTAAATACATAAGAAGTTATAGAGGATAAAAGATATTAATTTGTAAGGAAATAGTGATATAAGAGAAGTACAAAAGATAAAAGTATTGTTCAAATAAAAATTAATAGGAGTGGATTTGGGGAATACTTCAAAGGTCCGTGAGATATATATGGTTGCTATAGAGATTGTTATTATATAACTGTACATTGTACCTTTCATTTCTATTGTTCATTATTTGCTTATATTGAACAGGGAATATATCTGAAAAAGAAACTAGAAGTACAACTAAATATCACAAATTAACATATCCCAGAGGGAAATAGTTTTCAAAGTGAATGAAAAATAAAGTGGTTTGTGTGAAGAGGTGTTTATATAGTCATAAAGAGAAAGGTATTGCGAACATATCAAAAACAAAAAATTAATCCAAAAAACCAGGAAATTACAACCAATGAAGATACAGTGAACTAGATGAGTATGCCAACTACAAGAAAAGCCCTGGCACAATCACAATCTCAATCACAAACAACAAGAAGGATATCCATAGACATGGCGACAAAGATAGCAGATACAAATCTAATGTTGTTGAACAAATTTAAAAAACTGAGTGAAGAATTGAGATCAGAATGAAGGATTTAAAAGGGGATATAATGTCAGACTTACAAAAGCAGCTTGATAAATTTG